>CM067381.1:41507822-46495322 GCA_034510155.1 Eucriotettix oculatus | reverse complement strand
AACGAATTAAAGGAGTTTCAGTTCAATTCTTGTTGACCCCATTTCCCTTAGTTTGTAGCTTTTCTATGTTTACGCATGTAGCTTTTCATTGCCGAATTTTGTCGTGAATGAAATCATCAAGACTACACGAAGATTGAACAAATTGCGGAGCGAATCGTCTTGTAGCTTCCGTTGTCTTCACCACACGCCGTCGCCCCGATGCGACATATTTATGCTAATTGGCAACGAAACCACTGTAATTTACTATCTAATGTGAATATATTGCATCTTAAATTACACGTCTTTTCATTTTAACTCTTACATATTCATTCATGTAAATTCTTCTTCGTTACACCGAGGGTTGTATCTAAGCTTCAGTGATCACCTAGAAGAATAAATTTTATTACGACTTTTGTGTAGAAAATTCTGCCATGTTTCAATTTTTAATAAGTGTAATTTACACTTCAAAATTAAAATAAATTTCGATTCCAACAATTCCAACAAGATATCAGAAAAAATCATATCGTAAGTTCGTAGTAAACAATTCCAAATAAACATTTCCCTTATAAATTTAAGTGTTTAATTATCTTAATTAACTGCATTTCCTCATAGAGTCAGACATAAATAAAGAGAGTATATTACTGGAACGGAAAACGCAATTGTAGGCGTATATAAATTCATTACAAATGTGAACAAGTTATAAAACAATATCCAGGCTTACTGTTTGTCGTCTCAAACTTTAATGCTTTCACGTTGATTCGCTCCTGTTGAATGGGTGGAAGTCTGGTTCACAGTGTCTATGGCTGCGATGTTTGTTCGTTTTCCAGCGGGAGACGAATCTGTGCTCCTTCAATAGCGTCATTCTTTGATCATTATGCCTCAAGTCGGTAATAGTGATGTCTGTTCCTCCTCACCATGCTAGTTTTTTTTACTCCAAAAATCGGTATAAATATAATTTTCAAAAGAACAAAACAGTTATTTGCCTTCACCGAATCTATATATTAATAATTACGATCGATTTTGGACTTATAGTAGTACTAATTAATTGACGACATCAAGAGCAAAATCAACAGTTCATTCCAGTATGCTACAAAATGATGTAAATTCAAATTAATTTTTGACTTGTTAACAATTAAAAACGTCAAAAAAGTTCAATCGAATGGCTATAAAGTTAATTAACGTCAATTTATAGCCTAAATTTTCAGGAGGAAAATCAGTTTCATCAGTTAAGTTAACAAAAAAATTCTCCATCTTCTAACCCGGTAGAATTTACGTTTCGATGATTTCCTTTGTTCTGGAACACTTCAGTCTAAGTAAAACTAGGTTGGTACTTCCTGAATTTTGTGTTAATACTTTACACTAGGAAAAACTGAAAAAGTTTAGTATTTCATTTGTAACTAATTTAGTTCATTCTTTTCGTGGGGGTTCCAGGGAATTGTAAGTTGTGTGTTTGACTATATAGCCGAATTAAAACTATAAAATAAGTATTGAATTTACTTCCAATAAAGCAAGGCAGTAGCAGCGGAGAAAATTGAAACAAACATCTCGAAGAATAAAGTAATGAGGAATGGGAAATTAACCGCATATGTGGAATACTGAATATTTTTTCCTAATTCAGTCCATACATTAAAATGACTTGGAACATTTAATTCAATGAGTCGTTTGCTGTAGTCTAAACTAAGTTTGCGATCCAATAAGCTTTCAATAGAACATTTAGCATGCTTTGAAACAAATTTACGTTTTAAAGATAATGAATAATTTTGGAGGTCTATTTTGAATACAGAAACTGTAATTCTATTTCGTAGTGAAAGCTGATGTACCTGAGAAATTATGCTTATTGGCTAGGAGTTGAAATTCACAATCTACGGTACTCGTGCCTCATTAAAGCTTCCTGTAAGCTGTCCGCATCATTTACATATGAACTCTGTGACTACGAATATATTGTGTGAAAGCACCGGAAAAGTAAGTCTTCATTAGAGCATGACATACTCTCACGAGCGTCAAAATCTTCCATTACAGAGAATTATTGAACCACAATTTTTAATATTACTTTCTGCCTTCTACTGGTTTACATTTTATCAGTACTTCATTAAATAAAATTAGAAAGCAGGACGAATGATTTATTATTGCAACTCTGTGTTACGAACCGATTTTATACTTTCAGAAAAATTTACTCGCTACTAAAGTACAATGCCAAAAACAGTAAAATATCATATCTTTGTGTTATGCTTTGTTCCAAGAATTTTAGGAACTATGCGAAGCAAAACTTCATGAAATATTAATGAATCGTGAGAGAAGGGAAAGAATGTTTCCGTCGGAACAATGACGTCGTTGCTTACCTGATGTTCGATTCATCAGAATCTGACGTTTCGTTCTTTCCTTATACGACCTGGCAAGTGACAGATAGTCTACTAGTCTTTCTGTCCATACACCTTAAGATTGCAGTATGACTGTATACTATAAAAACTTTCCTTAAAAAGGGTCAATGTAAACTATGAACATCATTCGTATTTACTTAGCTAGACATTTAAATCGATCGATAATAGCCGTCGCATGTACGTGGATTATCAAAATATTGATTCATATAATTGAGATAATTTTTATTACATTTAATACATAAATAAAATGGTAAACTGTCAAGTTTTGAACAAAAATTTCCATTACGTTACGTCCATACTCCTCAATGTGTGGTGTAATAAATAAGGGGTGTAATATTATATTGATAATAAAAATTATTAAAAAATGTGAATAATATTGAAGTTTACATTTATAACAATGTACACTAATTTGATAAATCTTAATTTTAATTGCCGGTTTTTATCATAAACACTACATATATATTTACAAAATTTATACAAATTAATTTTTTTAGATCTAAATATAAGAGTTCTAACTTAGGACCGTCTAAACGGGCTTTCCCATAAAGAAAAATCACTAATACTCGGAATTAGCAGTACCAGGAAATCGGCCAAAGACTACAAACAGTGGTAATTACCTTAACTTCTCAGCTTGCCTGGAACTGTTGCTGGACCAAAACAATCTTCCGCGTTGAACGATGAAGAGCGCTTAGGAACTCTGACTGGATCACGCCTTCCTTCCTTTATTTAGATGTCCTCAGCCAGGACAATCTCCAATTTATTATTGCTCCTCTTCAACTCAATCTTCAACTACACTTTAAGTTCAATCTTAACCTCTAATCATAATGAGCTTAAACGTTTAATAATAATCACAATGTCCTTAATAACGTCCAACTTCACGTCCTCAATAATGTTCCAAATCTTTTTTTCCTGGGTTTTTAATAATTCGTTCCACTTTCTTATTTCATATTCCGTCCAATCAAAATTATTCTCTCTCCTCTCTGGGATGAGCCATATGCCCCACTCTATCGAGATTTGTGGGGAAAACACCATTCTTATCACCACCTAATATCGCCAAATTTCACGGGTCTAGGGAAAAACCCCAGCCGCGCCATCGTGTCTGTGTTTATTACACCTGTCAGTAACCAGAACCTTCCTTCAAGCAGCTTGCCCTTGATTATATACCGCAAAATTCCACAAGTAGTTGTGTTTTTTCATTATAGTAGCATAAATGTGGTTATAGTTGTCTTGACACGGCGGCCTAATAAGCTTGTTGATTGATACTGAAATGGTGCTTAAACTTATTCATTAATAAATAAAAACATATTTCCATATTTGTAACTTATTACAGAGAGGAAAAATGTGTTTTCAGTTGTTATTGTTATTTTGTGATATAGTTTCAAAGAATTATACTATTGCAAAAACCTGATTATAACGCTTAATTTATGTTTTATCTCCGTAGTGTATGAACCTGTTTATTATTTTATTTACTAATATAGTCCTCAAACCAATTGTTTCCCTTAGAAATATATCTCGTAAGATAATTAACATATGACATTTCTCAAGGTTCTTGAGTGATTTTATAAAAATGACAATTATACTAGAAAAAAAATTATTTAGGTGGCAGTTTTTAAATTTTAATAAAACATTTTCCAGTCTTGGAATTACATAAATAGAAGTGACTTATTAGTCATAAATAAACACTTTTATTTATGATGTAATTGGAGACGAAATTAGAAAATATTTCTCGCTGTTAAAAATGCTATATAGTTTGTTGACTACAAGACTGAGTTACCAGAATATTATTGAAGGGCGCTGCGGGAGTTTTCTCGCAGGCGCTTCAGCCCAGAGTGACTGCGGGGCTTACCTGATCATGTCGGGAATGCCTCGCACTCTCTCTGGGTATTTTTTATCAAAGTTCTCATATGCCGAGACACCTTCACCTATTTTAGGAGGTATATGTACTGGGGTCAAAGACCTTGGGCATATGGCAAGAGCTGTCCGCTGATCCCATTGGATCAGTCGGCCAACTGCCTCCTGAAACTGGTGGAGACACGGAGAAGGGAATGCTGCGTCCCCACAGCAAACTCGTCTCCCGTCATTCGGAAGGGCGTGAGAATAGTACCCAATGCCCGACCTACCTGATGCAGGTTTTCTAGGGTTTTCCCTGCATCTCTTTAGGTGAAACACCGGGTAGGATCCTTAAACCATAGCCGGGGGCCCTAGTCAACCCTTGGCTACCTTGCTCTACCTTCCGCATCCCCCCTTTTCAATTCCCTTCCTATGCTATTAAAGGGGAGTTGCCTGTTTCAGGATCACCCTCATGTAGCCTGTTATCCAAAAAAAAAACAAAAAAAAACAGAATATTATATCAAAATAGCAATAACGAGATACTAATGGAAATTACTCAATCAGAACAATTCAGATGGAATCAAATTGATGAAGATGAAATACAGGATGACTATGGAAATCGTAAACGTTCAGAATTATGTTACCAGTCTCACGTTAAATCGATTTTGTGGTCTTATCAAGATGATACGCACGTTACTGCAATGTCGTGGCGTCGGGAAGTTTGTGTATTGGCAGTTTTTCCAATTTCTACGTTTTAGTTTTTTTCAATAAACCTGGATTTCAGCCTATTCATAATACTCAATTCTAATAATTTATTTCCCGGATCCACTTCTGTAGCGAAACCTCTATTATAGGGACATCACAATGCGTTTTTCACGAGACTTGACACATGTGATCCCATATACCTGAAACAACTGATAAACAACACAGGAGACTGGGTGTAATTCATTTAGCGACCCCAATAGGGTGTCGAAGGAACAAAACGCCTGGAAAATGTGTTAAAACTAATCTGTTAATAGCAGAGAACCGAGAAAGCTTTATCGAATGTAAATTCAGTGTTCGGGGAGGGGAATTTGTGCAGGCTGGGCAGCTTTACAACGCGACGAATATTCGGCGCATCTGGATGCCGCCCAGGAGCGTCAATAAATCCTCTCCTCAGAGCGGCGGGAGACCGATTTACTGCACAGAGCAGGACGCAATTGCTCGTAAATCCGTCCTCTGACGTCTCGTTACAATTAACATGGCCAGACGTCCGTTATGTTCACTGACTTTGTAGTGGCAGCGAGATTTTCTTTAGACATTTCGTACTTTGACAGTTGGAAGCGAAATAAATGGTTGTATCCGCCAATTTATGCCAGAGGTACACAAGATCCAGAAGCATGCAGTTGAATTAAGGACTAAAAACTGCATACAATGCTTCTACATCGGTAAAGACAATAAGACGTTACAAAATTAGGAAAGAAACAACTTTTCTACACATTTCCATGGAATTAATTTCGAGACTCGTAAGTATTAAACTTTCTTATAAATTTATGAATACAATATTTTCCATAGCATATATATAACCGTTAACTTATAGGCAATAAAAAATCAATAACGAATATATGCGACATCTGAATTGCGGATCCAATTTTGTGAAATTAAAGATCCTACTGAACAGATGAGTTGATGTGCATGGCGACAATTTAAAAAAAATATTAAGTGTTAAATAAATTGAATAATGCATAAATATTAATATATTAGCCTCAGTTCTACTCGAAGTAATGTAACAAACAAATAAGCATATGCCCCGCTGTTGAGCCGCCATTAATGTTACGAGGAAATTACAATACTTTTATGTATATCCAAGTCTACTGATTACGTCTTATGGCACAAAACTTATTTAAAACTAAACATGTAAATTAGTGCGCAATTGTTTCGGGTAACAGGCCACATGAGAGAGATCCTGTAACAGGTAACTACCCTTTAATAGCATAGGAATGGAATTGAAGAGGGGGATTTGGAAAGTAGAGGAGGCTATCCACGGGTTTTCTTTGGGGGGAGGGGGTAACAGGCTACATGAGGGTGATCCTGAAACATACAACTCTCCTTTAATAGCATAGGAAGGGCATTGAAAACTTTACAAATAAAAATAAATAAATTGCAAAAGAAGGACTTTGTAACAGTGAGGATATGCCTAGGTTACTTTTAGATTTATGGAGAGTGGATAGGAAATGGTATATTTGTTTCTGGAAGAAGTTGTATTGATTTTACGTTTTTAATATTCGTGGGCTGGTTTCCCTCTGAGTGAAATCAAAATCGGAACTCACGATGGCTGTGTATATTTTATGAAATTATCGTGCTACACAACAGAGATATGAAATGGATTTTCAAATAGCTTACGGATTGTTTTCCGAAATACAGCACCTAAATACCACCCTCAAGAAATCTCGGCCTCTAGTCACTTTTGCCACCATTCTCCCGGACAGATTCCGGAGAAGTCATCTATAATTATAAGCCAAGGGCGTATCTCCAGCAGCTAAGACCAAGATGATTCTCTAACCACCGTCGTCCACGATAACAGTCTCAAACTCCCTTATCTATTATTCACAGAAATGATTTAAAAATTCAAAACCACTAGCAACGAACTATTATAAATGTTATAAGATTTAGCTTGTAAACTGAATTTTGCAGCGACCCTCACACATCGATGTCCAGTGGATTAGTGTGTAGTGGATTTTGTCCGCGATCCGTGCTTCTCAGCACTCCATAGCAGACTTAACTCTGCGTCTATGCATCGTCCTTCTTGGAATTTCCAAAATCATCCAATGACAATCCTCTTTATAACTGCGACGTACAATTTTTTTCCAATTAGAATATGTTTCATATAATATCAATGACGGAAGAACTCTAATAACAGTTGCAAAAACTCTGCGTTCTCTCTCCGATCAAAACAAAATAAAAAGCTAAAAAGACGACAATGCTGTCTTCTCAGTCTATAATGTGTCTGTTTTCAAAATGTAAAAATAATAATTAAATTGATGTTATTAATTACGAAAGTTATATTTGTATTCATTACAATATATTTATTGTCTGGGAACATAAGCTGAAACATACGTTGACAACTACAACTGTCTCAAAAATATATATTGCGAGGAACGTAGAGAAACAAACGAATTGTTCCTAAACGATAATTTATAGAATGAGCAGAGAATAGTGACGTATTAGAATACCGTTCATCGAGAATAAACAGACATAAAGCTGGGTACCAAAAACACTGCTATCTAATCAGAAATTGAGGCCATTATTCCCCTCGATCTTCATTAAAAATTTAAGCTTTAAGTACATTAAAAATGTTTTTTGTTGCCTTCTATCATCATCGATTTTAGAAGAGTTTACTTAATTATTAAAACTACATACGAATTGACGTTAAATATTTAGATTTGCACAAACTTACATTAATCACAGTTCCATAAAGATATCATTGCACTTGTGATGGAAATATATTAACACATCAAGAGCAAGTAAGATTGTCACTGCAAGAATAAGCTGAATCATAGATCGAGGTCGTGTTGATATTTATCTTTGTCTCTGAATAATAATCAATGATACTCAAACAAGTACAACAGGACAAGAGAAAATTTACATAAAAAGTGCAGTAATTGCAACAGACTATTTTTGTCTTATAATTACGTTTCTGTTATCAACTTGACGTCGTGCTCAATTTTCTCAAGTGTGGTGCAGACACTTACGCACGTTATCGTCCTGCATCTGTACCATAAAACTTTATGTATGACCTTCCCGAGAATGAGGAATGGGAATTAGTTACAGCGTGTAGTAAGAGCGATTGCCTGTTTATGGTCAAACATGTATAAACCTTTCATATTGTGATATGAATGGATGTGTTATGTTCCAGCTACATCGTAATCACTTTAAAAGGACATAACGAAGATCCTCATGGTAATCCGTAGCGTAGTTCTTCCTAGAACTGTACAAAAAACGCAGAATAAGTGCTGATAGGTGATGAATTTTAAAATAAGTTAAAAGAAAAAAATATTTGTTAGAACATATCATTCCCATCATTTAAACATGTACCTGTAAGGGCACTACGCTTTGGTAATAAGATATTTAACTGTAAGACGAAGGATAAGACAAACGTTTATGTTATCTGATATTTTTTTAATAATGTAAATAACAAAAATAATATTCAACTGGATGCCACAAACTGTTAATATGTATGAGCTAAATATTTTATTTATATCACACTATGTATTTTTCAGATTGTGATAGACTGGGCAATGATATGGTACTTTCTCAGTATACGAGCTGTCTGACTCCTCAACCAACGTCGGTTCTGTAGTCTCAAAACCAAGTGTCCACGCATATTTATAGTTTTCACCCAATAAATCTTACATAAACTGACACTCCCCACTCTTTACCTGGTTTTAGTGAAGTCAGAGACTCCTAGGGCACGTTTTCTCGAACCTAACACCCTGTTTGATGTTGCAGCAAACTTCCTAGAAGAGGCAACTCTGCGCACAGGCTGACGCTTGCATTTTTTTTCCCGGAACCACTAAACATGTCTTGTCCTGGGTGCGAACTGTTGTTCAGAGATTTACTTACGTCGCCCTACTTACAAGGTAAACCTGAGCTTATTTTTCCGCGCGAAATACTCGAGGCAGCTTGTGCTTCGCATAATTTTAAAATAATTTTTTATTGAATCTATTACAAATTTAAAATTATACGACTTTCAGTTTAAATAACATAATTACGTCGAGTAGTGATTCAGCTTACTCCGGGAGTGAATGATGGCAATGAAAACAATCGAAATACCCCTTTCAGAAATTTTTTTCTGTGTTAATATATCTCAAAAACAGCAACGTATTTATAAAACTATAATTAATATAGAATGGTAAAAACAATAATGATTTCTATTAAGAATGTTGTAATATTTTGTGAGTAATATTGATAATACATTAAAATAAAATTTTAACAAACTATGTATATGAAAAACCAACTGAAATTGAAAATCAGGGGTAAATATGAATAACTAACTCACTCATACATTCTCTGATTACTAAAATGTAATTATATACATTTTTTGATAATTACGTTCATATGGTTGGTAGCCTTTAACCCTCCACTTTAGTTTTCGAATCAACCAGGAAAGCAGTGTGTTAGTAGCGTCAAGGATCGAGGGTGAGCTGACTGACATAACCAACTCTGAATGGACCATCCAGCTCGTCCTGCTAATTGTGCGACAGCTTGTCGCTGTGTCGCCTGCTGCTTTACAGCTCCCACAGGATACACAGTCAACGCTGTTCATTTAGCACCTGCGCGTTCGTTGGCAGTGCTGCCAACTACCAATTAAACGTGCCAAGTGATTTACCGCATTCTGCATGCATAATATTTTAGCAAACAACGGACACACGGAATCTTCAGCAAATACCTTAACGAGTTCGTACTTAAGAGAAACCTTTACTTCAATAAATTGGTTGAACTCACCTCTTTATCAAATATTGTAATTTTCACGTTTAAGCGACTCATTGGATAGATATACGAGAGCTTAAAATTAGATTTTATCTGGATAGATGAATGTCGATATTCTCAATTTAATTTTTATTACAATTGTTCGTGTTCTTTTTTAATAAAAACCAATTCAGTCTTCAATTATTTATTAATTCGTCATACTATAAAAAGAGGTGGTTCCAGATCTTAGCTATATGCTCGCTTCACTTATCGTTACATCCCCCTCGTGCACCGTGCAAAAGAAACCTTTTTTTTGTTAGTTTGTACACAGTAATCAGAAAAATAACATAAAATTTATACAAGCTATGTTTCTGGATTCGGAACTTCCAGAAAGTTCCAGTGACAGTTTGGTTTAGAATATCCTCCTGCGAGAAAAATCTTCAGTACTGGTAGATGTCAGCTGGCAGGCAATTTCCGGCATTTTTTTGGGTGCACTGTTGGATCAGAGGATTGGAGTGACTTAATTTTTTCAAAATGCTTGGAGCTGCTGTTAGGTATATTATTTTGGATGGGAGGAATTTTAAGATCTTCGTGAATCTTTTCATTACAAACATTTAAAGTAGAAAATGCATTTCAAATATCCCTTTTTCTATTTCACAGCAAATTTTTCCAATTATAAAAAAATTATAATTTTTATTATTAACAATTCTAAAACTTACACATTTTTTGATTAAATTTTACCGAAAGGTTCAAAATCTAAATTATTAAAACTGTCCCAATCAAATTCATTAAATAATTCCAATTAATAAATATAGACGACCTCCACAGAATTTTAATAATACAAAACTCGAATCAAAGAAAAAATTTCTTCTCAAAATTAAGATCGTTTACAAGTTTTATTCCGTTTCTCTAATTTTGAAGTTATGTATTTACAAATGAATCTTGATATAAAGTTACAGTCTGTCTTAACGAGAATAAAGGTTCAAGCATTGTGATTTGATTAAAGAATGAAAAATAATAATAAGTGAATAATTAAAGGAATGTTTTGTGACTTACTGAGCATTTCGTTTATTTTGCAAAATTATTTAGTTGTCTGCAGGCTATTAAACTGAAATGGGAACTGAATTATATATATGAGAAAGTTTGGAATGGAAATTTCACAGCTCTCTCAGGTGAACTTTAGCTATGCAATCTCAAATATAATTAATAACAGGCTGTCATCGGCGCTGCGGGAATTTTCTCGCAGGCGCTTCAGCCCAGAGTGACTGCGGGGCTCACCTGATCATGTCGGGAATGCCTCGCACTCTCTCTGGGTATTTTTTATCAAAGTTCTCACATGCCGAGACACCTTTACCTATTTTAGGAGGTATATGTACTGGGGTCAAAGACCTTGGACATATGGCAAGAGTTGTCCGCTAATCCCATTGGATCAGTCGGCCAACTGCCTCCTGAAACTGGTGGAGACACGGAGAAGGGAATGCTGCGACCCCACAACAGACTCGTCTCCCGTCATTCGGAAGGGCGTGAGAATAGTACCCAATGCCCGACCTACCTGATGCAGGTTTTCTAGGGTTTTCCCTGCATCTCTTTAGGTGAAACACCGGGTAGGATCCTTAAACCATAGCCCGGGGACCCTACCTTGCTCTACCTTCCGCATCCCCCCTTTTCAATTCCCTTCCTATGCTATTAGAGGGGAGTTTCATGTAGCCTGTTAATCCAAAAAAAGGAGGAATATAAGTTACTCTAGTTAAATATTATTAGCTTTGTATTGAATCTTTTCCCCGGGTAGTACATCACTTATGAGCTAATTGACTGATGAAACAAATTGATATAATTCGTGTTTCAGGTACATAAAATAGTCACCAGTTAGAATTTCACGCATTATTTTAAAATACCCCTTGTCTACTGGAGTAGACACATCGTCAAGTTTCCTCACACCCACTGTAGATCGGTTTGGTCTGATGTCTGTTTCTTTTAAAGCATTATCAATCAATCAACTATTTGCAGCGATCGCACGGTGCAAAGTTCGGCTTGAACGGCCACTTGGCAACGATTGGAGCCCATCAGCGGCGCCAAAATAGCGGAGGAATGCGAGTCCATTAGAAGCGCCAGCGTGTCCGAGGCGCCTCCGATCAGATCTCGAAGCTTTTTGTCGAGTGGATCAGCGATCAGCCGCGCGTCAAAGGAAGCGACTCAGACGTAAGAAAAGCCATTAGAGCTCGCCACAAAGAGACACACAGCCCGTCCTTTCTCCCTCTTCTCTTCAGATTTTCAGCACCGTCGGAGCACTTGTAGCGGGAAAGTCAAATAAGATCAGTAGAAATCATAAATTCACACACAATCCTACAATAAAAATATTTATATATTCATAAAAGTATGACTGAGCGTTAACCCTGCGTCTGGTATGAGGAAGACAATGAGAAAGTAGTTCTGAGCAATATCGTACTTGTAATAAAGTCAACAAACAATAACCGTAAGAGCCATTATTCAACGTGTCAAATCTCACTGCTATACGACACGTCAGTTCACAGACAACTATCAATTACAGTTTTATATTTTAGAAAACCTTACATTACTATTTGGTTGCCCAGTGATGCCCGGAAATTAATTTACACTAGCTGGGGACCCGGCGTTTCCCGGCAATTTATTTATATTATCCCGGTACCTTATTTAATAATTGGTTAGCACATAACTAAACCTACATCGAAAATGTCACAATGTGAACCTCAAATATGCACCCTGAATCTCGAGATAGTCCAAAATACCCCCGGTACAATATCAAAATAAATATATTTTTAAGTATTCTAACAATAAATATTTTCGCCACACTTAATGGTTCGATTTTTACTTAAATCGCATATTAAAGGTCATAATGTATGCGACTCGCATTACATCGGTTCCGACATTGTACTCGATAGTTTCCTTTTTATTTCATATTAGTAATTACTAAATTTTAAGATTTACCTGACGCGAGAAATAAAACCAGTTTATGTATCGACGATCCAAAGAAGATCATTTTTTCTCAGCCTGCTGCAACAATAGTGGGATGAAAGATATAGGAACGCGTAATAGGACTTATAACTCGCAGGTGGTTTACTCGCCGGCTTTTGTGCTGAAACTCCAAAAAATCTTCTTGTAGAATTAATATTTTTATTTATATTCATATACATTGAAATGAAATATGCATGAATATTTAAATTAAATTAAATTTTTTAAACCCTCGAATTTTCATTGAAATCCGTTGAGCTGTTTAATTTGCTGCGAATGTTTTGCTAATATATTATATGTACCCCCACAAATATTTTATTTTTCATTAAAAATTTTAAATTTAGAATAATTTAAAATCAATTACTTCCATAATTTATATGGCAAATATCCGTTATTTCCGTCTCCCATCGTATTTGCTTCGATTCTCTTATTTTTGTAAATGCGAAAATAATTTGCAGTACCTGCGTCAGCCTTCATATCGCAGGTAATACCAGAATTCCAGATAAGATAGCCTTAAGAACGCTGTAATTATATAATTTGAGACTATAGTGAACCCGGAAGACACGTTTCTTCAACGGGAAGATAACCTAAATTTTTACTTGCCATGTACTGCTCCAGCGGTAGCTATAACTGTTGTCGTTTTAATCTAAAATATTTTTGGAAACATGACCAAACTTAACTTCATACAATAAACTATGGTACTGGCAGTTGACTATTCTTAAACAATTTTAATGAACATTAGGTTTCTACAAAAAAATAACTTTACAAAAAAGAATCATATTCTCGACAAAAATAATGAGGCAAAAATTAAAATCTATTCCATTCCTGTGCCACTAAATCTGTTTTCAGTGGACGTGTTCCCTATTTCAGTGTCTCCCTCCATGGCAAAGTGCACTTTGGTGTAGTCGGGCACACATATCATGCGACATACAATTTTTCTCCCTAGTTTTTCCTCTAATAATTTAAATAGAACTGGAACAACATGCCTACGCCCTTTCCAACAGCAGCAGATAATCTCTTCATTAATTTCAATGAAATACAAATAAATAAACTATACAATGCTGGTAGTTTTAAGCTTAATCTAATCTGAGTTATATCAAATCGTTTATGAAATTATCCGTACTTTAAGACATAATGATAAAAAACACTTGATTTTTAATCAGTCACAAAATTTAACAAAAACCAAAATTATATTTTAATTTTGATTAAAAATGCCATCTACAATTAAAATGACAAATTAATTGAATTATTACAAAAATCAAATTCAAATTTACTTTGTGAATTCCGTAGTTCGATAAAAGCCCTGTGTGAGCCAATGGAATCTGAAATCATGTTCATTTCACGGAAAAATTAGAAATTTATATATTAAAAATATATAAAATTTTGAATTGATAAAACGAAGGTTTAAGAATTTTATAAGCAAAACACTTTTTATGATTGAAATTTTAACATAAATTTTGTTTTGGTAATGTTTCAAATAATTTGTCTTTTTAATTGTAGATGACTATGACACGTGCTAAAAGTTTCTCTACTATTTTTTAATAAAATTTATAGTCAAAATTAAAACATATTTTGTCACAGACTTCATTTAATACTCAGTAAAGAAAGTGAGAATACAGAAGACGCCCCTAAAATGTTAGTGTCTCAATATATTTTATAAAAAACGCGTTTGAGTAGGGCGGGGTCTGTTGAAACAAACTTACAGAGCAGTTATGGGATAAATGGGGAATTTACTTAAAAGAAACTTAACTAGGAAACATTGTCAAATTTCGGAGGTACGGCGAAGCAATCAGAGCTCTTAATAATCTAAGGTTAAACCGTGGACAATACCCTCCCTAGACGTCAACGATTGGAAAACTTAACAGCGTACCTTGTTGAAACGTAGCGTCGCCACTCCTTTGTAGGACGCTTTCCTCAGGGTCGATAAGTTGATCTTCAACGTCCAGGACCAAACGTCGGTTCCCTTCCGTCCTTCAGAGAGCAGAATGGCCATTCACACAGCAACGGCACCGGGTGAAGAAGCATCGAAAAATAAAATTTTTAATTCGATCTTTCTAAACCTTGAAACGCCGTTGGTGGAGACAATCACGTGGAATTGAAATATTTCGGTGTTTTCCTGGTTCTCGATTCCCACGCAAGCGTTGTTACGAAAAATTCTACAGATCATATCCCTACGTGCCGAAATGACATCCCCGAGGATTAGATCTTGACATTCTGACGCCAATTCCATGTCCCAATTCTCGGTACCTTTATACTAATAATCCGCTCTACATTTGGTTTACATGAATTTTTTCTGAGTGTTTGTTCCTCTTTTGCCTGTAACTAATTCTCGTTTTCAGTCCATTTGCATAGGTGAATGGACGCATTCCTTAAGACGCTAACAAAACAGGTGAACAAAACCGGGCAGTTGCGCAGAAATGCTGATGAATACTGGCATATCAGCGGTCCTACATATTAGGGCAATGACCACGCATATTTAAAAGCTTCTCTCTTCCCGAGTTCGATCACGTACAGCTTGGCCGAAGATTCCATTTTGCTTCCATGTTAGATTTCTATCCTAAAAGCGTTCCTTTAATTTCCTACTTCTTACAGTGTATAATATTGACTGTAATTATACACATATCTAAAATTACATGTCTGTGTTTTAACTGGTAAAAAATCTCAACCTTCCAATTCTTACCTGATCAGACTCAGGCGAACCTTCCCCCACACTACCGAAATTTCCTGATTTTTCCTGCATCTGTACAACCCTTCGAGATAATCCTCAGGTCTCATTTCCTTTCCACGTTCCGAACCAGCATCGATAGAAGATTCAAGCCCAAATTCTGCAACTTCTAAGAGCTTCAAAGGAGCCCTAATTTTCTTGTTTACGGCTTCCTGAGGACCTACAATCTGAGACGAACACGTGACACGCCCTACAAGCCTTTATACTCGACGAATTAGCGTAATCTGTTTGAAAATAAGTTATTCTTAATTTTTAGTTTGTTTTAGTTAGCTGACATTGGCATCGATAACTACAAAAATTTACATATTTGGCAGATTTCATCACCGAGTGCATAAGGAAGCTGTTTATATTGCTCGTTGATGTTCAGGTTTCATATTTATAATTGGTACCTCAGTAACAACAAGCGTAGACGAAGAGTATTTCAGGCTTATAAGGCAGCATTATAATCATATACTTCGCATTCACATGCGCAACTAACTTTCTAATTACTACATAAAAGGATCCAGCATCTAAACAACGTTCGTTCCAGGAGACTAGTTCTTCCTCGTTCAGACTTGTTTCCAAGAAATAAATAAATCTAAGAGCTCATTAGGTCACCAGTTCGGCCTTCATAATTGTGATTGGCTGGGTAATAATGGCTCTTATTTCCTGCAGCTATGGGCGAGGCGTGGCTTGTAATTGCGAAGTACGAATCGCCACCAGCGTGATAAATGGCTTCGAGTTCGACCTTGCCTTGCGTAGGCGCCTATCTGGCTCCATTTCCTCTCGCAGCCTTTAATTGTGTTTATTCTGTAGCCTCTGCAACATGCAATTTGCTGCGATTTTTTGAAACATTAAATATTTTATTTTAAACTTGCGTTACCATGATGATAATTATACTCATTCGTCAATATGTATAAACTGTGAGTTACGACAAAAAAAACAGTCGCTGAGAATTAAAATATGTCGCTTAGTTACACAAGAAAAGAATTAAATTACTGATACATCAATGAAGACCTAATAAGCTTAGAATAAATGTGATTCGTATTTTTCTTATTTAATGCGTAAGGATGTCGCTGATAATCCCAATAACCTTATTTAAATCTGGTTCTAGGAATTTATTCAAAAACTTGTCACGTCGTTGATATATATACTAAATTTAACTTTGTAAGCTATTTTTTGCAAGCTGATTCATATGCATGAGAGCTGCGTCTACGAATAGTGGTGATCTAGCTTCTCGGGGGGCAACAGTTTAATTCTCGTCCATGTTGCTTGTAATCAGAGGCTGTGTATAAACATCGTCGACCATGGCCCAGAAGAAAAACCGACTCTTCTGTTGATGCTTGTCACAAGGAGACCATCAGTTCTTGTCAACAAGTGTCTTTTCCAATAAACGTTCAAGACGTCAAGCAGGAATGAATAAATAAACCCTGAATGATGTAAGCGAACATCGAATGTAACTCGGCCCAACGTGATTTATACCGTCCTAATTATATCAGAAAATCTTTATTAAGCACGTGATTGAAATGTGAAAGAATTTCCAAACAGAATATTATTTCTGTAGTCGGAGACTACACTCTTGATCTAGAGTCTAGACTATATTACATTCCCAGTAAGTGTTAATACACATCGGTTGAATCTGAAACGATGTAATCGAACATCAGCTTCCATTTTCTCTCATACCTTCCATTAAGTAATACACTTATTGCTCTACGAACAGATTGTCAATCGAAAGAACCTGATAATATGAAAGTATTAATCCAAAAATAATTTTTCTGGCATTGAGTAAGATATACAATTTTCTCTTGTTATAATAGTTTAATCTTTGTATAGATACATTTTTCATTGTCAAAATTTAACGGCTTAAAGCACTCGCTCATTGCGGCACCAAATAACGATGTAATAGTTATTTATTTTACTTTATTGAAAATTATACTCATATTTCAACAAAGGTTTTCTGTGGTAACTAAAAGAAATTAATAATGATTTTATATTTTTAGTGTCTAGTTACCTGACGCAAAGTTGCATGAAAAGTTGTATTTATATTAATTAAATTAATTGCTGAAATATTTGGCCGTATTTTTGTTTACTAAAAAGTATTATTTTTGTGTTGCGTCTGAACGTTGTTGTGAGAAAACATTCAACATTTTTAATTCCTGATTTATTCAACAGTATAAATCAAAAAATTCTAAATTACATTAAAATTTGAACAGTTTACTTTAAATATTTTATATACCATATTTTAGTACTTCTATAAAACACAACTGCGTGCTACAGTGCTACAGTTAGTTTTAATTATCCAAATCAGCTATGATTTTAATATTGTTAATAGTGCTATTTTTCATCAAAATATTTGTAAAAGTGGACATATTTCAATCCGATCGTAACCTCATTATGTCTATACATCAAAACGATGTTATTTTCTCTTTCTGTTCCTTCTTGCTTAAAAATGATGTTTGATAATTAAAAACACGGTAAATTATAAATTTACATTTTTATTCATTTTGGGGCATGGATTACACTTTGACAGTGATAATTTTCCCGAATCTAAGCACTGGTTTACGACGTCAGCTCCTGGCCAACAGTTTGAAATAATTGCCATTTGATATCAACGAAGAAACATAAATTTGACTGATGGAGTCGTTTTTGATAAATTAATGTGCATTTGGAGAAGCAAGAAATATAATTTTTCTAGTCTATATGTTTTTATTAGGCTCAGCAGTAATAATAATTTGTCTAAAATTTTACAATATGTATTTAAAACATTAGTTGGTATCCATTTTTCTCTAATCATATAATAAATGGCATTTCAACAATGTACTCGAGTGGATAATTACAAAATTAAAAGGAAAGACTGCACATTACTGTACAATGACAAATTATTATATAGTCAACAATAGATATTTATTTAATTAAAAATATAAAATTACTATTTTTGGTTGGAAAATAGTTGTTTTCATGTAGGAAAACAAATTTAAAAATAATATACGTAAAAGCATAAAATAGTTTTTAATCTTTAAAAAATCCTATATGTTATTCTTCTCATTGTAAAATCATCATTATTGTGAACCATAATTTCTTTTTGCCTTTTACAAATTGTTAAATGGTATAGTAATTAACAACACGCAGTATAGTTTTTGCATTTCGTTATATAAATTATTGACGAACATAACCTGAGTAACTATATATAAATTTAGATTGCTAAGTTGGCTTTCTTGTCAGGTATGTTTTTCCAGACTGTTTGATCGGACACTAATTGGCTTACATACTTTTAACTCGAGACGTGCTTTGAGTTGTCTATACTTGGATGACGTACGTAACATAACATAACACTTCTATGAAGAGACTATTAATAAAAAGTTATATATATATATTTATCTATTTTATTTATTTTCTTACCATTTGTGCGAGTAGCAAATATTCGAGTTATTTTAACTTTTAAGAGTATTACTTTACACGAGACAGGCCTAATTATTGTTTTTTTTCTAATTTGTTATTAATCCAGGCTTTTGTATATAATTATGAAATTAAAACATTTTATAGTCAAATTCTGTAATTAATTTAATATTAGTAATAAAAAAATAACATTTACAGTTCAAATTTTAATGCCGAGTCAAAAATTAATAAAATCATTTTCTGATTGGATTGCTTGCTTAACCATTGTGGTAATTATTTAATAGGATGTTTGCATAACTGAACAGAACACGGTCAAAGAATGAGTTGAGGGATTTTTGTATCTCATCATTAACTTCTCCTATATTCACAATGTCCAATAGTTACTGGATACTATCTTTTTTAAACCAATATTTTTATTTAATCGACTCTTAAGCAACACAGCTGTGCTTTTAATAATTTTTTCTTGCATAAAACAGTATTGTAGCAACTTACATTTTATTTACAAAACGAACAATTTGATTTTTATCTAGTTAAAGACAAATATGCATGAATCTTATAGAATGCACAATGGTATAATTGCTGTTATTCTTCTGACAATAGAAATTCAATTTCAGTTTTCAAAACCCATGTTACATAACCGGAAACTGATGCTGTTTTTTTTAAAAAAAAAACAAATCATTGATTATTTATCCTAAAAATGGCAACAGTTATGTTTAAAGTGTAAGTATAACAGCAAAATCGAATAAATTCAGTTTTATTAAATAAAACCCTCATTTGCCAATATCTTAAACTGATTTTCTTCGGTTGTTAATGTATTTATACATTGTTTATTTTTGCTTGTCTAATGGCCGCAGCAGTGGAGTGATGAATGCAAAGTCTCAATCATCGGTAGACACAATAGCAGTCGGAATTATTCAGGTAAACTGATTAATCTTTTCACATTTGAGTCGAGAGATTGCAGCTTTGTTGCTTTTGCTAAGCTGGCTAGAATTTTAACTCTTCTAGCCTTCAAGGACCGTACGTCAGCTTTAATTGAATAACAATGATTGTAGCAGTTGGCTTGGATATAGTCAAACCTTGTAACCCCAGGACCTAGGAATTTTCTTTAGAAGCGGTCCCTTGTGCGTTGTGCCACGTCAAGGCTCTGCTAGTTCTTCTATAATTGCCTAGCGCTTTGGCGAGAGCGTGGATCTTTTCATGGCGACTCTGCGGGGAGCCACGAGCATTAGTCACCGCGTTCATATTGTCAACACCACGAATTTGCATCACAATCGCCTTAATGCGCTCCTCCACCGTCACCAGCAGCTCTCGGGGGAGAAGTTATTTTGCAGCTCCGAGGAACCGAGTCGCAGGGTCGCTCCGCGAAATGTTAATGTCGGTAATTAATATCAGAAACAGCAGCCAGGGCTGTGAACAAGATACGAGGTTGTTGTCGTGCAAAACGAGGCGATAATGCCTGTCCTAGGATTCAGATTCAAACGATGTTGGTAGGTGTGATTCATCTTGAGTCTGGGGTGCTTGGTGTCGGTAAGAAATTTGGAAGTTAAGCAGACTTCCCTGAAAATAAATCTCTGGTCCAATTGCGTCAACTTACTCGTACCATGGAAGTTGTGGGGTAGTAAGTCGTTTTGTCTGTACGATTATTAAGAAAATAGTGAAATAATAATTGAAATTTCTTTACAAATTAATTATTTCTCATATACTTGAGTGAAAAACGATCGTAGGATTCCTTCTTTATGTAATAAAGACGTGTATTTTATAGAACACCTAAAAACCAGTTTGAACTCCATTTCGTAATGGCTGTGAAATAATGCTTTCCTATAGTGTGAATAAAACCACAGAAAAGTTGTCTCAATGTATTTATTCTCAGAACGTTCTGAGAATAAATACATTGAGACAACTTTTCTGTGGTTTTATTCACACTATATTAATTATATAGAGTTGTTGTACATTTAATATTAATAATGCTTTCCTTTCGTTGGTCATCTTCTTTTGGAAAATGGGAATTGGCTTCTTCTTCATCATCATCATCGTTGTCTATAGTTCCCTGAAGTTCATTTACGTCTTGATATTTCTTGATACACTCGCATTGAACTCATTAAAAATTTCTTGGATTTCGTAATCTTAACAAATTAAATACAAAAAAGAATCTCTGTATTTCGCACTCTTGACTCCTTCATCCTGATCCATCATCTGTCCAGACCCATTCCGCTGGAGTCATCCTCCCAGTGTTAATATAACTGACCTCATTTCTGCCTCATGATTTATTTTGACTATGAGGTCTAGGTAATCTTAATAGAAAATAGTCCTTCCTATCCCCATCAGACTAAAAGCTAACTAGGAGAAATAAAAATAATCAATGAATATGAAGAAAGGGAAGTAAATTTAATCGATGGTTCAGAATAATATGAATGCTTAAGACAATTAAAATATAATCAGAGGTATGCTGAGTAATAAAACGAAACTTTACCTTGTAATTAGTATTTGAAAGAATTAAACAATTATACATTAATTAGAATTAAAATATAATTTCCTTATATTATTTCTGTTTATTATAATTATTCACACAGATCTAAATTATTATTCTCAGTGATGTAATTAAAATTGTGTATAAATATAAAATAATGACAAATTATACTTCAATTTTAACATAATCATTTACCTATCAATACTTCAGTTTCACGTTCTTGCATCCTTTAAAGAATGAAATTTATTACCGACAGTTAATTGGTGTGAGGTCATGCCGCAATGCAGAAAAACGTAATATTTAGTGATTTATGACATTTTGCAGAACTTGGTGTATTGTGTGCAGGCCGCTATAAAACGCTAGCTAGCATTGTTGAACGCTAAGAATTTATGTTGAATTTTTTCCTCAAATGATGTATCATCTAAACCAATGTGCAATAAACACTCGTATGAGTACCTGCAATAAACTCTCGTGCTTGCTTATAGCCGTACAGTGCATCCGCATGCTTGGCTCTCAACATCATATTAGAACATATGGTAATAGATAATATATCATGCTCGTCGTAATACGAAGAAAAGTTTGATCTTAAATGTATTGATTTAATCTAATTGGGTTTATCGAACAACTTGGGTTAGATAAGAGCTATTTTAACAGGCAGCCTGATCTATATACAATTTCTTAAAAGATAGTCTATATTCATAAACGGTCTGAAAATGAAACTTTGGTTAAGAGACGCGGTTTGGAAAATCTTAATATAGAGATACAAAATTCAACAACAGATGAATATCATAAACCTGTATTATCAAAAGCGAGTTCAGAGTGGCAAAAATTTCAAGCGTTGTGGGAAAAAGTGGCAATTTTTTACGTGAACAATGTTTTCTTTCAAGAGGACGATGCCACTTGTCACATGGCTCAGAGATTGTGCGTTACCATCTATATGATAGTATTACTGCAAAAGTCGCTTTTTTACAACAAAAAAAGCAACAAATGATCCGTGACTTTAAATTATACGTAACACGCCTGTAACAATTTAAAATAGTTGCCAGGCAAGCATCCGTTAAAAGAAACAAAGCATTTAATAAAGAAATGTTGATTTTTTGTTTCGCAATTTGATCTCTGACAGTCTTCCTTGCGTATCCCTTATCGTCGTAACACAATCGATAGTCTAATACAAATGCAGTTTCTTATAGAGAAGTAGTCCTTTATTATATGACATACACATGTTATGCCTTCAACTGAAGCAAATAAACTTTCAACAGATATAAAAGAAAAGAGAAATGGTGAAAAGTGAACATAAAGACTTCGTCAGGTTGTTACTGCACAGTCATAATATACATCAGCAAACAGCTTTTAACTTTTGCGTTACTCGGAAATGTTCTGTCCGCTACTCAGGATGTTCCGGTGCATCTGTCACTCCGTAACCCTTTTATTTATTTAGTAGAAGTTGAACAACCGGACGCTTTTGCTTTCTGATGATGTACAAGTACACATGACGGAATGCAGTTTATATTTCCTCTACTCCCTCATTAATGTTTTACTTCATTATTTCCAGACAGAGTGTGGACAGATCCCCCACAAACTCAAACTATCTTGCCACATCATACGGATTTTACTTTTCTATAATCCGCGTCACGAAAATGTAATACCAAGGTCACGTCTATATTAGCATTAAGGCCAATAATAGGCAGGCACGGCTAACTATAGTCTCGTTCACTAGGGAATATATAGAAAAATAAATTAATTTAAACTCAATCCATTTTTTGTTTTCTTAAAACTTGATTTAGTCAGAGCAGTGAGTTCACAAAAAGAACAATTTTAACTGCTAGAAGAATAAAAGTTTCATGATAGCGACGTAAAAATATTGACTAGGGAATGTAAAATCAATACCAATGACTTAAGGTTTCTTCAAGGTCCTTTTATTTTTAAAAATTCATTTCGACATTCCTTTGTCTTCCAAATCATTTAGACGAATTCTAGGGCCAAGTGGATCAGTATCTTCCAAGACTGACAGTAATTATCACATGCCCCACATGCCTTCACAGAAACGGAACGAGCATAAGAATTTAACAGTCTCGCGTTTTATTAATGATCTTTTATGGACTGTTTATGGAGTGAAGAGAATGCTTATAAATTTTCTGAATTTTATGAAAATATAAATATTATACGTCAAATATATCCGATTCTAATTTGCCGACTTGCATCGTTAACGTTTCTCCGTGATTTTGATGGAGGCTTTCGTCGCCACTACCATGTGTGCGAAGTGCATAGCAGTCATGACTATAAATACTGCACTCGACTCATGACAGCTGACGTGAAGACTTTCCTGTCACAGCAGCAGCTGTCTTATCGCGGTGAAGGATCCTAAAATATAGCTGATCTCTCGACTCTACCAGTGTCAGCAAGTTACGTCTCGTCTCAATGATAATTGATAACTGAACTGAGTGCGTAAATATATACGACTTCCCTGATCTGTCCTGTTGAAAGGATTCATAATGTGTTGGAACGGTATTTACTTCTTCTGGCTATCCGGAAGTGCGCTTAATTGTTTTCCATAAAAATATCACGTAAATTTAAGATTACAGTCAGATTACAATAAAGGTCAATATATGAAATTTATTATTGTTTTATTATATTTTATTATTAAATTAAGGATTTTGAAGATTTGTAATAAAATTTCGAGAAAGAAGGCTAATACACAACCTCTACAGAAGAGTAATTAGATTAGAGGATCAAGAAAAGAAAGCCGTAATCAAGAAAGAAGTAAGAAAAGGGTACAATCTATCGCCCATGCTCTTTAACTTATACATAGAACAGGCGATGAAGAAAGTTAAAACGGAATATGGAAAAGGAATCATCCTGCAAGGAGAAGAAGTAAAAACCCTACGATTTGTCGATGGTATTATAGTTTTATGGGAGTCAGAAGAAGACTTGGAAACCATAATAAATGGCATGAACGGGGTCCTGGAGAAAGAGTTAAAATGAAGATTAATAGAGGGAAGACAAAGGTAATGGAGTGTAGTATGGGAAACAGTGGAATAATAAAGGGTGTTAGATTGGGAAGGGATATCTTGAAGGAAGTTAAGGAATTCTACTACTTGAAAAGCATAATTACTAGGGATGGTAGAATTATAGTAGATATAAAGAGTAGGATATCACGGGTGAAAAGAGGAATTTACTTAGGGTAATAAAGTGTGAATATTATGAAATCGTTGCTAAAATGTTCATATGGAGTGGGGCGTTATATGGGAACGAAACGTGGACGATAGGAGTTGCAGAAAAGAAAAGAGTAGAAGCTTTTGAAATATAATACTATAGGCGATGCTGAAAATCAGATAGATGGATAGAGAACTAACGAGGAAGTTCTTAACAGAATAGGGGAAGAGCGAACAATATGGACGACGTTGACTAAGAGAAGGGATAGATTAATAGGCCACGTTTGAGACATGAGGGTCTTGAAAAATTAGAATTAGAGGGAAGTGTGTGCGGTAAGAACAAAAGAGGGAGGCCAAGGATGGAATACGCTAAGTAAATTAGGGAAGATGTGGGCTGGGCTGTTTATTAAGAAATGAAAAGGCTTGCACAAGATATATTAGCATAGAGGGTTGCATCAGACCAGTCTTAGGATTGAATACCACCACCACAACAACAACGCAAAATAAACTGTATTTTATTGATGTCGCAAGCAAACTGCATACACTGGAATTATTGGTACAAAATTTACTGTACTTGAATTTTAATAAATCGGAATCCAAGAAGATAAATCTTCTTACTTTTAAGCGTTGTAGAATTAATAATAATACACTGGATTTTTACTTTTTCCCTTCTCGATTTTTGTGTGATCGAGATTATTTAAAATTAATATTAATAAACGCAAACAAAATTATGGAAGTATTTAAATTTAAAAATATAAAGTCAGCCTTCAAAAAATTTTTTTGTTAGAATTGAAATCAGACAGAAATTTGATAAAAAAACTTCCAAAGAAAAGGTAATTTCATGGTATCAACCTCAAAGCTAATAGAGGACGCTAAACATTGTTTTTTAATTTGTTTTTCAACAATCAGCGCAAACGTTTTAATAGCAGGACACATGACGCTGCACCCAGAAATTCCTCGCTTAAAATTCTAGTGATTCCATGAACACTTGTTCTCCGGTGTAATTCCCATTCCAGTTTGATACAATACGCGTTTAATTACAAATACGCTCTGGGCTGTCGAATTTGGCTGTTTTTACAGAAATTTCCCGAGGATCGAACAAACAAACATTTTCACGTGAGATGGTTTAAAATAATTGAAAAACGAGAACAATTAAACTGATAACAGAAAGTTAAACGAGGTAAACATTAACGCATAAAATTGTCAGATTTATGATAAAACTTGTCATATAATTAAATAATGATAAATAATTAAATATGCTGTAGTAAAAGTATTTAAGAATTTCCAGATCTTACTGTCAAGGAAAATTGGGAAGGCTGAGAATTATTTCGCCATCAACGTAAATGTTAACCAATGATAAAGTAGAAGTCTATGAAACGAATTATAATCTGTATCTGGATAATCGTACAACTTGAAAATTTAATTACTTTAACATTGTCTTTTTGTGTGATGTAAAACGTTTCTAGCTGTGAAAACTATAATCTGAAATAGAAATTTAAAAATGCTGCTAAAATTACAGTTTCCCATAAATTGTTCTTTGAAATTTTCCTTAAATTAATCTTCTGGTCTTCTTCATAATTTTAATTTCTATAAGCATTTTTAACAGCTATTTTTAATTAGTTTATAATTTTTTAATAATATGGTGGGAATCTTGAAATGTAATGAAGCCAGATTTTCTCCATTTTTTTAATTCAGACGTATGTAGCTTGTCGAAGTCACAGTATCAATCTTAAGGAACACGAAAACAATTTTATTGGACGATACTATTCTCCATTTTCAATGTTTTTACCCTCTACCCCTTTGTATCGTTCGTTTCCTGATTGTAAAGAACATGTGTACAAACTTTGCCTGAAACTCCTCTTTGTGCTGAAATTTCATTTTTATTTGTTAGGTTCAGACTAAGGAAGATTGTCTCAAATATGATTCAACGTTCCCAGCAGTAATTAAAGTTTTTTTTAAAGTAAGGAAGGACTGATTATGAGACTATTAATTTCTAAATATTTTAGATCAAGATAGAAGAACCGTGTTCTTAACCCACTTGGACATTTACTATAATTTTTAGAAATTTCTTGCTACTAATATTTTATCAAACGACACGGGTGAATAATGTTTACTTACCAAACAGGTTATCGTGAACTGTAAAATTGAGAAAGAATTATCTTTTTACGGTCAATTTTTTATAGAAAAGAAAACACCTGAAATAAAATCAGCCGAGAAAAAATAATTTAACATTGAAATGGACCAGATGTCATTTGGTGAACGAATGTAGTTAAGTTTTGTTGTATATGAGTTGAGAGCTTTGTCTGAATTAAAATTCTTGCCTTTATGTTGAGCTTATCTATGACGGTATTATTTTATACTTAACCGTTGGTCCGGATCACTGTCAGGGAAGTAAACGTATTTCCTAATACCAACCTATTTTCTGTAAATCGTTTGCTCTTTGTTGTTAGCAAGGTCATTAATATTTTCAGACAGTAGTAGCCAAGCAGAGAGTCGTTAATCGTCATATACGTGGCAACACTCGTTGTTTGTGGCTAGTTGTCATCAAAGGACTTCCGATTCGGTGTAACAAAGTTTCAGCAATATTCCCGGCAATCCGTGACGACCGTTTAAGAGGTTCTTTGATGTGCGCTCGTTGTTTTGTAAACAAGGCATTCCTTGGGTTGCAGCCAAGTGATGCGAGTGCTAATGCTATCTCGCCTTTGTTCGGCCAGCTTCTTCCTTGTAAACCCACGCTTACGTCGGCTTCCTGATTGAGTCCAGATTTATATGAGTAGAAAATCTTGTGATCTCTATGATCAGATACATATTCTCAAATCCAAATTCTCACGACTATCGATTGATGTCATTTCTGCCACTCGAATAAACAAATCAGTGTGACTGAACGAAATAGTCCATGGGCAATAAACGTGTGAAATTATTTTTAAAACTGTCATATTTAAAATCAACGGTGAAATTTTTTATTTTAAAGTTTTTTCCTAAATAGTGTGATACATTACGCAATTAGAGTTAATAAACTAATACTGTAATCGTATACGAAGACTAATTGAAAATCAGTGTAGTTCGGTTACAAAGATTTATTAAATCCAAATATTGACACTAGTACGTTTGAACTATGTATAATCTTAATCATATTTAATTTAGAAAACAGATAACAAGCAGATTCCGCATCTGTTGTATATATTTGGGTTTTCAATTAAGACGGGTTTATGTTGGCAGCCTGTGGCGACAATTTTGTTTCGCTGGCGTCTGTCTGATGTCGTTGATACCAAATCACCATGGCAAGTTACACGATTGAGCAGAAAATGATAAATATTATAATCTAAATTAGTGGAAAAGTTGCAGGCCATTTTACGGTGGCCCTTCAGAGTCGACTCATCAACGTTTGGTGACTAAATTAAAGAGGACCGGTTCGGTAAACAATCAGACAACACCCGTATGTCAAATGAACGCCTGATCGGTAGAGAAAATCGCCGCGGAGGACATTTTTTGGATACGACGTTGGTGAGGTAATCACCGTCAACGGCGAGAGCTGCAGAACGATGGTGAAAGACTTCTACTGTCCAAAATTGGACGATATGGACGTAAACGGCATGTGATTCCAGCAGAACGACGCTACGTGCTACACAGCGGACGTCACGATGGACATTATGCATGAACGATTTGAAAGTATGGTTTTTTCTCGCCGTGGTGAGGTGAATTTCATCCCGTTTTTTGTGGAATTAACTCAAGTCGCAGGTCTATGCTAATAAGCTACAATCGGCCGATGACCTAAAAATCAACATAACTCAGGCCATCGCTGAAATTCAGCGGCAGAATAATAGAAAATTGAGCCACTCGGACCCGTGTGACCCTGAGAAGTCGCTGCAAACATTTGAATGATGTTATATTCAATACATAATGGCATACATGGGGCTTTCAAATAAAAGAAGACCCATCCTTATTGAAAAAACTCTATACAAACTTTTAACAGAAGGTGAAAAAATTGCCTTAGAAGCACCGACCATACGTACTGAATCAGAAGAGTCAATTAACAACACGACGTTACAAAATACACATAGACAAATGTAGATGTCGCGTTTAAAGGTCGTCAACAATTGGAGCACGCGGGTGGTTGTCTAAATCCCTTAAATACACAGAAGAGCCATTTTGATTATTTAGTGACTGCTTTATTGGAGACTATATTGAAATAAAATTATTGCAAAATTCGACAAGCAAGAAGTAAGTTTTTGTATTTATGGTGAATATGAACCCAGGTATCTAGTTTAATTTGGTCATAGAATGTCCAGATAATTTATAAAGCAGTTTTAGATTATTTTGTAATACGTTTTCGCTCATTTTTAGCAAGTCGGCTATTAGCTTGTTATTGCTTGAAAATTAAGCACATAGAAACGGGATTTGTTGTGAATTGAATGTATCATCTATTTTGGCTTTTATAAACAAAACGATAGCTACTCTATTTGAGGTGCATAATTTTAAATAAAATATTAATCGTTAATAGTAGTGGGAGAATATTTCGTAACTATGATATTTGTACATTTCCTTTTATATTGTATTTGATTTTGATGGTTAACTTAGGGTAAAACACAAACCTACGAGTAGGGAGCCAGGTGGAACGAGACCCATGCAAGCAATTTTTCGTTCGTATTGGATTCATTTCCATTTCACAGACTGGGTGTATAAAGTTGCCCGCTCTCTGCCAACTCGAGCACTTACATCGGCCGGCTAGAGCACAACTCACCTGGCTATTGCCTTGGAGCAGTCCTGCACAGAAACTCAATTTACCTCCATCAAATTTTGTGGCTCCAGGCGTTCGCCTCCCACGCACGCTCCCGGAACTGAAATTATCGCCAGCCGCGCCACTAAACTAGAATAAGCTGCAAATTATGAAAATGAAATACAATTGACGAAAATAATATGCAGATTGGACGAATACACTAATGAATGCTAAAATAGCGTTGAAATTAAATCCAACCTCGGTGGCCACGGAGTTCAAATACATGCACACCAAATCGAAATGAAGCAAATAATCACAAATAATTTTAATAAACAGTAAAAAAGCCTATAAGTCAGGAAAAAAATAATATGAACTTCATTAACCTCGTCTGATGTAAATGAAACAAAAATTACGTATGTAAATTTAAATGTGCTTGTCGCACAAGAGAAGAGATTCCAATCATGTTAATAAAGTTCATATCAGAGTTTTTCCAAACTTATAGGCTGTTTTACTATTTATTGATTTCCAAACAGTTGTAACTGATCTAAAATAATTTTGTTTCAGTGAGAGTCAATTTACTTAAATCTCAATTTTTTAAATATTCCATGTGTCCATATAGTAGTATGTAGCGCAGTAGAACCCGCGTCCAATTTTTTATTATAATTTACGGGAACTTAAATACCAAATATTCCGGCATGAGCAAGTTGTTTGCCAGGAAGAAGGGGTTTTTCCGCCCGCCGTCTCGCCGTTTCGGAATAAACAACAAAGGGACTGCGACTGACACCTGGACCATAAAGCTCGGACACCTCGTCGCCGTTTCGGAATGTCTTAATCTGCCTGGGAATTTGGTGACCGGGTGGCGTGTGTTCCCCAAATGAAACAAGGGATATGATTGGAGGATATCCATCCCTGCCACCTTAGTGATAGGTGTCGGATAAGTGGGGACAAGGTTTTAAAGAGGCTGGCGGAGACAATTTTAGGAGATTGGACAGATTTTGCAAAGTGATGGTGAGAGGATATTGAAGGAGAGTGGTGGAGGAGATTTTTGAAGGTGGTGGCGAAAGGAGATTGGCAGCAGAGAAGTTACGGCGAGAGCAGATTGGTGAGGTAGCAGCGGAGACCATGCTTTGATCAGTCCAGGAAGCAGGGAAGAAAGAGGAAAAAGCGAAGTTTCCTTACTTTGCCAGCACGACTTCGTACGATTGTCTTACGGCCGTTATAAGTTCCACAACATGGAAATTACAGCGAGACGCCTATGAAACAACTCAGGTTCGTCAACGAACAGATCTGCTACACGTGATCACCCAAACCATTAATACCCTGAGATCTTTAATAAAATCCCATATTTAAATAATTATTTTGGACTTAATATATCTACGCACTACCCATATTAAAAATTGTGTTTACAATTAATAAATATATATATATTTAAACTCAATTATTAAATTCATTAATTAATATCCCCCCTCATTTACAAGTAAGCCGAGTTAGAATAAAAACTGATCGCGAGACATAAACATTCCCCGTTAGTTATGTTCATCTCATTTTTTCAATTAAATACGTTTTTATTACGTTCACGTAAGAATGAATCATTTAATTAATAGAAGAACTGCCTTAAGAAATAACTTAAAATTATTAAACAGGTAGTCCCAGGGTGTCAACGTTGAAGCACAAATAAAATTTAAGGAAATTATTAATTACATAAATCAGTTAAACAATAAATATAAATTCGGATTAGCTTAGTTACACGAACCACTAATGAAGCCGACTTTTCTGTTTTGACTGATGCATAAACACTTGCTCAACCAGCAAAGTTATTGCGAAGCTTACGAAACAGTTCAGTTTTTGACGTTGTAGTGCGATGGCGTCGCCGTGTCTGGAACAGAGTGGGTATGACAACTCTTTCCAACTCCTTAAATAGACTCTCATGTCACCTAAGAACTTTCTTTTTGAGTGAATCCACGCAGTCTTTATTCTCCATATAGTGTTTGTCTAGTTTTACCTCTTTCTTATTCTCCAAAAAACCAAACAAATAGTGCCAATTTTAGGACACTATTCTAATCGTCTCCAAATAATCGTAAAGATGAATAATGTAAGGACAATTCATCACATTCGTTCAGAGACACCTGCCTTCTAGGCAACCCACAACACGTCAGGTCTGATCAAAACTTGAATTCACACGATTCTGTTGGCCACATTTCGCAGGCTTCATCAAAGTTCACCAAAATATCTGCTGTGCTCTTACTCAAACTGATCACCTACTAATTAATAATAGTATAAATACACTAGAATTTAACTATTATGAAAAATTATTTTCTGTACTTGTAATTTGGCAAGTTTAAATACTCGAAGGGAGGCTATAAATAAATATTTTTATTTAGAGGCAGTGAATTATTTATTTGTGGTTGATGTATGATTTTTTACTTGTAAGAGAAGAGTAACTTCGGTTTCCTTCATTTTAAAATCATATTTATTTCAGTAAACAAATTCCAGATTTGTAAAATATGTGAGATTGTATTTCATATTACATGTTGGTAAACAATTTTTTACGTGCCACTGTAGAATTATAGCAGTACTCATTCACTGATGTCAATGGTACTCATGTTTAAAATTGTGCTCAATAAGTTCATAAATTATGGCATTGTCTTTGGAGAAGTGTACGGAAAGTGCACAAGTAGAAGCGAATGAAGATACGGCATTTGTGTCGACCGTAAAGATTTATAAAGCAATTCCTTGTGTCGGGTGCTTAAGCGACTTTTCCCAATAGGCTTTATTGCCGCCGAGGCGACGCTGGACGCGCAATATGGTGGCTGGGAGCATTAGCAATTTAGATGGCTCTGCTGAGGAAGCTGTTGGTCTCTCGCTGATGTATTCATGGGCTGCGACGTCAGCGAGAACACCCGACTCTCCAAGGACCTAGACAGGCCACAATGAGCAACCAAATCCAATGTTTACAGCTCTCGCGGACGAAGAGAATGGAAAACGTCTAATTGTTAAATCGAGAGAACTGGGACAGAATGAATATTAAGACCCCGTGTCTCAGAAAAGAAATAATACTATTTGAAGTGGGAAAGTGTGATAAGACATCGAATTAAGTCGGAAATATATTATTACAGTACATAATTAAAATAGCTTCTACCTTCGTCTGGTTGTCTTCTTATTAACAGGGTTGGGCTATATGTAAATTGTAACTAAAGTAAATAATCATCCGTAACCTGAAACAGTTTAATTATATAATAAATAATAGAGCCAAATGTTCTACCCATATTCAAATTCCATTTGAATGTAAAAGGACGACCAACTATAGCGCACATTTATCAGTTTATTTAATTATTTTATTCCATATTTTAAATTTACATTTAACGTAAATTACTACCTTAAATATATTATTATTACAAGCATCGGAAGACGCAGGTAACGAATTCCCGGAATTAGCTTCCAGCCCAGAATAGTCCACAATTTCACGGAAAGGCTAGTGAGCAGCCAAAGGGAAAAATCCTCCACCAACAAAAAAGGAAATTGGTAGCATTTGGATGGTAATTTTAAGACCAGTTTCCACCAATTAGCAGAATTGTAAGATAAATTGAGAGGGGAGAAAAGCGATGCCAAAATTGGCAGAGGAGGCTGAGAGTAACTTTTGGTTTGGAATTGACGGAGCAAGAATCGGTGAAAAAGCAGACGGATGTTCACGTGGCCTAATGAACCGGACTTTGCTTCCAGCCTTGTGGCAGAAATTGTTTTGGAAAGCCGTCGGAAATTTTTTTCCTGGATTTTTAGAGACGCCGAGTTTATTAATTCTTTTCATGAAAATTTCCTTTCAAATTTCCAAACCAAAACAAAATAACTTGGGGGTAGAATCTCATGTTTCAGCAGTCGTAAATATTTTCTCCTTAGCTCATTTGCTCTTGTATATATTTTATTTAAATATTTTTAAATATAATTTTGATTAAATTTGCTTTTTTGATTCATGTTAGTAATATCACGTGCCGCCCATAAAATAATCCAAGTAAATAATTTCTAATTAATTTATTATCTTTTTCCCCTATATATCTAGGTGTGTTACACAACTACGCTAATGAATGAACACTGTGCATTTTAAATTGCGAACTACTTGTGTATATAATTAACTCCAATAGATTATTTTCTCTGAGGCCGCTGTATCTATATTGATTTAGCTCTTTGTGTACGCATTCCTAGGCGTACGTTCAGCGACCGAAACGAGACGACTGGCAGACTGTCAACTTGACACATTCTGAATTTAAGATGTCACGCGGCCAGTGTGTTGATTCTCCTCAGATGTTTTCTTGAACTTTGATTAGGTCTGTAATATTATTTGGCTGGATAAAGAAAAGGGATTCACTGCTCAATCGCCCATAATTTTGAGTCTCACAACTGAACTGCTTTGATGTATGTATAAAATATTGTCGTCTTACTTATTGCTTTCATTTTAAATTTAAGACAATTATATAATAGTGATTGTAACGAACGTTATATGTTTGATAAAATATAATGAAATGTTTTATTACAAATGCTATTACAATATTATTAAATTATTTACATGTAATTTATCAAATAAATATTGTCAATAAACTTAATTCTCTATTTATTAGAGACATACGAGTGTACTGAGTTGTACTATTTAGTTATGGTTTGAAAATGATGTAGTCTGTAAGAAATCGACATCCACAGCTTCAGATGCTGTTCGCTCCCAATTGCTTATTACCAATCAGCTTCATCCTGACGACTGAATTGTTACACAATTGACTTCTGATTTAACCAGATTAAATTTTTATTTTATCAAAACTCAAATTACGGAATTTTTTAATATTCTGCTCGACCTTTTATAGATTATTCGTCCCCTCTGCAGTATTTAATCATTTCTATTCTCGGGTTAACGTCCAGTACTACTGAGTTCATCCTGATGCATAACACGGTCAAACGGTCAATTTATATTTGGAACTTCGGGTGATGCTAAGCGGTTTTATCTGTACTTCGTTAAAAGCCAAAATTCAATGTAATTAAAATATATAACAAGTGATTATTATATTTGGTTATATTTTTACGTAATTAGCGAGTTAAGTAGGAAAAGATCAAATAAATTAAAGCAGACTAAGATTTAAAATTGTATACTCAATAAATTTCTCCTTAGGATCAAAGCCAGGAGACTTACCTATAGGTTCAACATACCTCAGAAAAAGCCCTGAAAAACGGATATCAGCTGTGTAACTGTGAAAAGTCCTGTGTATAAAACTAAAGATATTTATAAAACGGTGTTTACTATTATAAGACATTTTTTTGTTTAAACTTTGAACATTAACGCATTTGATTTTGTTATTTAGTAGTACAGATAATTTTAATTAAGAATCAACTTAACGATATTATACAATTCACCCTTTTAAAATAATCAAAAATATAGACCAACTTAAAGTTATGTATTCGCTGAAAATACTTCGCAATTCTCTTACAAAATAATGTAGCTACTGCACGAAACGTTAATTTCGTAAGTGTACTTAAGTGCAGCCTGGAGAAATAACTCTTAGCTAGAAAAAAGATGAGAAGAAACTGACATCCGCGGTGTGTGTGGTCTGTAAGTGAACAGTAATGTAACAAGCACAAAGACTGGAAGCCAACGAGAGGGCAATCGATAAATAAACTAACCAAACCAAGAAATAATGTAATAGAATAAAGTATTTATATAAATTTAAATTAATCAGAGCGAATTTAGGTCGGATTTTAGGTTGTTGTCAGAAATAGAAGAGTTTTTGAAATACAAAGAGACGTAATGTTGCGACAGGAAACTAACTTAAATAACGAGACATACATTACTGATCCTCTGCAATTTCAACTTAATTGTGGGGTCCATAATAATTTATTTTTAACATGTACCAAACCAAATATAATGTCTCCAAATTGAGATATTAAGGAACTGCAGTTTATTTGTTCAAGTTTATAAAAAATATTTTATCTGATTAGACAGAGAACAAGAAGTGGGAAGCTCATTACATATATATATATATATATATATTGTAACATGAAAAGTTACACTCAACAATGCAGGCCAGCTTGCGAGTTGCAATTGTTGAGGAACGACGCAGCCCGGGCCAACAATGTAGTCTGGCGAGACTTTAGGGAGTCGTCATGGGGTAGTGGAAGGAGTAGGTTGTGTCGGCGGGACGACGAGAGAATGACCACGCCCTGCAGATATAATTTTTTCTCATACTCTGAAAGGAATTAAAACTATTAAAATCATCTTTTGGTATTTTTTGTGAAAAATACCTGGCGCCCTAAAAGAATTATAAATACTCGAATACGGAGGAACGACGGATCCACTACAATATATATAAACAAAACTTAATGTTTCACAATAGAATAGGCAATGTCTCTGAAACCTTTATTCGTTTATTACAGGTCAAATGTATATTAACAGTGCATAGCATACAGCTGTGGTATGATTAAGTGATCAGTGGAGTGAGATATACGCGGAAGATGAAAAAACGAAAATTTTAGGAAAAATTAAAGCGGATTATCGGCCGGGCGAAACTTAATTAGTCTGTCAATAGCAGATGCGATGGAAATTAGCTACGAATGGCCGGGGCAGACATCAGAATGTCACGAATTGTCATTTGACTGAATCGTGTAGTCCAATTTTCATGTCCTCTCTCCGTCTCTCTGCTTTCTTATTTATCTGAGAATACTCGTAAAACATCGTCGAATATATAAATATATAATATTAATTGAAATTGTAAACAATATACAAAAATTAGCTACGTATTATTGTTTGTTGAAATTCATGCAATAAATGATCTAAACAGGAGGAAAAAGAAGGACGCATAAATATACTTTCAATCGGGAACATAATGAATATATATATATATATATATATATTAGTAAACGTTTAGTCGGCCATGTGGCTTATATGTTACACCACTAATAAATAAATTCATGACCTATTACAGACGCTTTATTTATTTAAGTAAGAAAATAATATCGTTTTGTTACATTTTCGTAGTACTAATTTTCTTAGTACTAAAGATACAAAATTCACTGAAATTATTAAATATGTTTTGTGCGTTTTTTCCAAGATATTATTTTTTAAATTTAATAAATGAAGTGTCTGTAAAAGTTCATATTTTGTTTCATTAATTTCTAGCAGACGTAAAATAGAAGCTTATGACGCATCTAGACATTCCACTGCTTTCTGATAATGAGATTCGTCGTTTTAAACTAGGAAGTCTTCCGAATATCCCAGCTTTGTCCTTTTAAGTTTTACGCAGATCACGACAATTTAAATATTTTGAGAATAAGACAGTGGCTTAACATCTACTTGTTTCTCAGCCGCCGCAAATATGCAATATAAATGTCTGGGGTGAAAACTGTTTAATATTGACTTGGAAACCTTGCACTCAGGGAACAAAACTCGATACACTTAACGGAATCGGAAAAAGCTATTTTTGGTATTTTTATCATTCAATTTATCCTGTATTCCAGGCGGCAAATTGATATTGAAGACGACTGTGCGTAAGTTTATGCAAAAACATCAGGTGATGTGAAATATTTCTAATAGAAATCTCAAATATTCACGTTTTATACGTTTCATTTTTTTATTTGTGGAGCTAATTGTTCTTTCAGTTCGTGTGTGGCAGTTTGACGAGCAGCTGATCGCCGGAAATACCTGGCAGAGTGTTTTACCGCTGGCCTTGTTGTGACAGTAAAGCACACCATAATGGCTTCTTCAGCTGAATATACAGCCTAAGGGCATCGAAACTCGATATCGACCTTTCGTAACCCTTATGTCACTCAGTTGTTCGCAATAAAATAATACCATGTATTTAGAAATAATTTACAATTTTGTAATGTCAGCGGTAGATTCTTAGACCTAATAAATAAATATTTATTTTAGACTTCTTCATCTGTGTAGGTGTTATACCTACAAATTATATGGATTGTTTATGTTCAGGATGCGTTCCTTAACACAATTTCTACCACACTTTGCTATGTTTATCACATAAAAACACTTTGGGGTAATACACAACTCTAATACTCCTAATATGGCAGTGAAGAGTGTGTAATTTAAAAATAGCATGAAAACTACTGATGTAAACATTATTTTCATACAAAAGAAAAATAAATTATAATCCACATACTTTCATTCCATCATGAGGACTTCATCAGGTCCCTTAAATATTTGACTACTAAAACTTTTGATTGTGCTGCATTATATCAACAGCAAGTTTAATTAAGCTGCAAAGTCAATGAAACGTTCTGGTTTAATATTTGAAAATATTTTTATTTGTTGGTCTGTTATAAATCAACATAATATTAACTTATTAATAATTTATAAACTTAAGTTGTCCGTTGAAAAGTACTAACATCAGTGCCAAATAAAAGTTTTTCGGTTTCGCTGAGACTCTAGATGTGATTCTTAATTGCAACGCCATTAGTAAGCGTAACATAACATCGTTAAGGCGGGTGGGGGTTAAAGAAAAGACAAAAATAATACACAAATTAGTGTGTTGAAACAATTGATTTGTGGATCGCTGAGTTGAGTTCAGACAGTCAACATGACAGTCAAGAATGGCTGACATTATTCTCTAATACATAGTTGAGATAGTAGCAGTTAAGTCATATACGTACTTAGCAACAGCGGTGAGCTAAGAGATCAATTAAATAACATTCCAAATAACTAACATATCCCTGGCTTATATAAACATGTACGCCGAACAATATTCATAATTACGGCTCTTTATATTATATTTCCTATCTTACTTATTATTTGTTGCCCGTCACTTCAAACATATTTTGCCTTTGTGGAGCAAAATATGGACTTCATAATTATTTCTCTCTTAAATCTATTCATTGACACGTCTATTAGCACTTTAAAATTTCATTTTATGGAAACTCTTCTATTTTATTAAAAAACGTGTTAATCTACTTCAAGAGTTAAACTTTGATTATTTAAATTCATTCTTTTTTTCATTGGTTCTATACAGAGGGAATATGATACGTAAATCTCAAACCTGCTTCGCTCCAAATTCGATCTCTTATTCCTTATTCTATTAGAGCAACAGGTAATTTTTAACAGTAAAAAACTAGCCAAACATTTTTTAAAACAATATCAGTCCATTCATTCGAGCACTGAGTTAAATCTATCATGGCGTAGTAATTAATAAAATATAATCTACGCTTCTCGTCATCGGCTTAGTTAGAAATCAATAATAAAACACAAATCCGTGTTGGCGTCTCACTACTTTGATCCGTAACGAGTTCGAGACCCTTTGCTTAAATTCACGGTCGCCATTTATCGCCAACGCCGACCTCAATTCCAACTTTATGCCATCGTGGCCCGTCGACGACTGACCGGATTTCACGTGCGCTTATTTCGTTCCGCGCCTTCAACAATAACCGGCTTCATTTGTCGGCGAGTCAAACAAGACCTACAACAATCCAATCTCGCGGTAAAATGCCATTAGGGTAACTTCATGTTTCAATAATTTTGTGTGTATTCACTTAGTTTTCTAAATGATACCTACATAATGGTAGAATCTAAAGCATTATTGGACTTCATGTTATGGAAACTATTTCATTACTTAAGACTTTTTGTTGATTGGATCTAGGCTTATACTTTGGTCAACAACCCACACAAGTTTTCAATTTTAAAAAAAAGTACAGACACCAAAAATAATATATATTTGTATGTAAGCTGATGGCATAACGACTTATTCTCACTTAAATGTCTTATGAAAAGTTTCAGTACCATTAGAACAGTCACTAACCAACTGATTTAATCTACAGACAATTACAATTTACATTTTTTCAGGTAAATGTACTCTTGAAGGCAATTATTAAAATCAATCGCAACTCATCCTGCATTAGAATATTGATCGGTGGCTCCTGATATTCAAAGGTGGGTTTGCCACGTCAATTTATAAAGGGAACTGATGCTCATAAATGCCTGTCACGAAACAATTAACCAGAAGTGGCGTTGTGTCAAAGTGGCAGAATAATTTAATTAAGTTACGATGCTCGGGGCTTCTGTCGCCGTAAACACGAGGCACAAGTGAACTCTCTGAAGACTAACGGGGTTTATTTACACGACCGTGGCACATGTGGTCTCATGGATGTAAAGTGCGACCGCTAAACCTACTTCAGACAAAGAATTAATGCATGTCTTAATAAACTGGATGTAACTGGTGAAGCTGGCAATAGAGAAAGAGAGGAGGTCAATTTCATTTACGGAGTGTCTCAGACACTTTGTAAGCTTTGGAATTTCTAAATTCATATAGTTTCGAGAAACAATATGTACGCAGTCCATATTTGTCCAGAATATACCGTAATTGGGGAGATGCTTTAAGAAGGCTACAGTGAAATATTTTGGTACTGATACAATTGGCTTTTGCCTGATCGTATGTCTCTAAAATTGTTCGGCTACATTACTCCAATATATTTGAGAATTATTTCATTGTCAGGACTCTATAACCATCCCATATAAACCAGCGTAAAGTAAATAAAATTTTGAGCAAGGAGCATTATATGAACACCTTTTATTATTTTCTTACCTTAATAGCCTAAAAATAATATAATCGGAGGATTAAATTTGGCCTTGAAATTTTCTAGTATGGATATGCAAGTAACCTATGCACAACTTGTGCGCATTTAGCCTAATAATAAAAATATTCATAGTTCAATTTTTATAATTTGTCTCATAAATGCTATAATATAAATCATTGAATTGTAATTTCTTGGAGATTATTTAATAATGTTTTAAGCATAATTATGTTTCAAAATTATTTTGATTTTACTTTGTCTAATTGGAGGGTAAAGCATATAATCTGGGACCGACAATGCGTAACGATAGTTCATTTACCTGAATTTCCTAGCGCATGTACCACCAAAATGATAATAGTTTTTATGTGTGGTTGGTCTGTGAGAACATATGATCATGACTCCTGAACGTTTAACAAAATTCAACAATAGAATAACCATTCAAAAGCAGAGTTTATCTTATGTATTTGGTTTTCAGCAAAGCTGAGACTAAAACAATATATATCCTCCGATGTATTAGACTTTGTTTAATTCTGATGCGTTCTTTGTTCTCTATAGACTGATGATGGTTGAGTGATGTGGCCCTGAATCATCCAATTCCAACGCTTGCCAAACAATCGCCGTGTTATTATGCTGTTTTGTTTGTTTTGTGTGGTAACAATGTTTCCGTCAACGCAGACACGTGAGGTAATTTATTATTTAAAACGTTCCATATGCCACAGTAGGAAGCCACAACTATGGAAGTGTAAACACCAAAATATAAAAGTTAGTATAAGTAAAAGTATGGAAAACAATATGGAAAGTTATACGCAGTCTATGGTTCATATGCATAAACCAAATTATAACTTAATAAATTAATAATACTCGTCACAGTCAACATTAAGAGTTATAGGAAAGAAATGGGAATAAAAAGATTCTAGCAACGCAACACAATTAACATGGTCAGAAAATTATGTATATTCGTTAAATATATATTAGTTTCAATTATGCTATATATATAGCATAATTGAAACTAATTTAAGCATCTAGATGAGGTTAAATAATAGAACAAGATAAAAGTAATTTATATAATAATAACTTATTTTTTAAATTATAATAATTTAATTAGAAGTGTTAAAACCAAACATTCCATCGTACCATTTTTTTGAATCTCAATTATAATACACAAAAATTAATAAGAATGTTTTCAACATTTCATTGTTTTCAGCATATTCATTACTCATCTTGAATACGTTTGATAAAGTAATACGAAACCTAAATGCCACATATCAACAAAACGGCAATGAAATTTATTTTTCTGAGTTAAATAGTTAACGTATTGTATTAATAGTTAAGATAAATAGGATATGGAAGGTTAAACATTTTTTAAACACATAACACAACAACAGTATGTTTTAATAAAACTTTGCTCTATCACAAGAAGTAACCTACTTTAAATTGCAGAGAGGACTAGAAATATTTCATTACTGTGAGTAAAACTCTTTGAAATACCGTAGACAATGCTAGGTTTGCATCGCCTGGAATCTGTATTTTTTCCCTGGAGTTGTGGATTCTCCCTACTGAAACAATTTCAGCGCGTCTAATTACATTCCTGCACTAAACGGTAACTCTACGTAAAATTTAAGGGTTGAATTGTTCTTCCACGTCATTATTACTTCCTGGCTGGAAGACAGTGTAAAAATTATAAAAGAATAGTTTACAGTTGATTAAGACAGTTAGTTTACAGTTAATTTCAAAATATAAGTGAAAAGAGTTTATCAAAACTCAACATTATGGATCCAGAGACTATAACCTAAACATTCCAGTATTTATAAGTTCAAATTTACTTACTTTAGTGTCTTCCTGTAAAATATTTGATGTAATGTGAACAAGATTTTTATTCCAAACGCCTAATCGTTTTCGTTCATAAAAGAGTCTTTGTCCGCACCGTTTCGATTCTATATTTTTACTTATTTTTTTTGGGGGGGGGTAACAGGCTACATGAGGGTGATCCTGAAACAGGCAACTCCCCTTTAATGGCATAGGAAGGGAATTGAAAAGGGGGGGATGCGGAAGGTAGAGCAAGGTAGCCAAGGGTTGACTAGGGCCCCCGCACTATGGTTTAGGATCCTACCCGGTGTTTCACCTAAAGAGATGCAGGGAAAACCCTAGAAAACCTGCATCAGGTAGGTCGGGCATTGGGTACTATTCTCACGCCCTTCTGAATGACGGGAGACGAGTCTGCTGTGGGGTCGCAGCATTCCCTTCTCCGTGTCTCCACCAATTTCAGGAGGCAGTTGGCCGACTGATCCAATGAGATCAGCGGACAACTCTTGCCATATGCCCAAGGTCTTTGACCTCCTAAAATAGGTGAAGGTGTCTCGGCATATGAGAACTTTGATAAAAAATACCCAGAGAGAGTGCGAGGCATCCCCGACATGATCAGGTAAGCCCCGCACTCACTCTGGGCTGAAGCGTCTACGAGAAACTCCCGTAGCGCTTGACCTTACTTTTTAATTTACATAATTTCTTTTTATTGATGTGAATCAACTGGTAGAAGACTGAAGCAAAGTTTCTAATACTTTTGTTATCTTTGGTGATGTCCACGGCCGCGAGGACTTTTTTCATTTGAAATGAAACTTCCTCAAGAAGAGTAAAGTAAATATATTTATGAAGAATTAATAGTTGTACTAATATACAGAACACACAAAAAAAAGTATAATTCAAAACAACAGCCATTTTGTACAGTAATTTGTAGGCTTATAATTGTTTTTTAGTGGTCTACCGGCAAGATGAAACACGACGCCTGTTGACGAGTGTCTGGATGCGAATACCGCAGAGGAAGAAAGGTAATTGGCCCCTCTTTGTAGTGCACTTACATTAACACGAGCAGTGCGCCTCAAGCTTTTCGTGACGCTCCTTTAAGGAGTCCAGCGCTGAAGAACTTAAATTACCTTCAACATGAACACGTACCGGTGGCAGACAGACATAAACGATTTCATGCACGCAACGATCTATCTAGTTCGAAATGGTCACGACCACAACGTACCAACTCAATATTTACAAGTAATTCAATTTGGAAACATGATAGTGTGAACAATCCTCCATTCTAAAATTACGCGTGGCAGAGAAATCATTTTCGTTTTCTGAGCTAAAAAAAATAATATGCATAATTGTTTCTTTTGTTACATTAATTTCAGCCAATTTCGCCAAATGATGAACCGTCAGCAAACGCACATAAATTAGTTTAAATTATAAGGGCAAATAAATGAAAACAGAATACCCGCTACTAAGAGACACTTTTACTCAAAAGTAACTGCCAGAAATAGTGATTTTTATCAGTGTGAGACGAGACGATCAGTTCCAGTCTTTTAGAAGGAGGAAGATCGTTGACGGATCCACAACCTCACCCTCTCTTGCGTTTCCTCGTCCGAATGAAACAGACGTCCATCAATATCTTTCTTCAGATCGTCAAAAATGTGGAAGTGACAAGGGGAAAAGATATGGGTTATTCGAAATGTTTCCCAGCCAAATTTTCGAAGCGTATCCCTCACCATATTGGAAGTACGGGGACCGACCAGCTTTATTCTTTTGCATGATAACAGTTCTAATACAAAAATGTTATTCTAGACAATGTCACAAAATAATTAGAACGATTCAGTCAATTAGTGCCGTATCCAGGAATTTTGATAAAGAAATATTAAGGAATTGTAAGTGCAATGATGATGATTGAGGTCAAAAATGAATATTATAATATAGGTCTGAGGTAACGTTTTGGTATATCATTATAAATAAAATAATGAGATTAAACAGCCTCTTTATTTCTAAATGAAATATAATAAATGGTCAAAAGTGAGAAATACCAGAATGTTAATCAAAATTAGGCCTTTCGTCACCAAGGGAGTCGAGTTGTAACCTTGGAGTAGCCGCGAGTAGTAATGTTTTGAGGACCAAACTGTGAGATGCTTAGAGACGACGCCATTGCACGCAGACGCAAGCAGGCTCAGCTGTGTGTTTGTACAGGTATTATTTAGTACTATCTGTAGACCCGGTGCATTATTCAGTTCTTGGTCAACACATAACTAAACCGACATCGAAAACGTCGCAATATGAACCTCAAGTAGACTCCCAGTATCTCGAGAGAGTCCAAAATACCCCCGGTACAAAAGAAGAAATAAATATATTTTCATTATTCTAACAGAATAAAAATTTTCCTCCACTTATTGGTTAATTTTTACATAAATCGCAATTTAAAAGGTCATAATGTAACACAGCGACTCACATTACACCAAACTCGATAGTTTCCTTTTTATTTTCATACCAGCAATTACTAAATTTTAAATTTTACTTGACGCGACATAAAACCAATTTATCAATTTATAAATACATTGTATATCCAAAGAAGTTCTTTTTTTCTCAGTCTGCAGCAAAAATAGATAGTAAGTGGGATGAATGATATAGGAACGCGTAATAGGACTTATAACTCGCAGTTGGTTTACACGTCGGCTTTCACACGGCAATTCCAAGAAATCTTCCCGTAGTATTAATAGTTTTATTTTTATTTATATTCTTATTATATTAATATCTTCTACAATATATCGAAATTTAATATACAAGAATATTTAAATTAAATCTCCTTTTTTTAAACCCTCAAATTTTCATTGATATCCATTGAGCCGTTTTTGAGCGTATGCGAGATAAACATACAGACAGACACTTCAATTTTATTTATTGGTATAGATGTATAGAACTTCTCTCGTGTTAGAACAACTAATTTGTAATTTTCGAGCTCAAGTTAACATTATTATATAAATAACTTTACGGTAAACATACCATTCGTAACATTTTAGATATCAGGTTAATGTTTCTTAAGTTAATATAGTGTGAATAAAACCACAGAAAAGTTGTCTCAATATATTTATTCTCAGAACGTTTCGGCCATAGCCATTATCAACTGTAATTATAATATATATACAAGATTATTTATAACGTGAAGGATATATTTTTACAATTGGCAACAACCACATTAATCCATTTTCACATCTATTTACCTGGATCTTTCCTCTTAGCGTCTTCTTTGCTTATACTATCATACAACCATTGCGCTTGTTGTTGTCTTCCGAACTTCATGTTACAAATAATCTTGTATATATATTATAATTACAGTTGATAATGGCTATGGCCGAAACGTTCTGAGAATAAATATATTGAGACAACTTTTCTGTGGTTTTATTCACACTATATTAATTATATAGAGTTGTTTTTTACATTAAATATTAGTTTCTTAAGTTTTCAATTAGAAATGTTATGAATTTAACAAAATAATTTTTAACATAAAAGTCATAGTATTTAATAGTAAAGTGTCAGAATGACCTTTATATTTTATCTTACTTGTCGTTAATTAAATACGAATTACTGATCCCATTGCTGGCATACCGCAAACTAGTCTCAGCTTTTTTGAACTGCTGCAAGTGATATAATTAAGAATCATAACTTTCTTTTAGAGTGATCTAACGATAGGTAAATAATTTGATGACTTTCCTGAGATTATTGAGCATCCTACAAGTTGATAACTTGATTGAGGTAGTGATTTGGAAGGGGAGAATGAGGGGAAGGAGGCTTCAAACGCAGGAAATAAGAGCCACCAAGTGCAAGCTGATGATAAGCATCGCATCTGACAAAATAATTACAAGGGAAGGAGCCGCGATTTCTGGAGAAGGCGTCTGCTTTAGCGTCCTTTTATTGCGTCCAGACGCTTACAGCAACTAACAACTTCGACTTGCTTTTTGTCATCCAGCCTATAATTAGAGAACCAAATTGCTGTAATTCATTGTGAGAATCTGCTGGTACTTCAGAGATATCTTGTTATTTTGTACTCACGATGCTGGATGAGATGCGGAATGTTACTTCCCCGTTGTCGAAAACGAAAAATAAGTTAATACTTTGATAAATACCGAAAATGTCACTGACGAAACAGAATATTCTAAACAGGAATAGTGGTGTACCCTATTAACGTTGAAGGCAAATCCTGTAAAATACAATAGGATCTCCAGAAACGCTTGGAGGATACTCAATTGTCTTAACAGAAAATTTTAAACGAGTAATAAGGAAGTAAATTACAACTGACTAACGTCACATATGTCTAGTTTTATTTTAAGTATTCATACAATCTCTTACAATTATAATATGACAATCATATGACAAATAATTCCAAACATATAACATAAGTTATCAGATACTGATAAAGTAATATACTGATAATTTAATACTTTGCCTTAATATTGTGATAAAACTGATGACAATGTATTATTTATTATTTAATCTATGAATTAGTGTACATGAGCGAGATGGTTAATAAAAAAACTGACATTTTTCATTTTTCCCGTTTTATTTATATTTCAGTATTTTAACTATTACTAGACGAAGTAGCCGGCGTAAACAAAAAAGCAGGAATTTAATTAAAGATAAGCTTATTACAATTCTTGAGAGTACACTACAATCTATTTCTATTGTCAAATCCAAATTATTTTCAATACTAGATTGTGTAAATGGAGAAAAATCGTCATAATGTTTTTTTTTTACAGAGAGGTGTCATTTTGACCAATTTCCGGTCATATAACCAAAATTGTAGAGAATCGAAGTGTCCTAGAATTTTTGTATCGACGATTAAAAAAAGATTATTATTTTCTCAGGGTGTCAGCTGTCTGCGAACAATAAGGTAATTATGAAGCGAAATGTTTATAATTTAAATACATATAATATACATAAGGCAATCCGCATTGATGAACAATGTATGGGACACTAAAACTTTTTTAAAAAATGTTTCTCACTTTTTTTCGCATGTATAACTAGTATATTTAAAAAATTTTAAGACCACGGGCAGCTTCAGGACCTAAGGAACACGTGTCAAAATTGGTCAAATTTGGACGCCTTTAGCTACATGAGCACTGACAAAGGTTTCTAGATATATTGATTGGCCCATATGTACAACGTCAGTAGAATATATCACAAGTATGATATATATGATAAAGAATAAACTATATTTTACACTACATTTGAAATTTTTAGATCTGAAAATGGAAAAAGTCATGAACGAAGCTAATTTTACTAGTTTCAGGTTTTCCTCTTAAATCTTTATTATTATCACAGATTTTAGGTATTTACACTAGTAATAAGAAAATAGTGAGGAGAAAAAATATATAAAGTATTGAAATGTTTTCTCAGAGCTTAAACATAACGGTGCAGCGAGGTTGCAGTTAAACAGTGAGTGACGTAAGCGAGAGACAATTGACAACGCTCAAGATATAGTGATTTATCGTCAATGCTACAGGTATGTCAACACGTAATAACTGGAAAACAAATGATATTTTAATTACTCGAACGTTGAGAGCCTCTTGCTTACGTCACACTCTGCTCAGCGCTGTTTGAAATAGTTGTATTTCTGCAGTCCTTTATTGATATCTTTATAAATGAAATTTTTCTAACCTATGAGCGTTTCCTTTTTTCTTTAATTTCAAAATGGAGATCATTTTTAAATATATAAGTGGGCGCCGTAAGATAATTTTTTTATTTCTTTGCAGACCGGTTTACTCGTATAAGCGGATAGCCTTCTAGTGTGTTGTTAAAATTAATATTTATCCTAATAAACCTAAATTACACTTAAATACCATTATTTTTTTATTTTTCTTTAAATTGCACTAACAGCTATGATAATCAGCCACTGTATACAACTAGGGGAAGTTATATCTATGTAAGGGCATCAGTATGTGGTTATTCAAACAAAACAACGACCAAGCACGTGCCAGGATTCGAACGCGGAACCTCCGTGGTGCGAGGCAGCGACGCTAACCACTACACCACAGGAGCCAACAATTTGTTTAAAATATAATTGAACCAGTAAAATTTAAATGTAAAAAAATCATCCTGTCAACGGTATTATGATTTCCATAGATTCCCAGAATACCGTAAGAATTAATAGAATAAAGTCAGTTAATCATTTACAACTTTCCAAAAAAAATACACATAACCTCATTATTTAGGCTTGTATGTGGAGACAAATGAGGAAGCAATGCTATGCCAAATAGTCTAATAACCTCGTCTTTCTTATTCGGCGAGGAGAGAATATTCATTGAGATGTTTAATCGTATTAGTACTTTTAGAATTATCAAGTTTTTTAAACTGATTTATAATATTTGCACTTCAAAATGAACTAGTCTAAACTGCATCAATTCCGGATAACATTTATTTCAGTGCAATGGATTCTACGACACAGCAAACTATTTTACCGGTTCCAAAACTGGAAGACTGAGAAATGGCTATGAGAACTACGAAGGGCTGATAAGGAATAAAATTAATGATCCTCAGTCGGACACGTTATAAATCGTTACTAGTAATGTGTTCATTATTCGATGATAACCATTAGACGTAACTGGCATTCTAACTAAGACGATTATAAATTCTTCTCTTCGTACCGGACGAATGCTTTATATTTATTGAATTTTTACATGCGTATTGCTCGATGTTTTTATTGGCTAATGATGACAAATTTCATTCATATTTACTATTTTTGTTAATTTCAGTGTCATAATGTTATCGTTCCACGTTAAGGTTTATTTATATTTTAAGACGAAGTCATTAAGAAACGCGCGTGCTGGAATTTCAGCCGTTACATAACCGATGATTTACAAGCTCACACTTCCCCAGAAAAGTAGCGGTTGTCTCAAGTGCTAATGGAGAATTTCATCACCATGCAAATTAAAATTCCGAACATGGAGATGCGATACATAGCTTGAAATAGGCAGAACCTTATGTCTTAGTCAGTGTCCTGAAATTGTCGGTAGGTACGCTTTTAAGGTCGTTTGGGTTTCGAATTGATCGATTCTAAAACTTTCACGTAAGAACTTTCAAGCTATAATGAATTCAGTTTTAATTTAGAGGTTCGTGTCTCGCTTACATTACAGAATTATTACTACTGACTTAAGAGACCGACAAAGTGACTTCGTTGGACAAGATTTCTCTATGGCAGAATGGATTTTGCAATGGCGTGTTGTGCAAATGTACCCTATATTTTTCCGCGGTATAACTGAATTTTTAAGGAGCCATGTCGCTGTTTAATTTTATCAAAAAAAAACTTACGATGATGTAAGGTGGATGTCTCAAAACAGTCATGCGATTCTACAGTGAAAACCGTCGATTATTATCGTTCTTTGGTAACAGAGAAATGTTCCAAAACAATTGTAAATATCAGTCGTCCAATTCTCCTAAAGTAGGTTAATTAAATGAATTAACCTATCTTCACGTTATCATGTTAATTATATACCTTTTTAATATTGTATATACTGTATCGTTATCGTCCTAACTGATAATCTGTACGATAAAAGTTTTTTTAAAAAAAAATAAAAATATCAGTCGTAATTTCTTGTAACATGAACGTGTGAAAAACCTTAGCCGTAGATAAAGAAAGTTTGAGAAACTTTACCAACTAAGTTCAAATTAAAAAGTAATGTTTAACTAATCATTGCGTTAATTATAAAAATACTAGTACAGTAGCTTTATGTTTTATTTAAATCACAACCATCCGGTCAAAGACAAGAAAAGCATTCATGAGAGAAATATAAGACCGTAAAATAGAAATATTCTACATGGTAATTACACACCTGTGCTATTTTCCGGTTGAATGTAACATAAGATTGTTATTCTGTCATAGGTACGCATCTCGAGGAATAATACCACAGAATCGCGTGGTGTGCAAAACTGTAATGCCCCACCTGACACTCAAGCTTGACTCCACAGCAGCGCTATCTACTCCAGAATTCACGGTCAACTCATTATTTGTACATATATAAATTGATTTTAAAACTTTTATTCAGAATTTATTCTGAAAAATAAAATAAACAATTTTTAATTTTTCTATTTTAACCTGAAAAGGCTTAAAATTGACAGTAGGGTTTTCATTATGTATTTTTACACATTCATAAAAAAATACAACTTAAATACTGAGTTGAATGGGGTGATGTAATTTATATCAGATGACGGCCGATTAGCCTAAAGCTGCATAAAGTTGTAATTTAAAATACAAGAGTACTATTGGCTGAATTGTTTTTGTTATATTGCAAATAAAGTTCCTTAAGTGAAATATATTTCCAGGAGCTTACCAGAACAGTATTTCTACCACAGGACTAGAAGCAAAGTCCGGTTCATTCAACCACGTGGACATCCATCTGCTTCTTCTCTGTCTTCTCTGATCCTTGCTCCGTCAATTCAGAACCAAAGGTGTATCACGCCCTTTCTCTCAATTTTTGCCTCGCGGTTCTACCCTTCTCCTTTTTTTCCTTCAGCTTACCCAATTTGCGGAAAACTGGCCTTAGCATCACCATGCAAATCTGCTACAAATTTCCGTATTGTCGGGAGGTAGATTCTTCCCCATCGGCCTGCCTGCTGGCGAAAAATTGTGGATAGGATGCTTCTTCCTGGAATTATTTATCTGTACCTGGCTACTTTTTTTGCCAGAGTTTAGAGATTACCGGACATTGAGACAGTAATTTACGTTAAATATAAATCGAAAATAGGGAATAAGATAATAATTAAATAAACTGAGAGTTTTATCCACTCAGACTTCCAAGGTTCTAACAATATGAGTAAAAGATTTTTGCTTCTAGCAATGTATTTATTAATTGCCATTATAATACTTATTATAAATTATATCCAGTTATTGGATTTGATTAAATATACAAGTAAAGAGAGTTCATTTCATTACATACTTAGTAGTATATTACAGCTTTTAAGAATGAAGTCCTTTGGCTATTACGTTGGTGGCATGAGTGGTCTTTCTCCGCCTAAAGGGTTTTGCTTACTTATGGCCTCTAATTGACAAAGCCGCCGCCTATGATGGATGAGGCCAAGATGCTCTCTGTATTAATTAACCGGCACGCTGTGGCAGGTAGCGTGTTGCTCCAGTAATTACAAGGGCAGGCAAGGCTTTGTTGCAAGCCTCACCCATTCACCGACGAACTCGTATGCGACAAACAACATTGTTCCCGTACATAAATTGCTAAAGGACTCTGCGACAAGCCGTGTAGCTCGGGATCAGTAGATAAACACACGTGATAGGACCAAAAAGGATGTGCAAAATTAATGCGATACTTGCAGAACCAGGGAGCCTATTGTGAAATAAAAATTGGGAGACTTTTTAATGTTTTGACTCTACCACGTAGTCTGTGAAAGGAGAACCTCTTTAATTTTGAAATACTAAATCCACGGCGTCCTTTAATCTGCCGTACTTTCACACAGAATTAACAAGCCTAATAATAAACCATTTGGTAACAAACACAATCTCAACTCCTAAACGAACCATTTACAGTTCCTTCCTTTGTCCTTAAAGGCCTGAAGAAAATAGCTTTCTTTGAACCCCATATTGATGTAAGCACACCTATTTATAAAATTAAAGCGTACAATTCTCCTCCGACAGTTCAATAGGACAGCAGAAATCGTCCGTTTTAATATAATCAGAAGTAAAATTTGGTGAAACGAAATCCATTTATTATTTTACGCGTCGAGGCGGTCGTATTTCCGTACACTTACCGTTAATTGGGTCCACTGGAACTTCTCAACTCCTCTTTGTCACCCTCGTGGCGTCACAAGTGCGCAGCTGCTCTGCACTTATTAATGGCATATCAGTCATCATTGTGTGAATTAAAGTCCCGCCAACCATGTCGTTGGTCCGATCAACGTGTCGCCAAGTCCACCCTGCCTTTCTTACTTCAAAGCCATCTACGTTCAAAGGGCAGTACCAGTTTTTCCTCCGTACGAAAATCCGAAAAATGACGCCCTAAAGCATAAAAAATTAATAAACAGAGCTATCAAAACCATGTCAGCCAGAAAGAAGACATGATTAACTGAAGACAATACATAGTACTAATACGAAAAATTAGGGAAAATTGTTATAATAATAAAAAATATTACATTTTTTTGAGCTGACAAGTAAACCTTGTATCCACTCATTTCAAGAGATGATATAAATATTTATTTAAAACTATGATGTAAATTAGTTAAAATCTACACAAAGTCCAACACTAAATCAAAACAATCTATTGAAAAGTAAATACCATGCAAAAAGGCGAATAACTTATTTCAGATCTAATGTATTACTCAATTCGACTCAATTGGCCAATGAAACAATTTTAAATACTCATTTATTATTTTTTAAATAGGAAAGTATGGCAGTTACGAATTGGGTTAGAAAAATTCTCAAATGTTCTCTAAATTTAAAGGAAGAAATTAGACCTCAACTGTCAGCAGGTTCTACAGTAATCGGAGAAGTTATTTTCTGTTACGATTTTTACGATTGTTCTAGCACTCTAGTTGAGATGATTTTGGCGCCATAGGCAGTCGCCCTTCAAAGAGATTCATTCTCTTCTCTTCCTCATGTAGCATGTTAACCCAAAAATACTTAAATTGAAAAAAGTAACATAATGAAAAAATTTTATTTACCTGGCTCATTTGGCGCACACAGTTAAAAATAATAATATATTAATTATTGTGTTTAAAATATTTTAATTAATACAATTCTCCATGACAAAGAGCCATTTTTTATGATAGTACTGTAAAGACAAATGCTCAAATATTAACATTGTTAACAATAAAGATGAACTAAAATTAAACAAGTGGTTTTATTGAAGTTGGAGACATATTTTTGAATTAATCCACTGCTTCTCTACTGTTCAAATATAGCAACAAATCCGTGGATCGCTCAATATTAAGATTATCAGGAATTCTAACGGATAAAATTTTTAAATTAACAAAAAAACTCCTCAAGCATATTAAATTTAATATTACTGATTTTAAAATTTGTTATTCATCCATTAAAACTCCACAGGTTCTTAATATGTCTCAAAAATAATTATATAAAATAATAAAAATAATTCAATCTTAAAATGTGTCACGGGGATATATTTTGGCAATAATATTTTATCCTTATGTAAAAATTAGTTACATTAAATTAATAATCTTTGAAGAAAATTTATATAATAACAAAGCATTCCAACCAGATTAAATGATTTATTATTACACGTTTCCGTGCAGTGCATCAGATTGATAGAAGTCGTTTGGAGGGAAGATTATAACGTTTCATTCATAATTTTCAACTGTAAATTACTTTCTCCCTTAAATTTTATGTTGTTGATATTTTTGTAATATTCCCAATAGTTTTTATGAGTCGCCAGTTTAATAACAAAACTATTTAAAAATTTTAAGAAACATTAATTTTGAATTTATGGATCTTTAGAAAATATTTCCCTGATCATATGTTTATAAAATTTATTTTACACAATTTTATAAAACACATTTTCAATTCAACAAGAATCTCATGCATAAAAACTTTGTCAACATTAATTGTCATTAATCAAAATTAATTGTGTGATAATGAAACTATACATACTTTCAATGTGTCCCATTATAAAATTATTAATTTGTTTCCTTATTAAAGTGGCGACCAATAAAATCATTGGGGGTAGAATACAAAAATGTTAATAAATCATGTTATTCATATCACATTTAAAATCCTTGAAATGGTGTGTTATCAGTTTTAATTAATTAATTTATATAATTAAAAATTTAAATATTAATTCATTACAGAACCGCCACAAGCGGGTGTTGACTTCAAATCTCAATATCTTAATTATTTCTACTTTAGAAATGAATGTGAATTTATTTTATAAAGTTAAAATGTTGTCACAGTTAATTTCTCCTTTCGAGCCGTACTGGAAAAATTGCCGGCTTTCTTTTATCGAGATTTTCGCAAATTCATTAATGCTTTTTCTTTAGTTGTTGGAAGCTTAACTGCACTGACAACAAAGCTCGTTTCTTTTTGTCTCATCTCATCAACGAATTTAATTTGTCTAATTACTTGGGGCCTGAGGCGAGAAGATGCAAAAACTATTGATGGCTTTTTACGCCGAACAGCTTTAACCTTCCTCTCTCCATTAATTACTTTTTTGTGTTAGTTACAAATGTTTCCTGTAAAGTGTATTGTTTGGAATTTAATTGGCGAACTGTAAGCAATATTGAGCGATCGAGCTATTTTAGTTTTATTGGTGTAGTGTAACTTTGTTATATGCTCATTAAATCACAGTTTTTCTAATATTCCGCTGGTATCATTGCTTGCATTAGTTTTAAAAAATGTGCTCCTACAGAGACGTGGTAAGCGACATTGTGCATATTCTGCATATGAGCATGTTTCATCACATTTAACGTCATAACAAATACAAGCTTTTCCCCCTTTGCGTCGAACTGAACAAATATTTTGACCGCATTCATTCTTGCGCCGTCCCAATAATCCAGTAATTAAATACTGGCACCAAAACAAATTTGAAATCGGATTCCCTCTTCACACACACATATCAAATGTCAATACCCGTTGTAATTCGCTTGTGCGTCATTCACGCTCCGATTTGTAACATTTCCAAGAAGGACGAACCATATCCTCAACTTAAATTATTCAGTTACGTTGGAAATTAATGACTTCATCCAACAAAAACATACTTCTTTGCGTGATTCAGTAATAACGGTTCTGTGTGGGAAATGTAAAACCGTCCATTATCAGATCTCCGAATGTCAAATATTACGTTGTTCTGCCTCTGCCTCTCAAAAAAATATTTTTTAATCATCTGATTTAAATTAAAAATACGCGTGGTTATTTTACAAGTTCAGGAGTCAACAAAAATTGGGACTGTCATTTGTTCGTTCTAAATTATTTTTAAAAAATTATTTCTGTAAAGATAAATGAAATTAGCATTTTAGCAACATTATTATAACAAACTACTTTTACACCACTTTGTTAGTTGTCACTTAATTTAGCTTTCGGCTATGGTCATCATCAGCTGTGGGCAAATATATAATTATAATTTCTTTGAATACATGTATAGTATACATCATATGTATTGAACGAGTTCTCAGTTGAGGCCAATACTACTACACTTTTTTTAAGAGTTTAAACAATTTATCAAGGTAATTGATATTGTTCAAATTGTACATATGATGCATACTATGCATTTTCATGTATTCAAAGAACTTATAATTATATATTTTTCCACAGCTGATGATGACAATAGTCGAAATCTCCTGTCTATAATTTTTTTATAAATTTAACACTAACAAAGTGATGCTGTGTTTATTAATTAGCATTTTACATTTTATTGTACTAGAAGAACGTTTCACTCACGATTTTGAGACTTAATCAGGTAAAATATACAAATAAATAATTTATTTCAGGTTTTGAATGTATGCAAATGTATTTTGGATGTAACCATCGTTTGATGTAGTCCATGGCGCAAAATTTTATATTTATCAATAAATAATTAGAAGTGTATGAATTCAAAAATTTTAATTCGGAATAAATTTGTTTACATCTCCTTTATACACAATTTTTTGGACGAACAGTCTTTTTAGTTGAATAAACTTTTTCAAGTTGCCTGTGACATGCTAATTTAATTTTTATTTGGGTAGTTAAAAAAACAAACGCAAAGAAAATATCATTCCTAAGCATGAACATGAAGATAACGAAAGGCAAGACGATGAAAGTAGATGCAATATAAAGCTCCTTTGACAATTTTTATAAATCGTAATTCCAACCTATGTATTAAAAACCCTGTCAACTTTGTAACAAGCATCGCTGAATACAGTAAATGTTTACATACAATTTAATGAACCGAAAGTACTGATTGGATTAATTGTTAAGGTATGAAGGACAACGCCACTATTTTTTTGAAGTGGCGCAAGACTGGCGTCAGCGAGAATGTTCTAGATACAGCAGCTATGTATTCCAAACCACATTTCAGGATACAGAGGGCGAGGAATGAGGCTTGAAACGCGGCGGTTGTTATTTTTCTTCAATAGCAAGATTAGTAAGAGTGGATAGTCGAGACGAAGGCGGCTTATTGATAGTATGTTTAGCCTGAGAGAAGAAAATAGTTATCAGCCACCAAATTGGTTGGTAGAGACTTCGTGAATTTTCCGACATTTAGACCATTTAGAATTTAAATTGTTCTTACATAAATCTTAAAATTCTGATTAATGGTGGGACAGAATATACCCTGAGAATTTCACATGTTTTCATCCTGAGCTGAAAATTTTTTAAATTTTCCCATCCATACATACGCACTGTATTATGTTTTTGGTTATCTTTTTATAAATTCCGTAATAAATGTTAATTGTGTATTAATCTTCAAAGACGTCCGTTTATCCGAACCCTTCCAATAATTAAATAATAATATTTTTAAAGTCTTCAATTTGTTGCAGTCAACGTTAAACTCTTAAATAAAATAATAATGTAGTTTAAAGATTAAAAACGTCGCACAAATTTACGGTCTATATGGTCTAAACTTAAATTACGGTCCTTCTTTCACTCCGCCTCCATCTAACAAGTCTTCCGCATTTTAGTTTCTTTACTCGTATAAAAGCAGGGTGCGTATGATCAAGTTAAAAAATATTCTTAAAACCATGGATAAGAGGCTCAGTATAATGCAAACGTGAATTTTTTATTCATTTTAAACTCTTCCTCCGCCAAAAAAGTAGCCGTATTTATTGAGCTCTCACGAGGAGGATAGCTGTAAAACGATGCCTTTAAAACTCGTTCTCCATAGCTATTAAAAATATTTACCTCTCACATAAACGTAAATTAAACATTTTTTGACGTCATTATTACTAAAGAAGTCTACGTAAATCGTATTTGGAGCTCAATTTCATTGTGAGGTGCGTGTTGTTGTATATGAAAATGGAAATTATTCAACACAATTACAACGTCGGACTAAAATGAGTTACCATTCACAAGCTGTTTTCGTGGAACGATTTCTGAAAGTTGAAATAAAGTATGGAGTTAAAAATTAAGAGTTCGCTTTTAAGTTGCAAGTAACAAAATTTAAACTTTATGGTTTCGTTACTTTAAGTAACATTATATTTGTCATAGGGTGATTTTAATTTTCTTTTAATATTTCATCACTTTAGGTAACCTAATCATGGTTTGTGTAATAAGTCCACTAAAATAGTTAAATTATTTTATTTGTTATAACGCAGAACGTCTATTAATACTTATAATAAATACGACCTTATCACAGATAATCTCTAGAATGAAGAATACTCTAATCTAAATTTAAAAAATGGCTGTTAGCGGCTCAATGTGTCGTATTTGCATGGTGCATGAATGATAGACTTTTATTGCATATTTTTAAGATCTTACATTATATTGTTAATTATTAAATTTACAAGTAATTTCTCGCTAAACAGAACAAATAGATGTATCTTATAAATGAATATTACTGTTTATGTGTAAAATAAGCTCAAATTTCGTAAGTATAAATGTATGTGTATGTTCCGCACACAAATCTAAATGCGTGGAGCAGTTTCGACCAAATTTTGTACACGTGTTCTTTGTGACTGAGAATTAGCACTGTCGGAGTGAAACATTGCTAGCGCCCCTAGGGGCGCGGCGGAGGGCGTTTACTTCATTTTAATTGAAATTGCTATTGTTAAACCTGAATGCTACATATATAATTAAAGTAAACTAAAAAAAACTAATCGTTAATTATCAAATAAAAAAATTATCTTTATATTAATTGCAGGTATTAAACCCTCCGGCTTCCCCTTTAAACACAAGCTTTCAAATATTTACATTCGAGCAGGTCATTACTAAAAGGAATTATGCGATTTCTCTGTCTCAGGGGACAGAGACAAACTGACTGAAACAAAATTGTGGCACATAAATGAACGGAAGATGAAACGTATAATGCACCCCCTCTGACTCCTTACTCTAACTCCGACTGATTGATCTCAAATCTTTCCTAACAACGCCCGTGTTCAGGTCATGTGCCTATTTTAGCCTCACATTCCGGGATTTCTCTTTCTTTGCTTTGTCTCCCGTTGGATATTTTTCTCAGAACCTTGAATCGAGGAAAGCAAGTAAATATAGATTTGGTTTGCACCCGTCAGAATCTCGTTGCTTTTTTCCCGTGCCTTGCACGTGACAAAGCACTGTTAATGCATTCCAAAGATTTTTAAAAAACTTTTAATTTAATCAATTAAATAAAATTAAATATAAACACTACATCATAAGGGCTGGAAATTCTAACCCAAATAAAAAACAGAAAAAGGTCAAGAACTTAAAATAGGGCATAATATAATTTGATAATATTTTCCGCTTGACACCATTAGGTTGAGTTTTATAATGCAAAGTTTTAGAAATTAATCTTTTAAAGTGTGAAACAGTGGCGTTATAAAAATCGCACCAGTGATGAAAGTTAATACAACGCTTAGCGATAGTGTCGTGTTAACTGATTGAAAATTAGATTTATGATAGTTTGACCACAGTTTAAACAGTTAATTTTATCAGCAACATTGGCCACTGCCAATATATTGGTATAATCTTTGTGCCCTTTTTTGAGCCCAGATTTAGACTTAAAAATTACAGAGAAATGTAGCTCTTTAAATTATTATTTTTTATTTTTAATACATTATTTTTTGTTAACCGTAGAAGCTGTCCTGAGATGTAACGCCAAAAATATATTTAATGCACCATTATTATATTTTAATTTCATAAAAAAATATTTAATGAGCCTAGGTGAAATGTTACGTCATTTGAGATATAATAAGCGAATGTATCAGGATGCTTATAGCTCCTTCGGGATCCGCTCTGCTAAAATTGATATAGGTAATTTCTGCATCAATTTACGCCACAAATACGGTTGGGTAAGTAGCGTTGTTGTGCTAATAACACCTCATTACAGGCCCATTAAGTGGTGTTTAGGCGCGTAATTAGAAGAGTCTCCGATTCTCTCTTACCTGATTTAGGTAATGATGAAGATCGTCCAAAGCCGCCGAGTTAAATATGGAAATAAACGACGGCAAGCGAAAAAGTCTATTGCGATTTAATTACATAATCTACATAATGCACTTTATGATATTCTCCTTATACCACAGAACGTGTGAATGGCTGGTATTAGGTTGTTAATACTTGCGCAATTTCACAGAGTGATATTAGGTTGCAACTTATCACTGAAGAGAGTAGATATGTGGAAAAAAGATGACGTAGTGTCAAAAGGTTTCTGAGAGAGGAGAATAAGATGGAGAGAAAATTATGGAGAGAATGTCTATGTACAACGGAGGGATTATTACTTGAAACAAATAGCTTTGAAGTCGGAAAAGAAGTAAAGCTGAGATGAGAATTTGAAATAGCCACAGACCAGAGTTTTGCACTTTCTTGACAGATTTAACTTAACCTGCAAATTCTGATTTAGAGTCCGATGTACACACCTCACGATGCCAAACCGTTTGCAAGTATCGTTCTAGAGACGAGACTTAAGAATATTCAACATATGCACTATAAATTCTGCACAATCCTCTGCTATACAACTGGTAATTTTTAACATTACGTTTAGAAATACTATGTTTATCAAACTAAAAAATCTTATAAAGAGTCTCTTGAAGGCTTAATATTTCATAAATAATATTGTCAAGTAAATTAAATTTTAAAATCAAATGTCTTTTTATTTGAATGACTATATCTATCTAACTTCATTGAAATACACGAATTCTACAGTAATTTGCCATAAAGAAAATAATTAATAACACGACGCATCGTTCTTTTGTTTGGAACCTCTTCAGATGCAAATATAATTTCTATGAATAATTCATTTTATGAAATTCAATATAGGAAATCATAAATGTGCTTACTGCCCACAAATTGAAGCCGAACAAATAAAACAGTAATATCAAATTACTAAATCTGAGGAAGAAGCTTTTCTGTATTTTAAATGAAGGTAATAGCCAAAAGACACGTAATTTTTTTTAATAAAATAAAATGAATTTAGAAAATGTTATTAAAAATAGCAAGACGTGCCGTTACTTTCTATGAAATATTTTCATGTGCAAATATATTTTTTAGTAGGTTTATCTGACTTCTTTGAAATAAATAAAAACATAGCCAAATAGAAACAAAATAAAACACTAATAATGGTCAAAAGTCAGAAATGGAATAATTTAATTTGAATAGCCTACGTTTCGTCCTCCAACTTTAGGGACCTCCTCAGTTCTCTAATTAAAATATTACAAGATTTCATGCTGCTCCCGGACGTTGCAGGAGTAACATAAAATTATGTAATATTTTAATTAAAGAATAGAGGAGGTCCCTAAAGTTGTGGGACGAAACGTATTCAAATTAAATTATTCCATTTATGACGTTTGGTCATTCCTCGTGTTCTATTTATAATATTACGCCAGATAATTAAATTACTTTATTGATAAGTCAGAAATAAAATTCTAATGAAAAAGTTTATAACATATTAAAAGCATCACGAAGTATCGTTCGTACTTAGGAACCTGTTCAGGTGCAATTCCATAATTTGTATCAGGAATTTAAAAAATTTAATAAAAATTGATGGTGTTAAATAGAACTGAAAATTTAAGTTTCCAGGTGAAAAACAATTTATATATTTATCGGAAGTTTTCGAGATTTTTATCTCTATCGTTAATTTTATTGTACGTTTTGGTCTACTCTTATCAATCTTATAGCGATTTTATTATATTTGAAAAAATGTCAAAAGCTTCCGGTAAATAAATCAGTTGTATTTCAAATGAAGACAGTTTGTGGTTATACTTTTTCTTTACTCCGTAAAAAAAGTCCAGGACTGCTCTGAGAAAACACAATGCAGCTTTCTTCTTCTTTCAAATTATGTTTTTTTCTCCAGAAAAGTTTCCCAAGTAGCAACGAAACGTCGTGCTTTTTTTTAATATCTTCTAAATTTTTTCAATAACATTTTATTCATTGGTAAATGTTTTATAAATGATATATTTCATGTAAATTAATGTAGAAAAACTCTGTAATAATTTCCCACACATCGGAGACCTTAATTTGACTCTTAATTATTTATTTTCTTGTTTAGTTTACAGACGTCAAGATGGTTGGCAGCATTTCATACAATATAAAATTAGCTATCATATACTAAATATATATACAAATAATGGCCAAAAGTCAGAAATCAAATTTTTTTATCTGTAAACGCTTAGCCCCCAGTTGTCGGGACTTCCTCAGTTCATTCTTTAAAAAAATATATAATTACTTATACTTAGTTGAATAGAAATAAACAATTAAACTTGGTATATTGTTGGTAGGTACAGTTACAATTTTTAGTATATATTACTTGTTTTATTAATTTATGTGTGTCAAATTTACTGCCATTAACAGTCGTTTCGTCGAATCTTTTCCTTTTTATTGGTTTGAAATTCATTCGGAAGAGCGTAACCATAGGACCCAAAAGCTCAACCTATCTGATGCAGGATTTCTACGGTTTTCCTGCATCTCTTTTACGTGAAACGCCGGGTAGGATCCCTAAAATATAGCCCGGGGGCCATCGTCAACCCTTAGCTACCTTGTTGCACCTACATCCCCCCCTTTTTCAATTCCCTCTCTATGCTATTAAGGGGGGTTGCCTGTTTCAGGATCACCCTCATGTAGCCTGTTAACCCCCCAAAAAAGAAGCAAACTCATCTCCCGTCATTCGGAACGGCGTGAGAATAGTACCCAATGCCCGACCTACCTGATGCAGGTTTTCTAGGGTTTTCCTTGCATCTCTTTAGGTGAAACACCGGGTAAGATCCTTAAACCATACCCCAGGGGCCCTAGTTAACCCTTGGCTACCTTGTTGTACCTTCCGCTTTTCCCCTTTTCAATTCCCTTCCTATGCTATTAAAGGGGAGTTGCCTGTTCCAGGATCACCCTCATGTAGCCTGTTAACCCCCCCCCCCAAAAAAAAAGGTGGTTAATTACTAACAAACGTCCTACCGTAATTAACTTCGTTCAAGAGTCAGGCGAAGCAAGTATTGAACACCTTCATCACCTCGTGTTTAAAATTACAAAATAGATGAAATAGATAATAGATAAAGATAGAGTGTTAATTGATGAATACCACCAAGAAAGTAAATTAATAACCCAATTCTGTTATGCATGTAACCTCCGAATTAAATTCTAGGAAATTTGAGTCTGACTTGCATAAGCGGAAATACACTAAGCATGCGGATCATAACTGGAAAATCTGATATTAGAAGAACAAAGGGTGACATTAAAAATGATTGAAATTCTACTGATATGTATTGGTTGAGTTTTTAAATCACATTTTGAAGATTTATCCAAAATATGATTAATTAGGCAAGGATAGATGGAAGCTTCCTGTTGAGATTAATTGTTCAATAAGAGATATGTGTAATCTGAACGCAGAAAAATTTATTTAAAGAAGAAAGGTTAGAGACAAGCTTGATACATATTTAACAAGTTTAAAAATTCATCCGAAAATGTTTTGAAAGCGATGTGACCTAATATGAATGTAGCGATCGTTGTTTAATAGCATGTTCCGGTGCGGGTAAACAACCGGGATTCGTTGTTTCCGATACGCCTCTTAACAGGACTCCATAACTGGATTGAGCGAGAGGCTCTGGGAATTCGGTACGCCCGCTTTCCGGTGGTTTGGGATTTGCGGTTCGCCTGCGAGCAGTAAAATTTAATTGAAATCCTGACTGGCGACGCAACAATGTCTCTCTGGTGTCGTGAATCACTTCTATGTTCGCTGAATTGTTGACGCCTGGTACCGTGGGGGCCTTCGTTAGCTAACAGAAATAAAGTAGCCGGCACGGAAGGCAAACATTCAGCCCCCGTGACAGATGGCCAGCGATACGGTCTACAAACTGCAGCTCAAATGTGGTTCTGCGAAATAAAATTCACTTAAACATATAAATCAAGCCATACAAAGCTCAAATAATTTATTGCGTATTAAAACCTTCACTTACTATAGAAACAAAATGCATTGTTTGTGAATAACGGAATCCAAGGCGCAGTAAATCTATCCGGTACGTTATAAAAATATTCGTCTTCTTGCAAACGCAGATTTAAAAACTGAAAAAATATAGGATTAAATAACGCACACAAATGAAGTGAAAGTATAGAACCGGCGATTCAAGAGGAAAACGAAGAAAAATGGAAACGTTTGTAATATGGCATCAGAGTGAATATAGCAGAATATATATGCTTTTTATAATAACTACAAACAAATAATCCTTATCGGAAGGAATCGTCGATGTTAAAACGTGTAACAAACTCAATTTTTTTTATAAAGGTCCTAATGCCTGAAGGAGCACAATTTTACCATATTGCATATCGTACTTTGTTGATGTCATAGATTCACATCATGGGCCAGATTTACTTATCACCTAAACAAGTTATAACTTAAGGTCCCCACGTCGACTCCGTCACCCACGAGGTGACGTTTCTCTGCCCTCATTCACTGAACATAATAATGGCTCCCATTCGAAAAGGACTATACATTTTATTTCAGTTTAACCTCACATCAAACTCATTTCTCGTCATTCAGAAGGGCGTGATAATAGTACCCAAAAGACCAACCTACCTCATGCGGGTTTTCTAGGGTTATACCTTTAGCCCGGAGTCCTAGTCAACCCTTGGTTACGTTGCTGTACCGTCACATCCTCCCTTTTCAATTACCTTCCTATGCTATTAAATGGAAGGTGCCTGTTTCGAATCAACCTCATGTAGCCTGTTACTGCTCCCCCCTCAAAAAAATTATATAAAAATAGGTATCAAAAACGCTACCTGTCACTGACATCATGTCTGACAGTCTAAATCCGGTCCTGATTATAAATTAGAATAATAGATGCAGTAACAACCAAGAATTTAGATTCCCAACAAGATCCAGATGAACCATTTTGGGATCAATGGAAGTTTAAAAAGTATGAACAAAGTAAACCACTCACAACTTTTTTCTTCTTCATATTGATTCTAAGAGATTCGTATTCTTCAGGAAACATAATATACTGAAGATGGCTGTTGTTGACTTGTAGGAATCCACTTGATATTGTATGGGACAACCGAAGAGTACGTGTGAAATCGTAACCGTCTCGTTACACGACTCACACGCTGCCTGTGGGGAATCTGAAAAATAGAAATATGAGTGGGTGAGTTGCGAATGGAGCATTCTAGTACCGGAGATACCAGCCTGATTTTTCCTTGATAAGTTTTTGAGATTAGCAACTTGAAAAATATGGTTGTGGCAGCTACCTGGATCTTTGGCCTGCCTCCAGTTGAAACCAAGTTGATTGATGCTCAGCGATCTGAGGTTACTGCTCGTAGATGTTGGCATGTCCTTCCTCAGGGCTAATTGGTCAGCCCTGTCATGTCCGAAGATTCCCGCATGATATGGAGAGCAAGCAACAGTGATTCTATGACTGTTTCACATTAAGATCAAGATGCTACGTCTGGTCTGGTTGGTCACCAACCACTAAAACGTGAAACCTCATTGGTGAGCATCTTTTTGAGAGTATCAGATAGTTTATATTGCGGTGACTCCACAGTTCAGTGATCAATAGTTTGGCAAAGAGTGATTATTACCAACTCATTTTAGATCGATCTAAGAATTTTCTGAAAACCACGACCATCGCATTAAATTTTTATAAAATATATGTTATAATACGTATTATGTCAATAAAATTTAAAATACTTAATCAAAAATTGTATTTTTGTTAGTTACTGAACTTTCAACTGCAACTGCATACATGACGTTATATGAATTATAATACAAGATAGGGGACTTATAAAGAAAAAAGTTGTTAAGGTGGTCGAACTAGAAAAAAGTTTGAAACCGCTCCTACTGTTAACGGCCCGAAGTGCATTTACAATAGGGGTAGAAGTCCCGAGCTCGTGTTGCTGTGAAAATAATATAGAAGTAAACTGAGTGTCGCATTATTTTATTACATATAAAAACTCTTATCTTGAAATTATTTTGTTACAATACTTGTTACAGTATATACAAAATTAAAATAATGTATATAATTCAAATGTAAATATGAAGGCAGGTTAGTCCATTGATTATCCCACTTTAGCAGAAGGGTTAGGTTATTTTCTTTCTCTTTCCTGTGTATCTGAGGATGTGGGTGGGTGAGGGTTGACAGGCGGTGTAGTGATTATTGGAGAATGTATGAGGATGTGGTTTGCATGAATGATGGTAAGGTGGGTTAGGATGTGTCTAAATGTTCAGGGGGAGGGATGAGGTTGATTGGGGGTTTTCTTTTGAGCTGACGGAAGCGTAGAGATGAGGGAGGATTGTCGTGGGGTTATTGGATCGTGGGGTTTGGGTGGTTGAGGGCGCTTTTAATTAGGAAGAATGGGAAGATTGATGTTATGGTGGATGACAGAATTTCTAAGATTTAGTCAGCCAGAAATTCGTGTGAGTAAAATTGAACAGTGGGCCTAAACTCCAGGTTAACTGCGCAAGTAGAGTTATTTATCTGTAAGCTCTAAAGGGTATCAATGCAGGAATGAAAGTTAGTCAAACTGGGAATGGAACATATGAAGTTATTTCGTGCCGCACATCGGATCAAAATGTGCTGTCCTCTTGGAAAGCAGAAACACACGTAGCCTATATAACCGATTTAATCGCTCCACAGGACACAAATGTTGGTGCTATGAATGAGTAATACGACATACTGTCCGTGGTCATCGGTGCAGTCACAACCGTGGTCTGGTTTACCAGGCTTGCAAATTAAGAGATAAAGGGACGGAGGAAATAGCATCAAAAGAGAGAGCGAGTCTGGTTATTGCATACTGATTTGGCTTAAAAGGGATTGCCGTTTTTAAATGCATGGAATACGTCGTAACACACTGCATTTTAATTAGTTGGCGCCGCTGGACTCGTTCTAGTCCATATGCACTGGCTGTATTAAATATTGTTTCGTGCTCGATTAATACTTGGTCTGGTGCTCATCAGAGAAACATTGACGGTTGTTGAGTTCTGTGTCTAAGTATCAGAAAAATGAGAAAGTAAAAAATTAAAACTGTTCTATACAACAAAATTAACAAATAAATGAGCCAAAGAGTTTTTCATGAAATAAAGATAATTTTTCAAAATTGAAACGTAGCTTAAGAATATAATCATTTACATATATTCTGATTAACTTAACAGAGGTATAAATATAGCCTTATACATCTCTTCAAAGATAAAATAAACCTTTTTTTAATACTTTGAGTAAATCACTCATGAACAGAAAATTCGAAATGTTGTATAATAATATTAACCATATAGTTTTTTTGTTATTATAGAATTTATGCATGTCTATATCCCAGTAATAATTTCGGAACTGTATAAACATGTATATATTCATAAATACAAAATTACTTTATATATGTATTTAATCTGAGATAAATAACTACACAAATTAATATTTTGAAACTCAATGGTTTTTAACAAGTCTCGATAAGTTTTTTTTTGGTTTGCCTGAGATGAATTTTGTAATTGCCAAAATCATAATAATAAATTTAATCCCTTCAAAATTATATCATTTTAACAATCTAATTTTTTTAAAAAAAATCATATTTAAAACATCTAAAAAACAGAAAATAAATTTTTAAATAGCTTCAAAATTTTAATGTTCTGTAAATTTAGTCTAATTTCAAGCATTCATTCGACAATTCATTAATAAAGTGTATCTTACATAACTCCAAGAAATTGTTTAATACCTATCATACAATCCTGATGCTTTCCATTGTCAAATTTATTTTGCACAAATATTGCAATATTATTTTACTTTTTATATGGTGAGATAACAGCACAGCTTCCTGAGTCATTACAGAGCTCCAATTAGAAATGTAAAATGTTACATTTATACATATTATGTAATAGTATCTCTCAAAAACCTATTTTCTGAGCAACAAAGTTAGTGATTAATCTCTTCATACTTTAATTGTAATCGATAGTTAATATTAAATTGGAACTTGTCTTTGTACCCTCATATATTCACTACCTTTGATTAATTAAATGTTTCATAATAGATAAGAGTTGAATTTCACCAAGTTTAGGTTTAAATGTGATCAAGTGACACAACCAGTTTAGTGACCCAGAAAAATATACATTATTACACTCTACATATCAATAATTTCCCATTACTTTTACAGCCATGGTGGTTTGAGCAATCTTACCCCACAGTATGTATTCAGTACTGCAAAGTCACATATGAAATAACTTTGGCTGAAATTACTTGAGAATTGCCAAGTCATAACTTGGGTACATAAAACATGAATACAGATATTGGCCAACTGTGAAGATCTTAATTTATAACATGCATTATAATAATGGTCAGACATGTAAGAAAAATATTATATATTTAATTAAATCAAAATGTCACCATAATTTTATTAAACATATTCTTTCCGGGTTTTTTTGGGGGGGGCTTATTATTAGGCTCTATTTCTAAAATGTCACTTAATTTCCGAAATTATTTTTATTGAATTTAAATTCAACTGATATAGGGCAATGAATCTGATACATCATCACTGGGGGCACTGTCAATTTAGAAGCCATTAGTTCGCAACTGAAATTGACTGAACGAAAAAAAGGTAGTTGCTCATTATTAATTTTTTTAAATCTATAATACAATTAAAAATAACAAAATTTTTAATCCAACTGATTTCAGAATCAGTAATTAAATTGTTAAAACTTGTAAGTTATGTTTGCACTGTAATAAATAATTAAATCAGTATTACAATCACAGCCATTTTAATAAAATGTGAGCCATTTTAGAATTTTGTAACAAAAATCATTTTGAGACAATCTATACACCATAGTTTAGACCAAAGTTGTTTAACGTCTAACAGCATTTCTGAGTAATGGCCAGTTATTGAGGTTCATTTTCAGCATTTTCTACGGCAACAACATGGCGGGAGACGTGGTTGCAGGCAGCTCTCATTCCTCGCCCTGGCCATGCTGGGGCAGCACAGGGGTTCTGGAAGGAGGCAGTAGGGTGTCCCACATCCAGTGCGTTTGCAGTCATCTTGCAGACCATTTGTGTAAAGACAGTCACATTTACTGATGACGTAGCCCATCTTCAGCTCTCTACTGCGGCTCTTCCGCAGAGGGCATGCACACTGAAAACAAATAACTATCAAATCTACCAGTTGTTTTAAAATATGTTATCCATCCTAATTCCAGAATTAAATGAATTTTATTAAAGAACTGGAGGGTGGCAGTGCATTAGTTATGGGTGCACTAATAAGCAGTTAATAACAAGTGTGGAATATTGAGATTTGTTACATATTGAAAGATCTAAACTATGAAAATTATTTATGTTATATTAGATTAAGTACAATGTAGAGCATGACATTATAAATATTTCACTCAAATGAACCTACTTCATTTTTGTTGCATTCTGATGGGCAACAATTTGGCGGACAGCACCTAAAACATAACATTCAATTATTTTCCTATTTGATTTAATAAATGAGAATTTTAATATTTAAAACAAAACAGGATATATATATATATATATAGGGTTTGAGGTTCTGTTTCATCAGAAGATTTCCAGTGATGACTTGCCATCTGTGAACTTCAGGTAAGTCACCAACTTTCTCTCACTCTCTCTTTTCAGTCATATATTGAACCATTAAATCAGAAAATATCTTTAGATTCAATTAATACATTTACGATAAAGGCTGCATACAAATGTTTACCAATTATCTGCAAATTAAAACAAATTTTCATTTATAAGCATTCCAAAATGCCAAAACCATGTTTAAAAATATTTAGGAAATTCATCAAATTAAAAACCAAGTTTCAAAGAGTATATGCAAATTTTCCACACCAGGCCAAGCTTCAAATTTGAAATTCTGACATTTCAGTATAACGAAATAAATTTATTAACCAATAAGTTAGAAAATTCATATTAAATATATATTTTTAGAACAATATTTATTGTAAACTTTAAACTTTTTTTTAATAGTCAGAAAACTATATTTGAAAGCTTTGGTATAATGGAAAATGTAATTATTGACCTTGAAAACATATTAAAAATATATTTTGACACATTGGCTAATTTATTTTTATTGTAATACTTATATGTAAGATAAATACCAGTTTCAAACGATTACAATATATTAATAAATATTTAGTACTATAGCAATCGATAGTAATTTGCTAATCCCCATTTTTTGAAGAACTGAGAAATAAGTTTCAAACATGGGCATAATTAGTTTCAATGATACGAAACTGCTGAAACATGTATACAATAGCAGGAGCCTACAGGGGTCACATTTTTAAGTTAGTGGTGTGTAGGTTATTAAGCCAGATGATGTATGCCCAATGAGTGAGGTCTGAATGATTTGCAAATAGTTAAATAGTAGACACAGATACATCATGAACTAATGAAAATAGTGTGAGCTATAAGTGATAAATTGAATTAATTTAAAGTTATTAGTTTTATTGGTCTAGAGACATTACTGACAATGTGACAGAGGTGTAGGGCTAAATAGGAATTTGATTCCCCAAACGTATAAATCATGATTTTTCCCTTCTTTGTATACATGTTAAACTGGCATCAGTAGTTGTGCACCAATCACAATTGAACATAAGTAAAAATAAAATCTCAATTAGTTACATAAATTAATGATTTTAAATAAAGATTAATAATTAATCATAGTGACTCAAAAATTTTACACAGCTTCAATGAGATAAATACATAATTACACATTTTTTAAATGGAAAATTACAGTGAGTCATATGAAGTTATGAATTATTTCCATTTTTGTTATATGTAACTGACTAATCGTTTTTTTTCGATTACAGAAGCACTATAAAAGATACCACTATCATCTTGAATATTGAATCATTTTATATGAAACAATATTATTTAAAATAAAAATTATGACTGAAAATTTTTGAGTAAGGAGACATTGTGAAGCTGAAGTTAAAGTGTTATATTAGTGAAATGATTCATATTCATCAAAAAAGTTACTAATTATATCATTATCTGTAAATATAGGTCAAGACTTAAAACTCACTTTGTATCATAAATGTATCTTCAATGTAAAGCATAGTTTCAAATACAAACAGATTAAATAAAATTTCTAACCTGTAAACACTATCACCTAGGTAACAGCTGATAGATGGTTTTCGGTGTGCTGCAGTTTGCCTTAATGCCTCTAAGTGGAAAGACGTCATTTTAATGTTTATATTCCACTAGAACACTGAAAATTTTGGTAATTAAATCTAAATGGTACGAAAGACTGGAGAGTACTGGCTACTGTTTCATTTTGTAGAACTGAAGAGGTGACTGTTATGTTATAAAATTAAACAATGACATACTTTGTCAAAGATAATATAAAAGATTAAGTATTCCTTGCTATTTTCAATTTTTCTTATAGCTGCTCATTTATATATATATATATATATATATATATATATATATATATGACTGGATTCATAGTTCATATAATTTCTATGATTTAACATTCGTAGTGAAATTTACTTTGCAGTGCTACGATAATTAATGAAATAATATATGAAACTTATTAACCACTCATTTTGGCTTATTGTAATTAGAACTTCAGAACCCCAGAAGTGGTTATGATTTCTGAGCATTACAACATCTCCATATCTACCATCATTTCAGGATATCTTTGTGCTAAAGTTTTCAAACATTTACAGATACCAGGCAGCAAGATGTTAATCTTTCCCCACTTATTTAATATTCAGTAATATATATTTCTTAGAGATACCCAGGAAGCTTTGTTCAGAATTCAAATTTTAGTATTTAAATAACCAATTTTATTTGCTATACAAGCTAGCATGTTAAAGACTCAAGATTTAATTAGTACTCGTTTTTATTTGGACCCATGTTTAAATGCTTTGACATGTAACATTTACCACAGGATTACTAGAATTACAAATAATAGCATTCACATTTGCATTATGTTAGGATTCACATTCTAAACATTCTATAAGAACGAAATGTAATCATAATGCAAAGCTAATGCAAACTGTGGTTTTTACACAATAATTTTACAATACATCCTTTATGACATATTTATTTCCTTAATGATATAATGTCATGTGGCAGATGTGACAGTAGAAATACAGACTGAACCATAGCTGACCATGCCTTCATACAAGTATAAGACAATCTTTTCACCAGTAGAACAAGTCCTGCAATAGAAAATAATCAAATCAGTAATTTGCAAATTAGATACACTAAAATAAATAAATTGTAATACTACTTACATCCATGATGTGTGTTAGTTAAGTTTTTGGCTTCCGATCATGAATGTGAGAATAAAGAAACAGAATTATGAAGATACCTGAAAAAATATTAGATTTGAAACTTTATATATGAAGTTATGAATTATTTCCTTTTTTGTTATATGTAACTGACTAAGTTTTTTTTTCAATTACAGAAGCACTATAAGTTATTAGTTTTATTGGTCTAGAGACATCACTGACTTAATGTGACACAGGTGTACGGCTAAATAGGAATTTGATTCCCCAAGCAGATAAATCACGATTTTCCCTTCGTATACATGTTAAACTGACATTGCTAGTTGTGCACCAATCACAATTGAACATAAGTAAAAATTAAAATCTCAATTAGTTACATAAATTAATGATTTTAAATAAAGATTATTAACCATAGTGACTCAAAAATTTTACACAGCTTCAATGAGATGTGAATACATTAATTACACATTTAAATGGAAAATTATTTCGAATTATGAATTTGTTCGAATACTGAGTGGAAAATGGAGTAGAATGAAGGTAACTATTCCCAGCAGTCATACAATTAATGTAAATTACATTACCTTTAGCATGGTTTCGGACAGCAGGGTGGTGGACAACATGGTGGTGGACAACATGGTGGTGGACAACACGGTGGTGGACAGCATGGCATGCAGCATAGTACTGGGCAGCATGGAGGCGGCGGTGGTGGTGGTGGTGGTGGGCAGCAAGGCACACAGAGTGGGACACATGCTACACAACATGGGGGGCAAGGAGGGCAAGGCGGGGGACAGGGGGGTGGGCAACATGGAATGCAGCATGGTGGGCAGCAGGGGGGAGGACAGCATGGAGGGGGGCAGCATCTGAAAAATTACAAATTATCAATGAAAAATTAATGCAGTATTGTATGTATTAGTATATAATGTAAATTGTTTCTACATTGTAAGCTACATTCAAAATAAAAAATTAAACCCACTAAATATGAAAAAAATTAAACTATGATATAAAAATTTATTTGATAATGTTTAAAATGCAAATTAGTTTTTAATATCTAAAATTCACAATCAAAATCAGAAAATAAAATAAAAACTTCATAAGAAGCTGAAAATTGATATACTGAAACAGAAAATATTTAAATTAAGTTCAAATACTTACGACATGGTGACTGAGAATTTAGATAAACACTAAAAATTTAGAAAAATAATCTAAAGAGTTGCTCTTCGCTAGAAAGATGCTGCCCCTTCCTGCTCTTAATGTTGACTGAAGGATTAAGCGAGGCACAAATTTAACAATAACTAAACAAAGAGAATGCAATTCAAGTTTAATTGACGTTCATTGGAAGTGTAAGTAATTTATATATATGCTTTGATTTTATTAAAAATTTATCTTAATAATTGTATTTATATATATTTATTCATCCAGTTTGAACACAAATTTAAGCTCTGAAATGAATTTAGAAATTTTCTAAGTACGGGATTGATAATTACATTCTGTTTCAAAATAAATTCTTAGCTGCGTTTCGTTGTAAAATTAACGTAAAACTTTCCTTAACTAATTTGATAAATTCGTTTACTTATTCCATTCATCGACAAAAACTATGGTTAAAATATCATTAATTAAAATTTGATTCAATTAAATATATTAATTTCTATATTTTTCCCTTAACTTTATATCAGTACACCACATAAAACCAGGAATTATAAAATGTAACGTAATGAGCAGACACTTAATTTTGTGCCTGGTAGTTATTTTTTGATGCAGCTTTTATTGTACAAAATGATATTTAGATGCGTGTAGGTTCAGGAAACTCCTAAAATTCATGGCTCTAGTAACGACATAAGGTACGTAGGGTAGGAATCATTGACAAGCAGGGGAGATGGATTCATACTTTAAATAGGTCTGTACACAAATCGTCTGCAGTACTGAGAACTTCCAAATGCAAGAAATGAACAATATCATATTGGTTCACGTTTCAATTTTTAGTTCAGATTACAAGTTATTATTTATTGTGAAATTTTGAAGAACAAAAAACTGCAGCACGGGGCAGGTCATCCCCGCCATGCCAACACTGTCAAACCAATAGCACTGTTCATTTGACAATGTGCGTAATCTTGTAATCCATATTCTCGTCCACATCAAGCAAGGAAACCATCCGCGAGAAAAATATATCATTCGGCTTTTCAAATATTGTTCAGTGTCATGCGCTTTCGGTGTGGGCGATCTTGCATGAACTCCGCCATTTTGCTACATTCTTAGTTAATAAAGAAGCAACAAATTTATGAATGGGGTCCATTAGTACTTCTAGCATTATATTTTAATAAAAGGAAGAATCTAACAATGAGTAAAGGGTATTTATTAAAAAAAATACACCCTTCATCAACACAAACAGTTCTACCGAATACCTAATTTACTTATTGACAAAGTTTCAACTGCATTCGGCTGGTTAAGAATTTTATGTCCGATTGAGTTGCTTTTGTATGGTTTATTTTCAATATCCCAACTTTTTTATAATAAAAAAACACCAATGCATGTCTATAATTTGAATTTTTTGTTACCTCTTGGCCTAAATTTCAATCAACAGTATGGTACTATGTAGTACATTGTTGCCAATGAGGTTGTAAATGATTGAGGGATATTAATTAATGAATTTAATAATTGAGTTTAAATATATACATTTATTAATTGTAAACACAATAATTTTTAATATGGATAGTGCGTAGATATATTAAGTTTAAAATAATTATTTAAAAATGGGATTATATTAAAGATCTCAGGGTATTAATGGTTTGGGTGACCACGTGTAGTAGCAGATCTGTTCGTTGACGAACCTGAGTTGTCTTCATAGGCGTCTCGCTGTAATTTTCGTGTTGTGGAACTTGAAGCGGCCGGTCGACAATAACACTTAGTCTTTCTTCCCTTGTTGCTAAGACCTTTCTTCCCTGCTTCCTGGACTGATCAAAGCAGGGTCCACCTCTCCGCTGCCACCTCACAAAATCTGTCTCCCACTCTCCTTCAATATCCTCTCTCCATCACCTTGTATCACTTCAAAAATCTGTCAAATCTGTCCTCAAATTGTCTCCGCCAGCCTCTTTAAAGCCTTGTCCCCACTTATCCGACACATATCACTAAGGTGGCAGGAATATTTATCCTCCAATCATATCCCTTGTTTCATTTGGGGAACACACGCCACCCGGTCACCAAATTCCCAGGCAGATTAAGACATTCCAAAATGGCGACGAGGTGTCCGAGCTTTATGGTACAGGTGTCAATGTTATTTGGATAGGGCAGATTCAGAGATGAGTTTGTGCTCCCTTCAAGACAGTGTCTGAGCAGCTGGCTGACACACCATTCAGACAGTCTCTAAAGGGAGCTACTATTAATTTAAGATAAGCCAACAGCTACTCTCTCTCTGTATATATATGTATAAATTGTAAACAAATTTTTAATAAATCATTTATTTAAAAGTATCTATGTTCTTTGCTTGTTCATAAAATTTCAGCACCTGCTGATTACATCACATTTACAAAATATTTTACATTTATCTTTCTTGGAAAGATGTGATATATTTATATTACAATTGAAAGTAGTGTAATTTTAATACAGTTTTTTAAGACAGAATGTTTGATTCCAGGACATTTAATGCTATTAAATATTGAGTAACCATCTATTAATTCTACAAAGTTCTTCAGTATAGTGGGAAATCAAAGTTAAATTGTCGGTTCAAAAATACTGTAGCCATAGTTTGCTGTTTTACAATGATGGGATAGTGCTTTTTGTTTTCAGTGTTTAGTTGTTGCAAATGATGTCCTTTTGAAGTTTGAATGTATGCAAATACTCCAGTTTTAACATGTGTCAGGTTATAACATCTAAGTGAAAAACTATATTTCCCTGAGTAGTTCTCTCCAAATATTTAATCACCCAGGAAAGCATTATCAGGTAGGGGACATGGATCATCTGGTCTATCTCGTAACCTTACATGACGTGCCCAAACAGTGTTTGGATTATGAACGGGACATTCATCTTGTAATCCATTCCGTTTGTCACAGGTGCATGTTAAATGTACCCCAGATACCAAAATGTTCTTTTTAGCCATATATGGATTATCTTCTCCTTTTCCAAGAGGTTTACCAGATTTATCTAGAGGAGGTGATTGTTTTGTTTCAAATGTCTGTTGGCCACATTTTACTTTCTGATTCATGGCTCTTATTTCATTTTCTTTGTTTTGACGACATTCTTCCTGATTATCATGTCGGAGCTGCTGAATTTGTTGAGGTAATACATCATTTAATTGTTTCAGTCCAGTGTCCTGGTTCTGGTTACACACATTCTGTTGCTGTTTGAGAAGAATTGTAATTAAATTATCATAATGTATAAAATGTAAGAGGATCTTGTCTATACATGTAATACTGTGGTTATACCTTATTCATACCATTTCTGACCCTGATCTATAATTCAACATTTATTACAAAAAAAATAATATTTTACATTTACCAAAAATAATAACTAAAATACAGACAAAAATTATTGATAAAATAAATACCACAAAACACTTTGAAAGACTTATTGCTTTTGTTAAATTGAAAAATGGAAGAGCCACAAGAATGAAACAGCTCAAACCAGTTGACCAACTCATTCTTGCAGATCTTGCAATTTGAAATTACTTGATCAAAGCAACAAGACTAACAGAAAAATAATGTGGTATTTATGTTAACACTAATTTTTATCTGCATTTAGTCAACTTTGTTTAGTAATTTGCAATCTTAAAACAGACATTTAATATTTTACATTTACTCATCCTATAAACTAACAAACAAATAATATCTAAATTCCTTACTGTGCCTCAAATGTTTGTGTTAAAAACAAAAAGTAAATGTTTTTGTTTTTATTATTAAGAAGAGCAAATATTGATAAATGTTTAAACGATTAATATATGAGCATTATTCACATAAAATTACATAAGTAAAATATATAACATATTGTAAATCATGTCCATGCCATAATAAATTCTGTATGACTTTGGTAAATTACTTTCATTAATAAAAAATTAATAATGTTATTATTTAAAATGCATATTATAATAATTATTAAAAAATCTGGATATAAATTGGAAATATTGTATTAATTCTGTTAATAATTTTAGCTCAGATTCAGACTATATATGTAAACTTTTAATTTAAACAGTTTGATAACATTGAGCTATTAATTTTAAGGTATTTGAATATACAAACTGCTTACTAGCAAAATTTAAATTGCTTCTAGAAATAAGGTTGAATTAGGAAAATGAATATTAAATGCAACACCTTGAAGAAGGGAAATTCAACATTAAAAATGCAAGAAAAAATTACTAAACCTCAAAATAAAGATGAGAAAGTTTGTGCATCTTGGAATTTCCATTATGTACATTTCCAGTTATTTTATTATTTTTCTGACTACTTGAACATGATTTCCTTCTTCAACTTGACCTGTCCTTGGCTTCTCCCTTCTAGCAGCTGCACTGATATTTTATCTTGTGCAGTAAATAATTTCTCCTTAGGATATGTAATAAGCCCTTCTCAAAACCTTTCATTTTCTACCATCAAGGTCTACCTTTTATTATCATGTTTCTCCAACCCTACATTGCAAAAATTTTCTCTCCCTTTGTTCTTGGCCACATTACTGATCCATATAAAGCCCTGTAGGATTTACATGTTCTTTCTCAAGATTCAATTTACTTGTCAGTAGTATAATTTTCAGGGTGAACACTGCATACATAGATTAATAATAATTTTTTTTATATATTTTTATTCATTTATCAGCACAAAATTAAAGTGAATATTTCATAAATATTGATATAAAAACATTTTATTCTTTAATTTCCTCATTTATTAAAAAATAATTAAATAAAATTAATTAAGGACCAGAGACAAAGTTTTCAATTTTGAAACTTCCTCAGGTATTGTTAAATTTTAATAAAACAAGATGCCAAATGTTTAAAAATATGAACATAATCTTTCAAATTTTAAAATCACCAAGTATTCTGGTGAAGCATCAATTTAACTAAATAAAAACTTTGTATCTGATCGATAATTTATTTCATTTAATTATTGTAACAATATTATGTATATTGTTTTATTATTTATTCCAATGTAGTTTGTCAACACTAATACTAAATAAGAATAACCATTGGTAATTGAAATAAGATAAATCCAAATTGAAAAAAGATAATTAAAAGATTGTAGTATATTACTGACCTTTTAAAACTGTGTTCACAAAACTTTCTTAAGGGCCGCATCGGCCCTGAAAGAGAACAAAATTATTAATACTGTAGTTTCATTATTGAATATTAACTTATTTGTAAAAACTGTTAATATATAATTGTAAAGTAAGTTAGACTTTATATTATTCCAAGCAATAGTGGCAGTAAAAGGGGATGCTTCAGGAAATTTGATTTTGACAATAAACATTGAGTGGCTTAAGTATTCCTCAACACATGTCAGACTTTCCCACACAAAGTTCAGTAACCTTTTCGTTACCTTTGGGCAGACGTGTGAACCCATATTTGGAATATCAAAAAATTAAACTGAATTTCTATTGGATACAGTTGTGGATATTTTGAGGGAACAGAAGAGGTTTCATGGTTGGTAAAAGGTCTTCAGTGGTTACAAGGGTCTAACTATGTTGTTGGTAAAGTACAAATGAACCATAAATCCATCAATGCCATCTAGTGAAAGCCACAGTAGGAATTGCCACCCTCAAGTAGTGTTCAGAACACAAAGACCCACTAATCCTCTGAGAGAGAGAATCAATTTGCTTTTAATTTTTAAAGTAATTCATTTTCTAAAATGCTTATATATTTTTAAGAGGAGGGAGGTAAGTTTTTATTACATTTTATTTGTTGTTTTCTTGATTAAAATAATTTTTTTAAATTATAAACTTTCTTACTATTTATTCTACCTGTTCACTTAACTTAAAGTAAATCAAATCCCAATTAAAATGTTACAATCTCAAAAGGAAAGTATTTTTTTGTTAGAGTTCTTGTGTCTCTCACATTTGTCATCACCTGATGAATACTATACAGCTAGCAGAAACTTTGTATGGTATTTATTTAATCACTATCTGTATTTTTCCAATTTCTTTTTGGAAAGAAAAAAATATTTTTTCTAATTCATGTTTAACTTCAATTGCAACCCTCACAAAAACAAAAGGTCAAAGGAATACGGAGCCAATATATGCTGAAACTTACAAGGAATGAGCCCCGGAAATATTTTATTCACATGCACATGTTAATACATTAAATATTAGAGTGAGCTTGAAATGTGAGTTTATCTAAAACATCTGCTGCTTGAAGTTTGTGTCAAATGGTAAAATGCATGCATAAAAGAAGAACGAGTAGAAATAACAGAAAGAAACACACTCAATAAGGAACAGGATAACAATAACGTGTAACTCAAAAGATTCATAGTTCACAAACTGGCTAATTCAAGAATGATAGTTCACATAATCAGTAAATAATCGGCACAGTTCCTTTTCCAGAATAGTTATTGAAAAACAATCAGTAAAGGACATTTGCTATGATGTAGTCGAGATGCCAGATTAGAAATTTTTAAAGAGGCTAATGTTAAAAATGGAGAGTGAATTATATTAGATATTATGTTTATTGAAACAAGATACACTAAATTCTATCTTTGGGTCAATTTTTCACAGGTTAAAGTAAGAAATTGTCTAAATCCCAACCACACATTATTATTGAGATCAAATTACTCTTTGAAAGAATTATTTTCTAAAGTAATGCCCCAAAAATGTCAAATAGTAAACATATAAATTTTATTACATTATTCGTGACAAGGCATGGAAGTATATAAAATTTCTGATTAATTTATTTTTAGGACCATTTAAATAAAAATACTAAATAATAATTTTATAACTTGATGTAGCATTTTCTTCACAAATTTAAAACTGTTAAACATGTAAACATTTAATTTTAAAAATGATTAGAATTTTAAATGCACTTTTATACTTACACAACATGGACAACATGGGCACAATGGACACTCTATACCTGCTGTGTGGCATGTAGGACAGCCAGGCTTGCCAGCCATGGCTGCATATTTTGCCTCTATATAGTTGCAATATGTTGGATCATTAACAGGTGGTAGCATCTTGCGTCTTGGAGGCTGAAGTATACTTCGTCTCATGGCACAAGGATTGGGCACAATAGCATACTAAAATAAAATAATTTGCAAAAGGAGATAGAAGTTACGTTGTTATAAAGCCATTTCCAAATTAGCAAAACAATGAAAAACATGTGCATCAATATGTTTACATTCAACTTAACAATATTTATTTGCAACTATGCACATGGAAGCAGGTTGCAATGAACCATTAATGTTTTAAACATACCACTTCATAGACTACAAAATATACATTTGAGTACACAGCAAGGAAAAATATTATTTATGTTAATAACTAACTAATAATGAATAATAAATAACAAATGAGTTAAACTGGTCTGTCAGTTTTTTTTCATTTAAATATTAGACAATACTCTCTTGAGACTTCATTAGACGTACATGGAACCTCACTCCTAAAATTATTTAAATTAAAAAATTAAAATAACTGATGAAGAGGCAATTTAACTCATTATTTATATATTTAATTGTCAGATAAACTACTTAATAGTAAATAACACTTTATAGTGTAAACTGATCATCAAGTAAGAGATATTTAAATATTTTACTGTATTAATTGTTACTAAATATTTTTGTAGAATTCAATGGAACAAAGTTAAATTTTCGAGTACACAAACGAATGTATGTAATTAAACAAACGCCCAATATTGTAAATTGCTTCTTCTTCAGTTTATTTATTCTATAAACATTATTTGATTTTGTTCATTAAATGCATACTTGTTTTTCTTAAAAGAAAGTCTACCATATGATTCCTCAAATATTAATTAATCCATATTTGATTCAATAAGAATATAATTCCTCACCAGTACAACTTTGGGCTCCTTCCTTGGCGTTGTCTTTTCTGGACAGACACATACACTGTAATCAAATAAGAATGGACTCTATCAAAACTATAAACACACTAAATTTGAAATTCTTCAAAATTTTGCTAATAATTATAACATTATCAAGTACCGACAGGAATGGAAGAATAACATTTTCTTTTTAAAAATATGCCCAAACAGAGGAATTCTTAAATTAACCGTTCTATATTTTGTATTAAATATATTATTCTACTTCAATAGGAAACAAATGGAAAGAATAATTTTTTCAAAATTAAAACAATTTAGGCCTATTAATAAATGGACTAAACTGGTCTATTGCAATAAATATACATGTACATAAATGTTAACACGGAGGTTTTCGTCACATTTGCGTCAATTCCACACATTGTGGCTGGAGAGAGTTGTTTTTATCATATTCCACTTAATTTTATCTTATGCGATAAATTTTATTAATAAAAAGGACTTGTAAGCTTAAGTAGGGTTGCCAGTTATCTTACAAGTGAATCAACAATATTACACCAATCAGTTTTTCCTCTTTTTTTTCCTATTTGTGCTCGCTTGAGCTACTTACTTTTAAGAACAAGTATTATAATACTTTTAACTGCATCTACAAAAAAATCAATTTATTTCATCTACCCATTTGACCGCCATCGTATGAAGAAAATATCGTTACAACTTTCAAATTCAATATAAATCTTAAGGCCTGTCCATGAAATTCTATTTTTAATGCGAAAATATAATTAATCATTTTTTCTGAAGCTATTTTCACGTTCCAAGGGGGAGGGAGTACAGAAAGAAAATGTGTAAGAAGTATGTAAGTTATAAAAGAAATTTTGGAAACCTGTTGCTTTTGAGCGTCGCGAAAGGTATAAACCTTGGGACACGAGGCTGTAAACCTAGCTAAAGGTGAGTATCGAAGCACTTTATGTTTGATGACTCCGATGAGCACATTAACTGATCTCGCGTATAACAACTAAAATTAATACCTATAAGTTAATAAATTGTTGTCTAAAATTTCAAGTTTCATGAAATATTCATCATTATAATAGTGACTGCGTATTTCATGACGTTTGAATACAAAATTTTCAACTAGTGACTCGGGAAGTTATGTTACGAATAATTATCTTAATGTTTTTAGAGTGTTATAAATTTTAAACACACTTACCTCATTGTTGAGAGGAGTTAATAATAATAATAATTTAATAAAACTTGTAATTTTGGATTGAGGTGCGAAAAGGTCTAAACAGTTGTCATTTACGGCAAATTTGGATTAAGATTAAATTGACATTGTTGTCTAGCTAGCCTTTGGTTTACATGCTGCCAACATTGCTTAAACCAGCGTTGACTGAACTGAATTGTCCTTTACAATAATAATAACAATCGTAGCAAAAATGCTCATCAATAAAAATGATTGTTTATCTTGCATCGCCATTTCTACTTAATCGTACAAAATTACTCTAAATTAAAAATATTTTTTTGAATATGTCGCCAATGAATTCACAACAATTAGTGTATTATATGTTCTCTGGAACAATGAAATAAGTAACTGTCATTCCATCCAAGGCTTTTGCCGGCAGCGGGGAGGACATTTTTTTCTTTCAAGCAGCTACCTTTCGACCTTCCAAATTTACAAAGTTTTACCGTATTTATTTTTTCAATAAATTTCCCGCACCTTTAAATTCACACAAAAATCATGCCTGGGTAAGTAATTTATTAATTCCTTTATATATGGAACGTGATTCTGTATTAGACCTACCTACTCATTTAAGTAAAGTTTTGCTATGTTTTAGCATACGTAAATTGATTCCTTGGATTTGCCATTAGCTACTTTATAAACACTTTAGTAGATATGATTTCAAAGCTTCAAATGCTAACTTTTAAGATTAACAGAAATATTTCAGTCATAACTTTCCCCTTTAGCCCACCTTAATTGAAAAACAAATCTTACCAATAAATTATATTAATATTTTTGAGTAATTCACAATATATGAAATTTTAACAGCCTATGTTACTACAATCAAAATATGAAATTAAGTATAGAGCAAGCTAACCTATAGGCTTAAACTTATAAAGTCTTTCAGCCTAATGATAGTTATGAAACCGCCGAAAAAGTTCGGAAGGTTTAGTTTGTTTTTACAGGATTTGGAAGCAATTAAAAAACTTTATTTCAAAGGAATCTGGGAAATGAAATTTATAAACCTGTGTGGAGATTTAAAAATGGAAAAGGCCATTTTTAGGCACATTTTTCAGATTAATTTGTTATAAAAGTTAAGTGTAATGGAGCCGACCTGTGGTGTAGTGGCTTCTCTTTTTGTGCTGTCATGTTCATGGAGACTAGAATTAAGACTGCTTGAGAATAGATATGCTATGTATATTCCAAATTTAGAATATATCATGTAAGATGAAAGTCCATAGTCAATCCAGTAGGACGAAGCCATAAATGAACTGCAGAGTCATGCAAGAAGTAGTGTAAGGGACAACTGAAAGGAAAATGACTGTTGTAGTTGCTGTTAATTGGCTTGTAATATAAACATGTCAAGATTTTACATTATGAAGTACACAATTTGGTTTGTAATATTCATATAGGAATGTACAAATTTGAGTAATGTTCTATATTGCAGTTGCTGTACACCCTGCTGCCCCCCATGTGGAGCCAAGGTAATTTCTTTAGTTTTTTTATAGTTGTATTTTGTGACAATAGGATCATGGAATTTATAAATGTATGAGCAGTCTTCATTTAAGCTCTGGCCTAAACATTAGAGACAAATTAAATTCATGGTATTCTCAACATATAAAACTTCATTTTAAATTTAAAATAAGTTTGTATAAAAAAACATAATTATTGAAGAATTTTATATCAAACTATCTGTCATAACATCAAAATACCTTTTTTTCCTCAACTATTTTCCAACTTAAACTGTTTCTCAAATCCAATAAATAGATGGCTTTGATTCCTAGTTCCACCATCCATTTTAATGCTGTTCCTAATAATCAGCCCTCAAAGTTATTCCTTATCTTTCAAACAACCTTTTATATTTTGTATACCTTAGAAAAAAATTTCACACTAGATTGTGCCACAGAAGTCACATAACATATGAAATAAATAAAATTATTGCTGTCAATGAGAGAGTAATTTTGTGTTATCAATACACACTATAAAATGGAAAATAACATTATCATACTTAATATACTCAATATTTTTAAAGCATTATATTTTTCAAATAAAATATGTTTTGAGATATTTAAATTATATAATCGACCTGTTTTAAAAATAGCTGAATGAGGGGTAAGTTGCTAAAGCTATTATTTGATTGTTTTAGCAGAATTGCTTAATATCATTTCTCTGTAAGATTTTATGTTTCTGCCCCTAATTACCCACAAATTAAATTGCTTCTCAATTTCCAAATTATATTATATTATCTGATCTGATGTGTAATATTTCAAATGTCCCTTTGAAGCTAATATCACCAAATTTTCAGTTAATTTGCTTGCCAGTATGTCTTATGGTTCCCTGTCCTCCAAAAGAACCAAAGCCTGAAATACCTTTGATTGTGAGCATACATGTAAATGAAATACGACCAACTAGTGAAATTAAACGCTTTAAAGATTCAGATGTACCTGGAATATACTATAAACAACAAATATTCTAGGTAATTTAGAGTAAATCATTATCCATTTATGTTAAATATAAGTAAATTTTATTTACATTTATAGAAACATCTATTTTAATAACACCACTGACATCATACCATCTCCAAGCCAGCGAAATGATACAACTATTCAGTGTAGATAAAAATTTATTTCTTTTAAAATGTGCAACTGAAATGAAGGAAAATTCAAAACTAAGATTACAAATACTTGAAATATGAAAAGTGAAAGAGTATATTTATTCTTTGTTATTTTAGTTTTTCATATAGGTGTTATGATGGTATAAGTGATATTAATGTCTACTTTATCTGAGTTATATATTTATACAAAATGCCAACATCTTATTGTATATATGGTTTATTCCAAAAGTTTATTTAGATATAGAATTATATACTTCAAAAGGACCACATTTTTATTTATATAAAAGAAAGAAATTGTTGCTAAACTTAAAATTATTTAAACAACCGTTTTTCCAAAAAGAGCTGTTATGTTTCTATTATTTTCAGCCTTAAAGCCATTAGTCCTTACTAATTATGAAACAAATTTACATTTATTAATTTTTGTTGGGCATGTACACTAATGAGAAAATGTCGAAGAATTTGAGTTATAAATCTGTTAAATTGACCGATTTTAATTGTGCTGAATTTTTTCTGGCAGAAAAAATATAAAATTCATTGTTTGGTGCAGTATTTTCTTTAAGTAATATGCCCATATTAATAAATTAAATGACAGGCAAGAGAGATAGAGAGCAGCTCTATTACCTTAAATTGAGTGTTGGTAATACTAGGTTGGATAGTAAGGAGCTTAAGTCTTGCTGGCTGACCCCACTCTAAGGCCAGCCAGCATACTGGTGACTTCAGTTGTCTTGATGGAAAGTGTTAAGGCCCTAAAAAAATGTAACATTTCCCAGCCTAGAGATGCCGACTATTTAATATAAGTTATCTGCTCTCTAATCCTCTTTCTGAATGAGTTACTTCATTTGACAATGTCACAATATCTTGTTTACATGTATGTATACATAATAATAAATTCGATAGAGAGAGGTAGAAAGAAAGTCATCAACTTACCTTACAATGATAGTAGGCATCATCTTCAAATTATCAAAAATTCATATTTTCTTACTCTCTGTCACTTGAGGCCTACTGCCATTTTAAAGTAAGTCAATGACCTTTTTCTGTCTTTCTTTCCTCTTGAATTTAACTTATTGTTATTTTGACTTTTTCATTGTAATGAAAAAATACATACTATAAAATAATAACTATATATCCTATTTGAAACGATAATTTATAATGCTAAAGTAAGATATCCATTGAGTATGTGAGAAAATTCCCTGTTTTAAAACATTATTTACTGATCAAAATACTATATCATAGGTCACATGTTGTCTTTCAACACCATCTCGTCGATTCAACCCAAATGCTGCATTTGAAGAATATGAAAGGGCCAAGTGTCCCTATTACCTGCGTTGTCCCACACGATGTGTTCAACATACAGCTGGTATAGAATGCCCAAAATGCTTTCCTAAATGGGGAAGATGCCCTCCAAAATATCCAGATAAATGTTATGTGCTACGTTGTCCATTTGGTGCTCCTCAACCTTACTGTAGCCGTAGAAACATGCAGCGAGTTGGTGTCACTCCTAGAATTGATCATAGATGTAGTCCAAGTACACCAACTGATCTTCTTAACAAAGACTACTTACAGCAATATTAACAATTTGCAGCACTGTATGTGAAAGGTAATACTATATTTACTTTTGGAGGAAGCTGTAAAATAAGGATTTACTTTATATACACACAATTAATTCTTCGGTTATTTCTTTATATATATTGAACACTATTTTTTAAATAAATTATTAAAGAATTTGTCAATGAAATATTAAATGTAAGTAATAATATATAATGACTATGCATGTGACAGTGTCAAAATAATTTTTTAAAAAATGGTATAGAAAAGAAAGAAAGGAGGAAGTAGTTCAAATCAGGAAAGAGATAGAAAGTCAATGACTTACCAAAGTTGAAAGTAGGTGTAAGCTGCATCATACAGACAATTTTCACAAAGTACAGTCCTGTTCTGTCGTGAGGAAGTCAGCTTAGGTCCTTGGTAACTTGACATACTGCTGTTTGTAATTATCATTTTAAGGTGAGTTGAGACCTGTCTCTTTACTATCCAATTTTTATTTATTTTGACTTTGTCATTTTACACACACACACAGATATATATATATATATATATATATATATATATATATATATATATATATATATAACACCACCTGTCACAAACGCACTACAAACTTACACCACCATGGATGACAATGTACACTTAAATTGAAAGCTGCCACCAGCAATCCTTTATGAGGGCAGCTGACTTCCTTTAGCCATGTTACAATACATATTATATTGGAATTACTTGATTAGTGACTCACTTTTCTCCACAATTTTTTGTATCACTTCAATATTATATATACTAAATTTATTTATTAACTAATAGAATTTATCAGAACTTTTTTATTATAATCATTGATTTTTTCAGCCTTGCCGAAAAGCTATGAAACCTCCACTAGAGCTTCGTGGGGGACTGTTGATAAATTGTGACTGTAATAAACGTAACGGTCTACAAGATCGCTGCTTCAGAACTGGTTGTGGAAGGCCAGAGTGTATGGCTTGGCCTGAACCTCAGTGTTTACCAAGTGGCGGCTGTGGACCATCATGTTGCATTCCATGTTGTGTCCCTCGCTGTTAACATTGTACACATTCTGTAAATCCTAATAATGGCTTCATGAAAGTTCGAAAATAAAGATAAGCTGCTTGAATGTAAAATGATTATTTACAAAATTCTGTTATAATAAAAACACTAAGGATGCTACATTACTCTAAGCAATTATTATATTTATTATAATCTGCAACCCTTAATGTTACATATAAAAAAAAGTAGTTTTCCTTTCACATTTCCTCCGACTTTATTGCAAATTAAGTATTCAGTACTTTATATTAATATAAATTTAAAAGTCTTGTAATTCTGAAAGCGTAAAACCTCTTGATTTCCGGGGATGACAGTTGTTAGTCGTGTGCAGTTGTTTGTGCGTGTTGTTGAGGAGTTGTTTACCCTTCTGAAACCAAGACAAACACGCTACAGGGAGCTGTGACAGGGACAAGCGGTTAGTCGATACGATGTCGTCGTTCCTCTTGTTCTTCCTTTTCCGTCGTGGGTGCGGGGTAACAATAAACCAACGCTTAGGCCTAATAACAATAAGGCAGTTGTAGAAGAGACATGGTTTGTTGCCGCTACGCAACATCTGCTCGCTTTCTAAGACAAACATAGTTCATGAACCATTTCATGTAAATTGTTTTCCTTTGCCTTACGGAGCGGTTCACATCAGATGCAAGCTCGCAGTTGGGTCTCCTGACATCTTTTCTACTACTCCGTCACATGGGCAAACTCATCCCCCCTTTTAAATTCCCTTCCTATGCTATTAAAGGGGAGTTGCCTGTTTCAGGATCACCCTCTTGTAGCCTGTTAACCCCCCCCCCCAAAAAAAAAGGTGGCTAATTACTAACAAACATCCTACCATAATTAAGTTCAAGAGTCAGGTGAAGCAAGTATTGAACACCATCACCTCGTGTTTAAAATTACAAAATAGATCAAATTAAAACGTATGTAAATATTTGATGGCCCTTCTTAAGTAACAAAGCTGAAATGGCTCTGAATATTGAATTGTTACGACTCAGGAAAGTAGTAGCAGTATTTGAATTCAGTTTTTAGTAATAACCACTTTAAAATGAGAGTCGCGTTAAAATCTGAAAGATTCCAAATGTGATTTCATATATTTGAAGAATTTACATGAAGAAAAGAATTGTAGCTTGGTTCACCAATGAGGATTAACTATCGGGATTAAGGCTCTTGGAGAATTGATACGCTGACCATTTCAAATTGGAATTGTGTCATGCATAATGACTTGTGTCAATGAGCTGTGGAGCCAAAGAGGAAGAATAAAAATAAGGAATAACTCAGTTGCTACAAAATGTATCTTGAGAATGTTAATTTTGTACATATAATGTATATTTTCTCTGAAACCGTTATAGATATAAAACTTAAATGTATTTAATGTTCAGGTAATAGGTAATCTTATTTTTTCAAAAACTGAAGCCTGTGAAGGCTTATAATCAAGTCAGATTCTCTCTATCAAGTTAATTTTGATGCCACATTACCTTCACTATATATTGTGTGTAATTGAATAATATAAAAAAAGTTGCACATTATTATTCAAGTTAAGTTGTGCGTCAACATGTATAGTGGACAACTCCACCTATATTGTACTCAGAGTTTTGTAAATGCAAAGTGTAAAAGCAATTCTGAATACATTGGTGCTAGGAAATATTGCTGTCAATTCAGTATATGTTGTATGTCAAACTCATCCCTAAAATTTAATAGGTAAGTATAGTGTTTTAACAATGCTTTAGTTCAACCTGAGGAGGGTCCATATCAGGACCAAAACATGCAGTTGCTTATGCTAATAACGTTCAGGTAGTTCCTCCTCAACAACAATACTCCCATTCTCCTGTCCCTACTGCATACAAACTTGCTGTGTGGAATCTCACAAACTGTACACAAGCCTAGTAGTGTGTCTTAAATAGTCAATAAAGTATTATTGACATTTATCTGACAATTGTTATAATTATAACAATATTTATGTACACATTTATCCAAATTCACTGTCATTTGAATCTGAATTGAATTTGAACCACCAATAAGATATTTTAGAAATTTATTAAATATGTTTATATTTTCATTTCATTGTACTTATGTTCTTTTACTTACTGGCTAACATGTCCATTTCAAAGTAGAATTAACTCAATGGAATTTGAAAAGTGTTGATATCACTTTGGGAAGTGAGTTGTCTTTATAGACCAAAATGCTCTTATTTTCTCATTTCTAACTCCTATACAACAATTTAATTTGTGAAATGTGATATAACTAACATAAAAATAATTATTCATCAGAATAAATCATACAAAATAATTGTTTTAGGTAACTGATAATATCAATTGAGGCTTGTATCATTTTTATTCAATTTCATGTTCTAAATATGGTGAACATTAATTAATGTTGATTTATTTCTCAATAGAAATCCTCTTTGGATTCATTAGAATTCTCACCTGAAAGAAATATATCAATCAGATTTGTATGGCACACAATTTATATAACCTAAGATGCAAAAGAGTTCAAAGGAAATATATGGAGTTAAAAATGTAGCCTATTAATTTCTATTTGTAAATTGCTTGATGTTAGGTTATTTGATACTGATAGTAAAATATCGTTAAAGAAATCTTTCATTACCTTATGCTTAACATCCTGGTGCAACATAGGTTAAAGTTATCCAAGATGGGCAGTTGGTACAGCAACGACCAGGTTTCTGAATAAACAAAAATAATGTTCATTTAACAAAGAAATGCATCAAAAGTATTACAATTTTTCTGAAGACTTTTTAAAATTCTATAAGTTAAAGAATCTGCTTAGAATATTTTCCATAATCATATGCATTGCATTATTATACACTGTCTCAATTTAATTTGCAATTAAATGTGAAAATAAGAAGTCCTATTTATCAACAAATTATGCCAAATTAACAAAATCTAACCAATAAGTAAAATTAATTGCACATTTTAAATATTTACATTTTATAATTTGTGGGGATTTCATTATACAATTTTTCCGATATATGCTTGCCCTTTTTCAACAAATAAATTACAAAATCAATACTTACCTGTTTCACATATCTTATTCCTGGAATATCATTAGGAACATGTTTTAACGATTCTTTAGGCCTTAATTCTAGAACTTGGATGTTAGTTATAAATGGTCGTTGATCCACATCAGGTACCCTTGGTGCCTTTGCTCGATAACTGGGTAAACAGAGACGATCCATTCCAGGGAATACTGGAGGACAACATTTTGGTGGGCACAATGAACCTCGAGGAGGACATATTGGCGGACACTCAGACCTGGGAAATGGGTAGGGTGGTGGTGGGCAGTAATAAGGATGAGGAGCTGGGGGGCAACATGGGGGGGCACAGTATGGTTTGGGTCTTGGTCTTATGGGTGGACAACACTGTTCCATTTCCTGAAATTAAAAATGCATATTCATGATTTTTTACGGAACCAATAAGTTAAACATTAGTAGCTCATACAAATTTATTGAATTCATATACAGTACAATCTATATATTTGGTAACAAAAATAAGGATATTCAACTTTGTTAGAGAATACTCTCTCCTGTCAATATATATCTCATTTTGTAAGTAATATATTAATTAACATGTGCTTTATGTTAATCATTTATATTTTATTTGCTTAAAATAAATAGAAAAAGTAGATTCAATACTACAAATTGATATTTTACACATGTACTGAATTTAATCAGTAACACAGGTCTCCTATTGTAAATAAATTGTAACCTGTCACAAAATGGAGGCCAATTCTGGTAGAAATGGAATATCAATACATAAGTCCCAATCAGTTGATGGTGGACTAATAATTATGTCTAAAAATAACTGAAATTGCAATGTTATCATTACCCAAACTTCCAGTGAAAATCATACAGTAATCTTCATCATGTACTGGCGCACAGAATAAATTATTTGTTGTAGTTAGAATTTTAATTATTTATCAAGATCTGTTTTTATGAGAAATTTTAAGCGTTTTTTATCCATAACTAATAAACCAAAGTATTTATTCTGCTTCCATGCACATGCAATAACGTTAAAATTAAGAAGAAAACTATTTTTAGTCTTGTATCTGTTACAGTTTCCGAGAAAATGTGCCTGTTTTAACGTTGGCGATAAAGGGCCTTCCGAATCACCATAAATGTCGAACATAACTTTTGCGTTAAAGTTACTTTTCATATTAATCAATAATTCGGTAAGAAGAACGTATTCGCATTTTGAGGCAATTTGCTTGTAATTTCAAATTACAGGATAAAAAAGGAGATACTCACCTTAGATTATCCGAATTTTTGTTTCCTTGATTTAACTTGATAATTTTTAAATTAAGCAAAATTTTTTAAGACCAATAGTTGTGCGTCACCCCCAACTGACGTACTGCTTATGCACTGTGTTTTTATATGTACGTACTTTGTTACTAGTGAAATAAGTTTATTTAGTATTCTTTGATTATGAAATAAATTAAAATTTTTCATTTTTAAGCATGCGTATAGACTTGCCAATTACTTGAGGACACAATGATTCAAAAGTTAAATTCCTCGATAATATCAGCATATGACACAGTAGTAGTAACAAATAAAAGCAGAATAACTATGAGCGAGATATTTCCAAAAATAACTGACTCCATTTTAAAAAAAAATTAACTTGAAGTGGCTCAAATTACCGTATACTTAATTTGCAGATGTGGTTCATACTGTTTCTCAATAAAATAGTCCATTATAATAACAATGGTATGAAGTCGTATGCTGTATACAGATAAAGTCTTAATTTATTATTAGCTAAAACTGAGTGTAGAAGCACGTGTTGTAGGACTGCGAAAGCCTTTTCATTTTCACATAGCTACAACATCCTCCCTAATCTGCTTAGCGTATTCCATCGTTGGTTCTCCTCTTCTGTTCTCACCCCGCACACTTCCCTCTAATTCTAATTTTACTAGACCCTTGTCTCTCAAAACGTGGCCTATTAATCTATCCGTTCTCTTAGTAAAAGCCATCCATATTGTTCTCTCTTCTCTTATTCTACTAAATTCTGGTTAGTTACTCTATCCACCCATCTGATTTTCAGCATTCTTCAATAGCACCACTTCTCAAAAGCTCCTATTCTTTTCCTTTCAGCAACTCCTACCATCCACGTTTCGCACTCATTAAGAACATTTTCAGTAATGCTTTCCTAATAATCAACTCCTCTCTTTTCGAAAGCCTTCCTTGCCTGAGGTATCCTACTCATTATGTCTACTAGACGGAAGTCTAACCATCCCTGGTTATTATGCTGCCCAAGTAGCAGAATTTCTTAACTTATTCAAAATATCCCTTCCCAATCTAACACCCTAGGTTTTCCCTCTATTAACCCTCATGTTGTACTCATTCTTCAGAAACTCGTTCATGTCATTTATTATGTTTTCTAAGTCTTCGTCTAATTCTCCTAATACTCCAATCTCATAGGCAAACCTTAGGGCTTTTATTTCTTCTCCTTGCAGTATGATTCCTTTTTAACTTTCTTCATCACTTGTTCTATATATAAGGTAAAGAGCATGGGTGACAGACTGCATCCTTGACTTACTCCTTTCTTGATTTCTGCTTTCTTTACTTGCCCTTCAATTCTAATTACTGCGGATTGCCTTCTGTAGAGGTTATGGATAACTCTTCTTTCTCGATATTTTATTCCTGTCCTCTTCAAAATCATTAGTAATGTGTTCCAGTTTACATTATCAAAGCCTTTTTCTAAATCTACAAATGCCATTAAAGTAGACCTACTTTTTAATCCTGTATTCTAAAATTGGACGGAGAGTAAACGCTCATTATATTTGATGCTCCATCCTTTAATATGGTAATTTCGTTAATATTTTGCACGTATGGGAGACTAAACTAATTGTCCTGTGGCGTTCGTCACTGTTTTCTTCGATATGGTAGCCCTATGGATGTATAAATAACCTTTTATTAAGTTATGTATAAATTTATTTTCTAGATAAAAACTTAATTTTACTACCTTTGATTTTTGGTCTCATTCGGGTTTCTTTCCTTTAACATTATGTTGCACATCAAAACTATTTCCAGTTATTGAGCTGACTTCGACGAGTCAACATTTTTGGTTCTCCTCATTGTCAATGTGTTCCAAGGCCCGGAAATATAAATAACGGTGGATATGTATTAATTAGCAATTAAATAAAAAGAAACCTATGTTGGGTGGTGAAAAGACGAAAACGATGTGTGCGATAATACAGCCTTGGGAGAGGGAAAATGAAAAGAAAGAAATATACGATTGAAATTGTTCTAGATAGTAGGGAAAATAGTAAATCACGAACTAGCCACTGAGGTTACTATCTCAATGAGAGGTCAAGTTATAATATCCACATAGAGTGCTCAGGAAGTATGCTACAAGCGATCGACAAAATAAAAGCATGTTCTTGTTTTGTCACATTGGTTATTTTCTAATCAAAACCTGATTTCTACTAATAGAGGGAAAATACAATGGCCTACATAAGAACAATTTTAATTGTACGTAATTCTTTCGATGGGGATGCTTTATATATTATAGCTTAAAGATTGTTTGCTGGATTAAAAAGGTATCGATTTATATATATAATTAATACAGTGTCGCCGTACGAGTGACCGACATAAGGCGATTGTTATGGAAGAATGTGGCCATATTTCTCCGATCGACTTTTAAAACCCTAGTGATCGACTTTTTCAGTATCCCTGAACCAAACTAACAGTTTTCAAGTTGATAAAATACATTTTGTGATGGTGCGTAATAATGTTGTAAATTTTTGAGAAAAGGAATATTCCAAAGATTATAATATTCATGGAACATATCAGTTCATTTACCGAAATTAGGTTTAATTTCTGACTCATTTCTCTTCTGATTCCCTTTAACTTGGAGATGTACTGGATCGAAATTTAAATAATTGGTTGGTAAGATTCCAATATAAGCTTTTCTTCAGACGATGTCAAATTTTTTTATTTTGTTTTTGGATGATAAACTATTGTTGGAATAAACAGTTCATCACTTGTCTCCTCGTACTGAACAATAATCATTGCGAAATTGAAAAACGTCTGTGTTAAGTACAGAATAATTATGAAAAGAAGTAGCTAATTACCATACAAAAAGCATACATTTCTCAAATCATCCTTGATTTCGGCAGAGCTTCAATTGGCGCGTGTAGTGTCACATTCTTGCGGCTTAAGGTTTTAAATCATATGATGCAAACAACAGATTTTGCAGAAACATCTTGAGGTATTTATTTTATAACGTAATCAGATTTTCGTTAAAAATGACCTGCTCCTGATATGGCAACCCTAGTGGCCATAGTACGTTGACTTTTATTTTGTCTACAAAAAAAAATTAATCTTTAAAAACCGAAAAAGGCACCAATCACAAAACAATCGTTAACCGACCATTCAAAGCAGCAGCAAGAAATTTTTTCAGGTAACAAGTGCTCGACTCACTGCTGCAGACAAATATATTTTTATTTGTGCCAATTGTGACCAGTAATGTTTTTCATTTTGTTTTTTTTTAAAAAAATTGAAACGTCAATTTTTAAACTTTCTTTGCTATGGACAAGCCTTTTCCGGGCCTACTTTTGAATAAAAATATGATTATTTACTATGCTATCATGTTATTTAATTAATGTAGTACTGAAAGAAATCAGGATTTGAATAATATGGAGAAAGGTGGCCATTTCATGTGTATATGTTCCTGATATTTTTTTAAAAATAATTTCATTATTTTCCCAAAATAGCTACAAAAAAATCCTCGAACCTTACCATGGCCGTAACAGTACCTTAGGCCAACTTGTTAATGTACCGGTGTCCTTTGTCTTCACAGAGTATGCTCAATAATATACAGAAATAAGTTTTACGACTCTTTCTGGCACGTTTAATGTCAGCTAAATATCTAAAACTGTGTTATATTCCTTTTCTTACACTAAAAAAGACTGACATCTTCCTGCCAAAAATGAAGATCTACACTGCAACAACTGAAAATCAGGGAGTACTTGACGAAATAAGGTACAATGCAAATTCTATCGACTAGTAATCTGTATAGGTTCTTTCAAATTATATAGATTCGGTTATCCGAACTACATGTAGATGGTCCCAACTATTTCAGAAAATCGACGTTCTGCTGCAAAGGAAATAATACCTATATTGCTGTGACCGTACAATATTGCTGACAAAATTGACGATTTTGTTGATGTGTACTCTTCCCCACACTTTTTTTCCTCATTTTAGTTCCGGCAATAATGTGTTCAAGTATTACAAATACTTTCCAATTTACTGGATTGATTTAGTGAATAATACACACTATTTCAACGATATTTGATTTACTATATTATAGTTTTAAGGCCATCTTCTTATGAATGGGACAGATAATGTCTTCTTCCCATTCCTCTTACAATTATTGTATAAATTCTTTCTATTAATATTAAAATATCCATGTTTATTGAACCCAAGCCCGAAGCTCTATTATTTTCAGTTTACTAATGCCTGACTTATTTCACCTCTGGATGGTGGATCATTTTCAATGTTACTTCGCTACACCTCACAGTCCTCCATACTCTCCCTTTGTTGTTCCTCAGTAGATATAGTCTTCATTAAGTAGCTAATGAAAATGCTGGTGCCATCTTCTTTTTATACTGTCCCTGTTGTAGTTATACATGCGGCCACAATCGAATTTTACACAGTCTAGGATCAATTGGCTCAAAATCTATGATCAAGTTCTTTATTCTATTACTGACTATGAATCTGGTTCCAAATTGGCAGTTTTTCTTGTGACAGCTATAATATACCGCACATTCCCACCTTTCCATAATATTATTTTCAGTCCACCTCATTTCTTGTAGCACCAATACATCCATTTTGTATGTTTTAAACATTTCTATGAGATTTCCTGTAGCTCAAGCTCTATGTGATGATAGCATGTTCCAAGTACAGATTTTCATATCCATGGTATCGCAAGGTCTTAATGATTTCCGTCCAGCTTGAGTAGTGATAGATTTCTGAATGGTATACTTTTTCCAGGGTAGGGTTATTAGCCCTATGTCCAACCCCCAAACTGGAGAACCCAGTGGACTACTCTTTGTCTGTCCCCTACCCTTTGGCCTGTCTGGCTTGGGTGACCCTACCAGGAGCTTAAGCTCCGGCCAGCATAGCTCTTGGGGTCATTGGGGAACACAACCCCCCGCCCCACCACCACCACCACGATAGGGCAAAATTCATCCAAATATTTTAAATAAAGACTTCAACAATACATTTTGCTGTAAGTTAAAGAAACGTACTTTCAGGAGCAATGAAATAAACTCCCAAATTAATTAGTTTAAAAACTACTTTCAATAGATTCATACTACAAATATATAAATGGTACCTTTTTTCAAGGCACAATTAGAAGAAAATTCTGATTCACAAAGTTATTACATCAACATGCAGTTTTCTTCCAAGCGAAGTGTTGTGTTAATCATTTAGTGTGATCTCTGCTTATTTACATAAACCTGTCAGCCTCTTTCACCAATACATATAATTAAGAATATAATAAAATATCAATTCATTATTATATTAACTGTTGAAATTTTCACCTCAAACAATCTGTAGGTCCAACTGTTCTTCGTTAGTCAACCAATTGATAATTAAATAAGGCATATGAATGGTGAAAATATATCTGTGCATATTCCTGTAAGCTGTGATTGTTTAATCAACCAGTATTAAATAAGGATTCTGAAAACTAATTAACACACAGCCCATATTAAATTGTACTATAGGGGCCTACCCTTTGTTTACGAATTAGTATAATTACACATTTTATCAATTTATTATGGTTGAATGACCAAACAAATAGGATATTAATAAGAGGTGAGTGAAAAGTATTCGTCATAGAATAAAAAAAGAGATGCAATTAAAATACTTTGCATTTTTAACTTATAATAAATAACAATATAAATATTTAAAATTACTTTTGTGGTACAATTTATTTCAATCCTGCTTTGAACTGAACAGGGTTCTGTTTCAGAACTTTTCCATTCACTATTTACCTACTCTACATGTACTGTACCACTTCAGATTTTATACATTATGCTATAGCTGTAAACTTAGTATTGTTTTTTCACAATGCTCTTTGCTTGCTTGGTCAATCATACCATGCTGAGGCATTGTCATTGTGTGTAATAACACCCAGAGTTAATTCATTTTTCCTATTGAAATTGAATGTGCTAAAATTGTCAAGTCATTCTAGAACAGTCTATGCTATTCCACTGTGCTCATGGCAAAAACAAGAAAAGCGATAATGGAATTTTCTAATTTCAATGATTAGTTTGAATGAAAGAGCATACAGTTTCCAGTTCAGTCTTAATTCCAAATTCTGAAGTTTGTTATTCCGTATTGAATGGGAGATTATCCAGTTTCATATGGCTTGGTCAAGTAAAAAAATTCTGAAGAATAATTCATGTAAAGATTTAATGTATTTTTGAAGTACAAAGTAAAATTTCAAGTCAATAATAATTTATTTACAGAGTAAACTAGCACCAAAGGTTCAAGACATCCAGTTTTGAAGTACAGCCATTATATTATAAAAATATAATTAAACTAAATTGAAATGCATTGTGATATGATCAGTTCATCTCTCCAATGACATAAAAATAATTTTTAAACAGTTACACGTTTGTTGACCTAACACAAACATAGCCCTACAGGTCGAGTATCAGTTAATTTTATTGTCTCTTTAAGAACAAGTAAATCTTCATACATTTCAGTAAATAAATCTTTTATGTACACAACAAAGCATCTAATAAAATATATGTAATAATTCATTGAAACCAAAAATAAAGTAATCATTTTATGGGTATTTAATTGCATTTGAATATAGTCTATGCAAATATAATTTCATAAGCTTTTATATTCTATTTCTCAATGAATGCTAAATCAGATTTTTGCAATTTAAATGGAGAAACAATTACTAAAAACATTTAAAAATAAATTAAAATATTTAAAACAATTTTAAAAATCTGAAACTCAAATGTGCAGTACGTAGTGTATATGTACGTAACACATAAATGCTATGTACAACCTAGCATATCAAACAGTATCTATAGAATGTAGATTGTTCTTATGTTTATATATGGCAGAATTAGTCATTATAATTTCATCAGATTCTTAATGCAGATATTTGGTGATCTAAATGTAAAATTAAGTGAGCTTTTAATTTCCCCAAAAAGGAGTGAAAACTATTTCATCAAAACTTCGACCTCTGTAAATTGAAACATAAAAAGAATCATACATTTACTTTATAAAAGTAAGTATCATTATAATCAGGTATTTCACCTTGTGCATATATGGATATATATATATTAATGCTTTACCTGAGTGTAAAAGCAAAGTAGATAATCAAGTTGAGCGTAACATCTTTCTCCCAAAGGAGTTTTGAATTCCAAATTTTTTATTGTGGTGTCTATCTTTCACATTCAGGTAAGCCACATTGTATATATTATTCCTATCCATGTTAATTATATGTATAGAGAGTAAAGGTCAGAAATTTACTGTACATTTCTATATTATACTATTGCCTCAATTTTCTATTCATGTATCACATTTTCAAAATAATCTCATTATTGGTAACATTTACAGCCACTGAATATAATGTTAACCACACTTAATAGTTTTTAGAACCTGTTTATATTCTAATTCAGTATCTTAAAAGAACATTGTAAGGAAGTTAATAGAATAATTTAATAATTGATATACTATGAAGTTTCACTGGCCATATTTCTGTTCTGAAAATCTTATTTTTACAGAATGTTTGCCATATGTAAACTCATATGTTCTTGTAACTCTCCTATAGAAGGATGTGTCAAGTCACATTCAACACAGATAAATAAATCTTCATCAAGGGACAGTGAGTTCTCTGAAGAATACAACTCAAAAGACATATATTTATGTGAGCCCCTATTCTTGTTATGCTTTTTCATGTGCTTATTTAATGACTGAGAGGATGTAAAGTGCTTTTCACATTCAATACATACATATGGTTTCTCACCTGTATGGAGTCTCATATGTACTGTAAGAGGCCCTGGATGTGCAAATGTTTTATCACAGATTTCACATTTATAAGGTTTTTCTCCAGTATGTATTCTCATATGTGCTATACGCCCACCTGAATTTTTGAAAGTTTTCCCACATTCCTTACATTCAAAAGGCTCCTCACCAGTATGTGTTCTCATATGAATGACAAGCTTATCATTTGTCCTAAAAGACTTATCACAACCTGCACAACTATAAGGTTTATCCCCTGTGTGAATTCTCATATGAGATGTCAAATAACCAGACTGAGCAAAACACTTTCCACAATCACCACATTTATAAGGCTTCTCTCCAGTATGAGTTCGCAGATGAATTTTGAGCTGATAGCCAGATGTAAATGCCTTGTCACACCATGAACATATGTATAAATTTTCCCCTGTGTGTATTTTTACATGCTTATTTAGTTTATATGGAGAAGTAAATGTTTTTGCACAGCTAGCACATCCATACACTATGTCTCTGTGTGTTGATTTGTGAACTGAAAGTGAAAAGTGTGTTGAAAAACATTTGTCACATTCCTCACAGTGATATGGCTTCTCACCAGTATGCACCCTCATGTGAGCTTTTAGTCCAGATGAAATGGCAAATCCTTTATTACAAACTTGACATACATATGGTCTTTCACCAGTGTGACTTCTTAAATGTCTTTTCAACTCATATGATGTTGTAAAAGATTTAATGCACCAAACACAAGCGTAAGGTCTTATACCAGTATGAGTTCTCAAATGAACCTTAAGTTTGTAAGATGATATGTAAGATTTTTCACAACAAGGGCATTTGTGTGGCAATACATTTTTATGGCTCCTCATGTGAGCATCAAATGATTTAGAGTGTGTAAAAGATATATCACAGTCTTCACATATAAATGGCATTTTATAATATAGAACTTCTAAATAAAAAATATAATGTAAATCTTGATCAAATAATTATGTAAATATATGTTGTTCATTAAGCATATAATTGATATATTTTAAAACAATACCGGACGATAAAATTAATATATTTTAACTATTAATATAATTAACAAAAGAATATTTGCGTGTAAAAATAAATTATATATTTTTTTCAGATGGAGCTTCTTCTTCTTCTTAAATATTTGTGTTGCAGACCATTGACATTGACCTACAACAAGTTAGTTTCAGTATTCTAAATATTTAGTGCATATAGAAATAACAATTGATTAAAAGGTAAATGGTCAAAGCAGCTGTCTACATTAATGCTACAATGTCTGCTAATTAAAATATAACTTATTTAAGGATATTAAGGATAACTGAACATTTTATAATACTATTAAAACATTATTTTGTCATAATTATATATTTTGTTTTCATTATATTCCAACAAAGATTACAAGTTAATCAGATAATAATGTAAGAATTTTCAGAATTAAATTTAACATAGAAATAACAATTTAGTCACATATTAATGAAATATTTAACACATAAATTCTAAATAAAATTTTTCATATTATTTGGAGAATGAAAAAATGTTTAGCTGATCATATCAAATACTAGATTAATCAATAAATAAGAAAATCAAAGTTTAATTATGATGTTTAAGTTTAGCTGTAATTTTAATTTTGCTTCATATTCCTTCAAATATGTATACAAATAAATGCTCTTTTTGAGAGGGCATTTGTAGGTTCTTTAAAATGAAGATAAAAGTGTCATTTTTTGCATTATGTTTTGATTGTCACAATGTGATCTACATACATTTAATTCCAAGAAGACACACATACAATGTTTGTGCCACATGGAAAAATGACTATTTTTTCGAAATATACAATTTCTTCTACATAAATCTTGAGGAACTTGTTTGCCATTGATTAATATCTAGTTTTCTGTTAATATGGAGTAGAATAATATAAAGGTTAAGAAATAATACAAGCATATTACAATACATTAAGTACCATTTCTTAGGAAAGTTAACCAAAAAATTTATAGGCAGGTAGGTACAAAGGATGAACTCTTCCAGAAATTGATTATCTTCATCGTAACTTAAATAAAAATATGTTTAGTGTAAAATTAACGTCTATGGATCTAATAACAATAGATACGATTTTATTTAAGAGAAAACCATACAAAATTAGTTAAAAAATGTTTTTAAAACATTACAATCATGTAGTTCATTGATGTTGTGCTATGTTGTACGAGAGTATTCTTAGTGTGAAGAAGACTAAAAATTAAATGACTCAGTATGATTTAAAAATTATAACCTATACCGTCACTTCTGACATGCAATTAAAAATGGGATGGAATGACAACGTTCGAGATTACATAATAAATTCTGAGCAATAGCCATATGTTTTACTAATATACTTACATTTATTTTATTGGATGAAAATGAACAGTACGTCAACTTATTTGCCATTTTAAATGACGTCTGGTTTCTACTTTTGTCACTTTATTAATGTTATTTAGAGTAGAAGAAGGGGTTAATATGTATATATTTTCAGTACATTATCTGTGAAAACTTTATTTAAAACATTTTTGGCAATCACATTGCGTTTAGACAGCTGTTTTTCACTTGTACACAACCCCTGTCAAAGCAGTTAGATTTACACGGTTTGTTTACAAAGTATTGTTGATAATGTAATATCGTTTGCGAGGATATCGTGCCAGCTGATTGTATCGATAGTTTAAAAGTATATAAACTAGTCATGCACTTAAACAATGATAAATTAATATCGACGAATTAACCAAATTCTAATGACAATATATCATCGTTTTCACTATATAAAATTGTTCTAGAAGAAATATGTGTTGTTGTGGTATTCAGTCTTAAGAAGAAACACAGTGAAATGAATAGAGGGGGAGATATTATTTTATAATAAGTATTATGAAAAAAATGTTTGTTTATAATCAAAAACCATATATTTCAAAGCATAAACACCTCCCCTCCTTAATGTCCAACTCCTAATCTCCTTAATTTCTAAAATTCGTTTTTTATACTTTTAAAAAAAATTATTTATTACAATCTGTCATAAGAAATACACTTACGATTGTTTTAAATTGGAGAATACACGGTAAAAAACATTCCATTGATTTTTTTTTCAAAAAAAGGTTTGAAGTACTACATTCTGGAATATTTGTTTCTTCTCTTCACGTGACTTTTTACTAAATCAAGATGGTGGAATCTCTTGAACCTAGGTTGAACTAGATTATATCATCGAATGTGGAAATTATTTGACAATCCCAGTATTATCTTATTTTACAAAGGAGTAAATTTTCTAATCCACATAATTTACTGACTGCACTACAGTTATACTCTTATTGGTATTGCGTGGTAAAATTTTTATGCATAATTTCAGAGCTTACACAGCTGCGACTGTGACGCTTCCGGCTAAATAGATGTTAAATAAATTCCTACGTTATATTGATATGTCTGTAATTGAGGCACAGTAATTATTAAAATGGTATACCTCTTATCTGTAAAATTAAAAGTAGCAGAAATTTATGCAGATGGTGCTTATCAACTCATTGGCTTTTAATGCTTTCGTGTTCCTAGAATTTTCATTGTTACATCTTGTTTTTGTCTCTTAATTGGTAATTTTTTAAGCGATTTATTTATTTTTATTGTTATTACATAAAATGTTTTTAATGTGTCTAAAAATATCCTTATCCCTAAACATTAAATTAGATACTGTACATTTCCTTGAAGAATGAAAAATTCACTGTGTGACTATTTTGTGTTAGAATGTCTGTCGCTTTGTAAAATGTTGTGATCTTATTGCACACAAGAACTGAGGTGTGCTACACGCTGTATCACAGATGGTCCGGCGTTACATTATAATCAACACGTGGAATACATTTAGCATATTTATTTCTGGTAATTTCCAGTTCACTTACGTAACATGTCGATGGCACCAAATGTTCAGACAAGGCTTGTGAATTATTTATTCCTTGGGTTACGAGTGTATTAAATGTTCAGACCTAAACCGTTGCTCTCCTCTTCACGATCCCCTAAACAGCTTGTAAGCGTTCCATAGTTTGATTTATTCAGACGTTTTCAGAAAAAAGCCGAGACATGAAACCATATGAGAATATTTTCAAATGTATAGTCAACAGATAATTTATGCTGGTCAGAATTTAGATATAATTTTTACTTGAATCGTAATCTAACCCCACCAGAAATTAGAGCGTTTCAATTTTCATTCCATGATTCGTCTGTTCTTTGTCGTTTAATAATGTAATTTTACGTAAAATACAGCAAAGAAGTTTTTGTAAACAGGAGTCATTTCTTGTAGGTTAATCATCTCCATTTTAAATTTCAGTGTATATTAAAATAATTAATTTGATTTTTATTGACAAAAAAAAGAAAGTCACTCAGTTCCACTATTATACAAACTGTTCCTTAACCAATAAACCACTGGATTTGGTTATGAACATGGATTATTCTCTAATCAGAAGACTTAATTCTACGTTTAACAAGAACTATATGATTTTGCCATATGTTTATAATGAAAACAAATTAACCCTTCCATCTTTTACCTTTTAGCACTTAAAACCACCTTGATTTGCATTTAAATAAATTAAAATTTTTAGTAAGATTGGAATCGGAGAGTAGAGAATTTAATGTTTGAATGGCTAAGGTTTGTATATATTTAAAATAATGTCTAGATGACTCACGAAAACTAATGCTCGGAGGTTAGGTTATCAATATAATAGAAAATTTTATCTAATGCCACGACGGTTAATACAGCTTACATGCAGTTAGAACTAGAAATCATTTATGTCATAAAAGCTTTTATTAGTTTTTTTAATTTCTATGCTGTGAATAATAAAAATCTCGTATACTCTCGTTTGTTACGGAAGTATGTTATTGATGAATTCATTCAATTAACACCAAGAATTTTATTATTGTGGACGTCCTTATTCACCAATTTTCCACAATATTTAATTATCAAACTTTAAAATTAAATTTAAAAACAGCTGTTACGTAAGCATTAAACTATTTGCACTTCAATTAAATATAATTACAACCTTAAAAGTCAATACCCGTTGAACCTGTTTGCTCGAGGATTTATTTTCATTAAATTTAACGAGTTTATCAAAAATATTTTTCCATAAATTTAAATTCTTTTACCAAACCACTTTGTGTTATCTTAATAGCCCTGTAGTTATATAAAGCAAATAGAAAACAGGTTTGTTTCACTGAAATATTCATTCACTACACATGCATCTCTTTGTGTTATTCAGGATAATTTCATGTGTAAATAAACTGTGTCAGGTTTCATACAGAAATGATCGGTTTGTTTTGTTTAGTTAACATTCACTAAATCTTTAAACTTTGTTACCAGCATTCTCATGTTGCATAACAACATTGAAAACAATAGCTATTTACAAATGTCATAAAAATATGGCTTATACGTTTAATGCTACAAAGCGGAGACTGGCACATTTTAAATGCCTTTACTATTTCAAATTCCATGTAACTCGACACTCCTGTGTGTGATTCAATTTATTTTCCATTTAAAATCGGAATTCAATGTTTAATGATTATATTTGCAAGGTTATGAGACGATTATCACATGAATTGTTCAATATATTTGACGTGTTAAGTATTTATTAGTGTCAGACTATCGAATATGGTTTAAATAATTCTGAAAGAACAAGTTTCACTTCATTCAACTGGAAACTGTTACCATTCATGAAGATGAAATAGTTATGTAATAACTATTTTTATTTAAATGAAACGCTCAAGACGTGTTTGAAAATAATGTTTTAAACCATAGACTTTTTCTGTGAAACTATAGTCATGAGTATTATATAATATCCCTGAGTGACTCTCTTCGGGAAACTTCGGAAACGCTCGGCTTGAGCTTCGCCAAAGAAACAAGTCACATTGTGTACACTTCAAACCAGTTTCCCATAATAACAATTATGTTATATTACTTATTGTTTATTATTTATTTTAATGTCATTTAAGTACTTCGAAGAATTTACTTAATACTTCTCTTACAAAGTCGTAAATTATTTTCAAGTGAATTAAAGCTACACGGAATTATTACTTTTATTTTCAGAGGTGGCGCTTTGGACGATTAAAAATAGCGCAGTGCATCCTTGAGCCTGTTTGTATTTCCCTTTACATTGTTAGAAAGCATTGTACAGCTAGAAATGTACTATAAATAAATACAATAAACGTCCAAAAATCAGTAATAGAAGAATTTAATAACAGTTCATGAAGCAAACGGAGAGAACAGACAATTCCAAGTTCCTAGCCGATCTCGCGCTCAGTACCAACAACTGTAGCCCAGTGTTGTCTTCACATTACGAGCATCATGAAGCTCTCGTACAGAAACATCATTCTTGAGTTTTGTAAAACTTAAAAAAAAAAATATTAAGTGGGTCAAAGTTATTAATTTTCGTCCCCTAAACGAAGAAGATTCTATCCTCATATCTATTTACCGCCCCATAACCACGAACGTATGACGATATAAAAATGTGCTGGAGTCAATATGGCGCATCTTGAACTCCTCGCCTAACAATTGACGCTTGACAAAAAATTTGGCCACCCCTGTTGCAGCCCTCGCCTATTCACATGAATTTGCGCTTTGAGATCGACAATTTGAAAGATAATCAAAATGTGTTGGATGATTACATAACATAGTGCCCGTTTCATAAATATAATCTTTGGTTATATTACAAGAATAGCAACTGTATTAGTGTAACATTTTTATTTATTGATTATTGATTAGGGACGTACAAAAAGTAAGCTCTTCAAAGCGATGGGGATGCAGGAAAACTGTTCGTGTGGTTATTGGTGGTAATATTGTGATTGTTGCTCCACGCAGTGCCAAACAAGCTTGCGGATAGCCTGTTCCTGTAATGTCTACGTCGAACAAATAGAAATCGACTTCAAATGAAGAGGCACGTACCGCTGATTGGTATATTTCTATATTAATTTTTTGAATTCAAGCCTTTTTTGTGGTCTGTGCTTCTCAGCGACTACACGATTCGCGAGAAATTCCTGTGACCCTCGATTCAAACGGGTAGCATGCAACTGGTTGAAGCCTCGCCCACTTCTCTCTGGTCGCAAGGAATTCTCGCGAGACGTTTCTGCCAAGGCGATGTGTAGGTGTCCGCCGATGTTGGCATCACTGCGTCCCCCACCTGCCGAGACTTTTGCGAGGAGACGGCGGTGGCAGTCTGTTAGCGACCTTGCGGGAGGATATGTCCACCGATGCATGTAGCGCTTGCCCGAGGCTGTGATGGAAGGCGTCGTGGCGGAGGCGGCAAGGGAGGCGACGCCTGAGGAAACGCCGCTATTGCGCTCGGACGCCGACGCTCCGCGACTGGCGCTGCCACAGAAAGCGGCTTATGGCGTCGGACATGTCTTCAACGATGTCTGTGCGGCGATATGGTTCTCCTACACGCTGCTGTTCTTGCAAGAAGTGCTGGGCATGGAGCCCGTCCTCGCTGGATCTATGTTGCTCATAGGTCAGCGTCCTCCATTTTCATTAAGCATGAACTTTATAAGACTAATCACTTTGTACGCCAGTAAGGGGGCTATCGAGCTACAATATAAATTCAGAATATCATTAATTCGCAGTTCAACGAATTTAATTATTTTGCCATCTGATGATTATATTAAAAAAAGAAAAAATACAGCCAATTTGTCAGCAGGCAAGATTAATATTTATTTAAAATGTCAACAATGCTTCGTCGATATTTGCGGGCTCCATCAGGTAAATAGATAGAACACAGAATATTTCGTCAAAAAAAGGATAGCTATCAATTAAATAAATAAAACAGACATTTATGCCGACATACTGTCTAACAATGTGTTAAAAATGTAGGTCGTTAAATTTAAGCAATGGCAAAAGAAAAATCGTTTCGTCCTCAATTTTCTGGACCTCTACAGTTATTATTACAAAATAATGTACATAGTTAATTTAAACAAATATACTTTACAAAATATGGTTAGTTAAAATAAAACAAACAATCTTTCTGACATTAAGTTTAATAATAAACAAATATACGGCCATATAAGTCAATATATAAATATAATTAGTATTTAATTAATATATATACAACGTTTCATCCAACTTTGTGGACTTCTTCAGGTAAATTTTTAAATGCATGTTTCATATTCAATCTATTTAAAACCTTTGTTTTGTTAGTATGACACAAATTGACTGATCATATACATACACAAGTCCGAAGCAATGGTTACCAACCTTTTTCCCTTACCATGTCCCACCTAAGTCACACTTCCGGTACCATGCCCCACCTACGACTTAATGATGCTCTCTTTGTAACACATAAATTACATATTTTTATATAAAAAATGGAATAATTCCCTCAATGAATCCTAACTAAAATTTGTTCAGAACAAAAGCTCTGGCAATTAGTAAGTAATTATTAAGAAAAATATGTGTACAGTAGTAGACAACTAAAATTAAAGTACATATAATTTATATTAAAATTCTTTAATATGTTAATTATTAGTTATTATTATTTAATGTTTTAATAATTTCAACATTCAATGTGAGGTTCCATACTCTCAGAGAAAATTGTAGTTTACATTACACCAAACTTTCAAGAGTCAATCTACATATAGTAAAACACTAAATTATGATGCCAAATTTTTTTTATAAAGTATAACCACAGTAGGCGGTTTTTTAAAATTCTCGACCAGCTCATTTCAGATCAATCAGTTTACGGCGTGGCAGCAACACGAGTACAGTAAAGACAATGGGTTATACTTAATACGGAAGTCCAGTCAGTCCCGACAGCAATCCTGAAGATGAGGATTACGTCTCGGATTCCTTTTGTGGTCAACCCGGTTATGCCCTATCTGGTTCCCCCCTTTATATATGCAAATCCTGGGACAGAGTCCTCATTATTTCTTATTTCTCGAACAATGGCTAATTAGTTCATTTATGGGATCAAACGAATCAGCCACTTTGACCCAGCGTTCTTTCCCTCTGAATAAATCCATAGTTTTCATATAAGCAGGTAATTTAGTACGAGTGGTTTAAAGAATCGAATATTAAAAGTATTCAAAAAATGTTCCATGAACTTGTGACGACAACATGGCAGTAAAAATATAGAATGAAAAATAGAAACACCACAAAGAAAAACACACACGTGGAATTTCAGTCAATAGACGTACAGGAAACACTACTTTACTTAAATTATATTTTTAAAGAACAACATTAGAAACCTATTTTGTTCTTTAGTACTAGTTTCTTTTTCTAGAAGTGATACTGAATTAATTTTACATCAACAAAACCATTGCAAAGTCTATTATTTAGCCCAATTGATGTGAAATTAAAAAGGAATAAGTTCAACAACCTAGTTAGTTGGAAATAAAATTAAATTTAATCATCAAATATAGTGCATGACGTGTAGCTCATTTAATTTGGTGCGATAATTTATTATTATAAATTAAAAATTCAAAGACAACCAGATTTTAATAGCACGACAAATGGAATTCAATTATATTAGAATTTTTGAAACATTTACATACAATTTTGATCGGATTTAAACGGATAAATTCTTGATTGTGTTGAGATAATCATACTAAAAGCAGATACCAGTTAAATTAAGTTGGCATTCATTTTTGTTTCACGATCACCCTCATGTAGCTTCTTAAAAAAAACCTCCTTGCTCTACTTTCCACATCGCCTCTTTTAATTCTCTTTCTATGCTATTAAAGGGAGTTGTTTCACCCTCATAATGCCTGTTACCATAAAAATCAAAAAAATAATTGACATAGAATTGAACAAGATTTGCGTATAAAATAATTAAATATTTGACAAAACCGTCATAATAAGTTTATTCGCTGAATTAATAATAATCACTTTATAAAGATAATCAATTTTAGTTAACAATGAGAATTGAAGTAAAACACAAAATTTCTTCCCTTTATTTGGGATATATTCCGGTCTTATTTATTGTAAAGGAAGACATTAAAATTTATTCCAAATATTTTACATACCAAAATATTGATGAATTTGCGTATAAAGTATAATTTAGGCATTCCTAAACAGCTTCCATTTCTATATATAACTATTTTACAAAATATTTAAATAAATTCATTCGCGACACAGGACAAAGTACGAATAAAATTCTCTCAAAGATTTGTAAAAATATACATAATACACACTGTTAATTTAAATCACAAACGCAGGACTAATAATTTTGCTTTGTAAAACAGATTCGGCTTTAACACCGATATTTTGTTCTACAAAGCTTGTAAATGAATACCGTTACGTTCACTCCACATTAATCACAACTGTGACACACCACATCTATCGAAGTTAACTTACGAGAAAAATAAATGTGAACACGGATATCAAAATGGCACACATAATTAAAGCACATGCGTGTCTATAACATGAGACACTAAAAATAATTAATTCATAGTTGAATAAATGTGTCAGAAAATGTAATGAGTGGCGCAGTGGAGCCACTTTTACCTCTGCAAAACAATACAAGAAAAAGTTAAGTAGTTGAATTTAATTAATTATATCGGTCACGTTATAAAGAGTTGTTTTACATTAATAAAAAGCTTTACTTTTGTATATTTGCAAAAATAACTCTTCAAAACCTGTTGCGAATACATATAAAAATTATCTTAAAATTATTATTTAAAGGTTTTAGTTTTAACTGTGAAAAGTGTGATGTAGCTGAAGATAGTATTAGATAAAAATAAAATATAATAATTTTTAAAAATTTACGTGAATAAGTCCACAAGTTTGATGAAACGTTGTAATTATATTATAATATACAAGGTGTTCAATTTATCTGAAGACATTGAAGTATCTCGAGAACCACACATCGGATCAAAAAAAGTGTGGAATGAAAAATGTTCGTCCCAAAGGGGGACATCTAATGATCTAAATTTGACCCCCCACCCTTTGGGGTGGGGAAGGGACGAGTTAAAAAACTTAAATGAGAACTGCAATATTTTTATTGCAAATTAGGACTTACCAGAAAAAATTACTCCAATTTGACCTACAATTCGAGTCATTTCAGTCACAATTGGCGTTGTAATCAACAAAAATCAAAATAGGTCAAAAATCGGCGAAGAATGGGACTATCTTAAGAAATGGACACAAGATTAGCAAAATAATTTTTTTTTGATATTCCTACAAATGCTACTTAAGGTTCTTTGGAAACTCGGGAAAATAAGATAATTACTAACGCTTACTAATTACTTCTTTAATACTTCGTACTCAAACAGAAATTGAAATATCAGTTTACCGTTAGCAAAAGGAAAGAAAATTATATTTTGAAGCTCATGAAATGAATAATCGCTAAGTGGACTTCATTACGTTTCATGTATGATGATTATAATAATTATTAGCAATTTAACAAGTTTCCCAATTAATAAATATGTTAAGGATATTTAACAATCGTAGTTTTGAGCACTGGTTAGACGACATGGAATTAATATTTGTTATGATGTATTTCAAGGACGAGAAGCTCAAGGCCGTTACAAGCGAGCTCCGGAGTTGGAATCGTACAGTCACTACAGGTAAATTTTCTGATTTTGCCGATCCCCAAAGGAAATACTTTATTGCTTAAATGAGAATTAGAACGGTCGTGATTTAATTCAGTGTACGATTTATAACTGGGCAATATCAGGCAAATTAAAACTCTAATCGGTATTATTACGTAACTATTCGAATAGCGAAGAGTTAATATAGCTCATAACATGATTTTGGAATTATTTGCGAGGGGAAAAAACGAGGTAATTATCTTGTTTTTGAAATACCGGGAATGAATACACCATTTTATAAAAACACTAAATGTATAAATGTCACACTAAAGTTACGAGGTACATAAACCCCGACAGTGTTTGTTTCCGAGTCGTAATGGAAACGTGTACACAATTTGGTCGAAATGGCTCCACGCGTTTAGATTTGTATGCAGAACATATATATCCACATACATACGAAATTTGTGCCGTCATTAAAAATAAATAGTGAATTTAATTTATAAGAAGGTAGTTGATCCATTATAAAATTTTATAACTCAACTTACGAGGCTCGATATAAATAGGAATACGAAAACCGCTTACAGTCCATTTTATTTTTAGATTAGACAGATTAGATGGCGATTAATAAGAACATCACCTGTAACTTTGTTTCCAAACCATGTATGAATATTTTCTAGATTATAAATAAAAGAATTAAATGAAAAACTGAATTTGATATTGACAAATGATAAATATTTAATTAAAACAAAGAAATTGGACGAAAGGGGACTGTAATACCTGCAGCCCTACTTCACGAACAAGCCACGCCCCTTAACTAACATCTACCGAGAACAGTTATTAACTCATAGAAAACCATTTAATACATATTAATTTCAATTGATATATTATCATAGAATTAACCCCTACATTAAAGCTGAAACCGTACAGTTAGCGTAAAGGGAAAAACTATTTAATATATATTATGTAGATATTAGAGGCATTGCTCCCAGGTGATCGGGAGGTATTAAATTCGTGTTTCTCCCGCAATAATTGGCAGCTAATATTATATACAATTTAACTATTGAAAAAAAATCAGCATATAATAATAAATATTGGAAAAAAATAATTTAAAACTGTCAAGCTACACAACACTTAATGAAATCAGAAAGTAATCACTCAGCCTAAACGTGAATTATCAACGACACAAAATTAGTAATTTCGTTCAAACCTAGAAGTTAATAATGATAATAAAATAAAGTTAAATTAAATTAGTAGGTTATCTGACATTTAAATAAATTATAAAAGCCCATTTGTCATTTTTTATTTTATTTAAAAGATGAAATATACAACATTTCGTCTTATATTACATTAAATTTTTTAAATGTATTATCTAATGTAATCCATTGTAATTTTAATTTTAGTATACCTGAATAAGTCTCTATTGAGAGACGAAACGTAGTATATTTCATCTTTTAAATAATACAGGAAGCTGACGAAGAGGCTGTTTTAATTAATTTAAAGTTAAAGTAAATTTTTACATATTTTCAAAAAATGTATGTTGAATCTTTAAATTGTGACTCTCAAAAAGGAAACTATTAAAATTTGCTTCCAGAATACGGTATTAAGGTTGAACAAAATTTTTAAAACTCAGGAGTATGAGTTACTAGATCGTGAACTGCTGGAAACGTGATCGGTGGCGATGTTTATTATTTTGAAAAAACATAAAAATATATTAACATAATTTTGTAGATTTATTTTTAGTACCAACCCCAATAAAATTATGAAGAATAATTGTGGTGCTTTGCCCTCTAATCCAATGTACATATTTAAAAGGTTCCTCATTTATGTTATTTATAGTTCTAAGTATAAACTGCTTTTTTGCGGTTCTCTTAAATGACACAAATTTGTTCAAATTATTGTAATTTATGTTACATAGGCCAAATAAAACGGTTATTGATTACGAAGGTTGAAGAACATAAGTCTAATTTTCACTGTACAGACAGTAAGTAAATTTACTTAACACTTATATATATATAAAATTTTGATAGTGAATATCCAACATCATGAGACCTTATTATTGTCAAAATTACACTTTACAGCGAAAATCAAGAAATTATGAAGCCCTTTTGATGCTTTAAATCCATTCATCCTATGTACAATGAGATATATATATTCACAATTTTCCTATTCAGTTGATTGTTGCATTAAAATTTGTCTAGAAACTAAAGCCGTATAATTATTTACTATTAAAAAGAGTAATTTTGTTTATGATTATGCCAATAAATACTCGAAATGATCGGTTTAAGCGTGATATCTGAGGATAAATGTTAATACTAGACCTTGTTTTTATTTGATTTGTCTGCAACTAAATCAAGTTAATTATGGTATACAAATTTCTTATAATTAGTAAGTAATGAGACTGAAGGTAGTGACTGCAGTTTCTCGGAATGTTCCAGCTCTTGTGTGGAGCTGGGACGAGTGTTGTCCCCCTCTCCTTGGCTAGGACATTTACCTTCTCTTCCTTCTTTTTTTCTGTGGTGTACGGGAAAACAGGCTCTAGTGCACATCAAGGACAAGAGTCAAGCTAATGTATCAAACTCCATGACTTGGCACCGAAATTCTCGCGAATTGTATAACCCTCTAGAAATTAATCAATATTTAATCCATCAGATTAAAAGTAAATTAAACAGAAAATAAAACTCAGAAATCTAAAAAAAAGTGTACAACGTAATAGTTTAGTATTATCAGAACACTTAAGAGTTGAAGTTAATGAAGAGCTGCGGAAACTGAGTATAAATAGAAAGTTACAGGTATATTAATGTTTAAAGTTTGGGTGGTGTGTCTACACAGTAACTTCCTGTGGCCGAAGCTCGTCTCAGTTTCCTACGCAGTTGAAGGGTTTCCTCGGCAGGGGTAAACACTAGGAGAAACGCCAAGTTTAACAAGAAAACTAACTATATTCATGAAGATTTGGCTGCTCTTGCAAAATAAATCACCGAATTATTGTTATTATTACAGACTTGCAGAGTTGCAAATAAAATATATAGGGGCACTTTTTCAGGTCACAGAACCAGACCCAAGAAGAACAACAGTTTCTTGTAATGAAAAATAGAGAAAAATTTAAACGAGAACTGAAAAAGAAATAGTGAACTGGAGACCGTTATGTGTACTCTACGAGAAGGAAAAACTTATGAAACACTGCGGCAAGGTTGTGAAGTTGGATCCAGTTTCCTTGTGGATACGTTTTTCCTTATAATGGATCAAGATATCCAGACCTTAATAACTTCACAGGCTAGGAATATCCTCAAAACAATTTTGAAGTTATTGGCCAAAATATTTTTCAAAATAAAAAATTTAACATCGTCATGAACTTATAAAAATGCACAAATCTCACGCTAATTTTCATCTTTCATTTCGTTAACTTAGATGTTTTGTCTCGAAAGAAATTTAAATGTTAATAGTTAATGTTAATCTGACTTCAGTTAAATAAATAACAGCCAATTTCGTCAGAATTAAAATTTAGTAAAATAACTGTTGAACGTAATGATATCAGCACAACGTGTCGTTCCTTTCTTTGAAACCTCTTCAGGTGTAAGAAAACACTGGCATTTTTTTTATATTGTTCCACAGGCCAAATGTTTGTACATAAAACACGCTTGAATTTTTTTTCTGTTTAATACCAAAAAATGTTTGAAATAAAAATACAGTCAACAGGAAATAAATGTAATTAGTATTTAGTTAATATAAAGACAACGTTTCATCCAACTATGTGGGCTTCTTCAGGTAACTATACAAAAAACTTGAATTAGTCTACAAAGTTGGATAAAACATTCTACTTATATTAATCAAATTTATTTACTTAGTTGGTCGCATTTCATTTATTTATTATGAAATTAAACGTCAGAAAAATTATGACGGTATATTTTAAACGGATGAATAAAATGGCGAGTGTTGAGTACTAGAAAGCAGGAGAATTAAATTATTCATTCGTTATTGATATCATTATGTTAGGATTTGAAAGGAGTAACTTTGTACTGTAGCTTGTGCTGAAGGTTAATGTTAGAAAATTGTCATTTGTCAAATAACCACGGATTATGACGAAACTCTTGAAGTCTTAAACCATAGAAACCCTATAAATCAATTTTATTAGCTTGCATCTGGTCTAATATATATTTTAATGTAAATTTAATTTTGGTAAATATGTAGGAGTAGGAATACAAAATAGTTAGTTACTTACCTTAATTTCATATAATTATAATGTTAAGGGTTTATTGTCTGGTAGCTTATTAAATACAATAATAACGATAAAATCGATAAATGTCTTTGTAATTGACTGTTCCGCGTTAAAGGATGCTTTGTATTTTAATGGAACAAAAAGAGAAATCTTTATACACGGTTAATTATAAATAATAATTAAAAATTGGCATTCCATACTAAAACATTGCAATAAATGTTATTTCATAAAATATCAACGTAATTACTCGTTGAATTTTTTAAATATAAAGTTTACTTTGCTAACGTATTTCAAGTGAGGCAAGCATGGACGTAGTCCTTGATTTTAGGCATCGGTAACTTTAGAAGTGTCGTGTTTCACGGACACCATGACAGCGATGGTTCCTCAGTATCACTTTCTCAAGCGTCCTACATATACAAAAAAATTGCTCATTTCTATATGTATTCATCCAAAATTGACTTGCTTAAAAAACAACAGAATATGTTAATTATTCTCGACTTTGTCACAATCAAGGCATAAATTATTGGAATCAATTTTATGTCACTGAAATTGTGACCGACAATTTTCAATATTTAATATTTGTTTCAGGTCAAGTCATCGACGCACTTGCAACGCCGCTAGTTGGAGTTTTGTCGGATCGTGTAGGCAGTAGAAAACTATGGCACTTGGGTGGTAAGTGTTTGCTTCAGTTATCATCTCATCTTCCAAAATTTGTATTATAATTCATAAAATATATCACTTCAGCACAAAAGTCTAAAAATCTTAAAATAAATTCGTCAGAGACAGAAAACCTCCTAATTATTTAGCAATCTGACTAAATTGTAAAGTGAAAGTGAGAACGATGGCAGAGTACGGCATCGAAACGTCATGGCTTAAGCTTCTTCCGACCCGGGTGGAAACCTAGGAACTGCTTATCCATTCTGTCATGTAAGAAAACTGCACTAAAAATAATATAGGGCCTACACCAGAAATTCTGTTTTAATCCACGAGTTATCGGCCCAGTTTAATAGCATTGGTAAATGTAGAATATAAGTGTTTCCCTATTAATGTGGAATAACAAGCTACCAAGGTCGCGCCGTAAAAAAATTACATGTTTTTCTTGTTCTTTCATAACATGACAAGTTTTAAAGAATTTTTCTCGACAATATTTTAGTAAACTGTGCACTTAATAGAAATAATTTTTAACCAATGTTACTTTGAATTCCATTTTACAGAAACGCTTTCATTCTTCAGATTACCAATACATACTGTTCGTGAGGTATAACATGGCATGCCCCATACGCACTAGAGAAAGAAAAATTATGAGGGGAACATTGTATTTTGAGAAGGAACTTCCCTTCAAGCGTGCCTGCTCAACACTGCTGCGTTGAAAGCATATATTATGTTCTTACGAATACAATGTACAGGCTGATGAAATGTCTTTTACCACGTCATCTACTCATTAAACTCTTATCTTTTATGGACAAGTTTCTTGATGAACATATCCTGATCTGAAAACAATAGCAACATTGTTTTCAAAATTACTTTTACACTACCTACTTGTCTCAACGAGGTAGACTGAACTTTAGTCTACACCCACTACAATATTGGGGAAGTTTTTTTACCGTGTATCGTGTTGACACATGACTAGCTAAATCTTCTCACTTATACTTGGTTTCCAGAGTCTTTCTCGTTCTTTCTCTCCATTTACAACTTCAAAAATAATATCTGACTCATAAAATTTCTGCTTGGAAAGTTATTTTGAATATTACATATCAGTAATCAGTTCTTGAAGAATCGATATGCTGACCACGTATCACGCAAAATTCAGAATGTCATGTAATATGACGTCCACAGTTGACCTGGTTGGCCAATTCCCTCAATGGGCTGTAGAGCTAAGGAAAGAAGGAAGTAATCTGTGCTTGATTTCTACTTTCTCTTAAAAATACATTTTCCTAACTTTCTAGGAAAGATCATAAACAATTGCCCCAATATCCCTTACAATCTCCTTCAAGTGATGTTTCTTAATAAATGAAGGCAGGACACAGTTTTCACCTTACAGCTTTAATTCTTTTTTGGTACTTTATGTATTCTCATTCATGGCTTCATCATTTCTGAAAATCTCAGTTTTGAAAATGATTATATTTCCATAATATATTTGAATGTCTCAACTAAATTATTTATTGTTAACAAAAAAATATTCCATCCTTCTCATTGTTACCAAAGGTGTCACAAACTTGTTAAAGTAATTTTAAATATTTTTGGAAAATAAGAAATATATTTAATTGATTGTCAAATCTTTTTGTTACATTATGACAAACTAAACACACTTTTTTTATTTAGTGTCTTTCAGCTTGAGTGTTCACAACTCTTCATATTAAATTAGTATGTATAAAATCATTCATTTTTTTATATTCCTGTAAGAAATAATAGAGCTATAATATTTTGTGTTAAGTTTCATTAATATTACATTTAATAATTTATTTTTCTTTACTTTTAGGCACAGGGCTGGTCTTATTGAGTTTTCCTCTGATATTTTCTCCATGTCCAGGATGCCACAACTTCACTCTGTGGTTGATGGCATTGTATTATGCTATCCTCATAACTGTGTTTCAGACTGGTTGGGCTGTGGTGCAAATATCACATCTATCTCTTATACCAGACCTTACACCTTCTCAAAAGGGAAGAGCTGAGCTCACAGCAATTAGGTAAGGGCTTAAATGCTTCACTATAACGTGGCATATACATTCCAAATATTTTGCCCAAAATTATATATATTATAAGAAAAGTCCTTTGTTAGTATTCTTCCAATCAAAGAATTTTTTCTTTTAAGTGAACAAGAAAATTCTTTAAATCCATGTCATTTCATTTACATTATTTTCAGAACCTCCTCAGTTCTTTAATTAAAATTTAACAGAACTTTCATATTTCTGCTGCAACTTCTGGGTCCAAAAATTTTCTGGTTTGGGCATTATTGGCCCTGGATATTGCTGCTGCAGCAACATGTATTTTTTTTATTAAATAAGTGAGAAGTTCCTAAAAGATTGGGAGGGAGGGGGGATGAAACATTTTCAAATAAAATTATTCTATATCTGACTTTTGCCCATTCTTTGTGTTTTATTTAGAATATAAGTGGTTAAGAAATGTTTAACTAAAATTGCATCATTATTACTTTTCCAAAAATTAAATAAAGCATCTAACTGAGAAACCTGCCCTTGGTAATAAAAAATTCTGTTTCAATAAGATATTTTTATGTGGAAAATTTAGTTTGCTTTTTACTTGAAAAGCATTCAAAATGATTCTCAGTTATTGAATAAAATGAAACTTCAAAATAACTACAACACTTTACAGTTATGACAATCAAATAATAATATAACCAAAAGCAGACCAGACGTATGAATATGAGAAAAGGAACAATTAACACATTGTGTGGCATTAATTTATTCACATCTATTCATTGTCTGTTTTTGGGCTTTTTTATTATTATTTATTTTTCAATTTTGAAACAATTTTAATTGTTATTGTTGAATAGACTTATTGATAATACTGATGATAATTAGCTAAAACTTTTGATATAGAGGTGAAGAATTGAACAATTTTTTAGAATCTTTCCTAAATAATTTTTAAGTGTTAGCTATAGCATTAACTAGAGTCTCAGAAAAGTAGTTAATATTTTATAAAATCATGTTTTTTTTTTCAGATATACAGCTTCGGTTTGCTCAAGTGTTGTTGTATATGTAATAACATGGGGTGTGTTTCACGCTGCAGCTAGTGAGGGAAAACCAAAGATAGGTCCTGAAGATGCATATAAATTTCGGGTAAAGCAACTGCAAAATATCTAGTGCAATTTCAGTGAAGAAGATTCAAAATAATAAAATATATTTCTTTCTCATTTCAGGATATTGTGTTAATCTGCACAGGTTTAGGAATAGTGACATGCTTGATATTTCACTATGGTCTCAAATCTGCAAAATCCAATCAAGCACAGTCAGTATTTGAAACAAACGAGACTCCAAAAAGTTCTACAATTTCAGGGCTCTTACATGCAAAGTTGATACAAGTGGCCTTTTTGTATGTAGCAAGCCGTCTTTTCCTCACTATAAGTCTTGTATATATGCCTTTATTTCTGAATGAAAGCATCAGTGACCAAGCTGAAGTAATAGCAAGTGTGCCATTAGTGTCTTATATAGCATCATTTGTTGCGTCCCTAGGTGTAAAATATATCAATAATTTCTGGGGAAGCAAGGTTAGTATTTTAATTGGAAACATGTAATACTCAATACTTTGTATTTTAAAATGCTATAATTATTAGTGTGTCTATATTTAATACCACCTCTTCCATTTTTATTTTCAATATTCAGGTGGGATATCTTTTTGGAGCAATTAGTAGCGTTGCTGGTTGTGTATGGATTGCTTTTGGAATGGGATCAACTTTTCTTAACCATAGTGTGTATGGAGCAGCAATTCTTATGGGTAAGGAAGTAACATGGATTAATCATATACTGTAATTATTTATTTATTAAATTTCTCATTGATCCGTAAGTAGTTACATGGAGTCTACAGCAATACTTGACAATTTCAGTACCACTGAATGGTATTACAGTTTTTTTTAGAACATAGGTGTTAGTATGAGTATACAGGATCCCAAGTGCCATTTACCATGGGGGGTCCTATAAACACCATGTGACTACTTTAAGGTTAATGATGTGGAACTGTAATCATAATCCTAGCATATTCTCTCTATATATGTATATTGTATTGTTTGTATTAGAAAAAATATTTTCTCAATAATTCTATTTAATATATTTTTAAATATGTACGCTTCTTATTCTTTATTTTACTAGTAATGCACACTTCTGAATATCTATTATCCTTATGCATATGTTATTTCATACATATCTGTAACTAACCTATATCCTCAGCAGAGAGTTAATTGAACTAAAATTTGTAATGTAATATAAAGTCCACTGTAGTTATTGTAAATTAATGTTAATACTTGCAGATTATTCCATTATATAAAACACTATTATTATGTAACACTAGCACCTCCATTATAATAATTAAACATTGTAACAAATGCATGCTATCTACATAACAGGCTTAGATTAGATTAGTAATTTTTCATTGATCCTTAAAATAAGTATAGTTGCAACAATGCGAGAAGACACAAGTGACAAATGATAATTAATTTGTTACTATGAAAGCTAATGAACAGCTCATTCCAGACATTAATATAAATTACATATTTTAATTACAATCCAACTGAGTGTATTTTATATTTATATTATATGATTTACTGCATAGAATGCCCTTCAAGTTTATGTAATAAATGTTTATATTATATTTTCAATTCAATTTAGTGTCTGCCAATAGTTTTGATTCCTACTTTTTAAATAAAACATTTCTTTATTTGTACAGGTTGTAAAGTTGAATTAATAATAGAAAATCATATTGAGAGTCTTAATTTTAATACAACAAACCAATATATGACAAAATGAAATATATAATCAGCAATATGTTATATCTACTTCCAAAACAAACAACTATACATGTTCAATTCCTTAACTTTGGCAGGTAATTTATATAATAGTGGACATAAATTGAACTCTGTGATCCATAAACATTTAAATGCTTTCTTTTGAAAGTTATGCTTGTCCACATTAAATTTTCAGTAATATAGTTTCTTGTTCTACAAGTAACTCCTAAAATATTACTCATATTACTAATTCCATTTAATATACTTTTTACCATGTAATATATTGTACACCTTGCTGCCAAATGTGTTTTACAAATGGCAGAATATTTCTAATGGGTAGCATTTATTATTGAATTCACTCAATACAGGGACAAAATACTTTTACTGTATTTAATCCACCACTATTAAATGATTTTATGTTTAATTGAGAATATAAAAATTGAATTATTGTGCTGTCTTTTCTGCACATTTATTTTAGTTTTAATAATTGAAAGGGGCTATATTGTGAGTGATTATAAACTATTTTTGTTGCCTGAAAATTACAGATTTCTTATTCAGAATTATTTTTGTAGGTGCTGGAAGTTCCATGACAATGGTTACAAGCTTATGTATAACAGCTGATTTAATTGGGACACACACTGAAAATGGTGCATTTGTCTACAGTGTAGTTACCTTTGCGGACAAGTTATTTAACGGAATAGCAGTTATGATTATAGAAGAGTTGTAAGTTTATTTTATTTTTTATATTAGCATTTCTTGGGTTAATTATACCTTTCTAAACATTTAAATTATGAAGAAGTTAAATTGAACCAATTAAACTTAGTATAGTTCTAAATTTAGCTCAACAATTTGATGTTTACAAAACTATATAAATAATTGAAAAATAAAACTTTTCAATATTATTATTAAATTAAGTCATCATCATTCTAGCAGAACCTTATTTGATATATATATATGTATGTATGTATGTATGTAAAAATAATGAATTGTTTTGTTATAAATATCTGGCTAATGAACCTATTTATATTTTTCAGACGATGTCCTACTAAGGCAGAGTGTCCAAATTATTACCAATATGTTTTGGCTTATGTTTGTGGTGGGTCTGCTCTGATAGGGGTGCTAGTTCTAGGAACAATGACAAAACCATTTGATTCTTTAAAAGAATTATGCTGTAAGAATCAAATTCTAAGCAATCTTAATGGCTCTGTCTCAAATGGCACAGTTATAGGATCAAAGTTAAATATTGCCTCAGAAAATAAGCAAAAAGAATAGTTTTCAACTTTTTAATGAATTTTTACAGAAATTATATTTGACAATTGTTTGAAAGGATCAAATTTAATGTCACTACATAAACATAGTCAATTTTTATTATCAATGAAGTTTTGAATGTTGTTGTGTATGAAGATATTCTACATTTTCAATTACATTTTAATTAATTTTTGTGTCACAACAGAATAAAATGTAAAAATTGTTCTATACTGATTTTCTTTTGCATATGCAAGAAACATGGAATTACAGTATACATATATTTTTATAATTAAAAGGGTCAACTCAAAAGCTGATTGTACTCATACATGGTAAATCACAGACTTGGTGTTTATATGAGTACAAATTGAGATGAGTATATGTCATGCCATATTTTGTGATATTTGTGTTATTTGTAAACTAATATAATTTTTTTTGATTGTAAATAAATTGTGAGACCTGATGGTATTTATTTTTACCTCTTAACTATTAAAACTTCATTAATTAATTCCTTTCATTAATTTTAATTTTATTAATTTAAGTTCTATAAATTAAATTTTGTCACATCCAAATGCAGAACCTATAATTTATATTTTTAAGACATTCTGACCCAGAAAGAAATTTAATAAACAGACAAAGGTGAATCTTAGTTTGAATTCAAAAGAATATTTTAAGCCTGTGAGACACTAGTAGACCAAATAGAAATTACCGAGTCTTTAAAAAATTGAGAATTAAAATTTATTGGCTAGATTTTCACTTGCCAATTATTTATTTGTTATATTAAAATATATTCTATTTTAGTTATATGATGCATCTGCCTGAAATTAAAATTGAAATCATGTTATTAAATGAATAATACTTTTTGACTGTTCATAATTCCAAATTTATTTTAGGAAAAATATTACAAGATCATTACTTCTCTTATGGGTCACTGTATTGGAAAAAGTTGTGACAAATTGTCATTGCCGACCCGATTTATTCTCCAGGCAAATTAAATTTACCAATCTATGCGTCGGGGATGATATTTTGGGAGCGAGGTGCGGGAAGGTAGAAGTGGGCAGACCATGTGGTGCTGAAACAGAATTTATTCCGGAGCCACATCCATGTGTGTCCGACCAAGTGGACGACGAGAGTCGCTGCGTTGTCCACAGGCATTTTCAATTTAAGGAAACGCGTGTAATAGAGTTAATGAATAATACAATATATGAACCAAGTACAAATTAATTCCTAGCCTTTGCATTTATCTCCTATCAATTGCTTCTTGTCCATTTCAAAATATTTCAATACTTTCAACTGTTAGAAAATCATTAAACTGAAATGCCAGCGAAATTGACTTTTGATTAAGATTGTGGGATGGTGGCTTCCAATGTCAAAGAATAATTTTTTATCAATTCATTCGCGTCTTGACAGTTTCTTCCGTATTATGGAATACGGCATAGTAAATTGAAAATAAAATACTTATCTATTTCATTAAGTAACTAATGATTTACTCTCGTACATTTGAATAGAGCTGCTAAAAATGGTTTGACTTCCTGAATACTTTTATACGGTTAAATTTGAATATATTTTAATGTCTGTTTCTGCCGTTTGACTTGGTTTTCTTACAATGTTTTTTATAGTAACAGAAATAGAGTGAGCGTTCATCTTATCCTGAAGTTCATAACAGTTTTAACTTTAACGATAAACCCGTACGATGCGCGATGCTGTGGAACTTCAAAAGAGATTTAGGATCAGATTAGAACACAATAGCGCCTTAATCTACTTCCTTCAATCGAGTATCATCTTAGAATTTTGAAATTTTAAGAAATCTCGTTTCACACAAACACCAAGAAGGAAACCTTATCAATTACTATGATTAATATATATATATATATATATATATATAGTGGCGGCTCGTGAGTATTTAAACTTATGAGCTACATCACCCCAAGGAACAATTTTTACGAAAATAATTCCCTTTACGTAAGATATTAAGAATACTCCACAGCTACAGTTTAATAATACTCCACGACTCATAACGTGTAATAGAAACGAATTTTTAAAATTCTATCGAAGCAGAAATTCACTCTTAAAATACTATTATTTTAACATTTCTTAAAATAATGAAATAAAGAATTCCTCCTAAATTAATTTACACATATGTCCCAGTTGCATATATATATATATATATATATATATATATGTGTGTGTGTGTGTGTGTGTGTGTGTATTATCAATGTGAGTTTCATAAAATAATAAAAAAAATCATCTTTAAGTCAACGAGTATCAAATATTATTTGAGAATTACAAACGGGCATCCGTGAAGTTAACGCCGAAAACTGCAGCATAACAATTCATTGCTTAATACTTACTCATTTCTGATGAAGAAAGAAAGCAAACGATTTTTCAAATTATTAATTTTTTACTATTATCTTCCATACGTTGTCCAAATTCTAATGGATTACAGTTAGACTAATTTGTAATATTTTAATAATTTTTAACACAATACGTGTGATAGGGAAGTATTTTGTTTACTTCCACTCTAATTTTCACTCTGCCATACAACTCGATGATGAACAATAATATTTCCAATTTTTTTCGACTTATATCTTTCTATAATATAGGACTCTAATGTAACTTAATTCGCGACAGCAAAATCATAAAAATAAAATTAAAAAAATGAAAGAAATAACGGGAAATTAGATTGGCGGTTCTGTAACATTAATAATTCATTTACAACTAACGTATCATGGGGATAAACATCAAAATACAAATTTTTTAAAAGAAAAGATGGTTATGTGTTACTTACGCAATCAGGGGCTCCATTAGCAAATGCAATGGAGGCCTCTCGAGCTGAACAACAAACATCTTACGAGTCTTCGTAATTAACTTCAGAATACACAATACTTGACGTGGTGCAATTTCCTGGTAATAGAACAGCGCAGGAAGTACCAACCGCAAAGCTGATGCGACCCTCGTCTTCCCCACCCCCCAAGTAATGAGTAGGATCATCAATCATGAGGTGGACTCTGTGAGCTAATTGAAAGACTCCTTTGTCAGTGGTAGTTATAACGTCCTCCGCCAGCAGCTTTCTCGGTGTAATTTTAATTATGTTCATCAATAATCGTTTTTGTAATTTTCACTCAAATTCTCGATCTACCATTAATATCAATGAAACGAATCACTCTCTTCAACAAATAAATTTTAAATTAATATTTGCTACAGACTTTTAAGTTTAAAATACTGTTATTTTCCAGAAGAAAGGGGAAAATATTTTTAATTGTAGAAAACAATTTAATCGACATTAAGAAACAAGGGACCCGGTTCCTGCTGCTTAGCTTAGTAAGGTAAAAGTTTTGAATTATTCTGAATGAACCCGAGTCTTAATTGTATGTTGTCAAGCATGAGTGTAAATTGTATAAGTATTAAACTATAAAAGTAAATTAAACAACTTATTTCGGCTGTCTCTTCTTGGGATTTATCTACGAACGCAGATAAAAATAATCCGAATAGAATTATGTATATAAAAAATAAGCTTACATTGTCGTGGCGTCTGCTAGCTTACCGGCGAAGAAGTCGCAGACACAGGTTGGGAAAAAACAAGTAGACCTCTTCTCCTTCTGTGTAGCATTAGACTCAAGACTACTATGCTGGTTCACTCAAACTGAGTTCCATAAATTCACGTGTTCCGACTCATCCTGTCAACGCCTTTTCAATTGGTTGTTCATCCAGAGATCTTGAAATTTATGGATCGTCACAATTTGGTCAATATTTTATTGTACAACTGGCGTCCGTTTCCCACATGAACTGTAGACAATAAATTTATTATCATTATTATATACTTTATAATAGGTTTAATATTACTATATAACAACATTTATGCGGAACTTATAAAATATTTATACATTCCTCTTAAATATTTTTTCTTTGACAGTATAACATAATCTATTATTACTTTCAGCGTGGTCATTGGCACTCTCAGTTCTTTTTTGTTTCATTAACTTTATATAAAATATATAATTTTTATAATGATGGTTATAAACAATTATTAATTTACAACTCTGGACCAATCAGTTTTACATGTTCAAAAATTACTTTATCTCAAATCAGGAGTGACTATGTATTAAAGTATCAGTATAGTATTATGATGCCTTCATTCACTTTCCCAGCTAATCTTATTTCGGTGTATAAAGAAAAGGAATTTCATTTTCTGCCGTAACTTAATCTAGCTATGACCTGGTTCCCCAACTTGTTGGAGCTAATTTGAAGTTTCAATGTTATGATACGGCCGCTACCCACTCAGTGCCTTGTAAAGGGCTTCTTGAGATTAACAACTGAAAATGATCCACTATAACCAGTAATTATTGGCATCATAACGCTTCAAAATAGTTTCAACTACAAATTTGAAAAACACACTGAAGTAATAGAACTGATTTCGTGTGATGGGAAAAATTTCTTTTACTTTGTGTAGGGTATTTGCAGAAAGGTTAATAGATAATTTTAATTAAAAAATTATTTTTAATGAGTATTAATACTCAGTATTGTGATTGCGACGCTCTGACGACTAGACATCAACAATAAAATGATTATGAATTTTTCTTCAGGAACACCTAGTTAAATATTTATTCATTTTTAATTAAAAAAATATGAAAGTGAGAATTGAACACGTAATATCAGAACTGAACAACCAACAAACTCTGACTCTTAATTTTATCAACAAATATTTATTTAGTTTTAAAAAAACTGAAGATTTACAGTGGAGTTGGATTTGAACACTGATTCCAAGTGAGAGTTACTTTCGATTTATTAGATTATCACATCTATTAGATTTCTGGTTATACATATATTTATAAAACTATAAAATATATACAGAGCGTCTTCGAGAAAGGATTAACCACCTGAAAAAATATTATTTGCAATAATATAGACTATGAGCATATAACGATTCGTTAAATTAAAAACTATTGAAGCTGATTCTATATTATTAATAGTTGGGTACTTGGTATTGACTGGGTATTTATTTATATTAGCCAGAAAGAATGAACTAATTAAACAGTAATCTCGTAAGTAGGTCCTAGGATAATGAAAACAATAATCGCCATATTAGGCGCAATTGATTTGTAATTTTGCACATATTTGTAAATAAAATTTATTCCACCAAGGTTTACTCACCTCCACAGTCTTTTTATCCAGGTCGTTAAGACTATGAGTCTAAGTTTTAAATTTATATGAATGACATCCAAATATAGATACATCATGTTATTAGTCGTTGACGAAATAAGAATATAAATAAGCCAGCTCATGCATTATAGTTTACATTATTGTTTTTAACTGGAGGTATATTTACATCCCTTCTATACTTTCTATTGCACATTTTTATCCCTTGTTATCATTATTGTAATAATTTTAATATATTATAGGATGACTATAACTATAACTTCCGATAAATAAATTATGTTTTCAACTGGAAACTGTTACACTTTTTCATAATGTATTATTTATTGCTCGTATAGTTTTGATTCAAGCGAATTCATTTAATTATTCATATCGACTCAGAACTTCAATCGTTTATTCTCAGCTAAAAAATATTGTTACCGTTCCAGTTAATTAGTTGTTTATTGTGTGAGAATATTTATGAATCCTTAATTACTGAAAATGTAAAAAGTCAGCAACTAGATGAAGAGTAATTTGGCTTCTTCTTTTTCTAACTAAAACTTACATGAAATTTTACTCAAGTAACTACGGACGAAATTTAATCCACCTGGACTTTTTTTTTGTCAATTGTTCCATTGTGAGTTGAAATCTTGGGCTGATTTTATGCTGTTCAGTGTGAGAAATCAGACCAGATAATATAAGCGATAGGGAAATTCAAGACATGCTATAATGTATAGGATTTGCATGGCTAAAACTGTATACTCACTAGATTTGTTGGAGTCTTCTTAGAAAGTTTTTTGTTCGACATTCCTTCATTTTCTAGGAAATTATCTTTCAGTGCGTGCCAGAGTTCATTAAAAAGGAAATTCTCTATTGCCATTCCTGTCTTTACTGGTGTTGTTGAAGTGTTTTTCTTTAGCGGAAGCATAAAATTTCCCAATTCTCGGCTATAAAAAGTGTATGTCGAGTTGTTTCAATTTTATTTAATCTGAAACATTCTCTTGTAGACTCTACATTATGGACATATATTTACGTTTGGAATAAACGATGTAGTAGAAATTTTAATAATTTTTGGGCTGATATCTCTTACTACTTGTTTGACGGGCGTAACTGTATAGGCTGGAACGGGTTAAAGGCATTCTGCCGGGAGACATCTATCAGAGATAAACTGACGGCGATGGAATTTAATCTCTTCCACCTCAAAGCCTCTAGTTTCGCTGTGAAGACGGTAGACTATTTATGAATTTCTGGAAGCGGTATTGGGAGCGTGCAGTGCCAAAAGTAGGCCGATCTCGCTACGGACAACCTAATGGCTTCAAAGGGCAGACTCATCTCGCCTGCCTGGTCAAAGGACGCCGGTTCTCTTGGTCTGCAAACTGCTGCTATGTACTCGTACCTCTCCGTTTACATTTTATGCATAGAATGTCAATCGATTAGCTTGCCTGTCGTTTCACGGACAGTTTAAAATTCCGAGTAACTATATTTGTCAGAGAACAACATGAAATTTACATCACAGAAAAAACCCAAATCAGAGTATTATGGAACTATATATTATTACTAGATATCTTGCAAACGCGGATGCGAATCTTGTAGGTAAAGGGGAAAAACTCCTTCACCAACCAATACGAAGATTGGTAACAGATTCGGATGGTGATGCTAGGTCCATTTTCCCACCAATTGTAGACCAACAATAAATACTAAAAGGGAGTAGTGAGAACAGCTATAAAAAATTGAGAGAAAGGGCCAGAAATACATTTTTTGGTTTAGAATTAACGGAGCAAGGAACGGAGAATACAGAGAGAGGAGTAGATTAATGTCCACTCGGTCGAATGAACCGGACTTTGCTTCCAGCCCAGTGGCAGAAATCCCGTTCTGGCAAACCGACGGAAATTTCTTTCCTGGATTTTTTGAGACGTTAAGTTTATTAATTCTTTTCATAAAAATTTACTTTCTAGTTTCCATACTGAAACGTGGTAACCTGGGATAGAATCTCAAGTTGGAGCAGTCATAATATATTTTTTAACTTAGCAGTTTTCTTTTGTACATATTTTCCTTTGATTTTTGAATAAATGTGAATTGTTAAATTTTAATCTTGATTTGTGTTACCACGTGGCGGGCCATTGTTGATAATATTTTCAATTCTTATCGATGAACGCTCCACCATTTAAGTGGAATTTCATCTATATAGACCCTTTTTTTATTTCTGTAAAATAGCAATTCCTTCTTGCGTCAGCGCTACCATTTCTGGTGTTTCTTGATTCACATCTTCATTTGACGAATTCATCATCATGGCAAGATCGTTTTTTAAGTATACCTTTCTGACCGTAACGGACGTCCCTGATTGTTCCGTATGTTTTTCCCAGGAATCTCTCATTCCCATTCTTTTATCTCGTTTCGAATTAAGAGAACCTCAAACATCATTCTCAACGTTTCTCATCTTCAAAATATCTTCTTTAATGTTTTCCTCGGTCACTGGTGTAAAAACTTATGGTTATAACGGGGGTCCAAGTAGGGGACGATGACACATAAATTGACTTCTTACAACAAAATAAAAGATCAGCTTTCAGAGTCATGACGACCAATCGAATTGAATGAAAATCGTGTGATATTGTTACATCATCAAGTTTTTTCTAAGCATTTGAATTATTGGAATTACAAGCGAAATAAGGTTTCAATACAACATTCAATGATTTTCCACCCTTCTGGAAAAATGGGGTCAACCTCATTGTCATTGATATAAAAACTTAAGGCACCCTTTAACTTTAAAAGACGCTCAAACATGTCAAATATACTGTTCCATCGCGATGTACAATCTCGGGACAGTTTGGTATCATCATGAATAAGAGGCTATCACTAATATGAGAACTATGCGAAACAAAAATAAAAATTAACTGCAATATGAAAAAATATATACAAACGAAAGATGAGAAAATTTCTGGAAACAAAATAACTCAACGAAATTATAGAATAAAAAGCGGAGCTAGTGAACATTATAAAATTCATTAAAGTAATGAATTATTACATGAAAATAAATATATGTGCAATGAGTAACGTATAAATAGTTTGCTAAGTTTTTGTAAGTATATCAGTCAAATGTAATATAAATTTCAGCATCTAGACGTTAATGCGACTCAAAATATATAAAATAATCAAACGTTTCACTTAAGTATAAATTTCGTTAGCTCACAAGATTAACCATAATTTCTGTAATGTCATTAAGTTTTGTGAACATGATAAACCATCATTTTCTCTCTCAGTTTAAATACAAAACATTTATTCCCATCATATGGATTTTCATAAACTTATTTCAGCAAACAGTATGTAGTAAATGAATACGAGTATATAGTTATTTTGTAACTACACGTAAATCAGTACGAAAATATAATAACTGTACTAGCTTAAAATAAACTATAAGATAATGAATATTAAAATAGGTGATAAAAATAAATACCACACAAATTATATATAATCACGGCCAATATGAACATTTGCGTACAGTACTTAGATTTGACAGCTATAAAAATTAATCTTGTCATTGTTATATTTTTCGCAGACACCAATCAATTTACAGTTAAAAACAACAATATTATTTTGCTTGTGAGGCTGAGACGGAATTTGAAACATTTCCTTCCATATTAAGACTAAAAAGACGTTTTAGATTACTTACATACAGAGTGACATCATTTTCATGCATGTAAAAATTAATGACTTACTCAAATAACATGCATATTTTTAATATTATCCCAAACAAATAAACAATAAATGGAGCGTGGGCAATGTAGCGGATATCGATTTACGCTACGGAATGCGCCCCTGATTCCCGGGGGAAAGAAAATTTTGAATTTCGTCTGGCCTTATTAAATAAATTGTTTCTGGAATTCGTTACCACACATGGACGTTCTTATAGAGTATGTACCTATAATATCACAGGTCACGTTATATAAATAGACGAGCTATCAGTTTATATATTGCAATAAAATATTTTGTGATCAGAAAATATTTATATATATTATTATATTATATATCTGATGAATTGAAAAGCAAACTAAAACTACTATGACTATGTATTTTATCTTCCAAAAAATAATGCAGCTGCTCTTTGAAATAAATTTAAATTATTTAATGCTCATAGGAAAGAAAATTTATGAAAATAATTTTTATTTTCCTTTTCCTACGTTGACACTACGAGTATAATAAAATTGGAACACGCAACTGTTAATTTAAATAAAATGAAATATTAAGCTCTTTCCAATTTTAAAATTTATGTAAATGTAAAAATGTGTCGATTTTATTATTTATTTTGCTTTCTACTTAAAATATATCTTTAACTGCGAAGGAATTTTATGTTCTAGCCTTTTCTTCTATCTTCCTTGCAGCATATTTAATCGAAATCAAGTAATTTTAATTTACTCACACTCAATAAATAGCTATAAAATAAATAAGTTGATTTAAAAGCTCTATTTATTAACAAGTCAGAATATAATGAAAATAGTCAAACCTATTTCATGAATTCAGTATGAATACTTAAAGCTTAATCTGTTTCACACACAGCATTTTTTTAATATATATATTTTTATTTTACATATATTTATCAAGCATGTAATCCAAGATTGTTACGAATCATAAAATGATAAAAAATATTAATGAATCGAGATAGAGACTATTCTGAGCCTTTTTTCCCCACGGCCCTTAATCGAAGGAATATTAACTTCTTCCTAAACGGTATCCTATTCGAGTCAATAAATCTAATGCTAAAGAAGCACAGTAACTTAAAAGAATCTAAGATACCGGTATATTTAACACAGGAATCTTCAGACAGTCAAAATTACTCCAACTATCTTAAAAGACTCAAAAGCACAGCTTCGAGATAGACCTTATCAAGTTGTCGACTGGGCATACTTTTCATTTGGTGGTAATAATTGACAATCCCTTCTCCTCTCTCTCATATAGGATTTGAGGAGTTTTCCCCAAAATATTTTTTTGTACATGCGTACAAAGTTTGGTAGAAATTTCTCCACGTGTTTAGAATTGTACGCCGGTCACTTCATATCCGGCTTCCACCAAAACTCATAGGGGCTCAACTACAACTTAACTTGCATGTTCAGTATCAGAAGTGAACTCGGCGTCTTCCACAAATTCGAGTTGTCTTTGCGTAATTTTTATGTTACGGCCTTCCACCTTTACCACTAAGGATGTTCCCTTCCCATATCGTAAGTGGTTGAAATTATACGAAAGTCATCGGGAGAAATACCTTCAATATCATTTAATCTGAGAAATATTTATTTACCAAAATATTGGCCGTTTTTGCTTGTTTTTAAATGTTCACCCGTCCACTTCCATCTGTAGGGATGGTAGTCGTGTTTTATCCCCACAGTTTCTTTTGGGGAACATTTGTACTAAATTACGTTTAGATTTGTGTGGAACCTATATACATTCAAATTTCCAATTTTATTTACAAAACGTCTTTCTATTTGTATATCCCTAACCAGTCCTGAGTTTAGGGATGGGGTAGGAAACTCGTTTGTCTCACCTGAGTTTAGCGATTAAATGGCAGGTAACAAAAACGCTTCAGCCACAACGGCTGAAACATAAGCATTTCTGGTGTAATTACGATATTGCAAAGACCACCCATCCAATTTTACTCTGATTTTGACCGAGTATCTTATGGCGATCAATTCACTCTCCGATCACCAATGTAGAATTGGTTGCATCAACGAAAACGGGGCCTTCTTTGTAAGATAAAAGGAAACAACCAAGAAATCACCATCTGCTAGATCCGGCTCACGCGAGCAACTTAGGAAACGAGCTTTACGGCACGATGGAGGCCTCCTTGCCACCAAACCACTCGGATCTTCATATATATTCAAGAAAAGACATAATGATCGGTGCATCAACCTCTCGACTGAAAGTTGGAATAAAGGTAGTAGAGGAAAAAACGTAGGAATCCTCTATAAAGAAATGGTGTCCTACAAAGAGATAACTTATCCACATGACATCTCCAGAAAAAAAGCAGGTCGTTGTTACACTCGCGCCTTACGCATTAATTTCTCTTTCCTAGGTTTCCTCAGACTTTCTGCTCTGATTGTAACACTGGCTTGACGGCGCCGCACATCCTCTTTGACTGTCCCCGCTCTGACACCATCAGAAAGTCTACGTTTGCAAACTACTCCAGACGTGAACTGTGTTGTCCTCCAGTGGCTGTTCACAGTTTTCTGATCTCATTGAATAAATTAATTTTATTGGTCTAAGAGTGATTTCTCTTCCCATTCCTTCAGTGTTGTTCAGAATACAAATGCATTTTTTTTGTTTCACATTGTAATTAGTTTTTATAGTCCTGACTTTAATTTCTTTAAAAAAGATTAATTATACTGTGTAATTTTTATAATGAATATTTATAATTTTCTAACTTCTAATACACGTAAAAGCAAACTTTACATTAAGGATTGTAATTATTATTGTAGCAGTTTATTACTACTTACTGTTTGTATTACTTTTCAGTTAAATTAATATGCTGTAAATCGTATCCAGCATTAATGAAATTCACAGCAGTTCTCCAAGCTTTCAGGAATTTAAACATTATCTGTCTTCTTTCATTCGATTTATTTATTAAAAACACGCTTCCCGGAAACTTTTCTAAGTTGTATATCGCCCGCGAGCCTTTTACTTCTGAAACCAAACTGGGAAAAGATTGTCGGGCTTCCAGTGTAGGGCCAGAAGCCTTGTACCGTTCCTCTCTTAAGAGCTGACTGCTATAGACGCCCTTACCGATAATTTAATTACTACGGGCCCAGAGCAAAAGCTACAGTGGAGCTCAGAACCCACAACTACGTGGCTTGAGTAAAAGACACGTAGGAGCCATTGATGCATTAAAGACGGTTTCTCTAAAACATAACAAATTTATGTATAAATTGCAAAATTTGGTTAGCAAGGATTTTAAAGGATTACGGTTGAGTTCTTAAACAAAGATTTTCCATTCTGTTTATTGGTACTACTGTATATATTAAGTTTTGAATAATTTATAACCACTGTTCAAATGCGTTACTTTCATTATCTTAAAATATTCGAGACGTGTAATGTAGTCTCTCATGTTTATATTTAGTTATAATGGGCTAGCAGATAAAATCCCAGGGTACTTAGATATTTTTTATTCATTCAGTAATAATACGGATCTCGATACTCACTTGCGTGAGCTTCTGGAATTACGAATATCAGAGATCATAAATAAAAATTTACGATACCTTAGAGGTAATTGTGCTTGTATACTAATTATTCCATCGTTTTAAATGCATTAGATAAATTATAAGTAACGTTCCATATATTTTCATGCAATGGAATTATAAAAATTGTAATGCCTGTTTATTTGAGATATTCTATATTTTGGCACTGTTATTAATTTATTTCAACTGGTTATTATAATTATTACTGTCGTTATTGTCCCCGCGTTACTAGAGATTTTTATGTTTCAATGTGATCAGTAAGTTAAAATTGTCTCCTCTCATACATCCTCATCAAGTTTCTTAATTCCTTATTTTTTTATTAGGTAGCTAATGGATTTTTTATTACAATTGAGGCGATGGACTATGTATTTATTTGTCTCCGTAAAGTCCCTTCAACGACAGTAATGATTTAATCAAACATCACGTACTCTGTAGAAATTCGCTACAATCGGAGTTTCCAGCAGTTGCCATGACAACGAAGAATACATTAGCATTCCTTTGAACCCTCGGTGACCCATCACTTAAATGTGAATGAGCCCTGGGCCGTCCAACTAACATCGTTTGCTCAGAGAAAAGGGATTCTTGAATCAGAGTAAATTAAATGCAAATGTTATTCGTCTCAGATTCGTTTTTTATGTATACACGAGGAATAAACTTAAAGGTAAGCTTGGCGATGAAATTAATGTTGTAAAAGACAATATTTCAGGAATAAAGCAATCGTTTACAGTTTCTTACAGAGAGTATTTGTGACGAGTTGAGAAAGAATGCGCGCGTTTGGGTCAGTGGGCCATGTTATCTTTGTTTGTAGTCTTTCTGGCAGTAATCAATGAACATCGTCTAGGATACATGTAGCATCGTTGCGAAAATCATCCGTCATTGGAGAGGAACACATAAAGCAGTGTCAAGTCTTTCCATATCACCAGTTTATTTTTGTTACAGTTGTGTAATTCAAGAGCGCCAGATTTTCTAGGATCGATATTGATGTACCACTAATTAAAGACATCCTGTTTCAGAAAGTATCAAAAAACTTTTAACTACTCTTTATATTAAGCGGTACATACGATTGGTATTTCACGAAAGTTATTAAGATTAAAATATTTTTATCGTGTTCAATAAATATACAAGAATATTCTAAACAACTAAAGCGAATGACAATGATTCTTAACGCCAAACAAGCTTATTAAACATTTAAATGATAAAACATTACAACAGTGATTCAAAGATAAAAGATAGCTTCCATTTACACAACTAAATTGCAAATTTTGTTTCCATGACGTGATTAAATTTCTAAAATCTTTAGAGATTTCTTTGTAATATTGCGCGTGATAGCGTCTTTTCGCCCCTCTTTGTCCTCGGAATATTTTCTATATGTTCTGTAATTTTTGGTCTAGTTTTCCTGACTTTTCAACATTTTTGAAACTACGTTTTGTTTTGTAAGTTGCCCTACTGCTCTTTCTATTGTCTCTCTTTTTGCCTCCCATCTTTCGCACGCAAATAAAAGTGTGCTCGGAGTCATCGTCACTGTTGCAATAAGTGCATATTGGAGAGTTCACTTTCCTCATTCTGTGCAGTATCCATGATCGCCCAGGAATTGGGTCAAATAAAAATTGGTATTGTCGTGTCGTCGACCAACCCAATGAGGCAGCTGGGGGTTAAATATATAAAGTATCTTAATTTGTATAATTAGTGCTAGATGGCTGTTTAGAATATGAACTGATTAGACGGGAATTTAGTTATAATTATTTTTGAAAATATACATAACATTTTAGGCCAAATTAATTGTTAAGGTGGCAAAACTTGTTACATCGGCCAAATTGAACGCTCCTTTAACTATTCGGATACTTGAAAATAAAAAAATTTGAAATGCAACGTTCAAAATAATTAAAATGTTTCAAAATATATTAATTTTCAAACTATAATTTTGAGTTGCAAAATCTAAATCTTTTTTAGAATATGAACGAATTAGATGAAAAATGTAAAATTATTCTACATTTATAATCGAAATATTGTACATTCGATATAGTGAGTCTGCTAATATTGCCAAGACTGACAAAAATAATTTAAATATATTTTATGATAATATTTTATCATTCAATGTTAAAAAATTTTTATTGTTTATTTCGAAATTCAAAATATTTTCAACAGCCGTGGGTATATAATAGTAATTTTGGCTTCAATGTGTGTACGAAAACACATAAAAATTTGTTTTCTTTAAATTAGTGAGATGAAATGTAATTAACGTTCCATTGAATTTTTAAACAATTATATTATTATTACCATGTAAGTAAATCGTGTTTCCTTCAATTTTTGGTTTTTAACCTGAAGAGGTTCCAAGTGATGAAGGTCACATTAAACTGTTTATATTTTTTCTTTATTACATTTTAATTCTGACTGTACTGTCTGTGTTATTCTTTATTTCACTGAAGTCAGATGAACTTAAGTATTAAAAGTTGAAATAGAAGAAGAAAATATTTGTAGGACTCTTATTGAACTTGAGATTTGTTTTCGAAAATTATGATCGATTAATAGCAATTGACCAAATATTTGGAATGTAGAAAGAAAATATTAATAACTTGTTACATAAACAGTGACTGTCATAGCGTTTACAGTTGTGACGAAGGAACAACCCAACGGATCTCAGTGGAGGTAGGTTATTTATCAAATTACTTCCAGTACTTCCATAATAATTATTATATTTGTGCAGTTTGGAACTGTAGTACGAAGCTGTCAAGAATTTCGAAGTTTGATCTGAGCTGTTTTTTTATTTTGGTATGCCATCGTTTTGTGACTGATTATTCAACTAAAATAATTGAGTTTGAGTGTTCTGTTGTCTTATTTGGATGAAGGATGTGAATTAGGGAGTGATAATTTATTATAATATATTATAATGATAAATTAACTTTTTCTATAATTTGTTTATAAAGTATTCAGGCAAGTGTAATATTGTCCTACAATAGTGTTTTCCAGAGTTTGTTGGATAGTTCTGTGTGCGTCGAGTATTGATTTGGTCTGTGTTTGTATACAGAGAAAATTCCATTCCGTATGACGTCACACAAGAGCGACGCCACGTGGAGTTCATTGATCCCGACGCCCCAGATACGGTACAGTGACGTCACTAGTTATTGCCGTGGAGAGTGGGGCAGAGGGGCGTCCCACTAAAGGTATCTATTTTGGGATCTCTTTAGAGCCTCTCGGCACGGAGTGAGTAGCTTGTTTCCGCGGTCGTCCAGCTTCCTCCGTGACGTAGGCGTGACGTGTCCCGTTGCATCCATTCATGAGCACGCTCAGAGTGCGTGTCATCAGCCAATCACGCTCCATATCAACGCGTCATCGAATCGAGGATGCATAAGCCATTCCTTTAAAATACACGTTCTATTCTCAGATAACACATTAAAAGATCATTATTAACGTTATATATTTATTTTATCAACAACCAGAATTACATAACCCAATTACTGAGTTGAACGGAATCCATTTATGTCGTGAATGGGTCCTCTCTAGTGATTATAACCCTTTTTATAAATTTTAAAGTCAATTCTTCAGTCTTCTGATGTTTCTGAAGCTTTTTTATTATTGAGACTACAGTCGTCTACATGTTCTTGGGGAGTACACAAATTAATTACAACAGGAAACAAAAAACACTGATATTTCCAACAACACAGAATAAGGCGTCGGAAGAGGCAATCACTGTTAGGTCAGTCAATAATCGTTCGTACACATAGATTCTTTTTAAATATCTTCTAGGACATTAATTTCTTGAACAAATTTCCGAAGACTTTGAGCCACCACCGGAGAAGAGCATAGTTCACGTCCATAGTGGTTTGCAAACGTTGACTTTCTGATGGAGTCAGAGCGAGGAGAGTCAAAGAGGATGTAAGGCACCTTCAGGGCGGTGTTACAATCGGAGCAGAAAGGCTGAGGAAATCTAAAAAGAAAAACGAAATGAATGCGTAAGGCGGGAGAGGAAGGACCTGAATCTTGAAACAACGACCTGCTGTCTTCTCCACGTGTTACTTTAGCAGGTTGGTTGTTAAAGCGATTTTGTTGTAAATTTAGCGGCTTTGTCGGAAAACTAGCTTCTCAAGATGCCCGAGTGAGACGGGATCTAGTAGATGGTGATTTCTTGGTTGTTTCCTTTCATCTTCCAAAGAATATCCCTGATTTCGTTGATGTGACAACTTCTACATCGTGAGATAGTAACCATAAGAGAATCGGTCAGAATAAAACTGAAATTGAGTGGGTGATCTTTGCAATATCATAATGCATCAGTATTTGCTGTGTTACTTTGTATAAATTATATCTATCTTAGTTTTTATTACCTCTCTCATGAATTACACCCTTGATGAAATATAAGATATAGTGTTTGATTACTCACATACCATAGAGCATCAGATATAACACTGAGGATTTTTGATTATGATTTCTGTATCTTCGCAGCGATGTAATTGAACATTGTAAAAGCTGGTTTTTGGATTTGTTAAACCTGAAGAATTCCCAACGAAAATAACGACACGTCGTGCTATTGTCAATATGTAATATTTTTTCGATTAAATATATTTACTGACTATTTAGGCTGTTGTACTTATTTATTTTTCAATGCAGTTAGTTTAACATAAATATTAATTAAAATAGGAATACAAATATTATAGACAAAACTACAAGAGATATCTAACAAAGCGAATAAATTAAAACTTACTAAGAGAGTTTCTGAACGGCATATTACTTTAAACAATTATTTACAAAGGCTGTTTTCCAGCCCATAAATTATTCATTGTGGTGTAGCTCATCATAGTGATAGACAGGGGAATGAATTAATTTTATCTATGGCATAGAATCTCTGAAATATTGATATTACGAGGCACTGTGTCTCAAATACGAAATTAAGCAAATAAGATGAATATTACACAATATCGAAAGCTCCTTAAATTATAATAAATACAATAAAGTCGTTTTCCGACATCAACGTACAGTCTATTTGATTAACTTGTTTGATTTATGGAATTTTTAACGTTACCAACCTATGAGGAAATATTGATAATTCGGTATAAACTGAAACAAAATACGATAATATTAATTCTCCTAGATCTTATTGTATACCCTTTTCAATTATTGAAATTACTGTTACTTCATCGTTATTTTCCAGTCTATCTTTTGCAGATGTGCTTGGCGCATTTTTTGGGCAGCGATACAGAATTGGGAAGCCTTTACTACGCTCGTAGTTACTCCATTCTTGGCTGTGAAGGGCATCCGTAGACGAATAATGACAAAGCAGTATTCAGCAGCTGCCACGAAGCGGAAAGCCACCCGATCACAAAGAGGAAGCTCCTTTGAAGGAAAATGTGCTACTGGAAACAAAATTGCAGCTGTTTGACTCTTCTCCAACTAAACTCTGAACTCATAGCAGGCTATGATATTAGAGGACCACCTAGCAGTTATGATTTTCCCTCGTTATTATCGATTGTGTATGTCGAATACAATTCTGGAATAAAAAATAAATCGAAAGAAATTTCGTTTTTAAACTAAGCTGAGTACGATTCGTTAAATTTTACATCTGAGAAAACATACACGTAAATTACAACTATAAAAATAGAATACTCTAGAAATCTACTTCAGTATTTATCTTGTGATAAAATGAATATTTACATCCCATGTTGACACAATTTCTCCTGTGACAGTAATAAATAATACTACCCGAATTAAAATCGCACCTAAATGCTTATTTTTATAGCAGTATATTGTAATCCAAAATAATTGAATTAATGATCATCATCTCCGACATAGTAACGCTTACTCTCGCTGTTTGACCACTGGGAATGTAAAAAGTGGGACTTAATTAATAAAACATAAGACTTTAATCTAACCAATAATCACTAGGAACGCGTCTATACAGAACAAACCGTAACTTATAAAAATCCGATTAAGAATTAATAAAGCATTAAAAACAATATTTTAATTTTTTTCATTTAATGAATTCAAGTTTTGCAGGGTTATATAAGCAGAAAAATAATCTGGATTTTGTAAGCGTACAGACGATGGTTCTCTGATTTATTTCTCTTAATCGAAAATTTTCTGGGGGTTGTTTGAGTCCACTGGTTCATTTTATAAGTGCCTATTTTGGATAAACAGAACATTTAATGTTGTATGTAGAAATGGATTTCCATTAGTTTCGCTATCAGTATCAGTTATTCTAATTTTTGTGAATGTCTGCCAGTTAAGTTCTCTTTCCCGTATATTTCGACATGGATTCTTTCTTCGTATTTCTCTCATCCATACAGGAGAATACGGCCTATTTTGGAGTGCAAATGGAAGGAAGTGGGCCGAGGATAAAATGGACGTGATTGAGATGAAACTGCAGAGCAGACAAGAGTTAATAAATCTTAGGCTTCGACGATATGTCCAATCACCTCCGCCCACTCACCAGTGATTACTGATCACACGTCCACGCATGTCAAGGTAGTGGTAACGAACTATCTGAGATCGATCGACACCTGCCTGGAACACGGTTCGCTGTGTAATGGGAATGTCCAGGACGTATACGTCATGGTCAATGGATATTCCGCCCACAAGTCTCAGCGTAACCAATCGCAGGGTCACAGTATCCACAGAATATCTATTTCGTGCATTACAGCATTTTAAGGAGCATTATTTAGCAATAATTATTGTGACAGTTCGCAATTATAAAGACCCAAAATAAGGAAAAATTGGTTGACTGAGAGTGAGGATGTAATTCCCAGAATTGGTCCCAAATTTAAGATGAATTTCCTTCGTTGTTTGTTACAATATTATTAAATAATAAATAATTTTTATGTACTTGTTTATTTTTTCCATCAGAAAAATTAAATGTACTTTTAGAGTTGACAAAGCTCGTTGCTTCCATGGTAGAAACTGTTTATGAGGCAATTATCAGATCCGGAAGGAAGTTATACTCCGTGAACGACGACGGGAAGAAGATTGATGGAAGGTATTAATTACCTAAATTTACTAGAGAGTTGAACACGATTGCTAGAAAAAAAATCTTCCGAGGCACAGATTTTATACAAACAGTTCTCAAATTGAAAAGTTTCGTATGAACTGTTTTGCGAGGTGTGGGAATTTTCGTCATTCTTTAATTGTCTTAATGAAGGAAGAATGAGTCAGCCCGACTCCGACAACAGAGAAAATTCCGAGAATAAACGGTGAAAAGACACGTAAACCCAGTAAATACTGTCACTCAAGTGACCATTTTAATATATATATATATATACAGTTAGGAATTAATTAATAGTAGCCCATTACCGTACTTAATTGGACAGTAATTTCCTTGTCAACACGTGATTACACCACGAGAACATCATAAGTTTAGAAAAAAAACTACATTTGCACACCCATACAGTATGAGAATCGAATTTCATCATAGCCGTCACAATCTTAATTGAGCCAAGAAATCTACTGGTACCTTAAATAAATACATATATACATGAAAAAACCCGCAGAAACCATCAATTATATTTATAAATAACTAACCCCCGCGACTTCGTTCACACAGTTTTGCCCTAAAAACAAAACAACAGGTACATAATTTTGATAAAGTTGAATTCATTGAATATAAAAAAGTACGGTATCATCTATATATGATCGCTTCAGGGTAAACACAGATTTTTTGAACGGGTCTGGAACCAATAAACCGATTTATGTATACATCGTTTCGACGAACCAAGAAGTTTATTATTTCTCAGGGAGTTAGCTCGTTGCCAACAATAGGCTAATAACAGAGCGGATCCTACTACAACAATAGATGGAGTGATTCGGAGCATAAACAGATCAAGAACAGAAGTAATCCGCATCCACTTTGGAGTATTTAATGCGCTTATAAGATATATATATATATATTAATATCTCCTGTAATATATTGAAATGAAATATATACAAATTTTTAAGTTAAATCTCTTGTTTTTAAACCCTCAAATTATCATTGAAATCAGTTGGGCCGTTTCGGAGCCTATTTCAAACAAACGTACAAGCATACAGTCAGAGATAGGATCACCATATTAAAGAAAATTTGAGGGTTTTTAAAACAGGAGATTTAATTTAAATATTCATGCATATTGCAGAGGATATCAATATAAAATGAATATTCTATGAGAAGATTTCTTAGAATCGACGTGTAAACAGTCTGCGAGTTATAAGCCCTACTACGCGTTCCTATATCAATCATCCCATTTACTATCTTTTGTTGCAGCAGGCTGAGAAAAAATTAACTTCTTTGGATCGTCGATACGATGTATACATAAATTGATAAATTGGTTTTCTCGCGTCAGGTAAATTTTTAAAATTTAGTAATTGCTAATATGAAAATAAAAAGGAAACTATCGAGTTTGGTGTCGAAACCGGTTTAATGCGAATCGCTGTGATACATTATGACCTTTGATATGCGATTTAAGTAAAAATTTAACCATTAAGTGGGGGAAATTATTATTCTGTTAGAATACTGAAAATATATTTATTCCTGCTATTATACCGGGGGTATTTTGGACACTCTAGAGTATATTTGAGGTTCATACTGTGACGTTTTCTATTTCGGTTTCATTATGTGTTGACCAAGTATTAAATAATGTACCGGGATAATATAAATAAATACCTGCGCAAAGCCGGGTCCCCCTATTGTATTGAATAAACGTAAAAATTTGTCAAATAAGAGTTACAATGTCGTGATGTTCGAAACAGTAAATCGATGAATCAGAAAACAATTGTAATTCCTTAAAACTACGGAATTGGATTTTTAAACAATTTGTATACGTTTTGAAAATGTTTCTTTTTCTAATTTGCGTAATAGAAGGCCGTACTTCGTTAGATTTTTATTGCCCTAGATATAAGTTTTGCTGTTCAATAAAGTAAGACATGAGTTCAGAGTAATTTGTGTTCTAATCAATAAGCGAGGGTTGTATCCAAAACAAACCGACAAGCAATTGCAGAGTATAAAGAGAATCGCTCTATATTCTGCATGGAGATTAAGTTAGCCTTTGTTTTCAGGAAAGAGACAGAGGAGGAAGAGGGAGAGTGTTATTGGAACAGACGTTGGCGGAAATGACCTATCTGCCTCCCCGGATTTAATTACACGCATGACATTACACGGTAGCAGGAATTCCACGTCTTTGTGATTGAATAATTTTTCATTGCATCTTTAATGACAATTTTAATTCGTCTCTCAAATTCACTCTTACTTGATCATTTAAAGAGTAAAGCGTTAAATAATTTTCATACTTAACACTATTGCATCGAAGTCTTTCAAAAGTCAAACAACTGGCTTATCACATATTAACGTTGACGTTAGTTACTCGACTGAATGTATCGTTGAAATATTTTATTCCTTTAATAATTAACAACAATCATATTTTTCATAAATACTAGCTTCCAACCCTCACTTTCGTTGAATGATTAACTATTTACCGGACTAGCCACTATTTATTTCTCTACCTGTAGATTGACTTTCTTTTTACAATTTCTAATTTCTCTGCACTGTCTGAATTTTCTGTTTCGTCTATTTTTACTTTTATAGCTGTTTTAACCTCCCACTCCTACAGTAGTCAATTTTTTTCTGTTTTTACAATTACACCCCGTCATCCATGTTGTTCAACCGTTCAACTCCCAGTACATACTAAATTTAAGGACTAACACCAGGTGTTTTAGTGTTTCTGTGGCTTCGCCACTCCTAAATTCTCTAACTATTTATAGAGATAATTGCTAGCATTCATTGCGGCGGATTGCTAGGCAACATTTCATCTCATGAGATGAACCTGTTTCGTTAATCCCTTTGTCTACCTGGATATTCCGCTTGTCGCTTTCATCTCTAGTACAATCAATCGCTCACAATAGCACTTCAACCGCTATCATTTGCAGTTATAATTTATTTTAACCTACAGATTTTTTTTCGAAATTTTGATGTCACGAATCATATATTAAAAAGTAATATTCTACTTTTCATGAGGTTTTTTACCGCAACATTGATCAATGTATGATGGTAGTCCCAGAAGTATTTGATCATTGATCTCCTCAAAATAGCCATTAAACGTAGACTAAACTTCTTTGTTGGCAAATATTTTACCATAAAATCATTTTTTTCGAGTTTGAAAAACGAAAAGAATCAGAGGAAACTAAATATGGGGAATAGGTTGCATGAGGACGAAATTCGAACTTTAACTGCTTGATTATGGCCATCGAGATAATGGAAGTATGAACTGATGAACTATCGTGAAGAAACAGCTCTTAGGTTTCCCAAAATGCTGCTGTGTTAATTGATTTCTCCACTGAGCTGCAAAGAATACATATTATATTCGTCATTCAATGTTTTTTTGAGCATTATCAATTAAAATAATTTCACTCGCATCCAAAAAAAACTCAGGCCATAAATCGTATTTCATCCCATTATTATGACTGTTCCTTATTCTTGGTTGTGTAATGATGAAACCCGTTTTATCCATGATTATGAATCGACGGAAAAACTCACCCCAAAGATCGTCAAAGACTCGACTGAAAAATCCTCACAATGACATTTTTGTTCCATTGGAAGGAAACGTGAGATCCATCTTGCGCATAGCTTTCTCATGTCCCAATTTTCAGTCGTTGAAACTCTGCCACGAATTATGTTCACTGTCGTCAATAAACAATAAGATCTGGGCAGACCTTGATTTGTATTGCATCAGAACTATGACAATTTTTTTATTCTTGACGGCTGTCAAACAGTTAATACTAAGCAAAGTAAAACTACAACTATAGCTTTATAATGTTGGTACTTTACACTGTTTTCTATACGTCAAATCTGGTATAACAGTAGATATCAATTTATTACATTCAGTCTTCTTTATTTAATAAGGCATATGACTTCATTGCAGATAACTTCAGATTGAAAAAACATGAATGAAATTTAGAAGTGCCGGACGTTTCAGCGCAGCTTTGGGTATTCTTTATCTAAGAAAACTATTTAAAGAATCGTTGAATATCTGAAATAGACATAGTCAATTTACGGAAGTTTTTTCAAATCTTCCAGATTATTATAGAAGAAAATAAGTGCTTAATTTATATGGAGCACCATACTTGATCGGTAGTCCAACATAATTGTTCTGTTTAGAAGAAATGTAAATTTTTGTGAGACAAGTAGACGTGTACCATGGGAAGACGGGTAATGAAGACGTACAGGTCTGACCCAACCGCGTTGAGCTGCAGGACCCAAGAGGATAGGGGAGATACAGGATGACCCATCTTGTGGCTCTTCCAGGGAGAGATGTGTTTTCTCACTTACAGTGCCCGTAGGGAAGTCAGAGACAGTTCGTTGCCCTGGTGCACCGTGATACGAAAAGGACAGTCTACGACAGAAAGGTCCAAAAATTTGATAATGGCTGCAAAATTTCTATTTCTTCCTAAACACATGATAACCTAGCTGAAAGTAATAATAGGCGAAAGCTGTAAGACTTAAAGCATATAATATATTTCAATTTAATTCCCTCATTGTAAAATTATCGGGCTAGTGAGCTGTGTTATTTGTGACCGCTCTTAAAAATTTTCTTACGCTAGAATCCGTCATTATCAACGTTATGACTGACTTGCACGAAGAAAGCAGTCACTTAGCGTAACCATAATATAACTCTTACTATACAATTATTTCAGATAAATGAAGAGAAAAATATGTAATATTACGTCTCTATTCTTAAAATATTCAAAAATAAAATTTCTATTCGGTTTCAGTGTAATCATGAAAGTAAGGATGAAAGACTTATTTCTGTTAAATGAAACACGATATTTCTCGGTTGTAATTAAATTAAATATTCACAAAAACCTTGAGAACGATAATGTATAATTATATTTGGCTCATAATGAATCAAATTGACAGTTTTAGTTTTCTCATATTGTTCTTAATCCTTTGTACAGGATAGTTAAATATTATATGACTGCCATATTAAATTACACGTGAGAATAGGAATTTGGATAATCTGAATGACTTGAATGAAGCATCAATATGAGCTGCTAAGGAAAACATACAAATGAGAAATATAAATCTGTAATGGGTGTAAGAAATACAGGGAAGAAGCGGTTAAATTTTTGGTCAAGAATTAGAGACAATGGATCGCCGCAGGTAGGCAGCCTAAAGTTACACAAAATCTAGGATGATAGATGCTTAAAAGTCTGGGAGGAGAGCGAATTACGAGTAGTAATGATTTAAAAGAAGAAGCTGACAAGAAATTCGGCAGCTGTTATGTTTAATTGCTGAAATGGCACTTTTTGGTCGGTGTCCGAAAGTTTCTGTCTTGAAAGTTATTTTTGACGTCAAAAGTTGTAACCAATTACAGATTACAGGGGAGCTATGACTTTGATTCGTATTGCTGAGACTAGGAACTCATGTCCTCAGATACAACGGCGCCCAATAGATTTAAATATATTTTTTAATGACATTAACGGCTTAAATATTAAATAGGTAAAACTGTGATTCATAAAATAACTTATGTTATTTCTTTAAACATGTTTCACATATTAAGTTCTAAACCAAGATTTTCGCTCAAAAATTTTTAAGTATCCAAGCATAAAAATTACAAAATTTATTCCTCTGACTCTTTAGAAAGTTAAAAAGAAAAAAGTCATTACAATTACGATACACTGAATAAAGCTTTTACAAGAAAATTTTTCTAGGATAGACGCGAACAACTGTTATTATCTTATATATAATTAAAATTGAAAGAAAATAATGAATATAATTAATTTAATTTCGGGTGTGTTCAAAAAGACAGTCAATATTCAGAAATATTTATTAAAAGTGTGTGCTATGTTTATATTTGTTTTTAAATTCAACGAAATAAACACATTATATTCTCCTTTTGTTCAAGGTAGAGAGGTCTGACGATAAAATTGATTACTCCAGTATATCCTGAGGGATGTTGGCACTTAACCCCAGTGGACCATGTTATTCAGTCTGGACACCCGAAGGAATCAATTTCCTGAACTAAACTGGTGGACAGAACGTGATCTAAATTAGCTTGGCTGATGAAACGCCATTGGTGGAACATGAAGAGGTCTTTCGGACTCTCCAAAGAATATAGTCCTGACTTTCTTCAACTTGAGTAATTGTAAATTAATTAAATTTGAAATAAACAGCGCTACTATCCCACTCGTAGAAAGTAGCCACTAGAGTTGGCCGCTTAAATTATAAATCACTATTTGGAACTTAATCCGGAATAATGTTAGTCGTTAAATCAAAAGTGGATTAATATGTCAACCTTGCATCAGGAACAACGGTGGTAATATGAGGTATTATATTTATGTAAATTTTAGTTTTATTCCAAAAATATAAATATAACTGTTTTTAATGGATATAACTGGACTTTTGAGCTACGATAGAAATAATTTATTCTGTTATTGAATTAAATTTGTCATTAAGTGAAAAATAGGTCACAGAATATTAACAAGACTATTATTTTAATAAATAAATAACTTTTTAAATAATTGTGTACGGATACGTATTTTATAAGCAAATATAAGTCGTCATAACAAAAAACCGTAAAAGTGGATTATTTTCACTTACTAATAAACGTGTTTCGTTTATATTAATTTTTCCATTTACTGCCACAGCAAACAGAGGGTACTTTTCGGATTAAGATCTTGAGGTAAGTTCTTTTCCGCAGTTCTCGTCTGTTAATCCAATTGAAGCTTGCCTGAGTTGGCAACCTTGTTACTTATGGCGGCTTCCATGCCTGCAGCACCATTCGATTTATAGGTTTAGCGCACTCGTATTGAAATACACGACGACCTCGATTTGCTTCTATCTGGTGAAATGTACGTGAAATATTGCATTCACGTAATCTCTTATCGGAGCTTCGACAATAACTAAAATAGGTCGTGTTCCTTTTAGGAAGAAACTGCAATATATCAAGTTGTTATTGATGAATTGATTTTCCAATCCATTAATATTTTGTTTCAAATTTATTTGTGGAAATATTATCCGTTTCAAATGAAAATCAGTATGATTAAATATCGCCATTTTCTAAAACCATATTCAGATGATTAAACCAGCAACTTTCTTTGAGATACCGAGACGGTTTGGTGCCAGATAGTTTGCGGCGCTTCCAAATTTACCGAGATGAAACTATTTTCCTCGGAACGACGTGCTGAGATAACGTAGATCAAGATTCTGGAGGAAAAATAAACGGACGTCGGTGTCTTAGAGCCTCATAACATTTCAAGATATCAGCATCGCAACGGTCGGTAACTTTTATTTTACAGCAGGCGATATGCTCTAGTATATTTTTATTCTGAACAGGGTTTCATATCTGTCGCCTAATTTGTTGTATGTAAATAAAAGCTGGTCATACATGGCGAAGGAGGTCAAATCACTATTTATGAATACTGAACGCGATATGAAAGAAAAGAACAGGAAAAATTGAAGGAAAGAAAAAATATGAAAATAAAGAATCGTAAAGAAAATACAAAAGAAACAGAAGAACGAAAGTAAAAGAAAGAAGAAAATTATTTTTTTAAATTTTATAAACTTTTTCTCAACCAAACTGTCTTTTATTCATATTTTAATTTGTCAACAATTATATCTATAAATAACCTGACCAACATGTCAAACACGATTTAATAAAAATTGTACAAATATAATTTCTGATACGTTGTACTATATAAAATTTTATTTTTTAATTTAACATATAACAAACATGTTTTTTCATAGTTAATATTAATAAAAACTATTAGACCTAATAGCCTTGTGTCTGCAGTTCACATTTTCGTTGCATTGCGCCTGAAAACCACACTTTTAATAAATATTTCTCCAAAATATTTTTATTCATTTAATTAACATAATATTAAAGTAAATTATTTTTGTTTTACATTAAAATAATTGTATTACTTTTTCTTGATTTCATTTTAATATTTTTGAAATTTTTATTCATACTAATGGAATTCAACCATAACAAATTTGTTATTTTATACTTGTGCGCATGAGATGGTTCCAGGAAAAGGATCGAAACGTTGTGTTATTTTAATTAATTTTTCTTACATCTTGGCCGGTTTATTTAAAATTCTTTTAAGTTTGTATCATATCAATAAGGTTTTTAAATGAATATGTTCCAGAATATTTAATATTTTCGAATTTAGGTAAACTTCCGATGCAAATATATTTATTTCTTGTTATTTATGTATGAGGATGAAAATAAATTTCTATGTTTTGGTGTGTAACATAAAGACTTTAATTGAATCAATTTACGTAAGATAAAAACCTGAATATAGCATATAACAGGTGCTTTTTATTTTAATATTGCGTCTAGAAATGGTTACTTCTTTAGCATAGAATTCATTTCATTTTTCAATAATTTCTTAAGTATGTCAGATGTTTGTTTGGGAAGAGAATGAGCAATGAAACAATCATAACATAAACTGTAATGTGTTATTTCCTCGTTTTAATTCCATAAAAATAATTTTAAAAATTGCATTTTAAAACAATGTTTAAAATATGTATACAGTTCGCACCTTTCAATTGTATATTAAAATGACAAATTAAAAAATCCTCTTTTAAAGTCGCATAAAAGCCGAATGAAACAAAATAAAATATTCATTGTGCTATTGCTTTCTCAATGCACGTACCATCCAACGTTGCAAAAGTTATTATTACATTTTTCGGAGGTTTTCAAGTTCAACAGACCGCGCGTCGAACTAATCCAAACGTGTCAAACAAATTAAAACCAATTCTATAATTAAATTTTGGCTTGTATAGAGTTTGCAGGAAATGACAACCGAAGCAGACTATTAACATTGTTTCCGTCTGGAATTATTAGCGGTAACGCCGAATGTGTATTGCGGAAAATGAGGAATCTGGGAACACTTTATCGGTTCGACATGCCAATTACGCGCAACGTGCCTCACTGACCCACACTAACACGAAATTATCACGTTATGTTTCGGCAGAAAATTCAATATCTTTCCTTTTGTAAACTGTTTTTGAGTCGATTTGGTCGAATTGTCAGTTTAGTTTAATTTTGTAATGGTATACTAAGTATGGTTCATCGATCTCCTGTCAAACAAGATTTACACGAACGAAGCTTACCAACAAACTAAAATTTGTAAACTGAAATAATACACAGTTATTATATTGTTAACGTCACCCAAAATCGGCCGATATTTAGACACTAATGTCTATAATTTATTTCTAACTATCATAAATCTAAAAGTTCTAAACTTTTGAGTGGTTCGTGTATCAGTATTCCTTAATTATGTTTGCGGTTAGTCTACGAATTAAAATTATTGTATTATAGTGCAATTTTGGAACTTTACATATATATATTTCGGCTTGTCGACTTAATATTCTAACATATTTTTCCATTATTTATTCTAACAATTCTATAAATTTAATATTTTTGTGTAACAAAGATTAACGATAGTGTTTTCGATAGACAATTGTAACGATTCGATATTAATAAATGAAGTTTCCCCCATTTGCTCTGGTTGCGATTCGTAACGCCCTGTAAGATTACAAACTGAAAGTGAAAACCGGGGAGAACGCCATCACATTTAACGATAAGTTGATCAAAGGAGCAGTGAGACGCGGAAGTCTTCAAAGGCAAAATAAAACATACCGACGCGCAGAAAAAGAATGTTGCTAAAATCGAACGAAACGACAGATTAATCACTTTGTGCGTGACAAATGTGTACATATATCATGTTCTGTGTGAAGTGTAAATAGTAATCCGCAGGTAGAGGCTGCTAATGAGGATATCGATATCACACATGTAAATATGTTTACACGTATAGATACTGTCAACATTCATCAGCCCTGAGGTTATTCTGCACAGGTTCTGTGAGCGTTATTGAAAGCAAAGATGTCATATTTTGCAAAAATATGCATTTTCATGATAAATATGCAAAACAAGTAAAACGATAAACTAGTAAAAGTCTAAATTACGAACTCCATCCCTTAAAAGACCACACTGTTTTGAATTTAAACAGAACAATAAAACGTTCAATGTTACAGAATTGTGATACAGGCATCTAGTCGTCCCAGAATGGTCTCTAAAATTAATTTTATAAATCAGAGTAATGCAGAGTTGAGGTACCAATTATTTCAAATAAAGCTCTGCTATTACAAAATACAAGTAGCTTGTTTCTGTCGTTATATTTTGTTGCAATTCAACAGTGCCATTATCAGGGGATTAGCACCAGAGTTATATTTTCATTAAAGCTTAGAGATAATATGCGCATATTTATCAGCGGACATTGAACCGTTTTAAGTATAAACATTTAATTAAAAATGCTTGATCTATTTAGTTTTATCGGTATTATGGATCAACAAAGCCCTAATTGGAACATAACACATGCGTCCATTTCATAAGGTAGGTCAAAAGTGAATATTTTTTTGTGTAATTATTTTTGCGCATAACTTATTCTTCACTATTGACGATTATTTACGTTGTACTTTTTCATGTAATTCTCATACAGTACAAATTAATTCGCGTATATTTTAGAGAGGTATATTTGAGATAGTAAACCGTTTCTTATAATGGCAGAAAGTTATGTAAATATGAAAAAAAATTATTTTCTCCGCTGAGGGAGAAACGTTCTCTGAAATTTCCGAAGGGCTGATAAACGTCCACTAATCCCCTTAACTTGTGATTTCGCACGTTTGGGTCGTTCATCCCCATTTGATCGGCGTCTAGATGGCGTATTAGCGTTATCTGATTGACGCCAATCAGGAATTTGTCAACCTGAGTAATTCTGCTAACTAACGCTACCTTAATTCATTTTAATTTTCTATCAGAAAACTTTATTTCAGTATCGAGAAATCTATATACTTAACTGGTATAAAAATATTGAATTAGAAAAGCATTTAAGAAAACTTATAATTATTTATATAGACCGGAACCTTAGCCATTTAAATGAGGAAGATTTGATTGTGTTTTAACCTGTAGAATACCACCGTTATTATGATGGAATTTTCTTACCTTCACATGGCAAACTATCAAGAAAACCTAATTAATCTTTATTTTGTCTCATGGATAATTATTTTTATCATCCACTTAAATCTGAACTCTAAATTCACAACAGCAATTGCGGTCGGTAGTCTTTAATTACATTTATTATATAATGTATTAAAACCTGTATTTTATTATCACAGTTTATTTATATTTTATTGTCTATAAATAAAATCAACTGGATTACCGGCAGGCAAATATATGGAACGTATGTAATTCAACTGAATTTCTATTTTAATTATAAATTAGTTAATAGTCATATTACCAGCTTTTATGTCTATAGATGCTTACTTATATGGTAGATGATTAAATTAGAGGGTTAATTTAATTAATTGAAACGCGAGCTTTATGTTCATATTACGAGTTAACACAAAATGTCAACGACCTGATGATTTACGGATTATGTAGGAAGGTTAAAGGTGTTGTGCCATTCTGACGCCCAGATTGTAATTTTCAGCGTTTGAATCATAAAGAAAATTGATATTTTCTTATCATTAAATTTAAATAAATAAATATGTACGCGTGGACATTATGCCTGGTCGGTATAATAACTATTCTTAAACGTATAAATTAGCACGGAATCAAAGAAGATATCTGTTAAATATGCTTTGTTATACCAATTGACATTGTATTACTCGATATTATTACTAATTTATTATCAAAAAATAATATATTACAAATTAGTAAATTCACTTATTTTAATTCTATGCTTTACCTGTTTTTCCACATTAAAAATACCTATTCCTTCCTCTCTGCTAGAAATTTTGTCATTCCACATAATATATATTCAATCAACATGGCTTTATTACGGTTGTGTGCGTCAATTACGTAACAAGCTCTATTCATCATTAGTCAGCGCCTTGAAGTAAATTATTAATTGGCCTTCCTTGGTCACAGGAAGTTCGTCTCTCTCCTGATAAGTAGGTCTGTTGTGTTCTAGAAAGTAAGGTCGGTTCCCGAGTGGGAGACGTCAAGCAGGCCATTTCAAACACAAATAAGTCTATGAATAGACAAACGTGGGATGAGATTCTAAATCCGAAACGAACACAATTAAACGTAAATGTTTTATTGAGGTCGTTCCCAGCTTCCCTTTCCGGTTTCTTGGATTGAATACTTCTGCTGGATGATTTTTCAGTTATAGTCAAATAATTAATTCCCAAAGACTAATATTAAACATACTCAAACAAGTACGTTGGTTGTCGAATTCAACTATGTTTGTTTGAGGAAAATACTAAAATAAAAATATATTTAAACTGTAATTCTGGGAACAACCCTTTCCTGTTTTACGGATATTTCATATTAATACTTCATTCAAATATATAAGAAACTAAGTCTCTATTTCAATTAAATTAATCTGACTTAATATTACATATAAAATACAAAGTATGGCCAAAAATCAGAAATGGAATAATTTAATTTGAATTATATATCGTCCCAAACATTCGGGAACCTCCTCAATTCATTAATTAAAATATTTTAAAAAATTGTATTGCTGCTACAACGTCCAGGGCCAAAATTATTATGTTTAGTTGTTTACTTATGAGTAATTAAACGGACTTAAAATTTATCTAATTTAATATAGTGGAGTATATGATGTGCCTTGCAAAAATGAGGGAACGACGAGAATCTAATAAATAATATTAGGAAAATATTTAATGTATTGATTTTATGGACGCCAAGTGATAGAACTACCACGAACTTAGAAACAATTTAAAATCCTACATTTATTCACAGAAAATAAAAATAAAATTTAAAAAATGGAATATATTAAAAAAGTTTTCCCACTGCTCTAGCATGAGATTCCATCCTAATTTACCTATGTTACAGAATCGAAACTTGGAATCCCCAAGAATTTAAACATAAAAATATTATTTTACGGTCGCAATGCTCCGGGATACATAAACCCTAACGGATTACCGGGAAAGGATCTCTGCCACAGAGACTGAAGCAATGTTTAATTCATCTGATTACGTGATCGCCAAACTTTTGCGTCCATCCTCGCCGCCTTTCTAGGATCAACTGTTCTCCGTTAATACAAACTACAAAGCCCCTCAATCTCACTGCCTTTCTGACATTGCGGTCCTTCCCCTCTCATTTTTTGTATCGTTACCCTCATTGGTGGAAATTTGTCTTAGCACCACAAGCCAAACCTGCTAATAATTTCCTGATCGGCTGCTGGATATGTTCTTCCCGTGAATTAGTCCTCTTTCTGACTATTTTTTTCCCAGAAAGATCTATCAGGAAATCACCAACCTGGGCTTTTATAACAGACAATCATTTAATTTGGTGAAGCCACGTTGAATGTAAAATAAAAAGACAATTGAAAAATCAGCTATAATTGTACAATAATCAGTAAAATAAGTAATAAAAATATATTTATGTTTTGACGTATATATTTATGTATACGTCTTTGTATTTTTGCGTTTTGCTTCTTTAAGTAACATTGCCAAATAAATCAACCAGGGGTTGAACTTCATTAACGTTCTCCCGATTGACTCTTTTCAGTATTTTAAATGTACTTAAGTTGGTAAACAATTTATTGCTATAAACAAGTATATTACACAAAAATAATCTTATTTGCAATTATCATCATTACGCAACGTCTCAAATACGACAAAATAAAGGAAAAATATACTAGGAAACGAAAACCTCACCGATGCTACGTTCTATATTTGACAGGCTTTCGAAAATATTAATAATTACTGTAACGTACCAACTGTTGCTGTGAATTATATAACGTGCATAGCAACACCTTAAATATAATACGAAAGTCGCTTAAAACCTTCCAACTCATACGAGTAAAAGAGTGTTTCTTAAATATATTTTAGCTTGTATTTGGTTGTAGATTCATTGGACACTAATATATATTAATTTATCGAGTAAGTATTGAACACTATTTTTTCTTGCATATACGCCTTGTGAGATAAGCTTATTCTCCTCCCAAATAAAGAAATGCGCAATTAATAAGAGTTTAAGAAGTATATTTTGTAAATATTATTGTAACGATATTATCTTCTGTCTATGGCCACTGTAATTTTAACTATTATTTTTTGTGACATTAGTTTTTGTATTATTTTGGGGAGCTGCTACACGTTACCATAGACCTCTTCCCCGTTGATTATATACGTATAATCTTTGTTAATTTACCTTTTCCTTTGTCATTCCACATGAACATTAGTTCCAGGGTATTGCATTCCAATGTTACGGCAAGTGAACTGGAGCGCAATTTCTCCGGACAATAAACTATGATCAAAGTTTCTCTGTCACACAGGACGTTCAACCTGAAAGATGGAGAATATCAGGGCATTGCCCCTGGATAACAGCACGAATAAGTAACGTGTTTGTGGCAGACGTTTGGACGGAGACGATCGTTGCATCTCCACACAACTTCCGAAGTTCAAACACGCTGCTATTTCTCAGCTTAAGAAAATATGACTAACATTATCTTCTCTACAGCTCTTAAAAATATTTATAGCTAAATTTGTTTAACAGTAGACATTTCCCATACTTATTATTGTTAGGAAAAAATAGGATATCTGTGAAAAATACTGTCAAAGAAGAGCATTAAAATTACAATTTAAAGAAAGGCGCCGTTAAAATTGCAATTATAAGGAAGAAACAGATTTTAGTTTATTAACATTGTCTTTTAGATAATGAGTTTCAACAAATGTAGGGGCAAGGCCATTTTTTCAAAATTCATACAAAACTATTTTATATAAAATTAAAACATTTTGTTACCTAATTACTGAAAATCTTATGTGTATATTCAAAATCTTGGCAGAAATAATACTAATTAATAAATCATTCAGGTCTCAACTTTTTATTATTCACTTGAAGAAATCCCAAAGTTGGGTCAATACGTGTGTTAATTATTGTTAATTAAAAACCATTTACTGTCGACCTGTTTTGATGATCAAATAAACAACTTTGAAGTTCACTCAGAAATTACTATCGAACCACGTTTAATTGATTTAATAACCTGGGCTAAAACCGTTTACATATATAATTTGATACATTCTTCCGAATTACATGTCAACCAAAATTTTAATACTGAAAGAATTTGAATTTTTATATATTTTTACGAATTCAGTAAAAAAAATTGGAACAACTAACTTGGTGTAGATAGTAATTTCTGTATCAACTATTTATTATTGTTTGGCCGCTAAACTTTATTTATTTCGTTACTATAGACAGATAAATAATTAATTTTATATTACAGAAATAAAGGAAACAGGAGTGTTCATATCATTTTGTTTCGTAAAATATATTGTATAACTTGTGATATCGATTTGGCATTGGTAAATATGAGGTTAATTAAATTTTGATGGTACGTATCTATTCTGTTGTCATTAGCGACATTATGGGGAAAAATAGTGTCATGAAATTTTAGTAGCCTGCTTAGCTTAATTTTTCGAGAATTAAAACTTAAGAAAGTTAAATTAAGGAATTACGAAAATAGTTCAAATTACCTTCATTTATACTCAAATTAAATTTAAAATACAGTTTTAACAGAATTTATCCTAGAGCTGAAATTAATAAATTTTAAATATTCAGCATTTGTAATAGGGAATTTTTTAAAGAGGAAAATAATAAATTATTTTTTGATGCACTCTGTTTTACCTCCCTCCATTATCCATTTTCCAATTTGAATCCTGGAACACATTTCTCATGGGGAGGAATTTAATACAGTACCGTGTTTGGTTAATTACATAAGCTCAAAGCAAATTAAAGGCAGGAATCAATACAAACATCAAATTTATTGATAGCTGTATAAGATAAAAACAATTGACCCCAAGAGTTATTTGATGCGAGTTGAACCTTAGAATAACGTTTAATAATACGGTCAACCACTCTCTAAAATATGTAATCGTTACCTAGTTTGTTGATAATATTCTTAGTTTAAATGTTATATAAAAATATTTACATCTTGAGAGTTTGTGTATTCATTCTAAAGACGCTCGTTTGCCTAGGCAGGAATTGACATCAACTCAACTTTGAAGTTGTTAACACGCTCTCTACTTTTGACGTGCCTTAAAAGTTTATGACCCCGCTGGAAATGTCTAAAACACACATAAAGCGACGTGTATTTCAAGCAAAACAGATGATATCCTAAAATTAACCTGTCATTACTTGCACCTGTAATAAATCAATAATTAATTTTCAAATCGCACTTCGCCTTCTTTCCTTTGACACTGATTAAGTAATTACGAAGTTTTGATAACGTCTGTAAAAGAAAGGCTCTGTGTCGTTGACATCTTGTAAATTGGAGGCGAACGTCTATTTCTGACGCAAAATTTTTAGAGAAACTGACATAAGCATACAAGCAATGTAATTAGATTGCTATAAACGAGCTTAAAATTTCACGAGACATAAAAGACTGTATTATTATCTTGATCATTTCTACATCATTTTCTGATATAGAACAATGTTACAATTAACAAAATTACTAAATAACGAATAAAATTACCATAATAAATTCACCAAACTCCCTGTTTGAATTACGAAATGTAGGATAAAATATAATATGCATATTTATAAAATTAGAAATCAAAATTGCAGTATGGATGATACCATAAAGGGAAAAGAGACAGTAAACAGAGCTTTATGAAGTCTGCTACGAGAGATCATAAGCGAGATGGGTTATTTCCATTAATTATCAGATAATTATATTATGTAATTATAGAAGCTAAATTTAATCCGCTTGTAATTCTTATAAGCAAAAACAGGAGATTCTGTAATCGTCATTACAATTTAGTAAAACTATAAATTATATTCGAATAGATGCTTTTGAAATGTGCCGCTATAGAAGAGAGCTGAAAATCGGATGGGTGGATAGAGGAACTAACCAGAAACTTCCAAGCAGAATAAGAGAGGAGAGAACAGGATGGAGGACTTTGACCAAGAGTAGGGATAGATTAATAGGCCACGTTTTGAGACATAAGGGTCTTATAAAATTAGCATTGGAGGGAAGTGTTTACGGTAAGAACAGTAGAGGGAGGCTGAGAATGGAATACGCTAAGTTGATTAGAGAGGACGCGGGATGTGGTAGTTATGTAAAAATGAGAAAGGCTTGCGCTTTAGAGGTTACCATGCAGGGTTGAATCAGACCAGCCTAAGGAAAGAAAACTACAACATAACTTATATATATATATAAGTTATAAACTATTAAAAATTTAAATTTGTTATGTAACAAGTGTCAATTACTTTTTATCGATAAATAGGAGAATAAAATTTCAAATGAACACGAAGAAACACAATTTGCTTATTAATTGAAACATATTAATTAATTCGTTATGTCATAGAATTCTTAAGAATTAATTTAAGACCTTGACGCGTTGTTGATGATTATGTCCGGAAAGTACGAAACATCTTTTTAAAATTGTTAAATGAACAAATTTGTATTAAAATTTTTGAGTAATACTTTTGAATTAAGTTGATATTTGTGGGTGGTTGGTTATTTATTAATTAATTTTGCTTACAGTCCTGGTCATAGAAACTTTATTAAATGTTTGGGTAGAAGCAAACATAAGCCATACAAAATACCAACTTATTTTGTGATAGTCTCTTAGTTTAGTAGTATCGTATACTTTTTGACGAAATCGTCGAATAACAATGAAAGTAACTTTTAGTAATGCAAACGGTAGGATTGTATATACTAATACTTGAGAGATTTTTTAAAATATTCTTGTTACGTAAACTAATGTATGTTTGTAGCTTCGTAAATGTAATAAGATTGTAACATTTGTAAACCTAATTCACAAATAAATATGACTAAAATAGTTTAAATCTAGCGACGTTCATATTATTGACGTATACTTTTGAATAAAGTTGATATGTTTTATTAATTAATTTTTTTTAATCTTTCTTGGTTTCTTTTTGCCTGATTCTGAGCTTGATAGTAACTGAGATAGACCCAAGACGGTCGCTTTCGAGCTACTAAGGTGTCTAAAGGAAGGAGGCTGGGGTCTGTTGACTGTAAATGTTGTCATTGGGCTTCGGATCCATCGGTGGGGTGTCTGGTCCCCTCCATCCTTTTAGTATCGTGTGATGAAACCACCTGGCCATGGCTAGCATTGCCCATCCTGTTAAAAGGATGTTGACCTAACTTGGGACAGGAATGGGCTGAGACAAGTTTCAAGGCCCAGTTTATGGCAAGTGTAACTCCTCCCTGCGCAATGCACGCGGCCGACCAATGCCATCCATCAGGGAAATTGACACCTCGGGGTCTATCTTTCAGAGACCCTGAAGACGACCTGGTGATGGCTTATCGACGTCCTAGGCTAATGCACATTGGAGTTGGACTCGAGGGGGGCTGTGGTTACGAGGGCATAATTTTCTTCTGTCTTTTCCTAGGGAGCAGGACCTTTCACGCAGGGATTTTGGGAAATAGATATACTTGTTGCTTCTCTTTCATTCAATCCGCATTTGTCTCCGCATTACCTATTACATTAAAGTTCTCTGCTATAATTCCTGTGAGGGCTTAGTTTACCCAACTTCATATCTTTCTCATGTTGTATAAGTCACTCAGTTACTTGAATGTGATATGAAGGTTTTGACAACTTTGGTATTTTCAAATCTGATATAATTACGTTACGATTATGGTTATATTATATAATATTTGGAAATAATATGTCTGTTAAATTTGATAAAATATTTCAAGTTGTCACTCTTACAGTCTGTACTCATGGACGGTTTATTATTGAAATAAAGGAACGCAGTAGTCAAGGAAGGCATGGAAGTAATAACGGATATAAAAATCAGTTCATGCGTGACAGTAAGTGTTTGACCCGCGAGACAGCTCACAGCCCAGCTGGTAGGTGTGAGGAACGCGGTTAATTGGGCCTCCCCCGCCCCGAACGTCGCGCCTGCGCCGCGACGGAGTCCGAACGCAGCGAGCAGCGTCGCGGTGCCCGGCTTCAGTGCTGCGAGATCGATGGTATGAGAGATACACGTTGCTAAGCGACGCCATGGCCCTCTGATGGCGACAGGCGACGCGGCTGCCGCCGTATTCCCGGAGTCCTTCCGCGACTTCTTCTCCCGCATCAGCGAGCTGGAGAACGACGACGACGCGGCGGGGGCGGGGGCGATGCTCGAAAACAAGTTCATCCCTCGACAGAACAGCGGAGAGAGGCCCATGTACTCGCGGTGCTTCGGCGGTGACAGCGACAGCGGCAGCGGAGACTCCTGCCAGAGGACGCCACAGCACGGCCGACGCAACAGGCGTTCCTTCCACCGCCTCCCCGCGACGCCTACCCCTAAGGATACGCCCACCGCCCCGGCCGCTATGTCTCCCGCAGTGGGGCGGCGCCGGGCCTCGTCCATCGCCGTCGCCCGTCCTCCGCCGGACCTCACACGCTTCTTGCTAGCAGAGACGCCTCGCCCACTCCCGACGTCCACGTCTCCGTCCCCAAGCACGTCGCGTCCGGTCAGCCCCCGACCCTCGAACCCGCCCCCGGTGGAAGTTAGGACCTACCGGGCGCGGACAGCGTCCATGCCCGCAGTTCCCCGCCACAAGGTAGGTCCGCCGCCCACTCCATGTCCAAATGAATTTAGCACGAACAGAAACACTCATTTAGTGGTCGACAAACAGACTTGCTGTTCTCCTCATTCCAGTTTTCCTCTAATCTTTACTGCGTCTTCCCCAGTCAATATTTAGAATACAGAACGTCTCAATACATTCTACAATCCTACTTCTACCCACCTGAAGGCAAGAAATTCACATTACAATTCCACCTAAATTCAGCCGGTGTGTCCCTTTTAACCACTGATAAATTTCAGGAAATAATCTTCGAAAAGACAATAAAAAAAACTTTATCTAATATAGCAACCAAAATTTTATACACCACTCTTCAACTTGTTGCTATAAATTTTGTAATAGATTCACGTGTCGGTTTGGAGATTTATTGGTTATGATAGTACGTATCGTACAAGATTTTACAATACCTGGTTTTATTTTTTATGTAATAATTTTCACTAATTATCATCGACACTATACAATCTCACAAGACCATTGCGTACTAAATCAGATAAGAATGAAGGTTTCTAGTTTTTCTGATTAACAGGAATGGCCAATTTCAGCCACCTGGTTTACTTTCATTTTGTCACATGAAATCCGATGCTCTTATGATAAATTTTGTTCCTTAAAGTTATAATGAAAGTATGGAAACCTGTAAACATAAGGAAATATTACGATTTTATACCTGCTCCAAAAGCGAAAGTTTCTTGTTTGTTACCTGGCTCCATGGAAACATGGATGTGCAACAGAATGTTAAAAATATTTACCTTTAATCGATAACAGAAAGCAATTTTTGTGATTTCTTGGATTACTAAAAATATTTTAATGCATATTATAACGAATTTAGAGCTATGTGAAATATAATCCTGCCATTTTTCGCATTAGCTTAACAAAGAGCGTTTTGTGTTGCACTGAGCCGTGAGACTGGTTCCCGATCTCATTAGTATTTCTTTTTTCGGTTACTTGGATATGGGCTTGCCATGAAGCCAGACGTTTCTCCAGGTTATGTAGCCACAAAGACAATTTCAGATCCAAATTTCTGGATGGCCTCCTGGTAGAAGCCGCGTTATGCCGCGGTCCTCCAGGAGTGGTGAAGCTAAACCATTTGCAACACTTTCTAGATAAAGTATAGGAAATTGAAATTTTCTATGCGAGCTGTCGGCAGGGTATAAATCACTGCACGTTCCAATCCGAAGAATAACAGAAAGTATCGGCTCTTCGATCCGAATGCTAAACGAATTTCTAAAATAGAAAAGGCGTCAATCACCGTTTTCAATCAAGATGGATTCTGTCCTTTTATAATCATGGGAGAATTCTAGGCAAAACTAAACTTTGTTTTGGATACCAGAAATAATTCCGTTATTTGATCTCCAACTTCAGGATTTCATTTTGTTTCACATATTCCTTTTCTTTCATTTTTTTTCTTTCCAACGTCAATACTCACAGATGATTCTGTTACGACTACAAATATTCATTCCATTGTCATAACAAACGTCTTTAATCAATAGACATTGAAACAGTTTATACATTCAGTTCTAGTAGAATACATAAACATTTCAAGTATCCGCGTGGATTGGCAATGTTACAAGTGTAAGTCGTTATCTCTATATGAGAATAAATTGTATGCAGTTCGACGAGAGTTTTGTTAAATGATTTTCAAGTTCCCTTTTATTTGGTTCCATTAAATTAAAACAATTACAATTCTTGTATTGCATTCACGAATTTGTTCTATACCTCGGGATTTTATTTCGCAATGCTAACAAGTTTCTGACGTGCTACATTCATAATGGATTTTTATTAAATAAATATGTAACGTTATTTCAAGCTATCGCATGTGGAGATTGACATATATGTATGTATACAGATTTTTAATTTTTTAATACATAGATTTTTTAATTTGTTACTGTACGCCAAGAAAAATAGAAATAATATGTGATATGGACAGTTGTAAGTGTAAAAGCATTTTATCTACAATTACAGTTGTCAACAAACACTTCCAAAAAGTCTTGAATATTCGCTCATTCCTTCGTTATTAGTTTTTACACTTAAGATCTATCTTTAACCAATTTGAACTTCGATTATAAGAATAATTTTTCACTGTCTCGTTTTGGAATTAAAATTTATTTCTTATACGTTTCACTCCTAATTAATTCATTATTTAATTTAGTATCTTTTTGTGTATCATTTCTGTATCTTTTGTTTAACAACTGACAGCTAGAAATATTTTTACAAACTGATGAAAAATTTCTATTCATTTGTTATCCTCAATCACATGAAACTGCTAAGATTGAATTATACGTCGTCCTGTTTTTAAGAACATTTAAAAATACAAAAACGCTTATATGCTTATGTTAATTCGGAAGAAAATAAATTATTTATGCATATTTCTACATAATACAAAATTAATTAATATTACTTGTATTGTTTACTGAACAGAAGTGCGTCTTTTTTTATGTAGCATATGCTGTTAATTTTGGATAATGATACTTAGCGCGAGTCATACTAGATACATAGCCACTATAGAAAACGAGAAATGTATACTTTTATTACTTTAAACCATTATTTAAAAAAATCTCAAAGTGATAAAAGGGTAAAATCTATTTAACGGAGAGTTTTTACAAATAAATAAATTGTAATGAAAACTAAAATTATAAATTAACTAACATAAATATGATTACACCGTCTACTCATAAAAGTCAATATGAATTCACTAATAAAAGTTTGTTATATGATTTCTGAAAACATTTGCTCGTTAAAATTTAATGTTAATGTTCAAAATTTATAAAAATTAGGAATATTCTTTTAAGTCATGAATTTTGTAGACTATTCTCTAATAGTAAGTGAAGCAAAGTGATCATGGAAATATGAGTAATACTCATAGATCCAAGAATAATATTTAACTGATTCTTAATTCTCTATTATATTGATCTGGACTCAATAAAAAGATTAGTATTGATTCGCTCTTCGTTTGAAGTAAACTCATACATATTATAACAGTTCAAGAAGATCAGAATCGATTAACCAAGAATACGGGTCCTGATATGACTCAGTTTCTTAGACTTCATGGCTGAAATTCATATATTCTGTTCCTGAAATACTTATTCTTCCATCTAAAAGTGCGAGGAAGTTGTTAGTTTAGTTCCCTACAATGATTTTAATACCGTCACAATTTTTTAGAAACTTCAGATGTCTTTATCACAATACACAGGTTCATTATTAGTTGTAAAATACATTTAAAATATTATTCACTCTATCTTCCTCCCCTGATTCATCTTTAGTTATTATTATGATAAACGTCTATTAATTCAATATATATATTCGATATCAAGTGATTTGTAAACATCACTCCAACTTATGTTCAAATGATCATTCATTATGCACATGCATACGTTTCTTCTTTCTAAAGAAGAGCAACTTTTCACCTACTTACTATCTTAGTAATAGGCTTCACATTTCAAAATATCAAACAAATTTCAACATTTACAAATATTTAAATACGGCGTCAGCAAAAAAAATGTTTAGTTGCCCTGGAAAATAAATTCCTAATCTCTTTCGAACTCTATTTCCACTCTTCTCTCTGACTAACAGAGATATCGCCTTCTTATTCTTTTTCCTCCAATAGAACAAATATAAAATTTAAAACTAATTGTATAAAATGTCCTTAACAGACAACTACCATGACTTAGCTGACAAAAACAATGTTTCCTCTACCAATTGGTAAACCTTATCAAGTGAATAACAGGAAATAAATTGATTTTGTCAAGAATTGGTAGTTGTCTGTTAATTTAAGGCCATTTTTTTATCATTCGTAAATATTAATGCACAGACATAACGTTTTTTTTATCAATTGTCACTCTTTTCACTTCGTTGTTGTGTGACCATATCTAATTCTGTATATATTCCTCGTTGAAGGGATAGTATGGTTTATTAAATTATTTATCTGCGAATAAAGTTCTCTCCGGTCTAATTCTGCAAGAGTGCAACATCGTTATGCGTTGCGGATGGAAGTAAGTCTCTTGCAGGCCCCAAAAATACTTCACAACATACCAAAATAAACTTCCTTCCAGACACCTGTTGAAAGTTATATAATCAAAGCTCCGCGGGAAACTTGGGTGGGAAATTTAAAAAGATAAGTAAAGTGTTAGGTAAATTTACTAGAAATGTCCTCCTTCTTCAGAAATCTTATTTGATGACATACTTATACTTCATATTCCCGGGGAACGTGGAATTAAATATCTACCAGGCTCGTTCAATCTTGTTGAAAAGCATGAATTATTAATGAGGACAATGGCCCTCCCAACACCAGTAAACAAATCGATATACATTTTCCTGAGCGGCTAAGTGCTGAAATTCCTACAGGCGGCGCTGTCACATAGCAATTGCTAATTACCGATCGATATGTTCCCTAATAACATTTGATGTTACGAGCAATCAATTCCACGTTGACGATAAGCAAGAGGTTTATTATTTGCAGTACTCGTACACTTGTCACATTAACGACGTAAATCACTGTGCAGGTTACGTGACACAGAAATAAAACAATACGGGATAGAATTAATTATTAACGGTAAAATGTGATAAACAACTGAACTTTTTGCATTTACCTACACTCAAAATTTTAAGTTTTATCTTGACAAACATTTTTCCTGAGAAATTGGTGAAAATCATTATTTAACGGTTTGGTAATATTTTTCCTTTTTTTATTTTACCCATAACTCTGGAGTAACAGCTGTAATTTAGGTAGCATCAAAATATCACAATTTGGCATAATTTACTGAAATAACTGTTGCGTTAAAGTTGTAATTAATGGGTTTTTATTATTATTGTGTTTTTAGTAATGAGATTTGGTTTGACAAAGCTATTTCCGAGTAAAACCAGGTTCAGTACTCCTGTTTTTTTCTGCTTTTATCACGATCTAGCTTTCATTAACTGTAGCTACTACTCTCTGCATCGAAACATCGATAAATGTTTTATTTGTATGGCGGAAATGTGATAGTTCTGATATCAAATTTCGTGGTATTTTAAGAGGAAATAATGACGTATCATTCATATATCAGGTAGTCCATGGCATGATTATCCGTGCGTGGATATGATTTATTCCATGTTTTGAATTGTAATGAAGCCTATATAATCAGACTTCGTCCCTCTTTTGGTACCGCTACGTAAAATAAATGTTTAATGAAAACAATCACTAAACGCAACAGTTTTGTTAAAAATTACATCCATATGAACCTCCAATATATGATGCCTTTACTGTGTTATGCAACAGTTTAGACGACAAGAATAAGAACAAAGTACCGAGAAATGTTGACAAGTCTTTTTGAAATATTCTAATTTTAAGTACGCTGATTTCAAAGAAGATTTTATTAATAAATTACATCCCGATTGCAACACACACAAGACTCCTCATCAGAGAAAATGAGCGTCCGTTTCTGAATGCAACAAGCTACACTCACGTTGGTAGAGTATTAACACGATTCTTTCAGGATAAGATGTCTATCGAGAAATGCACTTTTCAACAATCCCATAATTCCTTTGTTGTAAATTATAATTATTCTTAATAATTATAGCTTAACTATAACGTTTACCTCAATCCGAGTGAAATAAATTAATAACAGTACAAATAAATTTTAATAAAAAAATATTAAAAGTAGCACGACGTGTTGCTCCTCACTTTGAACGTATTTAGATGCAAATAAACATTTATATAAATTAATTACTAATAAATTAAAAAATTAAATATAATAATTACATTATCTGACTGTTTGAAATTTAAAGTAGTAAATTTAATGTAAACTTTATTAATATTATTAACACGACGATTCGTTCCTCAATTTGGAACTAAACGAGGTGTTAGTAAAGTTTCTACTAAGTTTGTACTGAAGTAAAGGTCGATTTACTACTTCTTAAGAATTAAATAATCAGGTGCGGTTGTTGTCGAACACATTGCAAACGAAAAATTTTTTATTTGCACGAAAATGTATTTTGTTTTAGCTGTGTTATTCATTTATTTCGTAATTTAAACTTTCTAAATAAGCAGTTTTCTAAAAGAAGCATTTTTAATGTCTACTCAGGTATAGTGGGTAACTTATCAACCAATGGTTTAGGAGAAGGTTTTTTTGTTACCACGACAATAATTTATTTTTTAGAAAAAACTACAGAAGCAATATTGTTGTTTCTTTTTAAATAACGTATGATGTAACACCAAGTACTATACTAAATTATCGTATTTATTTGAGTAAAAAAGAAAACATGGGTATATTTTAAATAGCGCCAACAGAAGGGTATTTTTGAAAATGATACTATCATTTACTTGAAATATTTTGTTAAAAATCTGCAAAATCAGTTTATATGGCTATTGTAAATTTTTAATAAATTAAATGGCTTGAAATAAAGTGTTCCGACATTAACTGTATGATTGCAAACAACAATACTACTTTTTCTTACCGTTGAGAAGACACATGTCATTCTTGTACACTGGATCGTCTATCGTGTATTTTACTCGTCAAAGTTGTGCTGCTTTCTTGAGACGAAACTTTATTTCATTGTAACCTAGAGCTTCAAATTAAACTAAACTTATTTTGGTTTCCACTACTGTAACAAGTAATATTTAAATACTGGTATTCTCGTTGAGTAACACCTCTGCTGCTTTTTCTCCGTTCTTACTTTGTTTTCAAGTTATGTCCTAACATGTTTTAACAAACCTATCATAAATAGGGAAACTGTTTTGTTTTTCTGAAAGTTACGACTACAATTGATGAAGCATCCCAACTTCTCAACAGAGAAAAAATGCAACAAAATAGTTTTACTTGTTATAAAGAGTTAATATGTATAAACAACAAGAATAATGGAGAAATATATTTACTCTTTCAATTGCTTTCGAGGAATGTATATTCCTTTGATCCTTATTTAGGTTTACAAAGATGTGAATAGCTGAAAAATATAATTTTAGCCATCCCATTCACACTAACTAAAAACCTCCCTCTTCAAAGCCACCTCTATATAACAATTCATTAATATCTACAAATACAGAAATAACCTATCTAGGAATCAGCTTCGTTTTAAAACTCTCGTGGAAAACTCATTAATCTTCTCTCCAAAATCAATCAATCCTAAACAGAAAAGACCCTATTACCATTAGCACAAAACGCCTGTTATATCTCTCCAATATAGAATCCACCTGGTCCTATGCCTCGTCCATATGGAGAACAGCAGCCAAAATTCACTCAACCAATTTCAAACAAAACATAAACCTGCGAACCATTACAAACTCTCTCTGGTTCCTCAGAAATTCCATCGTCCATCAAAGCATCAAACTTCCCAAAGTAAACTCTGTAATCACCAAATCCATAACATCCCTAATTAAAAGCGCTCTCAACCACATCAACCCCACAATCCGACAACTCCACAACAATCCTCACCAACCGCTCCACTTCCGTCATCTCAAAATAAAACTTCCAATCGACCTCATTCTTCAATCAGATCATTCAATAACATCCTAATCCACTTTACCATCATACCCGCAGACCACATATATTCATATTACCTCCTATAATCAATATATATACTTCTGTTGAAGTTAGTCTAAAAATATATTGATGTTAATAGTTTAAACAGTAATATTGGTACTTTATTAAATGTTCAAACTCCCTCATTCCCACCGATACATTCTTACATTCATAAATAACTATTGTCGAAATTTATATACTAGCCGTCAGATAATCAATTTAATATGTATGCTTCTTAGATTCTTCGACAGTAATCGATGCATTCCTTTGTTATGAGGAGAATCTGACATTTGCCTCTGGCCTACATCGGTTAATGTTAACACGGCGAGATTAGCTCCTGAGCCGTCTTTGGAGGAACAAACTATAGGAGCGACAGGGCCTGTATTCTGGGTGATAAACATTGTTAGTTCCATAGGGTGTGTGTTTACAGTTGCATTGTGTGTTCCTGCTTAATACAGCGCCGGCGTTCAGAGGTCCTTGTTATTGTCTATTATTGGGTCGCGGCTAACAGTCGTGCATCTTCCGCAAGATCCTCTGGCAAGAACGCTGGCTTGATGTAGGTCGAAGACATAACAAAATTGGCAATTTGTCTCTCGCCTGTTATGCCGTAGCAAGGTTAGCTTTAACATAGACGTTGCAAGCTAAAGAAAATATGTGCGGGGAATGCAGGAAAAAGATAAATGAGGGGGCGGGCGGGTAAAGGAAGAAACAATGTATTTTATTTTGGCTACAATTTTCTTGTAAATTTAAACACAAGGATCAACATGTGTATACGGCAATTTTTTTCTGTTTATTATTATTTATCGTATTATATACCTATCTACTTTCATTCCTCTTTATTAAAAAATTGTTCTACATTATTCAAGATTTATAATATACCTGTCGAATAAATTTGAAAATAGTTCCATAAAAAATTATCATTTAAAACTATGATGAAAAATCCTTGGTTTTAAATCAGTCACAAATTTACTAAACCAAAAATTGTTTTAATTTTGATTATTAATTTTATTGAAATTTAAAGAACGTTCAGCATATCCCTTATCATCTAAAATTTAAAAAAAATTAAATCAAACAATATTTATAAAATTTATACAGTATAAAAAGAAAATTACGTTATAATTTGTTTTGATTCGTAAATCTGTTTTACATAAAAAAACAATTATAACCAAATTTACTTTTTATACTGTAGAAATTTCTAATGTTTCACTAAATTTGCATTTTAAATTGTAGATGACTATGGCACTTATCGAAAGCTTCTAAAACTTTTAATAAAATTTATAAGCAAAATTAAAACATAATTTTCGTTTTATTAATTTGTGACTGATTTAAAACCACGGCTTTTTCATAAAAGATCAGTCTTTTAATTAAAAGGTTTCCTTGAGGAAACCAAAATTATATTCCAATGTTTTATGTTAAATCGACAAACATTACTTGTTTATTTTGAAAAATCTCTTAATTTTGTAATTCCCCGCTTTCCCATTACTTCTATTCTGTTTTGAAAGTTTTTTTTACATTCCGCTTGAATTCAATAGAAGAAATTACATTTTTCTTAGTGTCTGTATTTATAAAAAATATATATAATGATAAATTTAAAGAACCACTTAACACACCGATTAGAAGTGTTGTTCAATTACTTCTGCGTTTCTTTGGTTGCAATTGGCTATAGATATAATCCAAGATGAAAAATTTTCAAAAGCATTGTTTAATTACTACTTCCAAATTACAAAAACTAAATGAAATTTATTTTTACTTGACGAAGTTCCAAACACGTGGACAAAAAGTAGTGATAATTGAATAAACGTTGTTGGATCCTTACTATAGCCTGGGGGCCTTGTTAACACTTGGCTGACTTCCTCTCCCTTCCTCATCCTCCCATTCAAATTCCCTTCCTATGTAATTATAGGGAACATGCCATTTATTTATTGTCATTAATCTAAACCAATAAATAATATTGAAGTTTCTGTTTGAATGTTTGTCTCGAATAGGCTCCAAAACGGCTCAACGGATTTCAATGAAAATTTCAGGGATTAAAACGGGAATTTTAAATTAAATTTTTGTGTATGTTTCATTTTGATATCTTGTAGAGTTTAGAAGATATTAATGTAAATATTTATAAATTAATTTCTGCGCGAAAGGCGGCGTGAAAACCAGGTGCGAGTTATTAAGCCCTATTAGGCGTTCCTATACCATTTGTAATTTTCTAATTTTGGCAGCATGAGAGAGAGGGTGGAGGAATGTATGCCAGATCTAAACCCCTGAGAAATAATAAACTTCTTTGGAGCGTCGATGAGACGTATACGTAATTTGGTTCTATTATCGCTTCTGGTACTTAATAGCAATTGCTCTTTTTTATTGGCACCGAAGCGTGTGAAAGCGGGACCTGTTCAAAACTAACTGCAAGCTATAAGGTTTTCCCTGAAGCAATCATAAATAAATGATATCCTACTTTTTATATATTCAATGAATTCAACTTTATCAAAATTCTGTTGTTTTAGGGTAAAATAAAAAGAACTATTTCCGCTCGAACGAAGTCGCTGGCGTAGCTAGTTTTAAAATAAAGTTTCTCTGCGACTCACTGACTTAAATCACGTTTATTCGTTACACTGCAAACGACATATGTAAATGACGCTGTCAGACAATGCACTTTGAATCATTCCTCTCGATAAGGCCACTTATTTAATTATGACGAGATAAGCTACATATATCAATGCTTCAGAAAAATTAAATATAAATTATATTTATGTCTTGCTACATTTTGAATCTTTATATCACATTCTAATACACAATTGACCAACCAGGACAAAATGAAATTTGGGTTGACGATCGAATGTTTTTTTTACGACATTGCATATGTTTTGTGGTCTGACATAACTGTGGACCCTAAAATGATCCCTAAAACAGTTATTTTGCTTTGAATATTTTTACATAACATCGAACACTTAATGACCTTTCCACTATAACACCCTTTTACTGAGCCACGAATGCGAACTTGCATGAATACGAACGTGCCTGATTTGCTCCGAAGCTCTTTTTAAATGTTCTGCTCCGTATCACGTGCAATCGTTTCACCAAATAGTTCTAGCCAGAGACATTTCTTTTTATTTGGCATCGTACTCACGGTTCTATGGCGAGGTCCATAACCGCGTTACGAGTGCATGAGTAGTAATCGGCGGTTGCAGATCACTAAAGTTTACATTTTACGGCAGAGAGGTCACAGCACAGATTACAGTCCTTTGATATTATCTGTAGGCGAAGCCAGCCATATTGTGGTCCTGATGCACTCCGCGTATATGAAATTACTAGTATTACCATTTAAAGGTCAGGCAACCGGAATTATTTTACATCGCGTATGTAAATGCTGCAATAAAATCGTAGTTCAATTAGTTGACTAGATTCGTATTTCGTTATTTTATACATATTACTCATTTTGAAATTACTTCAACATGCGTGTAAAAATAATTAATTAAAATTATATAAAAGGTACGGGCACGTCCAACGTGTATAAAAGATGAAGGGTCGCCAAAAAAGAAGAGAAAACGCGGAAGACCTAGAATTTTCGCAAAGATATGAAGGGAGAGGGATAGAGAATAATTTATGGAAAGATAAAGACCAATGGAGGTTAGATATCGGAAGACGACGTAGAAACATTTTTAGAACTATTTCCTAATATTATCACTTATGTTACCCGTAAGTTAATTACTCTTTTTCGCGAAAGCTTCCCTTACCTGTGCTATTCTACTCTGCTCATTATGCGGCTAAGTAGGAAAATTCCTTAACTTTCTTCAAAATATCCCTTTACAATCTTTGTTATTCCACTGTTTCCTATACTACACTCCAATTCCTTGGTTTTCGCTCTAAAATTCACATTAATCTCTTTCTCCAGGGTTCACAACACCCACTTTTTTTTTAACAAATCAGCCCACTCGTTTCTTTCATGATAAACCCCATTTTCCCCGGGCAAAATAGGTCATTTTAGAAAACAATGTTTGGGTATATGTTTGTTTAATTATTTATAAATAATTATAAATATTATATTACATATTATTATATATATTAAATTATTGTATAATATATTTCTTACATTTTATTTATACTATACAACAAAAATAAATATTTTTCCTTATACAATATGTTTGAAATGGGATTTTACAAATTATAAAAAATTAATTAATTACATTTCAGGGTTTCTTACAAATTATTTTCTTTATTTACAAAATTTGCCTTGAAGACACAAAAGTGAATAGAATGTTAAAATGCACAAGTGGTAGGAAAAGTAAAAGGTATATAATATCTAGTGTACTGTATTCTCATGCAATATGGAATCAAGAAGGGTTCCACGTCAAAAAGTAGACTAAAAATCTAATAATGTTTGTTTTCTTCAATTTTCAGCAACTTTTAAGATTTTAAATACATTTAAAACGTAATTTTCTGATTTTAAGTTTAATAAATGGAAAGGCGGCCTATAACTCAAATAATTTTATTGCAATTAAATTAATATAAATACAACGTTTCATCCAACTTCATGGAAATCTTCAGATAACTATATTTTAAACTGTTTGATCATTGAATATTGTAAGTCTGTCATTTATTTTATTATAAATGGTGTAATGAGGTAAAATTGAAATATTTTACATCGTATTCCATGAAATTAATCAAAATATTTGGGGGGCTTATGTAGTGAGGTAAAATTGATAAGGGCAAAGATTATTTTATTTTATAGTCTAGGCAAAGTGGCGTATTTTACGACGTCTGGCTCGGTAACGAGGGATGTCCGAAGGCCAAGGGAGGGGGATGGGAAAGATGTTTGACGTAATTTATAGCTGGGTGACTTTTCTTAGCGAGTCTTTAGTGAAAAGAACAGCTGCAGAGCAGACACCGAGCTACACAGTATGTTTTTAAAAAACAGGAGCCGTGATCTGCTGTCCTAGGGGAACGACGAATTAATACTTTAATTTGTAAGAACTGAGGAAAATGTTGTTAGGGAGAGTGTCAATAGCTGTGGGATCGTGACCGAGAAATGAAGAAGTTGTATGAAAATTTTAAAGTTTACTGTGGAACGACTTGGCAGCCTTATACGACTTTATAAGTGAGGAAATATAAGTGAAGTTTAATTAAATTTTTAACAGAGCAAAGAGTTTTATTGTTTACTGTGTTTGCCCGTAAAATAATCTTCGGAGGACAAAGGGAAAGGAAAATATTGAATAATATTCTGGAATACAGATGAGCCAAAATAAAATTGTGTTTGCAGAAAGCTGGTCGCATTTTTGCCACTCAAACGTTTGTCTATATGTCCCAACGAAATAGTAACATGAAAGAAAGATTTTATTTCAATTAAAAATTAATAAATTAAATTTGTATTCTTGTTAAACAAACTAATAAAAAGTACCAAACAATTCAGCTTAATCATACAAAGAAACCCCTAAATTACAAAATAAACATTACAGGAAAGACAAATATGACAATCAATAAATAATTAATCAGCTCTATTTAAGAATAACGATTCAAAAAAATATAATATTATCTTCACGAAAATGTCTCACATAAGATGAATTTTGTCAGCATGGTCGCGTTACTCACGTCGACTCAGCTAGTAAACGTACCAGAGAAGTTTGGTCCTGAATATTCTCGAGATTGGTTAAAATTATCGTTGAGGTAGAAGATGAGGTCACATGAGCTCTCTGCTCCGGGATATTATGAAACTCGGGCTGATCTTGTATCTCAATGACATAGTTAAGACTTGAGAGGGAAAGCTCTATCTCCTTGCGGAGTGTTGACAATGAACGAGCCACCAGCCGCCATATGTCACGGAAGATATGACTACGACCTTATCTCCCACTGACATTTACCCTATAATGAAATTTCTCCGCTTACTTACACAACACAAAATGCGTTTCTTACCTACAAGCTACCAACTCACAAACACGCGTTAACTTCTCATATATGAAATTTCTCAAAACTACGTCAGATCATAAAATCAAATCTTTTAAAACAAGTTGATCCCTAAAGAATGACCGTAAATTTCAAATAAGTTTCAATTAATTATTCCACGTTTATATTATATCCCCATTGATTTCTTTCTGTCACCATTTATAACAAGGAAAGTAACACATAATTTACTAAACTATTTAATTTTGAAATTACCTTACATATTTTGGAAATGTTGCAATAATCTCCTGTGATTAATTGTTGCGGAGTTTAACCTATAAATTGAACCTTTTCTTCAAGAAACTTAAATCTATTAGGACATATGTATTTCAATTTGTTATAAATTATTTTCATAAGTCATATTACTGCCAACAATTAGCAGTATATATGACTCATGAATATAATTTATACTGCTAATTGTTGGAAGTAATATGACTGTTATGAAAATAATTTATAACACAATGAAATACATATCTGTTCTAATAGATTTAAGTTTCTTGAAGAAAAGGTTAAAATTATAGGTCAAACTCTCCTTTTCTTCGTCGCAATTTAGTTCAGACATCTCGGGTTGCCACGTGACAGGCCGAGAGAAGCGGAAAACCGAAACCACAATACAAAAATTAACAAAGGTTAATTCACGTGAATAAATGAAGGAAAAGAATCTTTTAAAAGTTTACAGAAAATAGTATAAAACTGGTAAACAATTTGAGACTCGCACTGCTGTTCTCTTCCGAGGGCAGCCATGCACCCAGGGCTGCTCATGACCGTCCTGGCTGACGTCCAAATCCAGAAGAAAGGGTCCTCGTGGTCCTGCTCACGTTAAACGCTCGCTCCCCTCCACCTTTCCTCCTACGTCACGGGGTACCTCGGATATCCGGCAGCAAGAGCACTATCCCCCTGTAATATCGTAGCGACGGACTAGATGATCCGATGTGCATAAGATGGAATGAAACGGCGGTCAATGAGGGATAGGCGGACGTGTGACGTCGCAATATATTATAACGATATACATTTTGCCGAATGACCGAAGATAATTTCAAAATTGTATATTTAAGAAAATTATGAATTAGTTTTCTTTTTGTTAACTGATAAAATATTAGGATTGTAATTCAACTGAAAATAAATAAATTTCAGTAATTGCAAATTACATAAGTTATAAGAAAATTGCTTTAAGATAAGTTCCTTTAAGTAAATTTATCCTTCTTGATATTAACTTTCCCTGCAAAATAGTTTTCTGCACCAATAGTAGGGTTTATAATTTATACGTCATGCTTTTCTTATGCACACACATACTCACACTAATATATTTATATATATTTCTTCAAAATTCATAATTAATTATAATTTTCAGCTGTGGAACTAGAAATTATTTCTTATACATCAATGGCTTCACCAACAGAAAACCACATTTCAGTCATTGAAAGGGCGTGGGGAAAATATAAAGAGGCCGATCAACTCAAGGCAAACTTTACAGCATCACTTTTACATAAATTCCGGGTTGGATCCTTAAACTACAGCCCGAGGGCCATCGTTAACCCTTTGCTATCTTTCTCTCTCCCTTCCGCATCTCCCCTTTTGAATCCCTTCCTATGATATTAAGTTGATTGTCCTCATTCAATCTGCAACTGCAGAAGAATATTCTGCAATTATTTATAAGAAATGCAACTGAAATTAATAAGTGAGAAGTTATATTAGCAATAATATGGATATTGAATCCGATTTATGTGCATGATGGATAAGTTCATAAAATTAAAACAACAGAACCCTAAGTAATTCTTTCTATCAGGATTTCCGTTTCACATCCAGCCACTCTTGGATTATTATAAGTGAGAAGCAAAAAAAGTTGATGATCAATTTATAAAAAAAATTGGAGTCACTCTGCTTATTAGTAAAGGTGTTGAATTATTCGCTAAATCGGTAATTAGTTAGGTTTCAAATATACTTAACAGTTACATATTCATATGACTTCAATATATTTCTCAATGAATTCAAAAAGAAAAAATTAATTAAAAAATTATCACGTTGTTTTGTCTCCAGTCTTTATCAGGTGTACAATGTAATTGGAGCATTATAAATAATCTTCATACATTCCCAAATTATTACATTAATATCAGTCAAGTGCAGAATGAGCATGCCTTGGAAAATTTATTTATATAACACCAACATTTGGCTGTTATTAATAGAAGAATTTGGCAATGTATGGAAAGTATTTATAATACTCCAAATTATTTATACACCTGATGTCGTAATACGCTGAGGACGCAACGTGGTATTAATTTTTGTCATTAAATTAAGTCTGTTTTTATTCATTGAAATATACTTCTCTGCTACATGACTCAGTTCCGCCTACTGTAACAAACTAGTAAAATAATATTAATTATTTTGATTTCCGAGCACCGCAGTCTATGTTGTGGGTTCGGTGATTTATGAGCGAATGCGTACATTCCTCAGAGCATTAGTCCATAGGTCCTGTGTTCGATATGGAGTTATTGTAAAATATTCCTTGCTGGCTCAAACACTAGGTAGGGCAAAGTTTCCACGGGTCCCCACTCCCAGTGTCGCCAGTTATAGCTTCCTAGCTGTAAAGACCGAGGCGAAAACAAACAAGAAAATTTATGTTTCCCACATGAACAACTTTGTGGTTTGGAACCCGTTATTTAAAGGCGGGGAAAATGCGTCGTCCCGCGTGCATAACATAGAGGAATGTGTACTATGCTTAAAGTCAGCTTACAGCTGGATGTAGGTGGAGTTAGTCTCCTTGGCACTAGAAAGGTAAATTATTATGGTTAACCCCCGAGAGCGCTGTTTACTGGGAATTACAATAAATAACATTCTATGATTAGATACAATATTACAAGATTTCAACTGTTTAGAGAGACTACATGGCTAAATTAGAGTAAACCCTAATAATAATTTAGCACATTTCATTTGGTTGATAGGAAAATAAAATATAGTTACACAAATGGTCAGGACAAAACATAATCATGCTATATTGTTGAGCTATTTAAATATATGAAAATCTGGGTGACTACAGTTCATACGGGTATGGAAAAAGTGATATAGGTTTTTGCACAAAGATTTCTGGCCATTGTGCAATACCGATACGATATGACTTTATAAAGTCACTTATCAAGTTTTTATTTCCGTCAAGTGCCACACGTGTAACAGTTTTGAATTTTGACTTTTAATAACACGCTAATCACGTGATTTAAAAGAACTAAATGCACTATATTTTTAAAAGTCACAATAGCAATGTGCCTTAAAAATAAAAGTATTATAATATTCGTTGTTCCAAGTTAGGCTGTCGTATATATTATTGAATAAGGAGTGTTTCATAAAGTCTTAGCGCTACATATCTGGCGGCTCTGAACTTGCTGTGATGAACTTCTCCGGTTACGTGTAGGAATTTCCCCAGAACCAGAGTGTGAGAACCGAGGAGGTCAGCAGAACCTTTCAGTGGCTATAATTTATGGGGAAGGGCCGCCATCTTTAAATGACTGCCTCTTCCATAGGTAACTATCTAGAAGCTGGTGAAAACCTCTCCTTGGTCCACCTTCACCATCTGCTGGTTCAGCTAGTTAGACCAGGACAGCCATTGCTTGCACGAACACCTTCCCTCAAGGGTTCCAGCAATAACCTAATGGCTAGTATTTCTTTTCTCTCTATTCTTTGTACTATTGGGATGACTGCCTTACGTACAATAAACTAGTCTTCTTTGCTCTGTGCATTAATTCAAAACATCTAGTTATCGGCACCAATCCTCGGCTGTCATCAAGGTCACAGCGATCGTACGCTACCAACTTTCGTATTCATCATTTATCATCTCTTCCTTTTTCTGGACTTCACAAATACAATTGAGGAAGCGATCGCCCTTCTCTAATTGTGTTTGTTCATAATATTGATCCTCTTCGTCGATATAGGAAGGGATTACTCCCTTAATAGTTTTATTTATCTGACTCAATTCAAATAATGGAATACAAAAGCCAAATTGGCAAGGAATAGACGTTACTTATTTCTAAAAGTTTAGAACATATTGATGAAATTAAAAATTTATTTTATATAATTAAAAATAGAAAAAAATTAAATTAGCTACTTTTACACATAGAAAACGAGCTGTAGGTATTTCTATGTTCATTAATATGTCTTATTTTTATTGAAATTTATTTCTGTTAACTGCTGTTGTGTAACAGACAGCACCACGCCCGGCAATATAGAGGTTCAGGGTTCAAATCCCAGTGGCAGCATGGATGTCTGTGTTTGCCATGGTCAGAGGAAACCGAGGTTAAGACTGAAGGAGGATCGAAACTCTCAAAATTCGGAATGCTTAATAGAAAATAATTTGTTAGAATGTTTTTAGAATTTCTTCTCACCTATTTACTTTTCATTTAATTTTATAATCAATTCGGCCGCAACCGACGCTGGAGGTAGTATGCAACACCAAATTACTCACAATATAATTACTCTACCAATTTAAAAATTTACCTGAAAAGGTCCACAAAGTTGGATGAAACGTAGTATTTATATTACTTAAATACTAATTAAATTTATTTTCTGACTTTTTTGCTCTATTTTATTTATTTATTATTAAATTAATGTCAGAAAAATGATATATTAATTTCCATTGCTTAAATAGATATTTAGGAGCAAATTAAATTTTCGTATACTTATCAAAAGTTAAGAGATGTTTAAAGAGTTCATAGTTTGCAAATTGTAGCTACAGCAATTGTTGTCACAATAGAAATTTCAGCTTGGCTAGAAGTAAGTAAAACTTGTTACTTTTACGCGCTTGTATTTTGTCGAATGCTCTCCCAATAAAATTATAACCTCTAACAAGGTAGCAAGTTCCGTCGGATCCAATTGCGCTTCATAACGCATTTATTCCGGAACACTGGCTCAATACCATAAAAGTTTACAAAATCGAAGCAGCAAGTCTGAAGCGAGGAACATAACGACACCATAATGCCGATACTAACGACTTCTCCCGAGAAGGAAAAAAGGGGATTACAGGCCTCGATACTTGTTCTCAGGGAAAATATTACAAACTGTGAGGTTTATCGATTCGATGGTATAGAGGGTAATGAGGAAATATTTATAGTATAGTTGCGCTACTTTGAAATTAATTATTTTTTTCCAGTCAATTACTTGTGCCAATTCCAATAATAATTAAGTTTTATATTAGCTTCCTTATAAAAATAAATAATTGTTAGCGTAAATACTTCCAAACTGATAATGAATCACTAAATTTCTACTTACGAGCCACATTTTTCTTTTACAATTTTTTCGTGGCTTAAACTTGAGAAAACCAATATTAGATGGATGTTGAAATTTGAGTTATTTGCCAAGGACAGGAATTAATCAAACTAGAAGGTAGTTGGACTCGCATTGAAAATTTTTCTGATCTGAAATTTAATCTACTATATTTGGTAATATATAAAAATACCCGAATAAAATAAAATAAAACCGACATTTGATCAAAAGAAGTCCAGTAGGTAAAAGAATAAGACCTGAATACGGGTTTTAGAAATTGCGTCTAGGATTACACAGACGCACTCTCTAGTTCTAATTTTACATGAAAATATCAATGAATATAAGAGCATGTAAAAGAACGGTTATTTAAAAAACTTAGAAACCTTTAAGAATGTAGAGTAATATATTTCTTGTACGTAAATATCCCTTAATTTATATAATTTATAATAATTATATTGCAGAAAAATTGCTCGGTAAACGATTTCACATGTAACGAATCGTTATTATAATCGTTGTTATCATCCGCAGAAATAAAATGGAGCGAGTAAATATTGCATGGTATTTATTTTTATCCCATTTAAGTTTGGAAATGCACTGTTTCCTTAAATGCCAATACTTCAAAATCTATTCTAGTAACTGAGCATTTGTAAGTCTACACGACTGTACAATATAATTAGGGATGATCAGACTAGGGTTGGAAGCAATCTCTTCCTCATTACAGACTTGTATATTGAGATGACTTCTCAGTAATTAATCAGTTCATGGAAATGACAATGTGTCCCCGGGAAACCAACAAAAGGTCGAATAAAATTACGACATTTAGACTTGGTTCAATGGAGGGAACGTTAATTTGTTTCTATTTTAGTCTGCTTCAGTCGTATAGTCTGTCCGCAAATATTGTGATTTACCACGTGTATATAAATATATTTATTTGTGAAGACAAATATATTTTCATTAAATCATTCACTAAGGCACTCATAGAAATAATAAAAATATTTTAATGATTATTAAAATGACTTGAAATTTGTTATAAATAGAATTTAATTATTGACGACAACATAAACAGAACTATTTAATGCGATAATGATAATTCACAAATAGTTATTCCTAATTTGCATAAAATAAACTACGTGAGCAATGTTTACCAAATGATGCATTGTATTTACATCATTGGTCTGATGTTTAATAATGACATGAAAAATACAGTGATGTGCTATTGTCAACAAACAATATTCAAATGTGCTGAATGAGAACGACTAAATTGCTCCACTCATCACTAAATTTTCAATTTCAAAACAAATTATTCCATTTGAATTAAGTTTGCAGCTTATAACGTGATAAGCAATTTTCATTGTAAATTGCGAATTATTCGTGGTCACGTTCAGATAAATGCTTTAGATTTTACTGATGTTACATGGCTGATACACAACACTTATTATTGCGTCATTGATACAGCCAAACTAAGAATAACGTCGGTTATAGTTTAATGCAATTGTAATCTTGAATAAAGCTGAATAATATTTAAAGTTTTAATTTACTGAGCTTGTCCCAAAATTTTCAGTTATCGTTTCAAGTGCTGTATTTGCTTTTTCAGAAGGAAACACTAGTTCTCATATAAAATAACACATTTTGCAGAAGAAGAATTTTATTAAATGCGACGAGTCTTGAAAAGAACGGAAAATTAGACTTAATTGCAAATATTGTTCAAAATTCACTTTCTTCACATTATGAGTCTTATTAATATATGCCAGAGAAAATATTTCTAGTTATTTACACTCTAGTTCAAGTCTATCCAACCATTAATTTTATTAAGAGAACAGAATTGTTTCCTTAATTGTTGTGCCTCTAAAATTATTCAAATATATGAACTTAGGCCTATAAGCCATCAAGGTTTCTATCACAATAATATAAATTCCAATGTGCCATTAAAATCACATTCTAAATAATCGGATTATAATTAGACTTCAAATATAATTTGACATTTGAAAATGTTGAAAGGAATTTTTGTCCGTTTGACGTCATTTGCACGCAGTAATTGCGAATTCTAAAAACTCTGGGCCAATGAAATTGAGGCAAATACGCTCTGAGCGAATATTTATTCTGCCGGCACCGAGTACCTGGCCACGTGTTTTAGTCAGACATTTTCTCCGTCTGTCACAATATCCCAGGCATCCAGAATCGCGGTGAATTATGAGTCAATGGCGAGGTCCGCCGCCTACACATCAATCAATTGGTCGCGCCATTAAATCACTACACTATCAAAAAATGGTAGTTTTAGGTGGTTTTGAAACTCCTACTTATTAATTTGAATAATTTGAAATAGAGATTTGGGCTTGAATAGAGGAACATAATAACGCGTGTGCTGCGTGTTGCATTCAATGAAGGACGCTCAGTTTTAGTGTACATTTTACAATTCACACAGTCATAAGTTTCACACTCCTGGTTGTGAACGAGTACACAGCGGTCAGGATTTAAGAAAGGACCGGAGAGTATGACCTGCTGTGAACCCACATTCTGGGGACAAAGGCAGTTTGTTGAGACGGGGGCCACCGACCGTTGCTCCTGCTTTAACACGAAACCGCGAACGTTGCAAAATCAGTTGGATGCTGCTCTTTTTTCCTGCTGCTTCCTTCTCCTCCCCTTCACCAGTCTCTCCCCCACAAGTCCTCATCTCCCATATTCTAGTGCCCCTGTGGCTTCACCGCCTCTTTCATTGTATAAAAGCCTGTAACACGGACATTAAGGCAACCATATTTATAATTTTCGTTCCCGCACGTTGTCCCACTCTATTCTGGAAACTTGCGGAGTTAAATAGGCGACAATTTTAACAGTCAAAAAACGAAAATTGAATATTACAAAATATAAAACAAACATATATTTAATTGGAGCATTCTTTATTTGGGGAAAATAATAACGTAGATAGACAAGTAAAAGGTTCTTATTCAAAATTATATTAAGCTTCTATTACTGCAATATTGCAATTAAAAGACATATACGTAGTGTAAAAATGCAAATAACTTTTCTTTCACTTAAACCTTTTACCCAGAATATCTGCTCATCAAGTTTCTTTCAATTGTTCAGTGTTTCAATTCAGTAAAAAAAATTCTAAGTTGAATTCTGTATCATATAGCAGTAAAGATTATACTTAAAAGTTGTTATAGAAGAATTTATGTAAATTTTGACATTTCTCAAAACTTTTAATGGCATTAAGCCACCTCATTTGATTTTGAACTTCCCTTTTTTAAGTTCCTCATTATGAAATGTAAGGAATTCCACGCTCACCTGTTCTTCCCACACATGAATCTCCAGCTTCTTAGTTTTTTGTTGTTAAAACTATAATTTTTAAGATATGTGTAATGAAAGTCAAAAATAATGTTTTATTTGATTTCCACTTCGCTTACAACATAAAAAGACGCGTCATATAGCGCATTAAATAACAGTTATTAAATACCCTCGCGTGGTCTATTAGCACTAAAAAGCAGGTAAATGCACTATCGTGACGCATCGTCGGTCACGGTCACGATTTATATGACCTAACCTCCAATAAAAATAATACAGATGAATTATGATAATTGAGGAAAACCTTCAGTTGTTCTATATTTCTTTCATTTCCAGTTTTGGTTTGGATCTATTAGAGAAATGGTAAATCTATTGTCTTTTAAATCATGCAACTAACAGGTGTCTGATAAGTGGAGTGTTATGATAACGATAAAATAGTTTTGAATATCACATACATGTTTCATAAGAGAAAATATTTATAGGTATAATTGTGCCTGACACAAAAGTGTAAATAAATTGAATGAGAATTACTAACAATGGATTGAGTCACGAGAAATTCGCAGACCTACAGAACTTTAATGGGTCAAATATAAATATTGGCATTGCTCTTTATAAGGAAAACTACATAATACATGTGAAAATCTAATTTTGCGCGTGTATATTGTAAAATAGTCCCTTTGTGTAGCTTGAATAAAAGTGGATTACAGATATTACCTCGTTCCTTGATTAACGCTTTTCAATTTGACAAAGCGCTATTTATAGCTCTACGGTGAAAATATTTCAGCTCTAGAAATAGCTTCCATCAACCTGTTTACGAAGCTCGCAGGCTTTCGCCCTAAAGTTATAATTTATTTCGTATACATGTTGACTCATCTCAGCTCAACGACAAATAAGCGAGGCCGTCTGTGGCGCGCTCTTCTGAGCGTGAATTAAAAAATATCTGTCAAAACAAGCTTCGTGTGGGCGACGTTTACTCCGACTTCGGTTCCTATGCCTATGAAGAAACCATGCGTTGAAATAACTTCGTGTTTTCTCCCATGTGACCGTGGTTTTATAAACCATTGCGTTATGTCCGGTAGAAATAGACAATCCACTCTGACCGAGCGAAGGTATTTCAAGGCTCGCTGCAGACAAACAAAAGGCGTTTCGAATCCACTGATGCTGCTTCTACACAATAAATTGGGAAATTTCATTTGACAGAAAAATTAATCAGAACAATTGTGCCAGGTAGACGGTATGCTCATAAGGATATTTGGGACCTGAATATCCGCAAAAAAATCTTTATCCTTCGTTACAATCAATTTAAAAAAAACGCCTAGAGTTTTATAAATCATTATTATTTATATTTGCAGATCATAATAGCTAAATAACAGCGAAAATCTCCTTGATTTCAATTATTTTTATGTTATTAATAGTGTTTTTAATTATTTTTGAGATTTATTGAAAACTTTAAATTGTGTTTAGTAGAAGATAACATTTGATTTTGAATAAATTATAAATTTATGATTTAATAAAAGGTAATCCACATTTTATACATTTCGGTGGCCATATTTGGGCTATAAACAAACCTAACCTGTATTTCTGTTTTACGTAATGAATTTGGGTTCATAATTAAAAATTTATGTTTACGGATAGATCAAGTGATATACGAAACAATTGAACAAACAATAAGGTATAACTCTCTGTTTTAGAACACATATTAGGTACGGAAATTTTCCCAGTGAACGTAAATTACATGATTGTAATATTGTTGTTGTAGTAGCCAGTCCTAAGACTGATCTTATGTAACCCTCCATGGTACCCTTTTCTGCGCAAGCCATTTCATTTATACATAACTACCATATCTCGCATACTCCCTAATATGCTCAACGTATTCCATCGTTCGTTCTCCTCTTCTGTTGTCACCCCACACACTTCCCTCTAATTCTAATTTTACTAGACCCTTGTGTCGCAAAACGTGACCTATTAATATATGCATTCTCACGGTCAAAGTCATCCATATTGCTCTCTCTTCTCTTCTGCTGCGAACTTTCAGTTCGTTACTCTATACAACCAGAAAATTTCAGCATTCTTCTATAGCACCACGTTTAAAAATATTCTATTCTTTTCTGTTCTGCAACTCCTACAGGCCATGTTTTGCACCCATATAACGCCGCACTCCATACTAACATTTTTAATAGTGATTTCCTAATATACACACTTATATTACCCGTAAGTAAATTCCTCTTTTTTGTCTGACATATCCTACTCTTTATGTCTACTATACTTCTACTATCCCTAGTTATTACTCTTCTTCCTTAACTTTCTTCAAAATATCAATTCCCAATGTAACAGCCTTTGTTATTCCACTGTTTCCCGTACTACAATCCAATACCTTGGTTTTCCCTATATTAATCCTGATGTACTCTTCCTCCAGGACCATGTTCATGCCATTTATTATTGTCTCCATGTCTTCTTCTGACTTCTGTAAAACTTCATTATCATCGGCACAACGTAATGATTTTATTTATTCACCTTGCAGTATGATTACGTTCCCATATTATGTTTTAACTTTTAAGAGCATGGGCGACAAACTTCATCCTTGTCTTGTTCCTTTCTTTATTTCTGCTTTTTTCATTTCTTCAATTCTAATTACTGTTGACTGTCTTCTGTAGAGGTTATGGATAACTCTTCTTTCCTGGTATTTAATTCCTCTCGCCTTTCACATCCTTAGTAGTGTGTTCCAGTTCACATTTTCAAAGACGTTTTCTAAATCTACAAATGCCATGAACGTCGGCCTGTTTTTTCTTATTCTGTCTTCTAAAATTAGACGCAGAGTCAAGATTGCTTCTGTTGATCCTACATTCTTCCTAAAACCAAACTGATTTTCTCCTAAATCACATTATATTTGACGGTCCATCCTCCTATATACTATTTACGCTAATATTTTGCACGCAAAAACAAAAGAAATTATTTATTGTACTACATATCGTTCATCGTTTAAGCATTCTTACTGAAAAAATATCAAATTCTAATTACAATATTAGGAATAAAATGGAGTATGCTTCATCTCAAATAAACATATGTCAAAGTGTGTTAACGAGAAAAGGTAGATGAACAAATATGCACAGTTTGGCAATAGTGACCCGAATAAACTATTAAGTGATTTGGATGTCTAAATTGACGAGTGGAATTGACTAAAACATTAATATAGATACAAAGTTATTGCTATACATAAATAAATATAAATTTTGGGGATAAAAAGGCTTTGGACTCTTTACTTTTTGGTTCTTGGGTCCCAACATCAAAGTAATGAAATCACGAGAATCATTTTGAACCGGAAAGGAAATATCGGACAGAGTTTGTTAATGTAGGTTCGGAAACCTTTTCCCCATGATCATCATTATCATTGGAAATTGAACTTTACTCAAGAGAGATTTCATTTTCCGATGCAGCATTTGTTTCTCACGCTGCTTCGTGAAAGTGCGAGTAATTCGCATTCAGTGATTTGTGTACGGGTGCCTTATGTTAGCATATAAAATGGAGCTTCAAACGTACGTATTGATGAATTGGTAACGCGTAGCCATTTACTTGATGCTACCAGGTAATTTGGCATTCTATTTGATCGCCAAATGTACTGCTCGGTTCATACAAAAAAGTATGCTTTCTCCGATGACAAAGCCTGATTTAGAATACCAGTGTAAGGGTACATATTTCGTTTCCCGAAATTGTTTGGTATATTCTTCTAAACAGCTTTTCGTCAACTGTCAAACTCTCTTCCTGTATTCCGGGCAAGTATATCAACAGTTACAGAGGAAAATAACAACTCTAAGCCAGACCGACTTGTAAATATAGTATCATTTCTTATTATTATTCCTTCTTTCATAGGCATAATTTAAAATAAAAGTGGCTCATACTGTATGCTACAGATGAGTTCAGATCTTAACCTTAACTAAAGAGTATTCAGAAAATATATCTCCAATAATATTTTTATTTTCAAAAAGGAAAATGGAATAAACAGTTTCGTAAGATTAATACTATACTATTCTAAATAGTGCATGTTTAATTTGCGTAATTATTGAATACTCTTACTAAAAGGTGAGATTTTTCAAGCACTATTATTTTTGGGAATTCGATTGAAGTGAAGCGAATTGATAAGAATTTTCTCAATTTGTCACAGGCGCCACTCCCCGAGGTTCCATTCTTTGATTCGCCTTCTCGTTTCTTTCCACTTTATTTCCCTCTCTAGGAATGTCAGCGCTATTGACTTTCCGCGGACGGTCCTGGGAACAGTAAATGTCATGTATATTTAATTCGTTTCCAATATAAGACCAAGTTGTGGTGATACTTCGATCTTCTTTCTCTTGAAATCGGCCTTCTAATATGGTACAATATAAAAGAGGTTTTATCTGAAAATAAACATTTAATTCAGATAAAAAAGTAGAACATTACACCACAACGTGTCATTTCTTTCTTTGGAACCTCTACAGGAGCAAGATAACATTTGTGTAAATCCAAAAATCCAAACACGATATTAATAACACAATTATATGAAAATATATTAAATATTATTTTCAATTTACCAAGTTTTCTAGTGCGCTTAATGTAAACAAATTTTAACTATTGAGTGTACTGTTTAAGATTGAAATTAACAATGGATTCTTTTAACTCTTTATTTGTAATTATAAAATATGTATGTTATTGGTATCTGTCTTCACATTAATGGTAAAATGTTTATTATTCATCAAACGTGAAAAATATTTACGTTCTTCTTCTAAACGTTTTACAGATTCTCAATCAAAATCATTGCTGCTTGAATAAATATATTTTGCAAAGACTAAATAATTCTTGAAGGATGAATTACAAATGTTTTATTTTTCATTAATTCGAGCTATTAAAAAGTTGCAAGGTACTTCTCAGAACTTCATTTTTTATAAAATATTTTGGACAGAGTTTTAGTGAAAGGAATATATATTTAATTTTCAAAAATTCAATACGTCTATACTGTAGTTTTAAAGTAAGTGTAGAACTATAAAAATAACATTTAAGATATTTTAACAGAAAGAAGATGTTATTTATGTAATTTATTTCAATGGATATAATCTGATATATTTTATGTAACGGATAAGAATTCAGTAGAGGACATTAACAATTTTGTGAAACGTATTTGTATTATACTACTGATTAGATAATTTTACTGCTTTATCTATCATATTTTTTGTGGGAAAAGAAATGGTTAGATATTTAATTAAAGACTGCCCGAATAAGTAAATATCTTGTTGTTAGTAACTATATAGAACTTATCCAGAGAATTAAGAGAACATTAAAATTTTATTCAGGACGCTACTGTATAAAAAATATTGAGTAAATTATTCTATTGAATTTTGGGGATGATACAGAATCGAGATAATTGTAACTATTAATCATATTCAACTTGAGTATATTTAACTATGCGTCCATAAAAATATAGATACTTTATTTCTATTGGAGTCACAACTTATCAGACGGAGTGGAATGAATTTAAAACCAAATAGCAAACTTTCTTTTGAAGCAATATTTGCTAAAAACGAAACTTGTTAAAATGATTCAGTAAAAAAAGATCTCCATTTTTTACGATTAATTTAAAGAAATAGTTAATGGTACGAAGCAAAATTTTAATCAGCTGCAATCAAGGAATCGTCATTGGGAATTGTTGTTAGCCGATGCTATAATTAAAAGTATTATACCGTTACATTATTTAGGGGGTTTCCAATATGAATAATGGAATGTTTTATTTTATTTAGCGAAGACAGTCATAATTTTCTTCTTTTGTGTACCATACCATAAAGTCTAAAACTACACTCGTGCACTAACAGAACAGAGTACCCATTTCTCTCCATTTATTACATTGTCTGAAAAGCAGGTCGTTCCACACAACGTTCACGCTGTGATTGATTACAGGAAACACGCAATCTAATAATTAAGCAGCGACCAGAAATGAACACCTCGACTTGAGGCATGAGCCCAACGACATAATTTATCTCTCTGCAGGTTCCATATTGGCAAAGGAATTACAGTAAAACGCATTCAACGCAGCCGTGCACGGCAGTTTTGAACTCAAGTGTATTTATAGACACAGGTCACTCAATTACCAGATGTACAGGTTGTACAAGAAGTAATGGGACAAACTTAGAGTGGAGATTAAGGGAGTCAATACAATACAAACATTTTTCGGTCTTGGGTTTTTTGTAATGTTTACAATTTGAGGAAAGAAACCTGAAAAATGATATTTAAAAAGCTTTATTTCCGCCTCACCACTGTCGTCATACAAGTGCACCAATGGAAATAATAATGGTCCATGTAAAAGAACTCTGCAAATACCGTACTACACGTTAATAGAAAATGTCTGCTGGAAGTAGTGACTGTGTGTGGCCCGCGGGTTTGCATATACCCAGGTTCCCTCGCATGAAAAGTGGCCTCGTCAAAAAGGCAAATTTCAAGCTTCCGAATCAGGGATTGTTCGACTGTTACTGGAGAAACCATTGGTAGAATCATCAGAGGAGTGATTCATGAATTACATTCCTCAGTATTCTTGTCTTAAATTGTGCAGTAACGAAGCACCACTGACCAAAATTCCAAGAGGGAAAAATATTTGTTTCGACCCATTGTAGCCAATCAACTGACACAGATCTAAGACATTATTTTTATTTATTCACATTTCTTACGTATAAAATAGAGAATAAGTTTGATGACTAACATAATATAATAAAGAATCAATTAGTTAAAATATTTAAATTTTGAGTTAAATGAAACTAAACTTGTTAGGGGCTTAGCTGAATTCTAAAGAAAGACAAGAATGGAAAAATGTCTACTGGCCAGAGAACGTTTCTCTACCACTGAGCTAATCAGAGTCGACGTCCAAGGACCTTTCTTTGACATGGATTCTAAAATTAGAATGTTATGCATTAGCAATTGTACATTAAAAATATAAATTCAAACAAAATCGGAGTAAATTTAACAATACAACGACGATTAAGTTTCAGAATTTTCAACTTTAAATATGCACATCAGATAAATTTTACATATACATGACAATCTAAATCCTCTAATTTTCCTTATTGTCCATTTAATTTAAAGGAACAATTTGTTTCTTGTTTATCATCGCACCCCGTCGACTTGACTGTAGAATCATTTCAATTTCACTGCTATTAATTAGACCTACGTGTGTGAAAGGTAATTTTAGTAAAATCGAACTATACAGAAGTCAAACGTTGGCCGTTAAGGGGCTTTGGACCATTAAAAAATACTTTCATTGTCTCCTCATTAAATTATATTTATCTCGTACTAATCTTCTGCGATTTTTAAGCAGTATCGTTAACCTGTTCGCCAATTTGGACTTTTAACGGCATTTCTTCTACCGACCGACGCTTCTGTCTCCCGATATGATATAGCACAGAATCAAATGCGAATATAAATTTATATTTATAATAGAAACCATAAATACGGTCCAATGATAATTCATCAAACATTACTGAAATATTGTAAATGTTTTAATTTAAGAATTTTATATTAAACCCAACACGGAAAATAATTTAGTTTAACCTTTAACCCTTCTTTTTTCTCACCGCAAAATAAAACCCCCAAATTTAATTGATAGGCGTTTACAAGTTAACGTATGTTAATACATTCTTTGGTACTTTATCCAACAGCTTATTTATTAAATAAAAAATACAGCCAATGTTTCGGTAAAAAATTAATTAAAATTCAATTAATGTAATTCGACGTTTTGTCCATACTTGTTGACGTCATCAGGTAACTACACAAAAAATTAAAAAATTAATATTTAATACACAACATTTAGATTAGAGGTAGAATATGCGCTATAAATTATGAAATGTTTCATTTGAAATACATTCTCTTTTACACCGACTGACACGTATTTAGTAAAAGGTTTAAAATATACTCTTTGCCCAAGGAGAGAAAACCGAATAACTAAACACGTTTATTTTCCTTTGTTGTTATTGTGAATTTAATTACAATGAGTAAGAGGGAATTTTATTTGTAAATATTTAATACTAATACTGTCCGCAGTGGTATTAAAATTTAATTTTATCATTTGACAGGTAATTAATTGAACCAGTTGCCTGACACACAATCTTATAAATGCCAGAAAATTATCGCTCGTCACGTTTTAATTTAGGATCAGCATTTACATTTTCTAAAAACATGCGGACGAGGTATGAATATAAATTGTTAGAATGCTTGCAGTGTATCTATTATTTTTAGAAGGCGTACTTATTGAGGTAAATTGTATTTTAAAGAAATTGAGTGATTATTCTAATCGAAAAAATTTAGGTAGGGGGTAAGGTGTTTGTCATTATAGGAGTTTTATTAGTTACGGTTCCAAAATATTTTCCATCGTGTGTGATTGTAATAAATTCAAAAAAATGTTTTTTTTTGAGCAAAGCAACTAATGGAAGTGGGGTATATTCTACCATAAACATTAGGATCAAAGAGTTTAAACATTTAATACAAAATGGTTCGTGTGGAGAGTGCGGAAGTACTTTCCTTTGAAGTTCTCATCTTTTATAGCTACATGGGATTTTTGTTTGAGAGACGAATTTACTACTTCTACTATTTTATAACTTGTTCGAGGGGAAACTGTTTCCAAGTGTAGATGATTTAAGTTAGACGCTTCAATTTACATTTTTATAGGCTTCATGAGGGTTTCCAAACTAAGTTAGGAACGACGTATGAATTGATCGTTCGTAAAGTTTCTCGGTTAAGGTTATAATTTTTTCCTCTACCTCAAACACATATTAATTGCAGTAAAATTCTTCTATTAAACCTTATATTATCAGGTTTATTTTTTACAGTGTAATTTTGTAATATCAAAAATAAATTAAGTTATACAACATTATTACTTGAAGGAAATGTCTACACATCTAAAAGTCTTTGTCATTTTGTCAGCGTGTATGACCAAGCTATAGGCGCCCAACCTACTTTGTCGAATTTAACCAAATTTGGTAAACGTGTTCCTCAAGGCCCGAAGTTACCCAAAATCTTTGAATTTTTTAAAAATATACTGAAATTATATATGTGAAAAAAGTGAAAAATGTTATATTTAAAAGGTTTCATGTCACTTACAGGCATCGAAATCTCCAAAAGTGATTACTGATGACTATATTCTTGATCAATAATACTATATATATTTTTAAGTTATAAACGTCTCATGTAAAAGTATTATATTAATAAACTTTTTTAAAAAAAATATGTGACCAGAGTGAAAATTATAACAAAACTCCGTTTTTTCAACATTTTGAATGTGTTTTTTTCGGTTGTTTTCCGCCTATATCACAGTCTGTTCTTGAAAAAACGAGTAGGGGCTTAATGTCTTTGTCTAGCCGATACCTACCAGTAGATTTATTTATGTGCAAGACAAACGTCCCCTGAGCTAAAGCAGAATAAAAAACTCAAATTTTGAACCCTTCCTACTTTAGGCCCCTTTAGTTTGAAAGCTGGGTATTTTAAAAAACCTCTGAGAGTTCACAATCGATTGCCAATTTTATTTTCTACAATTTTGTTCATATAACCGTTTCTTCTCAGACCCCCTGTAATAGGTTGAAATTATATCTTTCTGTAAAGAATTTAGCATTTAGACGATTTTTCTCCATTTACACAACCTAGGATTGAAAATTTAGGGTTTTATATACAATTACCACGAGTGTTTACATCTTGAGCATAACAATGAATGTAGTGCACCCTCAAGCACTGTAATAAACTTATGTTTAGTTACATTCCTGCTTTATTAGTCACGGGAACCCGAGCAACGCCGGGTACTTTAGCTAGTTTAGCGTAAAAGTCAATGCCAATATGCAAACGACAGGAATAATTATTTTATGCATGAATGTGACTACACATTTTTCGTATCCCTTCATGAAAAAATTAAAGTCGTAACCTTTTGTTGTTTCAAGTAAAATACAAATTTGAAAAACATTTACGTAAAGGTTTCGTGTCCGATACACTCATCAAGATTTCCAAAAGTGATTGCCCACGAGAGGTTAGTATGGAGGGTTGCATCATACCAACAATAACACAGTTGAAAAGTTAGTGTTTAATATATGCAATATGGTGCGATTTTTACAATGACGTAATAAATTTTACAGTTACTTGAAACTTGACAGTCCTGCAATGTTTAGTACTTCACAAATGCTGTCTAGCTTCTCATTTAGTATAATAAGGGATCGGTTTGCTGGTCATCATAAATTGATTTCATACTTTATTAGTCAATTTTTTGTTTCTTCGAGATTTTTGACGTTTTATAATATGAATGTTTGAAAAGGGTGTTTCAGTTCCATATTCATGTTGATATTTTATTTTAATGTTTTAGAGATTCAAATATATTTAGACAGATGTATTGATGAACCCATGTAACAGTAATATATTTACCAGATAAGAAATATGTTGACTTGTGGATCACGATGACACATTTTAACATAATATATACAATAACAAGAGTGAAATATATTCAGTAAATTTTGTGACATCTCTGAGAAAAGAATAAAATTCATACGAAAACAATTCCTGCGATACGGACGCGACTCAGCTCCGGTGTAGAAGTTTACGACGGCTTCAACAAGTGGATTTTCCTCACCCCAGTTCGCCTTTCTCTTTGCTTAAGAGTGAGCTTCCGCCATATTTTGCTGCTGAGGGCTGGAATCTACAATAGGGAAGGCACAATACTGGAATTCCGGGAGGGGCGTGCAGAAACGCTGGGGCTATTGGTGCCTTCTGCGATGTACTCGTACATCTCGAGAGAGAAAAAAAACAGCGACGTTTTACTACCAAGATTGCCAAAGCAAATAGGAATATATTCCCATAACGTTTTCTCTGCAGTCAAACCAAATCTCTACGATTGAATACATATCATCATGTGTTCAAATATGGTTCTTAAATACTTACATTTCTCTTTTTGAATGTGTCTTACTCAACTTAAAATTATTCGAAAGTTATAATGAATAGTAAAAATTACATAGTTACTTTTAAATTTACTTCAGTTATTAAGCCATTTCTAATATTTAATTATGATTTTTAATTTAATTAAATAATAATAATAATAACCGCAGGGAAAATGTAAATAAAGTTACCAATATTCAGTAGTAAATTCATAACCAATCAATTTTATTAACAAACATGTCACAATTAGATTGAATATATCAGGTAATCCGACAATAATTTATTAGATAAAAAGATTAATGACTGAAAAATGAACTTCAACATTTTACCTTACATAGCTAACATACAATACAAACTAATTGACTTGTTTCATAATTACCGTGTAGATGGTGTTTCTAAATCAATAAATATTTTAAATTTCGTTCAAAATATTAAAGACAAAATTAACTTTTTGGAAAGACATAGTGTGAATCTACAAAATTACTTGTTTAGATTGTAACGCATTGTATATCGGACAAACTAAAAGAGCTTTAAAAACTTGCATTAAAGAACAAAATACAACATCAAATTAGATATTCAAAAGTACACAGTTGTGTACAAACACATACATGGTAATAATCACAATTTCGATTGGCAAAATGTGGAAATTTTAGATGAAGAAAATAATTACTTCTCGAGAATTATGAGTGAAATTTTGTATATCAGGTGCAACCCTCTTGAAATCAATTTTAAAAATGACACGAATAATTTGAACAATATTTATGATACTCTTTTGTTGTAGTAGTTCAACACTTTAATATTCTTCTCCATTGTTAACATTTACCTGCCGAAAGCACGCATTGTTACACATCATTTCGGCCGTAACCTCACATTTAAATTCAATAATCTTTTCGACTCAAGGAGTCAAGGAGAAATATGAAGTATTGCTAAATTTGTAAGTTTTTAACCATGAAATATAATTCAAAATGGTAGGACAGAACTCAGAATTAATTTATTGTAATATTATGATTATTGTAATAAACCTGAAGAAGTCTCAAAATGGAGATGAAACGTCGCTTTTGTTAATAAATAGTTATATATTTAATGCTGACCTTTTTGGCCGTCTTTTTATTTATTGTAAGTATCGAAGTTTATTATAAACCGATTTTAGATGAACACACAATTATTTATGTGGAGTTTTCTTTCTCTTTCATTTCGATATACAGTAACCGCGAACATATGAGCGCAGCGAGAAATGCTGTTGCTTCCCATAGCTTTCTGGCCAACATTCCGCTTATCTCTATTCCTCAGGGAACATTCGCCGGAAATACAGTATCTCCGGAGGCTGGCCTGGACCTAGTCCGCTGGAATTGTTACGGAATAAACAATCCTAAAATTGCTATACAACGGAATTTATCGGAATTAAACTAAGAAAACAAATTATCTGTTTCATTTACGAATTAACGACATTTAAGAAACGCCTTGAATATACTCTGGTGCATATTCATTTAAATACAACATTTTAATAATATAAAAAAATTTAGGCTTCTAAAAATCATCAAACCAATTTTTTATATATATTTGAGCACCTGAAGAGGGAACAAAGCGTAGGAACGAAACGTATTAGTAATATTTGTACCAACGAAACTTATTACTAATTTTTGTTTTATTACAATTTTATCACTTTATTTTATGAAAACTTTATTTATTTATTGTATTACTGTTTGCCAATTTTTTCAACATTTACGCGTTGAGTTATTTGTTTGTATCACATAGAACTGGTAACTACCGACATTTACTTAACTCGCAATAGATCCAAACGTTAGCGTTGCAGTATTGTTACTAAATCCTTTATACTTCCACGGCGTTAGTATAACAACTTCTGCGAGTCTAAACAATGCACACAAGTCTGTTTGTGGAGTAGGCTCTGTTGCGCAGCAACGTCTATAATTGTCTAGCACGTAGACGAGTGCACTTCTCTGAAGTTTTATGTTGACATTCCTTCTCGTCTGTCTGTCGACGTCGTCAGTAAAAGAACAGGAATTTTTCGATTATGAATTTTTTGTCAACATATTGCCAACAGAATGCTACTGAAACGGGCCATTGCTGCAAAGACCATTGAAACGTGGATAAGACGGGATATTATAATTAAATGACTGAGGTATTAATATTCCCACGTAAAGATACCATTGATCCTCAGTATTGGTGCTCAAGGTAAGGTAAATATTAAAAACGTTTTTCATCATTTAAATACAAAACTATCTCAAGGAATGAATTAAACCGATTACAGAACATTGTGTTTAGAACAAAATCCATCACCTTAAATTAATCTGAGGTACATATACATTCCTCCTCCAATATATATCATAGTATTTCTATGCTTTTGAATGCCTTACAGTGTCATCGTGCATGACCTTTTCACTTCACTCTAAAAAACTCATTTTCTTTCCTTTTACATCATTTTCAAAAACGTTACTTGTCTGCTTCTGCTGCCTCGTGATTTTCATGGAAACCTAATTTTTGGGTTCGAGATTTTACACGCCAAGGAATGTTGGAATCCTGACGAGTCGAAATTCGTATCAAACTCTTCAGATCACATGTGTTTTGTCGTGAATTTACTTAAATAAGGCATTTATAACCTCAAAACCTTACACTGGCTATTCGGTGAGTCCAACCCTAACGCTGGGTAAATGCTTTCAATAGTCCCTTTTTTATTTGGGAAATTAATCTATATGTGGTGAAAGTCTACCTTTCATTCTCATTGGTATGAACAAGTAATCCTTGCTTTTTTAGTCTGAAAATATTTTAGTAATGAGTTAGGAATTTGAAAGAATTTCTGATCTCTGACATCAAAATTAAGATTTTTTTACTCTCACTGTCGACATTTTCTACAGTCATTGCGTGGAATTAATAAAAACTCACACTTTAGTTAGATTTTTGTAAAAATTTTCTTGCTAAAATTCTTGTTGAAACCAAATAAACTCGAATAGTGGTATTTTCCTCTTATGTACCAGCACAAAACACTACAATATAATTTACAACACGACTTCTATATCTTAATTTTAAAAGTTTTGGTTAAATAACAACAGATTATCATTTGTAGAAACGGTATTTATAGGTTATGAAGGATGAAAATCGGGAACAATGTTGGGGGGAAGGTTTCGACCTACAGCCGTGTAAAACGATCTTTCACGTTCGTCGTTGAGTAAGGGAGCTAATTTAATGGCTTTTGGAGTGTTCTTGTTCCGGTAAAGAGAGAATTAGTACTTCACCAGTCACGACTACGTTAGTGAGGAGAGCGTTTAACTTTGACAAGGGTCTAAAGAGAAAGGCGCTGCTATCAGAAACAGACGAGTACCGTTTGGATTTGAATTTTTAAAGCTGTTTTTAAACGACTTTCTCGTTTCATTCTTCAATGTAGTTATTCAGTAAAACGAAAGGTCAAACTATAACAAATTTTAGCTTATTAATATAGTTATTGGTGAAGGTTTCCACTCCTTTTGAGATCTAGAATAATTTCCTTCCATATTCCCGACAACTTATCGTTCTCGTTCTTACTTTACTTTCTACATGGAATGACAATAGTAAAAAAAAGGACTGTTTCGGAAACGTATTATCGTCAACACACGTTTTATTTTTATTTTCATTCTGAGTTAAAATTTTGAGAAATCCACCCTGATGATTCTCTCTCGTTGATATTATCTGACCCATCACTAATTTTTAAAAAAACTTTTTTTTAATGTTTTCTCAACTACGAGTTATTGAACTATTGGTTGTAATTGTTTTATTAAGGTTTGAATTAAATTTTTATCATTTAACTTCCGATAACTTTAAAATAATTTCAATAGCACAACCATTTCTCAATACAGATTTTGCTATAGATGAAATTATGAAATTTTATACGACACCGTCAACTCGATGCATTGAAAAATGTCACTTTTATTATGTCAGTAAATCGTAGAAAAACATTCAAAATCAACAATCTAATAGACGTATTAAGACATTTCGTTATTTCTCATCCCCATGATCTTTCGAGCATGTCGTTATTATGGAAATAATCTACTAGAAATAAAAGACAGTTCAAAACGCAAGCTGATGGATCTAAAGGCCAAGAAATTGGTAGGAGGTCCAAACTATCACTTGAAATTAAAATCATAATCTACATGGTAATCGAAAAGTCACGCTTATTCACTGCAACTGATCCGGTTTCACGGAAACCGCCGATTAATCGGGTATTAAAAACTCCTCATCCGGAAATTTCTTAAGTAATTGGTCTACAACTAACGCATATGAACGACTGGTAAAATAGAGTTCAATAAGAAACACAATGTTTATGAAGTCCTGTATTCCGCAATACTACAGACGTCATGTGACCAGTACAGAATTTAATGGTCCCTAAATTGCTGTGAGCGGATCTTGCGGGTAGTCGATGGAAATATTTTAAGTAAACTCATTTTTACAGATACATCTATTTCGAATTGCGTGAGGAATCGATCCGTTTGTGTAAAACATTCCCGAAGCCAAAAATGGTTTATAATATTAATCTGTGGATGAACTAGAGAGTGTAACTTAACCAAACTGCAGTGAAATTAGCAAAAAGTATTACGTATAGTCTCTAATATGCTACGGTTTCATGACCTGGATATAACACCAAACACGCCATGACTGAACTGTATTTTGGAAATATAAAATGCATGTGGGTTTAAACAGTATTGGCGAAGTGATTTAAGGAATATGTAAGGACTTCTCTCTGGACCTTGTAATGTCAAATAAATTCTTAAACTTTATAGAATTAGCATTGTAATATTTTGTTACTGATAGACTAAAATAAATGTAATGGGAGGGGGGGGGGGTGGACCTACTTCTCTTTGCATCAACGCACTTGTACTACAACACAGGGCCGTGGCGTTCCCCTAAGATCGTTTCTTATTTGTTTTGACTCAAGAACTAACAAATAAGACATTGTAAGACGAAATCTTTCCATCATTAATCAATCAATTGCCGAGTTATTGAAATACGAAAAAAATAAGTTTACGTATAAAAGTTTCCTTTGAGGAGGAATCAACCGCTTTGTAAACAGTTTTCGAAATAAGGAGTTAGTGAACCCGTCAGAACTGTGTAGCCCTCGAGACAGGAGAACGTTGGACCGTGTTAATCAGGCCATGCAAACGTTAAGCTCTCGAGCCAATACGGTGGATTGGCACATTCACTGGGGATTACGGACTGCAAATAGTCGTGGGAGTCAGCTGCGGCTGTGTCGATAAGAACATGTCGAATCGGGCTTGACCTATCACCGCTTTCAGTAATCCAACTCATAAAATTAATTATTCTTTTTTTTAATATTCTCTACGAGGCATGGAAATTTTGAGTCCCTGGCAGCGATTGTACGAAATGGATAAGGTATTTAAGGAGCCCTTGATAATATACTATTTAATTTCTGTTAGCTGTATCTTAGGATCGCATCAATGATTATAAGATTATATTTCCACTTAGATATATAAAGTCATTTATATATTAATTTTTATTTGAGACCACAATGCTTACAACGAAGCTCGGCCATGAAGGTTATGAAACAATATTATAAAATCAAGACGACCGGACCGGGAATCGAATACGGATCCTCTTCTTACTGGGCGAGCTGTCTCCCATCTGTGGAATCCGAGTCGACTCCACATTCCGGACCGAGCTTTCTTCACGTCATGACAATTAATGGATATTACGTATGTTAAAACTGTGTTAAGAATCTGGATGATTATTTGAAGTAGGAAATTCAATCATTTGAATTTATTAATATATCAAAATTATCCATAGTTTTCTTTCTTATTTCCTGCGATAGGTTTGATAGCCGCAGTCAAAAAATTGGTTGATCATCAAAATTATCATTCTGTTTTTTGCCACAATTAAGTCCTGTCTTACACTGGAGAGCTAAGAAATAAAACATCCAAAATATTCATATATTCAAAATTTTGTGTTCATCCGGAATAATACATATTAAAAATAAATAATTTCACAGTTATGGCTTTAATAGATGATCCTCGGTTAATCAACAGCTCAGGTCACTGGGTTTTCCGAAAGGATCTGAATTATATGCACTTAAGTACTCTGATTGGACGGCACCGACCGGACCCCACGGTATATACAGAATGGAATTTATACTTACAAAATATAATAAACCGTATAATAATATTTCCAAAGCTAATTTAGATAGAATTGTGACTGACAATATTCTTTCGACATAATAAAGACAAATATGTTTGCATTTCAATACATCCATAGTATTTATCCTCTGTCTATACAATGATTTTGACTACCTACAAATTTATAACTGAGATGATCTGAATCCCCAAAGGATTTTAATCATTTTCAATAAGTATGAAAACTCCTTTAATAAATATTAATTTGTTATTAATAAATATTCATTTATTAATTTTGTTTAAAAATAATTCACCCAAAAATTATATAGATGATCCAACAACAAATGAAAATCAAATTTAAACATTATCACAAAACATTAATAATATGCACCAAAAATTAAAATGAACAAAAAACACAGTAGTGAAGGTCAATAATAAATTAGACACGGATTAGTTTAGAAAACCTGTTTTTAATGGCGCATTACGAAATTATCATTCTAATAATCCTTTACACTATAAACAAAAAATGTTTAAAAAATTTAAGAACTAGAGCTTTAATATTAATATATAAAAAATTCCTAAGATAAATACAATAAAATATTAAAGAATTTCTCAATAAAACTACAGAAACTTAAACGATAAAATAGTGATTTGCCGAAATTATGATCAAAATATATAGTCTTAATTTATGTAAACAATAAAGATGAAAATAATTAGACGTCAATTCCATTAAGTAATAATACTGTAACAGAAATGAATAACCCAATAAAAAATTATTAAAATAAATGCACAATATTTTATATTGATGAACTGACAACATAAGTAGTAAAAATATTTTTACAATACCGGATAAATTAAATTAAATCCAGTTTAAACCAGATAAATTTACAAAGAAAACTAGTTTAAATCTCAAAGGCAAAATTAAAATTAATGAACAAAAATTATAGATTAAAAATATAGTGACAAAATATATTGGACATCTGGTACAAGTGTTGGATGAAATCGATGATCCACGTCAGAACAATTAGAAAAAAAGTTTGGGACGTAGTTAAGTAATTTTAAATTTTGTTACATTTTAATTAATTGCATAGAGCATTATAGTACTTACAAGGTAATATAGGAAGTGTAAAAAGGTCTTCGTAGAGACGGGCAAAGCAAAACTATTGATCAAAAATTAATACGTGAAACTTTTTAAACTAAATTAATCTAAATTTATTCATGGAGTTTTGAATATTATTGCCAAGGTTTTAACATATATAAAAAATAATAATATTTATAAAGAATAATTTATGTTTATTAAAGGTCAATTACGATTCTCGACTCTTGTTTTTAGTTGTGTGAAATTTTATATTTCACAAGATGTGAATCAAAAGTTGTATATTTTAAAGCTTACTTGATCATTTTGGTTCAGACGTTATCGTAAAAAGTTGATGTTCAAGAATAGATATTATCAGCATCTGGCGAATAATCCAGGATCATTTATCGTCCAATATGGCCAACAATAATGAAAGTTAGCTCCCGAAGCCACAATTTCCCGATGTTTGTTATATGGCTTCCCGGCCGGATTTAATAACAGAGACTGACCGCTGTTTCCTCGCAGAAGCCAATGAAACAACGAAAGACGATGTAATTATCAGCAGCCTCTGGACTGAAAAGAACTCTCCCTGGCTAATAGCTCCACGATCACGGATCCTGCCTCTCATTACCGTGCTTAACGATTCGCTCCTCAAATTACACGTATCAGGAAATACTGGCTCAGGAATATTTTAATAGTGCATCATTTAACGAACAAATAACTCCACTCTCGCTGAAGGCTATAACCCGAAAAATGTTACATGCACGAAACGATCCACTATGTGAACATGAAACTTGAAGAGCCGTAAAAGAAAACAGTTCATTAAAGATACTCAACAGTAAAAGTTTGGAAATTTTATAATTATATATTACCATAGTACAAAAATCGAGTAAAATAAACGTAAACAATAATACATGTTACTACTTCCCCCGGCGAATAAAAAATATCGGATGAACATGTGGACCATTCCACCTGTTTGAATGTAAAATTTAAAAACCAAATTACCTGTAGTATAATTTCATTATAACACTTCACAAAATATAATGTAGGTTGAGGTGTGCAAAAAATTATTTAGTCGTGTGCAACATGTTTTTCTAGTACTAGGGATCGTCCAGAAGGTCATCGATTAGCAACGTTTTGTGTTCTCCAAACAATGAATATTTTTCGTCGCTCAAACTTCTCATGGTTTCTCCAAGAGTTCAACTATTGTCGCTCACTTAGCGTGCTGAATTTTATAATGCTGACAGGTTGACAGGTCCAGACCCTCGAGCACTTGTGTCAATAAGTTCAGATGAGTCTCAAAGAAACCTTTCAAATTTCCCAAAACTTCTAGTCATTTTGTTCGTAATATATTCATTTTTATTTAAGATAATATATTAATGTTAAATAGTCTGAAGAAAAGTCCAGTTACTTCCTTTACTTTATTACATCTTTTCTTACTAACTCATCTCTCTCATTCTTCAGTTTTTCATTCTCTTCAATCGAACTAGGTTTAATGCAATGACATTCCCTGTTTTTCTTGGATCTCCAATGATAAAGTCCGTTATAGTGGCATAAACAGGCCAAGTTTCTGCTTTGCAATCAACGGCGCCGCATGAGTTATTTAAGCCCCAGAGCTCCGTTGTCGATATCTCGGTGTCGCGGAGCCTTGTCAAGCACGTTCCCCCAAAAAATAAACGTCGTGTTACTTCTCACAAAGAAAACTCTCTGGTGACACCTCTATTTTATATGCCCGTACAATGGATTACAAGGAACCTCCAACAACATAATTAATGCGATACAAATACAATTTTGTTAATTGTACTGTTAATAAGAAAATAAAAAAACTGTAGAAGATGAAATGCCTGCATATATAATATCTGATACTTGGTTTCGTGTTTAATTCATACGTACGAGGATGGTTTGAAAAATATTCGTCAGTGCTTTACAACTTAAGTGATATAATAAGCTAATTTTTAGGGTCCCCATTTTTCCATTTAGATGCATTTTTTATGAGTAAAACGTACATAGATATTTTACAATCATCTCTAGTCTTCTGAAAATGTAACCTTTCATAAAAACACTATGTATACGTATTCGGAATTGTTTTTATGGATGATTAACCCTAATAAATTCTGCGTGTGTTTATTTTTAATATGGAATAAAATTATTTTCTTTTTCTTCTTCGTATAGCCAGTAGATGTTAATCTTGACATATAATGTCTCAATATTCGCTAATATTGAATTAACGATAATGACGGTACGAGTCCACTAATACTTATCTTGGAAGCAAATAACGAGAGCTGCTTTTAAAGTACCGATACAGATCATTGTATTTCATAGATTTTTAACAGTCCTTACCTAACATCTCAAACTACTTTTGCGCATAGTCACCGCCATTATTCAGACACTTGTCGTTACGGGAAAAGAGTTTTTGTATGCCTTAGTCCAAAAGAAGATGCCGTCTGTGGTGAAAGCTAAGTTTTGCTTCCTGTTTTCACTTCGTCAACGTTGTTGAAATGTTTTCCACCAAAAAATTCCGTCAGATGAAAAGTAACTTGGTGTCAAATTTGGGCCGTAGAGTAGTTGGTCAAACTGTCCCCCCTCACCCCCCCCCAAAAAAAAGATTTGATCATATCTTATTTTATCAGGAGGTCGGCCGCACCGCGGATTAACAGTTATCATAATAAATAATGAATTAAAATACAAAGAATGGCCAAATGTCAGACATATAATTTTGAATTGAACCGTTTCGTCCCCAACTTTCCGCAACATCTAGGGGTGGAATACTAATGAACTGTAGAGGCCCCGAAAATTGAGGACGAAACGTTGAATTCTTCTGTTTTTGACTTTTGGTAATTATTTGTATTTCATTTATAATGTTCCGTCAGATTAATTTAATTATTTTATCTATAAATAAATTAAATCTCCCTCTCGATGAAACGCATATTAAAATATTGCTCCTTTCATCTGACGATAAAAGGAATTAGTAAGAATTATCTAGATTGTCTATTATTGAATTCACTGCTACCTCCTAACAGACAGAGTTCTCAGAAAAAAAATTAAGTTATATGTCATTGGTCGTGGTACTACTTTTCTTTTGATTTTCCGAAAGATAGCTAATTTCTTTAAACTGCCCAGTAGCCATCTGAAAATTAGTCACGACATAAAGCTTTAGAGACCAAGGGTTTTATAATAGTTACCTTACTTTTATCGCCTAAAATGCTACCATTTTATACTGTTGAAAACGTGAACGACTTTGTCTACGCTGTGTTACTGTTTTCTTTCTCATTTTCCCCTGTCAAATTAAATTTAATTGAGTACAATAATTATGATTGCTCACTTTCAGAGGTCTAATTATAAGAAAAGAACTCTGTAGCATTGTTCTTGACTGGTAATTGTTAGGGGCTGGAATTGTGGAATAAACACAAGTGCTTATCAGTAAATGAGAGCGACACATAAAGAGGCTTTCTGGAAGAGCGCCTGATTGGCGTAGCTGCTCGATGTATTATGTACAGCTAAGACGGTCGGGGGAAAATAATGATCCAGCAACTGCTTCTGAGTGAGTTATTGTCTTTGGTCCGTGCGTATGCCCGGTGTGGCAACTGCGCGCATATTGAGTTGCGCCTGCCTCTGACAGTTTCCAAAACGCAGCGAGAAACAAACATCACGCGCCGCGGAGGAGACTAGAGACAGCTTTGTTACTAAAGCAAGACTAGGAGTGGAACTACTCCACTGCAGCGTGGGTAATTAATACACCAAATAGACTACAGCTGCAACAGCCACGGTTTACAGTCTTTCACCAAACCGAGCCTATGCAAGTTAATTGCAATGTACAAACCGTGAGAACCTCTATTGGAACATCGAATAAATATTTACAACACATTCTTTAAGTAAACACTTGGCATCGAATAAAACCTTGTAGCATTCTTACTCATTTATTTCACTTTCCTCTTTCATAAAATCAACGAAAAGTAAAAAAAAACATGTAAGAGATGAAATCTGATAATACCCAAATGAAAGGAGAATAAATCATCCAGCAACAGTGGCGTGAGTCCTTTAGACCAAACGAAAATTGGAATAGAATTTTTTCTTTTTGGTATTAGAAGTAAAGTAGTAATCAAGTCCTTTTAGTACATCCCTTTGAACTGGAATGCGGCTTTCAATCCTGTTTGTAATATGCTAATTTTTATAAATGAGAAGCAATTTACCCAACGCGCCACTCCTCACGTCAGTGTTTATGCAACAACATATCTCATCACCACGCAGTCTTGGACAATCATCCACACCCACTCCTTGAACCTGTGATAAATAAAAGATTTAATGACTATTTTAAGTTAAATGATTCTTTGTTTATTTCTATCAAACAGGTGATATCATTGGATATCTCCCTGTAAATGTTACTATGACAAACTGTCAGCATTTTAGCTTATAGAATTTTATCCTGATTCCTAAATAAATTATGATAAAAAAACCTTATACAGCCTGCGATTCAAATGTCGTAAGAACTTTGTTCAAAACTGTTCAAAAATATTTACTATAGCTTGAGAAAAATTACAGAAGCCATTACGAATTTTGATAAAATGAAACTTCGTCTTCGACATAATTTAGTGACGATGTTACTGGTATGAATAAAATATTAATATATCTACTTAATATTGAACAGAATAGCAAATCTGTTTGCATATTACTTTTATTATTTTATCTTTGCTCTTTTTTTATCTCACGAACATAGGCGTAAATTTAAATTACGTGAGAAGTGGCGCCCGGGTAACCCTTTATTTTATATTACCTCCTGCTGTATTTTTAACTAATTCTTGAATTATCTTTTATCTATAAAATGATACACTTGCTTTTTTCAAATGTAATTTTAAAACTTAGTATTTGTAATAATTAAATAATAATACAATTATTTGCTGACTTATTGTCCGTCTTTTTATTTAATTTATTTTCGTTTTAGAAAGACGACGTATTATTTATTTTGTCCTAGTTATTATACATATTAGGTTAACAAACATTAATTAAAGAATAACTTCGGACAATAGCATATTATGAAAGTAAAGTATACTTTTTTGAAAATTTAAATTATGAAATATGTACACGGTGATCAGACTGTAAGTTTTTTATTAAGACACTTGATTTCGTATATATTTTTTCACAAACAAATGTTCGTTTACGACAAACTTTTCTAAAGTCCATGTTTGTAAATAAATGTCGAAATTATTCATTGTTTCATAAATTAAGTGATACAACAAAACTTACAGAGGGGGGATTACAATTTAGTCCCGCAATTTACTCTTAGTTTAGTGACTGAAAACTTGCTATTCTCTTATCTCTTTTAAGACTATGTTTTACAAACATATTTTTAATAAATATCTGACGTAATTTAAAATTAATATGTGTGTTGGAATGTATGGTTTAATAAATCGGAATCCTGACGGTGAAGAAAATTTACGTAGAGTATGTGTATATATAAAACATATTTAAAAAGAAGCCGGAATTAAATCCAACATATTAATGGTCTGTTCGTTTAGAATTCGCTGAAAATTTAATTTATGGAACCTTGTAACGTCAATAAGAAACGGATAACCACAATTTCATTTTGCAACTGTTTAAAGGATTATAATTAAATTTTTTCAGGATTAAAACGTTTTTAAGTTTTAAATGATTACTCTTAAAACAGATTAATTTTCCCATCATTACAAAGCATTAACTGAAAATTAGAAAACGTTAAAGTTGTTATTCTATCTTGCGGAGGATAAAACAAGTCATGAAACGAAAACTAAATCTAACAAAATATCAATTTTACGAGGCCTTAACCAGTTGCAATAAACAGAGATTTCACACTCCACTAAACCTTGTTAGGGACGTGGATATAGATTAACTTGATGCTAAAATTGGTACCGGAGCATGTGTTATTTTCCATAATAAAACTGTCATTAAATTCGTTGAAGCACGTAATTTCGGTGAATTCTATTAAGCGTTTGCAAGGCTTCTAATAAAGAGCGCGCTAGAACAATTCATGCAGCACGCTTCCTGGAACATTTCATAGATTTGTCCAGAACGCGACGAAATACACGGCTGTGAACTGAATGTAAATTTTATTGGTAGGTGTACACAAATAAACAGGAACCTGTTCTGAAGAGAAAAAAAATTAAATTTGGCTTCAATGCAGTGGATGGGACATAGAGCTTTTTACCCTTTATATAACGAAACAAGCGTTTCATAGAAATCGGACTCACAATTTTCGATAAAATAAATTTGAACAATATTTAGACGTTAATAGTTTTGGATCTCAAAATTCGTGAAACGTTAAGATCAATTCTGTAACACTCGAGTATAAGTACAATCTATCCTCTTTATATAGAATCAAATATGACTCGTAAAATATATTTATAGACCAATGAAAGCTACTTGTTTATAATTACAAAAAATTATTTAAGAGCAAAACGTTTCTATACACATTTGTACCCTCTTCATGCTGAGTCTGAATGAAGAGTATATAACATTGTAGGGAGGGGGTTAATTATTTAAAAATTATTTTAACAAATTATTTGTGATTTAAAAAAATATATATTATAAAAACGATGTCTCTAGTGGGTACTGCGCACTATTTACAATTATATATTTTTGTTAAAGGGGATCTTGTTTATATTTCAAAGGGGTTTTCAGGGTTATTTATTGGGGTAAAAACGTTCATGACATACCTGTTTCATCTTTTCAGCAATTCCGGAAGTTCTGCGAAGTAGTTTACCTTCTTCAACTCTCACCTTCCAGGTGTTGAAGAAGGCTCTGGACCTGGTACTGCCCGGCGATTGAGTAAAACACAGTTTTCCTCCTTCCTTTTAGGGAGTTTATTTTGCTGGCGAAGGAAGAGTGTCCTTGGGAAATTTTGACGGGTGAACGTCCTTCTAGTTCTCTTGTAGCACGTTTTCCACCCTTCCCACCTCTTGCCTACCTGTTTCCGAGTCAGAATATTCTTGCTGAATTTAGAACGTTTAAAATAAAAAAAAGTGAATAAAATTAGGGAGGGGTCCTACTGCGCTACAACGTTAAGACAATCGTCTGCGTCAGACACAGCTTTACGAGGGTGCGATTAGATATTACATATTTTTCCCTGGGGAAAAATTAGCAAAAAAAGGGAAGGTTTCAAAACTTTATTCATTGAAGATATTATATTTTTATGGACTAAATATAAAATGTAAAGGAATCAGAGGAAGAGGGACGGACCACTAACGACTTTCAATTGCAGAAATCTTTTGATAATGATTCCATATACAATGTATGTATTTTTTTAAATTACTGACAAAAGTACTAGGTGATATTTTGTAGAAGTAGAAAGCAGACAATTGAGGCGAGAGGGTTGATATTGATACGTCGACGTTATCTAACAGTAAAACACTTTGTTAGTCCTGAGGGAGAGACGGCGCCTCTCATAAACTTGCGTCATAAACGCAAAAGGTTCTTATTCTGGTTCCTTGGAGTTGCTTCTATGATAATAAAAAATCAAAGAACCTTGATTAGACGTAGTTTTTGGACAGAGAAGAGAACCACAAATTAATAAAAGCATATACGTAAACCTAAGTCCTTAAAATAATTCAAAATAAAAATCAAACTGTCGTAATTTGATTAATGGACATTAAAACATGTTTTCCGTTGTAATTTTTGACAAAAAAAATTAAGATTTACCTTAAATTTATTAATAATAAATAAAATAATAAGGATGTTAAATGCTATCAATAACATAGGTGTAAAATTAACAAAATATGTACATCATTCTGTAAATGCAGTTATCTCTTGTTGCTGCAAGTTATAACCGATAACTTGAAATAATACACTACATTTTTCTGAAAAGATAAATTTATCTTTAATACTTTTGAAGACATTTAAATTATTTGAAAATAGCAACTATTCCATAAATATCAGTACGTCTACACTGTATGTTTTTCAAAGACGTAAAACTATACAAAACAGTTCATGACCGGGCTGCAGGTAAATTCTTAACTTTTGTATTTATATTTAATGAATCGAATAGGTAAAAATTTAATGGAAGGTAATTAATGAGAGAAATACAAAGCCATTGTGTGATAAATTTCTCATATAAAATTTTATTTTATTTTTGACTAACAAGGTTGTTTGCTCATTTATATAAAATTAAAACACTACTCCTACATCCATAAATATTTACAAAGAAGTATATTTTAAATTTGCTTCTAATTTTCGAGTTCTTTGTAAAGAAGACCTCCATAAGAAAAATTGGTTCAAACATACAGAGACGTAAAAGGTTACATTCATTATATTTTTGTTACACATTTTAATTAAAACAACGTGATTGTTTCGTACGCAAATACGATCGGTAACAACGTGACCTTTAAAGTCGCATTCAGCAGCATGACATTCAATTCCCGAGTAGCATCAAACAAACGGAAGCTTGCAATTGTCTCCAAGAAAAAAGTCCTTTTTTCAAAGGAAATAGAGACTACGTTTTGTGTTCGCTTAAATAGTTTAAGGACAAAACTCTGAATGGTATACAGCAAAACTGATTCATTTTCCATGAGACTTATAAATTGAGAAATAAAGTAGTCTCTTTATTTTCAATATTTTCCTGACGCACTATCTTAGCGAAATAAATCTAATAATCCTGTAATGTAAATATAAATAATCGTAAAATATAAACAACAGTTATTATACTTTATGTCTTCAATGCCACTTGAATTCTGAGAGACGAGGAACGCGAAATAATAGATCGTTAGTGAGTTTTGCTATTGAACTGGATGACTTTATGATGTCCAATATTTACTGTTCCTTGATGATAATGTGACACACCTGTGATCCTTCTATCTAAAATTTAGTTGAAATTGGTTTGGCAGTTTCCTTGCGAAAAGAGAATACTTTGAAGACTGGTAAATAAAAATTTAGTATTTTCTAATTCATGATACATAAGATTCTATTGAAAATAGTGTAATAAATAATGTTTTATACAGCCCACGAAATTCACATCAATTTAATTTTTTTATAGTTTTGGAAGGTTGGAGAAGTATTTTAATTGCATATGATTGATGTTATATATGTATTTGGATTTTATATACCAAATCATCTACATAAAGAAAATTAAAAAGTTACTTTTAATGTATTTCTAAGTCTTTATTAAAATTACCTCAAGTTATCCTAATTTAAGGAAGAAACGTTATTTTTATGTAGATAAAAAGTTTAAAAATATTCTCAATTGAAGAGTGGATGACCAGAAGTGGGCTGTCTGAACAACTTTCACTTAAGGCTAAGGCGTTACGATACGGATAACTTCAACACTTGGCATCCTCCTTAATCTGTATGTCGACATTTCCATTCAAATTTCACTTTTGACGGTCGCAGCAGCCTATTCCAAATGACCATTAACGCTTCGTTACAGAGCATTTGACAATATTAATGGCCCATCTCATCGCGGATCGCACAAATTGACTTACCGAATTTTCAACAGGACTCGTTCCCGAAAACAGATTACAGTCAATTTTCACCTCCCTCGATACGTCACCGCTATGGGATGTACACTCGATGTGATAATTAAATATTTTTTAGAAGATAATATTATTAATTCGTCTATTTTGTGACCAATAAATTAAATTTACGCATTTTATAACCTTTATTAATAAGTACTACTTTCTAAATGTCTCCCGGATACAAATTATCATTTGATCAATTCTTATCAGCACTTATTTATCTTTCATTATATTTCCTTTGTTCTGTGATATATTACCCGTAATACGTTGCATCAATTAGTGTGATTGGTTCAAAAGATAGCTACTGGAGTTAACACGGCTTCCGTACTAGAACTGCTTTTTATCGCTTGTGTTGCGATATGAAAAGATAAAATCTTTACAACGCACGCTTTCTCTCTATGTACCCGTGTTGTAATATATTGGACTTCTTTACTAGTGAACTAATTTAGTTTTAATGATTGGCGCATTTAAAGACTGACTAATCAGTCTTATTATTCACTGAAATTAAATTCATTATCATTCGTGTCTGAGACGTTACCGTTTATTGTTGCAAAGGTCTATGGGGTTAATATTCACCTGCCAAGACAAAGGAGCTTTGCTATTGGTCGTGTTTTTTTGCATGTAGAAGAAAGAAGGATCGAATTGATGAAAAATCAAAGGTGACAAGATGGATGCAGCTTCGACGAGGAGCAGACGACGCTTCGCCGTGGAGCTCTGCTGCGATATCTAAATTTTCTCTTAACCAAATAAATTATTTTCGCGGAAGCGCATACTTCTTGAAACGGCGAGTACGTTACTTAGGATTTTACCTCAGCGCACGAGCGTATTTTATCGTCAAACAGCTCGAATTCCACGCAGCCACCAGGAGACGAGATTTTGCAGTATTGACGGAAAACAGTAAGATTATATTTTTTATGTGAAGTGAATTTAATCCGTAAAATCATAAACAGCCAGTTAATTAAAATAAAATCCGATCCTAGACCGCAACAGTCTGTCCATGTTATTTAAATATAGCCCTGTATAGACAGAATTCTCATGCCGAGGAAACAAACCATTAACTTTATTCGTGTTTAATAAAGTGTTTTCTGTAGTGTACAAATATTTAATTCAAAAGAAAACATCGGTGTGTGCTTCGAAAATAAGACAATTTCATGTACACGTATAATTAAAATATTTTGTGTATTTATAAGAGTAAAACTGTTAATTGTCTTGAATTAAATAAATTATATAAAAATTCGTTATTTGGAATAAATTTTCTTACAGCTGCTTAACTTTATCAGCGGGAAAGCGAATAACCAGTTATAAGATGCATACCATCCAATGTTAATATACTGATAATTTTTTTATTACAATCTTTAGTCATCACAGTGCTTGGTTATTTCTTTCACACGTATACTATACAAAATATTGTTTATTGATTACGATATACCAGAAATCTAATAAAGTAGTATTTATATTTATTTTCCTAATTGACGTTAAGAACGATACTGTAATGATAAAAGACAACAACATGATGGCCCACCGTTACCACGGTACCTGTGGGATGGAGCAACAAGACCAGGCTATTTACAGCTCAGGTAATACGTTGCAGATTGTCTTTTGGCCTAGCGAAACACTTTACCTATCCATTGGCCCTCCGAACGACGAAATCTTTGAGGGCGATTACTAGGAAGCGACATTTTTGCCCCTGATGAGTTCATCGACGTGGTCGAACCTGGGACGTACACGACCACTTTACCCGTAATGCACTGCGCGAGGGCCATCTAATAGGGGATCAAGATGAAAGCGGCTGGACACGAACTCCCGACCAATCCTGATACAGATTGCAACTCAGAGTCTTTTCTCATAGATGGTAAACTGATTTAAAATATTTAAAGCGGAAATAATAATGAAATTGTATTATAACTTTAAAAAAAAACGTGGATCCTAAATAGACATACAAATGGATGTGTCGATCGATGCATTAGACACAAGCTTATAAGATGATAATCTTCAGATTCATTTTAATTGTACCGAGTTTAATCATAACTCGCATTGAACTCATATTGAATCCTGAAACAAGAATTTAATTTTTGGTTAGTGAGCTACATGATTGTATAAAATCTAAGATACATTGCTAAGAATTTCCGTCCTGCTGTGATGAGTCAAATTCCAACCAGAGTCGTTAAAACGCACGAATATATCAAAAAAATATGTTTGTGTATAGTAAGTCGAGGACACTTTTTATTTAATGTCGCTTTGTCCAGAAGACAACGGGTAGAGGATATTCAACGTCCTTCTTTCAGACGTTCAGCAGTCGCTATTACTATTGTTCCTGCTGCAGTTTATTTATTTGTATAATAAATGAATCAAAGTCTAGCATATTGATTACAATTGTAATAGTTTACCATTAGAGAGACTTGTTAGTTGGTTTGACGAGGCAACCATGAGTTTCTATAGCGATAAACGAGATTGTCTCCATTACTTGTTTGCAGAACGAGCTACAAAGATCGTAATAATTTAAGAGGAGAAATGTGTAACAGGGTGTTGTTGGGTGGAAAAACTCAATACAGTGAACTAATATGGGAATCCTCTTTGGTCATTATTTTTTGCCCCAGGGTGTTATAAATTGCTCCCTTCCCACTATTATAGATAAATAGCTCTTGAGATTAATAATATGACCTTTAAATATATATATATATATATTAATAAAAAACCATCTTGATTTGATATACAGTCTTTATTCACCTTATTCACTCAGGACCTCTGTGGTACGAATTTTACCCTTGCTTCTATCATAATTTGAATAATTGACTATGCAAAACTACATTTACTTTTTATCAATAGCACATTATTACATATTAAAAGATACTTTAATTTGTATAATTTGGTGGATAAATATAAATTTAATTGTTGTTAGGGACACTTTGAGTTTAAGCATCAAAATTTTTAACTTCATACTTCACTCTCACAGTCCGATACCTCGGGTTTGAGCTAAATTAGTTTATTCCGATTTCCTGTTAATTTATTTAAGTAAATTAACAAAAAATACTTAATAAGAAAATAAGGATTATCATTAAGAAATTTAAATCTAGGATGAAAACTGAAATATTATCCCTGCGTAAAATGGGAGCTTAGTGGGTTTTATAAATCCTCACAAATCACAAGTTACTAATACGAAATCCAATTTATCGTTGGGAAACAAATTGAATTGTACGACAGCTAAGAAGGGCCGTCGTATTTCTGGAAGCTCCGACAAGCGTGGATGGAGAGGTCCTCGAAGAAGACGCCGTTAGGAAGATAATCGAAAATGGGAGACGAATACGTGAAACTAAATGAAAAATCTGAGAACCCAGGGATTGAAGTTCGAGCGAGTTTAAGAACACCGACAGACAGCTGACGGTAATAATTACTATTTCTTCTGATACCATTAAATAACTATGACAAAATGGTTGTGGTAATATTAATCTAATTTTATGTTGACCTGCAAGTGAGGATGACGTTATATTTTAAATTATTTTTTTGGAGCATATATGACTCTTTCATAATTGACCGAAAATTTTCTTATTGTCATTTCAAATTTGAGCTACGTAAATAATTTATAAATATTAGTCATGTAAGGGGTGGGTGAAGTAGGGGTGAAGTAGTTACGAACAAAGTCACAGTGGATGCATTTATTAGTTTTATAATAACAGCTACAAAAAACAAAATCAGTAATTAGAATTTTCTCTAACATGTCGCGACAGTATCAAGATCAAACTATCAAATATTTTTTCAAATTTTCATCTTTAATTAGCCATTAAATACAATTCTCTTCGGTACATAGATATATTTATGTTATAATTTTTCTACACTTTATTTTAGAGGAGGAATGTGTAACATGAATTCAAATAGGTGACTATTAACATATATATATTAGAAATAATTTGACTAACATTTTCATGGATAGACCTCTCGTGAAAATCGCTATCTGATACTTGCGTCAAACTGTCCACCATAAGTTCGACTGGAGAAACTCAAACACGGAGGCTCTGAGTAACACATAATTCATCAATGTTCGACTATTACTTCGGAGTTGAGCGCAGTTTCTATTTGAGTTGACTCTGTTCATCCAAGAGGAATTCCACCTGGAGTCATGTCCTTTAGAGAGTGATCCTCAGTCTTCCCTCATGGGAACTGAAGGGCAAAAGTTTGGCACTTTCTGTTCATAACTCTGGTTCTTCCAAAATAACAGAAATAAGAATGAATATAAAATCTATAAACTGATAATTTTCATTTAGAAGTTAATAGTGTGAAACATAATCAAGTGTTTTTATGAATCCAATCTGAAATATTTCACAAACATATTTAAATTATTATTGATTAATGATGTAATTTATTAGTTATCATTAACAAATTTGATTTTTTTGGTGTAATATTGCAGCCATCTTATTGGGGAAGAAATTAATACAAGAATTGGAGAAATAATTATTTTAATTTAATTTACGTTTATTAAATTTCTGTTTAAGATTTGAGAGCGAATACGAATTTCCCATACACGAGCAAATAAAATTTATCAAACACATTTTGGTTGTGTTATACATTAAAACTACGCGAAGTAAAAGGGCTGCGGCGTATTTTTTTCGTGTGTGTGGGCAGCGCTTATACATTTTCATTCACACAGTAACATAAAGGACCTTCATGAAGAGCAAGAGTCAACCGTCCCTAATTTGAGAAACATTTGCTCCTGTCAAGCCGGAAGCAACACGTAGCAAATTAGAAAGGGCTGTTGGTTGAGGAACTAATACTAAAGTTTCATGTAAATCATAAATTTATTCTTGCTCTAACATTTTTGAATAAGTTTAATATAAATTTATTATTGCTCTATCTTTTCATATAATTTCAATTATTATTTTTTTTGGATTTTACGAATTTTATGTTTTAAATTTTGTTATTATGAAATAAATGCATACTTGATTTTCAATTCATTTGTCATTTTTATACAATTTCCTCCAAATTATAATTTCCAAATAGCTTAATATGTAATTGGGTGCCATCAAAGTGGGGCTTAATAAATAAACCTCCCCATATATTTTTTTAAAGTTGAGTTATACTTTGTCTATTTTATAGTGAAGATGTTGTTTCTATTATCATGATAAAAATAAAACAGCGGTTTTCATATATGATTGATCACTCATGTGCATCAGTTAAGATAATATTCAATTTCCTGCTTTGCTCTAATTGCAGGATATAGTGATAATCATGCAATAGCCAGACTATTATTTTATCAGGCGTTCATTTATATTAATTATAATATCCCGTGCTCGAAACTCTTTCAGAAAACTTGATTTTGAAATCAAATTAAAAAATCAATTATTACTTTTTTACAGAATGTGTAATTTATATGACAAGATTTATTTTTATTTTATTTTCTTGCTTTGGCTCTACAGACTATTGAGGACCTGGGCCTACCGGGTAGACTGCGGACTGTCATCTTGAATGACACATTCCGCTTAAGATTTATTAATGTTTTGTATTTTATCCTCAATTTTTTCATATTAGTCACCGTTTTAATAAGATAACTAATTAATAATTCTCTAATTTTGAATATTTGTAGTTTTTGCCAATTTTGAAATAGTAATATGTACGGGAAAATATCATTTTTAAAATTATTTTACACTTAGAAAATCTCACAGATAAAAATATTTCTGTCATCAATTCTCAAAAGTTCAAATTACTAGAGTAATTTTTTAACTATACAAACCTTCAGATAATTTCTGAATATTTTTAAAATTTCACATTTTATATTGTTGTAAGTGAAATAAAAATTCTCAATAAATCAGCGTCCAGGCGTTAGTTGTGAATTAACAGAGCAGAGTGTTAACAAAAATAATGATTATAAAACTGAACGTTTCTTCCAAAATCCGTTGACCTCATGAGGCGAACATTAAGAATAATTTGAATATAATTTAAACAAAAAAATAGTTTAAGAATAGAGTCATAAATGTTACTGAGATTATTTGTAGGAGTTAATGTATGAAGAATTGTATTTTGTGTCACATTTCAGACATTAATTTCACATAATATTTAGTTTCACAATCTAAAATACTGTAAGAGTTTTTCAATCAATCAATCAAACAGACTGCTATTATTACTTTTGCTCAAATACTATTAGGTCAAAGTTCATAGCTCTGAGTTCACGTCTAGCATTTCGAGTAAGGTACATAAGGAACTTAATTGAAAGATAAGTCATTTCAACACAAATTGACACGATAAATTTCTGTAGCTATATACGAAATTAATAACAGAGTTAATCCAAGTGCAGCGATGGATCATTTGCAAGCTCTCGGTTGAGATAGATTCAGTCTCTATTAACCTGCAATCCATCATCATGCTGGGATTCCAGTTGCCAACTGCTATCTCATGCCACACGTCTATCTGCGACCTACATAACTCTCTGATTGATGACGTGTAAATCGAAGACAGCTTTTTCCCCCTTCATAGTGGTGTGCATCCTTCAAGACAAAATGCAATCATAGAATTGTAGATATCTTTCCATTTCATCGGCGGAAAAATCCAATGTTGATGGCACCGACATTCGCAGAAATTCTGCACCTCCCAACTATAATAATATTAAATTCCTAAATGATGCTTAGGTAAGTGAAATATATCCAGCCATACGTATAATTTCAGGTTGAGTGCATATTCTTAGAGTCCTGCTTAAAATAAACTGAATTGAGGAAAAGTAAATTTTTTAGCTTGTACAATTCTCATAAGCATAAAATTAAATAATCATATTCAACCCAGTCCGTTGACTTCAATAATAATGAAGTATTACTGAAAACTGTTAGATACTTTGATGCTTCATAAAAAAATAATAAATTGAACATCAGTCAGGCAAAATATATTCATTAATTCTCTCGCTACTCATAATGGCATTAATTCTAAATATATAACTGTTAATTATTACATACTACCTCATATTATTCCAAATATTATGAGTATAGCCTAAAACATGAAAATATTTTTCATGAATCATACATCGTTATTATATACCAGCATGCAACTTTGTGTATTACTCAAAAATGAGACCAAATAATCAAATAATTTTATTTTTATTGTCGACAAATGCTAATTCATGTGATAAATTTAAAAAGTGTATTCAATAAATATGTGTAATTAATTACCTGCACGTTTTATTTTTTTGGTCATATTAATAACTCAATTTAAACTCTACGGGCGAAAACCAACTTCATATTATTATATTATTCATTTTAACGATAAATTTAATAAGAACGAATCTGTTTAAAATTTTTTCCACATTCAACGTGGCTATTACAATTAGATTATAGGCATTCTAGATTCTGGTGGCATGGAACCGCGACTGTAGTCCAGCAAATTAGATCAAGAGTAGGTTTGGCAAATCGGAAACAGAAAGGAAACGACATTTCCACGATTCAATCACAACATTCACTCAGTTTATTCGTGTAACCACACTTCCACAGTTTTAGAATCCCCATGACCTATTTGGACGCTTAATTTTAAATTATTATTATTGTGGTGTACTTTGCGTATTAATTTATAAAATTTTGGAAGATAGAGGCGCTAGTGCAATATCACAAAGTTTTACAAAACTTTTTCAAGCCAAATTCATCGTTTAAATACTTGTCAAATAGTGTAAGTCTGATCCAATGTCTTATTACAAAATTCCAATAAAAACAGTTTTTATTCTATTTTTATCTACTTTAATAATTGTTAATTACAATTCATCTCCGTTGTTATCAGTTGAATAATAATTTGATGACGGCGAAGAAACGTGTTGTAATAAATAAATTATCCGGTTGATTTATGTATCCGAAAATTGTTATCGTATTAAACGTTGTTCTAAATATTTTATTGTAAAATTTTTGAAGTTTCTTCACCACTTCCTCCAATTGCAAATAAGTTCCAAAGCGTAATTCTTCTTAATACTGGTTAAATGCTCCAGCCACATAATTTAATATTTCTGAAAATATGTATAAGTCTATATGTATATGTCTATATGTATAGAACGTTAAACAGTAATATAAATAAAATATAGCCATTACTGGTCTTTTATTTGGTATTAATAAATAAATATTACACGTTGTTTCTACGGCTGTAGAGAAGTCGCGACCGTAGGTGAAAGTTCGGGTCTCGAACACAGTACTAGAGTAGTGTTGGTGATATGACACACGGATTAGTGTGTTATATCTTGATTGAAACAGAAAAATGATAGAAGGGATAGATAAACAGGCCAAGTTTTGAGAAATGAAGTCGTCTAAAATTATCATTTAACGAAAGTGTGTGGGGAAAGAACAGAAGAGGGAGTCAAAGGATGGAATATGCTAAGCTGATAAGAGAGGATGTGAGATATGGTAGTTATGTAGAAATGAAACATTTGCACGGAATAGGTTATCATGGAGGACTGCATCAGGCCAGTCTACAGACTAAAATTACATCATCATCTTGATAGTCTACGGCGGAGAGCGAAAGTTGCATTATATTAACGGCCACGTCCTGAGGATTGTTTGCGCTCATCGCTCGAAATAAATTAATTATTTAAATAAGTTTTGCAAATTTTTAATTAAAAAATCCCCTGGTGCCCAATCAATCCACGTAATCCAGTAATCGACGTCGGAGCTTAGCCGAGGGACGTAACGTTGGCACCGTCCTTCCTGATAATATATATATATATATATAATCGTTAATTTTTTCCAAAGGATCTTCAGAATAATGTGCTATATTCATAAAAAATGTAATGCGGGTCGCCTCTCGGGGTTCGTCCTCTCAGTTGAGAAATATTCTTCAAGGTTTTTAAAATTAACGATGTATATAAATGAATTGGAGAAAAACAAATACGTGTCCTACTACGACATAATGCAATTAATAATCAGTCCTATAAATTTTATATTCCTTGAAGAATATTATTTTTTCGTGGTACTCTTAAAACCAGAGGACAGCAACAGCGTTTGTACCTATTTCTGTTTTGGCCATTCTGCTATCTGATCTAATTTTAATATTACAGCAACGAATTTAATTTTAAAATAAAAATAAATATTTGTTGTTTTTGAGAAATCTAATTTTAAGTAAAACACAATACCGATAGACAACAATAACATAATCTGAATATATAAGGATTTAACTTGAAAATTTCATTTATCAAGATTATTTATTCCTCATCAGTTCAAATTAATAGATTTTATAGGCATGAATCTATGTCATTTCAGTAAATTCAAAACCCGTTTGATGACGTTTCCTCCAGTCAATAAATAGTTCACAAGGGCTGTTTGAACATTCACTTATCACAAAGACCTCCTATGAGAAAAGGGCGGACATTAATTTCAAATTTAATTGCTGTTTGTTCCTGTCATTTCTTTTTCACAGCCAAAGCTCAATACGGTTCACATGAACGCACGCAATTATTTTTATCTGGGCGGCAGAAGTGCCGCTTGAACGGTCCGCTGCGTTTAATGCAGAACAGACTGCGTCTGATCTGCTCTCTGAACATTCGCCATGAACGTGTCGAGGCGCGTATGAATGTCTCAATAGCATCGCCGGCGATAAATTGCTTCCATCCGAAGCCAGCAGTACATTTTTTTTCGCCAGAGGCCTCCTATACAGCTTCAATAACAATAAACAAAACGCTTACACCAGAACTCCGAAATAAAAAGTTAAATCAAAACCAATGGAATAACGCACTGCTATGTTTTCTTTACAAAACATATAAAATAAAGATTTGTTATCGATACTACTTTGGTAAATAACGCTCTCTGCGTGACGCTAAAATACTTGATAAAAAATCAGTTTATGATACAAATTAAATTTCATATCTATAAATAACTTAAACTAACAAGTACTTGCATTAATCTGACTTCATTAAAAATAAATTTAATGTAATAAGAAAAAATTAGTACTGACTAATTACATGTTGTTACTTTAATTGAAACCTCTTGAGGTGTAACAATTATTATAATTTTTGTTATATCGGACACAGTTTTGAATATATTCAACCACAAAGTCTGTTATGCTCATTTAATATTTACTTCATTTACAAATTTAAAAAATTATAGCAAAATAGTTATGTTGTTAAATTTATCATGAGACGTTCAGTCTTTGAAGTAGATGAATATTGGAGGAATAAGATGAGTAAGAAGGTAAAACTTAAATTTAAATTGATAACAAAACTTTTAATACTATAAAAAAGTAAAATATGAGAAAAATAATTTTATAATAGTACATTTTATAACAGATAATTAGAATTAAACTACGCTTTAACGTATTTCGCTGTTCCACTCCCTCGAAGAGCTCTATCTCAACTCTTTCAATTTATATCTGTGATAAAACTCTTCAACGACAGAATTTGTAATGAACATATTAGGAATTATACTTAACATACTAGTTCCTAATATGTTAAGTATGGTTCGTAAGACTTTCTAACGCGGGGCGAGGAGAATGAGAGAGACAAGCGAGTTCAGTGTCGTGTAACGGCGACTGTGAGTGAGAGCGGACGCTGTCAGTGCATATAAGACGTAAAGACTAAATAGCTAAAAAGATTACAATTTCCTTGTGTTAGCGTGTGAGGCAATCCTACAAATCATACAATGAAAGAAGGTAACAGATTGTATGTTTTATTTTGGAATTATGACCTTAAGACTGTTTTTGCAGAGCTAACTGTTTCTAAGGATCAAATTAACGGGGAGTGACCAATTATGAAACAGAAAAAATTATTTTATCCCTATTGTTTGAGAATCGATCGAGAGACGCGAAGATTTAAAACAATTTGAATCGAGAGGTAGGAAGTAAGTGATTGCTTCGTTATTTTTCGTCAGTTATCACGCAGTACTCAGTTAAGGAAGAGAGTTAGTTACAGTCAGTAAGAGGTTACTTGGTGGTGAATGGACACCACAGAGAAATCAATGATTTTATGTAGAGCGAATTAATGCGAGAAAACCTTTGCTCTCTAATAGAAAACAGTACAAATTAAATTAAGCGGAAAAAAGTGTATTTATTGCTAACTGAAAAATTAATAAAAAATATAATTTAAAATAAGCAGTAACGAAATTAAGTTCAAAATTACAGGAGTGAAAGGATGGTATAAAATTAATTTAGTATAAATTTAATATTTTGTGTTTTATAAAGGTACACATTTCATATTGTTTATGTTATATTCTGTAATACTCATAAAAACGGAGATTTTATTTTATAGAAAGAGTAAATGTGCAAATACATTTCTTATTTAGACGCAGGAAAATTGTACCTGATTTTTTCCGTATTTAATAAAACATGATTGGATTTATAAAATAATCTCTCCAGTAGAAATTTTTGAACGAAACTAATTTCAAAAGATGATGACATGCGGCACAAATATACTATAGAATATAAAATTTTATTATAATGAAACAGATATCAGACTGCTTGTTAAAGATAGATTTATTTGTTCAAGATTCTTCGTACATAATATCTAGCAAAGACCCAAAAATGTGAGCATGAGAAAAAAATTCAAAGTTAAATGTTCCAAGAATCGAGTTATTAACTGAAGTGACATTAATTCTAAATTACAGTCTGAAAGCAAGCCTCAATCTATCCACTTGGGAAAGCCATGTGATACTCTTCTTCTCGGAAGATTCAGTCGCTGTCAGAAGATTGAAAATTTTATGACGGTAATAAGAGCGCTACAGAGAGAAATTTTATTCTGGGGAAATTTTTCCTCCCGCTAGTAACACAATCCTTATTTGGATGTTCTACTAATTTTTAACAACTTTCTGTAGCACGTCACTCACCAAACAAAGAACTACAAAATAATCAAAACTAACAAGTCATCAAAATAACCTTCATTCAATTAGTCGATATTCGTACATGATGACTATAGCAGAATTCTTATGCAAAGAATATTGACGAATTGAGTGAAGGATATTCGGATGATTTATTGGTTTCTGATCATTTTATTACTGTCTTTTTAAAAAAATTACATTTAACTGAAAAAATGACAAACTATTTGCTCTACCTATATAGGCTAATTTACTAGGATGTAGACAAAATCTAATAACGATTAATTTAAATCTATAAATTTTATTAAATGCTTGTTTATGATTAAAAAATGTGAAATATTAGCAATAAAATGTAGAATAAATTGAGTCAAATTTTTTAGAGCTCTGTCCACGAGGAAAGGCCAGTAATTATTTAGATTAAATTTTAAAAATATTTTAAATATGCACTAGATTAATTTCTTAATATAATTATTGGAAATCTAGTAATTACGCCATTAAATATTAAAAAACTGAAAAGAAATTTGATAAGTATAAAACATAAAATGACTAGTATCCTACGTGACTGTTTTCATTATGGGTGAGACCGATATTTCCCTTTACCCTTAAATTTATTTTCATGCATTTATCTAGTAACAATATAAAGGTTTTTAATTACTGGAAATATGCGTGTAAAGGGTGATCGATTTGATATTGTAAATAATAGAAAATCAAGACAAAATAATTGCTTCAATTGAAGCTCACCCAAACTCCATGAAATAAATTTAGAAGAAAAGAATTGAAATTGTCGACCGAGTCTGGGAATCGAACCTAGGACCTTCCAATCACTTTGCGGTTGCTTTAATCATCTGGCAGTCAACGTGGATTACGTCAGGTGGTTAGAGCAACCGCACGGTAAGCGGGAGGTGCCGGGTTCGGTCGACATTTTTACATTATTATCTTCTATAACAGAAAGGTTTAAGAATGAAATAGCGTCCTTTGTGAATAAAATATTTTTAGTTAGTCAAATGCGTTATTTCTTACAAATAATTCCGAAAATCCAGTATCCTATTTTGTTAATTTAATATTTCTTATGCATGATAATTTTAGTTAATTTTTTTTCTGTGAAGAGTAGAGGTACAAAATAGCCTTTATATTTCACTCAATTTGAATCATGTTCATAAATAGTCATGTAACCTCATGTTAACATTATAAATTGATAACAGTTAAGCCGAGGTGTTAATATAATTTCAGTCTTCATCTTCGTGGTTCCTTTACACGTTCCGAAAAGTTTAGTGACGTGTCGTTTGCTTAGAGGCTTTTGTAACCTTAGCGTCGGTAAGACCAGGAATTAATTTAGGAGCGTCTTCCTGCCAGGAATTAAATTACTTCCCCCATTCCTTGGCCAAAACTTTGCGGAACATCGCTACAGGTTTCGTACTGATATGAAGTTTGCCTGGAAGATATATCACTTACTATTTAAAAGTTAAAAAATATCAGATCTGATTAGAGTCCAATTAATAACTTTCAATCTAAAAGACGACGAACGGTGAAGTTATAAGGTTTCGCAATAGAGTCTTCCATAAATTTATGCCACTTCCTTCTCTACTTCAATTCATTAATTATTCATGATTTGTCTCCCGATTCTTCCCAACCACTTTTAAGAAAAATAGACGTTCTCAATCCATGTCTCTGAATTTCAATGAGAGTTTTAAAATTGTTCTTTTAATAATGTGAACGAATAGTGATTTTTGGAGCAGAAATGAGTTTTTAAAAACCCATTAATAATAATTGTAAATGACCATAAATAATATAGACACCAGAGTCAACATAGCATATTACAACATTTTAGATAATTCTTGCAGGAAATTTACCTCTGAATGGCAGCTTGGAACAGATCCTTTTTGGATAATGACTGCGACTATGGTCTGAATATAATTATGTAAGATCAAAAAAAATTCTCATAACATAGAAATTTTGTAACGAAAAATGTTAAAAACTTATCTGAAACTTTTTTGAGACACAAAATCCTATTATTATTTTATATGCACGTCCTTAATAGAATTGCCCATGTCCTTAATTTTTCACACTCTTTTACATCTGCGTAACTTAAAATTCATTGTTTCCAGTTTTAAAAGCTTTATTTTAATTTCCTACTAAGAGAAACCTTTCAGTTCGTCTCTTGTTTTTACCAGTGCCAATATTTTTTACATAAGCGGCAAACTCATTCATAATTTTACTTTACATAAATTTTTGATGGATAGACGGAACATTGATGAACGTTGCAGCAACCTGACTCAATAAAAAACCTTAAAAATAAAGCAGGAAGCAAGAGTACAATTTCTTTTGCAAACTTAATTTATAGTAATGTTTAAAATATGTTAATTATTCTATCTACATAATAAAAAGTTGACGTTAGTTTGAATATTTACATGATTCATAGAAGATTTGGGCATGGGAAGGAAATATCCTTATGGGTGATCGTGGAGGAACATTAAATGACTGTAACTTGAAAACAACCGAGGAAGTTGCAGAATCCGGGGTTAAGGAGGCCGCTGAGTTTAATTATGACAATCAAAAAATCCGTTATTTCGTTGTTTCTGCCTTTAGGGTGAAATAATGCTCCACATACAATTTTATATGCGTGGAAAAATTTATATCATAATTGGATACATGTTACTTATAGTTCAGGAGCAAACACTGAGGGGATAAAAGACTCAGCATCAAAAAGGAGTGGATGCAGACTATTTAATACTCTTTCAATGTATCAGGAGTATTTTTATCCTTTAAGGGTAAATAGTTCTTTATATAATATAATTTATACTGTATAATTTTCAGGGGTAATATAAATAAACACCCGAGCAGAAATGTATAATCATATGGTAAAAGAATAGATTTTACTGTCATTCGTGATGCATTTTCGAGATGCTCTGTATATTCAGAAAAATTATTGGCTGTACCATTTACGTTTTCTCATAATGGACGCAGTATTTTTAATATATAATTAAGCAATGTCGGTTGTGCATGTGCTCGACTCCACAGCTCCTTCTTGCAGAGCTGAGATTTCGCCCGCTCAGCTATTGCAGAATAATTCATTCCGTCTGACAGGGCTCGGCATCGATTTCTTCCAATCGCCTTCAATGTTTCAAGTCGAGGCCAACGTGCCGTATCTAACAGCTTCCACGAATTAACACAGAGTACTTCTGTAAATCTCCAGTCTCTCGATTGACTAACCCAGATTCTACGGCTTCACTTGGGCGAGGTCAGGTCGCCATTATGCAATATTACGTGAAACTAGTAACTTCTTATTATTCTGAAAGCTACTTGCAGTTATCACAGTGGTGTGCAGACTATGCACATTATAAGTTATCATAAAACGTAAAGCACACGCTGGTTTACTATTCATGTCACTAGTCCCCTTCTCAGTTTTTCATAAATTTACTGGAAAATTATAGAATTCACTTATTAAATGAACACAATGAATTGATTTTAGTTTGTGGCTTTTTAAAATATGTACTAATTAACCTTAAGATTTATTGGATTTTCGAAAATCAAATCCCAGTAAAAACTTGATCGTCCTTCACGAGGGCCAAGATAAAATTTGCGTTACTCTCTGTACAAATGTAGATATAGAATTTCTCCCTTGAAGCACCAATCAAATTTATTAAATTTAAACAAATTAATTTCTGTCAGCAGACGAAGGTAAATATATTTGAGACCCACTTAATTGACTGCTCATAATTAAATTGTGAGCAAGCAGGTGGCTGAATGAGGTCTCAATACATTTAACCTAATTATGTAGCGCAACCTCTTATACATTAATGGTTCAACTCCAAGTCAGAAAATGAGTTGTTTCTGACTTCATTATAACTTGATACTGTTTCCGGTAAACGCAATTGTAAGAACTTGTAGTAGTAGTTAATTATCTCAAGTAAATATAAGAAAATTCTAAAGGTGAAACAAATTTTGTGATTTACAATTAACACACTGAGATATTTTAAATAATGCAGTAATGTAATCGAAACATTGTTATGGTTAAATACCATTTCTATAGAATTTTATATTTATTCATATTCTACACAATTTCGAACCTAATATTATATTAAAACCATGAAAATAAAAACCTGTTATCAGATATAATTAACGTCCATCAAAAGACTATTAATATTATTTTATAATTAAAATAATTATCACAAACCCTTTACTTAATCAAACAGAAAGCCAAACTCTTTATATTTGTAAGCTCTTCAGGCTGTCTGTGACATAAAGAACCGTCATGAGTTTATAATAATTTCTTTAGTATAAAAATATGAATTAAATAAAATTAATTATAAAAGTAAATAGATTGCTTATAATCATTAAATCTATCCTGTTTTTAAATTCTCATCGTGAAAAACAATAGGTAATTCAATTAGTTCATACACAATGTTGATGTCATATTTAGGAGAAAATTTAAACAATTAAGCAATATGATTATTTATTTTACGTATTTTGTGTTTATTACACGCAAACAAAACACAAATATGATCTAAAATTGTTATGATCCACATAACAAAGGTGATAGAATTATTTTATATTAATCCGTTATAAAAAATAATATTATATTGGCAACGATATGCCAAAAATAAATTATACACTGGCCAACACTCAATTTTTAATTTAAAACTCAAATTGGTAACGCCAAAAATGTTTAATAGAAATAAAGTCTAGCTAACAAAATTATAGATAAAGTAGTTTATCTGACATTTAAATAAACAATTAAATGAATTACAAGGGCTTTTTTTCAGGTTTTATTTTATTCAAAAGATGAAATATTCTCGTCTCTGTTAAATATAATGATAAACTGTTATAATTCATTTTAAAATTCTTAATTTTTCTGAGCCTTCTTGGGATTGTTTATCTTATTCTTTAATTTTTATTTATACAAACTTCAAATTCCCCTCAACCTTCGCTAATCTTATAATTTTTTTTGTATATTAACAAATTTAATTGAAGCATATTCATTTATTTGATTAAATATTGATTGAATCAATCAATGAGAAGAAATGTACGGAAATAATTTATCAATCATTTTAGGTACACATTGTTTGAAACTATCTATTAACTTAAAACTAATAACTTCTGTAAATATTTGTTTTATCTATATTAAAATTCATTTTAATTTTTGTATTGAGACAAACTGAATGAGTATTGAATGGCTTAAATCCTGGCATTCCTTGTAAATACCATTCTACGGTCCTTAAACGAAGGATGAAGGATTTGGCAGAAGAAAACTCGGCTGTAGCATTCCACAGTTCCAAGCGGAACTGGAAATTTGAAACTCGTGTCAAGAGCAAGATAAATGACTGTTCTCTTCGCCGTACTTCAGACTGTTGAAACTATGTTACAGTACACCTAATGATTGAGTGAAGTTAATGACTTCTAGACAAGAAACTGAGACTTCCATAAATACTTACTTGTTAGAGTACAGGCTTTTGCAGACATTTATATCTACCTTTTGTTGTTTAAAGTCGCACCAATAGATACGGTCATTAGCGACTGTACATAATTACTGGTAACGTTTATATCTAAGTAAGGGAATCATGTTATGGTAACTCAAACAACACAACGTCCAAACTCGTGATAGGATTCGAACTCGGGACTTCTCTGGTACGAGGCAGCGACGTCCCGGGTTTGAATCCTGACACGGACTTGTTAGACACAATATTAACAATAAGAAATAAAATTAACTTTGAATAAAATAAATATAAACAAACATTTTAAAATAAACAGGATATTTATTAGTTTAATTATTCTGCATTGGTATTGAATCATATTCCATTGATCCCATAGAGACGTTGAACTTGAGGGATGTGGAACGAGTACATAAATTGATATGATTATTTAATTAACTCTATGTTCCTATTTACATTCATATGATTATGTTTAACGTACAATAAGATGCTTAAGTACTCCAGAGAAGACAATATATATATAATATGTCCCCAATATTGATATCTTATACTAGTGTCTATATAATGTACTTTATCTATGGTAAGGTCTATACTAAGATACACTCAACTCCACGAATTCTTCAACAGAGTAGGAGCTACTTATTCCATGTTTTAACTTCGTTGTATTTATTTTTAACTGTTTAATGGAGACTGGAAGCTTATTAAATATGCTAATCGTATTGTAATGAACACCCCTTGTGCAAATTATGTATTCCTATTTGCTTGAAGAACACTGCATGATTTTTTTGGTGGAACCAGACGTAATATTCTGACAACTTTTTTCTGTAGATTAAAACTTCCCTGATGCATTACCCAAGAATATTATACCACATGTCATTAAAGAGTGAAAATATGCAGAATAAATTAATTTTCTTATGTTTGGGTTACTACACCTTGACATAATTCTAGCAGAAAAGATTGCCGAGCCTAGTTTTATTAGGAGAATATTAATGTGATCTTTCTTATTTAATTTATTGTCTGTGATACAGTAAATCTATATTGTTCTTAATTAGTTTTATTGTTTAATATTGTTATGGCACGCAGTACAATTTTAAATTTGGATTGAATATAGACGACGTCGTATACTTTTAATATGTCTTATTATAAAATATAGTTATTGAACAACTTAATTACTGAGAATGTATAGTAGTCAAAATTTAGAAAGTATGCAAAATAATTAATTTTAAATTCTCAGAGTTAAATTAGACGGCTGGCATAAATTAATAACATATCTGGAATATAATTAAAAAATTAGAAAATATAACAGCAGTAAAAGCATCACTACTTGAAAATCTGGAATGCAGAAGAAATACTCGAAGAAATCAATCGTTTATAGGAAAATAAAATAATTGGAGAATTCGTGAAATAGGTTTCGATTTTTTAAAAGGGTTTTATGAAAGAATAAACAGTCAATAAGTCGGAAGATCAGTATATTATTCAGCGCAGCACACACTTGACGTTTCGTTCACAATATTGAGACTTATTCAGGTAAAAGTTCGTTTATAACTGTCAATGGACGCAGCCCCTTCGGTACTAATTTTTTGTAAATCAATATGTCTGTATTTTCATTGATTCCAAAACTTTGACGACAGAAGAAATTTGATTCGGTATATATTTACCTGTCCCAAACTTGTGGACGAAAGGTTGTAGCGTGCCTAATGCGTGATATAATATACCGGTTTTCTGACTCTCTCTTCGCTTTGATGTTTATTTGTTAATTTTCAGAGAATTGAAAAATTTAATATTCAACACAGTTATAAAATCTCATAGTAAATAAATTGTCGACAGAGAACAAAGTATAATAAACGTAATGCAGAAATATTTTCTGTAAACGATAGGTGCTCAAAAGGAAAGTAAGGGTAGCGTGAACTATATTTAGTGTTGAAATAGAAAATAAAACTACGTGATGGGGTAATAATTGAAGCTACTCATAAAAATAGTACTTAAAAATTTCAGATACAGCTTCCAGGTAGTGTGTGTGAGCAGTACTTTAACGGCTCTATAGTGCTGTTATGGAAACGTTTTAGAGAATATAAACTTGCCTTTCTCTTCGTAGAAGAATATCTTCCTTCACTCAACAAGAACTTTGATACTGTAAGAAAATTATTAACGAAGTGAAGTTTTCGGCGAGTTTCCAGATACAGCGCCCGTAGAAAGATCGAAAATCGATCTCTGTAGCCGGTCTGGACCGTAATAGCTGTAAAAATATTCATGCATCCGACTTTCGGAGGCCTCTGTAATGCAAAGTTCACCAAATATGTTTGAGTTATTAACAGTAACAAAGTTTACCTTGAATATTCATTTTCAGTAGTACTATTTGTTCAATGGACAAGAAAACTTTAGTTTATTATTTTTATAAATGCTCACGGTTGTTGTTTTATAGCCCATATATTGGTTATTCGTCTCAGGATATTGTTGAAACGTGTTCTACGGCACCCTGAACCTTGGGATGACTCGGGAGCATTTGTGAAGTCGCGATGGAGAATGTTCTTCATGCCTTTGATGTCGCCAAACAACTTAACCCCGCCCCTTCGTTTCAACCAGCCTGTCTCGTGTCAATTACAGGCATCTGCTTGCTTGCCGTTGCTTCTCCTGTAATCAACAATTACCTTACACTAAGTTCCCCGTCACTTTGTCAACAATTACGCACTTGCTGAGCGCTTGAGATAGCGGCTGCGCCATCTTGGATCTCCGGTGTCACTGACCAAGTATTTCATTTAAAGTTGCTCTGGAAGATAGGAAATCAGAAATGATCCCTAGAACTATGATTGGGTCTTAGGGGTCACACAAGATGTTAACACACCAGTAAATACTTCAATAAACTAATTATAATAACGAGTTACATTATAGTTTTCTGCTTAAATATTTACAATAAAAACGGCCAAAAAAAGTCAGCATTAAATATAGTACTATTAACAAAAGCGACGTTTCATCTCCATTTTGAGACTTGTAGATTGTAACGCATTGTATATCGGACAAACTAAAAGAGCTTTAAAAACTCGCATTAAGGAACATAATGACAACATCAAATTAGAAATTCAAAAGTACACAGCTGTGTCCAAACACATACATGTTAAAAATCACAATTTCGATTGGAAAAATGTGGAAATTTTAGATGAAGAAAATAATTACTTCTTGAGAATTATGAGTGAAATGTTGTATATCAGGTGCAACCCTCATGCAATCAACGTTAAAAATGACACGAATAATTTGAACAAAATTTACAATACTATTTTGTTGTAGTAGTTTAACGCTTTAATATTCTTCTACATTGTTAAAAATTAACTACCAAAAGCACTTATTTATTTAATTTAGTGCTGACATTTTTGGCCGATTTTATTTATCATAATAACGAGTTGTTTCTCTAACTATATCTATTGACAAGAGAAGGATAATAGAGTATTTTGTGGTATAAATGCGAAATATAAACAATTTTCTGAATTATTGCCATAATTAAAATTAGTAACAAGTTTGCTAAAAAAGTTTCTACCTGCAAATGGCTCTGAAATAACTAAAGATTCAAACAAGATGCATACCAACATTTCACTACAATAATTGACTTCTTTCATATTATTGCTCACTGTAATTGTATTTGATTTGTTACATAAATAAAATTTGATATTTATTAACAATGCTGTTAAAGAACTTAGTAAGAGAATATGGGGTGTTTTTTTGTCAATAGTAGAAAAGTTTGTAAGAAGGATTACTTTATTTTTCCTTCTGATGTTCTCTCAATATTTTGTTAGTATAGAAAATGTAATTCCGGATTATAAATATTTATAAACACCTAATTCACGTACTTTCGTGTAATGTTAATATAGGTATATATGACCCAAGTGAATGGTCATATAAAATAGATTATTAAGAATAGTGTAGCAATTTCCAGATTCTTTGGAACCCCTACGGATTGCATCAGGCACTTGAAATTTTTTTATTTGTCCAATCCTAAGGAACCCATCGACAAATCAACAGTTTGTTGTAAGCCATAGTGATAGTGATAAATTATATTTATTCACATATAAAACCATAATTTTACAAAACTTTAATCAACGTACGCGTACACGCCCGAACTTAAATAAACTCGACTGGGTAGTGAAGAGATCTTTCACAGTTAAAAGACAATCGCATTCTCATCCTAAATTTATATATTTTGTATTATTTAAGTGTTTAAGTAGACAATGTACGGGACGTCTGCTGATCTTTCACAGAGTTTCGTTCATTCACTAGGTTTTTTCTACTTAAATTCTTTTCTAAAAAATTATTTCTACCGAATCTTACAAATACGAATATATTTTGTGCCTAAGAAAATATATAGCAATATAAAATTAATTAATGACAAAATGGGTAAAATGTGGCAGGTAACAAAATTTATATTGTAACGAATCTGCCTTCATCGTCATCGTATTTTAGTTCTTCAGAACTCTAGGGTTCCGAAGTGTCGTGCACGGTCAAACGAAAGCAAAATTATTATACAAAAATGAACGAAATTTTCTTCCCTAGAACAAAAGTAAATGAATAAAGTTTTTTTTAATTTCGTTCAAACCAGTCTTGAACAGAAAGAAAAATATTGCAGTTTATTGAAAACAGTTTTTGCTTCAACTGTTCCCACCCGACGGTAACTCTGGACCCAGGGTTGCTCTCGATGGTAAGTCCGACGACCAAATCAAGAAGGAAGCTCTGGATGCCCACGCACTCACGTCTCTCTTTCCTTCATTGTCTTTCTTCTTGTATTAACATTATTACATTGATTAAAGTATGGCTTATTTCTGGAGAGCATGTTTTAAATTCGTTTAGTAAAATTAATTTCTTAAGTTTAATAGATGTTACTGGTTATACGCGGGACACTTTTAAGTAGAAACAAATCGTTTCCAAAGCCTGTACTTTTATATCTGGAACCATTACAGCAATTCCTAATCTATGCATGGGGATTGATAACGATGTCGAGCTGTATACAGATTTCAGCTTTGATCAATAATACAGCACATGTTTCAGTGGATGTGGATCGCTTCTAAAATAGCATTTGCGGCGAGAATTCACTTTGCGAAATCAGCTGAATAACGTCTGAGTTACTCGGGTCAGAGGAAACGAAATCCACGTGTCCTCATCTCAATTGCAGCCTCAAAGAGGACAAAGCTTGAATGTAAACCAATTTAACAGTCAAAGTCCTTCCGTGATGAGGCCTTTATAGAACACTTGAATGTAGGCTTAATCCACGTTCCTTGTCATGGACACGTATTCTCTCTCTCTCTCTCTCCCTCCCTCTCTCATTTCCTCAGGATTTCCGCTTTGTAACCAGTCATTTTCAGCTGTAATTTATTCTTACGACATTCAAACGAACAAAATCAAAATAAATTCTAAGACAAACAAATGGTTAAGCAGATCAGTTTGGTTTTTGGTAGAATGTAGAGACAGGAGAAGCAATATTCCCTTCTCGTCTAATATTAGAAGAGAGGATAAGAAAAAAAACAGGCCTACGTTCATGGAATTTTTATATTTAGAGAAAACCTTTGATAATGTAAACTGGAACAAACTATTAAATATTTTGAAGATGATAGGAATAAAATATTGAGCAATAAGAGTTATCCATAATCTCTACAGAAGGCAGTCAGCAGTAATTATAATTGCAGGGATATAAAATAAATCAGAAATCAAGAAAGGAATAAGACAAGTATACAATCTGTTGCCCATGCTGTTTAATTATATATAGAACAGGGCATGAATAAAGTTAAAAATAAATATGCAAAGGGAATCAAAATCAAGGGAGAAGTAATAAAAGCCATAAACTTTGCAGATAATGTAAAAGACTTGGAAAGGAAGAGTTCAACATGAGGATTAATAGAGGTAAAACCAAGGAGACGGAATGTAGAATGAGAAATAGTGGAATAACAAAGGGTGTTAAATTGGGAAGGGATATTTTAAAGGAAATTAAGGAATTCTTCTACTTGGGCAGCATAATACATAGGAATTGTAGAAGTATAGTGGGCATAAAGAATAGGATAGCACAGGAAGGAAAAGTTTTCACAAAAATTTTGAATTTACTTACGGGTAATATAAGTATGAGTATTAGTAAATAATTACTAAATAATGTTCGTTTGAAGTGTGGCGTTATATCGATGCGTGGACTATAAGGGTTGCAGAAAGGAAAAGAATAGAAGCTTTTGAAATGTGATGCAAATAGATGAATACTGAAAAACAAGCGGGTCGATTGTTAGTAACCAGGAAGTTCTAATATGGAGGACTTTGACCAAGATTAGTTGGCTACGTTTTGAGACACGAGGTTCGAGTAAAATTAGCATTAGAGGGATGTGTGGGGGGTAGGAACAGACGAGGGAGACCGAAGTTAGAATACGCTAAACAGTTTAGGGAGGATGTAGCTTTGTTGATATGAAAAGGTTTGCATTGAATTGGTTATCATGGAAGGTTGCATCAGGCCAGAATACTGCGTGGGAAAGCAGCAAAGTTTCTGATAACTGTTATGTCAATGTTAAAATATCCAAGCACAGACTGTCCTTACCCATTTCGGAGACAGTAAATTGTAATTTCTTTAGTTTCGCAGACTTGTCGCTGCTGTGCTTTTAATGTTATTGTTGACGGTCTGTGAGGGAAGAGTCGTCCTGTGACAGAAAGGATCAGATATTTGTCTGGATGGCAAGCTCAGCAGCCGATGCCGCTGTGCGGAGAATTAAAAATCCGTACGCTCTCAGTATTGTGTTTTCGAGTGGGGATTATTTGCTACTCTGCTGGAAGAGATGCTGGGCTCTTTAAAAGTTCCGGCCGCCACAAAATGCTTCTTGGGTGGACGAGGTGGGGGAGGCTTTGTTTGTAATCGGGGATCAGTGTACTTAAGCCTTCACTCTGCAAGACTTGACGGCGAGCAGTCCACCGATCAAAACTTGCAGCACGTACCCAGTCGATATTCAATTCCGCCGCCCAAGGGCAAAAAACGAATCGCATTTATATTCGGGCGTCGCCCCAAGAACTGAATTTGCTTGCCCTAACGAATTTTTATACAGCGCCCTCAAGTTCTCTGTCGAAATTAAATCCCTATCAGATAAAATTGAAACTTTTTCAACCTTTGACTTGTTTTTTTCCCATAAAACATATTTTTATTAGCAGCCTTGCCCGGGTACTTATTTTTATTAGCCTGGTAAAATATTTAATGCAAAATTTAATCGTTATAAAACGCGCGTTGTCAGGCTTTCCTATCTCCTGGTATTAAGAACGATTTTAGAAAGTGTTATTAATAGAGTGATATAATTGAAGTATGTAGAGTCTTCTTATTAGGTATTTGTAAATACTTACAATGATTCCATTGGCAGTATTTTTTTTTTCAATTACTACTCCCAATTGTGCGGATATCTCACTGTGACGTCACCACTTATTACGTTACCCGATTACCCAAAATACAATATCTAATCTCAAAATTGTGTTTTAATCAACTTTACAATTTTATTATGACCTCAAAGCATGCAATTAGAAAAACAAGATTGAAAATACACACATAACCAAGTTTATCAAAAATTTTCACTAATACAATTGAGAAAAATTCCATAATGATTAAAAAACCTTAGCTTTGGTTTTATAAGTTTGGCTTAGGCTAAGTAAATTTGAAATGTGCCGTGACTACTGGAAAAGTGAAAATGTAAGGATTTAAATAAATCTATCATATTTATTGTCATCATCTTTCCATATTTTCGTATTTTAGTTTCAAATATTAAGTTTCAGTTCGTCAAGTAAGTAAATAATCTATTGATTTAACACTAATACGTTTAACTGAAGCAAAGGTTTATACTTGCTAAATATATCGACGATGTTACTAAGTTTCAGCACATAAAAGAGGTTAATTTATGGACGAATGTAATTTTTTAAAGTAACAATAACTACTTTGGACTCTCAGTACCGTGGTTTCTTTGACGAAGCTAAAGTCGAGTGTATCCGATGTGTCCCGAGCGTTTCAGGATGAGCCTTATTCAGGGCTATTAAACATATAGGTATGTTGCAGTTTAGCCTGTATACGAGACTTGTATTCCAAACACCAATTAAAATTCCGAATACAACGAAACTGGAGTAATGAAATTTAAATTTAAAAACACTAGTCAACTAATACTAGAACAATTTTATTCGGGTTTTTCATTTCCCTACTTGGAAAATTTTTAATGTACTGCTAATACAGTAAACGTCTATTTCTGCTTTGTGCATTAATTTTTATTATATTTCCTATATAAATTCCAATAAAACAGCCCAAAAAATGCAGAAAGAAACAACGATTTTATTTATTCGTCGCCTTTTAATAAGACACAGAAGATTTCAAACCATAAGTTTATATTCATCAGTTTTAATAATGTGTATTATTTACAAGTATACAAATTCATTGACTATAAATTATTTGTTTAACATCATTTACGCATATAAACAAATAGAAACGTGTAGGCCGTGAAATTGTGACCAAACCAAATTATTGTTGTATAAAACAAATAAATAAGGACACAAAATTCCATGTCTTATGTAAATGATGAGGAAGAAATAAAATTCAGGAATTTGTGGTCTGTTTTATTGGTTCTTATATAGGCAATATAGTCTATTTTGCGAATACAATCTTGTGAGTATTAATGTATTAATGTACTAACTTTTATTTGAGACTATATGTGCACAGTATTGCTGGCTACTGTTTTTATAAGCCCCGTGTAGTATTTAATTTGATACCAATCTAATTTAATGTATTTTTACCAGCATATAGTTCGTTAGTTTTGAATCATTGGCTTAAAGGACGCCACTCTAATTAACGAACTTAAATATAGAATGATTTTTGTGAATCTGTGACGCCATGTCGTACCGTCAACCCGAAATTAATTTCATTTTTGCCATTTTACCAATGATGAATCTAATAGGCGTAAAAAAATAATTTTTCAATCTCTACTCGCAATTACGGAGACATCTGCATATAAAAATCTGTCACTGTGACGTCACCACATCGCCCTCATGCAATCCGTTTACATGATGAGCACTCAACCGTTTCGTTAATAATTACCAGCATATCTCGTTAATAACCTCTAACCTCCATTCTTTTTTTAAAAAAAATTGTCACTACAGCTCCTAATATTCGTACTTTTAAATTCTCACTTGAAAATATCATCAGGTTTCGTAATTAAAATTAAACACATAGCCAAGTTTATCGAGAATTCTTCCTTATGCAATTGTCAACAGGTATATTGAATTATAATTATCAGAACCTGTTACCTATGCCTTTTATCAGTTTGATATTTGTTATAGTTTATTGGGGAAATGTAGCTTAAAATCTGCCACGGTTATTTGAAAACGCCTAAGTATGCCTATTTGGCTGATATATGTTGATTTATGAAATGTGACATTAGACAGTAAATAAAGGCGCCATATTTCTTTTTTAAATAAGACATATTTCGCCATGTTCAGTGCGTGAGTGATACGTGACTTCATAAACTTTTACGTGTTGACATATACGTACATTTATAAAATATATATTTCACCTTTATGCTAAGGGTTTTGACCCCAACGGTGTTTTTCCTCGTGTTTTCAATAATACGAGGACTAAGCTTTGAAGAAAATTTAACGTCTTTAAATTTCTGTAAATAATTACATACAAACCTATATCCTTTTTTTATTATAGATTGAGATTGTATCAGGGACTGGGATTGTCGAATTAAACACAAAATATTCAGTTGAAAGGAAGTATATTTTTATTACATACTATATATAATTAAAATCAAACTGTTACGTGCTTGGCGATATTTTAAATATGTAATCTTATAGCTAATACGTTGTGTGTTTCACTACAGTATTGGATGTAAGAAACAAGAGATTGGGAATTTATATTTTATTTTCTACTTGTTTGAGAGTCTGGTTCTTTTCAAGTGTTGTAACTCAGCCGCAAGGTTCAGTTTACCGTACATCCCAACAGACCGTATTTGAATTCATAACGTCTGCTCGGAAACGAAGGTGAGGTGCATAATGCGTGAATTGAGTGTACTCGTCTAAATTAGAGTGACGAAAATTCCATTTAATCAGGGGAAGTGCCCACGGTTCTGCTGCGTGGAAACAGAAGTTATTGCAGGAAACATTAAAGCTTTTTACTGGGATCGCTTTGAGGGCACGACCGTTGTTCGGCTCTGTGTACAAAAGCCCACACGCCCGCACACATCAGTAAATAGCGAGGGCCGAAGATGAAAGTTATCTGCACAAAAGGGGGATATGAGGTCGGCCTATTGTAATAATTTTAGGGCAGCAAAATATTGGATAATGAGATAGTAGATAAGGGCGTGGACTTGCGGAGTACTCAAGTCAACAAAGACTATGATAGCACTTTCGTTTCATTGTACTTCCGGCGCTCGTCGTTTGCACAGAAAATATACATATAGAACATGCATTAACCCGCGCAATTTTCAGTGGTCAAAATCTCAACAAACTAACTGTAAAGTTTACTGAACGTTAACATCCTATGCATTAATAACTATGTACTTCGTCGTTTTCGTTTCTCAATTCCTACATCTGAATTCCTGCACTGCATTAACGTACCCTAAGCGATGGGACGAGGCATTATTGGAAGGAAAATTTTAAAATAATCAAACGAAATGAATATAACCTAAGCGACCTCCAAAATCCAGGACTGAAAATTAAATCTTGTTCCTTTAAAATAAAAGTTTCAAAAAAATCGTGTCTGCCAATTCTATTAAGTTGTAGACCAGCAGAGTGAAATCTGTGGAATCTAAAGTAATTTGGAACAATAATATGAAGATCATTCCAAAATAAACAAATTTTCGTAGTTATTGCGGTTAGAAAAGTATTAAAATTCAGTGATATGAGAATAAAATGGATGCAAAAGGAACTTATCGGAAATGATACACATTCGAACCACAAATAACACCCTCAATTCGCAAAATGACACGAGTATTTTAATTTATACTTATAACTCGTAATTTTCTTATTTTATTATTAATATACTTTATATATATATATATAACTTTTATTTTCGTGTTTTTGTATAACTGGGCTCATTACTACTAGTGTTATCTATAATTCATTTCCCTCTTGGTACTTAAATTAGTAAGATACGAAGCTTCCCGTTCCTCTTTGCCACTCCAACGCCGCCGGTAGGGAGGCTAGAAATACAAAGATTTCGGTCTGGAAAGTACCATATTGCTGGATTTTACATGTTATTTTTTGTTATATTTTGACATTGTTGTGGTAAGGTTTTGTTTCCATATATATATTGTAACATGAAAAGTTACGATGAACAATGCAGGCCAGCTTGCGAGTTGCAATTGTTGAGGAACTGACGCAACCCGGGCCAACAATGTGGTCTGGCGAGAAAGAGAGTCGTCATGGGGTGATGGAAGCAGCAGGTTGTGTCAGCGGGACGACGAGAAAATGGCCACGCCCTGCAGATATAATTTTTTTTCATGCTCTAATTGAAATTAAAACTATTAAAATCAATTTTTGGTGTTTTTATGAAAAATGCCTGGCGCCCTAAAGGAATTAAGAAATCCTCGAATACGGAGGAACGACGGATCGGCTACAATATATATATATATATTAAATATGTCTCCATTTCAATTCTACAGGGAGGAAACAACCTGAAGAAGCCATAAAAACATGCCGAAACATTGTTTAATTAAATTTTATAATAAAGGTCTGTAAAAGGTCATCATTTTTTAAAATATTTTTTTTAATTTCCAGAAGGCCTAAGTTCCTATTGAACGACGATAAATTCTTGTTTATTCATATAAATGCTATTGTGAGATGTTGAGTTAATTTTTAAACACAATTAACGTAGAAATGTATTTTTGAAAAATATGAATGAAATAAGACGATTACAAGTTAATTATAAATTTTTTGAACATTAAAAAAATTCATGGTAGGTTAATGGCTAAACGTAACCTAACATGATTCAGTACGTGAGAAACAAACTCTCAAAATTTGTTTTATCTGCAGGTAAATTACTTTTGGACTACCTATAAGATTGAAATATTTCAAAAGAACGTAGACAAGGACAAGGTCTTCAACATTTTTACTGTGTTTGCGATTGTTGTGTGTGTTCACTCTTTGTCACAGGGCACAAATCCCATGTGCACTTCAGTTCTGCCAAATACCCAAACCAGCTTGTATGGAATGTCAGTAAGAACAGCTGCTGCAATGCGAAGTCGCAAGACCCTGACGTTTTCTTTAGTTAGAGTGAAACCCAAGTGTTAAAGAGAAGAGATCGCGAGGTGCCAAGTCCAGAGTCTCATTTTTGCTCATTTGTGTAAAAGTGGAGGGGCGTCATTTTTTAAAGGAAGAAATCCCTCCAAATGAATTTCAACTTCCTACATGAGCCACAGTTGCATAATTTTCAGCAACTACCGTCGGTGGCGACCCTGCAGGCTGATTTTGAGAATATGGTTTTCGTGTACTGTATCATCTGTTGCAGATTATTTAAATGTTTCATGGTTTTGTAAGCTAAAAATAAAGTAAAATGGAAAAGTGAACTGTGAGAAGTCATTACTTGTAATTGAAATATTTTATGACTTGTGTACTATTCTCGATTTATTGAAGCTTAGATTGCATATGAATGTTAATTAAAATATGGAGATGATGCTAATCAGTGTCTACATAGAACTGATAAAATAGCAATGCAGGTCAATTGCGTCCTGGCTGAAGATCCCGTGGATCCAATATGACGAAGGTAGAATTAGGTTGTTTGTGTACGGTTTGGCGGAGGAGGGACGCTGGTTAACCAAGAAGGGACCTACTTCGCTCCCTAATCTAGTGATAACAAGTCTCGGAGTAGTGGTCAGTCTAGCCTCTAATTTACAAGTGCACGCTAGGCTGTTCCCGGTATGCGGTCGGTCTGGTTCTTTTGGTGCCGTGTCGTTGGTTCGCAGCGCTCTGTGGCTTGGTTGGTGCAAAGGACCCTTGCTCGGGGCCTGGTATCGGCTTTGCGTCACAGTCGCCGCAACGCGACGGCCACAGACATTTAATTAACGCCTTCAAAAGCAAAAGGAGCAAGATGTCACTTCTTCTTGCCTAACCCGAAATGGAACAAAAAACGCTGGGTCAAAGGTAAAAGCATCCGACATTTGTATCAGTTACTTGACCGATTTGTAACATTTCTACACAATATTGCATCCTGCACTCATGCCTTTAATTTTTAACGCACTCAATACCCTCACTGGTTTATATTTCGCTATGTACACAAATAATCCTACCTTATACTAAAAACGCCCAAAAGTTTTGTCGTGTTAATAAATTAATAAAAATACGGTCAAATAAATAAAAAATAATAATAATCTTCAGCCAGGATGTAATTGACCTACATTGCTATTTTATCAGTTCTATGTAGACGCTGATTAGCATCATCTCCATATTTTAATTAACGATAATAAGTATCGAAATTTAAAATATAAACAAATTTATTCAGTACAAAGGTTATAAACTCTATATATTCTACTGAAATCAATCGAATTAATTTTTAATTCTTTTGTTTTGTACCAAACCGCTCTATGTTTAAACGGTAAGCGCTGTTTATCTATTCTACGGAAATAAATAAAGGAAACTTCTTCATGTAACTAGACTAGTCCGCGGCACCAAATTACCGTGAACTCGTAATCCCTTTAGAAATGTAAGTCTGTTATTTATTTTACTTTATTGAAAATTAATATCTTAAAAAAATTGTTTTCCAAGATAATATTGATTTTATTATTTTTGTCTAGTTAGCTGAAGTCCACAAAGTTGGGTGAAACGTTGTATTTATAATAATTTAATATTAATTAAATTTTTTGTTTTCTGACATTTTTGGACGTATTTTTATTCAATAATTTACTTAAAGTCAGAAAAATAAGTTTTTAATTTTGTCTTCTCCGCGTTGAGATGATCTAAACACTTTTCCATTATTTTTTCCATCTTCGACAGAATTGCGTTAATTTAATTTCTAGAAAGGTGATAGAAGGAAATATATAAATTAGTGATGAAATTGATTGTTATAAAATATCACTACACGTCTATTTTTTAAATTAATTAAATTGAAAACCAATTCACAGACATAGTAATTATTTTATACATACTTTTCCGACTTCTTCAGGTGAAGACAAACGCAATAAAATTTCTTTTGGAATTAAATTTTTAATTATTGCAAATTAATATGAACTAAACCTTATATGTTTATAGAGAGAAAATTTTATTCATGGAATTCTTCCAGTGACAGGGAAAGTTATTACAATTTTTTATTATATTGTCCTCTTCGGATTCGGAATTATATTTATTATCTATGTTACTATAGTCAGTACAAAATGAATATCATCAGTGTTTGTTACTGAAATAGACCGAAAATTGATGTCCTTATTAGTTTTTATATTAGCTTAGGCGGACGAAAAATGAAGAGAAATAAAAGGACATGTCATAAATCATGGAAACCAAGAAAGGAAGACGAAATGTTTTTCCAATTTTTGTGTGAGGAAAAACTAATAATGAAAAAGATCATCTCAAACTTTATTTCAAAATCTGATACTGTCAGGATACTGATGCAGAATGGTTGATGGCTTAATGGTTACGCGTAACTCTGTGTACTAAATAGCTTTACGTGTCTAAAGCCCCCAAGATCATAAACTCTGGTACTGTCGCGGACTTCCGGATGATGGTCGTAAAACTTGATTGCTCCTACACGTACACGACTCAGAAGTGCGAGTACTTATAATTTTAGTGTCCAAAGTGGTTAACGTATATCATACACGATCTCGCCGCCATATTAATTTTCCAAGAGAAACGTCGTTGTGTAGAAAAATATTTTCCACTCACTCAATGAAGGCATTTCTGTGTTACATTTTTTATTAGAGGAAAAGTACTCTGAGCTGTTTCAAATTTGATACAATTCTACATTTGTAGACAATGATTGAAAAATAAAATCTGACCTTTCTGCACAATGTTAATCTCCAACAGATATACATATAATTAAAAGGATCTATGTTTGTATATTCGTAATATAAATTTAAACGCTTCATAAATTGTAACATAATTTGGTACAAATATACTCAAAAACCAGGAGAAATACACATTTGGGGGGGAATAGGGGCGGTTGACTTGTAATTAAAGTCAATAAAATATACAAAAGTGTCGGCATGCGTTACCGTGTGACGTCAAAGATTAAGAATACAAGGAAATTCGCCATAATTAATTGTTCGCAATATAACGTAACTATGTGTTTACATTCCTCTACTCTCACAATTCGTGAATTATATTCTACAATCCTAACACCAGGATAAGTTGATAAAGACAAAAATACGAAATATTTGTTAACATACGTAAATTTGTGTATATCCTTTGTAACCGCATTTTAACATGATATATTTAATGTTAACACGGCAGATGATTGTAATTTTAAACTCGACTTTTATCCAATTATATCCTGTGGTGCAAACCTTCAGGAAATATTGATGGATGATAAAAAAAATAATAGGTATGGTTGCATTAATTTTCGAATTTAATATATTTGTTGTTGGCAATTGAAAATACAAACGAAGAAATTAGATTGTATTTTTGTGCTCTTTAAATTTTGTTTATTTATCATTAATTAAATACGAAACAGAATTCCCTCATTATAATTTAAGTTATTTGACGATGCGTTCGCGACTTATATTGAAGTGATAATTCGAAACGACTTAACGGAATTACAAATAATTAATATTTTTATATTGAAGAGTTATGTTTTATAGTCAACTTTGATTCATACTTGAGAGGTACGTTCGTAGGATTTTTAAGTTCACGTATGAAACGCGTCTTAAATAAATTAAAACAACGCTAAATTTCGAGTTCTTCAACAACGGGTTAGTGTAAATAAGAATCGCCGAAAATCCAATTGGTATTAAATAGATTGGTTATCATATGTAATTTTTATACAATGTTTTGTTAAGACTTATAATGCATAAATCATATTATTAAAAATGGTTTGCTTTTATTAAAGGTTTTGTAATGTTATTTTTTGTGAAATCCATTTTAGAAAATGTATTATGAATTATTTTTTAGAATATATGAATGTACGTCAAAACGTTGTTTTATTATTTAATCACACCAGATGAGGTTTCATATTTAGGAACAAAACGTCTTTTACGAATAAAGTTATTATCCAAACTTTATTCTTTAAAGGCTGTTTATCATTTTTTTAAATAATGTTTAAATTGGGTCCACTAATTTAACGGTACTTGGGATTATTCATAATTTATTGTTCTCATTTACGTATTTTTCTCTTAAATATATCTCCTTTCAAGTTTTTATTACATTTAGTTTTTAATTTGTGACATGTATTTGGGCAATGTTCCTATTTATCTGAATTTTTTGTCTTTGATGTATTCGGCACTTAGTTGGGGTTGTTAATTATCTATTCTTGCAATGAAGCCTATTTACTAAGTAGTTAACATCAAATCACAATACAGTAACTGTACAGTAACAATTCTACTGCATTCCAACTACCTTCCCATCTTGACTATCAACATGTGTACAAAACTGTCTTCTTTCCCTGGATGACTAAAGAAGTCTCAAATCTTTCTCCCTTCTACGATGGTCAGTTTACAGTTTTTCAACCCCTAAAACATCTGGAGTGCCACAAAGTGATTCCAGATCACTTCACCTGCAATAAACATATTTCGTCCACAACTTTCCCTCTTTTTTATAGTCTAAACTGTTTACTATACATTAGAAGTCACAATAAAAGTACGTGTTTGCTTTATATTTCTCGGGTTGTAACTGACACCATTTTAAATAAAATTATAAATAAATCTGCATATACTGAACACATTCTTTCAATGCCTTCACCTCGCAGGTTTCCCTTCTTATTGCCTATGTTTGACTGCTTTCATGCGTAGACAGTCGTAAACGTAACACTTCACCACTCACGGTTTCAAATATATTTCTTGCCGACTACATTAAAGAAACGTCTATGAAGCAATAAACATGGCGTTTAAATGGTTTATTACACGTCGACTAGTAGCTTCTATAAACTTGAAAGACCGTTAAAGCTTCGGGGGAGGAATGCGTAAAACTTTTTGTGGCCGCCAGTAAAATGTCATCATTTACTCGTTGGTTAATGCGAGTCAGGACCATAAACACCTACGTCGGACTTGTTTCTACAAGGAAATATTATACAAATCTAAGGCGCCCGTTAAAGAAAGAACGAGCTAACACGTGCTGAAACAGTCAAGTAAAATAAACACTAACACGTTCTTGAACTTCATTTTTTAAAAAAAAAACATTATTTTGCCAGTTTTGAAATATTAAATCATTTAATTTAACGATTCAGAACATAATGATTTTGCAAATCAAAAAGAAAATACAGAGCCTCCTTAATTAAAAAATTAATACAATTAGGGGAACTCAGGGCGTAACGGGATAGCGGAATACTTTATTTTACTGGGTAGTGTTGAATTTTTGTAAATAGGGGTGGGATATTGTAATTGGTCAAGGAAGAAGTTCTGACTGTACCTTGTGAAGTTATAATTTTTGCAGCAATTCGACATAAAGTAATCTACAAAACTCCTCCCTTTGGCACTTGTATTTGTAAAGTACGTGGTTTTAGCTGCATATAAGTTACATAAAAGGTTTAAATCTCGGCGAGAAACCTTAAACTGAAAATATAGTGCGGGGCGTTACGGGATACTGCTACATACAGCACAATGCAATGTGTTCCACAGGGAAAAAAGAATAAACTGGCAGAATCACCTTATAAGAACGAGCTACAGGATTCTGTGCCCAAAAAGAATAGATTAAGAAAGAAAACGGTAGCAAAGACAGTGCGTTTGCAAAAAAGATCTCTATGCTAAAGGAAAATTAATAAATCGACCAACCGTTCACAAAATAAATATAATAAATAAAACACAGAACGTGATAAGAATTTTTTAATTAAATTTTATGGTAATAATTGTAATTACAAAACGTCATTTCCCATTCTTCACCGGGGGTTGGGGCAAACGGGAAATTTCATAGTTTCCTTTTTATAAATTCGTCAAAAATCTAAATTTGTTGTTTTAAGTTATTTTGACATTCGATTAAGTAAATAATAAACTATAATAATGTTTTATACTTTTATAAAGTGATTATTCTTTTTCCATAATTTTACAAAAATTCTTAAACAAAAAGTGGCTCGACTAGCCATACTCTATTTAAATCCTGGAATTTTTATGGTATATTAGTGTACTAAATAAAACTTCGGTTAATGTCTGTATGCTGAATAAACTCAGTTGTGTTTAACTCATATCACAAACGCACCCCCTAAAATCAGTTTTCTCTTTAAAGAAACACCAGTAAATATTAAACAAATATTTATTCTTCGTTCCTGCTCCGTAAATACCCACGCATAACGTTTCAGTTTATTTATTATTATTATTTCCAACGTAGAAATACATATGTCTTTGTTCCCCGATAGTATCGACGTCTAACTGCAATTCGTCTCTCCTTTCATTCCTTTTATGGTTCCGTCTTGTGAACATAAAATATGTACAATAACAAAAAATGTCTCCTCTAATGCCGGAAGCAAAATACTCTAACAGATACGAAACGTGTTCTGGATTGTCGTCTTGTGAATTTTTTTAACGACGTTGTGGTGAGGGGAAAAACCCAAGGGAAATTTAGAGAGCAGAGGCGGCATTTGAGTCAAACACCGCAGGAGTGCTTCCAGTCACGAAGACCTCCCACGTACCGGCAATTAATCTTCACTTGCCCATTCCCTTATTTACTTATCTGCTTTGTAAGAAGACAAAAAGACCTTCTTCTCCAAACAACGGTATCTAGAATTGAAGATGACATGTTTTCTGAACAAATTACGAAACTTCAGGCGAATATGTTTAGTCATAAATAATAAATAATTTCCTCGAATCATAACAATTACTTTTCTTAATTTTAGACTGTGTATATATTAATAAAAATGGAACAACCACTTAAAACAGTCTCACAATTTTTTATTTAAACAGTCTTTCAAATAAGGTGTGTAACATATAATTTTATACTAAACTTAATTAATGACATAAGAATAATTTAAGTAATACAAGTTGTTTCATTGAATTTTACAGAATAATTATGACAAATATCGAAAGCTTTCAACGTGTTTAAATAAAAAAATTGTGAGACTGTTTTAACCATTAGTTCTTAAAAAATTGCAGAGAAAATAGAAACTTTTTGTATTGATGCAAGAACTACTTGTTGCAACTTCTTGCATGTCTATATAAAAGAGCTTGCACATAAATTTCTATCGTGTAAAATCAGCCTTAAAAACATTCATATTGTTTTTATCGCACTATGGAAAATGGGTAACCAGCTAGTACGTTCGTATCACTTATGTTAATAAGATTCCATAAATATTTATACCTTGAATAATAGTTCAAAACATATTGCATAATATTGGTTCTATTAATCATTAAATAACGAGGAAAACTTGGTAACATTTGTTTGATACAGCAGTACGAGATGAAATTTTGTACCTGAAAATATTCCGCGTGCAAAATTAACTTTTTTAGCCGCCAAAATTATTCGGTCGACTGTGAAACTGGTTTACAATGCAAAAATCCACGCGAATATTGACTGATACTTGAAGTGGCAAATTAGTTGGCACGGAATAAGAATAATTACGCTTAATTTCACAAATAGCCGGCGAACACAAAGCAAGGAAAGAAAAATAATACAACGTATTCGGGGCATGTTAATATAGATTGTATCACGACAAATACACGGTAATGAAGTTCTACATTGCAGTTGAAGTACGATTAAGAGAAATAAAATGTTCACGAGATCCATGACCCAGTTTTCAGGCAAAGATAAAAAACTGCAAGTATTTTCTTCTTAATTAATAATTATATCAACGTAATTAGAAGCATTATGGCTTGTTAATTTAGTTAATATATTTCTTGGAAATAAATTTTAAATTTAATTAGGTTCTCTCTATTGTTCTTTCAGTTTTGAATTCTATGACGCAACGAATTCTCTGGGAATAATTTTTGTATTGACAAAAATCCTCCTCTGTTTAGAAAATTAATTTTGTTATTTTCATTAATTTTTGCAGCCAATGCTGGGGCAGCTGCGGCGACCCGACGACGAGGTGCAGTACTACAGAGTTCGGAGTTTCTCCATCACCCCCAATGGCATCTTCAACCTGGGCGACTCGTTCCGCTCCCGCAGATCGCACTCAATCAACTCAGTGAGTTCCACGGGATCGAGTCACAGCGAAGACAGTCCAGACAGACTCATTGCGTAAGTTCCTCCCTATATTTACTCGGTAAAAAATATAAAAATTTTATATTCTATAATAATAACAATTAACGTGTGGGAGTAACATTAATAAATGAAGAATTAACGACCCGTATAACAGACATTTACACAAAATTTTGAAGAATTTTTAACATACACTAGACGTATCGACCAACCAATGTGGTCCTGATCAATATTTCTATACATCAAAATAATGACAAGGACCTAGTTTACATTCAAAATTCTTCAAAATTTTGTGAATATTTCTGTTACATGGGTCGTTAATTCTTCATTTATATATTTAATATTTTATGTCCTGAAAGGATAATATTGTTTACTGCACTATTTTTCAAATATGGCATATACTAAGCAAGTATTGTGTCTGAGAATTGTACGGATTCAATTTTGGTTTTATTTTTATTATACGGCTAATTACAGCGAAGAAAAGTGATTTTTAATATAAATAAAATAATTAAATTCATCTGATGTAATATTATAAATTAAATACAAAGAATAGGGAAAAGTGAAAATCTTTTCTCCGGCCCAGGATGTTGCGGAAGAACACGTAATTTAAAAAATATTTTAACTAATGAACTTGAGAGACCGCAAAGATTCAAATTAAATTAATCTATTTCTGATTAATATAATGAAATAATTAATTTATTTTCCAAATTAATCTTAAACTTATTTACTTAGAATTTTAATTTGACTAATTGATTTATTGATCTGACTTCATTTAATTGTAAATGAATAATTTTGCCAGTTTGTCTGAAATATATTTGGTTAAACTAAAGAATTAGAACATGGCAAAATTGTTCCCTCTTACTTGAAACCTCTTTAAGTGGAAATGCATAAATTTTACAAGTCTGAACGTAATTTATTTCTTAAAACGTCAATATATTTTTAAATTTCAAAGTTTGTGCTTTATCGACACACATTTGGCTGAATGTGTGTCCAAAACAATAGTTTATAAATTTTGTCCACTGAATTTTAATTACGTATTCATATTTCTAGAAAGAAATTATACTCAAACTTGTAAGTTCCTTGTATTTGCAGCTTAAGAGGTTCCAAACAGGAGCGATATCTTATGTTAATTGTTATTTTATTAATATGTTTTAATTTTATTAAACTGTATTTCTGACTACTTTATTCATTTATAATTTTCCTAACGCTCCATATGGTCCACTGCCATTATTCACATCGTTATCAGCCTCGCTCAAGAGAATGTCTCATGAATGATTAATAGCTGTTCATTATTTCAGCCTACGTAGTGGATATCCGAGATTTAATTCCCCAAGTCTTCTGGGTAATGTAATATTCTGCAACAATGGAAGCGTGCGACATTGTATCTGCTACACATCGCACGATTCAGTGATTTCATTCATTCATTCTCGTTCACACACGCTCATCATTTCATTGACCAGGGTTAAAGGATGATAATGCCGACGAACTGTTAACCAATGTTCATCGGCTTAAAAGAGACTGATATGGGCTCATAATATAAAAAACAATCATAATTATATTATTGAAAATTAATAAAAATTTTAAATCAACATCCGTATACATCAAAACTATTTCTAGTTATCAACTTAAATTAAAATGTCTGTTCGAAAATTATGTTCTCCCTTTATAAGGCAAGTGGTATCAAGTGATATATATATATACGAGTGTGTGGCTAAATTTATGAGGTATTTCAAAATATTAAACGTAATTCTTGAATATTAACAATATTGTAAGGACATAAAATTCAATCTGAGTCACGACTGTTGAGAAGCCCAAAGTGATTTTATGAAATAAATACCACTTTTACAAAAAAAATCAATGGCATCTAACCAAATTATTTGAATTCCATATATAATACCTCTTAATGATCAGGAAGTTCTCAGAATCATATGATCTTTAATAATTTCAACGAAATTGTTTACAGAATTATGTAGATGTTATCAAGAAGCAAGACTTAACGAGTGATTGGTACAAAATTTATAATAACACTTTAAATTTTTAATTAAACACTCTAAAGTAAATTATTAATTTTTATTAGTTTCGTTACTCTAATGTGAATTTGAACATTAAATGAAAGAATATGAATTTTTAAGCAAAACTTTACGTCTCATCATTTTAATTTATTTATCTCTTAATTGTTTAATATAACATGGTAGTATATTAAATTTTATTACTCCATTTATAATGGAATCCATTGGGTGTTATTGATTGGCCTGTTTGAGTAAGTTTCTTTGTGCTTCTTGTTTCAAAATTGTGAAATGAACTTAATTGCTGTTATTTATGGAAGAGGTGGAACTGATAATGTTTTGGACGATACCTTCAATAATGTTTGGGCAATACGATATTGATAAATAAAAACTTTTCTTGCATGAAAATTTGTACTGCACAGCGACGTTTTAAGTACTGCAATACAAATCTTATTTTCTAAACCTCAATAATATAAAATTCAATGTTATATTTTATTTTAAGTTGCAAAGAATATTATTTCTCACACTTCATTGGTAATCAATTAACTAAAGACGAAAGCAGTTAATGTCGTGAGTATCGACCACTCCTTAAGTTCTCCTGTTAATCTATAGTAAAATTTTAGCTTTATCTACAAACAGTCCAAATTCATAAAATTGAATAATAGTTATACACATTTATATATAAAAACAGGAATGTACCAAAAATAGAACCTTGTGGGACCCCCGGCAATATTTCTCCCTAAACTGAATGAAAAGTTTTACAAAAATACTAAACCTTATGCGTTACTGTTTAGTTATACACATTTATATACAAAAACAGCAAAGTACCAAAAATAGACTCTTGTGGAACCCCAGCCTTTATTTGCCTCTAAACAGAACTAAAAGTTTTAGATGTATCAAAACTCATGTTTAAGTTACACACGACAAGCAGGAGGTTTCAGAAACACCATTATTATTTCTTTTTAATTTGCAGAACGCAGCAATGAATGCAATAAAATTATTTTCAGGACTAACACAAAATCAATAATGAATTCCGTTTTTGCTAAAGAATGCTAATGTTCCATGACAATTTATTTTAAGTATTCTATTACCTGTTGCAAACAAATTTCTTAATATTTTTAGAAAATATGGAAAATTTAAATCCAGACATCAATATTTTTTATCTTTGTTCATTCTTATTCATTTAATAAAATATAGATGTGAATATGGATTATTTGTCGGGAAAATTTAATTATTACTTGTATTTATTAGCTATGCAAAATAAATATAAATTAATAAAGAGTATTTTAAATCAATTATACAAGTAATTTACGTGTAAAAACATATGTTTACCAATTTTAGTATAATTGATACAGATGTTGAATTTTTATGGGTTCACTTACAATCAGAAAATTGAAACTATACGAAGGTCTTACAAGTTTATAATCAATAATAAAATTTAAATCTCATGTTGATACAGCTTCAGAGTACGTCTGTAGTCTGTGAATAGCGAAATGTTTGTTCCTCTCACGCTCCGTATTTAGAGAGCGTGAGCTTGTTGCAGAGATGTCGATGTTTCTGTGAGGGGGCGGAACATCCCACGCTGCCCACTGCCATGACAACAGAATTCTATCTGACCTGACTCCGTTGCAGAGTTCTGTTGAGCCAACTGTTACAAAGGCACGATACGAATCAAAACACAGGAAGCAGAAAAACTTTTAACAACGTAATATATTTTTAGGTGGAAAGTTTGAAAACTAATTAACCTTTAGATACTTTACTCCTAATCCATAACGGCGATTTCCATGTATGACCGCTGCATGAATATTAAAACAAAAAATACTTTCTATTAGTAAAGTATGAAATATTAATTCCAAACATATATAAACTGTCATGCATATATGACATTTACTTTAGTACAAAAAAAGTTATTTTACAGCTTAATCTCAAGTAACATTATGTTTATATGAATTTTGGTACACAAAAATCAAAGAATTCTTATCGTAGAACTTAATTTCAAGAAATGGTGTTCAAATGATAATTTATTTCGCTGCTTCAGTAGTTCTTGGGCTTCCAGCCGGGTGAATGTAGGCATTGGCCACGACGTTTCGACGGCGGTCACTGCCATCGTTCTCAAGTGTTTTGATAATTTATTTTCTTAAAGAAAGTCTGACAGAAAAATTAAAGGAACCTATAATTTCGAACGTTCAGTAGCTGAAGTACACGGTGTTGCTCGGGTTCACATACATAATAAAATAGGAATGAGATTAAAGATAATTTTATTACAGTACTTGGTGGCTTAGTAAAATCTATTTCTGTTGTCAGATCCAACCTATTTTTAATTCCCAGGTTGTATAAATGGCGAAAAATCGTAAAAATAATAGTTCTTTACCATTTAGGGTTGGTCTGAGAAGAAAATGTCATTTGACTAAAATTATAGAAACTAGTGTCCTCAGGATTTTTCTAAAACCTTAATTTTTCAAAGTACGTTGGAGGGGTTCCAAAATTGAGTTTTTTATTGTGTTGTAGCTCATGGGGGTTGGTACACTTTCTAAATAAATATATATACTGGTACGTCTCAGTGAGGCTAAGAGATTAAGCCCTTATTTGTTTATTCCAGTTGAGTACGGACTTTACTAGTGTTGGAAAATACCGAAAGAAGTGGAAAAAAGGAGGTTTATTGACATTTTTACTTTTTCCACATATATACATTATTGTTGTTATTAAATTTGTTTAATTTAATAATTCTACATGTGATGAATGTCAGTACCAGATGCATAATATTTTATTTGCATTTAAAAATGAGCTATTACTATATAGTAAAATTAAACTGACGCGAAAAATAAAACTAATTTAAGTATACATCGTATCGACTATACCAATAAATTTTTTATTTCTCAGGGAGATAACTTTCTGCCAACGATAGGTTAGTTACGACGCAAATGTTAATGATTTACAAATATATTATTATATATCACTAATATAGGCTAACCGCATACATTTTTAGGAGATCTCGATGCGAATATGGGACATGAAAACTTTTACTTAACAATGTTTCTTACTTTTTCCAAAAATAAATTCAGTATATTTAAATATAATAATATCATGGGCAGCTTCAGGTCATGAGGAACACGTGTGGTCATATTCGGACCTATAGCTTAGACGTCTGTAGCTTTGAAATACATAATCACGCAGTGACTAAGGTTTTTATATATATAGATACAGATAATCACACATGAAACTCGTAATTATATTTGATTCTTGTGTATAACTCCAAAACCTTCGTAGATAATCATTTTTTTATTACAAACTAGGTTTTTTATCATATCTCTGTTGACTACGTCAATAGATTTTTCACTAATGAGAATGATAATTGAAATTAAATACTGAAATCAAAATCTTAATTTGTGTCCATCACTAATTTCTCTTCTTAATTAAATTTTGGTGGCAAACCTGGAAACAGTTTTCTTTTGGTATTATGCATTTGATTCTAACAGACGGCAATTCAACGCAGTTTTATTACATTTTATGCCTTATTAATCGGGCATCGTCATCTCTAGAATATCAGCTTGCACGAAGATTCCTCAAAGAGACGCGATTCTTGTTTACGAGTAATGAGGAAACATATTATCTTTCGTCTACAATATTTCCAGGTAAGTCCTTTGTGATGACGCTCTCTGATCTGAAAAATAACAGCTTCTCGTTTTACTAAAGTTTTAATATTCTGATGCCTCAGACATGGAACTAGAGAATATTAATCTCTGATCGATCCACGGAAATTCAATATGAAAATTAATAGTGGCGATAATCAGCAATTTAGTTTTTTGATGTAATTAAAAACTGGTTTTACTGGTATTTCAACTACTCTTAAATACATATAAACATTTTAAACTGTAATATATTATTTTTAATAAAATAATTATGCCTAAAAGTAATAACACTCTGTTTGATTTGTATTAACTTTCGTCATACATAAAGGAATTTTCCATCATATACGTGAGGCTGCATCTAGAATTTCCCCCAGTCCCACGAAATCTATTTTGGAGGTATGTTGACATACCGAGAATCTCGTTAATATATTGTGGTTCGTAGAATATTGAGTAGAGATCAGTAAGCAATCAGAATATTTGAATATTGACCTGGAGAATGACGTGGGTCAAATTCATTGACTCTATTTCTAAAACTACATATTGCACTGTGGATGAAATTATTGAAAAATGAACTAAAATAAAAACAATAAAATAAAAAGTTTTTGAAATTAAAACACGAAGCTGATCAGTAACTGTTTGCATCATCCGCTGTGATAATTTATCGTACCTATATTCATCATCTCCTATTTATATTGATATTTGAATTACCTTCACTCTACTCGTATACTTTCAGAACGTTTCTTTCAATTTTATCAGTTGGACTAGTTTGATACACATTTTCTTGCTCCAGCGTTGTAAGTTCCTATTTTAATATTCACTTTCTGTTTCTTGGATTCCATATCGGATTCCTATTCGTCCACTCTCTATCTAACCTCCTCGCAATGCATCCATTTCAATTGCTCTTCACACATTTTATTCCAATCGCTGTACTGAACTTTTGTCCGAAACTTCGTAAAATAAAACCTTAATATATTCCTTTAAAATTTTGTAATCTGTATGTCATTTCTATAGAAAACGTCTAGTGGTAAATTTGGGACAAATATCATTGAATTTCTTTTTAATGCAACCGCTTGTTGCATTTCTCTTCCACTGATCTCTAAAGTGAAGCACACTACTAAATATAGTATACGTAAGTAGATTCATATACGACGTGTCGTTAGAAAAATTTCTCGACCTGACACAGAAATCAGTAGTAGGAGAAAAACCAATCCCTTTACAATATTCTATTCCAGCATTTTTTTTCAAATTAACTGTCTATATTACATATATATTTATATTCTTTAATAGGTTGATATGAACAATTTGAAAAAATGTAGTCGTCATAGTATGAAATGTTGCTATGAAAAGAAAATGGACTACTATAAGACAGTAGTGCACGCAACTTTCATACATACTATACAGATCAACTTTGAGCCAAAATAAAGAGTACAATGGATTACAATTTTGAGGAAAATTCAAATCATACGGCTATAAATAATAATTTATGCACTCAACATTGGCATTAAAGAACTATATTATAGAAACACTGTGAAAGTATAATTACGATAAATAATTTATTCAGAATAGGTTGATGAGCCAAGGAGTTGAGGATAGACAAGTTGATTCTACCACCCAATTTGTTCAGGTTCAAGCTAGACGAGGGAACTCGTTTGAACTATGTTGCTCACAAAGTCAGGTTAATTCCTAGAAACTGAACTATATTAGCACTTATGAACTTTAACATAAGCAACTTACATCATCCGCGAATTGAATTACAAGCTAATAATTGCTCACAGAATGAGATTATATAATCATAGCAGTGCTTTATTATACCATTACCGAGATTATCGATATGAATTCTGTGTTACTTAATTAAACAGTTTTCTTCTAATACTTGATTTAAATTCTCAACTACTTCTTTAGTCCTGGATTGAGTCAAATCTTTATTGTCAAGTCCAGGATTTTTAGTCAGTCTTTCCTTTGATGAACTATTACACCGCAATAGAGAACTACTCAAATACAGAAGATATTTTCGTGTACTGATTATCAATAGAAGCGAAAATCGATATGGGTAAATCAAGCCACTGGAGTTACATAAGCAGAATTTCACTGTTTCTGAGATTCTCACTAAAGTTAATAACAATTCAAGAAGATATCACGGTAATTTTCAATACATAGGTTTAATTATCTCTGACGTAAAATCACGCATAATGTCCTGCTACAAAAAAGAGCTGGAAAGAGCTTATATAGAAATTCAACTTCTTCTTATAATGATATATTTTATACTTACATTCAAAGCACAATAAATTTTAATTTTTGATAGAAAATATTGACAAATTTACTGGTTAAGTAAAAGTTTACATTACTATTGTAATATTAATATTATTTTTCAACGAGAATATTGTTGACTGATAATTATAAATAATTTAAGAAAATATTCTAAAAGTTAATTAATTAATCCTCATTTGTGACGCCCTTTAAAATTTCATAAAAAAATTCCGTGTCTGTAATCTTGGTATAAGATCTTGGATGAAATTATTTTATATATGTAACTTACATGTTACAAAATTAAAAGGCATATCAGGTTCACGTTTTAGTACAATGGTAGTGCTTGAAACGAAAACTAATTCCTGAAGTTATAATTCATTCAAGTCATATTTCGCACATTCAGTATTGTATTATAAAGAAAAGATGTGTTAGTTTTTTGATTATTGAACTAAAGCAGCAGAATGCTACATATTTCGACATCATAAGAAACAGACTCGTGAGAATATATATTTTATTTTTCTCTTACAGTGCCAATCCGCAAACAAGTCCAACCGCGGTTCCGAGGTTCAAAGTCGCCATGCTTGGAGCATCTGGCGTTGGGAAAACGGCACTCACATGTCAATTCACCACTTCGGAGTACATCTGCGCTTACGACACTTCTCTAGGTAAGTCTTTCTGTTCATTAAAACATGAAAACGTACATGTATCCTTTTTTTTAATTTTCATAAAATAAAGGTTCATATAATTATTGTAGTATACGTTACAGAGATATTGGGGCTAAGCGTGAGGAAATTAAGAACGAAATGGGTGACAATCTTATTAATAGGCAGTTTAACTAAAACTTTTATCAAGTCTGGCGTACCACAGGGTAGTGTATTGGCTCCATTACTACATGCCCAGTGCATGTAAGTCTTACCTGGGACTTTTTGACAAAGAAAATGTAGTAAATATTTATAATTGTATATATTTATGTAATTTTATATTATTTAATTTAAAATACAGATTAAGGATTCCACGGTAGTTAACCTATCTTAACAATTTTGAATAATATATCAAGAATTATACCTTAAATTAATGTTTTTATGAGTGTGCTATTGATATTATTCTTTATAATCGTTTATAGGTAGAGATAAGTGCTGTATTTAAGATCTCATCAAATTTAGATAGAGGTATTAACTATATTTACTCTCGGAATAGGCTTCCCGCGATACTTCTCAAATGATCGTAATGTCGCCCCTAAATTCTATTTGCATTTTAACTGCGATAAATTCGTCGCGCCTCTTGATGTGTAAATGTTCATAATTATGAAATAACTGCGCCATCCTTCGTGCAAATGAACTTTTGCCTTAGATTGAAGCCAGCGGATTGAAATAGAAATGACGATGAGAAAGTACTCCTGAGTGCATCTCGACTCGGACCCTCTTCGAATGAGCGGAGGACTCAAGTGCTCAGAATAACGTTATTAAAAATTGTAGCAGGCCGTTACCTAGAAACTTTGCGTGTAGGTCAACTACGTAATTAAAACAACTTCTGCAATATAGATACCGGCAGAGATATCGGCAAAGATCGTCGGTGAGATGAAAAGTTTGTTGGGATCCTGGGGTGTTATTAAATTTTGAAGATGTCTCCTTTTACAATTTTCATTATTTGCATGCATCAACAAGGAGATTTCTACTTTATATTAAAACACAGGAAAACAATTCTGTGAGATTAAATTACTTATGTGTAACATACAAGTAGTTTCAAAAGTATTAATTTTACTTTAGAATTGAAGCATTCGTTGAAGATGTGTTCATTACGTCTCAAATGAAGGACGCTATGAGAAATATATCCACTGTTCCAAACGAACGTGATCTTGGATGGCCGGATAGATTAAGCAAAATTAATAAAATAAACCATATATTTATATATAGAGAGATAAAATCCTGGAATCCAGTTTAAAATCAACAGTCGAAAAACTATTATATTAGGATAAAATTGCAAACGTATTTGACACATATTGACTTGTGTTCGTAGCGTCGACGTACAAGTATTTAAATTACTTGATTCAATGACCAAATAGCAAATTCATCAAATTAAGAATTTTATATTGATATTCAAGTTTACCTGACTTAAAAAATATTCCTAATATTGTCAAAACTCCCAATATTTTACTCTTTGATAAAAATATTAAAGACTAAGTCAAAATTTTAAACAAACGTAATTTTACATAAAAAAATATTATTTGATACATCGGATAAACGTAATGCTGATTGTTAACTGTAATAAATAAATAGAAACAAATTAAAATTCAATGTTCAAAATAGTCGTTTCAAAACGTGTGTATTTAAACAACCATATTTTTTACTGGTAAAACGTAAATGATTTACATGAAGGATTTCAATAGTGTTTTTTTCAGAACTGCTGTTATTTGATTTGGCACAAAATATTCATTATCAATATGCATTATAAGTTATGAAGTTTATTTGTCATAAAAATGAAAAAGCTTTGGCATGAAATTAAAGCTTGAATTCAATACAGTACAATACACTTTTAGTAAAACTGTAATTTCGATCTATAATGTAATGTTTCTTCGCAGAAATTACTTTTCACTCGTTAAAATATAGAATGAAATTTTGACTCATTCACGGCGTTAAATTTACCTCCAGTTAAGTGAAACAATTTTTTTAAACTTATTATTGCAAAATAAACTGTTTGTTTTTCGTGTTGTTTTTGGCTCTAATACTGGCGTAGTAGAGAATACGGAATCCATTCAAAACCTCCTCGTGTCTTGTGGTTCAACCCGGCTTTCTCCGTGATTGGAATTCAATTTCCTGGTGACCTAGCTCGCTTTGATTCCCCCATTCAGGTCTGGGAAGTTCTCAGACTCTGAAGGTCGTCACCCTTCAGTATCAATTTCAGCTCCCCAGTGATACATTTCCTCTCCTCGAGCCCACTAACGCTTCAGTGATTTATGAAGACCGTGGAAAGTTTCGTTTTCCACTGAGATACGTTATAGGTGCGAGATTAAAATTTTATTTTTTATTTGAGAAATAACACTCAGCTTCTGTTTAACTGACATTATGTTGGTTTTTAAATCCACAGCAGCTAAAGTTTCTGAAGTTTATCGCAGAAGAAAAAGCTCTGATGAGATTTATAACAGATAAATTAAACGAACCTAATTAAGCTCAAACATATAAAAATACTATAAATTATTATTAATATTTTATCAGTGATCTTTTAGGCGTGTCATTTATAATTGTCTACTTTATCTGAATTAATAATATGTACTCTATAATGAAATTAGGTAACAGGCCAACTTTTTCAGTCACTGGGGCAAGTAAAATTCCTAAGAAAACTCTTCTAATCTCCATGTAAAAAATTGTATACCCTCAAAACAGTAATATTTTACAGATTACCAGTCTTCCAGTTATATGTTGTTTTCTCCAACAAATATTTGAAGCGCTCTTATATCACGTACAACTTGAATCGCCACTTACGCATGAAACGTAAATATTTGGGCGATCGGCAACTCGGCAATACAAAACCTTTCCGACATTATGGTCTTGTGCGTTCAAAAATCTAATCTCATCTAACCAACATGTGTAGCACCTAGGAAAATAAAATCGATTACATGGTACTTATCATCTATGTATGATAAATTTTTCTTCTATAATTTGATTTGTTTGAATACGAAATATTATAATCACAAATAAGTGACAAGAAATAAGTAAAATCTACTATGGAAAAATAAATTTATTATTAAAATCAAATACGCATTACAGGACTTTGAACATTTGACTTATACCAGTAATTTTTATATTAATCAATTACAAAATCTTAAATTCATATGTTTTGTTTTTATATATATTGCAAAGAATAAATAATGTATTGCTCCACAGTTGAAGCGCCATTTAATATAATATGAAATTCAATTACTGTTTGTCAATATCAGTAGTTTATATCTCACCGTATCTGCAAAGTAGTCAGTAAATGTGTTTGTAGGAAGTAACTGATTTAAATTAAAACACACGAACTTTTTTTTACAAACACTACGAAGTAAAAAAAAATTATATGTTTGAAATACTCGAACTGTGGCAACTAAAATAAACTAAACAAAATCTATTTAAAATGAATGTAGGGTATATTGCTTTAATATGGCTATATTTTAATTTATGGTTTGGTAGAGTGAAATCAAAGTAAGAGTTGATGATAGGCTGCGTATATTTTAAGAAATGTAAATGATTCACACTGGAGTTATGAAATGGTTTATTTTTCATATAATTTAAGCGGCACGTTTCCAGAAGCCGAAATCAGAACTATTTTCAAACTTCCGCCGAGTAGAAAAAAGTTCTACAAACTGCATTTTTCTATTGCTCACAGAAATTTGATTATCGCATGCAATGAATTCGTAGAAAGTTATGAGTCTAATTTTAAAAATAGAATTTTCTGGAGACCATCACTCATCGATTTCCAGTGGATAAGTGTTTAGTGATCCCGTCAGCCTCCTTTCCATGATACCTATCTTGAAACTGATCAAGATCTGGCCTCTCCTTGTTGAAGAAATAGCGTCCATATTCGCATTTCCAAAATCCTTCTATTACAGTTCTCCTTGAACCCGTTTCTTGGTTTAGCACTTCTAAAGATTTATAAGCACTATACAATACAAAATAAAATAATAATATTTGTAAACGGTGCTAAACATTTTTTAATCAACTGCAATATTTATTCCACATTATAGTGACGTTTACGCGATGGGACTTGCCGCTAAAGAAAATTTCTATAGTAACTTTCACAAAACGTTGTTGCGCAATTACAACGTAAAATAAGTAGGTAGAATTAGGAATGAAACGTGTTACCATGTCACTCTTGTATAAAATCACTGTCTGTTAGAAGTTCTTATCTTGTTTTCTTGAGGAACATGCCGCGGAGTCTGAGCGATTCCCGAGATAAGCACGCGACTAGTTAAAAGTTCCATCAGCAACAAGTTGGACCCAAACTTGGGAGATCGAAGAACGCCACAGCTTGTACGCCGGAAGCTGAGCAGCTACGCTAATTAAGTGAAGCGAGGGAATCCTCCGAGGAGAGGCGTGTAACGAATTTACGAACTTTTCAATCGGTCACTAATAAGATTAATAACGCGTATCACGGTAAAAAGTTTTTTACCCTCAAATAAATGTAAATATATAGATAAATTTCAGATGAGTAAACTAGTTCTTATTTTAAACACCAAACCATAAAAAATAGAATGGTTCGAAATTACCTAATCGTCATATAATGCGAATAAGAATAATAGAGAGAAAAATTCGAAAAAGTAATTAAAACTGATTCTTAAAGGATTAAATGAAATATGACTTGATTTTTATTTTGTTGATTATGAATTACAGCTCCATTAGTTTTCAATCAGTCACAATAATATTACTCCATTTACCAATTATGTTAAAGTAAATTTCCAAACTCTATAGTATTTTCTTTTCCTTGAGTTATTACGTTTATATTTTTGGCATCAGTTTCATCCACATAGTTTTCCTCGAGTGATATTTTGGAGGGTAGCTTGTGCGGCGCATGTCACCAGTGCGTCATAGGGCAAGGCAATTAGTGGCTCCGCTAGCGCAGGTCGTCCGCGTCTGCACGTGCCGAATAGGATTTCGTGCGCAGCTGGGCGAGGCGTCAGTAATTACACCGACGTCACTGAGACACCTGGAAATGGTCCTTCCTATAAATAAAAAAGATGTATCCGAAAGCAATCGTGTCCACGTCAACTTAATGGAAGCTTCCGTTTTCATTCCTCGTGTCTCTGAGAATGGAGCGTATATTACTGCGCTATTCCGGTTAAGCCATTTCACTGCACTCCACTAATACTTTTTTTAATTAAATTTTTAGAATTATTTTGAAAAGTGTTGTTTTGGTAAGTACGGGCGTAACGGAGTAACATCATAGGAAATTAAATAACAAACCACATCAATGGACATGCACCAATCAAAAGGTGAGACGTCCTGATCAGCCTTGAATGGTGTGTGATGCGGGAATCGCAGACGTCGGACATGTGGCAAGAGTTGTTCATCGTCTTCATTGAAACGGTCAGCCAGTCGCCTCAAATATCGGTCGAGGAAAAGGGACAGGAATGCCTTGTCCTCTCAGGAAACCAGAGGGAACGACGTGGGACAGGTAGCGAGAGCCGGATCTACCAGTAGCAGTTTTCTGCAGTGCTTTCTATTAATCAAATTTACGTATATGCCAATTAAGGCTAACCTATGCTGGTTATCATTTTAATCGTGGATACGACTTTTAGCTAATAATAAACTCCGAAATACATACTCATCGTAGAATGAATATATTAGGAACAGGATTTTAATCTGTGATAAAACATGAGTACAAACTTTTGAACCATAGTTCATAGTTCATTAACAGCAAGGAGGTCAAATAAATTCTGGGAAACTGGTGCAAACAACAAGTAAAATACATATTTGCATCAGATATATATACATATATATATAATAAGGTTCATCGTTGTAACACATGTATTAATATTCATGTGAATTGTTGTGAAGTAGTAAAATTTAGCACAGGTCCTTTTTCTACGTAGTTCATTTTGTCTCTTTATATATTAACAGTTTTGTTTAAAATTATATATATAACATCAGTGTTAGTTTAGTTTCAGCAACTACTGCTTCGAATGTCGATAATCCTTCAGCCCATTAATTATTCGAGTTGCGAAAATCCGCTTACTTGAGCCACAACTAAGCAAAGCTCTGCTAAGTGCCTACGTTTCCCTCTTCGAGATAACCCCAAGTGGAAGGAATTTAGAAAATAATTAATTTATAGTCAGTTAATAAACTATCCGGAACTACCCACAATTTCTTTTCCAAGTTACGCGTATATTGTAATTTATAGAAATCCCTATACTTCTTCATTTGCAATCATTTAATATATATACTTTTATTGAATATAATTTTATTTTAACCTATTTATTATAAATATATTACAATGAAGCATATAAAAGCTCGAAATATGGAATTTTATTTTCCGTCTAAAGGAAGTCAGCAGGTCCTATTTTGCCAATATCAAAATAGACACATCTTCCTCGGAAACTGTTATATATATAACACGGATATTTTTTAATCTAATTTTTATCCTTATGGGTTACGTATGAAAGCAGAATAAATTTTAATAATTAGTTGTGGATAATAAACTTTAAAAATTTTTCATAGAAATAGACTTGATAAATAAATAAAATTTCTAATTACAAGAAATTATTTATTCTGCTTCCACACACGTACCATAAAATTAAAAATAATCTGTGGAAAGGTCAGTGGTTTTTCTATAACGGTTTCCGCATAGGCAAGTTAGGGCATACCGACTCCCCTATATAAATCCTCATAATCCCATGTATAAAATTTTACTAACTAGGGATAGTATTATTCTATTTTAGGTCTTTCCACCAGCTATTATTTCACTTTCACCGAATTTTATACTCTAAATCTTATTATTGTGAAACTTTGGTTCAATCGCGTTAATGTATCAGATTGTCTGAAACGACTTCTATAACTCAACTTGTCTGTTAACATCTCTTACTGGTTCTTCAAACCAATAAATATTAATCAATGTACAAAGCTGATACGCGATAGGCGCCAGAAGTTTCATTTATAGACCAAACTACAGCTCGTTTTAATACGGCACCGTGACATGAAAAGATTCTTATCTCAGGGTTGACTTGTAAATATATACTCATATATATATATATATATTTCTCATTATTTTCTTGGCTCCCTTTACGTATTTCGAACATGTCCAGAGAAATGTTTATTTTAGCAATAATTATATGAAACTTAATAAATTTCCCAATTTGACGGATGAAGGCTTAGGTGAATAAATTAATACATATATTTCATTAATCGTAACACAATCACCATACGCATTAAGACTTTTCATTTAATTTACATACATTTTACATAAATACTTCTACCTGCCTCCACTTATCTCTTTTTATTTTTTCATGGCAATGTTTTCGTTTACCATCTCACAACATCTCATACGGATCTTAACAAGTTATTTGTAATACGTAGCATATTTCATTTTTTCCCAACAAGTAGGATACTACTGTTTGGATATTTGGATGTGAGTCTTTCAGTAATGATAACTTCCCTACAGTCGACAATTTTTGTTTTTTGATACAAGGCTGTTCGAGAGTCTTAGGGACTCCGGGACCATAGCAGAACAGAACGTATTAAAAGTGATTACAGCGAAGTTCTTCCGCACAGCATCCGTTTCTTTTTTCAATGGAGCCAGCTGCCCCGTAACGTCTCATTCCTTCGGGAGAAGAGGCAATTGTGTCAGGACGCCGATAGAAGCGCCCTCGTCCTCCATTGTGTGTGTCATCCACAATAGGTAACACACCCTCGCGTCAACAAACACTCGTCCTAGTTGCTACATTTCAGTTCGGAAATATTCACCTGATTGCACCGACCCGAATCTGTTACGGCTTCCTGGCAATAAGCGACCTCAAACGGATACTGACAAATGCAAACGAAAATTAGTACACAAATAATATTCATCTCGGTTTTCATTTTCCTTATCAGGAGAATTTTAATTTTATCCACCATTAAAAACGTTCAAGAAAGCTATGTTGCTTCAAGACTAATAATTATAAAAAAATATTAAATTCATTTGACAATATTACAAATAAAATATAAAAATGACCAAAAGTCAGAAATAAATTTGAATACTTTTCGTCCCCAACTTTTGGGACCTCCTCAGTTCATTCTACAAAAAAAATATAATTACACAGTTGAATATAAATAAATAAACTTGATGTGTTGTACGTACCTACAAATAAAACTTAAATTTTCTCCTGCTGCTGCAACGTCTGGAGCCGAAATAAGGGTAAACAACATTATTTATTTCTGACTTTTGTAAATTCTTCGTATATTAGTTTTGAACACCGTTACATACTGTGAATACTCTTATTACATCTTTTTGTTGTTTCAAGAAATAGTATGATATAGCAGAGAAGTAAGCACGGAAACGTCTTATTATTCTACCGGGTTGATTTGAGGATTAAAACAAACTTAGTTTTCAGCATAAATATGTCTAGTATACATTGTAAAAAAGCCCTACGGATTATTGACAAACTAATAAACAAGTATTTAAACGGACAACAAATAAGACTCGAAATTTATAAAATTTCAAATGAATCCAAATCGTCTTTCAGGATTATATTGTGAAAACTAAAACGAAGATTGTCACTTCATCACGATATAAAAGGACACCACTCATTGTCGAGGGTAATTCTTTGTTAAATATGACTTTAGTCACTTAACTGAAAATAAAACAGGTACATGTAGCTTTCAACCGAGTAATTCCCCCTTGTTTTCCGCTCCACTAATTACTACAGGACTTCCTCAGTCAAACCGATTTACTTGCTTGCTCTCAAAAGGGCAGTTAATTTAATTCTTTACATTGTGATGACAAGTAACAATAAAGAAGGCACATAACATTTATTATAAATAAGTGATCCTGAGCCAGAAAAATATTTATTATAATTAATATGCAATACACCACATTTCGTCCTCTGTGGCCCATTCAGATATAATAATTTTAATCAAGAATTCAGAAAGCAAATAATATGTGTACTTATAATTTTTTGTAACCAATTAAAAATTATTTTAATTTCACTTACAATTTTGTATACAGTACATTTTTATGTGACTGCTGGCCATTTATTTATAATATTCAAAGATATATTAATACTTTCCAGCAGATATCAGAGGCCCAAATTGTATAATATACGATTTAGTATCTCCTCATTCCAAAGTACTCCTATTTAATCTGCATCGAATGTATGCAGATACATTAAGTGTCCGAAATATAATCTATTTACTCAGTAGAGAATCAAATATTCTATGTATTTTATATAATGCTGTTAAAATATACTAATTATAAATATCCTGATAATTCACTTAATTGCCCTATCTCGGTCAGTATACTTACAGATTTTTCCTTCTGTAACTCATATGTATGTAAAAACTTCGTTATGGTTCCCCTAAAATGTTCTAAATTACATAAATTTACATACAAACAAAACAGCCAATATTTCAGCCCATTTGTTTAACCCTATTTATTAAAAACTTCTAATTGCATCCAAATTTTTGGGTTTCTTCAGGCACAGAATTAATACATTTCTAACAGGCTTAATATTTATTAATCTTGCGTCTGAAGAAGTCGAAAAAATATATTTGCGTAGGTTATAAGCTATGTAATCAAATCTCCGTAATTAATTAACTCCTCTCAACTGCGGATTAAGTTGCTGAATTTATTTTATAGTATTGTTTTTTATTAAATAATTATAAATTAAAGTACCGTCTTTTTCAATATATTTCAAACTCATCAAAGATAATATACAGACGACTTCAAAGCTTCTAAGTACAATATATGCTCTCTGAGTTTAGTAGTTTAGGATAATGTTAAACAATATTCTACCCGTTAGAAACTCGTTTTTAATTCGTAGACGGCTGGAAAATTTAATGTTTTTTATAAATAATTCTTATTGCGTTTATATCTAATCAACACGTCAGCAAGGGAACCTGTTATCGAAAGAGCAATTGGCTGTTAGGTGAAAGTATCCCCGAAATGTCGCATCCAATACTTGGAATCCAGAGATTATAACTGGTTTATCTGAGAGTAAATTGACGTAACGAGGAAGAAATACTTCAACATCCGTCTGACACAATTTACAGTGTTACAGGAAGTTATCACGTCTGAAACGACTGATAACCGAGACGGCGGAAGTTTTGTCTCTCTTTCCGTCGGTTCCGTACCGCTTTGTTACTGCAGAGCGCAATTTCCCAGTGCTTCTCTACGGAACACATCAGGTTTCATTTCCTTGCAGACATCTCCCGATTGAAGTGTCACGTCAACCACAACGCGTATCAGCCATCTTGACGGAACGTAGTTTCAGTATCTCGGCGAATAAAGAAAACGCGATCGCCTCAGAAACAGTATCGAGATCACTTTACATCTTCTTCCATCTGAGGAATTTCTGGCCGTATCTCTGGAAGAATCAACAAACCGAGTCAGCAAGCAGCACACAGCACAGCTTCCCTTGTAATAATATATTCGAAAAATGCGTATAACGCAACCAGAAAAAAATATAAGTTAAAACGAATGAAAAAAAATTCCTGTACATCTAGTTAAATGAATTTTAATACCAAATAGAAACTTATTTTATGTTCACAATGGAAAGTATTAAATTTGAAATCGGCAATACTGTAACATTCTGCGTTATGTACATTAAATTATCTACATTTTTGAATGACTTTTTAAAATTAATATTATGAAGAAATATATGCTATGAAGTCCCAAAGCGAGTACAAAACGTGTATGAAATTAAAACTTGGTTTGCCTGTTAATTGATTGTTCATTTAATTCTATATAACTGTACTCAACTTTGTTTAGAAGGAAGAAGTTTATATTGTATTTCAATTCAGTGTCCAGGTGCATTAATAACTGAATCTAGAATGAGTTTTAGAAAAGAATAGTGGAATAAAATATCGGAAAGGTGACAAAAAACGATAATGGACTTGAAAAGTTACGGAATATGAACTATGTAACTAAACCTAACACTAAACAAAAATTTTATAATGACGTTTTGGAAATAATAAGTAATTTTAAATAGAGTAAGATTTTTTATTTCTGTTTCCACTAATGAAAATGAAGGATTTACTCCTAATTAAATCCGCAGCATTATTTAAATCTTCCACATTGTGAACATCACAAATCGTGAAGTAAAGTCGGAACCATGGACGGCTGCTTGCTTGCTAGTAAACCACATAGTCTGACAACATTCTGTTTGCAATTGGACAGGAGTACAAACAAATAATTAGTTCGCACCACATCAAAAAAATAAACGTTGACAGGATAATAACTGTTTTCGCAATGTTGAACGGGAAATACGCATGAATATGCACATGCAAACTGCGAGAGCAAATAAGCGTCCAACTAATTATAACCTTCAGGGTAAAGCTTCTGTGCCGTTTCTGAAACCAAAAACCAGCTGGGCTTGTTAATTGATATGAAAATGAACGTTATAAAACTAATCGAAAATGTATTTTGTAGGTAATCCTGGTTTTTGATCATCGATAGAGTAGAACCTCGCATGAGTAACTCTCTAAAATACTGAACTTCAAAAGTGTTGTAATCTTAAACGGAAATATAAAATATAATTATGTTTACCTTTGAGTTGAAAACGCTTATTATTCAATTATATACGGGTGAAATTTTTTTTCAGTGTTGTTACGATAAGTATAATTCTGAAAGAATACCGTGTATTTGGAAGATTACCCACTTAGTTTCCGATATTATTCATCCATTAATTAGCATTACAATAATGAAGGTCGTAACTGCGATACTGTCTAATGGCCATTTTAAAATAATGCATTTAAATATGCTTAAAAGATAAAATAAATTGCGGAGAAAATTTTTGAATGAAGCTAAAGAAAATTTTATCTCCGATTGAAGCTTATTTTTATATTATAAAGTTGGAGTTCCTTGAAGTGAAAACTTTCTGATTGGGTAAAATTATAATGTATTTCATTTTCTCCGTATCTCTCAAATCATTTACTTAAAAAGATTTAATTTAAATTCTATTTCCTGTCTTTATTATAAATTTAATAAACATTTCCGAACATAAATGACGTTTACAGCATATATATATATTGTAAAGTTAGACCCGCCTCACACGTCCGCCTTGTTATTCCTTCCTAAGAATCTCGAATCTACTTTTCCGTCGCCACGATATTGCATGAGGGATAGCGCTCTGGTTGCCTAAAACCGAGGTCACTTGTGACGAACGAGGAAAGTTGGAGGGGAGCGATCACGACGACAACCAGAGGTTCCTTCCTTTCTGGACGTCGGCCTGGACTGACGAGAGGAGTTCTGGGCTCAGGGCTGCCCTCGGTGCGATTCTGAAAATCTTACAAGAATTTTTTTTTCTTTTCTTCATGTGAATAAATCCTTGTTAACTTATGTTTTACGGTTTTGGCTTTCGCTTATCCCTACCTGCCGCGAGGCAACCCGAGAGGTCTGAACTAAATTACGACGACGAAAAGGTGTGTTTTATTACAACAAAATTTCTAAAAATTATAATGTCCTACTTATAAGATTGCTTAATTGATGCGTCAAAAGCGCTTATAACAATGAATTATTTAAAATCCACTGTATTATATAGTACGGTATTTACCATTATCTAAATACTGACAAAATAAGTAAAAAATAATAATTTATTGCTATGAAATTGAATTTTCTGGAATTTTGAAAGTATGTGTAAACGTTTTTATTGCGTCATGGACGTTTTTCTGGAAACTACGAGGAAAAAATTTTTGTTTATCAATTTATTCCGGTGGAAATATAGCATAATGAAGTCTTGTTTAGACATTTGTTTTAAGGAGAGAATTTGTTTGTAAAACGGCATGTTTGAAAGAATGTAATAATTAGAGAACTGTGCAGTAAATCCCTTTGTTTTACAGCAGTGTTTTACCTCCAGATGCAATGAAAACCTGCAGCAGCTGGCTACAGGACTGAAGTGAATAAATGAGTTGGGGATTATGACCGCCCTGTCCTCTAAGCCTCGCTAATGGCGGAATGAGTATGAAATGTAGCCTGTGTCAGTGGATTCCACTCGCATTGCTCCGATGGCTCATTTGGGTGACTCCCAGGAGCATTTCTGTCGTCTGTGCTTTCTACAGCCAAATTGCTTACCACGTGGAAGGTGCAGATGCTAATGGACTCTCCACCGTACGTGACTGAAATCACAAATGTCGGTCATGCGCAGTTGGACCAACGCCTCCTGACCTCTCAGCGAAAGGCTCATATCAACCATTATTTCATGGTTAATTATAATACTGCTTAGTGGAGAAGCTCTAAAATACGATTAAGGTTTACTGAAATACTTTCCAATTCTGAATATAATATTTAAATTATAGGTCTAGCATATTTAATAAAAAATGATAGAGTATATAAGATATTAAAAATATTTCATTTTAAAAATATATTAATTCAAATCAAAGAGAGAAGAAATGCTTCTGTTGAAGCTCAGATAATGAGTGTAAAGCTAAATTTAGAGGAACTGATTGGAAAAATGTTAACCGGAATCGGTTCTCGATTTCAGGATGACCCGCTATACCCAAGGATCGATTTGGGACACCTTTATTATTGTATACCTAAGCTTGGCTCGCCTACAATGTACAATCACATTCTAGTTCTACGAATTTATTGAAGGATGGACATGGTTAAAATTGATCAAGGTGTATGTAATTAAAATAAAAGGACGTAGAAATGCTGTTATTAAATCTCAGATAAAGAGCGTGAAGCTAAATTTAGACTATGAGAATGGAAAAATGTCCACGAACTCGGGACTCGAACCCATAATCAATTTTTATCATTAAACATAAAATTAATTATTACAAGAATCAATTACTAAGAAACCCGTGAGACTCTCTTTGATCAGGTGATGTTTGGCTAATAAAAGTCACTGCATTTCGAAAATGGAAAAAATCCAATTAAACTACAATGTTTATCCATAATTTACTGGTTGGAGTATTTTTTTGACTACGCAGCTCAAACTCACGGTCCTTCAACTTAGGTATTTGTAATTCCGCTGTTGGCCTGTAGATATATTAACCACTCAATACTTTAATCTGCTACCCCTCTTCTACAATTTTCTTCCAGCTCATGTTGCATCCTTCCTCCCTTCATTACGTTTTTTTAAAGATTTACTTCTGCTGATAAGTTTTTGTGAATTTTTAAGACTTTTCGTTTTATAAATAACCAATTTAAATAAATAAAAATTAATATAGAAACCATAATGGAAAAATCTTGACCGTCCCCGGGATTTCCCGCTTTCAATGCCTATATACCTGAAGCGAACCTACAATTTACATCCTAATCTAGGAATCAGTGAAGAATGGAAAAGTTGACAATTTTCCATTCTGATCTTCTAAATTCTGTATCACTGCATTTCGGCAGAGCTTAAATTGAAGCATTTCTTCTCGGTTTCAGATGAAAATCATGCACAATTTACACAATGTCCATTCTTCAGTGATTCCTACAGTAGGATGTGATTAGTAAGTTGTAGGTGAGCCTGAGTTTCGCGTATACAGGGTAGATGGATCTTACAGCAAACCGGACTGTTTCAACGATAAAGCAACCGTCCCGTTAGCGGAATTCCTGGGTTTGGTTCGATAATAAAAATGAATAATAGTAAATCAATTCCTGACCTTTTTCAGATACTTTATTTATTTAATTTACAAATTACCAACATTTCTGTATATAACCATACCTGATTCAAGATTTCTTTCAATTTAATATCATATCCTAGCACCAAAAACACCTAAAATATTTGATAAATTCACTGAATTTATAAAAATGTCCCAGGCAACACATTATACTTAAACTCGAATCGTGGTCGTAACTTAAGTAAGGAGGAATATGTACCGAAATGTTGTTACTTTGTATATTAAATAAAGTATCTGTAAATTGTCATAAATTTCTTTATTTTAATTCCACCACGTTGTTTGAGTGTAATGTGTGGCCTGGAACTTTTTATTTTACCTCAGTAAATTTTTTTAAATGTTTTATTTTTGGATCCTAGGATAATGAAATAATTTGGTAAAAAATGTACGAAAATGTAACTAAACATTGTTATTTTCTAAACTAAATAAATAAAATGTCCTTTAACGGTCATAAATTGTTATATTAACGTAAAATAGAAACTTTTTAAAATATTCAACCTAATTAAAACCATGCGCTGCAGTACATACCACTAAAGATAAGTTTTATCACAAATTAGGTAAGTTCTGTTCTGTTTGACGAAATCTGTTATTTCCACGTCATCAGATGGTTAAATATGTGGTAGCTCAGTGCTCCGAGCTGGAATTTAAAGCTGTCGGTAGCAATATTCAAGTTGACCACAGGGACAAGATCAGGGACCCTCAATGCCCATCTTATTAGATACTGAATACTGCCCAAGAGGGTTGGGTGAGAGTGCTGGCTCAAGTTAGCAGGAGAAAAGACGAAAATAAAAAATTAGAGGAAGAGGAAGGCGAGCTGTCTATGTCAGCAGTGAGCGGCTTGTTTGAAGGCAGTAAACCACATGCCTACGGTTCCCCGAGTAAATAAATGTAAAAAAAATTAAATATGCCCACTCTGCAATACAGAAATATTAATTATGTGTAATGCCATTAGTTCTTTAGAATTTCACTTGAATTTATTTCGTCTTTTTTAACACATCCATTAAATTAAAATGATTGAATAAATTGTACTTTATTAATAATAATACACGTCATTCAAAATCACATAATCTGAGATTGTCAATAATTTTCACTTGAAATTTTTTCCTTAGTATTTTCAGTGCATATTAATACTATGCTTACACTGAAAAATTATGATTAAAAATTCATACATTTTTATTAACATTATTCAATATTGCATGACCCTAGTATTTCAGGATATAATTGGGCAAAAGTTCAAGTTTGTAACATAATCTTGGGTTGTGACTGTGAATTAAGTCAAGTTAAAAGGCGGATCTAAATGAAACGTAAATATACAAAATTTCTTGCTTAAAAGAGTCTTTCATTTATCATGTTTCCGATGTTCGTATAGAGGTTATAATTTACTAACGTGAGAGTATCAGAATGTAAACAAATAGTCACGCCTTATTAGTGGCAGTGAAATACGGCGGATTTTTTCACTATTCTGTCTCACTGACAGATACTTATTACCCTTCATCCCTACTAAATTTGACGTTAATTTTTCTATAAACAATATAAAACTATGTCTACATAGTTTTTGTTTCATAGGTGACGTAATGAGTCTGAATATAAATCCAGGGAAACCCCTGGTTCCTAAAGTGTTTCTTCACTACAGGTATCACCTATAGCTCCTTTCAGCGCAGCAAAAATTAATTCGAATTTTAATTGCCTTCTAAAATAAAGAGATTTGTAATTAAATTTTTGAAAGCATAGCGACGGTCCATGAGACAGGCCAAGCAATTTAATTCTGGCTTCATTAAAATACCATCCTCTTCTTGAGGAGACAAGTCAGAATCTAATATTGGGCTATAAACATTTACATAAACATTAAATGATGCTGTAAATTTTTAATTTAAAACTTTGGAATTACTAGTTATTATTGTTCATGTTTGCATACGCAGTTATCATCGGAATCCCATATGCTTCCTTCTATAATTAATAGTATGTGGCATTATAATCAATATAAATGTTTCACAATTATTAAAGAATTATCTGTTGTATAATTAATTACTCTTATACAAATTTAATACCTACTAATTGTTTTTCTTAAACACAGTATTAAAATGAAATTCAAAATTTCGATATACAGAAACTTGTGAAGCTAATAAACAAGGCCAACGTAAATTCTTATTTAAAATCGTCAGAGTGTTGAAGAAATTAAAATCGAAAGGAATTCAAATATGCTGAAACGATTGTTATAACCAAAGTTGTGATAAAAACGAGGTGTTGTATACACCCCTTAACCATAATAGTAAAGTGCGTCGTACAAATCAGGATTCGCATGTCTAAGACTCGATTATGAAGACCTCGAATACTGAAGGAGACTACATTTGTTTTCTATAACAACATTATCCAACTGAGTTCTTTGTGAACGGAGAATTAATGGAGGCTATAACGTAATACGCTGGATCAGAACTGTTTTATTTTATAATAACAGAAGTAGCTGCTTTGCTGTCAATAAATGTGAAAAAGAATAAATTGTTTACCTTGAAATTTCATCAACTAACATTGCGTTTCACGTAGGACAAACTAAATTATTACTTAGGAAGACATTTTTATAAACACCGGCCCAGAGCACTTCAATTGCAGTTACAAAACCAATTACGTAAAGATAGAAGCAAATGTAAAGTAAATTTTTTTTATTAAAATTCTAAAAACAGTATATTTGAAATACAAATGGAAACAATAGTAATACGACAGCTGGCTTGACAACAATCCACGAAACATTTACGAATAAAGCAAGTAAACTAATTTAGTTAAATCCCTGCTAGGAAAATCTTTCCTAGTTCTTTAATGTCATGCGTATAAAATTTCAGAGATTTGCAAATTTTTTCACCCGGTGATTTCTTTAATTTTCAAACATTTTCCCGTTATCAGAAAATAATAATATTTATTCTTCTATAAATTATTTTGTACACCGTAATAATTTAATATTTATAATAAAACAAGTTTTCTAAAATTTAATTAAATAATAATTTGGTTTCTATTTACCATTTTGAATGTAAAAAGTTTGGGAAACTCAGATTGTAGGTCGTTGTTCTGAAGCTACTAGCTCAGTAGCCCTCCTATAAGAGGATTAACCATGGTAAAGAAGCCCTCAGAAGGTATAAATATCCGCCAAGACATACCTCTAATCCACATATTTTAGGATACACGCTAAATGTTTCACAGAATTTTGGCACCAAGAAAAACTTGCGTTTTCAAGGACGTGTTATCAGTCCCCGACTTTTGCAAATATTTATGATTACGGCTTTCAAAGTCACCGTCTTCCAATGAAAAGTGTGATTTGTTTTGTGTTTATTAGAGCCAATAATAAAATATAAATTTATCAGCAGGGTTATTAATTTTTATCCTACCCTATTACTAATTCATTACTGAAATTAAAGTTTTAATTATGATTTTATTAATATTTTTGCTACCATTATAAGAGATACCAATAATTTCCTCAAGCGTATAAATTATTACAATTTATTGTGTAAATATTGCTTTTATTTTATAATTTACGTATTTATTATCTCAAAATATTAAATGCTAAATGGAAATATACACAGGGTTAAACATTAATTTATTATTTTAATCAAATAAATGCAATCACTTACCGATTATCCCCAGAAAAATTTCCTACAACATCAAGGATGAAAAAGATTTATAATTTTAAAGGCAATATGAAAACACAAATTAAAAATTATAGACCACTAATATTTATCACTACTTACACAAATTGTTAGTTATGTTTAAACATATCACTTAATATGAAAACCAGTGTAAAATTATTTTTTTGGTGTGATTTACTGTTTTCAATACTGAGAAGAATATCAATAAAGACAACGTAACTACCCGAGTAATTGTACACGTTTAGCGGACTGGCATATCTACTGTCAACAGCGGAAGATGTCGACTGGCAGAGATGTTAGTCGCCGGAACGTCGTGTACTACAGATCATCCTCACCTGTTTGAAAATATTAATTAAAGCTTCTCCAGCGGATATTTCAATTACCCATATATCGTAATATCTTGATATAAATGTGTAAACCACTTAACGAAAGTAATATTGACACATGATATGTAAAGGTTTTATAAAAACATGTAATCATCTGGCCTATAAGGGAATAAGCTAACAATCAATGCTTAAATATAAGAAATTGCTGGGAAAAAATAATTAAAAAATGTAGCCATCTTTCCTGAAGCATATTTATAATCCCAATTCAAAATTAAAAGATTACTTTCACATTCGTATAGATTACAAAATCTATCGTAATTCAAGGTTTTACGTAAATTGGAGAATTAATAGACCCACGAGAATCAAGAATAGCTTGAATTACTTACTCTGTAATTCTCAGTTGTATTATACGTGTTTGAAAAATTATCAGCACATTTTTATGAGCGACAACAAGAACCGCCGTCGTGATTTACGACCTTGTTGCAACCTCGTGTTTCTTCAAGAAGCACGCCATAATTCACTCCTCCTCCGTACACAGACTTATGGCCCCATCGCTTCCTGTGACGAGAGCAAGCAGGCAATTCTGCTCCGAAATCCGAGACAGTGCGTCCTTTGAATACCAATCAGGATCCTGAGACGGGAATGTACCGTGACAATAAATTGCACTTCGTTCGGCGTCAGTCTGATGGCGGTAAACACAATATTCGCTAGAGACCCACAAATAAAACGTCTAAATGAAACATAAAAAATCCTGTCATCTATATATTACAAAATTAAAAATACACTTCATAGTTAGAAGACTCCATTAAGATTAATTTCTTGTAAAGCAACCACCGCAAATGCTTTCAATCGAACCCTCCAAAATACCTGGTGATTTCAATGCCAAATTTGAAATATTATAGATAGTGAAGAATACTTACTGCTTCCATTTAAACCACTACAGGTCAGAAAGAAAGTTAAAAAAGACAGTTTTGCAATAGGTGAACCTTAAACCACCGAACGTATACAATAATCATCCATATACTAACGTAGTTTAATTAATTAGTATTGCCAACAATTTCCCTTCATTTGTGAACTTTGAGTTGTTGAATTAATCTGATATTAATAGAATTATGGCGATTATTGAATATTATTGAAGGCATAATTTGCGACGTGTATTGACAGTATAAACAATAAAATGGAACATGTTTGATGAACCTAATGAATTGAAATCAAACATCCACCCAGTCACCAAGCGCAATAGTCCGTTTAATAAAATAAGTCTCTTTGTGATTCCGAGAGGAGGGAGGCATTGGTGCCACGTAGAAAAGCAAAGTTATATTACTTCCAAAGTCATAACTTACACAGCACACGTTTTCGGCAATCCCCTTTCTTTTCAAGCTGTGTAATTGGTTGATTCGAGCTCACACGCGGAACTAACCTCTAACTATAGTACCTTCTTTTCCTTTAAAATTAACTATGCACTTAACTCTCTACATGATATTTTTATGACCATTAAATCACTACCGTTTTTAAGCCACAATTTGTTTTTATTTTTACTGGGATAATGATTTAGTTGTTTCGTTGACCAGTCTACAGTACAAGTGATTTATAAAAGTAAATATTCTTTAAATAAAACTACAAAAAAATTCTTTCTCCGATTAAATCTGGGAACCTATATCATTTTGAATTTTGTGGTAGCCTTTAGCAATTGCTTTAATGAAATTTGTTGAAATATTTTATAGAATTATAGTTAGTTTTGTGAGACAAAAACATATAAATATAATCCTTTCACACAGTGTAACGGACAGTATTGAGTCTTATAAACTACGAAACATAGGTAAAATTCGTTTAGAGACACTTCGCTTTATATTTTATCGATTCTATAAATTAATTGTTTAACATAATTATAGAAATGAAATGAACTCGTATCTCGCGCTAATGCAAATTCAAAGAAGTCTTTTGTTGTTCTTGGTAGCCCCATAACGAACTTTGCACTGATATGGAAGCTAAAAGAAACCTGCTCAATGACGGGGACTTCTACCGCTTCGAGCCTCTTTGTTATTAAAAACTATTTAACACACGTCAGAGCAAAGCTTGCATCAAGAGCAAACAAACGAAGCTCACGTCTGAATATAGTCGAAGCTCTATAACTCACAGAGTGTACACATTTCAGAATTTGTTTTACGACCGGCTATTTTATTCAGCACAACAGAGATCACTGTGCAAACTTTTAAAGTACAACATATTAATTTTCTAGAGAAAAGTTTCTCAGTTATATTATGAAAGTCGTAACTATCAAATTTATAGATAAATAAATTGTCGCTTAATTTTTTATACCAAAACACGAATTTAATTATGTAATGATAAATTTCAGGATTCACCATATAGCACATTACATTCGTATATTTTCATACTCGTGCACATATATATCGCGTATTGACGATAAAACCATAAAAAGGAATATGTTTTAAGAAACCAAAAGGAATGAAATCAACAATTCACTTAGTCACCAAACACTACAGCCCATATTATATAAAAAGTCTCTTGGCCATTCCATGTGGAAGGAGGCATTGTTGCCACGTCGAACATATTTCCAAATGTATTATTAACTATAAAATATCCGTTACAGGTACATAAATTTATGTGAGCCATATTTTCAGCCTAGAAATTTTTTTCTACAAATCGTATCATTTCTCACAGAGAAGAAGGAGAGATAGGAGGGAGAGAACAAATAAATCTTCAACCGCTAGGAAATATATCTCCGAACCTGACTAGTTCTGAATTCATGACCTCACAAAGCTGGAAAGAAGATATCACTGTTTGAGGAATATTCAATATTTTAAAAAATAGGTCTAACCATTATATAATTATATTTAGAGGAGCTTTCTCAGTTGTGTGCACTGATTTAACAGAAAATAGAAGAATAACAAACGCATGAAATTTTAAATAAGAGTACACGAAGTACTTTGTCCCAAAGTTAGAGAACTAGGCATGAACTGTTTGTGAATCATTTCTCTGTTTGTTCTCTAAATTTCCAAATTGAAAGTGAATAAAGTTACTAATAGTACATAAAACTCTTTAATTTCCTTAAAATGTCCTGTCTATCGTTTTGCTTTAATATTTCCTTATCCATAAGTAAGAAACTATTTAAATTTAATGCAATGCGTGTATTTTTGAAGCTATGTTTATTCGAAATAGTTTTACAAAATTATTTATTTCAATTTCTCAATTTTAGCTACAGCTTACACAGATTTTTTCTATGTGCCGGTATATATTTAATTGTAATCCATGACTGGTTTGACATATCTTAATGTATACAAAAATTTCATTGTAGTTATGATGGTTTTGTGCCAGAATCAGTGAGATAAAAGCTACTAAACAAGCCCCGCAATTAAATGTAATCCTTTTCGTAAAAATTTACCTGATTTATGTAAAATATTTCATATTGGAATTAATTATCTACCTTTATAATTTTAAACGAGCCTCAATCGATACGAACTGTGTCATATTACTATGTAAATAATTAATTTGATTTAGTCTGGAAACATGATCAAATAAATCTGGGAGCCTATACCATTTTGAATTTCGTGGTAGCTTTTAGCAATTGCTTTAATGAAATTTGTTGAAAAATTTTATAGAATTATAGTTAGTTTATTAAAAAGCATATTGCAGTAAATATCAATAATAATAATTTAAACATTTAGAATTTTTTTTTAAATTAAGATAATTACTGAGTTTTCATGAATAATAGGTAAAATGCATCGTGCAATGTGCCGATTTAAGATTCAAATGAAATAAATATATAATAACATGCTGATTTATTTATACAACTTAACGAAATATATATGAATATATTACGTTCATATCCTACATAACTCACCGAAGAATTGAATAAAATTTCTAGTATTATTCTCTAATTCGTGATCTGCAAGTCATTTCCAAGGATGGTGCACAATTAAGCATTCCTAATATGTACAATTATTTACTAAATGCAAATATAGGAATTCCTGAAAATTTTTTGGGAAACCTTAATCAATCATGAAATGTGGAAATTGGATAGTAATTTTGTGGCTAGTTATATTGAATTTGACCAGTATTCTTTAGTTCCTGATTTATTTACTTTCATACTTTTTCAATAATGATATTTTTGAATTCCAAATGTTTTAATTATTTATGTAGCGAAAATAATTTTCCAATTGATATTACTCACTGACGACTAGAACTAACGGTAATTTTTTACACCGAAGTATTTTAATTTTCGCATTCAGTAGTTTATCGTGAAAATGGTCTGTACGAGTAACAGAAGGAAAAATGTTTATAAATAAAACACAAAATAATGAATTTCTTTGTCCGTCTGGAATAAACTAAAATTTAATAATGTTGGATATGATTGCAGTTCCAGAAGTAACGGGCCTAACAAATAAAAGAAAATATTAGGGAGAAAAATTTATTCCCCAATCAAGTCGCCTTTTAGTTCGCTACACTTTTCTTACTGTTGTTCAATAGTTTCGATAGCCTGTGTGTGAGAAACATTCAATTTCTCAAAATATCCTTCAATCGTGGATTGAACTTCTTTATTAATAGTAAATACTTTACTACTAAGCCCCTTTTCCAAATATGGAAAGAGAAAATAATCATAGAGATTTAAATTTATAAATAGGTTGTATGAGGAAGCAACTCTAACTTAATCTAATTGTTTTTGGACATCATGATAATGGAAGAGTGAACAGGTTCACAGTCTTGAAGAAAGTACTCTTTCTTTTTCTCCAAAACTCGGCCCCTTTTCCTGATTTTATTCCTCAAACTCTGTAATAAGCTCACCGTTGATTGCTTTTCATGTTTTGAAGATAGTCAAATCAACGCGTATCTTTGACTCCACGATCTTGTTGCAGATGGAACTGTCTTTGCCTGCTTGGGAGCCGATTCTCCCCCTTTAGTATATTGTTGACTTCTCCTACATCTCCTTCGTGTGATGTGATGGATCTATATTCCAATTTTAGTTACGTATAGACCCAGGAACTCTGCTTAGTTGCTGTGAAACATCTTCAAACACTGAACTGAAACATCCTTAAGACGCTGCTTCTAATATCCACGGTATTGCCGGGCACTCAGCCAGTTAATAAATAAAAGTACGCTGGTTTTCACAGTCCAAAATTAATTTGATGGGCAAAATAGCTGATGTATAAACTTTTTAAGTCACTGATCTATTATTGTAGCATTAAGGCGTTTTGTTTTATTTACATCGCTAATTTATTTTGCGATTTCGGGAACATTATTGCGTAAAACTTCATAAGTACCTCGGTGCAATCAGCAGCAATAAATGTTCCTGGAGTAAGCTGCAAGTGACAGGATTAACCGAGCAGCAAACTAGTAGACGACAGTGTCGTGTGATAAAGTGAGTTAAAAGCCGCGAGTAACAGGATTACATCGCGAAACTGCATAACGACTGAGAAAATGCAATCAACCATGTTGTGGCGCATGAAGGTTTAAAGCCTCGTCAAAGGACACCAACAAATGGAAGGATATGCACATGGCAAAGCTGCTTCAGAAAGGAGAGAATGATCGTACACGTCTCTTCACTTCCCGTTCTAATCGGTGATGAAATTATCCAAACTACCGCGATCATAGACTGAAATCGAAACGTCATATCAACAGCAGCAGGGAGACTAATCTTTCAGATATTATTCTTTCGTTACCTTGTTTACCTCCTAAATTGTTACAGTATATTTCTCTATAATAACAGTAAGATAATCTATAATAACTAATAATTTCTCTTTCATCTCTAGTTGAACTCATTAAAAAAGGCTTCCGATGTCATTACGGAATTGGATGTGTTGTATGGTGGGGTGTGTGGGTATATAAAATTAAGGGATATTAATTAATTTAATTAAAAAGAACTTAACTAGGAAAAATATTTACAGATTTTGGAGGTATGTCGAAGCAATCAGATCTCTTAATACTTGGGGTTTAAACAGTGGGCGATACCCTTCCCAGACGTCAATGATTGAAAAATTGAGAGCGTACCTTGTTGGAACGTAGCGTCGTCTCTCTGCCAGCTTCTCTCTAAGACGCTCTTCTCAGTGTCGACAGGTTGATCTTCAACGTCCAGGACCAAACGACGGATCCCTTTCATCCCCTTAAACTTCTAAGAGCAGAATGATCATTAACATGGCATCAGAGCCGTGAAGAATCTACCTTTAACATCAACTTTGTTTCCAAACCATGAAAAGGCATTGGTGGAAGAAATCATGTTGTTTTCAAATATTTCGGCGAATTCCAGCTTCTCGTTTCCCACGTGAGAATTATAGTCGAATTATGAGATATTATGTGTAGCATTTTTCTCGTCTTACTTCATCTAAACTTTTTGCATTATGACAGCCAATATTATGGTTGTTTGAATAAATGTGTTTGGACAAGTTTTGTTTAGCCGATATAACACGAATTATAATAAAAACAGTTAACTTTGTTTCCTTACCTAGATCTTTAACTTCGTCAACTCATTTATTCTTTATATTTGTGCACCTAAAGAGGTTCAAATATATAGGGAACATAAGTAGTGCCAAATTTTCTATTATATTATTAAAAAGCGATATTTATTGTAATAAAAATTTTCTGAAGAGGTGACTGGTTTATATATTTATAGTTTAATTATATTCACAAAAGTATAACCATTAAATGGAACACTTCACGTGTAATATATAATAATTTCCACTTCGTACATTCAGAGATTGGTTCTAAAATCGTAAATTTTTTCGGAACTAACGTAATTAATTTGTTTATATTTATTAGGCATACTTCTTCATATTAAATTTCTTTTGATCAAAATATTCAAAGTTAAGAGATAGTTACTATTGTTTGAATGCATTTAAGCGATTTATTATCGTTATAGTTATATAAGGGTTTTCAATAAAGGGAATACATTCACCTTTTAGATAAAAAAAACTAATTTCGTTCATATCTCACATGCAGCTTTTTTATTCCATTTCAACATCGACCCGCCTTTATTGTAAAACAATATACAATCATGTAATGAGACAAATATTTAGGCATAATATCGGGAAATTTTGTGTTTTACAGTTTAAACCAAAATTTAGTAAAACTTTTTACTCTGAAATAATCATTACAGGATGATTTACGAAATTGGCTCATTGTCTGTTTGTGATGTATTATTATCAGCACATGTACTGTAATAATGATAAATATTTCCAGAAAATACGTTATTATAACCGAAAAAGAAACTCTTTTGCTAATAAATGCTTCGTATGATACTAAGTCTTCATGACACGTTGCTGACAAATATTTTTCATCGCTGCATTTCGGCGGAAATATAAAGAGATAATCTCCATTTATTTTGTCTTTTACTCACAGCATGGTACGACTCTAAATTAAATAAGCGAGGCTTTGTTCCATGCCGACAGAACTGTAGTAATTATTTTCTGTGCGAGCGCACTCTTGGCTGTGTGTGTGTGTGTATTTTTGTGTTTCATTGTGTAACGGGATGGTATGTAATATCTCCTACTCCTGTTCCGGCTCTGGCATATCAGAAGCTAGACAAAGCCTTCTTCATAGGTTAAATTCAGTACAAGCTCTCGATAACTGTACCTTTAGATAATATATTACGTTCTATATTTTGAAACAGATTTTAAAAACATGCATGCAAATATTTGGCATTCCTGTTCTATTAATTTAATGAAGAATAAGGCGTTGCCCTTCAACGTAAAACTTTATTAAACATCATAAACAGGTAATTATTTATTAACTGGCATAAAATCTTTTCCAACACTTTAAGTAAAATTAACGTCAGGTTATTGCTAGTCGTATATTAATTAATATTCTGTTTTATAACTACATCTATAATAGTTATACAATATTGAAATAAATATGTGGGGATATACTGCTTTTAAAATAATGAATTATTATATAAAATTGAAAATATATATAACTTTGCATTTATTAATTAACAATACACAATAATTTAATCAATTTTAATTTACACAGCCGGCCATTTCATAATTAATAGTAAATAATTTTTCACTATTTTCAAACATTAAATTTCTTACCAATTAGCCTCTAAACACACGAGATATATTTTGGTGTCTTCTCATAGAAATAGAGTTAAAGAAAAAAAACCTACGGGGAATTGGCTGTACGAGGAAATCAGTAAAAGGTTACAAATAGAGTAATAGTGAATCAAACAATCCAAGACTAATTCATAGTTTGAAAATGTCTCTCCGTCCTGCACTCGGTTATCACTCTCTCTATCTCTCTCTTTCTCTATCACTATTATGCAAATGCTGATAGCCAATTGCAATCTCTCAAATCTTACTTTCAAACTTATAAATACTCAATGTTTATTAGTCTTTGTTTTTTTCTGTAAACCCAATTAGCTTAGAAAACAAAGGCTAGCGCCAAATTGTCTAGGTTTTATTACCCCTTATGTAACGTTCTTCAACTCTTCTAAAGCTGACCACCTTTGATTTTGTACTTCCAAATTCCGTATTTTGTTGTTTCACCATTGCAATATGTCTATATACATCAATATATTTCCATTACATTAGAAGGACAGAAATTAAAAATATCCATTAATGTTTAATAATACTTGAGGAACTTTGTGATGAAAATTTTGTAATACAATGTAAAAAAAGTATAATTCATACATTTAAATATCCATCCTTTTGGCAATAAGTAGTTGTCAAAAGTTTCATCTCTACTAACTATACAGTTTTAGAGATTATACAATTATGTGCTAGAATTATTACACTATTCGGATGCACATATTACTTGAAAAATAATTTTATCAGAAAACGAGTGTTTTCCATTATTATTATCTAAAATTATTCCTATACAAATAATGTTTATTATTTTTAGCTTTATTCAACACAAATTTAGCCTAATTACACGGAAAACACCGATTTTAGAATAAATAACTGGCGGCATTTGCCCTCATTCTAACTTTTTATTTGCGTTTACTGTAAACGCAACAAGTATTGAAATATTAGATACATAAACTGTAATATTTGATGTCGTTCGTGACATCAAATGGTAGTAAATCTAGTACGGAGAGTTCAATGAAAACGATATTTGTTGTCAAATACCAGAGCTCCCACACTGTGGGTGGTCAATAAGTTACTGCAAACAATTAGATCAAAATAAAATTATATTCTATCTTGTGTGAACAGCTGCTCCAAAATATTATCCTAAATTATGTTCCTGAAGCAAAATTTACAACACAGGATATTTCGTAATTATTCATATTAAATTTAATTAGTAACCACCAATAGAGGTTTTTTCCCACAAAATAGTTTAAATATTTATATAAATAAGAATTACGTACAAAAATGTACACCGTTATAAATAATTAGTGTAGATAATAATATATAGGATGACAGTGACCAACTGGGTAGAACGTTTTCTCCTCATTTCAAGTCTGTTTATTAATTTAATAAATTCTCCATCCACTTAAACGAATTCGCCGTGTGATTTTAGTAACTACTTGAGAAATAATTTTTCTACTAAAAAAGACTATAAACACATAATTTGCCAAACCTATAACTCAATCGTAGCTAGTAGTATATCACAGCATTATTCATAGCAAATATTTCGGTCTTAGCAGCAGGCAAATGTTTGTGCCGTGAAATGAGGAGAAACATCGTTTCCGCTGGTGAAAAATAAACGTGTGAGCGTGTTGAACATTATCGAGGCAGTTTTTTTCTGGTCAAACATTTGTAAATTATTGATAACAAATCCATTCACATGTTTGCAAATAGAGAATATACGTTTTATTCCAGATATTGCGTAGCAGCCCTGTAAAATATTTCCGCCAAGTGTACTGTTACTCAGTTTCGATGCTAATTGGAAATTTTATTACTTTTAATATTTTTCAATAAGTAATTATTATATTTTGTAAATATTCTGGTATATCTTATGACAATTCAAACGTCGGTAACCATATGGGTGGTCGCCGTGTCTTATACCAACATAGCTGATTTTGGGATCGCAAACGAAATGTGTGCAAAATTTAGTTGAAATTCCTTCACGCGTTTAGATTTGTATGTGGAACATATATACACTCAAACACACACACATTCGTACGAAATTTGAGCTACTTTTTTGCACATAAACAATGAACTTCATTTATAAGAATCAGCTAGCTTGTAAATTTAATGAACATATTATTAAAGTAACGATATATTTGAAGTACTTATAAAACATATAAATATGTTTATCTTTCGAATCATTCGGGATCGAAATTGACATAGTTAAAAATTGTGATATTGAACATGTCAAACACATAATTCGAATCTAAAATGTTTTATTTAAACCCATCTACTCCATGAGTCTAGAAATTTAGGTTAGTCATATTCAAACAGATTCACAGTACAAATTCTATTACACTCATGAATAATGACGTAGGTAAAAAATCAATTTCTGTTTCATTTAAAGTGCATGAATCGCGATGGTCCCATATTCAAATTTGTTTTAGAGAGGATTTTGAATGGCGAGGGTTAATAGTGATTTTAATTGCAAATAAATAATAACGAGGTGCATATATTAGCGAAATTACAAAGCTTTAATTGCTGTTCAGATAATGGATCACTTTATTGCATGCAACTCTCATTTTTATCCGGGGATATGAGATTAAAAAGGAAATACCCTTTCTTTCCTTGGTCTGAAGGCCTATAAATATTTAAATGTTTTAATTCAGGCGTCACCTTTCCAGTTATTCTTACTATCGCAATATCCGGAAGGAAATGAACTTCTCATTCAAAGAAACGACTAACACTCGAGAAAAGTCCCTTTGTAATTACGAATCCATCTACATTAAGCCGTCTGTAAAAGCACGTTTACCATTGAAGTGCATTTCAGTAAACATTACTACTTCGTCCAATAACAGTTAAAGGAAAAGTCCATTTGGCGGGCAAGTCCATTTTTTTTCTTTCGCAGAGTCTGTGCCACTTCCATCTCCCAGGAGAAGATCTCGTGGCACGGCGCTTCCTCCGCCTTAATTGATTGTTTTCGAAGGGCGTAGTCCTCCGCGGAAGCTGTCACTTTGCTTCTGCTCAAACACAATCAAAATATTTCCAAATAATGTATTAACAATATCCTATTATCTAGATCGCTATCCGTTAAATAAACTCACTAACAATTCAATAACTTTCCTGAAGATCGGTCGATAAAAGTATAAATTTTAATCGAAGAGTGAAAACACGTAGCTCGAATATGTTTAATTTTACTAAAACCATACTTGGTTGCATAGATTCATTTGAGGTTTTTTGAGCAGGAATCTGGATTATACGTGTCACAGTCTTACCACACGTATTGTTCAGGTGTCTTAGTCATGTGTCAACAAGATGCGCAGTGAACAACTCCGGCCATATTATAGTATAGAGTTAGACAAAAGCTCACTTTAACTCCAACTTTGTAAACGCAACTTGTAGTGTAAAAAAGATTCTATAAACATTGGTGCTTGAAATTTTATTTCTGTCAGTTCAGGATATGTTGTACGCCAGGAAACTCATCCGTAAAATATAATGGATAATAAGTACAGGGTGTGATAAAAAGGCGTCGTCAGTCTCCATAACCCGTTCGTATGCAATTAATGTTTTTAACGATGCTAGTAGCGTTCCTGCAGTCCGTTGAAGGAGAAGTTCCTACTCAAACTACAATACTCCTTTTCCACATCTCCTTTCCCTACTGAGCATGTAAACATGCCAAGTAGAATCTCACCGTTTATCAGAAGGATGGTTTGTGACCACGTAAATTTACTAACGTGACGCATCGCCGGTCATGGTATAGTACTTTCCTCTCCAATAAAGCACATTTATTATAAAATTCTAAAGGATAAATTTAAAAAATTGAGATTTGATCTCTATTGATTAATATAGAGGTGGTTTAAATTAAAGAATAAATTTTAAATTTGCTAAAACCATACTTGGTTGCATAGATTCATTTGAGGTTTTTTTGAGCAGGAATCTGGATTATACGTGTCAGTCTTACCACACGTTCAGGAGATTTACATAGTCATGTGTCAACACGATGCGCAGTGAACAACTCCGGCCATATTGTAGTAGAGTTAGACAGGAGCTCCTTCTGCATGTTTTGGAACAAACTTAGAAACTACACAAGATCTATGTTTAATTTTTTTCCATTTTTCGTTTTATCTGGGAACCGAAGTTGTTAAATGTGAAATTCTCAGGCCACACTTGATGTGAACAGGCATAATTATAAGTTTTGTCACCATCGCCACTTTAGCAAATCCTCTGCAGTTCTTCCAAAGTTAAGTTCCCGTTGGAAAAGTCGTAGGAAATCCAGCTTCAAACATCCTGCGAGACACTTGACACTGCTATTGTCGAAACCGTCTATCATAATTGTCGCCGTCCCAAGGTAAAGCTGACGGAAAGGTTACGGTGTTGTGAAAAAAAATGAAAATGATATAAAACGTTCTCTGTAGAAGACCATTTAAAAAGTCTTCTTAAAACATTTTTATATCATACTACTCCCTATCGTGTTACTTTTTCTCAATGATACCCTAAAGTTTCGTCTCCCTACTTTTGTCAGTTGTTTTTATAAAATATATATTATTAAATATACATAGTTGAATATAAATAAATAAACTTAGAATGTTGTAGGTACTTCCAATTAAAATATAACAAAAAATTTATGTTGCTGCTGCGACGTCCGGGGCTGAAATGAGTGATAACAATGGCAAGGAAATAGATCGAAAAACTTACATTGGTGTAATCGGACGCTAAGCTCACATTGTTGTAACAGAATATTTTTAAACTACAATATTTACATTTTAAAGATTCCAGAATTCACAAGAAAATAACAATGAGTAAAATATAGAGGTTAAATTTTACGTATCTGTTTTTAAATTTAGCGAATTACCAATCGATTTTATGTGAAGCGGTTTGGGGGGGGGGTTAATAGGCTACATGAGGGTGATCCTGAAACAGGCAACTCCCCTTTAATAGCATAGGAAGGGAAATGAAAAGGGGGGATGCGGAAGGTAGAGCAAGGTAGCCAAGGGTTGACTAGGGCCCCTAGGCTGTGGTTTAAGGATCCTACCCGGTGTTTCACCTAAAGAGATGCAAGGAAAACCCTAGAAAACCTGCATCAGGTAGCTCGGGAGACGGGAGGCGAGTTTTCTGTGGGGTTGCAGCATTTCCTTCTCCGTGTCTCCACCAGTTTTAGGAGGCAGTTAACCGACTGATCCAATGGGATCAGCGGACAACTCTTGCCATATGTCCAAGGTCTTCGACCCCAGTACATATACCTCCTAAAATAGGTAAGGTGTCTCGGCATGTGAGATCTTTGATTGAAAAAAACAGAGAGAGTGCGAGGCATTCCCGACATAATCAGGTGAGCCCCGCAGTCACTCTGGGGGAAATGCCTGTGAGAGAAACTCCCACAGGCATTAATCGTTATGTGAAGCGTTTAGTTCGTCAATATAGAATAATAATTACTTTATACATATAACTCCGAGTTATAAGGTTTTCCCTGAAGTCATCATAAGTAATTCAGAAAACTCAACTTTATCAAAATTCTGTCCCTGTTTCGTTTTTAGGGAAAAATAAAAATAACTATTTTCAAGTAAACGAAGTAGCGGGCATAGTAAAAAGTAAATAAACTGCTGGAGTATCAAAACTGGCCAAAATAGGTTGAGTTAAATTTCTTCCCACAGAGGTAACGACAAAATTTTGTGAGATCGGCAGATTCTTGAATTAAATCACACCCTGCTATTCAATTTATTTGAGTTTTGCTTTAATAAATTTCACAGTGTTCTTTTACTGAAACAGATTAAGATTCATTAATATATTATCACCAGTCTTTGAGCCTCCTGGCTTACCAGTTGCGGTATACGTGGTGCATCCTCGATCTGTCCTATACACAGCGATAACATTTGGCTTAGCAGTACGGAAGCTCCTCTGTGCTCTGCTATCAGAAACCCATTGTCCCGATTGGACAGACACGACTCCTACGCAGAGGAGGACCCATTCCAGCAACGTATAGAAAAAATGGCACGTGTTTCCAGAGCGCACGTGTGACTGCACTATCCTCTGAAGCCTCAGAAGCGACGCGGAACACAATAAAGCGTTAGGAAGCTCGTGAAATGGTTTCTACTCGTGGAGAAAGAGCCGTTGATTCTATTCCTGGAGGTTCTATTTATATCTTCTGAACTGAAGCAGGGATTTAGTAGTATATCCTTAATTACTGATATGCATATCAATTATTTTATATACAAATCGTAACATAAATGTGACTGAAGAAAATAAGAATTTGAGATGTTCACAGATATAAAAATAATAGGGTGTTTATAGGGATTTGTGTGAATAATAAATTAAATTGGAACATTAACACACCTTCAAAAAAATTTAACAATAGGAAAAACTCTTAAATTCAAATATCTGAACATTAGAAAATTAGTTATATAAATAATTAACTCAGACCACTAGTAAGAATTAAAATTATAATGAAAAAATAGGGCAACGTATCATTCGTACCTCTTCATGTATATAAATAATTTACGATACGATTTTAAAAAATTATAAAGAAAAAAATTACAAGTATGTTTGTTTCTAAAACATTTACAGCTAAAATTAGTGGAATTAATTCTTTATATAAACGTTCATTTCACCTTAAAATGTTCCCAAGTAGGAATCATTCTTCGTGCTATTTTTAACATCTACATTTTTAATTTTATTTGGCTGCGTTATTCGTTTATTTCATGTAAATCAGATAAACTTAACTGTTAACATCAAGTTATTTTGGGTTTCTCTACTCTTTATTGTATTATATTAATGCAATAAAATATTTATAAGGAAAAACAGTCTAATTATACATACTTGTTCCCAGAATAATGATACTATCATATATAATAGTCTCCGAGATAACAATGAACAACCTATATCATAAAAAGAACGTGTATTTGATGTATGATATTTACAAAGTTATAAAAAGTTTGGACAAACTGTAAAATAAGCTTGCTACACATATTATTAAAACCCCGATGTGTCAGCACGTTACCATGTATTGAAAACCCGAAATACAAGACAATCCACCATTTTTAATATTGCTTCTATCTGTTTACAATGTCCGACTTTCACGTTTGATCAATTATATCCTGAAAAATATGGATAAATGGGGGAAGGGGAAATAAATTCAAATATTTAATGACTTTAGTCATAATTAATATTTTTCTATTTACGAGTTGCTGAATTTCCTTTATTTATACAATGAACCATAATTTTAATAAAATTAAAATATTAATTAAATTTATAGAATTGTTGCCGTTTCGGGTTTTTATGTGAAATCAAGAGTTTATTATTCTATCTATTGTAAATATTATTAGATTTATTGACAATTAAAATTTACATGTTTCAATAAACTGGTATTAAAATATGAATTGAAGAACAGAAGAAATATTTTCAATGAAGCTCAGCTCTTAAAATATTAATTGTAAATACCTGCAAAGATCTTTCTCTCGGGATCTTCGTTAGTGTATGATTGGCATGCAATATATTACACAAATCTCTGTGAAAATGTTTATCCGATATGCAGTGCTCGATGTTTTCAGTAAGCTGATTTCTCTTCTAATGTTGATGTTTCACGGTTACTCCAGAAATTATTCGACTCTCTGCCGTAATTATACAACTAAATCACTTGCTACGTTGTATTTCTTAAAGCTTAACAATTGAAAATGAAGTAATGAACAGAAATAAATAAATGGAATGAATTCCTCGTTTTACTTCTGCGAGTTTATGATTTAATTTCAAACATACAGTAAAGCTACTCGAGTGTATTTCCTTAAATCGCTGCAAAACCTTCATCTGGTTCTTATATATCATTTTACATTAAATATCAAGGACAAATATGAAAGAGCTGATCCTTATTTTGATTATCTACAACAAATATTTAAATATTGAACTTAGGATAACCTTTTCAATGAAGATCCTATTTATTGTTAACTATTGCATGCCTTTCTGTTACGTAAAATTTTGAGTTAAAATCGTTAGTATTTTTTGACAAAGAAGTTAGTCACAACGCTTATATCTCTGCAAAGGCTTTCGCAACTGATTGAAAAATTTTCCGCGTACCTGAAGCTCGTTTTCCGAACGAATACTGCGGAGAGTGCAATTCATTCACGTCCTATCTCAACACTTCACTTTCCATTCGAATATATCTCCGATGTCATGCAGAGATAGAAAACCGGGAACTCTGTGACTAATCAGATAAATGGGACCCGAATTCAACACTGAAATTATAGAAGCGAGGATGTGTATGTGCAATGATTTGTGTACAGCTGTGGAAAGAAACACATTACAACTACGCTTTAAAAAGGAAACAAATGCGTTGAGAAATAAATATCGTGTTATATATATATAAGTATAAATATACTATTTTCCGATTTGGATATAATCTTAAATTAGTATTAAATACGTATCATGTATAGAGTGTAACAGAAGAAAATGCAGAAACTTATTGGAGAGATGAAGTAGAGAATACAAAAATGTTTCCCTACTGGAAGCTTCATTCCTGCGCCATTAGAGAATCCAAAACAGAGAAATAAAATTCTAAAAGTGCGTCACTGATCTTCCCCGCCGGGAAAATTCTACAGAAACGATTTGGGAAGCTACATTTTGTTTTCTGATGAGGCCACATTTTCACTCAAGAATTTCTGCATCACTCCTCGGCAGATGCAAACCCGCTAGACACACACACGTAAAACTTACAAGTGACATTTTAAAAAATAATTTTATTATTAGTCGCATCAACATTATAGTCATTAGCGACTTATACAATTATTATTTTAAAACTAAGTATATAAGTTTGATTTTACGTTTGTGTATACATTTTTTAAATTTAAATTTACAATCAATATACAATTTAAATTTATATTTCATGGTAAAATTTAGTTTCTCAGGTCCTTGCTTATATTCTCTTGGGAGTTTGTCATTTGCACAATCTCGTTTATGTCGTTATCTGTATCAGGTGTTTAACTGTAATCTGGATATTGAACTGGCTACATATTGGTTGCTATAATGTAAAGATGTTTAATTACAAAAGACATTCTGTTAACGTGTCGTCCCGCAACCGTTTTCTTCCATTAAACCGAGAAGTTTTAATTCAATAGATTCAAAAAACTAATTTTAAATGGAAAATCCGGTAGAAAGAAAAAAACGCTTGACTACTGAGCGAATGGCTATATTTAGGGATAGACAATCCCTGAATAGGATAAGGAATAATCAAGCGGATTTAATGAAGAATCCGGTAGAAAGAAGAAGACGCATAAACACACTGCGAGTTATAAGGTGTTATAAGTTTTTCCTTAGGCGTTCCTAAACCATTCAAGAGATTACTGTCGAATGAATTTCAGTAGTGGGCTAATGAGTATCGCCGTTAAATGCGTTGTGTATTATAGTTTTCTATCTATTCTCATTGGTTCCTTTATTTTTCACGTCTTCATGCCATTAATAACATTCCACTACGTCTGTAACTCATTTACATTTCAGTAAATTCGCTTATTTACTTCTTAATTCTATCGTCTGAATAATAGTTCCAAGCGTTGCTGCGACATTTACAAACTTAAATAGTAAGATTGTGTCTTAAAATTATTTATTTTCGAGACTATTTCTAAGTACTTTGGAAAGCAAAAAAATATATATTTTTTAACATTTAGAAGAAATAACACTGAATTGCTTTTAGACGACTAGGGATTACGTAGACTGGAGAGAAGCGCTTAATGGTTGTAGCTTAATGCGTCGAAACTTGGCCTGATGATCATCAAGATGAGCACAACATTTAGCTGTCGCACCTTGCAATTTCTCACCTCCATGTGAGAAACGCGTTAACAGATTTGCGTTCAGTGTTCCGAGAGACTTAATCCTAGGCGGCGCAGATGGCTGTCGCACTCCAAGCTGCGCATCCTTCTACAAATCGCCTAATTACTGAGAAGGGGCAAGAGCGCTCGCCAATTAGACAAATGGGCGCCGTGAATCCTAAACGAGTCGCTATCATTAGACATCCTCGCGCCTCGTCTCAACACCGGCGGCCGTTTCCTTGACGATCCAGTCAACTTGCCTCCAATAACCGGAGGGGTAGAGGTAGATTTATTGCACGCAAACGGAATTTCTGTCCCGAAGGGTTCTAGTGAATTCCGGAGGAAGTGGGGTTGAAAGGACTGGGGCAGACAGAGATAAAGGGATTTTGACGAGCTCCGCTAATGTCATCCCGGGATAAACGCTGTTAAAATATGACGTGTACGACCCGGAATCCCTCGAGGGAAGATTCTGAAATCAGGTCACCTCGGCATTCCGTTCCATGAATTAAATGACAAATTCAAATGTCTCTTTCTAATCTTTCATTATAATAGAGCTTATTACACTTGTTGCTTAAGCGCTGATATAAAATATTAAGCCTCGACTTTATAATGTCTGAATATATTCCACTTTCTTGACAAAGTGAAAAGGTATCTTTATAGATTTATAAAGAACAATTATTTTGATATTAATGATCATTAACAAACATTTTTGTAATTGAAAATAAATATTCAACAACACAACAGCTTTTATGTATACACTAGCTGGCAACTCTTTTACATTAGCCTACTACAGTATTTAATCTATACCAATAAAAAAATTAAAAAGCCTGCCTCTCAGCCGTATGATTGTCTCGAACAGGTTCCAAAACGACTCAACGGATTTCACTAAAAATTTTATGGTTTACGAAGCAAGAAATTTAATTTAAATATTTGTGCATATTTCATTTTGATGATAATATTAATATATTTAATTCTACGAGAAGGTTTCTTGGTAAACGTGCGTTTGAATCTCCAAAAAGTGAATGCGGATTGCCTATACTCTTGATCTGTTAGTGCTCCGAAACAGCTCAACGGATTTCAATGAAACAAGAATTTTAACTTATTATTCGTATATGTTTCATTTTGATATCTTGTAGAGTTCAGAAGATATTAATGTAAATATTTATAAAGCCACTGAATTGCCGCGTGAAAGGCTGCGTGTAAACCAACTGCGAGTTAAAAAGTCCTATTTGGCGTTCCTATACCAATCATCCCTCTTGCTGTGTTATTATAAGCATAATTTTGGCAGCATGAGACAGTGAAAGAGGGAGGGGGGGACATTCTCGTTACATCTATTGATGTAAACCTGTTAAAGACTAAATGTGAGTTTTCCGTGGAGCAATCATAAATAAAACTTGCTCTTTTGGGGAACAATAAAAATATTTATTTCCACGCGAACGAAGTAATCTATAGTATTCTCTCTGTCAACACGTGACTAGACCATCAGATAGTCACATTTTTGAAAATTTACGTTTTCACGCTTCCTAATATCAAAAACGCACAAATGAACATTTAAAATGAAATGTTACGTAATATACCACCGAATGAAAATGTGTATGAATCGTAGCTAAATAAATGCATCTTTACATACAATATTTCAAACACATATTTAATTAATTAATAAGTATCAGTATGCACGCTATTACATTACCTGGGATATATTAGAACTTAGCAATCCTAAATCGAAAGGTCAAAACAATGCCAACTACGTCGCAATAATCTCGTACATGTATTTATGCATGATTCATATATCACAGATTATTCAAACGACCAAAATGAAAAAAATGGGATTATTATTTTTTATGTGAGAAATCCAAAAAAGGATAGAAAATGTGATCGGAATATTATAAAAAATCAGAATCTCGACAACTATAGCTAAGAATCATACAGGTGATCCCATAAATACAGAGGAGGAGAAGAAGAATTATGAACACATGCACGCCAAAATTTTATGCATGAAGATAATATAGTTTGATAGTAGGAATAATCCATGTTTTGTAGTCCACACAGACGCTTAAGGTAAGTAGTGCAGAGACTATTTTTGAATACAATGCGTTATTTGTTCTCTTCACTCCCGGTGTCATTGGATTAAACCAGTTCCACTAATGAGACAGTAATCTGTCAATGATGAAAGGATATTGTTCATGGTAATTGAAAGATAACATTTCAAACGGTCATTATCATCAGTGTGATTACGCTTTGCTGTTTGTACGACAAATATTACTTCGAAATTAGGTTGCTAAACTGTACTGTTCCTGGAATGCAATTCTTTGTAAGGATCGTATTCAAAACAGGGACGCTTGTAATTGCCAGACAGATAACCAGAGCACCAATAAAAATAAAAAAAACAGAAGTTACATGTAGAATTTAGATTAATTCCAGTTCAAATGATTATTGTAAATTTTCGAAATAAATTTCTTGAATCTTTAAAATTCACCAGCAGAGGCTACAAATTTTGGAACAAAACGTCGCTTAGCAGCTAATCTTAATAAAGGATTTTGTTATGAATTAATTCCTGTTTTACTATTTATTTATATAAAAGTCAGATAATGTAACTAATTATATTTTAAAGTCATAATAAAACCCATTTCCTCTTTAAAAATAATTAAGAAAACATTTTGTGTATGTAAAATACGGTGAAAAATTAAAACTCCTCCACTATTTTGGCTTCAGGGAATAATTTATATTATTTCTTTTATTTTCGCCTTTACGCTTTTATTATTAATTCCCACGCCTTTCGTTGTCTCTTCCTTTACAGTTCTGTATCATAAGATTTTTATAAATATTACTTTTATTATAAGGTACCAGTTTTGATTTTAAGCTCGGGATATGAAGTATTTTAAATAGGTTTCTCTTCTGTCCGAGTGCTGCTCCGAGGAGTTCCTTCTCACCCTTTCTATCAACGGCGTCGGACGTCCGTGCCACTTCCCTATAGAAAATGGTATAACCCGCGACCCACGGCTGAACTCGTGACCTTATCTATCCCTCGCTTCGGAGGCAGATTTCATCCTTACTTATTAATTACACCCCAAATGGCCGTATTCTCAAGTTTCCAGCTGTCCTCAATACTGCTGACGTCTTATTATTAAATTAATGCAACGACGGTGTCCCTAAGGTTTCACATTACAAGCCATGTTTAAATTCACGGTGTTCGCTTTCCATTACGTCTTTGACTGTTATGGGACGGTAATATAAGGAAACAAGATTAAATATCCCAGATTGGAGAGAAGATACTTTAATATTATATTGACAGTTTTCTTAGCCACTGAAATAGTAATAAAAGAAAATAAATTCAGTTACGCATTAAGAAACTACATTAAAAATTTTGTTATTTATTACAAGATTATAATACATAGGAAGTAAATTATATTCATCAATACCAATTTTTTGATCTCATACTTGCACAATTCATCAATACACTTGATGAGGTTCCAAAGCACGAACTGAGCTTCAAATATATATAATAATTGTTTGAGACCTATTGGAATTATTTTTCTTCATTAATTCAAAAACATATCAGATAAATATAGTTCAAGTTTAATTTTCATAAATTAAAAGTATTTTAAGATGATAATAATTATTGATCAACCAAAACCTATTTTTATAGCTGCTGAAGAAAATATTACTACCAATCGCTTATAAATTTAATTTAGGTAACGATTTTGAATATTAAATGTTAATTGAAACTAAATTAAGTTAGTAGAGTAATGATTCAAAAATAAAACAAAATTTAATAATAATAATTTAGTACATAGTAATGGCAACAGTTCGACGTGTCGTTTCTTCCATCGGAACCTCGTCTGGTACGATAATATATTTTTATTAATGTAAAATTCAAACTAAATCAGGTTTTACTAACGACATTTATAATACAATGATATGAAAATTTTTTGAACCTTACTTACATTTTATTTTAAGAGATATAAATGGATAATTTTTTGGTGTGTTCAACGCACAAAAATTGATATCATAAAACTTTCAGCTGTTTAGCGTATTGTTGATGTTTAAAAAGTAACCATGGAACTTCCTATGCTATTAAAGGGAAGTTGCCTGTTTCAGGATCACCCTCATGTAGCCTGTTAACCCCACGAAAAAATTTGTTACGCTGAATGATAAAGATTTTCACAGAAATAAGAAATGGTAATGTTTATTTTATTATTATTATAACGATTAATATTAATTATTGGATGGCATGTGTAACATTCCAATGATTAATCTGGAAGAATAATTACATTCTAAATTTAAATTTTATACATTTTGCAAATATAATTTATAAATTTTTAAAGCAATATGTTTGGAGAGGAATAAATAATTTTGATCGCTGAATGTCAAATTGCTTTTGTGTTTACTGTTAAATTTTTTAATGATCGTTTTGTCTGGTCTATGTAAGAAGCTTTGCAATCCTTACAATTTGTGTATAACATTATGGCTGTGAAAAATGATAATTTTATCTTTATTATTTTCGAATAATAATAATATCGTGAGTACCATAATTATTAAAAATGACAATAATTTTATACTGTAAGTTTTTCAAAAAGGTCGGAACTACAAAAGTGTTACTAGGCTTTTTAACAGGTTATTTTGTTAATTTCGTACTTGATTTTATTCAATGTAATTTTGTTATATTTGCATTAGCATGGACTAAATTTTAGACTTTTGTTGGTTTTTCAAAACTTTTCCGCCAGCATAGCTTCTTTATTATAAAAACCAAATAAAACTGTAGAAATTTTACGTAGTAATGAAAATAAACTCTTATGAACATAAAATTCTGATCATTAGAAAGGAACCTGCATCCAAACAATAATAAAGCATAGAATTTACACAGTGCATATTCTTTATAATATCTATTCAACATCTATGAGATGAAAAGTGAAGTAGGGCAGTGTGTCAAGGATGTCGGATGAATTGGAAAGTTTTGAGATGCGTAACAATACCCCGGCAAGCAATGGCGCTCTAATATAATGACGATTCTCCGTTGCTAAGGAACGAGATCCAAATATCTCGTAGTGAAAAAAAATAGTTCATGAATTTTAGATGTAAGGTAGTTTAAATGAAAATCGTCATACCACCATTCGATTATATATATATATATATAGAGGATTAAAATAATTTTATAATGAATTTAATCCTAAAGTTATTTTTTCTACGTTCAGTAAAAAAACTTATTTTATAACATAAAGTAGAAATATGATTTCAAAAAATGTTTTTGATGTCTAAAATATCTGTTAATCTTTTTTTCCGATACATTTAAAACTAACTAGCCATGGAATTCTGGTGGTTTGAGTATTTCTTTCAATGATTGTACTCTCGCCACATGTGGTTCAATATGCGGGGTTCGTGATTATTCGTGGTCACAGATGCATAACAACAATAACAGTTGAATGGTTTGTGAGCACGGAAATTCACGAGAATGTATTATGGGGCCTGTTGCCCGACGAGGTCGCTATTTACAGATCAATAAGAATAATTTTTTCAGAAATAAGTATAATATAGTTCTGTTATTTTTTGTGCACGTCTCCTTTATAATATTTTATATGATATTATAATTGTTATTCAATTTTTCATATAAATTCTTATTAAAAGAAAAGTCGTGGTTATATATATTTTGTTACTTTAGTGATCTTTACTCATTTACTTTATTTACATTATCTTAAATGATGCTCAACTTAATAAAGGAGAAGTCAAAACCAAGTGAAATTAATCTGTAGACGAAGTTTTTCAACTTTATAAGAAAAAGTTAAACATTCAAAATCCCCTCCGTTTAAGTTCCTAAAAGTCTAAGGACTAAAATTTTCATACGCAATTTTTAGCATCGGTAAGCAATAAAATCTGTCACCCCCATAAAGTACCAGACATTATTTTAACTACTTTAAGGTAAAGGTCTACTTTTTACTTCTAAAATGTACCGTGTGTAATTCGGACTCAATTAAGATACCGGAAGAATTTAAAATAAAAGTAACGGGAACATATTTAACCATCTTATAGAACTGATAAAATCAGTTTTTATATCTTTTAAGATTCCGTGCTTCTTGAGAACTTGAGAATTTTAACTCATGTAAGGTTCCGTCGGTCAACATTCTGGTTAATGTAAAACTAAACCCCATTCAGTATAAGTCACTGTATGCCCACAAGGATTTATGCCAATTAAATGACGCTTTGTCAAAGAGAATTCTGTCGAATAAATCCAGGTTAAGGACATACATAAAAATCTCTCGTATAGCTCTGCACCAGCATTTATTTACATAATACTTTCCATTAATTGATATTAAGCACCTCTACTGTTAAAACACTTTCCTGATTTTAAATATAAATAGTGAGAACATATTTTTATATCACAAGCCAGTATTTTCTTTACTAGCTGTTATCGCGTTAAGTACAGTGAAAAAAGCATTAAAGAAGGCGCTTTAGGTCTCTTCACTGAGTTAAAATTCTGACGCATAAAACAGATTACAAGGGTAATTGGGTCCTTTGGGCCCGAGCCAGCAGCAGCCAGACAGCTCCAGATGCGTGGAGAAGGCCGAAGTCCAGAATCGATACGCCCACGCACCTGCCAAGACGGAAGAACAACCTGCCTCATCAGGACCGCAGGCAATTACGCCCAAATTGATTTCACATTCTATCACACTGTCAATTTAACCGAGGCTATTGCACTGGTAGGAACTGGGGCAGATATTTTTCATCAAGGATTCAATGCTTTCACGTCTCGACCGATTGCTATAGATATCGAAATTAGACTACCGTGTCTTATTCATAATCATATAAAAGCTATTATTAATTTAATAACTGATATTTTTGTTAAATATTAATTTGTTATAATCACAGAAAGTATATTCGCAGAGAGACTTTATGATGCTTTTCTTCAAAGATCTGTGCCTGAATACAAAACAAGTGTTCGCAATCAAATCCGTTCCGTATTACAGTCGTTATTCCGTCAACCAATTTCTGCTTTCTCATTTTCTCCTCACAAGTTTATGACAAGATAAATAATGAAGCAAAGACTGGTAACCCAAAAAATCAGTAGTATATAAATTTTGAATCAACGCTCAATTTATGAATGTCATAATCTCTGAATATATTATAAACTAGCTGGGGATCCAGCGTTTCCCGGCTATTTATTTATATTATCCCGGTACATTATTTAATTCTTAGTCGAAAAAGTCACAATATGAACCTCAAGCATCTAGAGAGTCCAAAATACCCCCGTTACAAAAACAGGAATAAATATTTTTTTAGTATTCCAACAGAATAAAAATTTTCCCCCACTTAATGGTTAAATTTGTACTGAAATCGAATATTAAAAGACATAATATAACACAGCGACTCGCATTACACTGGTTTCGACACCAAACTCGATAGTTTTTTTTCATATTTGCAATTAATAAATTTTAAAATGTAACTTATGTGAGAAATAAAACCAAATTATCAATTTATGTATACATCGTATCGACAATTCCAAGAAGTTAATTTTTTCTCAGCCTGCTGCAACAATAGATAGTAAGTGGGATGAATGACATAGGAACGCGTAATAGGACTTTTAACTCGCAGTATGTTTATACACCGGCTTTCGCGGGGCAATTCCAAGAAATCTTCTCGTAGAATTAATATTTTTATTTATATTCACATTATATTACTATCTTCTGCAATATATCGAAATTAAATATGCACGAATATTTCAATTATATCTCTTTTTTAAACCCTCAAATTTTTATTGAACTCCGATGAGCCATTTTAGAGCCCATACGGACAACAATCAGACAGATAGACAGACAGAACTTTAATTTTATTTATTGGTATGGATTGTAATATTTCAAAATTGTGACTAATAAATCAAAAAACTGTTTGTTAGAAAAGTGTGTGTTATAGAATAAATATAAAATTAATTGAATAATATAGCTGTTTGAGGTGACGAAAACCTTCCAGTTGATAATTTATTAAACTTATAATAATTTGGTTTTGTTGGGGTGGCAACGCCTCAGAGAACGATAATGAGAAATAGAAAGAGAGAAGCGAGTTCAGTATTGTGTAACAGCGACATATGAGACTAAATAGCGAAAGTGCATTTTACAAATCAATCATTAATTGTAGAAGAATCATCAATGCAGACACTTAACTGATTCAAAATGCAACGTTTTCTCTGATAAAAATATTTTATAATCATGAGAAAATGGGTTGATATGGGTAACAAAATATGTTTAAGAGGCTATTTAAATTTCAACTTTAGGAAAGTAAAAAATATTACCAATTTACATTCCCTTCAATGACATGTAAAAATTATATCAAAAATTAAAATTTCTAACAACACCGTAAAAATGTATCTTTTAACGTATAAACGACAAAGGATTTTATTTAAAATTAATAAACAAAATATTCATAAACTCTCCTTAAAGTAAAATCATGAACAAAATAAATGTGTTATGCTTAAATCAATTTAATTAATTACAAAAATAAACATACAGTACAACAGTATACATTTCTGTTTAGTCCTCATATTAATTTACTAATTTTCATTAGTGAAGTGATGCAAGGAAATAATGCCACATGTATAACGTGAATATCACACAAATATGGAATGTGATTAAATGAAAATACCTCTCTTCACCCTTTTACAACACTCACTAATGAATACCGAACTTGGTGACAATATGTACGAGTTTCTCTACCATCACAATCCCGTGGAATGGCATTGATTTTTCGGCTCGTAATTTTTGTGGCATCGGCCATATCAAATTTGCGTTTCTGAGTGCAACGCAGTTCTGGGACCGAAACAAATATGTTGACACCCACTGCTATGGAGCAATTCTCTCCTCGTAACGTAATACATACACAGTAGATTTGTATTTCAATCCTAAAAAAATAATTTTACAGAGTTATAATCACTACTGTATTAATCGACTCATAAAATGCTGCCTGGTTATATTCTTGTAATAACTAACACTCGCATGACATATATTTCCTTAAAATCACATCCTAAAAGTATTATATAGTATAACTGATATATATACCAAATTGGAAAAATTATGTGACAATTAGTATAAGATGAATAAATAAATACTTAGCCGTGTGTCAGAAAAGTGTACTATTTATTACCAAAAAAATATTAAAAGGTTTCTAGCTCCATTTGATTTGAACGGGCAATGCAATTAACCCTAGTCTCTAAGCTTTTACTTGTAATTATATGCAAAATTTAAAAACCTCAAGATGTCTTAAAGGAGGACGAAACGTTGCAATAATTTTTTATAATAATAGGGGAAGTCGAAGCGGAACGGGACCCTTATTGTTTAACAACTGTTTTGTAAAATTATTAAAAAATAAAAATTACTTCATAGAAGTATAAACCGTTAAATTATTCTATTATTAGTTATTGTAATATCAATATAACTTAAAACAAATAATTTAGATTTTTGATGATTTTTTAAAAAGAAACATCCCCCCACCCCTCCCTGGGGTTTTGTATTTAAAATCAGTGCAATAAAATCATTCTTAATTTACGAAAAATCACAACACCTTTTGTGTAGTATTTTAAATGTTATTTAGCGTATGGTTGATCGCTTTATCAATTTTTCCTTTCGCATAGAGATTTTGTTGGAACCGTACAACCTTTACTAACATTTTCCCCTTTTTCCGTTTCTTATCTATTTTTTTCGGTACAGAATCCAGTAACTCATTGTTGTAAGCTAATTCTGCTGGTTTTTCATTTTTTTTCTTTAAGAATACATAACATTTTGCCTTATACAGTAGTATCCCGTAACTTAATTGCACTTACAGACACCTAGTTTACAAATATATACCATTAAAGAGTTAAAGTGAGGAGTTTTGTGAATTATCTTACGTCGAATTGCTGCAAAATTATAAAGTTACAGAAGTAAGACGCTAAAACAAGGGTTCATTCACAAGGTGGAGTCAGAACTTGGTCAAGTCGACTGCCAGGACTTCTTCCTTCATCAGTTCCAATTTTTCACCCCTATTTACTAACCTCCAGCACTATACATTAAAAAAGTAGGGTATCTCGTTCCGCCCCGACTAGTATACTTTTATGGCTCAAAACCATCTATTAATATTTATTTTAGTAAACATATTTTGATAGGAAATATTTCATGATTTATATTTCATTATACTGGATGCAACAAGTAAGAACCAAACATAGAAAGAAAATAATTAAGGGTAAATCCACCAAAGGACTATTAACCAGTAATTTTCTTAGTGCATTTGTATTTTTTTTACCTCTTGAAATTCCCTTAACAGGTCCAAACAAATAATTTGATTTCATATGCTCTTAGTTCACTAATTAAATATATATGCATAGTTTCCTAATTAATTGGAGTCATATTTCAAAATAAGTTGTAAATAGAATACATAAAAAAGATAGTTTTATCGTTGTTAGAAAGATTATTTTGGTTCTGAAGTAGTGGCACATGTGCTACTCTCTAGCGGTTCGTCTAAGAGAAACGGAGACAGGTATTTCTCTCGTCTGTGGGATGTGTTCAGTGTGGGGAAGTGAAGTTGCCTTGACGCCAGGCTGTCTGCGTTAATCTTCAAGCCTCGGCGTCGTTAACCCAGTGTGATAGCGGAAAAGCTAACCCTAACGGATTCTCGTACGGAATTTATCTATCTACAGAGAGAAAAACATTTTTTTAAGAACTGCCTATGAATGTATAGTCTTCCTTTTGCAAGTAATTATTGGGAGAAAATAGTTGTTGATCATACCATGAAAATTTTGTCTATAACTTACCTCCCTTATTACCTTTAAATACAATTATCAGGATAATTGCTTAATAATATTATATAATGCGGTATTCCTTTCGTTGCATTTTTACTATATTACCATATTTTTTGTCATTTAGTTGTGTGGTATAGAACTTTGATTTATACAAGTCTCAATTATCTGCAAAGATACGTGTATATTTCTTATAATGTTTCCTTTTGTGTGCTAAATTAGCAAATAGTGGGGAGTTAAAATAACGATTCCGATAAAGAGCATATCATCTGAATTAAAAGTCGCCCCTTATTTATGCGACACGCAACACAAATTTCATTCCGCTTGTCTATTCGACTATGATTCTCTATTGTAGAGATCAGTTCCTCCAATTACTCGGCGTCTAGCGAATACTTTTTCCTACAGTTTCTCAATTATGTTATTGTCTGGTTGGAAGTTTCCCTCATAAACACCCCGAAAGTCCTAAATTTAATATTCCAAACAATATGTTCAAAAAATATAAATTTTTCCAAGTCTCTAACTAAATATTTGGTTCTAATAATTCTCAATAGCTGCATTGTTTAAGGGAGGCCGTAGTCAGATATATGTTCGCAGACTGAAGTTTCATCGTGGATTACCCAAATAAAATATATTGGCACAAAATAATCGTATTTACAATGTAAGACTATGAAATTTCCAGTTTTTAACTGTTCTTCGTTACGCTATAAACATTTTTCTACTCTATATTTCTGGCCTTCCTCATATTTAACTGACTTAAGACATCTTATTTTATCACAAGAAAACAACGCTATATACACATTATCAACATGAACAGAATTAATAGTAATCACTGACAACCTTTTTTTAGCATGTGATAATGTGAAATATTAATATATTGAAAGTTTATGTCGTAACGCTGATTTTCATGAGAAATAAGTACATTAATTTTAGTTATTATCGGGCCAAATCAGAAAATAATATTTTGTGACAAAATGTCTATTGACGCTGGTATATCAATTTAAATTCGTAGTCTGAACCAGTACCACAAGTCGGGTATTTGTATGCATATCGAATTACGAAACTAAAAAATTAATTGAGAGATAATCCAGAAACAAACTCTATAATTAACGTGAAATGTTATATTTATATGTTGACTCGGACTGTAGTTCTTTCCTACAAAAGTGGAATACATCTGGATCGATTCCCGATCAAACAAGGATCTTTTGTTCGGTGAGGTTTTTCAGAGCTCACCCACCCGAATAAGTGTGCCACCTCAGGAACCATTATACAACAGCAGCCGAAATAAAATACGATGAACACGGTAGCTATATATAGATTTACGTCTTTCAGAGGATATTATGTAAAGAAAAAAAACATACTTCCCTTTAATAATATCAGAAATTCTGTCTAAACTTTGTTCGTGGAAATAAAAATTATTTTTATCTTTCTCCGCAAATATTTAATTTCCAATACCTGTACGTTGATTAATAATATTCATTGAAAATAATATCTGTATTTCAGCGCGTCATTTAAGTTCTGTGTACATTTGTGTGTGTTTCAGATGAAGAGTTTGGACAGAAGACAGTCTCCGTTATGCTGGATGGAAGAGAGGCTGAGCTGGAGATTGTGGACCATCCGGCGTCAGAAATGTCGGTGAGTACAATAAATGTAGCATATTTCGGGGTGAGTTACCAATTTTAAATTTAAACAAGGATTAATATACTTTGAAATAATCATCATAAATAATGTGTAAAACAAATAACAAGCATGTTCGAAGGACATCGGAAAAGCTTAATAGTTTGTTGGCAGAACCAACGTCGAAACAACGTAAAAAAATTTATTTCACAAATTCAGTAGGTATAACGACAAATAATCATTTTCGAGTAGAACAACGACGTCAAGATCAAGGCTGAGACATATTCGAGGCTGGACCTCTGCAACAACGTTAAGGAAATATCCTACCTCCAATATTTATTCATAGCCGAATCTCAGTTACGAAAATATATTTAAAAAAACCTGACTTTGTAACAACTAACATTTGTGATATCGGTAGCTAATAACACACCCGTTTTAGATGCGGCCCAAATAATTATACAAAGAGAAATGTGTAATTAGCTTGTTATGAAGTAAAATCCTCTTTTTACAGTCTCAGTACAAAAAAATTTTGCTGTCAATAAATTGACTTTAAAAATTATTTTTAATAACGACGATACATACAATAGAAAATATTTTATATTACTACTGTAAAAAATGATACTCTTTATTTACAGGCGCAATAAAATATGAGAGTTAAAATTCTAGTACGAAAAAATAAAGAACAACACAAAATTTATTTTTACCGACACATTTGCTTGAATTACCAATTTATCATTTATTCTTCAATTAATTCTCCTTGCTTCAATTAATTAAAAACTAATTCTCCCAAATTTTTCTGAAACATTTTTTAATCAAATACAAATTAGTGTATATTAATAAAATAAAGATTGGAAAGAACCTCTTCATGTGGTAATGTAATAGTTTAACAAGTCAAATATAATTTGTTTCTTAAAATATCAGTACTTAAGTAAATTGTTATTCACATAATTTTAATTCTGTTTTAGTATTTCATTAAATAAATTATATTCTGACTTGTATAATTTTTATATTTGGAAACTGCTTAGGCTCCAAAAAGGAGTGACACGTCATTCTAATTTTTATTTGATCAAAATGCTCTAATTTTTTATTTTTATGAAATAAATTTCTGATTAATTTGGCTATTAATATTTTTTTATTTGTATATTTTCTGTATTTATAAGATGATATTGGAAGGAGAGCAAGATAAACAAGGATTAATAATAACCCCGGGACTATAGTTAAAAGATCCTGCCTAATAGTTATTCAGGGCGAACACGAGAAAACCTGCATCTGGTAGGCTGAGTTCGTGTTATTTGTCGCATTTGCGTAGAGTGGGGTTTGCTGTGGCATTTTCTTTTCCATGTCTCGACAACTGGCCGAACGTTACAGTAGAAACAGAGAACAACTAAGTACGTGTGGTTAACGTTTCTGATAACGGTTTATTTGTCAAGTATATTTATGAACACATATATCGCATTTTATTAAGTTTATTTAGAAACTACTTTTCTACACAGTTCACACTTAACGTGGACTATAGTGGGACACCTAGCAGTTGTAAACCTTATCAGCACATCCGGAAACAGAAATAAATATTTAGTAAAGTATAAATATGTATAGTGGGTTAATTCTATCATTATAATTTAAAACCTTCTTATAAGGTAATAATTTTAAGCAATGCGTGTCTTTCGATGGTTACCCTCGTGTCACCTGGCATTCTAAAAATAACCAGAAAAAAGTTCGTAATAGAAAAGAAGATAAGATTGCCGATGGGATCTAAAGCAAGGAAGCCTGCAAAACATTTATTTTGCAGAGACGCAACCAAACAATAATAACCGACTTTTCCCCGCTATGCATTCAGTTGGGGAAATACAATCAAGCGAATCTTCTTCGACAGCGGCCATGTGTAATATCCGCGTTTTCCAGGTTGGAAATCTTGAAATATTACGAAACAAAAAAATAAAGCTCCCGTATATATTTTTTATAACAGAAACAAGTAACAGCACATACACTTATTTTTAATTCTGAAAATAAAATGGGGATAAAAGTATGAAAACAAATATAATAAGATCATTTCCATGAATTATTGAACGCCGAATGCTAGAGAAGAGACACGTCGCATATAATTTGCTCTAATCTCCATGTAAACCATTACGATATTTCAGATACATCGATGCAATTTTTGTATTATTCCTAAAATTCACATAAATAATTTATTCCATACTTTTAATAATTTAGAAATAGTTCTCGGGTTTCCACCCGGGTCAAGTAATTATTGAGCGACGTATCGATGACTAAAAGCACCGTCGTCATCTTCGTCCACTGCATTTGGTCGTCGACTCGTCGTTTAATAAGTACTTGAGCCGGGTGGAAACCCGAGAACTACTTCTGCAACAACGCCACCGAAAAAGCCTTTTAATAATTACCATCATTGCTTTCGGAATTGAAAACGATCGCTCTCAAATTTCTTGATGTTTTGATTATTGTTTCTAACCATACCAATTGGTATCTAAGATCCACTTACTCAGCAAAAATATTTATTATGTTTTAAAAGTCCCATTGTCTAAAAAAAGTTGAGGTTTATAATCTAGTAGGTAAGGCAATCAAATTTTCTCATTAGCGCTATCTTAAATGTAATATGGACAAAATTTTAAACATTCTTCTTCTTAATTTTTATCCATAGCATTTCATTTAAATTATTTTAAAATTAGGTTGATTATTATTAAATTCAAAATTAATCATTCACTAAGGAAGAAATTCATATTTTAAATAATGTATTCCAAGTTATTAACGTGTTAAGAATTATAGTATCCATGTTGTCTTTAAATCTTGCAATAATTTAAAGTTAGTTGGAAAATATTAAAGATAATATTAATAATTTCGATAAACATAATGTTATATACCAAATTAACTGTTTATAAGTTGCAAATTCTGTTACATTATTCAAAACAAACTCTCATTAAAAAGCCTTATTAATGAACATAAAAATATATTCAATCAAATGTACAAGTTATTCAGTCTTTTCGAAGCACATACATTTAAACAAACATAAATTTGGTTGGCAAAATGTTGATGTTTCAGACATTTAACGTAATCTTAATTCTAGACTGATGAATGAGATGCTTCACATTACATGTTAAAATTCGGCAATTAATGTTAAAAATGAGGCACATAATTTAAACAAAATTATAAATTTTTCAGTTCATTCTTTGATAAATTTTTTCCATTGTTAATTTGAACATTAACAATATAGCTTTGCTGCGTCTTCACTTGTGCAATGAGCACGTCTATATTTTTGTTACTTTGCAATTTGTTGATTCCATAAGTAGTTATTCAGTTTAATATTATAACTATATTGTACATTGTATATTGTAAATTTCCTTTGTTTTATAGAGTTTAAATCACGCCAGGCGAGATTTCAAATTTAGGAACGAAACGACGTGTACAAGACACTGTTAAATATAAGATTATATTAAGTTTATGTTACGTATAGGCCGTTGTAGCATTTGTTTAGTGTGAAATATTATTTAACTGCTACAAATAAACATTAAAATTATTTTATATATTCAATGTTAAACCATATTCTATCAATACATATCATCTTAAAAACATTACTTTAAAAGTCAACGAATTTATGGTTATTTTAATTTGATTCACAATTGTTTCACTGTCCCCATAAATTACCTCGATGCTAACTGTAATTCTTCCTGTTTTTAAATTGCTGATCAGAAATTTTTGAGCCAAACCGAGCAGTTTGTTTTCAAATTAAAAATATCACCTCAACACAGAGACGAGCACTGGAACAACTTGTCGGGGCAAATTCGTACTGACAGATAACAGCAGACGGCATTCTTCTGTACTAATATTATTACTTTTATAGCTGTCTCTAATTCGTGTAAAGGTAATTCCTAATTCAATTTAGTAACGATAAATGATGGATCCACTGCATATTAAGCGTCACAGAAATATTATAGGTAAAAAATTTTTAGTGAAGTACGTAATCAGTTAAATATTCTAACTATAGTAGTTTGTACAAAGTTTTCAGGAAAATCTGTTATAAAAAGAAGAAATATTTTAAATGCGTCTGTAATGGTGGGTACATCGCAGTTTTCCTTTTAACGTCACTTCACAGCTATTTCATCTGACAGAAAATTCACTCAAAAGTCAGTTACGCCGAAACCTAATACAACTTTCAAAGTATTAAATTATATATAGGCATAAAATTCTTGAGTTGTTCTACCCTTTACCACGAAGTTTCTGAAATTTTAAAAAGTTCCGATTCTGTTTATAGTCTGTTAAACTTCAGGCCTTTCTCAAAAGTTTCCGTAGATCTTGAGTGGCCATGATGGCTTACCCCAACCCTTCTTCTTTCCGACATTCATCCCCTTTTTATCTCTGGGGTCCTTAATTGCAGTTCCCTCACCCTTCAGGGATTTCTTAAGTGGACCAACCTTCGGTGGTCGTGCCTTTCAGAGAGCTTCCGTTTTTACTGCCGTTCTTAATCGATCGTTTAAGCGATGAGCTCGACGTGCCAGAGTAAGAGTTAATGATCTGGCCGCCGTTATCATTAACACTAGAACACGTGCTTACCATTCATTCATATAGTAAAATTAGTTTTTTTATCGTTGCGACCAACTAATTAGTGAAAATATTTCAAATCTGAGAATTTTTACTAATTAATTAGTAAAGCAACAAGGATTGTAGAAAAAATGTGGAATATTTAATTTATCACTTATGTTTATTTGTAAAAATTATTTATGCGTCATTTAAAAGAATCGTATACTATATTGTTAAACTTGATGTTATGAAATAGTTTAATCATGTGAGTAACTTCGTGACTGGGATAAGTCATGATAACGACCCTTTAACGGAAACTACGGGAGTCAAGAACTAAATAACATTAAAATAGAAAAAACAAATTACGAGATATTTTTTATGGAATCTGTGGAAGATGGAGGATTGGGAGATTATTAAGGTCGGAAGGAGTGAGAAACACGAAACGATAGCAGAAAGCGACGGAGTCAGTAATTGACTTCATTGTCCTTCCGCCAGAGACAATTGGACTCAATTACGCCCCAGTCTAAGAGCCACTAAATTATACACAATCTGCGGGGAAAGATATCCGCAGGATATTACACTGTTGGCTTTCTTTAATAAAATTCCCACCCCATAAATTTGACTCGGGGTTTCTTCGCCGAAATTCTTGTTTCCTCTTTATGATCAGTTAATTTTTTTTTCAATCTGCACATTCTTGAACCAATTTCTACTTTTAAAAAATATTCAATTTTATATTCGTAAATATTATATTTTTATATTGTCATAGATAAATTTCCCAACTTATCTTATTCGCCAATGTCTCACAGATATAATAAGCTGTGGTTGTAATTATATGTCTATATCCCAGATATTTACCTCCTTCAATTATTAATTCCTTCAGGAATATTTTCTAAAGTCGTCCATTTTTTATATTCATGTCATATTTTCACTGTGTGAGTTTTTTTCATATTGATCTTCTAAATCCAGTTTCATGATCTTCCTGAGCTTCAGTTGGAAGCAATTCTTCTTTTTTTGAATTGATTTCAGCGGCTTTAAGAAACTTCTCCCGGACTTTCAGTTTTATCATTTTTAACTTAATATAAATCCGGCTATTTTAAAAAATATTTCCTTCTGTAAACCTAATTAAATTTTTTAAGGTAAACCCCACCCTGAACTACCTTTTATGTCTCCATTTAGGCAAAAAGCTACGAGCTTTGAAGCCTGCACATTGAAACAAAAAAAAATGGTAAATTTTGGTATTTGTGGAAGTATAAAATGTTCTGTACTTAATATAAAGAAGTAAATAGAATTGCTGCAAGATAGTTTTAAAGTATATATGTATACATTTACTGTTGAAGTATTTTATGATATATTAGTGTTATTAATCCATGGATAATTACCTAATAAAATTAGAAGTATATCATAGTTTTATAATAGGATTCAGCCGTCAACCCTTTACACATAATCATCATTACAGAAACCTATAATTCATATTATATTTACTTTACAGTCAACAGTAATTATAATTGAAGGGCAAGAAAATAAAGCAGAAATCAAGAAAATAGTAAAACAAGGATGCAGTCTGTCACCAATGATCTTTAACTTATTTATAGGACAGGCGATGAAGAAAGTTAAAAATGAAAATGGAATCAAAAGGCAAGGAGAATAAATAAAATCCCTACGGTTTTCTGATGATATTGTTGTATTGGTGGAGTCAGAAGAAGACTTGAAAACCATAATAAATGGCATGACCGTGGTTGTAGAGAAAGAATTCAATTTGAGAATTAATAGAGGGAAAATCAGGTAAAGGAGTGTTGTATGGGAAACTGGAATAACAAAGGGTGTTGGGAAGGGATATTTTGAAGAAAGTTAAGGAATTCTGCTACTTGGGCAGCGCAGGGATGGTAGACATAAAGAGTATGATAATACTGGCAAGAAAGGATTTCGCTAAAAGGAGGAATTTACTTACGGCTAATGTAAGTATGAATATTAGAAAATCTTTATTAAATGTGTTCGTATGGAGTGTGGCGTTATATGGGTGCGAAACGTGGACGGTAGGAGTTGCAGAAAGGAAGAGAATAGGAGCTTTCGAAATGTGGTGCTACAGAAGAATGTTGAAAATCAGATGTGTGGATGGAACCACTAACAGCATAAGGGAAGCGAGAAAAATTTGGAGGACTTGTAAAATTAGCGCTAGAGGGAAACAAGTGAGGTAAGAACAGAGGAGAAGGAGAAGCTAAGCAGATTAGGGAGGATGTGGGATGTGGTCTAAATTAACAGGCTTGTGCAGATTAGATTGCGTCAGTCCAGTCTTAGAACAGATTACCACAACATCGACAGTCCATCGCCATGTAAATGTTAACTGTACTATTTTTGATAATAATTAATTTTAGTCGTCCCCTTCTCTCGGTTTTGTAGCACGTCTTCATTAGTTTATATTCATATTTTATAAAATAAGCATTACGTCTTCTCTAAATTATGAGACACAAAATCATTTCGTTGCTACATAATTAATGGGGTGAAGTAGCCTGCCTTTCAGAAATTTATTAGTCGTATTATTTAATATCCACATTCAATCCCATGCGTTCGCCCAACAACATCTGCTGTCTGCATCAGCTACACGAATCATACGAGTACAATTAGCGAAATTATTCTTATTCTCAACTATGTATGTTCACAGATCCGGAATTAGTCGCTTTCCATGCACTCCGTGTGCCTGGAATTTCAGCTGTGTAGAGAACACCTGTTGATCACCGTCTCTCCGTTCGTGCTCATGAAATTTTGATTACTCTGAACGTGGGTGTTACAGCAGCGGAAGCCTCGCCGAAGAGCCAAATAAATCTCCCTCCTTTAAAGATCCTGATAATAAATTGCGGGACCTGGGGTTGAAGAGATTCGCGAGTTTCAAATACATCATAAAAATGTCGGGAATTGTAAGGTTTTAATGCTTTTTTCGTAGATATTTATTTTATCTTCCCGGATTTGATTTCAGACGAAACTACATAAGAGTTACTCATTCTGAGCTAGCGAATATTACTATGTCGAAATTAATAAATAAAAGTAGGAGGAAAAGCTACGCGAGTCATATTTGCAGTGTTATCTTAGTAATTTTACTAAAATGAATTAAACGACCATTTAAAACAGACATTTTTCAAAATATTTTATTCAAATTTTTTTTAGAAATTTTTCGTATGGATATGAAATATTAAACAATTTAAGTCTTCAGTACTCTTTATTCAAATATCACAGAAACTTTCATTTCCCACCAAATTATCTGTAACATACATATCCTCTAAAATTACCATTCCAAATTAAATCCATGATATATACATCAACTCGAGGAATTACTTGTTGCTCATCTTGCGGTATCTCTCTTTATTAATATATTTCACTAATCTCACTATTACAATTAATTTTAAACAGAAATCAATTTACTAGTAGAGGACTCGGCCTTGCCCGGGTATTTATTTCTATTCACCCGGTACATTATTTAATTCTTCTTCTAAATAAGATTAAACTGGCATCTAAAGCTTCACAATATGAACCTCAAATATACTCTTAGTATCTCGAGAGAGTCAAACATGCTCCTGGTATAATAAGAGGATTAAAAATATTTTCAGAACTCCAACTTACCCCGTCCCATTACCCGGTTAGGGGATGAACTGCAATTTAAATCGCATGCTAAATGTCATAATCAAACTCAATGACTCGCATAGCACCAATTTCGATAGCAAAATTGACTGTTTTATTTTTATTTTCATGTGACTACTCCACTCTCCCCTTCAACGCCAAACGGGGTTGAAATTATACGCAACACTATCAAATTAATTGGCGCAGAAAAATATATAATAGAAGGAAATAACTGTAGTTTATGGATATTTAATAATTACTATTAAATTATTATATAAAAATATGTATGAAAATATTATTCTTTAATTAAATGAATTAATTTAATCACATTTTCGTTTATCATTCGCCAATATTTCTAAACAATAGCTTTATCTATGACAGACACATCATCTTTAGATACTAATTGTCCATTACATCATCTATATATTTTCAATATGTATTATCTGTTAGTTTCACTATACGATTCTCGTTATTACAAATTTCTTATGGTACTCAAATTAATTTAAATAAAGGAACCTACGTAGGCATTAATTTTGATATTAAATAAAAAATCATCATCTTTGCAGGCATGTAGGTAAAATCTTAATAAGTGACCACAATGAAAACGCATTTTTTTAGGCTATAAATGAAGTACTAGTGAGTATAGGATCACGAGCTAGAGACTTTTGACTACATCCAAGAAGAATAAAACGTAAGATAGAAGTTAGTTACATTACTTACAGAAGACGATCTGGACAGGAGATTTTACTCAAACCCGCACCACGATCCATGACCCCAGGCTTTTGAGAGGGAGGTATTTGATGTGCAATTGGTTAGGCAGACTGTTGTTAGTGTGTCATGCTGTTCCAAGCAGAGGCCACCAAACTTGCTGACTTATAACCGAACGGTTTGGATCGAGCTAACTTTAGACCGATAAAATACTGACCCGCAGCACAAACAACAGAATGCGCCCCATTTCCCAGATCGCCTCAGAAAGACCCAGAAAACACTAATTTAAAATTAATTAACAATACTACATCCCCAAAAATTCCTTTCTACACAACAAAACTCTCACCTTCAATGTATTATCTTTGCGCTAACAATTTTAATATAACTGTAAACTGTTTTCGATTATTTGTTAATAGTTATATTTATCTCGATTCAGTGAATTATCAAGGAATAAACCAGAAAAATGAATAAGAAATATGATTTAATAAAATAAAAGAATACAAATGCATTATTAAATAAAAACTTGTACAACTTGTTGTTCCAATTTTTTAATCTTTCAGGTGTAAATACATATTATTTTACGAGTCAGAATATAATCTGTTTCTTGAAATATTAATACGTAATTAAAATTTTGAGCAGAAAATTTCTAATGTGTGTGCTTTTCATAAGATTTTATTTTTAATAATAACAAGAGATACGACCTTACATACAAATCTTAAAAACAGTCTGAACAAATTAAAGAAATTTAGGTAGATTGACTTTTTAAAATTTATTCACAGGTTTTTTTAAAAAAATTGTTTATTATGTACCACAGACGTTAATTTTTTTGTACATCATTAGAGTAGAGAAATAGAGATGTATGAGGAAAATGCTACTTTTCTAATTAAATATTCATTAATATTTTATTACAGCGGCATATAATAATTTATTATCATCAAATTATTTCCTCATTACATAAAAATATTTTCCGTGGAAGATAAAACCAATCAAATGTAAAAGACTCCGTGGTCCGTGGCCTCAATTTTTCCCCTTTAAGCGCAAGTAAGTCAGGCAGTAGAATTACGAAGTTTGCAAACGTCAAGTTGTGAATTTAATTAATTTGGCTATATTCAGAAGAAGACAGCCCGAGCTCAGGCTTTGAGGCAGGAAGAGTCGCAGGAATTGAAAAAAGAAAGTAGAGCATCTTCAACAATTACTTCTCTCATTAAAGAGCAACACGCATGCTTTAATGAGTGAGACGCCAGCTTAAAGCCAGGGCAGCTAATTAAGGAAAAAGCATTTTTCTTTCTTTAAATACACTGCACAACATGGAACGTTAGAAACAATTTATGCTAGTCAAGTCTTTTTATTAGCCTACTACATTAATACCCGACAAATTTACATACATTTACTTTGGTTTAAGATTAAATACGAATTCCCTGAGCTTAAGTTTCTAATAATTACCAATTAATTAGATTTGTAGATTCAGAATACAAATGCTTCAATACCGATTATCAAGTAAACAAGGGGAACAAATGTCAATAAGTGATCGATGTACCTAAAAATTTTCATACAATGGAGAAGGAATTGAATTAATGAATTCATAAATTTTGGGAAACATTTTCAAAATGACCGTGGTATGTATCGTCATTAAATCACAGGGGTAAATAATGATTTAATACCGAACTAATAAATAAATATGAGGCCAAGACTTTTTATCTCATTGGTGCAGTCAGAAAAAGTTTTATTAATGTTTTGTGTAGATCACACGTAATAATTATTAATATTTCCGTAATTTTTTTTAGATATTCGTCAATGTCAGATTTGTAATGTAATACTTTTAGAATTCATCAATACACGTAAAGAAATTCCAAAGAAAATAAAGTAAACGGTGTGTTAATTTTTATTAAATTGTTTCAGACTTGTTAGCCGTTTCATTTATTTACTTACTGTAATTAATTTGTCATTGCTGTATCAATTTCTTTGGAATATCTGGAATCTCTTCTGTCAGAGGTGAATAGCCACTAAGATTTCTAACAAATTGCTAGTCACTTTTTTCATTGAGCCATTGTGTACCATACAATGCTTTATTCCTTCTTAAGCTATGAATGCTAATTACTAAAACGAAGTATTGAATTGGCTCATTTGTTTGAACTCTCATGTACAAATGTAATAAAAATAGGAAATAAAGTAAGGATAATATACATAATATACGCATAAAATATTATGATTAGTTTTGTTTCCTATACAGAGAAAAAATGAAATAACTATATCACCTGTCATAGAATATTTTTGTCGAGAATAGTTGACGTTTAAATTTCCATCATTTGTAACAATGAATGTAATGAAACGAAATAGCGTTGTTGAAGTTGGTGTTTGTTAAATTGAAAACTTAGAATTAACTACTACATCCTTTATAACGTTGTATTTAATAATTGTTTTACAACTTAAGCTGATTATAAAGTATTTATGACAGTTATTCAAGTCTTTGACTAAAGTAAAAAGTATGATAATATTTTAACAGAGCCTGCTTTTAATACCACAACTCCTTTTTCAGTGGATACTCCTTTTCCATTTATAAGTTAGTCGCCAAAATTTCTGTCCTTTCCTCTTAAAGCAAATAACTGGGGGAAAAAGACCGCCTATTCCAGTGATCGCGGAGAGGGCAATTTCCTCCTTCAAAAGTTTCTCGCTCAGACTTCTGGAAAACGCAGTTAATTAAACTTTTCAGATGGCGAGGAATTTTGTTCATAAGTAACCGTTAAGTTTGAAGTATTTTCCATTTTAAGTGCTATTTTCTGTATCTCTAGATTCGTTACTTAGCTCAATACATTATACGTTATCTGAAACATGCACTTTATTTGTCTCTTAATAATCAATGCTATCATAAATTAGTTATTATTGAAAGAGTTCTATTTAGCAGAGTTTTCCTGAAGAAATTTATGAATACGCCTTCAACCATCAGAATAACATAACATTAATATATAGATTAGAGAAATTAATTTTTTCGTGACTGTTAAATAGATAATTAAAGAGAATTTGGCCAAAAAAAATTATAAACTACAATGTCAGACAAAACGTTGTACTTATTTATTTTTTATTCTGTCTGTATTTGGTTAAATTTCCATTCCATTATGATATTAACAAGATTCTTTAGACCGTGGCTGAGAATTATTCTTTCTTCCAATTTAATTAAAGGAAAAAGCCTTTCAAACGACGATTTCTAAGAACATCATCAGCCACATCACAAGTAAATAAAATCGTCCCCCTCCCCTCAGTGAATTAACATTTCTCATATAAAATGGAATAATTATAGAGAGGAGCAGCTTGTAGGTTCCCTTCAGATGGCATGAAATTATTTCTTTTTCATTTCTGTTGAAGCCATTGTCAAGTCAATAGTTGGTTGTCAATCATAACCTAGTTTAGATGTAAATGTTATTTCATTACATCTATAATCATAATTTTAGAGAACTTTTATTAATTTTATGATTTTTATAATTTTATAATTATTTTTATAATTTTTATAATTTTTTATAATTCGTGGTATTGCTTTAGGTCTGTTCTCTATTCACGGAGTTTTGTTTATTTTGTACTTAAATGCTTTTTAAATAAATTTATTTGTAATGAATCGTCCAAATGATCCAAACATTTTGTGCTAAAGGTAATACCTAGCGATAAAAAATTCATTGGCAACAAAAGTGGTATTAGGGCGAAGAAAATAATTTTTATAAACACAAATGTGTGAACCTGATTGAAAATTTTTCTTTCACTGGAGTTTTCAACCTATATTTTAAGAACAGGAAATTTTATGTTAAGAGATGCGACCTGAATGCAGAAAAACTTTAAATTGAGATACAAATACAATGAAATTTAGAACTGCCGGTCTTTTCGCAGCAATTCAACGTTTCTTTCTAGCAATAGCAAGAAAAATTTTACTAATTCAAGATAAAACACAAATTAAAAATTTGAGTATCCATTTTCTGAAAGTTTCTAATGCAATTATTTAATTCTGGAAACTATTCTGTTGGCTATGAACATTCTTCTAATAAAATATGTGTTAGCCAATCTCGCCTTTGGTGTATATTTATAAGAATACTTTAGAAGTTTTAATCTTGATGTTTTAAATATTGTATGTTCATTTCTGCAGGTGGAAAGTTACTGCACCACGTACAATCCTGACGTGTTCGTGGTCGTGTACTCCGTGGTAGATAGGAAGAGTCTCAAAGTGGCAGAGGACATTCTTCTATTCCTCTGGAAGAGCGACTACGTGGCGTCTCGAGGCGTGATCCTCGTTGGGAACAAAGCTGACCTGGAACGACGCAGAGAGGTGCCTATGGCAGGTAATACTCCAATGGAATAGATATTTTCAGCTGAGCCTTCCAGACTTATGTAGGACAGGATGTATGCAGTTGATAAATAATCCGTATCAATAACCCGTCGTCAAGGATAGCGTTGAAGGTGATCACATCAGCTCCGACTAAATTTTATTTAAATTTCTATGCTACTGACAAACGCAAATGAGCAAAAACGTTACGCTCACTTTGCTTAATAGTCTGCTGATCCATCTTTGGAACACAATACAGCATCGATTCGGAGTGGTATTGGTTCGACAGGTCCATGATAGATTTCGTAAGGTATCTTGGACTACAAGTCAACGCACACGTCACACAATCCCATTAAATTACGAACCTGTGGTTAGTGGGTCTGGCGAATTTGGTGGCCAAGAGTTCAGTCATACTCCTCAGTCCACTGTAGCACGATTCGGGTCTTTTTAGATTTCTGGAATATTTCATCATGGTCGGAAGGGGACTTCAACAGTGTGCGCTGAATACACTTGTTCATGCCGTCAGATCTGCCACAGATTTTACTCAATCCTGCTTTATAAAACAAGAAGGCCTCCGACCTCAACGATCTTTGATGAGGCCTGAACGTCCAACACCTACTCGTGGTTCCACAGTTCATAAACAACTTTCCATAGGTTTTCACGACGGTATCACACGAACAACCGACCAGCTTCGCCGTTCGTGAGATGATATTTCCCAAGTATTGGTAATACGAAACTGTCCTCTGTCAAAGTATCGCGTATTCACTGAATTTCCTCTGTTTCGTCAAATATTGTTGCAAGAATCATTCCTCAATCGTCTCTGCTCCGCATATATGCCTTCCTTGAGCAACGTCACCGGGCGACCTTCAATTTAGTCCTAATGTTCTGACTTTAACAAAATTATATTCTAAATTTGTATTTGTATAATTGTGAATCTTCGTTCAAAAATGAAAAGTTGGATGAATATAAAATATTATTAAAGCTTCAAGCTTTCAACAAACATAGCAGATCCATTTTAACTATAATATTTATGACATTGCACTGAAGCTATATGACTCTTCTAGATGTCCGTTTATACGCGTTGTAGAATGTTATTCTTAGTTCCGTAACCAAAGACCCAAATTACGAAAATTTTATGAAAATCAGATTCATTATAACTATTATGTACTTGGTCATAGAAAGAGTAATCAGATTTACTATAATAGCCTAATAAACTTATAAAATATTATTGGCGTCTAAATGATAAATGAATAATTTGTTCACAGCGTAAACTTCCATCCCAAAGATGCATTTATTATATGTAGAAGTTGGTATTGTTTTGTTCAAATATTTTGTGAAGTTACTTTGGCAGTTACTATACCATGATTTTCTGTACAAAGCTTAGGTAAATGTCGTTTTACGTGAGTACTGAGCACAGTATAATTTTTTTCTGAGAGTCTTCTTGTGGTTGATTGTGGAATCATTCATGACTTTCCACCCGAGATGAAAAACATCGGAAATAAAGTATGTATCACTGTGATTTTCTCATATTATAAGCTATTACACTATGGTTACTATCAGTAGAGAGAAGAGATACGGTTTATATCTAACATTTATCGTATAAAAGCTCCGGGAGGGGGGGGGGAGGAGGCAAGAAGTAAGATGAAGAAAGTGAGATTGTATTCATGTACGGACTTTCCACTGATAGTTTTTATTTTTGAATAAGGACGACATCGTGAAAACTATTGTGCGTTGGATGTCGTTCCGGCAGCTGCTAAGAGGATAACTCCTGTCGAGGATGGATTTTTCCGATGATGCATGGTTGTGAAAGCCCCTGAAAGTGGGAGTGTTGAGAGAATTTATAGATCGTAGCGAGTGGGGAACCCTAAAACCGCTCTCTGCGTCTAGAACGTAATCCATTCATCTGTGACGACGTAAATAAACTGTCGCCTGCAAGCCTCATCGAGCGAACCATGCGAGTTGGTGGATTGGGGAAACAGGGGATGGGGGTGGGGGGGGCAGATGGCGAATTAACTCGCAAATAGACCTGGTTTCCGGCAGATAATGGCTGTTAATTGACGATGCTTAGTTACAGCATCGGCAATGTATCTTTCCTCGCTCCGTTCAGCGACGTATTAGGACGAAATACTGTACAACTACAGAGACTAGTTAATCAAATTATTTCGGTAATCAGCTTCACTTAATTTCATCATTATACATAAATTGCAACGCTCGGATACAACAATTCACTCAAATACTGAAATCCCAAAATATATGCCATTTTAACTCTATCGTTCAACCTTCAACACATGTTTCAAGTCAAACAGTACACTCAATACTTTTTAATATTCTGGGGCAATGCATCAGGGAAAGATAAAATATTTACACTTCAAAAAAAGGCTGTTAGAATATTATGTCAGGTCTCACCAAAAACATCTTGTAGGGGACTTTTCAAGAAAACTGGAATACTGACACTCACTTCCCAGCTTATTCAATCACTCATGTTATTTGTTATTAATAACAGTAACCTCTTCACACTAAACTCAGATATACATGACTTTGATACCATAAGTAAAAACAATTTACAGAAGGAAGGGAAGTCTCTAACCATAATACAAAAGGGTGTACATTACAATGCTATTAGCATATTTAATAAACTTCCCACCTCCATTAAACTATTAAAAATAAATCCAAACAAGTTCAAATATGAACTAACTAAGTTCTTACTAAGCCACTCCTTCTACTCTGTTGAAGAATTTATGAAGCTGAATGTATCATAGGGTAGATATTTATAATTATGTAAGAACATTATTAGAACACTAATTTCTTAGTATAGGATGTAAAAATATTTATCAATTTTATATATAAGGTACAAATTGTATGTCTTCTGTATAGAACTTAAGAAAATCTTATTATAAGTTAAAAGTAATCAATAGTTACAGTATATTCTAATATTAATAAAGCAACCTATGTAAAATCTCTGACTCGTTCCACATCCTTGAAGCTTGTGCTTCTCTATAGGATTTATGGAATATGATTTTATACTTATACTTATCTTGTTTAGATATAATTTCCTTTTTTGCCTATGTAATCAATTTTTGAATTGTTACAAAATTCAAAAGCTTCCTGGACTTTATAGATCATGTTTTACTGTATTCTAATAAATACGCTTTCGACAACTATTTTGCAATCCTAGGATGAATGTTTGAAACTAGCCTCTCGCACGGTAAAACACCTTCCGCAGTATCAAAAATAAAAGCATACGTATTAACATTAAATAGGATAATCATTTCCATTTTTTCTCGTAAAAAAACAAATTTATTTAATTCCGCTATCTTCTTTTGGCTGTATATGATACATTCCCACTAAATAAAGTAAACACAGAGAAGAAGAAATGTGATTTAATTGTAATGTGTGTCTGACAAACCTTTTATAAAAGAGACTTTCTCTGACAGAAGCCTGATGAAAGGAGTTATACGCTTTTGAAAGGGAAGACGATGTTATGTCGTTGAGAGCATCATAACTTAATAATACGTTGTTCGCAGTCTTGCCCTCATGGACGTGCCATTCTCCCGAGATCTACCTTAATAAAACTATACTCGTTATTTTAAGTTCACGAGATTAATGAAACGTTTGAAATATGTCAATGAAATATAACCATCACAAAGGAAAGAAGAACTCTCATGCCCTGGAACTGAGCTTATATCACACCACGCATTTATTAAATGAAGTCAATCAAAATTTAAAATTACAACACTAAATTTATTCAACAAAATTAAAAGGAAAATATTAACAAAAAATAATCTAAGTTTAAAACATAATTTTCTGGTTACTCAAGATGATACTGTTTCCTCCAAGGTGTTTAAGCTGGAAACTCGAATAATAATAATGTATAATTTAGTTCAAAAAGACAAAAACTAAAACTTAATGGGGCAACACTTCTAGGAAATGAACTTCCGACGGCTTGCCAGTAAGGAATTGGAGCAACATCCAGATATTTCTTCCACGAGGTCTTCTAGTATTCTCGTCTCTCTTTCGCCGACCATCTTTCTATTCATTCATAGAATCAGCAAAAAGGCTTATCTTATGTTCTGCAAAAAATTTAGTTCCTCTCCATTCTTTATTACGTCTCCCCTGATTGGTGCAAACCGGCCTCAGCATCTTCAGCCAAATTTATTAAACATTTCCTGGTCGGTGGAGAGATAATACTGCTGGGCCTACATGGATGAGGTGGTTTTCGGGAACTTTCCTAAAGCTGACTATGCTTGTACCAGCCACATATTTAGCACAAACATATTCGCTAGATAAAATTTAGAGTAATAAAATAATATAAAGCTAGTTTTGTACATCTTATGTGTCACTCATGCTAATGTCTTCAAAAATTTTGTCTTGAAGCATATTATATTTTAGTGAATTTTTCTATATTATTAAAGCATATTTATAATAAGAGTACTGATGTTGTAATGACTTTATTTTCATAAGTTGATATTAAATATTGGATAACCAATTTTCAGTCTTAATTTATTGAAATAATTGGTTACAATTAAATACATTCTATTTTTTCTCAGGAGCTTTCGGCAATATAATTTCTGTTTTATATAAAATATTATAGATGAATATGGCTTTTTGAGCTGAAAGCTTATGAGAAAAAATGACTGACATTTAATTGTATCAAATTATATCAATAATTGAAAACTGTAACTTGGGTATCCAATATTTGATACTGCATAACTTTTTGTATTTAATGGCTAGTGGCATGATTAAAGATTTTGCTTTTCTAATTGAAACTTATTCCTATACTAGTGTAAAATTAGATTTATTTGCCTTATTAACAAAAACTTTGATAATTGTTTTTATTGTGTGTTTAGTTTGTTATACTTTAGAGCTGATGTGCTTCATTTACATACAAATTTTTTAGAATAGCAACATTAAATTTTCCAATTATAAAACACCCTCAATTGCTAATTTATAAAACCCAAAATGTAATAATGTGAAGTTAGAAATCAATTTACGAGTTGTCACTATTCAAAATTTCATTTTAATCCTATCTCATAAATGGCTTAATTGGTATGTGCCAAGATAGAAAGTGATATGTATGTATTATAAAACACTATTTTTGGACTTTTAACAAACAATACTTTAAATAATTGTTTGTTGCAGTTGGAAGAAAAGTTGCTAACAGTTGTGGCTGCAAATTTATTGAAACATCAAGTGGACTGGATCATAATGTTGATGAATTGTTAGTAGGCATTCTTGCCCAAGTCCAGTTGAATCCACGTAGAGATCGACATAAGCTTCGTAAAGACAAGAAGCATCGTGCAAGTGGTCGTCGTCTGTTGCGACACCTTTTGGGGATCAAACGGCAAGCAAAGTCTTGTGAAAACCTTCTTGTACTTTAGTGATTAGTGATGGAGAGTGAAAGGTTTTCCAAATCATTTTGGAGCGTGAATTCATGTACATAGTTGTAAAAAGAAGAAAACATTTTCTAACATTTCCAAGGAGTAGATAATCTGATTTTCATACATATACTCTGACAATGCTTATTACTGCAAATGGAACCAAGTTCATTAATGCACAAGACTTGGGTTGTAAAATATTTACAAGCATTATACTAATTTGTACATGTTAATTGATTTATTTATAGTGTGTCCATCAATATTGAATTGAATTAAATGTTTATGTACATAAGAATTAACTGTTCATTTAGGATTAAACATTATTTCAACATGTAGATTTAAGCTGTTAAGGAAATGCTGAAATAAGTGTCATACCTCCAAAACATTTTGGCAAATTAATTGTTAAAAAAAATTTCAATTGGTATTTTAACAAAATGAATTTCCTGATTAAGGATTCATAGTTAAATGTTTCATTAATGTGTGTATTGTAAAACTGGTGAAGTCTTTTATGAGAGACAGTTTTCAGCTGAGAGTTGTAGAATAATGGAAACGAAGTACTCTTCTACAATAAGTAAAATGAAGGCAAGAGTAAATTATAGACCAAGATATATTTCTGTATCTTTAAAATGCCTAATGTGACAAATAATTAATGAGTTAAAAAACTTATTAATATTTTTAAAAATACTCAAAAAAGTCCTTATTTTTTTACAAGTAAAGAGAGGACAATCGAAATACGTATTACTAATAACTTATAAGAATATAACTAAAAAATGTAAATATTGGTATTCCTCTGATTTTATTTCCAGCTAAAGTTCACTGAATGAATAATACTACTAGCACCCTTGTCAAATTATTTTGAATTCAGACTGTTCTTAGGACTTAAAAATTTCCTTCATTGACTGTAATTTGGTACATATGATTGGATACCTTCAACAACATTCAAAAGATGAATGATAAGTAACTACTGAAATATTGTTTGCATAAAAACACTCTTTGTGTTTGGTACAATTGTACAGAAAACAATTCTAACAAAAAGCCAAATATATTTAAAACTCTGTGGTGTTTTATAAAATACTAACTAAAAGGACCAAAAAATTAAGTTTCATTAAATTACTGAATAATTTAGGAATAAATTACATTTCTCTGAGCTGAATAAGTCTTAACAAACTGATAAACAGAAAATAAAAGTTTCTGTATTGAAAGAATAAGTGGCACAAGATGTACCAACTTTACATGTGGGGCCAATAATCATTCTGAAAGCATAGATTTAGAATTTTACATATACTCTATGCCACTTTCTGATATTTCTTGTCCATTAATTGGTAATTGAACCTGGAAATAATAGAACTAAAGTAGAAGATTTTAATTACAACAAATAATTAACAATTTGAATAATGAAATATCAAATATTACTCTTATATAGTGTCCATTAAATATTGTTTTTAAATATTCTAGAAGTTTCTGTGGTATTTGTCTAAAAGCAAGTTTTGAGGAAGGTATAATATCAACTATTATTTCAATCAACAGAAAATACCATCTTCTTTCAACCCATCAGTAGTACAAGTTTATAATTTCTAAATTTACCCAGCTGCATGTAAATGAATTTTGAAAAAGATATCATTATAAGTTTAGTATCAACAGTCCTTTCTCAACGAATACTCAACTTTCATATGTTGAAAGGTAAATCTATGAATATTAGTTATAGTTATATACAATATTTTTAAAGAAATTGCTATTGATGCACACAATGATATACTGTATAGTTGCACTTTTTATAACTTTCATTTGGTTACAACCTGATTTTGAGCTGTGTGCAAAATTTCATGATCCAGAGTAGAGATTTTGCAAAAATTATTTATTTATTGAGATACTTAAGTGTCTTTAATTATATATCACAAAATATGTGCTTCTATACTTATTTCTGTATTTAAATGATTTTAATTACATTTCACAAAATTTATACTATGCTTATTTCTAGACAATTAAATATTGTTATCAATATTAACCAGATATATACTAAAATTTTATAATATATGTGTAAGTTCTAAGCTGTATAAAAGCTACAGTTCAGTCTTCTGAACACAAAGTGCTCAAATTAACTTCAGAGAGTTTGTTCAAACACTATTTATGGCTTTTATAATTTCATAATTTTTCCAACAAAATAAATTCTAAATACTTGTGAATGAAATTAAAAGAAGAATTAAAGAAATATATAACTTGACTTGTTCTAAAACTAAACACATTTTTTACAGAAATCTGCCAAAAAACCTACATTTTAACATGATCTGTTAATACTATCAAGAAACTACATCAAGATACACCTTATATGTAACCGAAAAATATTATCTTATTTATAGCTTCAGTTCCCAACATAACCAAAAGTTGCTAAGCACTGGTAAGAGATCAGAAACTATTAGTATTATTAAGTGCTTGCTATTAAGAGTTACACTCATATAATAACTTGGACTTCACATAGTTTCCTTGTATATTGGGGAAGTTAAGTTTATTTAGAATCTTTTTTTCAGAATTTCCTTCAAGCAATATTAATCAATATTGGATTTTGTGTCACTAAATCTTTACTTACAGAAAATGTACTTGATTTATTTGATACAACAAATTATAGAGTCCAATTTAAATATTTATCTTCATGTAAATTGGGAGTGGAAGAGGGGATTAAATTTTAAAAAGTTACACTACTAGCATTGAAATGAATAAGAATCCATCTTAAATGAAAAACATACTAAATCAACATAGACTATGTCAACCATTGAAGCATATTAACAGAGTTCAAGCATTTAATATGAAAAATTTCTCTGTATTTGGTGTTTCATAAGATATTGGACAAAAAGTTAGACTATATTTTGAAATTTTGTAAGACACTTGGAGTTTGTTTTATAACATTGAAATATATTATTTGTGTAACCAATGGTTATATATATTTTTTCCCTGCTTATTATGGATTATTATAATTTTATTTGTTATAAAAACTTAATTCAGTACAAATATTATAATAATATGAAAATTTTGCAGTAATTTAAATTAAATTTAATACTATTCATTCATTTAACATCATAGTTAAAAAATTAAAGTTGAAAAGATGCAATTGGTACATAGGTCAGCTATACATGCTGGAAAACAAATAGACATTATACTATATTGGTTTACACTCTAAAAGATGAAGGGAAATACAATTGTGCCTATGGTAAAAATATAATGATACCTTAATTTTTAATTTAATGCATTAATGTGAAACTGTGACCTAGAGACATAAAGTTAGTTTGGTGTGTGTTTGTGTGTGTGTGTATTTTTTAATATGGGGCAGCTTATAAAATTTGAAATGTTTAGGACAATTGACTCAATGTTATGTGTTGATTTCTATATTTAGTTGGAAGTATAATAAAACAAACCAGCTTCACTTGGTTTATATTCTATTTTGAAGAGTGTACATGGAAGGCTTCTTATGAAAAAGTAAATTTTGATTTTACTGAATGTTTATTATGTATAGGACTGTTCACAAAAATGAAAAGTATTCTTACTTTTATAACTTCTAATTTTGTTCATGGAATAATATGTACAAATTTGACTTCATTATTAAATAAAATATATCTTCTGTATTTTTTTATATTTTCTATAAATATGTCACAGTCAACTACATTATCCCAGTCCTGGTCCTGTTGAGACTTTTCCATTCTGATCTTCTAAACCCAAATCCAGGTATGATACTAGGTATTGTAATTTCCAGATAATTCATGCTGTTTTCCACTTAAGAATCTGTTAAGTGTCACAGCTAAGATTTCTGGTTGTGTACTAATCCAAAACATTATTAATTTTCTGTGATTGATAAATATTAATACCTAACATATGAGATGGTAATCTTAGCCGTTTTCACCTTATTGCCACTCACTGCAAACCCACTCAATTTTCAAAGATGGTTAAATGCATTTCTTAAAATGAATTATATGTTAAATAAAACGCAAAGAATAACCAAAGTCTGAAATGGAATAACTTAATTTAAAGACATTTCATCCCCCAAATTTAGGGATCAAAGTAAAATTTTGTAAATTTCAATTAAAGAATTGATGATGAAACCGTCTTTTAAATTGAATAAATCCATGCGCCGTGTTGAGCCAGCTTCTCTGCACGACCAATCCACTGTGCGTGAAGCATACCCCACAAAAAGCAGGCGGAAATGTTTCTCATTTCGTTTCAACAATTTTGAAAGAATATTGGAAAGCGTTTTTTATGATTTATTTGTGAAATAAAGTATCATCTCACACTATAAAATATTATTTACGTTCCGTCTGCCTTGTCACGTATTACAAAAGTACAATTATTATAATTAAAAAATATGCTACTATAATCAGAAGCATTTTCTAAAAGACCTTCCATTTATTTATACTTGAGCATTGAATGTCCTTCTGTGACATCACGGAATTGACTTCATCATAACGTCTTTGATGGCAACACGAGCATTGAGCGGCTTTTGGCACAGTAGTTGAGCGACACCCTTTCGTGTTCCAATATATTGCTGTTGAGTTATAAGACTGGTCTGATGAAACCCTCCATGATTACCTATCCTGTGTAAGCATTTTAATTTCTACATAGCTACCTCATACTCTCTAATATGCTTAGCGTATTCCATCCTTTTCCTCCTTCAGGATCACGTTCACGCCTTTTATTATAGTTCCCAAGTCTTCTTCTGACTCTCCTAACACCACAATGTCATCAGCAAACTGTAGGGTTCTCATTTATTCTGCTTGCGTTTTGATTCTCTTACCATATTCATTTTTAACTTTCTTCATCGCCTTTCTATATATAAGTGAAAGAACATGGGTGGCAGACTGTATCCTTTCTTGATTTCTCCTTTCTTCTCTTCTCTTGTCCTTCAATTCTAATTACTCAAGCAAAACGGGCAGCACGAGTTGTTACTTTTTATCTATTGGGAACATATTCATTGACGAAAAATATTTACAATAATCGACTCCTGCAACTTGTCCGCATGTAATTAATATATTTTTTTCCTCAACCCGAGGTTTAGTTGACATTTTTAATTCGTTTTAGATTTAGATTTATTGTAGTTTCCATTAATCCTCGATTGAGGAAATAGGATACGTCATACATTAAAAATTATAAATGAACAAAATAAAGTACATAATTAAAGACAAATAATCTTAAAATAAATTAATAAAAGAAAATGTATATAGACAAAAGTCAATACAACACGGATACACGATATCACACACACACACACTGAGAAACACAAACAAGCACACGCTGAGGAACACGCAATGGAGTTTTAACTACTTGGAGTTCTGCGACCGTCGTAGCTCCAGGCAATACATGAAACAAACAAACAAAAGAGCAGAAAAAACTGAATAGAAATTTTAAGACTTTTTGCAGGAACCTTGATTTAAATACTAGAAGGACGATTAAGAAAATCCTGTACCGAGTAAAACGCGCCATTTAAAAGAATATTTTTACTCTGCTTCACGAAGCTTTTGTAGGTACTATTTTTAACCTCTGGCGGAAGGCTGTTGTATAAAATTATCCCCGGGGGTATTGTGAATACTTTTCTGGTGTAGAGCAAGGCGATGCTTGTCCGACCTTAGAGCTGAACGATTTCTGGTCGCGTATTCATGAAACTCGCCATTTGTTTGAAACAAATTAGTGTTCCGCTTTACAAACTTTAATATTTCATAAATATATACGCTCGGTAAAGTAAGTATTTGCAAAAGGTTTGCAACTCGATCTAGAATTCGTGCTAGGAAAGTATTCTAATTGCACGCTTTTGCAACTTAAATATTTCATTACATTACATTTTGATATCTATCCTATGGTAAGTCAACTATTTTGATGTAAAACAAATAATGCTATATCTAGTAGACTTTTTCAAAATACCTTACGTTTAATTATATAGTGGCCCGTGATTCTCGATAACACTAAATAAGATGGTGAGGGGAGATGCGCCGTGTTGAGCCAGCTTCTCTGCACGACCAATCCACTGAGCGTGAAGCATACCTCGCAAAAAGCAGGCGTTCTAATTTCATTATAATGTTTCTCATTTCATTCCAACAGTTTTGAAAAAATATTGTGGAAATCGTTTTTATAATATAATTGTGAAATAAACTAAATTTACGGAATCGTCTCTCGCTATAAAATATTATTTACGCCCCTGTTTTGTCACGTATTACCAAAGTACATTTATTGTAAATAAAGACAGAGAAAGCACTGACACTGCTTGCTATAAAGAAACAGAGAAGTAAAAGAGAAATAATTAACAATGACAGAGTCATTATTGCAGGCATTGTGTTAGAGTTGGACACTTGCCATTGTTCGAGTTGTGGAATTATTTTGAAAATTAATTTGTGTGTCAACTGGAAGTTATGATATGTTGGTTGGAGCAACAAATGTGAAGGACTTAACATGAATTCTCAACAATACAGTTTTTTTTGTAACATACAGTCTATATGTGCAGAACAACAAGTTATGACATTAAGACTGATACTATTTTTCCACTACTTCAAGCTTCTGGTAAAAGTTCATTATCTGTAAATTAGTACTCAATATTCTGAATATTAAAGATCGAAGGCTTGCCCATTGAATCAAATTACAGAATGCTTCTTCGGATGCCAATGTTAAACAGCAACATTTCATTTCAGCCAGGAACAGGATGGCTGTGATAGCTGTTGAATCATCGCTGATTATAATCATTACCCGGCTAGAAATCTGAGAAGCATTTTTATATTTGTACTCATTAGTTAAAGAAAATATATTATAAACTTAGAATTTTTTATTTTTTATTGAATTTATATATAATAAACATTACAAAACATGGTGAAACTTATTAGAATTTTTAATAAAAAATTCTTTAATACATAATTTAAATGAGATAAGAGACTGTCATATTTTTACATCACAATAGGTCTAATATTAGTTACATTGCAAGTTTAAAATCTTACATGTATAAGTGCACTTCAGTAATGTGTACAATTTGAGATAATTTGACACAATATTTAAATACTGAACACATGATATTCCTATGAAAATGTATTTATTTTTACACCAGAAACCTTTCATCAATTAAAGTTTTCTTAGCTAGATTTCTCCGGCCTGCTACACTTCGAATGACAGTCACAATCTGAAAATGAAGTAAGTGACAGTTTATTATATAAATACAATGATGATGAAAATATTGTTCTGATTTTACCTTTGAAATGACAGCTGTAACAATTGCAGCCAATAGGTAGTCTTGAGAAATTACTTCAACAAATGAGAATGTAATGATTTCAAAAGTAGATAAAGTGTATTCACTGCCATAAAATAAAACCCTATCAAAGGAATGGCTGTTATCTGGAATAAATAAATGTAATTAATTTAAGAGCACTGTTGCATACACTAATTAGGAACACCTGTGGGAGTGTTTGGGGGAAATCCTCTTCATGAAAATAAATTCAATATAATACACTTATACAATTAGAATTCAATAATGTGATTTGGTATTTATCTCTTTAATATATCACATCATTAAATTTTAAATAATTAAGTACATTAATTTTCTTCAGAAACTTGCCATAAAATTCTCACATCCTTCCTAGTTCACCTACTTCTCCAAAATAGTTAATAGAACAGTCAAACATATTCTCACTATTCTGTTATATCACATTTGAAATGACATACATTTTTATTTTAAACTAAAATTCAATAACTAAACACTAAACCTCAATTGTCAATCTGAAATGTTTAATTCAACAAATTCAGAATTAACATTTATCTATTATTATTTAAGATAATTAATCACTTCATGTAAGCAGTAGTATACAAATAATGCTAGAGTATGAGCTGAAACAAATAGTCAATTGTGAATTGTTTTCAAAATTAGTTTGTGTCCCAGAACATTATCAGTGTTTAAGTACATAATATAAGTTAATCTAGTCTATCTCACCATTATAAAGGACACCCTTATCCAATCTTTCAGTAAATTCAATATCAAGTAAGGATTCCATAAAAAGTTTGTCTCTCACTTCATAATCCAAGTCTTTTAGAGCCTATAAAAATTAATTTTTTGATAATAAGTAAATAATTAATAAAAGCATTGGTAATACTAATATATTAATTAAAATATAGTGTAGGTCAATAAGTGTAGGTCAATGTTAAAACAGAATAAAACAAGCTGGGTGTGAGGTACAGCATTAACGAAATACTTTGTTTGTCAGACCCCAAGCAACAGAGTCCTAGGGTTCAACGAGGAGATGGTCTCTGATTTCTAAAGAACAGAAACAAAAAAAAGCAACTAAAAAAAGGAAACAATTGGCATCAGACGTCAAGCTCCTCCTCTCATGATTGTAATAGAACCAAAACCCAAACTAATAATAAGTTAACTAAAAGGAGTGTATGGCAACTGCCCATAAATGGTGTAAAACACCAGCCACCAACCACAACTAAAACTATGTGACTGTGAATTTCCCAACACAGGTTTTGACAGTCAACACTTAAAAACTAATCCACAATAATGTATAGCACACATGAGTTACAAGTATAAGAATAAAACAAAAATAAATCAAAGGCAGTTCATCTTGATTCAATACGTCTACAGTAAAAGTGGGACACTCAAGTACAGACACTACAGTAATTACTAAACGTTAAACTCAAAGAAGTTGGCTGAACAGCCAAAACAATATTAACACTGCAGAATGCAGCCAAGTGATGCAGCCCTTTAGACCCAATGGCCTCTCGAACAACACTCCTCGTACTTGTATTTATTAAATCTACAAATGGGCAGATGCCCGGTGGCAGATACATAGAACAATAATTAATAAACTGGTCGTAAGGACCATATTTAACCTATAGTTGAATGTATAATTATATTCAATATAAATAAATAAGTGTGGAATCATATTATTAGAAATGATTTTTTTAAAAAAAGAATAGTATTGTTTTTGCCTGAAAAAAAAAAAAAAACTGGAAATATATTTCACTGTAGTATATTTTTAGAGATTTCGCAGCACTGATCACTTCACTACACTACACTAAACTTAGATTGAGTCAAAATTTTCTTTCTGTTAGAGGAAGTTCCCCAAACACTCCTGCAGGCAGATTGTTCCAGTCATAATTGTCCTATTTTGGAATGAGTATTTTCCAACGTCTGTTTTTTGGTTCCTTGCTTGTAATTTAAACAGGTGTTCACCCCTCCCATTCCGAGTCGATTCTTTCATTCTATCTCGGATTACCTGCCAAGGTTTTTGACCTGCAAAAGTTCTGTAGAAAATGTGTAGCCTAGCTCTTTCTCTTCTTGTCTGTAGCGTATCCCACCCTAGTCGCTTTACCTTTTCGTTACCATGCCCAGGTCCTATTTGTACGAATTTTGCGGCCCTTCTTTGCACCCTTTCTAAGGATTCTATTTGACCTATCCTGTACGGATCCCAGCATGCTGCACCATATCCCATAAGTGGGTGTACTAATGACAAATATGCCAACTCTTTAGATTTCGCATTCCCCTTCTTGAGTGTTCTCATGACAAAGTGCAAGGTGTTCCACGGTTTCCTTGTAGCATAGTTTACCTGCTCCACCCACCCCAGCTTACTGTTAAATTAAATGCCTAGGTATTTACAGTTTGTTTCCTCAATCACTGTTTCCCCATCTATTTTATATATTGAGGCATATTGAACGCGCAGCTGGTAGAACAGCCTAAGCAATGGAATGCCACTTAACGCAGCTGCACAAAGCAGCCCCCTAAACTCAAATGGTCTCCACTGTACTCCGACTGACTCGACCAAAGCCACACTGCCTATTCCAAGTAGCATCCAAATCTACAGTGTTTTCCCTTTTGCCATTCTACCCCCTCCCCATGTCATGCACTCCATCTATCGGACTAGCTAGCAACTAGTTTTACAAAGTGGCATAAACACCTCTATTTAAGTGAAGCCCATGTATGCCCTTTCAAATAAACAAATAAAAACAAAGTTTCATTCATACCTCACAAACAGCTTGTTTTATAAACATTGCTTGCTGAATGGCATCTTATATTTCTTATGGCATATTTTTACATGAAGAAAACTCTATGAATACATATTTGAAAACTCATTAACTACATTTAAGACATATTAGTTGTATAACAGTAACAATATCAGTCAAATAACAGTTATTTCTAATGAAATCTAATGATAGAACACGAAATAAATATACTGGATTATGGAGTGTATACACAGATTCAGTCCACAATAGTCCGAAGTCCATTTTTGACTATTTTGCACATTAAACTTAATAATTGGAATAAAAATTATTCTGAATTATTTTCCAAAAATGTCTGCAACTGCACTTAGATTTTGCATCATAAAAATTAAAAATCATTGAGAAAGTATAGTTCCAAGTAGATAAGACATCTTCAGCCAAAGGAAGTAAAGTTGGACATAGTACTATTGTGCTCATTTTATCTAGTTTTTACAAAAAATTGAAAAATAAACTTTTGTTGAAAGATACGAGATTTTTGAATTAAAAATTAAATCTAACATCTGAAGTTAAAAAATAAAAGCACTCACATGCTCAAAGAAAGCTGCAAGAAATTTATTCATGTTGTGATAAGCCTGAATACTTTTATCAATATTTCCAGAACTTAACTTTGCTCGGAAACCACCAGCCATTGAAAGTCGCTTATTTATTTGCATCATCTACATATACAAAAAATATATAATTGAAAAAACAACTTTTCTAATATAGAAGAAATACATTAGATATGTAATGAACACATGGATTAAACAAACATTTCACATTATTAAATTGTTTACTAAATTAATCCAGGACACAGAAGTATCAGATGACTTTATAACACAAATGTAGATTTGACTTTGTTAATAAAATTAGAAATATGGATTTAATATGTATATTGGTAAGTAAATGGAGTTTTATTTATTCAGCTTTGATAAAAAAAAATAAGCATAAGAGTAATAAATAAACTATTAAGTGTTCAAATCAGTTCTCTCATAGCAAGAAAGTTAATTGAAAACAAATCAAACATACTAATGAATATGATAAAATATCCAATATTAGTTTACATAATTTTTTATCATATTTGAGAGGTTCTTTCTCAAGAATTTAATTCTCTCAATTTAAAGTAATAAATTTGTATAAAAAATGTCAGCATACTGCACATAGTATATTGGCCATGATTTTTATTAATAAAAACATAATATTTATTGGGAAATATGTTTTCATCCAAACTGTAGTTCCTAAATACACAAACTTACAGAACTAATTGGAGTCATCACTTTCCTGTAATAAGCTCTTAACTGAGTAGGTACAGTCATCTGGAAGGTCTGCTGATCTGTACCCGGCAACAGACCCCTGTGACCACAAAGATCTTCTTCTTCCCTCTGGAGTTGGTTTGTCATAGACTGCATATCAGTATCAGCAAAGCCATGGGGTGACCTTAAATTAGCAAGAAATTATTTTATTTCGAAATAACTGAGATAAGTTTCTCTCTTTGTCATTTTCATTATCATCCCAATATTAAATATATATATCACTCCTTTAAAAATGTTATAGAATGAAATCATGTTTAACTCTTTAAAACTAATTTGGTAGTTCTAACAAATATTTTGTTACTATCTTGATTTAGAAAAGTATGTATATCCAAATAGATTTCTAGCTTTGTCATATTATGCAGCATAAAATTGCTAAAAATAAGGCATACAATCACAAAAATATGCTTCATAAGTAAAACTAGGAGTTTGTTTCCAAATGTAACAACTAATGTTTTATTTACAATATATTTAAGGCATTTTTCTTGATTGTGTGTTTTTGTGGTTATGTCAGCAGCTTCTCTAATTTTGCATCCATTCCTACAAAAAATTGTCTTTGTTGCATACTATTGTTGTTGTGCAACATTAATTTCAAGCCATCAACTGTGATTCAACTGACTGTTAAACCTGAGGAGATGAAAGACTTTCTATTTACATCCTGTCATCTTCTTCTAAATTAAATTTATTAGGCTACTTCATATTACTATCATTATAATATTCAAATTACATAAAGTGCAGTGAAAAAATAAACAAAGAGAAAGTGCAATATGCCACATAAAAGTATCCAACCTTCCATGAATATAGAATCCATAATTTTCCAACACCAGAATAAAAACACTAACATTGGCCATGGAGCAAATGTCTACAAAATCCTGTATCCCATTCTTCACATACCTCTCATAGATAAGAACTACAAACAGCCACTAAAATAATATACAACTTCATAAAAAATGTTCAGCTGAATTAATATTAAATACACATTTCATATACTAATTTAAACAAGACCAATGCTACCTGCAATGTGTAAACAAATGCATAGATGCAGACTCCTACAGCAAACCTGAACACCAAACTTGGTGGATTATTTTTTGTCACATCTGACAATTCTGTTTGTAGTTCAGGATTTGCTAATGCCCAATATTCTACACCAAGGACCTAAAAGAAAAATATTTTTGCAAATTAATTATGATGAAATGCATAAATGATACATATAAATATGACAAATTAATGTTTCAATAATTAAAGGACAAAAATGATTTACTATTAAGTTTGAAAATGTAATATATAAACCCAAAATTAAAATACTCACCACCTACCCAAGTGCCTTCAGGTGTCCTTTTAACCTCTGCAACAACCTCATCTACTCCTGTAGGCCCCAATACACTACATCACCTAAGTGGTGGTAGGCCCTCGCCTTGAACCAACCACAAACCTAAAAGTTCCTTATCAATTTCATATTTTCATACTTCCCTGCCAGCCAATACCTACTATCAATTTTCAAGGTAAATCTATAAGCATATGCCCAGATGTCATAATATACTCAAAGAAAAGCATACGAGCAGAGTCGGGAATCAAACTTGATCCATTTGCTTTGTACACAAACTGCTTTAACCATTAAGCCACCATGCCAACTCAAGATGTTAACACATAAAGGCAGTCTTATTAGATGAGGACATGGAATAGAGTTTGGAGCATCCATTAAGGATAATTTATTTAGTGGCTAAGTTACCTACTGGGCAGTTTGATAGAGAGGAAAGAGAGAAATATGGGAAAATATATATCAAAATAAATTATATATATATATATATATATATATATACATACATACATATCAGCTAGCTGATCGCTGAAAATGTCTTCCTAACTTTTTGATGAAGGGGGTGGTGACTCCGAAAATTTAAAGAAGTCCAAACCTCACAAGGTGTCAGACTTACTTCAAATTTATTATGTATAATGAGATATAAAAATGCTTTAGAAGAAAATAATTATTTAGAACTTAATTTACTTATATATTACCTTTAAAATAAAAACTGTTATAATCATCTGAAAAATTATATTAATTTTTCTTTTTGTTTGTATTTCGTTCCACTCATTAGCAACAAAATATGTTCTCCAAATGCTGACTGGTTGCTCAGAAGTATAACCTTCATTCTTTTTAGATACAGTATGAGGATGTAAGATTGAACTTCTTGCTCGTGGTCGTTCCCAGTCTATGAAGAAAATATCTATTGATGCCTGTTTGGCAATGAAGTGAATAAGCTCAATAATCTGAAAATTAAATACCAAAACATGTACAAAAATTAGACCTAACATAATCCATTCAGAATATTGAAAAGACCTAAATACAATTTAGCTACCCAACCTCTCAAATGCAAGAATTTATTTAATATTTTTTAAAAACTATATATACCTTTAGAGTGAAAGCAATTATGACATAGCTTTTAATATGATCATCTTCACTTTGACTAGGGAGAATAATCTGTACAACACTTTGTCCTTTGTAAAAGACAAAACTATATAGGCTTGCTGAAGAAACAACAAGAAAGAATACATTTGACAGGTTCCCACAGGCAAACAAGCAAAGCTGTATAAGGGTGAACAAATCTACAGCAACTCGACCAGATCTTCTAGAATGACTCCAAGTTTCAATAACTGACCAAATTGCTGATAAACCACAAAGAACTCCCATGGCAACCTACAAAAGTAAATGTGTCAAATGAACAACAAACAATCATGTTCCAATTCAACAACTAAATTATAAACAATTTATTTAAAAAAAAACTTTAAAAAAAATAGTACATATTTTGTTCCTAGTTTTATAATTCTTATAGTATCACTGAGAAATTGATGAAAATGTCAATAAATTTAATTAAATAAATTAACTTAATATCAGTTTTCATTATCAACAATTAATAACACATAAATAGTTACAGTAACTTTTTTAACCCAATTGGTAATTAATTGATGACAATAATTAAATAATTTATAAATTTTAAACCATTTCCATACCACCATACTCTTTGTTATAAATAATAAATCTGCATGAGTAAATGAAGTTAGGTATTGCATATAGATATATTTTTTCTTAATATTAAAGGTTTTAAAATATTTAAGAAAAAAGAAATATATTATTCACTTATGTGCTAAAGCAAAAATTGAAGGAATCATAATTAAATTATATTTATTTACTAATAATATATACTTTCTCAACACATCAAGAAAACAGAAATTCTCAATCTCTATCCACAACAGTGTTTGATTGTGTGGTAAGTATTTTGAAAAAAAAAAATTACTTACGTGCTTATAAAAAGCTTATTAATGTTTAAAATAAAACAATTTACTGTAACAAAAGTCTAATATTTAAAACTAGTATCTACCTCAACAGAGTGAGAGAAAGTACTACTCATTTCATATTCAACCTGAAATGATAATGTAACAGGTATATTTTCATTTATTTCTTTTTTTGTCAATTCTCCATATTCTATAACAAGCAATGGTGGAAAGATGTGACCATCTTCTTCAGAACCCTGAAGTTTAACTCTGAAATATAAAAATTATTAAATTATTTATACATCTATAAATTCTTTAACAGTTGCAATCACAGGCAAAGAATATAATCATTATTTTGGATGGTGCCCCCAGACAGTTCAATCAACAGTATATATAATAATAACAATGTCTTCATTCTTGTAAGAATGATGTGACAAATTAGTTTATAAAATAATTACTTAATACAAAATTTAAATAATCATACTTGAGTGTGCAGTGCTTCATATATTGTACTACAGATGGAATATTATCTGATGAGGGCTTTTGAATGTCTGCAGTTATACCACTTATTTTATCAATAAGAAAAAATCTCCTTGTAAGTAGCCATTGAGTATTGTCAACCGCCTGAAACAATACAACAAACTACAATTAATAAGAAGACAACAACCAAGAAAGTTGGTGTCCCTGTCATGACATGCTACTCTAATGAAGAATAATCTACAATAGCTATTATAACTTCAAATATACACAAAAATTAATACTCAATAAATTTGCTTATTTTATAAAACCCAAACATTAATATTAGAACAAGTACCTTATTATTATTATTTCTTCCGCCTTTTAAATTAAGCACTAACAAAGGAATTGAATACAACAATGATTCCCCCTCTTTCCAATACTGCAGATAAAGTTCCAAAAATTCTGTTTTCCTGGAGTTGAACAATTGTTTAGCTGTAATCGTACAAGCATGTTGATAACGATGTCCAAATAAGAAACCAGAATTTAAAGTATTCCAAGTTTCTGGACACAACTGAATTTTAGTTCCAACTTCAGAGGAAATATCTGTTAATATACCATGTGGTGAGAAATGAACAGCTGTAAGATTTAAACGGCTACTCTGCAAGAGAAAAACAAAAAGAAATTAATGTTTAAGGAGGAAATGCTCCTGAAGAAACCCAAAAATATATGGTCTTACCTTATATTGACAGCCAGTGTCACCATGCCAGATATAATAATAATCCTCCTTCCACGGGACAGAAGCTACGGCATGCCGCATAGAGCTCTCAGCTAGCACATTACAGAACGCTTCTATCCAGAGGAAGGAGGCTCATTATTGCCTCTGAAAATTTGATACATTCCTTCCATCAGATGCAATGACATCAGCTCTCAATTTAAGACAAGTCCACAAGTATCTATCACTCTTACCAATTTTAATTAGCACTAACAGATCATGTAATAAATTTTTAATCATCACAACCAATACTGTAATATTTACATACCTCAGACTGTAAATCTAGTGTAAATGTAGATGTAATTTTTTTCCTTGAAACTACTGCTGGAGCATCACCTTCACCATAATAGATCCAAGGGAGCATATTACTTTTAAGATTCACTTCTTGCTTTGAATCATGAAACAATCTGCAAGGACTGCTCTTATACGAACTGTCATACATTAACATAGTGCATATGTTAGCACAAATTTGACAAGCAGTAATGTTTTTCTCCTGGAATAAAAAATAAAAAGGTTGGTAGATTTTAAGCTACACTAGAAAATACTATACAAATAATCAATTCTTAGAGTTGCATTTATATGAATAAATTAAAGAAACTGGAATTCCATGTACAGTACTTAATTTATTGGTACAACTTCCAGGTTCATCATTTCTGTAGCTTTACTTGTATTAACTGTCTAATGATCACAAAGGTAATGGACAGAGTCAAATATATATAGAAATGACTATAGATAATATAAGTTAATTTCAAAGTTGAAATTAATTGTTTTCTGCCAAAAAGTATGTACTATAAATGGGAAATTTAACTAAGAATTATTAACATTACTTCATTTAATACAATGGATATTAGCCTACAGGATGCTCCGATTATACCTTGCACAGATGTAATGATTTCCTTAAATACATCCTCAGGAAAATGGAATCTACTTTCATTCCAGAGCCATATGTCACTAAAAATGTATTAGGATCATTTGGGAAATCTGTGAGAATATTATTTGGCATGCAGAGTCCATCTATAACTTTATGTGATTTGTCAGGACATTTACAATGTGCACCTTGTGCAAAAGTAACATTACAGGGCACACACTTTCTACCATCAAAAGACGGGAAAGTGTCATTTGTACAATTTAAGCAGTGAACATTTGTCAAGCTTCCATTTAGTTCCCTTTCAACTGTAAGAAAAAATATAGTAACAGAATCAGAATTTTAAGTACTTCTTGTAATGCATGCTAAAGAGACAAAATAGTTATTATAATATATACATCACCTCTAATCTGATGTGGGGGGCATTTTTCACAAACTGTTGTATTGTCTAGCTCTAATACTTGATTAGAACAAGGAATACAGAATCTTTTATCATATGATAGGACTTCATTGTTTTGACAAGGTTCACATATTGGAATAGTCACACTTGCTGTGGATACAATTTTTGATTTCTTGTTGCATATACAGGATAGTTCTGAAATACATTGCAAAATAAGTTAAATAACACTAGTTTCAATTTTGTGAGGAAATAAAAATAAATATTCTTAAAAATAATAATAGAATAAGAAAGGGAACAGAAAGCTATATTTGCAACATCTTGGTTAACAAATAAATGTGAAAATAAGCCCAGCACAATACTAAATGAAAAATAATAATCAATAAAGATGTGAAAATATATTACATAACAATTTATTTATTTAATTTTACAATTACTCATTTTTACTTCTGTAGAATATGAGAATTGTGTCTGGCGAAATATTAACTGAAACATATCAATCAATTGCAGGTAATATACTACAACGAATCGATTAGTTATACAGAACTTACTGTCATTAGAAGCTTCCAAGTGTTTATTTGCTTCGCATGGTAAACATTTCAACAGCACACTGTTAAAATATTCGCCTTTTTCGCAATGAGAAGGAATAGAATACTGAAACGTTTCACCATTTAATGACTCTATAAAAAATATATGATTAACACCAATGCAAAAAAGTAATATATATTCCTTGTACATAATGAACTAAATGTCAACTAAAACTGTAAACACGATGTTGTTAATGACTAGAAGGAACTAAACTCTCGTTGTACGGCATTCCTGAATATTTAAAATATAAATTTTAATATATACTTTCCTGACATCAACACAAGAATGTTTACGATACGTATGTAAACAATTTTGTATTGTGCGCAAATGGACAAGTGAATTACAATGTCAAGTTGGCCAACCTTATCGATTTATTTTATATTTTTAATTTTTCAATATTAATATCTCAGTTGCCAATATTATGAACTATTATTAATTTTCACGTTTTTAAAAAACCCTGTTCCTCCAATTGCAATATATTCGACGTGTCAAACTCCTTACGTCCTAATATATTTATTGAACCTTATGCCAGGGCGTCCAACATTAAGAACTAAAACATTTGGTACAGAAGTTGTCAATATTCTTACAGTTCACGTCTTCGCATCGAATGGAATAATTTTGCCCCACAATCTAAAACACAATCCAACAATATGTTAATAGTGACTGTGTCATCATAAATGTGCGATGGCTACGGTATTCGGTATTAAAAAGTTTTGTCGGTTTTAATGTCTGTGGGAACATATTTGGTGAAATATAAGTTATTTTGTATCCTGTCACTCTTCATTAAGAATCAAGTATGGAATCTCCAGAAAGTGAGGGTTCGGAACAAACTACAGAGCCTGAAACGCAGCTGAGGCACCGTAAATTATTAAAATGTGCGAAGGAAACTATAGAAACCGGTAAGCGCTCTATGCTCTGAAGTATGCGTATTACGCATTCGACTTCATACCATTCCCAAAATCAGTTAGAATTAAATTCGATTCCATGCTTTTAGCCGATTTTTTCAGCATTTCTTTTCTTTTGGTTACTTTACTTTTGATTTATTTATTCCGCAACCTTACATCTATTAATTTCGCGGAAGGTAAGGTAAAGGGGGATGAGTTGCAGAGCAGAAGTTTCCCAGCTATAATTATATGTTATAAGCTCTTGTATGGCTACTTATTACAATTAATCGTGGGCATCTCTTAAACATTGCGAACAAAAATAAAAATTGGTCAGAATTACATCGGGACCTTATAAATGAAGATGCTTTATCATGCCCAAGTTAACCAATCAATGAAACGTAATAAATCTGTCAATTGCATAATATTATTTTAAATTAATAATGTTACTTAAAATATTTACAATCAGAATAATGGGAAAATTTGTGACAATTATTGTAATATAAATAAATTGCTGACTTACAGCATTTATTATTCCTGGTATGTTCAATTCAACAATTAAAATGAATAATTTATTACAGCTTCGTTATTACTACGAAGAAAAATTCCTTGCACTGGACACTTGATGACTCCTCGTCGGTTATGGATACAGACAATTCCTACTCAGGTTTGTTAATACTTTCTTTCCAGTCAAATACTTTCATTATTTAATATGATCTTACTTACTTCCTTCTATATAATTAAATAATGCATTATAAGTTAACTAAGGTAAGTGAAAATAAAATGTTCTTAAAAAATCTTTTAGCAGAAATTGGGCAATTTATGTATACATCATGGTAAATTCTGTTAGAGTTTATGTATCTTTTGTAGAGAATACATTGGTTTTAAAATTAGTATACTAGTAATATATCTAATAAAGAAATAATGATGCTTCTAATTCCTTATGTGTGGAAAAATGTCCACATGATTAACTACAATTTAACACTCTTCAAACATTGATAATATATTTAGCACACATGATTGCATCCAGAAATTGGGCTCCAAATCTTGTCTTGCCAAAAAAAACTAGTGTTGAGAATATTAAATTCAGTATTAACTTTTCAATTCTTGCCGAGTGGAACAAAACTGATCCCATTCACTACCATCTCCTACGGTGTTACATTGTATAGATGCAAAATCTGGAGTACAACCAGTAAAACACTAATAAGGAGCAGAGATTCCACAAAACAGAATACTTAGCATCATCAATTATTCAATTTCTTTAAAATTCTAAGCAGGTTTATTGTAAAAAAACACCCTACACACAGTAGGAAAACCAAATTACAGATAATAAGTTAAAATGGATTTAGTTATTTATTGATCATACAACAATTCTCTAACTCAAAATAAGACTGTAAATCCAAAATAATTTCAGAAATTCTAATTTAATAATTGTGTGTGTAATGTTGATGATAATTTAAATAATGGGCCTTCATATTAGTGCAAAGTTTCTGTTACAAAAACATTAAATGAGTAGACTTCTTTTCAAACAGCCTTAAATATGGAATCTTTCCACATTTCTTTTATTTACTCTTTTACAACATCCAACAGTGTAACTTTCATGTGTAATCTAGAACAGTTGTACCAAATTATATGCCATAAACAGAATACAAAATTGATATCTTGACTTGGTTAACTACATTTTAATTCGAATACTCATAATTCATGTTTTGGTTCAACAAGAACAAAAATTGCTTGCTTAAATATGTAATAACATTAGAAGAAAAGTTGCCGTCTAAAGATTACGTAGGTGAAAGTCTTTGAGATGATATCATTTGGAACTTCAGCATGCGAGTTATTTCTTTCCTGTTATCAATAGGGAATGTAATCTTGGGAACAGAGGACTGTAAACATTGCTATTTCTGTTGGGATGTGATCACTTTGCAATAGGGTAGACTTTCTAATCTAACTGATTTATTTGGTATGGTTTTATATGTGAAATAATAAAATTTATTCAAGTTGTTTGTTGTATAGGAATGTGATGTTGTTCTAATGTTTCCACCTGGAGCCCAGGACTTCACCTTAATGTGGCTTTTGTCTCGTCTAAGGGCTGGCACTCCAGGTCTTGTAGTTCATGTCAGGCATCATGCATCTTCTGACAGCTATGGATTCTATCTTACTGCTCCTTTCAATGTGTATGTAATTAATTTGTTTAATCAATTTCTATTTTTTATTTATGTGAGTACTCTGTGGAGTCAATCTCATGTTTAATTATTGTATAAATTCAAAGGTTTGATTAGTTTCATTAGTTATTATTTGAATATAGTGAATTCTGAAAATATTCTTAAAAAAATGGGACTAGAATAAATAATTTACCATTACTTAATACCTATAGCCAAACTTTTTCAAATGAGCCATTTTATGCTATAAAATTCATTCATTTTGAGAACTCTTTTTTTAATTTACCTAGAATTTTAGTTAGTACCACATGACTCTAAATGAAATGATATAATTAGAATGAATTGTGGTGCATTTTTATAAGAGTTTTTCAATAATTATTTGTACACCCTTTTCAAAAGAGTATACAGTTTACAAGGTATAGCATGGTGTACCATGTACCCAGTAGAGAAAGGAAAAGGGGAAGAGGTGTATTGTCATCATTCCCTGTAAGGCTAACTGGCACAATGCTACTACAAAGCTAAAAAACATTATATTATTATTGTGGGCAAAATGTATAGTGTGTGACAACATATTCTTACCACACTGCATAATTATTATTTCTTAGCTTTTATAGAAGAGGTTCTTTACATTAAACATATCCTGAATTGAGCAATATATACAGTAATTCCTATGACTAATGTTTTCAGAGTTTCTTTTACCCTTCCAAGTTTAAACAAATGTCATCCAGTCTACTTCCAATACAATATTATTGAAGCTGTCCACTACACATCATATTTACACACCAAAAGCTACTTCTCCCAAATTATAATAACTTGTCTTTAATACATTTAATATATACAATATGGTCAACATGAACAAATGAACAAAACAAATTTGCAAGAGTCTGTCTTTATATAGAAATAAGTACTTACAAATTTATTTAGTCTACTTTAACCAAATTTTATATATATATATATATTCCAACTGGTCATCAGCTAGCCGATGTCTTCCTAACATTCTGATGAAGGAGACGGTGTCTCCGAAAATTTAGAACTTCAAATCCTACATGGAGTCTGCCATCAGTGAACCTTAGCTAAGTCACCAACTTTCCATCTCTTTTTCCTGTCCTTGTTTATATATATACCTATGTGTGTGTCAGGAAATTACATTGTCATGTTAATTAAAAACAATAAGGAAAGGAAAGAGAGATAGAAAGTAGGTGACTTACCTGAGGTTCACAGATGGCAGGCACCTTGTTAGGTTTGGAGTACTTTAAATTTTCAGAGGTACCACCCCCTTCATCAAAAAATTAGGAAGACATTCCAGTGATCGGCTAGCCAATATATAATTTCCAATGTATAGAAAGCATTTACAATTCCCAGCACTGCTCTGAGTCTAATATTTTTCTCTCATATTTCTCTTATAGATTATTGAAGGCAGCTGAGGAACTTCATCTTCCTAAAGCTTTACGTTCTGAGTATGGTGGAGGATTAAAAGAATTTGTTCAACAAGAAACTGCTTGTTTTGATGGTACTGATAATGAGTCAACTTTCTTCACAACTCAAGAGCGTCAATGGCTAGTACTTCACCTCCTACAGACATTAAGAGCAGCACCTGGAGACCAATTGTCTGGCTTGAGATTGATTGAGGGGCAGGCTATAGGTCACTGTCAATTTTTAAACTTCACATACAAAGCTTCATCAAATATTTCATAAATTATATGTATATAGTTTTTTTTATAAGGATTTTAATATACTTTTGTTACTGCTAAAAGTCGGTTTCTTACACATAAATGATCTGCTTACAAACTTGAAAGGAAAACTTGTTGTTAGGCTTATGTTTAATGAAATACAATGAAATTTATGTGTATATCATTTTCCAAACTGTTTCAGTGCCAAAATGTATTTCAGCGGGAGTTATCTCTCAAGTTTTTCCATTACATGATCTTCCGTCCTTGGAAAAGCTACAAAAAACTTGGGTCCGAGCTTTCTTTAGAAGACAGCCTCTTGGTGAGTTAATATTTATTGATTGTGGTACAGATTCACAGCACTATATCTCCAGTTAATTTTTTTTTATCTGAAATAGATTAACATAAAACTGCATTCTGTGTATTATGGATGTAAGTTGGGTGAGTGAAATGCATGTTTTATTAGGTATTGAAATAGCTGAATCTGTATGAATTCACAAGTTTTCTTGAATTTTATAGATATTGTGTGTCATATAAACCATGAAAATTTTCTTCAAATTAATATTTTACAATTGCTGTGTTTAAATCATATTGAAGTATTTGAAGCTTTTGTATATTTGTCAAGTGGAGAAATCCACAATTTACTTTCCAGATTATTCTATTTTTTGTGTGGTCTTATACTTAAAATTTTTTTTAAAAAAAGCTGTATATCAAAGACTAAATAAACGCTTTCAATGAAACTCAGCAGTCATGAAAACTTCTAAGTTATAAATGCTCTTGAAATGGATAACATTTATAAAATGTTGAACCATGATAAATATCTGACTTTAAAATTTACAATAAATTAATTTTGGCCATAACTGTCGCTGGTCTCTGGAGACGGTCCAACGCAGCACCAATTTCTTCACATGAAAATTCATTTTGGCTGAGGGAGTCAAGGAGTAAATAAGATGTATTGCTATATTTTAAACCCGAGGAAGTCTCAAAATGGAGATAAAATGTTGCTTTTGTTAATTAAATAGTGATATATTTAATGCTGACTTTTTGGCCATCTTTTTGTTTATCATGATAAATTTCAATACAGTAACTTCAAAAAATATTGCATAAAACCTTTCAAATATTTCTAAAATTATGTCTAGCTACATTAGAACTATTCCATGATTATTGTAATAAAATCTTATATCCAATTTATCAAAAAAATATTAAAAAGCTTGTGAATTTATTCATTTAGATATATGTTTAAACTAAGACCTGAGAAGTAGAGTTTAAAACTGATGGTAACCATACTTATTGTATTGTTATAGGGGTATAGTTTATGAATGTTATGGGGGATAGTTTATGAATGTTATGTTGAATAGAAACATTTGCATCATTAATATTTTATATGCATAATCTCTCATTAATTTTCAGTCGTTATGATAAGTGTATACTTTATTCATGTTTTTAGGTATTTAATACATTGCATAGGTTCTGGTAGATGACTATCATACTGTAGCATAATGCTACCTGGTTTATATACAATATATATTAGTAATTTATGTGTATATGTTAGGAGATATGTGTTAAGTATTTTGATTCATATTTCACACTTAGGAAAGGAGTGTGATAACATTACCACTTTTCACAATCACATAGCTATTATTAAAAGAATGTTATTTACCAGTTATTTACCTGTCCAATTGAAAAGCATACCATGTTCTTTCTCTTTTCTTTCTCATCAAACCAGCTATACTTTATTCAAATGACCTATATCTCTATAAATTATGTCTACAACTTCAAGAAAATTCAGTAGTTTTTGAAAATAAAAGAGTCAAATTGTATTCATTGTTATCACTTACTTTGCTTACTGATAGTGATACAATATATTTCGTTATTTTCAGTAGTAAACATTTTTAATACTGGAGAAGAAATACATATGTATATATTTACTATCATTACATTTTAGTTATTTTTCAAATCCACAAATGTTACAGGCATTTTATTCTAACTTTTGGTCAGCTCTGGATACATTCTATGGATAACAAATACTTTCCAATGACAGGTTTAATTAATTATATATTTGTGTGTGTTGATAGTGACATTTGGGTTTTCATTGTAGTTACAGCAGAGAATGTATATTTTACATGTGTATTACCTTCAGTAGTTATTTGTGTTTGAGTCTTAGGTTATCAGTGCCATGTGTCGCTCCTCAGAAGTCTTAGATGCCATTTGATTCGGGCCATCTCTCTTGTTGTAGATGAAATCTGTGATTACTTTGGGGTGAAGATAACCATGTATTTTGCCTGGCTGGGTCACTACACCACAGCTCTCATAGTGCCTGCAGTGGTTGGGTTTATTTTCTGGGTAAGGTTCCGTACCCTCCCAGTGCATGGAAATATTTCATTACATGGGGACATTTTAATTTCAACTATTGCTGTAGATTGACCTCAGATACTGAGATACAGATTACTTGTATGAGTTATAAATTACATCTACAGTGACTAATGGAACATGTAAAGGACATATAAACAACATTACACTAATTTTAATTTTCCATGTTCTACTAAAATTTTATTTAATCTTAAGAGTTTCATATGTAACTCCAGGCTTAATTTCCAATACTGTGAAAATTACACATCATATTAGATTTAAATGCATTTATTCTGTATCTCATAGGTATCACTATGCAGCCACTTTCAAAATGTTTTGAATCATTGAGTCATGTTCATTAAAACAATTAATAGGGAAAGGATAGAGAGATAGAAAGTAGGTGACTTACCTGAGGTTCATAGAGTGTAGACACCTTGTGAGGTTTAGAGTACTTGAATTTTTGGAGGCACCGCCCCCTAAATTCAAGTACTCTAAACCTCACAAGGTGCCTACCATCTATGAACCTCAGGTAAGTCACCTACTTTCTATCTCTCTGTCCTTTCCCTATTATATATATAGGTAATATTACACTGTTATAAGTTGAATGTTTGCAGCTGATTTACAGATATTTTTGCAAAAACTTTGCCTAGTATATTTTAATTTACTTACATTTTTTCTGTCACACACTATTCTAAGTTCAACTGTTATTCACATCAACTGTTCACATCAATTGTTATCAATGTGAACTTACATAATTTGAGTTGTGTTATTGTGTTTTACATTGAATGTTTATGTAGTTACAGTTGTTTAGACATGATTTGTAGCATATTGTTGCATTTGAGATATGATTTGTGCCTCTTGTCAAACTTGCATGGTCTCTAGTCTTGTAAGCATGAAATCATTGTCAAACCAGGTGCATTTATTGACTTTGAAATTTTTAATTGTATGTTATTTTTTTCATATATTAATAATTAAATCTTTCTTATTCAGATTGGCTTCTGTGGAGGAGATCAGGCAACAGAAGATGTTGGCTATGTGCTTTTTTCTTTTTTCAATGTGCTGTGGGCTAGTATCTATGTGGAGGCCTGGAAAAGGTACAGTGCAGAGTTGGCTTATAAATGGGGAACTCTAGACCAAAGAGATGAGCTTCTGGTTGAACCTCGCCCCTTATTTACTGTGAGTTAATTTCCCTATTATTGTTTTTTGTATTTATATATTTCTTATTTTGTTAATTTGGAAATGTACTATGCAATCATAGCTAATTACACAATATTTCTGTAGATTTATTTATTTGCAGCCTATTGAACAAAAATACAGGCATCTCTGCAGTACAACCACACATCTTGTTTACAAAGAACAGTTAAAAATTGTTACAAATGTATGTATAGTGCTTAGAAATTGATAAGTTTATGTATGTGTCCCTTTAACTCGCCCTTCTCTTGTTTGGTGTTCAGATTTTGGCAAAATATTGTGTGAACTGGCTGCATGGATATGTAATATTTTTTCTGTCATCTTCTGCTGCTCTAAACCATTTCTAAACTGTACTGTATTGTGTGGAGGAACCTCACTTAAGACAACTATTTAATTTCTTAATTTATTTTGACTAAATAAGATTCATATTTATTAACATGAGTCATTTATAAATTAAGTATGAAATTTAATTAAAATGCATGTTAAAAAATTGTTTTGTTCAAATTCATGCAATAGAAAAATGGACAGTATCCATGCCAAATTAATTATTTTATTTTTACTGTTGTAGGGTACACTGGAGGTCAGTCCTGTGACAGGAAGATTAGAGCCCACTTATCCAGCATGGAAACGGAATATTTTTCGCTATTTTGTCAGTGTTCCCATCATTTTGATTTGTATTGCTGTAGTGTTCATCATCATGATTGTGACTCTCCAACTGCAGGTACAAATCATTTGTCACAAATGTTTTATTGGCTATTTATTTATAAATAACGACATATCACATGTTTATGTAAACATTGAATAGTTTAATCATCATGTAAATATTTATAAGAGATTCTCAGGTTTATTCTTTTAATGAAGTTCGTGTTCCATTTTATTTTAAAAATACTATGTAATAATAATTGCTGAAAGTTTATTTGTATTAGTATAAGTATTGCAATAAAAATAAATGTCATTTATTTAAGGAAATCATCATCAATCCTGGAGAGAATCTTCTGTGAAATTATGTGAAATAATGAACTTATGCTATATATTTAAAATAAACAGCATAGTTGTTGTTGTTATAGTATTATGAGAATTTATGTAAACCTTTGGATCAAAAAAATGCTATTTAATTTTGGAAATTTAAGTGAAACTTATATGACTGATAATTTATTATGTAGACCCAGTTCCACAAGATAGTAATATAATTACCTTATATATATATCATCATCTATTAATTGAATGTAATATATTTCTTAAATCAACCTCTTTAATTTTTTCTCATTACTAACCTTAAAATTTAAGATTATATGTTCACAAATATTAGCATTAGTATCTATATAACTATTTGATTCAATTTTTTTTTGTCATTGAATTGATTTTTCAGGATTGGTGGGACCAATTAATTTCTGATAGAGGTTACATGTTTTGCCTGAGTTACTTGCCCAAAATATTTCTTGCAATTGTTATCACATTACTAGATGAAGCTTACTATAAAGTAGCATGTTGGCTTAATGACAAAGGTAGGCTTAGTTACTAAGTTTTACATGTGTGTTAATGTCCAATAAATTACTGAGGTAAAAAATAGTCTATGTAGTATTAATAAATTTAATTTTCATTATACCTGAAGTATTTTAGCAATCAACGTATTAGTTCCAATCAAGAAATACTGAAATACCTTTTAAATTAAGACAGGATTATATACTTTATAATGTTTGTCTTAATTAAATATGAATCTCCTGTTGAGTCAATTTAAAAATCATATATTTGTGTTAAATTTATGGACCTTTGATATTAACAACACTAACTTTTCATGTATTCCTTAGTTTGTTGCTTGAGTTGGCTGAATTTTATTAATGGCAATGAATGAATGTTTAGATAGCAAGTTTTCTTAAAATATTCTATTAATTCCTTTAGTAGACATGATTTTTTATTGTTTTTCTAAATGAACAAACCTAGACAAGATAAATATTATAACTTTCTTAGCTTATTCCATAATGTCAAGTTCTACAGCAATAAAATTTCAGCCTGCAATTAAAAAATGTGTATATCATCAAGTGAGGTCTAATTATTAACTTTTTTATTAGACTGCAATACTGGTCTTCTTTAATATCAACGTAATAATTTGTATTACCTTAAGTGATTAAGAATGAGAAAGAACCATTTAGAACAATAAACTTGTTAAACATATAGCTATATGTCTTGAAGCATAATTTGCTATTCTTGCCATTTAATATGGTGTTTGAATATGACATTTTCCAGTTTCAACTTGAAGTAACAAATATCTTCCTCTTTCAAATTAAAGTTAATTTACCCAATTGGTTTATGACAAGAAAATTTGCCAAGTTTAAAATAATTTAAAACTTAAGTTTCTTTTTTGGATAATTAAAAGTAAATTAACTATCTGCCTTTAATCCTGAAAATATAAAAATGACTGGATTAGTTTAAAATTAGGAAATAGATAAATTATGTCATAAAGAGGCAAAATTACTTGATAAAATAAATACTACACAATGTTTCTTCAAGTGTTATTGTTATATTTAATGTGAGAAAAGATAAAAGACAAAACCCACCTTTACTTTAAAAACTATATTAACCAAGGATAAGATTAAAAAGATGTTGTAAATGAGAAGTGTAAAGAACAGTTTACTGTTGATGTTATTGATAATAAATAATCAGTCATTATAATGTCATTACCCATTTAGTTATTGAGTAATAACTATAAAGTTATAACTGTAATTATTATTAGGGCTTTTTGGATGCATGGCACAACCTAGGTATAAAAGAAAATATATACTTTTTTGTTTATGTGGCTTTGGTTGTACTATATGTCATTCAAAAAGTTGTAATGATAACAACACCTGAAAAGTAATAAAATTTGCAGGAACATTGTGTAATATATTTTCTCATCTAATCTTGTATCTTTATCTGTTTTTATCCTAATAAACATGTTTTGCAAGAAATATGTTTATTTATCAAGGTGTATTCATTTAATATAATCCATTTGGATATTTATATCTTTAATGTGGTAAATGCAGACAAATCTCTGTCCACAACTTTTGTTTATATAACAGTTTGTTTGGCTGAGCGAATGCAAGAAATGTAAGAGTATGTAAAAGAAATGACTACAGAAATTGATACCAGTAGAAGCAGTTACAAAAGAATTTTATATTTGAATTTATAAATTATATGTGTAATTCACAATTTGTTATGTCAGAATGAAAGTTCTGCTTATCAATAGGCTGTGAATTTCTATTTGTTGATTTATTTCACTATATATGTATTATTTTACTAATGAAGAAACAAAATAACTAGAATAATTACTATTGCTCATAATTAAGCCAACATTTGAAGATGGTATGAAAATAAAATATCTGAATGTATAAAATTCCAATTTAGAGTATTTACAAAAATTTGAAATGCCACTCTAGTGCTCAACTCTGTTAACTCTTCCCTTTGTATAAAGACTGTTTAATCTTTAGGTAGGAATTATTAGCAATGAATGCCTCTTTCATGTTCCATATGTTTGCAGCATCACTATAAAACAGAACTTTCTATGTAATCTATGTTGTGAACTTAATTTGTAATTTGCATTACAAATACTGTCTACACTATCAGAACATTAGTGAGTAAATTTTATGTTAATATTATTAGATCTTAATTGTGCATGTGTTACCCAACATTCCATCTTTCATGATTAGTTGAATGTGTTAATTTCTTCATAACATAAACACAGATTTTCATACAGTGCATTTCTCTTCTTTCAACCAGAAAACTACAGGCTTGAAACGAAGTATGAGAATCATCTTATCGCCAAAGTTGCATTGGTTTGTATTGGACAGGCTTAGTATTGCTTGCTTGAGTTGATAAACTACTGCTTTCACACTGCATAAAAGTTTTATACATTTGTAAAAGGTATAATGGCTGTAGTTCAAAAGTGTTGAAAATGTTTCACTTTCCAGTGTTTTAAAATTGCTATCTTGTATGAAAGGCTGATTTGTGTCAAATAGCAATGTTGCTCGCTGGAGTTAAAAATTGATGTTGCATGACATATTACATTGAAGTGAATTGAAAGTAAATTTTAAATTTGTAGATGAATGATTATGTAAAGTTAAATTTATATATTGTCTATTTATATAATTTGATATGGACAGGAAAGGCAGACCGAAAGTTAATAGCTTACCTTAAATAGAGGACTAATGTCACCATGTTGGGCAGGAAACTGTGCCAAATTTTGTGGGCATTAGCATCCTTCTCAGGAAATACAGACATGCTATCTCCTAAGGAACACCTTCTAAAAGTTGAACTGTTTCCTGTTCAAGATGTTGACACTGGCCCCTATGGACTTGTAAAGAAGCTCAAACAAGGTGTTCAAATTCATGTTCTTAAAAGCAACCTCCTATCCGAAATTATTGTGCAGTGTGTCTTTAGTTGTTGTATAAAAATTAATTAATGGGTCTCAGATTTTAATGGAATATCATTTATCATACCTTATGATTGAATATGTCAGAATCAATGTATTTGTTGGATATTCCTAGAGCAAAGACCATTAATACAATACATTTACTGTAAAAATCAAATTACCGTATATCTGTTTTTGCAAATGATTGTGTTAATATCTGTGTGGCTTCCAAGGGCATTATAATTATTTTATATTTCATGAAATATTCCACAACCATGATGGAACTGATGAATCATAGGGAAACCTGAAACAATTAAGACTTTGTGTTCATTGCAAGGACTGAATATTGAAATATGTTAAACTCATTAATCCAAATTAAATCATCTGTTATAAGGGAAAATTTATACATATTTGTTTTTTTGTGATTTTGCAGGAATCTTAATGTTTTAAGATCATACATTTTCTTTAACCAAATTCTTATAAACATGATATAACTAACTAATTGAACACTGACATTGGGTTTACAAATGTTTTTCTCATTAACATTATTGAATTAAATGCTATATAACTCACTTCAATGTCACATTATTTATTTTGTAAGATTTATGTGTACGCTTTTGTGAAAGGTATGTTAGCTTTAGAGTTAATGCATTTATTTATTTTGTTTTCTTTCAGACTGCATTATTATGGGTTCCTGCTATTTGTTAAGGATGTAAAAATTTTCTTTTGGTTGTGAGAATTATTTTTTTCTTCTGGATCACCTGTAATTATTGTTCCCTTCTCAGGTACATAATTTCCTGCATTGATGGCTTCTATTTCTTTTGAACATCCAGATAAAATTTAATACTTCCTGCACTATTTTGCACATTTTTCATATTTTATCGGAAATTAAAAACAAGAGTTTGTGTATTCTATCAAAATTTAATCTAAAATGTTTTTTATAAAATTGCTGTATATTAACCATAAACAACAAAATTCACAATTTATACTAAACTTGTGAATTAATGATTATTCATTGTCAAAGGAGAATAGAATTATTCCTACATTCCATTGATTTATTACGTTAGTTTAATGTTCTGTTTGTTCAGTGTTTTAGTGACTATATGGACTTTCAATTATATTTATCACATTAAAATAGTTAAGTTCAATTTAACAACAAACTCTTGTGTTGTACATTATTAAAGATGCAACCTTATATATATTTGTTAAATTTTACTGTGATTATTTTCTGGCAAACCAAGTAAAAGTGATTGTTTCCTTATTATTGCCACCCATATCTGCTTGCTAGTGGTTTTGTCAAATTTTAATTGAGTTTATTAAACTTTTGTAGTATCCCAGAGATAAATGTTTAATAATTAAAATCTAGTAAAGCTGTTTATTGGAAGTTCCTATCCAAAAGTCATGTCCTTTATTAATGGCACAAAAGTGTATTACTTGCTCTCTAAGTTGAAAAATTATGTTTATAGTCATTCAGTAATTATAAACTATCATTGAGATAATATTGTCAAATAAATTTTCTAAAAAGTTCAATGCTTTTCATTTATAATACCTAGAAAAGTATTAAAGAGAATATTTTTGTATTTTAATTGATTAAGCTTATCAAATTACTTCAATTGAAAATTTATTGTGTGCAGAATCAAGAAAGAAGATATCTGAATTGGATAGAATATATTTTTCTTTTCAGATAAAAATATTAATTTTATCAACAGAAATTATATTACATTCAAAGCTTATAAGTGTACACAGGAAAAACTCATATTTTATGTAAACTTTTTTTTGTGTGTATTTACCAAGAGTGTATTAATTATAGCATAATCTTTGTCTACTGTTACAAAAAATTGTACCTTTAAACTTTGAAATTGATTCAACTATTTGCAGACAAAATACTAGTTTCCTGTACAATTGACACTAATAGCTCTTATTATTTTGCCTTTCAGTTCCAGTTTGTCAATTCTTTCCTCTCACTCTTTTACATTGCGTTTTATCTACAAGATCAAGAAAAATTAAAAGAGGTAATAACACTAACAATTCATTCTTCTAATTACCTAAGTTCATGTGCACTCATTCACATATTAATTTTTATATAGCAACTTGCTGCACTCTTAATTGCAAGGCAAGTCATTGGAAATCTAAAGGAATCGGCTCTACCATACCTTTTAGAACAGTTACGCTTGGCTAAACTTAGTTTTGACTTATTTGGGGCTCTTAGCCCTACAGAAGCCAAAAAGGACATTGTGAATGATATTCCAGAGAAAACTGATGAATCAACTCCCAGCAAAGTTGGTAATAGAAATATTAGTCAGGCAGAACTGGAAAGTTCTTTATTTAAGGTATGAAAAATGAATTTACAATAGTTTCCTTGTTAATGTTTAAAAAATGTTATATGTAGAGGATGAAGGCTGGAAGAAATTTTATTGCTGCTTGATTTGATAATTTATTAATTTTAAAATATTCCTCAATTCTGAGTGTATAATGTTTATCATTGGTAAATATGCATTGTAAATATTTCAGTATGATGGGACTTTTGCTGATCATCTAGAGATGTTCATACAGTTGGGATATGTAGTACTCTTTTCATCTGCATTTCCAATGGCAGCATTTTGTGCCCTAATCAATAATCTTATTGAGATTCGTAGTGATGCCTTCAAATTGTGTTTTATATTTCAACGCCCTTTTGGCCAAAGAGTTTCGAGTATTGGAACATGGCAGGTAATTAATTAAACTTTAGCATAACAATTTAGAATCATAATCTATGTATAATAATTATTTTTTCATAAGCTGTAATGTGTTGAGTGATCCAAATATTATATTATGAACACCTGCTGTTATATGTAAAACATTTAAACTATTTCACTTCATATTTATTTGACATAAAAGTACTGTCACATTTAAATGTAGATTGTATTAATTGTATGCTTAAATATGTCTTATTTGTTCACTAGAATGCAATGGAAGTCATGGGTTTGATTGCTGTTTTGGTAAATTGTGCACTAATTGGACTTTCTGGTCATGTGCATAGAATGTTTCCAGAAATGTCTACAACACAAACGATACTCCTTATTGTTGCTTTAGAGGTATGTCATTTTTTATTGCAAACAGCAAAATATCATGTAAATAATAAGTATGTTTCGGATATACTTAAAAGGAATTAATTGATAGATTTAACGATTTTTACCATTCAATGTTGTTTATAAAAATTTAATTTAAAGTAGATTTCAAACATATTAGTAACATTCTGTATTATAACAATCTATTGATTGAGTAGCTGTACAATAAGATTATATATTTTTTTATTTTCAGCACATAATGCTGGTCTTGCGATTCCTCATAAGTTGCATTATTCCGGATGTCCCAGAGTGGGTTGCAACTGAAATGGCAAAAGTAGAATTTGCTCGCAGGGAGGCATGTCGACGATTGTCTTCCACTACTGCTTCAACTCCAGCTCCAGATAATGTGTCACCACCATCAGGACTTGTTATTGGGAGGTTAGTGCTACATAGGAAGCACAATATTTAATTTTGTTAATTATATAATAATATTTTGGAATGCTCAAAATACATAATTCCATGCTTAATATAGCATTCTCTCTACTCGGATTTGTTTTCAATATTTAAAGTTATTACTTTTTGAATGAAAAATCTTTATATCATTTACTGCAGCCATGTCTCTATACAACCAAGTTTAATTTCTGATTGATGGGAATGAGATGTATTGAATTTTAATTGGGAATATTTCTCATTTAGGTTATCTGTTTTAAAACAGTGTTGATTGAACATTTTTCCTTCAGGAGTTTATTACTAAATTATTTGAATGCTACATTTATAAATGTGAATGTCCTGTCATTCTTTTTCATCAGATTTGTTGTTTCACCTGCAACTGAAGAGAGAAGGGATGAGGAGCAAACACCTGCTGTGCCAGAGAATGCTGCTTCAGTTGATACAAATCCTCCAGTTCCTGTTGAAAATACAGTGAAACCTCCTAATGAGGAGCTTCCCGTTACTACTGAAGTAACTAACAATACTTTACCTTCTCCAGGTATCGCTAAAAATGTTATTGCTAAAAAAGCCAGAGATTGGCTTGGTCCAGAAGGTGAGCCATTAGGTTATCATCTGACCATTGGTCCGCATGGAGTTGATTGGGTTCGTCGCCTTGGACTGGAAGGAGCAAGGAAGACAAGTGAACCAGAAATGGGTGGAAGTTCAGGAGATGAGTTGCCAACACGTAGGAGTACAGACTGTATTGTCACACCAAAAGATCTTGCTGCATCTTCTGATTCCGATCTCCTCCGTTCTGCTCCACCGTGGGCTACTGCGCACCCCAGACCAAAGTTCAGATTTTCTCCAGAGAAAGCTGAAAAAGAGACGTCTTTGTCAGACAGCAGCAGAACAGTTTCCAGTCAAGAAGGAGAAGAAGCTACAACAAAATCTGAAGAATCTGCAGCAGCAAAGAAGACTCGAGTAAAGCAAAGTCTCATGAAAAGAGCACGCAGTGTTGCTATTTTCTCTCTTAAACTCAAGGAGCGCAGAGCAGCTCGAGAAGCATCTGCAAAAGAAGCAGAAATTAAAGCAAAAGAAAAATGGATGCCTCCAGCAGGTGTCGGTGGCGAATTGTCGTGTATTCCCATAGAGAAATTAATATCTGTTGATGATGTTGCCTTGGATCTTCAACGGAGAAAAAATCACAATTCGGGAAATTCGTAACTTGAGTGGCATCTGTACTCTGTACCTAGTTCCTGCTGGAACCTACAAATATTTTAATTTAGCAATACCTCTCTTTCCAAACTAGTATAATGTAGACATTCATGTTATCTATATGCTCTAGAACTTCTAAGTGTTAGGAAACCAGTTTAGTTCTTGCTAAACACCTACAACCGGTCCAGGAAGTAGGAAGTGCTGTTTAGTGTCCTATGTCATACTCCTGCCAACATCTTAGTACTCGTGTCTCAACCCACATACCTACCTTCCAACTTACCTACATACCTTCCTGTACACCTATCAAAATTCTTTATAAACAGGAAACTGGAGATTCCATATCAAAACTGATTGCCTTTATTGTATTCAGATACAGTTTCTAGTTTTGTATATGATGGGCAGTAATTTAATAGTTTTTATGCATTGTTCATAACTGATGTTGAAAGACATTGTAATTTTATCAGAAATACTTGTAAAGTATGAAAAAAAGCAATGAGCCAACCACTGAATTTCAGAAATGATATTTCAATGAATATTTATATTGTTAATAACTTCTGTATATTAAAATAAATAAAACATGTAAAATACAAAGACATGACTTGGGTATTATGAATAGGTGTTGATTGTGATGCAAAACACACATTCCAGGTTTCTGGGCCAAACAAGTGTGTCATGTGCACTGGTTGTTAGGATAGATAGTATATCATTGTGCTGTTGTCAGTCCCTGGATTCACAGCTCATGTAAGGACCTTGGAATAGGTTCTTGCACTTAGTTTTGTTACTTGCAAATGCATATTTTGTGCCAAGTGCCTAATGCAATTTAAAAATTTTTATTTACTTATTAATATAAATGTTGTATAAATACTCAAGTGTACTTAGATTTATTGCATTTAAAGATCTTTTATATATTCCAGGTGTAGTCTTTTAATTTTTATTTTTCTGCAATCACATTCCATTGTAATGCTTTTGTAAATGGTACAGTGATAAAACCTACTACATATTAAAATAACTATAAACATCTCTTAGGAGTTAGAAGCAGTAAAACATGTCTGAAGCTATATATTATTTTTAATTAAAAGATATTTTCTTACATACAGCAGTGTCATAAGCAATACTGATTTATTTATTTTAGACATGTTTTACTAGGTTTTTGTATCTTTAATTTTTTAAATAAAGATAAAATGTTTCAATTAAAAGTTTTTCACAATTAACAAAATATTAATCATGGTATGCGTGCAGTTGTTACTATTGTCGTGCATTGCATTGAAAATATTTTGACTGTATTTTGTCATAGTCTATAGATCAGACTAGATGTAAGAAATGCTGTTGAACTTGAATATTAAATAGGTCATGAAATTTTGTGGTATTAATAAACATTTATATTCCCCAAGTTTCCCATCCAATAATTTCATAGCAAATATTTTTAATAATTCTGATCTGGGAATTTTTTTTTTAATTTGACTAAATCAAATTTGAAATTCAAAACAGACTTGTGTGAAAAGAAACAATTTTAGCAGCAATGTAAAATTTATATTACTCTTGATTAATTTTTCGGACATTTAGTTTTTTAACCATTAAACTTCAATTAAATGGAGATCATTTCGAAACAAACTTTTTACTTACTAAAGAAAAAATGTACAAAAAAATTGTTATCGCGCCTGATTGTCGGAATAAATTATAATTTATGAAAAAGATGTTTTTGTACTCAAATGACTGTTTATTAGTGTTAAATGTGTGAAATTCTGCACACGGACAGAACAAAATAAAGTCTGTAGTAAAAGAAACGCTCATCTAATAAAATGAATAGTAGAGAAAGAGAGGGAAATAATATCGAAATTATTGGAAAATTTAATAGTCTGCAACAGCTTTCACAATTCCTATTAGCAACTTCGTGGACTTGCCGACCGTGATATCCCTGGGCGGGACTTTCATCTCGGAACTTCGTTGCCCAGATGTCGAAATAAAGGTGAAGAGAAGGAAATATGTTTTCATCGTCGCCCAACACTGTCCAAAGTTCCTTATTATTGTGACAGCGTAAGCGAATCGATGGTGTAATTAAATAATTTACTGTTTATAGAGCAAATGGGCAAGTATAGGAAAACAAAATTCAAGCTACATACGACCACATTTAAAGGTGTAGACTTCCAAAAAAAATTCAACAGATAACAAATTTTTATTTCAATAGTAAATCAATCAATGTCTGTTTTTCAGACAACACGAACGATGACATCTCCTCCTCAAATTTATTACAAGAAGCACTAACTGTGCTTAATTCGGCCTAGTATTTGCATAAGCCACGCAATCGACGCATAATCCTCAAAATGTGTCAAGAAAACAGAGTAGACATATTCTTCATAAATTCTATGAACTTTAAAAAGAGACTTGAACGACGTTCTTACGATCAACTGTTGGCGATTAAACTAGTATTTTATTGTTTCGGCAAAATTATTGTAGAGAGGCCAACTATTTGGAAGAACAATCGAACAGAATTCGATGTAATTTTGATGAAGCTTTATTTTCTCACTTATGTATAAAAAAATAGGTGCCACAGAATTTCGAAAAATATTGGCCTTAAAAGGATATAGTTGAGCTGAATGGTATAGTTCAACTTGGACTGCAGAAGTTTTAAAATGTTCAATTTTTTAGATATATATTATACGATTATGAAGATAAATATAATCCACAGTGACTACTAATTTTTGAAATGTATTGAAGTCCTTAAACTTTATAATTTTGTCTTTGAACAATTCGAAATTTATAACAAATTTATCAATAGAAACATATATGACTTTCAGTTCATCCATTTTAAAATGTAAGCCTGTTACTTACTTTACTTTATTGAAATATACACTTCATTTTTTCCCCAAAAATTTTACTGATTTTGTAATTTTTTTTGTTGTTTAGTTATGTGGATAAGTCCTCAAAGTTGAATGAAACTTTGTATTTATATTTATTAATTTACTTGTCGACTTATTTGGCTGTATATTTCTTTATTATTAAATTTATCGAAATATTTTATTCTGTAATCAAAGCCCATACACTTAAAATATACATATTAAATATAAAATATTTTAATTTCCTATATATGTCTGCAGCCGATTTAAAAACATACTTGGTTTGTAGTTTTATCCTCCCTTTTGAACTGCACTACAAATAATATACGTAAATAAGGTATGTCATGCTTAAATGGTCTAATTGAAATTATCGCTATTAGTTAAATTCTATGATTTTAAGATAAAAAAATTATTTCCTCAAGTGAATTCTTAGAAAATTATTGCACTTTCCCATAAAAATGGAATGAAGAAAAGATACAAACTGAAATGATAAAATGAGAAGCCTCAGAATGATTTAGTCCAGGGTTTCCCAAACTTGTTCTGCATTGGAACACTTCGAGAAATCGGACATTTTAACGGAACACTTTATTTATTTGTAGGTTCGGCAATTCCTACATGAAAAAATAAAGTTGTAATTAATATTTAGTAATTATATTTAAATATAGAACAGCAGTGTTATATAAAATATGAATAAATGAAGCACTTAATCAATTTAATGATTTTTGTATCATTGAATTGCATACCTTTTTTATATCAGGCACAATATTTGCAGTTGAATTCTAATATCTGATGGTTTCTGCACTTTGAGTTCATTTCAGCATAAAAAGAAAATCCCGCTTTACATAAATAGGTGTAGAAAACGGAAGTAAAACAGTAATAAGTTGCATTGATATATTTAGGTTCTCTTCTAATAAACTCACCCAGAAATCACGTAAGGCTGGTTTTTATATCAAATAAGAGTCACTAAGTAAATAAATTAGATTTCCATAGTCAATTCGCATTCTTGTCTTTGAAGTTGAAGGGGACTGAAGGGATCCGTCGTTTGGTCACGGATGTTGAAGAAGATCAACCTGTCGACGCCGAGGAGAGTATTGCCCTACGTAGAAGCTGGCAGAGTTGACATAGTTCATGAACACTATTTTGAAACATTTGTTTTCAGTGTGGATAATCCCGTTGAGCTGGGTGTGGGGTCGGAATCCCCCTGTTTTACCTGACAAGTCTTGTTGATCGGCTTCAAAATTTTTGTGGAACACCTATTCAGGCCCTGCAGAACACGATTGTTTGGGAAACCCGGATTTAGTGGATATTAAGCATTAATAAATTGAGGTACATAGTTTGTCATACGTGAATAGTTGAATCTCAACTGAACCTTAATTTTTTGAGCGAATAGTTTGTTGAAAGAAGTGTGTCTTGATCTGTTTTTACATTCTATTACTGACGTAGATTCTTTGATTGTTTAGTACTTTGTAGTTTTAAAATGGTCTTCGTGATATTTTTGCACCAAGGAATATAGTAGTTCCCCTGTGACAGTTCTATGGCTAAACTATTATTTTTATAATGTTTGAATATGTAAATTATTTAATCAAGGCGACTGCCATTATTATTCACCGAATAAGTAATGTAAACCGTTCATTTATTTTAATTTCATTATGAATCCAGATTCTTTAAAAGATGCTATTGACATATTTGGATAAGTAGACTATCTGTATTGTATTGTGTTGTCTGAATTTGGTTATTACATTGCATTCAAAACTGAAATTATGCCTACATTCGATTTTTACAGGTTTCCTTGAATAAGGAAGTGTTGTGTAAGCCAATATAATTTTTGTTTACCGATTCAACAAAATATATTAATAGTGTGAAAACATAAATACTTTTGTGATTTGAAGTTGGTAGCACTTTTGTAAAAAGTTAGGTTGGGAGAAATGTAGAGATAAGGAGAGAGCGAACGGGTTGCTGGAATTGTTGGATCTGAATGTTGTGCTGTATGAAATAAAGTCGTTAAAATGTTTAACCATAGTTTTTAATTTGTATTTGACCCTCACCAAAGAAAAGCTACTTTTTTTTACACGGATCAGAACAACACTAAAATGGCGGGGTTAATGTATGATTAGCTTCTACAGATATGCGTACACACAATGCGGAAGATAATGGCTAGCAGGAACTATAGACAATGCTCACACCATGTATGCTTTCTCGAGCACTGACTAAATTATCTTGCCCTTTATCTTGATTCTAATTAAATTGCAGGATATCCTCGGGCTAGGTTTGCTTCACAACTGGTGCTAATTATGATGCCATCTCCAGCCTGTTTTTCCATCCAAAAATTATCTTTTCCCCAGCCGCTGAAAACAGAAAACTGTAGGTGTAATTACTAGAATCTTTCAATCTAAAGGAAACTCTTGACTTTCTGTCTCAATGTGAAACAAGATGAAACGTTCAAACCTGTGTACGAGTAAACTTTTTTATATCGGACTTGAATTACGAGTGCTTTAACAGAAACTAATACAGGACTGCATTGCTTACAAGGTTGTTTTAAAAGGTCAACGAGGAATGTTACCTCCTGCATACTCACAGGACCTTATTCAAATGGTAGATTTCATTACACAGTCACTTCTAGAGAAAGTCTTGAAAGGAGACGATCTGTAATTTTTCCCTCGATTAATTATGTTTTTTTATTGTTTGGAAGAATATGAACACCCCTTACTGACATCACATTGAGCTGTTAGTATCATGCATTTCATTTAATTACAAAACATTTGCTTCTTCTTTCAATATTTGTAGATTGATATTTCTAGTCAAAATATTGTTGACATATCTCTAGAAGAGAAATAAAAATAATTAAACTATATATATGTATAGTAAATGTCTCTTTATCTCTGAATGGTGTTCTTTATTAATTGCATATAAATTAAATTTGTAGTGTCTTAAAAACCAATTAATTAAATGAAGGTTCCCTAATCTTTTAAGGTTTGAAATGGCAGTATTACTAATGACTTCTCCTGGTAGTTATAGTTCTTGGATCGATGTCGGTGACAACCCAGAGACGGGAACATTTGACAGTTGCATTTCTCAAGCCAGAAGCTCTCTCACGGCTTTCTAGATGCATCGTGGATCCCGGAAGTTTCTTCACAGTGTGAAAACAACTTCGTTCTAGAATAAGTTCTTATTTCTAAGTTATTACTAGTAAATAACAGCCAATGCAGTTTGTTTTGTTGAATCGCTGTGATGGTGCGTGGATGAATCGACAATGATATTATATTACACAGCAGTGCGCTCAAAGATCACCGAATTACAAGCTATAATCGAGCCAGTATTGTTGCTAATCTTTCTGAATACGTCTACGATCGTAGTCGGTGCCGAACTATAATTGTGCCACGCATTCAAAGAATATTAAATATCACAATTAATTTTCCATTTAATTAACATTTTTGCTGTATGGCACATACGTCATATAGAAATATCCTGCTACTGAATATTTTAAAATGCAGATTGAAAATTCCAATTTACGCCTGCAAGAATTTGTCGTTTAGTCGCAGACGCTTACTGTGAATAGCTGTCCAAATGGTATAAAATAAAATAAGCATTCTCCTCAAAATATCAGTAGTTGGATCAATCAATATTACATTGAGATAATATTTTCTCAATAAAATCCATTTGTGCCAACTTAACGAAATGAAACATATATTTATTACATTATTGTAAGCTTGGAATAATCCTAATACACTATCATATCCACGTTCTTAAAAAGACAGAAATCTAAACAACTGGAAACTTATTCGTGGCATAAAGATGTTTAACTGTTATGAACTCAAATAATAAATATTTTACTGCGTTGATGACTTTTTTATATATAGAATGTCGATATGAAGATGTTGTGATTATACGTCAATGAGTAGTCAAATATACTCATGTTTTTCTATTTTTGTGGATTAATCGTAAATAAACAGACCACCGAGCCAGGTAACTAGATTCTTTAAAGTAGTGATTCAGTAGTCGTACTGTGACATGATCCGACTATTTTATTGTTGTTGTTGTGTTTATAATTTCGGAGCCTGTTCCCCATATGGCATTAAGTCGCGACCATTGCTGTGGTAGGTAATGAGATGGCAGTTGTGAGAGTAAACACACTGTCTATTGACGTGCTCGAAACTTGAGACAAACCTGTGTCTCGCGTGTGTGGTCACCCGTGCGTGAAGACAATCGCGGCTTTAACAAATCGCCTCGACCTCAGCCGACCTCAAGTTCTTTCCCCTGCGTGTTTATAAGCTGTGATAGACCGAAGCAAGGTTCTCAGCATCCCCTATACTTCTCCGGATTGCTTGACCTCTCACATCATCCGCAAACATCACCCACATTTTTGAAAATTTACCTTTTTCACGTCCGCTATCATCGAAATCACACAAATAACCCAAGAAAAAAATTATGTTTCATTTAGGATGTTAGATGGAATGCCGCCGAATGAACATCGTAATTCAAACAACTCCAAATATTCAATACCAAATTAATCAATAAATATTTCATTCAGTGTGCACGCAATTTCGATGCACGGAATATATCAGAGCTCAGCAATCCGAAATGTTAAAACAATGCCAAGCTACGACGCAATGAACTTGCGCATGTATTGATGCGTGTAAAACACCACAGATTATTAACACGATCAGGCTGAACATTTGGGACTGTTTATTTTTATAAGTGGGAAATTCAAGAAGTATAAAAAATGTGATCGTCGGAATATTAATAAAAAATTTGAATCTCGCCAACAACGCTACCTATCGGGCCCAACTATATCTAAGAACAACCCATAGATACTAAACAAAATTTATCAAAATCGGCCAAGCCATTTAGGAGAATAATAATTAGGAACACACGACCAATGGAATTTTATACAGGGGAATTAGGGACGGAACGGGACACTTATTGTTCAACAATTGTAAAATTATGGAAAAAGAAAAATCACTTTATAAATGTATAAAACATTAGTTTAGTCTATTACTTACTTATTCTAACATCAATATAACTTAAAACAACTATTTTTGATTATGTTAAAAGTAGTGCAATAAATTTAAATTTAATTTAAGGAAAATCTTAACACAATTTTGTTTTCTTTCTTTAACTTATATAGCGTATGGTTAAACAATTTATCGATTTTTCCTTTCACAAAGCGATTTTTTCCAACTGCACAGTCTTTGCTTTCCCCCATTTTTCCGTTCCTTTTCTTTCTTAATCTGTTCTTTTTTGGTACAGCATCCTGTAACTCATTCTAATAAGCTGAATCTGTTACTTTATCCTTTTTTTAGGAACGCATTACATTTTACCTTATACAGTAGTATCTCGTTCCGCCCCGCCCCGCACTCCAGTTTCAGTTTTTTTCACCGAGCCTTAATATAAGCGGATTTAAACCTTAAACTTAACTTGTATGCTGCTAAAGACACCCAGTTTAAGAATATATACCATTAAAGAGTTAAAAGCAAGGAGCTTTGTAGGTTACCTTCAGTCGAAATGCTGTAAAAGTTATATAAAGTCACCTTGCTCTACCTTCCGCATCCCCCCTTTTTCAATTCCCTTCCTATGTTATTAAAGGGGAGTTGCCTGTTTCAGGATCACCCTCATGTAGCCTGTTACCCAAAAAAAAACCCTCATGTAGCCTGTTAACCATAAAAAAATCTACCTTCCGCATCCCCCCTTTTCAATTCCCTTCCTATGCTATTAAAGGGGAGTTGCCTGTTTCAGGATCACCCTCATGTAGTCTGTTAACCAAAAAAAAAACTCCAAAACAAGAGTTCATTCACAGGGTGTAGTAAAAACTTGATCAAGTTGGTTGTCAGAACTTCTTTCTTTACCAGTTACAATGTTCTACCCCTTTTTACTAACCTCCAGCACTATCCAGGAAATAAAATGGGGTGTCCCATTCCACCCCGACTTCCACTATTAAGATGTCTTTTAAACTTAATCAGCGTTATAAAAAATAATCCTCGTAAAGAATTGACAAATTGTTCAAATTATTCAATTTAACTATAAGGAATATATATGAATTTGTATTTGCATGAGTCATATAAAATACGAAACGTGTTAAGAAGCTCATAGTGTTGTTCACTTAGTGGTAAATGATCGTGTATATTCCAGCTAAAGAGTACTTTACAATATATATTCTTTTAATCCATGGAATTGTTTATGTTCGCGTCGTAACAAGTTACTTGTTCGGTAAATGAAGAGAGAAGCAGACCGATGTCGACAGACAACTCTATCAAGAAGATAAGCGCCATCTCTCCGGTCTGAAGGCCACCTCCTGCAGCTTCCGTTGTATTCACATTATCTCCTAAATGGTAATGTTAGCGATTAATAAACGCCACCACCATTGTTTCGGCCCATAATTCTGCAGCAGCATCTAGCATCAGATTTTCTTAATCGCCACATCTCGACAATCTGCAAACACTATGAACGTGGTTGATGAATTATCAGGGTTGCAAAATAGTGTTGACGGCGTATAATTGAGTTGGTTACACGCCCACGCGTAGTTGTGACCCTTACTGCGAAATATATCCAAGAATATTGATCCGGGGGCTCGCTAACATTAAAACACACCCATTACAAAAAATCTTTTATTATAGAACGAGAGTTCTAACGCCTAGTTCAGACAAATGTTTCCGAAAAATATATAAAATTGTTTCAGAACAATCTGCATTCAATTGTTCCGCGTCCAGAGTTTAAAGTCAGTGTTTCAGTGTTTCTTAGGTGGCAATCGTGTCAAGTGAGGCTAAAATTTATTTAAGCTTTCGACACGGAGTTTATGATTGAAAAATATCTATTTAACTACTTTTTGGCGTTTTGAGAATATTGAAGTTTTATTTACTTTATAAAAAATAATGACTAGCTATGCAAACAAATTTAGAGAATAGAATACGTTATTTTCAGAATTTAGATCCCAGGAAAACAGTTTTTGTTGTCCTGCAACAATTGCGATTAAACTTAATATTTATTTTTATCCTTCTCTTTCATAAATATATTGATATAACGTCGTAACGCTCTGGTAATATTGATAACCACTTTTGATAATCTTCCGTATAAATTTACATTTGCACTTTACATATTTCCAAATCCTAAGTTCTATTTTGTTTATCTAAAGGGGCTTGTAAACGAGCAACTTTTTACGGCAATATGTGGTCGGAAATCTTGGCCAAGCAATATTGCCCAAAATCCAGCAACATTTCCGGCAATATAAACATATTCCCAGGCAATATATCAGTATTGCTGAGAAACATTGCCCGTATTGCAACCACTTGCCGGGGTGTTGCCGGTGAATTCGGTCCGGTATCGAAAATATGCAATATTGCCAGCAATACTAGTCCCTAGAGGTCTCTGTGGCCAATCAGCTGAGTTAATAATTAATATAAGATGTGGCTAGCGTCGTGTTTCGTATAAATATTATTCATTATTCCAATCATGGATTCGCCAAACGAAAAAATTATTGCATTTATCGATGCAGTTCAAACAAATTCAACAATTTGAGACGTGGGTCATTAGAGAATACCAAGTAAAAAAATAGATGTTTGGCAAACAATTGCCAACAAATTTATTGAAAAGTAACAAAAAAATAATTACAAATCAATTTCTAATTTTTAAAATAATATTCCAGCAAATAAAGAGGTCTAGCCTGTAATTAAATAAATTAAATTAATCCTTCCTTTAAAACTACGCATACTTAAATCGAACAGTCGGACACTGAATAAATACGTCAAAGATGTATAGAGCAGTCCCGTCAAAATAATTTTTGGATAATTGTCAATCTGTTATAGATCGGTGTTGTATTCCCCATCACCGTATCCTTTTCCCCTGCAATGACCTCTATTTTTGAAGGAAATATTCAGTCTCCCTTTAGCATAGAAGGCGACGTTTTTGAATAGATAATCAAGAACCAGTTCGTTGCTTAAATTGTGAATTGTTCATTTAAAAAAGGTCCAAACCAGGTTAATGATGCACTAATAAGAACTTTATTTTTGGCCATATTGCTGTACTACGTACAAGCGGGAAATGTTCCGGTTACAATGTGGCCCCAATATTGCCAGGATATACATTGCCCGTCCATAGATAGGGCAACACATTGCCGACAATATTGCCGGCAATGTGAAATCTTTATTGCTCGTTTACGAGCCCCTTAAGATACATTTTACGGGATACAACTAGCGCTGCTTATGGAGAGCCGAGAGATTTGGTCCTCAAGGAGTGGGGGAACCAGTCACGCTGCCATCTTTTCGATGTATTAGAACCTTTCCTTTGAAAGACGAAATGACTGTGAGAACATTATTCTAGTACCTATCGTTCACTGACTAATAACAACGCGAAGAAATAACAATGACATTTAGGCAATGCAGGTATTCGTTGTCAATAATTGTTTTGATTTTCCTGTAACCCACCATTGTTGGCTTGAATCTTTATAGGCGTTAAGTAAATGTACTAATAGATGTCAGTATTGAAATTCATTGCAGTCTGTTAAGTAGTTTTTGAGGCTGTTCTGTGTAAATAATTCGACAAATATGCATGTTATTGCATTTTTTTATGGATCCGAAATTGAAGTAGTAAAATATGTGGTGTGTTAAGATGGTGTTCAAGAAGATACAGCTGATAAGTAATCGAAGACGAAAAGGAATAAATAATGAAATGAAAGATAACAAGAAGACAGACTCCATACAAGATAAAACAGTGTTACTATTTAATTCTTTGCTAACGTCAAAGTCAAAGTCATTAATAAACATCAAAAGGACCAGGAATTTAAATATGAATACACTGAATGAGATTTAAAGCGCTAAAATTTCAGATAAGTTGGTATTACAATTCAGGTTTAAATTATAGCCTGTTTCTAACCATCTTTAATTATCTGTTGATCAAAAATAATGTTATTTTTTTATTTTACGTAAATTGTCGTCAGTGAAATGCTTCCACAGGGAATTTCGTACCACGGTAAAAGGACTGAATTACCGTATAGGTCAACCACGCCCAACCAATGGCCAAGTCATTACTGGCACGGAGAGCCTCTCCTGTCCTTTCCGCTCTCCACGTAATAGACTTATTACGAAGTATCGATATCTCCGAAACTACGAACATACTTTCAAGAGACTGAGCGATCATATATAGAAACCAGTATGAAGTCCAATAACATTCTGTTTCATATAAAATGATTTGGAAAATTATTAAAGAATGGACTTGAATAAATTAAGATTTCGCAACCAGCTAATTATGTATTTGTAATAGTACAAACAATTCAATGAAGAGAATAAAGCTGTCAGAAGTAATGAGACAAGTTATATAACTGACAGTATTTAAATCAGTCAATAAATTACAAGATAAGAAGAAAAGATATCACGTACCAAATGGTCCGTTCAGGTCCAACCAACATAATTCAATAAAAAATGAAAACTCCAACAAACAATAGTTTAATTGAAAAAATAACACAACGTTATGTTCCATTTTGGACCTGCTTCTGGTATAAGACATAAAGTATCCTACGAGTGTAGCGTAACACTTTCAGAATTGACTAGCTATGCCCGCGACTTCGCACGGGAACAGCTCTGTTTATTTTGCCCTAAAAACAAAAGTACACTATCATTTATTTAGTACAGCTTCACGGCAAACCTTGTAACCCGCAGCTGGTTTTGAACAGGTGCTGCTTTCACACGTTTTCAACAATAGATGGAGTGAGAATTCTGCCAAAATTACGCTTAAAATAACAAACGAAGTGGGATGAATGGCATAACAACGTCTAATACGACTTTTAACTCGCAGTTGGTTTTCACGCCGCCTTTCTGGAGGAAATTTAATGGATTTATAAATATTTACATTAATATATTCTGAATATCGAAATCAAACATACACGAAAATTTAGGTTAATATTCCTGTTTCAACCCCTGAAATTTTCATTGAAATCCGTTGAGCCATTGCAGAGCATTAACAGATCAAGGTATAGGCAACCCACATGACCTTTTGGAGATTCAAACGCACGTATTACAAGAAACCTTCCCGTAGAATTAATATTTATATTATACTATATAATTATCTAAATGAAATATGCACGAATATTTAAGTTGGATTTCCTGTTTTTAAACCTGTATTTTTGATTGAAATTCGTTGAGCCGTATCGGAACCTATTCGAGACAAACATACGGACAGATTGGCAGACAGATAGATAGACACAGACACTTCAATTTTATTTATTGGTACAAATGAATATCTGAAAATATAAACATAATAATTTTTTATGTTAACATCATATTTTATTTATTGGAATTATATAATGTAAATGTCTGATATTCGAGTCATTAACTCTTAATTTAATTTATAAATAATAATAATAATAAAATTTAAATTTTTATTGTATTGTATTTACTACAGATGGGCATTGGCTCGGTGGAAGTTTGCTGATAAAATAAAATAAAAACACAAAGATAAATAATTATGAGGACTGGGGGCTCACCTGACTGAGTCGGGAATGCCTCGTACTTTCTTTTTTTTTCAAAGTTCTCACATTCCGAGGCACCTTCACCTATTTTAGGAGGTGTATGTAATGGGGTCTAAGATCTTAGGCACACGGTAAGAGTTGTCCGCTGATCCCGTTGGATCATTCAGCCAGCTAGCTCCTTAAACTGACTCCAAAAACAAACTCATCTAACGTCATTCAGAAAGGCATAAGACAGTGCTGAATAGCCCATACTACCTAATGGTAGTTTTTATATGGTTTTCCCTGTATCTGTTTTGGGAAAATCTCCTGGTAGGTCCTAGTCAACCATTGGCTACCTTGCTCTACCTTCGACGTCCTTCCTTTCAATTCCCCTCCTATGCTATTAAAGGAAGTTGCCTGTTTCAGGATCACCTCCATGCAATCTGTTATCCCCCCACCTTCCAAAGTACATAATTCACCGGTTCTGGTTTGTGATGTATTTTTATCAGTCGGTTGACAAATTTTATTTTTCAAGTATTGTTTCATTTAATTCACTATTTTCAAATTAAAATTAGCTCTGTGTCACACGTTGTTTAAAAGTGAACTGCGTTTTGACACTCTTAGTAGTCCACAGACTTGCATCTCAGTTTCTGGAACATCCAAGACGCACAAACTTTAATTAATTGCAGCACGAGTGTGTAGGTCTTAGTGCAATTAGCAGAGCATAGCGTTGGCAAATGAGGGCAATTTCATAACAATGAGAAGCTGACGACGATATGAAGCGAGAGCACTTACAACATGTTTTTTTTTTCGGGAAGTGTTATACAACACCTGCGCAATGCCGTTGATATGGAGTGTAGAGAGAGAGAGAGAGAGAGATCAGGACCGCTCCGGGGTTGCTGCGAGTGCGTGTTGATAAATGATGTAGAGGAGTGGGAGTAAGGTACATGGAGGGTGGGGGGAGGCGATTTTTACGTTTCGTCACGCAAGCCTGCCAACCTTGTTTGTTACGCATCGCTCCACGCCCCCTCCTTCCGACAACAAACAATGCGAGTGAATCTCCCATTGCCAGACAGGAGAAAACGGGAAAATTTCTCGTTCGCGTATAAAAAGCGAATAAGGACAGCTCTCCCACGTCACTTGTCAGTACTCCGGCGTCTGAGAATCCAGAGAGGAGCTTCACCCACTATGTTCTCCAAGGTGAGTGTTCAAACACGTGTTCAATCACCCGTCGTGATCCTACAGCAGCAGCAGCCAGCCTATGACGCGTTCCTGTGTTGAACACTGAGCCGGCTGCTATTTTAAAATTTTGCATTGGCGCCATAAAACGGACAATATTTATAACAACAGTTAACTTCACTCGACATCCGTCACTTTGTCAATTACCAACAGACAAAACTAGTAAAGATGTGCAGTGCAAATCTAAACAAATAATTTAACATGGTGATAAAATCATAGAAATTGGTTCATTAGCGGACGAATTATCGTCAAGTTCAATGCACAACATTTGAGATATTCTTCTGGAACAGTATTTGACTTCTACATCCATAAGTTTAATATTATGCCAATGATTACAAAACGATTAAAAAACAGTTCATCCAGAAATTAAATTAAATAAACACGTGCTTTAAGAATTTTTGATTCTCATATCCACATTTACAAAACCCCACAAATTTTAATGAAATTTTTATTAAATGACTGATTTTCATTTTGTTGATACTGATAAAAAACTGGTGTTAAATCAGCCACAAATTTCATGAAATCAAAATTATATTTTACTTTTATTACAAATATTTTAAGTAACTTTTGGTATGTGCCATTGTAATCTACAATTAAAAAAACAAACAAATTAAGAGAAGCATTACAAAAGTAAAATAGGTATGAAATTTATACAGTATAAAAAAGTAAATTTGGTTATAATTTGTTTTGATTCGTAATTCTCTTTGTACATATCTTTATTTACCAAACTGAAATTTTTGGTTTTATTAAATCATTATCATTAATTAAACCTTTGGAACATGCTATTGCGGCCGATTTTCTCAGTATGATACAAATATTCGAAATATTTTTTTTCTATAATTAACCCTTGATTTTGATCTAAAAACTTCACAAAATGTACGAGTGCTATTATTTTTCTGAAGAATATAAACTACTTTAAAAAATATTTCTCGTTATTGAATCTTTCAAATTGTATTTCGATTTCGCTTGACGTCACAGTACGGCTGTAAGTTTCAACCAAATTTGGTGCACACATATAACTTACATTCCAGGATAAATAACTTGGGAGTAGCACATATAGAAGTGGGGTGGTAAGGGAGACATGTAAAGAGGAACCGAAAACGACCGATATTGGTGTCGAATCCAACATTTTGGTGGTCGCTGAATTAAGTGACAGTTATTAGTGTTTCATTTTTTCCTGTTTCGATCTAAGAAAAATAAATTGTTGCGCAATGCCGGTCAGTCAACTAACGGTAAATAAAAATGCTATCAGAAAACATGTTGGTAGAGATTGCTTTAGTGTGAATTAAACCATGTGATGAACAATACAAGAAGCAGGGTTAAATTAATTCTAATAGAATTGGTTGTGTTAACAGTCCGTGAAACAGGTTGACGTATTTACAAATGGTTTATATTTACTAAAATTTAAATTACAAAATTAAGAAGAGGATTTAAAAGAAATTTTTTGATTTAAATTCTATACATAAAATGGTAATAGTTTACTCACATGCCTAGAAATATCTCTTAAATTCAATGAGGCCTGCAACGGCATTCTACACATTCAGGTTTACTTAAGATTAAGAAATTTCAAGAGTAATATATCTTTGTTTGGAGAACTGAGGGCGATAAGCTAGGATGATAAATCAGCCCAAGTGATTGATGAAGGCGGACCCTTTAGGGGGTTTCAACGTCAGGACCTTTACTGAAAATCAATGCTCCAGTTTTGTCTATTACGAATTTATTAAATTTTTGCATTCCTCAATATTAATTGATTTTGTAAATTTAAAATATTAGTTTCGAATAGTCCGTAGGACACCGTTTAGCGAATTAATTTTAAAGCGCATTCCTTCCGATTAAATCCGAAGGAAAAGTACGTGACAAATTCCCACATTGAAATATCTATCTTCAATTAATAATTTACAATAAATAAAATTGAAGTGACTGTCTGTCTGTCTCTCTGTCTGCCTGTGTGTTTGTATCGAATAGGATCTAAAACGGGTCAACGAATTTAAATGAAAATTTGAGGAGATTTAACTTAAATATTCCTGCATATTTAATTTCAATATATTACAGAAGATATCTTAACATTCCTACATTCAAGTCTTCCAAAATTGAATGCGGGTTGCCTATACTCTTGATCTCTTTATGCTCCGAAAGGGCTTAACGGGTTCCAATGAAAATTTCAGGGATTGAAACAGGAATTTTAACTAAAGATATTAATGCATATATTTAGAAATCCATTGAATAGCCGCTCGAAAGACGGCGTAAAAACCAACTGCAAGTTAAAAGTCCTATTAGGCGTTCCTATACCAATCAGACCACCTACTGTGTTATTGTAGCGTAGTTTTGGTAGCATAAGAGAGAGAAAGAGGAGGGGGGGCGATTTTTCTCACTCCATCTATTGTTGCCGTAATTAGCCTATTGGTGGCGGAGATCTTTGGATCGCCGGTACGATCTTTTTTTAAATTTGTTTTATCTATCGCGTGAAGTAAAATTTAATATTTAATAATTGCTCATTTTTATGAGCTCCGAAACGTGTGATAGTTCAAAACAAACTGCGAGTTATAAGGTGTGCCGTAATTTTTTATATATTCAATGAATTCAACTTTATCAAAATTCTGTACCTGTTGTTTCGTTTTTAGGGCAAAATAAAAAGAACTATTTCCGCGCGAAAGAAGTCGCGAGCATTGCAAGTTAATTATATATTTAAAGCAAACATTACTTTTATATCCGATATGAAACTGTAACTTTATACTTACTCATTATAAACATATTAGACATTTTAAAATATTCGGACTGTTCAAAGATATAACAATTTATTATTATTTGTCACTAATCATGTCGATGTACGACGTTTAAATATATAACCCCCTCCTTTATATTAAAAAAAAGGAACGTTCCCTAATATTTTTAGTACACTCAAATACATGGCACGTCGTTTCTCTTAAATATTTACTGAAGAAAAAACACTTACTTTTTTAGATTCTGTGGTTGGCAGTCCTGGTGGCTGCTTGCAATGCAGGCAATCTGAATCCCTCTTACGGAGCTCCCCTTTCCGGAGGTGGAGGCGGTTTTGGAGGGTACCAGTCAGGCTACGGAGGACAATCGGATTATGGAGGACAATCAGGGTACGGAGGACAGTCAGGAGGATACGGGGGAGACTCAGGACATGGTGGAGGATATGAAACGGTAAGTATATACAAATTAAGTGTAGAGTAGTTACGAACTGTCATTATTTAATGAAGATGAAGCACAATATTTTCACAGGGTGGATCAAAAATGTGCATTCATCTTAAATTTTGAGGTTTCAATTAATATTTATCATGAGAAATGATATTTTTTTATTCAACATGTAGAGTGTAATTTTGATAATTTTAATTTTCACAAAACACAGGTATTTAATTATACAAACTATGGTAAAGCACTTTAACAGAATAAATTATATTTTGTCCTAAAATTTAGCTTGCTGTTTAGACTCTCCATTTAATTTATCAGAATTGACATTTTCTTTCTTTCCAAAATATAGTTGGTCTTTATTCACTAGCATTTTCAATTAAGGCCACAAGTTTTACTACCCGTTTACCTATTTATTTAGTAAAATACTAAATATTCTTGCTCCTATAAGATTTTACTCAATTATAGCTGTAACTAAACTTTTCATTTATAGTTCAACGCTTACATTGTTCTATGGTTTGTTTTCTGAGTATGGTTGAACTATAATGCATCTTACTAGCCTTCTTCATGCAAACGATTCCACAGTTAAAGGATTTATTTTATCATCTTTTGGAATTACAAATTTATGTAACTATTCAAACTACGAATTTCTTGGAGTATTATTTACCGGCTGTTCTCAAGCCCAATTTTTATTAAAATATATTCCAAAGCATTGAAATATATTTTTTAATGTTGTAAGAAAAATGTTCTTCTTGTCAACATTGAACGAATTAATGAAAACTGATGTAATTAAATTAGGAGCATAATCAATAAATAAATAAACCGATAAGTAAGTGCAAAATTAAAAATATAGCCAATTCGTCCCCAAAAATATTTATTTAATATACTCAAAATAATATATTTTTTAAAATTTTTATAGTTACTTAAAGTCCATAAATATATATACGAAATAAATATTGATTTTGTTTTCTGACAAATTGACGGAATTTTTATTTATTTAGGACCATTTTGTTTTAAGCAATCATAATTCATAGAGCTAAGCCCTTTTAATAATTTTACTCCTTTATGGAGTCATGAGTTATAAATGGTTTAATTTGATCTTAAATTTGAAATTTGTGCTAGTCATGATTCAAAAGATTAATGTAATTCAATAATATTATGAAGACTTATTTTATAATTTTGATTTTATTAACAAGAGTTTTTAATGCAACAGTATATATATATATATATATGTATATATATAAATCTATTACATATTCAGACATAAATTATGGGGTCAGAAGCTACTGATTAAATGTTTTGAAGAAAATCTAATCGTATTAATTTTTTCTGCATATTTCGGAAGATTTTTTATTATTAGACACTCTTTAGTTTCAAATACAGCAATGTTTACAGTTTCCTACAAATTCATAAATTTTAGTAAAGACATTCATAAAATATCGATGATAATGATGAAAAACCCTTGGTTTTAAAACTGTCACAAATTAAATAAAACCAAAATTATATTTAATTTTTTTTATAAATTTTATCAAAAATTTGGGGAGCGTTCGGCATATGCTACAGTCATCTGAAACTTAAAAAGCAAATTAGTTGAAACATTACATTATCATCAAAATTAAAATCAGTCATTTAATATTAAAAAATCATTGAAGAAAATGACGGTTTTGCTTTAGACAGAGCATTTTTTCCTAGTCACAAGTATAGCAATAATTTAATTAAGTAAACTGTTATGGTAACATTTATTTACATTTTGTTGCTCAATCATTTGATATACCATCAAACTAAGAATAATAGTTCATTATCCCTTTGTTTCTTCAACTTCTCCGCCGTTCCCCATCCCTTCAACTTTATTTAAAACTATTTGAGGAAGACGTTTAAATGTATAAAGAAAAAAATCCATATTTCCGAGTTAAAAATTTTACTTCCTCGTAACAGCAGGAAAGTTCACGCTCCAAGGACCAAAGCATTTTCTTGTTCTTCGTCATTATCAATCTGCTGTAATTAAGATGAAAGTGAAATGCTTTCCTCCATGCAACAATCGGAACCCTTGGCTCGTGACGTCCGAATTCCGCGCACAGCGTCTCGTTCGTTCAGTTAGCTTTCAGTTGCTCAATTTCTCCTTGGCGCAGAAAGGCATGTGCCATTGGCCTTACTCGAGAATCTTTCAATAATTGGCGGCACCACCACTTAGGTGTTAACTTTCATTTAGACAATAGCAAGGGCATTAGGGAGTAAAAGTTTGATGAAAGCGTCCCACTTGTAATGGCCCCTTATCGTTCCCATAGTGTCCAAGCACAGGACGTATCCGATTTGAGCGTGACTTGAGACAAACGTTCAGGCTGGAGCTGCAAACGCAATGGCCTGACAATACTGCCAACGAAAGTAGAAAAACAAAAAGAGTTCGAAGAAGCTGGTAGCCATATCAGCCTTAGCAAGTTTGGATGCTTGTCCCGATTGTAGGGGACAGAGATTAACCCGGAAGTCTGGGTTGATGTGATGACATTGCAAGTGAATGGTCCGTTCCTAAACTGTCTAGATGAATATCTTATTGTCTATTGTCCCTACTGCAGCTCACATGAACTCCACGCTGATGTGAGAAACGTCCTCGAGAGACATTTTCTCAAATTATTCTCCCGTTATCGAGTTATTTTTGGGTCTTTAAATGAATGCAGATGCGAAGATAAAAGTTTTCCGTAAATACGAGGGTGGTTCAATAAGTAATGCTTCTTATATTTTTCTCTTTCATTTGTCAAGGTAATTAAATGCCATTTACACAGCATAAATCCACAACATTAATTATTAAATTTTCACTTTTCACTATATCTACGTTTTCTTTCCACGGGTTTTGTCAACATTTTAACGGGTACATCTATTCCACTGCTGTAAAAAGCGTGGTCATTGACGCACTGACATTTTCACGGCCTCCTCATCTTCACAGTGAATCCCAAGATGAGCTTCCTTTAGCTTTTCCCAAAAACACCTCTCCCTCCAAATTGAAGTGCTGCAAGGGTTCAGACGCTATTATTACCATCAAACACATCAACTATGGACGCAGTAAATTTCGTACCCTCAACGAGATGGACTGCTCCCCGAAACATAAAAATATATTCTAAAATTCTTAAAATAGATAAATTTATATAGTGAAATTTAACATAAAATATCAGTCGCCAATAATCAGTTGCAGTTGGTGCGGCTTTAAATAAACCGAAAAACAAACAAAACGGTTATTATGAGGCACTCCGAAATCTACGTCATGCAATAGACACCAAAAGCCCAGGGAATGCTTTCACATCGAATTATTTGGACTCATGACAACGCCCGGTCACACAAACTCAAGATCGGATTGTATGCCAAGAAATTTCATCTTCTGAAGAATTTTCTTGCTGGAAAACATTTCAACGAAGGCAGCGATGTGAGCCCAGAAGTGCAGACAGGTGGAATCTTTCTTTTACGAAGGAATACGAGACCTGGTTTCTAGTTAGGAGGGCCTGAATGACGACGGGGACTATTTGGAGAAGTAGTCTGAAGTGAAAGACAATGATAGTTAACAAAATCGCTGGAAAATGATGTACTGTTATTTTTGTAAAATAAATATTGGTACTTACTTTAAAAACAGCCCTCGCATATTGAGACATACAGTGACTAATTATTTATAATTACATTATAATAAAAATGAGATAAGCAGTACACATTTTCTCGTCAAAAAACTTAAGTGCAGGTCTCGCCTCAGATTCCTGGTTGGGAGGCATTTTAAACATCATCATCTTTTAATTTTATTTAATGACCAGGGTTATTATGTTTATCATTTATGTAATGTAAACTGTACATTTCCGGAACATGTGATGACGAGTTTGGGATGTTTTCTGTTGCAGCCGAAGGCTTACGAGTTCGGCTACGCCGTCCGCGACTTTGGCAGTGGTAACAACTACCACCGTCACGAAGCCAGCGACGGTAACGTGGTCCAGGGCGAGTATAGAGTGGCTCTTCCCGACGGCCGCATCCAAGTGGTGAGCTACACCGCAGACTGGCGCAATGGCTACCGCGCTACAGTGCGCTACGAGGGCACGGCGTCGCATCCCGACACCACACCCAACTACGGCGTCGCGGCGCCTCAGCCCTTCAGCTTGCCCCAACATCAGCAGCAGCAGCAACCTGTCTACGGACCTCCAAGCTACCACTGATGGACCAGACTGCGTGATCGAGTGCGTGTGGATGATGTATTCTACCTTTATGCTACTCTGTTGTGAATAAATGTTTTCTACTTTACATTTTAAAATGATGCATCACCTTAATTTACTTCATCCCAAGAAGACTCTTGTCTATCGAGAGTCGATTCCAATACATTAAATTTGCTATTACTGTATCTGGCCTCTTCAGACAGCAACAATCTTAACACAACAGCGGGGTTGACGAACCTTTCCATATGCACGAGCTAAATATTACAATTATATTTTTGGCGTGCGGGAAATTCTTAGCAGAAAGTAATCACTAAAAATTAATTGTTAGAAAATTTTATTAAATTTAATTATAGAGTTGATTTAAAATTTCACTACATATTTATATACAATACACGTATAACGGTAAACACTAATTATAACTTTTATCAATGTTGTGCTTTGGATTGCAAATATCGGGTTCACAAGTCGTAGGTTTGAGCAACGCTCATGCCGCTCAGTATTCATTAGCCAAATTATTTTAATACCTAACTTTTATAAAATTTATTTTTGACAATAATGACTCGCACCCAAAAGTTGTCGATTCACGTAGAGAAGGCAGAGCGACAGGGTAAAGCACGATCTCACTAATGTAGGTTTTCTAGGATGTTACCTGCATCTCTTTTAGGTGAAACATCGGGGAGGATATTTAAACTATAGCCCGGGTTACCTTTGGCTACCTTGATGTACCTTCCAAATCCCCCCTTCTTATTGTATTAAAAGGGAGGTGCCTGTTTCACAATCACCATCATGTGACAAAAAAAGTATGGTTCAATAGACAGGATTTAATATATTTACTCACCTATAACGAAATTCTAGCTTTTATGGTACCTGTCATTCTTTTTGGTCTGCAGTATTTAATCCGACAGTAATCTCTTCGTCAACATGTGTTTAAACCATCAGATAGAACACATTTTTGAAAATTTATCTTTTCACGCCCCATTTTATAGAAATGAACGCTGAAAATAATTTTTTAGGAGGCTAAATGGAATGCTGCCGAATTAACATCGCAATTCAAAGAATGCGCCTTTCACTTTTGCATGAATTATTATTTCAAATACATTTGTTCAATGTTGAATTAATGGATAAATATTTCCTTCAGTATGCAATCAATTGCGATACACGGAATATATAAGATCTCAGAAATTCGAAATGGAAATATCAAAACAATGACAAGCTACGACGCAATGAACTTGCGCATGTATTGATGCGTAACTCAAATGCCACATAATATTCAAACGGTCAGGCTGAAAATTTGGGACTGTATATTTATTTATGTGGGAGGCCCAACTATAGCTAAGAACCAGGTGATTCCATAAATACAAAACAAAAATTATTAAAATTGGCCAAGCCGTTTGGAGATGAAAAATTACGAACACACGCCCAATAGAATTTTATATCCAGGAGAAGTCGGGGCGGAAGGAAAATTATGGAAAAAGAAATCTCACTTCATAAACATATAAAACATTAGTTTATTCTATCATTTACTTAATCTAATATCAATATAAAATAAAACAACGAATTTAGATTTTTGATGAATTTTTAAAAAGATTCGGACAAATTTCCCGTTCTGACCCCCCGGGGGGGGGATGTTTCGTATTTAAAATTAATGCAATAAAATTAAATTAAATTTAAGAATCGTCTGAACATCTTTTTTGCTTTCTTTGCTATATTTATTTACTGTGTCGGTTTATCGCTTATAAATTTTCCTTTTGCAAAGAGATTCTTTTTTGCAACTGCAGTCTTGGCTAACATTTTACCCTTTTTTCCGTTCACTTTTTTTCTTAATCTGTTCTTTTTGGTTACAGCTTCCTGTCACTCATGTCATCGGTTATTAAAATGGTTATGATAAAAAATTTGGGATTATAAGTTTCTTTATATAAAAAATTAAAAAATATATTTGCAAAATAAGGTCGATTTTTTTTTAAATTCAGGATCTTGACAACAGCGCCACCTACCAGGTCCAACTACAGCTAAGAACTATCCAGGTGACGCATTAAATACGAAAAAACTCATCAATATCGATCAAGGAGAAGAATTACGAACACACACAGACCGTAATTCTATGTATTAATATATGTAATGGAAGCCGGGATAATAATTAGACACGAAATATGTACACGTTTGATTCAAAATTTAAAGAAGAACGTAGCCCGTCGAACTAACTGGACTAGTAGAACCCTGCTACAGCAGTCCGTCAGGTCCTCCAGAAACAACAGTTGAATATAAAGTATTTTTAAGTATATTAATAATTTGTATATTTGACTATTTTCTGTAGTCGATGTTATGAGGTTTGTGGACGTCATTGAGAAATATAGTCACCAGAAAGCCATCACGAATGAATCAGTCGCGGATTTGAACTCGGGATCACTGGGCCTCTACAAGTGAATTAGTTCTGCAAAGTCATAACTGCCTTCGTTTTGTGTACGACTTGACTGAGCTACAATAACAGCAGAACCTCTCGGTACTTTATTGGAATAAAGGAGCTCGTGCAACACCTTCAAGTTTAATGAATGGCCGACCACAATCGGCTGTTAACGACCTAACCTTTGCCAGAAGCTGCCACTGAGGCAACAATAGAAGGCACGTAGCAAATAACAGCCGCGATCTTCTCCGGCCATACATCAAATAAATGCCACACAGTTCAAGTTGAAGCTGTATTTTATCGAGAGGGACCTGCTCCTGAGAATCGTAACTGACATTTACTACGGAGGGTAAACACAATACAATCGGCAGTTGCGGCAACAGCTTATCGTGGCGAAATTTACGACATATCTACTTTCAAATGATGAGTCCAATTCATCATTTACATTAACCAACACAATAGGAACGAAAGGTCATAAATCCAGATTTTATCACCCCGGTGAATTTTGTAATATACTGTCTCATAAACACTAATGTTACGAAAATTTCTAAACAGAGTTGAAGTCTAGTCAGACGATATATAATCATTAAATAACGCAATGAGACCATATTATCCCGTCATCAATCTTTACGTCAACATTGACAACATCGTCACATATCAGAAAGATAATTCCATGTTGCAGTCATTTTTCATTTTGCTTAAATTCAAATTATTCTGAAATATTGACAGATTTATTTATTTTATTCAATTTTTTATAAATTAATTTTAATAAGACGACATATCTTATTTAATTAGTTTAGCTATACACAATATTTTTTCATCGGAAAATTGCACTTGCGAATAGTTTTACTTGTAATTCGAATTTTGGGAAGGAGTACATATGCCGTAAAGACGGTGAATACAAGCAGAAGTTAATGGGATGACGTGTCTGGAAATTTTATTTCAACAACCACAGAGTCCATTAGAGACCGTGTATAACACACAAAAAAACCCGAAATACTTAGAGGAGGAAAAAGAAAGCTACGATAATCAGAAGTACAATGATAAAGCATCCTGAGGCGAGGGCAGACCGATTAAGTCTTTACAAAATAATGAAATCGTAATAGGAAGTGACTATTGGTACGTTATATCATACATTTAGTTACTGTGGTTCAAATAACAAGCAATATTTTATAGGATTACTAGCTGCGTTCCCTGACGTTGCCCAGCAATTCATTAATATTAGCCCTCTGCGCTATTTAATTAATCAGTAATCTCTTTGTCAACACGTGATTAAAGCATCAGACATATTGTCACATTTTTGAAAATATACATTCCCACATCCGCTATCACCGAAATCACACAAATTAACGCTGAAAATAAAATGTTTTATTTAAAAGGTTGGATGGAATGCCGCCGAATCAAAAAGTGTATTAATCGTAATTCAAACAATGCACCTTTCACTTTTGCACAATATATTTCAAATACATTTAATTTCTTCGATGTCAAATTAATCGATAAATAATTCACTCAGTATGCACGCAATTATAAAACACGGAATATGTCAGAAATCGGAAATGTCGAAACAATGTCAAGCTACGACGCAATGAACTCGCGCAAGTGAAATGCTACAGTTTATTCCAAAGGACAGACCAAAGATTTTGGATTACGTGTTTTTATATGAGAAATCCAAAATAATATTTTCAAAACTTGGAATCTCCAACAACTTCTATAACTTTTCACATATTTACAGTTTTTCTAATATTTATTTCTCAGGACATTTAACCGCCTATTCATTTAAAAAATATTATGTACCCGTTGAATAAAAATTCAGAAAATAAGTCGATATTCAAAATTGAGAGTTAATCTCAGTGGCAGAATATTTTACGTTATTCACATATATGACCTATTTGTATGGAAATGAAGGTTTTTCTGTCAGGTAAATAAAAACTAATTAACATAATAATGTACCAATTAATAATAATAATTTTAAAAGTAATAATAACCAATGAGTTGGTCACAAATATTGACAACGACTACAATTGATTATCAAAACGTCTATCATTCAACTTTAAAATGCTTTTTTGGTAAATGTCTGATTTTCGACTCTTTAACTCTTAGTTTAATTTATAAATAATAATAATAATAGAATTAAAATTTTTATTGTATTGTATTTACTACCGGTGGGCATTTGCTCGGTGGTAGTTTGTTGATAAAATAAAATAAAAGCACGAAGATAAATTATAACTAACTTAAAATGGGCGCTGCGGGAGTTTTCTCGCAGGCGCTTCAGCCCAGAGTGACTGCGGGGCTCACCTGATCATGTCGGGAATGCCTCGCACTCTCTCTGGGTACTTTTTATCAAAGTTCTCATATGCCGAGACACCTTCACCTATTTTAGGAGGTATATGTACCGGGGTCAAAGACCTTGGGCTTATGGCAAGAGTTGTCTGCTAATCCCATTGGATCAGTCGGCCAATTGCCTCCTGAAACTGGTGGAGACACGGAGAAGGGAATGCTGCGACCCCACAGCAGACTCGTCTCCCGTCATTCGGAAGGGCGTGAGAATAGTACACAATGCCAGACCTACCTGATGCAGGTTTTCTAGGGTTTTCCCTGCATCTCTTTAGGTGAAACACCGAGTAGGATCCTTAAATCATAGCCCGGGGGCCCTAGTTAACCCTTGGCTACCTTGCTCTACCTTCCGAATCCCCCCCTTTTCAATTCCCTTCCTATGCTATTAAAGGGGAGTTGCCTGTTTCAGGATCACCCTCATGTAGCCTCTTAACCAAAAAAAATATATATATAACTAACTTCAGGTAAGTAATATAAATCAGTAGCGTAAAATGAGAAACAAAGCCATGGCAGAATTAGTATCATAATTTATATTTAGTGTAAATAGCGAGTATCGCTATTTGCATTTACTTTTTCCCTTTTCATAAATTCATATTGAAAAAATTACCAATACAATTCCCATTTACATTGACTTCCGTAAGAAAAAAATGATAAATTAATTTTTGTAAAGATAAAGAAAAGTAATAAAACTGAAACACAAAATAATTATTCATTGATGATTTTGTATTCCATCCTCAACGATTTCATCAATCGTCATTTTAATAAAAGACTTATTAATTATTTTCTAAATTATTAAGTTTTGTAATTCTGGAGCTTTCAGCACTATTGTCATAATGAGTAACAAAATGCAATATTTTAGGTAATTATTAATTAGTTTTCTTAATAAATAATAGAAACATTGGGGATGTATACTAAACTTCCAAAAATTATATATCATTCATATTAAGAAATTCTTGAAGAAAAGAGGAATTCTACTGATGTTTTGACGCGCTTCGTATTCCTGACTCTGTGATGAAACCAGAGGCGGACCGTATCACGTGATTCCTAACTAAGTTTATAGTTATCACACGTCCAATTCTCTTGCCCGTCGAATTCGTATTTGTTACTATGACGAAGCTATTGTGGAATGAACAAACGTTGGTTTTTAACTCGTCTGGAGCGGTTCCAATAGTCCATCGGACGTAACGGTGCCATCGGGTTCGCCTTCTCTTTTGGCGACCTTGGCCGTTGACCTGGAAAAGACAAAGAAGACCCTCTCTGTTACGGCGAAAGTGGTTTGTGATGACGCAAGGTTCCCGTGGTCTCGAAAAGAACGGACGTGTTCCTGTCAGCCTACGAGGCTGGATTCTCCCCATTACGCATTTCCCCTGGATGTTCTATGAGCAGAGATCACTTCTATTTCGCTACTTTGCCCATTAGAATGTGCATGAAACGGAACTTTTCAATTCTCAAAACCATTTCTTTATATTGAGATAGGTCTTTATATTCATCAAACAATTATAATTATAAGAGGGATGACGGATTATCGAAATGGATGACGAGCTAAATTTTTAAAAAATTAAGTAACGTTAGCATAATACTTTTGTTTGAAGATCAGGCGTACATCAACTTACGGGTTACATCTTTATCCATTGGATCAGCCGGTCAGTTGCCTCCTAAAACTGCGAAGGCATGGATAAGGGAATGCTGCGACTCCCCAGCAAACTCCTCTCCCGTCATTCAGAGGGGAATGAGAATAGTGCCTAATAGCCCTTACTAACTGATGCAGGTTTTCTAGGGGTTTCCATGCATCATTTTTTTGGCGAATCACCGCGTAGAAGGCTTAAACTATGGTCCTGGGGCCTTATCCAATCCTTGATTCCCTTGCTTTATCTTCCACACCCCTTCTTTTAAGTTCCTTTCCCATTCTATGAAAGGAGAGTTGTTCAGAATAATCCTCATGTAGCCTGTTAGACCAAAAACATTAATAATTTATTACTATTTTCACTTCATAATTTGCATGGTGTACTGTTAAATAACTGTAGATAAATAACATGACCGATTTTACCCTATAGATACAGTTAATTAAATTTCTGTCTATGTGTAACATTATCGAGGACAACGCAGGCCGATCAGCCAATAATCTAAAGCAGGGTTTCCCAAACATTTTGGAACACTTAAAAAAATTAGACATTTAACGGAACCCTTGGCTAATTTTTTAGGTTTGGTAATTCCCAACACTAAAAAATATTTAAAAATATTATTTAGTAATTATTTTTCAATTTAAAAGTGTAATATAATATAAACATAAAAACATTAATGAATAAAGCAATTAATGACCCCTCTAATTGCATATCTTGTTGATATCAGGCAAAATATTTGTATGTTTAATTGCAAAATTTGGTTTGGTGTCAAGCCTGATTCTGCACTTTGACTTCATAAGAAAATCCCACTTCCCATAAATAGGTTATAGAAAACTGAAGTAAAACAATAATAGTTTGTTTTGAAATATATGGGTTCTGTACTCTTCTGACAAACTCGCCCAGAAGTATTTGTATATATATTTCAAATTTATATCGAAACGTTGAATTAATTAAATTTAAAGATTAAAATCTGAAAAAAGGTCATAAATTCTTTATTATATATAAAAGATGTTAAATTCAAACCTTTTAAATATCTAAGTTATACCTCAGTGTATGCTGAATAACTTAATCAATGTAAAAAATATATGAAATGGCGCTGCTGTTTTAAGGGGTTTCATGATCGTTCCCCCATTAATTGAATTAAATTTCCTGCAGAAGTGTTGAATGCGCTGCTTTGTGAAATATTCCTTTTACATAATTTGTGTAGAGTTTTTATTGATATTTTGTTCCAAGTACTAGAGCTACTAGCGAAGGAGGGAAGGAAAGTCAGATTCCTCGTCGTGCAACTCCAAGAAGTGAAGTTTCCGTTGTTTATGCGTGTATTTGTTGTGATCTCTGTGCGTGTCGTGTTTTCACTGTAACGTCCGAATGGACTGACTTCAAATGGAGGGAGGTCAATTTAAGTAAATATTAGAATAATAGCGCGTTTTATACATTTATGATGTATTTTATCTTTTTTCTAGAATTTAAAAAACAAATAATTAAACAATATGTCCTGTTCCGTCCCGATTTCTTCTATTTTGCGGTGGTTTAAATTGGAGTGGCTTTGCTATATATATATATATATATATATATATATATATATTTCGTCTCCACGGATATTATTGAATTAGTGAGTGAGTTTCTGATGAAACTGCATGTTGTACTCTCAAAAAAATATCACTGCAACAATTGAAAGGTTGATTTATTTACAGTTAGTATTAAAATATAACCTACATCGAATATATCATATTATTAAAAACAGTTAAGAGCCATAATAATAAGTATTATTAATGGTTACCATTTGAAATGAACGTTGGGTATCAAACACACCGCGCTGAAAAGAAAAGAACTATTGTTAACTAAATCTCCTTCCTGTCTTTTAAAATTGGTTGAGATTTGGATCTGACCTCTGGTGTCTGGTGAACAAAGATCATAAGTCAGACAGACACTTTTCCAAGGATGATTGCCAAACTAATGTGAGGTGCGAGAGAAGAGTACGTACGCATTGTGAAGAAGTAATTAGCATTCGCAGAAACGGTAATTTCAGCTGCCTTGAATACCGACAATGTCTCTATTTAAGATGAAATGTCAAGGGTATAGTGGCTCTTTTGTATGTGTTTTTTTGCATGGTCAACGACGCACATCGAATTTACCTCTCCGTAGAATATTCGAACAGAACAATGTGACGAGAAATTCTGGCTGCTTTTTGGTAAGGTCAGACAATTAGTACGAGTGAGACCCAACTAGTCATTCGTCGTAACGAGCTTACATATTAGACTTGAGAAATTTCTAAAGCGTCAGCAATGTCTTCATGAATTCGCGGACATGAATATAGAAATTCCATAACACCCCATTCCGATTTGTTTCATAGTGGATGTACACTTATTTAAATCTTGTTAACGCTATGAATTTGCATACAATTATCCTTTCCAATGAGATAGAAATACAATAAAGCAAATAACTTTTTCTTTATTGATATTTTTAATATGCAAATGAAGAGAGATCGGTAGGATCTCCTGAAATATAAATTCAATTTCAACTGGTGCAATAAATTGCGATTATTTGGGAAAAAGGAAAGTACTTCGTTTACATTAAGGAGAAAATTCTTTGCATTTATCTATTTTACGTCGGAATACTATTCCATAGCATCACAATCAACGGTATCATAAAGTCATAGTCTGTCTGTCCCATAATAACGGTAGTAAGTGAATATTTAAACAGGAATTATTGACGAATTCTGCCATAAGCTATGTTGTAGAGGAAAAGTGCGAAACGTTCAATCAAAATCAGTTTGAGGACATCTGTTTTGACACTTATTTCAGTTTTTAGGTTAATCTAATTATGGTAACTATTTAAAAATAATATGTCCGTGAACGATTGTTTTTCTGTAAAAAAACTAATATTCATTAAAGCGACCAATTAACAGACAAAATAGAAGTTTTATTAAATTACTACTTCTTTTCGGTTGTAACTGCCAATGGATACAGAACCAGGAGAACGGTTTTATGTTTTTCTGCATTTATTTTTGTCAAGGTTAATGTTTTTTTATTATTTATATAAAAAAATTATCGTACAGATTATGAGTGTGGACAATAATGATTCAGTATATACAATATTAAAAGAATGTAAAAATAAAATAGAGTATATAATTTACATGATAACATGATGGTAGGTTAATCCATTAGTTTACCTACTTTAGCAGAATCGGTTTGGCATACGACGTGGGTGGGTGAGGGTAGACAGGCGGTGGGTTAATGTTTTCCTTCATACTTTTACAACATCAAAAAACCAAACAAATTTATTTGCACTACCTGACGAAGACCCAAATGTGACGACGAACTTAGTATTAATTGAATAAAACTTCTTTATTGTACCTAAATTGGTCGTTTTGATTTCCCTTTGCAAAGCTTCTTTTGTAGCTTCATCTCCTGACTGAAATTAGTTGTTTGATTTCAGTTGAATATCAACCCATTGTAAAAGTAAGATGACGGAGTTTTCAAGAAAAAATCGAGTTGTGATTCTCCAGTTTTTGATGCAGCAAAATAAAAGTTGTAGCAAAACAATTTAGGTGCAACAGAATGGTAATACCAATAATTTGGAAACGTGTTTCCGACAGTAATTCTCCAAACGAATCTTATGATTGGTCATGTTAATTTTTTTTGAAAAAAAGAAACAAAATTGTGGACGTCAGTGGAAAAATTATGGAGAAAAACTGGAGAACTGAAACACATTCGTCTTAGCAATAGAAGCACCAAGCTTCTAAAAAATGGGAAATTCATAAAACAAGTTTCAAGCAGTATCAAATAATTTATTAGAAAAAAGAATAATAAAGATTTATTAAAAGTGACTCTACTTGAAGATTTAGGTGAAGAAACACAACATAGAACGTATATTACCATATATATTATTCTTTGCAATTTATAAATTTAGATAACATTTTGTCAATAACATATATAACTAACTACATATAAAATTTTAATGTGTGTTGCTTTGCAATTCGTAATTGTATTTGTTACACATGCTTCAGAATCATATTTTCTCAGTTTTAAGTTTGAATATCGGTCTAACAAATCACTGGATGTGTTTCAGTTCACATATGTCTTAGGAAGATAGGGAAATATTGAATACAAACGTTTATTTTTATAGTTAATTTTAATTTGACAAGAACAAAATCGTTATGAATTGTGTATCGAGTGCAAAATATACTCAAAAAAAATTCACAACGAAAAATACGTTAATTAATCGAAGTAGAATTTCAGATATTTTTACATTAAAGTTGCATGAAATAGCAATGAAAGAAATAAAAGAAAAATATGTCCAAAAAATTTAATAACAATAATTAAGACGATATTTCGTCCATAGTCTAGGACACTTAATAGACAATAAATAAAATCTACTGTCAGCCAAATTTGCTGTCATATAAATTAATTTAGTGTAGAATGTCAAAGGCATGCTCTATCTGCAATGAAATGCGACATTAGATATTAATTGAAGAATTTGGAAACTTATTTATAATCGACTGAACACCTCATGAAGATATAATATTTAACGCTTGAAATGTCATATTTTTCGTTCAATAACAGCATTTTATTAAATTTATCATTTATACGTTTATCCCATCGTCGTTTGCAGAAGTAAACAGATACACAGGTAATGAAAATTATTTTGTAACTAAGTGGCAGATATTTAGGAGTTAATGGCTATAGCCATTTTTATGCAAAGAAATATATTATTAACTTAACTAGAGCAAACCCATCAATAAAACTACTTTTTACTTTACGAATACTAGGACTAAATCGAAAATTAAAATATAAAACGGGACTTTATATTATATTGTACAAACTATTTTGGCATGATTTGTTGAGATACCTTTCAGAACTTTATTGTTAAAACCAAAAAACTACGTCTATTGCTAAGCTGTTTACATTTTTAAGATTTATTGTCTGCAACTTGATGCTAAGACGAGACTTTCAAATAAATAGAGGTTGTAGCTAGTCTTTTATTTGTTAACTTAATGTCTCAATAATATTGAGATCAATTTAAACCGATTGCTTTCATATTCCATGCTATTTTTTTTTACAAACATTTACCATACGTTTCAATAATGTAGGGTGGTGTGTGTGTCAGAAATAAAATTTAAAGTTAATTAATGAGATACATGTGCAGTTTCTTCAAAGAAATCTTAACTAGGAAAAATATTTCCAAATTTCCGAGGTACAGCAAAACAATCTGATGTCTTAATAATCTTGGGTTTAAACCGTGAACGATACCCTCCTCCCTAGGCGTCGAAGATAGGGAAACTTGAAACGTACCTGATAACTTAGCGTCACCTCTCTGCCGTCTTCTTTGTAGGACGCTCTCCTCAGCGTCGACAGGTTGATCTCCTTCAAACTCCAGGACCAAACGACGGTTCGCTTCCTTCCCCTTCATTTTGAGAGAGCAGAATGAGCATTCACTCCCGTGTCGAGAAGAATCTAAAAATCGTTCCTTTTAATAGATTTTCTGTAGACTACGAAATCCCATTGCTTGAGACAACCACGTGGGTATTCAAATGTTTTGTTGTTTTCTTGGCTCTCGTTCCACGCGAGCGTGGGTACGGAAATTCCAGGTCATATCCATACGTGTCGAAATGTCAATTAGAGGTGGAATAAGGTCTCGACATACGGGCGCCATTTCCAGTTCCCAATATCAATTATTACACTACAATAAAAAATGGTAAATTAAACGAACACTTCATTTGGATCAGCTTAAACCGACTAGTCAGTCTTGAATTGGCGACGGATTATTCTTATTTGCTTTAAATTTGGAACTCTTCTAAAAGTAACAACTTATTGTTTTTTTAAAAATATAAAAAATTATAATAAAACAACAGTCGAAACGGAGGGCGCCGTTGGTTTTTTCACAATCTGTTAATCTATAAGCAATATTAGTAGTCATTTATAATTTACAGAATTTTCCGTGGACGGTACAATGTAATAGACTTCGCTCATAAATTATTATGTTCACATTAAATTACAAATTTTAAGGGTTGAGTTAAGTAATAATGTAGAATTTTCGATAAATTCCTATATCTAGAGACCATCATTTCTGAATTTAATGCAAAAAAAGTAGTAAAATATCATTCAAAATGTATGTAATGTGTATAATTCTAAAAATTCTATAAATATAATAAATTTCAGCGTATCGAAGATATGGAAACAGACAAGTTTTCAATGTGTCTTCCTTCATATTCTCAGAGCGCCGTTTTAGGGCTATAATAGTCCCTGGTTATCCACAATTAGGTATTCCGGAACCAGCTTTAGATGAGAAATCACGAGTACTTGACGTAAATTATTGCCTTGGATTGTAAGTTTAGAATTATCAAGTTAGAAACGCGAAGTTAAATATGCTTCCTGGTTCAGCATCGAACAAATTCAGACTTTATGGTTCACTACATAAATGGTGACCTTCTGAGCATGGATCCAGAACTGTTCTGTCAGGAGGAAAAACATTGCTTGGTAACTACTGTTATTGGACGAATGTTTGGAAAGGAGTCAGAGGTGGCTCACGATGCAGTGGTGTAATTGACCAACGTTTAGCAAGATGGGAATGAGTCTTCTATCGGCGATATCTTGGCTGGGCTTTCGCAAGAAGGCGACCTCTGCACTCCTTTCGCCGTCCGTCTGCGCTGTCCGTCCATCGGGATGAGTCCTCTCACGATCCACGCCCACTCCTGGTCTGGTCCAGGAAGCCACGTCCCTATATAAACCCCCCGAGGTCTCCCCAAAGGCAAGCCATTGTTCTGAAGCCACTACTGCCGAGAAGATGGCTCTACTACAGGTGAGGATTCGCTTAACTAGCCAAGCATATTCAAGTGGCATGGATTATAATTCTATTTTCCAGAGGTGACTTCTGAAAGACAGCGCAGTGCAGATGTTGTTACTGTGGGAGAGCAGCTGACTTGACTTAAATGACTTTCTAAAATCGACTGACTTTTTTTTAGCAAAGTCTGATTATGGCATCATACATTCAGCAAGGACATTCACCATATTTTTCGTCTGGTGTATTCTTTACGTTTATTGACATTATGATCTGGAAACGACTTCTATAAAATGTGACAGACATTTGAGGCAAGATTTCATGTTTAATTTAAGTGCAACATACAATCGAAGCTTTACATCTGCACCAACTAAGTGGATCAGTTGTCTGAACTCGACTCGGAACCAGGAACTGTAAGTTTTAATACATTGCTGGTGTTTAGATTATTTTTTAACGGAGATCGTGCATTTAATTATTTTAATTTTAACTTCGTAAATTCCATGGATTATTCTAGACCTCATGACTGATTTGAACGTAGATCCAATATTCTTGGATTAATTATTTTCCTAAGGCTTCTCAATTGACAAGTTCTTCATGGGAGATACTGACTTTATGTAAAAAGTTTATTTCTGTCTGGAACATATTAACTAAATTTTAGTTTGGCTTTTAATGTTCCCTGCGTAGTTTATCGAACATTTGACGTAAGTAATTTTTCGGATTATTGAATATTTGTTCTGCCAACTCAATTAACATTTTTACATTTCATGTGAATCGTCAATGTTCCATACAAATGACTATATTTTATTAGTTTTCAGGTCATTACTGGTAGATGTCTTTTTCTTTGCGTCAGTATGTTATTTGAAGGATTATTGACGCCGTTTGTTTAATATATAGACGAGTTTGGCGTCTTTCATATAAATTATTGCATGCTTTAATGATGCTAGTTTTGGATTAGTTTAGGAATACATTCATTAATACACATTCCAAAATACTTAACTTTTTGTATCTTAGCTACGGTTTATAATTAAACTACTTTTTTCCTTAAAATAGATATAATCTTAGGACATAAAAATAACTATGAAATCAATAATTGAAATTAACTCAGGAAAATAAATAAATAACGCAGCACAATTTTAGAATTAAATTTTAAAACAAATTAAAAATAGCAGAATGTGTAGTTCTTTCTTTTGGAATCTCTTCAGATGAAAAAATACATTTTCATAAATGTCAGAAAGTTTAAAGTTAACAGGTTTTGACGAATGATAATAATTAACAATAACAGGGACTCATGTGTTCTATTTAAAATATTCTTATCATTATTCACATTAGTAATTAATAATTAATAGGTCTAATGTGAAACATTTCTTTTATCAACCTTGAAAAATATTTACATTCTTCATCCAAACTTTTACATTTTGCCATAAAAAATTATGGAGGCTTAAATAAATATCTTTTGGAACGATTAAAGAATTTTAACGTTGAATTATAAATTTTATTTATGGTCATTGATACGAGTCATTAAAGAGCGTTTTTCACTCTAAATAATAAATTTTAAATATCTCGATATATTTGTTTAAAATGGTGTTTAAGATTTTCATGAAAAAATTTGATTTAATGCTGCTCACCTCATTGCTTTTTATAGCCAAATAATTTTTTAAGCTATGAATAACCTCAGTAATCTCTTCATATAACAGCATTTATTCTACTTCCTTAATGTTTTTAATGAATGTATTGTTATCTTTATCCTAGAAAATGTGTGCTATTACTTGTTTATCTTATATTTTTAATTCTTACAATCGTAGAGACGACAGTATTTGATAACAAAATAATGTTTTAAGGGACTTAAAATTTGTTGCATGGAGACCTAAAGAAATTGAATAAACATTGTGAAAGCAATTATGAGAGAATCAGAAAGCATGACTGAACCAATCTTTTTGGTCGGTCATGAGAGCGTTGAGTAATTCCTTCTTGCATCAGGATAGACAAGAAATAAATCTTACAAATTGTTTGAAGGATCGTAACTGCATTGCACGAATTTGCCAATTACTCATCTACGTAGTCCACTATCTTGTACATAATTTGCAGTGCATTTCTGTATTGTTTATTTATTACAACACCATAACAAACATCTGAGTGTCCGTAATTTCAGAAATGTATTCTATGATTTCACCACCTACTCTAAAGCATTTATGTGGTAACAAAAACAATAGTAAATGAAGTTCTTACAATGAATAAATAAAACCCAAACTGGGTAAAATAAGAGCATTTTCCCTAGTGGTGACAAGTTGGATTCCTATTAGGATTATACAGATCCAGAGCTAATATTAATATAAACATTAAAATAGAACACCAGAACGAATACAACTCCCACCAATGCGGTTCTAAGTTATGTGATATCGTTTTATGGTATTTATATTTCATTTGTGTGTTTGGAGCGTCTCGGTAATGAAATTTAATTTCATGGTTTGGCAGAGAAGTTGTTATCCAACAATTTGAAAGTAAGACCAATCCTGATGAGTTTGCTTTTCAAAATGAATATTATACTTACTTTAACTTGAGCAATAAATTGAATTATTTTTGTAATGTAATTTAAGAAGTCATTGAAATTACAGAAGGTAAGCTTCAGGATATGAATGTGACTGCAAACATCTCATTTGGCATATTTGGAGAGTTTTGAGAAATATGAAGCTTTATAAAACTTATTATTCTGGAAGTGTTTGTTGTTAAATGATTTTGAATATAGATGAGATACACTAATCTGTTAAACCTGATTTAGGTACGAGTAGAGTTGCGATTGTTGTGTTTGCTGAAAGTGAATTCAGCAGGAACTGAAGAGAGGCTTGTTTTATATAGTTCACCAGCTCGACGAACTTTCACTTTGGTCAAATATTCCCGATCAAGGATAACAAGTAACATATCAATGAAGTTGAAGGGGGCGAGTTTGAGGCACCACACCCCGCTTCACAATGGTTGCGGACGTGACATATCACGAGTGCCTGGTCCAATCCCTTATCTGTTCCAGGTGCTGGGCGTCGTCTGGTTCTCTTCTGCCCTCGCCAAGGCCGGGCTCCTGGGGGCAGGCTCTGGTCAGGGCTATTCCTATGGCCCGGGTGGGGGCGGCGCGGGCGGCGGTGGATTCGGAGGCTCAGGGGCTGGTGGTGGTGGTGGTCCTGGGGGAAACTTTGGAGCGTCAGGAGGTGGAGGCGGAGGCGGCTATGGTGGCGGCGGCGGTGGAAACTACGGAGGAGGAGATCTGTCACAGGTGTGGAAAAATGACAAATAAGGACTTACAGTTAAAACAGACAGCATCCATATTGAAGAAAAATATATTGCTGCAAACGGATCTTATACAAACTCAAAACAGCAACTCAAAAGTTTTTGCATAACTACAGAGATAAATCTTCATTTTAAGAAGGCATTTGAGAAATAAGAACTACAGATTTGAATGATTACTTGTTGACAATAAGATAATCATTACTATAGTTATTAAAAAAACACAACTTAGAAGTACTTCTTTGTCTAGTGTAGAAGACTGCCAATGTGTGAAATATAACTATGCATAAGTTTCATAGATGCGAATTGAAGAGAAGTAAAACTCGGGACTTGTAAAGATTTCTGACAATAGATTAATGCAATTTAAATGGAAATGGTAGCTACATTAATTTTGTTAGATATACATTTACATACTGTCCCTGGTTTTTATATTCAATATTTACAGAAAGTCATTCACTGCAAGACTTCATTACCTTTTATACAAAATAAACTTCAGAACAATTAATTTCAGGAAGCGTAAAGATAAAATTTTATGTGAATTGTTATACTGTATATTTTTGTACAGCATAAAACAGGACCCAGGCATTATTTAAGTTTTAAATTTTCATTATTTTTCTATTTGATCACAAAATACGATCAAACTTTGAAACAGTAATTGCGAATGAATTGCATATTAACCTAATTACTGTTTTTGTTTTAAAATCTCAACTTGAAGATGTTGATGTTAAAACTTTATTTTTGCATAACTCGTCGTATATTAATTCAATATTTTGAACTTTTTTTGAAGATAGTATTATACTGAAACTCGATTTTCGCGGTTGACGTATATTTAGCACTGGAACGCAACACTTTCTTTGAACACACGCTTTGAAGTTACGTGGTATATTACGTTACAAACTAGTACTAAAATTTACTATCAGCTCAACCACCAAATTTATATTATAGCCCTCCTATTAGAAACCACTTTGAGATTTTATATTATATTATCATTATAGGAAATAGTTCATTTTTTGACGATATATATTATTGGAGGTACCGGGTAATATGGAGGTTCGGGATCAGGTGGAGGAGTTGGAAGTCATCATTGTTCCTTTAGAAGATTATGTCTCTTGTTATTGGTAAATTAAAGGTACGCTTATGTAATAATGAGAAATAAGACTTTCATGCAACCAGCTTTTTATTATTATTACGGACGTTAATATCTATGTTTTAGGTTATACATAAGCCTGATGTATCAATTAAAATAGCTTTAATTTCATGTATTATTACAGCCTACACCATACAACTTCCAGTACGCAGTCAACGATGCCTATAGTGGCACAAATTTTAACCGTCAAGAGTCTGGTGATGGAGGAGGTGTTGTCCAGGGCGAATACACCGTACAACTTCCAGACGGAAGAAGCCAGTTGGTCAGATACAAAGCAAGTGACGCTACGGGATTCACCGCAGATGTTCAATATCAGGGAGAACCAGTTTATCCGTCATCCGGAGGAAGTGGCAAGCCAGGAGGAGGCGCAGGTTTTGGTGGATCTTCTGGACAGTTCGGCGGCGGAGGTTTCGGAGGTGGAGGATTTGGAGGGAGTGGACAGTATGGAAAACCCGGTGGTGGATTCGGTGGTGGAGGAAGCTTCGGAGGAACTGGACAATATGGCGGAGGCGGTGGATTTGGAGGAGGGTCAGGAGGCTTCGGAGGAGGCTCTGGTGCTGGTGGAGGATTTGGAGGTAGTGGGCAACATGGAGGCGCCGGAACTGGGGGAGGATTTGGGGGAAATGGACAATTTGGTGGTTCCGGGGGCGGGTTTGGAACTGGGGGGCAGTTTGGAGGCTCTGGTTCTGGAGGAGGATTTGGCGGTAGTGGACCAGGAAGTGGATTTGGAGGCAGCGGGCAATATGGAGGTTCCGGATCAGGTGGAGGATTTGGAGGTAGCGGCCAGTATGGAGGGTCCGGAGCAGGAGGATTTGGCGGTTCTGGTTCAGGTGGGCAGTTTGGTCAGTCTGGGGGATTTGGAACTGGTGGCAGCTCAGGAGGTTTCGGAGGATCTGGAAAGCCATCCGGATCTTATCTTCCTCCATTATAGAAATAAAGATATGAAAATTATGGCAATACCTGAGTCAATGTATAATACACACAATTACGCTTCATTTTCATCCTAATGTCCTGCATATCTTTTTCAAAATAAACGATCTGAGCAATCAGCTTCTTCAGGGAACTTAAAGAACCTCAGTTGAGTCGAGAATAAAATATTCTCACTTATCAGGGAAAAATGCCGATTATAGTCAATAAATGAACAAAATAGCAGGATAATTAGAGTTAATGAAATGCCATGCTTTGTAAGAGAATTTGTGGGAATATTTGCTTTCCGTAAAGGACTAATCTGTACTAACTAATAATAATGAATTGCTACATCTGGCTAGAAGTAAGTCACAACTATTACGATGTTGATGAACTTTGAGAGTAACCGTTATGATTTGTCGCTGATCTTCTATATTGACTACTTCATTTTACCAATGAGAATTATAGAATGGTTACCGAACAATCACACTGGTGAACAAGATGCAAGACGATGTAAAAGTATCTAATTCAGGAATATATATTTAAATAAAAATGTAAAAATCTGTGTTTCCTTTTAGTATTATATTTCGTTGTCCTACTGCTAAATACCTACTTTTATTGCGCTAGCTTTTATAATAAAAGTGAAGCTTTTCTGAAGCTGTGCAACATATTTATCCTATTGACAATGCGCAATTGTGGTAATCTGCGAAACCTTATGAAACCTAGCCGATATTTTTCTGGATATTGGCCGCAATATCCTATTTCTGAAACTCAAAATTGTCATAAACGTTTTTGAGGCCAGAATAAGGCAAAGATTTGACAGCAAACTAGTTACAAATTTTAACAGTGACAGAGGATAATTGTGTATGAGTTTGTATTACATTCACGAAGCATTTCCTCTCATCCTAGTTTCAATTTCGGCGAAGTTCCTTACTATCTTGGAACCATTAAAAGATGTAAATATTAATTTGTTGGCGTCCGAGTACATCAAATTATTATTATTTACTTCTTTCACGCTGGCTAAACTGTCACCTTATTATGGATTGTTTTTTGAGTGCAAGTGTCGATTTTCCTTCAGCGTTTAACCTCCGTTTTCCTGATCAAGGCCAACACATGGAGGCCCTTGCCGAGATTTGCACCCGGCACCTCCGTGATGCTATACGACAACAGGTCGGCAACGTATTAAATAACAAAATACTTTAGTCCAGAAAATAATTTTAAAATAAAACCAATACTCAATATTATAATTTAATAAGTAAAGAGATGAAAGTACAACAGAAAAACAGCGAGTGGAAACGAAAATAATTTTAGCGGCCGCTTCTAAATATTTTAATTGATACAAATTAAACGACGCCTTCAACGACTCATATATTGTAGTCTAAACCTAAAAATATTGTCTTATAAACGTTTTTTTTTTTGGTTTATAAATCACCTAGTCTTCCGAAACGCTAAGTCTAAGTGACTGTCACGTTTGTTTCGTGACTACGAAATTCTTCCTGCAGATGGATTTCCAGAACGAGACGTCAGAGCTCAGCGTAGCGAACAGAATTCTCTATCACCAGCAATTGTAAGTTGTGAAATGGCGTCCAAAAACGGAGAAAAAAATAGCCATTTTTCTACTGCGCAACATTTCCGTTTCTGCTTGTCATTTCCTATGTGCAAGGATTCTCCTAGAAAGTGTTAAAAGTGCACGACCTACGGCACACGAGGAGCTCTCATTCCCACGGCACATTTGTTGCATGTACTTAACCCATAGTTGGCATGTTTCTCGTAAATTTCAGTCAACGGGGTGAAGAATCGACGCTTACGAATGTTAAAAATCGCCTTTCTACACCTTCAATCATGAGGAACGTAAACAAACATGATTTCCTTAAAGAATATAATTGGACACTTAAGTTCAGTTATCAATACGAAATAAAACATCTTTTATTGCCATGCGTGGTGTTATCTGCTACAAATTATACTCATTAGCATTTTTTTCCCATTGTCAGATCTTAAAGAAGTGATTTATAACGCAGACGACTCTAGACCTTACTTGTTAATTCTTCGTCTGACGAATCCTAACTTTAAAGCGAACTAAAAAATAGTGAATAGTGAAGGATATATGAAACAAAAAAATTAAAATTTCATAAAACTGCAAACATTAATAGCAGAGAAAAGTGACGGAAACATGGGTTATGGAGGTTTTTACAAATTGTTTACCAAATAGTTTTACATTGCCTATTTACACTGCTCATTTCTGACTTTAATTTAATTTACCTACTGTTGTATTTAACTATAACTTACTTTTAGCATTTTACGAGACTGAAAATCCTTCATCGCACAATATTTTGACTAAAAAGCAACAGATTCTTCGGTTCACAAGAAAATTACATATTAATAGGTCTTCCACAAATACTCGAAATATAATATACATACAATGAACGATTTTAATTGCAGTGGAGGTCAATCGGTAGTATGCAGTTGAAAGAAGAATTGCAGATCTTCAACCAGTCCAAAAAGGTATTCTTCTAAAGTAACGCCTTAAAGGAACCCATTTCATTTATATAAATAAAGGATGATAAGCGATAACTGAAAGTCAGTGGGACACAAAGAGTAAAAGGTTAGATTTCTATTTGTGTTTCTTTTTTTCTTAAAAACTAAACGCTTGCATAAAACAATCCTCCATAGTTTTAGTGGGAAATTTAGATTCAACATTTCAAAATCATAAGTTAACGCGCAAAGATGAGTCTTCGCGTAAGTACTATGAAGTTTGTTGAGAAATGAAAGTTTTATATCTTTGATTTCAACTTAACTTATCTTTTTATTAACTATTACAATAAGGTAATTACAAAAAGTTTGGCTACACATAAAATAATAAGTGACATACACATTAATTTTCTTGATTACATTTTGGAAGAAGCCATATACAATTAAATAAATAGTTTATCTGACAATTAAATGTACATTAAATGAGTTCAAATAGCCTCTTTGTCAGTTTTATTTGATTACATGTTGAACTATATTACGTTTCGTCTCTCATTTGAGGCTTCTTCAGGTATAAAAATTTAGCTGTTCATGGAACCTCACTCCATCTTGATTTATAGTCTCAAATGAGAGACGAAACTTAGTATAGTCCAATATTTAATAAAATAAAATCTGACAAAGAAGCTGTTTTAACTCATTTAACGTATACAATTAAAATAAAAAATGGCATTTTATGAGGTACATTATTAATAGTATATAGCACAAAAATTATGAGAAGATTTCAGTAATCTTATATACCACAGGGCTGAAGACATAAATAAGTTGAAATACTGGATACTTTTAGTATTTTTACCGTTCACTTAAAATAACTAAATTATTCTCAGAATACGTTTACATCGTAAATGAAGGTTCCTCTTACATAAAATTATACATGGATAATTACTTCATATATTATAGAAACGAAAATATTTGTCTAAATAATTACTAAACTGAAAATCAAACAACTCCAAGCACTCCAGATAACATTTATAAATCACGAAACAGGTCTAGAGGCATAATACATGTGAAAATGTAAGCTTCCTTTAATGTACATTTCAAATGATGCTAATAAAATGAGCGTGATTTAATTTCACTTCTCTAGAAACACTTTACAAGCTGTGAAAAATGGACTTGAAAAAATTAATAGTAGCATAATGTTTCGAGATATTTATTTCATATTTATGGAGGATCAGTTAACAAGTCAGTGGTATTTTATTTTGAATTTGACCATTCAGGGTGGTAAGTTGTTGTTTTCAGAAGTGCTAAATTTAAACTAATAACTTTATATGGTCAAGTTCTTCTAAAATGTTTCTTTTTGTGACCATTCTTGCCGAAGAAAATGGAAAACTTAGAAACTGTGATATTTTATCCCAAACATTTAGTCCTCCCATTATTTCAAGAAAATGACCACTTTCCGTCCTTCTGACTTAAATGTGAATATCTAAAAGGACCGAGCCATATAGGAAATGTGGCATTTCTCTTCCGTGAATCTCCAAGAGCTCAGATGTTATCTCTTTGCCGGTGCGGGAATAAACAGTGCAACACTTTCACTTCCATGACGGACAAGTGGAGCGACTGTACAGAATTGTACCACGTTTTTGTTCCAATTTGTCTATAAAGAATAATGAAACAAACATACATACAACCTTTTTTATTATTTAGATAGACGGAGAGAATAATGAAAAATTATTGATTTGATTTAAAATATTATATTGTTCCATAATACATTGTCCCTTACAACATTTAAGATATAAGAAACCTACATGAACTTCTGATTTGAAACAATGTAGTGCTTGTTCCTTCTCATAACAAAAACTATTCCTTTATTCTTTCTGATGTATTTTATTTCTTAATTTTTACAATACTTGAAATGCTGTATTCAATTCATTCACTTCTTGGAAATTTTACATGGTTTCCTATTACCAGATTTATTATTATGTAGACTAGCTATATTAGGTTAAAAAGAGATGCTCCCCAGCCACACGCCTGAAGGTAGAGAAAGGTAGCCTAAAGTTGACTAGGGCCCTCTTAAGGATCCTACCCGGTGTTTCACCTAAAGAGATGCAAGGAAAACCCTAGAAAACCTGCATCAGGTATGTCGGGTATTGGGTATTATTCTCACGACGTTTCTAATGATGGGAGACGAGCTTGCTGTGGGGTCGCAGCATTCCCTTCTCCGTGTCTCCACAAGTTTTAGGAGGTAGTTGGCCGACTGATCAAATGGTATCAGCGGAAAACTAATTATCCTCGTCAACACATAATTATACTCGAGACAGTAAAAAATATTCCCGGTACGTAGTGGGTCTAATATTATTTTAATAATAAGCTAACTGAATAAAAATTCTCTTAACACTTTAAAAGATCACAAAAATACTCTCGTTACATTGAAGAAATAAAAATTGCCACCAGCAGTAATCTAAGAGTATCAAAAGTATTTCCGGTAACCGAATAGAGTAAGAAACATTCACTGTTTCTTAAGAAAGGTAAACTACTTCCGGTATCCTAAGATAGTAATAATTAGCTTCCGTACCAAAAGACAGTAAGAGATTCTCCCCAGCCACACCCCTGAAGGAGCAAGTGGTTATTTTACCTACCAAGTGTTCAAACTGGTCCTCCAATTGTGACGGATCTTAATTAACCTTCCTCATAAGTTTAACTTAAATTTTCCCTTTCAAGGGATGAACTTAAGTCGTATGCTAAATGTCAGAATCAGACTCTAAGACTCGCATAGCACCGATTTCGATAGCAAATTTGAGTGTTTCCTTTTTATTTTCATATGACACTCCCTGTACCTCCAGCCCCTAAGAATACTCCACTCGTCGCTGAATGGGGTTGAAATTATACGCAAAAAAATTAAGCGAAAACGATATCAAATTAATTGACTCATAAAAATATATATTAGAAGGAAATAATGGCTTTTATGGATATTAAATAATTTCTGCTCCTTCCACCTCAGTCCAAATTGTGGTAGTCGAGTCACACACCAAGTGTTGATTTCCGGCTCGCAAAGAACACGCGTACTAAAATTTAGTCGAGATTATTCCCTCCTTTAAAAGAAGTATTCAAAATTTTGTTTTACCCACTTCCACCCTCTCTTGATCTATAACTTAAATTGCAGTTTTAATGTCAAAATCACACTCAGAGGCTCATATTACAGCAGTTAACGGCCAAAGATCGTTTGTTTTCTAAATTATTTTTATGTGCTTCCCCCACCACCCCCATTATTTTGTAAAGAATATATATTCTTGTTACTATTTTGCAATGCCGAGAGGCAACTATTAAGATAAATATCTTTTCAGAGACCCGTTGTACGTAGTGACTGATGGAGTGAAGGAACGTCAGTGGCGTTCAGATTTTAACTGATGTTCCTCGGCATCGCAATTATTCGTGAGAAGCAACGCCCCACTGCCGTAATTTGCAGATATGACCATCAGGAAGAGAATTAGCAACAACGTAATTCTACTTTCACAATTATGCGGCAATATCAAGCTTGTTAATCACGTTACAATTTTTTTTAATTAAAAAATGTGCTTACTAAAATTTATGACATTTTTGAATTTAAAAAAGTAAATTTACAGTAAGTCATCCTTAGTTTAGAAAAACAGTAGTACATTTCAGTAAAATTTACAGTTTGAACTTTTAATTTAATTTTGAAAATTACATAAAAATCCTATAAATTGTTACTTTTGTCTTTATTTTTAAAGACTATAATTATTGAATGATTTAAATATAACCCCAACATTAAAATTATTTAATACATAAAAACATCAAATTTATCACCAAACAATTTTAATTAATATTCTTTTAATATATTTACAGTATTATTTAATATTCCCTAATTTTCATATTATTGATTTATTAAATAAGTCAATCAATTGTATTTAAAATTAGCCAATTAAATTGATAATCTTAAATATTACAGTTAACTACCTAACTGGCAAATTATTAATTTTGACCTTAATATTAAACAATTTAATATTAATATAGCTATAAATACGAATGTAAATTAATTCAAATAATATAAAATATTTATACAGATTTCCATTTTGGATAATCTTACAACCTTATTGCTGAATATTTTGATTCGAACCAACGGTAAAGAATCCTGCTCCATTAAGGCATACCTAAATTATGAAACGTTTTGAAATCATACCTTTATCAGTTGCTTTATAAATTGTTTCTTACTTATTGAACAATTATTTATTCTTAAATTATTGAAATTGACGAATAATTTTTGTAAGTTTAAATTTACGTTAACGAAGGCAAATTATAACAAACACCTATTGGATTTGTAATCAATTTGAACCTCAGCACTACAAGAATTAGTTAAAGTTGTCAATTTTTTTTCAGTACTAAATACTAAGGAGGATAAACCGATATAAAATTTTAGTTTTTCAAAAGAATGTAAGAAGAGCGATACATATTAGGGTAAAATGGAATTTTTGGCCGGTCTTTTGGATTTTGGGTATTCTATTTCCAGTTTTATTAAGGAGATTAAAAATATTAAAATAGACTTATTAATATATTTCTTATATATTAATAGCGACTCGCATGCCCTGTGGCATACGAAACATAATTTATATGTAAATCCCATGAAGTATATTAAGTTTTCATTTATAATTCAGTATTAAAAAATTTCGTGAAATGAAAACATTCAATTATTTTCTGAGAGCCCAAAGCTGGATTTTGTTTTATAAAAAGGGCTTGTATTTATCTCATGATGGGGGAAATATGCTTATCTCTCGTACTATTTTTATCTTCCTTCCATATGTTCCTGGTATTACAAGATATAATTGTTCATATGTGGCAGTAGAAGATTGTAAACAAGTATCCTCCATATTCCAATTAAATATATCGGATTTGCCTGTATTCTGTTTCGCTGACACATTCGCATACTTTTTTACTAACTAAATTATTTCTAGATTTGTTCAGGGAATTTCTCAACTTTTTCTCCCTGTTTTTAAGACTATATTTACCAAGTTTTGTTGTCATTTCTCCACGCCCTTGAATTTGTTTTTAGAATGTACGAACATAGTGGCACCGTATGTTACACGAGTTTGAAAACGATAAATACACTTACGTAATTTTTAACGACTTCAATTTACTTTGTATCTGCTAATGGTGGGTTCGATTGTTTTGCTTAACATCACACCAGAAAAATTTCTTAAGGTCGTTCTTACGGGATTTTGTCCGATGTGTGAGGAGACCTAACGTTCCTAGGTTTATTTACAATTCTGCTAATTAGTAGCTTTTTTGAGTCAGCGTTTACCCAAGGTTATTAAATTTGGAACTTACTGCTCAAGAACCAATCAAGCTGTCCTTTCAGGAGTCTCGGTCGAAGTAGATGTGCAGCGGATTTGACGTTAATGAAAGAAAAATCTGCAGGTAAGTCGCTAATGGCTGCACTGCATTATTATGGGCCACTTTCTTTGGATTGCGGCACTCCCGTTCCCAGTGCCCAGTAATTAGTGCTCAACAAAGGAGAGCAATTGTGAAACTGACGGTAGCGCCGCCCGTCCCGTGGCGGAGGCATGAACGATGACTATCTGAGCGTTGTTTCTCACAAAGCTTCGTCCGTGCTTCTCTGACCCTTCACGTTTAGCGGACTATCTACTATGAAAATTCATCGGAACGTGGCAGGTCTCACGATTTAGAACAAAAACCCTCGTTAAAGATTTATGAAGCCTACGATGGAGCCTCGAGGGGAAATAGTCGGATTTATAATCGATAATCGAGTATAAAAGCACTAAGCTTCGATTTCTGGCCAGTTGATGCAGAGTTTAACCTCATGGAACATTGTGTAGCTTGAGGAAACTTCTGAAACCCATGGCCAGGCTTCAGGTACGTCATCGATTCTGAGTGCCACTTCATTAATAACTGCTTAGTGCACCAATTGGGTATCTTATCGAATGACGACTTTTAAGATAAGATCAATATTTTAAGGAGCAGATGTATCAGATGACCAAAGGTGGATAGCAACATTTTGAAAGCTATGTGCTACATTAATCGAAGCAACAATTTTTACGACGAAAATTCCGTAAGAAAATAATTATAATAATACAACAGTGAGAGTGATACATTATTAATCCAACTTTTAAAAGAAGTTAAATATACGAACAAGAAACACAAGTTGGCAGTGTTGTATGCAGGGTCTAGCGTTAGTTTTTTCGGAGTGGCGAAAGTCTTTGAATATCACCACTTAAATGATTTTTTTAAGTAGTACTTAATTAATTCGTATAAACCACAAGATGTCCAGAAAACATAATATTTTCATCAATTCTAGAAAAATATTTAAAACGGATGCCCGATGCTGCTCATACCAAGGCACGAGCTCCGTAGAACTGAAAAAGAATCAGTTTGAAAAGCTTTACGGTTTGTTCAGGGATTAAGCGGAATACTACGCATGCGCATTTCTCATTTCAGACTGAAAGCGTTCTACAGCCAAGACAAGCAGTTTAAAGTATTCAAAATGGAAGCAATCGTAAAACAAAATTATTATACAATTTCTTAAAACTACTAAACTAATAATTTTTCCTAAATTAATTGACAGAAGCACATATGCGTCTGCAGTCATTGCAAGAGATAACATCTAACGTGTTACTGTAAAATTGCAACTGGATGAGTTAGAATACTGTGGGTTAGTTAATGGGCGTTAAAAAATAATTTTTTAAGGTTTTATTATTTAAAGTTTTGTAAATTGAGAATAATGCCAAACAAAATTTAAAATGTACAGTTCTAATTTCTTCCTAAGTCTCTCTTCTGAAGACTGGACTTGATTCTAGATTAATATTGAATTAATTAACGGATTATTCATTATACTTTCAACAATCAATATTTGTACTGCACGCCATGTCTAATAAGATGAGATGACGTCATTGAATTTAGTTCGCTATTTACTAATTTTACAATCACTTTTTTAATAATTTGCTGAGCGTCATCAAAATGCAAGAGCGATTCGGTTTCTAAGATGATGATATAATTTATTGAAGCAGCTTTCAACCTTAAGCCATAATCATCTTCCTAAACACGTTTTTAAATTTGAATACAAAATATAATAATGTACAAAAAGTATTAAATCTTAAATGTTCAAATTCTGACAAATATTTAAACAAATATGAATTTTAAACGGCGAATTCGGCTTAAAAGTTTATAAAATTTCATTGTGAAGATGTACATGGCCTAAAACTCCTTGTCAGTGGTTTAAAGATAGTTGAAGTTGTGATGGTTTTTTAATAAATTATTACAAAAAATAAAATTACATAGAAAATATTATCTTTAAAAGGAGACATACCAAAAATTTATCTATACCAACAAATAAAATTGAAGTGTCTGTCTGATATTGGCTCCGAAACGGCTCAACAATTTCAATGAAAATTTGAGGGATTGTAACAGGAATTTTAACTTAAATTTCCGTAAACATAATTTTCGTAGCACGAGGAGGGGGGTGAGCATTCTTGCCAATCTATTGTTGCAGCAGGAGTTTCGTTGGAGGTCACGGCATTGTTGTTGAGATAGCACTGTTAGTTCAGATACAGGACTGCCAGTCAATATGTGTTCGATTTTAGTTTCAGCTCCACGTAAATTTGTAAATCACTTATCAGATTATATTAATAGTTTTGTAACTAAATGTTTAACAATGGTATAATAAGAAATGAATAAATCGAACCAAATTAAGTCTCGTAAATAAATATAACGTTGACTGAATTAAAATTTAATCCTCGGTCAAAAGTAAATCGTCATTCAATTTCATTCTTTTAGTGACGTACACAAATGCTACGAGAAGTTAAAAGTCTTAAAGTAAACACTAATTTAAATTATTTCTTCAACAATAATTCAGAATTTATTGTTTTTAATGGTAAATTTGTAAATAAGAAGCAGGTTGCGAAATTTATATTTTAATTACAAAATTTATTCTAACAACGTGTTGAATTTTACCTCACCTGGTATGAGAATTGATGGTAAATATATACCGAACTGAGGACAATATTTTGCTTGGTTCAGAACATTTTCCTGACACTCATTTGCATAATTTGACGTAGGCCAATTTCTCTTCCATTTCATCATAAATCTCGCGGATTCTCAACAACGCGGCACGTGGTCCCTACACGTATAAATTAATGTGTCAGTAGATGTATGATTTTGCAGATATCTGTGCATTCATTCCCACTTTCTATCTGAAATTTACAGCGCATCAATCGTCTGCTATAAATCGTTGTTTTAGACATAAGAGGTTCATGACCTTTTAGTATTAATTGGTGGATGTTGCATGGGTTTATTGCCGGTACCCTAATAAATCTGATGTATTCCGTGTCTTATTTAATATTTTTACTGAGTGCATTATTGTGTTATGGATTTGATAAATGAGTCAGGCAGAAGATTGCAATGGAAAGTAGTTATAAACGGTAACAGGAATTAACAGAATTTTGCAAACCAAACCCATTATTGTCCTCACTACAAATATAATTCCAAAATTAGGATAAAATTATAAATAGCCATCTATTCCAGTCTTCAAAAAAATTTATTCCAATTATAAATATTCACACTAATAATGAGATAATAAGTTTGTCACTATCAAAATTATTCAATTTAGTGAAGCTATTTGTAAAGTACAGTATTTCACAACATTAAAAATAAAAGATTGATTCACATAATTCATACTTGCACCTTTTTTTCTGCTCGAGGAACCTCTCTATCTGGTATATATGCTGATGGCATAATTTTGTATGCCAACATTTAACTTGCAATGAATTAGGAAAAGCTTGGATAAATTCCAATTGTAATATTATTGGCCATAACATTATTCTAATTTTCATTTTCTCCTTTTCATTATTCTTTTGAAAAATAAATAAATTGTGCTTTCAGAAAATAAATTATAAACAAATTTTCGTTAGCAATATGTTTAGTAATATTAATCAATAGTCCATCTTTTGGATCATGATTCGCTATTTAATTCGTTTAAAATATTTTATAAGGAGACACCTACAAAATAATCTATCCATAATAATTTAAATAAAACTTTTTTATCACTCACAAGTAATTAGAATTATGTACATTTTCAAACTATTTATTTGTGGAGCATTCGATCTTTAGCTATCTTAAAAAAGTGTTTAATTTATAAAAAATAATTTTTGTTTACTTCTTCATAATATATCCATAGGAATAATCTTCCTTTTTAAACAAAAATTAAAAATACTTTACCTTACACTTGGAAAGATTATTTTTCTAAGCATTTCGTATCTCTTATAGTTTTTATTACAAGTTTATATGTCAAGTGGTGCACTATTATTCAGACACGAAGATAGTTTCGCAGTTACGCGTTTTTGGCACAGTATGGCGTAAATATGGAGAAAAATTTGTAATCTAATCAGGGGCCTTGGTGACATCGGAGAAAATAACATCATGAAATTTTTATTTGACATGAAGTTCGTTTAAGTCAGTTTGTTAGTCAGAAGATATATATTACGACATAAAAATCATTTTTCTGGCATTAAGTAAAATAATAAATAAAGGTGCGGCTAAATATGTCAGAAATCAAATTTAATTAATATAAATACAACGTTTCATCCAACTTTGTGAACTTCTTCAGATAACTAGACTTAAAAATATTATGCGTTCTATATTGAATTTCAATACATAAACGTTTTGTTAAAATATGAAGTATAATTTCAATTAAGTATGATAATTAAAAATGTAAGTCTGTTATTTATTGAAAATTATATTTAATATTTTTAAAAAATGATGTATTTTTAAATTAATATTGCTTTTATCATTTTTGTTCTACTTGAAGAAGTCAACAAAGTTGGGTAAAACGTTGTATTTGTATTCATTACATTTGTTTGCCGGTTTTTTATCGCATATATATTTATTAATATTAAGACATACTTTAATTTTCCACCACATTCACTGCTATTTTATACTCAAACATCAGTATTGTACTCCTGACCTGGAACATTTGGTCCAGTTATTTTATCTGACCAAGTAACATAGATTTAGACGGGGAAATTTTGTTTATCAATACAAAATAAGTTTACTGAAATCTACGTCAGGTTAGTTTTCTTGGTAATGCAGTATCGTCAGCTGTAAGAAATTCTGAAAAACGATTTTTGACTGGAACTCAGGTTGTCATGTAACTCTTGATTGAAATTCGTCACATTTTAGTGACATTTTAAATTTTGGGTAAAACACGAATGTTGTACGTATAGATGAGCCTAACCACGAAAGTTTGTATCAGAGGAGGACAAATGGATCCTCAGCAAATGATCCAGAAAGCCTAATAGGTTCACGAAATATCAACGAACGTTTGGAGAAGTTCGTCCCTTCTGTATACTTCGTTACTTAAATATAGCTTTTGGACACTTCTATGATTATTTCATTTTTCTCGGAGAAAATGAAGGCATCGTGTAATTTTGAGCAGATGTGATGCATGTACGAGTGAGATCTGAGCGTTACAGAACTTCCACAAATTTTTAGCAATAACGATCTCCACCTAGAAAAGGATTGCCGTTAACAGATTATCCTCGATTCAGAAGTATTCTACAAATTGCGGACTCTGTTCTCAGATTCAGACGGTGGCGCCTGTGCTTCTGGCACTCGTGCTCCACGTTTCGGAGGCTGTGCTGCCTCCTGGTGGTCCACTTCACAGTTTCCCAGGAGGTGGTGTTCTGTCGCCTCCGACTGCTGGAACCGGTCCTCCGACTGCCGTCGCCTTCCAGCCTCAAGCTCCCACTGCGCCGTCGAGGAGGACGTTCTCTTCAGGAGGCGGCTTTCAAGATTCTCCTGCACAGGTATTCAGGAGATGGATTTTCCTTTACATAACAACGTCAAATTCCAGACTTCTTTCTTTCAAATATTGGTCAGAGTGACGTAAGTCAGCGCATGGATTAAAATGAGGAACTCTGGTTCCTGAGAAATTGTATTTATTCCTCGTATCTCACTACTAACCCTTTTCTTTTCCCTCAAAATCCTCACCTATCTCATATAAAACTACATTCATTTATATTTACCTCCCACATTTTCGCTTCCTCAACAAACGTTGACAATAGAATATTATAATAATACTACAAATGGTATTGTAAAAAAGTTTAATTAAATATATATGTATTTATTGCTTTTGAAGCGAACTTTTTCTGTACATCTTAAAACTATTTTTGTAAAAGTAAAATTAATTACTACAATTCTGATTCTGCCTCATTATAATATGGCCTGTACAGAAACCATTTCTTAAAATATGTCTGAATGGAGATAGAATAAATTTCTTTTGCGTTGTCAAAACTGGAGTTAAGAGACGGTAAATAAAAAATTTAGAAACAAATCCAATTAATTAATATAGCTGAGAACTTAAATTTTTATGCGCACACAGATTCTTTGAAAATATACATAGGACTATAATTAAATATAATGTTACTATTTATGAACGCCGCTTCTCTTAAATTATTGCAGTGGAGTAACAAAAAATATATTTCTCTTCAGTTGACAGAATTTATTGTAAAACACGAAAGAAAATGTAAGCTACAACCCGATTCAATTGAATTAATTCTCGAGATTAAAATAGACTAAGGGTTTGTGAGTGATTCTGGCATTACCATCTTGGGCCGAATGTTGGAATGAAGAGATTATGAACACTAAGAAAAAAGCTAGGATTCTCTTTCTGCGAACAGCAGAGAACTCGCTGCTTAATTATTTGAATTTGGTATCTATAAAAATCAGACGGATTATAAATGCATATTATAGATTTTTAGGTTTAGAATACATAGAAACGCTTCGTCAGAGATAAAATTGTTAGTGCAGTGTAGGAAAATGACAGTCGGTTTCGTGTTTTATAAAATTTAATGAATATTGTCTTAAAATGAATTGGATGAAGCCAATATAATATTCTCACTCTCCGTAATTTTTATATATTTACTATATTTTTGTGGTAATCCTTAAATTCAGTCGTCTTAATAACAATTAACATTTACTGGACTAATTAACAAAAATAGAATATTTATTAGTACTGTGTATCACTGCTTCAGAATCGCGTCAAGTGAGAAACAGCAAGGCTAAAGGAATAACTGGGACGTAAGTACAATATTTTCCGATCTAATAGTCTGCAATCGGAATTTAAACCCATTTACTGTAATACGTGTCTCTTTGTCACAAGATAATATCGAACTTACCTATTTTAAACGCATGTGCAATTGAGATATAATTAAAAAAGTAATTATTACAGCATTAACAATTAGAAGTAATATATTTTCGACTTGTTCTATGATCTAATTTTATGACGTTATATAACGGGAGGGGGAATCCATCCAATGATGTTAAACCGCGAGATGAAGTTAATGTCATTTTAGGTCACTCAGCCATTTCTTCTTTTCGTGACTTCTTTAGGGAGGTTCATGTTGTAGGGCAGACGCTATTTCATTTGGATGTGCAGATAGTCGCTCGAAGTGATTGGTACATTCCTTGGCATACGGAAACCGACAAAATTTTCGGACATGTATATAACATCATGTAGATTCCCTGGGCAGTCATAAGCTCTGGCCAATAAGTTTACGAGTCTTTGGTTTTTAGATTAACGTGAATATTTATTTTGGAGTCGTGAATATCTTCTGGTTTAGTTACAGCCACAGCCGTACGCGTTCCAATATGCAGTCACCGACGCCCAATCCGGCGCCGCCTTTCGCCAGCAGGAGGACAGTGACGGAAGCGCTATCCGAGGGCAGTACAGTGTCCAGCTACCCGACGGTCGCAACCAGATCGTCAAGTACGCGGCGACGGACGCGACGGGCTTCAACGCAGAGGTGCTGTACGAGGGAAGTCCTCGGAACCCTGAGCCCAGCAAGTCTTCGTCTGGATTTGGACGGCCATCTCCATCAGCTTTCCCGGCGGCGGCGGTGGCGGCTGCCCCAGACTTCTCTGCAGCCAACATCGTCCCAGACTTCGGTAATCCTGGGAAACCTGCCAGAAACCCGGCTGTTCCAGTATTCGACCAACCATTCCCTCCGCTGAGAGGACCTGCGGTGCCCGTCGGGTTTGGTGATTTTGGAAGTGCAGGAAAAACTCCTGCGACAGGAGCTGGTGGAAACCGTGGAGGCTTCGGAATCAAAACTGACTTCGGAGGAGAACAGTCCTTCAGTCATTTCCCTGGTGCAGTGCCATTTGACAGCAACGGGTAAAACCCCGAACACGGAAGGATTATTTGAGAGAGTACAAATTACTTCGTAAGCAGGAACTGAAAAATTATGGAACGACTGATTCTCCTATAATAAATCTATTCACATACTCCTAGAGAACCCCCAAATGTTGAGTCAAAAAGTTACTTTGGACGTGCTTAATTTTTCATTCTATGCGTTTTAAAATTCAAATTAATTTGATCTGTATCTTTGCCAAGAGATGCGTTAATAAATTTAGAGAATACTGAAACGGGTTTTAATTATTTTCCTTGACCAAACGAGATACAAGTAAGAGAAGAAATGTGGTGACCTAGTTCCAACCATTTTAGATCCAAATTTAACCTACACAGTTGAGTGTTGCACTACAATGTGGATATTGTGAAAGCAACGAAAAAAAAAACTTTCAAGACTATGAGAAAAAATTTCAAGCGGAGACGAGATAAGATATCCACACTTTTTCCTTTCGCCCAAGGATGATTTGGAAATCTGGAAGAATTTCTAGTCAAGCGTAACAAATAACGTACTTAAAAAAGCGTATTTAAGCTGTTATTAGAAGAAAGACAAATACACGAAAATGCTTCCGAAGCAATATAAGAGCAGTGAGAGTGTTTCTGTAATAGATGTCATGGTTTCCCATGATGAAAAAACGAAAATATAATAGAAATAAATAACTGAGGGAAAAGGCTATTTAATCATAAATTAAATTAAATTAATAAATCAAAATAGTACACCACGATGTTGCGTTCCTCTCCTAGAACTTCTCCCGCACCCCCGAAGTGCAATACTAATTTATTCTAAATAAATTCAAGAGATTTTGAATGTACTCAACGCACAAACATTTTTGCTGAAAAGAATGTTGAACACAATCAAAATTTTTATAGTTTAATATGTCTTGAATTTATTCATAGTAACTTATTGCAGCTGAAGATGTTCCACTGAAAGGAACGCAACGTGGAGATGTTCTACACTTTTCTTATTAGATTTTGTTTTATTTATAAGTGCGCTAATTTATTTTCAATGAAGTCAGATCAATATAACAATTTATAAGAGAACTAGCTAAGTAGAAATTTTCAATATGACAAACGTATATATTTCCGTAGCAGTAGGAAATGTTGAAACAGTGTGAATGGTGTATATCAATGCCTAGAAGATTTTTAACAAGTAACCAAAATTTATTCAGGGATTAATATGACGATAACACGAGGAAATGAGGATTGAAAAAAATATGTGATAAATAAAAATGGAATGGGTACACAATTCGTCTCGTCAGCCTACAAAATATAAATAAATTTATGCTAGAAGCATAAAATTTTGAATACTCGCATTAGAAATGCAAATTATAATAATAATCGAAAGAATGAGAAAATACGTTTTAACCATCTTCCTTAAAAGTACCCATAATTATAGAGGCAAAGTAAGTTAGCTGTCGAGCCGGTTTAGTGAAACCAGACTTTAGAAATGTTGTTAATTCCCAAAACAATCGTTCTTGCACAAAATGTTATTTTAATTTTTGAAATATTTCCTTTAAGAAACCTCTGCCATTGGAAATGATTAGATACATACATTATTTTCATAAAGTTATGTTAAATGTTCGGTCTCAGACAAACACTTAATTTGAAATTAAATTTAATACGTTTTCTTTGAAACCATTATGCTGTTATAAATTTTCCCTGGCACGCTTCCTGACTACTGACAAAGATTTACAGTTATGTAATATTTAAAAGTATTTTATTATTATAATGAATAAAGTTTTTTCTCTTATGACTCAATAGGAAGGAAATCATTTAGAAATTAAATTTATGATAGACTATCTTTTCCAATCACATATTTATTTTTCATACTGTTCAGACAATTCGTAAGCTGAGAACTTTATCTTAGATTTTACGATTCCGGATATTATTTAAGTTGGAATTGAAAGTAGGGTTTTGGGTCTGTACTTTCCATCGTCAAGGAACTGCATCATTACGAGTTGATTGTGAACAGAGTTCGCTGCAGTCATCTTGCTAAGTACTTCGTGGTTTAACAGGGAGCATCTCCCACAGCCTTGAAACGAGAATCAGGGGCTAATCGACTTAACGCCAGTAGTAAGCGATCTTCTGGCCACAAGAACTTTCACTGCGGCTAAGATTCATGTTTCGTCTTACCTAACATCGTAATTTGAACTTGTAGCTTCCCTGCGACAGCTGAGTTTCAGCAGATTTTGTTTCCTAGAACCAAGCACGTGTAAAGTGCATCAATAGTGCGTTTCATATCTCTGGCCTTTCAACAACTCAGGCAGTGAGAAGCAAGTAACTTCATAAGTTTTCATATAAATTTTATCATGAGTCTACTAGAATTCTGAGCAATATATATCATACTATTATTTTACTGCTTCTGTTACTCTGAATTGTATAAGGATAATTAAAAATATACCAGCAATGACTGCTACCTAAAAATTAAGTGTGGCAAATGAATAATAAATATATTTTTTCTCACTTGATCATCTAATTTAAGAAAAGGCAAATCAAAGAAGTTAACAAATTTATTTTATTTATTTTGCGTTTACTCCACTACATACTACAGTAATGTATATAAAATCACGTACGCTTCAAACGGAGAATAAATATTAATTTATTATTAGCTTCATATTTTTATAAATTGGTACAATCATGAAAATTTATAATTATTTTCTTTTTACTCAATTTATATAGCTTTTAACCCGGTTTTCTTTCAAATTAATCAAATGAATATTTGATTAATTTTGGGAATACTTGCTTATTATTACAGGACGTTCGATCAATAAAATGCCCGGTTTTCTTAACTGATGACAAATAGAAATAATAGGTTTATAAAGTACTATTATTATATACATATGTTCTGTAACAATTATTATTGATCACCAGAACCTTTTTAAAAAATCTTGTATTACGCTAATTAGTTACGAATTATGTCAAATTTATCATATTTCCCCGATCCAACTTATAGGACATCGGCAGTCATATTATTTTCTGCTTCGTAATCGTTGACAATAATAAATTTTCATTTGAGTTCCATAAACAGCTTCGCTCTCCCGGGGAATTTGAAACTTAGAGGTTGAATATGACGTATGAACTAATACTCCTCGGAACAAAGAATGAGCGTCCACCCGCAAGGCAACCCGCATGTCACTTGCGTGACATTCTTAGTCGACTACTCATGTCCCTTACAATCTGTTTAACGAACAATGCTCTCTTATGTAGTGTATTGTGTAAATTTGGTCCTACTCTTGCATTGATATTGGTCCGGGTCCACTGAGCCTTCAGAATTCTTACACGTAACGTCGTGCGAAATTCTATATACAATTCCCAGAACGTTATTTCTTAAGTGGACCCTTGTGTTCCTTTTAAATATGCATAGTTCTATACTGCCTTATATACACTACTTGCACCTTTTGAAATTTACTGCCGAAGGTTCTCAATTGATTATAAAATTTTTCCTTAAATATGATTTCAATATTATCACAATTATTATAAATCCGACATTTATTATTCTAGAGCACGTCGTATGCGCTATATTAATTATGCACATATATAATTCATGTATATTTAATTGAGAAAATTAAATTTTAAAACACACGGAAAAATACAGAACTGAATAGGAAAAACGTGAAATATCAATTTTTATTTTGGTACAATTATAATTCATATGAGAGAAAAAGAAAGGTATAAATTTATATAACTGAGAAAATGAATTATAATTATCTATTATTAATTATCTGGATTAGGGAACAGATTATTTAAATAGGAAAGAACCTCCGTTTGAGACTTTCATGAAATATTGACAGAATGTTAATTAATAAATAAGAAAAAGCTAACTAAACGTAACGGGAAATACAAATTAATTACACTTTTGGTGTAATGAAAGTATAAGTTGATAAATAGACTGCTATTTAATTGTAAAATGAAATCAGGTCCCAGTGTCTGTGGTAGGAAAACCGTACCAGATAAATTATTGTTAGTGGCAGTACAGTCACAAGAACAGCGCAGAGATTGCAATCGAGTAGAAAATTTAGTTCTCGTCTAGACACGGTCGGAGAAAGTTGGAGAAGGTATTCGGGTCTCCAAAAAGTAGCCGCCAAAACGGTAATCAGACAGCGAAACGTATTAACTAAAGTTTGTGTTCGTCTGAAGCCACGTTCGAAGGAGGTTGGAGGGGTTACTTAGACAGAACGCCAGGTAGAATATTAATTAAATCAAATCGTAAAGTGTACGTAGAGAAGGAATTGGCGAGGAGAAAGTATTATTAAAATAGTGACAGTAGAACCCGACAATGAACCTAATTATAAGTGATCGTTAATAAAGATCTTTGTTTGATTACTTTTTGTTAATTTTTATTCAACAGAATTACCTGGAACTCAATAAATAAAACCTCATTAATAAAACGACGAGTAGAGTTTATCTGAGGGAAGACTGAGCGGATCGTAATTCTTCGTGAAATCTCCCGCTTTCGTTACATTTTGCCGCCGCAACTGGAGTTTATTGGAATTAATTAATATATTCATATACACTTAACTGTGAATAAAATATTTCGATATTTAAAAGCAAATGATATTACATCAGATTTGGTAAGCATTTTATATGGTTTAGATCTAAAACGTTTATTAATATTGATTGCCGAAGCTTTGGGCATTCTTTCAAAGGCATCTATAAATAAATTACATTTTATGCAATTATAATAATCAAACATATCATAATAAGCAAATTCCGTGGATCTCTCAGTGAAGCATTGCTTCGAGGATAAGTAATGAATCAAATAGTTTTACATAAATTTATGACATTGTTAATAGGATAATCTTATATCTAGTTGTACTTCAATAATTATATAGTTATACAAATTCCTTTACAGAATAGAAGGAGTGGCTAAGTAAGAAAGTGGAGCTAGTTCAATTTTAAATTAAACCTTTTACAATTAAAATTTACAAATAAATAAATTTGTAATTGAGACTCATTATGAAAACGTTAGCATTTAAGCATCAGTATATAATTTTTTTACAAAACTGAAATAAGCTCAGTAGGCCACTGTTCTTTGAGAGAGTTAATACAGGAAACTCTGTCTTTCTCAATATTTAAGATACATTAAAAATATGTTGAAAATAAAATCTGGGAACATTGATACAGCAGCGTTTCGGTACATAGACTGTAATTATTAATAAATTCAGGAGTTGAATAATACTTGAGCGGGATTTGTATGTTGGTTATAATGGTGTTTAAAAAGTTTAGTATATTTTATGCGGGACCAATGTATACTGATTACATTTGTATGTATTGCAGTTCCGTTTTTCTCCGAATTATTTTGTTTCGTATACCTCATATTATATATATTTAATATTACTAATATACAGACACGGGGAAGTCTTGTAACCTTAAAAGAGAGGTTTATCAAAATTATTAGTCTTTGGTTTATAATATATTTCGCCTTTCGTTTTAGTTTGAATAATAAATTTCGGCCATAACCGTCGCTGGAGATGGTCCAGCGCGGCACCATATTTTTCTCATGTAAAATTAATAATTTTTTCGACTGAGGGAGTAACGAAGAAAATAGGATATTTGCTAAATTTTAAGCCTGAAGAAGTCTCAAAATGGAGATGAAACGTCGCTTTTTTAAAATAAATAGTTATATATTTAATGCTGACTTTTTTGCCGTTTTTATTTATTGTAAATCTTTAAGTCAGAAAACTATGATGTAATTTAGTTTTAATGCTACCGAGCTCCAAAAATATTTTCCCCAAGTGTTTGTTCCGTCAGCACACACGGTTTACATTTAGATTTCTTTACGCTCTTATATAAGTGTTCTTTTGTTTAAACTTTTCAACTTATCGCATCTGTTTCGAGCACTTTAGCGTGTAAAATGTTGATGTGCTCGTGCTCGTTAATTCTATGTTTGTTCTGCGTGGGATGTGCTTTGTAGTCACAGACCGCCTCCGCACACGAGATAGCATCACACATCTGCGGGGGATCCAGCTATACGCAACTCAATTTATGGCGTTCCCCAGACGGGCTCGCGTGCATCACACATTAGCTTCAATTGCGCCGACACTCATTATTAATTTTTCTGTAAATCGCAGCTTTCTCCGGGCCTATTACACCTGTGCTTGAAGGTCGTGTCCGCTGATCCGAACAAAAGCTCGTAAAGCGATGGCCGTCCAGGGGATGACGCCGCGCCGCTGCACTTTCCCCTTTGGCGGGCGATGCGCCGGGGATAAGGCGTCTGTTTCGTCACCACAAACTCCCGTTAAGATACGCCGATCCACGAAAACGGGCGCTTTGCTGCTGACCAAGAACGCTCTCTAGATAATTGCAAAGTGATACTCGCCGTTCCCATGCCGTCTGTCGCAAGCGGCGCGAACCATAAATTAAAGACTTACTTCTGTCACGATGCGGCCCTTCAAATATTTATATTGCCTGGCATGCGGAATAAATAACTGCCCCACTTTCTCCGAACCATTATTCTTAATGCCACATTCCGGATACTCTGTCTTTCCAGAGATAAGATACCAGAATAATTTTCAATTACACAGGAAACCAATAATAGGGGAAGTCGGGAAGGAACGGGACACTTATGTTTAACAATTTTTGTAAAAATATGGAAAAAGAAAAAATACTTCATAAAAGTATAAAACCATAGTTTATTCTACTACTTACTTACTCTAATATCAATATAACTTAAATAAACGAATTTAGATTTTTGATGAATTTTTATATAGAAACTTACAAATTTCCCGTTCTGCCCCAAGGAGCAGTACGGGAAAGGATCTTTTGTAAGTTATATACAAATAGTACAATAAAATCTTAACTCCTTTTGTGTTTTCTTTTTCATCCTTATTTTGCGTACGATTTATCGCTTTATCCTTTCCATGCTCCTACTGTAACAATAACCACCATAAATCAGTATCTTCACACGGGTACCACAAATAAGATTAACTCTTAAAAATTCTGAGAAAAATGTACAATACCAGGATACTCCATCTCCTCCCCCAGGGGTGGTAGTAGTACCTTTCCCCTACAACCCTTGCTTGCTATCGGTTCGCAAAGAACCCGTGTACAAATATTGGTCGAAATTGCTCCACACGTTCAGATTTGTATGCAGCACACACAGACGCTGAACAGTCAAGGAAAAGATACTTGAACCATCTGTTTGGTCCGATTACCGTGAATTGTATAGATACGTATCAACGAAAAATAAAATGCATAGTGTGCGGCCCTGGTCTTCATATAATCAATCTACATCGCAACTTTGAAAACATTAAAAACTAATTAGTCGATAAATAGTACACTCTATGCACGCAATCCGAAATCGAAATGACAAAACAATGCCAAGCTACGACGCAATAAACTTGTGTATGTATTGATGTGTAAGTTGAATTGCACTGGTTATTCGAACGGTCAGGCTGAAAATTTGGGATTATGGTTTTTATATGGTAATCCCAAAAAAATTTAATCGGAATATTAAGAAAATTCTTGATCTTGACTACAACGCTACCTGTCAGGTCCAACTATAGCCATCCAGGGGACCCATTAAGTACATAAAAAGCAACAAAAAAGCACTTCCCCACCCGAAACAGTACTTACCATTATAATAGCAAGAATCACAAAACTTCACTGTTTTGCTATTTCTAGTCCTTTACGATATATGTTGATATAATCCTCTAAATTTTTTAATTGGTATGTCAAAATAGGAAATATTCACCAATTTAAAAAAGAATGACCTCTTCGTTTGACTTCAAATGATTAATATATTTTCAGTAAATCCTTTTCTTTTATATTTTATGGTGTTGCGATTGAATTTTATATTTATCTACTCTTTCCTGCTGACTTAACAACGTTGTAATAGAAAAAATTAGAAACTACTATTTATATTTTTATCAAATGTATTTTGAGGTGATTATTTGGAAATTCCAGAGTTGAATAATCTGATTACACTGTTCGACATTAAATATTGCTGCGATTTTTCGTGTGGACTTACACTATTCACGGAATTCCAATTAGTCTTTCGGAGTGTTTTTAAATCGATAAAAAATTGGTTATCATTGTCCTCTTATGCTATCGAATATTATTTTCCTTTAATTTCTGCTGTATTACCCTGTAGCCTATCTTCCTGTCCAGTTTTCACTCCTTTCTGTTCTGACTTCCATATTATCGAATTCAATTATTTCCCAAGGACTTATCACGCTATTCACTCACTGACCCGACGAAAGGTGACTTTTCTATAGCTAAAGAAAAGAATTATAATTGCCTTATGATTTTAATAAATTAATTCTTAGTTATTATACTCCTCAAAGATATATAAATTATGTTTCATAATATCAAATGATTTGATCACTCTTTTCTGTTATCCCTTCCTGAATTATTCTTTAATATTATACATTATATTTAATTTTTTGCTATTCCTATACTTTTGGTTATATATTTAGAAGTGAACCTCGTTCTAGGCTTCTGTCTTCACTTAAAATTCTGTACATTAAACATTGAACCAAAATGCACTATATTTTAATTAATTGGTAATATTGTACAGTGATTATTCCTATTATTTACAATTTTTTCCACAGTACTGCTTTGACTTCAGAGTATTCGAATCGATCATTCATCCTTTTACAATCTCTTTGTGCGATGGATCGCCGATTGTCTATGGCGTAACATTTTTGATGGTCTTTCATTTTAATATCGTTCAGCATGACTGCCTGAGGTTAGTAGAGTGCAGCAACATTATGTTTGCGTCTGAGAGACTAGAAAGCTTTCTATTTGTCTAAAATCGTGTTGGGACATTTTTAGATTTAGACCCAGCTAAAATTCTCTTCTAACTTTCTCTCTCTATGTTATAGTTGGAGTAGTTGTTTTTTTTTACAATAACATATAGATCGTCGTGATCTCATTTAGATAAGTAAAGACGGGTTAATATTTGATATTTCCGTTGCATAACGAAATAGATTGTAGGGAAACACATTTTTAGAAATACTCACCGTAGTCAACATTCTGCCCATAAATATTTTTTTCTATACTTTACAACAACTCAAATGGCGTAGGATGACTTCACTAAAGCCACCGAGTTGCGTTTGCACTCAGATAAAAATTCTTATTGTTCATAACCTCGGCTCCTTGAACGCTATTATATCACTCATACTGAAATTATGTTAAATTACTGGACAGTAAACGTTGCAAAAGTCATCGTATGCTTTTGACTCCAGAGGACTTATTTGCAAAGTCTCATAAACATTTCGCCAAAATTACGCTTACGAAAATTTAAGTTAAAATTCCTGTTTCAATCCCTCAAATTTTCTTTGTAATCCCTTCGCCGTCTCGGAGCCAAAATCGATATAAACGTCCATACAGACATTTATTGGTTTAGATTATGCCTGAGAAATAATTATCTCATAATAATGACTTATTAATTAATTTCCTCTTTGAGAATAACCTCACTACCCAGTGAAATGCCCATTTTTTATGAATGACTGAACATATCGAATCATTTGTGACAGATGTGAGTTTCTTTTAATTCGTGTTCTAATACTTTAAGATATATGGAGTGATAATAAATACGTGACGAAACTCCCGATAGGAAAAAAATATTTTTAATTAATTAGTTATATTACGAAGCTAATCAAATAGTTTACACTCCACCCATGATTATGTTTGTGTCTAAATTAATTTGACAAATATTTAAAAAAATAATGAGAAAATTGCCAGTCCAAATTCAAAACTAGAATAATTACTAGGCAATTAAACTATAATGATTACTTGAAAATGTAATTCATTGTTTTCTAATACAAATTAAATTTAAATTCATAATAACTTCTTATACAATGCTTTTGATTTCAAATTAGGTCTAAAATTTTTTAAAAATAGTGACATATTGGTTCTTACGGTATAATTTTCATACAAAACCAGCTTCGCGTTCCTTACTATTTGTATGACATTATTGCCTCAGCTGATACTAGAAGACTGATTAGACGAAATAATTACATAGTGTTAATGTCTGTTAAGTGATATATTAAAAAGTGCAGTCAAATAAAGACAATATCTTGTAATAAGAACAGTACAAATTTTCTTCTACCTACAGGTAGACATTGGAAAGTACAACTTTAATCAAATCTAAACCGTTAAAGAAAGCTCAAGTAGGAGCGCATAGCTAACTTAGAAGAAAGACAAGAATAGAAATACGTCGGCCGGACCAGGGACTCGAACCCCGGATTTTCCGTTGACCAGGCGGGCGTTCTACCGCTGAGCTAATCCGGGTCGACGTCGTCCAAGGACCAATTCAACATTCCTCCATTTCCGTAAACCTAAACCAAGCTCACCTACAATTCACTAATCCCATTCTTCAGACCCTAGTCCTAGGATATCCATCAAGAATGGACATTGCGTGAATTGATCAAAGGCTGCATGGAATTCAAGTCAAAGGAAGTAGATATGCTTCAAATGAAGCTCAAGACGGAGCGTATAGGTAATTTAAAAGAAAAAGCGCCCATCATGGTGGATGGAATAGATTAAGACTTGTAGGATGTGTCGTACTAAAATATAGTTTTTATATTGATTTGGTACATTGCAGCAGGTATTGTTAAAATATTGTAATTTCTTTAATAAGGATGTATATGTATTTAACATGTGTATAATGTTTCCAGATGATTATGGCTAAATAAAGAAATGTGTGACTGTTATTGGTTTCGAGTTATTTGATATGATGTTAAACTGAGAACAGTTAAATTAAAATTGAATTGTTTGAATATAATATAATAAATGACTGTCTTAAGATTTCAATTAAAGAAGTGGTGAGGTCCCAAAAGTTGGGGACAACACGTCTTATTTTGAATTAATATTCCCCTATTTGTTATTTTTGACCAATTATTGTATTTTATTGGTCAATTATTCTAATGCTATAAAAACTGGATTTATGAAGTATGTTTCAAGATGTGTGTCGCCAATAATAAGAAGTATCTCAATATTATCTGAAGGCTATAAATGAAGTTATTTATTTAGTTATGATATTGGTGATGTGCATATAAGTCAATATTTATATAAAATGGTGGAACAAACCATCGAGGGAGGTCACATAATTTTCTTGTTGGCTCTCTAGGACAAGACGACGGCCACAATAGCCATGGAGAGTCCCCGTGCGTCATTTGCAAATTATGATCAACGAATATTCAAGGAGCCAACCTGCCTAGCTCAAATCTCAATATTCCTGTCGACGCTGTCCAAGTAGCACGAGATTTTGCCTCTCCCTCGGGTATTGGGTAATTAGATGTAGTTCAGTTTCAGCAAAGTGTGAGTCGAATTTGTGAATCTCACGCCTTTGTGGTTTGGCCATTTGGTGGCGAGGGAATGTCTTGCCCTACATAGCCGCGGTTTCCCACAACGAAATTCCTTGATCTTCTTCTAAATGCCTCCGGATGGGTGTGTTTTAACCTTCGCTCTTTCTGATGCCCAGACACTCCCCAATAATTTTGGTGCCTCTTTCACTAGAAGATCTGTGGGAAAGACGGAACATTTGCATTCAAATTAAAAACTTATATGTAAGCACCAATCGTCGATTATAAGACAATTTCATTGTTGAAAAGCAAATTACTAGTATAACATGTCTTTGCTTACATAAAAGTTAAACAATAAAAAAATTTGACCGTATTTCGTTATTTGAGAAATATATCTAATCTTGTTCAGTCAAGTCTAAAGAAACAATCCCTGGAAGTAACTATGCGGTTTGTTTTCTAGTAAAATAAATGAAAAAAATTGAATGAAATTGAAACATTCAGCTGAATACGTAAAAGAAAGATGAGAAACAAGGTAATATATATCTATATATAACGACGGTAGTTATTCAATTAATTTCATTTCTTTGATGCATAAGGATAAGTAGATAGTATTTAAAATATAAAAGCGAATCATCACGCGGTATAATTTATAAAACGTTAAGTTTTTCATTAAACGAGACACAAATTGATAACAACTATCGAAACTTGCTGATATAATGAACGACAACACGGATCGAAGAGAGAATTGAGTACAATTGAGTCATGTCATTATTAATTAATAACAAAATGAAATTTAAGAAGAATTTGAAAAAGTGTTCAGTAATAAGAAAAATTAACGAATAAGAAATTTTATAGCCATTACAGAAAATTGGAATAGAATAATAATTTATTATAAAACTAATTTCATTTATATGAACAAGACAATATTTCCCAATAAACATTAAAAAGTTCAATGCATATTACTACAGTAGTGAAAAAAAACACAATTTAATAGAGAAATTGTAAGATGTATAAGTTCAACTAAGTGTAACAATTTGTTGTAACATCCTAAATGTAACAAAATGTTATGGTGCATAAGCATCGTAGTTAAATGTTAATAACCATAAAAAATTAATGTTTATCTTGAAACCACTCTGACTAATAAAAGATATGAATAATTAACTACTTATACACAAAATGTTATATTTTTTTTAACATAAAGTAGACGTTTCGACCATCCATTAAGGTCCTTGTCAATAAAATAAATCAACTAAATATATAAACATAAAGAGTATAGCCGAGAGATAAAATTAACCAAGACAATTTAATAAATATTGTGTCATGTTATATATTGACAGCTAATTTTCTCAAATTAATCTTTTCTTAAAATTAATTTCTCTATATAAAACATAACTATTATCAAAATTAAAGTATGATTTAATTTCAAACAGTTTTCTGTAATTGGAGAGTGTTTATGAAATGGAAATTTTAAATTGTCTCTACGTCCTTTAATTCTAATGGACGAATGTAGCAAAATGAACAGTTTTTACATGTAATTATATAAACATTATGACAGTCAAAAGTAAGAAGTAAAACTTATATTTTTAACAAATAAAGGTAATGAATTGACAGTTTTATAGATTTCCGAAACATTATACTTCTTAAATAATATTTGGAATCTGGTAGACAAATGATCAAAAAATGGTAAAACAGTAAAATATTTAAATTAATTTACTGTGTAATATTAACTATCCTAGAATTTGCCCTGCATTTTTTTCAAGGTAGGGTATTTAAACTGTAACCCAGGAGCTTCATTCTCCCTTCCGCATCCCTCTTTTCAATTCCCTTGTATGCTACTAAATTGTAGTTGCCAGTTTTAGGTCGCCCTCATTCAGTCTGTTATCCCCTCTCCCTCAAAAAAATAGATGTTTATTACATACTTATTTTATTGAAAATTTATTATTTCGTTGTAAGATTGATTATACTTTAATTAAAATGAAAAAAATTATGCTGTGCCAGATTTTAGCTTTTTTTTGCTATTTTCATTATTTTGTCTTCTATTTCCTACGTGCTACCAAACTTTTCAGATATTTTTGATGGCTATATGAGTATTATCATAATAATTATGTGATTAATGTAAGAAATAATATTTATTTTTCAGTAGTATCAGACAGCATTTATAATCAGATGATGACGAATATAAATGCTTGACCGTTATCACTATTTATTAACCGATTTTCATTTTTCTGACTGCCAAGCAGAGTATTCAAATTAAATTAAACCATAATATCATCGGCCTTTACAGATTTTGTCATTTGTAGTAAAATTGTATTATTCTCAAATTGGACGACGTGAGAAATATTCCGACATCTGAATTGATGTAAGTTAAGAAATAAATTTTTTTAACAAGTAATACTAGTAATCCATTATATTTTCTGTCTTCTTCTAATATGAACTTCCCTTCCTTTAAGTATCTTATTTTAATTTCAAGACGTTATTACTCATGCGTCGTCTCGAGATCTTAATGGAAATGCAAAATAAGCTATGTAAAATTAATATTTCCCATTGTTTTGAGGTCGAAATACAATTTAGATTACTAGTAAAATTATTACAACTGAAAATATAAACTTATTAAATTGAATAATTGGTTTGTTTTTATTGAAAATGGTGTTATTAAGTATTATCAACTCTTTTACGTTCATCAATTTATTTATTTTTACTTATGTTCGTGAAACCCATTATTTATTGCGCATAAGGCTAAGCATTTGCTGGAACATTAATTTAAATCTACCAATCGTAACCTTTGCAAGTAAAAGCTTGTTATCCTGATAAATTTACTATTTTCACGTGGGAAAATTGTGGCACCTGTATATTTCTTGATGCAACTGGAAACTCTTCGGAAATCCTATACTAAAACATAACTTATTCATAATAATTGTTAGTAAAACTGGTAAAATAGTAATCGTGTAAATTGGAAGAAAAATTTTAGGCGTGAAATTAATCATTTCTCTTCATGTGGAGACAGGTCTAAGTGCTTCATTATGTTGTATTTGAAAAAATATTATTATTAGATTCATAATTATTGTACGACATGTCATGTGCCTAATTAAAATTCAATATAACATAGAAAGATATTTTTTTTAAATTGCCAGGATATTGCTGAAACGAGTGCTTATGTAAACCAGTAGAATTATTTTACGGTGAAATTAATGTCTCCTTGTTATATCATAATAATTTCCAGATTGATGTGCTTCCTTCAATTATAATTCAAAATATATTATTAATGTTTCTACATTATAAGACGTGTGACCCATGTATTTAATCAATTAGTACGATGTTCATGTCCCAGTAATGTGATCCGGATTTTGTGTTACACGTTTGCATAACAGAATGTTCGTGTTAGTTCCGCGTTACATGTTGTTACAAAGTTTTCAGGGAATAATTAAGGAGTTGGAGCGAGGGTTGTCGGGTCGGGTCGGGTTGGCGGGTCCACTTTGACCTCTGTCGCTACGCCCTGTGGCCTTGGTCGACGCCTATCGGATGCACTAGTTCTGCCCAGTTATGCCTGATGAAGCAATCTTCAGGTGAATGATGGCTTTTCTACCGCTATATAAAGCCAAGTCCCCCACCGTACAGTCATCAGTCCAACAACATCTCAACCATGCAGTCCACTAAGGTGAGCCAAGGAGTTTACTCTATTATCTGAGTTAGAATCCATACTATTATTAAACAATATATAGCTATATTCAAAATTTACTATTTTCTTCTATTATATAAATTCATTTTCTAAAGGTTAGACTTATTTAAAATTTTTTAATAAATATGATGAAACTCAGTTCCGAGAATAGGATATCATCAGACGACAATAATTGAAATTGGGCAATATTTTCTTCAAAGGGACAGTTATTATGAGAACATAATTAAAAATTCTATCATGAATAGTTATTTTTTAAACGTAAAGCTAATTACAGTCTAATCATACAGTTAATTGAAATCTATTAACTATACAGGTGATAAAGAAAAGATAAAACAGAATATGGAAAAGGAATCATACTCAAAGGAGAATAAATAAAACTCCAAGCTTTGCCGATGATATTGTAGTATTAGGGGAGTCACAAGAAGTCTTCGAAGCCATATTAAGTGGCATGAACGTGGTCCTGGAGAAAGAGTTCAATATGAGGATTAATATTGAGGAAAAAAAGGTAATGGAATTTAGTATGGCAAACAGTGGAATAACAACGGATGTTAGATTGGGAAGGGATATTTTGAAGGAAGTTAAGGAATTCTGCTACTTGGACAGCAAAATAACTAGGGATGGTAGAAGTATAGTAGGCATAAAGAGTAGGATAGCACAGGCAAGGAAGGCTTTCGCAAAAAGAGGAATTTACTTACGGGTAATATAAATGTGAATATTAGGAAGTCATTGCTAAAATGTTCGTATGGAGTGTGGCTTTATATGGGCCCGAAACGTGGACGGTAGGAGTTGCAGAAAGGAAAAGAAGCTTTAGAAATGTGGTGTGCTATAGGAGAATGCTGAAAATCAGATGGGTGGATATAATCACTAAGGAGGAAGTTCTAAACAGATTAGGGGAAGAGCGAACAATATGGTGGACATTGACCAAGAGAAAGGATAGATTAATAGGCAACGTTTTGAGACATGAGTGTTTTGTAAAATTAGCCTTGGAGGGAAGTGTGTGGGGTAAGAACAGAAGATGGAGGCCAAGGATTGAAAACGATAAGCAGGTTATGTGATGTGGTATTTATGCGCAAATGAAAAGGCTTGCGCAAGATAGGTTAGCCTGGAGGGTCGCATCAGACCAGTCTTGGGACTGAAAGTCTAAAATTGTCATAAGCTTTTACCGCAACCTGTAATTCAACACTTTTATGTTCAAAGGCGCATTAGTATTGAATATCACCGTAATTAATTTCTTGATTTGGGGCAGAAAGTTTCTAAATATATTCCATCTGTTTCTTAATTGTGCTGAGTTAGAATTTGAATCTTGTTTTCAAGAAAGCTCTCACTTAAGAAAAGTATTGTGACAATGCAATAATCATCATGTGGTAAAGCTTTAGTAGTGATTACCATCAACATTCAATAAATAACCATCAGTTTGTTGCAGAAAGGTTGATCATAAAAGACTATTTAACGTCTTTTTCTGGTTTTAAATTATTTAATGTTATTTTCGACGGCTGTTTATTTTTTTCCCTTGTTCACAGTTCCTGTGTCTATTGGTTCTGATCTTCGTGCTGTCCTGCGCCATGGTGACTGCTGATGTGGGCTATGGTAGAGGCCCCGCTGGAGGCTTTGGAGGTGGTGCTTTCGGATCTGGAGGTTACTATGGCGACGGTGGACCAGTAAGTTAGTTATATCACTTCATCATTTGATCTGAGGATCAGTCTAATTGTTTCTTCTCTGTTTGAAATTAAAACCACGCACCTTTGATCAATTTACACTATGTCCGTTCTTCAATGATTTCTTATAGCTACATGTGAATAATACGATTAGTAAATTGTAAGTGAACGGGGTGGATGGATCTTGGCGTCGAACAGGACTGGCTCAGTGGGTAAAGTCAAATCCACCGTGAAAGCGGATCAAGACGAGATTTTTCAATTCTGATGTTCTAAAATTGGGTACGGTACAATAAGAATCTGCTGGACTATTTTTGCTAGATTGTGATCCTTTTAAGTACATAATTAAACATTTTTGAGTTTGATTAGTGTTCTACTTGCTTCTAGGTACCACTGATTCAGTAGTAACTTCAGCACATTAACCAACAGTGAAAAGATGTGAATAAAATATGAATATTATGGGAAAAGAGTGGGAAACGGAGAAACTGTAACGTATTTTGTCAAAACCTAACAACATTTTAATTTCTCCAAGTAAATAATTGTAGCATGGGATGAGGATGTTTGTGGATCACACGCGCTAGTCTTTTCCATTAAATTTTACTAGATGAAAATTAATGAGTATCCCATTAACACACTTTTGGAAGCAGGCAAAAACGTCTGTGCATGCGAGAATTAAGCGATCTGCCATAGAATTAACTGTTACGATATATTGGGAGCATTTCCGCAGCATTTTCTTTTATCAAAGACCGCGTTTAGAAGAACGTTGATGTGGACAAGTGACTACCCAGCGGGACGTTTCCGAAAATTGAATTCTCAAAATAATATCCAACAATGATAAAAGTAATATGTGAATTACGTTTAATGTAGTGTAAGGAAATGTTTCGTGAATGTGTAAATTTTGCACACGAAAGTTTGGATTGTGTTTCGACAGACTTCGTGACAATTTCTGTCGCACCAGAACCTGACTGATCCTCAGCGTTACTCTGACCAGTTTGCACCAAGGTTGTCGTTTTAGAAAACCGTAAGAATCGACGTTATGTCAAATGAAACTAGAAAGGAAGGGTGTACGGGTTAATAAAGCAGCACATTTGTGACTGAAACACCCAGAAGTTTTCAATTTGATGGAGACATGATCCGTTTTGGAAATAAATGTTAATAATGAGGAGGAATTTAAAAGTGGTGATTGTAAACATATGTATTGATGTCTGTAAAAGTAGTAAACCCGTTGCCTTATGTTTGTTGCAGGCTTACCCGTACAACTTCCAGTACGCCGTCAACTCGCCCACTGGTGCCAACTTCGGTCAACAAGAGAGCGGCCAGGGAGGCAACGTTCAGGGCAGCTACCGTGTTAACCTTCCCGATGGACGTGTGCAGTACGTGAAGTACTCGGCCAGTGACGCCACGGGCTACGTGGCCGACGTCCAGTACCAGGGAACGCCCAACTATCCCTCAGGACCCGGAGCTTACGGGGGTGGAGCCTTCGGGGGCGGCGCCTTCGGAGGCGCCGGCTCACACACCTACTTGCCCCCCGTCGGAAAGTAAGACGGTCGCCGCATCATCAAGAACAAGGCGTTTATCTAACGGGTAGCGTAGTTACGTGCTGTGATTTATTGAGTGGGTAATTTTATGTACCCTAATTACCATATATTCATAATATTGTAAAATAAAAATATTTTAGATGCTATTTGAGCTCAAATGCTAAGACTGTGAATAAAGATGAAAAAGTACAACATGTAGTTTTCTTTGAATTCCCATAACCTTACAATAAACCAACTAAAACGTCGTGCATATACACAATTTCAACTTACTACGGCTGTTTAAAGAAGCTGGAAATATTAATCATTAATCTGACATTTGTTGACTTTATAAGGTAAACAAGAACAAGTACTTCAGATGTTTCAGTCGTAATGTTAAACCTTTTATTTGACTACACGCTACATGAGGGTGATCCTGAAACAGGCAACTCCTCTTTAATAGCATAGGAATGGACGACGTGGAAGGTAGAGAAAGGTAGCCAAGAGTTGACTAGAGCCCCCAGACAATAGTTTAACGATCCTGCCCCGTGTTTCACCTAAAGAGATGAGGAAAAACCTGCATCAGGTAGGTCGGGCTGTTGGATATTGTTCTCACGCCCTTCCGAATGATGGGAGATGAGTTTGATGTTTCAAATTTTTGAAGCATAAAAATTAAACAGTCAAAAAATTAACGATTGTAAGTGACACATAAAACCAAAGATATTACAAAAGTCGATCATAGCCACTATTAAGATCGTCAATATCTAATGGATGATTTGCGATTTTCAATATTTTATTCAAATTTAAATTTTTAGTATAACGAACAATCATATTCACTTTGAGTAATTCAATAGCCAGAAAGTCAGAAAAAAATTTAATTACCTACTTAGTTAATTTATACTTGTAAACAATTCGCACTCATTTTCGCTTCAATATTGAAAGTACCATTCTGAAATTCTGAAGGATTTCCATGTGTAGGCCTATGTGATTTACAAAAAAAAATCCCGGTAATGAAAAATTTTCGTTCCACGAAGTTTTTCTGCCATTATCTTTACGCGAAGATGGTGGCAATGACTACTCTCGAAACATCGTGGAAGAACAATATATCCCACGAGAACTCTTATCTTAAGATATTAAATTGTTAATTTTAGGAACAACATTCCCTGGGCAACAGATTCACATTCACTTTGATTTAAATTTTGCATTAATAAGGATCCGTAAAGCGTGAAATTTTAAAACAATTTTTTCCCTGATTCATGACTCATGTCCGTGACTGTGGCAGAAAAGCAAATTCAATTTAATAGATATTTGAGATCAACAATTAGCGTAAACAATTCAGTGTAATTAATAAAACAAACATTTTCTGTATGTTCTTGCTGAAATATAGCACATTACGGCTCTTCCCTTTTCTTAATTTCTGTTGTGATATTATAACAACGATCGCCTACTTAACCCGACCGATATATTTAAACATTTCACATCAAAAAAGAAGTAGTTGCTGATTTTATTATTTTTAAAGTAGATGCATGCTTTTAATCTACTACGTTATATTTTAGTAGAAACTTATACCAGAATAGTTAATACGTTGCGACGAGAAATTATATGACATAACGTATGAAAGAGATTTATGTTGCGTCGTGTTTGTTTGTATGTCTCTACATAGAAAATAAATGGAAGTTTTGCATGACTCGGGTCGACAATGTTATCTCTCTTCATATGTTTACATTACCCCTTTTTTACAGACCGACTTTTGTTTATTGCTAAGACATGGTCCGACAGTGTAGCGAATCTATTTCCCAGAACAGGGAAAGTGAGAGTGGGACGTTGAAAAGACTAGAGGCTCTAATTACTTACTTAGGTTCTTATCTTATCCTTTCTTAATGACGAGCGTAAAAAAAATTAAAATAATCATGAGAGTTGTACACTTTTAAGGAGAAAACTTTCTCGATAATTTTTGGTACTCTGAGACTATGATAATTATAATCTGATCAATGTGGTTATCACTGGAACTATTCGAAAAGCCTGCTGTGGTGTAATGGTCAGCGTCACCCCTTCGCAGCACAGAGATCCCGAGTCAAACTCGAGATTTTTAATTATAATAATTTTCTTTAGTCCTGCGAAATCAAAAATAAATAAACTAATAAGCTACAATTTCTTTTCAATTTTTAAAGAAATATTTTCAGTTTATTTTTTTAATACGGATAATATGTATGAGTTTCTAGGAGTAAAACAATTGAACATGCAACATCATGTGCCTATAATGAGACTGAAAACGTTTTTTTCTAGATTTCTGGCTGCACGACATAGGAGTGAGCATTCCTGCTTCATAACAAACGAAGTTTATATGCAAAATAACATTAATTCCCTTCTAATAATCGAAGTTTATATGTAAAATAATATTAATTCCCTTCTAATATGTATATATATATACATAAGGACGTGAATAATCACTGCTCAAAATATATGTATTGCCTTAAATTTTACGCTAAAGAGATTTCAGAGTTTTGTTTAAATTTACTGTTTTGCGAAAGAAAATTGTTAAAACATGATCAAATCCGTATTATAATAAGAAAATTATACTTTTATTTTACAATCGATAGGCTGTCTTGTGTCGTTCTCATTATCTCATAAGTTGATACATCTTACAAACACCTTTTTCTACATTATTTTTTGTTCTTCCTTTGCGGCTACACCTAAAGGGTAATGATGACGTGATTAGATGGGTGTGGCTAAAAATGAAATGTCTACAGTTTTAGAGTCAAGTCCGGGACTTGCTTAACCGCAACAACATTCCCTGGGCAACAGATTCACATTCACTTTGACGATAACCCGATAGTTAAGCTGCAGAATTGCAAATTAAGAATCTCAAACGGGCTGAAGAAAAAGGGTGCTGAAAGTCTCCGTGGGCCATTAAAATGTTACCGTCTCGCTTTTATTGGTTTTTGTTCTCCTCAGGTATTATTAATAATACATAACAGATTGTTCAATAACTGTAAAAACTATAGGCTGCTATAAAATATTCTCTGATCATTTTAAAGAAAATTACAGTCTATCTCCATTACACTAGGTAGTTTAGATTCAGTATATTTTGAAATTTAACATTTAACTAAGACTTCAGCATAAGAGAGACGCTTATGATCATAGAAACGGTAAAAAATATTACAAATTCATATAAAATTTAGTATTATTATATATGCCAGATGAAATTTAACATTTTCTCTATGGCAATCGATCAAATAAATTATTAGTGCGAGTATTTGTTGCACTAAAATGGTAACTCCAGAAACATGCCATAGATACGTCCTACTTTCAACATAAAAGTTCAAAATTTCTTCTACAATAATAATTTATATATATAACAGCTATAATACTCGTTTACCTATTGTGTCCTTATGTACGGCTTGTTGCGATTATAAACAAACGCAGTTGACGTCGTAACACGTCACGTATCCAAAATAAAATTTCTAATATTTTCTCAGGGTTAATACGTGGTTTCACTTGCAACCAAATAAACTGCTGTACTACCAAATGAATAAAAGTTACATAATTCTTTCAAATATATTAAATAAATTTTCCTGCGTCTTAAGCAAACATATGTTTACTTTGTAGTCATACTGCGTGCTAATAATTACGTACAATTAATAGTTTCTGGAATTAAAATTGCATATAATATTCATATCGTGGCAAGCCGAATATCCTTAATAAGAAATATTCCAAAAACAGCCAACTTCCTTGTTGAAAAATGTTATACTTGTCTAGATATAAAACATATCTGGATTCTAAACTGAATAATATTTATCATTCATATTATGAGTTTAATAAAAATGTGTAATTAAACCTCTTACATAAACAAATAGTGTGCGAAATATTTTCTTTATTATTGACCAGTAATGACCAAATTTTCCATTAAATATAAATATTTTGAATCAATATATTTCTCATGGAAAAAAATTATTGAACAATCCCAAGAGTGTACGTCTTTTAGTTTCTGTAACAGAACTTCATAATTTTTCCAGGAGAGATTCGACAATTGCCTTTCATACATGTACATTATTCTTGCAGTCCACTTAAATTTTTTCTTGGTATTTGTGATCGTATCTTTAAAACGGGAACGAAAAAAATGAGAACATATTTGAAATAAGAAATTGTGGGAAAATGGTATTTCTTGACAGCCATTTTCATTCATAGCCAATAAGAGTAAAATGTGTTATCTGAACCATAGGTGTAATGCTTGTTGCAAAAAGGCAGGGGCTTTCAGAATAAGACTGCACAACGTCGAATAGAAAATGCAACGTTGTTCACGGAAATATTTTGTAACAAATTTATTTCTTCCAGAAGAAATTTGAAACTACGATAAATTGTTCTAATTTTCTCCAACTCGATGTAGGTTTTAGATGAGCAGTTACATTCAAGCTATGAGTAAGCCTTTCATTACTACAAAAGATTTATATAATTTTTTGGTAAGGGATAATGACTGAATACTTATAAACTAATTTTTATAAATAGAAACACGATAATATATTGCCCTAAAAATAATTACGAGTTAAAAACATGCAAAAAATATTTTTATGACAATAAACATTACAGAATTTAAGATTATATAAAATTATTTTTTATTGATCAAAATACAAATAAAAATACGAGAAATAAATCAACCAATGACTGTAAATAAATATTCGGCCAATTTAAAATAATTATATACATATATATTTGTTTGACTATAATTAAATAAAAGCAGTTCATTTTGTATCAACCCAACTGTACTCATAATCGAATATGTCCATAGAACTCTTCCAACAGATATTGACGTAATACAAACTAATACAGGGATTATAATGACTGTTGAAAAATGGATGACGTTGCGGAAAATTTGCTGTTTTCAACAAAGTATAGAATAAGTTTAGAAGAGCGGATTGGGAAAATCTCGACTGGAATAAGACATTTTAGAGGGAATGGGAAATATATAACGAATGTTTAAAAAATAGGGGAAAAAAGAAATAAGATTAAAGCATGCACTGCAAGTGTTGCTAAAAATGGTAACATGGAGTATATATTTTCAAAGTGACTTGCATGCACATACAATAATTTATGAGATTCAGTTTCTTTTACATTCTTTATCATTTATTACGTCGTGTTTAGCCATACCGATTTATTAAAAATATTTCATAGTCATAACCCTGTGTATATATGGAACTGTTGCTGAAAATGTATCGATTTTCTAGAACTATAAAAATATCTACATTCTCCTTCAGAAGAAATTATAACGATTTAAGTGTGATTATCGAACGGAAATATGCAATTGAAATCCGTAATCTGGCAATGTTTTACATTTTTTGTGGTCTAAAACTGCAGAACGTACAGATTGGATCATAAACATCTCTTAAAATTGCATGAAATGTTATTTACTATATATCTTTAAACTACATTTAAAATGACAAAAATATTATATTCCTGGTTGTATTTTAATGTGGAGAAAACAATACAATTGGTCAAATTATTTCTCAAATAATCATGAATATTAATGTAGCATCCAATTTAAAATTGGAGGTAATAGATACTACAGCATTTTTTTACAAAAAATATTGATTTGAAACTCTAGTTAAAAATTATGATATTTTAAAGAATACGAATCACGGGCTTCATCAATTTTCGCAGAACATAATATAAGAATAATGAAATAAATAACATTATAGTTATTTCCCAATCTGCAAGTCTTAAATAAAAATCAAAGATAAATGGCAGACACTGTTCTGGAATGAATTTACTTTAGACCACATGGTTCCTAAAGAGTCTAGGTAACATATTGATAAAGCAAAGCCAAGATATTCTTATTGTTACATAATTTTATCATCCATACAAATTTTTAAATATTTCTAATTTTGATTGAAGAACCATACGTTTTGAAGTGCTATGTATTTGTTTAATATTGCATGAAATAGTGTACAGTTATGTTTCAGATTAAATTCCTTCGTTTTTCTGACTGATGATATGAAAGAACATAATGATTATTATTTTTAAGATTCTACTTTGTAACTAAGATAGGTTTCAATTAATACTGACGGCAACTTTTTAATAATATTGATTTTTAAGTAATGTAAATTAATAATTTATGTGGTCAAATGCACGGGAATTTTTGTGGGATAATTAAAACATATTCGATACTTAATAACGCTCGGCAGGGTAAGTGATGTCTCCAAGTGGAAGAACTACTGATCCAGAAGCTGTACAGAATAAGACGAACGCGTCTTGTTACGGTCATCGCCTTCTGCAATGGACGTTGTCCGTTCACCCGACTTCGGCCATGGCCGTTGATCCGGGCAGGTCTCTTTTTAATCAGATGCACCAGTTTCGTTTCGTCCCAGTCGGGGGGTGAAGCAACGACCTCTATGAATTATGACTTTTGGTGCTATATAAACGTGGTCGGTGCCACGATGCAGCATCAGTCGATTCCAAGTGGAACAATCTGCACCTCTAAAGAACATCGCAATGGGATTTGTAAAGGTGAGCGTTCAGCCTATTTTCACTAATTACGGTCTTATATAAGAATAGCAGGGATAAATGGACTGACGCAGATCCATCGGATTTGATGGAAGACAACGTTCTTAAAACACGTGGTTCATTTGTGTCTGAAACTGAACCGTCAATCTGAAGGATAAGCAAAATTGGGAAACTTTTCCACGATTATTTAATTTTTTTAAAATTATGCGTGTTCATTAACTGTTCTCATATTACAGTATCCACAAACTGCGGGTTTCTTCCATGAAATCTTTATTGGGCATAAAGTAACATGCTTGGTACTAACATGGTGGAGTCAGTGTCGAAACTGGTTTTACTTCATAGTTTAAGTCAACATTTCAATTGCTAAAATTCTTAAAGGAGGCTTCTAACAAAAATACCTTATGCGGGTATTTCAGTTTAAATTTTTCTTCGAAAAGGAGTGATTAATTTGAAAATTACAGCCATAAATGTATTTTCTGTTTTAAAACAAAATTTTTGAGCCTCAAAAGGCATCAAAGGCCGGAAATGTTTTTTAATATTATTATAAGTAAAAGTCTTAGAGTTATCCGCTGATCGTATGGGATCATTCGGACAACACAACAAAAACCTTCAATTCAGTAGCATCGTTACATTACTAAACTATGAAGCCAATTTTTTAAGTCAGCGATAAGAAGTTAACATTCATCTAGTTTTTGGATATCTTATTTACAATGTGGATTTTGGACTCTATGTTTTATGCAACCATAAAATTTATTTCCTTCATAGGGAACAACTGTGTCTGGCATTTAAAATAAATTATTTTCGCCTTAAAGAAATCTGTAATTATAACAAACAAAATTCTGACTCGAAAACAAATTTAAGTAACATCAATAAAAGTTAAAAAAATTATGCCGCATGTTAAAATTTAAAATAAAAAGTATCTTACCATAAATTAAAAGTATAAATGTTTCAAAAATTAGTCTCTGATATTTATTTCGTTTTTGTGGCTCAACATTGTTGAAAAATGACAGCCGATTACCAAAAAAATACACATTTTCTGGTTGCAATTCATCATAAATGATAGAGAGGATTTCAGATAAGTAAAACAATAATCGGATATCTTATAATCCTACAGTTTGGTCTCGAAACAGTTCCTAATGAATACAGTGTGTTAATCAATTAAGGTTGTTGTTTTAGTAAGTACTATGGTGCATAAATGTTTGGACACGCCGAAACAACAAGGGAATTGCATCAGAACTGTTAATTTGCCCGTGTACCGTAGCTGTGCCATAGTTTACTAGCAAACATACAGTATAAACAATAATTTAAGAAACAATAAAGATATTTTGAGGAAAGGGTATGAATTAAATTGAAATATTAATATGATCCACGACTGTTACTACAATTTCACCATTCTTTTGCCTTCCCCGTAGGTAATTTTTGTATTAAAAGAGGGGTGCTTGTAAATTTGAGATATTTTTTGAAAATATTAATGCTTAATAAATGTATTTGTTGTTGCAGGTTGCCGCTGTTTTGTTGGCTGTTTCTTGCCTCGTCTCAGCTGACGGTGGCTACGGCCATGGTCCAGCTGGAGGCTATGGAGGCGGTGGATTTGGCGGTGGTTTCGGGGGTGGATACGGAGGCGGCTATGGAGGACCGGTACGTTTACGTATCTCTTCTCTCACGTTCTTAAGCAGATCGTTCCTGCTAGCAGAAAAAAAGACACCAGAATCTTATAATAGAATCCTTAAGAATTTACTGGACGGTTTAATATGATTGGTGAGATGACTCCGGCGAAGTAAAAGTTTACTTTTTTAAATAGAATAGTTTATTATATAATAGTACACACTAATTTATATCCCTTACTCTTCCGCCTGGTAATCTGTTTCAGCTACCAATTGTTTATTTGTCATTTATGTCGTATAAGCCTCCCAAGTGGCTCCACAGCAAATATTTAAAATTTAATTACAAATTCCTCCTTTTTCGGTAACGATCCGACAGCTTCTCTCTCTTTCCTAAAAACATTTTGCTCAATTCTTACTTATTAAAACTTTAATTCATCCGTCCTCGTGGGGCAGCATATCACGACTTTCGAAATCTTAAAATATTTTCACTGTCCACTCGATAAAAGGTCGCCCTGCCATAAATTACGTCAACCCCCGCCCCCCTTCGACCTTTTGACAACCCTCCTTACAGGTCCAGCAAGATAGAAAAATACGCCACTCTGCCCAGACATTCTGTGTTCTCTCAATATTACCTCATTTACTACCTACGTTTCCTGTCCAAAATGGTAAAACATTACGGAAAGACATAAAATTGGATTTAATACTATTAAATTTTATAAAAATAAGCGTCAGAACTATCCAGTTGTACTAAGTCTATTGTTTTATGATTTTTAAAAAGAAGGAAAAATTTGAAAACGGTTCCTAAAATTCTAATACATTGCATTCCTTTTCTTAAATTATTTCCGAGTAATTAATGCCTTAAAAATATTTTCATGGCCATTTTTTTATAATTCATAAAACCAAATCCCTTTAAACAATCTTGAAAGTAGTGGGATCTTTAGAAACTATAAAGATCTCGGTCAGCTATTTGAATTATTTATCTACTAAATCTCACTCGTCTCCTTCTGCATTTTCTTCTCTACTTCCAACATTTATTAATATTCATGACTTATCCGTCACTGTTACAGCTCGGAAATAAATCTTTTCCGGCGTTCTGTTTTTTTGGGGATTGGGTGGATGCATTTTCAGAAAGGCAGATAAATTTAGCATTTAGATTTATTGATGCAATCGTCGGAGAGTAAGGTAGGAATAATAATAAAAATGTCTGATAGTCTACGGAAAATGAGATAGATGGTACAAAAAATTGGTAAAAACTTTGTTAAATCCAGAACACGAATATATATTATTTTAGCTTTCATTTTAATAGTGTACCATAATTAATGCCACCATAATTGAAGTGCATAAATATGATGGTAAGTCAGAATTGGTTTAACATTAAAATTTTACTTCAATGGTTACAATAATCTAAAATTTGTAGCAAATAAACGTAATTTTATATCTGTTGAGAAAATTATATAAAATAGATTAAAACTTACATTTTAGTTGTATAAAGTGACATTTTTAAACAAGTTATAAAAATATTTAATACATTAGAAAATAATCCTTATAAATAAAAGACAATGTATGCTATGCACCCTGAGAATTATATACCGGGCGTCGTTCGAACACTCTACGGCTTATGCGTTCCTATACCATTCATCCGATTGCCATGATATTTTTGTGTGTTCAGGCTAGAGAAGGTTTCTATAGATCTTTTGAAGAGTTGGATTCCTTCCTTCTCCCTTTCAGACCAAAAAGGATCCTACCATGAGGACATATAGAACTTACAACAGGATAGATTATGACCTCTCGTAGGCTGTCAAACGAGATGATTAAATTGCTCTTAATCATGGTGCTTAAATTTAACCGAAAGTTTATTTAAAAAGTGGAACTTTTTAATTGGTTAATAAGTATGAAAAACGTGCAGTGCAAATTATTGCGAAACACAAACTCAATTTTATTTTTCATAGATATAGCTATGTAGCTACACAGTTTATTTTACGTCAATCACGCCTAAGAGATGATTCAAGTATGATCTTCTTATAAATATAATTGAGTGTTTCTGTGTATTTTTGTATATATGTGCTGATTTAAGGTTTCAGTAGATTCCTTGACTCCATTAAGGTAAAATAAGTGACGCGTTTGCTGTGATTTAATCAGTTTTAGACATAGGGATTACATACTATGAATTCCTGGGCATCGCCGGGCACCCTGCTAGTTTTAAATAAAGTAAAAATGTATTGCCCAGCTTCCAATCCAGTTATAACCTAAATGATATATAAAATTGAATTTTAATACATATAATTACAGGTAAAAATGAAGCAAAACGTAACTAATTATAATTAAATAATATTCATACATGTTAGACTTGTTTAATTGCAATAAACCGCATAATATGCTTTATTTAAATTATTAATATTCTTTTTTTCATTTGTGACCGCAGTGTTTGTTCCAATATACAGCATGCCACTCATCAGTCTTGAAAAATTATTTTCACATTAAATATTAAGTCAAATGAAATTGTGATTGTGGAGGTAAATAATAATTTTAATAGATTGGGAATTCCACACTGTCGTTTATGTCCAGGCGATCCCGTACAGCTTCCAATACGCCGTCAACTCTCCCACTGGTGCCAACTTCGGTCAGCAAGAGAGCGGCCAGGGCGGCAACGTGCAAGGAAGTTACCGAGTCAATCTTCCTGATGGACGCGTCCAATACGTCAAGTACACGGCCAGCGACGCCACGGGCTACGTCGCGGACGTCAAGTACGAGGGAACTCCTCACTACCCCGCTGGACCGGGGGCCTACGGGGGCGGCGCCGGTTTCGGGGGTGGCGCCGGCTTTGGAGCTGGCGCGGGTTTCGGAGCTGGAGCGGGTCTTGGATTTGCCGGAGGCGTCGGCGGAGGATTCGGCGGAGCCGCTTCCAGGACTTACCTGCCACCTCACGGAAAGAAGTGAACAGCGACACTCACTGATCAATCCTGGACTGAGCAACATATGTACAAATATTTATTTACTTTCATTCAAATGACTGCGTATTTAGTCAAAGATGCTTTGTTTACGTAAGAATCATAAAAGAATGTCTGCTGTTAAAATATAGATTGTAGACTTTTACTGGAATATGGGTGAATGAACTTTCCTCTATAAAGTCAAATGATATTTATTTATTGCACGAGTTGTAAATACTAAATAAATGTTTTACAACTATAAAATGTCTATTAACTTATTTACTCCAATATTCACGGAGTTGCTTTCCGCACATACCTATTGGGTGACCACACACTAGCAGCTATCTCGGCAGAAATCTGGCAGTTTCAAGAAAACTGCCGCGAAAACTGAAGGATGCTTACACGTTTCTGTAGGTCAGCCGACATTTATCTTACGAAAGAGATCTGGCAGATTCTCGCAGGCGCATTTGTCTCACCCTCATGTAGCCAGTTAACAAAAAAAAATCTAGAGTAACTGCTGGGCTCACCTAATTTTGTACGAAATGCCTCGTACTCTCTGTTTTCTTTTTCAAAGTTCTCACATGCCAAGAAAACTTCACCTATTTTTGGAGGTATATGTACTGGGGTCGAAGACCTTGGGCATAAGGGAAGAGTTGCCTGCTGTTCCCATTGGATCAGCCCGCCAACTGCGACCTAAAACTGGTGGAAATATGGAGAAGGGAATGCTGCGACCCCACAGCAAACTCGTCTCCCGTCATTCGGAAGGGCGTGAGAATAGTAACCTACGCCCGACCTACCTGACCCAGGTTTTCTAGGGTTTTCCCTGCATCTCTTTAGTTGTCCGGGAGCCCTAGTCAACCCTTAGCTACCTTGTCCTACCATCCACACCCCCCCTTTTCAATTAAAGGGGAGTTGCCTGTTTCAGAATCACCCTCATGTAGCCTGTAAACCCAAAATAAAAGCGATCGAAAAGCATTGTGGGCCAATAATGGTTCCCATACTTAGTGTGTGAATTATCACAAGCACTATAATCAAATAATCTATTTAAAGTGTTGGATATTAAGAATAACTAACCGGTGAATGCGATACAATAAATTAAAAACATTAATAAGAGACTCAATCTAAATAAAAAGGCGTTCCTTACAATATTACGTAGTGTAATTTACTTACAAATCGTGCACGAATATGTTTTGGTTATCCTATATTTTCCAATAATTTTTTCAAGTTTTGTATGATTAACCAATAAAAGTTATGTCTCCATGCAATTTTTGGTCAAAATTAGTAAGTCCAGTTAATGTCATTCCATATTATAATACAAGCATAATAATGTTTCACTTATTCAACCATAGTAATATGTTCATGTTAGTTTTACGTTTAATAAAACCTCTTCATGAATGTACGAAATTCTGTTTCTTAAGGAATAGAAAATAAATTATTTTTCAATCAACTAAATGAAGTTTAATTTATGTCAGGGGAATTACTTTAGTTCACAACGATTTATTTTTTAGCAAGAAATATGATTTCTTACACATATAAGATATGTATTAGATTTTCGAATACTGAAGACAATTTTAATAATTTTTTAATAATAAAACAAGTCAAATTTATAAAAGCCCAGATGAAGAAAATGTAAGAATTAATTCTTCATTCTGTGAATGAAACAATGATTAAGACGTAAGACCAATTCAGTCCAGTTTATTGAATTAAAACTTGGAACCTCTGCATTCGTAGTAGTAAAATACTGGCGTTTTCTCAAATGCGTCATTATTTTGAAATCTTGGTCCTGATACTATCGATAGAAAATATTATACAAAATTAAAGTCATCGACAGTACTTCCCGTCGTATATGAAAATTGGACTTTTCATGAGTCAAGATAGTCTTTGATGGACGTTTTACTTTAGTGAGGAACCGGATGTATGTGATCGTGTCTGAGCACTCCAAATACTTTCAAACTTTGCCCATTTATAGTGTGACCCTGCCATCTGCAGATATTTCCGAGTCTTCCACGATCACTCCAAGGTTGATGTCTTTTGTGGGTCCATCCGGTCAAGGACATATTCCTACCCACCATTATCAACTTAGACAATGGCGTTGGATTGAGCAGCTCGCCCTCCCAATTGCACATCCAGATCTCGCGACCCTGACTCGAGGCTACGACAAAAGATCCGCATGTCTGAGACACCTCGAGCAAAGGTCACGAGTTGCAGAGTAACAAGCTCCTCCGTGAGATAAATTCTGAGTCTGTCATGTCAGACGTCTTATTTCGTACCATTGGCGCAACTCTGGACAGTGATGCATTATTCAAAATCGTTCTTCTGCTAGTCTAATGTTATTGCGAGAATCTGTTACTCTACAAGAGAACGGCCTTCACCCAGATATTTATCAACGGTGTGCGCACAAGACAAATGAATCCCTTCCAAACGAAAGATTTGTGGTTCTGATTTACGTGACCAGCACTTCTCCGCAATTCACGTTTCCTCAGAAAATCAAGGACTTTCTTCCAAACAAATAGCTCCCAGCTTCCGTAAACATTTGATTTCATCACCATATTGATGCAATACACTACAAAATTACCCCTTTTCCTGTAAATAAATGAATTATGGATCGAAGAAGATTGCGGTGTCAGCCATAGAAACACTGTGGACAACAAACTTCATCCAAATTAATTATGTAGCGAAATATTAGTAGAAACAACTCTAAAAACAATAAAAAAAATCGATTTATAATTTCCATAACATTTCTGACATTGATTGCTTCTTAATAAAAATGTGTTCGGCTTCCTTCATACTTTTCCTGAGCATCCAAACAAGCTAATTTCAGTAAAGATTTTCCGCTTAGTTATAGGCTTATAGAACTTGAAAGGGCTGGGTTACTGCCGTCTCTCTTTTTCATTACCAAAATTAGCAAGCTATATTAATAAATATTAAATCGATTAACATCTGCTGTTAAAACCGCAAATTAAATAATTTCAGACCGATTTTTACAGACAGTTTTTTTTATTTAAACGACGTTTCGGCGCATATTCGCACCTTCTACAGGTTTATAATCTGTGAAATACATACTTCAATTTGAAAATACTTACATATAACACATACATATATATAAAGGAATAAATTTACAATACGACAGGTCAAACCTCTAAATACCAAATGGGCCATTATTTAGTCTTGCGCAAACTGTTGACTAGATAAGTTTTTAGTGCTTTGGTACAAAGAAATTAACGATTACAACAATTTTATAGTTTTTAATAATTGGATTTTAACAATAATTTGGTGAATTGTTAGTTTATTCCTTTATATATATGTATGTGCTATATTATAAGTATTTTCAAATTCACAGATTATAAACCTGAAGAAGGTGCGAATATGCGCCGAAACGTCGTTTAAATAAAAAATAAAAACTGTCTGTAAAAATCGGTTGGAAATTAAGCTATATTATTATTAATTTTGCAAATAAAGTCTACGAAAAATAGAATTAGGTGTCGCAGTGAAGATTTTTCCCGTTATAAATACTTTTTATCTCATTTTACTCACATGTTGCCTTAATGTTTAGTGGGCCCTAAAATTAAGATATCTAATGAATGATGGAAAAAAATTCTACCAAGCACTTTTACGTCATAAAAAGTCTTAAGAATTACAGCACATCTAATTAGCTGGACGTTGAATGTTGTAATACATTTAGACGTGATGGGATACATTTTAGTTCTACGAAAAGGTCTCGTTTTCCTTCAATTCTGACATTAAATTGGAATTATTTAAAATTCAAACTGCATGTATTTATTTCCATTGTTTTAGAATAATATGGTCTTGGCATTTCTAACGGTTTAAAAAGATGATGTGATCGTCCTTCGGTTCTTCCTAACGCAGCAGGTGCTTCTTCTTTGCACGCCCAAGAATTTAATCAGAGTATAAGTGAAAGGAAGAAGCATATTAAGTTTCCGACGACGAAAGAATTCGTCTCGTGGGTTGAATCCACACTAATACCTATCTATATCTGTAACACATAAATATATGTGCATTTCGTAATTCGTCGCCTTCTAAACTGCTTGACAGATTTTGATTAATTTTTTTTGTATTTATATAGGGAAAGAATTATTGATAACTCTCTGAAATCCTATAGGTCTAAAGACATATAAGTCAGAAACAATTGTAGATATATTAAATCGAAAAGAGGTTGTGTGGAAAAAGGGAAAAAAACTTTATTGTATACGTAATACTGATTTCTAAACTACTACTGAATTTTGAAACACCAGTAAATCGTTTGTAACATCATTTTATGAGCTGAAGTAACGCATTAATACAAAAAATTGAAAACCTCATTGTGCCGTTTAACTTTTTTGTATGAGTTTGCCTTTTGGGGTTTTATAACAGGGTGAAGAAGAGCAGGAGACGCAAATGTGTTCGGTGCTCAAAGTCAATACTCTAAAAATACAGGAAACGGATTGCAATCTAGCACGCAGAGGCAATGAAAACTGTCTTAATCAATAAAGCTCTTGATGTAAGATGTGCACGAAATTATGAAAGGTCGAATACAGTCAGTTCACTATTGTAATAAAAAAAGCATAAAAGAACTGTGCCTTAGAATTACTTGGACTTATGAAATCGAAACAATGTAAATGACGACACTCAATAGTAGCAGAGGGTGTTATATATATACATTAAAAAATACAATCAGACTGAAACCCACGTGACAATTACAAATGGCATCCTTCTTATTGCAAAGTTACAACAGCTAATTATTCAATTTGATTTATGGTGGTCCATCAGAAGAATAATGTAGTACACTTTCAGATACAAACCCTGAAAGAGACTGGGAACCAGAATGGGAGCAGAGTATACGATTCTGGAAAAAATAAATAATTAAAAAGATGATAAATTCATTATACACTTGAACAAGTTGTGTCATTTGTAAACAATTAAACCGAATCTCGAAATTTATTATACGGACCTCTGAGTATTTCTGCTATACAATGACAACAAATCTATAAATAAATATGGATTTTAAATTAATTCCCAATAACATACTGTTTACTTTCTGAATATGAACCATCTTGTTTATGAAAGAAAAAGCTTTTCGTTACTCTGACTACTTTCTTTTTTTAAATATCCTGCCTTAGAGAATTATTTATTAAGGTGGTAATTCTTTTAACATGAATATGGCTTTGGCTTGAAATCAACGGGATAAACCTTACAAGAACGTAATGTGCTCTCTAGCGACATCCATTGAGAGAATTTTCTACTTGTAATGAGGACCGAAGTGATCTCTATCAAAGACAAAGTGAACTTTTACAATTGAACCCTTGACATCTGAATTTTTGTATTACACATCACGTATGCAACCCCATCGAAACATGTAATAACATAGTAATACTTATTTAGGCTTGTGTAGGAAGCTTGCGTATATAAACGAAACACTTTTCGGGAAAATATATTTTTTTTGGGAGCATATTTTGTTTTTGGTTAACAGGCTACATGAGGGTGATCCTGAAACAGGCAACTCCCCTTTAATAGCATAGGACGGGAATTGAAAAGTGGGGATGCGGAAGGTAGAGCAAGGTAGCCCAGGGTTAACTAGGGCCCCCGGGCTATGGTTTAAGGATCCTACCCAGTGTTTCACCTAAAGAGATTCAGGGAAAACCCTAGAAAACCTGCATAAGGTAGGTCGGGCATTGGGAACTATTCTGACGCCCTTCCGAATGACGGGAGACGAGTCTGCTGTGGGGTTGCAGCATTCCCTTCTCCATGTCTCCACCAGTTTCAGGAGGCAGTTAGCCGACTGATCCAATAGTTCATCTAACAGCGAGAATGAGATTGATTAAGTGTCAAGTAATGATGTATGAAAATAAACTATTTTAATGACGTCGAATGCAAGACGTTGTAAGGTCTCTTCAGACTAATAATTTAAAAAAATCCGTGTACTGGCCGCACCACATTTTTCACTACGTATTTTAACAACAATTAGCAGCCTATATAGGCCTAAATACGGTGTACGTATTCCAAAGATATTGATCCAGAGGATTATGGAATAGACATAAGTTATATGTATATATTTATATCAATACCAATCAGAAACTACTGAAGTTAGAAAATAAGTTCTAAGTTACATATCAACCAAATTAACTGAATTTCATTTTAAGCGTCTTAATGATGTTCGAAATCGTACAAGATCTTATTCGTGCTAAAAACCATGTTTTTAGGCAGAAAGTTTACTATTTATCCTTCTAATCGACACGAACCATCTCTTCTTCCTCGAAGTGACATCACAGCCTACAACGGCAATGGGTAATATTTTATACATCAAAAACACGGGCCCATAGTCCAATACATGATCTTTTTACTTAAAATTACAGCCTACGTGTTTTCGTAATTCTTCTCTTCCTAAACAGATTAACCAATTTTCATAAAAAAATTGTTGTATTTATTAGTTCTACTGGATGGTGAGATCCAGATGTTCTTTTTCAATTTTCCGATTAAAATCTTTTGCATGCACATTTTTTGATAAAAATGTATAAGGCCAAATTTTCATTCTGACCGACTGAATAATCTGTTACCAATGCATGCGCATCTTCATTACGTTGCAGCTTGGCATTGTTTGGAGATTTCCATTTCGCGTTGCTGAGTTCTGGTATATTGTAATTGTGTGCATTCTGGGTGAATTATTTGTCAATTTATTCGACACTGAACAAATGAAGTGTGCAAATGTGAAAGGTGCATTTTTTGAAATACGATTTATGCACATGTTCACTCGGCGGCATTCCATCTAACATCCTAAATAAAACATCTTATTTCCAGCCAAGCACCCGGCTAGAATACCGTATAAAATATTGTTCGCACTTGGACAAACGAAATGTCGTTTAAAAGCCAAAAAGCCAAAAGAATCGCGAACTTTCTGTAGCTATGGAACATCTTGATGACTATAATCTTATTCTGCGGAATCTTTTGTTGAGTATAGCGACGTAATTAGCCAGAAATAAAATTAATTTTAATCAGAAAAATTTAATTCATTGTAATGACAGTAACACAACATAACAATCCTTTTATTGGAACCTCTCCTTGTTCTAATCTAATTAATCTATTATTAAGATATGGATGTACAAATTTTTTAATGTGCTAAACGTGAAAATATTTCAGATGCAATACATTGACATTCAAAAATCCGTGTCTATCTCATGAAATGAATTATTTATAATAATTTATTATTGTACTTGAAGAGGTTCCAATCAAAGACACGACGTGAAATTATTACTAAGAAACACGCAATTTGTTTTTACTTATTACGCTGTTGTACTCATTTAGTTTGAATGAAGTCAGGTTAATATATCACATTAACATTGTTTGATTATTTTGGTTGTAGGAGTTTATTTTTATTTTTTGTGTGTTAGTTAAAGAGATTTCATCATTCTAAATCAATTGACAAAATAAGTACATTTTATAATTATCATATTGATTTTTCACGATGACACCAACAAAAGTATATATTCTATTACTACAGTCAGTATTATTGATCATTCTGTCTAGTCTAAAGCCAATAAATATATTTTTAAGGGTCTTTACAGGTGAAACTGCCGGAAGATCAAAGCTCGTATATTGAATATCTTAATGTGTAATTAATAAATGGTTGAGAACTGTAACACACGGTTTATGTTTTTTTTTGCGTAGTTTAAAGTACAGTCCGTATTAGTAAAAACCGAGGTATATTTATTTAATTCAGAATGAGTTGCTTTTAATTGTTTATAATTGATGATAACAGTTAGATTGCGGCTTAATTTCCTTTTTCACGTTACTGGCGAGAAACAAAATTCCTAGACGAGAATAACAAGTGTTTGTTACAACACGGTTCTCGTGTATAATAAATATAGTAATTTATGACAATAGGACGCCCGAAATTAAGGTTTGCTGTTGAAAATGGCAACAGATGAACGAAATTATTGTAAAGGAATGAGTTGTTTATAATAGTAAAAAGCAGGATAAGGACTTTGGTAATTTTTCAACAATCAGAAATTACGTCCTTTTACGAAAGGTTATTACAAATATTCGTTTCATTTTCCAACCTCTTTTACGGTACTCAGCATCAATGCTTGCATAAGAAATTTGTTATTTGAATTGTGAGAATGGTTTATTATTGATAGTAATTGAATAACAGAAGTTCTTCCTCTACTTTACATTTATGAATAAGAGCATGCAATAAAAATTATGCACGACATCACACATGGAGACTTTCTCCCCATGAATAAATTCCTGGAATCCGACTCAATCATTCACAATGACACTTCATTCACTGTAGGTACGACTGGTTATTCAATGAGCACGTCACTGCCGAAGTGTGAAAGTATTTCCCGTTTACTGGTACATCTTCAATGTTAACACTATTTTAGTGGTGGTCCCGTTGTTTTTACCAATTTTAGTGTAAGTGTAACAATATCATATCACAAATACGCACAAGCGTGATGAGATAGTTCGAGTTGACGCAATGGTTTCTGGCATTCCATTGAACTTCTACCTCCACTGTGACGAAACGTTGGAATGACAGGGAATTTCAGTCGAACTGGATCATTCCTCGGGCTGCAGGTTACAGTTCTGATGGCGATCGAAGCCCAAAGATCAGTCGCGCGTCCGTCATAGAGGAATTTAATTGCAATTCACATACTTCCCTGACAACGGAGATGGAAGCAGGTGATTTTTTGGGAGGCAGAGACGACCAGCAGTGGGGAGGAGATGAGGCAAGACGGTGAGAGGAGTCACGCCTCGCCCGCTATGGATCCTTTCTTGACCTCTGACCTCCGCCCGCCTGCTCCGGTTACCACGTCTTCTGGTTCGGGGTGCCCATCTCCGGGATACGTAACACAATTATTGACTAATACCTTGGCGCATCCCTGGAATCCTGATATGGAGCGATGTGGTGGGGGGCAGCTGCGGAGGAGGAGTCTCGTATGGGTATAAAATCTGCCACGGGTGATGGGATGAGCATCAGTCATCTTCAGCTGATCACAGCCCGAAGGAAACAGGACGTACCTAGGAACATGGTCAGTAATAAGGTAAGGAAATCCGATTCTCCAGGAAATCGTGTTGGAACTTTCAAACAATGTGGTAAGAACGACTGGACATAAGGAAAATAATTTAGAAAAATCTTCGATACTCTCAGTTTTTGAGAAATTAAACGTTAAAATTTACCATAGACGTAGGAAAAACTTGGCTGGGGAATAAATTTATTTGGCACGTATAAGTCGAGAGGTGCAGACTATCCTTCCTCCATACTGTAAAATTTAGTTTAAAAAAATAACACAAAAGGTTACTGATTGCATTAAATATAATTTTTGTTGGAATCGGACAGTAAAATGTAAAAATCTAGATTTCTGTTTCATAGAAAATTCAGACGAGTGCAAATGATTATCTTAATTTAAATGATTCAGAATATTGTGAAATTTTACAATGACGTCTTCTTGGAATTACATCAGTTTTAATAACGAAAAGTTGGTTGGGGGGAAAAGTAAAACATGCAGCATTGAGCGGAATAGAATCCGTTGGATAAATTAGATCTAGGGGATTTATTGAAAGGGCGTGATGTGTTCCAGATGTTAGCTGTCGGCCTGGTGGCACTGGTTGTGTCTCCATTGGCGATGGTCTGGGCTGATGTCGGCTACGGCAGAGGACCGGCAGGAGGCGGCGGCGGCTTTGGAGGAGGTGGATTCGGAGGCGGCGGCGGTGGCGGAGGTGGCGGCGGATTTGGAAGCGGAGGTGGTGGACCGGTAAGCTATAATTTTGACTCATCTGACAGTGGGAAAACTTGTAAAAAAATACAGCTACTTGATTTTGAATATTGCAGTTGATATCTGAATCCTCATGTTGAAAGGGTGATTCATTTTGTTATATAAAACCTCATCAATGTAATTTCAATTTTTATTATCGTAGTTGATTTTCCAGAGAACAAAGAAAGGATGCCACTCTTTTAAAATATAGACAGTTTCATTTCTATAACTAAGGAAATCCCTACTTGGTGCTTCATACAAAAAACTAAGTTTAAAATTTATAACATATCAATTTATCTTACATAAAAATAAAATTATGTGAGGTAATTGTCATGGTCGAGCTTTAATTTCGAATACGCAAAAAGTATTGCACCATACATTTCCGTAGGAAAACTTGAACGCTTAACGTTAAGCAAAGTGGTTCAGCCAGAAATGTGTTATTTTATACCTCGATATGCAGTCAATAAGATGTAAAATTCATAAAAAGAGAAAGTTGGTAACTTTGAACAGATATATGAGATGATTTACCTGACACCTGCTAATATTCTTTGCAAAAATATTTTTAAAATTTAAGCAATCAAAGAGAAATTGCAGCAACTTTTATTGCCCATAAATTGGTAATGTTACAGTAATATTCAAAATTTTGAGAGAAATAACTTTGGAAAACTAAAAACTTATTTTCCTCTCCATTTAATAAAAGTAAGACTTTCCAGCGTCACGTTGCCTAAAGTGTTTTTTAAACTATTCACAAATTTAATTTTTTGTAGAAAAATGTAATATAAAATTTGGAAATTCAAATTTGCAAACAGTCAATTCCACTTTGTATAGCAGATTAAGTCGTGAAAACCCCCAAATTGTAATAAAACGTAGTAGATGGTCCGTCGTCTATGCGCAGACTATAACATTTCACATTTACATCTACCAAGAACAATGAAAATGCAGTTTCATATCTGTAATATACTGAGTTCTATTTTCCTTTCCACCGTATTTTTCTCAAAAATATTATCACCAATGTTCAGTCTTTCGAGCTGGGTTCATGATTATTATTTCATCACATCTTTGAAGTAAATTTATTAGATTTTTCTTCACTTCCTTTTCTATTATTCTTTCATATCAATTTCTAGGGCTAGTCGTAATAGTTGATTTTAATTTAAATCAATTTTCATTTTATTCTGTCAATAACTAATCTGTCACAGATCAGAGTTTATGAACTTCACAAAAAATCTTTTCGATTGAAAAAATACATACAAATGCAATCAATGGAATGTCACTCCACGCCCACATAATTATTAGTTTACAGAAGTGAATCATTTTAGACATTACTGCAAATGTTCAGTTTAAATAGAAGATAATGTTTAAAAAATAAATTGGCCAAACGTCAGAAAAAATTTAATGTTATTGGTAAATATGTAATTACCCAACGTTTCGTATTTAATTCAGGACATCATCAGATGTACATTAAAGCTGGAGATTTAAAAATAAATTAAAATATTTTTTAAAGTGTTATCTAATTTCTTTAAATTTTAGATACATTTTTTATATATTTTTTCTTTTAATTTTAGAATTGTAATCTCAAACTCCAATGCACACCTGATGGAGTCATAAATTAAGGACGAAACGTTTTGTCATTATATGTTAATGCATTGGTTTATTCAATTTTTTTCAGTTCATGGCCAAATTTTTATTTATTGTAAAATTAAAATGTCAGATCAAATGTGTAAATGTTACATAACGTTTCTTCCTCCCGGTGAAGCCACGATAGCTTGCAGAAATATTCTACAAGATTTATTGGTTTATTTTTAAACGTCAACGTCGGTTAAACTGGTTAATTTGTATATCTATATTATTTGAATTGATATTATTAATCTTTTTTTAATTTTTTAATTCTTCGTTGCTCAACGGATCTATTCAAAGGGAGTTGATTCTTCGGAGTTGATGTATTATTGAGTACGTATTGTTACAGCCACAGCCGTACAACTTCCAATACCAGGTCCGCGATGGACCTTCTGGTAACGACTTCGGCCACCAGGAGAGCGGCGACGGCAGCGGCAACGTCCGAGGCGAGTACAACGTCCTTCTACCTGACGGTCGCAAGCAAGTGGTCAAGTACACCGCCAGCGACGCCACGGGCTACGTCGCCGACGTCCAATACAGTGGAGGCGGCGGCGGCGGTAGCTTTGGTGGCGGCGCCGGAGGCGGTGGAGCAGGAGGTGGCGGTGGCGGCGGCTTCGGAGGCGGCGCTGGCTCCAACACGTACCTCCCGCCCTTCGGCAGGAAGTAGATCCACTCCCACTGAATACTGGATCGACCACCGGACGCGACATCGGCCAGGAACGCAAACATCTCCCCTGCGCCAATAGACGTAACATTATTCGTAGTATCATCGTATTTATAACTTCCGACAGACGATAAATGGGGAGCTTGTCGAACTTAATAACCCAACAAAGATTACCTTTCTATTAGCATATAATTCCCTCTGTATGGAAATAAGAATGTAAAAAAAAATATCGAGAACGAATTGGTGTCCTAGGACTTCTTTCACTTAGCGTTATCAATGCTTTGTATAGAATATAAGTACTGTATTTTGTTTCGTAAAAACTTCAAATAATATCGAAATAAATTGTTTGAAGGTTAAAATGGATTTTATTCTAATGTTCATTGTCACCTTTACCCATCTCCCACACACGTTCCCGTTCATTGGTTAACAAGAGTCCCTCCTAGGCGGTAAGCATTGCGGGCGACTGCCTACGGCGGCAAAATATAAGAGCGGCAAATCTGCTTGAGTAATAGTGCAATAGTGACGGACTATGATTCCTCCCATCTTAACGTATTAGATCTGGACGAAGAAACAGGACTAGTTTCTTTTAACAAAAAAAAGATCCAGTTGACCTCCTCTAAATTCGATATGTCTTAAAATTGGATCGAATCTGAGCATTTCTTTAAATTTTTTGTTAACGCTGTCCAAAAATGCGAAAGAACCTTTCCTAATTTTAATTTTTTTAATAACAGCATCAGCGTTCCTATCATTATAACTAGTCTTTAAAGACTAATCATTAATTTTCTTCTGACAAATCTTACACAATGTACTAGTTTTAAATTAAAAAATGATTGTTTAAGAATAATCTCTACTCAAAAACGTAACCACGCTGGCCATTGCATAATAAATTCGATTTGAAAAAGTTATTCCGGATTTTCCAGAAAATGAACATGTTAATGGATTTTTTAAATTTAGGTTTAACTTTGTATATAATTTAACTAGTTTTGTTTGATGTTTTAAATGCATCTCTAATTTATCTCTGAAAATGATAGGTAATAGCCTTAATTTGTAAGCTCATTCCCGTTAACTATTAAAAATGTAAATTGTCTGTTAGTTTCAGTTGAAGCTCCACTTGGAGGCTTAGGATTTTCAAATATTTGGCACATTTTCCTCACACATGAAGATGAGCCACTTGTGGAAATGAAACGTTTAATATAACTAAAATTGGTTGTTAATTTATTCTATAAAATTGTTTTATTTTTGTATTGCGGTAAAGCGTAAGGGCCGCTACTGATCTCACCATAATCAACTTTATCTACCAAAATATTGCCTCAAAAGTGTCTCATAGTCTGCTATTAACTACGGCTCTACCATCTAGATGAAAACTCAGTGGAAAATAGAAATACTAATTTATTTTAAATCGGTACTAGCCTTTTTCTCAGGCAGAAAACTTTGAAAATTAGTCACGTTAAATTTAAATTATTTTTTAGAAACGTATAACATTAAATTTGTAAATGTGGGGTTTACAAGCACTCAATTTCTGATCAAATACTGACCAAAAACTTAATGACTTTATTGACCTGAAATATGATTTTGGACCTTTTTCTTGGGTTATCGTGTCATTGATAAACATTTTCACAGTCGTCATTTAAGAAAGTTCAGTAAAGATCGATTCTAACCTAATCTTGTACTCGTCCAGAGATATTAGGCTTTCGTGTGACAGATTTTTGCTATTTTGGCATGCACAATTTTTTTACTTTGAATATATTTTGCCTGTAATACGTCTTTAATAAATTTTTGTAATCAGGATCATTCACTTCATGTAATTTATTCTTAATAAAGCTGCAAAATAATAGTTCCATGCGCCGGTGTTAGATTGCATTATGCGTCAAAGAAAACGAATTTAGAAATTCTCTTTCCGAACTTCTATTTATTAACCGGGAATTAACTATATTAAATAGAATTCAATTATGAGCAATTCACAGACAACAAAGTTTTTCATTTTATTCATTAGGCCCACACCTTTGGAACATCTTCAGGTAAAGACAAACAAAAAATTCTTTCTGAAGTTAAATTGTGAATGGGTTCAAATACACATGAATTAAATAACAGCTGCGTCGGCTGAAAAAGTATTTTCATTACACATCAATGCAAAATTTGTTTTCTTAATTTTATAAAACAGGAACTAAAACTCGTATAATTTTGTAATTTACTATTTCATAGTAGGGATAGGAAATTAATAGCATCTGTCGTGTTGGCCATTTTATTTATTGAATTATCATGTGTGTATTACTTAGAAATAAAAAAATTTGACAAACTGATTCTGAATTAAGATTTGTTTTAAATATTGTAATGATAATATATGTAATTAAATAAGTACAATTAAAAGATCCATTTTAGTTTTTATATTGTAAATACATATGTTTTTATGATTTCTATCAAAAACTTACTTTATAAAAATGTGAGGATCAATCACGAACACTTATTTTTTAAAAATAATATTGTATAATTTTTCCTCATATTAAAATTTGTCTGGAAATTTAAGGTTGTTAATTAATTACGTATAAATCAGAAATTAATCTTAAGAGTATTATAGATGACGAATTGTAGTGAAACAGCCAAAAGCCATTTCTCAAACCATATAATTAAATAAACATTTGAAGAAAATCAAACTGTTTGTGACTGGTATGCGTTGGATTAATAAAAATTATATGTAATAGTCCGAATTAAAAGTTAGGATAATATTAGGTTATGGGAATCCTTCTACACCTTAAAAAAATATTGTTCAGTTCAATTTAGGTGTGGGAATTAGTTCAAACTTACTTATTCGCAGAGCCAATAAATGCTTGGTTTCTTAACACCGTAACAATAAATCTTGACCCATTACAGGGGTCTGAATCTGAGAGTACAAAACAGGTAATTAATATGGATTGGTATGGTTGTTAATACTTTAATTCACCAGTCGTCAATAAAAAGAAACAATTTTCATTACAGAATACAATGTAAGAACTTTTTCTTTTTCATTTCAGACATAATCGTCTGTATAAATTTAGAAGCCTTTGAAATATGGTGCTATTGGAGAGTGCTGAAAATCAGTTGGGTGGATAGAATCACTAACGAGAAAGTCCTTAGTAGTATAGGGGAGGACTACGAGTAAGAGAAGTGATAGATTAATAGGCCACGTTATAATACAAGAGTATCTTGTAAAATTAGCATTAGGGGAAATGTGTGGGGAAGAACAGGAGGAGGAGAACAAGGATGGAATACGCTATGTAGATTATGGAGGAATGTAAAGGGTTGTGCAGAATAGCATGGTGGGTTGCATCAGACCAGTCTTAGCACAACAACATTGTAATGACTGAATAGAAGAACTGTAAGATAATTTTCCGTTGTTTTTAATTGAATATAGGTTGCTTTCTTTAAAATAATGTTCATAGTACTAATGAGAACGAGAAAACGCACATATTTGGTGTTGGCAGAATTTTTTATTAATTCAGATTACTGCGTCTAGTAATTTCATACATCTGCAACTGTGAAGCTCATACGGTTTTATGCATCATTTTATTAAATTTTCTAACGCTGTAGAGAAATTGTAGTTCTGGGTTTTAACGAGGATCTAAAAAATGAACTGAAAATTTGCTGTGTAAATAATTATGAAGTCCTGGTAGTTACAATTCAAACGCTTCACTCGCAGACAATTAATTTAATGTTCAATTTTCCCAGCAATTGTGTGTGCGAAGGCTTTCGCTACATTGTCCTGTTCCATTGTTTATTTATTGAGGTTCAGAATTGAATTAGGTAGTACCACAGCAGAAATCATATAATGAAATAGAGACAATAGCCGTGGGATACATAATTTCGATATGAATGGAGCACGTAGTTATTTGAGCAGGTCACAGACAAGTACGAGCCTGATCTTGATTTGTGTCATTTCGCAGTCCTCTGAATTCTCGCCGATACTTTAAATGCAGATGTGACATATCCCCAAAATGTGGGTCACGTTCCTCGGCAGGTTTGGACGAGGCCATCTATCTCAGCAGCATCCTCTGGAATGTGAGACGACGGTCGTCGCACCGTACTGATGACCCTTCATATTTGCTCGGTGGCTTTTGTCCTTTTCTCTCACCCCGCCGTATAACTATGCAAAGAAGATCGCTCGTTATGATTCCGATGGAAAGTTGTCATCGCAGATGGGCACATCCCAGTTTTGCATAGAGAAGGAATTGAGGAAGTCCATTGTCAGGTATATAAGCTTCGGTTTGTGCAAATTCTGCCACCAGTTGCCGGCGATCGGCTTTACAAGCAACAGACAATGGCGTTTGTAAAGGTATGCTTTATTTTATCTATATGAACTGCATATATATATATATATATATATATATATATATATATATATATATATTAACGTCTTCACCTACTCTGCCTTTCCCAGGTTCGCTGGCTACAGAGCTTTAAGTAATGGGGTGTCCGAATGGGAGGGACAATTGGAGTGTAAATATTGAATACAAATATCAAACATACATGCTGATACTATTTCCTTTGTTTAATTTTTACAAAAATATTTACAATTCATGAAAAATTCAACAAAATAGAAAAGATGAAGAAATTAAATTATTTTCACCATTAGATAACTGACGATTGTTTAGTAGTTCCTACTGGTTCCTACCATATATATATATATATATATATATGTGTGTGTGTGTTAATCTGCGTGTATGCAAAAAAAAATTGCCTCACTGCGTTCCTTGTATTAAAAGTTCTTATACTTATTTAAATTTTATTTTGAGACAAATTAATGTTTAAGTCTATACATTTACATTATGTTAATAAATATGCATACATTATAGGTAATTTACATGCCATAAGTATGCATAAATTTTAAAATATTTACACATAAAATTATTCTTACAAAATGTTTTCAGTTAAAATTTTGTTTTGCTTGTATATAATGGGCTGAATTTACTTTGATTAAGATAAAAAAGGACCAATTTACAAAATCCGAGTTTTTTTGTTTCATCCTGTTACTTGAGACTTAACCAGATTAGAAAATTTAACGTAACCATATGTTAGCTATAAATAAATTACTCAAATCTTAATTAATTTCTTTAATATTAATAAAAAACATTAATCTTAAAAATATAAAAGGTCCAAACATACAATTTTTCTAAATAAAAAAACCAGCCAATATGTCAGAAAAACACTTTATTTTAGAATAAATTCAGGAGCACATTAGCAAATAAAATATTTACAATAAATCAGTAAAACTGCCAATAAGTCAGACAAGAATTTAATTTATTAATGGTAGTTATTACACGACCTAACCTCATGTAGTGTAAAGGAAACAAGAAATTGGGGCTGAGAATTTAGATGTACATGACGAAGAAGCGTCGCATTATTTTTTTTCTGACTTACAGACTGTTTTATTATTTACTCACTTCCAAACAGTCAGATATTGTAACTAATAAAAGATTTACGTGCTTACCGTCAATTCTTAAGAAATAATGTAGGCTAAATAAACTTGAAATTAAACTGACTAGAAGTTTACCTACTAATATTTTTAAAAAGTTTTAAATTTCACAAAGGAAAAAATTGAAAAATATTCATGACTATCTATATCCGCAACTTCGTTCGCGCGAATATAGTTATTATTTTGCCCTAAAAACGAAACAACAGATACATCATTTTGTTAAAGTTGAATTCATTGAATATATAAAAAGTACGGTATCATTTATTTATGATCACCTCGGAGACAATGAATATGCGCAATTACTAAATATTAAAAATTATCTGACGCGACAAATAAAACCAATTTACGTATACATCGTATCGACGATCCAAAGAGGTTTATTATTTTTCAGGGAGTTAGGTCTCTGCCAACAATAGGTTAATTACGGCGCGAATCCTACTGCAACAATAGATTGTGTGATCGCCCTCTCTCTCTCTCTTATTCAACTAAAATTACACTTATAACAACACAGTAAGTGTGATGAATGGTATAGGAACGCATAATAGGATATTTAACTCGCAGTTGGTTTTCGTGCGGCAATACAATGAATTTATAAATATTTACATTAATATCTTCTTAACTCTGCAAGATATCGAAATGAAACATACACGAAATTTAAGTTAAAATTCCTGTTTCAATCCCTGAAGTTTTCATAGTATAAGTATAAAATCATATTCCATAAATCCTATAGAGAAGCACAAGCTTCAAGGATGTGGAACGAGTCAGAGATTTTTGGAATCCATTAAGCAGTTTCGGAGCATAAATCAAGAGTATAGGCAACATGCATTCACTTTTTGGAGACTAGAATGTAGGAATGCGAAGATATCTTCTGCAATATATTGAAATTAAATGTGCACGATATCTAAGTTAAATCTCCTGTTATTAAACCCTCAAATTTTCATTGAAATCCGATGAACCGTTTCGGAGCGTATTCGATACAAATATACACTGACAGACACTTCAATTTTATTTATTAGTATAGATGAACTTGACAAACAATCTAACATGTTGAAACCAATATTCGTTCACTACATTCAATTCTCGTGAAGAATTATCGCTGAACGACTAAACTGTTGGAGACACCCCACGGAATGTCTTGATGAAGAATTTTTTTATTTGTTAGATTGTGTATAGCAATAAAAAAATAATATGAAATTCTTTTGTTAGTTTGTATATAGCAATCATAAATTTAAAGTTTCTGTAAGCTATTTTGCTGGCTTCAGAACTTCTAGTAAGTTTCAGTAACAGTTTGGTTTACAATATTCTCCAGCGACTATTTGCTGGATCAGAGGATTGAAGTGACTTTTGTGTGTAAGTTTTTTCCTGTACAGCTTGACTCTGGGACAAAAATAACGTCGCATGGACGTCAGTCACAACTTGATTGAAATGCAAAGCTAGGACAATTCGGTTCCGGAAAAAAATCATAACGAATGACGAGACTTGGCGTTATCAACAGGAACTTACAACTAAGTGCATAATGGGTCAGTTATGGTTGGTCAAGCCCAAAAAATATGCTAATGATAAAATTAAAAATGAAGACAATGCAGGACAATTCGCCCAATCACACGGCTGAAGTCGTAGTTTTGTTCCTAGCCAAAATCCCAAGTCCCTGATCTCAGTGATCCTCAAAACGTGGCCTACTAATCTATCCCTTCTCCTGGTCAATGTTCTCTCTTCCCTTATTTCGCCTAAAACTTTCTGGTTAGTTATCATATCCACCCATCTGATTTTCAGCATTCTCCTACAGCACCACATTTTGAAAACTTCTAATCTTTTCCTTTCTGCAGTTTTTATCTTTCACATTTCACACCAATATAACGCCACACTCCATAAAAACATTTTATAGTAATGATTTCCTAATATTTATACTTACATTAACTCTAATTAACTTCCTCTTTTTTGCAAAAGCCTTTCTTGCCTGTGCTTACCTATTCTTTACATCTACTATACTTCTACCAGCAAACCTTAGGGTTAAACTTTCTTCAATGCCTGTGGTGACAGACTGCATTCATGTCATATTCCTATCTTGATTTCTGCTTTCTTTTCTTGCCCTTCATTTCTAATTAGTGTTGATTGCCATCTTCAAATCCTTAATAGTTTGTTCCAGTTTACATTATCAAAGGTGTTTTTCTAAATCTACAAATGACATAAATATAGGCTTATTTTTATATCCTGTCTTCTAAACTAACTCACATTCTATGACATTCCATCCTCCTATATAATAATACTGTTAAACTTGTTTCCTTATACATACCTAAAATCAGTATTTCTCCTTCACAGTATATATATAAAAATAAGAGTGATAAAAGCACTATTTGTGTTGAAGTTACAGTATATAGAATAGTATATGAATTGGCAATATTAATGTTGGCCCAAAAGCTGAGAGAGTAGCAACCAAATGGGTAAAAATATATACATGGATGTGATATTTTTAATTACTTCATATTGTTATGAGTTAGGGCCGATGAACATTGGAGAAACACATTCCATCATAACACGAAACGGTGTTTAATGAAACTGATATACAACACAGGGATGTGCATACTGAGTAGAATCATGTTTCATGAAACTAGGAATGGTTTTATTAAACTGAATTCATTTTACCCACTTGTTTTGTGTGGGCTCAGGGCATAATTTTTAAACAATCACTTCAGTAATGAGTTTACAAATATATTTCTGCAACAGATTGTGAGCATAGTACTTGTGGCTGCCCTTGCAACTGCTGAGGTTGCGCAGGGAGGTCTCCTACCCGGTGGTGGTGGCGGTGGATACAGCAGGGGCCCAACAAGCGGAGCTGGAGGATTCGGAGGGTCTACTGGTGGCGACAACTCAGGACCAGTGAGCAAAATATTTAATTTTAGCATGTTATTCATTTAGATATTCTAACAATACTTATAGAAATTTATAATTTAAATTCCATAAATATTTTCATATATAATAGTGCAGATATATGGCAAATATCAATTACTAAAAACTATGTAGATGGTTGTTTAGTAATTGCCCTGCATCTCTTTCAGGTAAATATGGGGTAGAATCCTTAAACTATAGCTTTGGGGTCCCTAGTTAACACTTAGCTGTTTTCCTCTCCCCTTCCTATGCTATAGAGGAGAGTTGCCATTAGTTGGATCACATTCATGTAGCCTGTCAACCTAAAAAATGTGGTATTCACTACATTCTGATTACTCCACCTAATCAAAATGGAAATCAGTTATTTAATCTAAATATTTTGAATGAAGTATTAAGCCATTTAAATTATAATGTTTAGATTTTCAGGATAGAGTAACTTATTTACTGTAAATTAAAATATGCCATTTTCATTGACTTAAAACTTGTAATACATATACATATACATATATATATATATATATATATATATGACTAATGAAATACTCATTTCACTATTTGAGTAAGAAATAAATTTTAAGCTAAGAAATATGCAAAAAAAACTTGACACAATCACATCCTTTAAGCCTGAAAAATAACCTATCTCATTTTCGATGGCAAAACACCACCTAATAACTTTACATCTCGTACTGATTTGTTTGTCACCCCTGTTTTTCCAGACACACAACTCCTCCATTTAAAGACTATTCATAATGTGTTTATAAACTAGCATTATGTTGATTGTTGCCTAATTTATTGAACTCCGCCCATTCTTAGAATTTTCAAACCTAAAGGTCAATTGTGTGGTAAAGTACCTGGGATCTACAAAAAATGAATCTAAAAATTTTATTGCCATAAACTAAATTATAAAAATGTACTCATTCAAGTACATTTGTGAAACAGTAAGCATTATTTATTAAAATAATTCAAATCGTATTTATATAAAGGTTATATTGATTCATTATGATTAAAGAAAGATGTATGAATACTTTAAAACTGTCTGTTCACAGCCTCAGCCTTACAGTTTCCAATATTCTGTCAATGATCCTCCTAGTGGCAATGACTACAAGCACCAGCAGAGCAGTGATGGAAACACAGTGACAGGCGAATACCAGGTGCTGCTACCTGATGGTCGCAATGAAATAGTCAAGTATACTGCCAGTGATGCCACAGGCTATGTAGCTGATGTGCAATATGAAGGTGAAGCTCGATACCCTACTGCCTCTGGTACAGGTGCTGGTGGTGGTTTTGGGGGTGGAAATAGAGGAAACACAGGAGGCTACAGTGGTGGATCGAATGTATACTTACCACCAAGTGGAAGAAAGTAACAGTCTGTATCACAACCTGGCAATGACAAACATTGAGTAAACACAGTGGTGTAAACTCGAGGTATCTGAGATAAATCTATGATCAATTTAAGGAATATGTGTAAATGTAAAATTCTCAAATAACTATCAAGTGCCAAGTTTGTCAGTGCTAACAACATGTACAATATCAGCTAATAGAAATTATAATCAAAATGTGAGATATTTGATAGTTAATCATAGACACACATTGTAATGTAAAATATACTCTTAAGATGAGTTTGAAGTTATAAGAATCTTTTGTTAGTTGAATATACAAGCATTGTAATTGAAAATAAATACTGAATCTCAGTTTAAAGTTTTATATATTATTCAAAAACTCCTCATTCACATATCAGAAAAGAAAATCAACAGTATTACAAAGACGATAGTATGGCACTTAACTTCCCCAAGCATATTAGAATAATGTTAGAGACTCAGAAAGTTGATTTACAATGTGGCCTTTAGTGATTTAATTGACACACACAATGTTTGAGGTGCAATTACTGAATATGTTTCAAGTGAATGACAATGTGAGATGGGATTATATGTTAAATATTTATTTATTTATTTCGTAACAATTTTCTGACACTGATAATATTCTAGAAGCAGTATAGGAAGTAGAACAAGAAGGAACTTAGAAATTAGGAACAGGTATTGTTACTAGTGTTGGCTCAACAACTGTGCTTGAAAATAAAATCTTGTGTATCATTAGTTGGAAAGGGAGACAAAGAGAGTCTAAACACAGTTCCTTACTACATTTTTAATGCTGAATTTTCAACTTCATAAGTTACATATTGACTAAACATAATCAAAATATAAATAATATTTTCATCACAATATTACTTATTTTTTTTAACTTCATAGATTGCCTGAAGATAATAAGTCCACTTTGCAAAGGGTATAGAATTGTCAGTGCAGATAACAATAAGTTTGCCATTTACAGGAAGCTTAATATTTTTCAGTTCCAATAGCTGAATTTTGGCTAATGACACATTTATGGGAATTTCCTAAATCAAAGAAATATATGTTAGTAATAAATAACTGTAAAGAACAAACTAAGAATAATCTTAAAATAATTACCCTTTTTGCTTCAATATCTACTTTGTTACTTTTCACATAAAAAATTTCTGCATTGACTTTAATAATATATCTTTTAGTCTCCCTAAAAATATTTTTGAAAGGGATACTTATAGTTCCTCCTGGCTTAAGTATAAATGGGCCCTGTGGCTTAGGAGGTCTGCTCCTTCCAATCAAAGGAAACCTGTAACATAATTTATTTTAACATGGTTAAATTTATGATTTACCATTTCATGTAATACATGAGGTCATTAGAAACAATTGAGAACTGTTAAAGTATGAGGTCTTTCCCTGTGAATGGTGTGTATTAATTGCTTCTCACCGAATTGAAGTGAGAACTGGTTTTACATTAATTTAACTTTGCTGCCCTGATTTATTATACATTCAAAATGAAGTATGTTTGATTTTCCAAAATAAAATGCCAGGAAAAGCCTAAATTTAATAAGAAATGCATTGTGTGAAGTTAAACATGATTTTTGGTATCTTCTGTGAGTAGTCTGCTTTTATCAAGCTTATAAATATGGTCGGATCAAAAATGATTGAAAAATACTACACCTGGGCATGTATAAGTCACACTTTTTTAATATAAATTTTTAAGAAAAAAGTACTCAGAATTTTTAAATGAAAAAAATATAAACAGCTATTAATTTAAAACTCTTAACTGGTTTATGTGTTTTATACCAGTAACAGTTCTTTAATGACAGACTGTGGAAACATTGAGAATAATTGTTTCCAACAAATGCTCCAGAGTTTTCCTAATAGCTGTCAACTTTTTTAAAAACAGTTTTCACAGACCAAAGCTTTTTTGAGTTTATTATGGGATTCAGGACAAAAAAATCTGCAAATTTTGTCTCATAATTCAAATGGGACTTACATATGTTAGTGGCCTATATACACACAAATTTAAATAAGAAGATATATGGTAAATCATATTTCAGGAAAGTGAAGGGTTACTTATACACTAGTGTGAATTTGTCTATAGCGCAGAGTGGGCCATTGAATCATGAAGTTTTTTGAGAAGTTTTGATTTTAAAATATAATTTAAAGACAGAACAACTTGAACAGTGGTGAGGTATCTAAATTTTGAGGTATTCTGGTAGAAACATATTTCATGGGCTAACTGTCTGCTGTGAAGGCATTGGATGGAATATTGCATGGTCTGAACACTGCTACTTATTTCCAACCAATATAAAATATCCTTGATTTTCTATCTGATTGTGGTAATGTGGGTTTTATAGTGTATTATATTGTAATTAAAATGAAATAATAAGGACTAGAGTGTTAAAAATTACTACAGATATATTCTTACCTTTAATAGAAAATCTTAAAAATCTATTGGAAATTTACTCCATGCCACTAAAATGTTTTAAAATATTAAATATAAAAGTGATTTATAACATTTAAATAACATATTAAGTTACAGAGTTTTATTATAAAACAATTTAATACTTACACATATTCCCCTGCAGTTGCAGATGAAATGGTTAGCATTGCTTGACTATTTCCAATATTGGTAGGCTCAAAACATACGTTAACACTACCCTTCTGTTCACCATGAATTACAACTGATTTTTCAACAATAAAATCTCCATTATCTACCTGAAAATGAATTTTAAAGTAGCTATAATGTAAATGTAGAATTGTTAACTACAATAGCTGTATCACTGAATTATATATATATTTCATGTTTAGTGAGTAAGATTAAAAAAAAAAATTAAAGTAGCTATTATGTGCAAAGTAATTATATTTCTCAAAATAATTCTCAGGGATTAAAGATATGTTTTAAGTTAAATTGTTTTAATGAATTATTACTTTTTTTTTAAAATTGCTTTTATAGTCGCACTAACAATGAGGTCATTTGTGACTTGCTAGGTACATAATTCTCCTTTCCTTTGTCAGGTATACTATGACAGGGTACTTGAAAACAGGCATCAAACCTGTGACCTCTGTGGTGCAAGACTGTGACTTTAGCCACTAGACCATAGAGGTGGCTGAATTATTGCTGTTGCAGGACATTGCCAAAGAGAAGGAATAGATTGATAGGCCACATTTTGAGCCATGAGGGTCTTTTAAAACTAGCATTAGAAGGAAGTGTATGGAGTAAGAACAGAAGAGGAAGGCCAAGGATGGAATACGCTAATCAAATTAGCTGCGTAGAAATGAAAGACTTGTGCAGGATAGGTTAGCATGGAGGGTTGCATCAGACCAGTCTTAGGACTGAATTCAACAACAAACATTACTGATGTGACACACATCCACATATTAGTAACATGACTCAACATCAGTGCTTATTGATATGCCATTGATATCAACAAGTTATATTTTGTAAGGTCATGTGCCTTACAATACTATAGCAAAGAATGCTGTTTGCCTATTGTCATAGACATGTTTATTATGCCAAGGATGAGACAGCACTTAATAGGATCATCATTAAAAATCTGCACTGCAATTTTATAAAAAAAATTGTAGAGACAGCTTCTTCTGCAAAAGAAAGCATTCAAGAATTTTGCATTAAAATGCAAATGAGGGAATCACATGAAGGCTACTTTATTAAAAGCAAAATCATGGTATATATGAAGGTGTCAAAAATATGCTAACTCATTCCAAAGAGGCCAATATGAATAGCAACCTTAATGATCATATCACCAGTCAAAAAAATTACTCTCATAAATATGTACACAATCTACAAAGTAGTAAAGAAATCCACAAACAATTGGCTTCTACCTTTATAATGTTACCTCAAGAACTTAAATTAATAAGACTAAAAATATAAATAAGTTTCTAAAAGTATAAATGAAATGTAAAGTAAATATTAATAATCATTAAAGGTGACCAATATTTATTAAATAATAGGCTCTCACAAATTGTAACATTATAATAATAATTCTAATATTAAGCTCATCTGAAAAAAAATTGCATGTATATATGCATATACATACTCTATGTAATGAGTATGATGTACACGTGAATATGTAATAGCAAAGTTAAATATAACTTAGTATTTTACAACACACTAGAAATTAAGATGTACTGCCTCTTTCCCATTCACAGAAAACATTATTATTAATATTTCTATAAAAGTATTTTGTTTATTTTGAGAGAAAATAAATTTCCAAACATTATGACATTAATAAATATGGAAAAAAGAAAATTTTTGTTTGCTCAGTTTGAAGTTATCAATTGTCCTGTTATTTCCATAATTTAATATTTTAACTCAATGGTATTTTTTGCTTGTAATATAAAAAATTACTTTTATTTCACAATGTTTTACTAACAGAATATAATTCCAAAAGTAAAATTACAAGGAAAAACTTGAAGTAAATAAATTTTAAACTTACACTGCAAGAGAATTCTGATTTTGTCTTTGTAAAATTCTTGAATAATGCTTCTTTAACTGCAGATGTTCCCAAACTTGTTTCCATCATTATACTACTCTCTGAGCCTCCCGCAGTGCTGCTAAGGATCAATTCATAAGGATATGCTCCAAGATCATTGGAGTACACTTCAAGAATACCAGTATGATTACCAGGAAGAAGTGGGAAATATTCAAGTGACAAGGTTCCCTAAAAATTATTACTTCCATAACCCTCAAAAAGTTCCCAACTTTATCTTATATATAATTTTTTTAAATTAAGAAAGTAAATATTTATACGTTAAAGTTTGATTATGAACAAAGTAAAACAGGAAAGGATTTTATAATACATTAGTAAATAGTTAAGAATAAGTATTTAACTGATAATGATATAGTTACAAAGTTACACCCATCCAAACATATTTTAGAACCTTTTATTCAATATGATACAAAATTGTAATGTAGAGTTTATTGAAAGTGAAAAACACATTAAAAATTTAAAAAATGAAACTTTAATTATTAAATTTCAAAATACTGTTAAGGACTTACAGAAAATAAGAAAATAATTATTACATGTATTGAACAAATTTTCTTGTAAACAATATCAATATTACACTTCAAGACGAAGCATACATATGTTTATTCAAATCAAACTTACAACTACAAACTGGACTATGTTATTGTATTCCAAAACAAAAAATTGCTTACTGTTGCCATTCCACTAACGGATAGAAGTGATGGAAATTTTATATATGCTGCTGAGCAGGATACTGAGAAACTTGTACCAACAGGTAATGGGTTCTTCATTACAAGTTCATGAAAAGCACTTTTTCTTACACAAGAACTGATTTTAATAGTTTTGAGAGGAGAACATTTTGCAACAGATAATGAAATATCATAAAATTGATACTCCTCAGTTTGCAGATTAATAAACTTAACCTTCAAAAAATTAAAAAAAATTAGTACTTAAATTTGAACACAAATTTAATACAAATAAAAAAGATTTGAATATTGTGTTATCTAAATAAAATGGATTAATTTTAGTTTACTTTATGTTTTATGTATTACTGAAGCTGAAATATGTGTCATCTAAATTTTGTCTGCAATGCTGATTTAGTCACTTTTCTCAAGAAAATGGTAAGGTAAATTATTTTTTATATAGAGCCATAGGATGGTACAGCTGAAGGGGGCGTACATAAAACTTTTTCGTCTTGAGTATTTTTCAAGTGGGGGGGGGGGGGAGAAAGATAGAAATATTTGGGAAAAAGGCAGGAAATTCACTCTTTGAATCATATGTGTGACATGGAATATATATGTTAAGCATAGAAGGGAATGGAAGAAGGGAGAAAGACTGAAAATATTCGATGTGTCCAGGACACAAAATATGCTATTAAGTGGGTTTTTCCTCTAGAAAATAAATTACACTCTATAATATTGTATAAAAACACAATATGCTTATTCTCATAAAATATAAAATAATGTAACAATAATTATTGGTACATCAACTTAAGAATTGAAGTTCCTTACCCTAAATCCAAGAAGGCAATCTTTGTAAACAAAAATTTTCCACAAATAGTTAAATTCACTATTTCCAGGAATATCAATAAATTCATTTCCATATAATTCATACAATGGATCAGATTTATCTTGCTTTGTAACAGTATTTTCAACATGAAACCGTTGCGTTTTTGATAGCCAATTGTTTATTTTTAATGAATGGGTATAAATGTTTTTGCATTGAATGTCGACAGAAATCTTAGAAATAACAGCAGGTTGCTCAGATACTCCAGCCAGGTCATAGATGATAGGTTGACCATCAGGAATTTCAATAAATATGCTTCCCTAAAATAAAATAAGAAAAAATAAATTTGATTATATAATTAATTTAAAAATACTTATGCCATAATGTAAAACAGCTGAAGATGATGTAATATTGTCAAAATAATTCATGTTGACATGAAAGAGATGTGTTACAGAAGAAATTGAAGGCTAGTGTTATCTTATAGGACAGTAAACATTTAAAATGTTTGGAGACACTTTATATGTTCAAAATAATCATTGAATAGAATTAAAAACCTATAATAATTATTAATATCTCTTTGTTTATAATAGTGCATTTGTTATTAAGTAAATGATTAATACAAATATGCTCCATGTTTCTGAAACTGGAACACATTAATTTGGTTTAGATGTATTTCAAAGGGCTTATGCCAACTACTATCTTCATCAGTTTTTTTGAAGTCTTATAATTTATAGAGCATTAGAAGAATTTCCTCACAAAATGATACTGTATTTTGATAATGAATAGAAGTATGCATAAATCCACAATCTGGCATTTTAATTGATATCTGAGAAATATTAAAAGGCAGCACAATTTATGTAATTTGACATTTAACTTAATGATATGCTCATTTAAATAAATAACCAGAAATTTACAGCTGCTTTCTGCAGATATTCTTTTCCCATTCATTTCACTGGAAGGTTGGTGGTGTTGGGTTTTGTTTTACTTAAGTTCATAGATATTGATTTTTCATAATTATTAATTAATCTAAATTCAAACATAGTATTCTGACTGTTGCGAGAAATAGTCCATGATACCAAATTCTTCTCATGTAAATACTTCAATACATTTAATAATCTTTTTGGTCAAGGGAGTCAAGGAGTGAAGCATATTAATTGCTAAATTTTATACCTTATGAAGTCTAACATACTAATATACTAATTAAATAGTAACAAAATTATATGCTGACTTATTGGTCATAATTTTTTATTGTAATAATTAATCTGTTTTCCATGAACCATGAATTTAATCTGCACATTGTATCATTGGAAAAGATTGGCTATATTATGGGCCAAAAATAATTCCTTTACCTTGTCTTTATAAATACCAACTGCAATAATACTATTTATTAACAAAAAAATGTTCTGACAAACACACAAATAATACAAGGTAATAAGATTTTAAATGAATACCTGTTTTCAAATTGGAAAGACAAACACAACAAGTTGCTACAGAAATAACAGGCATAAAAAAATTAAAAAGCTTCAATTTAAATCTGATGGCAGGTCTATATGATTGCTACTTCTATTATGTAGATGAATATTTAACTCAAAATTATAACTAATCACTTTAAAATATCAGTAAATTAAAATTGTATATATTTCCAGGTATTTGTGATTGTATATTATGGTGTTTGACTGTCAATTAATGTAGCACCTCTGACCTGCCCTAAACATATAGGATATATATTACTGTACCGTGTGTTTAACTTCCTCTGTCATGACCAATGGATAATATTTAATATCATAAGGTTTTGTGGAATTTGCATCTATTGTAATAATTTCAGAACCTGAAAAGTAATCTCCACTTATTTTCGGAAAAAGTTCCCACATTTTGTTTGAACTGAAAAACAAATTATAAATATTTTACTATTTTTGTCAGGGTAATACAAGTATTCTATTACAATGAAATATATATAATATTTTCATGAAAATAGAATTATAGAAATTTAAAAATAAAATTTTATTTTATGGGTTGATTTCACCTTAATATAAACTTGCTATATACACTGAGATGATGGTAACTGTTTAAAACTACATAAGGACATGGGGGACACTAAGATAAGCAATTTGATACAGAACAGGAAATGACCTAATATTGAACCACAAGTTCCCATGACATCACATCAACACTCCATCAGTTGTCCCTGTAGTAGGTCCATTCCAAATGCATCCCTTTAATCTTCATACTGTCTAGGTTATTATCTTCCAAATGTGCTTAAATGAAGAGATACATTGGTCAAGTTGTATTGCTCTTTAAGTGAAAACAGACTGTCTGTAAGTGATATGTTAATGACAGACCTTTGAAATATTCCAGTAACTATGAAATAACTATACTGAAAACTTGGAAACCATAATAAATTGTATGAATATGATTCTGGAGGAAAAGTACAACATAAGGATTAATAGAGGTAAAACCAAGGTGATGGAGTGTAGTATAGGAAATATCGGAATAACAAAGGGTGTTAGATTGGGCATATTTTTAAGGAAGTTAAGGAATTCTGCTACTTGGGCAGCATAATAACTAGGGATGTTAGAAGTACAGTAGGCAAAGATTAGGATAGAACAGGTAAGGAAATTATTATAAATGTTCATATGTTTTTCATGTTTGGCACTTTATGGATGCAAAATGTTGATGGTAGGAGTTGCAGAGGGGAAAAGAATAGAAGCTTTTGCAATGTGGTGTTATACTACAATGATGAAAATCAGATGGTTGGATAGAGTAACTAACCAGGAAGTTATAAACAGAATAAGAGAAAAGAGAATAACATGAAGGACTTTGACCAAGAGAAGGGAAAGATTAATAGGTTTTGAGACATGAGGGTTTTATAAATTAAAAGTGTATGGGGTAAGAACAGAGGAGGGAGACCACGGATGGAATACACTAAGCAGATCGGGGGATGGTTTAGTTATGTAAAAATTAAAAGGCTTATACAGGATAGATTAGCATGGAGGGTTGCATCCGATGAGTCTTAGTACTGAATGTCACAACAACTTTATTTAAAGACAACTTAAATTTCAACAATTCTTTTATTGTAGTATAATTTCTGTTACTGGATTGGTTGTATTTCCAGTCTACTGATGGAACCAGTATGTTCTGATCTCCATACAATTGTGGTCTTCAAATTTATTTCATAATGTATTAAAGTAATATAGTATATTCTGTATGCATATGTATGAATAATATATTTAAATATGCTACATAATTCAAGAGAGAGATATTTAATTTGATAGATGGTTTGTTTCTTCATTTGGGAAGTAATAAAAGAATATTTTTGGCTGCCAGCATTTTAAATTTTTATATAGAAAAATTTTATAAGATATGAATAAAACACCCAGCCCAAAATTTTATTATAAGAATAATGACTTACATCATTATTGTAATATTATTAATAAGGCAAAAGAGGGAACAAAAATAATTTAATAAATTTAATTTAACAATATATTTCAGTACAAATATGGGTTAAAAACAAAGGTATTTATATCTTTATATTTTTATTTAATACCATCATTGTTAACCTGATAAGTTTCAATATTAAAACAGAAAATTGTCATTAAATTATAATTGTTTGTTTTCATGCAATATATAATTAAAAATTTTGTTTACTAATATTATAGTTATTTTTTCACCTTGCCTATTTTAATTAGGATGAAATAAACAAAATGATCTTTAAGGACTTACCTATTTGTTATTGAAATATTTTTCTTTTCCCAATTTCTAACATTTGTGGTAAAATAAATAATATCTGTTGGTGGAGGCAATGCTACACAAGAACCAGTTAATATGACAGACAGCCTGTTATAGTTTTCCACGTCACATATTAACTATAAAATGGAAACTTTTTAATTATTTTAATCATGTCCTTTCTTGTAGACAGACAATTAAATTCTTTGAAATCAGTATGTGTTATTATATTCAAATAATAAATTATAAAACACAAGCATGGTTATTTAATTATAGAATGTCATAAACATAATTACTCATACCTCACACCTTATGTATTTCTGTACCTTCAGGGGATGGAATATTACAGAAAAAATAATTTCACTGTCTGGAGCACTATATCCTTTCATAGGAGAGACAGTGAAATTTTCATTTTGGTCCTCTGAACACCAGAAATAACTGCAACAAGAGATAATAAAACACGTGTATCAACACACTATTTTTTAGTACTACTTATTGTAACATATTATTTATATTATTAATGAAATAAAATTTTGATTTCAGCATGTTTATTTATATTGTCAAATTGTACTTAAATTAAATGACATGCTAAGCATTTTTCATATAATAGCATCAGTGTGCCTATCATTAAAAATAGTTTTAAAGACTAACCAATATGACAAATCTTAAACTACACATTTATGAGCTACAATCTATAGTGTTGTTTTATATATACTGATGGTCTGCATACACTTCACTCACACATTGAGCTCTGTTTTTATACTCTGAAAATCTCAGAAAATCAGTTGGTTGCTTTCTTTTAAATCTTTTGACAAGATGTTGATTGTCCAGATGTTTATTGGGTCACTGGCATGGAGGTAAAGCCTAACTTCTTGCTTACTGGCATACCAATTTATTCTTCCTAATTGGGTCAAATCTGGATATCCCTATGGAGCTAAGTATTTCAAATATATCACCATGTCTCATTGCACTTTAATCTAAAATGTTGGGATACATGTAATGTCTGTGTCACAAGTGGAGCCCCAAAGTTTAGTTTCAATATTTGATTGAAAATCAATAGTTATTTAGAGATTGAAAGCATGGAATTTCATCCAATTAGCCAATAGTAATGTCTATATACTGATGTTCAATTCCACTTTGTTGTTAACATGTACTTTACTTTGTTTTTACAGGGATCAGTGATGCCTTTTGTATTTAGAAGTGGTAGGTCATTTGATTGTATATTTAAAAATACAACATGGATAGATCTGCTCATTTTTCTAAATATTCTATTGTTTAATAGATGCCATTCACGACAATGTCCAGGAATTCATATTAGAGTGGCCATCCACCATCCTTCTCTGGGGTCAGTCCCCAGTTTCAATCCTCTGTCCCCGGCTATGGGGCGTATTCTTGCTTTTGTCCCCATAAACCAGCATTGACACTATCAGGACAGATATTTAAGTTATGTGTTACAATCTATTATAAAAGCATTAATTTTATCTGTTTAGTGATTTTAAAATTTGCATGGAGCTGAAACTAAAAGCGAACACATGTTGACAGTCCTGCATCTGAAATAACAATGCTGTGACCTCCTGCAACAATAGATGGAGTGAGAAACTTCACCCTCTCTCTCATATTGCCAAAATTAGGCTTATGATAACACAGTTAGCCACCAGAACCACTGCAATTACTCAGTATCAAGTTAAGAAATCTACTGGCATTTGAAATAATTACATTAATTAAAAAAAGGCCAAAAATCTGCTGTTTATTTGTTTATGTTTTATATATCTGTACCCCCATCTCTTTGGTCTGATTATCATAAAATAATGTGTATATCTACATATCTATGAAAAATAAAATTGAGTGTATGTGGCCCAGGCCTTTATATTGTCCATATATATTGACAAAATATTTGGTGTTATCAACTAATTGAAAAGTATAATTACTTAAATAGAATGTTGGTTCAACTTATGCCTTATTTCACACTTAACAGCTATTTAATTGTCTCATTGGACAGGTGTGACATGTGAGGTCATAATCAAACATTTAAGTAAAAATTTCTTTGTTACTAATTTCAAATTTTCATTGAAATCCATTGGGTCATTTTGGAGCCTATTTCAGACAAACTCCAGATAGTTACTTCAATTTTATTTATTGATTTAGATTATGCAAACCCTACTTATATATAATTTAGGCTTTTAGTAGAATTTTCTTGACTGTTAAGGTTCAGTAAATGGAGCAACAATAATTTTAAAATTTTAAAAAGTTGGAAAGATTAGTATGTCTTTTAATGATTTCTTAATGTTATTTTTTAATTGTAAATTGATAACATACAAGAAAATGTAAGCAATATTAAAGCTTACGTGCTTCCAATGTCTCCAGTGTTTGATAATATTAATTTCATTTCTACTTTGCATTTCTCATTTACCGTTCCAAAAGTTAGATAATTTCTGTTAAAAGAAAATTCTGGTCCTTCACAACTACCTTTAATTACACATAAAGGTTCAACTTTATCCAAAACTTTTATAAGTATCTAAAACAATATAATAAATTATTAAAATGCAATGAAAAATTATTAATTATTTAGAATTAAGAACAATTACCATTTTCTGAAGTAATTTAATCCTTTCAACTGGAGAGAATTTCACTTTTAATTTCAATATTTTTCCTTCATTTAATTGAAATGTTCCCTTTGGAGAAATTTGAAGTATTTCAGAAGTTGAAGATTCAATGTCACCGAAACGTGCTGACATTGATTCATTATTATTTGAAACATTTTCTGTAATGAATTCTGCTTTCACTGCCACAGAACTTTTATTTATAATGGAAATAGTTTTGCATATTGATTGAAATGGTTTTAATGAGCCCAAGTTGATATGCCTTTCACTAGAATTTAGTAATTCTATCTGCAAATAAAAGAAGAAAAGAAAAAGACTAGAAATATGATATACTGCATTAGTAGTATACATGAAAAAATATTATCTCTGTTTATATTTTATACAATTATTGTAGAATGGCTTATATTATATATATAACTTTCTGATGAAGGGGGCGGTGCCTCCGAAAATTCAAGTTCTCTAAACCTCACAAGGTGTCTACCATCTATGAAGCTCAGGTAAGTCATCTTCTTTCTATCTCTCTGTCCTTTCCCCATTAATTATATATATATATATATATATATATATATATATATATATATATATATATAGTCACATTACAAGCTGTAGGTCACTTGATTTTACTTATTTTGTTCAATTTGACATGTTCTGTGCTATTGTTTTCTACGTAAAAGTGCTGCGCAATACTTTACTTCAGTGGGCTGTGCTTGACAACATGCACACCTTATAAGGACTGGCGAGTTCTGCGTGTTGAAAACACATAAACTTCCGGTTCAAGAAAAGCCTGGAAGCTCTAGAAGCGGCCCGAGTAGAAGAAGAGTCGCATTGGGGGATGAGAACACGTGCCCCAAAGGAGACAATGGTAATCTCCCTTGGAAATATTGGTCTAAGAATTAAAGGGGGTAGAGCAGCATGAGCAAAAAGACTGTTGACATAGGGTCATCAGGTTGGACAGACAACACAGCATTGGGTCATCAGGGTGGGTGATCAACACTTAGCATAGGGTTGTCACAGGGTGAACGGCCTATGCTTACACATGGAGCATTAGTGTCAACAGAAGTAAGATTTGGATGTCAAAGTGACCTGCATGAGGCTAGCCATCCAAGCCCACAAAAACGATTTGTGCCACCATAACGAGACTAGCCTTATTAATTATACACACACATACATAAGTGTAGAGAGGAATGGAAAAATAAGCAGGACTAAAATTATTCAACACAGCCAGGGCTCTAATCTGAATTCTTACAGAACCCCCACTTTAGCCATTCTGCTTAACATATGCCTTTCTTTGAGTATATTTTCTATGCTAGGCATATGATTTAAAGTAAATTTACTGCCTTATTATGAATGGCTAAATTATTATCACCACCCATCCCCTCAATACAATTTTGGGCCACCTTTTGCTCTTAATAATGCTTGAATTCTTCTGGGCATGGCTTCTATGTGATGATGGGTGGTAGAAGGAATTTGAGACCATATCTGATGAACTGAACTTTCCAATTCCTTAAGGTTTTATGGTACTGGTTCCAACTGCCTGATGACCATTTGATCTCATCTCACACATTTTCTCTTGCATTGAGATTAGGTGATTGTGCAGACCAAGAAAGCTTGGTAAAGTCTCCATATTAAGAAATCAGTAGACAACTCCGTTAATAAGATTAAAACTATTTGGAAAATAATTAAAAAAGAAACAAATAAAGAAAATAAAGAACTGACACAGCCACAGTTAAGTAAATTCAAAACAGATGAATGTACAAATAAATTTAATGATCACTTTTTAACCATTGCAAAGAAAATTGGGATGAATACAAATAAATCAATGGAAAATGCCTTACAACTTTTGAAAGAAAACTATCCAGTCCAGGAAAGTAATTTGAACTTTTCTTTGACAACTCCAGCCGAAATTAAAAAAATAATAAACACACTAAAAAATAAACATTCATCAGGGCATGATGGTATCTCAAGCATTATACTCAAACAAATAACAGGTAGCATTAGTTCAGTAATTAGTTACATTTGTAATCATTCACTTCTTTCTGGAGTCTTCCCAGATAAGCTCAAATGTGCCTTAGTCACTCCACTGTACAAACAGGGGAATAAAGAAGATATATCAAATTATCGCCCCATATCACTGTTGCCAGTATTATCAAAAATTTTTGAAAGAGTAGTATACAACAGAGTTATAAAACATCTGAACAAACATAATTTACTCACCGATTCACAGTTTGGGTTTAGAAAAGGATATTCAACCGAGAAAGCAATCTTTACTCTTTTAGACGACATAATAGAAGAATTAAATAAAAAAAATCGCCCATTAGGTATATTCTGTGACTTAAGTAAAGCTTTTGATTGTGTAGACCATAGCATATTGCTAGAAAAACTGAGGTACTATGGAATAACAGGAACTTCATTTTCTTGGTTTAATTCATACTTACAAAATAGAATGCAAAGAGTAGTATTAAAAGACTCGTGCACAGGTGAAATACATAAATCAGATTGGGGAATTATTAAAACTGGGGTCCCACAGGGATCAGTATTAGGGCCATTATTATTCCTTATATATATAAATGATCTTCCTAATACCATAGATTCAACTTCTAAAGCTATCCTCTTTGCAGATGATACTAGTGTAATAGTAAAAAGTAACAAAGACACACTAGAAGAGGCAAGCAACAATAATTTAACTAACCTGCTAACATGGTTTAATGCGAACGGACTAACAAATAACTGTGACAAAACACATTTCATGCAATTTCACACACTCAACACAACTTTACAATCTATAACACTTAAATACGACAGCAAAAATGTAAATGAAACTTCCTCTGTTAAATTCTTAGGTCTCTTAGTAAATAATAAATTAAATTGGACTGATCAGATTAATCAATTACTTAAGAAACTCAGCTCAGCTACATATGCTGTCAGAGCAATGTCCACCTTCAGTGATTTAAAAACAAGAAAATTAGTATACTTTGCATATTTTCATTCTATTTTATCATATGGTATTATATTTTGGGGCAACTCAGTAGGCATAGATAAGATTTTTATTAGTCAAAAACGTGTTATTAGAGCAATATGTCAGGTTTCCTCACGAACTTCTTGCAGAAATCTGTTCAAAAACATAATGCTCTTCAAACCATCTGAGGACAATGTCAGCTTTATGACAAGGAGCATTACTCTGCTGGAAGTATCCATCCCTGTTAACATAACAGGATTGACTTAATCTGTGATAATACTTAAATACCATTCGGCTTTCAGATGCTGTTTCACAGGAATAAAAGGACCCATACCATGCCAAGAAAGCATCTGTCAAACCAAAATAGTGCCACCACCAGCTTGAAGTGTTGTGGTAATTCAGTTGGGGTCTATGCTTTTTCTTGGCAGTCTTCTGTTCTTGAACACTTCACAAGTGTAGCATACTGGCACTGATACTACATTCATTCCATATTCAATATCAGTACAACTGATGATTCACTTCTACTGCATTCCCATTTTATAGCTATTTCATGCTCTAGCAGCTACATTGTGACATTGTCAGATGGTTATAATAATTTGCCCACTCAGTGTATATATGTGTCTGTTTATATATTGTCAAAATAAGTAATACAATTTGTAAGTATATACAGATTGATTCTAAACCTCTGTGACAAACTGCAAAGAGTGATGATCTAACAATAATGTACCTTTTTTGTTTATGTATGTATGTAATGACCAAATCCAACCCAATAACCTGTGATAGACGTAACTCATTGTACACCGTCCAACACCTAATAAATGAATGTGTGTACATGCAGAAAATAAGAAGAGAATATGGGATCCTGGGTGACTACAAAAACATGTAGTTATAACAGAGCACCTGTGTTTCCTTTTGCTTTTTATATAAAAGTTTTCAACAGTAACTTTGAAACAATATGTCAGAAGAGATAGGTTTTATAACAAAAAAGGTTAGAGCTATCATGCTTCTGAGTGTCACTTAGATTTAGAATCACATTGTATATGCTATTAAAATAAATTAAATAACCTACTCAATTGACGCTTTTTTTTTGTTAAAAATTGTTGATCAAAATTTTGAGAAAGTTAGAGGTTTTGTTGCAGATAATTGAGCCATGACTTTTTAGAAACATATACAATACAATACCTTTAAAATAGCTCCTTCTCCATAAATAATAATTTTGAACTCATGAATACCATTAATTATGAATGAAAGCAATTCTTTGTATTTAATCTTTTCTAATGGTGAAAATGTTATCAGAATTGTATTAGTACTCCTTGGTTGAACTACAGTTTCATTGATATCGACTTTAAGATATGAGTTATTTACAAACAAGCTTTCTACCCTGAAAATAATGTTACACAATGAGTGGTGGTGTAAAATAAATGCATCAAATGGAAAATTGGCTTTCAATCAAGAAATAGTTACAATAATCATTTGAAAGAAGTTAATTCTTGTTTACTTATTCAAATATTCATTTAAATAGTTCACTGAAAATAATGTTTAAAATCAACAGTAGGTTTTGCCAGGCTGGGAAACATTAACACATCAAAGTTTTATGTCCTGAGCTCCCTTCTTCAGGTCTCCTGCACTATTCTAAATATTTGTCTAAAACTTGTTAGATCTGGATCTCTCCAGTTCATTTTACAAATTCAGTCAAATCAAACTACACCTAAAAATTTTAATTTTTGGTTTTCCATACACATCTGACCAATCAATGTTAACAAACTCCATGCTAAGAGTTCTTTATTTGAGGAAATAGATTGGTTATTATTTAGATGGCATTTACCAGACTAGAGTCTAATCTCCCTTATGGAAAATTAATTTATCTAGTTATAGTATGTACTTACAACATTTCCTTATTTTCATTGTTTGTGAAGTATAAATCTGCATTATTATTATACTTTGCAGAATCATCAATGAAACAAAGTCCAAAATCATATTCTGTGAATGATAAACTGTAATCTGGAAAAGTTGATATAGTAGACAGAAGAATTTTGTATGTAGGTCCATGGCTAATCTGCAAAATATACCATCATAATAAATTAATGCCAAAGATTATTTTGTCAATCATTGCCCCATATTTTGTATCAAAGTCATAAATATTGATAAAAAGCATTAATATATTATTATTGTGTGCAGATTAAACTGTATAAAAATATAATTATAGTATCATGTATTTACTGAGATAATTCTAAATGTTGGCACATCAATGTTTTTCATCAGAATAATGGGAGTAATATCAATTACACTACAATACCAATTATATGCTACATTGTTATCAAAAAATTGATTACTGTTAAAACTTCTTTATGGTTAGTTTATGATTTTGTATTTTTAAAATATCATATACTGTAGTAATGTTACAACTATTATTATGAAAGATCTCTCTAATTTCTACCTGTAAAGAAACAGGAAGTTTTTTAAAATCCTCTTTTGTCTGAACTGTTAATGATATTACACAACTTGTTTTAGAATATGGTTTGACATGTCCTTTCTTATCTGAAAAATTCAACTTCAGTTTTTTCTTTTGGTAAATTTCTTGGTCAAAACACCAGCAGAAAGAGAATGCAAACTTGCCACAATTAGACAAGGTTAAAATAACTTTTGTGGGAATTTTTGGAGCACTCTGAAAAAAAAAGTTGAAATAAAAAGAATAAGTGTATTTCTTCAGTCAGTGTCCAAACTACTTAGTACTCCAATTCATCTTCATTAATAAAGGCTGTTAAAATTAGAGTTAAAAGATTTTTATTAATTGGATTTGTTAATTAAGTTAGTTTAATAGTTTTTAATATATTGTGTACTGTTTTAATTGGACATTTGAGCAGGGAATGTATCAGGAAATCTACGACTTATTTAGCAAGTTCACACCAAGTCAGAAGGACTTATTGTTGAGTTGGTGATGTCGCTGGCTGACGCAAGCAATGCGGTAAAATTAGGTTTTGCATTCGGTATCCACGTGAGAGGGTGCTACAAATGGTTGACATTGCATGGAATTTTAAAGATTTGTGATTGGTGGATTAGGTCAGGTGAACATAGTGGAACAATATGGCGTAAGCCAGGGATGAACTTGAAAGGGCAGTTGACGCCAGAATGTGGGCTTAGATGCATGTGTTTGGCAGAGTGGTGGTGGATGTTGTGGAGAGAGGTTGTGTTTTTGTGTTTTGTAGAGATGAGTGATGGTGGTTGAAGAGAGTGGATGTAATTTTAAAGAAAACTGTTGAATGTAGAGGAAGCATCTATAGTTGAGAAAAAGTTTTTACAAGTGTGTAATTAGTTTTACATGGTAACTTTGATTGTGTTAACTAAATTTGCAGAGCTGCTATGATGAGTGGAAGTGTTTGAAGCAAACAATAGCTGGAAGTACGGCCTTGGTGGGAAACCATGGAATATGGGCATTGCTGCAAGTGTAGGCAACTTGCTATAGTTCTTGATTAAGCACGAGGTGATGAGATAACATAGACTGATTGGGAGCAGGAGTGTGGTATCATATGATTATAACGAGTTGCAGAAGTATTATAACCATGACATACTTTTTTTAATCTTTTTTTATAACAGACTTTCATATTATCAAATAATTGTAAATCTTGGTGTAATTAATTAATTGACAGATCACTTTACCCATAAGTTAATGTAAATAGTCATATATCCTGTTTATAATCTTTTAGCAAGTATAATTGTTGTGTGCACGTGGTCGAGAGATGAAGATATAAGCAGCCCAATATTTTGGGGTAAGTTTAATGTAAATGTAAAAGTTTCTCATTATTTTATATTTTATTGTCAAATCTAATCTAATTTCTATTTCCTTAAATTTTTCAGTAGTGGCATTTTTCATTCTTGAGAGGCACTCAATACTCCCAGAGATTAAGATTATTGTATAAATTGAGTAATCATTATAACCCTTCCCCCAACTGTTTTAAATATTAAAAAATATATACAACGTGTACAAGAAGAAATAAACCAAGTGAAATAGAAAAAGCATAACTCAATCACCTGAGGACAGTATTTCAGTGCTAAAAAATAAATTTGATGAGTGCGGGGTTTTCTTAAATTTTTGGAGGCATCCAATCTCCTTTATTACATATATGTGTGTGTGTGGAGTCTTAGGAAATGAAAGGGCATGTGGAGAAACAACAGCTACTTTGAACTACTCCAATTGATGGACCATTCCCAAGAAGTAAGAGCCAAAGCTCTTGGCATTAAGCAACCTTTTATCTGTTTCTAAAGTGTACAGAGGACTGAGCAAAGCCTTTTGACACTGTTATTAATTTTAAATAAAGTATACATTAAAATATTTTCGATAAGATGATATAAATGATATAAATTTATGAGTTCATAATTAGACTGACAGCTGATGTGTTGTTGATAAATATTATCTTACCATGGAATTCTCTATTGTATGCTCTTTCTCTGTTACAAAAGAAGTTTTTGTGTGAACTAACTTGATACATAAATATATTCAGTAAGATTTTGACAACAAGAACAAAAATATTTGTTGAAATACAAATCAATGCTTTTTAATTATATTATTTCCTCTATGTGGAGAATATATTGTAATTACTTAGCCAAAATTAGGAAGAATAAGATTGTATTATTATATTTAGCTATTCATGTAATAACAATTAACATACAATTATAGTACTCATTACTTTGTTGACTACTTGGAATTTACTAGTGAAACTGAACATGTCTTTAATTTTATTTATCATATATAACATACTTCTCCTAAGTCAATCATGTTCACTTCATCCCACTTTAATTCTGATTTGTTTTTACTTAAATCTTCATAGTATACAATCGGATGAGCAGTATAACACATACTAAAAATGTTTAGGATAAGTGGGGCTTCTAATTTAGATATTATACATTTTAAGGCAAATGTGACTTCTCCTGGTAGCTTGGGAGTGAATTTTATCCTAAAACATAAAATTAGTCTATAAATTACATTTTGATAACGAAAAACTTATCATTACTGAAAATATTAATAATTAAATCCATTTAATCAATCAACCATTTTAGGAGTTATATTAAGAAAATATAAAGATATTTGAATAATTTTACCAGAAATTAATGAAATAGCAACAAAAAAACTCAAAATTAGGTAATAAAATAAATAGTACACAATGTATCTTCAAATTTCATTGCTTTCTTCAGATACTGATATTGTATTTTTAACTTCACTCAGTATAACCAATAAAGTTAACAAATATTGAGTTGGAGTTCCAGGTCTAAGAAGGAGATGAGTGCAGGTGTTGATGACTTGAAAGAGGAAACAAATTTGGTTATGATGTAAGAAGTTCAGTTAAGGGCTAGGTGGAGAAGGAAATTACACACCAAGTCAAAGCACCAGACAGTAGTCTGTCTACTCATTATCTATGTGTTATTAAAGGTGGTGATGAAATAATTGAATAATGTTATTTCCATTATAAAACTAAATACACCAAAATTAATCTACATACATCAATTGAATTCATAGATAAATTAAAATGTCTGTATTACAGCCCATTATTTAAATTACAAAGTAGTCTAACTAAATAATAAAGAAAATTTATTGCTCATTTTTATATTACCAGATAAGAGTTTCACTATATTTATCCACAATGCCTTCCAAAGGGGTAACTCTCAAGCGTTCCATATTCCGTGATTGAAGTGAACAGACATCAAACTTAAAGTTTAATACGACATCATCTTTATTAATTAATGCCACTGATTTAACTGTTTTAATTCCTGCAATTTAAATTAATTAAATGATTAAATTAAGAAAACTTTAAAATTGAATTATTCAAAAGGAGTACATTATCTGTGAGTAAAAATAAAAATGTTCTAAACACTGATCAAACAGACACAAACTTCAAGTTTACTGTCATTTTGAACGTCAGCATAGAACAAAACAATATACAAAAATAGTGAATACTATGCCAAGCTAGTTTGTTTCTTCATTACTTGGGGTCACATAATTTGGACCCTTCTGATTAAAGGTTGTTACCTCTGCCTTGCATGATTAATTACCATATATATTCTTAAATATAATTATTTGACAATAATATACATTGTTTTAGCACTACTTTTAACTTCTAATACCTTCCACTTCAGCTCTAGGGGTTTCATACCCTTCACTATATTTTCAAAGATAGTAAATAATATCGAAATAAAGTGTGCTTGAAATTTCTTATGGTATTTAACTGTATTCAAAACAGACTCATCAATTAACTATATGAAATCTATTTTCATTATGTCAATAAAAATCAGTATTAAGTAGACCACAAAAGTAATAACTTATGCCAACTCCTTGTTATAGGATATATAGCTTGTAATATGCATATTGTACTTAATAAATAAATGAAAATATATTAAATAAAGTAAAAACATTATTTACCAGGAAATGTTGGGCCTAACTTTAAATGCTTGGATGAAAAGCAGACATTTGGTAAGGAAACATGCCCTACAATTAAGAAAGGCATTATTGAATTTAATTCAGGAATACAAAAGTTCCAGAAGGATTCATGGGTTCCAACACTTGGACAAAAAAATGTGAAGGAACTCTGACATGTACTTTCTCCCTCTAAATATCCAGTTGGAGTATCACAAACAAATAACATTTTTGAATTTGCTTGATTGGTATCCATATTTTTCCATGTGAAATGATAATTCATATCAGTTGGATTTACTAAATCAAATGTTCTGAAACATAAAAACTTTAAATAACAAAACTATGAATTAAAAAGCCAATTATGATTTATTTTTACATTCAAACCAATAACTCAATATTAATTTCTGTGAAACAAGGGCATTAAGAATAGTATATATGTAGACCTTTTGATAAAATAATTTTACCATGAATAGCATTTACTATTTGTGAAACCATGTGTGTGACATAAGAAATCATATTTAATATGGGTATAAATAAATGTAACAAAAACAATTGACTGATTGGAATGATGTCATATTTGTGTTTTTACGGTATTTTTTAAATGAAATAATGTACTATCTTTTCACTGGCTAGATCTCTAATTACTGATGCAATCAAAGCAATTCCCACTCCTATAAGGAAAAGCCTGAATTACTAGCTACATTGACAGTGATATAAGAGAATAATATGAAGGAAAAGCAATATGCTTGCCATAAACTGATCATAGAACAATTTAGTGAGAAATATAATGAATTCCTGTGAAATAAAAGTAATTAAGTATGGTTAAAGAAAGGTATTCCTGGTGTAGGTGATATATGTAGTTTCCTCAGTTTTCCAACTGGGTAAACTCCTTGAAGTTTACAACATTTTGCAGTCACTAACATCATCTTCAGATGTCTACTATATTCAAGAGCTAACCCTTATTGGTGGTCAGCTCTGTCACTGGTCAATTTTAAATCACTCCCAAGGGGCCGGGGCCATGGCCATGGAGTTACTGATACACAGGCCTGGAAACCAGTGACACTATTCAATAAGTTTGTTAGGAGTGAGCAATCCAGAAGTGAGGGTCCAAGTTCAATGACAGACCCAATGTCAGGAGTGACTACTACAATTGGGGAAAGGTTAGCTTTCCAATATGGACACCTGGGTCAGGATAATGAGTGACCACCAACACTATTTTTACACTTAACACCTGAAGATGTTGGTAGTGGTAACAATTGAACTGTTATGTGACTTCAATGAGTTTTCCAGATAAGTAACACCAGAAGACAGCAGATAAAATACTGTCATAAAATTAACTAAACAATATAACACTGCAACTCACATTGTAATTGGTAAGCCCACTCCTATAGCTTTTATTTCCAATACTTTAGTTTTACTATCAATTGGCATACAAGGGCCATAGCCAACTGGACCAGGTCTAGAAACATCACGTCGTTTACTGGATAGGTAATCGGATTCTATAATATCAAAGTGGCATAATGGCATCACACTTTTTCCATATAAAATAACACGTAGTTCATCAAGTTCAGGATTTGTGTTAGGACTTCTGAAATATTAATAAAAACAAGATAAACATGTTTGATACTACTCCTTAATTCTAGTATAATAGGTTGCATAGAATTTATATATATATATATATATATATATATATATATTAATTTTGTGGTAGTGTGATAAAATGGACAAGGATAAATGAAAAGAAGCTTTTATTAATAATACTGAATGTTTTATGTAGGAACTTTAGTTCCAACAAATTGCTACAATCAAGGTGGCAAAATTAATGTGTGGTAGTGTTGGACACAAGGCTGTGACAAGATCATGTGTTCAAAATATGGGCAGGCCTTGAAAATGTTGTTCTAGAAACTTCAAAAAATGAATGTTTTAAGGAAGTAGTATAGATATCAATGCAAATGTTGGGTTCTTATTGGTTAATTTTCAGTGGTTCGGTCCACCCATCTCATTTTCAGCATTCTTATATAGTATCAAACTGCAAAGGCTTCTATTCTTTTATTATCTGAAATCATCCACATTTCACATCCATATACCACCACACACATTTTTAGTACTGATTTCCTAATATTCATACTTATATTATCCATAAGTAAATTTCTCTTTTTTGTGAAAGCCTGTCTTGCCTGTGCTATCCTACTCTTTATGTCTACTATAATTCTACCATCTCTACTTATTATGGCCAAGCAGCATAATTCCTTAACTTCCTTCAAAATGCCCCTCCCCAATTTAACACCCTTTGATATTCCTCTGCTTCCCATATTACATTCCATACCTTGCTTTTCCTTCTATTAATCCTCATGTTGTACAGAATCAAGTTCATGCCATTTATTATGTTTTTCAATTTTTTTTCAGACTCCTCTAATCCTACAATATCATTGGCATATCTTAGGGTTTTCATTCCTTCTCCTTGCAGTATGATTTCGTTTCCATATTCCTTTTCAACTTTCTTCATTGCCTGTTCTGTATATAAGTGATACAGCATGGAAACTCCACACTCAACATGGTGCCTGCCACTTCTGGTAAGCCACCAATTTTCTCTCTCTTGTTCCTTTCATTAATATATATATATTATATATATTTATATTAAAACAATTAATAGGGAAAGGACAGAGAGATAGAAAGAAGGTGACTTACCTGAGGTTCATAGATGGTAGACACCTTGTGAGGTTTAGAGTACTTGAATTTTCGGAGGCACCGCCCCCTTCATCCGAAAGTTTGGAAGACATTTCCAGTGATCGGCTAGCCGATCACTGGAAATGTCTTCCTAACTTATATATATATATATATATATATATATATATATATATATATATATATATATATAAGCTTTCATTTGGAGGACTTTGTCCATGAGAAGGGATAGACCCTATTTTGAGACATGAGGGTATCATAAAATTAGCATTAGAGGGAAGTGTGCCAGTTAAGAACATAAGATGGTGGGAAAGAATGGAATACGCTAAGCAGATTTGGCAGGATGTGGGATGTGGCAACTGTGTAGAAATGATAGGGTTTGTGCAGGATATGTTAGTATGGTGTGTTGCATCAGACCACTCTTTGGACTGAAGACCACAACAACAACAACAACAACAACAACAACAACAAAATATATAGTAGACTCAAAATGACTATTCTTATTGAAAACTTTACATATTGATTACTTACTTGCAACATAGCTTTGAAGAAAATTCAGCAACATTCTGGGGTGAAAATGTGACTCTACAAGTTATACTTTCTCCCAAATTTAAATGTCCAGATACTGGTTCTATTGAAAATGGTGAAAATGTGGGTGTATCACAAGAACTAAAAATTGAACTCGTGTTATCTGAATAGTCTCCTGAAATTTGTCCTGCTTCATCATCAGTTTCTATTTCTTCTGTTAAATCAGTTTTTACAAAAAGTTACATTACAAATCATATCAGAAGTCTATCAAAAGTAAAATTAACTGATAAATTATATGGCAGATGTAAATAGATTCTAAATTATGTATTTTTTTACAATTGTGATAAGAACTTTGTAAGCTCCTTGTAATATATAATTATGAAAAAGCATCTAACAAAAATAATTGTTCTAAATTTTTATTTTTGTTATACCTAAGAATCCATGCTTACAATTTCTTATAGTTACCTCAGGCCAATATTAAAATTAAGTATAATATATTTAGCTTAGCTGTTCATATAATTTTCTATAATTTTGATTGTTAATTTTATGAAATGATTGTGAAGGAATTCTAATATAATAAAAAATACAATCTTGAAATCTATTTAAAACCTGACAAACAAAAAATACATCTGTTTTACAACATCTCGGTCCATTTAGGTCAGTTTATATGGTAAAAGAAGTAAATGATAAAGGAACACATGTACAATATTTAGTTTAATAATCTACGTTTAAATTTACATCCTTCCTGTTAAATGGCATAATATTTATTAAAGTTTTTAAGCAATAATTGCTCACTTTAATTCAGTATATTATGTGTTGTAAATAATGTTATTTCCTCAAACTTCTGCTCATTACACATATATATTACATGATATCACAGTATATTGTGCAATGATGCCTTTATAAATAATTTTAATTAGAATAAGATTCACATCAAACCACCTTCCATTACACACATAGTAAGAATATAAGTTACTTTAATTATGAACTATGGAAATTGTACCAGTACTACTCTTGTGGGTATGAAAACCAATTAACAGTTTGATATAGTTAGTGTTAAAAATGACATGTCTCTCTCTTACTCATGAAAATATGAATATTGAATCTCAAAATATGACAGTATTCTGTCAAATCTTTATTATATATATAACTAAACTTTATCATGTAAATACTTGTCAAATACATTTTTTTAATCTAAGGAAATAAATTTTTATTTCCATTATGTTATAATTTTATCAATAGATTCCTCCTGTGCATTCATAAATATTGCAATACTGTAGTAGTTTAGCAAAATTCACCTTAACAGAAAGTTATGCAATTCTTCTATGATTAAATAAGTAGTATATACATATGTAACAGCTTGTGGTACCTCTATATATAATTTGGTCTTTATGTACGTATCAATTAATATTGGGGGAAAATTATGATGCACCATGAAAAAGGATAAAAATTATAATTTTAATATCTATAAAAAAGGAAGTATGGTTAACAAAAACATTAATTAAAATCAATTCTTAATTAATCATTGACATCTTTCATTGAGAACATGAATACTTTACCTCAGGCATGATAAGTGGAAAAATTTCAAGAATGTGGGGACCAAGAACACTTTATATGAAATGACTAGAGGTGAGAAACATGAAAGTTTATAAATCTCCATGCTTCAGATTTCATAGCAGGAGGTCCTCTGATTCATTGTTAGGCTGTTGGTTGGTGTTGCAGGTTGAGTATGCATATGTTGGGAGTTCCTCTCAAGCAACTGGTGTTGACTGCTCAACAAATATCACCCAGAGCAAAGAAACTGCATGAGTCTCTAAATGATTTAGGTCTTTGACCTACAGATATCTGATTGAGAAAAACATATAATTTGTAACTCAAGATTGAAAAATGGCTCATCTATAACTGAATATCCAAAAAAATTACAGTGCCCTGACCAATTAGTACTTCAGTTTTCTTCTCCAAACTCCGCCTGTGAACTTGAAATTTTATCCTGTGCAAGAAGTGGCAAGATGATGTGTAATTGTTCCTACAGCTGTCAGGGAAAACCTGGTGTCATCTCGCAGAAGGGTATCTCCTCAGGTGAACTGATGGATTGAACAGTGTAGCTAAATATTCTGTCATAATCATCGCCAAAAGTTCTGGAAATGTACATGCCACAAAACAATGCGCAAACTTTAGTGTTTCCCTTCTGGTTAATACTCATAATTCATAATTTGAATAGGCATCTGTGTTCATTCATGGTCCCAACTTTGTCTGACTTGAATCAAATGAATGTTACATATTATATACACAAAAATAGATATTAAAAATATTTAATATAATAACTGCATTGAATTTCAATGTGATATGCAATAGTCTACCACAAGCCATCAAAAACTCTGAACAAAAATAATATAAATATTATGGCCGATTTGGTTTAAATGTGAACTTACAGTTAAATAAAATTAATTATAATATATATCTACTATTAAATTTAGAAGTAAATTAAATTTACATAAATATAATAATGTAGATAGGTGATACCTGATTCATAAATAAAAATGTTAAATCCAAAACATAAAATTTAATTAGGTGATTAGATATAAAAATTTACTCATTAATAATTAGATGTGTATTTAATTTTTTCCTACAATTCTCTGTGTTCAATTTAAGATCAAGACTTAATGGAAATTTATTTATGATATATAATCCCAATAATAAAATAATGCTATCACTTATTAGTTTTCTGAATAATACCTCATTTAGTAATTAACTTATTACCTTCTATTGTATGTTTCCATATTATGGAATCTACTCTTGATGCCATGAAGTTCTTTATCATGAACTTTGCAAGACTTGGTGAATATCCCATTTGTGATGACCTTTGAGATATTCTTGAAGGTGGTTGATTCTCTGGGATAATATCAATTATCCATTGATAAGGAGCAGGAACTGAGCCATTGTTAGTCAAAACAAACTCACATACATTTTTCTGTAATAAATGAAATCATAAATTTATGCAATGAAACAAAAACAAAGGTATTCTTGTTGTGGTATTCAATCTTAAGACTGGTCTGATGCAACCATCCATGCTAACCAATCCTGTACAAGCCTTTACATTTCTACATAGCTACTACATCCTCCCTAATCAGTTTAGCGTATTCCATCCTCAGCCTCACTCTTCTGTTCTTAGCCAACACACTTCCCTCTACTGCTAAACGTGGCCTGTTAATCTATCCCTTTTCATTGTCAATGTCCTCCATATTGTTCACTCTTCCCCTATTCTACTTAGAACTTCCTGGTTACTTACCCTATCCACCCATCTGATTTTCAGCATTCTCCTATAGCACCACATTTTGAAACCTTCTATTCTTTTCCTTTCTGGAAGTCCTATCACACCCATATTCCATATGAATATTTTTAGTAATTATTTGCTACAACTCATATCCATAAGTAAATACCTCTTTTTTTCAAAAGACTTTCTTCCCCATGCTATCTACTCTTTATGTCTACTATACCTCTACAAAGGTGGTATACACACAAATATAATAAGGGATGCCAGCAATATATGATTTTTCAGGAGCTAAAAAATAACAGGTAATAACTTGGTGCAAAAATATAAATATGAAACAAATTTTGGAAGAAGTTAGTTTACCTGTGTGGGAAATGTTTATACAAGAAAAAAAATACACTCATGCAAACAAGGCAGAGTGGAGTTAATTATATAAAAATTTGATGGTTAAATGTAATCCTACATTCAATAAATTCTCTGAAAATCAAATTGAAAATATAAATTCAAATTAAAAAATAAAGTAACTAAAATAAACATTATGGAACTTTTAATGAGACATATTCAAATTATGATTTAATTATCTGTAAAATCATTGCTAAGTTTAGTACTACAATGCAAGTTGTGACACAATCATTTATATTAGTAAGATTTTTCAATCATTCAAATAATAAAAAGTTTGAAAAACACAATTCCTAAAAAATGTTTCAAAAGATATTATGAAATTGGAATATTTAAAAAGAAGTACAATACCTGGAATATAATAGTATCCTTAAATTTAATTCTTTTCTCTGTACAAGTAAGTTTTGTATAACCAGCAACTACAGATATCAACAAAGTAATAGATTTTGTTGTTCCATCAATGATACAGTTTTCTGGTTCTGCTATGTTTTCCAAGTGTTTTGTATGAAATGTTGAAAGCTCTGATTGTGTTAGTCTGCAAATATTATACCTCTTAAATTAATAATTAAAAATATTCTCAGAGGGAAAATTGTAACATGATCAGAGTGACATAATAAGTTTAATTTTTACAATAATAAATTAAAATATAATCTTAAAACATTAGGGGGTGGGGGTGGGGGGACAGGCTACACAAGGGTGATCCTGAAACAGGTAACTCTCCCTTTAATAGCATGGGAAGGAATTTAAAAAGTGGAATGTGGAAGGTAGAAAAAGGTAGCCAATGGTTGACGAGGGCCCCTGGGTCATAGTTAAAGAGTCCTACCCAGTGATTCACCTAAAGGAGAAGCAGAGAAACCCATAAGAAACCTGCATCAGGTAGGTTGGGCTTTTGAGTACTATTCTCATGCCACTGCAAATGATGGGAGATAAGTTTGCAGTGGGATTGCAGTATTCTCATCTCCGTGTTCACTAGTTTTATGAGGCAGTTGGCCAACTGATCCGATGGGATCAGTGGACAACTCTAACAATATACCCAAGTAAATACACCACTTAAAATAGACGAAGGTGCCTCAGCATGTGAGAACCTTGAAACAATGTCAATGTAAATTTATTCATAGTGTCTGAACAATTTCACCATTTTTATATGGACAAAAATGAATAGCTGATTTATATTAAGTAATATATGAGATTCTTACACTCTTGTGAGTTGATACTCTTGACTATCACTACTTGGTGATTCATCTCCCTCCTCAGGTATCCACTGAACTGAAGTCATTGTGTTATCCCAGGCAATATTTGTAAGTGACATCTTTGGATAAGTTATGTTGATTTTGTTTACAGTAAGAATAACAGGAACCTGTGAACAAAAGAAGTGTGTGCATAAAGACATATCTATTAAACATAAAACCATTTATCAGTATTAAAAATGCAATTTTTTGTGTAGTATTTAAAACTATTACTTTAACAATTGTTTCATTATTGAAATTGTCTTTTAAAAATCACAAATTTAAAATACAGAGAAATTGAACAATTTTTAAACGGTTTAAAATATTTAACGACAAATTTGAAAATGAAAAATAAGCAAAGTTTTAACTGTGTGATGGTAACCTCACTTTTTTGATATTTTATTTTAGTTAAAACATGGCTTGATGGCTTGTATTTTTACACAATTATTCATTTATGATCTCAGAATTAAAATGGGAAATTAGTGATTGGCGATCTGCTTTCTCATTTATAATGAAGTAAATTAACCTAAGAATGAAAAATGTTACCATTTATGATAGTTTCACTAAGACTTGAAATCAAAATCAAATTCTGTTTTAACTTTGTCAGAAAAATCATCACTAACAGTGAATATATAATCAATTCTCACCAATATTACATTGAATATGTGATGTGTCAACACGACAAATATTTGAATATTATCCTTACATCTAATTATACAAAATGTTACATTTTATTCATAAAATGTCATGTCATATCTGTTTGTAGTATAGAACATTATTATTTAAAAAATACTTTTAGTCTTTGTCTACAACCTTCAGATCTAAAACAGTTTCTTATATCCAAATTCTACATCAATTTTCATTACCTTTTCTAAAACCAGAGGATCTGAAGACATAAATGTTACAGTTATACGTCTTGTCTGATAAGGTTGTATGTGCCCAACATATGGTGAAAAGACTAAATTTTCATGCTCACTCCACTCATATCTATAAAGACTATCAGACAGATTTTTCAAAAGAAAGCTGTGTTTCTTAAATTTATTTACATAACAATATTGAAAATTGAGGTCATATACTATAGGTGCCTCAAAATCAGAGGATTCTGTCTGAAAATTTTGAAAGATTTGTAATTGATTTCCAATTAATGTGATATCATTTACAAATCCATTGCCTGAAAGCAAGATAGAATACTTCAAAAATGGATTCTTTTCAACTTCTATTTCAAGTTTTCCACAACATTTTCCCACTTCCGTAGGCAGAAAGTATATATCAAAACTTGCTGTAGTTTGGGGACTTAATACAACAATTGTTGAATCAAAAATTGCATCTGAAATTAAAAAAAAGATCTATTATTTATTTCTGAAAGCACAAGAGAATGAAAACATATAAACTTTACAAGCTTAAGATTAAAATTTAGAGACACACATATGGGAAAATATTAATTGTAATAAATTGGCTATTGAAAAAGTAGGATGCTACTACTAAACAAGCAACATACACAATACTATTAAGTAGGTTGTAGGTTAAGGATTGGATGTTGTCCAACCTACAAATATTTTGGAATTATTGTTATCCCAGGTTAAGTACAGCATCAGAAGAAGGCACTTAATAACCTCAATTACAAAACCGAAATGAGAATAAATGCTAGGCAGAGAAGAAATTGATATATATTTAATTCATAAGGAAAGGAAAGAGAGATAGCCGATCACTGGAAATTTCTTCCTAACTTTCTGATGAAGTTGGCGGTGCCTCCGAAAATTCAAGTACTCTAAACCTCACAAGGTGTACCTTCTATGAACCCAGGTAAGTCACCTACTTACTATCTCTCTGTCCTTTCCTTATTACTTGTTTATATATATATATATATATATATATATATATATATATATATATATAGAGAGAGAGAGAGAGAGAGAGAGAGAGAGAGAGAGAGAGAGAGAGAGAGAGAGAGCGATTAAACTTTTTTACCATCTTCAGGAAAAGCACTTAGTAATTGCACTGTGTTGAGGTCTGGATTTAAACTAAAGGAATTTCCCTCATTCAATTCAAATCTTACAAGCACCTGAAATTGAAATACAACAGTAATTATTTGTAATATATTAATTTATTATGTATTATATGATTATTTATAAAAGTGCTACCAGACAATGGAAAACCCCAGATAAGTTGTACTTTCGCAAGGGAATCTCTCAATTAATCAACTCTGTCATGTCATACACAAACTAAACTCTAAACATATATATTTCATCCCTACACTTATACAATTCAAAGCTGGGCTTATAAAGAACCCATTTGATTGGTACTTACACAAATCAACAGTACAAGAACTTTTTAACTTAAAACTACATTTGAAAACTACTTCTGATATTGATTCTACTGTGGCAGACTTCACCAGCATTATTCGAATAGTGGCTTGCACAGCCTGTTCACACATTAAAAAAGTTAAGAACCACACGCATTCCATATCTCCATTCATTAGAATCATTATTGAAGAAGATGGCCAAGAACAAAAAACTCTCCTTCTAAATAGCTTATAATAAGGCCACCAGGAATATTAAGCAGGCATTAAAGGATAAATGAGACATGGCATATCATAACACACCATGTAACCTAAATACATGGTCCTTTAGAAAAAAATTGAAAAAAGAGGAATAATATCCTTCCTCTCAAACAAGGCTACTGGTATTCCATCATGAAGAGAAAAGAGGATTTCTTTGCAGAAATACTTTCAATGAAATCTACACCAAATCCTGTTCAAGATCCAGCAGAAGGACTATGAATTTTGAATGCTTACTTCCTTCTTAGAATTTTTCTCTCACAGGACAGGGAAAGCAGTAATAAAAATAAAAAAGCCAAAGAAGTGATTGTTAATGATCTAATTAGTGAAATCATTACTTTGGAAAAGTGTTTTGCTGTTGACACAAATATATAACTCAATTCTACACACTTCCTACACAATTTTGTCCACAATGGCAACACTGAGCCTCAATTTCACACAAGTCACCACTTTTATCTCTCTTTCCTTTTCATGTCACTTGCTGTAATTATTTTATCTCACATTCTAACTTGCTACCAATAAATATACAATATTATATATATATATATATATATATATAATTAAGAACAAAACTCTCTTACCTGACACGTAATTGAACCTACATTCTGAAACTCTAACTTTCTTGATCTCAGCAAATGAAGAAGTGATGGTTGGAATTCCACAGAACCACATTCTTCACTTGGATCAATAAATGGTGATATTACTTTAATTTCAGGTATTTCTGATTCTCCCTGGAGATTGATTCTACATTTGTTCCCTTTTTGATTTGTCGGTAAAATCACAGACAGTTCCAAGATATCTTTGGAAGCCTAAAATGTCACCAGCTTTTTCAACTATGATGTATGAATGACGTAGAAATATGTGTAGCAAATTTATAGTCCTTATGAATGGGAGCCATTCTGATGCTAAGCAAATGATAGAAGAAATAAACAAACATACTGCATTGTCTCACTTCCCTCTCAACAACACTTCAGCTATGAGACAATGCAACAAGAATTTGATTGGATGTTAGAAGGAACAGCTTCAATATCAAATTGGCTCTCATTTTAAAAGGACTATAATATATCAATTTATCTATTAAGACACAGCCAAGAGTTAATAAAATATTACATTTTTTGCAAGATGTCTGGTGACAAATTATATGTAGAATATCAAAGAAAAATAATTAATTTTTAATTAATAAAGCAGAGGAAGTGTTTTATCTATCTACACAACTCTTATAAACAAATATAAAAAACTATTTAATCTCCATTACATACTATCTAAATACCACAAATAATTATTAGAGTAAAAGAATCATTATTACTGACTAAATTAAATCAGTTTAATTGACTTCATGTCATTCATGACATTATACAATGAAAATAATATATTTATATATGCCCAAAAAATGTTTCAGTACAGGAACAGTGAGTAATTTTCATTGGATTTATTTGATGTTTGCGGTGTTGTGCTATATACATTATGGACTCAATTCAAGTGAAACATCTATCAATTGAGTCCACTGACATTGAGGCCTCATAACCATCAACAACAAGCAACTTTGCACACCCCTACAGATTTGTGGTTTGATAACAAATGAAGTCTAAATAGTGTATTTTCACATACTAAAATATAAGATACTGATCATATGAAACTAAAGCTGATGCTTGCATTATTACAATTAAGTTATGGGAATATGTTGTAGAAATATTAAAATTTAATTGTGCAATTGCTCTGAAATTACCGCAAAGCAAAGACATAATCAGTCATAGAAAATAAAATTCTTATTACATTACATTGAAATATGGTTAAATGTTAAAATTATTGAAGTACCTCCAAAGACTTTGGTGTAAATTGAATCTCAATTTTTTCACAACTTTGCGGTTTTATACTGAGTTTATATGGCTCTATTTGAAATGCAGTCTCTAGATTCTTACTAGACTTTGATAGATTCAAAGTAGCATTTACATCACATGTTAATAATCCTGGATTTCTCAGTGTTATACTTGCAAATGATTTATTTCCAAAGCAAACCCCTCTAAATAAAAGCATTGACAATTCCTTAATATAAACACATTCACTATCATTCTGAAAAAAAAAATGAAACAAAGGTACATTGAATACAGTTGAATACAGTTATTATCTGTAAATTAATTCAAACCAGAATAAACTCTTTTACATTTGTGATTTTATTTGATAAAGATGAAACTCAATAGTCTAATTAAGTATTAATGTTCACAGCGCTCAAAAACTAATTATCTAATATCCAGTTGATAGTATAAAATATGTTAATATCAATACTGGATACAATTCCTGAAATTAAACAAATTTAGAAAAAAATTAAATGAACTTGAATAAAAATATTGTTACATTGGACTGTTAATTATAAATAAAATAATTAATAATAAAAAGCTTATTTTTATGAATCAAATCTTTCATCTCACAATAAAAGTATGGAGAAAATTAAATTATACATGTGTCAACTATATTTATTGACTGCTTTTCCATTAAACAAAAAGATTTGTCTATAATAAAAGGGTATAAAATAGAAATTGAAGACAGATGCTAAGCAATGATACAAGTGACACAGCAAAAGGGAAGGATTGTGATACATACCTGTATCTGCCCTACTATAAACAAACTACTGTTATTTAATTTCTGACTAAGGTGAGTGCTTACCTCAAAACTTGAACCTATGGCATCAATATTGTTGTAAATAGTTATCCCTTGAAACATGTTTTCAAAATTTGAGAAATCAATTGTTGGAATGCAACTTGTTCCATAAATGTGAATTACAGAGCATGTTTGATCTGTTGGTGCCACATCTGTAACTAATATACCAATATCCTGCAAGATGGAACACATTATGTAAAATAGTTCAGAACTGAAACATACATACACTTTCAATCAACAAAGTATCTAATTTTTTTTAAAAATTGAAATACATTTAGAAAACTGCACACAAAAATAGTGTTATCAGAAATTATATGAATCCCTGTCATAAACAATTATCTCTAGGATTTAGAGAAAACTGACTACAATGCAACTGTATTTATTAAGAAAACGAAATCATCAGTATTGTCATTCTTAAATATTGTTGTCCCTGTTATATTTTTTAACTATTGTAAAAATATTCAAGTAAGAACTGGTTTATTAATAATATAACTTAATACAAGACTATTTGTATATGAAATATATTAACATTACAGAGAGCATATTACTTTAGTTAATTATATGCTTCTGTAATTGGTTTAATATTAAAACCTTAGATTTCTCCTGACATGGTTAAAAAATGTAGTTTGTAATTTTTTTTATATTTATAATTTAACTTTACCTCCATAAACTGGCCTTCTACTTCTGAACCAAATTCAACAGTTATTGAAGCAATTTCACCAGGAAACACACATCCATTAGCAGGATATAGTGTGAAAGCATTTGCAAATATAGCATCAATTGGCTCTGCTCTGAAACATAAATTATATTATCACATGTGGTTGTATATTGATGTTTAATCACAGATATGATACATATTTTTTGTTATTAATTACATTAATAAAAGAAAACTTAAAAAAGACAGAAGTTTGGTATTATATATAATTTTACAGAAATAATCAATTGTGGGGGGGGTTACATGAGGTTGATCCTAAACATGTAACTCCCCTTTGATAGCAATAGGAAGGGAATTGAAAAGGGGGGATGTGGAAGGTAGAGCAAGATAGTCAATGGTTGACTAGGGCCCCTGTGCTATAGATTAAGGATCCTATCTGGTTATTCGCCTAAAAGAGAAGCTGAGAAAACCCTAAAAAATCTACATCAAGCAGATTGGGCTATTGGGTACTATTCTCATGCCCTTCCAAATGATGGGAGATGTGGGGTTCACTGCATTCCCTTATCTGTGTATCCACCAGTTTTAGGTTTAAGGAGGCAGCTGGCTGACCGACCACTGGGATCAGCAGACAATTCTTACTATATACCCAAGGTCTGTGACTCAGTACATAACCTCCTAAAAGAGATGATGGTGCATCAGCATGTGAGAATCTTATAGAGAGATGAGAGAATGAAGAAATGCCTGCTAGAGAAAGTTCTCACAGGTAGTTCTGCTCTTTACTCAACTGGAAACATCCTGCACTTAACAGCAAGTTACAATTTATCATTTCCCTTTCAGACATATTATGGTATGATGGTTCAGGGTCTGATATAAATACTTACTAATGAGTGATATGGTAGTATCTGAACAGTTGTGTACATACTAATATCACCTTCCTCTATGTGGACATACAACTAAATTCAGGTCTCATTACCATCTCTGTCCTGATAAAACCAACTAACACTCTTCAGTACCTCCACTTTTCCAGTTGCACCCCGAACACACCAAACGACCCTTCCCAATAGCCTAGCCCTTAGGGAAGCTCACATATGTTCCACTTGGGGCAGCCTAGCATCATATACGAACCGCATATTCAATGCTTTCTGTAACATAAATTACCTCATAGATCTCCTCCAGAAACAAATAATCCATGCCCTTTCCACTTCCCAAATAACAAGTCCCGCCCCTAACCATCAAACAGAATGTAGTCTTCCCCTAACCACCACCTACTTCCCTGGACTATGTAAACTCAACTCTTTTCTCCACCTGGCCTACACTGGACTACAATCCAACTGTGATATGAAAAACATCCTCCCTACTATACTACCCACCTGTCCAAGAGTTGCCTTTAGGCACCCACCCAACCTCCACAACATTCTGGTCAAACCCTATAAATCCCACCCCCACAATTGGCGGAAGACCTTGTGATAGGAATGGATGCAACGTCTGCCTGATACTTTCACCCACCACAACCTTCCAGAATTCCGCCAATAACATAAAATACAGAATTAGAGAAAACATAACCCGTTTGTCCTCCCACACCGTCTAGAAAATAAACTTACACACTGCCCAGCCTTCTACATTGGCCAGACTAAGAGACCCCTCCCCAAATTGATTACTGACTACTGCATGCCCATAGCCACAACACCAATAACTTCAACCAGTGCTTTACACTGACCCTCCTCAAAGCCCTACCTCCAGATTCTTCAGAAGCTGAACTCCATCCATGGAAACTTTCATTTCAACATGTCCTACAGTCCAGACTGGACTCAATACCCTATAGATAGTTTCCTTCACCTTGTTTCCCTCCCCCTCACTAAAAAATATCCATAACAGCACAAGTAATTATATTTCTATTGGAATATGTATATGTGCGAAAACCTTGATGTGTGTATGTGTTGTGTATGTCTTGGAGTATGTATACCTTGGTATGTGTGTGTATGTGGTTTATGCAGTAATATGTGGTTGTATGAATGTGTGGGTGAGTATTTACATATTGACACCTATGAGGATAGATGTGTTTGAATGAGTGTATGTGAGTCAATATGGGGATGTTTGCACGCAACTCTCCAGCCCCCATCAAGTCCTTGCCTCTTCCCAACCAAAATTGAGAGCAAAAGTTGGTGGCCTGGTGGGGTCCATTGTTTAAGAACTAAGCTAGCTGCACAGCAAATTTTGTTGTTGGCTAGCCGATCACTGGAAATGTCTTCCTAACTTTGAAAGGGGCGGTGCCTCTGAAATATTAAGAAGAATTCCAAACCTTACAAGGTGCCTTCCATCTGTGAACCTCAGGTAAGTCACCTACTTTCTATCTCTCTTTCCTGTCATTATTAATTGCTTTAATTAACCTGACAATGTCATTTCCTGACACATATATATCATATACAAAAGCTTCCTAACACAGAAAGCTGTGTACAGTACTTTCAGTCCCATTTTAAGGATGACATAAATCAAATTGGATGATACACATGAACTGTGTAATGATTGTAGTGAGTGTTTTAAAGTTTTAGTTTTACAGAATATGTAGAAAAGTAATTAAATACATTGGTATAAAAATTTTAATTCTGAATAATATTTTAAATTATACTTTCAATTTAAAGTGTATTGAGAGTGTCATTAAGTGTAAACTTAATTGCTGTAAATCATTTAATTCATTTAAACATACTTTTTTGATGCTTTTCCAGTTTTTCCAGTTGTAACTGATGCCAGAGACTCGTGTTTGTCAATTTTACTTGGGCTAGTAAGAGATGCCTGCTTTTTATCACTTGTCTCCTTTAGAAAATATTAATCATTTACTTTTACAGTTAATTACATACAATAATAATAATAATGACTTTAAAAACAAATCTATAAAATAAAGGAGTTAAAATATTGGACTATGAAATTATGTAGGCTGGATGTGTGCCGTTTTACTAAGTGTTGTAAGAAAACAAGGATAGTTTATCCTTAATTTGACATATGATCTGTTGTAAATAGTCTAAATTAAACTGTTGTAGTAAACTATTAAAAGTGGGTCATTTTCTCATGGACACCCTATATATATCATACAATAATTAATGAAAAATTAATTACAGAAAGTTAATTACAGAAGTTAAGAACTATTGAAAATTTAGACACCCAAGCAAAGTTAATGTTAATGTTCAAAAAACAAATGAACCAGAAAGTTTATAATGTTACTGGTCTGATGCAACCCTCCATGATAATCTATCTTGTGCAAGAGGGAGGAAAAGAATGTATTATGCTAAGCAGATATGTGCAGATATTAGTTAAAAACTGCAAGACTGGAAATATTCTAAAAGAGATGCAAAAAGGCATGTTAAGACTTCTGATATAGATTTAGGAATCATTTCCAACAAAAAAATGCTTTACAATTTAAGTTGTCAACTGCTCTCTGCCCCCCTCTCCTTTCCAATTTAATAGATATAATCACATCATATTTTCAATAATCATATGGTGGTGGTAATATATCCATGTAGTGTTGTATATACAGTATTTACTGGCAGAAGGTTAAAAATGATGTTTTTACAGTAATTTATAAGAAATTACTTTTTGAAGAGGGGAGACTTGCCATTATTAAATCAGACCAGAAAACAACTATTATTAAGAGCAAAGAACCATCTGGCCTTGCAATTTACAAGTATTTACATGATTGCAGTTGAATTAATGACAAGATATTAGTTAACTATAAATATCATTTAATATATGTAAGGTTGAAACTTCAAATAATTATCTTTCCAAAGGAAAGTTGCCTACAAAAATCATGACATTACTACATGATGCAGGAGTAGAAGAAGAAATTAGCCATATTTATATTTGGAAACATATTGCAAAGTTTTGCTGTGTGGATATATCAATTAAAATCCTACATGTTACTTCTATTGCTGATCTGGAACAAGAAGGAATCAGTTTGTCAGCAGAAAAATCCCCAACATTAATTTGAGAATTAGAAAGTAATTCACCGAGTCAATTAATAACATCATTGAGTAATTGGGTGACAAATTGTCAATTTTTCTAAAGTTGTAAAGTATAGCAGGCCATGAATTCCCTGAGACAGAGCATCTCCTTAAGAATAATAACTTGTTACATAATTTATTTATCAATATGGATTGTAAGTGTAATAAATTTCATGTTAATTGTAATAATATTTACTTTTTTGCTTAAATAAATGCGTTAAATCAACTTATTTGATTATTCATTAAGGATTGATGCCATTACTAATCAGCAGAAATAAATAAGAATTTCTTAAAGGAGTAGGAAGGGGACTGTAAATCTCTTTTTCCTATCCTTCCAATTTATTATAATTAATGTAAATTATTAATTTAGTTATTATTGTTAATAACCTGAATACTGTAGTCTTTTTCTTCAAAAGTAATCCTTTTTAATGAATATGTAAATGTGGTGAAGCCAGAATTTCCTATAGTGAATTGAAGGGTAGATTTAATCCCAACCAATTGAGGAATAAATGTAATATCAGGAGATGGGTTAACATCATATCTGAAAATGATTGAATATATGCCAATAAATGAATGTTTTACATTTTAAAAATAAACAAATCAGTTTTATGTAGAGAGCAAAGAGATGATAAAACCTGGAATAACTTGTTGTTACTGAAAAATTTATAGGTATTATTGCAATAAGATCACTATTTTGAAGTAGATATAATTTTAAGAGTGGGATTTCAACATAGTCAATCTCAGTCACTGGGTTGCAAGTAATCTGAAAACAAAATAATATATCAATATTGAATTCTTTAACCATTAATATTGTTTCATTAATATGAATACATTTTAGTAAGTAGTGACTTAAATATGAACAAAATACAAAGTTTCAATATTAATTTGCATGCTCAAATTAAAAAATATATTCAAACAAAATAACTCACACATTATATATTTTAGCCTGCAAAATAAGATGAATTACACTTACCTTACTAAAAAAAATATTACCCTTTACCTCAGCAAGTACAATTTCTATTGAGTTAAATGTCTTTGATATTTTAAAAATTAAATCATTGAGTTACTTAATGTAAACAATTCCATAATCCTTGTGCATTTGGATTGAAGGTTTAGGAATATTACTTTCATATTAGACAAAAGGAATTCTATTGATCTATCAGATATATCTTATTTAGGCTATGAAGTAAAATAAAAAAAAGTATTATTTTACATCAAATTTATTTCATAGAAGCCATTAAGTTATGAAGTAACTTAAAAGAATTATTTCATATTATTTTTTGGAGAAAATTAATATATTAACTATCAATTATAATTTTTCCAGATATAGTTTACAATTTAAATAAAACAAGATCCGAAACTAGTGTATAGAATATTGTTGTTATGGCGATATTCAGTCCTAAGACTGGTCTAATGCAAGCGTCTATGCTAACCGATCTTGTGCAAGGCTTTTCATTTCCGCACAACTACCATATCCTCCCTGATCTTCTTAGTATACATAGAAAATATATAGCAGTTAGCTAGGCGATCACTGGAAATGTCTTCCTAACTTTCTGATGAAGGGGGCGGTGCCTCCGAAAATTCAAGTACTCTAAACCTCACAAGGTGTCTACCATCTATGAACCTCAGGTAAGCCACCTACTTTCTATCTCTCTGTCCTTTCCCGATTAATTGTTTTAATTAACATGACAAATGATCCTGTGGTACAAAACTCCTTACAGCTAGAAAATTTCAGTCAAACTTTGTTTTTAAAACAGATTACAATTATTATTTGAAAGACTCAAATACCTTAACAATGCTTGATTTACTTCCACAAAGGATTTGACCACTTACAGGCTCAACTGTAATCATTGTTTGTAAAACTGGAATTTTCTGTACAGTCTTAGGATCCATCTCTATTCTGTAAAAATTATAATATTGACTGGTAAGTTAAAATTACAACTTGTAATGAAGATAGTTATAACACTAAATACCTATAGGTCAATTCATAATGTCCTTTGTTTACAAGGGTCATATTTTTCTCTGTTTCATAACCCATTTTAATTATTCCAAAATTTAAGTAGTCTTCATTTGTATCAAATAATATATCAAGATTTGCATCAATAGTTTCTGAACTAATGAATATTATTTCTGTTATCAATGGGTCTCCTCTCGCTTCTTCATCATATATCTGTAGTAATAAAATCAAATTTAATTCATTAGGTTTTATTTGAGTATTGAAATAGACTCCCTACATTATGAACTTATGAAATATAATAAAACATATTAAAGATTAATTGTAGGCTTCTCAGAAAACTATATAAACATGATATTGCTTTTCCGTTATTTAGTTTTTAATTTCACGGCTTATTTAAAAACTATTTACAATTCACTTATTTCATACTGTAAAGATGAAGCTCATACATCATGTATTATAAAAATTTCTGTCTAATAGGCTGTTTTACTATTTCTTGATTCACAAACAATCAGATACTATAACTAATTTAAAAACGTTACTTACATCAATTTTTAAAGGCTTCTGCAATACAGGTTGTACCTTCTGTGAGATAAAAGTAAAGTCTACTGTAAATTCTTGTAATGGCTTCAAGAATCCGATTGTGGATGAGATTTTAAAATCTTCTTCAAATGCCTCAGTTCCAACAAATTTCCACAATAATGGGATCAAACATTTATTCATCATGGTAATACTTTGTTTCTCAACACGATACATGAGGATTTGATCAAACGTTAGCTTCTTTGGCTCCACATCAAATTCAGCTTTCACTCCCTCTGTCATTATCTGCAATAATAGAGAAAATTATAAAATTGTTTATAGATGAATAAATTTTATTTTCTTACAAAAAATTGGCATATTACTACTTCTCATCATGGGGATATCTATTACATATATTGTAGAGAACTTGGACTCCACATTTGCTGACATACATCAGTGTTTTAATTTTGACCATGAGTCTCCTCCAACTCATGAGTCTTTGGGGATCAGGTAATTTTAACTCAAAATTACTAAAAGAATCATTTTGACTCCTTGCAACTTTCATAGGAGATTACAAGTTTTAGAGTTTATTCAGTAAACTTTATCCATTTCCTTGTTCCCACTTTTGGGAGAGCATGTGTTCTGTGATATCTAACATATCTTGATCCTACCGGACCCACAATAGGACTCACTCTGGTATACACAGAACTGTCTAATGAAAATATGATCCTATTTTACGTTTCCAATAGCTAACCCCCACGACTTCGGTTGCACCGAAATAGTCTCTTTTTATTTTGCCCTAAAAATGAAACAACAGGTACAGAATTTTGATAAAGTTGAATTCATTGAATATATATGATACCATTACTGATTGTTTCAGGGCAAACCTTATAACTTGCAGTTGGTTTTGAACAGGTACAGACAGACACACTTCAATTTTATTTATTGGTATAGATTAGCAAAGAATGCCACTACAATAATAAAACTTTACAATAAAACCAATGAGGCCTGATTTTTGTTAATATATACACCTTAAATTGATATCACATAGTCAAAATACTTAACTCAATTCTTAAGACAAACTGGGTGAGGGCAATCAAAAAGTGAGAGTTTAGGAGATAATTTGAAAGTCTGTGAGACAAGTGCTGGAAGGCCACTAGTATGGGGATGTCATTGTATAAGGAGACAACATCTACAGTAACCAGTAGTGGGTCAGGTGGAAGTTGTTCTGGTGGTTCATGAAGATCACTTCCATGAATTAACAAAACCAAAAAAAAATTACATAAACTTTCACATGTATATACCCATTTGCATAGACATGCATGAACATACAGGGGTTGGACAAAATAATATGAAACCTGCATTAACACAATATTTATTGGTTAATAATTAGTTGAGAACAGCTGAAATTTTTCATGGAATAGATTCATAGGATGTCTGAATAGTTTCCAACAGAATGTCCTCCCACTCTTGTAGATAAACATCTGCCAATTGCCCCAATGATTTTGAAGGTGGAAATCTGCTCCTCACTCTCTGCTCCATAATGGTGCAATGATGTAAAGGTCTGGCAATTGTGCTTGCCAGTGCAGATGTTGGATGACATTCTGATTCTCTACAAACTATACCCGAACCTTTTTGGTTGTGTATGGGCACATTATCATCTTGGAATATGGGAAATGTCTGTCAGCAATATGCTAGTCATAGTAAGCACTGCATTGTTGAAGATATCGAGATATTAATTGGGCACTGCAGCCGTGTCACAGAATTGACATGTACACAGAGGTGCTGACCTCCAGCAAGCTGTATCCTATTGTATGGTTTTATTATTTTATCCAACCCCTGTGTATACTTAAACAAATTCACATGTATTTTAGAGGATGCTTTGCATGGACTATAGGACCTGTCTATGATGGTGACAATGAGCCTCAATTTATTTTCCTTAGTAATTTTTTTAATTATTTTGGCACTGTTCAAGAGAAGCATTTAGTAGATCAGTAATTTGAACAGTGAAACAGTGTGTCTCTTTTCTTTTATTAAATATGTTGTGCCCACAATTTGTTTTGAAATATAAATTACAAAATATTTTGTAATACGTAGTTTATCTTATGGCAGTTAGTTATGAGACTGGTTTCATGCAAATTTCGATTCTAATCTATTCTGTGCTAATCTTTTCATCTGTGTATAATTATTACAGCCTCTTCAATTCCAACCCAACTCACCACCCTCTAATACTAATTTAGTAAGCCCTTTGTGGTTATTAGTCTATCCCTTCTTGTGGTCAGTGGCCTCTCCTTACCAATTCTATTCCAGACTTCCTGATTTGTGACTCAATATGCTCTTCTGACTTTTAGTATTCTTCTGTAGTACCACATGTCACTGTGATTGTCAAAGTTTTTCTCACACACAACATCACACTCCACAGAAATACTTCAATAAATCAATGTTTAATGTCTTTCCCAGTGAATTACATGAGTGAATTTTCTCTGTTTTCCAACCAGGTCACCCATATTAATCATTGAAAATTTGATCACTGGTACCATCATCTCCCTCAGACTGTAGGAGATGACAGTGCCAGTTGTCAAATGTCATTGATTATATGTACAACCTGGTTGGAAACCTGAGAGAAATTCATTTACTTTTAGAAATAATTTACTAGTCAAACCTATATTAGATATTGCAATATAATATCTTACCTTAATTATTTCAGTAACTGGATTATCTTTAATACTGCAGACAATAGTATCTGTGATAATTCCAGAATACGTTGGATATGCATACACTGCTAGATTCTGGAAACATCCAGGCTGAAATAAAAATGTATATTATTACACAGCATGCTAATGAAGCGATTGTTCATCTAGAAATCAGGCTGGCTCAATGTTTTACACACCAATCTATCCCACAATATTTTTTTCACCTACACATAACTGCAGCAGCCCACATCCAGCCTGATTTGCCTAACATATTGAAGTATTTATCTTCCTCTTCTATTCATTATAGTTTTCAGCCCTCACACTTCCATCTAATAATAATTAGCCACAAAATGTGGTCTATTAGTCTACTTATTCCTAAATTCAGATATAAATCACATAAATAAAATAAAAATATATAATAAGCTTGAACATTAATATTCCCAGATATGAATTTTTCCAAGACTAACCTGGCCTTATTTGCTGGTACCTGTATGGCATGGTACTGCAGTCAGTTGTTGAAGATTGTGATTTACACACCCATTGTATATGACCAACAATGTCATTCACTTTCTATGGCTCAAGGGACTAACACCCCATGAGATCCACAAGGAAATGTAGCCAACACATGGAGAAAACTGTCCTGCTTTGAGAAGCGTGAGTTGATGGTATGTGAGTTTGCATGATATGACATGAGTTTTGCATGAAAAGGAATCATACTGCAAGGGGAAGAAATAAAACCCTTACACTTTGCCAACAATATTGTAGTATTAGGGGAGTCAGAAGAAGATTTGGAAACCATAATAAATGTCATGATCAGAGTCCTGAATAAAGAGTTCAATATGAGGATTAATAGAAGCTAAACCAAGGTAATGAAGTGTAGTGTGGGGAACAGTGGAATAACAAAGGGTGTTAGATTGGAAAGGGATATGAAGTTAAGGAATGAAATGGTTTGCATACGGTAGGTTTGCATGAGGGGTTGCATCAGACCAGTCTTAGGACTGAATATCATAATAACAAACAACTTGAAATATACAGAAACATATCGTAATATGGGAAATGGAATAAAAGGAATTCAGGAGTCAGCATAGTAGAGTTATGTGCTACAACACCACAAGGAACAATTTTTATAAGGATTATTGCATAAGATATTAATAATACAACAGCTATGCTGTTTATAATACTCCACAGCCTGTAATATGTAACATTTCTTATTCAGTCTACATAACACGTATTAGGGATGAATTATCAGAACTGTAAAAATATAAAATCAAATTGGCACAATTTGTATATATTTTGAGTAAAGAAAGTTAATGTTAGAAAGAAGCCACATAATATGACAATATTGTATGCAAGATTGTGCGGCAATTTATGAAAGTTTTCGAAATGCCTCATCTTAAATGTGAATTCTTTTAAATAACCTTTGATTAACTCAAATCAACCACAACAAGTCCATAGATAGTAATATTTTTATTAATTCATCAATAACATTTAGGCAACCACCTACAGTTCTGTCAGCAAGCATGCTCACTCTGCACACAGTGCCTGGGCTGTGTTCTTTGCAGCTCATATAATTCTTGTTGGCGGTTGGTGTGGGGGAGCAATATACTGCGCATGTGCATTTCACATTTCAGACAGTAATCGTGACCTAAAATGCATGATAGCACAGACACCAGACCATACAGCTTTGGCGGGAGAGATCAAACTGGCAACTTGAAGTCTTAGAAATGGAACTAAAAATTCACACTCATATAATGCCATTGCTATAAACATTCTTAAAACTACAAAACAAATAATTCTTCCTAAATTAGTTAATGTGTTGTAGCTCATACACCTGCCGCCACTTGTTAATAGAATTCAATAATGCAGTTTCAGTCATCAAGTACATTAAGCAACTTGAACAACAAAATTTCATTGAGTAAAAATATTTGTAAGATTTTTTCTTTTTTAATTAAATAAATGTTGTAAAAAACAGATCATTTTTGTAGCCAATGAAGCCAGTCTGCTTATATAGGCAGCTGAATGTACTAGGTTGAATGAATGGTGTTAACAACCAGACATGCTGAAACTATACATGGCCAAACCAAATTAAAAACTGATGGCTAACAATAAAACTATATTCTGTATTTAACTTTGTTTTGGATAATGTATAAATAAATAAAATCATATACATTTAAATAAATTTATTATTTTTGGTATATTCATATTTATAAATCAATATCATATTGAAATTAAATGAATCAGTTCACTCTATGAAGGATTAAAATAATGTGGCCATCAAATAAAAAGGTATATTGAAATCAAAAAGTTTGGTATGTTAGTTTATACATGTATCAATATAGTTAAATCATGAATAAATAAATATACATTGTAAAATTAATGTTTCCAAAAGACGTAATACTTACGTCTATACGCATTGTAGAATTGTCCACCCAAAATATTTTTTCTGGTGAATTTTCAAGAAAGGAGAAATTAATTTCTACCACAAGAGTTGAACAATTAGATATGTGAAATACTGTAGATGGCTTCAGGAGACTACATAAAAAATAAAAATGATAATAAATTTTAGCCAATTCCAAAGTATAATTTTATATGCATAAAAGTTGTCAAACTATTAAACATTATGTTTTAACAATAAATTTACCTGGTTGATAGTCAATATATCAGGAAAGTATATATTGTTTGATCAATATTTTGACTTAAACTTCTTTTCTTTCCCTACATCATTAATACAAACATATACAATGGTTTAGTGTGGGTTTCAGCCAGGGCATAGATCAAATATACTGCCCCTTTATATAGATTTTAAATCAAAAAGGCTACAAAAACTTCTCAAGTTATTGTGTATTGCAAAGAGTTCAAATTTTAAGCACAGATTACAAGTTATTATTATTTATTATAAATTTTTGCCACCCGGGGCACACTATGCCTCTATATAGACACAAATATACATGTAATTTATAAGGAAAGGAAAGAGAGATTGAAAGTAGGTGAGTTACCTGAGGTTCATAGATGGTAGGCACCTTGTGAGGTTTGGAGTTCTTTAAATTTTCGGAGGCACCGCCCCTTTCATCAAAAGTAATTTTCAGTGATCGGCTAGTGTTTAAATTAACATGACAATGCAATTTCCTGATGCATATATACCAATCTGCTACATTATATATGTAGCAGATTGGTTGTTTCTGATCTAGCTCAGCTCTTCCACGATATTGGATTTTACATGCAACTCACTCAAGCACAATCATACACAACTTCATCAACCAACACCCTTCATCAAAATTAAAAAGATCTTTACAAAAATTCACTTATAATCTAATTACAATTTTTTCTGACATACCATTCAATCTTTCGTCAGCATAAACATCAAGTAAAATACAATTCCATCAATTAAACAATTCAATGTTTTCTCGTTACATTTTCAATCATCAAGTTTAAACTCTCTCTTTTCTTCAGAGAAGGAGTGTCTGTACAGCGTGTTCTGCAGACATCTGTTTGAATCTTAACTATATTTTTGGCTTGTATAAAACTCTTATTAAGACTTTAGTCTGACATGCCTAGTGTACACTTATAGTTTTTTGAGTAATATAGTATTCCCACAACAGCTAATGCCAAATTGGATATTTTCATCAGAAGGACAAAACACGAGTAAACAACATAATTCATAATTAAAATGGACCTAAATTATAAAATGTTTGGGATGCTATACTTCTAAAACCATTCTCACTCATTTAAAATTTGTAAATAATATCATTAATTTCTAACATATCAGTAAAATTATATCATACATTATACTCAACATTACCGCTTGTCTCTTGTCTTCATGGCTATAATGGGGCCAAAGTCAAATATATTTTCATTTGTGAAGTATGTGCATGGAACAATTTGATTTTCAACATGTTCAGGAAGAACCTAAAAAATTATTGTTTATAAAACTTATTTCATGTGTGAATAATGTACTGAGTTATAGGAATATATTACACAACACAATATACTATTTTTATTAGTTCTTTTAAAAATGCACTAACCATTATCTTGTTGATAACAATTCAATTGTATAAGTACTCCATGGTTTACACAGCAATTCAGAATAAAACAATGGAAGTATTAAGTTCACTCTTTTCCAAAACCATAATAAATTATGAATTTTTATTTTGATTACTATGAAATATAATAATTAGAAATGCATTATATATCTTCTATATAAACAAAAGGCAATGGTTGCTGTGTACTCCAGTCTCTATATACCAGTTGGCACACACTACAGCTTTATAGGTTTTGCCTTTCTGAGTTTCTATACCAATCATGTAATTTTAATGTATTGTAGTGCTCTGCCCAGGTTAGGTTTCTGTCAATATTTTAAAGACTTGGAATCCTTCCTTCCCTCCTTTCAGGGCTAAAGACATATAGCACTTGTAACAGGATAGATTATGACCTCATATAGCTTGTCAAATGAAATTATAAAATTGGTGTATGATATAATGCTTAATTTAAATATTCTTTTATTTCAGTTGTGGTACTTTTTATTTAATTAGTAATATGCAAAATAATGAATAAGTTTCAGTGCAAATGTTTGAGGCACATTATATAAAAAAATAGAGAATTTTAGTTTTTTCTAGATTTATACATGCTAATCAGAACAAGATAGTTCAAGTGCAAATATTTTTCTGTATGTATGGGTGGGAAACCAAGCTTAAAATTGTGGAGTAAGAGTTTTGGGTTTACAGGGGTGGACAAGAGTGTTGCAGTGGTTTAGGAATCTATATTTTAAATAAATTTCAAGGCTTTATAAAATAAAATGAAATTTCAGTTAAATTAAACGTCTTCATTCAGAATACAGATTTGAAATTAATTACCTTGGACTGGTGGGGAGTATTGTGGGAAGTATGTTTTTAATAACGGGGTAGCATTGCAGTCCAGGCCATGTCAGGCAGAGATCTGAACTCCTTTTGGGACAGGTATTTTCTCTCCTTCTGATAGAGACAGGTGCCTTGTAATCAACCTACCATATACTGGTGACACTGCTATTTCAGGTGAGCCACCATTTCTCTCTTTCTCTCTACTTTCCATAGTAATTATGTTAATTATTCTGACAACCTCACATTCTTATTTGCACTTATATACCTTTTGAAACACAATAGCAGGATCCATATTAATGCGAGGAAGATCACACAGACCTTCACATACAACTTGGTAATTGGCATTAAAATCAAGTTGGCCAAAGGTGTAAACTTCTCTGTAGCTTCCTACAGATTTAGGTTTGAACTGTACTTTAAAACGCATTTGACCACTAGGGATCAAAATCCATCTTGCATCAATTTTGTCATCTGAAATGGGAATGATGTTAATTAAATATGAACACCATGCTGCTATATTTAGTTGTGTTGTTAAAGTACTGTTAAATAGTAATCAATATTTGTTTTTTCCTGCACTTTTTCTTTCATATGCAGTGTTTGTAACAAAAATTAGTAGAAAATGGCTGAAAATTTAAAAGTCATGTTTAATAGATAGTTTAGATGAACATTTCTTCCCTTTTATTAGGGACTGCTTGAGGTATTAAAGAAACAAATTATTTAATCTGATTGTTGCCCATTTTATATTAATTAAAATGTTATGCTCTTTTTATTAGAAAGATAAATGGGAAAGAGTTACATAATTTTTTAATACAATGGCCATTAAAATTGACTTGTTCATATAATTAAATAAAATATTTAAATAAAAGTTAGTAATAATAATAATAATAAATTATGTTTAAATTAACAGCAACATAATAATATGATCTAGAATGTCAATTTGAGGATAAAATAAGTGTATTCTAATATTAGTTTTTTCAATTACATCCTGAACATCTACTATGTGTGAAAAATGAAAATTATACTTTGGGTTGATCATTAGAAATGATATTTCATGACATTAGAACAAATTATTGTTTTTAGGATATAATAATAATTAAGAAACAACAAGGCCATCAGCTATAGTGTATCTGAATATCAATCACAGTCCTACATTCACACTTTTTTTATATTTGCTTCCAGAATACTAGTGAAAGTTTATGTTTCTTCTTGTAACACTGTATTATCCACATTGGTTATATATTTTTGCCCCAGTTATCTCTTGCCTTGCAATGTCGATTATTGCATAAAAATCTTGAATGTTGCAAATTAATAAATAATCAAACATACTATTCTACTTCTTTATCTAGTTATAATATATATTTTATTGTTAATACATTATTTCAATATAATTTTAAATTGCAGAACATTTCATAAGTACTAACCAGAGTTTAAATTCTAAGCTGTATGTGTGAAGAAATGATAAATGCCTGAAAACTTTTTTTATTGGAAATATAAACAATATCATATTGATACGTTTGGTTAGATACAGATTTTGTCATAATATAAAAGGAAGATGGAATATAGATTTCTTACAGAACAGAGCCACATATTATTATTAAAATTACCATGAAAATAATATTTCAAACAATGTGGATTTAGTTACCATCTTCATTGCTGAGAGACATATCTCTTTTGGATGACAGTGTTCTTCGTTTATTTTCTTTTTTTATTTTAGATAGTCTGTTATTTGATGGATCAAGCTGAAATAGAGAAAATTACAAAACTTTTACTTCATTGTTTAAATTTTAATTAATTAACCCAAAGGTCAGCTTACATGAGTAGTAGTATACGTTGAGGTTCTATGACAAAGGAGAAGAAATATTTTCACAAATTTTATTAATTTTATTCCAACAGTCTCCATGGTCAGCTTATTTGTCTAGTTTGTTCTTTCATGAAAAGGAATACTAGTTGGCCAAATACTGTGCGTTAGAAACTACAGTATATTATTCATTTCCAACCCTGAAATGCCTCAAGTATATCATAACTTTACATACTTGGGGTGATTATTGAGTTTTTGCTATGCTTAATTTTCTGTATATGCCACCGATATGTAAACGATGGCCACAGTCAGACATCATTTACAATACAGAAGAAACCAGAAAGTCCACTTTCTAGGTACATAAAATGATTATTTTCTGTGATATAATCTACAAGAAACTTCTGGCCCCTTGGGCCAGTCTCCTGAAATGTAAAATATAATTAGAAACATACCAACACATTGGACATTACATTTGACAAAGTATTACACAGTATTATCCATAGAGGCAGGCATTGATATCTGTATGTGTAATAAACATTTTATATACCAAAAAGTAGACTTTATTGTTTTTTCTATATTATCAGTGCATGATATTTTCTCCACAAAAAAGTGGAGGAAACACTGTGAACTAGGAATATAATTAATTAAACTACTGTCTGTGGCCATTATTTATATCTCATTTCGATCTATCCTACAAAATGACATAGTTTTTATTTCTGTCATGGATAGTAATATAGGGAAATTTTATGTAAATATTAATATTTAGGCATGCAAGGATTACATTCTCAACCTTGATAGACTTTGGTAATTAGCATTGTCATGTTAATTAAAACAATTAATGGGGAAAGGACAGAGAGAGTACTCTAAACCTCACAAGGTGTCTACCATCTATGAACCTCAGGTAAGTCACCTTCTTTCTATCTCTCTGTCCTTTCCCCATTAATTGTTTATATATATATATATATATATATATATATGTGTGTGTGTGTGTGTGTGTGTTTCAAAGCGTATTTCCTATCTTTCTCCCTCATTTACTATCCTTACTTACTATCCTAATATCCAAAACCTGTGACTTTGTCACATTACAAACGTTTTGTTATCTATATATATGGATAGAAAGAAAAATAGAAATATTTGGGAGAAAGGCAGGAAATTCGCTCTATGAGTCATATGTACGGCATGGAATCATGCACAAGTAAATACATATGTTAAGCGTAGAAGGGAATGGAAGAAGGAAGAGAGACTGAAAAAATTTGATGTGGCCAGGACTCGAACCTGGGTACATGAAACTTTCTCCCAAATATTTCTATATTTCTTTCTATCCAATTATCAAATGTGTGACTTCATCACTTATCCAATATATAATTTATATATATATATATAATTAAATAAAAATTTAAATATACCTCCAATGCGTCTTCTGAAACATCATCTTTTTCAAATCTTATGTTTCCTGTTAAAAATATTGGTGATATTTGAAATGTATCAAAATTAATTTTTTTTTCCTGTTGCTCAGTTTTAAGTAAGACTGAAAGCACCTTTGGTTCAGGGGTTTTCTTCCTACCCAGCAATTCAATGCTTTCTAGAAAATAATTTAACTATTTGTTATGTTTGAAATTCATGAACAGTGTATGCAGAAATTTACAAAATCAAAGAAAACATCAACTTCCAGTCCTTCCACATCATTTACTGCTTTCTGTATTACTTGCCTATTGACTTTGTTATTTTGACTTTGTCATCTTATTTTTCCTTTTATGTTGTTGTTGTGGTATTGAGTCCTTAGACTGGTCTGATGAAACCCTACCACATAACTACCACATTCCATAGCCTTTCTAATATGCCTAGTGCATTCCATTCTTGGGCTCTCTCTTCTTTTCTTACCCCACACACTTCTCTCAAATTCTAATTTTATATGACCCTTATGTTACAAAACATGGACTATAATCTATCCCTTGTCTTGGTCAACATTTTCTATATTGTTTTCTGTTCCCCTATTCTATATTTCTATTCTATATTCTATAGTTAGTGATCCTATCCACCCATCTGATTTTCAGCATTCTCCTATATAATCACATAGCCTTCTACTTATATGACATCTGGTAAATGACATTCATTTTGTATGTGGCAATTTGAGAATTTTTTTTAAAATCCTCTCCAAATTGCCACATATGAAATTAAATAAAAAATCCTCATCTGTTCTCTCACAACAGTACAAGATCAATTGAAAACTGTCCTGTTTTCTAAATTGGACACAGTAAACATCTGCATGTTGCCAACCACTGAAGTACTGTCTGTGTCCATCACTCAGAATGCTCTTCCATATCTTCCTACAAAGGGGGCAGTTGCCTAAAAAAATTCAAGAAAATCACACTCTCATCATGACATTTTAGGTAAACCACCACCTTTCTTTTTCCTGGTTTTGAAGTTTGTTGACAATGGGAAGGTAAAATCATTATTCAGATTTTCAGGTATTCTATTGTCTGAGTACAAAAAAGAGGAGGATAGATAAGAAGCGAACCACAGAGACAGAATCAGAGATGAAAAAAACCGAACAAACAAGTTAGGTTTACCAAAAAGAGTGACGAAGAATAGCAGAGACACAAACAAGAGACAGATATCAGGAAACCAAACAAACAAGTAAGGTTTATCCCTTTGAAAGTGATGTAGTAAATGTCTAAAAGGATAGCAGAGTAAGAAAGGAATTTACTCCAATGTTTTAAACAGCAAGGAAACTCTTTGTCATCAGGGAGAGGAATTGAATGCAGAATACAAGAATCTGTACAAGCATGAAGAGACTTACTGAATTTAGCCTAATCCATACATATAGCACCCTCTCTGATATACTTCTTTCTTGTTTGTTTCTCTGCTATTCTTTGTCACTCTTTTTTCGTAAACCTAACTTGTTTCCTTTTTTCTTCTGATTCCTTCTCTCTGGTTTGCTTCTCATCTATCTTTCTCTCTTTCTTGTACTCACAATTAGTAAGGACAGGACATAGAAAATATCATTATTCAATTATGGGTGGTCAATTTGGTGGGGCATGGGGAGAGTAATATGAAGGATGTTGAGTCTAGGGCTTTGTATAGACTGCAAGATGTGTTGGAAGGAGAATTCCCATAGATGGAGCTCAACTTCTGAAGAAATGGGGGGGGGGGGGGAAGCTATGAGCAATTGGGTTTTATAAAGTTTAACTGTGCTGTGGAGGTTGGAAATCCATTCAATTATCAAATGCGTGACTTCGTCACTTATCCCATATATATATATTGTGATAAAAAGGGGGATTTTGTAACGTTGTGGCGTTATGAGGCGCAGTTCGGCCAACAACAATGCCTAGTCGGCCGAAAGTTGGTGTTTCCCCGAGGGGGAAGGCCCGGCTTGCCTGAACGATGGTGAACCCCCGCGGGAAAAATGAGGGCGGGGAACCCCGAAATGTTAAGAAATAGGGGAAGTCCCGCCAGAAGCTTTATAAGGGAAGCCGATGGGTGGCTCGAGATTAGAGGGGCAGTAGAGACCGGAGAAGGGAGGCGAGTACATCAGACGGCAGTAGAGACCCGAGAGTGGGGTAGAGCAGACCAGAGCAGAGTGGGGCAGACCAGACCAGAGCAGACCCGAGAAGGACGTGGCTCGACCCCAGTAGGCAGGCGAGTGATCAGACCGCAGAAGGGAGAAGAGTGGAACAGAGAGCAGATATCCAGAGACGCACAAACATTCGAGAGGTGGATGTTTGTTGGGCCAGTAATTGTGGGTAAGCGATCTAAAATTTGTGAAACTTGCTCATTGCTCTGAATAAAATTAACATTCAATTATTTTCTTTCTATTTTCAGCTGATGCATACTCCATCTCTTGAGAGACCCAAAATCCCCTGGGATTAAGCCCGTGTCTTCACGTAAATTAATAAACAAAATTATTAAAATTGATCAAATATTTGTAATTTAAATTAATAAATGTTTTATACACATGTATATATATTGTATATATATATATAATAAAGATAACAATGAGTGGCTGACTAATACATGAATACATAGTACAAATACAATGGAATAGCATAATTTTAATGAGTTATTATATAAGAAAAGGTTTGTAAAAACATTTTACAATGAATAATCATTTAAGTAGTGATGAAAAATGAAAGTAAAGCATACAAATCTGGAAATGATGAGAAGAAAAATATAGTGAAAGCTACATGTTAAGATCTGATAAAGCTGTCACTTATTAAAATTATGAGTATTATTCAATAGTGGAATTAATTAAGTATTCTGATAACCCAAGAAAAGAAATTTAAATAATTTAATATTAAGCTAGCACAAGCAATAATGAATAAATTATAGAAAACAGTTTTATATTGTTATAATGTTATAGTATATTTTAATAAGTATAATAAAGTACACATGAATAGGTAATAAGTAGAATAGTAGCCATAACCTTGCATAATTTTTACTTCTGGAAGTTCTGATAATACTTGGATAGCAGCAATAATTCCATCTTTTTCTGGATCAGAAACATCAACTACCCACAAAGGGAGCCCACTCAAGGTTTTGTTACTGATTTCTTCAGTAACAGTAGCCTGTACTTAGTAAATGAGAACAGAGAGAATTGATTACTAAAAACATTAACTAATTAACAATGATAATTTTTCCTTAACACAAAATTCTAGACATGTTTATTTATTATTTATTAGCTAAAAATAGATTTCAAAGAATTTGTTTAATTAATTTAGAATTATATAGAAAATTTAAATCTCTCTGTTCTTTACTAAAGTTTTACTTCTCCCATTCCCAATTTTAATTTCTTCAAATTTACCTGTGATAACCAAAAAAATTCTGAATTATCCATCTTGAAGCTTAACGATACCAAAGCCCTATCAGATAACACTTGAATATATATTGTGGCGTACTTTCTAATTGTTGGGCGCCATAGTGGATGTCCTTTTAGCTAATTTGTATTAGGGAGGGGAGTTAAATAATTCTTATTTAAGGCGTAAAAATTTATTATTAACAAATTTTGGCGGACCAATCCTACTCAATATGAAATCCAAAACCTCGGGTTGACTGTGGGATAAATTTGGTCGGAAAAATGACGAATTTACGTTGTCTGCGTAATCATGAGAATGTTAAGGACTACCATGAGTGGAACTTATCTGGTATTTTCCCCTTTGCAATGTCGTCTAGTCAGCTTTTCTGGACCCTGGCGGCTTCTGTCGTTTGCCATTGAATGATGGGGACTGCTATCTGTAGTATCTTCTTCAATGCCAGCGATTCCCTTCAGTAGTTTCATCGAGTGTCACCTTCCGAATTTTCCCTCGACTGTCCTCTTACGAATTTTGCCCTCGTCTGTCTCCTTACGAATTTTGCTCTCGACTGTTTCTATCTCTGCTATCATGCCCTTTAAATAGTTGTGGTCAGTCGCACAAAAACTCCAAAACTTTCCCTCGCCAGGGCATCTCCATCAGGGGTAAGTGTCACAGTATGCACATTCATCACCCTCGTGCGTCCGAAGATTCTGAAGAGGCCCGGCAGGCGCCATAGGGGGGCCGCTGCTCCTTTACTCTTTCACTGGCGATTCTGCAGGCCTGTCACTCATTTCCTCCAGATGTTCAACCCCGGGGGTCTGGACGTTCCTTACATTCCACATGGTAGTACCCAACAACTCATCATTACTCACGCGATTCACTGTCTAAATCGCAGTTTAAACTAATTACGCCTATACTTAATAACGCGCTACAATATGATTTTTCTTATTATTATCCTCTCTTATTCGTTTGTTGAAACCTCTTCCTGAGAAAATAAGCTTTTGAATTAGTTTCATAACTCTTGTTTTCAGTATCAGTGCAAATTAAACTGTACCATTAAATTTTATGCATAAATTTGGACGAATTAGTGCTCTATATAATTTGGAGTGAATTAAGTTGATAAAGAAGAACTTTTAATAATAGTACTCACATCTTCTGTATTACGATAACTGTGTGTACTTGTTAAAGCCAATCCTGATGTTGGTCTGATTCGCTTTACTGACTTTTGCCTCTGTGTAGCCAAAGACATCTTTTTCTCAACTTCCTAAAAAATAGTGTCTTAAATAATTAGTGAAAATTGCTATAAATAAGGATTAAAGAATGGCAAATATGTGATTAATTACATACAATATTTCAAGTTTGAAATGTAAATTAATTAGCTTAGTAGGAGTCAATTTACAGACAAAATTAAGTGATAAAGTAAATGTAACACAACATTTCTGCAAAACTTGTTGTTTTGTTAAGTGATTCAAAATGTACGGAGCAACAGAAAAGACAAACTGCACAATCAAGGTGATGAAACTGGATTATAGAAACATTGTTTTTTAAAATTTTATATAAAATCTTTTATCTTATAATTATTAGTTGGTCACAATACTTATGTATATACAAAATTAAAATGGTGTATATAATTCACATGTACACATGAAAGTAGCCTACTTTAGCAAATGTGTTTGATTATTCATTCTTCATGTGTATTTGAGGGTCATGTGATGTAGTTTTTCAAACAATTTGGATATTGATGGAAGGAGACTTATTGGATGGTAATTTTTAGTTTGTTTGGTTTTGGCATCATTTTTATTTCTGCAGAGATTTACACATCATATTTCATTTAAGTTTGTTTAATTTGCACTCCAATACCTGTATGTAAATTATGTCTTCTGCAGAAAGGAAAAATGTGAAGAAAGTGCAAATATGCACTGAAATGTCATTCTTTAATTTTGAATAAATAAATTTGTCTGAAAAAGGTCAAGAATTATTTTATTAATTCACTACAGATGTTAAAATAGAACTTTTGCTTTTTTTATTGTGGTTAAGTGTGGAGGGGAATAATTTTGGGAGGGGGAATAGTTGTAGGGGATGATTGTTGTTGCTATGGCCTGGTAGTGGTTGTTGTAAAAGTAAGTGTTGGGGGAGAATTGCTTGGTCAACAGTTGGGTGAAGATGCTAGCCTTTTGGGGAGTGGGGGAATATCAATTTTCTTTTTGGTCAGATATTTTGTTTTTTGCCAGTTGTATTAAGTGGCAGGCCATTACCTCTGGGATTGGATGATCTGGATCCAAAGTTGGGGTGTTTGGTGTTCTACTCACCACCTTTTATGTAGAGGGAAGGGCAGGTGTCAGGTTTGATTTGGTTTGACCAGAGATAAATGGGAGTGTTTGTGGGCGAGTTTAATGTTATTTGTTTTAGTTGGAGTTCTGAGAGGGTTACCAGTGGGAGTTAATCTATTGAGCTTGTGATTTGGATGGTGGCGCCACCTTTCCTTGAGGAACTGGGATGGTCTGTTTGGTATCACAATTATAGTACTACTTAATTAGATATAAAATTCTTTCAGAAATGAGTAACATCAAAGGGGAAAATTTTAGTTATGTACATGTATCAATAAATCAAAGAACAATATAACTAGTGATCATGTGATAAAAATAAAAAGGCTATGGATTCTTTCAGCTATGTAGTCAAGAATTGTGACCAATAATAATTTGACTTAAATATAATACACATATAGTTAACAGGTAGCGAGGTGTGTAATCTACATGAACTGTAGTAAGTGCGATAAATGGAACTTGAACAGTAGTAGTAGCATCAATCTGGAAAAATTCAACTTGATAATAGATTTTGTAAACTGCAATGAGATAATTTTTTTTGGATACTGGCAACAACACAGCTTATAAAATTTACAATAAGTGTATAAAAATTCTATGAATCAATCTTAACTGTAAAATTAACAGAACTTAAATCATAATTGATTTCATCCATGTTGTTTGTAAAGAAAACTAACACTCAATCAATAGTTCCATATATTGAACCCTTAATTCAGTAATACTTATAAAGACATAAATGAATAAGATATTTCAAATATTAATGTTGCATTGATCATGGATTACTAATAATTAGTACTTACTACTTGTGAAGCATTTTTTACATCCCAATTTTCTAAAATAAGTGAAATTTCATGGAAGCTTTTCTCAAAAGCATCAAATTCTCTTTCACGTACGTATTCTGCTGACTCTTCAGTTAAAAGTATCCCACCTGAAAAACAAAATATTTTGATTTCATTGAATACAATTAAATGATTATCAATAAGACCAGTGGTACTTAAATTATAGAGTAGTAATTATAACAAATAAAATTTGGAGATAGAAATATAATGCAGAGTACAAAGTGTTAAAAATACATTGTAAGAACTTCTGGCACAACTATACAAAAAAAATTCCTTCCTTTAAATCTTGTTTATAAGACTTTGCTACAGAAATTAACTCACTTGAGAAAGCCTTAGACAAAATCTTCTTCTTTGATGATTTTACACTTGGTTCAGATGACTTATTTTCTGGTCCTGTTTTGGACAGTGACTTTTTAGTCTTTTCTGTGGAGCCACCAACTTCACTCTTAGTCAAATGTGATTTAGAAGTCCTGTCTTTACCACCTTTACTATTTTTAAAACATATTTTCTGCAAAAATCACAAATTACTTTTATAACTATCGAATTTCTTTGAAAATAATTGTATTGAATAATTGCAGGTGTTTTATCTTGGATAAATAATTCATTTACATAAATTCATTTTTAATTCTGTTGAAGGTAGCTACCAACATGTAGGTTACTCTCACATATCCTGTTACTCTAGATAAAATCCCTTGGCTACCTTGCTCTCTCTTCCACAATACCTCCCCACCCCCTCCCAAATTTCTTCATATGCTATTTGTGAAAAATCAGCCATGGGGAACGCTTTCCTCTGAAAATTTAGAAAGCACAATGGTGACTTTGATCTTCAACTTCAAGTAAGATACCACCTTTCTTTCTCTCTTTCCTGTCCTAACCAATTGTGAAAACAAATACAGAATCAAATATTCAGTAGTAGTTTATTCTTAATGGTTGCTCTAAACTCTTTTTTCTTCTTCTCTGTCCATCTCACTTATCTCCACTTATCCAAATAAAACCTATAATAAGACTAGTTATACTGCATGTGTGAGCTGTTCCAGAAGGTTGATGAAGACCCAATGCCATATAAGAAAGTGATGGGGAAATTGAAATATTTTCAGTCTCCAACATGTCCCCAAACTTTGTGTCAAATTGTACGTACATTGTTCCCACAACAGGAAGAGGTCATTCCGATTCAAGTTTTTTCAAATGTGGAGATTCCAGAATTCACCTGAGAGGAACTGCAAAGGGCTGGCAAGTGTATAAATATAAATAAGGTGTGTGGCCCCGATCGTGTGCCAAATATTGTAACTAAAGCTGCAACGAAAGCAAGACCTGTCAAACCCTAAATACTGCCTTGACTTCCATCATCATACTGTCCACTCTGTATGCTTGATATCTGCGGAAAGTGTTGGAGCAGTTGGCATATAATAGACTGTTGAAGGGGGTAGAAGATAAGAATGGTTTTTCTGACAGCCAGTATGGATTCAGGAAAGGACACTCAACCATCAATGCAGTTAATTTGGTAGTGGAAACCACTCACCAAGCTATTTGAGGGAAGAGATGGAAAAGATGCCCTAAAAATTCCTGCACCATAATCACATTGGACATCAGTAACGTTTTCAACTGTGCAAGATGGATTTGTATCCTCGAGAGAATGCACAGGTTACATACAGAAGGTGAATTGTGCTGAATTCTCTCTCCCACAGAACTGTTCTCTACAATACGGAAACCAGCGTGGAAAAGTATGCAATCTCAGTTGGCATCCCACAAGGATCAGTAATAGGACCCCTGCTGTGTAACATTATGTACGATGGTGTATTAAGACTTGAGATTCCCCCGGAAAGAAAGATTATAGACTTGGCAGACTACATAGCAATTGGCGTCGTAGCTAAGCACTGGGAACAAATAGTTCAGATTGCCAATAAGTCTATTTATGTGATTGAGCAATGCCTATGGACAATGGGACTACAACTGGCAGAATTAAAAACAGAGGCAGTTTTTGTTACTGGGAGAAAATGTAGAGAATCCATCACCCTTATGGTTGGAAACTGTGAAATAATTTATCAGATATCTTGGTATAATGACTGATGATAGGATGTGTTTTAAACAACACTTGATGGACCCATAAGGTCAATTAAAGACTGGATTTATCAGAAACACAGAAATGTGAATTATTATGTCACTAACTCTTGACTGGTCACAGCTGCTTCAGGGCATACTTCTACAGGTTTGCCTCAGATAATTCACCTGCTTGCCCTTAATGTGGATTTAATGGGACACCAGAACACATGTTTTTCAGTTGCTTAAGATTTTCATATGAGAGATGAGAATTAGAAAGCAATATTTGAATTACAATAACAAAAGATAATTTGGTACCTAATATGTTGCTTTCACGTAATACTTGGACTAAATTAAGCGCATATGCCTATAGAGTAATTCAAAGATTATGAAATTGTGTAAATGAGAGAAATAGTAATTAAAGAGTGAAGGCTTTCCTCATGAATTAGATTCAAATACAATTCTCGGGTTTCAACCCAGGTAAAAGTGTACCTGACGATGATGGTGGAGCCTGCCATCGAAACGTTGTGGAAACAAACTTTTACCTGGGAAAGAAATAATAATGTTTCAACAGACAGAGCTTGATGCTACGACTGCTTCCTATGAAGTAATTTCTAATGACTGTCCCACAGGAAGACACACTAGTCATCATTGGAAAAGGAGGTGTTTTTAATGGGTAGAGTCCCACATTACTACCCAGTATGGACCCTGGGGTCTTTGTAAGATTTTCACCTGCCCTGGCAATAATATATTGTAATGATAACTTGAGGGTGTTAAAATAATTTACAAAAAAGGAAAAACTGGATAACAATAACAATTTTATTAAAAAAATTGTAAAAAAAAATAATTTGCACAAAAATTAATGTTTACAGTTTAGATTTTTATTATTCCTCTTTGGAAATTGAAATGAGCTTATCTCAGGGTAGATAAGAGTTCTTTTTCATCAGGGAGTTAAGTGGGCAGGGTAAAATACCAGAAACTGATCTTTACGCAGTAAAACCCAAGGAAGTGCTTCACACTTTTGGCCTCAATATGATACAAGCTCTTACGTTTCTTCAATGTCATTGCTGGGCCTGGATACTGGGTAAGGCATCTTTCTCAGTAGCATGGAGATGCTCCGCTCAAACAACCACGCATGAGCCTCACTATTTCTCCACTCTCACTACGCACCCGTCTCCTCTTTTTCACTCCTGCTGTTCCTCTCTTGCAAGTGGTCAGAGGACCACTACCACCTCGGCACTCGCGACAATGGGCATGCTCACTCAGATGCATCCCAGAACTGTGTCTCATCCAAAAGTCATTGTCGACTCCATCTCTACAATGCGTGGCACAGAACATTCACTTATAATATTATTCACTTCATTACAATATATAGGACAGAAAGAAAGGCGGTGGCTTACCTGAAGTTTAAAGTCACCATTATGGGATTGACATTTACAAATTTTCAGAGACAACCAGAGTTAAAGGAGTGTTTAAAGTGATGGTCAGCTGTAGATTGTATATCACTACTTACTATCCAATTACTTCAACATGAATCAAATATTGTAATTATTTAAAGATTGTGTGTGTGTGTGTAACTAGGTGATTGAATTAACACTGAATGGCTGGATGACATTGCAATTTGGACACATCCAGTCTTGAAAAATGGGGCCTAGCCTCTCAAACATTTGTCACGCTCCTGAATCTCAGCTTGTCAACATTGAGTTTACAACTGCTGCTCTGTTCCTCTTTGCTATCCAAATGAATATGTATGGAAAATAATATCAAAAGTTTTAAAGAGTGAATAATTAAATCAATATTATAACTTATCAAAGTTAAATATTGAAACTTAAAAATACAAATATTTATTACAATTTTAATTAATGATAAAGTAACTCATCATAATTTTAATATCTTTGTATAAATCTAATTAGAAACGAGCCATATTTTAAATAACTGAAATACATTATATGAGGATTGGTAAGTGGATATGCACACAGCCTTCAATAAATTAAAAAATATTTACCTTACATTTTGTAATTAATTTGAGAAAACTTTTTGGAGCAGATGTTTATAATTGACTGTATGTAAACTTAATAAAATAATTGGTAAAAATTTAAAGTCTTAATTTATATGTGCCTATATTATTACTCAAAAATCGATCATAAAACAGTAAACTTTGAGTAATACATCGCTACTATTGTCTGTTAAAACTATGCATGGATTGACTTTTATAAACCAAAAAATTATATAATGTATATATTGAAACTGAGCTGGTACCATTTCTTTGATTGAGAAAATTGATGTTGAAAAATATATTAACTTTATTTACTTTTTGATGCTTAAGTGAGTCTAATTTTGATTTTCGAGATTCTTGTGCTGTATGATATTGAATTCTTCTTTTTGCTAAAATTTCTTGTTGCAGGTCTAATATCTCTTCTTCCGTTAATCCAGGCATATCATTTAAGGAATTCTCTTGGAATAGACTAAGTTTTATTTTACGTTCTTCTAAAAGTTTGGCATCTAAAATTTAAATTATGATTTCTTTATGAAAAAATTGAAATAAATAAATATATATAAGACCAGTCTAAGGACTGAATACCACCACTACCACAACAAAACATTAATTACCTCTCCTTGATATAACCAATACGCACAATAAATTGAAAACAATTTGTAACTTTAATATCTGAAATATGTGAATAATTATGACTATAGAATATAAAATTATAATTATTAATCAACAGACCTTCTTTTTCTTTCTTAAGCATTGAATTCTTCTTCATCTTCGTGTATGTGTTGTGTAGAATAATACAATAAAAGGATGTGAAATTTCCCAATGCCTGTAGTACATATGTTAATGCAACAGATTTTGATGGAATAAAAATACTGTCTAAAGAATCAATTATCAATCCAAATTGACAATCTGGCTTATTAAACCTGAACAAAATTAAACTTTTATTACTATAAAATAACTATTAGAATGGATTAAATAGTCATATTATGAAGAAATGTGTTCAATATCATTCATTTATAGAGGATCAAATCACATTCAATCGTTTCAAATATATATAATTTGCTATAACTTGTTAAATTATGAAGCATGAGACTGATGACGCAAATATTTAGAGAAAGTTGTATGCAATAATTTTTCATTAGCAAGATCACCCAATGAATTCAAGGTTTTCTATCACATTATATATATGTGAATATATAAGTGAGATCTATCAACAATACCTGACTCAGAGAAATAGTCACATGAACTGAATCAATAGATCTGAATGATATATCACCAAAAAACATTAAATTAGACTAGAATATTAAACAGACCATACTTTAATCACTATTAGAAGGTTCAGAAGCTGATACACTAAATGTGTTTTTGTTTACAGTGATCGATTGGCATGAAAAAATATGGAAAAATAATTATTGAAAAGACATACCTGTATTTTATTATTTCTATTAAAATATCAGGTGATACATCACCAAAGAAGTTTGTTTTTAAATTAGAATCATTTATAGGCCCTTTAATGGATGGAGCTATAGCAGAAGATTTGACAGATGGGGATCTATCAGTTCCAGCTTTTGATTCCTTCTTCTTGTCAATTTTCTTTGTCGATTTTGATTTTGTAAGACTCTTGATACATTGAGAAGCTTGTTCCAATAATATTTTAGCTTTATATTTCAATTCTTCATGAGGATCCATTACTATAAAAACCAAAATTAAATACTTTTGAACATTTAAAACAAAAACAAACATTTGACATTATACATATGGTAAAAGAAGTACTGTATTCACACATGTATGCTGTGCAAATCATTTACTAAAATTCAAAGAAAAATGAGGTGTGTTTACCACACAATATACAAGTTTATTCAACAAATTACCTTTTAATCCAATAAAACTAAAATATATTTTTAAAATAGACAGTTTCCATGGCCATTAATGTATGATGTGAAGCGAGAAATACAAAAATGTTTGTAACCTGAAAAAACACAAATTTTTTGGCTGTTTTGTAATTCAATCCTCAGTTTTATCCCATTTAACATCTTTGTCTAACAAGATGAGTTCTCTGTATTTGATAAGGATCTTCTGTCATCACCAATTTCAACCCTTGTCTCTAGATTTCTGTAAAACTCTATAATCCTTATAAAAATTTCATTTGAAGTAACATTATACAAGGAATTCCTCAGTCAACCCAAACCATAAAACAGTTCACTGCTTACACAGACTTGAAGAACCTTCCAAACTCCCATCTAGCCAACCCCTAGAAACCTTCAACCACAGTCACGTCTTCCATATAACTTAATTCACTTCTCAAAGAACTGAACCTAATCCATGTGCAACTTCTCAAAAATCTCCAGATGACATAATTATCCCTTGCTTCCTCAATGCCAAAAAGACACTAACTTTTTATGTTATCAAACTTCCACATACCTGTTGTTCTTACCAACCAAATTCCCAGTAGTTACAACTCCTTTGCTATTGTGGATATAGGTGTGAGCAAGTATTAGGAATTGTTTTTTAAAAAGAGTTGGACAGTAATATAGTGGTTAGAAATGTACATAGGAAGAGTTTTTCTAGTTTGGCTGAACATGCAATCTAGCTGGTAAACAATGAATGAGGAGACAGTAATTTTTTTCTTTGATTTTGTAGGTGACTTTTTGTAAGAATTCTGGAGAAATTTAATAGATTGAAGGATAAGATTGGCATGGTATACATTAATACCTAACACAACCTGGAAAATGGATTTTGGTAGGGGAGAGGGTAGGGTTTAGATTTCGGATGAAATTGTTTAGCAGGATGGGAGGCTATATGAACGTGGCCCATAATATTTTTTTAAAAGCATAAATATTTTAAATTAGATCTTTTTCATTTTGTTTATTATATGTAAATCACGCCTTAATTTTCATAAAATTTGTAAATCTAGTACCTTCATCAAAAGCATCAATTCCATACTGACTATTGCTGGCAGAAAATAATAGTTGAGGTATGTACTTGTCATAAGTAGAATTGATTAGATCCTTAAGTGCTGTAGCTGATGGCAAATAGTCATAGGCGGCAGCTTGAAAAATTTCATCATCTATATTTAAGACTTTCAAACCAATTTTCTTTCCTGCCTTATGTGCAAAGTACTGAAATTCTGAAAACAAAATCAACTGAATTAAAAAAAATTATTTCAATTACCATTCTTTTATTTAATACATTACTAGCATTTTCTATCTTTCTTTTTCTGTGGCATTGCAGCCACTGAGACAAGTCAAACTGTCATCTTCCATGACACATTTTGAATTTTGAGTGGTATGGCCTAAGTATCAATTCTCCTTCAGTCTTCTCTTCTGTTATTCTGACTAAGAAAAACAAACATCCATGTCCATGCCAATATTTTCAACCCAGGATTGCTGTGTTGTCAGCTGACCACTACACCAAAGCAGGTCAGTTTTTACTAGGGTTTAAATAATATATTTGCAAAACAATACCTGAACTAATATTCATTATTCAAAATAAGTAATCTAATTTATAGAATATATGTTTGTTAACAATAAATTCATTATACTGAAAATTTTATTACTATATTAGGAGGATAAATGACATTAAAACAAATTATAATTTCCCTTAATTGCGATATTAGCTACTTAGAATTATGGAATTGAACAGGATAATATTTTTCAAAAGTAAAAATATGTTCTTTTATGCATAAATAACCAACATGAAAATAATTATTGTAAATATCAGACCCAAATTTTAATGAATTAATTTAATTAATTACCACACAATTTGAATCTTGATAACTAAAGTACACAATATAATCAGGCATGTATTCATTTATTTAAGTTCAGGGTACCAACATGCATATTAGACACTTCTACACATCTCAGCATACAGAACCTTACTACAGACTAAATGACAATTACAAAAAAAGGTGAATCACCACAGTGATGCCATATCTATTATATTATATTTTTTGACAAATCAGCCATTTTAATTTGACAACATTTTATATAAAAAGCAAATTAAAGAACAGAAGAAATGCTATCACTCAAGCTCAACTCTACAGAGTGGTTATAGTGACCACGTACTTAGCTGTTAAACTTAGCTCAATTCATGATCCAGCCTAGAATTTTCAGTCTTGATCTGTTAATTTACTTTCTTGAAAGCATTCATCTGTTCTTGAATTCACTTTACACAAAATCCACTTATTATTTAAGTCCTAAAATTAGACCATATGAATGGTTTTTAATAAGTTCTGTTCAGGTCTATAAAACAGACTGATAGCTTAGAGTGGCTGCATAAAAGCAGTGATGTCTTCAATTCCTGACTGAGTACAGTAATCTGTTTTTAATAAAAAAAATAATGTACACAGCAAATATTTTTGGGATTTCAACTTACCTGAGCCTGGAGCACCATGAAATACCATATAAAATCCTTGTCTTTCAGGTAATAAATCTACTGAACCTAATCTGCTTTTCCTGGTATCCAATACAGCAGAACGAGGGTCACATCCTAAGAAACAGTAGCCATCATCTCTTAATTTATTTAAATTAGCTGAAAATATTGCACATTTTGAGAAATTATTTTAACAGAACAGATCTTAAGTGGGCATGTTAAAAATGCCGATGACTTTTTCTTATTTTTCTTCTAATAATGTGGTTATAACATAATAAATTTTGAGCAGTACAAAGCAATTAGTACATACAAAACTACATAAAATACCAACTATAACATAATCAATTCAGAAATGTTTCTTAATATAATATATATAATACCAATGTTTATTTTGACTTACCAGTCATCAAGTCCACAAGATCATCTATATTCTTCCAATGCCCTTTTTGATGTACAACTTCTAACTGATTGTCAATAACCGAAAAATCAGTATATGATGAATAATATCGCAAAATGGGATTTGTGATACTATAGTCAAATGCGCTACTCATAAAACTAGTTCGATTAAGCTGTTTTTTAGACTTTGTATCTTCTACTGTAAAAACAAATTTGATTTACATAAATATAATTTTTTTGTTGCAAATTATGCCATTACATGTTTTTCATCTGACATATAATCACAATGGTGGAGTTTTTTTAGACTTTGTATCTTCTACTGTAAAAACAAATTTGATTTACATAAATATAATTTTTTTGTTGCAAATTATGCCATTACATGTTTTTCATCTGACATATAATCACAATGGTGGAGTTAGCTAAGAGATTATATTTGATGCTTCAGGTGTCTGTTTGTAGAAATAGGTGATGACTGGTAGTTTTATAAGTATAGATGATAGGGTAACAGTCCAAAGCAAAAAGCATTGTGCTTAGTTTAGCTGACTTTCAGCATTTGATCGTGGATGGTGAAAGGGATTTAAAACTTTTTGAACATACAGCAAATAGAGGGATTCTGAAGGTATTAAATTATCTTGGGAATTACAACTGTTGCTCCTAGAGTATTCAAAGGTCACCACGACAGTAAAGGCAAAAAGTTGTGGGTTTTGTAGGTGAAACTAAGCTTTTCTTTTGCTTTGAAAGTGAATATTATCCTGAAATAAATAAGAAAGGCAGCCAATTAGTCAGCAATTATTTTATTACTCCCTTTTGAGAATTCAATAGGCATAAAATTTAACAATTCATGAACTTTACTCCATGACTCCATCAGCTGAAATTATTATAATTAAATGAACTATTTACACAAGAGTGCAGTGGTAGTTATGTAGAAATGAAAAAGGCTTGAGCAGAAAGGTTAGCATGGAGGGTTGCATAAGACCATCATCATATTAAGTTTTAAAATGAAAAAATATTTATGTAATGCAAATTTATAATAATAACAATATTTTGTTCAATAGAAAAATGCTTAAAACTATTGTAAACATAATGCTAGAATTATTTACAAAATTCAATTTATAGATGCAGAGTAAAATTTTGGTAAATTTGGGAATGGTTATGGCTCAATGTCAGATACAAAAGACTGATGATGCTAATACAATAATTACAATTTTTAATAAAGGTAAGCATTAGTATAATTGCTGTCATTCTATAAAACTATTCAAGTAAAAGTAAGATGAAAAATAGGACAACCCTTTGCATAACTAATTTATACAAGATGTAGGTCATGACATAAAAATATAATTAAACAAACTATTTCAAAACTGAAACAATATATTTTATTTTATATAAAGCTAAACTGTTTAGCAAAAAGCTGAAGTAAAAAGTTATAGAAGGGGTGCAACGGGATAGTGGGGCAGAACATGATTTTTTTTTCTTACTGGATAGTGCTGGAGGTTATAAAATGGGGGTGGAACATTGTAACTCATCAAGGAAGAACTCCTGGCAGACAACTTAACCAATATATGACTGAGCCATGTGAATAAACTCTTGTTCTGATGTCTGACATCTGTGGCTTTGTAATTTTTGCAGCATTTTGACAGAATGTAATCTACATAACTCCTTGCTTTTAACTCTTTAATGGTACATATTTGTAAACTAGGTGTCTTTAGCTGCATATAAGTTATGTATAAGATTTAAAATCTACTTGAGTTATGCTCGGTGAAAAACCTTAAACTGAGACTAGCACGAGGGGCTGAATGGAGTACTACAGTATAAGTCAAAATGTTAAGTGTTCCTCAAGAAAAAAATGAAAAACTTTAGCAAAGACTTTGCAGGTGCAAAAAAAAGGATAAATTAATAAAGCAATCAAACATACACTAATTAAGTATAACAAAGAAAACACAAAATGTGTTATGATTTTTTAAAAATTCAATTTAATTTTATTGCACTAATGGTATATACAAATGTCCTATCACATTGTACTCCAAAGAGTGGGGCAGAATGGGAGATTTGTAAGCTTCTTAAAAATTCATCAAAATTCTTTGTTTAAAGTTATATTGATATTAGATTAAGTAAGTAATAGAAAAAAAACTAATGTTTTATACATTTATGAAGTCATGCTTCTTTTTCCATAATTTTACATAAATTGTTAAACAATAAGTTTCCTATTCCATCCTGACTTCCCCTATAAATAACACTACTATAATACTATAATTTATATTATACAACGGTGATCATAAATGGCTTAAAAATACCTTTGTCCTTTATTTCTACTTCACTATTTTCTGTGATTTGCTGATTATAAATGCCTTGTATTAATTTTTTAAGGACTGAAAAAGTTTCTGGAGGAATTTTTGAACCAGGAGAGCGCAGAGGAATTAATTGTTTACTATTTGAATTGCACTGAAATAGTAAATGAATTAGTCTTTCCTCTTCTTTATATTGGCTGAAACACAGAAACATATTAATAAGAGCAATAATAAATAGTTAAGTATTTTTAAATGATCGGCAGTGAAACTGATTTTCTGTAATAGTTTATTCTCTTCAAGAAATATTATCACCTGTCTGGACGCAATATATCTAGAATTTTGGATTAAGCTGAGAGTATTGAATAGGCCTATAACTATTGATAACATGTTATTCTTATTTCTTGTGCATTTCTGAATTTCTGCTTGACAATTAAAATATTTCTGGGAATTTGCCAGTACATAATGATAACTTTATAAGAGTACTAACATATCAAGTCCAATGTGTGTAATAATAAAATTAGGTGTGACTTAGGTACAATCTGTCTTTAAAAGTCTGACTGAGTGGTGATTATTATTAATAACTAATTTGCCAACAGAGGAGAAAAAACATTTACTTGTAACTGTAAAAAATACAGATGGTGTGCACAGTGTTTGTAAAACAAACAATTATACATCAGTGAAATAAGTTTTAATGATACAAATAATTTCCTTTGAATTTAAGTAGCGGGTAGTAACACTATTGGGTTTGTTGCTATTATCCTTTTCACAAATTGCCATATCACTTCATTATTATTGGAATTTGAATGAAAAAACAGTTGCAATTTTCATACACATGGAAGCTTGACGTAATATTATTGAGTTGAAACAACTATTACTTCCTCAGACATTACAATAAAATTGCTTTTGTTATACATCTTCTATCATGAGGAAACTAAGAGCCTGGATTTCACTAATTTTAAAGGTAAATGCTATATTAAAATAACATGTAAAATAGTGAACAAATGTATTGGTTTTATTGTCAACATCTGATTCATTGTAAACATCAAGCCATAATTAATTCAAACTTAGATTTATTGTTTTCATCATTTAGGAATATTTTATAATTATATTAGCACACGTGCTTCCTGACTGTTAATAATTCCCAAAATTCCAGAATGAAAATATACTTGGAAAACTAATTTTTCATAGACAAATAAAAGAAAAAGAATTTGAACTCCATTTAATATTGCAAACAGTACAGGGTGGTTAAACTGTAATTTTTTATCATAACATTAGGAATGTAATAAATTAATAAAAAAACTGACATACCTGTCAAGATCTTTCAAATAAAATTCTATGGGAATATCACATGGATTTTGCACAGTGAAAATAATTTCATTGTCTTGAGAATATGGTAACACTGAACGAAAATTTATAATACGTTCAGTAAAAAACAGATAGGGTTGAAAACCATATCCTTCTACATGTACATTCAATTTCTCCTTATTCTGAACCACAGAAATAGTCAAGATGCACTGATGATGCCCCTATAAATTTTTAAGTAGCCAGCTCATAGGAAACTAACAACCATATAAAAAATATGATCAGGGTTAAATGAACAGTAAAATAATGACATTTGGCTTTTCTGGAAAGATACAAAGAAATTCACTAAAACTAACATTACATTATATTTGGCTACCATGTCATCAATTTTTTGCAAATATATTCAAACATATGATATGAATAGGAAATGGAGAGAGAAAATTGTGGCTTGCCTGAGTTAGTCAGGTAAATTTTTGCTAATATTCAGACACATAAATGGGCAATTATCCTCCTTCAGGGGACATATGACAATTATTCTAAAACCCATGCTGGGTTGTCACACAAGTAAATAATTATTTGATTAATGTTTACATTAAAAAGTTTGAATTATCAATTTTATGCATTGTTCTGTTCAGCTTTTATTCTTTCATCACTGTCTCTTTCCTGTAGAACTATTTGAGAGTGAGATGTGTGAACTGGGCATACACAGCTGCCATGCTATTCAGGCATTCACTGTTGTTATAAATACTGCAGATGTTACATTTACCTATTGCAGTCTAAATTGAAATATTTAAAAAAAATTCTTTTAAGACAATTTCAAAATTTGAAGTTGAACAAGTTCAATGTGTCATGAAAATATTCTAGAAAGTACTTGAATATGATCCAAGAGCACATACTTCAAATGATGGTTCGTATGTTAATTCAATAACTTCCTCTTGTTTGGGACTAAGAATACCTCTGGTTTTATTTAGGACAAATGTACTTTCTTCAATATCTTCCTCACCACAGAAGCAAGGGTTGCTGTTAGTCTTTTTTACTTTACCATGTATTTGTATGTTAATATCCCACTTTGCTGGTACATGTCCCCTGTAAATATGGAAGAATTAGAATTTTAAGGCAATGAAAATTTAGTAATTGTGTGACACCCATTAGTTTCATCCAGAGTAAGTATTTTTTTTCCCTGATGGTAAAGAAGATTAGAATCGAAGAAACAAGAATTATTGACACATATAACAAAAATAATTTTCTCTTGACTTCAGTGAAGCTCCAACACAAGTTCAGAGTACAATATGCTTAAAGACTAGTAAGCTAAATATAGTATTAGAAAGATTGTTTTCTTTGTGAACAACAAACAAACATTACTCAGTTTGTACCATTGAATCACTGCCAGAAAGAAATACAAATATCTCGTCCCTCAGAGAATGTAATGTTTCTCATTTCGTCTTTTTTAGAAGTTTTGAAGTTTGGTACTAATGAAAATTATGATTCTAGTGTGCACACATGGGGTATAACAACACAAGGTTAAAATTGCAGAATTCACAGTATTGCAGAAAATGAAAGTTGTTAACCAAATTGAAGTTTACAACTGGAATGCAAAGATGGTTTAGGTAGGAATATGGTACAAATACTCCAGAGCAGATACTATTGTGAAATGGTACAATCACTGTTGGAAACAGGCTCTGTGTTAAAGAAAGGGGAAAGTGGTAAAACACAGCTAGAGTTGAAAATGTTAGGCAAGCCTTTCAGTGCAGCCAATAAAATCAATTTTATGGGCCCATTCAGAGCTTGAGTATTCCAAAGTTGTTCACAGCATTATCTGTAAAGGGTTATGATTTAGAGCATACAAAATCCAGCTTGTGCAAAAGTCGAATTTGCTGATGCAGTGTTATCCCACATTGATATATACAATGGATTCCTCAATCACATCACATTCTATGATGAAGCAACTTTTCACAGAAGTGATAAAGTACAATGCTGGACAATAGAATTTAGGGAAAAGAAATTCTGCATGTTGTAATGGAATATGAACATGGTGCTCTCAAAGTTAATACGTTGTGTGCTTTGACTTTCATGCATTGATCAGACCTTCTTTTCTGAAAGCACAGTGATAGGAACAAAATACATAGGTATTCTGGAGAACCCTTCAAATACTGGATGAATTAATGTACCAGCAAGACTAAGTCTCTCCACAATGCATCAATCAATTACAGACTACCTCAACACACAGTTCCTAAACAAGCAGATTGAAAGCATTATTTATCAGACTCCAGTACAGAACATCTGAAAGCAATGCTATAGAAAACATGGATGCACATATATTAGAACTTGGTGAGATTATCTAACATAAAATCTAAGTCCAGTTATTCTGTCACAATTAGTTCAGGAGATATTCTAATTTCTTTGTGGTAGTGATTCTATGAGACACAATGTATAAGGAAAATATAAAGTAATACATTTTAAGTCAATTATAATGTATACAAACAGTGGCAGCTGGTGAATATGAGGTCATGTGCACATTAGCGAATTTATGGAGATTTGTTTTAATTTCAAGGGCCTTGATAATTATTGTTTAAATTGTGTGAATTCCTGCTTCAATTTGGAACTTTTTTTAATCTGCTGCTAATGCTGCCAGCTATCTATAACTGTGCTCAGCATAGAAAAACTGTGAGAACTGAATTTGTGGAGTATTTAGTTTCATCCTTTTCCCTGAACTTTGCGAAGCTCAACAAACTGCCTCCTTTTGGCAGCACTCAACACAGACAATTGCCAAAAAGCACGGTTTCTTATTAAAATTAATTGTATTTATAATATATATGAACAAAAATACTTTTGCACATTACAAGTGTGTGACAATTTGGTTCCAATTTTATTCTGATTTTTAAAATAAGACACTATGTAGGTAGAATTATAAATGTAGTATAATATGAGTTGGTTCATTTGCTGTAGAGTATTTGCAACTCTATTGCTGCTGTAGTATTACTATTACTGTACTTTACATAGTAAGCCTCCAAAAATTATTGATGTTTGGAGTCATGTAGCACATAAGTTAACAACTCATGAGCCACCACTGTAAACAACATAATATTAAATTAAATAAGAAAAGAAAGCATACTCATTCTGCATAATGAATCCCATAGTTTTAGCATTTCCACACTTAACAATCCCAAAATATAGGTGATCAACTGAAATTTTTACAAATGGGATAGTGACAATTGCTTGAATGTGGATTGGTATTAGAGGTCCATAAATGACCTGACAATAGACAAAATAATATGTATTAAATATCACAATGGATCATGCCTTTAAGTAGGGTCTACTAGTAGACATAATTGACAATACTGTAATGCAAAAAAATAAAACTTTTGGCAATGTTTTTCTCATCTAACCATTGAATATAAACATATGCTGATACTTCCTTTGACATGACATTACAATTCCACCATATTGAAGCAAATGCAATATTGAAATATAATAATAATAGTGACAAGAAATGTATTGGTTTGATTCTTAATTCCGATATTTTTGTCATGATTGGCTAGCCAATCACTGGAAATATCTTCATAACTTTCTAATGAAGGGGCTGGTGCCTCCGAAATATTAAAAAGAACTCCAAACCTTACAAGGTGCCTGCCATCTGTGAACCTCAGGTACTTTCGATCTATCTTTCCTGTCCTTATTGTTTTAATTAACCTGACAATGTCATTTCATGACACATATATGAATATTGGATTCCTAAAAATCATGAATTATTATTTTGTGTTTCATCATAGCTTTTTTGCACAGAAGTTGTGGCCTGTTTTTGAATTACGCAAACTTATAAACTATTTTAATTGTAGCTTGATGTAATAGTTGCTAATTTAATCTCATGAAGTATCCTATGTACTCAACTGAGAACTAATGGAACTGATAATAATTTTTTAATATTATAAAAAAAATTTCTCTCACCAGAATGCGTGAAACTGTTCAAGCTAAAATGGAAAGAGGTTCATTACATGGCTATTTAATGGGCAATACTAGATCAAAGAAAACAAGCAACAAGGATTGTGCGTTATTTATTTGTTGACCTAATTTTGTCCATTTATTGGCTATTCTTTTATATTGAATCAGTAAAATAAAGCTATTAAAATTTTTGATTTAACATACCTCTAAAAATATTACATAATCCAAATAATTAATTTTTTTAAGAAAGTATTCTGGGATTGGTTCAAATAAAAATTCTATTTCATCTTCACATCCAACATTAATTTCAAATTTTTCAACATTGCTTGTGAATCTAATTTTTTCAGAAGGTGGTAATGACACTTTCACTGCCACACGCACATTTCCAGTGTTGCATAATGCTACTGAACATGATCCTTTAGTTCCCATTATTAGGCAACCAAAATCTGTGATGTAAAAGAATAATATAAGTTTAAATGTAGTACATTTTAATTACAACTTCCTTCCTTAGGAGATAGTGAAGATTATTATAACAAATTGCAGTACTTTTCCTGACCTGATTTCTGTCCAACATGGCAACATTGACTCTAAATTTATATATATATATATATATATATATATATATATATATATATATATATATATATAACCTTTCAATGATAGCTGTTGAATAAGGCATTGCCAGTGAAATATGTATGGCTGTTTCAATGTTTGAATAGAAAGTTTCCATGTGACTAATCATGTCTGTAATTTCCAAAGTTTTGAAATTCTCTTCCTTATGTGACCAAAAAATATGCTTCTGACATAATCCCATCTAATTAATAAAATTTGGAGACATCTTTCATATAAATTTTTAAATCTGGATCTTTAATTTTTAACTGAGCTGGGTGTAAGAATCACAAACCAAATGTCAGTGATTTATCATGATTTAACTCACTTCTAAAAACCTAATTCCCTCAAAAAATTAATCGTATCTTCGACAGTTCCAGTGCATTTATGTATCTCAAAAACATTGTTTAGTCATATATGAAAAATTTAGTTTGTTGCTAGCACTGTTAAAATATAACACCATTCAAATTTGGTTCTCTCAATATTTTTTGGACAACTCCATATTTTCTCACTATCAGATAGGGAATAACCGGCCAGTTATTTACTGTCCCAATTATAATAAGTTATTTTAAAATAATTTAATTAACAGGAAAAGAAAATATAAAATTGTATTTGAAAAATTCAAAGCTTACATACAGTATTGTATCTTTCAAATTGAATCACTCAAATTTTTTACTGTTCAAATTTTTGGAAAATTGAAGAAATATATTTAACCATTGAAAATGATGGAATCTTTGTTACAATAACATTAATTTTACATGATTAGTGATTTACAATTTTGCAAGAAGGTGAAATTTAGGGGAGGAAGCGGGGAAAGAGCTAAAGGGTGAAAACTACACCATACTGTTTCTCTTTTCTTTGTCACTAAAACTAGGTCAAAAGGTTAATTTTTTCTTAATAATAGCCATCCCTAAGAGTGAATGTTATTACAGCCCCACAGCAGAACACCAATTGCCAGGTGAAAAAGCAGGACTTTACTTATTGTTGACAGGTGCCCATTGCCAGAAATTCATTTCACCCATTTTGTTCTTCATATTTGGCTGGCTGTTTTGTTTTGTGTGAATTATTATTATTGTCTATTCCTACTCAAATTTTTCCATGTAAATTAATAATTACTACACTACACTCTGTGGGTTCCAACATACCACTCTTTGGTATTTTGTTTGTTTGTTATCGCAAAAGACACAAAAATTTTAGTTTGTAACAAATTAAAAAAAACAATGTTTGCTTATAGAGATAAAAATTTGAAACAAGAATAAAAACTATTCACAGAAAAAAATCCCTATGACCATTTTTAGGTATGCCTATTTATTTGATCTGACACTATTTACTGTTCAACTGAACAATTCAAGAACTATCAACCTTTTTCAAAGTTTAATAAATATCAATAGCATAATATTTTTGCAATACACTGTATCCCTACGTTGAGTCACAACAAAAACAAATAAATAATTTGTAATACCGAACTGAGGAGGTCCCTAAAGTTGGGGGATGAAACGTATTCAAATTAAATCATTCCATTTCTTACTTTTGACCAGAATTTGTTTTATTTATAATATTAGGTCAGATAATGGTAATTGAAAAGGGAGAATGTGGAAGTTAGAGCAAGGTAATCAAGGGTTGACTAGGGCCGCCATGCTAGAGTTTAAGGATCCTACCTGGTGATTTGCCTAAAAGAGATGCAGGAAAAGCCCTAGAAAATCTGCATCAGGTAGGCTAGGATATTGTGTACTATTCTCACACCCTTCCAAATGATGGTAGAGGGGATCACAGCATTCCCTTCTCTGTGCCATCATCACTTTTAGGAGGCAGCTGGCTGACTGATCCTATGGGATCAGCAGGCAACTCTTACTGTACACACAAGGTCTGCAACCCCAACACATTCACCTCCAAACCAATCAAGGTTTTTTAAAAGTTAACTCATTTAACATTACTCAAGTGTGAGTTCTTAATGAAAATTTTGAAATACTTACCCATTTTACTATACATAAAATTTCATAAATGCAACAGTACTTAGGCATAGCATGGCAGGAAGGGCCCAATTCATATGGTTGTAGAGTATTATTGTTGAAGTTTCAAGTAAATAACTTTTACTCCTCTATTTGACTTTAATCTTGCCTTAGTTCTAATTTTATACACTAATAAAGTTTACATCTATAATTATTTGTAAAAATAGGTAGTATCTTTAATATTTTGAAATAAACAAAAGGCAAAACATCATAAAATAAGAGGCAAAAAATTAAAATAATTCTTACCAAGAATATATGGCATAATTTTTAATTTTGATATGTGTCTGCACCTTCGATTTGGTACATCACATGATTTGCAACTTGACTCTTTAATCTTACTAGAAATCATCTCAGTTTCTACTGCTAAATCAATGTCAATAACTGGGGGAAAGTTGTCCTGGATTATATAGGCAAGAAAAAATATGAATTAACAGTTTTATATAATTATCATAAGATGACAGTTAGACATATAATTAATATTGATGTAGCTGTTTGAACATTTAAGATATTTAACCTTCTACTCATCAAATTTCAACTCTTTATATAATAAATTACTAAAATATATTTAATCTTAAAAGTTTCTTATAAGAAATAAAATTAAATATTGTAATTTTTTATAACATATATACCCATGGGAAAAACACAGTTTATTTGTATCTGACTTTATTCTTTAATCATGACAATAAAGTTCATATGTAATAGTAATTTCAAAAATCTATTTAAGTTACGTACACGTGCTTTGTAATCTGGGAGAAAGCATTTGACATTAAGGTGTGGCTGTTGAGGTGAATGGAAAATAGAGATGTCTGATACAGTTATAAACAAGGAAGTGCTAAGAAGAGAAATATTTTGGGATGTATTAAAAAGGGGAAAGCCTCATGGATAGAACATACACTTACAAGAGCCAGTAAAATAAGAAATTTGATGTATGAGTTGAATGGAAGACAAATAGTTATAATGTTGAGTGGTATGAAGAGAGGAAGGCATTACCTGATAATGAAAGATAATGCTCAGGAAGGAAAGAGGAGTGGAGAAGGACTACTTTGTGCCTGTCAAGTGACATCCACTACTGAAGGAAACTCCCCTAAGTTTCAAAATTTTGAAATATAATCTTATTTGTGTTGTGATAAATTAAATTTAATGTAATCACTTATTTTTATTATTACCATTATGGATATTATAAACCAATCATTTCTGTACAAATATTCCAACTCCTGTTTAGTCATCTGAAATACATCGTAACTTAAGTCATCCTCAATTTCAAATGGTGATTTCCAAGAATAACATAATTTACTTATTGCTTTGAAAGCAACTTCCGGTTTTGCATAAAGTGTTTTATATCTTGGAAGTAATACATGTAGCTGAGGGTAACTACCAGTTCCATGAATTAAGATCTTGATTGGCATTAAATGACCGATCTGTGGTAAAAGAAGAAAGAAATATTCAAGGAACAACTTCAAAAATTTGTACTGAAAGATTTTATGATTAAAATAAGTTTTATTGAAATGTAATTTTGATAATTATTTAAAGGTTAATGAACATATGAAAATACAACTTACTTTTCACAATATATGTACCTCCTATTAACAACGATCACCTAGTATTAATTACCATAATAGATTTCCATTGATTACTCCTTTTCTGGATTACTTGAGCACTAGGTAAAAACAATCTTCAGGGCATCATCAACAAATTATTCCAACCTCTGTTCTCTACTGTGAGTTGCTATAATCCATAAACCTTGCTTGTGCTATCCTACTCTTTATGTCTACTATACTTCTACCATCCCTAGTTATTGTTTCCCAAGTAGCAGAATTCCTTAACTTCCTTCAAAATTTCTCTTCCCAATATAACAACCTTTGTTATTCCACTGTTCCCTGAACTACTCTCCATTACCTTGGTTTTCCCTCTATTAATCCTCATATTGAACTCGTTCTCCAGGATTCTGTTCATGACATTTATTATGGTTTGCAAGTCTTCTTCTGACTCCCTTATTACTACAATATAGTCAGCAAAGTGTAAGGTTTTTATTTCTTCTCCATGCAGTATGATTACTTTTCCATATTCCATTTTTAAATTCTTCATCGCCTTTTCTATATATAAGTTAAAAAGCATGGGCGACAGACTGCATCCTTGTCATACTCCTTTCTTTATTATTCTTTCCTTTTCTTGATCTTCTATTCCGATTACTGCTGCCTGTCTTGTGTTTAGGTTATGTAAAAGCCTCCTTTCTCGATATTTTACTACAGTGCTCTTCAAAATCCTTAATAATATGTTCCAGTTCACATTATCAAACACTTTTTTCTAAATCTACAAATGCCATAAATGTAGGCTGGTTTTTTCTTATCCTGTATTCTAAAATTAGTTGAAAAGTTAATATTGCTTCTCTTGTCCCTACATTCTTTCTAAAATCAAATTAATCTTCTCCTAACTTGCATTCTATTTGATGTTCCATTCTCCAATATACTAGTTTTGTTAATATTTTGCATGCATAGGATACTAAACTTATTGTCCTGTGCTGTTCCCATCTATCAGCCCAGTTTTCTTTGGTATGATTTTACTTAAATCTTCTAGTATTCTTCCTGTTTCTTAGATTTTGCAAACTATCCTGACCAGCAATGTTTCTTTGCTCAATGGTCTTATCAACTCCACTGGAATGTTATCAATTCCTGGCACTTTACAATTGCTCAGGTCTGTCAACACCCTGTCAAACTCTGACCTTAAAATTTATCCACCTCCTCTTCTTCTATTACTGACTGATCTATATTTTCACCATGATACAGCACTTCTAGATATTCCATCCATCTTTCTGCTTTTTCTTCTTTATCCAAAATTGGCTTCCCTTCTGCTCTCCTGATGTTCTTTCTAATATTTTTCCTCTCACCGAATGTTTCTTTAATTTTCTTATAAGCTGCATCTATTTTCCCTTTCACCATGAAATCTTCAACCGCTTTGCATTTCTCTTGTAGTCAAGCCTGTTTGACTGCTTTGCACTTCCTATCTATCTCATTCTACAAGCACCTGAACTGCTCTTTACCATTTGTATCTCTCATGTTTTTATATTTATGCCTTCAATCAATCATTTTTATTATTTCTTGTATTATCCATGCTTTTCTATTGGTCTGAGCTATTCTTCCTATTTTTTCTTCTGATGCTCTAGTCATTTCTTCTTTCAAGAGTGCCCATTTATTTTCTATTTTGTTTCTTTCTCTATTAATCTACTCTTAATATCTTCTTTGAAACTGTGAAGCACGTCCTGCTGTTGCAGTTTTTCTATTTCTCATCTTTTTGTTATAATTCCTTTCTCCTTCAAACATTAAAGTGTTATTTCAGAAATTGGTATATCCTACAATAACCTGCAGCATGTCATGATGATAAGATCATTAGTATCTGAGATCATGTTACATTTTATATAAGACCCGAGTGAATTATTTTACCATATTTTCTACACTTGGAAATAAACCTAGTAGTCTCAATTTATCATCACCAACTAACATAGTTGAATTAATTAAGATGAAATGAATTATGTACAATTACTTAAAATATGAATACAGAATATTAACCAACATACCTGCAATTTAAAAGACTTTTTAAATGGGCCAGGTATGCCGGGACAATGGACAATGCATATTTTTACTTCTGACTGACTCTTCAAGGTACCAGTTCTTGGAGTGACACTATAAAATCCTTGATTTTGTAGGTGATGACTTGATGATGTAAAAGTCTCACTATCTGAATATGTCTCAGATTTTAAAGAAATAATTCGAAAATCAAATCCCAATTTTCCTGTATTTGTAAGAACCACATACTTTTCACGTGTCTTGCAAAATAGCTGTGAAGACAATTTACTTATTAAAATTATCTTTTAAGTAGATCTAGTGCAAAATATTCATTTAATACTAACATCAGAACCAAAATCAATATTTGTTGAGCTTATTTCATAATTTAGATTGTCAGCTATTCCAAAAATTTCTATTACTTCACTCGGTCCTCCCTCAATTAAACAAATAGCAGATACAAAAGCTGATATCCGTTTGAATCCACTAAAAGTAACACATACGCCTTCTATACCATTTGGTTCTATGACACCAAAATGAGGAATAATATCAAATACCTGGAATTGGAAGAAAAACAATTATTATTTGGATATTAATATGTAAAATACTATATATGTCAAGTGCAATATGCTCACTGTTAAGTGTTTTTTTAGTTCTATAATACAACAATTTATAGATTGGTCAAATATGATAGTGGTAGTAAATAAAACCTTTCCCAGTCTTTAATTATTGACAGTTTTATTATAAATTGTCCACCACAAATTCAGAAGCTTTCAGCCTAGTTACTGGCAATATTCATCTGTATCCTCCATTCTCACATTTGTGTACAAGACTTTTTCTTTACTCATTATGTGCTGGTGTTACAATTCCAAAGTCATAGACTGGCTATACTCAGAATACTATTCATAATCTTCTGATGAAAGTGGTGGCTACTTCCAATAATTCTATAGCCAGCATTCAGCATGGTGTAGGTAAGCCATCAAATTTATATCTCTTTCCTTTCATTATTCATCATCAACATCAGTAGTTCTACAACCCAGAATGGGCCTTGGCTTCCATCAGTATTTTCCTCCATTGGTATCTTTTTTTATTTGTTTTAATTATTCTGACAATATTACCTTCATTGGAGTAGTCCTCCAGGTTGCTTGCTGATCATGAAAACCTTCCCATTATTAAACTCAAAGATAATAGCCAGATTGATGATACCGATGACCCACTCAAGGAAAAATGAAAATGGAAAAATAACATGTACATTGCAACCTAGAATGCTAGAACATTAAAAAAAAACCTAGAGATCAAATAAGAGATGGAGAAATACAGCATAGGAGTAGCAACAATCCAAAAGATCAAATGAAAAGGAAGTGGTACCCTGGGGAGTGATAATTACACAATTCTTTATAGTGGAGCAGAGAATGGTGCAATAGGTGGCACAGGTTTTCTGGTAAACAATAAGCATAAAGTAGCAATCCTGAACTTTAATCCAGTAAAAGAAATAATATGAACCTTACGAATGAGGACCCGCTTCTTCAACGTCACACCTACAGAAGATGAAATTAAAGATTAATTCTATGAACAACTAGAACAGAAAGTAGAAGGCACCCAAATGCAAGATGTGAAAATATAATTGCACAAGTGCATATATACCCATATTAGTATATGTGTTATAATGTAGATGTGTGTGTCTGTGTATGTGCTATTATGTACATGTTATAAATGTATGTGTTAATATGTATGTATGTACATAACAGATCCCACATCCTCAATAATATGATTACATATTCCTGCCATTGCCTCCCTCTTCTGTTCTTACCATACACACTTCACTCTAATTCTAATTTTACAAGACCTTTATGTCTCAAAATATGGCCTATTAATCTATCTATCTCTTGGTTAACATCCTCCATCCTCCAATTTTGCTTGGAACTTCCTTGTTAGTGATTCTATCCACCCATCTGATTTTCAGCATTCTTCTATAGCACAACATTTTGAAAGCTACTATTCTTTTTGTCTACAACTCTTATTGTCCATGTTTCACACCCATATAATGCCACATTCTATATGAACATTTTTAATAATCAATTCTCTACTTGCATCTGAAAATTTAAGACTAAAATACACTCATCATGGTGTTTGCCAGCTTTACTTTTCAGCTTTACTATTCTGTCAACAAGTTTTCAGATACTTTTTTTTCATAAATTCTGTTAACAAATTTTTATTTATGACACAATTGTCATTATGAATTAAATGAATAAATGAGATAATTATTTATAAATTTAAATTATCAAGAAAATCACACAGGTGCATTTAAAAATAAGTATGTAGCAGTTTTAATATTCAATAAAAGTCATACCTCATTTGTAGAGCATAAATTCACTGATTTCTCAGGAAGCATATCCCAATAAGATTTATGTTCAGACTCATCTCTTGACATGAAATATTTGAACAAATATAAGAGCTTTGTTTTTAACTTTTCACCGTTGCACACACTGACTTCAGATTTTTCAATGATTTGTTCTTCAACTTCATGTGTTTCCTCAACAATGTTTTCAATTGGTTGATATTCATATTCTTCCACTATAATCTCAGATTCTGTTTCAGGAATCATTTCATAACGAACTTGTGAACTAGTTGTCACATATTTAGAAATATTATCATAATGAAAAATTTTCTCTCTGCAGATTTCTTCTCCAGATTCAATGGTCTCATCACTAGATGCTGAAATCTGAGAAATAATTGTATATAAAGTTCTTAAGATTCAGACAAAATACTGTTTGTGTTAATTACCTCATTAGTGTCATCAAATGGAGTTTCTTGTATTTCTCCATACCAATGCCAATGATACGTCAAAGGAAGGGGGCTAGTATTTGCTATAAAAAATTCATGACTTGCATCAGATCCAACAAGAATACAACCAAAGTCGATAACATTCCTTTGAAGTTTAATATTTGGAAAATTTACTTCGGCTCTTAAGAGTAATGTATTCTGTGAAAAATTAAGTTTTAAGAGTATAAATTTAGCTTTATCAGGATACAGTGTGCACTTCAAGACAGTCAACAATTCAACACTATCCACTGAAGAAGCAGAACATATTTGAAATTAAAGTTTTCTGATGTTTCGTGAATTAAATTTGTATAATGCACTTGGCTGTTGACTTACCAATCCAATAAAATTTATGTAAATAATTTAAGACTTTGGAATGAGTTTTAAAGTTTAAAATGTTCTAAGTTTAAAACCACAATTTCAGTGAAATAAAATTATTATTATGAATGGATTAAATTACTGAATATTTGGCTTCACGAATAGAAATTTTTAACTAACAGGTATTTTAGTTCATAATTGAACCATGTTATCAATCCCTTATACTAGTTTTGTAGATTATTTTACTTCACATTTCTGATATAATAAATACAGAGTTAAACTCTTACATTTAAGTAACTACAAAATAAGTAATTACCGTATGTGGATTATCTCTACAAATTAATTTCAATTGTTTCTCTATCACTACTGAATATCTGTCAGTTATGAATGTTGGGTCAAATGAAACTGTTATTTCTTCTGATGACAGAGGATGTATGCACATAGACATTTTAGATTCACTTATAATGAATGGATACTGAATTTCCAAATCAATGTGCACAGGAAGTACAGTTTGATTGGATATTGATACAGTGTCTAAAAATAGAAAAGTATATATATTAATAATATGTATTGAATTATTTTTAAATATATATAATGCAACATATCTTAAACCCTTTAAATTTATTTTATCTCAATTACTGAGCTGTAATTTTCATAGATTTAGATTTAAATGACAATTTGGTATCTATTTGTTATTAAGACAATAAGTTAAATTAATATAATATATTATTAATTTCAGATATTACTGTATTGTGCCTTATAAAATCTTTTGGTCCTGAAATTTGGATAATGGAATAAGAAGAATGAAATCACCTTGGCCTCTAATAACATTACCACTTTATAATGAATTTCCAGTAATTTTACAGTCATTGTAATAATGTCAGTGTTATAAGGTTAAACTTTTTTCTCATGAACTACCAATCTCAAATTCATAGAAGACAATGGTCATGAAACTAAATTTAGAAGAATGGGAAAATGTTGACTAGACCCATGAATCAAAACTAGGAGCTTCTGTTTACTGTGCGGTTGCTCTAACCAGCTGAGCTAGTCCATGATGACTGCCAGATCACTCTTGTAAACCCAACCTTGGCACATCTACAGTTAATTAATCACATTCTTCACAAAGTTAGCTAGGAAATCAGTGAAGAATGGACACTATGCAAATTGATAAAAGGTGCACGAATTTCAATTCAAAGAAAGAATAATAAATTTAAAAGATGGGAATAAAAAAATGCCAACCTGACCTGGGAATTGAACCTGGAACCTCCCATTTTCTGGTGGGGCTCTTCACTCTGAGCTAGTCCAGTTCAACTGCCAGATCCAATGCAACATTCTACTCTCATAAACCTATTTGTTCTTCACACCTTAGCTAGGAATCAGTGAAGTATGGACATTGTGTAAATTGATCAAAGTTGCATGAATTTTTAACTCAAAGAATGAAGAAAAGCTTCAATTGAAGCCCAGCCAAAGGATTCAATTCCTTGGTCCAGTTTTGATTTTTCCATTCTGTCCTACAGACAGACACACACCCACACACAATATGAGATATAAATAACTTCTATATTAAAATATTACCATGTAAAACCTTGAATTCATCTGTTGGCCCAATGTTTATTTGAAAGTCAACTTGCAGTTTAGAGAACTTAAGTAATGGCTCTAAAAATGTTCCTGTAATTCGACTTGTTAAGAGAGAAGAACATTTTACACCTCCATTAATTATTGCTGCACAGCGGAATTCTTCAGAGATTCTCCCAACACTGAAAATATTATTGACAACCACCAAAGTCGGCAGATCTTATGACATTATTAATATATTATTTTTTTATAATTTGTGGTGAAAGAGAGGCCACTCTAAAATAGTTAAAAAGCAAATTTAAAAATAATTGAAATCTATTAACAAAATTTTAAAAAGGAAAGGTTATTCATTGGGATTTTAATTCACTATAGAGCATCATGGTTATAGCCTGTAGATGATAAAATGTTTATTGGGTGTTCCAATATCATCAATAAGTTACATCAACCTGGCCTAATTGAAATAATTGGTGTAATTACCAAGCACAGGCTGTTTGTGGCTATACTTCATTGAAATAACCTGAATGACAGATTAAGAGTGTTGTATAGTCTTCAACATAAAAAAGAACAAGTATAACAAAATATATAATTTGTTGATAGAACACTGCCAATTAAAGAACAGCAGGTTTTATGAGAATAAATACTACTCTACCACATCTTTAAAAGAAAATGAATAATCATAATTATGATAAAATGCTGACAAATCATAAATAACTAAAAGCAAAATATGAAAATAATAATAAAAATTGAGATTTAGAAAACTTTTTATAAAAATAATTATGACTTGTAATAACCGAAGAAAATTTATGTGGAGGTACAAAATAATTACTAAAAATTAATATACAAGTATGAAAAAAATACATAGAAATTAACTTAATTAGTTGATATCAACTATATAATTATAGAAATATACATAATATGACATTGTCAGGTTAATTAAAATAATTAATAAGGAAAGGAAAACGATTTAGAAAGTAGGTGACTTACCTAAGGTTCACAGATGGCAGGCACCTTGGAAGATTTGAAGTTCTTTAAATTTCTGAAGCATCAGAAAGTTAGGAAGACATTTCCAGTGATCAGCTAGCTGATGACTATTTTCTATATTATATAGCAAAGATAGCAATTTGGGAAGAAGGTGTGAATATGCTCAGACATAGAAATATGCTAAAATGTTCAAGGTGTAGATAGAAAATGAAATGCTTGGCACAGCTGGGGATACAACCTATTGCCACTAACTGCTTTAAACATTGTAAGCTACTGTCTCACCCTATGATTGTAACAAATATAGCCCAGTATTATTAGGTGTGGATACTTATGAATGATAGAGAGGAGGAAGTGAAGATGGCTGGTCATCACTTGGAATGCTTTTGCTCATCTCCTGACAAAGGGGGAGTTTACCCATGAACAACCACTTATCTACAAAGGAGTCTGCTAGATTTATACTTCAAGTAAGCCACCACCTTTCTTTCTCTGTTCCTTGTCCTTGAAAGGTATATTTCACAAGTGAAGGAATTTCAATATATCAATCATTTGTAATTTATCCTTAATGGATGCTCCAAACTCATCTATCTATCTGTTCCATCCAACTAGCTAACCAAATAATAATTAAGTCTTACTTAGCACAGTGGCAAAATTGGCTAATACATGTTGTGGCTCAAGGGGCAATTTCAGATTTACTTTGATGATTCTAGGTTTAAGTCCTTGCTGTGCCAAATATTTTCAGCCTTTTTCTTCTTCCATTCCTGTCTATGCTTAACATATGTCTTTGAGCATAAAATTATGTCAAACATATAATTTTAAGTGAATTATCTACCCTTCTCCCAAATTTCTATCCTTCTAACTATCTAAATGTCCTATGTGAAGCAAGGAAGTATAATATAAGATAATGTATTGTAAATTATTTATTGCTCATGAATGAATAAGAGATTTACCCGTCATAGTAACATTCAATTGTCAAAGAGGTTTTTTCCTTTGGGCCTAGGTCAAATTTCTTTGGCTGAATGGAGAAAACTGTACTGAAACAAAAGATATTATAATTCATTCACTAATTATGGAAATTATTTCCTTGCTGGTATAAAATTGTGAACAAAGCCTTTAAAATTAAAATACTAATATAAGTTCTTAGTGTTTCTTACATTATTACACCATTGGGCTACAGTACTGGTTCATTGTTATAATTCATTCCCTCCACAACCATTACTGGACAAATTTAATGACACTAAATTAACCATTTTATGTAATGTTTTTTCTATTTAAAAAAGTAGGTATTTATTAATACTTTACTAAATATTATGTATTCAACATTAATATTGTTTTTCAAAATTTGTTTACCTAGTTACCTGATGAAGTCCACTAATATGGACAAAATGTCGTAATCATAATTATATTATCTAAACAGTAATTAAATGTTTTGCTGACAAATTTGGTTGTATTTTAATTATTACAATATATTTCAGTAAATAATTAACATTAAGTTAGTAACAATAATGGGATTTAACTAAAGGAAAACATTCAAGACATTTTTCTTGATATTATAGTGGCTTAGCATGGGTTTAGACTATCTGAAGCATGGCTCTAAAATTTCAGCAAGAATAAATTTATTGCGTATTTACAGGTTGAAACTTTTAGTTCAGATTACAGGTTATTATTTATTGTAAAATTTTGCCACTTCCAAAAAGTGATACATGGGGCACACTATACCTCTCCATTAATCCACACTTATGTTTTATAGGTACTAGCACTATACATGGTTATAATTTTGGCCCACAGTACTAACATAAAAAGTTCACATAGCTGCACACATTTCTTAATTTCAGCAATATGACAATAAATGCTGTTTTCTGGAATTGGCTGAAATCAGTTTTTTCAAAGAAACTTCAAATTTCTTGGCAAGGAACAGTACTCACAACAATTCTTCCATCTCTACACTCTGAATTACTAATCCAATATCTCTCAATGCTTGACCTATGCTTTTACAACTAAACCCTCATTAAATTACTATTATAAATTGCAGAAAAATTGTAAGGGAAAAAATGGAAATGTACCCTAACAAGATTCTTTCTCTCTTCATATTTTTATTTTTGCTGTATTGAGATTAAAATATTTCCTCATTAAAGCAAAATTAAAGCCAAGCATTGCTGATATATTTTTGTGAAGGATGATAACAAGAATGCCTGATGCAGTTTTCACAAATACAACGTTATAATATACTTACCTCTCATTACAATCCATCCTTGACCGAGCAGAATTAGGCAACCATGTTAGTTGATGTTGTTTTCTGCCCTTGTTCTCTATGGTAAGTTCTTTCCATATAATTTTGTTGCTTGAAATAAATAACAATAATTATTAAATCAATTCTCAAACATAAAGTTAAATTTATTTTTTCAATGCATGACTGAAGATACAATACCTAAATAATGGGCCTAAATCTATATTCTCTATAGAAGGTTGTATAATAAGACTTGTTCCTGTTCCAACAGCTTTCATGTTGACAGTAATAGTACGACTATTGGCTACTCTTATTTCAATGAAGTCAGTATATTTTCCAGTGTCAACGAGGTAAAGTGTAATGGTTAATGTTACACTTTCTTCACAGCATAATGTTCCACTTGATGGTTGAATTGAACAGGATGTTTTTGGTCTTCCCTTTAAATAATTGACAAAGAAATATATATCTCTACAATCAAATATTTTGTTATATTTTCATAAAATATACATTAATACCCTTTAAATGTTCTATTTCATTTTATTAAAATCTACAAATACTTTTTTATACATGTTCATTAAATGAACAGGAGGAACGAAAATAATAATTATATGTTATTAGTTTATAACAAGTAAATATTAAGTATTGTGTCTTAATGATTTCCATTGCCTTGTAATAGGCTTTAATTAATTAATAATAGGATATTTGAAAACATATCAGAAATTTGGTGGGTTGAAGTAAGAGTTAACATCCTGATATATAATTTACTTTTCTGTCACAACTTCCTTTTACAACACTGTTAAACTAGTTCCAGATTGTCTTTATTCTATTTTTTTGCACGTGTGAAGCATTTTAGTTCAGATATTTAAATTTAAAAAATTATTGTTCAATTTTATGTGCTTAACCAAATTGTATAAAGATATGAGATGCATTCCAAAAATAAAGTTTACATGCAAATTATATTTAATCTAATTTAAACAAAAAAGAAATACACACAATTATATATATATATATTACCTACAAATATATTCTCAAAAATTTACAATATTCTATTAAAGATTATTTGAAAAATATTATGAAATATAAAAATATTTTGCTCACATAGTTTGCTGTTTCTTTCTTTATTTTATCAAAATAACTTACTAGTACAGCATCAAAGGATGCAGTGATAGGTGCATCATTGGTGATTTTTAGTTCTTTGGTATACAACTGCAGCAAAGTAACTTCTCCCCAAGTAATTTGTTGCGGATTCACAGATACAACAGGTCCTTGACCATTGCAAACAATATGGCAGAATTTCCTTGGCTCATCATCTCCCATTACCCACATTCTGTAAATGTATATATATATATCTTAACAATTACAATAATATAATTAAAAATTTATCTTAAAGAAAATGGCATGTTGTATATACTCTTAGCACATTGTTGTGTATAGTGTTTTCCATTAGTAATAAAGAAAACAGCACTAGTAGAGCATTGTTCCAACATGGTTGATGTGTGCTTACTTGGTGCCTTGATTATTATATAAACTTCAAAGATAATACAGTTTTTGCTATGGTAACCACAACTAATATACAACTTCTGATTGTTTTTGTGGCCATATTTATATCAGAATTATATGATGATTTTTGGTTTGGTCATTCACATTGTTTTTTGGAATTCTTGCCAACATTTTGCTAGACCAAGACTGTTACTGTGACTTAAATATCACTCGGATGTTCAGGGTCACTCTCGCTCTGGCCCCTGCTGTGTTGTTTATTCTTAAAATCAGTTTGTTTCCTTAGGCATGTAGTCCAGCTGCATGCTAATCCATAGCCCTTATCCTTGTTGAAGTTGTTGGGACACTGTTGTATCTCTATGCTTTCTCACACTTTCCAGGTTTAGTAAAATTTAAATATATTTTACCATGTATTTTGCCTTTAATAAGTCCAAGGAATTGTTTGAAAAGTTTAACATTTACTTGAAATACTATCTTTAGCTTCCTCTTCTCAGCTTCAATATTTCTTTCTCCCACTAAATCAATACCCTAATTATTCCTTAGTCATTACTCAATGTCCTGTACAATCTTTCATATTTATTTGCACTTTAAAAAAGACGTGTATAAAGCAGATTTTTTTTATGGGTGAGACCAATCTAGTTTACTTATCTCTGAAGAACTGTTTTGAAAACATCAATGTTTCTCTCTCTGACACCATATCACAATGTTTCCAAGGTTTATAAAAATTATATTAATTTACTTTTCTCTTCATCAAGAGGTATGTTTATATCTTGGAACGATTTTAGATGCTAGGAAATGTAAATCAGACAAGCATACAAACTAAATGGAAGATATCCATGAACAGGCAATAAACACCACCCATATTTACAGGTGAAACAATATTTTTATCAAAAGTATTGCCAACATAGAAATGATTCACATCATCTCATTCCAGAGCAACACAAACCATATTGTCCCATAAACCTTCTGATATATCTAGTTATGCATGATATGGACACACAAAACATTCCAAATTCAAACAAAGTTCATAAATTTCAAATCAAATATTATTCAATATGGGAATAAATAGAAAATACAATTTCCAACCTTTCAGCCTGTTATCAATGTAAAACTACATTTTATAAACATATTAAAAATATGTACTGAGAAAAATAGCACCAAATAGCTACAAATAAAAATATTACTTAAAATTATTAACCATACTCTTCTTCCTTGACTCAGTAGTCCATTCAGGGCCTTAGCTTACCAGGTCTTAATCCAAGTCTTCTTTGACCATGTGGTACACGAACATCCAAGCCCAGCCAGGATTCTAACCTGGGACCTCTGTATTGTGAGCCAGTGATGTCAGCCACTAGACCACAGGAGGTCAGCTATTAACTGTATTACATGATAAAGGTATGTACTTACAGTATGTTTACATCTTGTCGACCTAAAACATTTGTCATTATGCAAAAGGAAATGTGGTCCTCTCCTCTTGGCTTTAAGACTCCTTGAGGAACTGAGGCTGAGTAGAAAATGGCTGTACTTGGAGTGACCTAAATAATTACCAGTTTACATTCAATTAATATGCTTCTTTGCGAAAATAAGCACAAATTAGCTTATATATGCCAATGTGAAGAAAAAGAAGTTTAAAGAAATGAGTGGCTACTTTATGTGGATGCTAAGCAGTCAATATGTACATGAGTATATTAAATGAAATCCACTTTTTACATTTTCTGGAAACTTTTATTACTTTAATGCATATAAGATTATTTGAAACATATCTATCAGCAAAGTAAACATATAATAATATTATTAACATACTCATATGATATACATACTACAGAAGAAATGCCTGTAGCAAAATGACCTACTCAAATTAAATTTTGACTATCATCTGTTGTAAATGAATATTAAAATATTTAGATAAAATATATCACATATTAAATATGCTCATCATACTGAATTAATTCTAAACATCAAACAAAGAATCCTCTCATTGTTATATTCACAATATCGAGGACAATAAACCTATGGTTTAGTTTTACTTTTAACTATGCTAAAGACTTAATTTTATTTAGGTCCCTGAAAATAGTATTATTACTAACTGCCCTTATTAATTTGGGAAGTCATTTTTATACATTAAAAATGAAAATGGACCTAAAATTGAGACTTTTGGAACTCCTGTTTTTATATTTCCCTATTCTCAACTAAAGTTTGCCCATAATAGTATTTAAATGTTTCCTTCCTGTATAATTAATAAGAAGTAACTTATAAATGAGACTTTTTGTAATCTCACAGAATTTCATATTGTAATCTACAAAGGAGACTTTTTATGAAATAACAAAATATTTCAGAGGGTATTTCCTCTAATATAGATCATGAAAGCACAAATACTCAACACAACCTATAATGCAATAACAATAAGAGGACTGACAATTTAAAATGACAAAAATGTTGTAAACACTGTCAGATCATATTAATAAATTATTCAAGAAACATGTTTCATAAAACCTATACATAAGATAACACAGACATGTGCACACTGGGTGGAATTGTGTTCATTAAACATAATAATAATATTCCTTGGATCCTTCAGTGAGGCAATGCTTCTAGGATATGGAACAAGGCAAACATTTTTACAAGAATTTATTATATTACTATATTATATTAATCATATTACAATAAAAAATAAGAGGAATAATAAAAGAATATTATGATGTTGACTATGTGTAAAGAACCAGTAAATTAAATGTCTAATTATCTTGGCATTTAAGAGTGAAAATTTTGTTGGTTTATAACTGAAATTTGTATGTCCACCCACTGTTCAACATTTTTACACTCTACTTTGATATTGTGTAGAAGTGAACAAAAAAGAAAAATACACAAAATTTTGAGGAACATTAAGAAATATACTCATAATGAATATTATATATAATGTTGAGTGATAATATAGTGGATTGCAACACAAGTTACCACTACAGGTAAACACAAAAATATTATCAGTTGAATAATATATGATATTTTACCACAAATCACACAACACAGCAATACTTAAGATAGATGTTTAATATGTATTTTACAATTGATTTTATATTGATAAATACCTGTTGAGGAACAATGCAGTAATATGCACTGACATCAGAATGATTTTTAAGCGCTATTGTTCTGTTATATGGGAAATTTATGAAGCAAAACTGAATTGTAATTTCTTCTGGACAAACTTCTATGACTGGAAGATAAGCATTGCAATAAATAGGTAGGGACAAAGACTCAAAACTTGCATCCCATAAATCTACCAACAGGTGGCATTTTTTTTCCCTAATCACATTTGCCAGAACAGTTACCTTTATGAAACATAGAAATTCCAATTAATAGGACATAAAATTACATTTTTACAAAAAAAGCATAATAATTAAGTAAAATAACAGAAGGAACACTTTCCATAAAATATCAACTCTAAAGCCATGAAACCGAAATTAAGGGTAAGGATGGAAAAATATTGACTTGATCAAGAATTAATTCCATAACTTTCACTTGGTTTATGCTGATCAAACTGCCTAAGCTACTAATAGCCTAGGTTTAAGTTATGGATCAGCCAATAATTTTTAAATCCTACATGCATAGTAGTTATAATAATGTCAATAATTAAGAAATAATGTACTGTTGTAACAACCTGTCATTGAATTTTATGATTGTATTAAATAGTGTTGTCTAGAGAAAGCTAGAAATTGAAAATAGGAAATTAATTTTTTTGTGAAATCATAACAAATATATATATATATATATATATATATATATAAACAAGTTACAATGTACCTATTTCCTAAAAAATATCAGGGTTGGCGAGTTTGATGAGAACAATGTGTAATGTAAACTTTCCATAAGGCATTCTTCACTGTTTAATTTTTAGTTAGACATTGCTGTTGCATGTTTGTTTACTCTTTAATTTTATTACAATTCCTAGTAACCTCAATATTTTAGAAAATGAAGCTCATAATAAACTACACTTAGTATTATTTCATCCAATGAAAATATATTACTATTTATCCCACCACATAAATTGCATAATCCTGACTCAGTTTCTAATTGTTGCAATAACTTATTCACACACATGTGTACTCAGAAATCATGCATTGAGCAGATGTGGTGAGAAAAGGCAACAGTGCCATCAGATATGAGGAAATATGAAGCAAATAAAAATACAATACTCAGAAATTCTTAACAGATCAATACATTATTTCCATCAATTCACTAACCTTTACATCTACAAAATCATTTGGTTGGACACATCCATTTATTGGCTCAATAATGTATTCTTTTGGATATTGTGAGAGGTTGGTTTTTTTTTCCAATCTCGAAAATTCTTTGTATGTCAAACTTTTTTCTTCCCCATCATTAGTTACTCTTAGGGCATAATTTACAGGAACTAGGGACAAGTTATGTAAAGCAACTGAGCTTGATACAGGAAACCCTAAAATGATTAAGTAAATATTATATTAATAAATATAAAATATAAATTATATGAGTATACAAATATGATTCTATACAACTTCAAACATAATGAGATAACCATACCTATAGGAACACTATTCAAATCCAAACGTGTTTTACTGAAGTGTAATGTTGGACTAATTATATTTCCCCTGAAAGTAAAATAAATTATGGTAAGAACAATATTTATGAAAATGAGTTTAGAACTCTTAAGACATATTTCCAGTACTCACTTCATAATAAAAAATAATTCTTCCTTAGATTCTTCAATGATAAATGAAATTGTTTCAGTGAATGATCCAGGAAATTTACTTGCAAAACTTAACACAAAGGATTTACTCTCTCCAGGTGGTAGATAAAGAACATCTGGTTGACATTCTACACTTCCACCAAATAAAAGTTTGGCGTGAACATAACAGACAGTTCCTGGAATGTCTCCTGTGTTATTTACAACTACCTATGAATGTTTAAAACACACGATAAGGAAAATAATAAAGAAAATACATAGTAATTATAATTGTCAATATTAAACTACTAATTTATATTTATTCTGTAATGAAGTATATATCCAATGAAATTATTAAAAGCAAATAAAAACATTATCCAGGTTATTCAAATTGTTTTGGTAACAGTTTTTCAGCAAGTTATATTAAGTATTTTAAGTGAAAAATATTGACAAGTATTTTCCTTTCATTGTTGTCGTTGTATTTGTGCAAACAAATCATTTACAGAAGCTGGCACAATACTTTTTATCTCAAAGTTGTTAATCATGTGGGCAACCATGTTGTGTAGTTTGTATTATAATGAAATAAACTCATGTTTTTTTAACATTATTAGTTGTGATTGTTACTTACAACCAAGCTTAACAGAAGCTAAATTATAACAGTTGTATTATTTACAGTATTTGTTAAAGTATACCATGGATCTGATTTCAATTTAGGCACATTACTGATTTATTTCAGTCATATATTCATATGGAAGCTGACCTCCTGGGGTGTAGAGGCTATCATTGCTGCCTCACAACTCAGGGGTCCTGGGTTCGAATTCTGGCATAGGCTTGGATGTTTGTGTCATCATGGTCATGAGGACTGGGATTAAGGCTGATGGGGAATTGATGCACTGACCATATATCATGCCAAATTCAAAATGTGTCACACCAGATGATAGTCTGCAGCCAAGAGGGCTGTTGAGCCATTGGAAGACAAATAATTCATATGGAAATTCATTCCATTATAAAAAGTCAGTTTTATATGTTTCATGTCCCAGTTTAAGGCTTTAAATTAGAATAGATAATTTCCTAGAAACAAAATTTTCCATCATTTTCTATCATTCCATTCAAACACAGCATGTAATTGGACAGCTTGAGTGGCAGACCTCCTTTCTCATGATTAAGCATATATTGATAATAAATTTTATTGTATTCATTGCTTTGTGAGTTATTAAATTTTTACTATAGCTAGTTTGTTTTTTGTAGTACTAAAATATATTTAAAACCTAATTCATAGCAGAAACAGATAACTACCTGATAGTAATGTGTTGCACATAAACAAATGTAGTGGACATCTAAAGAACTTAAATTAATTGAAATTTTAGGTCCCTTTCCTTTTCCTGTCATTTTAAGCTGCAATCTGTCTTCTTTTCCAGATATTTCACAATATGCTTCAATGAGGAATTCTCCTTCTTTGTCAGGTTTGAATATCAAATTTACAGTAATCCAATTGTGTGGCCATATTTCTCCTGCCTGAAAATAGGATATACTATAATCTCTTTACCTTGAGTCACAATATGAGTGAAAAATATTATTTTACCAGAGGCGAAATGATGAAGTTCTGATGAGTAAAAAAAAATTCTTCTTGTTTAAGGGCTTTGACATCATCTTCATAGATTCTGTCATAAACAACCTTGTGCCCATGTTGGTCTATAACATTAAGAATTTCAAGATCTGCTGATTTCCTGACTTCAAATTGTTTTAATCTTTGGTACGCTTTCTCCAATCTGAACAGTAAACCAAGAAGCGTTTGAAAAATAATCATGGAACGGGTAATACCACTATGTAAAATGTACTATATAAGTGAAAGAGCCATAAGTGATGAATAATATGATTATTCAGCTATTGATATATAATGGGAATAAATGTAATGCAACAATATTAAAAGATAACATTTTATTAAATTTGTAATTAATTTTTGTTGAAATTTTAAATGATTCACTATACAGAGTATTTATTAATTATAGGCAACCAAAGAAATGAGAAAATACCGTTCTAGTTCCATTTTTTCAGCAAGATCATTGGGAAGCTTTTTCCATTTAAACTGACATATGAAATCACTGTCATTAAAAATTTTCACAGAATAATTCCTTTTAAGCTGCATAAATGTATCAGGAAATTCTACTGACCCAGTTTCCATATATATATTTACATTTTCTGATCTTCCAGTAAGTGAAATAGATACTTCCTCTCCTTTAAAGAAAAAAATTGGCATAATAGTTTTTTAAAAAAACATAGATTAGTTCTTTCTTCAAATGTGTATGGTAAAAATAAATTCAATTCACTTTGCATTTAAAATTAAGTCATTATTTATTCAGTAAATATGCAAATGCCATTGATGTCTACCTCATTCAACTACAACTTTCTAGTTGTAGGTGACAAGAGTGGCATTTTGAAATAGTTATTAATATGTTGCTAAAACACTAAAATTTTATTTTATATTGTTATTATCACTCAGGAAATAACATAAAAGATTATATTTAACATCTCAATAAATAAAATAGAAATGAACATATGCTTAGCTTTGTCCAGTCACTTAAATACACTTTGATAATTAATTGAAAGTAATAACTGGTATGTATAAAGTAAACAAATAAGGTTAGAAATGTATACTGTTTAAGTTCGTGCATAGAAATAATTTTTATGCATATCTTCAAGCATCAGAGCACATAATGGAAAAAACAAGAAGTTGGAGTAGATTCCTTACAGACACATTCTTGTCACTGGACAAAGAAAAAGTGATAAGCAATGAAAAATCAAATTCAAATGAATCTTTTTTCAATTAAGAGACAATACTGGAGAATTATGAGAGTAAATCAACTAGTATAATAAGAGTACAAATTCTTATTAATTTTATTTTGAAACATAGTCACCATGCTTTCAATGCACTTGAACCACCATTGTACAAGATTTTTGATACACCTCTGAATAAGAAAAAAAGAGTTCTTGGTTGCACAATAACTTTGTCCTACTTTATCTGTTGATCTGAGCCTCTTAAAAGTATCTTTCAGTTGACCAAACTGATGGTTATCTGAAGGGCAAGATTGAGACTGTATGCTGGATGGTCCAACACCTTGAAATGCTATGCTTGAAGAGTTTGAGTGGTATGTACATTGGTATGTGTGGATGTGCATTGTCATACGACAAAAAAGTGCCTTCTGACAATTAACCTCTACCTTTCTTGTGAATTGTAGGCTTCACCTTGTTTAACAGCATATCACTGTAATGCTCACTATTTACTGTCATTTCAACATCCAGAAATGCTGTCCTGAAGGAGCGGCTCAGGCCCTAAAAAATTTTCCTCCCACTTTGGCAATATGTCTATCCTCCATAAAATTTTAATGTTTCTTCCTGTCCAACATAACAGGTGAGAATCATTAAAAGAATATCTGTACAAATAATCAAGTAATTTTAATAATAGATATATTCGTACGGCATTTTGAACACTGTTGAAATACAAAATGAAATGCATTATGCCTGCATTACACTTTCTATATTAAAAAAATTAATTGTAGAATTCAATATTAGTTTGTAATAGTGTCAGGTGTTTTGGATTAATAGTACAGTCAGACCAATGAAAGTACTATAACAAAATACCTGTTTCATATTTTAAAATTAGAGTCCCTTTAAATTCTCCACAGTTCTGAGGCTCAAATGAAATAGTGATTATTGTAGATTCAAAACATCTCAGGAATCCACTTTTATGGCCCACTGTAAAGGGTCTATAAGTGTAAATAAATTAATGTAAATATTAAAAGCATTTAATGAACATAGAACAATTTATAAATCAATATATGTCAGCATAACATAAAACTTTAAACCCAATTATTGAAACACAAAACTAATTTAACGTAATTCAATATAAATTATTTTTACTTAATATAACTAGTATGTCAATATTTCCTACAACCCAAGTTATATAAATATTACATGTGTCATTGTAGTATAGTTTTCTTTTGAACAACACTCCATAAATGTGACAATTTGTGGCCATGTGCAATGATTGTTGTACTAGGTTATTTAACATATTTATAAACAAGGAATCTTTCATAAGCAATCAAGTTAAAAGCTGAGTAGTTGGCAAATTTTTGTACAATAGTATATATGTATTGTTGATTGATATGTTGTGTAATGTAAATACAGTTTTATACCAGAAAAACAGTAATACTAATAATATTACACTTTTTGGGAGAGCAGTATCCACTTAGTATAACAATTATATTTACCTGTCAGTAACCAAAGAAAATGTACAATCTAACTCTCCAATATTTTTTATTGGAACAGTTTGTGATATTGGAATTTTTACTGCTGTTGATGGAAAAATAATATGATCTGGTAATTCAAGACAAGGCCGTGGACCAAAAGCTGGGGAAAATTGAAATATTTGTTAAATTAATATTTATTTCACTTCAATACATATGTATAGAATCATAAGTATATAAGAGAGAAAAGTTTAAAGCTTGTGAGCCTTCTGAAGTTACTTTTGGATTCCTTATAATTATGATATATAAATATTAAAGTAAATGTAAATGTTAAGGATCTCAAGTTTAAACCACAAGTGAGACAAGTGAATACATGACATACTGAAAATAATTTGTTTAAATACATAGCATATTTATTCATAATTAATAATTGCATTATTTGCTTGTAAATTAGATCATAAATTTTATTCTGATTGCATGGATTTAGTGTGACCAAAAAAAATTGTGTATTAAATTCTCCATCCTTTAAAAATTCATTTGTGAAACTTGTATAAAACTATTTACAAAGAAATAAAAAACTTATGCTTTGCCAACGATATTGTAGTATTAGGGTAGTCAGAAGAAGGCTTGGAACTGTTTTGAAAATATTAATGTCTCTTTCTAACACCACATCACAATGCATATAAAAATAATATTTAATTGATTTTCTCTCCTTCAAGAGGTATATTTATATCTTGGAACAACTTCAGATGCTAGGAAATGTAAATCAGACAAACATACAAATTAAATAGAAGATACCATGCACAGGCAAGGTGGGCTTTCACAAAAAACAGGAATTTACTTACTGATAATATAAATGTGAATATTAGGTAATCATCTCTAAAAGGATTCGTATGGAGCATGGCATTATATGGGTGTGAAACATGGACGATAGGAGGTGCGGAAAGGAAAAGAATAGAAGCATTTGAAATGTGGTGATATAGGCAAATGCTGAGAATCAGATGGGTGGATAGAATCACCAACAAGGAAGTTTTAAACAGAATAAGGGAAAAGCGAACAATATGAAAGATAGATTAATAGGCCACATTTTAAGACACAAGGGTCTTGCAAAATTAGCATTAAAGGTAAGTGTGTGGGGTAAGAACAGAAGATGAAGGCAAAGAATGGAATATTTTAAGCAGATTATGGATGATGTGGGTTGTGCTAGTTATTCAGAAATTAAAAGGCTTTTGCAAGGTAGGTTGGCATGGACGGTTGCATCAGACCAGTCTTAGGACTGAAAACCACAACAAAAACAACTTCAACAAATTAAATTGCAATATTTTGTTACATTTTTAAAAATAAACCAGCCAGTTGATTGATCAATTCTAACATCACAATTTATAAATATGAATTAGAATACCTTATTCAATACTGTATGTGCTACTTGCCAACAGAATAGTATTGTTTCTTTACTGTGAATTTATCGTGGCACTTTTTTTTTTCATTGCTGCAGTGTTCAAACTTAGGTTCCATAAGTAAGAATCATTTAAATGCCAACATAAAAAACCATTAACTTGTATAAAATAATAAATATTACCAATCACAGGAACATAGAAAGTCTCTCCGCCACTAACAAAAGTTATTAAGAATGTGTTATCAGTTTTTGATTCTGGGGAAAAATTGACTTTCAAACGAAACGACATTCCAGAAGCTAAAGATTTCTTTTCACCAGTTATCCAATTTACAGTCAAATATCCCTGTGTTTCGTATTTCATAGATAACATCCGTAACACCTATAACAAATTTATATTTTTAATTTTATAAAATAATACAGTAATGTGATTAACAATAGAAAATACATACTTTTGATACATTTGTTATTGTCAGGTGAGCAGTGTAGTGTGTTCCTGGATCAAAGTTTTGAAAAACTATGGTTCTAGGAAATATTCTGAAAGAAACTGGTTGCGACACGTCCATGCCATGAATAATAGTTGACTTCTTGAATGTATTAATAAGAATCTGTAATCTCTCTTGAGTAGGCAATTTCATTTGGTGAATGTAAGTTGAAGGTGATACCTAAACAATTAAATATCCAGTAAATTAATTTTTTTTAGATTTACTTACTGATTGTATCTATATTATAACCAATTTCAAAATCATGTAGGGCAGTATGACTATGTAATCAACCTACATGAGGCACAATTCTTTTCTGTTTTTATGAAGCGACCTGGTTCATGCAAATTTGACACACTACCTTCTATCAGGTTTATAATGTCATCTGCTACCTTCCATTTTATATAAATATATGAATCAAGGAACAATATGACTGCTTAAATACATTACAATGCCGATTAACCAAACAAAAGTGGGTGAAGTTGTTTCGAGTAAAATTTATTCATTTAACCATAAGCATATTTTTAAACCTATCTGGCCAACTAGAGGTTGCACAAAAATCTTTTCCTTTCTCACCTAACAACTCGGCAGTCACTTTAGCTTTCTACTGCAGAATTGGGCCAGCCAAAGGCATGTTTTTCTCATGTTGTTGGGTGAAACAAAGATAAAATATATCACATATTTTTTCCAAAGTGTTTGTCAATAGGGATTTTTCACATCTTGCTTTCTCTTGAGTTATTTCAACGTAGTAGAGTATTATATTTTGGAATTGCTATTTTTGAAGGTATTTTGGTTAACAAAGGTTTCAGTTGATACAACTTTGGTTAACCGGGGTTGTACTGTACTTGATTCAATTGACACTCAAAAGTGACATGTTACTGCTTTGCTGTCTGGCAATGCTTATTATCAATATAAAATTAAGAATTTATCACCATTGAAGAAACCTCCATTAGATATGAAACTAGAAGCAGAATTGATATTATTTGAGCAATGGATAAAGAGGATACAGAGTAGACTAACTTCAGACATTCAATTTTCTTCGGGTCTCCTAAAGATTAAAAAGAGAGTGAAATAATTTAAGTTCCACTTCTCTCCTGAACTGGAGAGAACAATTGCTGAACCTACATGAGACCAAAATAAAAAATCACAACCATTATATATTCAACTGGTGACATAAGTAGGGGAAAAATTCCCAGGACAAAACCAGGTTAAACCCTCATTACCTAGATGCCAGATAATGATGGAAACGAATTCTGGGACTGGAAGTATAATCTGGACTAGAAAATTGGAGACATAGGAAGTGAGGAAGATGTTACGTAATGAGAGAATGTCTCATGCCTTTAAAATTAAAGCATGAAGGTTGACCTTTGTCTCTATGTAGCATTTATGGTAGATCTTATACAGGGAGAGTGACTTGTATAATGTTCAGTTTTCTCTGAAGACCCCTTCAGCCAAGTGTTGCCAATTTGGTACAGAAAATAATATGAATGTAACAAATGAAAAAAATATAAATAAATTGTTAGCTCTTGGATTGTAAAAAGTTAAGTATTACATAATAATGGAGGAAGCTGTTACAATCCAAGGTAGTTTTTTTTTCTCCCTTAATTACTGTACCTTTTCTTTCATCTTTTCTAATAACTTTCTCTAGCTGTTTGACAAAACAACAAATTGCATTTCATTTTCTTTTTCCCTTGGCCCTCTATTTCCAAATTATAGTTCAAGAGTAATAAATATCGTTGTTAGAAAAAAGGAAATTAAAACAATATAAAGATAAGACCCGTTATAGATGTTAAAGAAAACAGGCCTGTTATGTATTAAATAATATTAAAAATGTAATTTTTTATCGATTTAAGGTAAGGCAATTGCTGCTCTATGCCATTCTATCCAATCCAAAAACCATTCAAACAAAAACAAAAAACATACAAGCCCAGAACTTTGACTGGATTGAAGGATGTTATTAAATGTTTCTGTACTTTTTCATTGTTGTGACCTATCCTTGGGTGGGAAAGAGGGCTGTCGCCTTTGTTGGATGTCGATTGTTGCCGCCCCGCCGTTAAAATGGGAGTTTGGATCCTCGAAATTTCACAATTTCGTACTATCCTCTAAGTCGATGGCTATTATCAATTAGGTGAGTCTGTGGCTTCTTTCTGTCTTATCCAATTTATTATTACGTGGTCTCCGTCATCTTTTTTTTTACGTTTTTATATGTATACTTTTGAAACACCAAAATCAAATTCATATTTGAAATTAATCAGAAATAAAATTTCTACTCAACAATGTTAAAAAAATGGATAATACCATAAAGACATTAATGAAATTCTGAAGTATTACCTTTGAAACCTCTTGTAGGTCATAATCTAGAAGCAATGAAAATAACTCATTCATATCATATCTGTGCTCCCTGCATAATATGTTATACTCCAATGCTTGTGATGTTCTAAAATCATACAAACATGATAATTAATATTTCCAAAGGAATTACTAACACATTCATGTAAATGCTCTGCATTAGTATTTCATCAATTAGTAGTATAAGCAGAAAATAAATCTACACTTACTTTTTCAAACAATCAGCAAGTTTTATACCAGACATTTTATGTTAATTCAATGGAAGTAATTCAGAAAACCTGTACTTTCCTTCAAATTGTTTTATTCCAGTCTAGAAAAAAAATGCGTTTTTAATGATTAATTTTTATTTTAACGTTGTGTAAAATTTTGTCATTTCTATGTAAGTAAAAGGCAAAGAATGGTCAAAAGTCATAAATTGAATAATTTCCTTTGAATATGTTTCATCCCCCAACTTTAGGGACCTCCTCAGTTCTTTAACTAAAAAATTACAAAATTTCTTGTATCTCCCGCAACGCCCGGGGCCAAATTAAATTATTCCATTCTGACTTTCGACCAATCTTTTATGATTTATTTATAATATTAAGTCAGATGATTTAATTACTTGATTTATTTCTATACGAGAATTTTTAATAATTATAATCTTGCGCAGTTGTAATTCAAGATTGAAAAGTCATAGAAATGAGTTAAATCATGTTTAAACAATAATATTTTATAAGCAAGGTAGCGTAAATTAATTAGAAATAATAAAATCAATTTGAACGTATAATTACTTCGTCACTCCTTGTATTAATGTAATGATACATGGAACATTATTTATGAACAAGACTTTCAATTGAATCGTATTATTCGAATATCATTACTGTTTCAATTCATAAAACAGCTTCCTCTTTAACAATATAGTTGTTGAAGTAATCAGTCCTTAGTCTGATCTGATGCAAATCTCCATGCCAAACTATCCAGCGAAAGCCTTTTAATTTCTACATAACTACCACATCCTCTGTAATCAACTTAGCGTATTCCATCCTTTTGCCTCCCTCTTCTGTTCTAACTCCACACACTTCCCTCTTATGCTAATTTTACAAGACTCTCATGTCTATAAAGGTGACCTATAAATCAATTCCTTATCTTGGTCAAAGTCCTATATATTCTTTTCTCTCTTCTCTTATTCTGCTTAGACCTTCCTATCTGATTTTCAGCATTCTTCTATAGCACCGCATTCCGAAAGCTTCTATTCTTTTTTTTCTGTCCACGTTTCGCGCCCATATAACGCGACAATACGAACTTAGCCGCAAGTAAATTCCTCTTTTTTTGTGAAAGCCTTTCTTGCCTGTGCTATCCTACTCTTTATGTCTACATGCTTCTACCATCCATAGTTGTCCCCAAGTAGCAGAATTCCTTAACTTCCTTCAAAGTATCCCTTTCCAAATTAACATCCTTTGTTATTCTACTGTTTCACGTTACATTCCATTACATTGGTTTGCCCTCTATTAATCCTCGTGTTGTACTCTTTTTTCAGGACCCCGTTTTTGCCATTTATTACGGTTTCCAAGTCTTCTTCTGACTCCCCTAATGCTACAATATCTTTATTGATTTCTGCCTTCTTTTTTTACCCTTCAATTATAATTAGTGCTAACTGCCATCTTAGAGGTTATGGATAACGCTTCTTTCTCGATATTTTATTCTTGTTCTCTTCAAAATCTTTAGTAGTGTGTTCCAGTTTACGTTATCAAAGGCTTTTCCTAAATCTACAAATGCCATGAACGTAGGCCTGTCTTCTCTTGTTCCTACATTCTTTCTAAAGCCAAACTGATACTTTCCTAATCCGCATTATATTTGACGTTCCATCCTCCTATATACTATTTGTATGCATGAGGTACTAAACTAATTGTCCTGTGCTGTACGCATCTATCAGCCCCCGTGTTCTTCGGTATTGAGGATAATTATGTTGTTCCTAAAAAAAAGTCAATTTAATAATTGGAAAAATGAAAATCTAACGACAATTTTTGTTTGTCAAAATAGAATTAATAAAACTTTCGTCTTCAAATAATCATTTCCTACTGTATCACAATGAGCACGTCTTGAAGGGTCAATTGTTTTAATATACAGTATATTATTAGTTGAAATATGTTAATCTGCTTGCCCCTTGGATTAAAGTATGAAAATATATTAAAAAATCGAAGGTAGTTGTTAAATCTGTCATTTCTAGATAAATTTAACTACTTTCAAGTTGGAAGTTTCTGGCTTGGAAAATCCAGCAACGCTCCATTCATGACCAAGGACGCAATCCCAAATTACATCAATAAACTGTATTTGTAATATGTCATTATGTTTACAGTGATACTTAACTGCCAATAAAATATTTTGGGTGAAATTCAGTCCTACGTCATAACGCATAACAGTATGCTTGCCCTATACGTCTCAATTGCCGCCTTCCTTATCTTTAGTTCGAAAAGTATGGCTAAATTGAGGGGAACCCCTACGTTAAATTATTCATATTTGAATAATAAATCGTTTTTCTTATTCATTTTAAAAAGTGTGGATAAAATTAAGGAAAATACTTGTATCGGCAGGAGGTATGACGTAAAATAACAGTATTTTTAATACTTTGTATCTCATGAAAATATTGATGGCCCTAAAAAATTCTTTCCTCATTTTGTCTATATACCTATAATTTAATTGCGAAATAATTGATAAATTTTTTGGCGACTTTGAATCTGATCCGAACATTGCCCAATATTTTTGTATACTTTACATACATTAGTATATAAAAAGTAACTGCAGTATATTTGAAGAAATACTTTTAAATGAATATTTAGATTCATTGGCTTCTGAAGGTATTAAATTTTAAGATGTTTCTAAACCATCCACATCAAATTATTCATTCCAGTAATATAAAATAAATTAGCAACACGGAGACAAGCAAATAATATATTTACCTTAGAATTAAATGTGTCATTATTTTTCTTGAGCGATTAGTTTACGTCTCAAAAGTAACAATTCACAACTTCTAAGTTGCAAAGAAATGGCGTTGAAAACAAAGATATAATACTGTATTATTATTTGAAATAAGAAATATTAATACACATTTTGTTTATTTTGAAGAACGGATGGATTCAAGCTATAAATATAAATGTTTTTCTTCGAATATACGTACTAGTTATATACTATTGTATATAAAGGTTGCAAAATGATTTTATTGGAAATAAGTAGCCATAATCTCATATTACAAATACAGTTTATTGATGAGACTTGGCATTATGAAGGACAGAATCCGCAGAGTGCGTTTGGTGCTTCACTTTGTAAGAAATATTGCCACCTTAATATAATATTAATAATAAAATTTAATATAATATATAATCTGTTGATTATGAAATACAGGCTGAAAATGAATAAACTCAAGAAGGGAATTAAAGCAAAGAGATGGGAATTGAAAAACTGAAACAACAGGTGGGTGCTGCTTCAGAGTTTGAAGAAGAAAACAAGAATAGATTATCGGAGAAAATAGAAAGAAGCAATATGGAAGAAAAATGAACACACTTGAAGGAAGAAATTACTAGTGCAGTCGACGAAAAAGGACGAGGAATAGCTCAGACCAATAGGAAGCATGTATAACACAAGAAATAATGAAAAGGATTGAGGAAAGGCGTAAATATAAGAACGAAAGAGATAAAAATGGTAAACAGCATTACAAACGCACGAAGAATGACATCAATAGGAAGTGAAAAGCAGGCAAAGAGGCATGACTTCAAGAGAAATGCAAAGCGGTTGAGGATTTCATGGTGAAAGGGGAAATAGAGGCAGCTTATAGTAAAAAAAGAAAAGTACTAGCAACAACATCAGAAAAGATAGGAAGCCAATTTTAGATAGAGAAGAAAATGCGGAAAGACGGAAGGAATATCTAGAAGATCTGTATCACGGTGGATATCTAGATAAGTCAGTACTAGAAGAAGAAGAGGAGGTTGATGATGAAGAGTTGGGGGACAAATTTTTAGGTTGGAGTTTGACAAGGCGCTGACAGATCTGAGCAACAGTAAAGCGCCAGGAATTGATAACATTCCAGCGGAATTGATAAGATCATCGGGCGAAGAGGCAATATCATGACTATTCAGGAGAGTTTGCGAAATCTACGAAACAGGAAGAATACCAGAAGATTTTAGAACAACTGATTATCCCTATATCGAAGAAGACTGGGGCTGATTGATATAAGCAAGCAGTACAGGAAATTAGTTTAGGATCTCATTCGTGCAAAATTTTAACGCAAATAGTATGCGAGTTAGGAGAAAATCAGTTTGGTTTTAGAAAGAATGTAGGGACAAGAGTAGCAATATTCACTCAGAGTCTTATTTTAGGAGACAGGATAATTAAAAACAGGCCTACGTTCATGGCATTTGTAGATTTAGAGAAAGCCATTGATAATGTTAACTGGAACGAATCATTAAGGATTGTGAAGATAACAGGATAAAATATCGAGAAAGGAGTTATCCATACCTTCTACAGATGGAAGTCAGCGGTAATTAGAATTGAAGGGCAAGAAAAGAAACCAGAAATCAAGAAAGGAGTAAAACAAGGATGTGTTTGTCGCCCATGCTGTTCAACTTATATTTAGAACAGGCGAAGGAGAAAGATACAAGTGAATATGGAAAGGGAGTCAAACCTCAAGGAGAAGAACTAGAAACCCCAAGGTTTGCTGATGATATTGTGATATTAGGGAAGTCAGAAGAAGACTAGGAAAACAATAAATGGCATGAACGTGGTCCTGGAGAAAGAGTTCAATATGAGTATTAGTAGAGGGAAAACCAAGGTATTGGAGTGTAGTATGGATGGTAGATATATAGTAGACATAAAGAGTAGGACAGAGCAGGCAAGAAAGGCTTTCGGGAAAAAGAGGAATTTACTTAAGGCTAATATAAGTATGAATATCAGGAAATCAATACTAATAATGTAAATCAGATGGTCACCATGCAGACGATGATAACAATGGATTAATCTAATAATCACTCGCAATTACATTCCGTTGCCGAGAGAACATCCGCTCGGCACACGACTCGTTTGGACCTAATCAAAATTTACAGTAACAAAAATAATGTCTGCTAAGAAAACTACTACACCCAAAGCAAATGCCGATTCAGGATGCCGAAATCGAGGTATGTGAAAAGGCAGTTCAATAATTTTTTTTTACCATTATACCTTTACCATCCATTATATTTCTATGGGCTTTGTCAGTGTAGTCGTCGTTACCGACAAATACATTTACCTTGCCGCTTCTAAATCGCTGTGCACACTGGAGAAAACTTCATTTCGATATACACACTGATGAAACATGTTCCACGAAACAACACTCATACTCTCTCATGCCCTATTAATAGTAATGTATTATGGAATAATTCTCTATATTCTGTGTTTTATGAAACATCTTCCTTCAGTGTGCACCGGGCTTAAGTCTTCAAAGGTAAGCAGTTATTGAAACACAAAATTAGTAACACTCTTTCGAGAAAACTCTCATGTCATTAATTATGGTAAGTATAAGTTGATTTATGCAACAACAGTAATGATGTGAAGTCCTCAAATTATCGATTAACTATGCATTGTATAATTCTTCTTCTGCTTTCCAGGATTAGGTTTTTAGCCTGTTCCGGCTTTACCTCATCATATCAACGTTGGTCTTCCAACTTTTGCCTAATGGCTTAAATTCCAACGCCTGTTCTGAAAAACGGTCTCTAGGCATTTTCAATGCATGCTCCTCCGCCTATTTTTGTACTCTTGTTAACTTATCTGCGATCGCATGAGTACATAGCTCCTCTCTTATTGAAGTACTCCTCAATTTATCTCTCCTTGTATACCTCCTTCACTGCTCTAAGAAGTTTCATTTCAGCTGCCTTTATTTGTTTGACCTCTTTGTTACTTAGCATTCTGACCAATACAAAATTGTATGAACTGCCATCATCTTATAAAATTTAATTTGAGTTTCTTTTCTTGTTTACCTTTTATTCTTGTTGTCCCACTTATCATCCCTGGAAATTTCTTGTGATATTTTTATTCTTTTCAAATTCTAAATATTGGAAATGGGATACATGTTCGAGCATTTTTCCTTCTGTAAAATTTTTTGATTTTATTGTATTATTTACTAAGAATAAAATGGTTTTTGGTTTAGTTGTTGAAATTCTCAGGTTATATATTTTACTCAACTTGTAAACCATCATTTCACTATCTTGAATAATAATATGATCATCGGCGAACAGCAATGTGTTTAAATACTCAGAAGGTTCCAGTTTTATGTCTTCCTTCCATTCATTTCCTTACAAGATCATCTATAAGTTGAACAGACTTACACCTTGATTAATGGTCATTTCTTGAGTCATCTATTTCCTTGTATTTATCACAATCCTGGTATTTCTGTATAGAACTCTGAGTAACTTATTAAATGTATGGGAAATCCTCTTCTTTCCATAACTGACCACAACATATCTCTATTAATATGATCGAATGCTCTTTCATAGTTCACAAACGCAAGATGCGTCTCAAGATTAAATTCTCTTCGTTTCTGTATAATTTGTTTTAATGTATAAACATATTCAATACAAGATCTTCCTTTCCTGCAGCCAGCTTGCTCTTCTAACATAACACAATAGGTATTAATTATTCTGCTATAAATTTTGTATTCGGTATTACAGTGATTTATTGCCTGTGTAGTTCTCTAGGTTATTCCTCTCTCCCCTTTTAAACATCAAAATAACCCTGGCAATCTTCCACTCATCCGGGATTTCATATTTTATCCAGCATATGTTATACAAATGTATAATTATTTCATACATAACGTGCTACATTTATACTTGCTGATACACCATTCTCTTAGTTTCAAATAATATAACCAATTTTTTCATAGTTATGTTGATTGAGATTTTTACAGAGCTCGTTGCTTTTTGCTGTCACGATCGGAAATTATACTGCAAAATTTCGTCAACATTGATAATTTTTTAAAGAACCTCTAACATCAGTGCCTATGCAGCGAACTAAACTTCAACATGAACAATACATAAACTCTTCACTCTTTTGATTAATTTCTGGTTTCAAAATGAGCTCTTGACATATTTTTTAAGCAGTTTAAATTATAAACTGCTAAGGGGAATAAACAACTCCTGTTGTGTTTCAGGACCCGGTCCAGCAGCTTATACTCTACCGACAACCGTAGGCTACATTGGACATGACTTCTCTCGATATCGGAATCCAGCCTACACTCTGAGGATCAGGCCTTTCATCACCGGAAAGGGAGTGTATCCAGGACCGAAATATGCTTTGGAGAAGAATCTCACTCGTTTTGGTCCCAATGGAACGCCGAAGTACACATTACGAATTAAGCCAAAACTTCTGGGTGAGTAATGGGGCAAATTTATATCAAAGTGTTTACTAGTAATTTAATTGTTTGATGACGTTTTATACAGTTACGAAATATGATTTATCTGGATATAATTAATCAATGTAATATATATACACGTATATATGATTCTACATAATTGTTTCCGGAATTAATATAAAGCTCCGTAAAGCTGTCAGATACAACATTACGACGCCAGACGAAACAATCCAGGTTCTTTGAGAATAAATGTGAAAAAGGAACTTGCGATAGGTGTTCCCGAGTAATTTTTTCGTTAAATTGCGTTGCGTGACTTGAAAACTTGACGAAAAACATTTCAGAGAGCAACGCGGCTGGATCGAGTTTTGTTTCAACCGTGAGGGAAAACGCATCAGATGTTGAAAAAAGCTGATTTATGTAACAAAGAAAATAACGACTGGTCTCAACGTGCTGCAGATGGGAGAATATCCGCTGATAATGATTCCGTTCAGGATAGCCATAAATGGGTGTAAGGCTAGGAAATGCCACTGGTGATGCGAAGGCGATTCTGGAAAATCGCAAGCAGACCGTCCAGTGCAACGTACTGTGGGACTAATGTGGATTCCTGACTGCGTTCATCATATAATACTTTTTGATTAAAAGGAAAATGACGCTTGCTTAATCCACCTCTCTCTTTGTCAGTCTTTCTATTCCCGAGGACGAAGATTTGACACAGCTAAGGTGAGTCAATCAGAATCGGATTTGTTGTTAAACACCTTCACGAAAATAACGCTGATGGCATCCACAAGAGAACTAATTACGGGAGTAAATATATCCAGGTATTACATAATTTCATTTTACTGTCATACCAATTTTGGTTGGTACCGATAAGTCGTCAAATTCCAACTGGATAAGTGCAGCTTGAGTAATAAAACAATCTGTTAACAGGTAGATGTTTCTCACATGTGCCCTCATTTTATACAGATCCATTCAATACCCCTGGTCCCGGTACGTACAACATCGTGGATTTGCCTGATCCAAGATTTGCTCGTCCTCCAGCCTTTACCATAGCAAGCAAACAACCACCAAGAAAAGTGCTAGAAACTCCAGCACCAAATATATACAAACAACCCCCGACATTTACGCGAGGGTTCCGACATCCTACACTACGAGAAAATCCAGCTTACACAATGTAAGTAACAAGAAAGGGAAACCTTCTGCCTTGATTATTATTATCTGCGAGGAAATGTCTCTTTTCTTCTTCTAATTCAATTTTTATTCCATTAATACATGTTTCCCATTCATTTTTTTTGCTAACTATAATCTTACTCTTCTTATTTAAAATTATTATACATAATTTATCTAAACAGTTTGATTTCAAGTTTTTGTTGACTGTAATTTGATCGGAACGAATTAGCTAACAAGATTTTGTCTTCGGACTCGTGAAAACTTGGATTATTTAAAAAGATCCGGAATATTCCCTTGATCATTAATTCATACGAGTCTAAGGTCAAAATAGCGGAATGTTTTTCTTTGTTCATCAAAGAGGAACTTTTCGCTTACGAAGCCCCTATTTTTTGACAGACCAGTTCAGATGCGACATATAACTTAGCACATTTTTTAGTGTTTTAAGTTCATGGTTGGGGGTTGGTAAATAGATAAGAGGATAGAATCTTATTCGTTTGGGGAATAACTTTGTTGCAGTTAAATTAATTAATTTACGTCACTTTAATGAAGCGCGAATCTACATAAGTCAAGAATGATGTTACCGTACGAGAGGGCGATAACTTTATGATTCTGCTATAGCTGACAGAATCTTGTTTGATGAATATAACTCTGGACTGCATTTGTTGGCACTGTGAGCGAGATCAGCTAGGAATTGTCTGTTTGTTCTCTCTGTTTCCCAGAACTGTTATTCTTCTATTGGTGACTGTTGAACATACATTATATTCATATATAATACATGTCTAACTGTACAATGCTTTTTAACAATATAAAGAGAAAATAATGGCGTTATATTAATAATAACTGCTGTATATTCATCAAGGAATGTACAAGTGCATCACTTGCAGTATACGAATTGTATATAATGTTTCAATATTAATAATAACATTTAGTAATAGTAAACGTTATTAAATTACAATCTAATTACAAGTACTTTTGCGGTGATTGATTACATTCAAGTTTATTTATGTTATTATTATGCTTTAAATTTAGAATTATATTTTTGTTGAATCAATTAACATTACTAGAATCATAAATTGAATATTTATCTAAGTGAAAACTAAAATAATTTGTAACACTTTTCAGCGATATGAGTGACATTTTTTTTATAGCGACGCTCGTATTTTTATTATACACAGTGTGGTATTTTATTTAAGTGACTGTTTTCAAAAAAATATACAAAACTGGTGGCACAATTTACATTGAATTCTGTTAATAATGTTTAGGTAGGCCATTAAGTTAGACATATAAAGTATAAACTAAAAGGTCTTGAAACTAAAAGAAGCTCATATTCCCACGTATTTATTTAAACTAGGGTAGTAGAATAAAATACAAAATGCCTTAGAATTCAGTAAATCATGATGAGCTTCGCGTTTATTGTGAAAATTCCCAGCAGGCTCCCTTTATATAGAAATGTTTCTCAATTTCGACCGCAGTTTTCGCGGCCGCCATTCCTTTTGTATATTAAAAAAAGATTCTTTGGGCGAAAGTGAATTATTTCGTATCATTAAAAGGCTTATTTCGTGCATAATTTGTTTCCAAGCCTCATTTGGTAACATGGCCCAGACAGTTTATCAAACTTAAGCTCATTAGCAAAAGGCGTCTGAAAATGCTTGCAGAAATTATCCCGTAATTTATAATTGCCAATGTTTTAAACAAGAACGCGAGTGACCTATAAAATATGATGGCAAGAAAAGTAGCTTAGTTGTCTGGTCGGAATACTCAATGAATTATTCTAAAAGTGGAACTTATCATGTTGAAGGAAAATGACAGTTTTAATGTTTGAATCGTTTCTTTCTCTCCGCGACGTATGTTAATGTGTTATGGGATGGAATTTTTATGTTATTTACTCTGATTGAAATTATATTTTATTTAATTCTGAGAGATGATATATCTAATTTCATACATTTTGTTTTCCAGAACTGGTTACGGTGGATGGTGTAGACAGAGGCCGACACCAGGACCTGCTGAGTACCTACCATCTTTCTACGACAAACCAAGGGCGCCAAAATACTCCATAAGGCAGTTCCTTAAACCGCTTGCCTCGAAATACCCGAGCCCAGGACCTGCATCACACTTCCCTAACTACAAGAAAATGAATCCTCCGATGTTCTCATTCGGCGTAAAACATACGGATTGCGAAACACCACTTGTTCTACCGCAAGATGTTTGTTGAGTCTCACTCAATTTTATGTAAAACATAAGGATTGCGAAACGCCACTTATTCTGCCGCAAGATGTTTGTTGAGTCTCGCTCAATTTTATGTCCGGCTTCGGGTACAAAGTCTCACAGATCTAACTTATTATTGTTTTTGGCCATAAAAATATTTATTATACCATTTAAGTACGATGAAAATAAAAAGATAGTTCATTTCAATGCTTTTTCAGATTTTGTTGTTAAGTAAACTAAATTTGCTGTAGAATAAAGGTAGAATTAGAAAAAAAAAGTCTTCAATCAAGCACAGTGCTTGGAAATGACACACTACATGGGACATTCGTTAAGTTCTCGGCTTTAACCCAGAGGTGTTGCTAACAGGCACAAACAACGTTGTTCAAGCATGAGTTGTTCAAGTAGATGTGTCAGGTTCCCAAGAATCAAGACCGAGTGAACAATTTTAGTTCTCAATATTATTCGAGTGTCTCAGAAAACCATTTATTTATCTTCAGGAATAGAAAACTAACACTTGGAGCTGAATATAGTTCACTTGGATGCAATTCGAAGCACGATTCATACCCAGATTTTTATTTCTCATGGATTAGCTTTTTCTTTCTTCGTACAGCTTCCACCCGCTTTGACCCACTGTTCAGCCACGTTACATATAAACTGTAATGAAAACCTGAGGAAACTCGGTTGAGTTTATAAATATCCAAATACTAAGAAATTGTTATTCAACCTGAGGAAACTCGGTTGAGTTTATAAATAAGAAATTATTATTCAATCTCTCAAAACTGCATTATCGATTTGTACTATTTTATCCTGGTTCTAAGTAGTTGCTGATGTTCTGATCGCTAAGATAAGGTTCGATCGTATTTGAACTTAACTTCCCACTTCTTCAATATTGAAAACGTTAAATATTCGTCAAGTATATATTTTGTATGTCAGGAATAAAGTTTTATAAAAACAATATTTTTTAATTCTTAAATGACAATTTCTTCTTTTTTCATGCTCTCGACAGATTTAATGAGTATAGCAAACAATTGCGGAATCTATTTAAAAAAATTATTTAACCAACAGATTATATTATATATAATCTTTAACTTAATTTGATAACATGTCCAACAACGCCAAGTTATTTTTTATAATTGTCTATCGGGAAGTGGAGAAGCTGTTGTAACGTAGCTGATTGAAATGAGTTTCAAGCTTCGTATGATGTTTGCGAATATGTTTTGATGACGCTTCATCATGTGGAATGTTCATAAAGTGGGAGACATACCAGGGAGCAGTTGTTACGGTTTGAAGGATCTTCAATTCTACTTGTTGCATAATAGCAATGTGAGACATGGCCGCACATCCACAGAGTTCTATACCAAGTCTATATAGGTTTGTATATGAGTAGTTTGTTTTCCATTTGTGTCTAATCAGCCAATTTAATCGATAAGTTTTTAACGCTATTTTTTTATATGTTCCCTCCATTTAATCTTTATGTCAAAGTGAAGACCAGGATATTTTACTGCTTCAACTTGTGTAATTTCCACTTGAATGAGCTTGACTGTAGTATAATAGGTGACACACGAGAAGATGACAGCGGCAGATATCCGGCAGATTTCTTAAATCTGCCCCGAAATATGAAGGATGTTTACACGTTAATGTAGGTATGCAGACATTTATCGTACGTACAAGATCTGTGCAATACATTTTTTCCTCTGTTTACTGTTTTAGCGATCGAAAAGCATTGTGGTCAGTAATGGTTCCCATACTTAGTGTGTGAGTTATCACAAGCACTAAAATCAAATAATCTATTGAAAGTGTTTGAGAAGTATATCTTTGTTAATTAATTGTAAATATTCTCTAATAATAAATAATAGAGAGCAACGATCCACAAATAGTCGTAGAAAACTGGAGGAAAAAACAGACATGGCTGTATTTAAAGTTGTAATAAAGAAACAAACAGTAGGTTAAAAAATGTGTTGTTCATTAATTCAAAATTACTTGGGAATAATAGCATTGTATTTCAAGTTTAAATTATTGTAGTTCTTCCATTTTATTTAAGAAAGAAACGAGTTATCAGAAATATTCAGACTGTAAATGAGAGTTATTTTAAAAGATAATGCTTTTAAACCGTTTAGAATACAACTCAAATTGATGTCAGCAAGTGAAATAAAATATATTAACTATACGTTTTACTTTTTAACTCCATGATACTAGTGATTTTTCTTTGTTTAATTTTTAGTGGTAAAGCAGACGTTCCATAAATTTAAATTAACACAATATGTGATTTCTTTCAAATTTTTGAACACAAAGTTACCAAAACAACTACAAAAAAGTTTTTAATTGAGTAGTAAGAATAGATTTGCTATTCTTAGTTACGTGACGCAATTAAAAATCATTTCTATCTATAATTACGGAATAATTAAGTCAAAGGACTACTTTATTATAAAAAATTACCAGAAATTACCAACACAGTTAATAATATTAAGAAGCTAATTTTTTAATGATTCAGTGGAATAGCTTAAATAAAATTCAATCCTTTGTGGACGCTCCAATCCGGCCATTGGTCGGTCGATTAGATCTGCCGTAGAAATCTGCTCGTGTGTGGTCACCCAATGTTCTTTTTTAAAGATAAATGTTATATGGGATGATTTCAATCTATTTACTTTTATTTTCCATCTTTTCGGCCAGGTCTCAATTATTGTTATATGTTTGAAAAAAGTAATTTGCTACATAAGAGGTTTATTTAATATAAGAATGGTTGTTGTGCGTACTGGCGTCATTTTTGTGCCAAAAATTTATCCTCCTTCAAAGACTTGCGGAAAAACAAATGCATTTTAGGCTTTTCTAGGGTTGACGTGTATTTGATATGTTCAAGAAATGGGTTACTTCTTACGTTTCAATACTGTTGGGGGTGGGGGATGGCTGTTTGATGTACGTAATTGAATTAGTAATAGTTTTCTTTAACGCGATTTTTTGTTAGTTGGAATCAGTTGTCAACCTTAAATATTTTCTAGTTCTCGTTCTCCTGTTAGTTTAAATAGTTTTAATATCATACCACAGCAGTATAAATTATTCAGCAATTTTTGGCTTTGTTTTGAACTGACTTATTCACGAAGTACCCAGAAGTTTTCGTAAGGCTGACCGATTTCAGTAGGCGAGGTAACATTCTACTTCGCCCGCTACGATGGACGCAATCAGACGTACACAGCTTTCCGAATCGCCGACTTTCATGTACAATGCACAGAGGGAAACACGTGTCATTTCCCTCTTGCGTAAAATTGCTACCGCGGGGTTTATCCGAACTGGGGACAATAATAGATCAGGTGGAAGGTTGCTACTGAGAACGAAGTGCACTCCGGGAAAAGACAAATGCTAACAAGATTTCAGAAAATATGCTCGGGGCTCACTCACGTCACAAGATATGGCGACGAATATATTCGACAAGCGCATGAGCAAATAGGGAGGCGAAAATGTTTTATTTATAACTTTGTAGGAGTATTCCGAGTATGCTAAATCATATTGAAATCCTTCAAGTGCTCTGAAGGAAATGATTAAAATAATTTGGGTGTAATGCATGAGCCTTCCTATTACCATTTTGTCATAACGGTAATTGGTTGAGACGGAAATACGTTAATGAAATTTGGGGAAGGAGAAATTTTGGTATGTGCAGCGTTCATATTATTTAAAACTATTCCTAGAGGCCCACCAAGGACCTTGTGGATATAATTTCAACTTTTATGATTCTGTTGCATTGAATTTTTTTATCTTATCATTTAAATTTAATTTCTCTTCTCCCCTTTAAGAATATTACGATATATATTTGTATAGTGTTACATAGGGTCTCTTTTAGATTCAAGGATATCTGTATATTTTCATTAAATTAAATACCCGTTTCTCTTCCCCGACTTGATTTCCTAAACGTCATTTCAAGCCGTCGGAATGCTTCTCACATATTATCATTTTTCAACATGACAGTAATAACAAGAACAAGAGAAAAAACTTTTTACAATTAACAGACTTCAATGTAATCAGTTTTCCTCGAATCCATTTTTGTTTCACATTTGTGTCGTTCTGATTCACGTTTCTTTTAGACCTAATAAAAGTATGATGTCATCGGTTTTCCATATTGTAATTTTTGAACATTTTCGTAATTACGATGGTGTTATAAGTAAAGAAAGCGACAATTCTCGTTTTTCATCTCCAAACCGACATGAATGAAAGTGCAGATCAACTGGTGAACGACCCCGACCATTGTGCTGAAACGGGGCTACCAGATCGATGTTCAGAACAATTTCAGATATCGTCTCACGATAGAACTTCAGATAGCTCAATGTAATTGAAAAGGACACCTGCCAGATATTTCTGACAGTTAAAGGGGATGTTGAACGTAATGATAGAATAGAATAATGGCTAGACATATTTTTCCTTTCTGGTAAATTGACTTCATTTACTTGATCCGTTATGCTCAGTACAAAGAGTGTTTTCCCAATCCAGGCTTTAAAAGAAGGAATATGAAAATAGCATTGTTAACACATTAAAATTTCAAAGGATCTTTTTCTTTGTGATTGCCTTTACCCGCGGATTTGTTTTAAATTCCAGGCTTTTTAGACATTGTTCATCGTTCTAAAAGTAGATGAAAAAATTGTTTATTTTCTTTTCAGTCTAAAGCTTTCATTACATATTAAAAGTCGAGAATGCCCCCAGAGAGCCGCAAGACTTTTCTGCCTTTTTCCAGCCCACCTCCTTTCCCTTTGCGCGTCATTCTGCATCCTCCAGTTTTTCCTCTTCTTGACTTGAATTAAATTTCTGAGCGAGACCACAGTTATCATCTGAGTCGCTTTGTATTACTCTAAGTTCATTTCACAGTGGGGAAAATGCAAGCAAGTAATAAATGTAAACTTCACACAAGTGAGGGGGCCATATTCTTGTTTACGGAACTGGCTAAAATGATGTTGCCGTATACAAGTTTCATAAGCACTTAATGGCATTCTAAGCTTCTGCCTTACACTGTGTAATGGAAGCAGTTCATTGTATTCTCTGCCGAAAATGTGGACGGTCGTGTAGCAAAGTATCCCCTACATCTTGTGAAAGTTTCATTTAAAATTTACTGCTGTGACACTTATAACAGACAAATGCATTAACCGAGACTTTAAATGATTTTCGGTGGTTCATATGCTGGTTCAGGCTCAGAACAAAAATGATTAAAAAGTATGAATAAATATGAAAATTGGCGCGTAAATTTATAATTTTACTTTACTTTTATTTTTAAATTCTTACTTTATAAAATATTTTTCAAATTAATGAACAAAAATGATGCCAGATTAATTTAAATATTTAAAGGAATATAGCTAGCTTTACTATTGTATTTTAAAGTAACAAATTATTAGAAACAAAAGTGCGCGCTGTGGATACTACATTTAACATATTAGTAAATTTTGTTGCTTTTTATGATCATAGCCTCACGATAACTATTGAAAAGGAATATTAATTTCATGAAGTACAGTACGCGACAGAAATATTTTTTAGAAAAACAAAATGATGAAATGATAAATAGTAACAAGATAGAAAAACAATTTTATTAGCATAAAATTAACTGTACAGTTCAAAATTAAGTTCATCAAAGTCTGTTCAATGCACTCAACAAATAAAGATCATTTTAACGCTGTGTGATGTATAAAGTCAAGTTTTATCTTGAGTTTCCTTTAGGCAGGGATTTAAACTAGTGGAAATTATCAAAATATAAATGTGAAGTCAACGCTGAAATTGCTTAGACCGAAGCACTTCTCAAATTTAACTTTAGAAAGTATTAAAGAAAGGAAACATTTTTAAAGTTAATGTTGACAGGCATTCGTAAGCAAATGGTTATGGGTGGACTCTGGTTGTTTTTGTTCAGCAAGCAAACTTTTAACTGCTGGACTCTGGATCGATTCCTTGGATGTTGGTGAATCAGCAATAACCTTAGCAAAATTTTCTAATGAGGAAGTTGTTTCCGTAAAACAGATAAGCGATGTCCAAGGGTACAATAAAAATCAACACAGCACCTCAGTTCTATGTAAACTGAAGCACAATTTAAAAAAAATAGTTACATAAAGCGTCGCATCTCTCTTCGCAATTTCCTCGCATTGACTCATCAGCAAATCAGGATGTTAGAATTTTATTCCACCAGTAAATTTTCTGCCAGTCAAAATTACCTTATCCCTTCTCCCACGAAGAAGTCCGTTAATTTAGTTCAGCCGTTAAAATATATACTGCACACGACATTCAGTAACACTGTTATCATTGGCGTAATTAAATTCAACAAATCTCATACCATTTCAAAATTGAAAGTTGTTTTTCAAATAGTGAAAAATAAACCAATTTATAATTAAATTTATCAATTAAACAGGCCCCATCTAAGTTTATTCCTAATTAAACAACAAATATAGCATGCCGGTGCTAAAATTAATTGCATGTTCAAATTTATTCAAAATTCTAATTACCTCATTACATTGTACATATACATAAGTTATATATATTCATGTATAAGGGTACTATTAGTTAATAGTTTTGCTTATGCGATACACTTCTAAATTATTTTCTATTATTGATACGAATTTTTTCTTAAATGATAATACACATTTAATTATTGCTCTCCGACTATTCCTGTTAGGACAGGGTTGTCTTAGAAATGATAATGAAAAATTATAGATATTTAGAATCAGTATCGATTTTACAGACTTATAAATATCCTTCATATGCTATTAAAATGCGAATTTGTCAAGTAGACTGTTATGTTACCCTCATCCATTCCAAAACAAAGAAGTTGTTAATGAGCTTGAGCTGGTAAAGGTAAAATTTTATTGAAACAGACAAGTTCCGATAACTCTAATTCCATGTTGGCTAAAGTTTCGCAACCACAAACCAGCGAAACCTATGAGACCCGATTACAAAAATATTTCTTTCTCTATTAGTTTTTCGGTGAGGTCTTATTACACCCTGTATATTGCTACGACTGTGTGGAAATAAAGAATAAAGGTTATATAGAAAAATAATTCGCAAATAATACATAAGAAGATATTTTGATATTTAATTTTGCTTATACGTGGATATATCTCCTAACTTAATATTTAATTTGAGAGAGTCTTGGTCTTTATAATTTTTAGAAAATGCTGTGTGACTTAAATCATCCAGTTGTTTTTCTAACAGTTTTCAATCTGCTCTTTGTTTGGTAAAAAACTTATTTTTATGTACCTTACGAAATCAGAATACTTTGTGCTTTAAAAGTTTTCTTCCTTATGTTAGTATTTTCCAGAAAGTTCAATTTCTTTTCAGTTTAACATACACTAAAATATTGTTTAACTTTCATCCCTGCATGTGCTTCATCATCGGAAATTTTGCATTTCCTTTCTACTTAATTTCCAGTGATTCTATGTGACCTTAAAACATGACTTGGCATCAAACCATAACGCTCTCTGTCGCCCAGAAGAAAGTTCCCCATTTTATTTCAGGACGGATTAAATTCAGAAAATTAAACGAGAATATTCGGAGACAGGTGTAGCATATGCAGATGCATATTACTGAGGCGCCATTCAGTCACAAAAATCAGTTCCTGAGAGCTAGGAACAGGAATTAAGACTATTTGGCCTCCGAAAGTGAGGACCCGCGGTAGCCTAAAATTAATTACGATTCGTGTAGACACGTCTAAGAGGTGACAAGGAGGTACAAATGTCAGTGTACATTAGAACTTGACGGAAAGAGGAAATCGGGAGAAGAGTGTGTCAGTGTACGTTTGAAGCTGAAAGGAAGGGATATTGGGCAGACGAGAAATGCAGTCAGTTTGTGTTTGAAGTTGGAAGGGGCGTGGAAGTCGGGAGAAGTGAAAGGTAGAGGTTTTAGTCGAAATTTTGAAGTAATAAGTATTTAAGAAGTGAAAAGAAAAGCGTTAAATAAATTATCGAAAGCAAACACAATCTGCACAAAAATATATGTCTGCCAAACGACTCTCTGCTGGGATATTAACATCTTCGCTGAGACTCGAGACTGGTTTTAATCGTCGCTGGACGGTGCAAAAATCTCCTGTTTTCCGCCTGCCGAGATCACACCCTTTTGTGAGAAGAGCATCGCTACAACTTGATAGAAATCCACGTAGGCAATCCCTGAGTAATAATAAGCGAGATCTCTTATATAAAAATACCCTGCGATAAGCAGTTGCTATTTCAACATTTCAATGCCCTTCAATTCCACAATGCTATTATTATATAGTACAGAACACAATTAGGGATTTGTGTTAGATAAATATAAATAAACAAAAAATTCCAACTAAATTTTGTTTACATTCAAAATATTTAGCCAATCTACTAAAACAATTAATCCCCCGACTCGGCATCTTTTCCAGTACCAACATCGTAATCCTAAATAAGGCTAAATATTTTTCATGATCCCTGATCAATCGACTAGGTTTATAAATTTCTCCTGTATTTTTTATAGAGATTGCGAAACGTGCATTACTCTAGTGTATTATAGATTTATATACAACGTTGCTTTTTAATCATATACACAGACTTTTAAGTTTTCTGAGAGCTAAGTCGATCATAAGTTAAACCCCTGTATCTGTCAATTACAACGACTTTATGGTGTTCTTTGCTTCACGGAATTACAAAAATCAGACTGTAGAGACGATCAGAGACCAGAGACTGGTGGAATAGCAATGGAATAAGGTGAGTGGAAAACGCGTGGAAGATGAGAGGCTGAAAAATAAGGGATCACTTTTGATTAAGCATTTTATTTTAACTTAACTCTCAGGGGAGAGAACAAAGAACTAATATTTGACAGAGAAAAATGTTATAACTTACGCATCGAATGAAGAGATGAAAGGATATTTTAACGAGAATAAAAGCGATTTATGCCGACAATGGCTCCCATCGAATGCATACGGCTTCGCCATTTGGGTGAAGAACTGTCCCGACGTGAGTGCACGTTCCAGTTCTCGGTGACCCGGTCACGTAGTTCCCCGGGGAGCTCACAGATGGGGCGACCCTCGCTTTTGCCGAAAATAGTTTCGCTGCATGCTCGCCCGACCTTTCAGCACGTCGTTGCGTGAAGCCCGCAAAGAATCCCTTCGCACACGTACACGCATTCCTCGTATTCCATGCAGAGATGTTCGAGCTTTCTTCCAGAAAATAGAATCCATGAAGAGAGAAAAATAAACTGACTGAAAATGGATGGCATGCTTGGAGTCGAAATTGCTTCTTTCTCATATGACTCACTTCTACATTCACGTTTCATTGGTTCTTCAGGGCGAACTTCAGTAAGGGAACTCGTAATAATATAAAATGATAATATTAATTCAGAAAAATACAAAACACGGCGGGAGTATGGCATATATTATTACCGATTAAGATTAATAACAGACGTGAACCGTCCTACAATGTTGAATAAAAAATGGATGGAAGACAGAAGACCTGAATAAACACATATTCAAATTTTGTTTGGATGGTTATATAATGAGCCGATATCAGTGATTCAAAAATTCATTGTCCCTTCTCAATTTGAATTTCTGATGAGAAAATCGTGGAAATGGACTGAAACTGAATGAAACTTAATTATTCTTATCTTTACCATTCTTAATGATTAAATGAAGGTATGTAATGAGATTTTGCATAAGAAATGTGACTCCGTGTGGGTATCAATTATAAAAACTTTATTTGTAGGATATCAAACTTTTTTAAATCACACCAAATTAGAATATAAATGACAATCATATTTACAAAAAATAAATTTTTCTAATAATAATAATTTTGGTACTTACATAGTGTGCTTCAGAAAATAAAGCTTATGAATTTGTTTGAGCCTTAGAATTAGATATATTTTTTCTTCTAACGCTATATTTATAAAAAACAATATATATATATATATATATATATGATTAAAGATATAATTAAATGGACAGCCAATACAAAATTTTACGAAATTGTTAACTTACTTTCAACGAGTAATGCACTCTATTTCAAGTAAGTTAGATTTATTACAATGTTATCATCAAATTTAGGAAATAATAATAGTAATAAATAATTATGCAACGAATACTCAGATTAAATTCTAATATAAATTAATTACAATCATAGACGATAAATGAATTGAACTAAATATATAAATTTTTATATTTTTTAGTGAAATTTCTAGCAAATTGGATGTATTGTTTATTTTTTTACAATTAAATGTCATATTACTTGCTTATTGAATTTTTAATGCTTGTCCTGAGAATTTAAACCTTAACATTGTACAAATTTGTGAACTTACATATAAATTTACTGTTATTTTGACATAAATGGTGACAGTTAAATTTCTTTTAATATAAATAAGGGCAAAGCATCTTGATTAAATTTCATCTCGAAATCAATAAGAAGAATATTGCTAAAATATATTAAACTAAATATTCTGAATATCAATGTTTTTAAAGAAAATTTGAATATAATGTCAAAATAAAGTGTAATACCTTTTTTTAAAAAAAACTATTAAATTTATAAGTTATAAACTAGCATGCTTATACAGGTTTAATAATAGATATTATAATCAGTAATGATAAAAATTGTTAAATGATTTGCAGAACATATTACATAAATAATTTTTTAAGGAATCAAAGCACAACTTTAAGCAAGCTTCATTATAAAATGAGAATTATTGATTTGAACAAATGACTGTCCGTTAAAAAATTGCTCGTCTCTTTCATTGGAATCGTAATGTTTTTGAAGATAACTAGATTAAAAATTTAAGTAATATTGATATTTGTATATCATATGTCAAATAAATTTTGTTAACCTAAAATTCCACTGAAAATGTAAGGATAAATATTTTAGAAAGCTCTGGAGCAAATATCAATTTATTTCCAAAATCAGACCATGATGATATAAGAATTAAATTATCACAAATGTTCTATACAGCTGACAAAATAAAGTTTATATCACCCAGATATTAAATAATATTTGTGTAACAAAAATATATAAAAAATAATCTGAAGATAATTTTCACTACATATATACATACTAGAAATATCAAAGTATCTTATTTACTGTGAGATGAGGTTGAATCTAATAGTAAAATATACTTAAACACAAAGTCTCACAATAACTATTAGCAGAGTTCATTTTAAATAATTTTCTATTATCAAATAGAAAAAAATTAACATTCACAGAACATATTTAGCTCTGGCAACAATATTTATCGTGCAATATACTTTTCATTTTAAATTACTGAAGGAGGAATGATAAAGAATGAAAACAGAGCGAACTAAAGAAATTAATACAAAATACAGTACAAATTCAGCATGTTCGAAAACTAGTAACAAAGACGGTTGACAGGATTTGATTTTCACAAATTCGTCACCATTTTATTTTGTTCATGTTTAAGGTTGCTTTATGTGTGTTTGTAAGATTATTCCTGAATAATGAAACCGACCCTCGTATAGGAACATTTTGGCGTTTCTGACGTCCGAACGGTGATCGTTGAAATATTGCAGTGTTAATGTAAGTTAAAGTAGTTCGTCCAGAAAACTCGTCATGAAACAGACGGAATTGCTGCAAAACGGGCTGCAAATGTGGGCTTGGAGGTAAAGATGGCTTGGCAGAGATCCAGTAACTGACCATGGCTTCGATCGTCCCACAATCTTCTCTCGCGGCTCTGCAACTGACTCCATGCAACCAGAGATGCTTCAATTACTCACTAAAACATGCAAAACGTCAACATACATATATAAAAATTGCTATAAAACTTAAGAATTTTAATTAATACTACGAAAGAAGGAATACCTCTGATATTATTTGCAGGAACGTACCAAATATTCCACAAGTTAAATGGTATCAATTAAGAAATACAGAATAGTATAAATTTGTTCTTAAATAATATTATTACATTACATATTAAACTGCAGCGATTTTTGACGTGGCGAGCGTTGGCTTCGACTTTTACACATATAAACAAAAATATTATTTCAAAAATATTTTAGTAATTTATTATATATTTTTATACAAACTACTTACACATTTGAAAACTTTAAGTAAAAATGTGTTTCAAACAAAAAGGATCACTTGGAACAATCCTTATTATTTTTTAAATTGACGTAATTCAATTATATTAGGAACTATCAATTTTTTCCTTTTTAGTTTCTAAACATATATATTTGAAACAACTTTACTGAAATATAATAATGGTGAAATCCCTATGTTTTATAAGTCACAAAAATTAATTAACCAAAACTTATTCTTTTGGCGATATAAATTTCGACGTGGCTAAATTTAAACCCAAGTTCTTGACTCATTGAAAATTTTTTCAATGTAAATTTCGACAACTCGTGGATGTAATAACATCCGAGTGTGTTTGGTTGGTACAAGAGCAAAATAATTGTTGAACTTTGGAATTCCGAAGTTTTCAATTATACATATTATATATATAATTTGACAAATGGGGATATGTACAATAGATTTAAGATTGGATTAATGTAAAAAACAAATTTTTTATATTGTAAAAATCCCATAATTTTTCTTGTAATGTTTCAAATAATTTGTATTTTAAATTTGTAGATGACTATAGCAATGCCGAAAGCTCCTGCAAAAATGAACAAATTGGAAATCAAAATTAATTTACTATTTTGGTTAGTTAATTAGTGTGACTGATAAAACATAGGGATTTCACCATTATCATATAAAGTAAAGAATTTTCCCAAAAATTAAAATATTCCTTTAATAAATCTTCTCTGTAATTTTAAATATTCAGAGAAATAAGATGCGAAACAACCGTTTAATATACACCTTAATTGTGTAATGAGGTAAAATTAAGAAGAGCTAATATTTGTTTGGAATTTTAAGAGCCATGCCTTGCTGGGTCAGACTCGGTAAGTAGGGGTGTCCGGGGACGTATTATGAGACATAATTCATTGCGGACCTTTTATCTGAGTGTTTTGTGAATGGAAAATTGAGCGAACAGCGACAGAGACAATTGATACAGGAGTATTTCTGGGGTCGTAGTTTGGAAGATAAAAAGTGAAGTCTTTTCTTTCAGGAAAGTTAAGTAACTGTAAGCGGATAAACTCTGCGTTATTCCTAATTCTGGAGATTAAAAACTAAGGAAAAACTATTTACATAAACTTTCCCGAAAATTACAATCATATCTTGCCACTGCATTAATATTTTTCAATTTTTTCCATACCGTGAATTACCTTGACGAAAAGTGTTCATACAAAGTTGTTTTTGTTCCCTTCAAATTTTACCACCAATAATTGTGTATTTTCTTTTGTATTCTCGTTTTAAATTTTATATTAAAAATTGTATCAAGTAATTATTCATTACTATTATTGATACTGTACTAACTTATTGGCTTTAAACTCAAAATCTTATGTGATAGTAAAAAATATATTTTAAATGAAGACTTAAACATCGAATCATTAATGCACACAAACACAGATATATATATATATCAAACAACTAAATTGTAACAAGGTGAAATAATTTGTATTCAGATGTACTCAAAATCATAAATAACGCGGATTTACTCACTTATCGAATTGTGTCTATATGGAAACATTGTGTGGTATTACCGTGACATATCGACGTTCATGGTTACAATTTATATGACAATATCCACCAATAAAAACATTATTATTAAACATGAGATTAAGTGTATTGAGTTAAAGGATTTAAATGAAAAGACACCTAATTTTGTGTAATTGTAGTTGACTAAATATTGAATGAAGCGAAAAACAATTAAATGAAGCGGCACTAATCATTACTACAAATTGTATTTACATGAAATTTTCTAATTAAAATAATAATGATTCAGTAATTTATTAACTATGATATCTTGAAAGAGAACGGATATGTAAATACACAAAAATTAATAGAATTAATAAAATCAGATTAATTTATAATTTGTGCATGACTGTCCTACCTTCCCCGCTTCCATATTTAAATTCAATGTTTTTCAGATCTTACCAACACTATTACCTGAAAACTATGTTGTTCTTATCAGACAACTAGCGCTGTTGATGACTCATTGTTAGGAATGTATTTCACCGCGGGTATGGATGAAGTCGTTACAGCACCGACTTTGATTGTACAATACATTATCCTCCATAATGGCGGCAGGATCTATCTCATTTCTTTCCCGAGCCAGTAACGCGCAGAGAAGATAAAGGAGATAACATGCTAAGGGTAAGCCGCCCATTTGTAGCAATGGCGTCCAATTCCTTTCCCTGCTTTCACTAGCCCATTCTTCACTACAACGCCTTTCTTTTACTTATTTCACGGATGCCCAAAACATCGCGTACACATAATTCACTCTCGGATTCCTCTCCGCTCTCAGAATTTGCAACGCGCTTTACTCACGGACTATATATTTATAACAAAAAAACCAAGTCAGAAATATCGGGTGTAAGTTTCTGCCTCTCAGAGAGGCCCCGAAATTAAGCCAGTCCATTGAAGTTATTCCATAATTTCATTTACAGATACTAAGTGTTGCCATCTAGTTAATTTATTTTTAATTAAGATCTCGACAAATTACAATGTACACTAAGATTACATTTAAAAGCATCGTCGTACAAATGAAGCCGTGTGGGAAAAGAGAACGCATAATTCATTTAAGCAAAATAGATCAACTAAATTAATATCAAATTTAGCATGGCTTTTGTAATAAACGGAATATCGTTGCAGTTTCAATTAGTGATTTAATTTTACTTACAAACTGTGCTATTAATACAGTGCATCTCATTTGCAGGACACTTTGTTGAGAAAAAAGGACTTGTATTAATTTAATGCATTATTTAAACCATTAAATTGTATAGTTTTCTTTTTAAAATTTCCTTTACGTGCTTAATTAGCTTAATAGCATGTGTATTAAATTACACAATCCCTTAGATGGATTCACTCATATAGTTGGGTTATCTTTAATTTATTTATAATTTTTTTATTCATATATCGTTTAATTTTCTCATTTTTGTATTTAAGTTTTAATATTTTTACACTCACATTAAACTGCATATAAATAAATAAAACTTTTTGTGTTCAATATTATGATTCATAAACAATTTTTACGCGTGTTTTTCAGGAGTTATTTGTTTTCCCAATTAAATATTACTATATTTTTGACTTGTTACACTCAAAAGATGACCAACTGGATAAATGGTTCACAGATTTTATAGTCCTTGAATGTTCTCTCAGAACATTGTCATTAAGTTAATTATAAAATATACTAAATTCGGTAATTTTTAAATAATTATCGAAGTTTTTAGAAACGCGAAATACAGAGTGAATTTACAAAGATTACATTTTTATTTCTGAAATTAATTGGTAAATTGATTAGAAATATATTTACATCGATTCAGTCGAAATATCTAAATCACATTATAAATTATAAAACACGGTCTGGTCAATACATAGCTGGTTTACTAATTGGATGCTCCGACCGAATTATTAGTAATTTACTCGCAACAGCTATTTATAGTTTAAACATTTCCTGTATCCAATGTGGTACGTATCCCTGTAATGCGGGTTTGCCTAATCTCAAAATCCCTTATGTTGGACTTTTTTAAACACTATTTTAAATGAAACCCATATTTTTTATTATTATTAGTAAGATATTATATGACTGTTTAAAATATATTATCGGGCACTAAATAAGAAAAGACATTATATTTTTATTACTAGTATTGGCATGGTGCTCTGTTATTAGAACATTAGCAAACTGAAATGCTTGTATTCCACGTTAAGAACAACCTTATTTATATTTAATTTAAAGTTTTATACTCCCTATTTGCCTTACTAGAGATCAGTAGTTTACGTATTTTGGTACTGTACATACTAATTTTAAAGGTTAAAGATATAGTTACATATTTGTGTAATAAAAAAGTTATATTATTAGAATTTAAAGTGTTTCGTCGTCGGTTAATAATGAATCTATTTTACTACTATATAAGGTAGAAGTTTTTCATGATAAAAACATACATTAATATTAAAAATTGAACAGTTATCGAATTAAAAATATGTCTGGGGTTAATAAACAATATATTCTTCTTTTACCTAATTTATTTGAGTTCACATGTCACAAAAGAATGGCCCATAATTCAAGCTATTTGGTGTTCCCTCTATTAAAATAATAATAAATATTAAAATATAACGGATTAAGGGACATTATATGATCACGAGAAACAGTAATAACATTATAATGCTACGGAATAATTGTACTATGACTTATAATGTAGTTTCCTTTTTTGGAGTCTCATATTTTCTTGGTTTTTCAGCTTTCGCTTGAATATGCTACCTTCGCTTCTTTCAATCCATGCACTTTCTTGATGACCACTCTAGGCAATGGGAAAAACAGAGAATGGTTTACGAGAATTTTTGTTCATTGGCGTGAATTAATAATGGTTATAGCTTTAAAACGTATGCACTTTTGTCGGGTTTTATTTTATTTATTCATTAATATATTGTGAGTTAATTAATATTTATTATTTTATCGAAATAAATTATTACTTATTTAATATTTCGCATAGTTTATTTACATAAATGTATAAAGCCACTGAGAAACACGCGACACCAAATATTTAATTGTATTTTAAGAATTTAACATGCAACACAAGATTAAATATTGTCACCTACTGGAGTATTACAAGTAATTGAATTGATATATGAAAAATTTACGGATTAATGACTATTGCCCACTTTATATGTTTTACTTTCGGTTAGATTACCAGTAACATGTATCAACACTGTTTTATATTGATTGGTTGCTGGTATTACGCAGACTTTTAAGTTTTGTGAACATACATTCCTTCACGTTGTTGATAATATAATTATGGATAATATTAAGTGATTTCAACGAAGCCAACATCTCCTGCACGTAGCCTCTTGTTGCATTATCATCTTGGAAAGTAAAAGTTAATTTATCATCGCCGTGTTACGTCATGAGTGCGTAAACTTTACGGCTGACTGCTAGCTAATTTGACATCCTGCAAGCACCATGACTCGTGGCTAATGTGGGGAATATAATTAATGTTCCCATAACGTCCTTCCTTCAGGGAATATCTGACTGAGTTTGAATAGATTCCGATGTGTTACCACCGTTGATAATGCACCATATATTATCATACGCTATAAGGACGTTTAGTTAAAAAATCATGGGATGAAACTGAAACTATTTTCATATAAATTTATTTCCAGGTATGAAAGTTGATGCACCTTTTTTTTATAAAAAACCTGTTACGAAACAAATGTGGTCTTTACAAACTTAGAAAATTGTAGAATTAAATTTTCAACGTAAAGATGGTTTCCCCTGGAGTAATTGAATATTTCGGCGTTGAAAGATTACATTTTAACTGAACACATTTTACACTAATAACGAGTAACTGGATTCACGTTCACTCATTGTGATTTATTTTTAACGTTTAATAATGATTTAATCAGGTACACTGTACCTTATGTGTGTAGTAAGCTAGTGGCGTTGTACTTAATTTCTTAATCAGAACGTATAACTTTCTAAAGAAGTTACAAGCCACTGTTATTCTTATTGCATAAACCTGTTGTGTTTATATTAAATTAATGGTATGCTTTTTCGTAATATAATGAAATATTTTATTTTTTAACGGCATATATGATTTTTTGTAGTGAAAAATTTTAAGAGTTGTACACTTTAATGGGTTATACATTTTATATAAATTTACACACTATTTTTTTAAACAAAATAAAAACATATTTTACTCTATATACTTTCAGAGTAATAGGTGGGTACTAAATCGGAATAGTATATTTTATGGTATAGTTTATAAATAAACTGACAGAAAACAAATATAATTTAAAAAATGGAAAAGCTTTCGCCACATTTTTTCCTCATTTTAATATTTCCTGAATTCCACTTTCGGATTGATCATGATTTTTTGATTTCCTTTAAGCGTGTTTTTTAATTTTTTGTCATTCTGGTTCTAATTTATTGTAATTTTTTCGGGTACCACCCAGAAAATCTGAAAATTGGTTTAATTCAACTGTTTGTTTCAAAATAAAATTCAAGCGGCTAATCAACCTTTGAGACATCTGTTATTTTTTCCATCTTTCTTCGGAATAGATGCTTCTCAATTAACTAAAATACGATATATTGGCCAAAAGTCTGAAATACATTTAAAATTACCTGTAACATTTACCTCGTTTAATTACAATTTTTATCGTTACACGTGAAATAAATTCAAAAAACATTTAAGTAAATTGAATTAAATAATTACTCAATGTCTAGGAAAAAAATACATTGACATTAAATTTAGGGTTCAAACACTGTGGCTTTCTTTTTATACACTAGCTTTATAATATGTACATTTTACCAGGTCCTAACATAAATTTAAATGAAATATGAGCTTTCTATTTCAAGCAAACTGATTGAAACAAAAATTTGGAACCCTCGTGAACGGAAGATGAACATAAAAGGCACTTACTCGTATGTCTACAGTTTTTTTCTCCTAGCTTGGAATTACGCCTGGGTCGTTCGGGGACGATTTACCATGGAGAAGGCGGACGTTGTAGCCTTCCTAAGTCATTCAGCGTTGGTAAGAATACGACGTTCAGAATGGCAGCTTGTTCTACGCTGTTTACCCTCCGTCCCCCAGTTCTCACTCAACGACGCCCATGTTCGGGCCATGTGACCATTTTTGGCCAATTGTTCCCCACAAATTCCCCTGTTTTCTATTACTTTGTCTATAAAACTGTCTCCCGCAGAATATCTTTCGATAAAAGCATCGAAAAATAACTTTGTAGGGAATCCCGTCCCATTCTGCCCGTGCCTTGCTGTCACCTCAGAAATTCCCATTAATGAATTCCAAGCAATAAATCAATTACCTTAATAAATTAATTAAAAGGGGGTGCCAATGTTCAATTACTGGGTAAGGTGTCATAGGAAGAAGAATGAAACAAAAGTAATTAAAAACGCGATACATACTATATAATAAAACGTTTCATATCAAATTATGATTAACCTTTTTATTATAGTGGTGAGAAGTTAAGTGATTATCATTACTTTTTGTCTCTTCATCAGACGCTGCTCATTTGTCAAAAATGGTATATCTGAAGATACTTAGGGGGGACACGGCGAGACGGACTTTTGCATCCGATCTGTTTGTATACTGATACATTTCTAAAACTATGAAAATTGTGTCATACTTAGATTGTTCGGATTAAATTACTCATCCATCATTAGTAGTTGGTATAAATAGTTTGGACTTCATTTTGTAGCTTCATGACTTTCTAATTTTAGATATGCCACATTTGAAATTATATGGAGATATATGACGCTGTTTACACATTAATAGCGCCTACAATTCTTCGCTTATTCATTTCTGAACTAAATTTCATAAGGAGAATGGAACAAGGCCGTTCCCGCTGGCCCTGGGGGGCGATTAATTTTTTCCCCAGAACAGATTGTTGTGTTGGCCCCGTTTCCCCGACGGCAGCCAGGAGAATCTCGTTACCTGTTGGTGCTGCAGCTGTCATGGGGCAGACAAATGGCCCGTAGAGGGATGCGTCCAAAGTTATCTAGTGCGGCCTCCCTCATACACGTCTCCCCGAGGGCGCATAATGCTGCCAAAGGGAGGAGCGCTGCTGCTTTCGACGTCCTCAATGCATCACATCGTCAGTGCCGTGGCTAATCAATCGACCCTTTGCAGTGCACCAGAAGTGCGGGCGCTGCTGCGACGCGTCCCTAATAAGCTACAGACAGGGTCGCGGCTATTCAGGGCTCCGTCGACAATCCCACCAATGTTCTCCCCAAATAGCGCGACTATTGTGTCACATCAAGTACTAGCAACACACATTATTCTCACAATAGCAACAGAATGGTTAAAGGACAGCCTGACGCCCACGTAACATACAACCGTGACAATAAATACTCACTAAATCCCTAAAAAAAATTAAAATTTCACCACAAATCATGTCTATAATATTTTAAATCCATTACAGCAACGTGCGGGCATCTAACCTATAAAATCAGTTCTTAAGCTTTTAAAAAAACTCGATAATGCCCTCAAGAAGTCATTAAACGTTTAGCTAAGTTCAAACAAATTGGTTGTGAACTTGCCAACTGTCTTCCGGTATCAACTTTTCTGAATTCGCGAACCAAACATATTTAAAGACAAACTTTCCAATCTCATTTCCACATTAATTTTACAGACTTTAATTACTACGCCTGTATTTCACATACAAACGTTCCACTGTAAATTTAATTATATTTTTCTGGTCATGGTTTTTAAAAATAAGACAAGTCTACTTCAACGCATTAGTATCATCTCTCGATGTTCAAGCTATCGATATGTTTCGATGTAACGAGAAAACTTACTTCCGTCTGTAGCTCTCTTCTATTATTAATAGTAGAACCTTTAACTGGAAAGCTGTATATTAAAAATATCACGAATGTCAACCAGACACGCCCGGTAAGCGGGAGGTCCTGGGTTCGAATCCCATTTTCGGTCGACATTTTTCCATTCTGATCTTGTAAATTTACCTTTACGCTCTTTATCTTAGCTTCGATTGAAACATCTCTCCTCCCCATGATTTCAATTCCATGCAACTATAAATTTACACAAGGACCATTGTTCACTGAATTCCTAGAATTAGGTTGTGGAGAATGTGATTAGTAAATATTGGGTGAGCCTAGCTTAGGTTTCAATCATGGAGGGACGATGACTCGGACTAGCTTAGTGGTAGGGAACCCGCCCGGCAAGCGGAAGGTCTTGGTTTCGTATCCCGGATCCGGTTGACATTTTTCCATTTTAATCTTCTAAATTTATCTTCACGCTTCTTATCTGAGCTTCAAATAAAGCATTTCTTCTCCCCTTGATTTTTACTATAAATTATTATTTCCATTCAAATATGGAGCATGGATAATGAGGTTGGGGACTCTCTTCTCGCTCTGAGGAAATTTTTTAAGTACATAAACGTGCGATCCCGATACTGCGACAAAATTTATAGACAAAGTAGTAGACCTTCTTAAAAGCGATTGGAATTTTAAAATTACCTAGAACATACATTTTGGAAGATCTAAAATTTGTAAGATTTACAGAGACTTTTGAACACTGTTCTTGACAACCTGAACCTTCCTCATCAAGATTTATACTCACTAATGCTTTGAAGTAGACTTCGTTTTATTTTTAAAAACCGTGACCAGAAAAAATATAATTAAATTTACAGTGGAACGTTTGCATGTGAAATACAGGCGTAGTAATTAAAGTCTGTAAAATTAATGTGGAAATGAGATTGGAAAGTTTGTCTTTAAATATGTATAAGCCAGGATAGATGAAATGAGTACATAAACAATATATAACTCATAATCACTAAAGGAATGTTTAAAACAGCAAAATATTATAAATAATATAAATGAGCATAATAATTTATTTTTATAATATATAAATATTTATATTAACATTGAGTATTACGGTTAATTTGTGAAAGTATAAATGCAAATAGAGTTGGAATTTTGATCCTAGCTTCTTTAACATTATTCAGGTAGAAATGCCTCATAAAATTATGTAGGTCTATGAAATTTTGACGACGACAGATTCTTAGTATTGAGCGAAAAGTGGTACAAAGATTTCTTGAAATTTTTATAAAAGGCGATTCCTCGATCATATAGTTACAATCGTCGTTTTAATTTAATCATATCTATGTTTTTCAGTTATTAAAAGTGACTGTGAAATAATTTTAATTATAATAGTCTTATGAGGAATAATTAATTAAAGTTTTTAATGGAGCACGAAGCCTCTGCGGCACTGACTATCCATATTGAGATTGAACCGTATATTTAACCTTAAAGACAAAAAGTGAAGGATCTTGGGGAGGGGGAGGAACTAATTAAAAATAATATCTAACAAAATTTAATGATGCATAATACATATAGAATTTAGATGACTGTTATGAAAAATCTCCTCTTTTCTTCAGGTATAATAGATTGCGTTATTAAAGACTAAAATATTATGGGTAATAAATCACAGCTTCATTTTTAAAATTTTTTCTGAAGACTGAATTCACACTCTCTATAATTTATTTGAAAATGTGACAAATTGTTAAGTACAGAGTTCTCATATCTTAAGAGATATTTTTTTTAATGTATGATCACAGAAACAAACAAGTACCTTACCAGTAATGAGGGGGAACTTTCTTTTGAAATATTTTTGGTTAGTATGATCCAATTTGGACTCGACTTTGAAGTTGTTCAAACGACGGAAAAATATGGAGGTTCCGGTTGTTTTTAATTATAACATCATGCAATATTTGAGAACATGTTTTTAATAGAGCTATGTTTCGGTCTTATATTACTTTAATAATAATGCGTTTATTTTTATTACTTAACCATTTAAAATTTACAGGAATAAAGGATAGACTATAGAATCTAGTTTCCATAGGCATTCCAGAACAACACATTTTAATAGAGCTTTATCAATATTAAATTATATAAATTTCGTGAAATTAGAATTTGATAAAACTTCAGTTATTACAAGAATATAAATTTTAAAAATAGCATGTCGGCTACTGTCTTCTTGGTTACTATACATCCACGCATATGATTTTCAGCAGTCTCCTATAGCACAACATTTTGAAAGCTTCTATTATTTTCCCTTCTACAACTCCTACCGTCCACATTTTGTACCCATATAAAGCCACACTCCATACGAACATTTTTAGCTATATTTTCTTATATTCACCCTTATATTACCCTTAAGTAAATTCTTATTTTTTGTGAAACCTTCCTTGCCTGTGCAATCCTACTCTTTATGTTTACTATACTTCTATCATCCCTAGTTATTACGCTCCCCAAGTAGCAGAATTCCTTAACTTCGGTCAAAATATCCGTTTAGGAAAGCATACCTTGAGTGAATTATTATTATATTATTTTTGGATTCCTTGGGAGTTCTGCCACTGTGAATTTATATGGAGAATGTGAAGGTCTGCGTAATTACAGTAATCCTCACAAAGTTTTTCAAACGGCTCATTAAAGGTTAGTATAAAAATAACATTTATCTTTTCTGAAAATTGGTGAACGCTTCTATTTCGCCGCTTTAAAATTACACTTTGATCTTCATGCAAGCCCGCGTGATCATAGGAAGAGTTAAATACCCGATAATTGGGATCAATACAGAATTCGAGGCCATAGAGGCTTCCCCTTTCACTACAACAACACAGAAACTCAAATAGAGCATATCGAACGCCGTAAAAAGCTGTACGAACAAGTAAGCCTACAAAAGAAGCGTAACTTAAAAGCAGGAATTACTATAACTTCAACAGGTAGCTTTTTTAAAACGAGTGTTTTAGTTGATTACTCGTCTCTGAATCATGAAAAACACTGCGAGGAAAAAAATTGTTGTAAAAATGATAAGATGGATCCGTTTTTAGATTCTAATTATTGAAGAGTAACGTTCTCGAAACCGAATTTTCCTTAATAATACACCTTTAATTAATGAATACATTAATTGTTGAAACCACCCTCAATCACCCTGGTCTCGATCTCAAAGATAGCGCGCTGCTTCGAAGGAACGAACATCACGACTAGAATATAAAATAATTTGGTTGGTTTGGGAATGTAATTTTATAAAATATGCAAAATTAGGGATATTTTTTTTGGAGATTAAAACTCCTGTAGCCGGAAACTGTAAAGTGGAAAGAATATAAAACGCCAGTGTTAAATGTAAACTAATGACAGACAGATGTAGTCAAATTAAAGAAAAGATTAGATGATAAAATAAATACCCGCACAACGTTTCTGCAATCCTTGTTACTTCAGTAAGGCAATTCAAAAAATGTAGGATGTCATTCTACCATGTTTATTGATACCTAAGATCTTATTAATTTTCTATCAATTAAAAATGGATGTTATGATACGTTTGGAGACTACTGAATGTTTGTCAATGGGGCGTTAGTTACTGGATATCCATTTTGATATGGGTTGTCAGTACCGAATTGTTTGCCCAATTTGTAGAAGGAACTAAAATGGTATAAAGAGAGTTTCTTAACTACATAATTTTTGCCAAGTGCCAAGTTGATCCTTAAGTCTTTCATTATCAAGAATCAAAGTGTAGACCTATAAGTGATGGATATTTGATGCTCATTAATAATTAGGACAACATTATTTTGCAAAAAAATAATGAGAGAGAGATAGAACGATAAAAAATGTATTAGGGTGTTTGGGAGCTGTTTTAATCTTTTAATGTATTTATTATCCACAAGTGGCACAATACAAAATGAATTACAAATATTAAATTTTAAATCTATTTAATAATTTAACTAAACCCTTCTATATTTTAAACATAGGGTGTCTGTAAAAGAATGTCCCAGTTTTAATAGTATATTACAACATTTTAATTTAGACTATTTACAACAAATCATACATCAAATTTAAGGAAACCTAACGTAAAAATATTAATTATGTGCACCTTTAGTTATTAGACACACAAAAAAGCTGGAATCCAATTCTTCCCACATTTTAATGAAGAAGTCCGGAGGAATGTAAATTATAGCTTCTTCAAATCTGAGTGTCAACTTTTGCAAATAATTAGGTAATGGCGGAAAGACACTATTTTTGTTAAGCCACAAAGAAGAAGATAAATTTTGGGTTAGGTCGTAGGTGTTAGTGGTTTGACGCCATGAATTTGTCCTTACCTGGTGCGTTAAATAATAAAAGATGTGATTTTGTTATACACGCATGTGATTATTAATATAAGACTCTTGGAGTTAATATTGAATTATTATCTTGAAATAACTCTTACAGTTGATAATACTTTTATAACAGGGACACCTTGCACTTTTGTGTCAAGATATGTAATCGTGTAACCGCTAATTACTGTTTTCCAAATTAAATTATAATATAAATATCGAGTACTTTTGTAATTGATAGATTAATTATTATTATTATAGAAAATTAATATATTGTTAATTAAATCAATGTAGTTGCTTAAATTAAAAAAAGAAGAAAAACATATCGGAAAATGGTGTACATTTACATGTTTTGCAAAGAACATGAATTCAATATTGTTTGTAGTCTTTCTGTGAATTTTAACCTTTGAAATTATTTCCGCGAAATAGGAAAAACTCAATTTATCAGGATTTAAAGCAGCGGCCCCAAAATTATTTGCATCGGAAAAGAAAATGTTGCAGTAATTTGGTCTCTGACTTTTACTCCAGCATGCGAGTGTCGGGGCGTGCGAGAGCCTGGGGAAAAAGTTCCTTTATAGGTACTCAACGGAATGAAGTTATTGAGTGCGGTTTATCGGTTCGCTTGGCGGCCTCCATCAACGTGATTACTGCGGACTGGGAAGTTGCTAGCTTCGTCGATACCACAAGAGTGACGGAAGACTTGTAATAGTCTCCGTGGAACACGGCGGTGCATAAACGTCAAGATGGCAATTATGCTGATGAATCCTAGACTCTGCATTCTCAGTCTTCTTTTCTGCAACCAGCTGATGTTACATACCGTGTTCAACCTTCATCCATAATGTGTGCAGGTCAAATACACGAAGTGTTTCTTAGAATCATATCACTTTCATTTGAGTAATTTGTGTTCATAATAGTTTCTTACACACTCTTTACGAAAAAGAATGTCCCTGGCTGAAAATTTATTAATTTTCATTTCTGAGAAATGACAACCAAATCAAGATTCATCTGTATTTCTGAGATATAACCTCGTCATTAAATCCTACTAAGGTACCAATGACACACGGGACGTCTGTTATTACTGTAAACATTGATTTATTAACAATTTAGACAAAAGAATGAAACAAAAAATAATATAAAATCAATTAATTTGTTGATCACTACAATTACACTGTTTTTCAAAAAACACCATAAACAATATGTTTTTATTAATTTAGAAGTTACATGTCTCAAGGGATGTGGGCATTGTAGCAGAGGCAAATATTTAACTTAAAAAAAATAGTATCACGAAACTTCATCCTATTAGGTATAGTCTGTGTTACTTTTTGATTGTTTAATGACCTTAATAGATTTCGTTGTGCGTCTCTTCCTCTCCCCACCCTTTCTGCCTCAAAAATATTCCCCATATCCACGACACTCTGGGACCTTTACAACACACACACACAATTATATATATCTTTAAACAAGATTTTATTAAAGCATTATTAAATTTATGATCACAAGTAGGATTGTAAATTTAATCTACGATCTAGAACATTCATTTCGTTGTATAGTTGATACAAAAAGTAATGAGCTGAGGGTAATTGTATAAGTTATTAACAAACATTAAATCGTTAGGTACTCTGAGATCGAATTACAAATCAATTAAATAACAATCATCCAGAACTGTCAGATATTCCATTACATTTTCCAGCAATTAACTAAATTATGACCATTTTAATATATCTTTTTTTGTTTCCAAAATATTACATGAAATATTTTTTTCTTTAACAGCGACACGTTTCAGTATTTATTATATTAATATAAGCCTTTCAGTTGGACCACAGCCTGAAAAGGACATAAATAAGTTAAGCTGTTTCACATTTGATAGTATCAGAAATGGTAGCTGTTTGTGCGAAGAAGCAACTGAGGGGTGCCTTACTGAGTACAGTTTTACTGGATATGCGAGTTCCTAATTACGTAGTGACGAACGAGACTTAGCAGAGACTCTATTGTTATCATGTGCACAAAAAATCACTCTGACGAAATAATCAAAAGTGTATAATCGTTACATACATACATACAATGGCAACATAATCCTACACATAATAATTCTGCACTGAAAATGCATCAGGTACATATAAATACATCTTTATGGAATTAATTACATTATACTAAGCGTGATATTATAAGGTTCATTTTTGTATGGAAAGCTTTATCTCTTTATCTTTATTTTTGTTGAACGCAGATTGAGAAAGCAGACATTTTCTTGATTTTATTTCTTTTAGGGAGAGTTCATATTATATTATCATGATATTCCGCAAATATTTTGTTGAAGGGCCTTTCTAATTGTGACATCGGACAGTACTGTCATCTGTGTTGTGAAGGAGGCGACCGCATAATCATTACATCATTATTTTCGTGACTTAATAGCATGCCTGTTTTGTCCTGTAAAATAAATTGGTGTATCGGAAGCTTCACTATTGGTGTTGTTAGAATAAATCTCGACAGGCAGGTCGGAAGTTTGAAGGGTTCGTACAACCAGGTCTCATTTCCGGCTGCGTCGATTCGAGAACCCTCAAGACAGACTCTGTTAAGGGAAAGCACGTCAGGTACCCAGACGGGAAATTCAGCTAAAATGAAGGGGAGAGATGTTGGCTTAACGCACCGATGAGATGAAAGACAGCTTAAACCCGCTTTGCCCCCTTTACTTCTTTTATAAAACCACAACAAAATTTATATATCCTAAACCAAAATATTAGGTTGCATTACGACAGAATGAAGGATAATAATTTATGAAAGGGAGGAAATATGAGTCGTGATAGAGCAATCATACTTCATACTTAATCAAGAAATAGGAAAAATTATTGTTCAAATTACTCCAAAATAATTATTTAAATATATATACATATTGTGCCGACTTCCTGTGGTCTAGTGGATAGCGTCGCTACGTCGCAGGTCCCTGGTTCGAATCCTGGCATGGGCTTAGATGTGTCGTCATAGTCATGGAAACCGCGATAAAGACTGCTGCAGAATCGATACGCTGACTAAGTATCACTCCAATTTTAATTAATTATTTTAATGGCTCAGTATCAATTGTTTTGTAACTTCATTCGGATTGTTGTGATAAACATTATAGTTAAATTTCCAGGTCAAACAGAAACTTCCGGCCAATTAATTGTTGGCCATAAAAACGTACGGCTTAAAAGATTGAACTACATGATAATTTATGTTCTCAAATATTTTATGTCAATAAGTGGTAATTTAGCTTTAGAGATTCAGCACCAATTCGTGAAATAAAATTAAGAGTTACTTTTTCGTACGTATAAAAATTTTATGCAGTGTTTCTGCATTTTTTGGTACTCAATACAAGGACATGGTAACACCACTTCTTTGAACGGCAGAATATACCTACGAGTTCTTCGAATGGTTCTAGTTCACAATGTGACTTCACAGAAATCCCAACACTCCCCATTAGCAGTTCCTGGAAGCTGCTATCGAATAAACTTCTCAACTAAAATATCTACATAAACTGAACGTAGTGCCAAATAGGTCCAACAACTGACGTTATAGGTTATATTAATAAAGAACTTGAACTTTACAAATTTTCTAGGCTAATCAGGAATCATGAATATTTAAAATAGCCTATAAATCTATAACTAAAGTAAAACGGTTCATAAACCCGGAGTTGAGTTTTTCTCGTCACGAGGAACTATGGAGAATGGGTAGGTTGAATTCTACTCTTGAAAGATATAAATTAATTCGTTGCAATACAACGGAATAGTGTATATCATAGACTGAACAAATGGTACAAAGATTTATATAGAATAGTATATGATAAAATTTCTACAGCCGATATAATCGGATATTGTCTATTGCTACGGAATACTCGTCAGCAATTTATCTCCTGGAATTGTGTACCGTTCTGATAAATTATTTTTTTAAATCAACGAAATTGTTGGTATCTCTACATCAAACATCAGTAATGAAGTTTGTTATAAATATTATCTGGGAAACAGTTAATAAGGAGATCATCGCCTAAAAAATGACGAAAAACCTGTTACAGCTGTCTTTTTAGATAGGATTCGACCGATTGTGTTATAAAAATCAAACCACCATTGCGTATGGCAACGAGTTCACAGGGTTCTTATAGGTCAAAAACCCGTTCTAAAGTATCTAAGTGGTTTATTTCAACTTCTTACAAAATATACTGAAAAATATTTAGAGAATTCAGGTTTGGAGGCTTCTTTTATAAACGTATCGTTGTAGACTAAACTTTTCGTATTTCACATTGTTGATGTCGCCGTCTCGTGACTATTCGGTTAGCTGCATTATTAGATTATTAAATATTTAATATTATTTTACGTCATTTTTAATTTCACGTGTTATCAGTGTCAGTAATTTGTAGAGTATAAACATTTTGAAGCATTTATATAGATCCCGTGTATCAGGATGTGTGTGAGGTATTGACGAAATTATTTTTTATTTAAAAGACTCACGTCTGCGCTTTCAAATAAAAAAGTATTTCGATAATGCGTCATTCGCAATTTTTTTTCATTTCACTTCAACATCGATTAGCCCTTACTGAAAAACCCTAAAGGCCCATTTATGTCTTGTTTTTAAACTTAACTAGATAAGGTTATTGTTTGTAAGGCTCCCACGTATCAGAAATGATTTACACACACACATATATTGTAACATGAAAAGTTACGATGAACAATGCTGGCTAGCTTGCGAGTTGCAATTGTTGAGGAACTGACGCAACCCGGGCCAACAATGTGGTCTGGCGAGCCGTTGGGAGTCGTCATGGGGTGATTGGAGAAGCAGGTTGTGTCGGCGGGACGACGAGAGAATGACCACGCCCTGCAGATATAATTTTTTTTCATGCTCTGATTGGAATTAAAACTATTAAAATCAATTTTTGGTGTTTTTATGAAAAATACCTGGCGCCCTAAAGGAATTTAGAAATCCTCGAATACAAAGGAACGATTTTTTCGCTACAATATAACTGAAACCTTGAATTAATTATAATGTATACTAAAAGTAGGGAAAACGCGTAATATTGTAACTAATTTAAGTCATAAACATCAAGCATTTATAGTTTCTCTTTTTCACACGGAAAGTAAAAATAAGTATATTTTATGAATCGGAGAATAATTAACATTATGAATAATATAAATAGTATGCAAAACCTGAATCTACAGCGTATGGAACATTTAAGTTTAATGCTCTAAGATTACTACATTTGAATTAAAATTTCGCTATATAAAATTATTCACTCATGATCAGGTTGTTAAGAGGCCTAAAATTATTGTTGGTTCAATAATTGTTGTATTTAAGGAGAGAATAAATAAACTAGCCATGTGATAATCGATCTGTGTAGCAGAAATATTCAATCAGATAGTTCCCTAATTTGTGATAACTTAGAGTATTTCACTATTATAGAACATCAAAGATAGAACCGTATTGACCTTTCTAGTAAGTGTTCTACGAAACAGACTATCAAATTGAATTGTAATGAAACCCAGCTCTGGATTCAATTCTGCTTTAACCCTGAACTGAACACATCAATTAACCGTGCTACTAGGGAAACGATTTGAATGCCAGTCGACAACGAATAGCCACCCACACATCTGAGTCTGAGGAACTGTAAATTGGAGTATTCACACAACAGTCACATAGTACGGTATACAAATTAATTAAAATGTGAACACTAACAATGTAGACATTACGGCCATTTTTATTTAGTGAAAACACTTTTCACTTTTTCTGCAATAATTCTCTTCAGTAAGAGAAGCTAGAGCAAGGAAAGAGTAGGACTGTCCTTTACTTCCCTTACGAAATCTGCCAAAGAAATATAATGATTGACTATGTTGTTTCTGTTAAACACAATTGAAGGTATATTATTAACTGCAAACCATATCAATTATAAATATTGAAAAGTTTATTACATGTTAAAATTTTACAAATATCTCGGTACAAATTATTTTCAGAAACCTTTACAATGACTTCGGAGATGCTGATTATAAAGCCACTTCAAATGACTTCCTGAGTTACAGTTACGAGACTGCTGGGAGTAAGAAATTTCTCTACGAACATTTGTGTAGCTTCTGAGAATTTCGTTGTACAATTTTACTTAGCTATTTGTATGCTAATACAAACTTCACAGAAAGTGATACCGAAAACTCAAACGAAGTTGCATTGCGGTGAATTTAAATTTCTCACTACAAAACTTTGCTAGTTTCAGCACCACTGCTGATAGAATTGTTTCTGTGACGAGGCAATGGTTTCCTGAAAACTTTACTTGCTAAATCTTTCTGATGAAAGCAGAGTAATATTAGGAAAGATATAATCTAGAGATCATTTCTGGAGGAACATATTAGTAGCATAAAGCTCTTAAAGTCGTGACAAATGATGTAAGGTAATTATTATTGCTGATGATAGCTAACAAATTAAATTTTATTTCAACGAAAGGATGTGCTTAATCAGATTGGTAGAAATCAACTTATTAGTAATAGACTGCAGAGATAATACGTCCTTAAGTATCAATTTCTACAAGTGTCTGTGCGTATTGGGTTTCCAATACAACTAAAAATTATATATTGCGTTAATAATTTTATAAATAAGTCCTTGGAAATAGTTAATTGCACAATAAAGCGTGATTATTACATTGGGAATCGAACATACAGCTTTCTGACTGGATTAATGAGTCAGTGGAGAACACACAGTTCCTTTCCAAACGCTACTCAGTTTAAAACATGTCCACTTTTATGATCAGCGATAAATTTTGGAGAGATTTAGATTTATTGTTATTTCCATTAGTCCTCGATTGAGGAAATAGGATACGTCATACATTAAAAATTAAAAATAAACAAAATAAAGTACATAATTAAAGACAAATAATATTAAAATAAATTAATAAAAGAAAATGTATTTAGACAAAAGTCAATATAAACACAACACGGACACACAATGTCACACACATACTGGGAAACACAAACAAGCACACACTGAGAAACACGCAATGGAGTTATAACTACTTGGAGCTCTGCGACCAGGAAACTGTCCTTCCGTCGTAGCTCCAGGCAATACATGAAACAAACGAACAAAAGAGCAGAAAAAACTGAATAGAAATTTTAAAGATATGTGATGTGCTATTTTACAAGGCAGCTCATTCAACACTTTTTGCAGGAACCTTGATTTAAATACTAGAAGGACGATTAAGAAAATCCTGTACTGAGTAAAACGCGCCATTTAAAAGAATAGTTTTACTCTGCTTCACGAGGTACTATTTTTAAACTCTGGCATCACAGCAGTGAAGAAGTGGAGATCCTATGTTGATGTAATATAGATGTGGATCGGAATTAGAATGAGGAAATTAATTTTTTAAGCAATGATTGTATAGAGTTCTAAAGTTGAAAGAAATAATGCTCAATAGTAATATCAGGTCTCCGATGAAATCTTCTGCCGAGATCTCACCACTAATCGGAGTGAAAAGCCAATGACCCTCAGAGTCTCCACCTACTACAGGATTACACCCGTCCGTGAGGCGGAAGCAGATCCCCACAGTTCATCGCCTGCACGTCAGAGCCAGACACTACAGTGTTCCGGGGAAATGCGGCTTCCTAACCTGAAGCGCTGAGGATCCAGGAAGCTGAAAAAAACAACCACGTTCGTTATGGCAGCATATAAAAGAGATACCTGCTACCCTTATTTTGTCCCCCCACCCGACAATAATTACGCCTGATAAGTTACATGTAAATAATACCCTGAGCAAAGCCGTAGCCACTTTCAATATTTAATTCTCCCTAAATTTCTTATTTTAGTTATGTCACAGTCCCCTAGAGGGAATTTGAGTGATATATATATATATAAAATTTCTTAATTTAATTATTTTATATGAAATTAAATAAAAACCGTTTTATAAGCACAAGAAACTCTTTCACACTCAAAATTCGTAGTATTCTGTCAAAAATGGGTAAATTATAAGTATTTTTAACTTCAGCTATTTTTTTGGATAATAATTTACGTAGATTGCATTACCTGAATTGCCAAAATTTTGCATCATTTGAGAGTCTCGTGTTTTGCGTTTCAAATTGATTTACAAAATGAAATAGTGTCTTGCAATTGTAAATCCTTTTGATCATCTTAGAAAAAATAAACCAGAATGTTGAAAATATTGTTTTTATTAACGGCCCAAGAGAGAAAGGAATATTATGTATTTATTAAAATGTAATAAATGAATAAGTAAAGGAATTTTGTAACGAATTACAATTTTTGAAAGAGTATTCAATAAATCAAAATAAGTTCTTATGGTAATAGGAAAATATGTGATATTTATAAAATCAATATGGAATATTTCGTACATTCGTTTGTAGTGTTTACTTAATTTATGTACTTAGCCGCAGATTTTATTGTTTTAAATTCAACACAACTTTTCAATCTATAACACTTAAATACGACAGCAAAAATGTAAATGAAACTTCCTCTGTTAAATTCTTAGGTCTCTTAGTAAATAATAAATTAAATTAGACTGATCAGATTAATCAATTACTTAAGAAACTCAGCTCAGCTACATATGCTGTCAGAGCAATGTCCACCTTCGGTGATTTAAAAAAAAGAAAATTAGTATACTTTGCATATTTTCATTCTGTTTTATCATATGGTATTATATTTTGGGGCAACCCAGTAGGCATAGATAAGATTTTTATTAGTCAAAAACGTGTTATTAGAGCAATATGTCAGGTTTCCTCACGAACTTCTTGCAGAACTCTGTTAGGCATTTACACTTTAACGTGCCAATACATTTATTCATTGATGTTAATTGTAATCACAAATAGGCACTTATTTTTGAATAATACTGATATTCATCCCTTCAATACAAGGAACAAAAATAATCTGTATAAAAAATGTAAAACATTGTCAATTGCACAGAAAGGTGTGCATTATTCAGTGATATCCATCTTCAACAGACTGCCGCACAGAATTAAACAGTTGTCCGATAATCAAGGTAAATTTAAGACTGAATTATGCTCATTTTTGCTTAGCCACTCCTTCTATTCAATAAAGGAATTTATAGAAGAATCAGAGAAGAGTAATTAATTAATTAGTTTATAATACAAAAATTTGTTATAAGTATATTTATATTTTATACAATAAAATAATGTAATAAATGTACACCCTGACCCATTCCACACCCTTGAAGCTTAGCTTCTTTACAGGATCTACGGAATATGATTATTATTATTATTAAGAAAAAATATTATATGGGCTTTTATGGTAATAACAAAAATTAATAAAGTTTTTCTGGTAACTAAGTTATGAGTAAACTATTGTAAGCATAAAAAATTGTTACTGTAATACACTATTTATTAGAGGACCAGAAGCCGAAACTAGGAACAGTGTCTCTCAAAGTTTAGAGTTACCTGGACCAAGCATGCGAAGACGCTCTCATTCCAGAGACGATACGTTCAGTTCTCTTGCAAATTACAAAAGTTAGTTAGTCCTACGTGCCCACAGCTTGGACAAGGTTATGTCCTAACTCTCTATGTTATATCGCTGCACCTCTGGCTAAGAAGTTTCAGCCATAGGAAACAGTTAATCTATCCGCAAAAGACGTAATACAAACTTCAACAAAAGTTAGTTTATTTTAAAATAATTTGTTCCTTATAACACAATTCTGTATTTAAACAAAATTTTAGTTTATACTTTTTAAGGAAGTGTAAACCTTATGTGTTGTATCATTTGCATTAATAACGTGATTAATATTACAATTTAGCTCAAATTTGTTGCCATAATTAGTTCTAAAATTTATAAAGTAGTTTTCATTTTTAGTTTCTTAGTACTTAATTTAAAAATATTGGAAACATATTGACATTTATAATCTCACAATTAAAATGTTATAAAGGTCGAGCCGAAAGTGGTGGTCCTAGGTTCGATTCCCGGTCCTTTCGAAACACTTCCATAGCTTTAAAGCTGTATTTGATAAACATTTATTCCGTTCCTGAAATTTCTCATTAATTTGTCTCGGTTGTGTATCAATGAGGATTGATTTGGAATTATTGTGAAAATTAATTTTTAAACCTAGGCCAAGTAAATGAGTTTTATGCAGACTCAGGTCTATCATAAAACTTCATATCTAACTGTAACTGTTATCTATGACCTATAATGTTTTATGCGCTATAAATTACATAATTAAACCTCCTCATTGTTTTTCTATTCCGCTTTCACGGCGCCGAAATTTTTTCTGTATAGTTTTGTGATATTTGCTTTGGGATCTACCAATTTGCGTCACGGTTAACAGAAAAAATAACACTTATTTGAAATACAATATAAAGGTTGTAATAACAACTAACGGCAGGTCTCGTCTTTTTCAAGCACGTTATAAAATTTATTTATTCACAAATACTCCATAATTCAATGACTAAAAAAATGAGAAATACTGTGTTGACTTTTCGAAAATATCACATATTTTAAGTTTGTTTGTGTTTTTTGTATTGTTTTGGCTAACAACATCTGTAAACTTTAAGATACGCATGTAATACGATAATTTATTGCTTTAATAAATAGTTATATAAGCTGTAACGTCAAGAATATTCTATGTAAAAATATATATAATATATATAATTTTAACGATGACCAGAAATGATACTCTGGAATCAATATTGAGGAAATTTTTACTATCTGACGAGAGATGGGCGAATATTAGAGTCCACGTTTTATAATAATTTGGATATGTTAAATAATTAAAGTTTGTACATAATTGAAAAAATGCAGAAAGGGTATGTAAATAATTGCTATCAATGAATCTTCCGCGTTGTTGTGATACATCCAAAAATGGAATTATAAATTACAGAATATAAAATTGAAAATTAATCATTGAATGTTTATTAAAACACGTTACTTTTTTTGGGGCCGTTGGCGATTGGTCGATTGGTCGTTGGTTGACTCAGTATTAGCATTTCTGTTTTGATTCAATTGACTCTGGCGGCAGTTAAAATTATGGAATATGCGCAACAGTAAATTAATTTCAAATATTTATTTTGTGGGAATAAATGTAGATAAAATTGAACTGATAATCGTTATAATATTATATATATATATATAAACGAAATTATGTTGCTATAATCCGACGATGAAAATGATTGGGATTCAAATGCTCAACGGGTCATATACATTCAGCCGTTTTCCTGGCTTCCACAAATATTTAATACTGGTATGAAATATAAGAGCGTATTACTTGCTTCATTATTCCTCAAACTTTTGAGGTTAGAACTGAGTCAATACCTAGTTTATCAAAGAGCGATTTCATTACAATGAAAAACTATAATAAAACTATTCCCTTAAAAGAAGCATCTAATTTAACTGTAATGTACTTTGATATCCACTTTTTATTCTTTGTCTATATTTTTTACGACTAACCAATCACATAGGCGCTAAGCAGCAAGTGAAGTATTTATTATTAATGATTAGAAATATAATGTTCAATATGTAAATCTATCATTAACCTAATTTCTTGCGTACGTGTCGAAACATAAAGGAGCTGATGAAATTAAATAATTTTGTAAATTAAGGTAAAGGTAGATGTGTTTATCTGTAATACAGTTGCTTTCCTTTGTCTAGTTTTAGTCCCTGCGTGAGTGTGGGAGGACTTGCGGCTCGGACCTCGTTCTCTCTCCTCCACCGCGAAAGACGCTGCTGTAATTGTGTTAGTTGCAGCCGAGACAGTGAAATGTCTAAATGAGGCCAGGACAAAGTGCTGCCGCCAAGAGTAAAGTCGATGACGTACAATAGTAGAAGGGAGATGTTACGAAGCCAACATTAAAAGACAAAAACATATCATTTTGTCGATTTTTATCATTTATTAGAAACAATAATACGCGTTGAAGATAAATGGAATTGTATGTATGGGTAATAAAAGTCCTCGAATAGAGGTTGAACATATTTATGAATTAGTAATGAAAGCACCCTCCATAACACCCTGAATTTGTTCAGTATATTATTGAAAATATTAATAGCAGTATCCTAATGAAATAATGAATAAAAAAAGACTATAAAGGAAGTCGGGAATGAGCGGGACACTTATTGTTTAACAATTTTTGTAAAATAATGGAAAAATAAAATTATTTTCATAAAAGTTTAAAACATTAGTTTATTCTAATATTTACTTGATCTAATATCAATATAACATAAAGCAAATAATTTAGATTTTTGATGAATTTTTAAAAAGCCTTACCAATTCCCCCTCCCCCCAGGGCAAAACGGGATAAGATAAGATAAGATTTATTGGATCCATTAGTCCTCTATTGAGGAAATAGGACAAGTCAAAGAATATGTTACATATCACACTAAGAATACGAATATAAGAAACAAAATATGGATACAACATATGAGTAAAGAAAATTATGTATACAATGATAAATAAAATAAAACAAAGCAGAGCAAACAAAATATGAATACAACATATCAAGAGTATGAGTACAAAACAATAAGAGAGATAGTAAAAGAAACTATGTATACAATGATAGACAAATAAAAGAAAGTATACATAACATATACAAAAGATATAATTTCTAGATAAACAATGTCAATTTGGAACACTATAGCGGTATAATAGATCCACGCACTTCACACGCATAAACACTACACTTTGAAACACACGTGTGTAGATCCGTGGGAAATCAGGCTCCAGCAGATCTCGTCAATTTAGGTCATGAAACAAAGAAGAAAAGACCGTTAATGAAAGGATAACGTATAATATACACCTCATATTGTTTGCGTATGATGAACACTGATTCAGCACTTTTGCAAAAATAGACTTTAATTACTTTCAGACCGATTGATAAATTCAGGAATAGAATAATAAAATCCTTCTAGCAGGAGATTCTTGCATGCTTTAGTGAACTGATTATAACTGTTTAAATTTTTTATGTTGTCCGAAAGGCTGTTGTAGATACATATATGTAGATACATACAATTAGTACAAGAACAATAAATTTAATTTAAGAAAATCTTAACATCTTTTGCGTTTTATTTATTATACTTATTTAACGAACGGATGTTCGCTTTATCAATTTTTCCTTCGCAAAGAACTGCACAGTATTAGCTAACATTTTTTTCCTTTTCCCGTTTCTTTGCTAAGTTAATCTATTCTTTTCGGGTACAGAATCCTGTAACTCACTATTATAAGATGAGCCTGCTAGGTTGAACATTTTGACTTATACAGTAGTATCTCGTTTCGCCCCGCACACTAGTTTCAGTTTAATGGTTTTCACCGAGCCTTAATACTAGTAGATTTAAACCTTATACGTAACGTATATGCAGCTAAGGTACCTAGTTTACAAATATATACCATTAAAGATTAAAAGCGAGGAAATGCCGGAATGCTGCAAAAATTATTAAGTCATGGAAGTAAGACGTTCATTCACAAGGCGCAGTCAGAACTTCGTCAAGTTGCTATGACTTCTTCCTTGATCAGTTACTATGTTCCACCTTTGTTTACTAATCTCCAACACTATCGAGTAGAAAAATGTAGTGTATCCCAATATACCCCACTATCGCGTTGAAAACATGTAAATATGAGTAGGAGAAATGGAGAAAAATTTTAGTTATGTTACCCCTTGAATTTCATTTTAGAGAATTTACAATGGCAGATACATTCGAGATTTAACGTTTTAAAGAGTTCAAACTCCCTATAAATAATTACTGTATTTTAAAATGATTTATTTTTCCGATTCTATTAAGACTTACGTCCCCTTCCTTTATCACGTCGCTATAAGGGATTACGGAGCATTTCCATATCAGGATACGGTGGGGCGAACATGTGAATGACGTATTGCCTGTTGATCTGTTAGCCCAACTGTTGCGATTTAAAGCTTCTAGAGAAGTTTCTAACTGCCCTGTGCAAAGCTGACAGCAAAATACGTCAAACAAAAATTAAAAACCGTTTAGGTAGTAACGAAGATGAGCAAAAATGTTCTAATTTAGTATGTAGTTATGAAACTGATTTTCTAAGTTAGCTATCCGTTTTAATTCCAGGAGTTACGCATCTTTCTTTTAGCTTTTGGATAAATCGTGACACTAAATAGCCACTATTCCTCGTTACACCACAACGACCAAATTTAACAGAGAATAATTAAGCATATTAAAATTTAACTGTTCCTTTCGAGCACATAAAATATAAACAGCAGCATTTCCAGGCAATTATTTATGCTCGAGTTACAAGTGTAATTACTGCTCTGGAAATTGTAGGGCATTTATATCGCACACATTTTTCAAATAAGTCTCTGAATTTTATAAGGAGAGCTAAGGAATAAACTTCATTGAAGTTATCTTCAGGAATTAAGTTTAGTTAACAGGTGAATTGAGCAACTTTCATTCGCATTTTATTGGAATGCAGATATTCAGTTCATCTCACATTATGAATCTAACTAGAATTTGTTCACGACGCTGTTGCATTTATTTACTTTAATAACGAACTTTGTTAACTAATGGACAATAAAATATATACTTTTTTCTCGAGTTTACAATTCGAACTTAGATTAACTTCGAAGTTTAAAATGGCCGGCATATCATAATGTAGAGGACAAGGAGTTTGAATCCCGGAATGGGGCTGGATGTTTGTGTTCATTATGGCCACAAAAAATGGGGTTAAAACTAAAGGAGAATCGCTACGCTGACCTCGTGCCATGGGAGGCGACAGCCCGCAGTTGCATTCAATGGGCTACACAGCCAAGGAGAAGGAATAGAAAAATCATTTTAAAATGCCACTTGGAAATGTAACACTTCAAAACGCAGTATTAGACAAAAGTTTTAGTTGAATCCATATATTTTCTAGAAATGCGTGGACGCCAACTAAACTTCGTCGGTATGCTAATTGTATTTTTTTTGAGATTCTTGAAGGTCATAATAAACTTAATTTAGACTCCCAAGTGCAGTTATGATAACGAGTCCGAGACTTAAAAAGGAACGCGCAGTTTTAATTGCAAAAGACCGGAACCTTTCATTATTGCTTAACGTTTCTGTAGTAACTTTCCACCCGTGGTTCATTACATGTATTAAAAAGTCTTTGTCAAAATTTTGTCTTAAATTTCGCAACAAAGATGCAAGAAGAAAAGGAGAGGCCAAAAGCGGCATGCAAAGCGTTGAGGAGTAAGTTTAGCATAATTACGTCATTAGTAACATTAAAAGTTTTTTAAATTTCTTGTGAAGAGTCAAATCTTTTCAATTATAAATACGTAACTCAAATTTTATAAAGTACATGTCGGAGAAGAACAACCTATATCAGAAGAAATTTTTATGGTATTCAGCCACCACTACCGAAATATACGTTGCGGTGGTGGTGATTCAGCTATTAGAAGTAGCAATCACAGGTTTGTTTGAATTCTGAAATATAAAAAAATTCTGTCAGACTAAATATGGTGCTACAATATCCAGTTATTTGAATCAATATTAAAGGATTACACTTGCATATAAATACTACCGTTTACTAATTTTTTCAATAGTTATGAAATATAATTGTTTTGCATTATTACAATAAATTGGAAGTTAATTAATATATTGAAATTTATATGTTGGCATCCCCAATATATGAAGCTCTTCTACGTTCCTTAAAACATGTACTAATAGTAACTGTCAGCTGAGATAAATTACTGTTTCATTAGAGGCTTATTTCGAAAGTTAAATTAAAAAATTTCCGTATACTTGTAAATGATTTTTTGTTAAAAAATGAACGAGTTAAAATCATTAGACAAATGATGATGGAAATAATTTTTTTCTTCCCTTGTATTGAAGCTGTATTTCGGGTTTGGCTCAGGAAAGGGACTCCATTTTATGAAGTTTTTGATGAAGTTGAAAACGGAATAAGTTAAATTATAAACACAGCATTAAAAAATACAGAATAAAATAATGTTTACTTGTAACCGGTAATGTGTTTATAAATGACTAATGTTGCCTGTTTTTCAGGTCCGGGGCCGGCAGCCTATAACCTTCCTCCACTAACCGGATATGATAAGCATGACGTTTCAAAATACCGAAATCCTGCGTACACCATGAGACCAAACGCGAAATATGCTCCACGATTTATGATGCCAGGACCCAAATACCCCATAGAGAAGAACTTCACCAGATACGGACCAAACGGAATTCCAGAATACAGCCTCGGAATGAAATTGAGGCCTTTCAGTGAGTAAAGTCACCATGTTTCATTCAATTGCTCATTTTAAATCTGGATTCAGACCTTATTAAATTTACCCTTAATAGATTAAAATTGAAAAGTAGAGACTATTTTTTCCCTTCATAGAAAAAACAGTGAAATATTACAAATACAGTGTCTCTGAAAGAACGAAAGAGTCAATACTCTAAAAAATTCATACTTTTATTAACATTTTGTCGTATAATAACTTTATTTTTCTGCTACAAGATTGAGCACGGATTCGCAGTACTTTGTAATGTATTAATTTAACATTTTAATAGTTTGTAGTGTATTCATATGGCCAATAATTGTGTTAGTCGCGAGAAATAACTAGCTGTGCGAAGTGAGCAGTGGAAGAAGGAATAGTTGTTGGAGAGTGACTTCTACAATTTTTTTAAATTTTTTTATTTTTATTCTTTGAAATAAGACAGAACCTGACTTAACCATCCTTATCCATTATTGAAGTATCACCCTTTAACTTATACGTATGATGTATTTTACGTATACAATATCCTGAACTGAACAAAGTATTATACTTTGTGTCAATGATTTCAGAATAGATTTTATATTATCAAGTTGCCATAATAAAGCCTCGCGTTAAAGTGAGACCTGTCCTACAGCTATTGGAACACTGTACATATTATTACAATACGACTTGCTACTTCTTTCGCGCTGCGTACGATCTGCCTAAGTTTACTTCCAGATTAAAGAAATAAATTTTCCGTCAGAGAAATAGCAGGAAACGATTATCACGAGTATTCAAAAAGGACCATAAATTTAATTCATTTTTGATAGGATAATAATGCACACACTTTTTGTCGATTTAATATATATTTAATTGCCTCTGCTATATCTTGTATCTGAGTCAGGTAGCAACCACACGAAGCATTACGTAAATTGTATCATACATTGAAGTAATTATTATTAGACAAAGATAAAATATGTACGTTGTGGTACGCTTCGGAATACCACGTGGTCAGGGATTTTGGGCGCCACCTGCGTAGGTTATTTACGCAGGAAATAAAATAAATATCGTAAAGAAAAAAAAGGAATTTATAATAAAAAACAAAATTTAGTATGAAATATTTATCTGTCTGGCCTAAAAATTTACCAATTGCGAAAGCTAAATATGAGATTCCTTTTCCCAAGGGTAATCGTAGTGATTTCGGTTACGAACCCGCGGTCGCGTGATCATTCGTGGCCAACACTTACCAAAAGCCGGAACATTCAGGAACTCTCGGACGCCGCTCGTTCTGTGGCGCTAACAGGATCATCCCTCTCTGAAAAGTCTCAGAGACGACGGTAAACGTTTCCTCCCTACTTTTCCCATCCTCTTATTGGCCAGCCTATGGATAAACCCAATATCTCCTCCTTAGCCCTTTCTGAGAAAGGGGACCAAAATAGACGTGTTTGTCCCTTTACGGGATTTTCCAGCGTCACCCTTTGTCCCGAAAGTTCCAACTCTTGGCTTTGTGCTGGACCCAAATGAAATATTTATAAATTATATTATAATGCACCACAACGTGTTGCAATTATTTTTGTAGACTCAAAAAATTACTTAACTCGTATTTTACAATTTTTTTTATATTTATTTAACGGATTGAGCAGTAATAAGTCATAACTTTGATTGAAAGAGGTAAATGATAGAAGCCAGTAGTTCTGAAAGTGGGAACGCCATCAAGGCTACCGTATCTAGCGTGTTATATTATCTCAGTAGTCTGTTAGCAGACCATTGCTGAGGCAGTTAACACTGCACTAACTGCCACCACGTAAACTAGCTCTTATCTCCAAGTCATCGCCAGGAACTTAGTCTGTATATGGGTAGTGCACCAAAGGAGGCATTCCGCTCTACAAAATAACGGAGGCACTTAAGCTATCTGTTTCTAAAATGTTCTTAAGTAGACTACTTGTTGCCTCAGATATTATATTTTGCAAAACCTTTAAATTTCCAATGACCAATACTCATAGAACCGAAGGTTTCATGGAATAAGTTTTGTTTCAGTAATAAATATGTAACTATAAAAAATTCGATGAACATCAATACGGAAATCATTAATATTTTGCAATGGAATATATATATATATATATATATATATATATATAATTTCTGTATTTCAATCTCTCAACTAATCTCAAATCTAGGCCGAATCTAATTTGGTATCAAGAAAATAATTTTCACTAGAGTTCGATTACAAACGCAAAAGAAAAAAACCCGGAATTTACAACCATCCAAGCCGGGGAAATTTTATAAATACCCCTGATAATTTTTGTAAATTTGAATTTAAAAAAATCAAGTTAACATTATAGTACTACGTAGAAACAAATTGTGACTACAGTAACAAATGAATTAAAAGGACGTGAATATAATCAATATTTAAACGGCTAACACCAAACAACATAATGTTGAATCAGCATTTTATTGTGTCCTGATAAGAAATATATGATTGAAATTTAATGTATGGAATGAATATTGGAGATTTTTGGTACTAGTTTCTTTGTAATGACAATTAAGAAGACTGAAAGTTCAAGGTAAAGAGAGTATGGGGGTATGCGTGCTTAAAACGTGTACCGTTAGTATTTATTATATCATGTAACGTGTTAAATGCATTTTTGTTATGGTACTGTTAAAATTTTTAGTGATTTTATTCATTTCATTAAGTTGCAAAACACAACAGAATATATGTGGTGTCTAGTAGGTTGGGTTGTTAATTTATTTCCACAATAAGATTACGAATAAATAGGTGATAAGAAGATCCCATTGGAGACCTTTCAAATTCTTTGTAACACTTCTAGTCAAACTGAAAATTTGTTGAAAAATAAATCAAGTTCGTTTTAAGGAATTTCACTTTGTCTAGTTTAACTGTTTAACTAGTCAATTCTTAATTTCCTACTTTTACACATTTTTACGTATAACAGTCTATTTTTACATAATTGCTTTGTATTAGTGGATCACGTTTGAATTTCAGCTGTCTATTTAATCTTTTTATATATTTAAAATTCTATTTTCTCATCAAATTTCAAAATTGGAAGTTTTGTTAATATTAATACTGTTATTAAGTTCTGAAATTTTAATGGATAATTTTTTAATTTTTGCACAAAGTTTTATTGTACATTTGAAGAAATTACCTGAAGTAGTCCCAAACATGGTGACGAAAGAAGGGTTTAATTCAATCAGAACTTTGTCTGTAATTTGGTCGATATACTAAATACGGTTTGGGCTGAGAAGATTTAGCTTCCGATTAGTTGGATTTAATGTAAATTGTATTGGAGATATAAACTTGTCATTCAGTATATTTTAGGTTAACTGAATCCACCCATAACGTCCACAGTAGTCTGTTACATGACAAAGTTTTCTCTCACTCCTCTTATCTACTTTAGATAGTGGCAGACTATGTGTGGATGTGTTGGTGAAGCCTCTTCTCTTGCGAAAGATATTCCGTATGATGAAGGATAGCCGTCCAGTGGAAATCCTTTAGTTACGGCATCATTTTTCACTGACAATGATAAAGATTGAGACTTTATGAACGTCAGAAGTGGCAATTTGTCGAAAGAAAAGAGAAGTATATTCGCAGGATCGTCGAACTGGTCTCTTTTTACTTACAGTTTCTGAAAGATTTATATTGGCTCTTTCAAATCTAATAATAACTGAGAAGTACTGAAAAGTCCTGTCTGTGCATTTGATAATCAATGAGAAATATTTTCCTGCAATAGAAGTCTTAGATAAAAATTTCATAAATATTAGACGCTCTAAGAAATTACACAGGACTGTAGTTGGACCTGTTGTTTAGTTAAGAATGACAGCATTTTTGTATTCCCCTGGAATTACACTATTATTGATTGAAATTTGAAAATTGCCGCAGCATTCTTATGGCTTCCCCTCCAAGCTTCAAAACGTCTGCTGAAATAACTTCTATCCCGACAAAGTTTTGGTTCTTTAATTTTCTAACGTGTTTACAAACTTCCCCGGCATTAACTCAAATTTTGTCGAATTGTCTGTAGAAGATTCCATCAAAAACTGTATCTGCTTTACACTTATCGTCGTGTATTAGAATTGCATATTGATCCCTGAGTGGTTCCGGTTCAGAATAAAATCTTTCAACTATCTAAATTGTGAAAACAACCTTTGTCATTCCTGTTAGAATCCTGTTTTGAAACAATAGTAATTTAGAAATAGTATAATATGTCTGAAAATCGTCTTACAGTTCTATGTAACAACTGAAAAATTCTTAATCAGAATTGGTCTGACTGTTTACATTTGAAAATCTGACAAAATTAAGTTTTCATAACGTCCGTCGTTTCGTCTCCAGACGGTGGATGGCAGTTAGATCCTCATAAAAGTCTTCTAAGCTCTATAAATCAACGAAAATATAGTTAATTGAAATCAGTCCCACAGTTCTCTCTTGAAAAGAATTTCGAATACATATTTCAAGAGTAAAGTAAAAAGTATATAAAATTAATATTTCATTTTAGACTAGTTTTTCTAACATTTTTAATAAAATTAAATTGCATACATGAAAAATAGAAGTTGTATTAAATTTCGACGTTTTGTCAACAAAACTTTGAATTTCATCAGGAAGAAATAAATTTTTTAAAATTTTGAAGTATGTAAAAGCTTACCTTTACAGTTACAAACTGCCGTAGTTCCAAATTTGAGAACAATTCAATAAAATTTCTGTGTCTTTATATCGTTACATAATGTACAAAAATCATCTATTTTTAAAGATAATATGTAAATATAGCACAAAGTATCAGATTCCAGTATTTATTGACTTAAAATAATGTTGCATAGTAGTTAGGATATCTTAAGACAGCCAAGTGTATGGACACAAAATATTTCCAGTAATCTATTTTCTTAACTCTGTATAATCAAATATATAGCTAAATCTTAATACGGCCAATAGAAATTTTTCAGTAAATACTATCAGAATAGAAATTGGTAACAAATTATGAAAGCTTCAATATACTGGAAAGATTTGGATCATTAGATGTCGGTGGAGTCCATATTGAAGTAATGGAATTTTATACAAGACTTAAATACGAACATCGCGGGTTGGTACGCTTGAAACCGTATAATGTACAGCATTTCTTGCTGAGCAGTGTTATGAATAATTCACATGTAATTATTGAATTGCAGCTGACATGAGAACGGAAAGCATAATTTGCATAGGACGTCCATTCGCGCATTGCACGGTTTTTGGAAACGCAGGGTTTTCCCTTATACATGAACTCTGAAATGATTAGAAACGGACCATCCCAGCTTGAGACATGATACTGAGGATCAGGGGTCTTTTCCGAACAGAAGATTTCATGAAATATGTAAGAGACGCTTTGGGGAACATTGGCATTTATCGTGGCGGTGGTTTTGTCGTTGTTCCAAAGTAAAAGAGACCACTTCCCGCTGATGACGGACTATAAACCTTTCCTACAGATATCAGTTGGGATTGCTTCTCGTATCCAAATATTTAAATGCTTACTGGCAACGATCATGTCGCGGGAGAGGCTTTATTCCTATGCACTGACTCCGAAGAGGCTTTTTACTTCATTCTCAATATAGTATCAGAGTTTAACTCACACTCAAGAAGCCACTTCAGATATATTTTACTAAAATCACCATTTTTCAAATAAGTCCATGTAAACTGCGGTTAAAAATTTTATGTTGACAAATCCCAAGTATTTTAATTAATAATTAAATGAATAATGCATTTTAACAAGTATATGGGTACTTCGATGATTTAGAAATTAAAAATGTAACATATTGCTGAAATGCTATTCCTCTTAAGAATAAAATACAATTGAAATGCCTGAAAATCGAATGATTTAACTGTAAACGGTTGCTATACATCAGCCTGTAACGTTGTAAAGAAGTCGAAATATTTGAGTTTTAAATGAAAAAAACATGAAGATAAACGCATTTAAGACTTTCCATTTGCGGCTTACGTGTTCGTGTGTCATGTCTACAGGGAGAGGATTCATGTTAGAATCCTGTCCAAACAGAACGTGTTCAAGATGAAAAAACACAAGCCGCGTCATTCTGCGATTTTCTCAATAGCGATGTGTCCTTTCGATTTCAAAAAATATTAATTTGCCATTTCGTTTTTAAACTTATCTAGTGGTCATTCTAAGACGAATTTATAAAAAAATAATTGTTTCTCAATCTTCCAACTACGTTAATGAACGTTAATGAACAACTACGTTGTTTACCATCGAGCATCATAAATATTACTGTGGTGAACATTTTTACTTCTATACTTATCCATTATCAAATGTCACTCACTACAATTTTACTGTGGGTTAAGCCAACTATAAATTTCCGTTATATAATAGCAGGGTGCCCAACAATCCATTTTTAATAGCCCGCTGTAGGCTTTAATTCGACAGTAATTTCTTTGTCAACACATGATCAGATAGGTCTTCATATTTTTGAAAATTTACCTTTCCACGTACTATCATCGAAGTCGTACAAATGAACGCTGAAAAAAGAGATGTTTTATTTAGAAGGTTAGGTCGAATGCTGCCGAAAGAGCATGTGTGTAAATCGAAATTCAAAAAATGTGCCTTTCACATTTGCACTAAATATTACTTCAAATACGCTTTATTTGTTCAATATCGAATTAATGCATAGATAAGTCTCTCAGTATGCACGCATTTACAATAAACGGAATATATCAGAAGTCGGCAATCCGAAATCTGAATGTCAAAACAAAATCAAGTTGCTATGCAATGAACTTGAGCTTGTATTGATGCGTAAGTAAAATGACATAGATCATTAAAATAGTCAGACTGAAAATTTGAGATTGTCTGTTGGGAAAATTAATAAAATAAATTCTGGATTGACTAAGAACCATCCAAGGGACCCTTTAAATTAAATGGAAATCATCAAAATTAGTCAAGCCGTTTAGGAAGTGAAGAATTAGGATTTTATATAAAAGATATGACAATAACATAACTCTACACAACAATACGAGTGGTGGGCCAATTTTTTATTTTCTTTAATTTAAATTTATTTATAGTCGCATCAACAAAGTAGTCACAAAAATTTTATATTGATTGATAAAGTACCATGTAAGTACAATATATTGGTTATATTTTACATAGACTTTGTCTTGTACCTTCTATTTATTTATTTATTCCCATTTCAACTTTGTTCACTAATTTTAAGTATTACATGGAGGTGGATACCTTATATGTATTTCAAAAATTTCTAAATTATTAATTGTTTATCTTTCTACCTATAATTTAATCTCATCAGAAAATTAATACAAAATATGATGGTCGCTTATAGTCACATAATTTTTTCTGTGTTTATATAGAAAAAGTAATTCTTCTTAGTTGAAGAGCTAGATTGCAATAAAAAAGAGTTGGGTTTGACTATGATGGGATGATATAAATTACGATGCGCGAAAATATGCTAAGATTTATGCTACGATAATTGTATTAATAATTTCTGAACCCGTATCAATTTCGATCAAGGCTGGATTCGGACTTCCGACTGCCCAGGTAGTGTCTGTATTAAACTCATTGACCCTTCCTCCCACCAAATCTACGAATTCAACATCAATGTGGGCCATGTTCTATGCCTGTAGAACTTTTAAAATTTTACTTTAACAGCTTTGAGACTGCCACTATTAATCTCAGCGATTCTGAAAAGTATTTATTAAACCCAAGTCACAGCCGTTTCCATATTATTTACCCTTACCATCTCAATATCTCTGGCTGCTTAGAGATATACCCGATATGTTTTTCGCAGTTTGTAAGTAATATGCGTTCAAAGTTTAGTTGAAATTGTTCTATGCCTTCCAGAGTTATGCTGGAACATACACAAATACATGCTGATAATTATACACAGCTTATCACGATGAAAAAAATACAGAAAAATTAGCCTATATAAGGAAACTTAAGGTATTTTTAAATATTTAATTGGTACCTAAAAGTCAATAATAACGTTTTACAGAAAGTTCATAGTGGAAATAGCGGTATTTAGGTTGATAAATTAATACCAGAAAATAACAGGCATGGCCTTGAACTCGATGATAAGCAAAATTATTCATGTTTCTGAGAATCAAAGAAAGGGCGACGTAGCGTAATTGACAAATAAATTTCTTCTGTTCTTTACACCTAATTATGAGATGTGGTATCTTCAGATTTTTGTTACATTTTATTTTGTACTTCCATTTAAGCTGCCCTCTAAGAATTTTGAAGACAGAGATAAAAGTAATGAGTCCCTTTCTTCAGTGACATAATTATAAAAAAGAAATGGACCACTTATGTTATTCTTCACTGCCAAGCCGATGTTTGTTGTGCCTAGCGCCCCATTTAAGTGATTAATAGTTAAAGGCGAGAGTTATCTTCTTTGATAAATGGAAGGATTTTGAAGGAAGGATGTCGCCCACTACTTCATCCTCATAGCTTACGCCGCCGTAGACGATGACAAATGAGAATCTCAATAAACAATGTCACAAGATTACTCACGGTTCTGCATTTTTAAGTTATCGAACGCTTGGGAGGGTCATCGTGTAACAACCAGTACCGTAGTATCATTAAAAAGATTGAAAATAATCACTACATACCACCCTAATTATATGAGAACATTTATTTACTCTGTTTTTATTTCTGTTTGCGTGAGGAGTGGGCTGTGTGTGATGTACACGGAAGGATGTTAAAATTGAGTACTAATACAAACACCTGGATAAAAATCATACAATAATCTTCTGAATTACAAAACGTTTTGCACACGGATGAGGGTGAACCTATCATAGAATAAGTATAATCATGATAAATTATAAGTTCAGATAGATATTGTGAAGTAAATTAACAGTTATGTCACTGAACGTCATCTTTGTTATAAACTGTAGTCCGAAAACTATATTTATGTAAAATTTTAATTTTCTACCTGTTCGATTAGAATTAAAAATGTAATTTATCTCGCGTTCATCAAATTCCCTGTTCATTTCAGAATAATTTAAAAAAAATTATAGTTTCTTTACTTACGTGGTTTTGAGTAATAATCTTCTACTACCAAAGCCTTATGTGACGTTAAATAATTCAGGAGTACATAAATGTTCTCTTATTACTCCGTAATACACATGTTTTATTATTATTATAATGCATTACTTCATCATAATCTGTTAGTCTTGCAGCTAAAGTATTTTAGATTTAAAAATGAGCCACCAAAGAATTGAACCCGATATTAGAGATATTAGGTAACTTTTTTATGTACGATTGAGATACAGCATTGCAATACAACTTCGCAGTTCAACAGTTTTGTATGAGCTCTCCAGACTTTTTATACGGGATATTAATCCTTCTACGTTCCTACACCGTTCATTCGATGGCGTGAAATTTTGGTCTTTAGCGGGGATCACCCTAGAGAAGTATTCTGTCGATCTTTAAAAGATTCACATTGCTTCCTTCCCCCTTTCAGGCCAAAAAAGGTTCCACGTCAATCATCCGCTTTGCGGATTCATGTTTTCTCCTTCTGAGTTCCTATATCATTCTTCCTATTGCCACGAAATACTGGTGAGTCGTAGTGCTTTGCCCAGAGAAGGGTTTTGATGACCTTTTGAAGAGTTAGATTCCTACCTTTCCCCTCCGTTCAGCCCAAAAAAAGTCCTACCCTAAAGACCTATATAACTTGCAACACGTAGACTGTCAAACGAGATGATTCGATTGCTGGTGAGGTTGAAATAAAGCTTTAATTTAACTAATATTTTATTTAAGTAATTATACTTTTAATTTGTTACTAAATATTCATAACGTTTTATAAGTCACAGTGCAAATAATTGTGGTACAGGATTTCCATACAATTTTTGTCTTCGTACAAGAATTAAAACACAAATAGATTCTCTACTTGAGTTTCATTGCATCGGATATGTTTTATTATAATGGTACATTTTGTATCTTTAATATAATTTCGATTTCAATACTGACGTGCTAATAGGAATAAATACCCGAGTCACACCGGGCACCCAGATAATAAGGAAATACATTTAAATAGGGATTTTTGCAGAATATTTTAAAAAATCGCCTCATGAAGAGTCACATATTCCAGACCTCGTAGGATTACTGTTTAAGTGACTCTTCAAAAATGTAGTCTGTATAAAATGATCCGAGTAATGTAAAAAAGGCCTCCTGCAGATTGCATGACTTAATTGAGGCTTATTTACTAGCGCGGAAAATGCTTTGAGTTTTGTATCGGAGCTAATAACAAGAACGGGAGTCTCTCCGGCCGCTACAGATATTTCCAGAGTATCGAATAAATTATAAATTGCAGGAAAATTGCGTTACTCGACGGCACGCAGATAAAAGGAGATGAGCGAGTTCGTTTCATTAGCTGCGATGGATGTATCGGGCGCACACAGAATTGATAAATGCGTTGTGTTTGGCACAATCAATTTAGTCGCTCTACGCGTGGTTGTCCTTCCCTGGACGCAATTACCTTTGCCCAGTAAAAACACCGCACAATTAAATCGTCACTCTGAAATTGACACCGCAAATAAAAGTATAACATGGGCGAAGTGCTAACGGCCTTCCTTCTACCAGAGGATTTACATAAATGTGACATTTCATTTTTTATCATTTAATATTGATTTGATTATTTCTACTAATTCATTTTTTTTGCGTAGCATAAGCAGAAGAAATTGTATTTATAATCGTTTGTGATAGAACTAGGAAATGGTACGCATACATCTGGCCAGGAGAAAGTTTCTTAATGTTCAGGATAGTAGATAAGTTATTTATAACTACATGACAAGATAGATTTATTTGAGCATATATTTAAAATAAGCATGTTAATATTATTAATTAATAAAAATAACTGGTTTTGAGTTATATATGAATTTATTTATATTTGTATACAATTTACTGTCGAATTTATATTTCCCCTTAGGTAATTTAGAGTAAGAAATTACTCGAATACATAAAAATTTTGGTTCATGAACACTAATTTTCGAATGCTACAACTAGCAGTATTAGAAATTTATTTAGTAATATAATAATGCTCAATTTTAACCGGGCACTGCTGCGGTCGTCGGCGTTGGACTTGATTTAAGTACCACTAATTAAGACTTTGAATGATTACTGACTTGAATTCTGACCCATTCTCTTTCTCTAATGGTGGCTGATAATAGTTTTATCTTTTTCTGATTTAATGTAGAAAAAGTTACCCTGATATTGTATTTTTTTTAGTTATTTTTTACTGGAAAAATATTGAACTCAGTTTCTAGTAAATAAACAGTGATCTGATTAGCCTCGCTTTCAATTACACTTCGTTGGCCTAGCTTGAAGCACTCTAAGTAAAACGGAAAATATATAACTGTTGACAAATGGAGTATTTTGTATAGCAAGTATGTTTACAAATTGTTATAGGAGCTTTAGTTCCAATACAGATAAAAGTCTTAGATTATTGGATTACAACAAAGAAAACAATAGAAATCATTGTCAATGGCCAAGGAATCAATGAATTATTGAAATAAAAATACTGACCTGAATTTCCCTATAGGTATAGTCGGTTTTGAATTGAAATGAAACTATAATACCCTAGGTTGTAAGACACTGGCATGAGGCGCGTGCAAATTTCACTAGACCCATTAGGCAGAGTGTATCTCCAGGTCTCGACAGGCCTCAACGCCTCCTGAATATTTCACCTTGAAGGCTGGCCTCAGAAACGCAGATAGACCACAGATGACTGCGACACGCTCAGGCACACAACACAAATCCATTTATCCACTAGAGGAAAACCGAATGCATATTAAGGAAACTATTAAAATATTTTAGCATCTTAACGACTGTTTCTATCAGAATACCTCATGGACGGTACACCACTGACACGAGGAAAGGGTTGTATCGGGAAAATCTAACTCAGGATGGCCGGTTACGCAGTAGAAGTGCTGTACTTCTCTTACCGACGTAATCCTTCTTCTCGTTGCTTAATAAATATATGTGAATATTAGGAATTTTGAAATCCGTCTGTACTTCGTGTTGAGTTCTTTGATTTGTAACAAAAAATATCACCACATTATGAATTATTTGCAGTGAATTTTAATAATTAATTAATATATTCTCGATTAGTAATTACACTTTTTATAAGAATTTTTGAATTCTTCTTCATAGTACCTACTACTAACTACTTCGTTCTGTGATTGTGTTATGAATTTATTCGGTTTGTGTTGAGGAGAATGTTGTTGCATCGGGATCGAATTGCTTGATCTGTATATATATATATTTATTTATTTATAAATATATATATATATATATTTATAAATGCGAATGTGAATTACACCACACGGCGTCTCTCGCAACCAAGTTTCCACCTCCTTTTATCTTTCCAATCTTCGTCTCGCATACATCTGTCCTCCATTGCTTGCATCATTCCTTCATTCCATGTAAGTTTAGGTCTTCCTTTTTTCTTTCGTTTTGGGGGTTGTCAGTGAAATATTTTTAATATTTACTGACCTAACCCCCATTTCTTCCCGAATGTATTTATTTCTTATCCTTTCTGTTCTCCAGAAATCCATTTCCATCGCTCTTAACTTTCTCCTTTTCACCTTATTTGTTATATGTTGATTCCATATAATTGTGTGCAACTGTCTTGTTGCAACTCTGCCCTTCGCTATTCTCTGTTTAATTTTCTCCTCGCTTCCTCCTTTACCAGAAATATTTGTCCCTAAGTATTTAAATGTGTTGCAGCAATTTACTTCACTTCCGTCTTCCATTTCTAAATCTCTTCCTGTCCCTCCAACTACCATATACTCGGTTTTAGCAGAAATATATTATAAAATATATTAATTTTTAAGTAAATGTACTTTGGATTTATTTTAAGCGTTGTTTGGGATCTATATTATTGTAAAGTCTTAATTTTCAACACGTTGTCTACAGATTTAAAATCGAATATTCCTCACAGTTTTCAATTTTTGTTCTCATTTCATAATCATAATAAATGCGTACATATCAATGATAACTGGTACAATATAACTCGTATTCACAGTTCAAATGTTTATAAATTCCATGTATTGAATATTTTTTTCTGAAAATAAAAAAAGCCGAAGGATGGAAAAATATTTAGTCCTTTCAGAGAAATTCATTTATAACACATTAAAATATTACGCCTAGTGTCAAATGAACGTAAAAAAATGCCAAATCGTAATTTATGGGTCAGAATTTGGTTCAAAGACTATTGTCATCCAGGTAAAACCTCATGAATTACTGCTAAATTTTCAGTGCAGTGAAATAAATATTCGGAATTTGTTAGTTATTTAAAGAAAAATATTGTATATTTAATAATCAAAGTAGTATAAAAATAATTTACTACTTTAGCCCAAATAAAATGAAGCATTTGCACGTAGAAACAAGGAACATTAAATTTATTTAATTTAGTGTTAAGAAAGAAAATGGAGGGAGTTTTTTTACAGGCATATGTTATTAAAAGAAGGCCCAATGGATATATTTAAATCACTGTCTCTTATTCAAAAAAGAAATCGAATATGAAAATACTGACTATAAATTATATATAATCATAAGAAAATATTATTTATTTATCCAAGTATACGTATACAAGCGTATGTGGAGTATTATGTAATTTAGGAAGGACAGATTTTTTAATACGATAAAACGCGTGATTGCCAAAAAATTAGACTTCTAGAAAATCATTTAACGTATGTAACATTAAGGTTTGACATACTTTCGGTACTAAGTTTTTCAAGATAATAAATACCCTAACAGAAATAATTTTGATTGGGGTTTTCTTTTTTCATATTATTTTTTCAACCTCTAGATTGCATAGACACACTAGAAATTAATTTTTGAAGAGTGTTATTATAACTTATGAGAGCCATTTCAGTACTACTAACCAAGAAGAAACAGTTTCATTATTATTTAACAGTAGCATTTAAACTCTATGTTTATCCAACTAAAATCGTAACGTACGATTTGTAGTTGGCTATTTTTTTCATTCTGCCAAATAATTTATTATTCTCAAAATACAGCTGGTGAAAGACATAAATTTTCCAAGTAATTCTATGAGAACTCTCTAAAGACTCCTCTCATATGACAAACGGCTTCCCAGTCCTTTAAGGAGTTAGCTCGAAATTTCTTTCGTCATATCTAGAACATTCTTTCTTTTCTCACCACCTTGAAGTTTTCCGAGAGTGTATCTTGATGGCCCGTGAAAACGACATCAAGTCAACACAACCACAATTTCAGGAACGTTATCGCCGTTCTTGGCGAAAAGAGAAGCAATATCTACTCCAGTAAGTTAGGGGAAAATATTCCGGAGACTTCAAGACTTCTGTTTCTCGAAAGAAAAATAGAGCCAATCGTAAACTCGTTGCAGAATTTATTCCTGTTAGTTTTTTGCAATATTTAAGCACCAAAGAGATTTACACCCATTTAGTCATTAGAAGTTTGCTCAGTCATTGTATTTAGTGAGTCGAATACATTGCACAACGCTGATATTATTAATGCAATTTATATGAGAGAAAGGGCTCATTTGATATTATCCGACAATCACAATTTTACTAGTGTTCATATTTAATAACTATTTTCGCAGAATACCTTACAGAAATAAATATTTTAAAATTAAGGAAATTTACCCAGGAAATAAATTACACGTTTTCCTGTGAAATACATGTTATTTTTTACTACTTTAGTTAAATTTATGCATGAAACTAACACATTCTGAATTTATTCATATGAAATAATTTTTTAATTAAGAAAATTTTTGTGCGTGGCAGTCATTTGAGGTACAAGTGAACTTGCTGTAAATCGGTATTACGTGTTTGTTACAAGTAAGTTATTTCACTTGAATAAATTACTAAAATTTTAAATATTGATTCAGGATTCAAGTATATCATTCAGCGCTAATTAATTCTGTTAACACTATTAAATAGCTGTCCTAAAACCGCTTATATATTTTATCAAGTAAATCCGAGAAAGAAATATTACGATCGAACAGACCCGATAATAACAAGCACATATTTTCCCAAGAGGCTATGGAAAAAGCGGTACTGTGGATTATAAAGGCCTTCCCCCTTCTCAATCAAGTTAATTGGCAGCAGAATTTGTGCAGCAGTAACGACAAATGTGATTGAGAGCATTCGAATCTAAGATTGCGTGACCGTCAGAAAAAAAAAGTGATTGAACGGAAGAATTTACTTTCCTATATTTTGGTATTCTAAGATGAATATTTTCCTTAATTTCTCCCAACTACCAAGTGGTTTTATTAAACATAAATACTCATTACAACTGATTTAGTCGTTCAGGTTGAAGCATCAATTAAAATGTTGTTTCACTAAAAACTTGAATTTTTATTCGTTATACCTTTCTTCTATCATGAAATGGAAATTATTCAATGATATCGATATTTATTTTGGCTTGTAAAATTTGTAAGCGCAATATGAGAAGATATTTTCCGCTACTACTTGCAAAATTTTGGGGGTATGCAAAACGACTATCGAAATATTTTTTCATTTTTAATAACCCCATGAAACGCGTCTCATTATTCCATAGCAAAAAATTAATTTATTGAAATCTTTTAATATATATATATATATAGCACTAAAGGTACTTGCGTAAATTAATATTGTATTTAAAATATGGTAGAGTTTGTTCTTTTAGCTAACCACATATATCATTTGATTTCTAAATTCAGGCTTTAAATTACAAGTAGTTAAAATACCATCCTTGTAATGTTATTTGACAATATAGTTTTAGCATGAAATATTATTTTTGAGATCTCGAGTTTCGTTGCTTGTGCAAGCGTTGTGTGAAGTGAAACATTCATACAGACTGCGTGGGAGTGGAAAGGCTCGAGGCGAACGCTGCAAAGAGAACTTCCCAGAAATCTGCAGCATAAACTTTCATACACTCCTCGTTAAAATTGCTTTTTTTTTGTTACTGAATGAGTTCTTTCTCATTTGTGTGGTTAACATTACATGAAAGAAAATTTAAATAATTATTAAGAACCATGTTCACCTGACCTTGTATAAAATATATCTTTTTCTGAAAGGTAAACAATACATCTTAAAGAGTACCAACATACATTAATTCATAGTATAAGAATTTACATTTTTGTATTATTCTTAAAATATTATAAATAAAATATAATCAGCCGTTTATGACTGATCTTAGCAACAAAAAATTTCTAAATGATTTTAAGACGGATTGTCAATGAAATACTGATACGTCTATATTAAGGATCTTGTCTATTACTTTTATCGGAAACAAATTTTAATCACTTTTCAAGATCAAATATAGACATATATATATATATTACTGAAATTATATTCTTCTAAAATGTCCACTGCTGTAGTTGTGAAAAAATAATATGATACTGCTCATGTTATTCTAGTTATAATACAATTCAATTTAATATAATATTGAAACTAATGACCAGAAAATTAAAATTACCAATTAGCAATCATATCTTTAATATAGACTGATTTACTGGATATACTTTCATGCAGGATTTTACTATGAAATATAACATGAAGTATGGAAAATTATTATTCGAATGAACATGTAAGTAGAGGAATATTGGAAAGCAGACACATCTTATCAGTGAATTCAAACGGACAATAAGTTGTACACTACAATGGAAATTTGGGTTACAAATTTAACTGGTTGAGTGTTGCATCATGGAACAATTTATATTATCGAAGTATGGGTAGATGTAATAATGTTACCCAAAGTGTTGTAACAGATTAAGTGATGTGATGATAGCGTACATTAATTTAATACATTTTGTTTAGGAAGTCAAGTGGTTCCTGGTCCCGGAGCGTACGCGCCAGAGCTGGTTCCTATCATGAGAGGTAAACGTCCTCCTTCATACAGTCTGTCTAGCAGAACTCCAGTCCTGAAACAAATGATGTCACCTGGTCCTGCAAAATACGCGCCACCTACATGCATCGGCCCGTTCATCCCTGACAAAATTGCTCGTCCAGCCTACAGCATGTAAGGCTAACTCAATTGTGAACATAGTTGTTAAACTTTCACAGACGTCGACCTCGGGTAGAGTATAAGAACATAAATTTAATAAAATCATCTGGTCGAGCCATACAAGGAATGCTGCGTGCCCACAACAAACTCCCCCGTCATCGGAAGGGCGTGAGACGAGTACCAATAGCCCGACCTACCTGATACAGGTTTTCTAGGGTTTTCCCCGCATCACTTTCACGCACTCTCACGTAGGTAGACACGATAAAATGTATATTAAACATTTATTTTCTAACATTGCGATTCAAGGATAAATCACATGACTGTAGTATTGTTGAACACATACATGACTCAACGGAGCTATATTTTCACATGAAGCTGCTTCATGTTTTTTACTTTCAAATAAACTGTTAAGGGTTCTGGAATAGATTAAATTATACTATCAGCGAATAATCAACAAACTGATATCCAAAGCATTAAAAGTCAGAGTTAAGTTATTTATTATTTCCGCATATACATAGTTCATTGTAAGACAATACTGTCTAATAACGCCGTTTCTATTCTTTTTAAAACCTGTCGTAATTTATAAACGTGATAATTTCCTTTTTTTGTTCCCGTACAACCAGTAAACTCAACGAAAGTATAGTATCGGTTTGTCGATAAAAATTATATTCAGAGCCGTCTACAGGACACACGCACCAGGAAATACCTATTAATGAATCTGCGTCAATATGATTAAAGGTGCATGAATTATTCAACGCATTACATTTGGCAATCGCTTTTCCCACAGCATTGCAGGTCATTTTACAATGTACCAATAAGTTTCTCAGTTTTAACTTATTTAGTTGTATTTAAGACTTTCTCTCCCTTTATAGCTTTGTACACATTCATTGAAATATTGTATATATGCTCATAATCACGCTTAAAAAGTCGTAAGTCTCGTTTAATGATCTAATAAGTATAAAAAATTATTCCAGAGTTTGTATGCAGTGTAATCAATTCAATAAAAACACTTTCACGTTTATGAAATGAAAATAAATACACAAATCTGCAAAGATGTTTGGTCAGAATTTAAATGTAAAGCGTTGTAAGAAATGTAGAGAAAAGTAGGGGTAGGTTTGTAACAAATAGTGATTTTCTCAGCGCCTTTAAGACATTGAGTTCAATTTCCTTCGGAAGGGTCTTCATGTAATATCATTTATAAACTTGTTGAGACATAAATAATTCCAAGTCACTTAAAAACAAATTTGACACAAAAATATTTTTTTGATACTTTCAAATTCTTATGTATGAACAAGTGGTGAACACATCATATTGGTATTGCAATGGGATACTTGTAAAAACAAAGTTACGAAACATTTAATTGTAAATTGTATTGTTACCAAATGTGAGAAGCAAAGATCTACATCATATAAAAATATTTATTTCTTTTCTGATTAGCATAGTCTATTTCATGATCTGACAAGTTGTAATCGCTTCCAATTTTATTTACTTTGCAGTCTATTCCTGGGTTCATATCAGAGGTTTGCATCATTGAAGCTCAAGTCTTGCCAAATTAGCTATACGCTTCTATTTGAGCTTCAAATGAAGCATTTATACTTCCTTGACTTGTTTGACACATTTATTTATTAAAGGAATACACATAATTAAGAACAGGATAGAAGGATAATTGAAGTTCATAGCAAACACCTGACCAGATGAACACAAAAACATATTTTTTAGTTACGTTTAGGAGGATAACATTTTACTACTAAGTTCATTAGAGTTGATGAAACTTAATTCAGATAACGAGTAATCTCTTATCTCCTGCTTTCTGAGTTCTCAGTCTCTGAGATTTAAAAGGATTTTCCGTGCAAACGCGTTTTCTCTCTATAAAATTAATGTTTGAAAGCGTAGCATTCAGTCATTGATAATTTCGTTCTCAGTTTTTAAATCTGCACATAAGACTTGGAATGATTAATTTGTATTTTAACTCCAATCTACTTCGTTTACTCGGCTTTGCGTCATGTGGGGATTATCTTGAGTCTTAGACGTTTAATGTCTCAAATTATTTCTAGATTTTAAAATCATAAAAAAGATTCCAAACTTTCAGTGTAACATCAAAGAAAATATAAACCAGGATATTTTAATCATATTTTACTTTTATTTCGGATTTTTGAGTACTGTTAAGCATATTTAACAAAACAAAATATTTCAAAGCGTCCCTTACGTGTTTCACAGAACTACATTTATTTTATAATAATTTTAATCGTTATATAAGCACAATTCTTAAATGTAAAATATTCACAAACTTCTGCGTTAATTGATCAGATATAAATAAAACTGACGGAGAAGTTGAAAAGATTTAAAAATATTAAAACTTAACCCTTGGTGTAATTAATATTTTTCTTGTATGTATAATGCTCTTCCTTGAAGATAACAAAAGAGATTTCGTCTTTAGGAAATTGGCTTTACGTAATATTGTTTTGAGAACTCATATATTTAAACAAACAAATGATGATTTTGTGACTTTATATATATATATTTGTACCAATAAATTTGTTTTCCCTGAATGAAAAATAATATTTTACATTCTTGTAACCTTTTGATCTGTCAGTCAGATCTTAAAACGTGTCTAAAAATATTTTTGATAAATAATTGCTAATTTTTTACTATAATAATTTATACTTATAAATATGTGGGATATTATGTATGTACGTGTATGTACTGAATTATTTTACAGTGAATACAGCCATACTGGCTGTATTTTCAAGAGGTTGATGTGAACATCTTTTTTGTGAATCTGTGATCCTTCATATAAATTCCTCTATGCAAATCTCTCTTTTTTTTCTCACAATGCCTCATTTATAATTTATTTTTCTGTATTATGACTCACTATATTGTTTGATTAAAATATTGAAAAAATACTAATACTTTCCCATATTGGTGATAAAAGTTTTTAGAATCCATTTTAGCTACAATTCAATTAATAAAAGAATCTAACACTGGTCTCCCACTAATGGCGGGCGCTCTACCATCTTTTTGTAAAGACTTGAACTATGACTAACGTACAATTTACTTAATCACATTCTTCACTGCTATCGTTTAGGTCGAAACGAACCAGACCATTCCGTGGGGTGCAAATGCCTAGTCCTGCGGAATATACGGCGGTAGACGTCGGATTATACAAAGATCAAGAACCTTCTTTCACAATGGCACCTAGAAACGACCCGCCAATTTGCAAAATGATGAATCCAGGACCTGGCAAGTATATGGTCACGTACAACAGACACAGGGAGGAACCAGCGTATTCCTTCGGTGTAAAGTTTTCGGACTGCATGAGAACCCCGGCAATACCTGAGGACAACGCAATATGAAAAAAAAAGTATTTTTCAGATAACTTCAATTTAAAATATTTCAGAGTTGAAAAACGTACTGAATAGGTTTAACGGCGTAAAATTGTGTGCATTTGTCGGATGCAGGCCATTAAATATATTTAATCACTGTTTATTTTATTTCTTCATTATTTTGTAAAAATAAAATTAATTTGAAAAAATATAACACCACAATTTTTTGTTTATGTATCTCGTGAAACTATATTTTATAGTCTGGGATAATATATGCAGTTTATTTCCGCAAAAGATGTAGTTGGCTGTCAATTTGTTTTCTCTGTCCTCCTTAATATACAGGTTCATTACATTCAGTACACACATAATTTTTTTTCCAATTACCCAGAATGTTGGATAATAAAACCGACATTATAAATTAAAAATTCCAAGAATTCTTTATTCAAATTAAAAATTGTTTATTTAGATTTTGTAATATTTCTCAGAAATTCTTTAGGCTACAATTTGCCCAACACAACTAAGAATATTTTCCCGATATTTCTCCATTATCTTGAACCAACGTCCATACGGGCCCCGATATAAAATATTGGGATATGGAGACGGAGACCCCGATGAACCAGACCATAATAAAGGCAATAGAAGAAAATAATATTTAATTGGACGAGTAGGTCTTGAGCTCCGAATTACACGTGTTACCCCAACACGAAACCGACAGTACTCAAGATTGGAAGCTAAAGGTGGGGAGGGAAGTTTAAGAAATATGTCGGCTGAAAACCGGCACAAATTGTAGAAAAATTACCACGACTTCAAAAAAGGCATATATCTTTGATTAGATCAGCCAGCGTGATAACACTTAAAAATTTGAATTTAGTTCGGTTATTGAGTGTACTTTTGTTAATCTTTCTGTGAATATACTCGAAAATACAGCTTCAATATTTTCGATTACCCGGTATAATGAATAATTTATTTATTTATAGAAGGCAGAAATAAATGTTTCATACTTCTAATTAATACACATTTAATTGTTGTAAGTAAAAAAAGATTTTCAGCTAGTAATTTTGGGTAAGAAGTATTTAAAAAATTTAATGTTTATTACTTTTGTTATAAATATGAAAGAATTGTTAATATGTCACTGAAGAGACATTGCAAATCAAAAGCTTATGATTTATTAAAACTAACCCATGAGACGTCAAAATATACCTTTAACTTAATTTCCTTTGAAATCTCAATGAATCTCCTTGCTTATATAAAGTGGCTGTTATTTACAGAAACTGTTTCTTATTTGGTAATCTTGTCATATTTCCCATTTGAAATTACCCAGTCTTGGTCTCCAGGCTTTATTTACGGTGTTGTGTGAGATACGCAATCTCAAATGTATTGGCTTGTCCTTTAACCTACATTCGGAGACTCGTTGAATTTCCTGCTGACTAAAAAACATTGCTTACTGTGAAGCTTCCTTCTGACACAGTTCGGCTATATTTGCTGACGCAGTAAGATTTCCCAAAGTGTTCAGTCAAAGAAGTGATCGTGGGCCGCTTTCTTCAAAACAAAATAAAAATGGAATCGTTGTTTCCTTATCACTGCCCGAAGTACAATTTATGCTTTCTTAGTCTTTTCTACAATTTTATATGACATGAGGCATGTCAATTATTATAGATTATTCTAAAGCAGAAGAATAAATGCTCTGTGAACGTGTTCCTTTAGTCAGTGTAACTAATAAAGTGGCCGTGAATCACCGTCAAATTTTGTGTAACGATCAAAATATTTCGCTCTAGTATTCAAGAGCGGCCACGAGAACTTATCAAACTGGCATTATTGAGGAGCTTAACTTCAGCAACCCATATTGTTTCCAAGGGCTGCTTCTACCTAGACGCTCGATAACCGAGGTTTGGGCCGCGGACCTCTATTCCCTGGAAATGTAATGAAATTTTAATTACATTTATATTAAGGTGCATTTTACAGTATTTCAATATTAGGGAAGAGAATTATTAGCGGCATGGTTCATACGTACAGGGTGGGGTTTGTAATTCAAGGAGAACATCAGGATGTAGGAAACTAAATTATTAAACCGATAATGTTCACTCTATCATCATTACGTGTCATCCATGACATATATTATACTTTCATTTTTAATAATTTTACATTTCAGTATAATATGACCTACATATAAATAATCATATGCATTGCTTCTCTAGAGAAATCTCTTGCAGATATTGATTTCTACCGACGAATTTTAAAGGACAGTATCCCAATTCTGTCACATTATTAGTTTCAATTTAAGTGCATATGAATCAAATCCATCAATGTCACCTACGTCTCGTGACTGTACCGTTTCAATTGTTAATCTTAATTTAAATATATTTTAGAATAGGAAATATCTTATACAATATCATTAAATTAATTAAAAATATAGAGACTCGAAATATTATGAGAAATTTTGTTTTCGGAGGACATGATATCTTCTTCTCCTTCTTCCCAGGTACTACAACATTAATGAAAGTGTTTGGATCTCTGCTCCTCATCTCTTTCATAAGTTCATAAGTTTTAAATCTGCTTCTACATAACCCCTCCATACGTATTTTGGTTTCTCTTCTCTCGCGTATCAATTAAAAGATATTTTTAACATCGACTTCATTTCCCTATACTTTCCCAATCCAATTTAATGTATGGGGTTTTTGAAGCAAAATTGATTATTTAATTTACTTTTATATGCGTCATAGACGTTACTTTGATTTATTGATTCTATTAGTCCTCTACTGAGGAAATAGGATAAGTTAAAAATAATTATGGTACTATCACACGAAAATAATTCAAAACAAAAATAATGCATTAATACAAAACCATTAATTTAAAAGAAAATAAGAAAGTACAGAGACAATATAAAATACATAATTTGAAAATAATGTTAGGATTATTGTCGAGAATAAGTAATTTTAATTGAATACTAAATAAGTGTTATTGTCTGAAATAAAGACGAAATGGGTAATAAATTAAAGAGTAAAATTATTAATTTTTGTATATTGTACGCTTCACACACAACATCAGACTTCACAGTACACTACACTTTTGAATCATTTGTGTGTATATCCGTACGAATTCGTAAACCCAGTTAAAATAAAATATTATTGAAATTGAATAAATTATTACCATAAAAATTGAAAACATCCTCAAAGTTTCACAACGATTTTATTCTTGAAGTTGATAAACATTAAGAAGATTTAAGATTTATAAACTTACAGCCACTATATATATATATATATATATATTGATATGGTGGTTGAGTGAATTTTTTAATTTCAAAGAATTAAAAATGTTATGTAGCGTTAGAGGTCAGTCTTGCGTCACACAGGTTCTGAGTATGAATTCTGAGTGTGTATTAGCATCGTGAAACTTTTGCAGTGACTAGAAAACGAGTTCCTCTATCGTATTCGCTTATAACCATACCAGTTGATGCGACTATAAAAAATGATAAAAAATTACAAAGGGTACGAGTAAATAAAACTTTAATTGAATTTGGAAATTGTAAATCAACCACTTCCTAAGGAAATTAATATTTCAGTGTTGGAAATTAAAGTTGTTTTTCTTAATTCATTATGTATTTTTTTTTAAATTACCTGGCGCTAAATAAACATTAAGTCAAAAATTAATCAACGCCAGAGCTGAGATGAGGCAAGTGTAGCGGCCCACAAATTTGCCGAGAAAACAGTGGACGTTGAATATATAAAATATTCTTTTAAATTATGTATTTGACTTAGAAATCCTTTAGTTTTTTTAATAAATATAAAATGATATTAATCTTGAATCTGGACGTGGTAACAAAATTTATGCTACTATGGTAAAATTTGAATATAAATTTTAAAAAAGGCACAATAAGAAAAATACTAAAATTTAAAAAAATTCTTTCATACAGAATCCCACTTCAAATACGGCGTTGGCTTTTACCAGAATTAAATTCTTCTTCATCAAAATTTAATTTGTATTTCATTCATGACAACTTGTAGTGACGTTTCCCTTTGAGAAGGCTCTTCAATGAAGGAACAAAGAAAAGAACATTGAAACAGGCTCTAAATTGAAAAATAACTTTCACGCGGGTCAGCCGACAACTTCTGAAATGCGTGCCTGTAAAATAAATCTCGCTAAGTGTTCCATTAGATGATTATCGAGTAAACGAACAGCCAGCAGCGTAGGCCGTGACACAAGCAGTGCACGATAATTCGCTCGAAATTAATTAGGGCTTGGTTAGTCTGTCCAATCAAGATAAATGAGGCGCTCGTATCTATCGATCCATCGAGGCCCGGAAGCGGAGGGGTGTCTGTGAAACAATGCGTGAAATGAAACCGGCACATGGCCATCACGTTTGACATGTACACTGCTCCGAATTCCCGTCTCCGTACGAGGAAGGAGTCTCCTCGTATCACTGTAATTACAAATCTCCGTCGTTTGAAACCAAATAAAGTTTGATAACGATGACGAGCGATCTAATAAAGACTTTTCTTGGATCTTACAAATCAAATACTTAAATTTATCTGCAGATACTACTTTCGGATAAGGAGTTACCTTCAACGTTACAATCTTGAAACGGAAACCAAGGACTGGAATCTTAAGATAGGTAACTGAAATAGAAGATTAGAGTATGTATGGTGACCCATTCATGAATCGATTCAACACCTTGTAAGTTGTCCAAAATTACAAGATTTAAGTGAAGCATGAATAGGCCTATATATTCATGGGTTTCGGAAATATAAATTGTAATAAAATGTTCACAATTATAATAATTATTATTTAGAATTTTTTTAAGTTTAAGATTTAAACGAATTTGGACTTGCTAATAAAAAGATGAATTTAAAATACTTTGAAAATTCGCAGTCAAAGACGTACTGTTTACATAAAGTCAAAATTCTTACTCAGACAGATGAATTGATGTATATCGATATCTCTAAGATCTATTATAGCTTCCGTCAAACAGTTTATTAAGTTTATCAAAGTAGGAAGAATGAAGGAAAATCAAGGTTTAACACGTGTGATTGGATTAATCAATATTTTATTGAACAAACTTAAAAACTAAGGAAAAAGGAAACAATAAAATTTTTCAGGGTACTGCATTGTTAGGTAGTAATCGATTTAGCACAAAATTACGTTCCCACGTTATTATAGGTGTTTTGAGCGATTAATGCTGAGATTATATGTTCGGTGTGGCTAGGGCGCCGTCGGGGGTCTCTGACCTTCTGATTGTAAACATAGACAGTGCACCTCTGACCATTCGGTGGTGGCCTGTTGGTTTCTACGTGCTTTTAGTGCCCGATGTGAAACCTGGCCATAATTATCCGCTCGTATTGCCCACGCTGTTAGAAGGATGTAGATCTTGATTGGGAGCTCATTCTTGCTTGCTGTAGCAGACCTGCAAGTTTCAAGGGCCATTTATGAAACGTAAGAATGTACGTGCTGAATGGAGCAATGCGCGCGGCCGATCAATGTCCTTCGGGGAAATTTCAGGGGGGAGGGGTCTCTGGTCTATCCTCCAGAGTTCCCGAACCCACCTGGTGTTGGCTTGTCCCCGTTCTAGATCAACGTACATTGGAGTTGGACTCCAGGTACCATGATTTCGGGCTCTTGTCCTTTCCAAGGGTGCAGGATTATTCCCACTGGGATTTTAGAATTTCCGGGTACACCAATAGCCTACCTTTTAATTAAAATACATGTACGTCCAACAAGAATTTATTAAAAAAAATTAGCAAATTTAGAAAATACCAAAATATAATATTTTTACAGCTGTTTCAACCAAATGCCCACACGATATTATTTCTGATTCTTTACAGTTGAAGACTTCACTTTACAACCTCTTCTTTTTATTATTAAATTTGACTTCTGTTTCCATTGTACCTAACGCATCATAAGTAAAATATCTGCGAAATATGACACGAACATTCATTAATAATTTAAAGTACGGATTATAAATTTCTGTAGTCAATTAAATGCCTATTACTTGTTATAGAGAAAGTTTAATTTTTTATGCAATGATTTTCAAAATAACTTCTATTTCTGGTTATATCAACGTATATACCTATTTATATGTTAATGTGGCGCCGGTATATCATTTTTTCCGTATATATACTTTACCGAGAGAGCCAGGACAAGTAACGCGAAGTTTTATCAACCACATTTTCACTCAGAAGTGATTCCGCTGAGGGGAAAGTGAAGCTTAGCTCTGCGCAGAATACATCAGTCAATCAAATTTTCTGGACAATTTGATGTCTAGACGCAAGTTTGCCGAGGGAACCTCAAGGCAGAGTCTACCGTAAACGTATTTCCATCCTCTGTGAAATAGATAATTTAGAGACTGAATCTTGTAAATATGTTGACATTATCTTTACATATTGTAAAATATGAATTAACAAAATCTCGATTACAAATATTAATTTTACCTTTAAATAAGCTGGCTGTAATGATTAACTCTAAATTTAACAGAGAACTAGCTGCTTCTTGCGGCTTCGACAGATATTATCTTCTTTTGTCTTTATAATATGAATTATTCGTAATAATTATCCACCATAAATATGGAATCAAATTTGGTTTAGAAATAAATTTCCGCACGTGTTGTGCCTCCGACGACTTGGCTTCAACGTTCACGATACCTCGATTCACAGGAGAGATATTTTTAATAAATCTTAATGGCAGACACTGGGAATAATTAAGTTAAAGACGGCTTTATTATATAACTTTATTTAGCGTATTGTAAAACTCCTTTCGTCACATAATTGAAAAAAATAATTATTATTGATAGAGCATATGTGGAAATATCCATTTCTAGGAAAACGGCGAAAAGTTTAAAGAGAACTTATTACATTAGTGAATGTCCAGATTGTATGTAAGATACTATATACATACAATTTAGCCAACGGAAACCTTTTTAATTTTTTCATATAATTAAAACTCCTAATATCGTGTTACGTATTTCGTCTATAAGAAGAAATATGTTTAAACCATCATACTGTTAATACTATGAAAATACTGAACGAATTTTTAAAATTACTGCTGACATTTTTTATATTTATAAATGTTAGCTCAAATGAATTTATTACTATTTTAAATATTGCATACGTTACATAACACACAATATTACGAATTAAAATAAATTGATTTTATGACTAAAAATGTTCTCAATTTTAATTTTTTAGTAAATCGAGGCTAAATTATGGACAAATTGTCATTTTTATCTGCATGTAAACTACAAATCTTATTTTACGACCTGAAATAAATCGTCCTTCTGCAAAGGGCTTTCGTTGCTTAAAATGATTCTCATTTGCTGAAAATGTATTCTTAAAACTCGGATTACTCCTTTTTGATTATGTTCCACAACTACCTTTCTTCAGCAGACTTGGAAGCACCTGTAAAAATAAACGACCTGCGGCTCGTGAAGGGGAAATAAGTGTTGGAAGAAACAACGCATCTCAGTCGCCTCGCACGTAGCCATTTGCATAAGAGGAGTAGAAGCATAATGGTTTAACTACAGTATTTACTCTTAAAGTTTAACGCGGACCAGAGCTTTATTAAGGATCCACCATTACACTTGTGTAAACGTTTAATCATGCTTAGGAAGTGGTAAAGCACCTTGTAACGTTCAAAATAGCATGACATACTCGTCTCCTTTTAATATATGAATAAATACCATCTATTTATTCAATAAAGAAAATAAACTAATTTCAGAGAACGAGGTAGAATTACGATTATAAGGATAATGTACTTTCTCTGATAAATCTTACGGAAATAAAAATTATAAATTAGTAATTAATCGCATTTCTAAATTCGATCGTTAGTAAAATTATTAATTATAATTAAATTAACTAACGGTGTACAGAAAACGCAGCTCCAATGACAACAAAGTTTTGATTTCTACACATCGACAGGAAATTTATAATACAATGCTAATCATACCTTAGGGTCTCAAATGAGATGTATATTTAAAACGCAATTCAGATCAAAATGGCAAATCTACTGGGAAAAGCTGTGTTCAATTTACTATTGCTATTTTCGTTGTGTTGCGTAGGTGGGCATTTTAAAACAGTAATGAACTAGCCAGCTGATTAATAAGAAATGAAATAGTGTGACAGTAAGCTATGAATTGTACAGTTACAATTAAGTTTCCTAACAAGTGTATTCAATTCATATTGCGACGTTACGCATTTAAAATATATTCATTTCAGCCTTTATATGCTCCGGCTTGAATAATGCGACGTTTCGCATGTAAAATACATCTTAATTTTTATGTGCTCCAGCTTGAATAACAAAAAGTTAATTATCTTTTATTATACAACATCTGCATGAGACTTGATGGCCAGGGTCTTCGTTGATTTTAGTTAGACATCAATTTGGTAACTAACATAATTTTTTAAAGACGAATATTTACATTCACATTTCACGTAAAAACAAAGACAAAACGAGCCACAGAACAAGCCAAAGACTAAAACTTTTACAACGAGCAACTTTCCTTAAGAAGCTGTGAATTCCAGTTACGGATATTCAAAGGAAGAAAAGATATACCTATAATCATTAAAATAATTTTATTTAAATTAAATGTAAATGTATACACATAATAATTATTAGAGCATTTTTGGAGATGAAACTTTTTCCCATATATGAGTTATCAATCAGTCATCGGTTAAGTAATAGACAGAAAGACTATTAAAAGTGAAATAATTCCAGCAGCGACTTGTAATGTTATCTTTCTAATTTTACTACTTAAAGGGAAGTTAATACGTGTTGTGACCATTTCCCTAATTTAGGATAGGAAAGGATATATAAAGGTGAGGGTCAACTTGTCCATCGGATTATATTTTAAAAATCCTACCCGGAATTCATCTACATATGTTGTAGGAAGAACTCAACAGAAACTTGATTTGGGGAAGTTGGATTGTTGATACTTGTCCCACACCTTCCCGATGAATGTCTTTCCTGTGGGAACTCAGGCTCCATGGCTATATTTGGAGGAAACTACCAACGGCTTCAATGAGAGAAACATAATATCTTTCCCAAGTATTGCGAACCTGGCCCATACATCTCTGAAACCTGACTTAGAGATCATGGATAATGCAGACCTTAATTTATGTACTTCTAAAGAAAATGTTGAGAGCCATGACCACCGAATTGGAACCCTCAGTTCCCTTTGAAATTCCCAAAATTTCATGCATGGTGATTATAAATTAAATTTACCTTATGATGTTTAATTTCTTAAAAATCTTCTCTGCAATGAAAATAATTAATTTAAATTTCTTTGTTTATGGGCTGATTAAAAATAGCCATAAAAAATTAAATACCAAAATTATACATCATAATTAATTCACTTTTGCCTCAAAACAGAAGAACAATGAAACATCTGCACGAGCTTCAAACAATGATGAGTCCTTTGCGTATATCATGTGTCTAGTGTCTAATCTGATGTTCAATATGTTGTAACTCTATCTGAATTGGTCCACAAAGTAATCAATTTGCCTTAGTAATGAATGCAGGGAAATTATGAAATTGGTTCATTTTGCTTTGCACCATATTCAGGAGGTCCTCTTTCATAACAGAGAACATAAATTCATCCTAAACGTAACATCTTCAGTATTTGACTTACGTTCACAAATAACAAGTCTTTGATGCCAAAGCGAATGAGCAAGTCACCACCGACTTGGAGCAACACTTTCTTTATTTTAACTTCCTCCTGTTATGTTTCATCTCTTAACCTAATAATGAAGCAGAAGTGAATTTTGCTCAGCTTCGCGAGAGAAGATAAGCGCCTCTCAGGGGCGCCTTGCAATTTGTTGCTTGGATTATATCAAGCTCTTTGATTTGCCAGTCAAAGGAAGCTCCTGTTCGTGCAATATTACTTTCTCCTTCACGGAACTTTCACGAACGATTTGTAATTAGGTTTTTTTAGTTGAATACATCCTTCTTCAGATTTACATATTTTATTAACTGAAGAGTTTACAGACTTTGCTATGGAAATAACTCAATGATTGCTCATGAAAGGAAATAATAAATGCATACACTGAATTATTCAATTACCTCTTAAATAAAAATAGTTTGGTCTACATAGGATTCTTACCTTTTGGTCTTCTTGCGGTGTACTATCTTTTCCAAAAGAACGAAAGAAGATAAAAAAATTTGCTTCATGATTAAGTTACATTTTATAAATTTTAAAAAGAATACTAATGAAATCCAAAAATACATAACCTCAAAATATAAGAAAGAAAAGTCTAAGTTAGTGGAAATGCTCAATTAATATATATTTTATAAAAATATTTGCATACTGAATCTCATCTATTTCCACGTATCACTGTCTGATTTTTCAAAGGTAATTGATGAAATATCGATCGCTGTAAGTTTGCTTGCACAAGAGACTAAAGAAACCGAAGCGTGATCCGTAAGTTTAAAAAGTATAAGAGCCAGATTTATTACTAAAGTTCTGACACATTCTTGAACATAATTCAAGAAGTATCACTCTTTTCATATAAAAAGAATTTCCACGCTATGAATAGGAAATATGTACCTGTGAAATATTTAATTGTGCTGAAAAATAATTCTCGCTTCTAATTATGAAGTCTAAAACATTTTAATGAAGTCAGAGTTCAACTTTCTAAATTTTTATTTAAAAAACGGCTTATTCAGAAGCAGAGGTTTTCCATTTTTTTAAAATTTTGTTTTTGTAAAAAATATAGGGAACGTCGGGGCGGAACGGTATACCCTATTTGTTTAACTGAATGTTGCTGGAGGTTATTAAATATGGATAGAACATTGTAACTGGTCAAGGAAGAAGTCCTGGAAGCCGAGTGACCAAGTTTTGACTCCATCTTGTGAATCAACTCTTGTTTTGGATTCTTACATCTGTAACTTTATAAGTTTTGCAGCATTTTGACCTCGCTTTTAATCCTTTAATGATATATATTTATAAACTAAGTGTTTTAATTGGATGTAAGTTACGTATAAAGTATAAATCTACTTCTGTAAAGGCTAGGAAAAAAACCTTAAACTGAGACTAACGTGCGGGGCGGAACGGGATATTACTGTATGAGGCCAAATATAAAGTGTTCCTCAAGAAAAAAAAAGAAAATCTGGTCTACTCAATTTATGAGAATGAATCACAGGATTCTGTACCCAAAAAATAATAGATTAAGAAAGAAAACTAACGGAAAAAAGGGGAAAATGTTAGTAAAGACTGTGCAGTCACAATAAAAATGTCTTTGCGAAAAGAAAAATTGATAAAGCGATCAACCGTACGCTAGATAAGTATAATAAATAAAACACGAAAGATGTTAAGATTTTTCTTAAATTTAATATTATTCTACTAATTGTAAACACCAAATATCATATCCCTTTCTGTCCGTAGGGGTGTTATTAAAGTGTTTATTAAAGTTTACGAATATGTACCATTAAAGAATTAAAAGCGAGGAGTTTTGTGATTTACCTTCTGTCGAAATGCTGCAAAAATTATAAAGTTACTGATGTAAGAAGCCAAAACAAGAGTTCATTCACAAGGTGGAGTGAAAACTTGGTCACGTTGGTTGCCAGAACTTCTTCATTGATCAGTTGCAATGTTCTACCCCTATTTACTAACCTCCAGCACTATCCAGTAAAACAAACAGGGTATCCCGTTCTACCCCCACTATTTAGTTCCGCCCTGACTTCCCCTACATTTTATATAAAAACAAAATTATAAAAAAAAATTGAAAACCTTTGCTTCTTCTGAATAAGCCGTTTTGTAAATAAAATTTTAGAAAGTTGAAACTCTGACCACTTTAAAATGTTTTAGACTTCATAATTAGATGCGAGAATTGTTTTCCCCCTATGTGTTTATCTTAATAATGTGTTAATCAAGTACTTTATATATAAATATATATGAGAAATTGTCACAATTAATTTTAAAATAGTTATTTAATGTACAAAATCTATCTTCAATTTAAGATCAAGCAGTTAGAAAAATTCCTTGTGAGTGATAGAAAATACCCAAATTGCATTACGTGTAATGTGACGCAAGGTATTATGAATTAATTCTTCAACGATTGACATAAAAGAGCCAACAGTTTTATTTTACCTTGATAAGTGAGAGTTATGGATCTTTTCTGTTACGTTACATTCTATCGGTATACATGTCCAAATTATAAACTCGTTGGCTAAAGTCGTCATATACGTTTGCATAGTCAACGTTAACCCCCGTATCGTAGATTCAATTAATGTTTCTGACAGTTGACAGAAAGTGTAATGTAGGACTCGCCTCACTTTCGCATATTTATAAATGTTAATTATTTTATCTCGTGTCTCGCGGCATGTCATGTGGTTTATAATTTTCTCAGCCATATTTTTGATTGCAGAGAGAACATTATTTTTATCATAAACATTTTATGTACAAAAACCTAGTGACTTAATTTAGGTTGCTGATATATTTTTGTCGTTAAATTAAAAGATAAAATAAAATTATCCTGAACTGGATGTTGACAAAATATGTAGAAAATATGATGGAAAAGGATTCAAATGAATGGATTCCTTCTATTTTAAATAAAGCTAAGTTAAAATGTACGTATTATCAGCTTGCAAACGACAAGTATCATCCTCTATGGCAATAGAAAAAATACAGAACAAAACTAATCTTGAGTTGCATGACAAAATCTTTCCAGAATTGGTATTTATCTAAATAGGAATCATCATTTAGATGGATTACAGACAAAATATCAATATTGAAATACACCACCATTTTTTTAGAAAAAACCTTTAATTACTATTTAGTTAATATAATTAGTTATTAGGACGTTTCGTCCTTATTTGTGAACTTCATCAGGTAACTATATAAAAAAATTAAAAAGAATACTACTTTTGGATGCAATTGTCATATTGTTATAAATCATTTCGGTCGCAACCGTCGGTGGACGAAGACCATGGCGCAAAATTATCCGCAATCTATAATTGTGACTTTTCCATTTAAAAATGTAAGTCTATTTATTTAATTGGAAATAAAATTAAATATTATGTACCCAAACTATTATAGTTTTATAAAATTTGTTTACATAGTTACCCAATGAACACCACAAAGATTGACGAAACGTCGTAATTGTAATTATATTAACTAAATAGTAATTAAATGTTTTTCTGACAAATTTAATGTACTTAATGTCAATAATTTATTTTTGATTAATGAACGTATTAAATAAGATTTATTAATTTTGAAAGGACAGCGTCAGAAATTGCAAAAATACTTTTATTGCGTCATTATAATGTACCCTACGATTAGTCTTCTTGATGACTATAAATTTTATTTAAACTTCTTTTCCAGTTTTTAATATGGATTTAATGATGCTTCAGTAAAGATAAGAATATAAGTTCCATTATACTAAATCATTTAATTCTTGAAACTAGTTATAACAGTTTTACTGTACAATCCTCCATTGAACATTCAATGTTACAATTTCTTGACACAAAATTAACAAAGAAGTATCAAAACACCCAATAAGTCAGAAAAATATTACAGCACTAAAAAAATGTATATATGTGACAAGGTTTCGTCTACAATTTTCGGACATACCAAATTTATTCTGTTGATAAATACAGACAAAAATATTTACAATAAATGAGATATTTATAAATGTATTTTTTAAATGTTAATTATTCAGTTAAAAATTTAGATTTTTATAATGGATATATATATATAAAATACAGGTAAAAATTGAAAATTGTTTGTTGTGTATTACGTCTCATGACTTTCAAAAAATCTCCAGATATATAATTTTTTAATATTAAGATACATATTTTAATCCATTCAAAGAATATAAGTTTATATTTTTATGTATATTAACGAAATTTATACAAAACTAAATATTTCATATTATAACACAATTATTTTCAGTTTATATCGCTGTTATTTCGTAAAATCGTTTTGTCATGTTAGCACCAGAGAAAATTAGTTTATGTACGTTCCCAAAATTGTGGTCGAAACGTTGTAATGCACGTAATGTGCATAAATATATAGCGGTTTTTAATACAATTTAATTTAGGGTAATTATTGATTAATATTTTAAATTTATCAGTAATGTTTACACTTAGAAAATTAATTATCACTTATCTAGGTCGTTCTTCTATGACTTATTAGATATTTTATGTTCATTTGTTCATTAATTATATATCCCGTAAAATTTGGCAGAATTTTTATTAAATTCAATTAAATATATTTTTTATGTATCTGTCCCATGGAGTCAACATGAAAATATATATTATCCAAGGATCACACGCGTGAATTTTGGTATAATGCAGACAGATACACATTTAAACAATTTATTTCTGATTGCTAGTGTTGAATTTCGTTGAACAGGTATCTTAGGAAAATTTTCATCTCTAACATTATCTAGAGTAATAGTACAGGTATGATAATTTATTACAATAATAGCTGTTAGATTTGGACTGTCTTTTATGTGGTTTACTGACCTTCAAAATAAACGCAGCCCGGAAAGCTCTGGGTTATTACGTCAACTGTGTCTGGAACTTTGACACCCCGTACGATGTTAGATATTTTCTATTTAAGCTTTATTTATCTCTTAAAAGCGAAAATATTTTGTTAGACTCGAACACAAAAAAAAGGCTTCTATTAAATCATTAACTATTTCCGGCTTTTGCTAATCATTGCAGCTTCGCTTTCGCTTAAGCTCTGTGCCGTTTAACTCAAGTTTTATCAGCCCTCTGGGTATTTCAGCATCGAATACGTACTAAAGTATTTATTTTGTTTACCGGTTTATTTGTAATTCCAGTCGAGAGCTCCAAACGGCATGGTTCACATGCCGCCAGAGAGTCTGCATCAAGCGGCCATTGTATTGTTTAGTTTCAATGGAAATTTATTCGCGGCCGTTCGCCACTGTTAATAATGAAAACAAGCTCCAAGGGCCTAATTGAATTGGTTCCATAATCGCGTAATATCATTAAGAGTTAACACGGGCTGCACAATCAAACAGGAAAGTTTGTTTTTGTGGTATATTTAAAATTTTTCTCATCAAAGTGTAGTCATATAACGTTGCTCGCTTTAAATGTTTTTTATCTACAGTACTCATTTGAATTTTCGCTGATGTATACCTACTAAAAATGGATGTGAATAGCTCTTTAGTTAACAAAGTATTCAATATTGTGATTGTAATACTGTAGGACTTCAATGAGTTAAAAACTAGGTGATGTAATCTTCAATATTACTGTTACAATTAGAATCCTAAAATAACGAATTGGCGAATAAGACACTCGTCTTTCTGATTGTAATATAGTTTTTTGAAATATGTTCGGTTTATTCACTTATGGATGTTTAGCAGAAATTAAAAGTGTTAACTTAGTAATTCAAGTATATGATTGTAGGAATTATTTCCGATATTAAAATAAGCGTTTTAAATTTTTTTATCTTTAAGCCACTATTTACTTCATTTCTGTAAGGTGATTTTGAGGAAATTATTTATCTTAGTAAAACTATTTGAACATTTTGGAGTTCATTTAGTTTTAATATTTTTAATATGTAATGGACAAGGCGTTAGTTAAGCATTAATCTCACATAAAATTATTAGCACACTACTATGTCAACAAATATTATTAATACACCATATTTCTTTCTCAATCCACAATTTTCTACAAAAATTCTACAACGATCTAACAAACGTATACATATTTGAGAAAGACGTAATAAATATTTACACGATTATTCATAATAATTTTAAACGTTAATTGATGAAAATTGTTTAACATTCAGCTTTAAAATATAATATTGTTACTGTTACATAATTTCAATCAAAGCTGTGGTTTCTACTTGAAATTTTTATAGAACCATATTCAATTCCCTTTTTGTTTGTCTTACGTAACAACCATTGCAGTATTTACAGTAAGTTTTGTGCGCTACATTATGATCTTTTTTACACAAATTAGGACGAATGGATGGTTTGTTATATTTTGTTAATATTATGAAATTTAAAAATTTCTACTAATTTAAAATGTATGTTTCATGAATGGATGATTGATAGTCTTTGAAAAGTATAATTTGGTTTTATCATCTTGTGTTGATATAGTTCTTGATAAATTATACCGGTTAAAAATTAGCCATCAAAATGGCTGCAACTATTTTAAGGAATGGAAACTAGGGTACGAAAGGTGAATCGCCGTGTCAACTAAATTATAGAGTAAAAATTAAGAGCCCTTAAAGAAAAAGTCGGTTATTGCCTTTAACCCAAACGGAGACATCTAGAAAATTAAGATAATGTTTACTTTTTAATTTGTAGATGAATACTAAAGAAAACGAATTAAAGTGTATCGTTTTGTTTAGTATAAATTATTCAATTAGATTTTAAATGATATGTCTCATATATGAGATATTTATGATGCAATATTTTACCTCTGGTAGATGAAACTATAATTAAAGTATACAAAAATATAATACACGGAAATTGCACACCGAATTCGCTTAGCATTAGTGTTACTTCAGTACGCAATTCTCATCAAATAGCTCAATTGTGGATTCATTCATTAGATATAAATGCCACCGTTCTAATTTCCAGATGCTTCTCCGATGAGCACTTCTTTAAATTTCTCTTCGACGATACTCTTCCATCTGCTTTTTATTTCTAGAGACCGTTTTTCATCTGAGGGCTGTCTGGAAAGTTTAAAGAGCATTTCCTTCTTAATTTGCCTGAAACACCGACGTCGCTCAAATGAAAGTTAAACGCTGTATCGGGAATATCAAGAACAGGGTCTCAAAAGTTTTGTCCATCGGGAATGGGGAGGACTCACTTAAATTGGAAAAGCTGATGAAAATGTTCCATGATCTTAGAGCTCGATGTAATTCACTCTTCAAGTAAAGCCACAATCACTTCTAACAAATTCCCTTTCAGTCTGAAATGTTTATGAGGAGGTAATAGCTGTAATTAATATTAAAAGACGTTGTAAATTAGTAACGTATTATAGACGATACTTAGTAATGTTAAAACGTTGTTTTTTGCATTCAGTGAGTAAAGAAATTTACTACAGGAATATCATGCTTACATTGAACTGATCTGTTAAAGTCTTTTAATTTTAGTACTTATACACACATCACGTTCTTATTTCATTGGTGATTTTAACTATTTTATGATTCAATCGAAAACGATTTTTTTTCAAGTTTCTCTGCTATTTATTATGAATGTGCATATTCTTAGCAATATTTATACACACCATAATACCATATTGACTCATTTAGTAAATATTAGGTATATTATCAAAATTGTAGATTTCCCCTGTTTTTATTCTGGATAAACAGTTTTTAGGTTTCCACCCGGGTTAAACGAAGCTTAAGCCACGACGTTTCGGTGATATACTCTGCCATTTCTCTCAAGTGAACACTTCACTTAATAAAGATGGCAGAGAATGCCAACGAAACGTCGTGGCTCAAGCTTCATTTAACCCGGATGGAAACCCAAGAACTGTTAATCCATTAGATATTTTTTAGTTATTCTGGTCTACAATCTTATTACATTACAGAAGGTTTAATGTTTTAGTATAAGAATTTTAATAATTCATTAAGTACATTTATTAATGTGACTTAGGTTTCGTTTAATCTAATTCTAAATTTTTTATAAGCCATTCCATAAAAATATGTACTGAAACAGGTTGAAATTTAAAATAAATATTTATTGTCACACGGTGTGTATTATAAACTAATCGTTTGTTAATACATAATTTTTCAAATGCAAAAGAGTCCATTATAACTATATTTGCATGGAGTCCGTATAATTATTATTATGAACCCACAATTTATAAAAATATTTTAATGATATTTACAGAATTTTAATTCATATTCTACTTATTTATTATACAATCTAATTTACGCAACGATGTCAATAAGGACAAAGAGAAGTTGGTATAGAATTTTGTAATGGAATATTATGAGTATTAATTCAAGCTTGAAATTGAAATCGTGGGATTAGGAAGGAAATTAATGTATTTTTTTAAAACGGAATAACAAATATATGTGCACAAGATGACAGTAGCACATAGAATTATTTAAAATAAAGCTCGATGTCTACGCTCTTTTTCGACAGAGAGATTGTTTGAGTCAGATATACCATATATGACAGAGAGATTGTGTGGGCCAGATATGCCATATCTCTGTGTGGTGTGTGTGTGCGTGTGTCCTCAGTCGTCATGCATATAGGTGCCTATATTTAACAGCTAATATCATGCGTATTGTAACAGCGCTGCTGCATACCCTGGTGACAGAGTAGCACTGGGAAATTTACAGTCCTGCTTTTATTAACACTAGTTTGGCTGGCAATAAAGTTTAAATCCTTGTGGGAATAGACGAATTCACGGTTTCAATATGTTCCGTTTCTACGCTATATAGTATTTGTATATGTAAATCACTAATAAAACCCTCCGAGGATCTTTGCGTTCGGAAACAGTACTTTTATTTCCAAAGTAAAACCAGACTTTTCAAGAAGGTACTCTTTTGTCTTTGTAAAAGATAAAGATGTGCGTGGAACTTAAGTTTTAGATTTCAGTTTCGTAGTTGTGTTGATTTCAATATTTAAGAATTATTCAGGTAAACATAAATTCTAGAACTTTTAATTGACTTAAAAATCTTTTATTTGTTCATATTAAATTAAATAATTTTTTAAGATATAAATATCACAATGTAATATCTCTATCTGGCTTACGTGTATAATCGAAACCCTTTTGTAATCACTAGAAATTGGTAGAGGAAATATCTGAGAAGTGAATTCAATCTTATTCTTTTTTGAGGAAACAATTTGAGTCTATTAGATTATAATAAAAATTAGACACCTTTTTATTTAATACTTCTTTTAAAAAAAATAAAAATTCAACTTTCTTTCAAACATTAGATATTAGAAGAATCGGGTAAGGATTGAGGCAAGTTATTAAAACGCTCAAGATCTCGGCTCTGTGTCTGCGGTCGTCGGCGTCGTTTCAGTATCCTTTGTTGTCGTCGGTGGTCAAAGTCGCACATGATTACTATGCTATATCTTACATCTATATGGCAATTGGACTTGATTTATAAAATTTACCAAGTGCTGAGCCCTTTCGAAATTTATGTTTATATTTGTGAAAGTAGATCTGCCAGACTGCACAATTTCACAAGTTCACTAATAAATATAATTTATTAATTTAGTTACCATTTTTTATAAATGAGCTTCCTGTATATTATTTATGTACAGAAACAAAATTATATACATTTTAATAGTAAAATCCTATATTTTTGCTCATTATTTAATATATTCAAATATAGTGACGAACTATAGTTTGAAAAATTGGTAAAGTTTAAAGGTGATACTTTATTTGCTTGAAGAGAATCCGGACCATAATTTATCCTTTCGGAATTTCGATAAGACAATTCCGTATCCTGTAGGAACCAGCGCAGAGAGTCAAATCTCCACGTGAGAAAAAACTCCAGAAAAATATTGAAAGAATATAAATTAAATGAGATAATTTTAGTTTAATATTAAAAGTTATGGTTTTCAATTATATAAAATACTGACAAGAGAATTTAGGGATTTGATATTGATAATGTTTATAAAATTGTTTTTCAATGTCTAGGATTATGGCGTATTTTGGCCAAAAGATCATTTATCTAAAATTGTAAGTTAATTATTAAACAATATTTATTAATGAGATTGTGAAATTATTGAGACTTATTTAAAACTCAAGGGGATTTTATTTTACAAACATCAATTTCAAAAACAGTCCTCGTAAATTTATATTATTTATTTTCAAAAAACACAAAATATTTTAGTAATAAGCTTGTTGTTTGTTGTGTTTTTAAATTAGTGCTTCTTATCCATAAAAGTAAGCAGAACAAAAATTAAGTTTAAATTCGAAAGATTTTAGGGATATTGCTTTGGCATCCCTCAGAATAGTATATTAACTTTATTTCGTATTTTATTGTCTACATTAACAATTAAAAGCAGATTTATTTATTTAATAATGTTACCGTTATCGTGACTGGTAATGGACGATTCCAAAATTTCTTCAATAAAATAGGGAGAAGATTTTCATGTAGTGTTTACAGTTAGTGAAACTTTGTTCTAGTTTCGTCCTACCATTGCATAATGTGGAGTATCAATTTCTCTGTGATAAGCGCTCCCTAGAACCATCAGCATGAGCGTCATGTATGGCTTATATTAGACAGGCTCGAGGTGTCATTAAGTTGAAGCGGAGACGGGCGTGTGGATTACTCTGCCAGATGTACGGCACCTGCGCAGAGAACATTGGAACATTCCAACATTTGCTTGACACGAACGCAGGGCGTATTAGGCTACTTAACATGAACTAGGGAACCCGCCGCAGCAGTGGACATAACGCAAATAGCGCCTCGCGTAATAACAAAATTACAGGGATCGTGTGGACACGCAGTGTGTCGGAATCCTGGAAATAATCATCATATTGAAATCCAAGAATTTCAGTCGTATTTTAAAGGGGAAATTATAGTGAACAAATAATTCCTTCTAGTGACGAATTATTTGTGAAGGTAACATCACAAAAAATACATATGACTTTACTAAGACATATAAACAGAATATACGTATACGAAAAAAAATTAGCTGAAAGGTATTTCAGGAAAACGTCTTAGAAAGGAAAAATCGGCAATCAGTACACTAATAATAGTAATTCACTTCGTAAAAAAATATTTCATTCAACAAGGCTTCAAAAAAATCTTGAAAAGTAATAACTCAAAAATGATCTGTCTGTAAACTAATGCGTCTTGCTTAACATTCACGTTATTACATTGATTTTTATTATTTCAGAAATTATTCTTTTAGAAAATGTGGTTCCCCTTCTGAAGTAGATGGATTTGAGAAATTGAAGCAATGTTTAAGATTAGTTTAGTAAAAGACAGACTTACGTTCTTTCATTCGTATTTGGCTGTAATATTCTTAATAAATTTTACGATGTTATTTTAAGTCACTGTTTTATCTCTGATCTTTCCATGTTCAAATTACTGTCGTACTACATTCGTTAGAAAAAGATGCTAAGCTCGCATCGAAACGTCCGGCCTGCTTAAATTATTTAAGTAATATTCTCTTACCTGTGAATGGTAAGTGTTAATGTTGGCAAATATAATAAACGTAGAATTCTTGGATGCTTGTAAGACTTTTTTAAAATTATAATTTTATTTTTAGTCTCATCACCAACATAGTTATTAGCGACTTATACAATACAGTTTTAAATTTACAAGTAAGTATAGTATTTTCACTTTAAACTCCTATATATATCTTTAAATTTACATTTATATACACAGTTTTAAAATTTAAATTTGCATGCCAATATACAATTTTAATTTAGAATTCAGGGTGCAATTCAGTTTTTTGTCAGGAACGTGATTATATACTTTTCGGCCTTAGTTATTTGCACAACCTCGTTGTTGTGCTCTTTCAGTGTTTCATTCCTCTCTTCGTCAAAATTTGGGCAGTCCTTTATCAGTTGTTCAATTGTATGCTGAATATTCCACTGGTAAAATATCGGTGGAGGGGTATTTTGTTATTATCTAAAGATGTGTCAGTCTTGTACGTAATATTTGTTTTTGTAGAGATGTATGTAGTAATATTTGGTCTCCTCATTATTAAATTACAAATGTAGTAAAGAGTTTTGAACCATTTTATTTATTTTTAATTTTAATTTTTGATTCCATTAGTTCTCTACTGAGGAAATAGAGCAAGAACAAATCTATGCTATAGATCACTTTAAAAAAATACAAAACAAGAACAATTCGTATCATAACACGAAAATAATTCGTGAATCCAAATCAATCCAAAATCGAATGTAAAAGAAAATAAAGTACAACGACAAACGAGAAACTGTATAAAATTATATATAAAAAATTTTGGATTACGATACATATTTGAGAATAAGTAATTTTATGAAATAGTACGTCTTATAACATGAAATAAACGTGAAGTACAACGATTTTTTCACTTCACACACAACACCAAACTTCAGAATAATTTACACTTTTGAATCACTTATCTGCAGATCCGAACCCATTCAGGCGACAGAAGATCCCGGCAATAGATGTGCAATAATATCAAGAAACAAACATAAAAGAAAAACAATTAATGAAACTATAACCTATAGTACAGACATAAAATAGTATGTACATAACACTGATTCATCACTTTTTCGGGACAATGGACTTTAATTAATTACAGACTATTTTATAAATTTAGTAATAGAGTAATGAGCTCCTTGTAGCAGGAGTGTTTAACATTCATTTGTGTACTGATTATAATATTATGACAGTTATGACTTTTTTGGACATAATATGAAAAGACAGAATCATATCAGTCATATTTAATTGTATTTCTCAAGAAAAACTTTTTTAATTAAAAAGTAAATAATTAAGCAAATGTAATACGCTGGCATTTAAACTAGTAATTATACTAAATTGAAACTTTTATAATTATCTATTTTCAACTGAGATTCAACTATGTGGAAATACATTAATAATTGTTATATAGGTTTGTACAGTGTAATTAATAAAAGTTAAGTAATGACCAACTCTTATAAGTGAATGAATTACTAGCAATAATAACAATTTAGAAACGTTCTTTAGCATTTGAACTAATATTTTATAAATTCGCTTATTTATTTGCGATATATATCTGTTTTATGTCACATAAAATATTATTGATTTTCTTAATGTCACAACATAATTATCAGTTTATTGGCTCATTTCTAATATATTTTCAGAATATCTTTAATGAATTTAACAAATATAGACGCAAGTGTTTTTAATGCACAAATCCTTAATGTAACACATACATGTCACGACAGGCATCATTAATTCTATGTCTTGTAATATGGGCCCTTTTTTCCTTGGAAATATTCAATTCAATTGAGGTTCATCGTTAGAGAACTCAATTTAGCGCGGATGTATTTGCCACGGCATGATTGCTCCGCCATTCTTTTTTTTCTAATAATCCCCGCACAGACGCCAACAGAAAGGGGGACGCGTTATTGAAAACGAAATTCGCGTTCATAACGTGAAAAGTACTTTCAACGTTTCCTCTCCTTTCCTGGTTACGCAGCTGCGCTTTTCGCCTGTTTTATTCTGAACTCCGGTATAAAAGCACTTGTTTTGTAGTAGCCAATTCTTTGCAGACAGTAAAAAGTTACCTGACTAAGGGATATTTTTTAAGAGAAACTGCCCCTAACTTTGCCGTTCAGATTAAAAAGATACAAAGCAATGCGTGCTGATATAAATATCCATCAAATTTTAATTCAATATTATTATAATTTATGTAATTAATAAAACTTTTCAATATTTTCAATTAATTTAATTTTAATCTTTAATCCCTTCGACGCTTAATTTAAGTGTTGGCTAATTAGGTTGTTATTGATAAAATGAAACCCTCTGTGCGTACTTCACAAGTAATAATAATGTTGACATAATATCATATCGATTTCTTTTTTAAAACTGTTGTTAGTACATTTGGAAAAATATTTAATAGAAGCTCGATTTCTTGAGATGTGTAGACGTTTATTATGCCGGGACGTACTTTAAGTATTCAAGTATATCAATAATAATAAAAATACTGTTGACTGCTACTAACATATTTTCATCAAGCTCCTTGCTTACAAATAATTATTCTTTTAAGCAAAAAATTTCCGTCTACAATATTTAAAAAGATATGATATATATAATAGAAAATGTTGGATACAGTTTATAATCAGAAGTTAATGACCTGTGACCAATGAGTGTATTTAGTTAGTTAACGATCATCATTACACTTCACATGTGCAACCATTAGCGCTAATGAAAGGAGGGGTTCCTTAGTTTGAAAGACGGGAAGGAAACTGCTCGCGTCTTTGAAGAATCCTTCCCCCATGCATGGTAAAACTACAGAGAATGCAAACAGGATAGCTTGTTAGTGGGCAGGAAATTAAGCCTTCGTCATATAGCTTCTCAAGTTCCAATTACGACCCGAACGTCTTATTTGAGCATTTGGGAAATTAGAAGTATGGGAGAGTCCAATTTCAGTGCACTATAATTCGTTCAAACGAACGCAATGCATGGAAATATGAACAACAGAATATTTAATTATCTTCAATAATTATGTTCTAATATATTTTTTATTTTCATTTAAAGTCTCATCAACTGCTAATGTTCATTAGTGACTTTTTACAATTCTGAGAAACTCGTTTCTTTGTAGGGGTTTCACGGTATGGAAACTCACACAGAGTCAACGTCCATGCACCTGTCAAGAATATCTGTGGTGCGAACAGCGACGCTAACCACTACACCACAATAGGTCAGCTTTAATAATTTGTTTATTTAACTTCTTAATTGTAGTTTCTCAACACGTTTTTGAATTCTAGACAGTAAAAGAGAAATGAGGTACAGGGAAAAGTCAAATATTAAATGCTTTATGAGCACTAAACACATAAAAATGGATGATATTTATTGCATATTATTTCCAAGTAAGATTTACTGTTTGATAAAAACTCAAAAAAAAATTTCAGCTTTAAAAACATTTTGTTACATAATTATGAGTTTCAGTAACAAAAATGCAGACATCAGCATATCATTATGTGATCAGTCGATTTAGAATTAATTGACTCGACAAAAGTATGAATCATAACGAAAATAATTTTATTCATTCGCGCGGTTTGAGATTTTTCGCCCTACGCATGAGTAACCTTGTTATTAGTAGATATTTTGTTTTAAATTTAATAAATGTATGAAAGTAAATTAGATCCATTGATGTAAAAAATTTAATCTATTTCCAAGTATTCTAGTGACTACTTAAATTATGATGAAGTCCCACGATTGACTCATTTCGTTTTTCAGAAAAAAGTGTACTCAGTACTATCATAAATTTTTACCAGCTTTCTTCCAAAACGAAACGTGTTCATGTATTTAGACTGATACACAACTATATGTTGTTGCGTCATTATGTATAATCCAGTATTACCCATTAAGCACTTTCGCGGGCTTGAAATTGCCCCATAAATTATTTTCAATGTGTAGTATATTCATGATTCAGTTACAGGTCCGTACATTCTGTTTGCGGAGCAAACATTCGTTGGCCGGAGGGTGTATGCAGTTCTCTGGAATAACAGAGGAAAACATAAACAGCCGGCAAGATTCCAGTAGCTTGCTCAGACACTAGTTCGAACTGAGACATATTTTTTAAATTCTAGGATTTCAAAATAATTGGTAATAAGACCTCCATATTTAGTAAATACCAATTACGACGTTCGTCACTTCCTTCTGATGTTAACTATAACTGATCATCACCTTACTCATTATAATGCAAATACATATAGAAAATAATCTAAACCTCCATAAGATTAAAACAATCAAGATTATATTATGTTTTACATTGGCATCATGGAAGCTATTACCCGAATACATGATTGATTAAAACCTATTGTAATGACAAGAGTCCCTTAAATAAATTTTCAATAAATACGCCCTTAAAACACACAATTATTTCAGAACGCCTTCTTACTTACACACAATGTTTTAGATTCGTTGTCTCTGACTTCCCCTTTAAAATCGCTAACGTCAGTTTACCATCATAAAAATAAATCATACCTAATTATAACCATTGAACAAGAGCATACATGTTTTATAGATTTATGAATGATGAAAAATAGAGTATTAGAAAAGTACCTTCTCACAGATAAGCGTAGAGTGATATTCAAATAAAACAAATACGACGAACAATCCTAAAAATTATCAGGTTATTCAAAAAATGTCACTAGGCGGAATGTATATCAAATCCAAAAACCACTCATATATATGGTAAAAATCGAGAGCAAATGTGTTAGCAGGTATATATTTGTATTATTTAGTGACGATAATCAGTGTTTATAATGTCGGAATATTTTTCATGAATTCTTATGTGCGTTAATTATTAGTAAGAAAATTCAGCATTGATTTCCAAAAAAAGAATTCAAATAATATCTAGTACATTTTTTATGTACACCTGAGAATTCAAGCCCATCAATAAAGTAAAAAATACTCGTCAGGTACCATTCAATTGCTCAAGAAATTATTCGAGTTCATTTTATAACGTAAAATAGCAATTAATTACCAAGCATTTATATACGTGATTGAGTAACAATTTCGATACTCAACGAACATTTCTCCAAACTTCCGTGTGTTTCATTTATTTAAGGGAGCCAGGTAATTTATTAAGACATATTATCAAAACCTACTCGACGAAATCTATGTTTTCAAAGATGGAGAACAAGTTAAATTTGATGTCTCGGACTTACATTTTACTAAATAATTCCATAAAAAACACGTTGAACTTTTATCCGTCATTAATGTTTATGACAGTTCATTTCACTCAACAGATTCCGATTTTGTACGTACCTGATATGTGCCGAAACGTTTTTGTTAATGTATCTTATACTCATCTATTTCACGTATTACTATGATAATAATTGTTAAATTAACTGAATCAGTTTTCATAATAAAACATTTAATTGAAATTGGAAAAATTAGACTTTTATGCAATTTTCAACCGGTTAAAATGGTGCCCATATATTAAAAACTCAACGTCTAAGACGTCTTTTATAGCAATTATTGCCAACTTGGCGACAGATAAACGTTTTATTATTCAGACTGTTTTGGTTAATTTTACAATTATTACATTCTAACTGTCTTGTTTTTAACGTATTAGCATGATAATTTGGACGAGCAACGTCAATCTATAGACGTACTCTCCAGAACATCAACTTCCTTCCATCAACTGACCTATTCCCATTCCACGTAGCATACACAACGATTGATTACACACGTCACTCAAAAACCTCGCCAAGAATAAAAAGAATTACAAGAAATGCACGATCGTGCCACATTATATACTCAGGATTTATGAATGATTTTTTTTTGTGTGTTGGCAGGTGGGCAATGATCAAAAAGAAGCCTGTACTCCACCGTGTGTGGAAATTTTACCCACTAACAACCACCGCTTTAACTAAAACTGGCCTATAGAGACCAACAATTAGTTTTATTTTGCTAATTCTTATATAAGGTTACTTATAAGCTAAAGTAGTTCAATTACATCCTTTACTTTTCTTTGTTGTTCTACGACTTAATTACACACACATAACATTCTCTATTTTTGTAATTTAACATTATTATTAATTCAAATTGCTAAATTCACTTCAATCTCCTGAACAGGTATATAACGTACGAAATGAGAAAAAATTACTTTCGATGTTGGAAATTTTTAAAGCATTTTCACTAAAATGTAAAAATAAGTTTTGATAATTTTACACAAATGAGAAATAAAATTATGTCACTAATAATAGTTTTACAATGTTTTCTACAACACTCTTAACGAAACTTCCAAGTCTTCCACGTCATTAAAGTGAACTATAAATTTTAAAATGAAATATTGTGACATAACAATTTAACAAAAGAATTTGTATTTACCCAATATGTACTTTTATCTCTGTGTTGTGGATGAATATGTTACATTGAGTGCAGGTTAGTGGATTGTTAAATTTTATGATATTTTTTACTTGAAAGCAGGGAGTACGTTATAAATTTAATTTTCAATTTATTGGTCATTTGAAATGAAACTTGTGCTTGAGCTATTTGCGGGCTATTTGTCCTTTACAGAATATGTTGCGTTTATGAGGATACTGTAACTGAAATGTGAGCTGTAAACAGCTAACAATACGAAAGTTAACAGCTGTCCTGGAAAACGCTCTCTACAGTAGTTGGTCTGTAAAGTGGAGCGTGGCTGGAATTGTCCGAGCACAAATCTTGATCCCTCCTATGGTTGGAATTTTTGTCTGACACGTGTACGCGCGGTTCTGCTTTCCCATTTACGTAGCTGTTAATTTGCGACGACGTTTATGGGAATGGCGGACGCGAGTAATGAGCGCTCTGACTAAGAATTCCGCAATGCGGTGTTGCCGTCTGGCGGAGGCCAAGTGACGCTGTTCTGCCGAAGAAGACCGCTTAATTGGCAACGCGCAGGACAACGGAGACTCGTTAGCCCGTGGCTTTGTGTCTTTCCACCCACACCAGCTGAGTGCTGAGTCTATGAACCTCCCGCCCGGATTACTAAACGTGAAGCACAATAACCGTACGCTGTGGTCAGCTCAGTTTAGTTTAGTAAAACCGGGCCATTGTTTCCTAGAAATCACACAAATAAGAAGCCACTTTTGAAATACAAAGAATTAAGAACCAATCTAGCCCACACAATGTCACGTGACATTGCAACGTTGTATATAAGTATAAGTATAAAATCATATTCCATAAATCCTATAGAGAAGCACAAGCTTCAAGGATGTGAAACGAGTCAGAGATTTTACATAGGTTGCTTTATAAATATTAAAATATACTGTAACTATTCATTAATTTTTAACTTATAATAAGATTTTCTTAAGTTCTATACAGAAGACATACAATTTGTACCTTATATATAAAATTGATAAATATTTTTACATCCTATACTAAAAAATTAGTGTTCTAATAATGTTCTTTCATAATTATAAATATCTACCCTATGATACATTCAGCTCCATAAATTCTTCAACAGAGTAGAAGGAGTGGCTTAGTAAGAACTTAGTTCCTATTCGAACTTGTTTGGATTTATTTTTAATTGTTAAATGGAGGTGGGAAGTTTATTAAATATGCTAATAGCATTGTAATGTACACCCTTTTGTATTATGGTTAGAGACTTCCCTTCCTTGTGTAAATTGTTTTTAGTTCTGGTATCAAAGTCATGTATTTCTGAGTTTAGTGTGGAGCGGTTACTGTTATTAATAACAAATAACATGAGTGATTGAATATGCTGGCAAGTGAGTGTCAGTATTCCGGTTTTCTTGAAAAGTCCCCTCCAAGATGTTTTTGGTGAGACCTGACATAATATCCTAACAGCCATTTTTTGAAGTGTAAATATTTTATCTTTCCCAGATGCATTGCCCAGAATATTATACCATATGTCATTAGAGAGTGGAAATATGCAAAATAAACTAATTTTCTTACGTTAGGATCACTACAACTTGCCAATTCTAAGAGCAAATGTTGCCGAGCCTAGTTTTCGCAGGAGAATATTAATATGATCCTTCCACTTTAATTTATTGTCAATGGATATACCTAAAAATGTTGTACATTCAACTTCAGTTATTTCACAATTATTTGTTGCTACTTTTATTGAGTTCAAATTGGCATTCTTTGTCTGAAACTGCATGAAGTGAGTTTTATCACAATTGACTGACAAGCCATTGGCTGAACACCAGTGAAGCATCTGACTTAATGTAACACTGGCAGCATTCTCCAGACTATTTTGTTTATTTGTAACCAAAATACTAGTATCATCAGCAAAAAGTATAGTTTTAGAAGAAGAATTTATGGATCTAGGTAAGTCATTTATATATATTAAGAAGAGCAATGGACCTAGAATGGAACCATGTGGAACCCCAGTCTTTATTTGTCCCCAGTCTGATTTAATAATTTGTCCAGAGTTAGTCTTTTAATGTAACCCTCTATTTCCTATTTGTTAGGTAAGAGGAGAACCAATTATGGGAAATTCCTGTTATTCCATAAAACTTCATTTTGTTTAGAAGGATATTATGGTCTACACAATCAAAAGCTTTGGGTAGGTCACAAAAAATTCCTAGTGGGTATCTTTTTTTGTTTAGTTGTTCCAAGATTTCATGAGTGAGAGTGAAAATAGTCAGATGGTTATAGTTCACTCAAAGATTGCAAACTTGACATTAACCTTTTTTTTTGGTTAACAGGCTACATGAGGGTGATCCTGAAACAGGCAACTCCCCTTTAATAGCATAGGAAGGGAATTGAAAAGGGGGGATGCGGAAGGTAGTGCAAGGTAGCCAAGGGTTGACTAGGGCCCCCGGGCTATGGTTTAAGGATCCTACCCGGTGTTTCACCTAAAGAGATGCAGGGAAAACCCTAGAAAACCTGCATCAGGTAGGTCGGGCATTTTATTAGTAACTAAAATTGATTAAAAGTTTACAACACAATAGCTGCGAGAGATTTAATTGCATAAAACGTGACGCATTGCGATTTCTGTCTAACTACACGGGAATAATGACAACCATTTCAGGTATATACCAAAAGCAATTATCGTATTAAATAAAACAAAATTGACAGTCAGTGGCCCAACGCATTGTGTTTATATGGCGTAACGTGTGTGATGCACTCGAGGGATATATTTTGTAAATTTTTTAAGAATTTTTAAATATATTGTTAGTTAAATAAAACAATCATTAAATTACTTTGCGCTAAACAGACCAAATAGATACATCAACTAACTTATTTTTATAAATGATATTCACTATGTGAAAAAAGGCTCAAATTTCATAGTGTTTGTATGTATGTTCCGCATACAAATCTAAACGTGTGCAGCAATTTCAACCACTAACACACACGTTTTTTTTTATCAAAACGGAAATCAGAACTGTTGGGCTGTCACCCACAGGGGCAGCGGTGGGGTTGGCGGAAATTTTATAATTTGCAAAATCGGCCGATATTTCCGTCAAATGAATAGTTTTCGGGGCCAACTACTTTCCACCTCCTATCCGAATGACATATAGAACTTACAATTGAATACATTATGTTGCCTGCGTCTATTCGTGCGGCGACGACGACGACGTCGGCGTTCATGTTAGTTATATTTAAGAATTAATATCCAGAGCATCGCTGGGCACCCGGTTCCTATCAAAATGAAATTGAATAATTGTGTCATGAGTTGAATTTCTGTAAGGAATATGAAAGCATGCAAATATATATTATGTAATATTTCGTTGCACTAGTAAAGTTTTAATCAGAAACGCGGTTGATGCTTTTGAACTGAGAATGTCCAAGTTTTATAAACGTACAAATGACTAATTTTAAAGTTTTTCGCTATTTTTTTTTTCAAAAGTGGAAATGAGTGTACGAGCGTGATTCTACTCTCAAATCCGGAATCTCAAAATTATCACATTAGTTTAATAATCTTATTTAAAAGTATAACATTCATGATTCTGAAATTCATATAAACGTAACTTAAATGACTTCTAGGTAAATGATGTTGGCGGGTCACGTGACACACTCGAAACGGAGGGAAAGATCTGAAAACAAAGCTGCATTATTTACTTAGACTAATTTTATGTAAATGCTCCAGAAACGTTCTTATACTTGAAAATTGATTTTCCCGAGCTAAAAATAGCCTTTAAGCCCTTTTAATCCTCGATATATTAAAATACAGATGACTGATATGAAGATTAAAATTAAATGTTGGTTATTTTACAAACTGAGAAAAAATATGATAAGGTCACAGTGATCAACTTGTAATGAAGCAGTCCATTTCTGTTTAAAAATTAAATATTTATAAACCGAGGTTATCTATGTAAAAGTCATAGTAAAAATAATGCTAATTATAGGCAAAGTATTTATGTATTTTCTTTCTTATTTTATCATGTAAATTCTTACGAGACAAAAATGTATCAATTCAATTTTATAAAATAAATAATTCAGTTATGCAACCAAATAATCCCAAACTCTTTGTTACTATGTAAAATTGGAAAGAATGTACTTAAAATTGAAATATGTTTAATTACTAATTCTTTGTAATTAGCTATCTTGCAAATATTTTAGAAACGATGATTTTCGGTAAACCAACTGAAACCAACTGAACAACATATTTTAAGCAGATCCATACCTACGGAAGAATGAATTTTATTTAAAGAGAAGAACTTCTAAAGTGATTCGGATGAAATGAAGTCCAAATGTATGAGTGGAGATAATCGCTTCAAGTCCGCTTCTCGCGAGCGTCGCAGGATAAAGTTGTCAAGCTCTTGAAATATCAACAGCGAGGTTGCTAAATACAGCAACGTCGGTGAAGTGAAAGGGGATTAAGTAGGCGAGCGACATATCACTGGGCCACGAGTTATCCTTATCCTTTCAAGCGCATCTCAACTTACAACACCGTCCTGTACCATTTGTGAGTGTGTAGGTTTTAATAAACCGAAAATACATTCGCATGGATAAAAATCAAAGACGATATTCACAATAAATTAGAAATTACATATACATACATAAATAAAGTTATGGTACGTTGTACTCGTTCTATTATAATTTTTTATTTACGTCTATTAAATGCAGTAAATTTATAAATATGCTAGTTATTACTCTCAAAATATAATTTGACGAGATAAATTCCTAGGCGAAAAATTACAAATCTTGCACAAAAGCAATTTAATAATATTTTATAAATACTTTACACAAAGTAAGCGCAACAATTATATTGATAATGTTGGGAAATAGCATATGTATGTAACGAGAATTTAATAAATCACTGTAAACTGTTTCATATTATAGAAAATCGTAACCGTGAAATCTGGTTAATAAATGTTGCTGATTATTTAATTTATTCAAACACGTTTGTGACAGTGATATTCAAAGTAAGTTTGATGAGTGTAATGCTTAGTAAATAAGACAAAAAATTGAATATGTTTTGTATACGTAAATTAATATAACGTCTTGAGAAATGTTTATGGATGTTGAGTTACGCTTTGAATTGTAATATAATCCCATTAATAAAATATTCTTATGTCATTTTTCATTTGATATGCTCGTTCAGCCGTAGAATTAAATTGGGAAAATTTCTCTTATATTTCGTTCACAATCCCTGACACTGTACCTTTAAAATCAAATAGGCATAACTTTGCTATTTCAAGAACGAAGAATCGACATTGACATAGTTATGACTCAAATATAAACTTTTCGTTTAAATCTTACATATCAACTATATAAGTTTATAATAAAAATTATAAGTAAATATATAAAAAAAATATTTTGTTGTATAAATCTTGTACGTTATTGAGAAAAATAAATGAATCGAGTAAATAATAACTTTGATTTGAACTTTTCTAATGAAATTGTAGTAAAACAATATGACGTTTGTTGTTCTTTGGCTTCGAAATTTGTACAGTTGCTATATGTAAAGCTTCAAAAATTAAAAACGGGTAATGAATGTCGTCTCCCGTTATTCGGAAGGACGTGAGAATAGTACCCAATGCCCGATCTACCTGATGCAGGATTTCTAGGGTTTTCCCTGCATCTCTTTTGGTGAAACACCTGGTAGGATCCTTAAACTATAGCCCGGAGATCCTAGTCAATCCCTGGCTACCTGGCATCCCCCCTTTTCAATTCCCTTCCTATGCTATTAAAGGGGAGTTGCCTGTTTCAGTATCACCCTCATGTAGCCTATTAACCCCCAAAAAAGTGACTCACTGCTTCGTCGAATTCACTGAAATAGTTCAATTTGGATAGGTAAATTTTATACAAAATAAATCAGAATATGATTGTAATATTGTGTATGCAAGTATTTGAAATTAGCTGTTTCATTTTTTCATTTCAAATGATTATGAGAATGATTTGTCGAAAACTCAGTTAAAAATTGACGTATAATTACGGTAAAAAATATGATTTCCTGATGATTATTTTAGTTTCATCATTGATAATCATTTTGAATACCAGTTTCAACTATTGATCAATGAAAATAAATCATTTCTTTCACTGGTAATTAATTACTAAATATTCCTGTGAATTATAACAACTGTGTAATTGATTATGTGGAGTATAACTTCCATTATTATTTTACTTAATCTAAAAATATTTCAATTTCAATTTATTCTTGAGTTTAACATCATTTGTATTGCTGTAAAAATACGTTTTGCATCAACGAATTAAATTCAGAAGTTTATAGTATTTTACTGTAATTAATATGATCTGGTTTATAAATATTTTTAATTTGCAACATAGGAGCTCCTTGGTGATAATTTTGCCATGCTCATCAATACAAAACAAAATTATAATTATTTTTAAAATAAATAAATATATATTCGTATTCTTGTCATCAGTGAAGGACACGCTTTACCTTAATAGGTACATCTAGTATAACAATTTATAACAACAATCTATATTATATTATAAATTTAATAAGACTGATTTTTAAATGTGTATTATATCCTTGAAGTTTTTTAATTAGTCTCAATAATTAATTGAAATCGCCATTGCTAACATTTCTGTATAACTATTTAAATTTTGAAACCAAAGAAGAAATGATTATATCTATATATGCTTATAATTTCCATGTCAATTTTCTTTTTCGACTATGTTTCAGACTTTATTCATACAACAGATGATTTAGGGAATTTGAATGAATTTGTAACTCTTTGTGAAAACTCTCCTACTTCCATATATTTTCAATTTGTCTGTATCCTGAGGGTCAGATTTATTGTTACTGTCTATTTCAGTTGCATTAAAGCGAAATTATTTGATCCAACTGTGTTGGAAAACCGATGTAACAATTTTTAACGATTCCTCTGCGTAAGTAAGATGTGCAGCGTCAGTTATGTTCTGGTCAGTATTTCTTTTCCAATAACTGCTCGAGCGCCACTAAATCGTACGCAGCAGGCTGTTTAATTTCTCGCACAAATGGAATCCTCCCTGGAGCTTGCACCCTACCCTCCCTACGCAGCACAGTTCCGGCGTCACTTCCGCCCCAAAGTGCTGTAATTTCCGTTCAATGAATCTGTAAAACTCGCTTCTCGAAGACTTCCCAAATCCTGTTTATCTTAGCGTGAGATTACATTGGTATTTCGCTCCACAGGTAAAAAAAAAATCAGAGCTAGGCTCAGGACGACGAACTTTTGGGTTAATATCCTGAATAAAGAATTCATGCTCAGAGTTCCTGAATTTCGAATCCGTGCAGTTCATTTAACTTTTGGAAAGTTCAGTTTAGATTATACAACATGCAACAGTAAAAAAAAACTCTACACGGAGTCCTCTGAAGGCATTGGCAGGCTTTTTGTTTTGGAGTGTTACGTGGTCAGGGTATCGATTCTCTTTCAGACTTAATTCCGGTTTCCTTCATCATGATAAGCACAAATATCCACGTCCGTCACTTCGATATTGCGAACCAAAGACGCTGACCGCCATATCACTGAAGGTCGGTGAGCTACAACAAGCATGAGGGATTTTGTTAATTTTATTGTTCGATTAAATGGACAGTTGTTTTAGAATAAAATTTTTCTGGTGATTTTCCTTGGTAAAATTACCTGGCGCTGAATCAATCTACGTAATTCAGAATCAACGGCAGAGCACCGCTGTGGGTATATATACACTTGAAGTTGAAAACGTTTTTACATGATTTATCTCCCAGTACAATTTTATCGAAGGAATGATTTCTGGAGAAGGTTCGAGAAATATCATGTTTCAGGTTCAAGTAATACTATTGTGAACAATTCAGTATTTACCACACATTACGAATACGAAACTGTTCTCCAGTCTTATTCATTATCTTAACTCATGAAGTGTTGTAAATGTAATGACACTCTCAGCAGTGAAGAGCCAATTGTCTCTGAGATAATGACTGATAAGCTTCACAAGAAATCTCCGAAAAGGAAGACGTGAAATGAAGAAGATGTCTTAAACAATAAAGTCAGAAATTGCAACACTGTGATGAGACTTAAATATCCGTCACTAACACGTGGAACAGTTCAAGATTCAATATGTACAGCCATTGGGGCATTTTGGCTCGCATGAACAGAACAATTGGAACTCAGAAATTCACCGCCACGCTGTTGATACTTATGTTGTTCGTTTGTGCTGTACACTATTAGCCCGACAGTTACATACTGATTATTTGGTACCGTAACGTACCTCGATTTCTAACACAAGTGCAGAGGGAACTAATTTGGACACGGATACAATGAAAGACAATTTAAATTCAATCTCACCATGACTATTTGCTTCGCTACGTATTGTTAAACGTTTTAGAAGCAGCTGTGCATATAAATGAAAAGGTTGACAGAATTCAACATTTAACAGTATTATATTTTTATCATCACTCCTGAACGTTTTTGAAGATATAATATTTTTTAGTAAATCTAATGCTTAATCTCAGAGCAATTTTCACCTACCTTTTATACCAATATCTGAACGTTTTACTCATTGCCGAAAATTAGTGAAAATTGTCATATTATTCAGATCTTGGAACCCATGTAATGACACGCATTGCAGTTGATATTCACATCTGGGCAATTAGTTATCTTGTTCTGTTATTAATTGTACTCGGATTGTAACACCGCCCTGACTGTGCCGCAAATCCTTTTTGAACTATATCTACTATGACACCAGCAGAAGATTCACTATTGCTAACTATTCCAAGCAGGAACTGTGCACCTCTCCAGTGACTGTTCACAGTCTTCTTAATTTTATTCTATAAACTGGAATTTCTGAATAAATCTAAGCATTTTTTGTGACGTCGTGATCTTTTTTATCTGTCCTAAAAGGGTCTGCTTTTTCTCACTCTTTGCATTGTATTATTCGCAATTTCTATGTAATTTATTGTTTCTTTTTGTAAACATTTTTAGTCGCCAAGAACTTACACTGTTGACGCGACTATAATTTCCATTTTTTTAATTATTCGTAAATTTATACATTTTATAGTTTTGTTTTATTTTGTTTATTATTATTATTATTTATCTTTCCTTATAAAACTATTAAGACAGACAATTATGTTTGAATTTGACATTCAGTAAGAACCTGCTTGTTTACAACTGTATTTATTGTTTTTTGTGTTGATTTCAACAACAGTTTAGATATAACAGTGAGATTACAACCTTCTTGTGAAATATATTAAATTAATGGTTATTGAAAACCTCTAAATTCAAATCATTATCGAATGAAAGAAAGAGAAAGTTTATTAAGGACGATTAAAAAAACAAGTAAGTAAAAGTGATTACGGTTTGACATGTAGTAACATCCAATAAAATAAAAAACTACGTTTTATTGAAAAATTATTTCAGGATATCTATATAATTTAATTAAATTTGTAGTTGACGAATTTAGTATGGCAAACTAACGCATTATTTCAAATTAAAGTAATAATTATTATGGTTATTAATTGCAATTTTATTTTGAAATTATGTTGTCACGAAACAGTAATGTCCAACACCATGCCATTATCATCTCTTTCATTTACAGGCTCAATAAAAGGAGGACTAACAGCTGCGAATTCACATCATGTTCCAGACCGTTATTTTAACGCAAACGCTGTAACATTTGTAGGTTTATCTCCTCATGTTGCTGAAATTTCCATTAACGTTACGTCCATGAATATATATTCACAATCTAATTAACTATTCTATATAATGAGTACCATGGCTGCTTTACAAAAGAGTGTTGCTCCATAACTCGTGCCTCTTTACCATGGTAGTTAACCAATCTATAATAACTGCTAATTAACTTTTTAGCTCGTAATATATTCTTGATACACGTCGTGTGATCCTTAATGCAAAATAAGGGCCCATTTTTTATTAAATTAAAAATACTTTATACCAGTTTTATATTTCAGCACTGTCAATATAATTAATTTTCCTCAATACGTGAAATATTGTATTTAAAAGGGTACTCATTTGTAAGATTAACTCTTCAGATTCGAACGTCATATTCAAATTCTTAGTAATCAATGTCATTATAAAACGTATTTTAAATTAATGAAATAGAGAAACTATACAACTGTTATATTTCTGTTTTTCACCAAAAGTTACTTAATTTTTTGATAGGAGTGGCAAATGGAAAAAATAAACATAAGTGGATAAATTAGAATTAACATATATAAAATTTTGGTATATTATTTAAATCAAAGAGATTCTTTTGCAAATAAAATCAACATGGAGTGCATAAACTTACAAAATATATGTTACAGAACGATTATACAAATCAAATTGCATTTTCTACTTATTATACGTCTCTATCATTCATATATACATATATATAAATAATTCATTATTTATTAATAATGTTCCTAAGTAATAAATATTACTTCATACTATGCAAACTTCAGATAATTTAAAAATGTATGAAAGTCTTTCTTTAATATTATTAAAATTGGTCTGCGCAATAATCATTACAGCCAAATAATTACCACTCTTCATTTTTCCTTCAACGTCTAAATGATTTACTGATTCAAAACCCTGGATCACCTATATTATTGTTTCGACAAACCCGTCACATTAACTTACAGTAATAATATTGAATGATAGAAAACAGTAGTTAAACATTTTACACTATGTCTCAAACAATAACAATAAAACATTTAAGGTTGAGAAACATTATTTTAATAATACACACTTTTATAGACCTATGAAAAACAACAAAGGTATGTCTACCAACATCAATGGTTTCAGAACGAAACCTCATTCTAAAATATGAGTCTGACAATTTTGTAATTAGAGGAAGTCTGAGCACTCGCGACCCGGTACGCCATTTTGGTAGTGTACATCAGTTAACCAAATATTTAGAATGTGCGTACTATTCGCCGTCTTAAAAAATGATCCTTCAACACATGTTCTCTGCCAATTGGAACTAAAAACGTCTCAGTAAATTGTCTTTTGTATCACATAGCACACTTGGGAATTATTTACAGACTAATTAAAGCAAATACCACTTATAAACAAATTTACACATTACTCTTTTTCAAAAATATTAATCTTAATATAGTCTCATCTTTCGCGGGTTGGAAGTATATGTAAGGAATCGAATTTCTTCAGTCCCAGAGTTTCTAGACGAAGCACTTTATGGGATTGTGTTTCATCTTATGGGCTTTATTATGAAAACAGTAAAACTGTACACTAGTATGCGCACTGAAATCGAAACGCTAGCCGCGTTCTTGTTCCCGTGCTGCATGGCTGCAGGATGTTCACCTGAAACAGAAATTAAGTTCCTTTAGAACAAGGAAATTCATATAAGTAATGCTCTTTGAACTGGTCTACGAATTATTATTTTCATGAATATGTTTAACATTAAATAAATATTGCTAAAATATTAAAAATATAATTGTAATAATTTCAAGTGTATCAACTACAATAACAACAAAAACCAAACGAAAGATTAAATTAACGTAATTATAATTTTCAATGATAATTTTTATATGCTCAAAAATATAATCACCATGTCATACTCTTTTTTTTGTGCAGAAGAGACAAAATTAAAATTAGTTGAACTTTGTAACATTAGAGTTTATAATACAATTCAGGTATGACTATTCACGAAATGAAATTAAATAATGATTTGAAAATAATTTGCATATATAAATCTATAGGTTACTTTCAAAAAGTAAATGGATTAACTAAAATAAGTGTGCAGTTATTATTTAAAGCTCTTGAAATATTTTAATATTACTAGGAATTAAAGATGATATTATATATTTATATATTAGGTCATGTATACATTTAGAAGTGATTACACTTGTAAATACAATAGTAATAGTAATTATGTAGAACTTTTATAACATTACACGGGCTTCGTAAAAAATATAATTTTGTTGCAGGAGCCTATCATAATTAAATGTAACCATACTATATAATAAAATATCAGAGTTTATTTTTCTGAAAACAATACAGGTAATTAAAAAATGAAATCATATCTTTGGAAAAAAGATATAGAACGGTTTTTGTCTTCAGGAAATATGTTTCTATTATGGAATGATTAAACATTAAAATTAATTCACAGAAATAAACGTAACTTTTGCGTAAATATTTGACATAATGCAGTTAAGAACTGTCCAACAAATTTCAAGTAGTAGAATTATTTTTACTGATTTTGAATTCGTGTATCGCGTTTACTTAAACATGAAAAATTTGTAATAGACAATTGACGAGTAATGTGGAGCTAATAACATTAAAACGTTTAAATTACAATTTTGTAGCTGAAATGCTGGCAAAATTATCAGTAGTAACATTAACGGTTTCAGAACCTTCTGAAATATCAGTTTCAAAACATTTTAAGCTTAAGGAATTTTTTTTTCGGAATCCAGTTCGTATTTTGTTCATTTTGTTCAATATGACAAAATATTGGATGGAATTACATCGTATAAGATTAACTATTTTGAAATTATTATGAAAGAAGGAGGAGCAGTTTAGAAACTTGTAATTTTCAGTCTGGAGAAATTAATATGAGATATTGAAAGGAACAAGGTGTAATTTATTTTATAAGAGATTTCTTTACATTAAATTTTACCATATGGTAAATCACTTAGTGTAGTTTTGGATCATTACTATCCGTTGTGTAAACGAGTAACTAACCTCCTTTTTTGTTTGATTTTAAATAATGTGGCTGTGTTAGCGATACATTGTTGCAAGATTGGGCCTGTGGGCGGCCAGTATTGTGAAAGGGAGAAGGCAATGAGGTAGGACAAAGGCAATACCCCAAGAATAAACGAGTGACAATTTTGAAGGAGTGTGAAATTGAAATAAAATTGTGCATGGAAATGAGGACTATAAAAAGCGATGCGTAAGAAAAATTTTCTGTAAGGAGAATAATGTGTTTTAAAATAATTAAATTCAGTAAAGTGAGAAGTACTTCCATAGTTTATCGTGTGAAACACGGTCTGCAAACTCGAGGTGTATGTGGTAAATTAAAATTTGGGTTGACATCGACATTTTCCATACAAAACCATAGACACGTGCAATTTTCTTCTCAGAACAAACCCCTGAAATTAATATTTCATTATTTGTATTTATATCAATTGTAATTATATTTTATGAAACTAATTTATTTTTAATGGCGCCCAACGTTGGGTAAAAATAATATCAACTTTCTTTTGAATGATAATAAGAACTTATGAGGTTTAGGCTAACTATTATAAATAAAGTTTCCCTGTAGCTTAGATTTGATATAGTGAGTAAGAGAGAGGGGACTGTTACATATATCACAGCACACGGATAGAAGGGCACATGTCACAGTTGAAAGAGCAGGTAATTATTCGGCCAAAGCTTTCGCAAAGCAAGAGTAAGCACATGCTATACATTAAACACGAATCATGTTGCTGAAAATATGACACCCCCGATTCTTAATATCTTCTAAATAAACTCAAGTTGACTTATTTGAATATAATCCATAAGCATTGACAAAATAAGCTTACGGCCGCCGCATATTTGAATTTGAGTACATATAGTAACAAAACCGGCTTTTTGGATGATTATCCTTCAGTCGAACAAAATATATTCACTTAATCCCACCAAAGGGTAATATCGGATCAGCAATCTCTGTGTGGTATTAACTGATGAAGGCTTCAGAGGCAGACGTCACAGAGACCGGCATCTTCCAGCTCTTGCGGTTAGCTGAATTAATTCTGTATTGTCCACACAGCTAGCTAGCGACCTCTCTACCTCAGGAACGTATCCTTGGGTCAAAGTGACAGAGTCAGATGACATAGTTGGTAAATGCAACGAAATAATTTTGGCATTTCTGAATTTAATCAGAAATAAATTGATTTTTCATTCGTTAGTACTATTTCTTCAACTCTGCGAGATAATTTTATAATATGATTTAGAAAATAGATAATTTTGTAATACGATTTAGAAATTTTTGAACAAACTGCAGAGTTAATTTATCGATTTTTATACTGCAGTTTTATAGTGAATATGGCTTTTTACAACAGAATACGCTCGCTCACTTATTTTTAACCGCACAATCGGGGACAATTTTCTGGAAGAATCATTATAAGACAAAATTACAATCATTAATAAATGATTTTGGAAAGCTGTTAAATAGTTTTACTTGAAAGAAGGATAACAATTGAGTTTTACGTAATATTATATCTCAACATAGTGATTATAGCATTTCAGGTTTATGTTCGCCAAAATTATTTTACACATAATTACAAAAAAATTAAGTTAACTAATTTGGAATTTTAAGGATTAGTTAGAATAGAGTTTTTGAGGTATTTTAGTATATGAAGCCATCACAGCTGTTTGAAATACTTCATATAACTTTCTCTTTTACTCTTAATTAAAACCTCTTATAAAAATAAAAGATAGAGATTTTATTATTATTTTTGAACAAAGTATTACTGATTTTCAAGTTAAAGGGGTGCTCACAAAATTAAATTAAGGCCTCATGAAGTCCTTATTATACAAAGAAAATAGATCTCAGGTAGTTTCAAAATTATATGTAGAATTATTTATTTTATTATTTCAGAGTACTACTGTCAGGACATATATATAATAGATCGGTACCCGGCATTGCAGGATGGTTCATTTATATTAATCAGCTGCATTATGTAATTCAACAGTAGTTATTTTAAACATACGCACGCTGAAATTTTATTTACAAAGAATAAAATGTTCATCTCTATTCACAGGCATAATTCTACCAGAAATAAGGAAGAATTTTTCTTTCAAAATACAGAAATTCCGCCTTTGTGTTAGGGAAGATGTTTATGGAATGTAATGTATACATACATATATATATATATATATATATATATATATAGTTAACTAAACTGTTTTACACATGGATTTAAAAATTTTTATTCTTAAATGGCTAGAATGAAAAGAAAAGGATTTTTTGTTTCTAAAGTTAATAATATTTACCTATGCAAACATTATTATGTTTGTATGATGATTAAATTGTGAAATGTTGAGCAAGTGCTGATAATTATTGCTAGAGAGTTTGAGCCCCCGCATCAATGCAACTAATCTCGTTTAAAGGAAAGAGTTTTAACACTCCCGCCGGCGGACGTCTGACTCACAATGATTTTCCGTTATGAGCCACTCGAAATCGTATGTAATTAGCCATTACCTCGTCCATGAATACAGATTGGTTACTTGGTAACTTAATCCAAACACCACTTTTTGCGGCTTTGCTGAGCTAGGAATAAAGAAAGGGAGTGATGTTGATTTCCATATTTCCTGTTAAGTCGTGGCCAGAGAACGTTGAGAATAATTAGTTGGTGTTATCACAGCTTTCAAAGCAATCGTTTCCTTTGCTTGAGTATGTTTATTTGCCGACATAATTGATATGTAAATAAAATTTAACTTACTAAAAGTATTTAATCAGAAAATCAGTTCACAAAATACAAATATAGAAAATAAGTTCTGTTACTTGATGGTGTTACTTAAATATTTATAAATTATGAAATGATAATATACTCTTCATGTAATGGTTACTGACCGCAAAGCTAATATTTTTATCATATATATATATATATGCATAATATTTTTGAAGTAGTGAACATGTAAATGTGAAAATTTAAATACCATTCCTTTTTTGTACGTTGATCTTTTTTTATTGAATTAAATGAATACTTTTACTAACATTGCTTTTATATTACATGTTTCTTGTGATACTTTTACATAAATTAAACGTTGGGAAATAAATTACTTATATGAGACTGCAAAAGTCATTAGTATTTCTACTATCAGAAATTATTCCATTTTCAGCTAAAACTTTTTAAGTCGTGGAAAAGATTGAAATGACAAAAATATTTTACTTGGTTTTAATTGGGGAAACTCAAGTTAAAACACAGTTTCTGTCGTTCGGTATTATCTGACGTCAAACTGTTCCGACGCAGTAAATCATACTGAAAATATCCACTCATTCTGGTAAAATAAATACCGTTGAAAATGTATTTATTTATAGCTGGGCTTAATGCCCACATTAATTAAAATTGGGATTCTTCAATACATATTTGTTACAATTTATATAATTTCCAATTAGCATTAAATTCCGAAAACAACGGCGAAACTAACGGTAAATTAATTATTGTATAAGTTTTTTAGTTAATAACTGGAAATATTTATGAATTATTACTCGCTGTTGAAAATTTGGAAATGAATATTTCTCACAAAACATACATAGCTTTTGAGTAGTCCTTTTTTCTATTAATGTAACCAAACAAATCTATATATTTTAATATAGCACTGCAGTTAAAATTGTTTGTATTTATGAGTGATCCGTAGCCTCAGATACAGCATTTAATTAAATAGTTTTGCGGGCATAGTTCATAAAATTATTCATGTAGATGTCACTCTTGAAACGTATCAAACTTTATTAAACGATATAAAAGTCGTAAGATATCAAAAATTATTATGTAGGGTACTAATAATATTATTTAATTTATTCTTTCGGAACAATAAGCTGTTCTGAATTGGATTCTTCTAAGATTCGTCTTGTTTCAAATAATATTACATGCATGTAGATCTTTATAAATCCTGATTGTGTCACTGAAAATTTGTGTAAATCAAACTTAAAAGTCAAATAGCATTATTACTCTTTAAAATAAAGAAATAAACAAAGAAAATATTATTCTAGGCACACAATAATAATTTGTATTATATACTTCCCCAGGAAAATTTAGTGCAATGTAATGGTTAAAATTTACATCTTTATATTTATTGGACATATTGACATTTTTTTTTGGATTATTCTGTCCTTATAGAGTAAAATTATAAGATACATTTATTGAATAGTCTCTCACAATTACTATTTTGTAATTATAAACATGCAAAAATTGTACTTAATACGTTCAATAGTTACAAAAGAAAAGTCAATTTATCTTTATTGGCAATCATATAAGGTTTATCAAGCTGAAATGATATATTGTAATATTTTAGATTATGAATTAAATTACTTCGTATATTTTAAACATCCACTACAGTTTCTATACTTTTCTACAGGATGAACTGATACGATGCGTTGATAGGAAGTGATTATATCATTTCATCAGCTGTAAATGCTGCTACAAATAAATTTCACTTTTTAATATTATTTATTTACTTTTTTAAATTACTGTGTACCTTTACAAACCACCATTTTCAAGTGCATGGGTATATTTGAATTACCTAACTTTAAAAATAAATTTGCTTTCCTGTCATTTATAATTTAAAAAAAGAGAATCCCCTTTTTGTTTTTTACCGATAATTGAATATGGAATATCTTATTGATGTCCCTCGCTGAAATTAATTGAAAAGGGCAAACTCTCGTTGGACGAAATTGATAAATAAACAGGAAACTATTCACTTTCATGTCTGTTAAAGCTATAATCTGCGTACGTTTAATTGAAAATATAAATTTGAGACTACCGCATATAAAATTATAAATAGTACAATGGTTTTAATTATATTATTTTTTAAAAGAAAGAAATGAAACATGACCATAATTTTAATTATATTCTTTTTTAAAAGAAAGAAATGAAACATGACAATAGTTTTAATTATATTATTTTTTAAAAGAAAGAAATGAAACATGAATGGAAAAATGTTGACTGGACCATGGACTTCCCGATATCCAGCCGGGCGTTCTAACCTCAGAGCTAATCCAAGTCAACATCCCTCCATTCACGTAAACCTAAGCCAGACTCGCCTACCGATTCACTAATCACTAGTCTCAGGTCCTTTCGAAATTTTTCCATTCATGTCTTTCTTCTAAATTAGCCATATACTTTACTGAGCTTCAATTGAAGCATTTCCACATTTATATTAAAGTCGTTAGTGTCTCTTATGAAACATCGTCTGGACACCTGCCAGAGCTGAAATATTCCCAGTGACATGATCGAGCCAAACATTGCAGCTATTTGAGCTCGCAATCTTCAATAGGACATAATCCTTGTTTATATATTTTAACCGTGTCCTATTCGTTGTGCTAAAAGAACTATTTACACTGTATACAACAATACTTCACATTCCTCATGATAAAAAAATATTTGAAACTAATTTATTAGAATGATTTCACGTATTAATTTGGTCCCTACAAATTGATGTCATCTTTGAGACGAGGTATTATTTTTCACGCTCTAGAACGCCTATGTGCTTATAAACAAGAACTCACAGTAAGATTAATTGATAACTGTGCGAATTTTGTTTTAAAATTATTTCTGCAATATATATATGAATATTGAGAAACCAATTTTCCCTGGGAACTGATTAAATAACGCCCCATATTTAAGTAATTAAAATCAATAGCCATTAGAGTCTCATCCTTGACTCAAGAACTCACGTGCTTTTGCACGAACCATTTCAGCTTCCAGGTTGGATCACGTGGTAATAGACACTTGTCGAATATATATTGTAACATGAAGCCGGGTCTTTCACTTGAGGTAGGCAAGCTGACCTAGGCTCATTCTTATCAGAGTATTGTTGCTAAGCCACAGGAAGGTCCGTGAAAAACTTTGCAATCGGGGAGAAACAGTCTTGGCTAGACACGGTTGAAGGAGGTGTTCGTGTCTCAGAAAAATTGCCGTCAAAACGGCAATGAGCCACCGAACCGTAATAGTAACTAAATTTTGAGTTCGGGGTTGAGCATTGATAGAAGGATGCTGGGAGGAAAAAGTGTAGGGTACTCAGGCAAATTGTCGTTAACACGGTAATGAGTGCACGGATAGTGGAAGTTGAATATTAGTTGGTGACCACGCCCCAAAGCATTTAATTTTAAATTTTTAAAATCTAAATTGGTGATTTTATTTTCAAAAATTACCTGGCACCCATGTATCACTGAACCGATAGGCCAGGAGAAACCATGACGACAAAGCTGAGCAGACGAAAAAAATTTATTGTACAGTGGCACCCGGGCCAGCATTAGTCCAACCTGTTACGAGGGAGCGGATAAGCGTTATAACGTCACCTCAAACAATACTGAGCACTCGGAAAGCAAATAATCCGTTGCTATACTGAAGACGATGAGAATAGTGTCATGTTAAAGACGAAATACACACGGTTTTATGGTTTATGGTTACGGAGTTATAAGTAGTTTTCTGTTCTCATAGTTCCTTCCAACTTGGAGTCGTTTAGACCTTCAAGCCTTCCTTATGCTATCGAATCAGATTAATGTAACGTCGTCATACATTATTTCTCTACAGTTGCGCTGCAGTAAGATTTTACTATCATTATTCATTATTCACTTGTGCAACGTCTGTCTATTTCTCAGCTCTCGTTCAATTATTGGTAACAGTTTGAGTGTCTGGTGGAGAGGATGTTTGAGGGCATTGCTAGGTGAAGGAGCGTGCTTAACGTCTGTCTATTTCTCAGCTCTCGTTCAATTATTGGTAACAGTTTGAGTGTCTGGTGGAGAGGATGTTTGAGGGCATTGCTAGGTGAAGGAGCGTGCTTAACGTCTGTCTATTTCTCAGCTCTCGTTCAATTATTGGTAACAGTTTGAGTGTCTGGTGGAGAGGATGTTTGAGGGCATTGCTAGGTGAAGGAGCGTGCTTAACGTCTGTGTATTTCTCAGCTCTCGTTCCATTATTGGTAACAGTTTGAGTGTCTGGTGGAGTGGATGTTTGCGTGCTTACCGTTGATGACGTGCACCGTGACGCTGGCGGGTTCAGCGACGGTCGGCACGCACGTGTAGTTGCCCGAGTCGGCGGGCCTGGCGTCGGCGATATAGAGCCGCGACGTGAGCGCTTCCGTCCAGTCCATGTCTATGTGGAGGCGTTCACCGTGTTGTTGCTGCTGCAGGATGGCAGCACCGCGGTACCAAAACACCGTGCCCAGGTCGTGAGGACCCTGGCTGATCACACACGTGATGCTGACCGCGCTGCCCCGCTTCACGTACAAATCCGACGGCCCGGAGATGTGCGCCTTCGCCTCTGCAAACACAAACACAAGCACAAACGGTAAGTTAGAGCTAATTTTCTTATCAGCAGTTCTCCTTGCTGAATCCAACTAAATCGTAAGTCAACAAATGAGAAGATACAAACTTAAAATCATAGGGTATTAATTACTAATCATAGTTTAACTTCACTAGTATGTAAAAAGACTTTCCAAAACACAATAGCTTTCATTAATTGTGTTTCATCCATGGCAACGTACTGCCACAATTCCGACTGCATGTAATAACAACTACTTGTGTGTTTAAAAAATTGTTCCCTTCACCACCTGTAATTCAGAATGTTTTATTTATTTGATTTATTATAACAAGTAAAAGCGCACATATTTTTGAAAGTACCGTTGCCGTACAAACATAACATCTAATATTTATAGCTTTAAAATTTTTATGCTGATAAATGGAAGCTATATAATAAATCATTCCTTTTCAATCATAAAACTGCCTCTTGATTTATATTATTAATTACTAAGGATTACGGAACATAAAAACAACATCAAATTAAACATTCAAAGTACACATTTGTGTCCAATTTCCAAATGTGGAAATTTTAGACGAAGAAAATAATTACTTCTTGAGAATTGTGTGAAATGTACGTCAGGTGCAACCATCATGCAATAAATGATAAAAATGACACGAATAATTTGAACAAAATTTACTCTTTCGTTGTAGTAGCTGAACGCTTTAATATTCTTCCACGTTTTAAAATTTAACTGCCGAAAGCACTCGTTGTTACTACATCATTTCGGCCGTGACCGTCGCTGGAGATCGTCCATGCAAGACACCAAATTCTTCACATGTAAATTCAATCATCTTTTCGGCTGAGGGAATTTAGAAGTAAATATGATGTATTGCTAAATTTGTAAGTTTTTCTCCATGTTTTTTTTATATATAACTTAAAAAATGTTAACATATAACTAATATTTAATTTATTGTAATATTGTTTGTAGTCGGCCTGAGGAAATCTCAAAATATTTATTGTATTTAGTTTTGCTATTAGTTTCTCAGAAATACAACTATTATGTAAAAGTTGTAAAAAAACTAAATTTATAACACGCGATTGAAAATAGGACAGTTGATTTGATATCCATTTTGTTTCAACCTCAATAAAACAGAATTTTGTTATACAATTAAATGACCTTTATGGGTAATTGCCGTTTTTTCTGTTTTCCAAAGAGAAATTAAATTTCTAATAATATTTTTATTTTTCCAAAGTTGTAATACTTCAATTACGAACTAGTTCATCTCATCAATTTTTTTCATTTATTTTTATTATTATCACGATTTATTATGTGATTCATAATAATTGATTTATGTCGTTTATAAACTATTCATGATGTATATCTTCATTTATATTATTTCCTGTATAAAACAGTCATGATGTGCGAACAATAATTTTAAACATGAGGATTCTATTTACATGAGAATACATTCACCGTTCAATTTTTATCACAAATTATTAAATTGGTTATTAGTGGTATTTATTAATTTAGAGAAATACATAGAAAATGTAATAGAGTTAATTAAACATGAGATTGTAGTTAATATTAATGCACCTTACACTATTTTACTATTAATGGAATTTTAATTTCATGAAATAGTTTCATTTCTGTTTATAATAGTTTCGTGTCGCTTTACCTCGTTTATAAATATATAATTTTTTTAAATTTTAAATAATTTGAAACTGGCGAAAACATCATAATTGTAGTCCCCTGGACGGAAAGCTTACTAGTAATGCTAGATATATATTATTAAATCTTTCCAAGTATTATAATTTATCATATAAAAAGCTACTTTATTTGTCAGAGGTTATTTTGTATGGTTTAAAATTCACTTATGAAAGTTAGTTGGTGTACTTTAGCACTTCTATATCTCCGGCATGTATTTAGGAACATAAAAGCACGGTTTGCTCCATTTAATCCCAACTCGACCTGGGGTTGAGATGGTCTCTTTAGTGGTTAGCCACTATCTCGGCTACATCTATTCCGGAGTACTACGGCTCCCCTAACTGAAACAAATTTGCTGATCTCCTATAGTGCAGGGTCTGCGGAATAGTTTCGCTTCTATAGGGTTATTGATTTACAGAAGGTGGTTGGAAATTGCATTGAAATTCAACCTGTAATCTTTAGACATTTTCAACATTGTAATAAGCCTATGACCTTATGTAGGATTATATTTACATGACAACACTAAATTTGTTCTCAATTTTTTGTAAAATCATAGTTGTTATTGAATTAATGTAATAAATATATTCAAATGCTTTGTACTGATCTAAAGAAAAATATTATATTAGAATGAATTATTTCCTTTTCGTGATTTGATACAACCTCAAATTTTGAGCATCATTCTACTGGCTCCTCATAAAACAAAGAAAAAATTAGCTTCATAAATAATTATTTTTAGCATTAAAATTGATCACTAATAAATACTGTAGTAAAAATGCAGCGCAAAATTATATAACTGGACGGTACCAGTAGTAAAAAATTGAAAAATTGCGGTTACTAATATTATTCGATTAATAATATAAGTAAGTAGGAATGCTTCTATTAAAGCTCAAGTAGGAGCATGTAGTTAATTTAGAAGATTAGCTCAGTGGTAGAGGTCCGGGGTTCGATTCCTTGAAACGTCTTTCTTCTAAATTAATAACATAATAATCATCGACGAGTATTCAGTCAATCAGACTGTTTTTTACTACTTTCGAAAAATTATAGAAAGTTGTGGTACGCGATTGTCATGTGCCACATTAGATTAATTGAATTGTATTTTTTATTCTCATTCGTAATCTAAGCAGGACGAAGTCGGGAACATGAATGAACGCGATAGGTTAATTAAATGACGAATTACAGTCATCGTAGAGAACGTAGATTATCCCGACGAAGATGCTGGATGAAGAGTTCTCGGGATTCCAGTCGGGTGATGTCGTGGTGATGATGGCGGTGTCAGCCATAGAAACTTTGTAGACTACAAACGACATCATCCGACTGGAATACCGAGAACTCTTCATCCTACAGTCATCGTATCGGCCATCTGATTGGACGAGGTAACTTCAAGGCTAGGCTGCTGAAAACATGGTATTTACCAGGAATCCATCTGGTCAACCGTGGGAACGAGAAAATTTGACCTGACGCCTGGACCGGTTACCTGCTAAACAGATCAAGCCTCCGAAAGCCGGAACAATTCATGCAAATGAATTCATTACAACAATTTGTTATTTAGTTATGCAGGTTATGAAGGACACATGCCGAAATATACGACGTCAAAAGCCTACCCCTCCACGAGGAGAGATTTGGGAGGGGCGTGGAGATTAAAAACCAGGGTGCACTAACAGAAAAGAGCAGTTTTTAGAAAAAATTTCCTACGCCTTTAGGAGACAACGTTACTAAATTCAAACAGGTACGTCAGTCAAAAGTTAAGTTTATTGGATGCAATCATAAAACCATCCATCCGACTAAAACTTCTGTGAAGATGACTCAGAAGAGGCTACCAAAATTTAAGTACGAGTCGACGAGTAGCCCTGAAGTGACGAAAACGACGCTCATTCTACCTCCGACGCTTGGGAGACTACAACCAGCAGTCACCAGCCGATTAACCAGCAGCAAGGACGTCGGGGATCGTCAACAACGCCGTGGTATCAGAGCTTTCAGTGTCATCATCTTCTGGTAGTTAGTTATTCATCCACCAATTTACGCTAAGTAATTTTGCTTTATAAATGCTGAGGATGCAGCTTTGTAGAAAATTTGTTTATCCTGAAGCTGGTAAACATTACAGTTTGTGAAATTCATAGTAGCAGAATGAAGGAAAATTAAAATTATGGTTGATCTCAATTTCTTCAAAAACTCTGAGAGATGAAATGCAAACGATAGATAATGAACTATCTATATAGTCAGCTAACGTGAAAACCGAAGTCATTAAGTTCAAAATTTTTGTATTAACCATTTATTGGTCGATTTTTTAGTTCGCAACAACTGTGAGTATTTTCACGACAGGCGGTTATAATCTTGGTTTTGCCCGCCGTGGTGACAGCTGTTCATATTTCGGGGAGTTTGCTCAGCCGCCATTGTTTGAGAACGCGAGTGTGTGTGCAGTGCGCCGGGAGCCGTCGTCTCCCGTGATTACAAGCTGTCATTACCGAAGAGGAGGCGCCCGAGGACCTGGAGAATTACAAGGACAGCTTCGCTTCGACGAGCTGCTGCTTCGAGCGAAAATGCGATATGTGAAACATTGATTCGAATATAATGACTCGCGCTTGATGCGTGGTCCGCTGACATCGCTACGCACGGAATCATTGTCGGGACACCATTTAAGCTGAATATCCTCAAGCGTCTTCTCTTCTTCACGTTTTGCGTGCTTTCATCAATTGTGGACTATATTTAACTACATTCCAATCAGCATTGATACGTTTGTTTAATTTCCTAATAGCATTCTATCTCAGCACGCTACAACATTCAAATATTTAATTGAAGACTGCGGTAATATAAAGTTTGTTAAATTTAGGTACTGAAATTCAGATTTTTTAAAGTGTAAAATTTAATTCTACTTTCTTATTAGACGTTAAGAAAAAGTGACTTGCTCTAACGGAAGAAAATATGAATGAAAACGCTGATGAAAGATTATTGTACTCATATAATAATGCTTTTTTTACCAGATAATTAAATAACATAAGTAAATGATGAAGTTTATCAATAGATATTTTAATGTTAATATAAGGTATATTTTATAAGTGTTCATATTTTATATTATCGTTAAAACGGGTTATTAATTGTTGAGCGCAGAGAAATACTCCCCATTTAATTCATTTAAAATACAATATTCACACAATCAGACAAAAATGCTCGTATATTGATATTTGTGTTGAATTTACAGCATTTTGTCGCGTAAGTTCGTATCTACGAAGTTTGAGGACTAAGTTTGGTTAGCCACCAGGGGGCGATGACCTGTGGAAATTTCCCCAGGATCAGCCCCTTCCTTCAAAATTGTGGATAACGTGATCTTGGCTTAGACACGTCACATGGAGTGGTATTTTACCCCATAGTGGGGCAGAAAGAGAGATTAGCTGGGAAGTTGAAAAGAGACGAGAAGGAGAGTACGTATCACCCACGATATGGAAGGAGAAGGAAATTGGGGAAGAACTTGAGGAAGGAGATGTTGAGATAGGGCAATTAAATTTATATTCGGGAAGAAACAGATACGCAGGGAAGAGAAGAAAACGCTTTCAGTAACTTATCGAAAGCAAAACACAAACCCGCCAGAAATTTTACCACCTCAGCCAACTGAGATATTATTACTGCGCAAAATATCCAAAATTCTAGACTGAGATATTATTATAGGACATCCTATTTTGGATCGACAAACTCCTTCTTTACGACTTTATCTTAGTATATTAATTTTCTAAAATTTTGAGCGTATTATCAAGATAGTTACGCTCTCTAAAATTAGATGTTATGTATCTAAAAGTAGTGTTGCGGATAAGAATAGCTCGGTATAACAATTAAAAGGATCTTGGAGGGTTAATAAAGTAAAGGAAATAATTTCACACGTTTTGTAGTGTGGGATAAGGAGCTAATGCTATCCGAAATAACTGAGGACCAGTGAAATGGTTTAAAAGCATTTAATGTCTTCTAAAGCTCTGTAATCGTGTTAAAATACGAGATAGTTTGATTTAAGTTGAATTTTTAAACTAAGGAACCTAGTACATTACACACAGAAGAAAATTAAAAATAGTTCCTTCTAAGTATTTGGCCAAAGAATCCTGAATTTCTGTAAACGAAGAAATTTTGGATAGCATTCGTTTTAAAATAAATAAATAGATGAATATTTAAAATTATCTAGGAATATTACTACAATTATAATCAACTAATTAAATTTTTTACACATTTTTAATCATATTTTATCTTGATTAGCTTTTCTTTTTCTTCGAAATTTGTTCAGGCAAGTAGATTTAAGTATTCAAAATTGACGAGATTTTTAATATTCATCATAATTTATTCAACGAAATATTACATGTAGATCTATGTTACAATAGAAATATATTGAAATTAAATATTTTAATATCATTGAAAGGTAACTCAATTAACAATTTTTAGAGAAATAATAATAAATTTTACATTCAGATCTAAATTTTTCGAAAAAATTTCCAATGGCATACAATCTTTATACTTGTAGTATTTTATTAATGAAAAAATATTTGACCAATTTGTGACAGGAATGTCATGCGACTTTGTTGTTAAGACTAATAATTTTAATTATAAAAAATGCTTCTAATTATTGTAAACAACATATAACTCTTTAATAAAACGCAACGTAAAAGCAAGTTTCTATTCGTGGTCTGTGTGCAAAAGAACGCAGGTTACCACATATAACTTCTTCTGTCAGCGAATATGCAATCATAATTATTCTAAACTCGGAGAACAAAGGGCAAAAACTGTTTTAATTAAGCAAATATTTATTTAAAAAAGGAAACAATATTTGTTGTAATCAACAACGGTACTTATTTGCAATTCCCGCAACGTCAAATGTAAATTCTCATGGTTATAAAAAAGACGAATAAACACATGCGGAATAATACCGGCCGCTTTGTTGGACTTGCTTCCAAGTATGTAATACCTTCACTTATTTCACGCTGTACTGGCAGAACAAATTACTAGCTGTGTAATAAAATGCCGTGAGTCGTTTTTTTTGGTAGCATTTCGCGTGGTTTGTGCAACATGGAATTTGGTGGTACTTAACCTTAATATATTGTAAGATTAATTACATTCAACGTGGAACTGAACGCGTCAGAAAACTGTAACATTAAACTATTGTAATAGGAAAAAAATGGATCTAAATTATATTTTTAGACAGATAAAATTTGTAGTTATAAATCCACGACTCATTATGCTAATTGCTTTGCAAGTAACTTTTACAATCTAACCCTGGATCCGGAAACCGTCAGAGTTTGATTATTTTCATAACTGTATGCCGACAAAATTTAAGTTTTCTAAGAGGAGTAAAAAGGTTTCCCTTGAGTCATCTATTAATACATAGGTTACTTCTATCCGTCATCGTGATTGTCTGAAATAATTTTCACCGATAATACTAGACCACGTTTCATATTTTCCAAGTTCCCAACTTCGCAAGTAACTTGATGCTAACTACGTGAAACTCTTTTGGGAGCCATAAAAGGTTGTTAAAAAGTACCAGAGTTAACCGTGGAGCCACTTATAGAAGACTCTCTTCGCCCTATTTAGTGAATACAAATTAAGGCATATAACTCTCCCTGTTAGGCTTTCTTCAATGGAGGTGAACGTGTTTCTCTGTAGCTGCAGTGTTTGAAATTCAACAAGAAGCACTAAATTAAATCTAAAATTACTAGACTATTTTATTTTTGGCTTTGTCCACGCATAGCTCAGAAATTACGAACAGACAGTAGAAAATAAAAATGATAATTCCTTCATACTAAAACACGTGAAGATTAATGATTTGTACAAAAACACAAAGCGAAGGGATGTTGATGATAAGAAATATTTGTGAACTTTATAAGCAAAAGATTAATTAATTATAGAGGAATTATTAACCTTTCTACTAAATCTCTGTATAGCTTCTCGATATGGCCATTAAAATAATTTTTTATGTATTTATAACAATTTTTATCGTCTCTCTCTCTTTCTCCGCTCTTCCATCTCTCCTTACCTCCCATCTCACATTATCCCTCTCTCCCTCCCCATTCTCCCTCTCTCTCTGACTTCCTTTCAAACCATAAGCTGAACATCCGTTTTATTGCATCCTTCTGAAGTTTATTTATATTCATAAAATTAATTATTAATCGTCATTCTTTTCTTTTCCTGATGTCTATTGTCCACAATTAATACAAATATTCTACCCGATCCTCTAAGTATGAAATTATCACCTTCTGATACCATGTGAGTTGTGCACTATCGTAAAATTTAGCACCGTAAATCGTGAATCATGATATAAATTAACGGGCATTACCCAAAAATTTTTATAAAGTGCTAATAATTAATTTGCTTAATTTTCATTGGAAAAGAATGTTATTATTTAATTATTTTATTTGTAAATTATTTCATTTATGAATCCTATACATTATTCCGTGTTAGAAAAAAGGTATTATAATATTTCAGAATACCGTAATTCACCGGTAGTTTGCAATATCACACAGAAAATTATTCTGATTTTAATATTGGTGTACCTTTTGGTGTGAGTGAGCTTTGAGCTTGCGGATTGTATTGGCGATTATCAGCCAGTCAACGTTGTATAATTATGCGATGATTATTGCTGTCGCTGTTGTGGCATAGCCACAGGGGATGCATGCTTGCTAATTATTGCAAATTTATGAACGTTGGTGTATCGCGTTTGATTGCTTGAAAGTACGGAATGGATGTCAAGTGTAAAAGTATAGTCCAATTTCTCTTATAATACTGCCTACGAAATCACTTAATTCATTGATATTTATAATTTTAAAAATGCTTCGTTTGGATCTAGTATGTAAACTACACTGGCTGGCTTATACACCAATTATTATTTTGCTACCATAATTTAGAGATTTTAATATAATCATATTTTTTACAGGTCAACAATTAAGCTAACATATCAGACAAAAACTATTTATTTATTTTACGACGTTGCGTCCCGATTTCAGGGACAGATAAGTAATTAAGTCCCAACTGAAGTTAACTACAGACAAAACAATTATAAATTGTAATAAACGTCGTAAAAGAACTAAAATAAATAGTATTTCATATTTTTGGTTAATTTTCTTTCTACATTTATGAATGTAACCAACCTTGATTTTGTATCTGTATAATGATATAATGAAAAATAGAAATTTGATACAATATATATTTTTTTGAATTCATTACTTCTCTTTGTTACTGTAACTATTAAAATGTGAAACTTTATCAATAGTAAATTAATGTAAATTTTTTGAAAAATTAGGTTATTAAATATATGTCAATCTTACTGTAAGTTTTTAATTTGTGACTCTTGATTTGTATATATTCTACACAAGCCAATTGTGGGTTTAAAGTATTGAAGTACTTGTTTCTAAATGATTTATTTCAATTATAGTTTCTGAAATAAAAGAATTTAAAAAATCATTTCGTTGTTTTTAACTTCGCAATATGTTGAAATAACCCTGGTTTATTCTGTACCTGAAATGAAACTCCAATATGTTATCTTTTCATTGACGCATTTCTTCTATAACCAAAAAACCTGTTTTCACCACGTTGTAGCATTGTTGAAGATTTTGCCAAAATAAAACTTCAATCATAAAACATCACAATCAATGTTAGTAATTGTTACTGATGCTTTTTCCAACCCATAATGAATATTTTTAAGACAATGGCTCGAAATACCCTACTTATTGCACTGGAGAGAGGAAAAAATCACGCAAGGTATAAATTGCTTGGTTATACCAAGAATTATAATTACAAAACAGGAAAGTCATATTCTAAACGGTACCTAGGTGGAATTGATTCCTGCTTAATTAGAAATAAAAAAAATTATACCAGTGTCCGCCGGGCCTACAAGACACTCGTACCACCTCTCGTAGGTTATAATTAAATTATAAAAAAATATTGTAAATGAATTTCAATAACACAACAAAATAATATTTATAAAATAATTAATTTCAAGGTAAGTTAAAATAGCCCCGTATAATTATAAAAAACTCTCTTTCTCAGAAATTGTGTGCCCAAAATGCAGGTTGATGATTTATATTAACTATTACTAGCCATAACTTGACATTTTTATCGATAATATTGAATTATTTTATGAGAGACTTCTTTCCTGTAATGTGTCTAAGTGCTCTGTTTTCCTTAAGCTGGTTCTAATAAATATTTTTACACTAAATAATCCTCTTATTTCTAATTACATTTAAATATACTCGTCCTATTATAACATCCTACAAGCGTCATTAAGCCGTTTCTCTTATCGCGCTGTCATAATTTTACTGCTTCTTAATTATTAATATTTAACCTGTCTTCAACGCATCTGGGTAACTATCAACAATCCAAAATTATTATAGCATTGTTATTCCACTTCATTATTCTATTCTTAGTTAATAATTTCTACCATTTGCAGCAATGTTAATTAAATAATAATGTTTCATATTTATTTTATTTCAAACTCCGCCTCACAATTAAATTACTAAAATTACTCTATTTCTCTTCGTGCACCATTTGTATTTTCGTCATTCTTTCAGGTGCGCTCTTTTGTAGTCTATAGTTAGAATGATCTTTTACAGAGTATAACGATGCTGAAGAAATGTTAAATACCTATAAATATTCGTTACAATTAATTTTTCTATCATCAACACGAACTTTTCTCCACTTTCATTAGGCAAAGTTACCAATTAATCAGAAGTTTTGCTTTATTTTACCAGAGAATATTTACAGATAAGTGAGTTATCGGTCGTAATTTAAAAAAAAGATTCTGTAAACTTGACAATTAGTTTTCAAGCGTTTAATCATGAGGTACGTATTACCTGAATGATATACCTTGCTTTTTTATTCTGAAAGACCGGGCTCATGGGATATTTCTTATAAATAGAATTATGTAGATTGAGCTACTTCTAAGAAATAATCGTGTTGGAGTAGTATAAATTTGACAGTCATTTAACCGATCCATTCCCTAAGGGTTCTGATCGGGTTTTTACTGCTGATTGGCAAGATCGGTTGTTATTTGGCAGCATGTTATATGGTTCACTACGCTCATTAGGTCTTTCTGATTGGCTACATTTGAGAATGCTAACGCTTTCTTCACAACGTTGGGTTAGATAAGCATCGTAAAACTTTTGGAAGTACACAGAGGCTCTGATTGACAGAGTGATGGCTATTTGATTCTGATTACTCTGAACTTTCTGATTGACTCCGTGCGATCGATAGAAAAAAATTTACAAGAATGCTAGAGTACCAGGTAATGATCGCATCAGGGACCAACCAGATCGAGGCACTTTGTCCACGATGAACGTTTCGACTTTGCGGCATTGTACGCGGGAGCGAACGGCACAAATATGCTCTTTCAGTTGATTGGGCATGGGGGCATTCCATTAAGCTCAATTAGAGGCAGCACTCATACACGCACTGTGGTCGGAGGAAGTTCGGTGCCAGGTTTTAGTTAACTACGGGCAGAGGGCATTAGCAAATTATGGAGCCACTCCTGGACGATTCAAGAGCCACTGCACGCAGCTACGCTGTCGATAGGCGTACTCAAAAACACCCTTACTCGGGTCTGAAAGGGGAAGAGAGGCTTCATTCGAAAAAGGAATGCTTCCCTAATGCGATTAAAAACCGGCTGTGTACATTAGCAACCTTCATTTCCACGAACAATTACAACATCAAGTTTTCTATTTTCAGCGCCATCCTTCTCTTAGTAGCATCGTTCCAGCGAGTCCAATTTTGTATATCCTTCAACGTTTTACCGTATCTAAAGTTAAAATCCCACAGAAAACGCACAAAATAAATAAGATGAGACGATGAAACAATATTTTCTTGAATACTACTGATTATTAATGAAGTAGCTGGGAACATAATGCTTAAAAATTTATTTTTCACTAACGTCTTCGCCGCCCCACGCACACACGCAGCAGATAAGAATCTTACTTGGCAGACTACGTGAGAGTATCAGTAATCAGGATAGGACCTTTCTGGGCCTGAAAAGGGGCAGGACGGAACTCAGAACTTTTGATTTGATTCATGTACATATATGCGAAAAATAAAACTGTGCGTGCGCCCGTGTCTTTATATAATCGTTCTGCACTGCATTAATCTATAAAATTTTATTAAACTTCACGATAAACAGCAATTAATTGTATCGTTTGACAGGCTACGTTAGGGCATTTATTTGCAATGTCTATGTTTTTAGGGTAGGACCTTTTCTGCCCTAAAGGGGGAAGGAAAGCTAAATCATCACACCATCGACAGAAACCTTCTCTGAGCAGAGGAGTACAATGCATCAAATGTCATAGAAATCGGCTGAATGGTGTAGGAACCATATAACTCGAAGTAGGATAGTGCGATAGATAAATCAACGATAGCATGTATAAGCGACCACCCTAAAAGCAGGTAGCAAGTAACTGCTCCTAGTGAGTGTTTGCTGATTGTATTTGACATTTCATTTAAAAATATTCAATGTGCAATCAATTCTATTCACTATTACAAGAAAATCTATACAAAAAACCTATAATTTCCGAAATAATATTAACTATTGTGTTGCGTATAAAATTTCGCTGGATACTTTATTTTTTTATCTAAATTAATTTATAATATTAGTTATTCTGTATGAGGTCTCCGAAAAGAAGAGATTCTGGGCAGCTTTCTGTGCTTAAACCCGGGAAGACAAAACAAAAAGCTATAATCACGGCGTCTGTGCGATGGGCGCTTTGTCAACGCCAACTTTGACGACTCGGTGAAAACTCACGTCAGCCATGGCCAACAATGCAGATGACCCGGGGTAGCGGATAGGAATAGCTCCTCCTAAAATTTAAATGTTCAAGGGGTGAGGTAGGAACGCCAACCCCATGGTGAGAAACGTGGTCGGACTAATGAATTTTTAGGAGAGGCGGGTTAGAGGTGGAAATGACCTCTAAAAGAACAGTTGAAAAAGGGAGTTGGAGAAAGAGAATCTGAGGAGAGAGTTGGAGGTGAGAAGTAGTCAGAGAGGAGCTAGTGAAACGGAAAGTGGGACTCTCTGTCTTCAAGGAGTCAGAGCGGAGAGGCGATATGGCTCCAAGTTCAGGAGGACACGAAACTGGAGGCACGTTCCCTGAACCACATCAGAGGCCTGCCTGCTTCACATGCCGACTCATAAGCTGCGTTTGCGTTGTATACAGGTTTTCCGGTCAACCAGGAAACTATGAGAGGATGAATGTAAAGTAAAAAACAAAAGGCAATAATCTCTCTCTGCTATGCGTATAATCACGTCATACAGCCCTGGTTAAAATAGATTAAATGTATTAAAGTATCTTGATTTTGTTATTTATTTGGTTAGGGTTCAGATGGGAAAATAAAATTTATTACTTTCTAAATATTTGTAATTTGTTGAATTTATTTACATTTGTTAATAAAAATCTGTTTTATATGTTGTAATGTATGGCGCCCTTCCTTTTAAATATTTACTCAAAATTCTTTAATTTATTTATAAATTTAAAAAAAGTCCTATCACACAATGTTTTAAGTAGAATTAACTTGCTTTGATACAGTACTAGTAAAAGCTTTTAAATGAAAATATTCTACATTTTAACAACTGTTATAGTTGTTTATATTATTAATGTAAATTATACCATGAATTTTAATTATATTATATAAGAAATAATGTACGTAAATTTTGATGAATTATTCATACGACTTTAATTAATTAATTATTAGATTATTTAGAATCACGTTTTCTGTTGTCATGTGTACAATTGATATATGCTTTTCACAGTTACATTAAGTGAAGTATCTGAAGTAAAAGTTGAAGGTAACAAGTGACTATACATCAATCATTAAATAAATGGAATTTTGAATTGGAGAATACGAGATTTACTACTTCAGAATAATGAATCGTTTTTGTCAAAGGTAAGAATCAAACTTAGAGAAACGTTGTAAATGTTCATAAAAAAATATCCGAAAATTTTACTATACATTAAACAGGGCACGTGAGCCTAGAATTCCTGGAAATCTGTTCCTACATACGTAATATCATTGTACATACTGCCTACTGTGGCAATAATCTGATTACCAATCGAATTGTTCCGTCTATGAATGGCAGTGACAATGGATTCAATGGCTCATTGTGATCAGACGTCCGCTAAATTATGCTACTGCTTTGCCCCTTCACTCGCAGGAAACTGATTGCGCTCAAATCAGTGCATCCTGCCTCTGTGTAACGAAACAAAGGTGCATACGCAATATTTTTTTTAAAAAAAACAACAACTACGTTGTCCGCAGCAATAATATGATGAGAGGGAATAAATGGATTCGCAGAAAGGTGAAGAGAAACGTTATCATGAAATGAATATCTTTTCAATTGGGGCACAGTTTTTATTTCGTTAACGCGAGAGCACTAATAACATGGTCAAAATGAAATTTTACTGGAAATATAAATACATTTTCTTCTTTTCAAAATTTATCATTTCATAATGGAGAAATATGTAAACGAGTGAAATAAGTTATAAACTGATTACTGTGTAAATATAAAATGTAAAACATGCCAAAATTATACCAGTAAATATTCAATTTTCATTTATAACGTTTTTTTGTGTGTCGTGGCATTTCAGTTGCTTAAAACAGGAAAAATTAAAAAATCGTTTAGGGAAAAAATTTAAGTCACGTTTAATATTAGGTACCGAATAATAGTTCACAATAAAGTAATGAAAATTAGGGCACTATTGATGAAACAAAGTCTTTAAGCGACACTGTACTGTTTTAAATTTCACCTGTTCTCTTTAGTGTCTGTATACAAGTTTTATTTTTGGTATCTATCATAATTAGTACTTGTCTAAATGATAAATATTACTGAATTTATTTACCGTCATTTAATTTTCTACTCGCTCAAAATTACTTTACTCAGAATTGACAAAACTATTCATAGTTAAATTTCTTTTACGTACAATATAGAAGTGAGAAAAGGCAACAATTATTTTGGAAATTTGTAGAAAAACGATCGTCTCAAGACTATTCTTAAAAAACCGTGTGCAGTCAACAATCCAGGGAGGATATTGCATAAAGATTTGTAGAAGACAATTAATTCAGTGAACGGGTTCATAGTTTTAAAATAAGGCTGAGCAACTTTAAAGAGGATAAATAAGACAAATGACGACCAAATAAGTCAGAAAGTACATTTAATTAGTATTTGATTAATATAAATACAACGTTTCATCCAATCTTGTGGAATTCTTCAGGATAATTTTGGAATGCATAAAAAATTACATTATGAGTAATTTGGTATTGCGGACCTTTCTCCCGCGACTGTTACGACCTGAAGAAGTTCACAAGTTTGGATGAAACGTTGTATTTATTTTAATAAAATACTAATTAAGTTAATTTTCTGACTTATTTGTCTGTATTTTTATTTTTATTATTAAACGTAAATTTAGAAAAACTGTGTTTTAAAGAATAAGGTAGATTTTGCGTTAGTGAAGTGGAAGTGTAGAGAGACAAAGGATATTTTAAACTTAATTCGAAGGAAACATATATTTAGTGAGTATGACTCGAAATACTTTTCTTGTGTGTGTTATTTTCATTAATGATGTTTTTTGTAGCAGCCATAAAGTATAACGTAATTGCAGGAAAAATAAAAACATCACATAAATGTTTCATGATGAATATTATTATAATCTTTGCTCTTGTTTATTAAATAAAAACTCAGTTCAAGTAAATGGGAGTCTCTTGTCTTTTACGGTGCTATTCGAAACCCTATTTATTATTTTAATTGTTAAAGTAGAATCGATTCTGTATCTTCTGTTAGTGTCTGTAATTTGGTGCTCTAATAGGCAACATCTTCTGGATGGGGTCGGGCTGGACGGGGGATAATTATCTTGAATATCAGCAGTCATTGCTAAAAACAAAACTATATAATTAATACATAAGGCTTCGTATAGTAGCATTAATTTCAGCTATTTTAATCTTTATCAACGTTTTCGTGTTGTCTGGTTAATTTATTATTTTTCATTGTCAGCCTCTTAAAGTTTTACACAAGTTCATCAACTAGGACAACGGCGTCGGTCGCTGTCCAACAATTGCTGGCGTCGCATATAATGTAATTGTGGAATTAATTCAATATAGACCTAACGAATGCGACTGGCGTTGATGTGTTAACCTCATTACGGCCAACACCAACCGATCGCCAACGTGAACTGGCCAATTTTGCAAATTACCGCAACGCCCTCTGATGTCAGCCAACCGACTGTCCTCAATGCGGAGAATGGACGTTCGGAATCGTTAAATACTACAGCCTGTGACCGCCAATGAAGACAACAAAGAGACTCGGAAGAGCAGCTGCTCAATAGAATTTTAATCATATCCATTCCAGTTTTGCCGCAGAGGCATATTTACCTCGAGAAATAAAAATAGTACTTCTTATTAGAAAATTTTTCCGATCTTACGCTTCAGCCGGCGAAAGTAACTAAGAATTTAATGGAAAATCTTGTTTTAGGCACCAATAAAAGTTATGACTTATTACTTTAGAATTTATTTTGTTTTCATTAGTAAAAGTGATCAGTTGTAAACCACCGGATTAAGTCAGCCTAATTCATATAATTAATTAATTTTTGAGCACATTGCTGGTATAATAGTCACTGAATTGAGTCCGCTTTCTACTCTCCATAACTACGACTCCCTGAACAGTTTTTCAATATAAATTGTAATAAACACTTTCGATCCCCTTGATTTCGTTAACGTAGGCCACCTTTACCTAGACGTTCGTAAATATAAATCTTTATTTTATTATAATTTTATGTGTTTGTATAAAGGACATTAGATAAATAAAGTCAGTTATATTAATTTTATGTGAATTTTGTGTATCGTTCAGGTACTCTTCGGCGAGGCGGAACAATAACCCGACAAACAACAAAGCGCAACAATACAGTCAGTGCCGCCAATCCTTTGTTACCGTGAGGTCACACTTAGATCACATGTACAAGTAATGGGCAAGCTTCCATGATGATGCAGTACCAGGCATGGTGGAAATAATTCAAATATTAGGAGGGTATTTTTAATAATTTATTGTTTGCTCTTAATCATTCGATTAAATTAAAGAAAATATATATAATGACTAGTCCTGCCGGTTTGATGCTTTGTAACTAAACCAAAAGCACTCCTTTAGCCAAGTAGAAACTCATTGCACATGGAATGTTTAAACTGGCCTGACGTTCTGATTGGCTTGCACTGCGCAGCAAATTTAATGCGTCCCATCAATTTTTTTTTTGGTTAACAGGCTACATGAGGATGATCCTGAAACAGGCAACTCCCCTTTAATAGCATAGGAAGGGAATTGAAAAGGGGGATGCGGAAGGTAGAGCAAGGTAGCCAAGGGTTGACTAGGGCCCCCAGGCTATAGTGTAAGGATCATCAAAGTACCAGGGTAATTATGATTGGTTGATTTTTTCCAGTGGACTTTGGAGGACTGAAGCCAGTCGAGGGCGTTGTCTAACAGAGTTATGTAAAGTACGATGGTGGTCTACAGAATAACCACGTGGGTTTTGCAGCAGCACATGGGCCAGCCTGGTCAGCATTCTGGAATTCATTGCGCTGGTGGTCATCATCGAGAAAGAGACGCTATATGCACTATAGCTGAATGTGTGAAGCGAGTGCAACACGCGATGGAATGAATTTCGGAAATCCGAAACCTAACAGAGCAACCTACAAGTATTTATTGAAAGAGTAAATTGAACTATTTCATTGGATTTTTATTGATCAACTATATAAATTTCTGTGAATATTTGTAGAAATCGTAGAAGTTATATGAACAGACAGAAAGCTAATACTGAAGTTGTGCCTTAATGAAAATTGACAAGTGTCAAAGAATTACTATTCTGCTAATTCATGTTGCAAATACTGTAGCAATCTGCTGTCAGATGGTGTCAAAGAACCCTGATTACGACCGGTTGCAGGAGGAGTCTGATGCTTTAAGAATAGGGGTCTTATTACAAAATTAATGTGCTCATGTAAAACTTGCTTATACAAATTGTGTTTGCTAAAAGTTGCAAAATTTCAACATTCTATAATCCATTTCCACGGGACCGAGAATATTCCCCTGGAAAGAGAATCTCGTGCTATGTTCCGTAAACATTCTATAATTTAATGATTGAATACATTTGCCTGTCTCCAAATATTGGAGTTTTTTGATAAAAAATAAGAATTATTACAGATACATGTCGATTGCAGATTTTTTACATGAAAAAATTTTGTTTTAATTATTTGAGTCGTTTTTCCTTTAACCGTAACGTATCATCTGATAAATTTATGTAATGTAACGTACTGTTCATTTACACACAGGGTTCAAAGTAGTAATGTACAAAATAATGTTACAGATAATATTTAAACATAATTTGTTTATTAACATAAAAAATTGTAATATAGTCTCTAAACGCACAAAGTCAAATGAATAAGTACTGATTTATGTTTCGCATATTCAACAGTTTCTTGAGCCTTTATCATGTGTTTTCCTTCCTGTTGATCCAATGTGGCATGAATTTATGATTACGAAATAGTTATTAATTATTTGTAAATGTTTAAAAGCTGACGTTGATGGCAACCGTATTTAAACCGAGCTTACCCAACTTGCAACCCGCATATATCCGAATGTACAATTTTCCACTAAAATGGTTTTATAATGGAAGGCGTTCTGGCTTTCAGCTTATGAGAACGTTGTCACAAGTGAAAAATCATTAAGGAATGACAACAATACCTTACTGTCGGTGCATGGACAATAATACGATTCGAAGGCAGTAAGGAGAGCTTCAAGGTTAACTCGGTTCTCATTTGAACAAAGCACGTATGTACAGTACTGTAGATATGTTGCACATGTTTGTTTGTGAATATATTCCATTTTTTCAAATATTCTGACACCTTGATAAATTTGGCAGAAAATATTCAACATAAGTAAACTTCGAATGATCAGAAATGCAAAATTATGTTATTTCAAATTTATAATTTAAATCTTTCGTGTTCGATGAATCGTGCATCGGACAAATAGGGAAGAATGAAATTTTTGTTGTTTTATGGTGGTATCTTTTTCAGCTGTTTTCTGTACCCGACGCTGAGACTTATTACATTTCCGTGGATCAGGTGTTTCTCACAAGACACTGTGCTACTAGCCAATGCCCAGCACATCCAAATAAACCTGATTAAAAGCAAACGAGAAACTCCCGAGGCAATCCGCCCATAGACTTCAATAGCGCGGTATAATAGGCACGTGTCACCAAAATAAAGTAGTGTGTGCTTTTCGCATACGTAAGGAAAAGGGTAACAAAATTCTTCCCAAGTACGCTGATTTGTTTCAGAATATACGTTACTTATTCATTGACATACAGTAGTTTTAAAATACAGATAGAATACGGAATGGTTATTTTCTTCGTTTAATATAAGTGTGAAGTAAACAAATAAATAATGATTTTTTATATTATAAATCCTACTACTCTGAATATAATTTTATGGTTGTAGACAGAAGTACTGGGGTTTAATTAATCACTCCTGCAGAACAATCAACGTTCAACAGGTAAAGATGAATGTTATAAATTATTAAACATAAGCTCATGTTTACGTCTTGTAAACTTTGTATACGTCAGGGCTCTGGTTAACATGTTTGCAGTCAACAACGTAGAAAGACGCATATAGAGAATTCCTTCTTCACAATATCAGCCCCGCTGTATTTACATGTAAGTAGACAAGCTACCAGTCAGGGTAGCAAGCCTCAGGGGACATCACGTCACGAAGAAAGAAGATTTAAAATTTTAATATTCCCTTATAGGGTTTTCTTGGGGAGGTCGGCGGAGCGGTTAATATGACATTCCGTGAATTGTCTCCTTACTTGTCAATTTATTGTGGCGTCGAAACGGCGATGACTAAAGACATGCCAATTTGCGAATAATTGTACGCAAAAATTTGTATGAGAAATCTGTTATTATTTTAGTCATACACTTCATAGAGTAGGGAAAGAATAAAGGCTAAACCTTATTTTACCTCAAAATAACATGACAACCAGCGAAATTATCCCAATCGTTATACAATTTTTTTAAAAACAAAAAAACAAAATGGGTTTCATTGGCTTGCGTAGTTCTTGTATCTGATGTCATTTTCCCAATAGAAGCCTTCAGGCTGGAAATTTTTAATTAAATATAACGTCGCTCGTTCCACGAGGTTTTACTTTTAATTGCGATTTATATATATATATATCGCGGTTTCGACGCCACTATTAATTGGCAAGTATATATATGTATGTATTTTCATTTACCATGTAACCACAAATAAATCAATAATTAAACTGATATGGTGATATTTACCAACAACGTTGAGACGAAAAGCCAGACTCATCTTTGGTTCGGTGTTGACTTGACACTCGTAGATTCCCGAGTCTCGCTGCTGAGGGAACTTGATCTGGAGAGTCCAATTATCAGAGCGATCTGGCCTGATCACTTGGAACCTGGCGTCACTCGTGTAAGTTAGGATTCCCGCAGTCAGAATGTGCAGGTCTCGCTTCCGTATCCAAGACACCTGCCAACAAAAATGCGAAAATATCACATTTAATTCCGGGAAAGTCTTATTTAATTTTTAACAGAATTTCTAAGTACCGTAAAAATCCAACATAAAGAACGTAATCTACAACAGAACATTATAAATTTTATTAATTGTTAATGGGATGGTTCTTATCTATACTTGGACCAGATTGGAGGTGCTGTCATTGAGATCCAGAATTGTTTTCTACCATTTCATTAAGTTGATGTTTTGATTTCTGTCAGCCTCACCGTTTGAAGGCTAATGTAAATGAATTCCCGAAAACACCGGGCACCCTGCTTACATATTATAAATCTTATAATCCATTACGTTTCCTAAAATATTCCAACAAATTATAGAATGAGAACTGAAATTTTAAAACAAAATAACAATAGCAAGATAGGGAACGTAGGTTTTCCCGACGTAGATCATGGACGAAGACTTCTCGGGATTTCAGTCGGGTTATGTAGTTCGTTGTCCACGACTTTTCAATGGCTGACACCTGAAGAAGATGGCGGTGTCTGTTGGTAAGTGCTGAGTCTTGGTCTCCATTTGGCGAGACGGAAGTTTGGAACCAAAACTACTACAGTTTGTCCTAGGAGAGATAATGTTCGTGCTAACCAGAGCACCTTTCTGAGTAATCTGGTGGTGCGGATGTAATGAAATATTTAGGCGATATTTTCATTCCTATTTCTGTTATATATTTATTTTTATTTCCATTCCTACAGTAAGCGTAATTTGCAGGTGGCGCTCAACCTATAACCGCGTAGTTTTATAATAGTTCGCAAAGCATGATGGCAGTCACTGAAACTTAATGATGAAACATCATCTCACCTGATTTTCTATGATTTAAGAAAACCTAAAAATATTTTACTTGCATGGAAACAAATCCCCATAGTAAAAATGCTAACGAAATAATCTTAAAATCGTAACAATTCATTTTTTTATGCCTGTTGAAGTCTCGAAAGGGAGACGAAACATCGCATTTATAATAATTAAATAGGAATAAAAATATATGCTAATTTAATGGTCGTCTTTATTTATTGTAAACTTACAGTCAGAAAACTGTGTTTAAATTTTACGCCTAATGAAGTCTGGAAAGGGAAACGAAACGTCGCATTCATATTACTTAAAATATAATTTTTATAGGCTGACTTATTGGCCTAATTTTTATTTATTGTAACTTATGGTCAGAAAACTATGTTCGTTATTGTAAATTTAATTGGATGCGATTCTTCCTCAACTAATTCGTGGTTTATTTTTTTAATAAACATTATATGTGTTGTGGTATTCAGTCCTAACATCCACCATGCTAACGTATCCTGCTGAAGCCTTTTCATTTCTACTTAGCTACAACATTCCATATCCTTCCTAATATACTCAGCGCATTCCATCCTTGACCTCCCTCTTCTGTTTTTACCATAAACACTTCCCTCTAATGTTAATTTTACCAGACCCTCGAGAGTCAAAACGTGGCCTATTAATTTCAACCTTCTCTTGGTCAAAGTCCTTCAATCAATTCTGATTATAACGTATATAATAACTGATTTTGGAAAATTATTATTTTAAGTTAATCTATATCGCTCATACTGATACAATCTTACATTCATGAAGACAAAATTCAATACTGTCAACTGATATCAAGTAGATGCTTTCAAAACACCCAGGAGTTTCGATTACATTAGAAACAGGGAGGGAGGGAGAGAGAGAGTGAGAGTTAGAGAGTAACTTTACAAACATATGGAGATTACGCAGGCGTCCACATGCACCAACGCATTGTAGCGACGCCTTTGATGTCAAACCAACGCCTCTATTCCATGAAAGGACACATACATGGGAAGTCACACGAATAGTTATATATTACATTTCCACTAACTGTCCAAAAAAAAAATAGTCGGAAGCGTGGGTTGATAGAATTGGATGTATCGATTAGAAAATGACTTTGTGAAATCTTCCGATGCCTTCAACTTAGACAAGTTCTGAGTCAGCTTAATTAATTATGGAACAGGATTAACGATAACAAACCTCAATAAAATTTACGATAATGATTAATATAATCCGTGTTAGTAACTTATTCCGAGGAATGCTAGTGAAAGTTTTAATATTAAATAAAATTGTAGCAATAATCGTAGAAAATGATTAATAAGTAAAGGTTCATTACAAAATGATTTCCTACAACAGTTCGTGTTCACTTTCCACAAAAATATTGCGACACTGGTCTTGGATTGTGAATACAATAACTGTTTATTAAACATTTTAAAATGAAATGCCAATTAAAAATCGAAGTACGATCAGCAAAAGTCCACCAGAAAACTAATCCTCTGAGCAGCTACTTCCTACCTGCTTTCAGGGTAGCAGCTGCTACCTGCTATTCTTAAGTTATCTAAATAAATAAAATGTAATGTTAGAATCCCGTTTCTGAGTTTACACACCCGGAAATCCACAGTATTAAATACTTACAATATTATCAAGGTAGAAAAAAGTACGTTCAGAGCAAATAATACAATTTTTATCTTGCTGTGGTATTTAAAATAAAAGTAATTACCACGACTAATATGGGATACTCGGTAGACTATCTTTTAAATCCTTAAATATTTGTTTAACATATATTTACATGTGATTTAATGTGTTTATATCTCGTTTCTTTTTCTCGGTCCTTATTATAATTATAACTTTTTTTGTTTTCTATTAAAACTTGTATCTTAGTACGGAGCATTATAGAATTTTACTTAAGCAGCTTAGTACTTGAATTGGGTCAAAGGTTTGATGAAGCGTGAGTAGAGATTGACGACTAACGACAGCTTCGATTTAATTGGAGCGAAACCCACCTGTAAATGCTGAGAAAGGAATGTGTAACATTATACTCGCTGTAAAGATCAAACTATCTCCAGTGTGACAGCCAGGTTCATTGCGTACGAGTATCTCACTAATTAATTCTTCATTTCACACCTTAGTCTCGTTACACTAATGAGATAAAATAAAATATGTTAAAATACAGGGGTTGGAAGTGTTAAAACAATTACTTGACATCTAATTTTAATTTCTTTATTCTTCGTGATTTCCAATTCACACATACGGAAAAGTGTTTAAAATTAAGGGTAATAAATTATTTGAATTCATTTTTATTATGCGATCCCAACGATGGTTGTAGGTGTGGATCAGGTCACGCTGATATAATTACAGGATTAAAGACCAACCAGAACAAATTACTGATCATGATAGTGCGATAAAAACCTGGAGATTCCCAACGACAAAATCTGTGCCACTGCTCGGTCTAATGGATTGATTTGCCAGGCAGGCCTAATTTTTTACTATTACCAATATTAGTGTTAGACTTAATGCTTTAACTTCGAGTTCGCTGTAAAATATTTCTCAAAATTCTTTCTGCAGCAACCAGTGCAGCGTTTGTTGCAGTCAATACTCGTGGCTGTGCGTACAAACGTTATTCGAACCCAATTCATCGATTATATATTTTAGTTTATATTAATTATTTCATTTCAAGGTTTCTTCAGGATTTATTTTTGTTTCATGTCGCGTACATTTTCAGAAGCAACGAGAAACTTTTCAATATTTTTTATCAGACGTTAATTTTGAATCACGTGATAAGATTAAGTCCGTTCCAGTGTAAATATAAAAGTCGCAAAGGGAGTCTTGGGTTTAATATATTTCTTCACTTTTATTTCTGGAGATACACAGCAGCGATATCTTCGTTTACTCTTACTTGATAATGTAGTGGCGTAAATATCCTCTCTTGTAATGTTGTTGGCTCGATATTTAGGACCACTTTCCGTAAGTCTAGTTGAAAGCTTTTGCACCCGGTGCCAAGGGAATAAGTTGTTTTCTCTCACTTGCTGTAATCGACTGCTTTGCCAATTCTGGATTTACGATATTTGTAGGGCGCCAGCAATCAACGTTTTAAAGAAAGTATTCACTTAAACTTGCTTTACTATTGGTGGATTCGATTGCGCTTTCCCATCAGCGTATGAAGGTTTTGCTTTTTATGGTTTTTATTTATAGATATCTGATATCCTATCCCGTAAAATATGTGCTATATTTCTAGAAACTGCTTTAGAAATAAAAGAATGAACAATTTAGTTATTTGTGAAAATGAAGGCAATATAATGTTTTGGTAATAAGTAAAAAAATTCTTTCGTTTCAACTTTCAGGACATCATCATTTTTTTAATTAAAATAGAAATGGAATTATCATTTCCAGCCCACCAAATTCTTTCGTCGTTGAATTTTCAGGACATCATCATTTTTTTAATTAAAATATAAAAATTTCATGTTGCTGCATTAAATTTTGTTATATTTTAATTAAAGGCTTGAGGATGTTCCAAAATTAAAATAGAAAAGGAATTAACATTTCCAGCCCACCAATAGTTCATTATAATTTCATATGTTTTATATTAGTAGTAGTGAAATGTAGACACTTTATGAATTTAATGTTTTATACAAACCTATCATTCATGTCGAGTTTAATTAAATCGTAGTAGATTATGAAAGGAAACCGTAACAAATTAATCATATGATTCATAACCAAAGCTTTATAGTATGATCAGATTACTGTTAAAATATTATATGTAATATATGCACGGCTAATCATAAATTTGGAATCATTAATTTTTTGTTTTGGTAACCTCTAGAGTACTGTTCGACGAGAATTTCATACGAGTAATAGTAATCAACGAGACATGAACCGTAGAAACGGTTGATTTTCAACCATTTCCAAATATTTGATTGACAGGATTCGTAAAAAAATATTTAAATTGAGGTGTATATAATATAACAAATTAAAGAGGAGATGAATGAACTATTTAGCCCTCAGAGAAATATCTGATAGGAATTTGTTTTCAAACAAAATTGATTGGAAACAGCAATTGTTTGAGGTAATAATTAATTGTAAATGATCAACAATACAGGGCTCAAAATTTTCCATATTGTGTCGTTTTGTTAAATTAATCCCTGTTTTCGACAGCTGAGTCCGGCGAATGTAAGTGGGAACAATCATTACAGCCACCTTGTATAATAAAATTAATAACAATTATTGCATATTAGAACATTTATATAAAACAGGATTATAAGTGGGAGGAATTTTTAATAAAAATATTTGTATTGCACATTTGCAGAATATAAAGTACAAAAGTAAATGGAAGAGTAGTTAAGGTTTGATTCAAGTTCCAACGAGACTTCCCGATCGTCAATACCAACAATTTTGGTTGATGTTCACACTGTATTTATTTAATTGAGCGAGTAATATCCTAATTAGGTTTACGCTCTGTTTTAAGGTGCATTCACTGTTAATCGAGTTTAAGATTTTAAGTACGTTTACTGAAAGGAACAAAATCAATTGATCTTTCTCCGTTTTTATAGTTTTTAATATTCTACATGGCATGTTTACGTGCTCAGTAGAGAAAGAGTAACGGGAAGGAAAGAATTGTCATTTGAGGAGGAACTTCCCTTTCAACGGACTGCCGGAACCATGGCTGTAATTATTGTATTTATATAAACGGAATATGGCGACTGCGGAAACGTATTTTTAACACACCCTATATTAATTATCTATTACATTTTACGGATGAGTTTCTTGACGTACAACATATCTTGAACTGACAGAAATATATTTATTAGGATTATTGTTTTAAGAATTGTTTTTACACTACGAAGTTGAATTTACAAATTTACAGTTAAATTGAGCTCCTGTCTACCCGCTCTGTCCACTGCGCATTAAGTTGACACATGACTAGCTAAATCTCCCGAACAATACATTATTTAACTTTTAGTCTTTTAGGAAGTCTTTCGTCAATACTCGTTGCAGTCGTTGGGTTGTAGGACCAGTAGTACAGAATAAATTTCTTAATTGAGCTGCTTAAATTATTTTAAAAATTAAATTAATTGTAGTTTACAAAATTTTTAACAACTTTTACCTCTATATTTGCGACCCCTTTATATCTTATATACTTCAAAGAAGCACTTTCAAACATATTCCAAAAACCTTAAATATGAAATTATTGATGAATTTTCGTATAAATTAAGAACTTTCAATGTCGAAAAATAACTGTTATTTTAAATAAAGCGTCTACATCTGATTTAGTTTCTAATTTCTTCACAATAGTCTACATTAGTTTTGTTGTTTAACATCACAGCATTCGTAAAACAATTTATTAATGCAAAAATTCCTTAATTATACAAAATGAAATTGGAGCACGTGTTTCATCGAAGTTGGAAAAATTACATTCAATACAATTTTTAACGAATTCTTCTTTTATTCACTCCACGGATTTTGGATATTGGCGAAAGATTGAAAAGGCTTGTACTGGCTGTCGGAATTTCTAGTTACTACCCATTTAAAGGCAAAACAAATTAGGGGAGGGGGACGCATGTAACCATGTTGTGCACATTTTCGGGGCGTGTTACAAATGTACAGAGGCCATAGCCGCAATTGGCAATTCTGATTAAAATCGAGAATGAATGAAAGGGAATATCTGCTTTAATCAAAACTGAACTCTTCGTTACGTTGCAGTTCCATAAAGGATTTATTCAATGTTCCGATACCTGCAATTCCTGCGAGGTTATTGGCCTATAAAATCCACAGTTTAGCGCGTTTAATTTTTCAGGAAGTCCCAGTTAACCGGTTCTAAAGGTAGAAGGTGCTAATTCAATTCGAAAGAATGGACATTTATATGTCAACAGGACGTTTGAGGAAATTATACGCGATTCATGAAACTTGGATGCTGAACAAGTTTTAATTCTAATGACACCAATAGAATAGCTAAGTGCCAGTAACAACTTTTTAACTAATCCTTGAAATTAAAACTCAATATCTGCGAGTATTCGATTAAAGTATATTTTTTTAGGGTAACAGCTACATTAAGGTGATCGAGAAGCAGGCAACTCCCGTTTAATAGCATAAGAAGGGGATTGATGTGTAGGTAGAGCGAGCTGAACTTTGGAGCTGTACTATGTGGCAACCAAGCCTCCCTCACCGCGTTCAGGCCAGGGGAATTCTTATTTCAAACGGACTACAGTTTGCTCAACTGAATATATGGAATTATTAATGTCCATATTTAAGCAGTGTTTCTGCACTACTCATAATTGAATTTTCCTTACGCAGAAAATGAATTTTTACTCATGAATTTATTACAATACAGGTAAATCTAAACGTTTAAATTAATATTTTGATTTTCTGTTATATTGTACATCTGCACATTTGACTGAAATTGATCATTTTCTGACTTTTACACATTACAAATCCTCAAAAAGTACTGTCCTAATATAAGTTTAATATTTACAGATCAACTTCATGAAATCAAATGATGCTCAACATATGTTAGCTCTGAGACCTTCGTTGTCATGTAAATGCACGAATAACGCTTGTAACATCGTTACTAACTGTAGTTCAAAATAAACTTATAATTCCATCATCCAGGACATGAGTTCAACGACGCAACATGTAAACATGAATAACGCTTGTTAACATGCAGGTAGAATTCACAGGAATTATGAGTAAAGGTTTTTCAAAACTATACTGAAAACTTGAATATAATTTACTCTGCCATTTTATATTATATGAACAGTTACGATTATAGAAACTATTCTGCACTCTATATTTAATAAGTAGAACCTAGATACTAAAATGCAGTTAGATTTTGGGACACAGTAATCTTATTTAATAGTATGGCTGCAAACGAACTTATATTGACTGTCGTACTCTTTACTTTGTATTTTATAATGGATACATGGTATGAGCAAACACGTTTAGCTCCCTCTCAGTTCTCGGATCTCAATTTCACTCGCTGAACCATTGTTAGCTCTGGAGCTTTCGCAGATGTCTCCAAAGGTTTTTCAATAATTTCTCAAGCAACGAATGCTATTCCTCTTGTAATTTATGCCATTTAAGCCTCATCAATATTTAAGAGGCGCCCCAAATCTTCTACGTGACTAGAAGGCCGATGCTTTAAGATGTGCCCGATCCTTTACCGACCAGTGACGTGGATGGAGTCGCGATTCTGCCTCGCAAATTTTTATGGTAGGACAAGGGACAAACAGTTCGTGACAGCAGTTTACTAAAGAACGAAGCAATATAAACTTCGACTCAACAGGTTAGCTCACACGAAACACCTCACCTCCACTGCGCTTTTAGGGGCAGACAGTCCGGAAATGCTGAATTTTGAGAAGAGCAAGATACTTTATACCAGAAATAACCAGGCACTATGCCCTTACTTTAACTCTGTATCACTATTATGAACCATTACCATAGCTGAAAATCGTGAAAATGGTTATTTTCTAAATTTCAACTATAGATTTAGAATAAAACCGAGAATTACGAAATTAATATTCACTGTCCGTAAATTTATAAAGGTTTCAAGTAATTATGTCAACAATTAAATGAAACAAAAAGTCCAGTTTTACAAATACTTCATTCCAGTATTTATTTCCTCGCTTGTGGTATCTGGTATTATTTGCCACTAGAAAACTATTTCATTTCAATAATATTATCATCCCTAATGTCGTAACAAAGACTGTAATATTGGTGACATAACGGATTAATCTACCCTGATGTAACCATGTAAATTATATACAATATTTATTTTTTCATGTTTTTTTAATATGGTATATACTATATCGAAATTGGCACAACTGAGAATCTGTAAAGATAATAGTTTTTATAAATAAATAAAATAATAACAGAAGCAGAGATTGTTGTTGTTGTGGTCCTAAAACTGGTCTGATGAAACTTCCCATGCTATCATTCCTGTGCAAGTCTTTGCATTACTCATAATTACCACATTCCATATCCTTCCTATTCTGCTTAGCGTACTCCATCCTTCCCCTCCCTCTTGTGTTCATACACCACACACTTCCTTCTAATCATTAATCTATCTCTTATCTTGGTCAAAGTCTTCCAAATTGCTCTTCCTTCCCCTATTCTTCTTATAACTTCCTTGTTAGTTATTCTATCCACCCATCTGATTTTCAGGATTCTCCTATAGCACCACATTTTGAAAGATTGTATTATTTACCTCCCTTCAATTCCTAACGTTCACGTTTCGCACCCACATTACACCACTTTCCATTCTCCAGAGATTACTGTCGAGAAAATAATATCTGTAACCCGTATTGTAATAGTGAAGTGTGTTATAGTTTATGTAATCAGTCAAATAATTATGTTATCTGCGAAATAGTACAAAATAAAAGTTTTCTATAAATTCCTCTTGAGTTTCCAACCATCTTGAAGTGATAATCATCAGTGACGTTTCAATTGCTGGCACCGAGATCTTCTTCAGACTGACAATTTATACATGCCCTTTACCAGGAAAGACCTCGTACTTTAAAAATAAAAGTCATTAAGAGATTTTATAGCTACAGTAATTTCCTAGAATTAAAAATAATTTATTATCACCAGCCAGGTTTGTTTTATTTACTTTTTCAGAAATAACCTCCATGATATGTAGCATGAAATTATTGATTATTGCTTTGTATAAAATTATAGTTGAAATATTTCTATAAATTTCAGTCAGGTTTTATGTGAATTAGATTAGGTGATTAGGTTGTATATTTTACTTTGATGACAGACTCTGGTATCTGGAAGTTTTACGGGTAACACTTTCTGTACCGCACAGAGGCGACCGTGAACCTTCACACGTGCCAATGCGTAGATTGTTATCGTAGCCGTTACTTATTTCAAACACAACAGAAACGTTTTTATTGATAAGGTGATATAGGAATAAACCTGATGGACCAAACAGTAGTGATGACTCGATTTTTCCAGGAACAAGCTAGATGAGTAACTTATTACAGTTTGAGACGTTCAGATATTTTTTGCAACATTATCAGAACTTAAGGGACGGAATTTCACTCATCTGTCACAAAAATCCACGCTTAATCTTGGAAAATACGAGTATTACGTATAATCCACTTCATACACAGTTTCAATGTTCCGCACCGTAAATCATTTCCCTCCACGAAGAAGTTGGAATTCGCGAGGAGATTACAGTCCTTTGAAGTGTGCTAGCTACATATGCCATATCAGGTGTAACGCTTTGACACTGACTCCAAGCAATTTGAAACGCAACACAGCAGCAGAAAAATAGTTTCGTGTTCTGCATCTAAAGCTGGTGATGATTAATATTACCTGTCGTATCTCTAACATAATGAAAATAGATCTTGCCAATTCAAAACAGTAGTAGAAGACGAGTTCAACGAATTATTTGATTTGGATTTTCGAACATCTGCCACTGACGAGTAACCGAAACATCGTTCAATATATATGATCGTATTTAGTTATCACGTGTTATTTTATAGTTCTCACGCCATTGGAATTGATTGCAGATATCATCAAAATTGAATGTACAGCTCTGATGGCATTGCAAGATATTACTAATGCTTATTATACTGTGTTTTATGTTTATTCAAATGTTTTAAAGGCAGCTAATTAAAAACGAAATATGTACATGTTTCTAGAATACATTAAACTCGTTTTATAAATTGTCGTGTTACCAATTTAAATTTAAAGTTTAATTTGTTTGATGTACTGGGACATTTTTGTAATGTTAAGTAATATTTATATTTTTTCTAATTTTTATTGCCTAATGATATTAATCTAAAACAGCAACTTTATTTTTGACACGATTCTGTGTAAACAAGTCTCTCCCCTTTTTAACTGGTGCCAATTACAGTCTTATTTTTTAGATGTGTGAGGTTCGATTTTATCATGTTTTGAGGTAGATGAATATTACATGTGATTAGTCTTTTTTATAAAATTCACTTTTACGTTTGTATGATTTTCAAAAAATTAAATTTTACGTTTAAAAAAGGTTATGTTTGAAGTGTCCTGAACAAAAAACAGTAGCTATGAATTTTTGTAATACAAACTGATGTAATCCGTAAGTAACAGTATGTATCTTTTTGCTGCATTGTATATTATCTTTGTTCCGAATAAAACTTTAAAGAGTTTACATCCCTTATTTCTTTGCTATGCTAAAATAGAAAATTCAACTGAAAATATTTTAACGAATAATTATTTCATACATCTAAAAAATTGTTTAGTTGTTTATTTAACATGTAATAATGAATACAAAATAATTTATAGTTTTTACATTAAAGTGGCATGAAATATTTTCCCCAAAGGTAATATATCATGGGTAGATATAGGCAAAATCAATATTCTGACACAACAGGAATAAAATAATGTAATAATAAGTTTATGAAAATAATTTGTCTTCAGCTTTTAATGGAAAGAATAGACTTCATCATCCTCGCCAACTTGATCTTCAAAAGGCCTACATTTTTTTTATAAAAAACAACACTTCAATTTCCTGTTTCAGAAAAACGACTGAACTACTGTCCCAAAAATTTTCCTTCACAAACCGCAGACCGCAGAGAGTCCAGTAATAAATTATGTCCACCCTCGGACAACCCTCTTTACCGAGTCTGGCCCCGCAAGACGTGGCAAAATACACCATACTGCTCAGTCTTTAAATTCCAAAAATATATTCAGATCACACTCAATTTTGCTTCACTACAGTATAGTGCCATCACTTCTTCTGTCACACCCATTCTAAGATTAACAACTTACTTTTCTGGAGGGTAAAGTCTTTACTGCGATTATTTGTGATATTTAATTTAGTCAATTACGTAGTATTTAAAATTTTCAAAATAATTTCGTCTTCTATCTACGTCCGAAAGATATGCAGTAAAGGGCGAAGGTTGAAACTGAAATCCAATAAAATATATTCAAATTTAGATTGTAAATAAACATTAATTTTTACAATGAATACAAAAAAATTATATTGCTTGTAAGATCGCTTTAGATTGTACTAATATCCGGCAACGATTTTCCCACTTACTAAGGTATAAAATAAACTTGTCGAGAATTGCTAAAATTGATTTTTGAAATGGACACAGGCTATTTTACCCGACATGGGCCAGGTAAACATTTCTACGATGCAAAATAAATATTGGAGATTGGAAAACATCAACACAATCCACTAGTGAAATTCGGAATCCATGAAAGCTATATTCCATTGTAGTATTTATTTATCTCTAAAATAATATTAAAGGTTATTTTATCGGATATATCGTTTCCAAACACGGAATGATGTCTATTACACCATGAAAGGATGATGTTTGTACGCCACGGTGTAATTTGGAGCCTTTTAGATGATTGCAGCACAGTTCTACAACACAAGGGTGGCACGATTGAGAATGACCGTCCCAGTTGTATTTCAGGCATGTTGGAATCGATGACATTCACATTAAAATCTTGGCAGTTTGCCCGTCCTAGCTGAATATGCAGCCTCAGTCGCCTGCCAAGTCCCAATTTCTGTGTGTTTACAGCTGGCAGGTTGTTAAAGCCAGATCTGGACGTCACCAGTCTCGGAATAATCCCGCCTTGGAAAATGGAAAAATACTTGAACACGTTTCCTAACAACAAGAAACAAACTCGGAAGTTTCCATTACCTAATTTTATTCTGAAATATATGCAATGCTGTATCAATGGAATGAAATGCAGTCTTATTACAATATTAAAGAGATACACGGGACTGGAAATAAGGGTGCAATATTGAATGGCTCAGGGAATATCTCCAGATAATATCATTCAATAACATTCAATAAGTCGAAAATTTGTGATTTAATTCTCTAAAGGTTGTCTGCACATTAAATTTATAAAAATTTCGAACGCATCTTACTAAATGTAACCCTCAAAACAAATCTTCGACGGTAAAGTTTATTCGACTTTCATTAGAAATGTAAAAATAGATCATTAGCTCAGTTTCTCAACTCAAATTTTCTCTTATTTTCCTTGTCCATATTTGAAATATATGCATATTAATTAAAAGTATAACGTAACTAGAGCAGCCTAAAGAAGGTTTTCCTTCATAGACTAGAAATCTAATTCTATTCAACTTATCTATCCAAAGCCCAATGACAGAAATAGAAAGATAGACAGCACCGCATAACCTTCCACATCTCCCGTTTTCAATTTCCTTCCTATGCCATTAAAATGGAATTGCTTGTTTCAGGATCACCCTCATGTAGCCTGTTACTCAAAAATATAGGATTATAAACGATGACGTCATAATGCGTCACGTATCCGAAATGAAATTTCTAATCTTTTTCTCACGGTTAATACGTCGTTTCACGTGCAACCAAACAAACTACTATGCTACCAAATGAATGAAATTTACATGAATTTTTACAAATATATTAAAAAGAAATTTAATAAAGCAACACAATCGATGCACTGTACAAATCGAACGTGTTTACCCTTACTGAAATGATTGTTATCGAATATTCTCTGTTATAAGCTGACCGACCGAAGTACGTCCATCAATCTCGGCCGTTTAAGACTCGTCTCTCTACATATATTTTTGTTTCGAATCAGATGAGCTTCGTAACAATATCCGCCATCTGATCACCAGAGATGACGCACTGCTGTCTTTTGCAGTCACACTGCAGTATTTTGCATACATTAAAGTACGAGTTTTAGAAATATCCAAAATATTATCTATAACGACAAATTTCAATTTACTTAATTTGTTTAATGCAAATTAATATGTAGTGCACATATAAAATTTCATTTTCGAGGCTTAAATTTCCCCTTTTCTAAAAACCGGTTAAGTGAAGCCCTAAATATATATGTCAAATAAAATATCATTTTTGCTGTTCTTAAATTCAGATGTGGCTATCTAAACTTGTTGTACGTATCGTAAATAATTGAATTCCCTAGGACATATACTTAAACGTAATACGTTATATCATAAAGTTTATGGAAACATGAGGATTAATAGAGGGAAAACAAAGTGATGGAATGTAGTATGGCAAACAGTGGAACAACAAAGTGTGTTAGATTTAGCAGTGATATTTTGAAGGAAGCTAAGGATTCTTCTGCTTGGGAAGCGTAATAAATAGGGATGATAAAAGTGTAGTAGAAATAAAGAGTAGGACAGCACAGGCAAGGACGGCTTTCGTGAAAAAGAGATATTTACTTACGGTTAATATAAATATGTATATTAGGAAATCATTATTAAAAATGTTTCTAATGGACTGTGAGACAGGAAAAAAAAGCTTTCGAAATTCTATAGGAGAATGCTGAAAATCAGAAGGGTGGGTAGGGTAACTAACCAGTAAGTTCTAAAGAGAATAGGGGAAGAGAGAACAATTTTGAGGACTTTGACCAAGAGAAGGGATAGATTAATAGGGTCTTGTAAAATTAGCATTATAGGGAAGTGGGTGAGGTAATATCAGAGGAGGGAGCCCAAGGATGGAATACGCTTAGTAGATTACGGAGAATGTGAAATAGGGTAGCTATGCAGAAATGAAAAGGCTTGCGCAGGATAGGTTAGTATGGAGTATTGAATCAGAGCAGTCTTAGTAGTGTTTTTCATGTTAAACACTATTGAAATTAGTATTGCATTAATTGCGGTTTTTATCTTTCTTATGATATTTTATTTAATTACTACAATATAATAAAAATAATGAAATGAAAATAATATTTTACAAATAATTTAATATAATAGATCAAAGTAAAATTGTTTCTCGAAAGTAGTTATTATGACGTGATCTAAAATAAGAGTAAATATCGGATAGTGTAAATAGTCCTGAAAACTTAGACGCTGTTGCTTATCGATTCGTGTTTTTGCCCATCTACCAATCTGTCTGTATTCATTTTAGCTTCTGCGAGTGACATATTGCATTAGTGTAACTTCGTTTCCAATATATAATTTTCTCGGCGGAGGCGTTCTTCTTTCATACAGGGCTTCACATCAACTTGCTCCTTTTATACGAAAGGATTAGAACGTAGTCAGTACACTGAAACGTGAATTCTCTGCATGTTCGTTTGTGATTTCTTGAATTCTTTTACGGTCTTAAATAAACTGAGTTCCATAATACTTTTAAATTTTTCTTTACTTCCACTACGTGGTATAAATATTTATATTGGAGAATCTAATTTACACAGAATATAAAGGGCCGGATAAAGTTGTACAATCCTTAGATTGGATACGCTTCCACTCCGGGGCGTTTTCGCAAACTCAGAATTTTCTGCTTTACGCAATCACAGCAAAGCAAATTCTCCATTTAGCAGACACGCTATTGCAATTTTTTCGTTCCTATATTAAACAGTTTTTTCATGTACTAGATTTATGGAAAGGGTTTAAAATGATTGAACATATATAAATTTCGAATGTTAAAATTATTAATTTTATTAATGCTAATAAACAAAATAAATCGATGCTTTAGGAATGAAATTTATAAAGTTTACTGTAGAATATAAATACAGTCTTCTTTGGTTCCTCAGCTCATTGAGGACCTGGGCCTACCGGGTCGATTGCGAACTGTCATCTTGCATGGCACATTCCGAATTTTAGTGATACGTGCTCAGCGTATCAATTCTCCAATAGTTTTAATAACGGTCTTTGTGACAATGAATATAACATTATATATATATATATCAGTCGACTATAATAGTGTGTATCGTGGTATTTATTTATAATTATATTAAGGAATTTAGAGTATATATTTAAATAAGTGGGCGCCAATAAATCTCAACGTTGACATTTAAAACAACAATTTTTATTATTAAAGAATGTAAAAGAGTAAAGAAAATTACAATATTGAGAAATTAATTATTTTTAATGAATTTTTTGGTCAACTGAGCCCTAACCAAAGAAATAGCTTAGAAAGAGACTATTAAATTTAATCTACTTTACTCAGGGCTGTAAGACCTATTTATACGCATAGCAGAGCGAGAGATTATGGCCTTTTGTTTCTTACTTTTGCAATCCCCTATTTTTTTGGTTGACCGGTAATCCTGGAATCAACACAAAGACTGCTTCCGGATGGCATATGAAGCGGCAGACCTCTGGTGTGGTGCAGGTGACGTGTCTTCGCCGTTTTTTTCGTTACGTTTGGAACTAGATCGACATTCCTTTCTGAATCTTTGTAACCAGTTTTAAAATCAATTTCGCTAACTCCTCTCTGACCTATCACCTACGATTCTCTTTTCAGAATCCCTATTCGCTCTTCTTCCCACCTCTAACACTCCTCTTCTAAAACTTTAATTGGTCTTCCCGCTTTTTCTATCTTCTCCAGATCCTCCAATGCAGCTGGCGTCCCTACCCTTCCTCTCCAAAAGTTCAAAATTTGGGGCGGGCCACCCCTACCCATCTTTCGGGTCAACAACCTTGCTGGACTTGGCTGACCGGAGATTTTCGCCGAGTCGCAAAATCCTTCCAGATAAAGAACTGAGACATCCTCAGGTATCCGTCACGCTTCAAGTTTATGACTTTGTTTGCCGGGTTTACTTCAAAAAGAATCCTTGCCCAGGATAAGATTTCTATGGAAACTTCGTACATAATGCTTAATTTTGTAAATTAATTTAGTTAATTAAAATAACATATATATATAACGAAAATTTATTCGCGTCACAATAGTAGATAAAAATTTTAATAAATTTATTTTAATTTATTCGACATGAAATATATTTTCCTCCGATATCATAAATGTTTCTAATGTAATGCTGAAACATTGCAGGGAAAGAAAAGTGATTGTTTTATTATAATTTTCCATAGTAATATTTTTTTGGGAGCTGAATACAGAAACCGTTAGACTCATTCCGAGCAACAAACTAACAACGTTCCTCAACCGCGCTGAATGTGTAACTCTATTTAAAATTTTCCGTACATATCCACTGAATTTCTGCCTACACGGCAAATTCAATTTATTCTCAGGTTTGTTGGGAATGGAACACGCTGTTGTGAGTTGAAGGATGATCTCGTTTTAGATTAACCGCTTTTATTAAGCCCAAGAGGATCGTTCAGGCTCAGGGGAGTCAGATTCGAGGGGAAACAGATAGTTATGAATCAAATGTTAGAGGTAACAGCCCTCTTGCAAGACACAGAGGAACTTAATCACATCACGAACGAGGTGGAACGATGCTTCGTCTGCAAGAGGGTCACAAAACCCTGGCTTCTACTACTGCAAGAAATGGCGTTAGATAATGATCTGCAATAGCCATGCACGAAATTGGCTGCAACTCATAACAGTCTAATGAAGCAGGCAGCTATATTCATTGAGAAACAAGAGCGACCCTTAATCATTCATGGTTTTGTCAGTAAAACAGATATACGGGGCGCATATTGATTTGATGTTAAACTGCATAACGTTACACGAAAGTAAATCAAATGTCAGCTTACAGGAAAATAAAGACCGTTTATTTTTTTCTATTTAGCGCCAATAAATTTAAACCCTCGAACGCTATTTATATCATTTTAGTCCTGAAATGGATGTACCAAATGAACATTTAACGTTTAAATTTCTACGCATATGGTGAGAATGGCCATGAATAAACAATACAATCACGTTTATAAACTTGCGAACGTAATACATTATGTTTAGATATTTACTTAGGCACAAAACATTTCTATCGCTTGGAAAATTCTGTACAAATTAATTTATAAAAAACATTTAAGAACAAACACACAAAATACCCGCTGAATGACCATGGGTCAGTGAATAAACAGCAGACCTTACGCAAATACTAAAGTCACTTTAATAACATCAGATACATAAAAACAGTACAAAAAAGTTAATAAAGATTATGATCAAAGATGCATAGTTCGATTTATTGTACTTGTCTTTTTATTTTAAAATATTGTATATACGTATGTATATACTGTACTCATAATTACAAGAAACAATTATTCCAAACAATCTGTGATTAACTGATTTTATCGCAACATATCAACTACTTTATATGCAAAGTTAACTTTTTTAAATTTAAACCTATTACTTGTAAGAAATTCTAAATGCAATACGAAATTTACTATTTATTTAACATTTAGATTGTTTATTATCATTATTATTGTAATGGCTCATAGAATTAATATATTTAAATAAAATATAATGATCGAGTGTGATGCTGAAACGTATTTAAGGCAATGTCTTCTGTACTGCATGCTATTAAATAATTTTTATGTACTGTAATTGGACTAAATTAAAAAACAATGAATATGATACTTTGTCAGAAAATAATATTTTAATTGTAAAGAGTTGATCTTAAGAACTATTAATTCGTTTTTCTGTTTCGTGCCATATTATTAATCAAGCAGAGAGTTTAGATCCATGTATCCAGTGTTTATCTTGCCAAAGGGATTAGAGAAGGCCTCTTTACTTAACTAGTAAACTTCAGTCAATTAAACTTCGTTTTACTTTATTTATATATACTAATTGTACATAGCCCCACAAGAAAATTTATAATCAAAACTGGAGTAATGTTTTCGTAAAAATTAACAATTGTTTGGATAATCTATGATAATAATATGCACGACAATAGATCTGAGGTTTAGAAACAGAGAAACAAAAGATCATGCCTCTATGGGTTTTTGCAGGATTCTGAGTGTAATTTGTGTATACATAATATTTGCATTTAAAAGTTTTGACCAATAATACATATATATATATATATATATATATATATATATATATATATATATATGTAAAAGAAGTTAACTCTGAACCAAACAAAGTGGATATTTTGTGCTCAATTTATTTAAATTGTAGATTGTTTCGTATCATTGTTTTTGTAATACTACGTACCATTGATATATATATATATATATATTAAATATTTTAAAATAAAATTTTGAATACAAAAAATTAAAGTATGATCGACACTTTGGGCGACCTGCTTCTAGGCCAGTTGCTGCTACCTGCTATGGAACCGCATATAAGACTAATATATCTAATGCACAACCTACATTGATACTATGCTATGGTCATGTCTGACAGAAATCAGATGTTTTGATATTGACTTGTCAGAAAGAAGACAATTATTGGGTGTCTATAAGAGTACAATGGAACTCGATTTACTTTCAAGGAACATCGAATTTAATCGACTGTTCTTAATATTCCACCTAATATGATCAATTATAGTTCTCTGAGGAGAGGGTGGGGTTTTCATTCACTGTATTCTTCTGCAGAGATAACAACTAGAATTCACTCTCGTGTAAAGTCAAATATAACTTTGAAACTGCTTACTCACAAAAATAAAATTGATGAAATAATTTAACAGTGTTAACACATTAAAGTAATCTCGTTGTGTTAGTCGTGACGTTGGAGCATACATTACTCAAATCTCACTCAGGTCTAATGCCTCATTATTCATTTTCTCAAGCTCAGAAACGGAGTTAATGTCCCCTGGTCTTCTCCAGGTTCTTGAGTGTAATTTGATGACCTGGGGGCGAATAACCGGAGTTTAAATACACGAGCGATATTGCAACCACAGCGCTACGGAGAGGTAACGAAGCATTGCAGGTGACGTACAACAAGTGCTATGATGGCAGCTACGTGGCAAATAGAATTATACGTATAAAATAGATTTACAGAAAGCAAGTATAGGCAAGATCTAAGAGGTCCTTGAGAAGTTAATCTCAATTAATCAATAAAAATCCTCAGAGGAATAGTTGTTCGCTAAGTGAATATACATTCATTTACATTATATTTGTAATTTGTGATCATTTCTTAATCTGTAGATTATTCTAATAAACGGCCCGTGCAATAAATATTTATAAATTAATCAAAAATCTTGCAATACAGAAATCATTGAATTATTACATTTTTCAGCATAATGTATACCGATCTTTTCCAAAAAAAGACCATGTTGAGAGCACAAATATAGTTGCATTGTTACCATATTTATAATCTACTATAAACAAAGAACTGTGCGAATACTAATTTTAAGATTAATCAGAAGTTATATTAACGACCATTGTAGGTTAGTTTCGTAATAAGAATTACATGCAATCATTCGAATTAATAAACTGCACTGATTTCGGTTGCATTAAGTTTGAACTATACAGGAATTTAAATATTTCTTTAAAAAATTGAATTGTTTATTGGAATATCATAACATTATAGAAAATAAATTACATTTATCATTTCCAAATTTGATATCCAAAAAGTTACGAAATGTCGTGTTAGTTTGTATTAGTTTCTTCTGACGCATTGGGCATGTTATTTTTTTAATTGATACAAATTTTGCTTTCATTAAAGATCACTTAACTTTGTAACTGTTTACAATGGTCAGCTTTAGTGTTTATGATTTGTCGGTCGTATGTAAACTCTGCGTACGCTTAATTGACTGCAGAGTGACTTGTCAGAGGGTTCAGTTTACCACATCATCGTCCAGCGATATGGAAATAAACCGCAGAAAAGTGTGGTTTAGTTGTGATATAGACTCGGCTTTACCAACGTACTATCATGGGAATTAAAGTTTGGGAAGCCTCAGGCAACCATTGATTTTTATTTTCACGTGTCAATTTAGAGGATGACAAGTCTATATATCTTTATTTTTTTCTATAATGCGAGTTATTATGTAAAACTAACCGGGGAGACAGTTTTTAATTTTCTGTGATTTATTAGTTCATATCCTAATTCAGTCATAGTTAAATGTGATAAAATTCTAGAAATATTCATAATACTAAACCTGTTTTATGGTTTTAAAATATAATTAAATGCACCAATTATTTTTATTCTTCAAAACAGATTATCTGTGTTTCTCTTACATGAGCTACTAAAGATTAATTTACATTGTGATTGACGCTTCTACAAATCAGGTCTGGTTACACGGCTCACTAATTTAAAATTTAAAATTTTCAAGCAGCTATGTTATATAAATATTATTATTGCAGTTTCTGTTCTCGGTTTGACATTAGGGAGACCAATAATGAAAAACGTGTTTTTAGAACTACTCTAGATTCCAAGTACCATTTTTGTTATTTAAAACGTTGGATTTAAATGTTGCAAAACAAGGTTATTTTTTACGTAGACAATGTGATCGGTAGAGTTTTAAATTATAAGTTTTAATTGAAATATATATGAATAGAAATGAGTATAACTTTGTTTCTCCGATAAGCGAACTTACACCTTTTACTTGTTTACGACGAAAGTTTGGTGGGTTGTAATACTTACTACAGAGAAGGTTTATATCTATCTTTCAAAGATTTAAAACAGTTGTGATTAGCGTGTCAACGCGACGATTTACGAATTAGTTCAAATAATTTGCAATAGGTTTCTGTTATGTTGTTTAAATAGTAATATTTAAGGAACGAGTACACTTGTGTCCATAAAGTATTTATTATCAGAAATTAACATTTATGTTGCATCTCTTCCAAAGCCAAACTTTCTCTGTTTTGAAAGAGTCTCGTCCGTTACTTTTATAAATTAATTGTAAATTAACTTATTCTCTTGAATTTCATATTTTACTGATTAACAAACCCCGATAGCAATTCAATATTTTTGTCATGGCAAGTTGGATTTTACACTAACTGTCTTATTTTGAGGCTTAAGTGGATTTGTTATAATATTGTCATTGTATTTATGACATACTCTACTTGTAAGTAGTTGCATAAATTTTTTTCTCAAATTTTCAACGGTTTTCTTGTTCTTGGAAGGCTCCATTCGCCCGGAATCGTATCAAGGGACTAATCCAGAGTTGTTCAAGAATGGGATGGACTATCTTCCGCGAGAACATTCCTCCGGCTGCTGTAACTTCCACCAGGCACCCTTTGGCCTTATCGCTGCCCAAAGAACTCTCGTCGAAAGCCGCAACTACGGTGCCGAGAGTAATATTCTGTGCGTGGTTCCGGCTCATTTCGTTGCCCCGACAACGCATTATGTCGCTCTAATAGAATCTGCGACGGCTCCCGAAAGCAGACGAGACTCTCACTGCGCCTGTCTCCCATAGTTTCACAAGGGCCCAGATGTGGCAACTTCCTACGCTAAGCGCCGATAGCAATTTACGGCTCTTAACTGTGGAAGAACACACTTGGATGGGCACGGTCTGTGGATTCCTTGGTAATAAGGTCACTGAATTGTTTGTAGCTTTGAGCAAAGATAAAGGTTCCCAGTCATAGTTCTCCAAACTTATATTATCTGTAATAATTAACCGAAAGAAATTACTTGCTGCATGGAACTAAAAAATAAAACAAGGTAGATGAACAGTCGTGTAATAGAAATAATAATGCCCAAAATGTTATATAAGGAGCTAAACACACTAGGAACATAATTATGTATGTTAAACTATGAAACTGGAACAATCATTCAACACAAATACACAAAAATATTAATTTATGAGCCCTTCAAAAATAATTAATTCTGAAGACTCCATATTTCTAGCTTCCCGAACGCCAATACATTGTTATGATTGATATACTGACTCTGAGGGTAATAAATATCCCTCAAATTAATATTTAAAAGATATTTTATTTTATTGGTCGTATTATACTCGAATGGACACATTGTAAAAGAGAGTTAAATTATAATTATATAATTAAATACCTTCAAGTACAAGTTAAAAACCGAATACTTATTAATTTTACGTTTTGAAACCAGGCGCATTACAGTTTGAGAAGACACAATTGTTCTATTTCTTGGAATGAGAAGACGAGCAGCTCTTCTGAATTGTTGGAATGCCCGGCCACCCCTTTTTTATACAGCTTTACTAATAACCTGCATTGCAAGGAGGGTTGTTATTTGAGGACGTTATAAAATGAAAACCTCAATATTCAAAATTTTATTTCATAATCTTCATCCAGCGGTTCGAGACGAACAATAAATAAAGCTGTTCCCCCTCTTCGTTAAAATTAAGAAATCCGAAACATTTCGAATGAATCATTGATATATCAAGTCCAGGAGCATGTGAACGGCAACGTTGTAGAAGATTCGCCATCGGTTTTCAAACGAGTAGGAGACCTTCATCCAGTCATTGGGTAGTGATAAACCCAGTTCTTGACAAACACAGTACAGATGGAAGTTTACTTATTACAGAAATATAAGACACTCTCATCAGGTAAATTCATATACCGACTGATTTTCTTCAATTCTCATCTTGGTTGTCCGTTACAGTTATCTGCCCAAGTTCATGCTGTGTATATCATATTAATGCAAAATAATTTTCGTGTGTTGTATTATTGTTTCAAAATAATATATATCTGCAGAAACTATTGCCGAAAGATTTACAAAATAAAAAATAATGTACATACAGAGCTGGTGATATCTATAATTCTCTCAGTACTTCAGTGCTTACAAAAGAAAAGCGAATAATCATATACAACAGCATTATAAAATAACAATCTTAAAAACGTAATGTTTATATAAAAATATGAGAGGAAAATTTAGTAATGAAACGTAAATAAAAATTTGCTTTGTATAATATTTTTAAGGAAATACTACGTTTGTTATTTGTGATAATTGAAATCAATAACTGACTTAGAGTGGCTAACAATAATATCCCGCCCATTGCTTTCTATGAAGTGTACTACATTCCGATTAAAGATTATAAACACTAACTTAGGTTAGAGCACGTTTCTGGTTCGTTTTTAAAGAATAGTATAATATATTATTAATAAATATAATTAGAATTGAAGCTTGGGTGATATCGAAAAGGCTCCCTCGTCGATACTTTAGTTGCACAGAATGTTTTTCGTTGACAATATGGTTGTCTTCTCAGAGTTTGTTTCGGAACTATGTGATAACAATCAAAGTCAACTGAAAATTTAACAAATACCAATAAATTGATTTACAGTATTGTCCATAAGTCACGTATAAACGAATGCAGTAATGTACTTAAATGCATTACATAGCAATATATCTTTACAGTAAATCAGGGCTGTTTTCTATATTTTAATTAAAATCTCGATTACATTAAAGTAATATTGATGAAGGTATTTCTTCATTTTCGGAGAAATTAATATTTTTAATTTTATCGTAATTTTTGTAGTAATCTCTCTATTCTTCATTGATTATAATTATACAATCAAATGATATTTTGGAAATCCCCGGTGTTTAATTAATAAATTTTTCAGGCATATGTTATTCAATAAGAGTAAATAATTGTCAAATAGATGCACTTATATTTTGCAATATTCTAATTTATTCATTAAAGAAAGAAATATTTCGTAGTTATTAGTGGTGAGAGTTACATAAATAATTACGTTAATGTCTAAGGAAAGTGTCATGAAGCTTCATTTGCTAAGTGAGTGATACTTTTCGTCAAAAAATTCTTTCAATACCTATTGTATTTATAAAATTCAGATACGCGACAACGGCAGCGTCTTGTGTGAGGCGCCGCGACGCTTTATCCAATACATAAAGAAGTTTTGACATGAAAGCCGTGCCGCCTCCTCGTGAAACAGGCGCCGCTCGAGAAAAAAATGCGAGATCGCGACTGCCTCGAAAGAAAACTTTCTACAATCACATCCAAGGAACAAAGTCGGCAAAATTACAGCAGTTTCCCCCCCGTTCTAAGCGGCCCCTCTGTACCTGCAACTGTGAGAGCAGAATTTCGTCCAGAACGCGAGATAAAACTAAAGTTGCCCCAAGGGTATAAAAAGGGCGTATTATTTAAATAAGGAATCCATGTTGCTTTACTAAATTTCTTTACATAAACGCCGCTTATAAAAATAATGTACTAACCCATATTACGTTTACAGTTTATATAGTTGAAATTAAACAACAGTTTAATTAATTTCGACTTAGTAATTCAGTAAAAGTTATGAGAATTAGGAATAAACGTAAAAGCATATAGTTTCTTGAAAGTACAATCATAATACAGGGTTGATCAATAAAATGTCTACACTCTTCAAATCTTGCTATACAAATCATAGGCTTTGAAATCACAATGGGTTCAATGTGTAGCAAAATGGTTTAAAAGGTGGTAGTAGTAATGTAATTGTTCACTTTGAGTCATTTTATTACTAATAATGATAATAGTTAAGCTACGTTTTATCAAAGTGTGAATACATTTTTCGATCACCCTGTATGTGAGATTAAAAGTCCAAATGATGGCTTGAAACTTAATTCAGTTAAATAAAAGAATGACAATACTGTCTTATTACAAAACAGAAACTTATGTTACCTAGAAGATTTTCTTGCTGATGTGATTATTCAAAAATTTTTGCAACTCCGCGAACGTCAATGAAATGTCACTCAATACACACATACTTATTGAATAAGAGAGAATGTTTCAAAAAAATGTGTAAAGTACACTACAAAATGGTGATAAAGTGGTTTAGTTCAACGAAGGGACATAATTGATTAAACATCAAATACAGTATATAATGAAATGTGTGAAGACTTTAAAGCATTTAATATTTGAATTTATCTGACCAGTGAAATAACTGAAAAAAAAACAACAAAAGAGATAAAATTGAAGAATCAAAATACTGGTTTTTCGTCCATTGACATCTTATCTGCTGATTTGTATGTAAAACGAATATGGCCCCAGGTTTTCCCCATCAGCAACTGCTGTGCCCAGAAGTAGAAGTTTCTCGTAAGTACTTTTCCAACAAGCTCACATTCCACGTCCCTGGAAATCTCCCCTGGAACCGAGTGATGTCGTGATGGAACCTTTCACTGTGTAGATCCATTACAGCTCCCAAGTTATCATGGAAAATGCAGAGGTGCGAATTCAAGTACCCTGTTGATTGCTCAATATGATCGACAGAACCAATTTTTTTGTTACTAAAAGTGTTTTTCCACACGTTTTAGAATTCAAGCCATTCTCGTTTTTCTTTTCGATGGAAGTATTCCATACCGCTGAACTGTGGAATCATAGTCTAATCTGGAATCCCAAGAAAGCCTTTCCTTGATTTTAGACTCAGCGAAGACGAAGAAAATTAGTTAAAAAAGTGGAAATCCATCACCTGTCTTGTTCTTTGCATCCATAAGTTGTTTGATCATTCAGAGTTTGATGTGAAAAGATGGCAAGTAATTATTTTCCTTCGGCACCAGAAGGACGTGAAGGTCAAGTCTCTAAACTTTCTCGGCGAGACCAGTTCCATACGATGTATTGTCTCAGGTTTGACTGACCCATTCAGTATTTTGTGAAGCCTAATTGGAGGTCCGTTAGAAGAACAGAAACTTTAAGTTATGGTCAAAAAATTGATCTTAAACTGGTAAACGTACGGAGAAGAGAACTCCACAGAATTCAGGAAGCCATTTAATATGATATTGAGCAGGAATGGTGTTGTGGTCGATTTTCATGAGTAGCAGTGGAAATGAAATGGAATTTATGGTTCCTTGCGATTTTTTATTGTATTACCTATTGAAGACAAAATTTTCTATTTCGATTGTTAATTTCAAACATAAATTTCACACTCAATAGCTGTAAGCGTCTTATATCTGCAATGTGCACACTCCGAAACATTTTTCTGTATTTAATTCCTGGGATAAATTGTAAGTAGCGTTTGGTACATTTTTATTACATTATTAATATTATGGTTGTATGACGGAATTCTTACGATATTTTAAATTTATATACATCTAAAATATTTCCAAGTAGGAATCATACGTCGTGCTAACTTTAATATGTTCTCATTTTATTCATTACTTTTTTCTTACTATTTAGAGTTATTTATTAAAAGAAAAATTAGTTATCTTATCGGACGTCCCATTAGCGAAGAATTAGCTCCAGTGTAGCCCGAATTCCGGTCGTTCTTCCCCACTGGCCCAACTGATAAGTGAGGTACTATCGGTTCGCGATTTTTGGCGGACTGGGGCAGGTAATGCTTCGCTGCAGGGATTTGTGGCTCGGCTTTGTCCGACCGAGATATTCAGAGCGCCCTGTCGCTCGCAGATCTGCTGCCAGGCCGCAGGGAGTCGCGGTGATGAGTTTCCCAACTGTCAAATCTCCGCAAATCCAGTCGCAATTACTCCTCTATGTCACAGGCCGGACTTAACGGTATTTACTCGGCGCACTAAAGCGATCATAGCTCACCGACTTTAATCACAGTTCTGATTGACTAACTCATCTGCCGTGGAGGCTCTCAAACCCCATCAGCCCTCCAACCACTAATTTCTCCGATACAAGGTAGTTCCATACTTACCGATACTGAATTTTGGTCAGTTACAGCTACGGCAGAGCGGTCTCTGAGGGAAGATGCCTCTAAATTAAACAACTACAGAATCTCTTCTCCTAATTATTACTTTGTGACGAAACTGTATAATATTCTACTAGCCAACATTCCATTAGAAAGTGTACACATTATTCGTGATCATATGATTTCGAATGCTGAGCTATGTTGGGGTGACAGTAATTAACGTATGTTGAGCCTACAGAGTGGCATGATGTTCGAAACAGAATAAAATATATTCCGTCCTAGACGTAATCTGTTCATGTATTATACTCAAAACTCCGTCTAGAATTCAAAAAGTTTAAGGAGAAGGGCAAGAAAATAATTAAAATTTGTTTGTGTTAACAAGATCAAAATATTTATTGGATAAATAGATTGTTCAATATCTGAATTATCATTGAATATTTTCTGAACCTTACAAATTTGATGCTTCAAAATTATTAAAATGTCATTCGCAGTAGATTTGGGAATTCTGCAGAGACCAAAGTGTAGGCCGCAGAAAAGTATGCAAGCCCCCATACAATGATTCTCAAGGAAACTAACTGAGGATAATTACGATCAGTTTCAAAATAATTTTTTTACACTTTCTATGCTTTCAAATCTATTGTAAAAAGGTTTCATAGTATAATTGGCTAAATTTATCAGTGAGATAAGATGTTTACGAGTTTTTTATCACTTTGGCGACATGAAACCACGTTTCTAGTGAAAATTTATCTATTAACTCAATTGGGCCGATTTTATTAAGTTTATATTCTATTTAGCTTCATTGAGTTAAATGTTTGCCTATTAAAAGCATTGAGAAGCCGAGGTACAGAATTTCCTGATGGAACTGGCCAGCTAAAAATAGTCCACAGGTAAGAGGTACCCCAATGGAGCGACCGTTCAGGAAATTGATAACAGATTTTTCTGGTGATTCTAGGACTATTTTCCACCAATTAAGTGAACTACATGAAAATTGGAGAGGAGAAGACAAGGAGCCTAGAAAGGAATGAGAACGAGCGAGAGAGTTAGTTTTTGGTTTGAATCGACTGAGAATTGTTGGTTTTAAAAAGACGGTGAGGATGGAAGCAGAAGATTAGCGAACCAGAAATTGCTTTGAACTCTTTTACCGGTAAGCCGTCAGCATTTATCTATCCTGGAGCTTCGCAATTCTAAAATTATTTTTACGTGTCTAAATTCCTGGGAGTAATTTGGGATAGATTCTCATGCTGGATCAGTGCGAAACATTTGATAATTTTTTATACATATTTTATTTTGTTTTATTTATTTTTAATAAATTTATAATTGAATAAATGTTAAATTTGTCGTAGTTCTACCACACGTTGCCGTTATAAAAGTTTTAGATAAATTTCCCTTGGTTTATTAGATTAGTTTTCCTTCACATACCTTTTTGCAAGCCACGTTAAACTTTCAGGCAGAATATGCTACCAACTCTCTTTTATAATTATATTTCTTTTCTGCGTTCATTTAATATACAGATATAAATATATAGATGCATCATATGTGGAATGGAATTATTTCGCGATACACATATGTACAATTTCCCGCCTGGTTTGAGTCATACTAAAATATTTTCAATCAATAGGCTTCCACAGTTTGCTGGATATTTATATTACTGAAACGCCTGAAAATCTCCCAAAAATGACAATTCTTCGCTTTCTTAAATGTTATACAATATAAAGTAACTGTAAGTTGTTATGCAACATTTTTAACTCTGAAGATGAAAGAAAACTAATTTTGAAAATTTCACTTTGTAATTTGAAGCTTAATAGAAAATTAAATATCAAGTATCATGTTCCTTATTTCCTAACAAAATTTTAAATGTTGTAGTAAGAATTAGAGATAATGGGCGGGAGCCTGTAATAAATCATTATCTAAAAATGTGTATTCTAAACTGATAATAATTGGGTCCTCGGCTTGTCTGCTGACATGCTTCGCATTACATAGTATAATTGCGTACCCAACTAGATGATGATGCGCATAATGAGCATCTGCTGCTGCAACGGTTGTCGATCATACACAACAGCCATCGTATTGAATTACTCGAGTAACAAAGCAATATTTTCACAAAATTTGAAAGATTTAAAGCAGGTTAATGTTACATTAAACGTGACGTTTAATGAAGGTGAGCACCACAAAAATTTGGTTACGTTTTAGCTAAATAAAAGTAATGTACACGAGCATAAAACTTTTGTTGGTGTTGCTCTTTAACCCCGGCGAAACTTTTTCAATTACTCAAGTAATCTACTCTTGCGGTTCATCCAATTTTCCTGTACAGGGAAGAATGTAGAATAATATATAAGCCTAAGAATTAACCACACTACCGAGGTAACGAGAGATATTCCGAATATGCTTTGAAATACGGAGAAACACGTTTTTCACAAAGCCAGGACTTAGCAAATTTTAAAACATACGATTTTAAGTACTGAGTAAATAAGTGTATTACGTGCGTAATATACTTATACGCACACTGTTTCAAAACTATAGCAGGGGAGTTTTATTCCCGCTCAAGACGCATATAGAATAGGAAAGAAAAATAATAAAAATTGTGGACAAAAAAATGAATATGATAACCTGCTCTTAGTCACATTAGAGCACATTGTACTCATTCGTAGAAATATGGAGTGACGCAAATCAGGTTTCTGCATGAGTCATAATTACAACATTTTCAGCAACTACTGTCGGTGGTGCCCGTGTCGGAAATTTTAAAAATAATATTATCCACACCATATCAAAAAAAACTCCTGAGAATTTTTATTTTACGTATTGTATCACCTTTGTTTAGCCATTTACTAATACCGATTGCTTAAAATGTTTCATGGACTTAAAGAAATAACATGCGTTTGTTTGCACTCATATTTCAGAATAGTAATTCATTCATTGGGACCGAAAAATAGCTTTCTTATTTGACAGTATGGTTGTATGTGTAACAACGTACGGTTACCGTAAAATGTTTTCTAATATGAATTATTTAAGTCCAAATAAACCCAAAACTCACACGTAAAATTATTTCGGTGCCTCTATAAATAAGAAATAAACATATCGTCCCACTTTCCCATCTTCAATCTCTTACTTTGGTTGCGTGACAACGTCGCAAGAATTTGATTCGATGGCACAAGAAAGGGCTTCAAGGTCAATTTGGCTCTAATTTAACAGGATTATAGTGACACTCCCACCACCTGAAAAAGTTAATCTGTTTGCTGGAGAAACAAGCACACGTGTTTCTACGACAGGCCCTTTACCACCTGAATGATTGTTTTATTTTTTTTTTAAATTTAACATTTGTCCAACATATTACTGACGTATCTTTCTTTGTCAGTTTTAGAAATTGACTCACAAGACATTTATTTACAATATCATGCTTTATGTGAGAACCAAATATCGCAAAATGATGTGTAAGACCTGATAATATTCTTAATCATGCAAAATAAAAATAGAGTTAATAAGGGGTTAACAAAATTGAAGTTTTCAAGACATAATGATATCTCTTAAAAGTTATGAAGCACATTGTAATAAACAATGTCATATATTATCTTTCTAACAAAAATTATCAAGTAAAATACGGAATAATAAAAGTATTGGTTGCTCAATTTATTAAATCATAGGCCTTACAACAAGGGCATTCATAATGGGGAAGTAAAAAATAAAAAAATAATATGGTGGCAAAATATGAATATATCTGCCTTCAGAACATAAAGATAACTTATTTTTATCTGATTTACTGGAAGAGATTTCCACATCTTCTGGGTCTTTATCGTCACAACACAACTTACTTTCCTGAAAAAATAATCCACTGTTTTCTGCTTTTCGCTATCACTACAATTTAATTTTCTTTATATTATTAATATCTCGTCACACTATAAGTATTCTTCTAGACTAACTTTGACAGCGACAAATATTGACCAGTTATTACTTAAAATTTCCCACCTATATTTTCGTCCCAAGGATCTCTCGAGGCTTGTTAACATTTTCTTAAACTTTTGGTAAGTTGAAAAGAACTGCTCATGTAAAATCTTCCACATATGGGTATAGAAAAGACTGAACTCTCCGGACAATAGTTGTCACTCAATACTTTAGCGTCAGCTCCGTCTTTTCGGATGAAATTGGTATCCGTCAGAATTTTTTGGAATTGGTGACCAACACATTTACTTATCAAAATTTTGAATCTTTACTACTTATCATAAATAAACAAAATATAATAATTTCCATTTTATACATTGGATCGTACAATGAATATTGTATAATTCTTGTTAAAACAATTCTGAATTGAAGCATGGATTCATGAAGTGGTGCAGGAAAAGAGTTTTGTCGTACTGTTTTATTAATTAGTGAAAATAATGTTTGTTGCGGTCGTACGAGAGGAACAATATCCATCAAAATCCGTGATTGTAATTCTCGAAGTGAGAGGATAATAAAAAAGCCAGTTCATACACGCTTCATCCACATTACACCGAGAAAATTGCAATCTAAATTTGAATTCATTTGCCAACTAGTCAAGATGTAAATTAAGAGTTGACTCCGCAGGCGGTAAACTCTCAATTTCAGGAAAGTCTGCGACATCTCGGGATTCCCGGATTGCAAATGGGTAGTTAGGACCGGAGGTGGAGTCGGACTTATTCGTAATCCCACTTCCGGGGCGTCAGACCTGGCATAGACGGCCATTGTCCTTCGCCGACTTGATTGGATTGCGAGGATATATTCAATTAGAGGGTGTACGGCTGCACTCCACCCTCGCTCCTACCTTAAAACCCGTGCCAACGACCTTCTTGTAGAGATCCGAGCTCCGAGAACACAATATTAAGCCAATTACAAGACTAACTGTAGCACGGCTCGATGCCTGCTCTCTATCCAACGGTTTAAACGTATCGAAACCTGAGGGAGAAACAAAAATATTGTAACTTCGTCTGGTCTCTGAAACGGGAGAAAATCTTCTCAAAAATATCAAATAATCCTATGACGCTATTTAATTTATATTTCTACCAACATTGTACTGAGCTTATATGTTGTATTGAGTAACTTGTATTGTATTTATTAAATCTACAAATGGGCAGATGCCCAGTGGCAGATACATAGAACTTAAACAATAATTAATAAATTGGTCGTAAGGACCATATTTAACCTATAGTTGAAAGTATAATTATATTCAATATAAATAAATAAGTGTGCGGGGTCAAAGACCTTGGGCATATGGCAAGAGCTGTCCGCTGATCCCATTGGATCAGTCGGCCAACTGCCTCCTGAAACTGGTGGAGACACGGAGAAGGGAATGCTGCGTCCCCACAGCAGACTCGTCTCCCGTCATTCGGAAGGGCGTGAGAATAGTACCCAATGCCCGACCTACCTGATGCAGGTTTTCTAGGGTTTTCCCTGCATCTCTTTAGGTGAAACACCGGGTAGGATCCTTAAACCATAGCCCGGGTGCCCTAGTTAACCCTTGGCTACCTTGCTCTACCTTCCACATCCCCCCTTTTCAATTCCCTTCCTATGCTATTAAAGGGGAGTTGCCTGTTTCAGGATCACCCTCATGTAGCCTGTTAACCCAAAAAAAACATAGTATTATGAATGTTTTTTTTTAAAAAAAAGAATAGTATTGTTTTTGCCTGAAAAAAACAACAAAAAAAACTGGAAATATATTTCACTGTAGTATATTTTTAGAGATTTCGCAGCACTGATCACTTCACTACACTGCACTACACTACACTAAACTTAGATTGAGTCGAAATTTTCTTTCTGTTAGAGGAAGTTCCCCAAACACTCCTGCAGGCAGATTGTTCCAGTCATTAATTGTCCTATTTAGGAATGAGTATTTTCCAACGTCTGTTTTTTGGTTCCTTGCTTGTAATTTAAACAAGTGATCTCTCCTCCTCCCGTTCCGAGTCGATTCTTTCATTCTATCTCGGATTCCCTGCCAAGGTTTTTGACCTGCAAAAGCTCTGTAGAAAATGTGTAGCCTAGCTGTTTCTCTTCTTGTCTGTAGCGTATCCCACCCTAGTCGCTTTACCTTTTCGTTCCCATGCCCAGGTCCTATTTGTACGAATTTCGCGGCCCTTCTTTGCACCATTTCTAAGGATTTTATTTGACCTATCCTGTACGGATCCCAGCATGCTGCACCATATTCCATAACTGCACCATATTCATCACTTCGTGATTAATATTATCGATTTCTACTTATCACCAAATATTTTCATTAACTTCATTTTACATTAAAATTAGAACGCGTTGTTAGAGTATAGGATGATTATACTTACCGGTTTTCATGCTAGCAGCACGTAAATATTGCCTGTCAAAATATGGATTCGTTTAGAGAATTTTGCAATCGTAAATTTATGGTCTTAGATGATAAGCAGCGCTACGTTGGGCACGTTTCCAAGAGTTCTTTTCGTCTCTAAAAATATATTTCTTTCCCAATACAGTAAATAATATGAAAGTGATATGAGTGTTTGTGTTTCTTCACGGACACCTTTCAATGTAAGGCTTTACAATAGCCCAGGAAACTAGCAACAAGTGACTCAATCAGGACCTACGTCCGTCGGGTCTTCCGGTTTCCAGACAGCGATAGGAAAAAGAAACAAGATGACCCACTTCTATTTTTTCCCCACATCTATTCATATCTACTACAGCCGAGGGAACTAGCCACTGATTTATTGAAATATATACACAATCGCTGAAATAATTACCGTGTTCATTAAAATCCATACACGATATGAATAATTTATATGAAAGTGTCAATAATGAAGTGTTCAGTAAATAATATTTGTCACACGAAATGTTTATCAAATTTATCCTTATTAGGGTGAGCGATATATGCCACATTCGCCGTCATCGTTAATTTGGTATTTTTTTCAGTACTAATAAGATTAACGTGAAACGGAATCAATTGAATTTAAAACATTAAAATAAGTCTTACTAGAAACAAAACATAACTGATATTATTTTAGTCTCAAAAAAATTACATAACTATTCTGGATACGTTATTTCAAATGGTTAAAATTTTGTATTGTAAATAAATTTATCGAACAAAAACTAGTTTGACTAATTAAATTACAATACAGGATAAATGTTTCTTAAACCTAAAGTCATGATAATGTTAAAACAAAGTTACATGCAGGTATATACAATTTCCACGGCTTTACCATAAGTTATTAAGATCATGTAAAACCATATCATAATCCAGTAATGCAATAATTTACTAATCTATACAAAAAAGAAGATCGTGTATATTTGTATATTCTTCATTTTCGTGCTGACAAATTGCAACAAATTGATACATAGTTTTAGAAAGTGTAGTGTGGTTACCTTCAGGCTAAAAGTGGAAGGAATATAGTTCAAAAATGTAAATATGTGGAAAAACGTATTCATGTGTAGGTCTGTGGCTTCACTAAGGAGTGCGAGACAGAGAACGAAAGGAATTCCACCATATTTATTGGCGCCCAATATGGCGACTATTAGTCTACAATCTGCAAAACTTCTCTCCAGACATTATTGTCAACTAATTTCTTTTCCGGGGTAATATAAATAAATCGCCAGTCATTCAACAAGTAATATTATTCGTCTCGTACCCCTTTGTCTCCCAACTGCTCAACTCTGCAGTGGAGGAATGCTGTTTGTCCCACGGCTGTCGTCACATTCCTAGGGACGTTGAAGTCGAAATATGGGAAGGAAGTGGTGTTGCCGTTCCCATGAAATTCTTCATCTGAATCGGGTATTCCTGTAACAGTACAAGATAAATCCTCTGTTACTTACTGCTGCCATACTGGATTTGGAAAAACATTCATAGAAAATATGTAACAAAATTTATATTAAATAATTACAGAAAATAAGTTTAAAAATTCTATTTATCATAATAATTTAATAACATAATAAATTAAATTTCTTTGATAATCACGTCTATATATATTCGGTTCTATACTCTATAAGCGCGTCAGTAATCACAATTTATTTAAATTGTAAACATATTATAATTCTATTTTAATAACTAAATTTTTTATGACTATTCTCGGCGCCATATTTATAATTTTCTTCTGGAGATTGATTTGTTTTTAATGTAAATTAATTATCCAACCAAAGAACAATAATTATTCTGTAAAATTCTGCTCTTAGTAATCATTGTTACTTACATAACATGCTTTATCTGTATACAGGTATAATTTGAACAATTTTCAAAAAATCTAGTCACCTCCTTTAAATCAGAAATTACCCGTGAAATTGAAAAACGTTACGGAGTTATGGAAATAAATTATAGATTTTATTAAATTTCAGAACTATTTATTTTGGATAGAGTTATTAAAGTATAGAAACCGACTGTATATGTTTATTTAATGGCATCAGTATTACATCGTAAATAATTATGCTGTCAGATAATTTTCTTTCTTGAACAGAATAATGAAGTTGCAATACCAATACTATATTTAAATTATCACATTTACCGAAGAACGTCCCTCACAAATCACTGGTATAAGTTGATTTAATTGAAAAATTATATTAATAAATAGATTATGATTAAATTTTCATCAGAACGTTTCAAGGTTTCATTAACAGTATTCGGATGATTCATGTAGGCCTAACTGTCCACGGATATATAGATAATTAAGTAATCATATAAAATTACACTACAACTAACCAATTGTTGTCATAATTATTATATCCAATTATTTTCATAATTAAAAAATCAGGTTGACTGGCTGCCGCGGTAAGTTGCGGAAAGATGAAAATATTCAAACATAAAAAAGGTTTGATGAAATATCGGAACTGTCTAAAGCAGGTTCAATATCAATGAAAAAACATGGAAAGAGATGCAATTTTTTAATTACAGATCTCTCTCGTACGTAAGGATCCAAGAATGAAATGGAAATATTGAAATAGCTGAAATAATTTTAATTACAACGATACATGGACACCTGTGATTTTGTCATTCTAGTTATAACATAGGTAATAATTTATTTTTACACCGCAGAGAATGTTTTACTGCTGATTTATAGATTTATCATGATTTAATTTGTAATTTTTCATAAAGTAACCCCTTTCGTTATGAATTTATAATGCTATGTTGTTGTATTAGGTTTAATTATAACTTTTAAATACTGAATGAGTTCAACGATCTTCAATTTACGTTTTGCCTGCAGCCTCTAAAAGTACTAATTAATGTTTCCGTTATTAAAACCACATTGACTTGGAATTAAACTATACAACATTTATGAAATTTATAAAACTTCCTCATTTGTGTTTATTTCCGTCCGTAAAATCCAGAAATTTTAACAAAGGTTTATGGGGAAAAATTGCCAGTTACATTTTTTTTCTCCGAAATATGGACTAAACGTCCTGGTGATGGCTAACGGAAGGAACCTTCAAGTGCTTATAAGCAAGTGAAACAAAATATTACAGTCATCAAGTGAGGTACTATCACCTGACGTGTTCACTTTATTTTTCCCGTCATTGTCTGAATAATTTTCTAACTAACGGAACTCAGTTGATGGAGAAACATGCCTTGCAATGACACTAGATGGTAATCGAGGAGACCTTATATCACGTAATTTTTTCTGTTACAAGTATGAATCTAATGAAAAAATTATATTTTTAATGGAACTCCAAAAAGACCTCCCCAAAATTTCAAACATTTTAATTCGCAGAATCATAAAAGAAGCATGTTAAGTAGAATAAAGACAATTAAATTAAGAAAAAACTACTAATACAAATAAGTTTATGAAAAACTATTTTATTGAAAATAAAATTTTTAAATTTTAGGTAACTATAATGTACTCACATACTGTAACTAGTAATTAATATTTTAGAGGCTAATTAAATGGAGATCAAAACAGCCAAGCTACAAAGTCTAAATCTAAATTGAAACAATTGCTTTCGAGGTTTATTTCCTGTAAAATCGTGTATAACTTCTTTGTGGTCTAATTAATTGATGATCAGTGGTCATCATGGCTAACCCATGGAAACGGTTTTAAGTAAACTTAGTTGATGAAATATTATATATTACTTTTAAATTATGAAACGTTCTTGGCAGGAAGAATAGTGTGTAGCGCTTTCAAAATTCCTAAATCAATGCTTAAAATTGACCAACTATTTAAGTGTAGTAAGTAATTAAATGAAAGTAAACAAGATCTTATTTAATGTTTAAAAGTGAAGAAGCTAGACAAATTTCGTCTGATAACTCTAAAATATTAAGATTGGAGAACTTACCATGGATCAAAACCCGGTTTTATCTGCTCCTTTGTTTTGCCGCTGTAGACTGTCGCCTACCACCCTTACTACACGGAAATCAGAGTGTGAAAAATAATGAAGTTCAGTCCAGTGGTTCATACTTTTGTGGAGTACGCAAAATTTAAGCGGTAAATTTGCACGAAAGAAATACAGAAAATATTTCATATGAATAAAGAAGCCATGGGAAATAGTAGGTGTGCCTCTAAAGAAACATAGCTTAAAGACAAGGAAGGGCATTTAGAGACAGATAAATGACTCAGCAGAGTGTAATTGAAGGTAAGGGTTTGTTGTTGAAATATTCTACTAATTATGATTTCAAGGTAGGACAACTTCAGCCGATTTATATTGATTTAGTCTTAGATTTAGATTTATTGTTGTTTCCTCGATTGAGGAAATAAGATACGTCATACATTAAAAATTAAAAATGAACAAAATAAAGTACATAATTAAAGACAAATAAACTTAAAATAAATTAATAAAAGAAAATGTATATAGACAAAAGTCAATATAAACACAACACGGACACACGATGTCACACACACACTGGGAAACACAAACAAGCACACACTGAGGAACACGCAATGGAGTTTTAACTACTTGGAGTTCTGCGACCAGGAAACTGTCCTTCCGTCGTAGCTCCAGGCAATACATGAAACAAACAAACAAAAGAGCAGAAAAAACTGAATAGAAATTTTAACGATATGTGATGTGCTATTTTATAAGGCAGCTCATTCAACACTTTTTGCAGGAACCTTGATTTAAATACTAGAAGGACTATTAAGAAAATCCTGTACCGAGTAAATCGCGCCATTTAAAAGAATATTTTTACTCTGCTTCACGAAGCTTTTGTAGGTACTATTTTTAACCTCTGGCGGATGGTTGTTGTATAAAATTATCCCGATATTGTGAATACTTTTCTGGTGTAGAGCAAGGCGATGCTTGTCCGACCTTAGAGCTGAACGATTTCTGGTCTCGTATTCATGAAACTCGCCATTTGTTTGAAACAAATTAGTGTTTCGCTTTACAAACTTTAATATTTCATAAATATATACGCTTGGTAAAGTAAGTATTTGAAAACTTTTGAAGAAAGGTTAGCAACTCGATCTAGAATTCATGCTAGAAAGTATTCTAATACTCTTCATATTGCGTTGTGAGTTTTACGTGAAGCATAAGTCGTGGACACTAAAAATTTAATTTACAGCATATCGATAAAAGAGAACTGTTAGACTTTGCATGTATGTACGTACGGTACATATGACGAGATTTATTTCGTTTCCGAGGAACTCGCCATCTACGTGTCTGTGGAGAGTCGGCCGGCCACCGTTACGCGAAGGGCATATTCAAGTCCGCATTGGGGTCCATTAGCGCACGTGGACGGACTTCGTTATCTGTGACTACGCCATCTATTGAAGGAGAAGGCGATCTCGTGGAGCCGTTCCGTTCGTCTGAATTGGAACTACGTGACATATCCGTCGTGAACGTGGATCTCGACACTCTTACGGTTTCAAAGCATTCCACCAACAGCCTACGGCCCGCATAAGCGATGTAATATTAACCTCCACATAAAATAAAATGTTTTTCACGTTCATTTGCTCTTCATTTTCCGATCCACTAGCAGAGTCCATGAAGGGATTCATTATAGTCAATTTTAATAAGCAGTCCCAAATACACAGATGATGTTATAAAGAGAAATATTGTCTCCTGAATGATCTACCTTTAACTGGAATATAAATTAGTTCTCCTGTTATCGTTCTCCCTCTCCTTTTGCAAATACTGTATCGTATTTTATCGGTTTACGGTATCGAGTTATTACTGATAATCATATATATCAGTTTATCCCATTTTTAACAATCCAGAAAAAAAAATTATCCACCATAAATGTTGGATCTAGGAATAGACAATTTTTTGTATTGCTTGCTCATCTACTTTTCCAAACAAAACTAAATTGTTCTTCGTTCACCTCCGACAAACATCGGCCAACTTAGACAAACAAATGTCTGAGGGTAAGGTGCGTTATATTCACAACAAATAATAAAGTACACCTAAAACAATTTCCTTAGATTGCCAACACAAACACTTTGACTTTACTACCATCCAGAGTGTTAAACCGAAAACAGTTTACCATTAAACTCGTAGGGTTAATAAGACATAGGGCAAAACACAAAACAGAACGACCGTCCATGGTTTTCCAAGAGTTAATAATTTAAGCAGTGCAAAAGTTTCATTCCTCCCCTCCAATAAGTATTCTGAATACAATAGGATGCCTCATCAAGCTCTGCCCCAGATTTGTTTAAGTAAGGAAATAGGCAATGGAAGAATACAACATCAACGAGAGTTTGAAATCCGTAAAAGCCCAAGAAAGCATCAACAAATGCTAAAAGAAAACCATACATACCCCAACTTTAAATTCAACAATTGTGCAAGTAGCCCAACTGCTGATGTGACTATGCATGTCTGATGATGAAGTTACTGAACAATAAATTCTATAAAATTGTTATTAAAGAATTTTTTTAATTTCATTTTCTGTATTTACTTGTATTCTCAGGTAACTTGAATTCGTATTGGTTAGGATGTGAGATAGCCGAACAGTTGTCGGCTCGTGTCAGGTTGCAATGATTGCCTGATACGTGCTCGAGGTAATCGGCTGGAAGGGATCAACTGAGTGTTTCAGTTCCCTGCTGCGCGTGTGGGCACCAGAACGAGAAAAGTATAAACAAATTTAATTTAATTCCTAACTTTATATGAGAGAGAAAGAGATTATCAAAAAGTACAACAAACATAACTAAAAAAACATACGAGTAATAAACCGTTAATTAACTATTAATAACGTAGGAATCAGAGAAACTGACGTCATAAATGTGTATAAAACAATTAGTATTTCAGTCCGGTCAAAAATGACGCAAATGAGAACCTCGGGGTATCAAATTCTGGTTTGTCTGACTGTTGGACAAAAAATTGAATTGATCGTTATATTATCCGGAGACTGAACTATTAAATTAACTATATATTTTCCGTCGTTTTCTATTAAACCACAAATATTCATTCAATGATTATAAAAGTCACACCTTACACATATTATATTCAAAAAAGTCAATACCTACGAAATGAAACGCGTTAAATAATAAGTTAATGTTCAAGAATTTTCGAATTATTACAAAACAAACAAAAAAGGCCCTTTTTATAAGACGGATCTATTTGACTCTTGATCGGAAATAAAGTTTAGAAAAATATAAATATCTTTAAAAAGTACTGGATAATGAATTCATATAGTATAGGTTATCATGATCAGTTATAAATAAAACGGGATGCTATTTGTTATTTAAGTAAGGGATTATTCAAGACGGTTATTTTCAGGCAGAATATAAAAAGTTAGCAAAAGGAATTGCAAATGAGAATTAAAGAAAAACAAGTTTAAGAATTTATGAGGTGAATAAAACACGCAGTGCGTTGGTATTAGATAGGATTAGTGACGAGAGACGTAAGCGGAAAATTTTTGTATAAAAGGATGAAAAAACACGTTTTACCCGTAACGAGGAAAAGTAAATACGTAAATAAATCCAACCTAAATCAGTGAAAGCTATATAAGTGACAAATACCAAAGTATCGTTTTTTAATGTGTCGGAATTTTTTTATAAATTAATTAGTCGCAAAATAAATTAAATTCGCCTTCACTAATGGAAATATTAGATGAGAATGTAGAAAATTAAATTTTAATTTTAGCCTTGAGGATAAATTAAAACACGCTGACTATTAAATTCAAAGCAATTTGTTCAAAAATGATTTCGTTATGAAAGATACTTTTGACTATCAAGGTAGTATTATAACAATGGAGTATTGTACAGAATACCACTATATTACCACGAAAAATACTATCCGTAATTTGAACTTAATTCAAGAAATTTACTTTAAGTTTAAATATAAATATTTTATACTTTTATGCGTGTATAATTAGTGTAATTAATGACACGTAATTATCAGAACGAATCCTAAGGAAAACTGTCATATAAACAATTTTGTTCTAACTAAATTTGTGATGTGGGGAAGAATCGGAACATTTAAATTAAATTTCTAGGCATTGCTTAGACCTTGGCTATACGAGATATTAATTTCATCATTTTCTCAATAACTGCGACTTCTGGTTTTTGAAACATCTGGCATGGAGAGGACCAAGCTGGTAGACATAGGGATGTTCCACAAACACACAGAAAACTTTTCTCCCGTGTAACCTTTCCTCAGTCCCTTTTTGGAATGCGTAACAGACAACCAGTAGCCTTGCCGATTTTCCCATTCATAAATGTGTCGTCGAAAAGTATTTCAATTTTTCAGCAGTTCCAGATCATTCAGTGTCACGCACAAATTTGGAATTTCCTTGAGGTTATTTTGCAATGCATTGAATACATGCATCACAAACGTCCTAAACTCTTCAGGTAATATATAGTGCTCCACAGCCTCACTGCTCACAGTTTTGAATCTGCCGAGCTCTATTTCGTCTTTTTTCGAACAGGTACCTACATTAGTATTATCTGTTTCTTTTTTCTGTCGTACCTATCCCTGTCGAGATCATTGCCCATTAAAAATAAAAATTAGCACAACTTTCGGGACATGGTTCCTAGTATTTGCGAATCGTGGTTACAGAATTTGTACATTGTTCCTCGTAGAGGAATCACGGACGTATGCAGCAGCACAGAGCAGTGCGCACAGCAATCAATTACTGTTACTAATAGCGCTAACACGGGGACATTAGAGCGCCGCGGGTGCAAAAGCGGCGGGTCGGCGTAGAACAACGGCCGCAGGGACAGGATTGCCATTTACATATCCCCGGCACTTGATTTTACACGTCCCTAGTTACGTCCGGAGACCACAGGGCGTGTTACATGTGAAACACTCCCGGTCCCTTCGTGTCCTCGTGGCGCTATTAGCACAGGCATTGAAAAAGGAACGTTCTTTTGGAACTCTTTCTCATGAAAGGACTCGTCACCGTATTTTTAACTACACTGTTACGAGAGGCTTCCTGGTGCCTGAAAATATAAATCTAACAGCAACTGATCTCGTGTTTCGTAATTTACCGGAATTATAATTTGCCTTGTATCAGATTCATCCAAAATGACTGACTTGACTAACTTCCGTTACTTTCTATTCTGACAGACCAAGAATGAGAATACAGATTTAGGGAAAATTCGAGATTTTCTGATCTATGGTTTGTAGCTCTAAGCAAAACGCATGCAATTTAAGAATTATCTGAGAAGCGGGGATGCGTCTTTCCAAGATTTTTTACTTGCTTAGTGAATATTCCATTTAAATTGCTTTCAAACGTACGACGCTTCGTAAAAAGTGTAGGTTGACATGAAAAAGCACGTGTTGCCGAGTGGAAGAAGGCAAGAGGAGGGGAGTATTGTCATCGTGGAGGAACAGCCGTCGGAGAGAAGTTTCTACAGTTTTGAAAAATATTCGTTATATTGTTACACTCGCGTTATATAAACAGCGCCAACGCTCTATTTACCACAACCTTAATTTTTTGACGTATAACTTATTCTGAAATAATTAAAATATGCATCCATTTTTTTGAATAGTTTTTAAACTACCACTTTGTTTCTTCAATTAGTTGTTTATCTACACATATAATTTGTCGATGGCGTTGGTAGTATCGAAACAAGTTTGTTTGTATTAGACGAAACTGTAAAACCTTCAGGAACAGCCATAAAATGTTTTAAATCAAGTTCAAATTAAATAGTTTTCGTAACTAGAAAAACTGAAGAAAAAGGTTGTTGAGAAGACTGAACTTCCCTTGAAAATGTAAAACGCGCAAAGAAATCAGAGACGAGTTGAAGCTTGTGAAACCATTTATAATTAGGTGACTGAGTTTGAACACGGGCGGACGTCCGCAGGTTATGAAAATCGTTCGGGGTGTACACTCGTGGTGACTGTGATGGAACAGACCCAAAAAATCCACAATCATCGCGATGGAAATTGCGCCAAGGCACTGACTTAATTTTTTTTTCAAAATATTGTGTCTAAAAGATGGGTGCCATCACACGGAATAATAATCAGTAAAATGTGTCCGATTTAGCTGCCATATTGAAGGAGTTTCAAAGGCGATCTGCTACTACACACCATTGACCAGGAAACTGTGGGACCAGCTCCGAAATACAGGTTACTGATAAACGATATTTAAAAAAATAAAATACTGAAGAACCTGGAAACGCCCAGAAAACCACTGTGTTTTCGAATATACATGAATTTTTCCAAACACATTATTTGGAAAACGAAACGCTGATAAATGAAGGTTATCCACGTGGTCCAAGTTGTCACTAGTCCTCTAAGAAAGTACTTTTTGAAATTAAGTACAAATTATTTCATTTGTACTCAAAGCAGAGTAACTGAGAAAGACAATCCGAGGCTCGTTTAGAATTTTTTGTGATAATTTTCAATTCATAGCCTATGCAATATTATTTTCATTTCCGTCAACCATGCTCCATAATACTTGGCGACTAAAGAAAATTCTACTTTTTAGAAAGTCCGATGCATTTGATAAATTTTTCATCAGTCTAAGTACCTAAAGAAATTGAATGCAACACTGTCAGAGAATATATATTTGTTATAAGTTGTTGAAGTGTGTTTCTTCGGTCCACGTCTCTTATCTGCCCTGGTCAGAGCTCAGCGTGAGTCTTATATTCCGTCAAGACTGTCCGGATTAAGAAATTCATGAGCGCGACCGGATTACGCGTCTTAAAGTCTGGCTTTCCGGGAATTTCTGGCATCTTTCCATGCAAAGATACTCCGGGACCGATAATGTACCCTTTACTGTTGTAACCACCTCCTGCGAAATCCCCTCAGTACGGAGAGGATTTTTACTCCGTTCTCTATGTGAATCTTCTATTCGAAGCTCAAGATCCTGGGATCGCCATTTTCAAACGACTTTAACTTGATATGAGAGATCTACGGTATGTTTCGTATTAACTTTAAGGAACTGGAGAATATGAAGACTTGAGAATAGAATGATCAAAATTATAAAATAAAACTCAACAATAAGATATGTCTATTAGCAAAAACGTTGCCATGAATATGGTGCTTAATTTAGAGAAATAAAAATTCTTATATTAAAAAATTACAGTATATATATATTATTTTGTGGCTTATTTTTCTCACTTTTAACTCGTGTGTATGTATCACCAACCTATACAAACAGTTTTGAGCTCCAGGTACATCTGTTTAAATTTTTTTGAGGGAGTCAAGGAGCAAATATCATGTATTGCTAAATTTTACACCTGAGGAAGTGGAAAACGAAACGTCGCTTTTGTGAATAAATAGTGATAAATTTATATGCTGACTTTTTGGCCGTCTTTTTGTTTATTGTAAATTTTTAAAGTCAGAAAACTATGTTGTAATTTGTTTAAATAGTCCATAAAGAGTTTTATTGAACATAAAACATTTACAGGAAATCCCGTGAGAAGTTTTTCAGTTTTAATAAATTCATCCGTCTTCAATGTGACGTCAAATTAGTTGAGACATGCCTAATTGCACGTCGAAGTATTCAGAATTACAATTGGTATCGTTACCCTCTTTGCCCTGGGCAGACTACCGTTTGCCCTTCCGATGGTAGGCAACAAACGTATTCAGTTGGTCGAAATGCTACCAACAATCCCCAAAAACCATACACAATATCGAACGTAATTTGTTTTCAATTTATCGTGCTTTGTCTTGTGCTTCTATTCTTCATACTTCTCTTCCTAAATGGTTTGAGCGAGTTTGATGAAATTTTGTAGTATTTATGAGGTCAACTGGATGGCTCTTAGATGTAGTTGGGTCATGTATATGACTGTTGTCGGGATCCAAAATATTATTTTTTAATTTTCCAATACAATCCACATTTTTTGGCTTTCTCACAAAAATAATTCGAAATTTTCGCTCGATCATTTGAATAATCTGTGACTTCCGCATCAATACATGCATCGTAGCTTACCATTGTTTTGACATGTAGATTTTGGGTTTGCTGAGTTCTGATCGATTCCGTTTATTGTAATTTCATGCATACTAAGTGGATTGTTTATCGATTAATTCGACATTGAACAAAGGAAGTGTGTAATGTGAAGGGTGAATTGTTTTGGATGACGATTTAAACATTCCATCGAACATACCCACAAAAAAATTTTATTTTGAGCGTTCATTTGTACTATTACGATGATAGGGTCTGAAAATGTAAATATTCAATAATTTGACGATCAATATGATGGTTTTTGACACGCGTCGAATAAAATACTGCAGCGGGATGATATACGTTAATGAATTACCAGGCAACGCCGATCTCCCAGATAGTATGCTAGTTCACTCTGTCATTCTGCATATTACAGACCTTATTTTCTAAATGGTTGAGTTATTAATGTTTGAGTCCTGTAATTAGGAGAACTTAGAAGTGGTTTCTGTTGATTCTGCACCGTTTCCTTTACGATGTAATGAATTTGAGAAATATTTTAATTTCAACGTATAATCATCTTAAGATCCCATAAATATCAGTGGAATATTTTGAATTAAAAATTAGTAAAAAAACGAGTAGTAAGTTATTTTGTTGCAGCAATCTGTCCTAAGACTGGTCTGATGCAACCCTACATGCTAACAAATTCGTTTCAAAGTTTCAAATTCTACCAAACTAACATCCCACATCCTCCCTAATCATCTTTGAATTTCCATCTTGTTCTCCTCTTACCCCACACATTTCAGTCTAATGCTAATTTTATATCACCGTAACGTCTCAAAACGTGGCCTATTAATTTATCCCTTCTCTTGGTTAAAGTCCTTCAAATTGTTTTCTCCTGTCTTATTCTGCTTAGAAATTCCTGGTTAGTTACTCTATCCTCCCATCTGATTTTAGGAATTATTCTATAACGTCACATTAGAAAGGCTTTTATTCTTTTCCTTCCGGTCCTACCAACCACGCTTCCCTTCCATATAACACCACAATCCACACGAACATTTTTAGTAATGATTTCCTAACATTCATACTTATATCAGCCGTTAATAAATTCCTCTTTCTTGCGAAAGCATTCCTTACCTGTCATATTCTACTCTTCATGCCTACTATACTCCTACCATCTCTAGTTATTATGCTGCTCAACTAGCAATATTCCATAACTTCCCTCAAAATATCCCTTCCCAATCTAACAGCCTTTGTTATTGCACTGTTTCCCATACTACCTAGGTGTTTCCTCTATTAATCCTCATGTTGTACTCTTTATCCAGGGCTACGTTCATTCCATTTAGAGTTTTTATTCAAGAATTCTTCTGACTCTCGTAATACTACTATATCAACAGAAAACCGTAGGGTTTTTATTTATTCTCCTTGCAGTATGATTCCTTTTTAACTTTAATTATAAAATTTAGTAATTTACTAATTAATTAATTATTTTATCTAAAGGAATTAATGTTCATCGATAATGTGAGAAATTTCAAAAGTGAGGATGACTTAATTATTATTTATTATTTATGGTATTAAAAAATTAAGATAAACTAAGGACTAAGGATACGAATCATCACCTACCTATCCATTTGAACTATTAATTGACTTTTACTAAACAAACTGTTTGAGAGATTATTGTGTATATCACCATTGTGTGCTTAGTAAAGTGTACTTGTTGTTTTGTGTGTTCGGTATGGAAGGTTAGAATGAAACGAGAATGGTTTGTTGTTCCTGTGAACGGAAACAAAAGTATGGCCAGCTGTGGAAAATGGAGGTGGCCACAAGGTAGGGCTCAAACTTCTGCCGCTCCTAAGCCGCTTACGGTACCCCTAAGGTAAACTAATATTACGAGAGGCTGCCGAAGGCAAACTTTGGTTTCCAGAGGTAATCACAACACCACTGTTACTTCCAGTTTAAGGACAATAGTTCTTAATCCCAGGTCTAAATAACATGAGCGTCGATTACCGATACTTCCAAGTTTGTGTCATTCTCTTCCAGCATATATTTTCTATTACAGTTTAACTTAAAAGTTCACGTGTATGCATTTGACTGGCTTCCATAATCTCACAATCATAAACCAATTCATTAATTTTTTTTTCTGAAAATTGCTACCGCTTTTTACTAATTTTCTTCCCGTAATGCTGTATATAGGAAAATAGAAGAACTATGATTTTGTACTCCCAGTTATATTTTACATTTAACCATTGAAGCATGTTTTTAAAAATTTCGTTTTAGTTTTACCTCTACATCGGAAAGAGACGTATTGTAATTTTCTAACAACTATTCCTGATCTGTTTTACGCAAATTTATTATTTTATTGTTATACCTATACTTTTTAGATGTAACAGAAATAATTTAAATGTATTTATCCTAAATTCTCTACTAGCATTGACAAGCACTTAAATATTTTCCTTACATATAAATGTATTTAATTGTTGGTATCATAATAACAAAGTTATGGCAATCCGAGTGCACTAAAGTCATTGTTTAATCAATATGGCTAACTCTCGAACGAATGTACACTTTGCATTCATGTTCTGAGATTTGTGTTTACAGAATAATACCACTGTGGTTACTAATGACTTTTGTATCAGCTGGTATTATCTTAGGTTCTTGTTTCATCTTCTTGAAAATTTAGCGTAAATAAAATTAGAATTTCAGTCCAAAATATACAAAATACTCAGTGAATGGACAACAAACCTTAAGTACTAAAACACTTATATGAATGTAACAGTACAGTAAATTTAATAGAATTTCTTTAAAATTATGATTGTAGATGCAATGAAAAACCACTCGTTCTTAGACTAGGCTATAGGTGACAACCAACTGTTGATTTAACTATGGCTTTCTCAGGAATGGGTAAACCACTCACTGGTTGCTGTCTTTAGGGTTCGAGTGGAGCTATTTTAGATCTCGGAGAACATCAACATTTCCATTATTATTAATTTTTCAACTTATAGTAATTGTGCTAAAAAAATTTGAAGACATTTTTAATGTTTCCTTATCCCAACACATACTGAAATTACCAACCTTCCTTAAATTTTACTATAAAAGAATTCAACTTTTGGATAGAATAGTTTCCGGAAGTTATTTTGTCATATTAATAGAAAACAAAAAAGAAAAAAATACTCAGTTTCCTTAATTAAAGGTATAAAAATTAATAATAACAAAATATATGTAACGACCATTTTTAATAGCAATTTTTCATAATTACAAAATTATCAATAGGAAAAGTATGTTTTTGTCTTTATTTTTACGCTCTTAAACTTAATAAACAAATAAATAATCGTACCATCGCAGTCCACGACGCAAAATTTTACATTCTTAGATAAGTATTATCAATTTTTAAAATTTACCTGATGAAGTCCCAAATATAAGACGAAACGTTGTAGATTAAATAAATATAATTTTTTTGCTGACAAATTGGCTGTATTATTAATTTATTTCCCTTAAATATTTCTTCAGACTGCGGGCCAAATATGGTTTTTAAATAAAAATTTGTTTTTTAATTTTTTTATTACAAAAATTGTTTACTGAAACATACGTTTACATAAAATACTGTTAATTATATGCATTTATGAGAATAAATAAAAATTAATTATTTAATGCGTAATGTTTAAGTATTTTTGAAACGCATTCAAACATTAAATTTTATGCTTGTTTGCATACTTCTGAAGCTATATAATAAGATATTATTTAATTAAATTCAAACCCAATTAATTATTTTATCAACTGGATTCGTAGCTATATTATGCCTGGGAATTGATGAAAATTTTTTATTCATTATAATTCTTCCGTTTATTGCAAGAACAATATTATTATTATTATTATAGCAAACAACCTTTATAATAAAAACAGCACTACTTTGTTAGTTGTCATTTTATTTAAAAATTATAAACAGGAGATTTAATATATAATTATAATTTCTTCGAATATTAATATTGTTCAAACTGTCCATATGATGTATACTGTGTATTAACATGTATTAAAATAAATTATAATTATGTTTGTTCACAGCTGATGATGACAATAGTCGAATGCTCCTGTTTATAATTTTTAAATAAAGTGACAACTAACAAAAGGTGCCGGTTTTATTAATTTGAACAATATTATTTTTAATTATTTAATGTGCACAGTATTTTAATTGTGAATCTCTGATGACAAAAAGAAATAGTTAATTTCCACATGTTCATGCAGGGAGGGAGATCCGTAGGGATGCAACAAGGCGGCTATCAAAATTAAGCTGCCGACGTGTGTTCTGTTACGCTAGGGATTCCTCAGGAACCTTCGGTAAGTAAGCACGTTGTTCACCTTACAGCAGAAAAAGTTTTCCCTAACAGACGGAAAGCCCGACGCATGTAAAGAGTTTACGCAACACAATATATCCTCACAACACAAAACAGGTTGAGGGCTCTCAGGGTGACAGTAGCTAACAATGGGCCTTTGTTGGATGGAGAGGGCACTACAATGTGCTGACGCGTTATGTAGTACGTACAGTGGAGTCAATGCGTTCTGCAGCACGGCCAGAAAACATGTTTTGTATCGGTATGTCAGGCACCTCTCAAAGTACCGGAAACAACTTCCATGTCGAACAAGCCTGATACGCCAGACCGACAAGAAAAGTACAGCCAGGATGCTTTATGTTACATTTACATACCAGACAATTTATTAAGATGTTTTAAACTGTCATTGGTAATCCTATTCAACATGCACGACAAACCTGAAGCACACAAATCTTCGGGGTGAAATGGGCAAATTGATTTAAAATTAAAGAGATACAGTGTTAGGAAATTGTAATACAAGTCATTATTATAACAGCTTCCTATTTACCTTGTTATCGCAACTAAAAAATTTAGAGGAGACTGCCAATAAATCTAAGATATTCGGAACCTACTCGAATCCCTCCCTATATAAGGATATTTAAGATTTCACTTTGACAAACGTAACATTATGATGCGTATTTTTTTCCTCCAAATTAATTACATTAGTGACGCGTAATGCTATATATTCAACATTGCTAATTCCAGCTTCGATTTCGAAGAATTTAAACTACCCATGATAATTGTGTTGTTGTGGTATTCAGTCCTTAGATTGGTCTGATGAAACCCTCCATACTCTGCGCAAACCCTTTCATTTCTACATAGCTACCGCATCCCACATCCTCCCTAATTTACGTAGTGCATTCCATCCTTGGCCTCCCTCTTCTGTAATTACGCCATACCCTTCTGTTATTACCCTAAACACTTACGTCTAATGCTAAATTTACTATACCCATATGTTTCAAATCGTGGCCTCTTAATCTATCCTTTCTCTTAGTCAAAGTTCTCGAAATTGTGCTCTCTTCCCTATTCTGCTTAGAATTTCCTAGTTAGTTTACCCTATCCTCCCTTCCGATTTTAAGCATTCTCCTACAGCACCACATTTCGAAGGCTATATTCTTTTCCTGACTGCAGCTTCGCAACTATATAACGCCACACTCCATATGAACATATTTAGTAATAATTTTCTAATATACTTACTTATATGAGCCGTAAGTAATTCCTCTTTTTTACTAAATCTATCCTTGCCTGTGCTATCCTTCTCTTTATGTCTACTATACTTCTACCATCCCTAGTTTTTACGCTTCCCAAGTAGCAGAATTCCCTAACCTCCTTCAAAATGTCTCTTCCCAATCTAACAACCTTTGTTATTCCACTGTTTCCCATCAACACTCCATCACATTGGTTTTTCCTCTATTAATTCTTATGTTGTACTCTTTCTGTAGGATCACTTTCATGCCATATTTACGTTCTACAAGTCTTTCGGGCTCCCTTAATACTACAATATCGTCAGCAAACGTGAGGGGTTTCATTTCTTCTCCTCGCATTATGGTTCCCTTTCCATACTCATTTTTAACTTTATTCGTCGCCTTTTCTACATTTAAGTTAAAGAACCCGGGTAACTGCTTCCTTGTTTCACACCCTTCCTTTTCTTCTTTCTCGATATTTTATTCCTGTTATCTTCAACACCCTTAAGAGTTTGTTCTAGTTTTTCTAAATACACAAAAGTCAAAACGTAGGCCTGTTTTTTTATCCTGTCTTCTAAAATTAGGCGCAGAGTCAATTTTACTTCTCTTGCCCTACATTCGTCCTACAACCAAACTAACATTCTCCTAACTCGCATCTACTTGACTTTCCATCGTCCTATATACTATTTTCGTTAATATTTTGCACACATGGGATACTAAACTAATTGTCCTATACTGTTCGCATCTATCAGCCCCAGTCTTCTTCGGTGTAAGGATAATTATGTTATTCCTAAAATATGCTAATAGCAGGCCAACAAAATACACTGCAGTAGGAATAAAATCTAATAAAGGGAAGTAATCCCGAAGGGATTCGGAACACCTCGAGGAGAAGAATAAGAGAGATTAGTGGTTAAAGGGAACGTCATCTCTCACGTTTTGAGATAAGTTAGGAGTTTAAAATAATCCGCTCAGAAAATAAACAGATGAAAAATAAAAAATGGTATGAAAGCGATCCTTGGCTTTTAACACGTTTAACATTCTCTCAGTATGTTGTGGGACCAAAATATGAAATACTCCTTATGACAATAATAATTAACTATAAATAAAATAATTAAATTAACATGACTTAATATTATAAATAAAATAAAAATGACAAAAAGTCAGGAATAGAATAATTAATCTTCAATACGTTTCTTCCCCAACTTTCGGGACCTCCGCGTTAATTAATTAAAATTTTATATGAATTCGTGTTGCTGACGCAACAATCGTGGCTGAGAAGTATTAATTAAAGAGGTGAGGAGGTCCGGAAAGTTTGGGACGAAACATATTCAAATTAAATTATTCTATTTCTGACTTTTGGTCATTATTAGTAATTTATTAATAATCAATAACATTGCTTTTAGTCTATTATGCTGTTTTTATATTTTTTCCCATAAGGGGTTTGTGTTTCCTATTTTAACGGGTCGTTTTGCTGATATTTTAACGTTGACGGTATATTTTACAAATTTATGTTTACCAACCTTTATTAGAGGTTAAAGTTTTTTCTCTGTTTTAATTTTTCAAAATTGGTGCACGGGACATGCTCTTGCCAACTCAAAATTGATTCCTTCCGTTCTGGTATTAACTGCAGATTACTGATTCTTCTCCTTGTAAAATACATACCAATTGTCAATTAAAAATGAAAATTGATTTTTGTGTTGTATAATTTAATTAAATGATTTCAGAACTGGACCTGATGTGAGCAATTAATGGGGCCTTCGACATAAATCATTTAAAGTAATTGACTACGTAGACTACTAATTACCAATTATAATTATGAAGTCGAGAGAATACAAGAAACGTATATTCGAATACTATCAGCAATCAGCATTGTAGTTCTGTTCTTTGTTGCAGAATTCTTGCAAGGCAAGAAGCAGATACACGCGAAATCTCCAGCAATCATTATGCTACAAAGCACCTTCATTAGTCTTCGAGGAGCCTTCACGGAGACAATGGAGGAATAATACGAGAGCAGTAGGCACGGTCTCAGCTCGTAAAGTTACATATCTGAAGAAAGAATTTGTATAGAGAATAACTGATTCCGGTTGTGGGAAGCAAAATTAGTATGCATTCAAATATGTTGAAATTTATTTATGAGCTACAAGACAACTGAAGAGGACGGTGACCTATTTTGAGTAATGTAAGTGTAATGAGACGCTATAACGATAGAATTTAAGAAGTGTTAATAATTGAACTCAAAGAAAATAAGTTCTTACAATAATTGCATTGATAATCAGGAGACAGATTTATATTAACTGTTTCGATTGCGGAAATAATTTTTATGTTTTCCAAATCAAATCAATTGAAGTAAAATTATAATTGTCTTTAAAGGGGAAATATTTGTAAAATAATTACAAAAAAAGATTAAATTTAGTTTTTAAGCAGAAAACACAGATAGCTCGTAATTAAAACTGTCTGTTGATATTTTATCAACAATTTTTATTAATATTAAAATATGAATTATTCTTGTTTTTGCATTTGTATAATGCATTATAAGTAAATGATTTTACAAATTGGAATACTTGCTGATAAGCATAAACATCCAAACCAAAGGTGTACCCCAGGTTGCATACCACAAGGTGCACTAAATAGGCGAAACGATTAGATTTCGAGACTTATTTTGGTGCATGTTGTTAGAGCACTTCACCTATATTAAATCAACTACTTTATAAAGTAAAACAGATACTATTTTACGGTCATACTACGTTTTTGTGATTGTTTAAAATTTGAGTCTGACTGGTCCTAGTAGCCATATATTTAGTGCACATACGGAATAAAATATCACGGAACATACGGAGCTGCATCTGACTATTGTAAAGTGCAATCATGCAAGGACCGTCGACACAGAAATGAATCGTAACATAAAATATAAGACCTTTATGTCGACTCTGGGCAAATATTGTGAATGTGATGCGCAGTCCTCCAGTCGTCTCCAGGCTCAAATAAAACCTAGGAAGACGATTTTCCGGAGTATACGTACATCAGTGTCTGACAGCGCGCTATCAAGAGATGATTTCAAGTGAAGCGTTAGCTGAAAGATTGGAGAGAAGAGGAAGAAAGACAGCCTCTCCATCGGTCGGATTTATAGTCGACGGGACGAAGTAGGGCGTCCAGTGTGCATTGTCAAATAAATAGCACGTTTTAGCAGAGTCTCAGAAAGTACGACATCCTTGTCGGATTTTTATAAATCAGTGACCAGTGTTAGATGTAGAATGATTCAAATCCTGGACACTTATTGGTGTTTTAAAGCATAGCAATTAATCCCATTAATAGTATTCTGCAAGAATTACGAGTTGAAATTGAATAACTAAATACTGTGTGCAGCCGTTGTAATGTTGAACTATATAATTGTAAGTTTCGCAAACATTATATGATTATTTAAACAAGATATGTTAAAGTAGAAGGAAAGTTAATAAGGAATGTATGTTTAAAATGGTCGTTGTAGTGTCGGATTGGTGCTTGGTTTCATCTTTTTAAAATTTTAATTTCAACATATCACGTTTCAAACTGTTTCCATATGATGGATTTGGTATGTTTAGTGAGAATACTTGACATTGCTTGAATGGTTACTCGGATTCATATTAAACATGAAGTGAATTATGGTCTGATAAATTTTTTACTATGGTATGGATACATTTATAAACATCCAACGATTTTAGTACATCGTTGTTCTTTTCATGTCTAAATGGGTTTTATCTCTTATTCTTGTTTAATTAATCGCCTACGAATAAAGTTACTTAAACTTGAACGCTTGTTTCACCTCTCAACGCTCAGACACAATGAGTTCGTAATTAAACTGTCTGTATCATTTTGCTCAAATTACCAGGCTCATATTATGCAGCTGGATACAACACGCGGAGAAACGACTGCTTAATAACCGAGTGTAGTCGAGACGTGACCTTTCTATTCATTCTCACTTTCCTCGTAAATTATTGGATAGAATTTAACAAGGATATTATCATCTTCAAGAAGGTCTTTTTCAAATATCTTTGCGTCAAACAAACCCGGATAATAATTAAGAATACATCACTTGACGTTCATCGACATAATTTTTTGTATTGTAACGCTATTGCGTAAATTGAACCTGTCTTTGATTTAACGCATTTACGGCGAAAAACAAACTCATTTGCTATGTCCTTAAATTAATGTGCTCGACGCTGCGGTAAATTTTGATCTGCAGTGTTTATTGTCATCAGAAGAAGAACGTAGATATGCTGAATTTACATATTTGCGGGACTTACCATTGAAATAAATATTCAATGAACACAAAATATATTTAACTTTCGTTGCGTTATTCTATGAAATATCCAACAATACTATAATAATTCATTTTTAGAATTAAACTATAAAAAACAGGGCCTTACCGTAAATATATTAAATATAAATTGGCTGAATTGATTATTTATTTACACAATTGTCAAATTATTGATTTATTGTATTATTATACTTTAAGCTGTTTTATTTAAAAAATAATTATATTTATTAAGAGATGCCAAACAAATTTAATAATTTAAAATAAGTTTCATAATAGAGAAGACCACTTGAAAAATAGTTATTATAATATGTACGCGTGGTGAAGGCAAAAAAATGTTACAAAGTTGTAATCATAAAGTAAGAATTTATTAAATGCAGGAAATAATAATAATAATGCCGTAAACAATATATGTTTAATGTAGTTGCGTATCGTCACGAAAGTCTGTTTTATGCACGGAGATTGCATTTTGTTTCAAAGTTTACATTTCCCTTTCATTGGTGGCAAAAATTAGCAAGATATGTGTCAATTACGAATCTCAAAAAAGGTGAAAATGTTTTACCTCACCACATTATTCATTTAGGTTGTCCATAGCATTACTCATCGATGTGTCGAGTTTCAAATATCGAATACCCCGGACGATCGATCATTACGCATCGTATTCCAAAGAGCAGGTACCATCCTATTTGTTCTTAATTTTTTTACAATATTGATACACTCATTGAATATAGTTTTTCTTTGAACTGATGAAAACAGATCGACATTTCAACAAAAAAAGACATAGAAGGGTATTATGTTATTTCACGATCTATTCGGAGGGAAGCTTAGCTTTGATATTAATATCTAATACAGAAATGTTTCAGTTATATGATAAGGTAATATGCATCACGTACAGATTTAGTTTCATTTACACTTTGAAAAATAATTGCGGCTATTAAAAATTATTCTCACAGACTTGCAGATTTATGACACTTGAAATGTTGAATATTTTGTAACAAAACAATGGATTACTATTCAAAGATCACGATGAACAAAAAATGAATATATTTACTGTTTTATTTTCTACACACATTTATTTCTTCTGCACCCGGATATAAATTTCGTAAATAATTTCAACCCTTTATCTGCGTTGAATTGAGTTGAAACTTTTCACAATCGTATATCGTGGAGTATTATATAGGAGCCAACTATAAAAACCTCACATACTTCTGTATTATTTTTTTTCCGCTTTATGGTTAGCGTTGTCGTTTACAAGTCATAAAATAAACCATTCAACTTTCAATATTTCAAGGGCCATTGAGTCTGCTATAGGTTATATAAATTACTACTTTTAAGCTTTGAATTCAAAAATCTGTACAAAACTATGAATGGTACATTAAGCAAACGAAATTTGAAAAGAAGAATCGTTTTTGAAGTGATATGAAAATTATAATTTGGAGAAGAAATTAAGGTGTTTCTGGAGCGCTACGATGTCTGGTAGCAATAAATTCTTATCTATTTATATATTTGTACTATTTTATTAACATGTACATCAAGAAATTAGATATTATTTTTGACTCAATTTTCAAATAAAAACATGTTTATTAAGAGTTATGATACATTAATACGTTTATATTATAGCGTGACTTATATTTCCATTTATTTTCACTTGTATTAATTTAAGATCAGGCTGTGAGCGTAACTACTTTACTAATCAGATAAAATGTAAAAATTTTAGTTTTATGATTATCAAATATTATTTATCTCTGGAAGAATTTGACTCTAAATAGAACGGGACGGATCCAAGTTTCAGACATGTGACTTTCACCTCTGGACGGAACTACGTAACTTTCCTTTGCCTCTCAGTGACTAACTCGAAAGCTGCGTGACCGCCATACAACTGGACAGCTTCCCCCAAAAAACCTCAAAGTTTCAACTTTGTCCAGAAACTCTACGGACATTTCAGCGCGTAATAACGATTCTAAAACGAAGCAGTCGCATTTACCCTTGAGCACTGTCAATCATCCACTTGCAGTTTTTCTGCAACAAAACTTTTCACTGTACGGATGCTTCAGGATATATTTAATAATAATTATCACATTAGGAAAAGTGGAGACTTAAGGATTGAAAGCAAAATGAAAACTAGTTAAAGAACTTTCGTGGTTTACAATTTCCGAAGAATATATTATTAATTCATTCCGTGAAATAAAAAAACTTAGTATGCGCTTTCGGTTAGTTTAAAACGTATTGTTGCAATTTTCACTTGCAGCAGATTACTGTTGTCTCACTCAAATAGGAATGTACAACGGAAATCGTATCGGATTCAGATTTGACGAATTGGAAAATAACATCAAGCGAATGATTGATTGCGGGTTGTGGCACGTGAACATCAGTTAGTCATTAGGGCCTTTGTTTAATTGAGGACGGACAGAAATTATTATAATCGTGCTTTTGTTCTGTCATCGGACAGTATTATAATTCATTTAAATCTAAATACTTTTAACGAAAAAAGCCGCGTAATTTATTTTTGAAATGAAGAAAGAGAAGATTCCGTTTCAAATTAGAAATTCTAAACATTATGTGAAATAGGAATAATACAGGCTTAAACTCCCGAAGAAAAGTATGAATTTGGTGACATTGATTACATAAAAAAATTAAAGTAACAAAGTATTTTTGGTAACAGGTTACATGAGGAGATCCAGAAACCGGCAACACCCCTTTAATAGCGTATGAAGGTAATTTGAAAGGGTGTATGCGGAACGGAGAGGAAGGCAGCCTAGTGTTGACTAAGCCTCTCGGGTTTTAGTTTAAGTATCCTACTAGTAGTACCTCGCCTGTGAAATAACTGCTTAGACATATGAAGAGTCAAAGACAATACTGTGCGATACAAAAGATTATTTATATGCAGAAAAACTTGCAGTCCACGACATTAATTATTCACGTGTGTATATGGATTTAACCATTTAAAAAGTAAGGTTGTTTTATTAATTATTTAAATTTAATGTATTTTCTAATTTTAACGAAATATTTTGAACTCAAAATTATAATTGGTTTTTAAAACTTCGTCTAGTTACCTGAGGAAGTCCTCAGAGATGGACGAATCGTTGTAGATGTTTAAAATAAATACTAATATTGTTAGCTGACAAATTGGCTGTTTTTTAATTTATATTTGAAGGTAATGTCAGTTTATATATTCGTTACAAATTATTAATATCTAATTTGTTTGGGGTAACAGACAACTTGAGGGTGATCTAGTAACCCCTTTAATAGCATAGAACGCGAATTGAAAAGGGGCGTAAGAGATGATTAATTTTGGGGAAAAGGCTACATGAGGGTGATCCTGAAACCGGAATTTCCCCTACTTAAGCCACCCTAAGGATTTAAGAACAAAGATCATTGACTATTCTTGAATGTATGACTTTTGTTCTCATATCCTTCAGTTGGTTAGTAATATTAACAAGTGCAACATTTGATGGTAAAAACGTCTGAAGTTTAAAATTTTTTGTTAATTGTCTATTATACGAGTCGTTAATTATTAATTTATATAGTATATATAAATTATATAAAACAAGTATGTAAGATATATGTTAGTGATCTAGGTTAATCTAGTTCATCAAGAGAGTGGAAAATTAGTTATTTAGAATTGTTTACACTTGTATTGCAAGTACTTTGGAACACTAAAAGAATTATGTAATTTACAAAAGCAGCCTCATAGATCATTACCGGATGTATGTTATATTATCCTGAAACTTTCTCCGCGACTCGTAAAATAGAGAAGATTAATGTATCCATCCGTTGTAATCTAGATAAATGCATAGCCTCGTCGTGCCAAGTTACATGAAGAAAATTGAACATGCATATTAGAACAGCCAACGTTTCCGAGCGAGGTAAGTTGTTTTTTGCCCCGCAGCTTTTACTGCGTTTCTCCGACGATTTTTCTTCTATTGTAAATTGTCAGTTAGACTGCGTCACAAATTCCTCGCGCCGGCTGAGAGAGCTCGGGCTTGTTAGTCGAGATGCAAATTGAATTTTCGGAGGCGGAAACTTTGTCGCAAACGGCAAAGATGGATTGCTGCTCGCAACAGCCGAAACGCAGACGTTCTGTCCGGAGACTGGGCTGCCATAAAACAGCACTTTTGCCGGTGAGGAGTTACAACAATGGCTTTGCCGCGGCGGCATACACTTGTAGTCGACGAAGAAATAACACCCCTATAGCGCAACTGCTCCCGACAGCTGCAGGTTAAATAAAGCTCCACGGCACAATGCTTGTCCTCCGCAAACTTTCGGACGAAGATAAATTGAAATTGCTCCGAATGCTTCACAGAGAACTTAACGAAACCGTATAGAAGTGTGTCGTTCCTGAAGGGAAATTCAATAATGATGTTGAGTGCGCAACAATGAAAGCAGTTACCGTCACCTAACAGTCGTCTCTCAAGAAATTTCTGGTTTTTAAGTTCGTCCTCTTTGCACTATTTCAAACTCCTATCTCAAAGGTGACCAAACTTTTGCATACCAAGCGCCAATTTTTTGACAAACGAGATCAGATGCATATTTTGAAGCGTCATACTTCATGGGTGGAGGTCGGTAAGTAGATATAAGCTTAGAATTTTCTTCGCTTAGGAGAAGAAATGGAATAACTTTGACGCGGTGAAATTAATTAATTAACGAAGCACTAATTTACAAAACTCAATAATGATGTTCCTGTACGAGAGGGTGATTGCTTCATGAAGCTCGTTTGCTGAAGATAACTCTGGACTACAGTTGGCACTGAGAGCAAAATCGGCTTGGAACTGTCTACTCTTTCTGTTTGCCACAAGAACTGTTATTATATTCATCTATTTCTAACTTATAGATATTCATTGTATTTATTTATAATACATAACTAACTGAGAAATGTTTCTTAAATAAAAACAGGCTCAAGAATGCAATGGGACACTTTTAATCGTCCAAAACGTCACGTTTGGCTCATGCTCCACGGATTGGCCACCTTTGATGTACACCTTCCTGTTGAACGTTTTCTATTGTTTAGATGTTTTCTTGTATTGAAGCCGCGAACTTGAAAATTATTCGCAAATATTAGACTATTTGTATTGGTTTATTTTTTGGGTTACTGGATGATCAGAAACTGGCAAATTCCCCTTTGAAAGCATAGGAAAGGAATTGAAAATGGAGGATGAGGAAGGGTAAGAAAGCAGCCAGGACCTCACCGATTCGATCCTGGCGCAACCAAATAATTTTTAATGTAACGTGTAAAATTTATACTCTCTTAGGGAACCTGGCAAATTTTAACTCCAATACTCCATACTTTTTTCACTCTGTTATTGCACCAGAACTTTTAAACTCTCTTCAGATACCGTGCTTGTTTAATGTACTAGGTGAATTATTGATTTGGTGAAGGTACTGGTTAATTTGAAGCTGGAATAGGTAGGGGTGTACCGGAGCTTACAAAGATATAGAAGAATGCTGCAAATCAGATGGTGGATAGAGTAACTAACAAGGAAGCTCTAAACAGAATAGGGAGAGAGAGAGAACAATTTGGAGGACTTTGACAAAGAGAAGTGATAGATTAATAATTCACGTTTTGAGACACGACGGTCTTGTAAAATTAGTATTAGAGGGAAGTATGTCGGATACGAACAGACGAGGAAGGCCATGGATGGACTACGCTAAACAGAGGACAGGGATGATGGATTTGGTAGCATTGTCTGTAAATTCTTGCGCAGAATAGGCTTGCATGAAGGGTTGCATCAGATCAGTCTTAGGACTGAATACCAAAACAACAATAACCAAGACATTACAGTCTGATTGCTTATCTAGAAACGTTTTGTCTAAATTATGAAGGAAATTAATTAAGGAAAACTACAATCGTGTAAAATGTAATTATTTAAACTTAATAACCATTTCTAACCAGAATCAGCTGGCGGATACAGATAATATTTATTTTTAATATAGCTTATTTGGGTTATATTAATGTGTTCACATTAGTTCCATTAGGACACTATTTAGTTACACCAACTTTGCAGTTATCTGAGCTGTGCTACAGTTCGATCACCAATACTTGGATATTGTATAGCTTCTGGAGTCGTGTACGGTTTATGGCGCTGAAACGGAGGTTGAAGATAAATTTAAATGTAAAATCGATTTCAGCACTGAAAGTGGGAGTCAGAGCGCAGTCTTAAGCAAAATATATTGCTTGACCATTTATTCCAAACCCTGTAATTCCTTTTTCTCTTTTAGCTACAGGGAACAGGATATTCTTGAAACGAAATCGTATTAATTTAGATAATTGTATTATAACTCTGGCTCTTTTGTTATCCATTCATTCAGCAAATTAATTTGCTCAAAGTATCTAGTGCTCCATACTACGTTTTTATATCCAGTAACGGCTTTTTAAAAAAATGTTTCTCTAGTAGGAATTTATTCAGGACTGTAAATTGCGAATCATTAATAAATATAAATCTGAAGTCAAACAATTTTACAGAAAGTGTTTTAATATACCTTCGTTGTCATCATCACAGAAGCTTTCGGCTATCTGCCATAGTCATCTTATAATTTGTATTACGTCTACAAACTGACTGACATAGGAGGAGCATAAATACAAATTATAAAATGACTATGGCAAATAGCCGAAAGCTTCTGTGTTGATAACAACGACAGTATATTAAAATACTGTCTGTAAAATTGTTGGAATTCAGGTTATATTAATTAAAACGTATATTATGTCAAAATAATTGGAACAAATTCTTTAAAATTTTTAAAGCTTTATTTCCGCTCTGTGTAGTTTGATCGAGTTGAATGAAGAGAAATTACTAGTCTGAAATTATTGGTTCTGTTTCATAGCTGTAATTTAAATTAAAGATCATAAAATGCTAACCAATACGCTTTAAGTTCTGGAAATGACATATTCAACTACAGAAAGTCCGACGTATAACGTTTTTTTTTATAAATTTGTTTACTGATTCGTGCTTTTCGTCTTGAAAGCCAATTTATAGAGGATCGTAGATTTCATTAGGGAATATATTTAAAAATGCTGAGGTGCAATATGGACCGCAATTTTTGATTGAAACAGGAAAACTGGGAGCAAGTAAGGTTCATGGCCTTTGTTAAAAAAGATATTCAGAAGATATAGGTCGGAGTGTGTGCAAGCAAAATTCGTGCTTTGCCGATTCAGTCAATTGGATCGCTGCCACAAAGTCTCCATTAGTTAACTCGGGAGCCAAATGCACTCTTTTCATTTTTCCCCTCGTCTAATACGTCGGTTGAATCGGAAACTTGTTTAATTCCCGGCTTGTCGCCGAAGGCTCACCACAAGGAAGCACTCACATTAATTGAGAACGTCTCTCTCATACACGCGACGTTTTAACGAGTTTCCCAGTTACCCGTGTCTTTGCCAAGATTTCTTGGTCCAGTTTCAAATGCAATTAAACGCACATTACGGTTGACGAAATCTTTGGCAACATTTAAGAGTACGTGGCTGATGCTTGTGCTGCTTCGTCTTATGCGATATGGTTCTTGGCAGTGTTGGGGGATTCATTTACAGTTATATTTGGAAGCGAGAATTCAGAAAGCAGAGAAAAGATTCTATAGTACCCGTACCTCAAAGAATGTACGTCGTAAAGATAATGAGGCCCAACGTGCGTTATATACGACCGCTGAATTTTTATTAGTCAAATTTATAAGCTATAAATTTTTATTATTAAAACTATTCTCCCCGTTTAATAATTTAATATTTTTACTGTGGTTAATATTGGCGTCTGTCTTGAAATTTTAGTATTGTTTTTCAATAAGCGCAGTGCTAAAACTATTATTACCTTATCGCTGTTGATATTACGTGCCTATGAAGTAAAATAAGTTTTCAGTAACAGGAATAAATAACGGATTACCCTGTTATCGACTCTTATAACCTTTTCGATCGTTGTAGAAATTTTTAAGCTATATATCATACTGAAATCAGGTACATGTACTATTGTGACGCAATGTCGGTCAGGGTTGCAACTTAATAATAAAATATATACCGGTTGAAACAGAAAATTTTGGGTACTATTAGATCCAAATTGTGAAGCTCCTTCAGTGAAATACCAATACGATTGAAGAGTAGTCTTTTAAATATCTTTTCTATCCTAACAATTTAGAAAATGATATAAAGTACTGCAGTTGCCTAAATCAGACTAACTCAAACATAATTAACTCAAATTTATAATTATTTACTACTCAGAAGATAAATTTTAAACGTACAAAATTGGCTTTCTAAAATTAAAGAAATCATCACTATGGAACTTTTGATTGGCTGCAATAATAATTTATAAAGAGACAATGTATAAATTATTTGTACATCTGAAATGAAATTCTAGGAATATGAACCTTACATAAGCAATATTTGTTTCTAAAGCTGGTAAGCATTCAGACTCATGTAAATTTTTATCGAAATAGTTTTATTAACCATTATATCGAAATTAATTCTAAAATTAAGGTTTCACTGATAATTAATTACTTATCGCTAAAGTAGTACGTAATTACTATATATATTCAGCTTGCGAAATGAAGCAAACACAAAGTATAATATTTTTACACAAAGAAATGAATGGAAGAAGTTATGAAATAGTGTTTCTATGCCTGCACGGACATTACTCGTACTTTTATATAGATTATTTGAATTGGAAATTGTGTATTCCCGTTATAAACGTATATTGTATAATAGCCAATACGTATTTAAAAATTCAGTTTTATTTTCAATAATAGGACAGCCAATAAGTCAACAATTAATTTTGTCTCCCTTTTGAGACTTCATCAGGCATATTGAAAATATATTATAATAGATTACATATGGGTTCTATGTTACAATTTTTTATATATAAGCCTTTAATTTCTAAATTCAACAGCTTAATTGTAAGTTTAGACTTAACTAATCAAAATTACTAAATGTTAACAGATTTAGATGCTAATTCCAAAACCAAGCACCATAAATTCAAACATATTTGCATAGGGAACACTGATATTTTTTCACTGGACATAATTATAGCTTTTATAATACATTATAATAGATCAGACTTAATTAATATATATAAATTAATTAATCTGACTTAATGTTATAAATTAATGACAGAATGGATAAAAGTCAGAATTAGAAGATTTTAATTTGAATTAAAACGTTTCATTCCCAAGTTTATGAAACGCCTCAGTTCATTAATTAAATTTTCTACCGATGACGTTGCGGTCATAACATGAAATTTTAGTGTTTTAGAAATATGAACTGAAGAGGATGGTACATCTAATACAATTTAAATATCTCTATTTCAGACTTTGGCCATTCTTTGTATTTTATTTGTAATTAATATGTTTATCACTTAAAATAACCAGATATTATTTGTAAGAATAAAATAAAATTTGTACTTTAGCTACCATTGAACCACTGATATAATCCCTTTTATTCCTTTATTAATATTATTATTCGCGAAATATACAGTAGATACTGGCACTTCGTATTGTTGGGAATGCACAAGAATGATAGTACACGGATCATGAGGGCTTGAGGTATGTTTCACCAACAACGCTCTGAAGTCATTGTCTTGGAAGCAATCTTTCGCCGTCAGATGGAGAGGGAATTGTACCTGGAGTGTCCACAGATTTCCCACAGGAACAGCGCCAATAGAGGGAGGATGGTCGTAGGTATTCGCTGAAGGGAGGACTGAGTGCGTCTCAGCTATTGTTACTCCATTCTCAATTGCACCTTCGAATCGAATGTACTCGCACGTACACGCAACCGATGATCCACAATCTCAGTTCGTTGAAGGCTAAAGAACCCTGTATACAAAAATACCCGTAATAGATCCATCCTACCGTCATGCGACCTGTGTATTACTGCCTTAAATATAAACCATGTCATCAATCAATGTCACAAATACCACCTAACACAGACCAAAATTCCCACAGTGCAAAAATTACAAATCCATCTTGGACTCCCATTAATATCAAAAAGACATTATTAAGCTTTGAAAGGACAGTAAAATTTTTGCTTTAATTTAAATGTATTGTATTTTGTGTTTTAAAATTTAAAAACCAAATGGAATGAAAGCAAATAATTAATTAATGGTTAACGAACAGAAAAATGAACATTACCAGTATCTTATTTTGTAAATTCATGATTGTAAATAATAATTGTATGTAAATAACTGTCACTGTGGTCGCTAAGGACCAGGCAGTCGATGAGACCATAAATTAAAAGAAAAATATACTCATAGTGCATGTTCAACCCTTTGGATTTGAAATAATATCATGACTGTTGGTAGGGAAACAAAGGAATCTGTAATTTAATTTCTGAGTTCACACTTGTTTGGGTATTATTGATTGTAAACAATTACCTACATCTAAATTTTATGCTGATTTCCATTTTGTGATTAACAAAAAGTTTGTAATAAGTTACAGATACTTAAATAAAATATATGACGAATGAACGAAAGTTATCTCGATGATTGAAATAATTACTATAATAAATTAACACTGCACACAAAACTGTATTCGTCAAATTTAGTATTTAACCTATATAAATCAATAAAGACAGTCCATAGATAGAAACAAATATTTATTTGTTCTTTTTAATTTCATTAAAAACACATCTTTCAGACAATGCGTCCGTATTCATCTGTAAAACAAAATATCTTTTAAGCAATAAAATTATGGTTTTACATTTACTTAATACACATCAATTTAACATAATTTACTTGTTAAGTACAACTGTTTTACAGATGAATATGGGAAAATTATCTGAAAAGTTTCGTTTTTAATGTAATGGTAAGGAACAAATAAATATTAGTTTCTATCTGAGGACTGTTTTTATTGGTTTATATATGTTTGATAATTTATTTGTAATTAAACATGTGACTAGAAAATAAAAATTCACTATTGCAATTTTAAGGTAAAAGGAAACATTGAAACTTTGTACCGGTGTAATTTATTATGTAAATATAGAATGGAAAATTGACGTATGTGACTTATGGCAAAAATGTTGTAAATTTAAATATTATCAGTGATTGTCATAAATACTATCATTGATAGCCTTTTCTGATTTTCGTCGCAAGCTTCGTCTTTCCAAAATCACATTCCCTACCCCAAAAGCAGCTACAGTACAATATAATCTTTTACAAATCATTTAAATTTCACTTTAAATAAAATTGTGGATTCTGAGCTTTCCGAGGAGCATCTCAAACATCTTAATTCATAAAACTTAGTCCCGTCCGTTCTATGCTGACACTTCACAGTTACTGTTTATCTACCACAATATTTTATTACTTGCTGGAGTCCTTCAGCCTTCTGGAAATATTAAATTTATTTTGTCTTGTTTCGGTGAAACTACTTCACGATTCTCTGCTTCGATTTCTCTCATACTATGCTTTTCTCTCTCCATGGGGCATCATTCCTTACATTCGAAAACTTCGTTCTCTACCATCTTCCTGTAGATAATGTGCAATTTTATCAAGTAAAGTCATCAATAAACAATGTTATCCTATAAGGTTGAGAAATTTTCATTTTTAAATCGGACTGTAAGGGATTGGAACAATTTACCTGCAGAAGTTTTCGAAACATTCCCTGCCAATAGCAACGTGTTTCAGGGAGGAATTAGAAAGTGTAGTGAAGTGCAAGTGTAGTGTAGTGCGACGAAACAATATATGAATAATGGGTACTTTTTATCTTTTTTTTGTTAGGATTTAATTTATATTATATTAGTGTAATTATTATTTGTAACATATTTTTAAGTTTATTTTTTTGTAACTGCCACCGAGTGCTACTCAATTGCAGTATTAATAAATTCATTCATTCATTCAACCGCTTAAGACGCGAGCCTACGCTGATTTTGTCATTGGCAAGCTTCGTAATATTTAATTTTGAAAAGTCTTCAAATTTAAAATAAAGTTCAGGTATATTTAACCTCATTATATAGCTTCCATTCTACAGGCAATTAATGCATCTGGAAAAGACAATTCCAGTGTTCCTGTTGGTGCATGTGTGAGACAGCAATCTCAGATTTCCTCAGCTTCAGTTATGCTTGTTCAATTGTTTAATTTAAAAACTCCCAATTAATTGCAGGCACCAAATGTGCTTAGCGAGGAGAAACGGGGCCGTTTCTTTGAACACAAAAATGGTAAAAGGGTGTAAGAAAACGCTTGGGGCAGCGAGAAACTGTTTTAGTGTCGGCAGAGGGATTTTCTCGAGAAGAATAAACAGAGAGGAGCCGGAACGTTTCAACGATATGCGCGCCCACAATTCCTCCGAAAACTCAATTATACGTGATAAAGTTCTGTGGTTCTATTCCCTTCTTAATCTGCAATGTGCAAATGCGTTGCGTGCGATCGTGTATAATTGAGTTTCGAGGCGTCGCGTTCCGTTTAATTGAACATGACGAGAACAAACTCCATGTGTTTGTAGAGTTTGCGTTGTGTATTCATCGTCTGAAAGCTCTAGGCTATTTGAAAGCCACTTTCAAATGGCTAAAGGTTCTCATGGCATTATGAAAGGAAAAAATTCGTCTCCAGAAACATTCAAAAATATTTAATATCAAAATGGTTTCACAAGCGAAGTGAAAATAAAATGGTAGTTTATCTATTCCTTTAATAATAAGCCAATGCACATTATGTGAAACCAAAGAAGTAAGAAACTGTCTCTCTGCTTTGACAAAATAAATTCAACAATACCTTAAGAGAGCGACACTTCCTGTTTTCACCTTTCGTAACAAACAACGGAAGTTAATCTAAAAATTTCGCAAATTCTGATACAGTTAATTATTCTAAAATATTATGTGGTAATGAGCTTCGTGTACAACAATAACAAAATAATTATGAAACCAATAATTATTAGAATTTGGATCGATGCTGCTAATTCAGAAAGTCAAGGATGAAATTCGCTAAGCAGATCAGGGAGGATGTGGAATGTTGTTGTTATGCGAAAATGAAAAGGCTTGCACAAGATAGGTTAGCACGGAGGGTTGCATCAGACCAGACTAACGACTGAACGCCAAAACAAAAATCATAACCAGAAGAATTTAAGTTCATGTTCCCATATATAGAATGGCAGAGAAGTACCTAAATATAAAGCATTAAAAATGACATTTATGTTCACTGATTTAAAGTATGTAATAAGTCTATAATTAAATAATGTAGATATTTTTACAAAAACAATTAAAATGAAATTGTATGAAAACGGGGAAAATTCCGCTCGGAAAGAACCACAATCCTGGCTTATCACAAGCTATTTGATATTCTGGAACTATAACTATAGTCTATTAGCTTCTCTTCTTAATATCTTCTATTAGTTACTCTTCTTAAATGTCTCTGAGTCACGGTGATTGAATGGACATCCCTAATGACTTTAATTGTAAATAGGACGTAAAATTGAACTAAAAAGTAATGAATTTGGTCTTAAGAATCTCTGAAACTTTTCTGTAGCTATTTAAAATTTTCCTTACTTTTATAGAAACGGAATATGAAGACCTTCTTTCACTTACATCTGCGGTGGATTGCTTTGAAGGAAAACGGAAATGAGGTTAGATGGTCTTATCAACCCGAGCATTTAACGAGCTTCATGGAACAACGCATTTAATGGATATGCCACAAACATCAGACTGCAGATCTAAACTTGACGGAATGATAAATGTTGTTAGATATTAAATAAAATGATTTCTAAAGGGAACTGTTAAATAATTTAAAAACGATATAACATGTTCGTAATTTTATAAAACAAGATATAATTAATAATGTAAATATTTTAATACTTATAAATAATTATATTTATCTCATTTTAATTTAATTATGAAAGAACAAATCTGTCAATTTTTTGGACATTATGAACAAGAGTAAAAGTTATTATATTTAAATAAAATAATTTTTTTCACTGTCTATTGTACCTATGTTTTTGAACCTGTTAAGGAACTAAATATAAAAAAATGGCAAGTTCACTTGTACATGTCACAGTAAATTGTTTCTTGTAATATAATTTTTATTAACATATTCAAGAGATGTTGATGGTTTTTATATTATGATTAATAATGAAATGCAAGTAAATTTAACTATGAATAGATATTAACATTTTTACTAGCTGTTTTGTACGTTTAGTTATGGTTAATAATTATTATTACTAATAATGTGTGATACTGTGGATAAGGGAATATTAAATATTATACTTTGACAGTGAAGTCTACTGCTAATATACATAAAATTAATATTTGGGCACAAAAATAATAAACTTCTTATTAAAATTAATTTTTTCTTCGTTATATTTTTTAATTTGAATATTGGAAATTAAGGAAAGTATATCAGAAAAGGTTCGTATGACCTTTACGTGTAGTAAATATGTCAGCAGACTATGTTTTTAACTTTAATTCGTATTTCGCATTGAGGCTTGTGAAAGATCTATGATGAATCACAATGTCATCATTCACTAATAAACATTTCTGAAACTTTTTAAACGAAACGCACGAGCAAATAAATTATATATTTAAGATATATTTTCAAATACAAAATGTCATAAAACTTTAGTTTGACAAATCATATTTTGGATTACTTTAATGGTATCATCATTGGAAACTGTATCATAAATTGACAAATGTTTTATCATGACGCAATTTCCGGTCACGGTCCTAAGTTTTCTGAATTGATGCGTACATTGAAACATATTCGTGTTGAAATTAATTTATTTTATGATTCGTGGAACCGCGAGCACTACAGAAAAAAGAATGAGGGCTTATAACTTCAAAGATTTTGCACAATGGAAAATAAAATCTGTAATATTAAGTTTAAAGTCGCTTCGACAGCTAGGTCATTAGCAGCTACATATAAATTTTACATAGGTTTAATGAACAACTTTTATAATTACAAAACATTGGATAAATGTACTTCAATGAGGAATTCAAAAAGAGCTTCGGGGTTTATGTAGATATCCTCTGCGGTGGTGAATTGCGCAATGGTGGTAAAAGAAATATTTTTCTTTAACATTAATACAAGTTTGGATTGAATTTACGTCGTGTTTTGCTGTTGGTATAAATTTTTCATCACTTTGCATAGGATAAGCCTGTAATTTCATAGTTGAAATTTATTAATAAAGGCACCATCACAAATACAACTCATCGGAACGAGATATTTGAATATAAAATGTATTTAGTAATGTTTCAGTTTTAAGAATCTGTTCATTTCTGGTAAGGTTTCAGTTTGTGAATTTTCAATTAAACGTCAAAAATATTTATATGCAGTGGATTCATTTAAAATAGCAAAACGCCAACTAATTGAGGGAATATTGCTGTAACAAAGAGCCTGTTCTTGTGCGTGGCGTATATTGCAACACCATGCACCTTTGCAGGGCTGAGGTTTTAATTTCACTGGGCAAGGAATCCACGTAGCACTCTTAGGAAAGACCCTCTAACGAAACGTGACATTCCTTTCTGTCCTGCGAATTGCGTTGGAAATTATGCAGACATTACGGAGATTCTGAGGAACAATCAACTGCGAATTGTGCAGGTAATTTGCAAGGCGCAAGTCGACAAATTGCGTCGCCAGCTGGGAAGGGGGATCCACGCCGTCTCTGCTTTACGGCGACCTCGTCGCTGCAATCTCTATGGCGCATTAAGCCGTGTCAATATCACCTTAATGGCTTCTTCAGCGCGTCGAGCAGTTCTTATTAACCACTGCACTTTATGGCCCACGTCTGCAGATGCTGCAAAACTTATTAGCATCGCCGTAATGGGCGATTATTACTGAAATTAACCTCGTTGAACTCTTATTATGCCTCGGATAATATTAAACCTCTTGGAAAAGCCACGGACTACGCTCGTGTGGTGATTTGTGAGTCCTTTAGTTATGAAAGTTCTTTCCTACACTTTTGCTTTAAAATATAGACTGAGAACCCACCCTTTATATCCTCAAGACTATTAAAAAGATAGATATGAAGCATGAACATATAAATTACTCAAGTATACGCTACATTGTATACTTCAGGTATCTCTGAACTGACTTCACTGCCACATTCCTGTTTATATATGGTAATGTATAAGTATCGCAAGTGAAATTAATTTTACTTTCCCTTATTTATGCAACTATCCACATCAATTTCTATTTATTAAATTTAGTTTTTTACGCTTCGAAATCAGACGCATTACAAACTGAGTAGACAGAATTATTCTAATTGATAAAACTGACAAAGCATAGATTCTGAAATTGTTCATTATTATGTACGACACAATTCCTATATAGGAAAATTTTCTCTAAGTCGCTGTTGCAAGAACGACTGTAGTTATAGTTTTACAAATGCTAAGATGGATGCTGTATCGAAACTGAGGAGCGGTGAGATTGTGATGGGACGCTGAAGGTGTGACATCACACTGAGGTGTTTACAAGTAAGGGGCGTGGACAAGATCCATAAATACACTTATCCGCAGGACATCTCTGTGTGAGATTCACCAAAGCATCTGTTGTCAAATGAAAATTCTTAAACCGTTAGTGATGTTCAGCGTTAACGTGGAACGTGTTTGAGCTATTGTAAAGCGAGATTTGGAGACGTTTTTCTAGGGCGACTAAAGTTCGAGAATCATCCTGGTTCCGGCCGTCTTGCTGACAAGTATTGTATTTGTATTTGCTAATAATCTACAATTGGGCGCAAGCCCGGTGGCAGATACATAATTAAATATACATAATTATAAACTAAAGAAAGATAAACATGTTCTGTGGATGCCCTGAAAGAGAAAAGAGAAACACTTCACTTCACTTTAGTTATTTATATTCGGAAACACATTTATATTAAAAAATATCCACTTCACTTCACACGTTTTTTCAGATTTGACCTAAATTTATTTTCTTGAAGAGGATTTCCTCCAAACACCCCCACAGGTAAATTATTCCAGTCCTATTTAGGAATGAGAATTTGCCAACATCTGTTTTTTGTTTTCTATATTTCACTTTGAATTGGTGATCCCATCTACCTATATAACTGGGCTTTTGCATTTTGTAGCTAATTCAAATCCATGGTTTTTGCCCCGTATAAGCTTTGAATAGCAAATGCAGTCTTGCTTTCTCCCTCCTTTCTGACAATACCTCCCAACCTAGCTGTTTTACTTTTTCCTTCCTATGACCTGGCCCTACTTGCACAAAATTAGCAGCCCTTTTCTGAACTTTCTCTAATGATTCTATTTGATTAATTCTATAAGGATCCCAACAAGCCGCCCCATATTCCAAAATTGGTCTAACTAGAGATAAGTATGCCACCTCCTTTGTTTTTGAACTTCCCTTTTTTAAGTTCCTCATAATGAAATGTAAGGAATTCCACGCTTTTCGGGCCGTGAAATTCACTTGTTCCTCCCACCCAAGTCTGTTGTTGAAATATATCCCCAGATATTTGCAGCTCGTTACCCTTGGAATTAGTTCCCCACCTATTCTATATTCTGTCTCATTTAACAACGTGCGTTTAGTAAACGAGATTGAGCTGCTTTTCTTTCCATTAATTTTCATTTTATTTTCCAGAGCCCAGCTATTAACTTTATCTAGATCTTCTTGTAATAATAAAGTGTCTTCCTCGTTTATCTTTCTGTATATGTGTGAGATGACACCTAAAACTCAGATTCTACGAGCGTTTGTGTTAAGGTCTCACGTGAAAAGCATGTACGTATGCATAGCCATACGTTAATTCTTATTTTTATTTCACCTAACACTAAAGTTTGAATTTTGTTCATTAAATTGAAGATAAGCTATGTCAAAGCGATATGTCCTCCCACAATTGTAGATACTTTGCATTGAAATTTATTCTTGTTCGTTTCTTTTATTTGAAACACACACAAACGCTTACATCGTGCCTTCCCGTAATTGTATTCAATTTTCCTTAATTATTTGCTGTATTGATCAATCACCTTCCATTTATTATCCGCATTCAGAGGGTATTCGCGATCACGCAGTTAGCACAGAAAATTAGATTAGCAATTATTCAGAGGAAATTGTTGCAGAGTATCCGTGTATATCCTTCAGAATAATAGGAAAGCAATGATTAATATCAATATAAATTTGTATTTAATATAAATGTTTCACTATAACATGATTGTTTATTATTTTCTTGTTTTGCCCAGACGTACGCAAAATGAAACTAGATCAGCCAGATTCAATCATTTTACTATAACGGATGGTTCATTTTATCTGTATTAGGATAAATTTTCCTGTTTAATAATTTTGTAAATGATTCCCAACAATTTATTCAAACGCCCTAAAATTATTTACGTTATTACATATGTGTCAGCGTTCTATAAGAAAGTGTGCAAGATTGTAATATGATATATTAATGTTGTTGTTAGAAACATACATAAAATTCTTATAAATATAGTTAGTCTTCTATAATAAAATATTATATTAATTTAAAACATTTAAATAGTTATTATTTTGCCTGAGGCAAAATGCTTACAAATTCAATTCTCTAAAAAATTATTTTCAAAGCAATGAAACATTGAATAATTATTCGAATAGACAGTGCTAGGGTTCCTAATAGGTAAACAATTTTTTATAACAATTAGGCACCCATTTAGATTTTTTACACTAATTTATGAGCCTGTAAAAATGGAAACCGACATTTGATGCCATAAACTCGGACAGTACTTGAGTTGTACGGAGAGAAAGAGCAAGCACCACGATGCCTTGCTGCTCTTGTTTATTACGTCGGCAACAGCGCGGGGAAATGGACGTCTAGTTCATAAGGAGCAACACATCAAGGGAAAATGAAATGATACTTTGCCAAGGTCCAGATATTTGATGTAGAAGCTGACGAGGGTGGAAGAATCCCTTCCAGAGCTAAAGTTCCTAGCGTAACTCAATCTGAGAGCTGGAGATTTATGTAACACAGCGGACATCGGAAGGTGGACTATGCTAATAACACGAAAATATGACAAGAAGTGCTACAGAAATAATAAAAATCTTTCATATGAGACAAGAAGATAAAAGAAGAAAATAAGATGGGCGCATATTAGGGAATTGAATCATAAAATAATTATTTGTTACATAGAAGAGATTCATGAGCTACAAGTAGTAACAAATACTATCAGAAAATTTGAGTCCATAAAAATGTAAACGATCTTATACGGAAGTATGACGGTTTAATTGTTCTTCCAACGCCCTTAAACATTTATCAACATGATACTATTTTGTTCATTCAAAATAGTTAAGAACCAATTACCGAAACATCAACGACTCAGCCTAGTACAAACGGTTACTTATATACTGTCATAATTAATAGTTTCAACCCTACAGTTTAATTTTAATAATAAATACCATGCACGTGACGACTAAGATGTTTTCTTGATGATACAGAACTTCTCGCCGAAATGTACTGTAATGATTTTTATATCTCGCAGTTAGGTGAATCACCGGGTAGGATCCTTAAACCACAGCCTGGAGACCCTAGGTTACTGGGGTCGAAGACCTTGGGCATATGACAAGAGTTGTCCGCTGATTCCATTGGATTAGTCGGCCAACTGCCTCTAGAAATTTGTGGAGACATGGAGAAGGGAATGCTGCGACCCCACAGCAGACTCGTCTCTCGTCATTTCGGAAGGACGTGAGAATAGTACCCAATGCCCGACGTACCTGGTGCAGGTTTTCTAGGGTTTTCTCTGCATCTCTTTAGGTGAAACACCGGGTAGGATCCTGAAACCATAGCCCGGGGGCCCTAGTTAACAACTTGGCTACCTTGCTCTACCTTCCACATCCCCCCTTTTCAATTCCCTTCCTATGCTATTAAAGGGGAGTTACCTGTTTCAGGATCACCCTCATGTAGCCGATTAACCCCCCAAAAAAGTCATAACACGCCACGTATTCCAAATTAAATTTCTAGTCTTTTCTCAGGGTTAATAAGGGGTTTTACTTGCAACCAAATAAACTACTCAGCTACCAAATGAATTTTCACAAATAAAGTAAACAAGTTTTAATGAACCGCCACAGTTTGGCACACTATATAAATCAAATTTTTTTTTGCCTTAGTCAAGTGATAGTTATTTAATATACACTGCTATAGGCTTCATACAAAACTAGTTTCATCAATCTCTGCTGTTTGAGACTCGTCTCTTTTCTTATAATTTTCTGTCAAATCAATTAAACTTCGTTACAATATCCGCCTTCTGTTTTCCAGAGACGATACACCTCTCCGCAAAAGGTGATATCCTTTCTTCTTCCGTCGTAGCAAAGATGTGTTTCCTTTGTAGTCATACTATAGTACTATCTCGTTGAATAACTCGTTGCTAATCATATACACCAACTTTTCATAATGCAACTAAGTTGACCTTCAAAAGCTCAAGAAAACTTCCGAGTTTCTTTATAGCTTTAATTTTACAGAACCAGTGGGCGTTTGCTTGCAACAACCATTAGGAAGTTTTAAAACTATAGCTCACACACAGTGGGAGAAGAACTACTTATTTATTCGACCTGGAGAAGAATTCTCACTCAACAAGTGCCATAAACTCCGCTGTTGTTGCGGGTAAATTTGCATGTTAATTGCGTAACTTTGGGAGGAACGTGTCTCGCAGAATTCTTTGCTGATTGGCGTACGGGAAGGGGATGCTGAGAGGGTAGGTGGTGCAATTCCGTGATGCGCACAACCCTCGGGCCAAGGTGGTTGTTTTCTTGTCCGCGGGACGTGACGTAATTACAGGATGGATGAGTGCCGCCATATTGTATTTGTGTGGCGCGGGATTCGGGACGCCCCACGACGGTGTGGTGTGGTTCCCAGTGGGCGGGAGCGGGGGTGGGTGTTTACTCGTCGCAGACGGGGGAGGGGATCGCCGCCCCGCATGCCACGGAATGCTTACAAAACAGGCGAGGCTCTTGCAGCAGCAGATAATGCGGCCCTCCGTCCTGGATTAACGATCGAGTCGCCTGTAAATGCGCAAAAGGGAGTGAAGGAGGAAAAAAAAGGAATCACAGCGTGGAAGAACAAAGGAAAACACGGAGAACCGTTATAGTAAGCGATTACGAGGGCGGCATGAACACGGCCCTATCATTCCCGGAATTGCGCCGACGAAAATGTAATTTTTGAACGACTCAGATTATTGCGTTGTTCATTTGTGTGTAGCGATGCTAAGTTTCCCGCAATGGCGAGAGGAATTTGTTAAGTGTCCATTGTCTGCCGCACTCTTGCGCGATTTTACGAATAATGGAAACAAAGCCTGAACAACTTACAGTTTAAATGTAAAACTCTACGTCAACTATAAGATTTGTAAGCACTATTCGGTTCTTTATCGATAAAAAAATTACAGATTTAGACTTTAAATAATCGAAAACATGAACATACTACTCAAGAAAGTTATGCGGTAATTTTGCATTTAAGTTTTATGATATCGTGGAATTAAATTATATGAAAAAAATGTTTCCCGGCAAGGAAATTGAATCCAAAATCGTGGCAGCTACAAATTTGCTGGATGCATTAAAATTACGATCCCTTGTTGCATCAATTATTCATTTGTTTACACCAGAATAGAATCAAAGTTATCGAAAATATAAGTTAAATAAAAAATGTAATGATATTGTAATGAGTGTATGTGGCAATTGCTATTGATTATTTGATCAGTGGCTGAGAAATTCCCCACTGGAGACGTGCACTGGACATCAACAAGCACAGACGACAGTAAGGAGCCAATAAGCGAACCGGGCGTGTCTAATCCACAGTTTTGTGGATTAAGGAACTTATATTTGAGCCCAGTTAATTGACACCGGGTAATTTGAAGGGCACACCTCCCTACACAATAATATGAAAATTTAAATTCAGTAAATAATTTATAATGTTATCTAGTGTATCATTAATACACTCGTTATTAAGTGTTTTAATAGCTGTATTTTGATTCAGTTCAGTTTATATTCTGAAAAAAAATTATAAAAAAGCATTTTAAGTCAAACATATTTTTTCTGTCATTAAGTTTAATCATAAATAAATATACGTGAAAATAAGTCAGCAAAAAATTGTTAGTATTTAATTAATATAAATAAAACGTTTCATCCAACTTTGTGAACTTCTTCAGGTAAATTTTCAAATGGATGAACAATTTTCATTATGAGAAATTTGGCGACGAGGACAATATCACGCTACGGTTACGGCAAAAGATATTTATTTTCTGACTTATTTGGTCGTACTTTTATTTATTTATTATTAAAACACGTAAAGATTATTTTATTCATAAGAGTATTTTTTTAAAAAAATCGCCGATTTTTAGAAGAACTGGTCTACATTATAATTTTTCTTTCACGTGTATTGATAGATATTATATATATATATATATATATATATCTAAATGATGTGTCTACGAGAATTATAAATTTGAAATTAATATTTTTAATTGTTATAAAACCTTTGGAATTATCTTATGGTATATATAAAATTTTCCATCAGGTGAACAGTAACAATTAGTAGGTGATAAATGTCCAAAACCTCTAATTAAGAACTCATTAGCATCACCTAATAGTGGGACGACATAACTATTGGTGTTTTTATACTTTATTATTGATAGAGAAGTAGCCGCCTCACACCAAGATCGTGAGGATCGGCGGTGAGCGGAATATCCCTCTGAGCTGCCGCCTCTCGTTTCGATATTTGCATACTGAAGTTATTAACCGCTTTGCCAGGCTCCAATCAATACGAAATTCAGCCTTCTCATCGGCCCAGAATTTACACTACCCGGGCACAAACTTCGTGTCTGCAGAGTTTAATTACGTGATATACGGTAAATACCGAATTTGTTACGTATTTGGTAGATTTTGGAGACTTTTCCTTCTAGTTCGTTGTAGCTTACAACTCATGAAATTAATTACATACGTAATAATTATTAAATAGCATTTGCTGCTAATACTCCTAAATATATTTCTTTAAAATTAATATAGTCTATTTATTTACTAAACTAATAGACGCGTTGATACTCAGGGTGTGAAGTTTCGAGTCACGACGTTTTTCAATTTAAATTCGTAATTAGTTTGCGCGCAATATTTACATGTCTGTGGTTCATAAAAAATCTTTGCGTGACGAAACTAATATGATCGTGGAATCGAAACAAATTGAGTACGTTTCTTATCGATGGAATAGTTGTTTAATATTAAATTAGTGGCGAATTTTAAAATCCAATGAAATGTTTGATTACCCTCAAGGCTTGTGTCAATTTTGCATATATTTAAATAAGTATTAGTAAACTAATAAGTGAAACAAAATGAATGTGTTTCATGGTTTCTGTTAACAAAGAATAAATGTTTTTAAATTTATAAATGAGTCCAAAAAAGTCAGAAAATCAATTTAATTAGTAAATGCAGCACGAGAGAGGGGCGGCGGGCAGAGAGAGAGAGCGAACATTCTTACTCCCTCTAATGTTGCAAACGTATGAAAGCGGGACGTGTTGAAAACGCCGTGAAGCGATCATAAATAAATAAATGATGCCGTAATTTCGATTTGAGGGGAAAATAAATAGGGTTATTTCCGCGCGAACGAAGTCGCGGGCATAGATTTGGAAATTACTGAAATGATGAAATTATTAACAGAAGTTTTAAACTTAGTATAAAACTGAACGTAAGAAGTAAAAAAAGTGTCAGTATTTGAGATACATTTTTGAACACATTTATTTGTTTAATTTATAAATATAATTATTTTTGAGATTCCTGAAATTTACAATGAAAGCGACAGGATACTAATTGGCACACAATATTTAGAAAACATAACTAAGAATTTCAGAATGATAAGGAAGATCAGACAATAGCTTTGTCAACAAAAGTATTAAAATGGTATTTAATGGAACCACTACGCAGCCTTTTGTACAAAGGTGTATGTTTTGTAGTATCAATAACTGCTGTATGAAATTTCCCTGTGGACATAAGTGCAAATAAAAGTAATTACTTTTTCGGAATTTAAAGCGATTCATAATTAAACTATTCCTGTAGTTATTCCTAATGATACAGTGTATTAACTATATTTTTTCTTAATTCCGCCTTGATGATCTCATTAAAACAAAGTATCAATGACGTAAGCTATGTAAGTAGAGTTGCAGTACTTCAATAGTGAATTCACTGTTCTAATTGGAGAAGGGATTGCGCCTTTGTTTGTCGCAACCCGGTGGCTGTGTTAATGATTTCACTTGGTACGGTAATTGAACGGCGCCGCATTGTGTCCACCGGACGCGTGTCGAGGAAGACGGGGAACGAGGGACGGAGGGTGTCACAAGACACTTTCATATCTCCGTAAATGAAAGCCTTGATGAGAAGGACTCCATCTCCCAAGTCCTGGGCCCTGCGGCTAACCATTTTACGGAGAGACCAGCGCATAAAACTTTAATGACAAGCCACAAAGATGCCCCAGCAGTTCCCCTCCTTCCACAAACCCACTTCTGTCGGCAAAATTGCCAAGTTCAAAGTTCTCTTTGATATTTTCTAGATTTTTTGAAAAAAAAAACACCACTCGGATAAAGTTGCTGCAGCTATTAAAAAAGTCCCGCTTAATTATTTAAAGAGCCGGTACGCATCTGGTTCTCAACGATGAATGAAATGACATTAACTGCCGAATGGCGGCTCGATGTAGTCCCGGGTCAACTGCTATTCATTGCAGGTGCTTGGGGAACTGGCCAGCATTGTAATTTTCATAAAGTTTGCCAAGGTCTCGTTTGGTAAGTGAGGACTTTTCCAATATTGAAGCGGAGCCAATACTCTGCTGACAAAAGGCCGAAAATGAGACAGCTCTAGCAGACCAATATAAAACGCCAAGTCAAGACGATACTTGTAATTTGAAGAAGGACTGCAATGTTGTATAGTGAGCCAAAATTATCAGAAACATTCATTTCGAGTCAACGAATTATCTTCTGTAAAATTACTAACACATTACTTTCAACCAAACTTTCAGAAGCTTATAATAAATGAACATCAAGTAGATAATATGTTGTCCTTTTCAATGTTTCTTCTCTAATATAGTATTATTCACGTTATAAAAATATATTCTCAGTATTCCTCTTTAACATATTTTCAAATAAGCACTATTTTTATTCTTTAATTTATCATTAATAATTGTCTATCATTTTTATGTACATTTTATTTTATTCATATTTTTAAATATCAGCAGTTTGAAATGTTAGTTTCCTTAGAAGCGAATCTAATATAATTTTCACTGTGTACTTAGACAGTATTTATATAATTGTACTAACGTCTGTGTAGTACCTACAAGTAAATAAATATTTGAGCACACAGAAAATTTAAATTTAAATTCGTTTAAAAATCCAATTAATTACTTAATTAAATTACTCTGAGATATTAAATATAAAACTCTTTCCTTTAAAATAATATTTCTTAGGCGACGTTGCATACGAACGATCCAATTAAATTTATCAGAAAATATTTGATTCTTATTATAATTGAAATCAATAAATATCACTGTAACGTATAAGGCATAAGTATAACTAAAATAAATAAGCCAATTTTCAGACAATTCGGTTATTTTACACTTGTTAAGTCGAGACATATATCTAATGACATTAATAATACAAAAAGGCCAAAGTTTGAGCTAAATCAGATAATATGTTAATCTGAAAGGAAACCTAAATTAATTAAAAAACATATAACTCAAAAATTCTTGTTTTGTTCAAAAAAATTTGTAATTTTAAATAGGTGTGAAAATTACAACTTAGATGTTTCGAATGTAATAAAATAATCACAAATATACTTTAAAGTCCATGGAACAATTCTCCTGCCAAACAAATCCTATTTACCCAGTTAATGTCAGCTAATGTCGGCATGTCTCTCAGTATTAGTTAGACTGAACATCCATTTACATGGTATTAACTCACATTTATATTATTCCTGATGAACGATCTTTCTCAATTCAGCGGAAGTTCATATATAATTTTTAGCATTCTCTCCGTTTATTTCACTTCAGTTCATTCAAGTGTTTCCGTTGCAATTTTTTCCACTGTTATACTTTTATATTTAATTGACTCTATTAACATAATGCTTAAGCAAATTTCACAAAAGTTGCACGTGAAAAATTTCCCATTAGTCTCCAATTCATCCAATATCATGATGCTTTCGTATACTTTTAAAACATCAATTTAATTTATTTAAAAGTAAATATATTAAATACATAAAACACATTCAATTTTAATAATTATGTCTCTAATGAGGGAAATTATTCTGAATTTAAATATTAAGGTAATTTTATATCGTCCACTGTGATTCTTGTCTAATAACGACTAACTTTTAATAAGATATACATTAAATAAAATTGTTGTCATTAAAATTTATTTTCTATGTAATCGGTAAAGAGTTCAGTGGCCACTTAATGGATGTCACAATTATTATTTTTATCCTCTTAGTGCCCTGATAAACATCTACTAGCTTCACCTCTGCTTCAGAGCTCGCAATGTCTGATTATCACGTTTAAAAAATAATTTTGTCTACATTGCTTTATTATGGACGAAGTTCCTTCAAATTATTGAGTTAAAAACAGAGTATTAAGCTATAAAGATTATGGGCTAAGTCTATTGGCATATATTCGCCAGCCACTTTTTTGACCCAGAGTCATAAAATGTATAAACCTTTAAAATTATGTTTAATTAATGCTACGATTTGTTGTAATTTTATAGGAAGTACTCTCAGAAGTATGAGGATCATCAAATGCTTTGAAAGCGATGGAAAACACTGACGAATTTCACTTCATAAATGAATTATCTGGTTGAGGATGATTTTCCGTGGCGCTTCTGTAACACTGCGGCTTTATTATGAATGCAAATGCAACATACACAATTCGATTCCTAATCAGGCAGAAGATGGGATGCAGCAAAACCAGAGTTACTAATTAATATTTATTACCCTCGTGTAATTAGTCTATTTATCCAACAGAGTAGCTCCGAATGTGGAACATTTTGCCGTAAAGCCACTAACGCAGAGCCCGGTTACCAAGCAGGCAAAAGACAAACGGCATCTATATTACGTTCATTACAAACCTTAAAGGGATGGAAGATTAAATCGGGTTACAGTATCATGATTATACCCTTCGCAAAATTAATCTGCTGTTACGGTCTAGTCCTAATATTATAATCTAGCGGTGATGTTGTGTGTTCCAAGCTTAACGCCAAAGTGTCTTCTATTAAATTATCTTGTTCCAAATAAGTTGTGACAAACTGACTGTGAGGTAACAAATAATTTTATTCTATGAAAATATTAAGAAGCGAACGAAGAAAAAAAGTAATTGATTGTATTGACCTCATCTGTGGCGAAAGAAATTAAATTCATTTAATCGTAACTAGACCTTAGTTGGTATCACAGGCGAATATCATTGAAACCTCATTTTACGCTGCATCATGTCCATAAATTGTTTTCCTTAACGACTCCCTTGGAGGACTTCTTTTATGACCCTTGAGTCGTTTCAGGCGTTCACGTTCACGATGATCAACGAAATCTAATTTTGAGGGGATTGACCGAAGATCGAGCACGTACCTCCCTTGTTAATAAATGATTTACGGGTAATCGTCACTTTATTTGCTAAAATGGCATCCCAAGATTCTCTATTCATTATGGCTACGTGACAACTACATAATTTACGTAAATGTATTTGGCGATTCTGAAGACTGAAGTATACATTAACAAAAATTGAAGGAAAAACTACGCAGAATTCTTGGATTCCGAAATTGGAGATTGCGTAGGTTAAAATATTAACTTAATACCATTATTGATTTCCTTAAACCCAAATTTCATTATAGTATGTGGCGTGGTATGGCGTGTAATGTGGTTTGGACGGTTAATTATTGTTAAGCATAGTGGTATTGTATTCGAAGTTCAGTGAAGACTTCCGCACGTGCCAGGGGACAGACAGAAATTGACTTCTGCGACCAAGTGAAAGCATTTCTGACCTGCGCCACCTACTGTGAGGCGGGCAATAAAGGAAGGCTCTATAGATGTCCGGAATATTCAAAAGGAGCGGTGAAATGCCCCCCACATATCCATGAGGTGAGATAAAACTATATATATATATATATGATATGGGAAAAGACATTATTTAAGCTCATATATTCGTTAAATTTTGATAGTAAAATAGTGGACTTAAGATATTCTGGACTCACTGCTCTCCTCTTCCCAGAAAAGCCTTTGATCTCATTTAAAAGGCTTTGTCGTCTTCCTTGAAGAAGGTTGTAGAACAGAGAAAGATTCCCAAATTAATCCGTCATTCAATATACATATTTTGACAATTAGACCATACAGTCTGTGGAATTTCCAGAATTTGGTCAGGTGCCGTGAAGTCGCCTAGGTTCATGCCTTTCATAAATTTTGAGGATTAAGGTTGGCAAGTCACCAGGTACGATGACCTGTGTAATTTTCTCAGGTCAGCCTCTTCCTTCGAAGTTGCAAATTGGAAAATTCAATATAAATGGCGTAGACACTTCAATTGGAGTGGTGTTTTACCACGTGGAGGAGTAACAGAAACATTGACTGGGAAGTTGCCAGGAGACGAAAAATAGCAGTAGGTATCACGAGGAGGAAGATATTGAGATAGGAGAGTTCGTATCACGACTCAGATGAATGATACCCAGAGAGAAAAGAATAAGTTGCTTACAATAACTTATCAAAAGCAAAAACACAAGCCACCATAAATTCTGCCATCTTCGCTAAACATTATTGGCTGAAGTATTGTCATCTTAGTGGAAAAGTAAAAGTGGTTTTCCTCTAAGCCGGATAGTGCAAATCCACTCTCTTCCACCTGATGTAATAGGTTTTCACCAATTTCTCGGAAATCACCCAGGAACCTACTCAAGACTCCAAGTCGCCGAGCTCAGAACAAAACGAGTTCGTTTTCCAGCTCTACATAATATACAAGATCTCTGGTATCGGTTTTTATTTTTTCACTTACAGATATGATCCTGACAATTAATGGGACTCTTATGTAAATAAATACCCTTACGTAAGCTATTATTGTTTTCTACTTTTAAATAACCCTAAGTTTTTCCCTTCCGAATTTTTTATTAGATAACCCAATTGAAAATTTGAATCAGGAATTAAATGAATACTTAAATTAATTGATCAAATTTGTTGAAAGTTTAATTAAATTAACACACATTCTTAACAGGGTTTACAATAGCTCCATTGTCTTTTCGTAACTGATGTTTATTCAATTCGCATTCATACTGTTATGAAACCCTTAAGTAACCTTTAATTACAAATGAAAATATTAACTCGCGGCTTAAAATACTTTATATATAAATTTCTTTCGACCAATTTTCCGGAATGACTGAATCAAGACCGAAAGTTTGAGTCACAAAATGTCTCTTAGGTGATGCAGGAACGAATCATAAGAGCGTAGCTTACGAGCTTTTGCTGAAAGCAATTTACGGCTTTTTTACGTAATCCAATTCGCAGACTGAAACCTTACCCACGCAATATCGAATTTCAGGTATGCGTGCGGGAGAATTTCCCCGGAAGCACGCACGCAGCGACGGGCCCCGGAAGCATCGACTCTCATTGTACTATTGTGAAGGTCTTTGCCGCTTCTTGAGCTCTCTGAAAAGACGGCGCGAACGAAGCTTAAGAGGCGCGTTATATTAGCATTGGCGTGTTCGCGCAAGCGTGCTCCTGCTTTCAAAAGGCAACAGCTGCGAAGAGCGTGGAGTTCTGGATTCCATAGCGTTCACCCTCTTTTATGTGCTGTATTGTGTGCAATTGTTTTAAGTTACAAAAGCTGTGTTTCAAAGCGGAGTCTCTTCCTTCACCTGTAACGCATTCCAGATAGCATTACCAACAATGAAATGCGTGTGTGAGTGCAGGTTTCGGGTTTACGAGACAGATCAAGGAAGCCTTTCTAATCTCTAGATGCGCTTACTTCAGCCACGAGGAAGCACACAAAATAAATAATAAGGTTGCTGTTAAATCTGTTCTCATTCTTACCATTATGATAAAACTATTTAATTTTTACCACTTTAGAACAAAAAATTATTATTACTTTGCAACCAATGCTAACTAAATTATTAGAAAAAAGTAGTCTAAGTTCATTGAATAGAAAATTAATATTAATGACACTCAAGAGGTCAAACCCTTCCTCAAGATTTAATTTTAATCAAAGGGACAAGAAATGTTTCAATTTAAGCTCAGATAATGAGTGTAGAGCTGCATTTAGAAGACAAGAGTGGGAAAATGTCGACTGTACGCAGGACTCGGACTACCTCAGTGAAAACGGGAGGTCCTGAGTCCGATCGACATTTCTCCATTCGTGTCTTCAAGATTTAATTTTAATTTAAAACAGAAATTATTATTTTCGTCGTTTCCAAAATTTAACAAGTCATGGGATTTTTTTTACATACACTGCCCCCATGTGTTGATTTTTCTTACAATAACAAGATTTGTACCGGAGTGTATAGGTCAAGCTTTACTGCGTTTTTTGAAACAATAAACGGTATGTTTTTGGTCTTTCCATAAAGCTTTTCGTGAAATTCATACAGTTCAAAGAACTTTAATTCCAGTTGCAAGTAGTTATCTTTAAAAGTACTATTTCCCGGATTAGCTCCATCGACTAATCCTAAAAGTTATTAAATTTATTATTATTATTAATTGCCGCAGCACATCGATATATATTTTTTTCTTTAACCCTGTATCACCTTGGATCACGCAAATTATAAAGCATTTAGTTTTAATGATGAGTGGCGTTAGCCCAAGTTTCATCAAACAGATACTAACTAATGAAGTTAATCCCCTGACGAGTTTCTGATTAACAATGTAGCAACTGCGGAGCATTAAATACCTCATGAATTAGTTATCAGCAGTATTACAGACAAATGAACTACTCCGATATTGCAATGATTCAGGAAGCTTTGCCGGTCATAAATATCTCCTTGTCAGGGATACTTTTTCCAAGGTGAGGTAATATTACCTTAGCTGTAACTATTCAGCTGTCGTTTAGAAAGTAACGTTTTGACTGAGGGAGTCGTATATGAACTTTAATTAAAGTAATTGGCCATCATAGGAGAAACGAGAATTCCGTGTTATAAGCTGAGTTTACTGTAGCGTTGTGACGAAATAGAGTCAATATTTCAGACGTTTTAGTTGTAATTGTTAATCGCATATTATAATTTCTGTATGAATAAATATTATACTTTTCTCATGAATTATTTCTGTGACAATTATTTTTGAAACGCAAAGGAGAATGTTTGTTTTTCGAGCAAAAATTGTAGAAGCATAAACTGGATTCTCATTGGTGCAATATTTCGGCGAAAATGAACGAGCAGGTCTTTGAAGAGACTCAGACGAAACGCACTGACATGGTAAACAAGAAATTTTGGAGTAAACAAAAACACAAGGCTCTTGCTGAGCTCAATAAAAATGATGCCAACGGCAGCAGAAAAAGGACCGGGTTATTAAGCCCAACCCTCTGCCCCGCCCTCGGCAGTTGACCTAAATCTGGCGAAGGAGAGACGCAAGAAAATGCACCACTTTGCTTACAGTTAAACACGTCTTACTCGGGCGTTTACAACTTGTTATTTATCCACGACGACGATTTAAAACGCGACCGGAGCAAACAGAGATAAAAGTAGCAAACTTACTGCGACTTAAGAAAAGTCGTAAAGGGATTATGTTGCACTAATACACACTTTATACATATACCACAACTCAGATTCTTCTGCTCCTTATATTTTAATAATTCCAATCTACTATTCAAATAAATATAAAAATTAAAGATTATATTGCTCCAAAAAAAATTTAAAGAGTAAAAAGGAGAAATTTGTGGACAGTGATAGTACAAAGCATCAAAATGTGGAGATACGAAAGTGAAATTGAAACACTCAAATTTATTATACGTTCAGATTATAATTCTACTTAAACCATAAATTTCTATACTCAAAAACTACTTCAAAACGACTAATACGTTTGACGAGTGCGAATATGAGTAGACATTAACAAGTGCTAAGGGAAACGTGTGTAAAATACATACACAGTGAAAATACTCTTCAGTTTCGTATTTCCTAGTATTACATCCGGATTGCGTAACGCGGAATAACAAGTTATATACTCCTCACTAAAATATTTAATTAGAAAACGGAATATAAATCAGTAGTAACTAGTTCAAATAAATTATTTGTTCAAATGAAATAAATTAATGGTCAGTTTTACAGACACAGTTTCTAGGTATATGAAAAGACGTTTCGTCACTACACTTGGGACTTTTTCTTCATGTGTTCAATTTTAATGAATTGATGCCTAATGTGTAAAAATCCTAACTGGATCACCTTATGTTTATTTCGGTTGAATCTGGCTTTGGAGGGCATAGGATAGATTTTATGATGATATTATCTTGGGAAATATGACGATTGCAGTGCGGTTTAATTTGCATAGTTTTTGGTTTATATAAAAGTACGCGGTATGAATTAGAAGAAAATCAGTACATGTTAACATTAACTCCTTTCTATACACCATTGGTAAATATTGCTCTTAGGCGAGAGGTTAGAATTATATCGATTGCAGTGCGTTATAATTTGGAAAGATTTAGTTTATATAAAAGTACTCGGTAGAAATTAGAAGAAAATCAAAACACAGTGAAAACAGTCTCCTTTATATACACCATTGGTAAATATTGCTCTTAGGCGAGTGGTTAGAATCATTGCCCTGTGTCAGGGACGCAAAATGTTGTCTGTTGGCTGCGTGATCGGGCGTTCATTTATTACGGTTTGCATTACTAGAGAATCATTTCGGCATCAGACGAAGGAAACTGAGTTTATATAAATACACGTAGTGCACTCCCGGTGTTGAAAAAAATTTCTTACTTCATTTTATAGTAGTTATAATTTATACAGTTACCCGCAATAGCAACATTTTAGCGACGGTGTGAGGTTACAAGAAAGAGATTACTCTACCGACATTTTAAGAATTATATACCTTAATATTTACGACGGAGAGGCCTTTAAATGGAAAATGCGAGATTATTTTTCTGTTACATCATTTTAAGAGTGGCAGGAATTAAAGAAGCTGGCGACAATAGAATAACAGCGTCGAAAACCAAGGTAAGAACAATTTACAAAAATTAACTCATAAATATGTAAATGTAAGCAAGTATTCCCTGTCAAATCTGAGAAAAGTATGTTATGCTGCAAATAATAATGTATTTGAATAGTTTCTTTATTATTTTTGTAACTTAAAATTGGAAAAATGTCAAACAATAAAAGTGCCTCGTACCACAGTGGTCCCTGATTCGATTCCTGGAAAGGACTTGGATGTTTGTCTGCCTCTGTATGTTTCCATTTCGGATAACCCATTTTTTTCTTTCTTCATGGCTCTACAGCCCATTGAGGGCCTGGACCTACCGAGTCGACTGCGGACTGTCATCTTGCATGCCACATTCCGAATTTGGAGTGTCGGGTAACCCTTAGAAATGTAGAAAAGTTCCCCAAAATGGTTAAGTAACCGTTAATAACCTTAGCTACTGATGCGACTTAATAAATCTCACCATTTTACATAAAAACCTAAGGTAAACAAAGAATATTTCAGATTATCAAGAACGCAGTAGAATGAATCATTGCAGATAACGTCCACGTTGATAACTAAAACTTGTTTGAACGTTCGTTTTTTAAAATATTGTATTTAGCATTCTCTTGTATTGTAGATTTTTACTTTGTTTTGAATAAAATTTTAATGAATATATTCCTTGAAAATCAGTAATATTAAATTTGTTTCATTTTTGCATTTACTTACCATACCAAAGAGAATAAAATTATTTTGTTTCTAAGAGGAATACACAAAAATCCATGAACTTTTAAAATGAGATATTTCAATGTGATGATTACTATATTTATATTTGATTCATCTAATGACAGCAGACAGTACAGCCACTGTAATAAAATTAAATAAAAACGCTAGTAATTGCGTTGTAGCATTGTATAAAGAGAAACTACTGGGATCGCCCATACAAACCCTCCGAATGTTGTTTCTCCTAGTTTGTAAGGAAATGAGCTGTGTCAACGCTTTAAGTACTTATGGGAGCAGAACAAATTAATTTTGGCAGGGATTGTGCTTGGCTTTGATGTTGGTTGTTCTATTTGCTCTTGTGCTGTCAGAAGGGAAAGGCAGACCTCTCGGTTGTTAGTGACATGTAACGGTTTAGGAATTGCCCTCACGTTTCAAATCTAGAGTGCCTCTGAATGGCCCAAATATAACACTGCGTACCTAAATACGCAGTTACATTCATCCTTTTGTTCAGAAAAGTTATTCATTTTATTTAATGAGGAAAAAAGATATTTATTTAATACTGTATAGGAGTAAAGGTAAATGGTTTCTAAATTTTACCTAATAATACAGAGAAATTACGACAGCTTATTTAAAAATACATTTTATTTTGCGATTATTATGAGCGGATGGCACATTAGAAAGTTTATATAACATTAAGCTATATATATATAACTCCAGTGTGCGTGTGTTCATTATTCTTTTTCTCCTGAACGACTTGACCTATTTCGATTAAATTTTTGTTGTCGTATTGGATCGTTATTAGCTATAGTAGGACCCGGTAGGTAGCTTTGCTGTCGAGTTACAGAATTTATTTAGTATTTAGACAATTATTTTTTAGAATTCTCCCCTAATAAAACATATATTCACCATTTTTAACCATTTGAATCTGTTTATTTTGATTTACCCATCAATACCTGTGCAAGTTCATTGCGTCGTAGCTTGCATTGTTTAGACATTTCAATTTCGGATTGCCGAGTTCTGATATATTTACTGTACTGCACCTTCGAGCCTACCGACTGTATTATGTAATAATTAATTCAACATTAAACAATTGAAGTGTATTTGAAATAATATTTTGTGCAAATGTGAAAGGTGCTTTGTTTGAATTACAATTTATACACATGCTTATTGGGTGGCATTCCATCTAACGTAAAAAAATTTTTATTTTCGACGTTCATTTGAGCGATTTCGATAATAGGGGGCGTCAAAAGATAAATTTCCAAAAAAGGAAAAGATCTATCTAATGATTTACTCATATGTTGACAAAGAGATTATTATGTAATTTAATTCTGCATCGAGCTTTTCTATAATTGTATTAATGTTATTGGTGACAATATAGTCTTCGGATCATTTAATATTTAAGTCATTGTTTTAAATTTCATTTTAATTTCAAAATAATGAAGCGATCGTGTAACTATATAACGTTTCATTTAACCATAAAAATAATATTCATAAAAAACCGATTACTGTACAATTATTATTCTCAACACTGTGGTTGTTAATTCCAATTCGTATTCTCCTTTAACTAATGTGTGGTTTAGATCCAAAAATACTGTAAAAGAATACTGAATAAAAAAGATCTATAACAAAATGGACTGTATTTGTGCACATATATGTGAATGATTCACATACAAATCAAAACTCGTGGAGCAATCTGGACCAAATTTTGTTCACGTGTTTTTTGAGTATCGGAAACAAACGCTATGGAGGTGGCACAATTACCACCAATAGCAGCGGAGATCGAGAAGGCGGATATTTTTCTTTATTCATGTTTAATGCAGCTTGAGTCCTAGGATCATTATCGAAACTGAAGATGGCAAGAAATTAATGCTCAGGTTTTTTAAATATTCAAAAGCGGCTGATTTTTGCGTCGAATAAATGTTTCCAGGAAAATTACTTTGAAAGAGTTTTTGCGTGTGTTGTTGTTTATTTATGCCCCATTTAGCAAAGAAAGAGAACACAATTAGGGATGTAAAAATAACGTGAAAACAACAGAGATTTGTATCTATTTCGCAGTAATGGAAATCCCAGATTACTTATAAAGTATTCAGAATTACCAAACCTTTCGGCTTTAATTCCTCTAATACAGATAAATACCCGGGCAGTATGTAAATAATTGTTGCTATTGTAAAATAAATCTTTGCTACTCTACAGAAATAATCCTTGGAGATTATAAAAATTGTAGTCAGCATGATGTAAAATAAAATTCCACTAATTTGTTGTATTAATTAATTCTGTTTATTACTGATTATACAATCTTATATACTTCTATAATAATGTTACCAATCACTGCCAAAGATATTTGCAGCCAACACAAAAATGTAAATAATGTATTTTAAATTAATAGTTTCCATTTAAATTCTTTAAAGACGATTTTTATAAAGGCATGAATTATTAACTATTATCCGGAAGGAGATTACGCTGCTTCTCAAAATTTCACTGGGTTTTGAGCGATTAAATCTATATAGATGCATTGCATTCCCCGTGAACGCAAATTCATTATTCAGAGGGAACGACAAGGTGCATGCCCTATAATAGATGACCAATTCACCGTAGATTCGCGAGAATAGGCGAATAATTTAGCGTGTGGTCACATGTAGTCGGTAGTGACAACACGATCTCACGCTTAACAAACAAACGTGCAAGCTGGTACAGTCTGCATACTAAGAAACTTGACCAGAGCACATGTATTTTAGCATTATTCTGCAAGATGAAGTGAATATATAATTCTTAGACGCATTTCATGTTGGTGGAAATTTTAACTGAACGCTACATACATTCATACAAGGCCACGATATGATTTTAAAAAGTTTAAAAGATGAAAAAATTTGCAATTCAACTAGAGAAAAATAATTAAATGCTAGATTATACAACGAAATAATAGATAATTAGAGTGGAGGATTCATCACGTTGAAACTATTACACTTATCTTACATAAATTATCATGATACATAACGCCATAATTTGTCTACACTCCAAACGATTGAGGTCAACGTAATGGCCATTTTAGTAACTGTTCTACATTCAATGACTCTACAGTAGGTCGGAATACTAGATGCACGTTTTCTTCGTTAAAAGATTTCTAATATTTTCTTCAACAAAGAATGGTGGTTTCAAACAACAATTGCCAGGTGATGTGATACAAAGGCAGGTGCTTGTTATTGAATGGAGAACAGTAAGGAAAATAGCCAGGAGGAGTTTAATTAAACAGTAATTACGTTGACCTATGTCGTTTGGTGTGTACTCAAATGGATTCTATAAAATAAGGGATGGAGAAATTGATACTAGTTTCTATGTAGATATCAGATAGGAAGGATAATTTTTCCGTTGCCATGAGCATAGATTGGGAAATGAAATTAATTGTGGCCAAAAATGTGAAGCTGAGAAGTTAATGGACCACATAACAAAAATCATTACAGCAGGAGCACAAATTGGGCTATTGTGACATGTTATACTGTGCTGAAGTGTTAAGCAACTTATTATTACTAAATACAACAAAACATTGTGATAAAAAACGCGGATTTTGTGGTATTGTGGCCAACAACAATGTCTAGTCGGCTGAAAGATGGTGATACCCCGCGGGAGACTCCCGCCGAGCGTGTGTAAAAAAAACGATGGTGAACCCCCGCGGGAGACTCCCGCCGAACGTGTGTAAAAAATGAGGGCTGGGAACCCCGAAATTTTGTGAAATGAACTGGCGGGGAACCCCGGAATTTTGTAAGGGACCTGAGGCGAGGAGTCCCGGAGTTTTGTGAAATAGACCTAAGGCGGGGAATTCCCGTCGGAGAATTTAAAAAAGGGTAGCCGATGGGTGGCTCGGGATCAGAAGTCAGATGAGTTGAGGAGAGGAAAGACGTGGTCCGAGCAGATGAGCAGAAGTCAGACGAGTTGAGGAGAGGACGGACGAGAGCAGATGCTGTGAGAGGTGGGCGGAGAGCAGACGTGTCCAGACGTGATCAGATGCTGTGAGAGGTGGGCAGAGACGTTAGATGTTTCGAGGAAGCAGATGAGTTGCGGATCTGGTTCCTACTACCTTCATCGATAAAAATCCTGCAAGACGCCAGAGAGACGCGGAAACATTCGAGAGGTGGATGTTTGTAGGCCCAGTAATTGTGGGTAAGTTATTAAAAAAGCTGTGAAACTTGCTCATTGCTCTGGTTAAATAATATTTAATGATTGTTTTTTTTCTATTTTCAGTTACTGCATACTCCATCTCTCGAGAGACCCAAAATCCCCTGAGATTAAGCCCATGTAATCACTTTAAATTAATAAATGAAAAATTTTAAAATTGATTATAATTTGTTCTATTGATTAATTAATGTTTTATACCCTAAAAAGTATATTACAATATATATATATATATATATATATATATAATATTCTCGAGCCTGGGTATCCAGAGCATTGTGAGTCACGTGTAAAACCATGCTTTATGAAATTACAACCGTTGTTTACTTACACTAGTTTTAAAAAAACATCATTTTCATTTAAAGGATTAATATATACGTTTTAAGTTGAAAACCCGATTGATCCAAAACTGAATTACTTTTACAAATCTGAATGTAATTGACAGACAATTCATCCCCTACTAAAACTATCGTTTAAGGTGGAAATTATTATTAACATTTTCAAGATAGCTTCTTGTATTTTTTAATAATACACAAGTTTCGTGCTCGTTTTCTCCTGTAACACGTGCATGATACAACACTAAATATATCATACGTCCACTCGTATTCCAATAATCCCATTCTATCCCAGTTTGCTCAAACAAGCACGCTTGTCAACACGAACTAAATGGGACAGCTAGTCACGTTTTGCGTGTAATCCTATTTGTGCACAACGGATATTAAATAAAACTGTTTGCAATTTACTTTAACCTAGAGGCCGTGTCATACGTCTGTGTGGACAATTGAACTGGCAAAATCTATGTCGAAAACAATAAAACAACAACGGCGGCAAGATTCATTTTATCTTTGAACTTAAAATGCGAATGGATAAGTATTCTCACGGAAATAAGAATATAATAATGAAAATGCGAGAAATGAACACTATGGTATAAAAAACAAACCTGTTTGAATATTAAATCATTATCTCCGTTGACATGGTAAGAGAAGTTCTCCGAAGGAGGGTGAGTTAGATTATCTACTGGGCTTAGCAGCAATTAGTTAAGTATTAAGGTTGTCTTCGGATCTATAATTGCTTTGTTACTCGTTGGCTCGAGCATTATGGAGGAGAAGGTTTTTAGTTTAGTTTGTTTTAACGTCCCATTAGGGGCTTCCATACGATCACCTTGCACTCCGGGACATTTATGACGAGTAGCTAACAGGCTGTAATTATAGTTCCAAGAGAATTTGAACCATTCATATATTTTCTAGTAGCTTGTTATGAGGCAGGAACGTGATAGAAATTTTATGGCTCTTTCCGAGTGGGCGAGTTCCCCCTCTCTAATCTGGTAAGCACCTGGGAGTAAATTATCCGAGTCAGGGGTATGTGCTTTATTATTATTTTGCCCCTACATTAACTTGAAATTGGTCGAGCTATCCTAGTAGAACGGATTCTGGATAAGATGACTTGCTCCCTTCTAGCTAGGACAACAGGAAAATTAATCTGTAGGTCGCTAGGATATTCCGGACCCAGGAAGCCTTTCCTGTCTCCGAAACTGTCATCTTTAACAACAGACCCACTCCAGAATTTGGTAATCGGTTAGAGCAGAAGTTTTTACAATGAATGCGAGTTATTCTGTTAGCTCTATAACAAATTTCACCAATGTAACAGTATTACACATTTTTGTTCTTCAGTTACTCGTATAAGTTTGTATTATAGTACGCAATCTATAACTCCCCGACCTCCACGCCCAGCTACATCCCTTGTAAGATGATCCAGTTTCAAGCTAAAACAGTCTGTATGGAAATATCAATGCCGATGTTGCCTGAGTGCAGCATGTTTCAGCAGAATTCTATTTGGTATTCCACATTCGTTTCTGAACAGGTTGTTTAGCTGTGCGAGGTTTCGAAAGACGTAACTTTTTCATAGACTGGGGTGTGTTCCACATAAGAAATTCAGACCTCGGGGGGAACCTAACGAAACTGAGGCGGAAAGAGCTCTCGCGATACATAATGCACTGAAGTTGACCAACCGCGTGCGCTTTTATAGGTAATTACTCGACCATAGAAATGAAGTGCCCAGTGGATTTACGTGTATGAGCCGAGAATAATTTAAAGCGACGTCGTTGAGGTTAGGCAAATGTGTGGTTGTAAATTCTCGATAACAGTCGTTTGCGGGCTGCAGGGTTGCGAATTTTACAATGTCCCAGCAGTGCGGGCCACCGATGCCGGGTAATGCAAATGAAGCCACATAAATCCGGCATCAGAGGAAATTGTTGTTGCGACATGTCCGGGCCCGTGTGCTCGCTCTACTCGCATTATAAATTCACAGTCGTGGAATGACTACGTGAAATGAAGAAGATGCATAATGACGGAATCCACCATCGTGGTTCTGAGATTGAAAGTCTCGCGAGGGTTTCGAAAATTACGGTTAAATTAAGACATATGATAACATTGAAAATAATTAAATTATCATAGCTTTTATTACATGCTTGATTTTATTATTTTCTATGTAGTGCGTTACTTTAATATTCAATCAAGCCAAAGGATTTGTGAAATTGACAGTTCTTTGGCTGTAGTAGTGGAATATTTGTTTATTGTTCCTTGACTCCGGTTCTCATGGACCAGACGGATTCTCCTACATAAGGTTGGCAACTCATGCCGTATTTTTCTTATTTCTTATCCAGTACTTTTATATGACTGCCAATTACAGCGACACCATTGGTAGTTCTGCATCAGAGGGAAGCAGGAAAGTTCTGGTATGACACAGAATGACTTTTTACATAAGATATCTGTTTGTACAAGAGAGTGAACAAAGGTGGTTTCTAGTCTTATAATAAATATAATTATTTATAGTTTTATAATAAATATAATTAATTCCGAAAGTTGGTGACGAAACATTTTAATTCAAGTTAAATTCATCTATTTATGACTTTTTCCATAATTTATATTTTATTTATAATATTTAGTCAGATTACCGACCTCCTGCCTAACAACACAGAGGTCCTGGGTCGTCATGGTCATGGAGACTGGAATTAATACTGCTGGAAAACCGTTACCTATAACTCTAATTTCGAAATGTGTCATGTAAGATTACAGCCATCAGTCAACCCGGTATGGCTGAAGAGCCAACGAAGAAGAAGAGTCAGATTAATTTAATTATTTCATTTATCGACCGCAGATGTTGTGGCGACAACAAACACAGTTTTAATCAATGAACTGATGTGGTCCCGAAAGTTGGGGAAGAAACGTTGTAAGTAAAATTAAATCATTCTATTTCTGACTTTTGACTATTCTTTGTTCTTTACTTATTTTAATTTCTTTTCGAATTTCATAAATCATTACCATTAGACCTTTTGTTACTGTAGAAAGTTTATTTTCGTCATAAACCTCTATTTCAAAACTTATTTGTTAATATTAGTATCTATATAAATAAAATAACGAATAAACGCTTATCAACGTTTTGGAAAATATATGGAAGTGAAGATTCCGTTACGGAAATAAGTTTTAGAGAAAATAAGTTGTGAAAGAACTAAATACTCAAAACATAAGATACTAATAAAAAATTTCGCGTTAGTCATAAAATTATAGTTATTTGGAATAAAACTATAATTGGTTGAAAAATTGAATACTATACCTGAATATGAATTTAGAAAAATAAAAAGATTTACTTAAATGATTTTACTTGTGATTTAAATAGTATTAAAACGATTTAAACAGAACACGTATTACCTATAACGGGTTTATGAAGGGTGTATAGTATCGTGATGTAATGTTATGAAACTCGTCAATACAAACGAAACTGAGTCGAACGAGTTGGACCCAACGGGGTGGGGACTTGGATAATGACTTGCCTAATACAGAATAAAAAATATCACTGCAGCTTAAGATGTTTCCAAAGCGGATTTCGAATGTAAAATGAAAGTTTTCAAAGTGTGGCATGTCTGGCATGAATTAAAGTGGAAATTTTACTAGTAAGTATGTGAAAGGAATGGAGCAGAATTTATAATTGATTGTAGAAATTGAAGATGAATAGTTGTGTATACATTTATATTGGATCAGTAAGGCTCTAGTAATGATTTATAAAATAAAATTAAAACTTGCAAACGAGGCATATGATCAGTGTTTAAGCGTAAATGTTGATCAGGAATGATGAATCAGCACTGGCGTGGAGACGCGGGATTTGTATGACGTAACTTGGCAGAACGTGTTGATTTTGGCTTTGTGCTGATATCAATAAGTGAGCGGGTGCGGCGTTGATTGGCATCGGCTGCAGATAGCGCCGCCATCCGCGACTAATGCGCTCGCGGCTGACAATTGCGTCGCTTATCAGAGTGCGGTGATCCAGGCCTCGCTGGATCCGTGCCAATCCCTGGCAATTAGCAGCGCAAGCGGGACAAGCTTTCTTAATTTCCGGACCATCTTTATCTGCGTCCCGGTCCTCGACGGCTGCCGCAAAACTGCGCACTTTTCTGTGGGCGTGAAACGCACTGCGTTACCATTTAAACTTTGGCCATTGCCAAAATGTCGCTGAAGCTAGTTTTTGTGGAGCTTTTGAAGTTAAAATAATTCTAAGCAGAGATCGTGATACACCTCATCAATAGCCACCAAAAGATGGTTCATCAGTTTTAACATCAAGGTCCATAACTTGAGATTACGTCATCGTCACATAAAGGCCACTTCTCCATAGTTCTTCAGATATTTGTTTGAAGTTCGAATGCTTAAGGAATACAGCTCAATGTTACGTGAAAATGGCAACATTACAATCGATCACTTCTTTACCTCTTTCTTGAAGATTAACCCCACTGAATATCTTATAAGAACAACGACAGATCTGATAGCAATAGGAAATCAACACGTCAGTTGGAGAATAAATAATTCTTCCTCGGAGATGGGTGGTAAACGAATATCTTTGTATATGTGCGTGGAATATTATCGCCCGATAAGGGGAGGACACAAATTTAAAATTCAACAATGGTTGGGACTTTGGAAAGAAAAATGAGTGAGGACGCACTGAGAAAACTTAGTGGTGTAGTTAAGCCGAGTGAAATGTTAAAAATATTTATCATAATTGACTTCCCGTTTTACAGTGGAAGCGACCGATCCCAGTATTCTACGAATAAAGAGGAAAGTTTCCACGAAAATTCAACCGATGAGACGAGGAGAATAAAATCTTCCAAATATTTTATTATTTAATGATAGCAGCAGCACTGGTGGAATTCTTAAATTAAATGCTGGTTTATCAGTATTCAATAATCCATAAAATTCTAAGGCGTAATTATATATTTCTTATGGAAGGAAATGAATTTTCGATCTGTCCCTTTGTTGACGGAATTGAATCACTCCAGAAATTACAGGATTGAATCTCGGCAAGGGAATGAATTTTTGTAACTGTTGTAGTCAAGAAAAAAAAAGAGAATAAGGTAGGGAAGAATCCTCAAACTGGTAAAATGTCACACAAAACCTCTATTTGACACGTAAGATGACAGCGTGGTAGTTTTTCAGGTAGTCCAGAGCAAAGTACGACATGAAGCCCCAAGGAGTTAATGAAATTAGTTTCAGTAAACCTTTTAACGAAATTATCTTTCGTCGTCAAAAATAAAACTGTTCTATTTATTACTTCACACTAATCCTCTAAGAGTTGTATTCCTTGCAGTTTTTGACAAGAGAAGTAACAGTTTCAATCTGTCTGCAGTCAGTTTTGGCTTACAAAATTTTATTTCAATCACGACTTAATACAAATTTCCTTATAAACTCAAGTCTATCCTTCGTGACATAAAACCGTACGTTTTCAAAAAACGAACCAAGTAACACGGGTTCCTATTTAGGTATATTTGTTTCATAAAATTTAACTCAGCCTCAATTTTTATAATTTTAAATTACTTCCCGGCAATAACGTTGTAAATTAATTGTTTCATTCTTTATTGAAACGCTATTAATTTTCCTATACTGATTGTTTTGTTTAATAATGGAAATATTTCTCGTTGGTACTAATATCACGAAATGTGTGTTAATTGGAACAAGTTTCCTAGAATTTTCAATAGTGATACAAATTCAATTTTTTACAGCTATTTTTATTATTCCTATGTAATGATAATATATTTTTACGTTTGTCTCAGTGAGAAGGTGGTTCCTAATTCCTCCGACGTCCATTTTGCCAAGAAAGAGTATTTTTTTGAGAGGAGTAATTGGTGATCCGTTAATGGCGATATGTGAGCGGTCATGTGGCAGGCTGTTCCAACAACATGCTGGCGATCGATGGGTCAACAGAATAACACAGTTGAAGTGGAGGCTGGTATCATAGTTACGGAGGACTGTTTAAACATCGGAGGAGGCGCAGTGGGGGTTCCATTACCCGGAGTGTTTGTCCAAACTCTTCCGTCAACGCCCCCACCACCGGCAGCGTTTTGTCCCACCTGTGTATGTACCATAAGAGCACCAACAAAGAAGTTCCTCCAATTGGCGGGCAGCTTATAGTTTGAGAGCTGTCGAAAAAATTGGTGTTTACTCAGTCATGCGTCATGCAGATGTTTGGGTTGATTGGCCATGCGATTCCATCAGTCACTTCAAAAATGTATAACAACCACTATTTTTCAATACATGAATACAAGAACAGAGAAAGACGGAAAATAACTTACACGAATCATTTTAGAATTTCAGAACCAGAATGATAAACGACGTAGTCCCGCTCAAAATGTTTTGTCACCGTCATTAGTAATATACAATTTTTTCATCAACTTTTTAATAAATAGGTATCCTGTTCTGGTCTACGATCTACACTACTGGAATTTATATAGTGACCATAGAAGATAAAATATCATTTTAAACTTCAGTGTTATAGAAAAACTCATAAACATTTTCAAATGAGAGCCGCTTAGACATTCAGCGAGTGACATCAGAGGAAGACAAACGTTGCCCCAAGTGACAAGTCAATAACGAATAACAAAAAATTGTTACTGTAGCGTAGCTGAGTGAAACAAACAGTGAGACAATTTTATTCGAACTTCAAGGTCAATACGTCTCCCATTTAAAAAGGACTTAAGTTACCTGATTCAACAATACAATTCGTACAATAATCATTACAGAAACGTTTATTCATGATCACAATTTATTATTTTATTATCCTTAGAGGTAAAGAAACTGTCCTTATATTAATGTATTACATTTAAAACTAACAATGAACATGAAAAAAGACGATGTGTACTTCCACTTCTCTACTAAAAATAGAGGATGTTACATTAATGCATAATATCGTATTAACGTCTTCCATTTCTCTACTAAGAATAAAGGACGTTACATTTATGCATAATAAAATAAAACAACGAGGGATGCAAATACATAAAACAGAAATATGGACAACATGCACACAAATACGACAAATACATAAAAACTCGTATAAGAAAATACACTAATTAAAAATAGTGAAATTAATTCTGTAATAAGAACGAAATAGTCCTCTGTCGGGAACAGTCTAGTATTAATTAAAATAGAAAAGTAAACAAAGATTGATACATAATCAAGTAGAAAATATGGTTACATAAAGGCTAAAAACTTAAAGAAACATCAAATCTATGAGTAGAAAATATGTAAATAAAGAAACAATCAGTGTGTTCAATTCAACGCGTTTATTATTGTTAATATATTTAATTGAATTATTCTAAACACAGACCCGTACATGGATATTATAATAACGACGATAGTTCCTTAGATAAATTGTAGGGAGTTAAGTCTTAACACATCTATCATGTTGATAAGATAAAACTTTAGAAAAAAAGCTGAAGGCTAGTCAACTGATTTACTTGTACATCTATGTCCATAACTGTTTAGCATAAATTATATTACAATATATACGTCTAATATAATCTATTGTGCTTATTTTACAAAATATTAGGTTAGAATTACTGGAGATACCTCCAAAATATAAAAAAAATTCTTATTTTGCAATTGTCTTCTATACTGAAATATTTATTTTACGAAATGAGACCATTTATATTTTAAAGTTCAAAGTTTCGCTCTAAGAGCTTACGACATAAAAGGTTATGAGACTCGACTCTAATTAGGCGCCCGCTCCCTATAAAAATAGAGCATTAATTAAAACATTCGTCAAAAGTAACACTTCTTCTAAAAGTCTCACTGAAACTCTGTTATTAAAAATATTCTCATTGAAATTTTATGATGTCATTAATTACAAAAAATTAAATGTTCTTATGATGTGGAAGCGCTGTTAAAAATGTTTGACAATTTGCAAGTCATAAAATAAAGATGTTAAATTTAAAGAGGCCTCATATAATGTTATGAATTAAAGATCTAAATAATGCATTCCTAAATTCTTGTATTCATTTAACGACTATTGTACAAAAAATAGATCGATTTTTACAGTTGGATTCCTGAATATTTATGCAAACTTTTTAACAAATATTTTTAAAGTGATATTATTATAAGAACGACAAACATTAACAAGTGCTAAATGCTGTAAAAGTTATGAAAACGTAAATTGACGCAGTTACTAAATGGGAAATCAGTGAAAAATGTATAAAACTTTATAAATGCAGAATTTCCGCTATTTATAAACACGTATGTCCCTTAAGGGCGGTAATGTTAACACAACCACACTGAATTCATAAATGCTAAGTTACATTTATGAGGAGAATAATAAAAATATAGCGTATAACATAAATAAAATATTTGAATATTAATAAACATGTTTATCCTCTGGGTAGTCTACAATAAACAATTCTAGTATATGCAAGCTGTTTGATTATGCATGAAATTAAATTTTGTATGCAAACAGGATTCATATTAGTGATAAAAATAGAAAGTGATTAAAACTTAAATAATGTAATTTTAATTATATAGCACAATATGATAGTTCAGTTTGTCAATAAATTAAATAACACAAATTGTTATGTATTCAGGTAATAGTAATTTCAGATTTGTTATTTACAGAACAAATCACAGTGATTTAGTTTCAATGCAAGAAAACTTTATTTTCAGTCACAATACTTTTAATTATGTGGATTCATTATACAAGATGCGTAATGAGGAGGACTGCTTTAAATAAATTTGGTCTCATTAGGAATGTTGTATGTTATATATTATCCTCTCATAAAATGGCGACAGACTGCATCCTTGTCTTACTCCTTTCTTGATTTCTGCTTTCTTTTCTTGGTCTTCAATTAAAATAATTGCTGAGGTTATATGTAAGCGTTCTTTATCGATATTTTATTCCTGTGTTCTTCAAAATCCTTAATAGTGTGTTCCAGTTCACATTATCAAATGCCATGAAAGTAGGCCTGTTTTTTTTCTTATTCTGTATTTGAGGTGTATTTGGTAAATGTATGAATATGTTAATTACTTTTTATTCAGTCGTGTGTAGTAATGATAATTCTTTTTTTGAGTTATTATTGCAATCACATTCGTTTCTTCACCAAAATATGTCACATTGTATTTGAATGCGTTCAGTATTGAAGAATATAGATCATTCCCGTGTAATGGAATTCTCCCGCGTAAAGCTCCTGTCTGTGATGAAGCCAAGGTAGATTTAGCGGCTTGAGTTAATCTCACCTTTCCTTCCTGTGAGTGTTCAACAGGTGACACGCTCAGGTTGTTCCCCGTATGAGTGGGAAGTTCGGAAAGTGTCGCCCCGCGATCACGCCTCTACCCCAGCGTCGTCCGCCTAAGTTTGAAATGAAATTAAGGCTGCTCGTCTTGTGTAAACACCATTTTCGGCGCCTCGGCTTGAGGGAACGGGCGCTCGCCCTCCGCCCTCCAGATCCTCCTCCCAACAGCGTCGCTCCAATTAACCAACGAGGTTTTACGATTCGGTCGCCAGCACTGCCCCTCCTACACCACCTCCACAACCCCTGCTGCTGTAGCGAGAGAGGGTAATAAATATCGTGGGTCGTGGAATTACACCCACCCCCACGCCCACACACCCACAGAGAGACAGACAGAGAGCGCACATGCGTTAACCTAATGACCTTCCAACGTTTCTTTTTTTTTAGTTTCGTATCATGTAACCAACCCATTCGCGCCATCAATTCACCTAGAAACTAATCAAAGAACTTCCTGCTCTTTGGAATAGTATGTTAAGCTAGCAAAGGGTAAACCGACAAGTCCCTAATTAATTATCACAATATTTTTTTTTATGTTGAAAGCCACACACTTATCATAATGATACATAGCACATCCTCACTCATGACAAAAAAATGAAAAAGTACGTAAATATTGAAATTTATGAAAATATATTTTTAAAATCATTAACGAACCACACTTCACTATGGTTAGCATAATTTTCCGTTAATGCTAATAGAAGACGATGTATGGCTGAAAGCAAGAATCCATTGCTGTTAGTTAATGATAACCCTGTAATAAATTAAAAATTAACTTGCTTTAACATGAGATCAGGTACGCATTACTCTTTGCAATCGCATATTCAAAGAAGTATGTAGGAAATAAGCGAGAAGATATAATGTAATTATAAATATAATAGCCCAAATTGGCGTTATTAATAAATGAAATTTAAACTATACGTACGAAAATAATTATTATATTAATATAATATCTAAATAATAACTATTTTCAATTATTTATGAACGGAACTGGAAATAAATAAATTGTAATACACGAGAGGTCATTTTTACCCGTCGAAAATTATACTTAAAATTTTTTGAGTTTGCCGGATCCAAACATTCCTAGGATAAAATTTGAACGTCCCTTTTCTTTTTTGTTTTGTAATAATAATCCTAGGAATTACCATGCAATTTATAGCTGCCAGGTCCTCTTACCCTGCGTCAGCATTGGAGCAGCTCGTTGCTATTAGGAATGTTTTATGGAAATGTTTTATTTTAAGAAAATTGAAGATATTTTGATAGGTGAGGAACGGGTTCTGAAGATAGTTGATTGCACAATTGACACAAATATTTGACTTTGGCATATTATAGCAATGATGATACTGATGATGGAAACTGTTCTTTCGGTATCCACGGTAAATAGCGAAGCTAAAAATGCAAACGATTAGTTTTATTGCTCTATTTTTAATTATTTATTGAAATAATTACAACATTAACAAAAAATAAAACAGCTTTAAACCTACAACTGTCTACTGAATATAACAAATCAAGTGCCATAAATTTGAAAAAAAAATACAGCCGAATTAAGAAGTGTTTATGACATTACTTTTCAAATACGTCAATTAATTGCTGAACTATAAATTTTTCTTTTATAATAATTTTGTACTTTATTACTTTAACAGTACAATAATACCTAACATAAAAAATTGGGTCTATTTTAAGTTTAGAGGGCGCCACTACATGCGGGCTAATTTGGGGATAATAAGAAACATGAAGGACTTAAGTCAGTAGCATTAAAAATTAGATTCTGTTTCGGATAAAGGTGTGAAAAATATTGTCATAGCTTAAAAGCAGTATAGAAGAGGATTAAAGGAATAGCGGAATAGCATAATAAGATGAATAAATAATTCTGAGTATGAGATTTTTGATCTTGGTGATTAAAGATTCCTATAACAAAAATTAAAAATCATAATATAGAAATTTGTTCTAGGAACATGCAAAATTTAAGTGTATAATTCAAAACTACAGATATGTGCAGGAATATACTACTCAAACGAGAATAAGTAAAAGTCAGTAATATTAAGGAGTTGTTAGAATAATTAGTTGACTTCTATAGAAACACTTAAATAAATACAACACATATTTTAATGCATTACTTTTATGAAGAAATTGATAATATGAAATGAAAGACATTTCTGGATTGAATGAAAAAGAAAAATCGGAAATGTGAGCATGGGACGTTACCGCGTGATACTTACCCGCACTACGCTTTCCAGTAAATTGCTTTTTATTCATCTTTAATATTTATTCATGACAGGAAGTTAAAAATAAAATAATTTTGGCAGTTGACGACCGTAGGACCTGATTACAACTTTGTTGTTCCACAAGCAAAACTTTGCTACAGTTATTTTTGCACCCGAAAACACTTTCTACAAAGGTTCAGAGCGATTTACGGGAAACTTGGCTCGGTGCGTCGGCAATTCATTTGAATTTCGTTTTGTTTTTGGACCGTGCTGTGAAAGCGAATCGATGATGGACGTTGGCAGAAGTTTATGCGTGCCTTTAGGAGGTCTGTGTGTCGTGCACATTAAATTTTAATGCCCGGAGAGTCGGCTCCATTTGTCATACAGAGCGTTCTGCTTTTTGAGTCCGAGATGGCTGCTTCAAATACAACAGCCAACACTGTTCGCGGCTGGCAGCTGAGTGCTGTAAACGTGATACGAATGTAAAACACCACTTCTTTAAGGCTAATGACTGGCGTAGTCCCTTTATTTATTGCGGTAAAGATATGGATCGTTAAGGGTGAACTTTATACTACATACATGGATTATCGAAGAAGGAAGAACAAACCCTTACCAAGTACGTTTTTTGCGATATAATTCACCATTGTCATTTAAAATATGAATTTAATGACGAGACATATTCATTTTTTCTCTATTCGTCGTTTTTAAAAAATATACAGAAGAAATTTATTGTTGTTGTTGTGGTATTTAGTCCTAAGACTGATCTTATTCAGAATTGAAGAAATTTATCTGTCAGATAATTATAAATAAATTAACCAAATAATAACTGTACTTAACAAAATATTGCCACCCACATGAATGAGGCTATTAGGTAAGGGGTTGAGAGCATTCCTGCAGAAATGTAGATTCAAGTTCGAGTCCCATTCAACGCAAACATTTTTTATTTATTTTTCTTTCGTTTCTATAATTTTCTGCTTCAATAATGTCCTGTTTCAGGAATATTCCACGAGTGTATAAATTGTACTGGACCTCGCAGTGGAGGCAGTTTTTCGAAGTACGATCCTTTGCCACAGAACTTCGTATGAAATAAACGTCAATAACTTCAAAAATTGTGTGTTAATGTATCTCACGATCCTTCAGAGACATGATAATATTAATTGTTGTGGTGATTTAATAAATTATTTTACGATAGATATGCCTAAAACGTTTTGCATTAATTGGCACGAATAAAAATTAAAAGACGTAAACATGCTGTTTCAATTATTCTCATAGTTTCTCTAAAATACATCAGAATATATACGTGTCTGTACCATTTTACTGTTTCACTTTCAATGAAGTGCGGAAAATACTTTATCGTTTCAAATGTATGAATATTCATAATTTCCTATTAGATGTAGCAGGCTATTGTCAGTCTGCAACAGTCTATTTCATATGCATACGTCAGAGTGGGAGGGATCATATGCAGGAGACTGGTGATTTCGGCTCAACTGGATGATCTGTGAGCTAATATCTGGCCGCCATGACAAGTGCAGGCGGAATCCATTGCCGCAAGGGTTCCAAATGGACGTAATTCGCTAATTGGTAAAGTTACCGCGCTCTCTGTGATTACGGTAATTTCGTCTGCGAGCTTTGCAGTTCAGCTTTTTGATTTACAGAGTACTCTTAAGGTAATTGAAAACGGTAAATGCAATGAATCTGACCTTCATTAATCGCGTTAGAGCCTTAAATTAATTAAGCCTTTCGAAGGGACTTAATTCGCCTTGTAGCCTGCTAAAAATAGGGTCGAAGCGATGTGTGTTTAAACCACTTTTAAAACCGACGATTGAAACTTCGTATTGTACCGTTGTAAAGTAAGTCTGTAGCCAACATGATTGCGTTAGTTCATATTCTGTCTACGGACAAAACGGTGCTCATTTGCTGTTGTTGTTATTAATCTGTATTCAGAAAATCGTGGTATTATGTGGCTTTAATAATGCATTGGGTGCGTTAGATATTGAGCCCAATACCAATTGTTACTGTGGGGAGTCGGTCACTAAGTTTGAATCTTTTGAATTATTGTTTTCGCAGCAGTTTTGAGTGGTGGAAACAGATAGTTCCTGACAGGGTTTTGTTTGATGGACGGATGTCCCAGTAATGACTGATACAATGAGAGCCAAAAATTTATAGTTCCCAATATGCGCCAACAGGACAAATTGTCATGTCAGACAATGGCTTGTTATGACCTCTATTACAAACCTGTCGGTTATTTGTCCTGATAAAATGTGGACGTCAACCTATGTCAAAACCCTTTTTTATGCATAAGGACAGTTTTCTAATATTGTTTAACAGCTGATCGTAACAAAATAACATTCAGTTTTTGACGAAAAATCACCAAATTATTGATTGCCTCATTCTAAAGAAATAAATTACTAAGAAGTATTTAATGATGTGGGGGAAGTCATGGCGGAACAAAACAGTTATTGATAAAAAAATTTGTTACATTTTCTAAAACAAAAAATCACATAATAAAGGTATAAAACATTAGTTTATTCTATTATTTACTTAATAAAATATTAATATAACTTAAAACAAAGAATTTATGTTTTTGGTGAATTTTGGAAAAGAACAGGATGGTTGTAATGACAGATTATACAGTAATAATGAATTTAAGTTAGAAAAAATCTTAACAACTTTTTGTGCTTCCTTTCTTATATTTATTTTGCGTACGGTTCATCGTTTTGTCAATATTCCACATCGAAAAGAGATTTCACAGTAATCTCACTGTCTTTGCTAGTATTTTTCTTTTTTTCAGATCCTTTTCATCATTTACCTATTTTGTATCCTGTAACTCATTGCCGTTTTTTCCTTTCTTACATTTCGCCTTATAGAGTAGTATCCCGTTCCACACCGATTCTTAATACAAGCAGATTAAAACTTAATACGTAGCTTATATGCAGCTAAATATATCTTTACGAATATATACCATTAAAGATTTAAAAGCGAGGAGTTTTGTGAATTAATTTCTGTTGAAATCTTACAAATATGACAGACAAGACAAAACAAGAGTTCATTCACAAGCTTCAATCAAATCTTGATCTAGCCGGCTGCCGGTAATTTTTCCTTAACGAGTTAAAATGCTACACCCCTATTTAATAAACTTCAGCACTATATGGTTAAAAAAAAGGATTATCATTTCTACACCGAGTTCTCTCATTATAATTAGAAATTAATATTATTTATGTTCTTAACATGCCAATATTGTAATTTTTTATTTCAATCGTCGTGTGACTAGTGTTTATAACTGTAAAATGCGGTAATAAGCAGTATAAGTTATGCATAATAACTTTATACAGTGTTCGATACTTATCAAGTTAAACCTATGTTGCCTATTCCGAGTAACAAAATTTTTAATGATAATATTTAATTAATGACACTAAAAGACACTGAATTATGTTGTTATAATATGAATCCCGCAGGAAATCATCTTCTGAATTGTCATTATACACTCAGTTTGAATTAAATTGTTAAAAAATAACTAAGAAATCATGGTGTAACTATCTGGATAACTGATACAGAGTATACTTAATTAATTTAAATTGAACACTAATGCTCAGCTTGTATCACATGAAATTTAAAACATAGCCAGCGGCCTGTCGTTACGAAAATTGCCGATGCCGTTCTATGGGAGCTGTTCCATGATTTCCCAGGTGCAAGGTGTTTAGCTAAATTCATCAGAGCAGCAGAATCACGGGTCTGAGGCGAGACAGCATTAGCTAAATTGCTCGTCCTGCCGCATAGGTTGCGTCAATATTTGCAGTGCCCACTTTACTATTGGTCAGGAGCACGGGAAAATTCACTGTAGTCCGGGTCTACAGCATTATAGGCGCCTTGGTTGATATATGCATTCCCGCCAAACAATTCTTGATTAACAAGAAATACGATATCTTAATAAAAGTAAATAAGTAACTACAGTTTTTTGTCTATATTTATAAGAAACACAACGTTTTACTAAATCTATTAATTAATTTTTAGCTGAAGTTAAAATTAATTTATTTTTGTTGCTGCCGTAACTAGAGAGCTAAACGACTAATTTAACGAAGGTCAATGTCGGACATGAGGATGTTTTAATTTATGATAATAAAATTAAAAATTTGTGTATTTGATTAACGGGAAAACAAAATGTGTATTATTAAAAGTAATATTAGGTGATCGTCATTATTAATGTCGCTTTACCGAAACAATGAGAATTGAATTTTCTTAAATTTTAATTAAATTTATGTCACCGTGGTAATGTAATAATTAATATTTGGAAGGATAATATTGAAATACTAATTATCTGTATAAGTGTATGTAAAATAATAAGACGCTCGTAAGACGTATTTTATGTGAGACCTTGGTGTGCGACAGCAAGTACGTGTAATAGTTGTCTGCACAGAATTTGGCCCAGAAAGCTTCCCTGACTTGGAGCGATATTGCCCACAACTTTGGTTTTACGTTCCTTGCGACTGTCGAAATTGCCCTCGTATTCCAGTTCCGAGGGTACCATCAACCCAGGTCAGTCCCCAGACGTCCAATACGTTAGAATATCAGGGAAAAACCAAAGTCTCGGAAGGAGAAATCCTTTGGCATCAGTACTTTTTCACCTCCAATTATTATATGAAAGTTCACATTAAGTTCGACGTTTCTTTTTGCTGTAGTGCAACTATGAGTAAATAAAACTAAATTTCCATGCATACGACGTTTCAGACACACTATCTAACTGAACCTCTAGGTAAAAAGTGAACCAATAAAAATTACAGTAGTAAAATTTTAATGTAATAAAAAGAAACGTAGAAACAATAGCGTCGTCTATGTATAATTTCATTTATTTTATAGATTATTATTGATTTAACGGCAAATAAATAGTTACATAAAACAATTTCAGTAATTGAAAGTAAATATTAATCTTTATTAGAGGACTTTTTCCCAATTTGGTACAAAAAGCGAACTGAGGAATTGATTCTTGTATTGTGGTCCCAAACTTATTTTAAGTTAAAATTCATAATTCTTAATAGATAATAACAAGAGCGTGGTAAATATAAAGATTTCACCTTCTGTTAAATTGTATTTATTAAAATATTACAAACCAACGATGTTCATTGTTATAAATCTGAAATATATCCTGCCAACATTTCTGACAAATGGTGATTAAAGTTACATTGTCATTCACAATTTCAACAGAGCTTGAACTAAACCTGGAATATTGTTAGTAGATAAATTATTGGACTATGTCAAATGTGATTTTAGAGGTCGTTGAAGAAGTCGAAGATAACCTTTAAGAATAATTGGTTTGTAGTCTGTTATTGAAGCTCTGTACCTGACAAGACCCCAATCCGAGGGATTACTGCGGAGTGAACACTTGTAATCTGATTACATTTATTCATTACTTTGAACAATGTAACTCTTCGTTGGATCATTTTGTTCTCTCCTGTGATACCTTGTTGAAGACCCTCGGTGGCTTCCACCCGCGCAAGGTCGCAATAGCTAATTAACTCGAGCCTCTCGACGCCACTCTGCGAGTACTCGATGGTTTCGCATTTTAATTAACACACCCGATGTACCAGGCTTTTACTTTAATCTCCGTGAACTTTAATGAACGCTTAATACACGTTAGGCAGAAAAGACGTAATTAACGACAATTCTTATTAGTAAACCACTTGAAACAGTTACAAGAAGAAACCAAAATCACTTTAATTAGTATTTAAATGAGCTTAGTGGCGAAGAAATTGCGAATTAGTTTGATTATTGAATGTCCTTTAAGTAAAAGATTAGAGTGCCTTTGTACTGGTATTTAACGAAGTTAAGGATCTATATGATTTCAGATTGGTAAACGTTATTTCTTTTTCTGCTTAATAGGTCATTGAACTAGTTGTGCTGATAAAGGTACTTTCAGGCAACTAAAATATTTTATAGAATAAGAAATTATGCATCGTTAGATGAAAATATTTTTCGAAACAACATTATGAATTCTTGGAATGATTTTTAATAATTCTAACTATGTCATTTAAATACTTATTTTTCCTTTATTTTCTTCAATTTACGCTCGGTTTTATTTACGTTTACTGTACTTAATTCAGATTTATATACATTTATTTGCGGAAATAGATCTAATTTACTTAATACGTTTTAGAAGATTATGTAGATTAAAGGGTAATAGTCTTTAACGGTTTAATGAATGTACTAATGTATTTTTAAATTACACAATAGTGTACTGAGTCATAAAGCATTTGCTTTGAAACACATGTGCACGAAAATAATTGGTTAGGATCCTTAGGCTGTAGCCCAGAGCCCCTAGTAAACCCTTGGCTACCTTGCTCTACCTTCCACACCCCCCATTTTCAATTCCCTTCCCATGCCATGCTATTAAAATGGAGTTGCCCACATGTAGCCTACTGCTCCAACCCTCTACCCCCACACCCTCCCCCCTAAAAATATTTTTTAACGAAATAATCTTAATTAACTGATGAATATAGAACATTTGTAAAGAATAAAAAATGGTTATGAGAATGTAAGTTATTGTCACACATCTCTTTAAAATTAATCTGTGTAAATTAAGATATAACTGAGAAATTCCTTCAGCTCCATTACTGCGTGATGTGCAACGACAACGTTTTAGAATTCTGTGAGGAACGTCAGATTGCGGTACAATGACCCTCCAAACTGCACTCGATTCCACAGAAGCCGTTAAGGACATCGAGATAGGTTTCTTTATAGCGCCATGGAAGTAACACATTACTCGGTCCTCCGACCAAGAGAAAAGGAAAATGGAACCAGGCTCCAACCCACGCTCACGCGAAAATACATTGCTACGAATTAAAGTTCATGAAGACGGAGTCCGGAAACTTTGCAGAAAACCAAAGCCGAGGATAAAAGTAACTTTGGCGTAACTCAAGCTTCGCTCAACTTTCAATGGAGATAAGGGAAGCAGGGGCAAAGATAAAGCCTCCGTCGAAAGGAGCAATTAACGGATTCAAAAAGACACGTAAAATACACCCTAGCGGAAAGAGCGTTCCTCTACTTCCATTGCCTTTTAAAGTAATATGTGACCTAGCAAAATGAATTCGGCTTGGAATGCAACATTTGTTAAGTATAATTTTTTATAGAATTATGAAATTATGTTTAATAACTTAAACTCACTTTTATTTTTTTTATCATTTATATCATAAAACCCTGGAAAGTGTCCGAAATTTTTTTTTCTGAAATTAATATTATTATTTTGGTAAATTACAAATTTTTAACTTAATTCTTGAATAAATTATTTTGTTACGCGTTTCGTTTAGTTTCTATAAAATCGCACATTATTAGAAGTACTTTCAGTGATTGAATAAACTCTATAACAAGGTTTTGGAAATATTGGTGATTAAAGGAATATAACATGAAAATGATTTAAACATTACTTTGGTAACAAAATTTTAATATATCAGCCGTATAGTTCGATATTTATTCTTTGGCTCTACAGCCCATTGACGGCCTGGGCCTACCGGGGCGACTGCAGATTGTCATCTTGCGTGAAACATTCCGCATGTGGAGTGATACGTGGTCAGCGTATCAATTCTCCAGCAGAAATTACATACATAAAAATAATTTTTTAGCATGATTATGTTGTACTGAAATGTTAAATCGTATAAGTCTTGACCGTGCGATGCGTCATGATAGTACATTTACGGCAGTTTCCGTAATTACAGGTCAACCCATGGATGTGGTGGTTTGTCTATCAGATTTAATCACGATTCGTATCTCTGAATCCAATAGTTGGGGTTACTATCATAGTTCAAAAATTAAGGCTTAAACGAAATCCAGAAAAAATTATTTGGTGTTCATTTTTGAAACCCGGAAATGGGAGTAAAATAATTTACACTATAAATTTATTTCTTTACATCTAGACTTTAAAATACTGCTCCGTACATCAAATATATTTTTCTCTAGATCACAGTTTCCGCCACTCCTGTAGTATTTATAATTATTCTGTTTTTTTAAAATTGGTTTCCATTTTTATTTCAGTTACTGTCATTGATTGTAAATAATTCTTTTACTGAGGTAATTTAATGATTGTTGAAGACAATTCAAAGTTTGCTATTTACAAAAGAAATTATCCAATATACAAGCAACAAGTTAGTAGTAAAATATCTCTAGTTTACTGCCTGTTTTTCGGCTTCATTTTTTTAAATATCTACACTTTAGAGATAGATATTTTTATTTTAAGTTTTCAAAGATTTGTTTCATGTCTTATGTAAAATATACTGAAAATGTATTTTTAAATTTTGTTGATAAGAGGAAAAGCGAAATTCATTAAGGATCAGTTTTTAATTTCAATAAAAAACCTGGTATTTTCTGAATGATTTCCGTATGATCGAGTCAAAGATGTCTATGAGTTTGATTAAAGAGACGGTACCCGACGACTCTTGAAGATCTGGTTTCAAGGCCTCGTAGTTCAAGACATTGCGTCCCAAGGCGTCCTTTGCGCCAGGTATGAATGGCTTCCAGGGCGAAGTTCCATTTGAAATTCCTAGACGCAGCGCATTTTTCTTGGCACATTCCAATGCAGTTTTCCTTTGTTGGCCCCCAGATACTGGAGGTAGGGAGAGTGAGAGAGCCTTCATTGTCTTCGAAACGACTGCCGCACTTCACTGAGAGTGGTTGGTGGTCGTCTTGCACTCCTGGCAGAAAAATCTGCCATTTTACGGCGATATATTAAACCCATATCTTTAATCTCGAGCTGCAAGGGAGCAGCTTCATTTCGTCGCCGTACTAAATTTATAGGTCAGACCGTTCTATTACGATTACGTATTTTTTTCTAAGATGTGTTTATTCTTATCACTGTTGCGGTTTCGCAAACAAAAATCATGTGAATTCAAAGATAATTCTTAACTGAATCACAACTAATTATATATTATAATAATTACTATTATAATTAATAATTTACTAATATCTTGACGGTAGTATTAATATTATTAAAATTTGGTTAAGTATTATTATTAATAACACTATTTTATACATACTTAACATTTTATTGACAACAAGGTAGCATTACCATTTACTTCAGAGGTCTTTTACATGTATTACAAGTTTTTTCTTTTTAACGCACAACTTATTGAGACCCTTATGGTTGGTGTAGTGGTTCCTCATCAGTTTTAACCCCAGTTTTCATGACTATGACACCATTAGTGCTCACGACCTATAAGATTGGAGGTGTTATAGGCTGATATATTACATGTTAAATTAGAAAATATAATGTGTGCTTCTTAAAATGATTCATTCTCCACAGCCATGTTTTAGTTTCTGTTACGTAATAATTTGCAGATAAGTTATTAAAACAATCATAATCAATCCTTTTTACTTTTCATCATTTATCTTTGAAACTACCGAAAATTGATTCTGAAATTTTTCCGTTGAAACAATTTTTGTGTGTTTGCAATGAATTTAAAATGGAAATACAGTGTAAAACTACTGATCTATTCAACAAGGAAATGCTGTATATTGTAACATGAAAACGGGACCCAACGCTTGAGCTAGACCAGACACTTTGTTAAAGGCGCGACGACAGTCCCTTGAAATATGGCACTTAGCGTCGTACGCCGCCAAAATACCCGCGCAAAAATTTCAATCGGGAGGATAAATGCAATTCTCTGCTAGACGCGGTCATAGGAGGTGTTCGGACCTCAGAAAAACTGCGGTCATTTTAGTTCGGTTTTATTTCCGGTGAGCCATGGTGAGAGGAAGTTGGAAAAAGAGCAGGGAATTTAAACAAATTGCCGTTACTACGGTAATGAGTACACCGGCAGTGTAAGTTGTATTAGTAGCTGACCACGCCCTGATTTATTTCATTACTCGAAAATAAATCGTTAAAATTTGAAAACTATTTTCTTTTTACAAATTACCTGGCGCCCATGAATATTGAATAGGTAGACAAGTGCAAACGAGGACGACAGAGCTGAACAACCGAAGAAATAAAATAATTTTGTAACATTTCGCTGTCACATATCGGGTGAATGAGTCAATATATTTTGGTTCTGCCAAAACCATATACTTAAGTATTCCTCCAGTATTTAATGAAACTACACATTATCTGTTTTAAAGATCTGTGAGTTATGAAAACGATTGAATTACAAAGGAGTGATTCCGAGAAAGATGTTTTTCGTATTAGATACATATTTTTGAAACAGACTTACATTTCTCCAATGTTGCTTATACATTTAAATTCCTTATTAACAATATTTATAGACGTTATCCAATGAAATAATTAGTTGTGTGATTATTATTATATTATTAAAATGAGTAGTGCCTGCATTGCTAATGTGTGCGTTAAATGATTTATTTTTATTGCTAAAAATTTTATTATTATGCATTTAGGAAACTTGCGACTGGTCATATTTACTTTTTTGAGAGCTAGTTGGGAAGCAATCTTAAGCGAATTATTTTTGGCTACACTTCTTTAAATTATACTACTGAATAATTTTCATCAATTTCCCAGGTTTTGCTATGACTGAAAAAATTGTGCAATAACTGAGAATTAATGGCTTTTTCTTCACTGTAGCAGCAGATGACAAGTTAAATGTAAAATGTAGTATTTAGTATTTTATCTCCGCGTAAAATGCTATCAAACTGTCGTGAAATTGCAGCCATTCTGAACGGCAAGAATGTGAAACTGCCGCTCGCTTTCTTCGCCGGCAGAGTGAAGGAGTCCGTTTATTGACGGCAATTTGAGCCAAGAAGTCTAACGCTTACTCCGCACGCAGTTAAAGTTTATGCATCACCGTTCTCAGAAGATGCAGCAGGAGCCAGCAAGTTCGCAATTACCGAAACTTGGCCCACGACTAATAGGATGCCGTCTTCCTACAATCGCAGAGGTATGGGAAAAGGGGGTTGTTTTGAGCGTTTGGGATTCACAAACAAACATTTCAGAAGTCCCAATTTCCGTTTCGTATACTTCGTTTTTGAAGCACAAGGTTTCTACATGCACAATGTACATACTGAGGTTGCGGAATATAAGTATAAAAAAGCAAATATCACATTACTACATTAGACATTAAATAAACCTGATATGTGGTAGTTGTGAATCGTCAATGAGCTGTGAAGGACGTGAGAAATAAAGTTAATCTGGAAGAAGCGAGATATTAAGGAAGAAAAAGCAAGTTTCAACGAATACATGTGGCATACTGGATGAAAAATACTGAAAGGGATACTATAATTATTAGCATAGCATTAATATATCCTAATATATAATTACATTAATTCTCAAAATTCATAAGCCGGAAACTGTTTTTATATGTTAAGATATTTTCAGACAATATAGTTTTATTTTGAAAAATAGAAATTGCCTTTTAAAGCGACGAATGGAAGCTGAATTAGAATTTGGGTCTAAGAAAATTAACAGTCATTAATACTAGATAATTATTTACTCGTTCCTTTTTAAATTTGCCCCTTATGTAACAAATATTCCATTATTTACATACGTGGTTTTTCTTCAGTTTCAAAATTTTTTTCAATAATTTTTTTCTTTAGATAAGCGGATATTTCGAGGGTTATTTGATAAGTCTGGGTGTTGTTGTGGTATTCAGTCCTACAACTGGTCTGGTGCAACACTCCAAGGTATCCAATCTTACACAAGGTTTTTATTTCCGTATAACTACCACATCCCATATTCTCCATAATCTGCTTATCGTATTACAGACTTAGCCTCCCTATTCTGTTCTTACCCCACACACTTCCCTCTATTGCTGATTTTATAATGTCGTAAAACGTAGCCTATTAATCTATCCATTCTCTTGGTCTACGTTCCCATATTGTTCGCTCTCCCCCTATTATGCTTATATCTTCCTCGTTAGTGATTATATCCACCCATTTGCTTTTCACCATTCTCCTATAGTACCACATTCCATAACAACACTTAGCAACGATTTCCTAATATTCACGCTTATATTACCCATCAGTCAATTTCTCTTGATGTTAGAGTAGATACCTAGTTTTCAGTCTTTTTTTATTAACAAGATATACATTTCATTGTCAGTCATGTTTTTTTAAAAATGTAAAAAAACAGTCGTTATAGCATCAGTACTTTGTAAATTCCTGTTTTTCGCGAAAGGCTTTCTTGCCTATGCTGTCCTTTATGTCTATTATACTACTACCATACTACTAGTTATTATGCTTCCAAAGTAGCAGAGTTCCTTAACTTCCTTCAAAAGATCCCTTCACAATGTAAAAGCCTTTGTTAATCCCTCACTACACTCCATTACCTTGCTTTCTCCTCTATTAATCGTTTATTGAACTCTTTCTCCTGGTCCACGTTCATGCCATTTATTATGGTTCACAAGTCTTCTTCTGACTCCTCTGGTTTAGTGTAGTAAATATATTATTTCTCGAAAAGTTATTTTATTACTCAACATAATGTCCTTTCTTTGCCATATTCTTGGCCCAGCTGGTTTCATATTTTTTTCAACCCTTCACCAAAATAGGTTTTGTCAAACTCTTCAAAATACTCCGTCACGATCTGGTACACTTACTCATTTGACGAAAAATTCTTCACACTACGTCCGGTAACAAGAAGTCACTTGGTCCTGTGTAATTTTAACAGAATATGTATATGACAAAAGTTACATTTCGAGGATATGTTGGAAAAACACACATCAGCTGCGGAGAAACAGAAATTCTCAATCCATTGACTGTAAAATGGCCTTTTCGCATTCCTGGGTAAGAGTTGAAGACGCGAAGGTCCAGTGGCTGAGTGCGCTGCTAGCCTTGCTAATTGCTAGTGAACTGTTGAACTGTGCACAACAGGATTCCGTATGCTAGTTGAACGCGATCGTTACACCACCAACCACCAATCAATTCTTCATCCCTCGTTGCTCTTAGCCGTGGCATGAAACCATAAAAAGCGGATCCCACACGACAAAATAAAGGGTCACCGTCCGAGCTATTTTTAAACATGCTTTAGGCTCGTAACAATTTGAAAGTGAAAGACAAGTAGCTGTAAAAATATGAAATTTGTCAGAAGTATAGACAACCTCCGATCGAGATGGCTTTCTAACACATGATTTGAAATTAAGAGTGAATAAATAATAAAGAATCTATACATAATTCAGTTATATATTTCATGCTTGATAATTATAAATGAAGGTTGGGTTGAACAGAATTATAATATTTTTGTAATCAAATTATAACAGTGTATTGTCTCAAAAATGAAACAGTTCGTTTGTAACCGCCGCAGGACGCAAAATTACTCACATTTTACATATATGTTATCCATTTAAAATTCACCTGATGACGTACACGAAACTTGTCAGAAATGTTTATTTATACTTAACTGTTAAAATATTGATTCATGACTGCATTCAGTAACAATTTTTACACGCTGAAGAGAAAATAAACTGTGCGTCCAAATCTAATTGACTCAAAATATTATATTTTTAAGTTTAACTGTCCAGTAAATACGCAACAGTAGAGATGAGAATCGGTTATAAAATCTAAACAGGCCAAGGCCACTGAATGTGCTTCAAATGTTCATGTGAACTTATACGAGAATATCTAAAGAGTGGAATAAAATATTAATAAAATAAATGCAGGAAATTTTTAGCCTTCATAAGGTGTTGGTGAAGATAGACGAGACGTTATAGGGGAACAGTTTGGCTGGGAATGTCAATGGTAGAAATATTCTTTAAGAATCAGTAGCAGCAAATATTTATTATTAGTGATAGAGTAAAATATTATAAAGAATTGATGATATTAAATAAAATATAGAATGAATTTGATTTTAAGTCAAGAACGTCTCTGCTGAGTGTTTTGGCACTTCTGTTAGTATAATTTACCACCACCTGCTACCAAATTCTGGGCAATTGCCTGCAGTCCAATGTATGATAAGGAAACGCAATTATTGTTTCAATTTATATTCAATATTAATTGAAGATACTAGAAGACAACATTTCACCTTTTAAGTAGTTTATTAGCACTATTCATCCAAAACATAAATAAAATTGTATATGTTTCTTTGTGTGTATATAATTGTATGCCATTTTCGTACCTCATAAAAATAAATTCATTTACATTCTTACAATAATTTATATTTAATTCCTTATTTTATTTATTACAATACTCATCACCTGGTTCAAATATATTATGGTGCGCTTTTAGCACTATTCATATTTTACTTGAATTTAGCCGGAGTCATGGGAGCGCGGTTTTCCAAAATCTGCCGCCACTCAGTCGACAAAGTACACTGACTCTATAAGTACTACAATAAAGTAGTCGTCAAGTTGAGAGATTTACGCTCGAAACGTCACTATTTATTTATCAAATACTATATTTCCTGATTTTCAACCACCAAGAAAGACAGCAATCTTCATAATAAGAGTATTTCCTGGTTGTTGAAAATCAGGAAATATAGTATTTGATAATTAAATAGTTTATCTGACAATTCGGCCGAAGGATTTGTGGAGTGGGCTAAATTTTTATACCTTAAGAAGTCTCAAATGCGAGACGAAGCGTTGTATAGTTCATTATTTAAATAACTGACAAAGTGGCTATTATAACTCATTTAATATAGTATCTTATGTTGGGTAGCACAGAAAAGTACTCAACCTACAGAGAGCCTGAAGAGTTTCTTAATTACGTGCCCCTTTAATTCTAAAGCTACATAGGAGAATATGTATTCAAAAAATTGGAAAGTAATCCATGGAAATGTTTCTGACTTGTATAAAAATATAAGCAAATACTTAAAAATGTAAATGTGTGAATTAAGGATGCTATAAGTGGAAATTTAATGAACTCGTCTCCTAGGAATCAAATTCAGCAGGTTGGTATTTTAATCTAGGAAATAGTGGGATGAAGGAATATTTATTTAAATAAGGAATGTGTCGTTGCATAAAAATTATGTATAAATGTTTTAGTAACCATTTTCCCATCGCCGTAAAGAACCGTCTATACTATTAGAATCTTGAGCTCAAATTCTTTGTTGATTTTACTTATCGGTCACCAAATCTCAATAGGTTTCTCAAACAAAATATTTATATATGTGGTAAATTGTATCGTTACATGTCTCGAACAGCGGATGGTTTGAAGGTTTGAATCGCACAACGGGATAAAAAATTCTCCATTATAAATGACAACAATTTAGCCCATTTGAAGCTCCAGTTATGACGTCCGGGCCTGTCAAATTTGTTATCAGCTTATGTTGGCTGGCGTTTTGGTGCATTTCCCGTGCGCGTTGGTTGGTTTGCGGTACAAGCTGGCAATCGTTGCATATACCAGCCATAGATTCACGACAACATATTGCCCTCTTATCGGACGACCGCGGTAGCCGCGTCCAATCACATTCATTGGATTACTGTCATTTGTAGATCGCACTGTTGTTCAGAGGCATTCCGCGATTGGGATTTGGTCGGAGATAATTGCTCTATTACCTTGATTTATAGAGAGATGGCATTGTCGAAAGCTATTGATTCAAGTAGCAGCTACCGTGTTTATTGGCTGCGAATATCGATATTTTGACTGTCGAATAGGCGTCGATTCGACCCATTGTAATATTATTTAAATGGGCCAATGAAATGACGCGGACTAATGCTGTCTCCGTGAAGCTCACACATTAAATCACCTATAATTGATAATAATTTGGTAATGGCCCGACGGCAATTATCGACTGTTAAACACTCGAGTAATGTGCTCTAACATATTACGTTGTGGAATTTTGCACTCGTGCTAATAATTCATATAAGCGAAAGTGGATCTAGCGATATTACAATAACTGGTGCAACATGCACTAAATTTGTTATCATGCCGTGGAAAGTAGCACAATTAACTTTCCTTAATTATTGTTAATAAATACTGATTGCTTAAAAATAAATCATATCGATCTTTATACATCTGCAATTTTTAACTGATAAGGTTTTCAACCAGAATTTTTTTACATAAAAACCCATACTGAAGTTACCAAAAAATAATTTGTTTGTAGGTCAGACGAGGGAAATTTTCTTCGATTTATCCACCGAATTTGTATTTAAAAATAATTTGATCAGTTGGGCCATATAATTACTAAATTCAATGTTGTTAACTCGTCGATGTTATTATTCCGAATTTATATTAAATGTTCTTGAGTAACAGGCTACATGACGGTGATTAAGAAGCTGACAACTCTTCTTCAATAGCATAGAAGAGCATTGGAAAGGGGGATGCAGAAGGGACAATACGTCTACCAAGGGTTGACTAAGGCCGCTGGCTATAGTTTATGTATCCTACCGGGTGATTCACGTAAAAGAGGTGCAGGAAAACCCTAGAAAACCTGCATAAAGTAGGTTGGTTTACGGATACTTGCCTCACGTCGTTCCGAATGACTGGAGCGTAGTTTGCTGTGCAGTTGGATAATTCCCATCTCTATGCTCAAACCAGTTTTAGAGGCTAAGGCCTCAGAAGCACCCCGAAAAAAACTCACTTTTATATGAAAGTATGAAGTAAGTAATCACGTCGTTACTTTGTGATAACTCGAAGTCCAGCAAATTAATAAAAAGGTAATGTATCTTTAAATTTAAACTGTAATTTCGTGGTTTCTGATTGGTGCTCTTTCATTGGTTTACTGTGTCGTCACTTCAATTACACGTAAGGATATCATCTCTCAGTATTAAAATGAAATAAAATATTTAGAAAATTATATTCATCATATAAATGTGAAGTTTTTCTGCCCTGAATATGAGAAGAAATTCTTTTACTGTTCAAAACATTGGAAAGAGCGTCTTCTTTTCTTTTAATTTTCAGTTATTCTTCTTTCTTAAATGTAGTATTAGTCAATAAATAATGCATCAACAGAAAGAATGAGCGACTTTTCCATTGCAGAAATCTATGATATGTTAACAGTGACTACGGTCTAGTACCATTATACTCTAAGGATGTGATGCCCAGTTCACATGTCAAAGGTTAAGAATATATCGCCACCTTTGACAAATTTCTGAACACTTTAAGCTTAATTTACAAATAATTATCATCGTCCTTTTGATTCATTGAGTGTAAAATAATTTCGTATATTATTTGAATTTTGAAACTCTCTATAAATTTATTAAGTATACTTCTATGTATACAAAATTTAAGAACGAATGGAAATTATTTATTTCTTGCGTTTATATTCACTATTTTAGATTTATTTATATTAAATCCCTTTCTTATAAATCATGAGATGACTTCTCCAATAGCACTTTGAAAAGTCTCTATTTTTTTGCTTTTATCAGCTTAGTGTTTAACTTAAAAAGACATTATATTAAACAATTTTAATGAAACACTTGAAATAAAATGATATTTCTTTTCTTTTAAGGCAATAAACTTTGGAAATCCGCATGTGTTAAGAATAATAGTCTACAAGAGCGAATACACACCTAACAGTAGAATTACGTCCCTGCGAAGTTGGGGAAATGGCTAGAGACAAACGCTGAGAAGTTTATTTCCAAGGAATATCACAGATAATCCTGACTTGTTGTTCCCAAATTGTTGAAGCAAACATTTAGAGTTACTTCTCTGTCTTCCAGAGGTTAATAGCCTGAAAATTCAAACTAAATATAACCTAAGGAATTCATGAAACAATTCTCGACGGTGCCGAGGGACGGCTGTAAAAATTTAGCTTCGGAAGCTGTAACCGCTGCGTGTACGGCTTATTTATTTACCAGGGCGCAGTTTTTCACGCTACATTTCACTGCTGCTGACTAAAAGAGCCGTCGCCGTTTTCCTGTAGCTCGACGGAAACCCAACGTAGCAGGCGGTCGGTTTGCAACTCGATCTAAATCAATTCCGCTTTGACGACCTGCAACGGCGTTATGCTTGTCTGTTGCAGGGGACCCAGGACGTGTATCGTTTAGGCGACACAATGCCCTGCATTTAGTCATACGTGCTCCACTTCGCCACTCAATAGACTTCGCTTACTTCTCTTCGGTGGCTGCGTCATAGATCATTTTGTAAATCTCTTTAAAAGAAATATGCTCGTTACTTTCCAATAAGAAACTGTTGTTCGAGGAGGAACGGTAAAGCACACTATCCTTAATTAAGTTAATCTAATCACGAAACGCTTCATTAATCAGAGAAGAATCCTCATCCTTATATTCGGAATTATTTAGTGACCATATTTTTTCAGCTGCCGTTTTTTGAACCCAGGGTCTGCTTGTTCAAAAAGTTATCATTTGCAACTAAGTTCGTTCTACAATTCAGTAGAGACTTGAAAACTGCTACATTAACAATAATTATTGGAAGAGCTTCAAAGCGCTTAGTCAACCAAAAACAGTCTTCAAATTAAAATTTTTATTATAAGTAGAAATTTTTCGACATTGTCATTTTCAACTTAAAAAAAAGATTATGCATAGTAACCGCTTTGTCAATAAAGGAACTGTAAATTTCATTACGTAGTTAATTTATACAAATACATATACATACCCCTTAAAAATTAGAGGAATATCTTGTCAACAAGTAAATGCCAACATTGTAAATTTGTGTCAAAGTCGATAAATAAAATTACATTGATCTCTGATTTGATTGATAAGCAACCAATTACATTCAACACACACACACATATATATTAAATAAATTAAAATGAAACTGTTTAATGACTCGAATTTAATTTTTCCATTACTCAATTTTATTGTATATTTTTTTTAGTTCTCAAGTTTAAATATATATATCTATATTAAATTTGAGTCATTAAACAGTTTCGTTTTAACTTATTTAAAATATCGGCATATTGCTCTTCTACAATTAACTGATGTCTCTATTTATATTAATATAGATGACCTCAGGAATTCTTAATTTGTTCATAGATTTGCTTTTATGTAGGATGGTTATGTCTTCAAAATTAAAATTATGATTAAAAGTTTGGAAACGAACAAGACTGTTTTATACTCAAATGTATATTATAATAGTTAGAAGCAACCAGTATTCAGTCCGTAAAACACTTTATTGAGTTAACATACTCGAGTCAACGTCAGAAACAGTAGCTTTCAACTTTAAATTTCCATGTCAAAATCATCTGTAAATAATACAACAATTCTGAATTAATGATAATCGACAAGTCCAACAATTACAACATCGTTAATTTAATAAATACCTGTACATCAATCTCTATACATATAGAGGTATTTGAACACGTCTGGCTGTATGCTACATTCAAAGACCAAGCAGATATTCAAAAGCAATATTTATGTCTCAAATTTTATTTTATTTTACCATTAAAAATTGAAACAATTTTATATAAAACACATTATCCGCAACCATATATTTAAAATATTTATAATATTGTTCAAGTATAAATTTATTTACTTTATAACATCAATAATCCCCGTATATAAGTGCCCTATAGTCCCAATATCACTCTTTTTTTCATAATTCTATCTTTATTCAACATCATGCACAAACCTTCCCACAATTCTTTCTTGAATTTGTGTTTTTCACTATGCAATATTGATACACGTTCCCAATTCATTTCATGTCTTAAGTTGTTAACATGTAATGTAAATGAAGTTTTACTGTTAACATGATCTCTGAAATTTTTTTGATGATGATACAAACTTTTATTAATCGACATGGACTATATCAAATGTATATTTATCACAATTTTTACATTTCAATTCGTAAACGGCATCTTTATTTTTACTGTCTCCCTACATTTCATGGAATTTACATAAAAATTTTATCTTGCAAACAGGTTTTAAACAAATTTTACAATCTACTATCCCATTATCCTTAAAGATTAATTTGTAATCTTCTCAGTCAACCCATTCACATATGTTCGACTCCTATATTTAAAGTTAACATCCTTTTGAATCTTCACAACATTATATTCTACCATTTCAAATCATCTAATACATTATATAATATATTATTTAACAATTCACTATTATTCAATCCTTTTTATCAATGGTTTTAAAATACCTAAATAAACTTACACCACTCTTCCTCACATTCTTGTTCAATAGTACATTACTATTCCTACATTCAAGTTCACTCTTATTTGTTTTATTAAATTTAATTTTATTGTAACAAATTTCCCATATTTTAACACACAAAATTTTGGGGTACCAATTAGCAGCCAAAAGATTTAAAATAATTTTTTTGATTTCTACATACATATATATCTTTGTATCAGTTTTATTCCGTTGATTTCAACACTACTGAGTGTTGATTTTAGTATGAGTATACATGCTGTTAATGTAAGGACCAACCCGAATATATTAACTCTATATTTTAAATGGTGAACTGTTGACGTAATTTAAGGAAAACTATGAATGTTTAGTCGGTTTTTTTAAGTGTTGTGAAAAATTTATGACAATTGCTCCTGTTGCAAAAAGGTTTTACATAAAGTAATAACAATATTTTATTCTATATTGCCTCGTCGCATAGAAAAAATCGTTAAGTTCTCGTTGGAATTTCTCTTGAGCCACCAGCTCTTCTAATGGTTTTACGTTGAGAAGATCTACAGATCATGGACCCGCACATAAATTCAATGAAACACGACTCTGTACCATATAAGAAACGGAATTCATTGGAAATTTAAAATGAGAAGAAGTAATTTATATCTTCGTTGATACCAGCTGAAATGCCATTCAGATTCAGACAAGTTCAGTTCGCCGTTAGATTGGAGTTTTCCATGATTAATTTCAATGCGAATCAGATAATCAGATTGCAGGAGTGAATTTTGAAACTCCTTGCTTTTCTCGTTTCATGTGGCATACAATAAAATATAAAGTTTCAAAACTTTGGTATGATTTATCTCTTATATATAGGTAATAAGCAAGTATTGCGATCACACAAAAGAAATTAAATTTATATTTAAATATAACATAATCTATTGTGTACTAATTGAGGTTGAACCTATGCAGTGGATGGTTCCGTTTCCCTAGTAACAGTAAAGGGGACGTACATCAAATTCGTAAAACAGTTAGACTGTCCAGTAATCACGCGCTGCGCCCGAAAAGTAATTGTAAACCTAACTGAAACGAACAGTTTGTGCGCTCGGTTGTTTTAACCTTTCGAAGTGACTAGCTGCTGTGGGCTGTGGTCAACAATGTGAAGAACGTCAGCCAGAGGCTTTCCGCTGATTTGATCTAATTACAGCTCCCATGCAACTTTCCTGTTCCACGCGATTACAGAAACTTTTCTGTCTCTGCTGAAAAGCGATTGGCTCAAGGGATTATGTGTGGGCTAAAATTTTCATCTCTCCCCCGCAGCGGCTGGCGGTTAAAATTTCGCTGACATACACAAAATATTCGGTCTACTAAAGTGTACTGTCTACGTGTCAGAGGGCGAAGAACGCTTAAAAAAATAAATGATAGAGTTGCTATTTTAATTATATACCGAGGCAAGGATCCAACATATTTTATTCAAATAGTAATTATCGTTATGTTTGAATGATTAATAATTAATAAATGTGTGAAGGTTTGCATTAAGATTAATGAACAATATTAAAGTTACACGTTTTAACTGTTCCATGTAGTATTATTCCGTTTATAACTAAAACAAAAACAAAATTTAGTGAAGAAAAACATTTCTACTTAATTACTCAATTACGTATAAAACTTTTTTAACAAAATATCCAGTAAATGAAAATCCACGTCCTTCAGGGAATGAATGTTAAGAACTGTGTAGCAATTTTGATGTTATTTTAGTGATAAAATAGTTCCAGTGGAACACTACAGATAACAATCAGTGTTTTCAAATCTTGAGGAAGCCGTTTTTAAGTCAATCGTTCGTTATCAGTCACATCAGTAGGAGAAATCTGGGGTGGACAACTTTTTGCATATTAAGCGCAAATTTTTTGACAGACGAGCGGAAACAATATTTTATGGTGTCTTATTCATAGTTAGCGGTTAATAAACATATATGAGGATGGAATCTGCTACGCTTAGGGGGCGAAACGGAATAACTATGACGCAGTTAAATAAACTAATTTACGCCAATTTAATGAAGCATCAATCTAAAAATCTACAAAAGATAGCTTCATGATGCTGATATAGCTAACAGGAAGTCTGGTCTATGCACCACAGTTGTTGGCACTGAGAGCGAGATCAGCTTGGAACTTGGAATGGTCTGTTATCTCTGTTTGCCAGAACTCTTATTAAATTCTTCTATTTCTAGCTTTTTGCCATTCTTAGTGTTTATTTGTAATATTATTACTAATACATGTCTAATTGTAAAATGCAATGTGAAAGGACTTCTCGTCCGAAATTCAAACAGACTGAAGGATGCAATGCGCCACTTTTAATCGTCCAAAGCGCCACGTTTGGCGAATACGATACGGTTTAGCCACCTCTGTGATAAACACTATATAACTGCATCAATAGTTTTAGAAAACTATTAATAAATAACTTGAACCGTTTTATATATTTTTCCTTAATATTTTTTTAGTACTTTGGTCTGCTTTGCATCCTTAGTGTTCTTTTTCTTCACTATGAATTTTGTATGTTTTTTTATTCAATGCATTTTTAAGAACATCACTTATATCGGATCTTCCAAATGATGCAAATATTTTTAGTCTGACAACATGACTTAGCAATACAAAACTCACTAGCAATAAAGTGATGTCGGGGACGAATAAAATAATTCAGTAAGTACCAATCAGAGAACTTGAATGTAATATGTCCATTGACTGGATTTTTCATCCCTATTATAATATTTAAATTAAAGAACTGGTGCAATAGTAATATATCTATGTGGGAATATTTTTTCTTTGGAATGATTGTTATTTTTTATAATAAAAAACACTTATTTTTTGGTATTCATTTTTACCCTTCTTTGGGCTCTGAGCCGAGCTGAGAAAACGTTAATGACAACAAGTTTTAATTTTCAGTTGAACTACAGCCGGAAGAGTGTTCATATAAGCACTGAATGTAATCTTATTAAATAATATTTTTAAGACCAATATTTATAAAAATATATTTTTTTATTAAGGTTAAAATAACATTATTTGACCGCTATTTCTAAAACTATTAAGTATTTATTATGTCCAGAAGCAATATGGTAGAGTTAAAAATTAAGGTAACTGAAACAATCATCCATTTTTTCAGCTGTGGGAGTTCTCGGCTTTATTCTATTTTTGGTGCTTTTAAAGGAGGTCCGTAAAGAGCTTTTGGCTTTAGAAAAATTACTTACAGTGTGCGTCATTTATTTGCTTTACATTTCCGTCTATTTAATTGGCACTGCAGAAACTGTCTTCTTTCAGCATTAGCTATGACGAAGGGAGGAAGAAAGGAGCGAGAGAGACCTGTCCAGCTCATAACGTGATTATATCCAACAAAACGTTGCCCTCACAGACAGGCGTGCTTTGCTCAACAGTGCGCCATTTTAAAACAAAGCAAACACGCCGCCGCCCGCGGAGCTACGAGAGGAAGGTGCGTTTTTCAATCCCAGGCCGAGCGCTACGCAATAACTTCCTACAAATATTGCTTTCTCTTTCGCCGCCGCTGCAGGCCAATTTTTACACTGCAGTTGTAAAAGAGACATCAAATTTCTTGCAGTTGCACTTGAGAGTTAAAAGAAATGCAACATATATTTGGAAGATTTATAAAAGGAAATACAGGAACGAATCTGCAACAAATGAGAGAAATATATTTCCTCCTAACATTAAGGTTAAATTTTTATTTTATTGAAGTACGCTGTATTGACTCATAATTTATTCTTACCTGAGAAACTGATTTAATATACTTGCAACGAAATTGGCTGAAAACCTCTTCAATTGCTACCATTGTATTGACTTATTATTTTGACAATGGCACTATTTTTCACGCTGGCCTACTTCAGTTGCTGAATACGTTGAATATATGACAAAGATTTATTTAATGACAGTTTTGTATACTGTGCAATAAAATATAATAATATTGCTCCAATTAATTAATTTAATATTTAAATATATAGACAGAACGTAAAAAAATATAATTTATTTGAAAATGGTAAAACATTGGAGAAATGTTATTAATAGTAGCCCCATAACCATTTTACACACACTCCTTCTTTCTTAAGTTATTCGTGAGATTTAGGCCATGAATGAATGTGATTAATAAGATGTAGTTTTAAGATATACATGAGAATATAAAAGGAGACAGAGACGTTTCGGTGGATTTGGTGTCTATAAAGTATCTTAGTTGGTAAAATATCTTTTTTGGCCGCTAAGTGTACAACAGTAAAGCAAAAATATAATTAATTTTACAAAAAGTTTGGAAAATTCCTACAAGTAAATTTAAAATTTCTTGTATGACACCTTGTTACAGTTTCTCTTTTATATTATAAAACAGTAATTAGTAGCTTAAAGTAATTTAAATTTCTCATTATTATAAATTAAAGGCCTTCCCTGCGTAATTTAAATTCATTTATCAAATCCTACGATTGTCATTATTTTATTTAAAGATAAGATGTGAAGTAATAATTTAGTTTAATATTATAATTCATTACTTTTATATTTTTACTTATGGAAAAATAGTTTTTATGTAACACTTATTGCTAGTTTCGAGTTACGAAAAATTTACGGAGGCAATTGGGATGAGATTGTGACATTTTTAAATATTTATTTAAAGCATTTAGATACACAGAAATTACAAGATTAAGGAAATATTTGTAACTACAGAAGTTATTCAGTCATGTAAGTTTTCATTGCAAAATAGTATAAAATAGAGGTTTGGTTTTTAAAGTAATATTTACACAACATTGGATACGGTATTTTGTGATTCACGACGATCCAAATTTATTTTCCGGCTAAGAACTCTCAATATGGCAAGTAAATAAATAGTTTAAATTTGAATATTTATGTTCAGAGTAAAGCAAACGTTACTTACTTTTATCCCTTGGGGTAACAAACTTTGAGGAATAAAGTAAATAGACTGATAATAACGTCGAGGTTTCCAACACACGAAAGCTCATGAACTCGCAGGTACAAGAGAAGGCACTCAGTTCAACGATACGAATTACAAACGAAATAATGGACGACGGGGAATTCCTTATCTACTTTAATCAGACAGCGTAGCATCAGGAGATATATTGGATTAATTTTCAGGTACTTATTCATTTTGTGAATATCACCTGTAATTTCACTGTGGTCCTCAAAACTTTTCGTTTCATATCACCGAGAAGAATAATTATTTATTTCCTTTAATTATATGTGTATATGCATTATATAAACGATGACACAGAACGTATAACAGACAATGTTTCGACGTTTCAAACAAATTCAAATTCTGCTTTACAGCGGTACTACTTTCTTTTACAATTGAGATCATGCTAGATATAGTTGTTTTTAAAACTATATTCCGTATAAATGAACTTTTCTTCAACTTTCTGAGAACAGATGTCCCCTGAGTTATCAAGCATCGCGATCAGGAGGCAACCATCCTCTTCCCAAAATCGTATAGAATCGAACAGATTACGTGTTAAAATTAATGACCTTTGAGTAACTTGACTTCATATTTACAAATGCCTTGAATACATATTTATAAACTATTTATATCTAGATCTTCAAGGGACAAAATATTAATAATATTTAGGTTCTTTAAAATTGAGTAACTTGACTTCATATTTACAAATGCCGTGAATACATATTTATAAACTATTTATATCTAGAAAATTGAAGGGACAATAATATTTAGGTTCTTTAAAATTAGACTCGAAGGACGATGCTGCGTTGAGCTGTAGCCAGTGTACAATTATAAAAAAAATTCTTCTTCAGCCATATACAACGTATAGAGAAATTTTGCAATGCCAGGAGTGATCTAAGATAGCTCAATTGTTAGAGTAAATGACTGTTCTGGGCTCGATTCCCAATGATATTATATTCTTATTAGTAATTTAAGAAGCTATTATTGATTTCTAACCTATTTGTAAGTTTTAAAATATTGAAGATTGTAGGTTTTCCCGGTGAATCTGTTGCGTAAACAATTGTATCTCGTGACGAGGTGATTATCCGTTTTAAAATAACTTCCACTTTGCACCGGCAATATACACTTTTAAAATTTTGGAAGAAATAACAGATTGCGTTCCATTATATTACTAAATGTGATCGTCCAAAAATTGTAATTTAATTTCACGTACGAAATTTGACAAATCCTCGTTCATGAATGAAACTTGGAGAACTGTGAATGAATTATAATGCAGTCAGTTCAAAACATACCTCCAAATATTAATATTATGGAGTTTATACTTAATATGTCAGTTTATAGATAACATTAGATTTTAACATATTATGTTCTTATGTGCATTAGTCTTCGAAATAAAGCGTTTCAATTGTAATAACAGTAAAAGGATGCTATTGGTTACTAAAAAGTAACCGAAATCAGTGTCTGTCATCTACTAATACATTTTGGGCAAATGTTTCCGTACTATTAGTTGAAAAGCGTCTACTTCTAATAATATTTCGAGTTTTCCTCTGAAGCATAATTACAGGAGATTGAACGCCAGTTGAATAATAACGGCTAAATAATAATACGGAAGCACACAAAGCAATCTGCAATTGACTTGTCTCATGGATGCTTATTTGAAGCCCTTCAATATGCTAAGATAATGTAATCTGGGAACAGACACGTTAACCAACATTAGTATAACTATCTCGCAAACAGATGCATTCATTTACACTTCACAGATTAAATTTAAGACGTTAGTAATGGAAAACGTGGGATGGAGTTGTAGTTGCTTACGCTAAATGTACAAGCCAAGTAAACAAGCTGCAAGTACTACAGTTTGATGAAGCAACTGTTTGAGTACGGGAGCTGTATGTTTGTGCTTGAACTGCGAGAACTGAACGGACTACAGATGTTCCTTACTCCACTATATTGCGAAATTACAGTCTCCACCAAAATCATCTTTTCGCACACACAAGCTAAGGTTACTGACCGTGTATTCGATATGATTACAGAAATTACAGTATATTAGAATAAGTTAGGAAATCATTGCTAAAAATATTCGCATGGAGTGTGGCGTTATATGGTTGCGAAACGAGAACTGTAGGAGTTGCAGAAAGAAAACGAATAGAAGCCTTTGAAATGTGGTGCTATAGGAGAATGCTGACCAACAGATGGGTGGACAGAATCACTGAAAAAGTTCTAAAAATAATAGAAGAAGAGCGAACAATATGGAGGACGTTGACCAAGAGAAAGGGATAGATTAATAAGCCACGTTTTGAGACATGAGGTTTTGAAAAATTAGCATTAGAGGGAAGAGGGTGGGATAAGAAGAAAAGAGGGAGGAAAATGATGTAATACGCTAATTAGATGAGGGAGGAAGGGTGATGAGGTAGGTATGCGGAAAGAAAAAGCCATGCACAAGATAGGTTAGCATCGAGTGTTGCATCAGCTCAGTCGTACCACAAATACAACAAAATAAGTTTGTTTTCCTTGGACACTCATGAGAGGAAAAGCTTCAAGTATGTCGAAACGTATACCTACATCTCCTTAATTAAAAACTTATTTTACGTAACAATCATTTATAAAAATAAAAGATAATATATAATTTTTCTTTCATTAAACGAGTAAAATTAATTTGTTATTATTAATTATTGTTATTAAATCAACTTTAAAATATTTCAGTAATGGGTTTTTCGAAACAATTACCAAAATTTCAAATTTACAAATAAAAAAAATATTTCCAAGTGTTCATTTAAAAATTATATATTTGGGTATTGTCTACATCTATTCTCTAATGGAAATGAGAAAAGCAGATACAAACAAAAATACTGAACAAGAGTAAGATAACGCTTCAAAATCTATATGCCCTACACACTAGAGACGATTCGTCGCTCATTTTATTTATAAAATTATATAATTTCTTAACAAAATTATATTATGTTTCGCATTTATTAATAAATAAGAAATAATTATAAAAATAAAGAAATTGACTCCAGGTACTTTATTTTTATAATTGAGTTATTTGGTGGTCTGGAATGGATTTGGATTTCTTTCTTAAAGAGGTAAATGATTACTGGAAAAGTTAATACATAAGCTTATATTGTAATTATTAATTGCTTTCCCTCCCACACCCACTGGGTCAACGTTATTAGACGGGAATTGCTACCACATGAGTTTCTCTCATGTAGCTTGATACTCAATAAAAATTTGTGTTATGTGTAACCGTTTTATATGTAAAGAAATGTTGTGAACAGCGTCATAATAAGTCTTACAAATTCTTTTTTTTGCTCTATTAAGCACTATTTTTATTTTTCTCAATAGTGTAAGTACAGACCATGTAAATATGTCATTCGTATTAATAGTATGACGAATTATCGTAATTAAGGACGTGATCCAAATTCTTCTCCGATATAAGAAAATTAAGTGAATTAGTAACGTTTATAAAAAGCATAGTGTAGAGTGAATCGATCTTGAGAGGTTAAAGTAATTTGTATATGATAACATTGAGCGAGAATACGTGGACCATTAGATTACAGAAGGGATTTATATGATTATATTCTAAATAGTTATATAAGAGAAAATCATAATAATGTTAGGTTACAATATATTTGGCATATTCCACTTAATTTAATCTTTCCGAAACAATCGCCCCCCGATAACGTATCCTAAAACAAAGTGAATCTGATTCATGAGTGAGTGATTCAAAGAGCAAGTAGCTCTGGTATCTCTTCCACTCTATCTGATTCATTAGTGAGCGATTCAAACAGGAGATACCTCTCGGATCACAGGAGCATAGTGATCATGTACTTAATTACGAGAATCAATGGTCAGTGATTTCGTAGACGGAACTAGATCTTTGAATCAGATCTTGATCGCCCATCACTACTATACACGCTACGCAAGATGCGATTCTAAGAAACAAAGCCACTGTATTGTTGTGGAAATTTCTGTGATATTTTTTCAATATAGACTGTTGCAATTAAAATCTTACCAATATCAGGGACTCAAAGTCAGTAAACCTAAGATCCTGTATTGTGAAATATAATATAAAATAATTGTATAATTAAAAAAGTCGTCACGAAATCAAACGAATGTTCATCGGCATCGATAATCAGTTATTGTCGTACGCATCAGTTGACGAGTCTTCCTTCCTTACTATTTGGTTATACAGCCCATTGAGGGCCTGGGCCTACCGAGTCGACTGCGGACTGTCATCTTGCATGACAAATTCCGAATTTGGAGTGACACGTGGTCAGCGTATCGATCCTCCAACCGACGAGAACAGACTCAATGTTTATATTTCTCTTTTACGAAAGTCAATATAAAAGTTTGATTTAAAAACCTTCGTTTCTGTGATTGATTATTATAATTTCATGCATATGTTTCACTAATGTAACTTTCAGACTGCACACAATTCTAAATTATGATCGTAAATATCTGACGTGTGTCATCCAACGGATGAGAGAAAGCGAGGCAAAACCAACAGCGTCTAAATTTGAAGTTAATTCTGATAACCTGATTACAATGTCTCCTAAACAAGCGCAAAGCAGGCGTGTCTGCTGAATTATACGCACAGCGAAAGAGAAGAAAAAGTTAAGACTTGTATACGTATTACAAGTGGAGCTAGTTAACGAAGTTCACGATAATTCTTAGGGAAGCTCTTCATTTCCCTTTTATCATTCCCAATTAGTTTTCGACAGCAGAAATAACAAGGTTTCTTTTGTGATGCTAAACGAACACAACATTTTAATAACCGGAGTTGTTTATTTTTCGAAGATAGGGATGCATACAAAAGTTGTGTGTAATGGCATGAAGTATTAAATGTTACTTTAAACTAGTTATAAAGAAAATTGACAGTCAGATAAATGAATATTTAAATTGACTATTTATGAAGCTCTTTATAAAAATTCTGTTAATTTACACTTCTATAAAGTGCGATAATAGGTTAATGTTTTTACACAAGTGAAAATGCTTAATAAATTATGATTTACACATACATTTTAAAAGAAGTTTAAGTCAAGTAATGACATATCGCTCTTATTACAATATAATTAAATATTATTGTCGTCTTTTGAATTAAAAAAGATGAAACTCGGAACTTGGACCGCTTACGCGTTGATTATTTGTATACATGCGCCTGGTATGGACCCACCACAGGGACAAGTAGTGTGGAGTGGATGTGAAGTCATGGCAAATTTTAGATCAGTTTCAGAAATTTTCCTCCCAATGGTCCAATATCGAATTACTTGACTCAGTCTCCCCCAGGCAACTACTACAGTTTTAAAAACTTATAAATAAAGATATTGTTGAAACTTATACGTACTGATTGTATGTATATATTTATGTGTGTGCTTATCAATATTACGCATACAAATTTAAATGCGAGGATCAGTTTAGGAGAAATCGTTTGCACATCTTCCGAGCCACACGAAAATAAACATTGTTTAGGTAAGTTGCTTAGGAACAGGGTTGGACAGGGATATGCAAAAAGTCCGATATTGACGTCAAATAAATATTTTCTGTGGTCAATGAGATTGATAGTGTTTCTCTCTGTGTTATAATGATATTAACATCCAGTTAGATTACACAAGCTAGAGGTAAAAACTGAAAATGTGAAACTCTTAATCAAGTGTTGACCAAAGGATTAAATTTGCTACTAAAAATTTCAAATCCCTGTTTTGTGTGGCGTTGTTGTCTTTACAATCTAACTCCAAGTTTCAGTTAAAATTATAGACAGTAAATGGCGCACTTTTTTAAATAATTGTTCAAAAATGACAAATTTCATTTCTACAATAAAATATTATTTTACTTTGCAAGTGGCAATGGAAGAAAGACAAAAAAAAATACGATCAAGGGGGAAAAATATGAAATTTCATTAATTCTGCAAACGTTTTGAGCACTTTGTGTGTTTTTATGCAATGGCAGTTTTCTTCATGAAGCACCTGCAGTAACACGAAGCTACTCGTCACCGCATTGTCACGTTCAAACAGCGCAATATCTCACGCAACTTCAAAACTGTTTTGTGCGGTTGTTTAGCAGACACACTCTATGACAAAGTGGAAACTAATGCCATACGCAACGCTGCATTTCAACGCAAAAGACAAATAGTACTTCGCCATAGCGCTACCCACTCCCCCACAAACAACGCTTCTTCATTAGCAACGTTTACATTATTTTCAAATAAACCCTGTACCAAGAAAAATGGTATAAAAAAGTGTTCTGATGTTGCGAACTTCAATATCGTGCATATGAATTAAAATTTGAAGTCAATTAAAACGCAGTTGAGTCGAAATTAATATTTGATATTGACTGTAATAATGAAAATTGCCAGAATGGAGATATTGTGTACGATTACTCTAAGAAATATTTACGAAAAATAATAGTTGAACAGCTATAAACTGCCTGAAATCGACAAAATAAACATTAATGAACAATTAAAATGAATTTTCGAAACATGAAATCTGATTACGAATTAACAGAAATATTATATTATTTTAAAAATATATTGGAGTACATTATTTAACATTTTAAATGGATGACCTTAGTTAATTTAACAATTAAGAGAAGTAAAACAGTGTTAGTAAACGTTACACCACTACGCTTTGCTCCCGAAAGGACTTACATTTTCCGCCAATTTGTGTTTAATGGTTTTACGGCCTGTACCACCATGAAAAATTTAATTTACTAACATGTTGAGGGATAAACTTGTAAAGCATTATACTCCCAAATGAAGATGCGATCGCGAATATAAAGAGAGAGTGATATGCAGATACTTGTCCAACGGCGTCGGCCATTTAGCAATAGTACATGAAAGTTAATTTGAGTTATGTATATTTAAAATAGGACTTTGCATTTTAATGTAACAGGAAGACTTTTTTTTGGGTGGATGTATATTTGATGAATATGAATTCAAGAGCATTTAACTTTAATGGAACGGCCACTCACACGCATACGCACCCAGAAATAAAAAAAGTTTGGTAGGTTTCTGTTACATATTAAAGAACGACAGCGTATCCAGTTGGTCTACTGAAAGTAAAGCAATTACAATATGAAACTGAAAACGTTTATAGCGAAAAAAATTATTAATTAAATCTATAAAAACCAAATTTCTCCAAAGTAGCTTGGATCATTTCTATGAGATAACTTTTTCTTAATATACGATAATAAATGAAAAAATGTGTTATTTGTAATCAAGAACTTATTCAATTTACGGACATGAATAAACGTAGTGCGTTTGGTAAGTTTTATTCTTAAAATATTAATATACTTGCATTCAGAAAAAATCGATTTTATAAATAATAACAACATTGAAATAATTTAAACAATAATAGACAGCGAAATCATTGTTATGGTCAACAGTATATCAATCTAATGTATAAAAATATTATTGTTTTCGAACAGATCGTTATGGAAAAATCTCGACCACATAACTGAATCGAACCGGAAACCTCCGTCTTCAGGGGGCGGACGCAGAACCATCTGAGCTACCCTGAGATAACATCAACCGGCGCTAAATCCCTCTATCTTAAAGACCTGAAAACTTAAAATCACCTACAATATGCAGGCGTTTTTATTCTCAGCTTCGTGATTTCTGGTACCAAAAACCTTCTATGCTTCACAAATATTAAGTTATTGTCTTCATTGTTTTTTTTACATTAACTACATGCTAATACATTTAAATACAAGTATTATTTTTCTAATTGTTAAGGACCCTGGCTGAAACAAATTTTAAAAGTGCAGAAAAGTGCCAATTTTTAAGTAAACGTTTGAAACCCTTAGTAAAAAAATTACTCCCTAGAGTTTTATTCAATTTTTAAAAAAATAATACTGACAATTGATTAGATTATAATTCATGAACAATTCTCGGGTTTTCAACCGGGTAAGTATAAAGTTTGAACACAACGTTTCCATGGCTTGCTCTGCCATCTTCTTCAGGTGAACCTGAAGAAGATGGCAGAGCAAGCCATGGAAACGTTGTGTTCAAACTTTATACTTACCCGGTTGAAAACCCGAGAATTGTTCATGAATAATATACACCGGGAAAGCCCACGTTCTCTAGATTATAATTGATTAGAATGTTAAAAAGCTCAAATATAATTAAGAATGTAACGCAAGAAACATTTTCAAAACTGCCAAATAGGTTTTTCTTTCTTTCTTTCTCCATGGCTCTACAGCCCATCGAGGGCCTGGGCCTACCGAGTCGACTGCGGACTGTCATCTAGCATGATTCATTCCGAATTTGGGGTGACACGTGGCCAGCATATCGATTCTCCAACAATCTTAATCCCGGTCTTCTCGACCATGACAACACAAACATCCAAGCCCATGCCAGGATTCGAACCCGGGACCTCTGGGTTGTGAGACAGCAACTAGAGGCTAGCCACTACACCACAGGAGGTCGGCCAAATAGGTTTACAGAAACAAATTTTTGTAAATTGCTACATATGTGTGTTGGTACCACTCAGTTAAAATTTCAGCTCCGTAGTTTATCACTTACAGGAATTTCAAATTTCAGTCCCATTGTCCCTTAAGAACATATACAATTAAAAATGTGTATTCGTTAAGAGTTGCTCAGTACGATATAAATAAAATTAATAACCATCTTTCAGAAAAATATGTTGGTGTAACAAAGCAGTTTCCCGAGACGGCTCACAATTACTTCGATTTACTTGTTATATAAATAATAATGGTTACAAGTCTCATATTAAGTTAATTGCAGCGAAGAGGTTGCGTAGGTAGGAAATTGAGTTATTGAGGAAATGTTGCTCGTGTTCGTTGCTTTTTGCGGTTACCGAACTATTGAGCAACACGTTGCCGAGGGGAGAAGGTCTTTATCGATTCGCCGCTTCTACACTGCTCCTTACATTGTTGGGCCTCCTCATTAAGTCGGCCGACGTCTTTTAACATGCCCAGTCGCCACTCAATAGCTGACGCTGAGCACGCAGTCGGCAATTCCATCTATTAACCCACTCGGGTACGTGCGAGTGGTCACCACAACATCCGGAAATTAGCAGATTTCAGTCCCCACCCCTCGCCCCTCGCCCCTTGCACCCCACCCGCGCTTGTTACACTAGAAAGCGTCACGACTGGGTAATGAACACTATTCATCGGTAATGGCCGAGGAATACCCGTCCTGCAACGATTTAACGGGCGCATTGTAAAATATTGACGAATATAATGGGACTACTATTGATTGTTTAATTTGACGACTCGTATTTGCATTTTCATACCCAAACACAGAAGCGCACCTACTCATTTACCTTCTACATTTCATTCATTAGCTTGAGAAAAAAATTTAAACTATTACTTTTAAAACATTTCTGAAAAATATTTAACTTGCGTTTCATAAAAATATAAAATAACGATTTGACCAAAATTTGAAGACAGATTTACCATCTTGACTTTTTTATTGATTCTTACGAGCCAACGAGTGTTGCAAAAAATAATTTGTAAAAAATATCTCCATATATTGAACATTCATGTTTTAAGTTTATCCAGTTCACATTTTATACAGAGAGATCGAAAAGTCGTGCACAATGTGTAACTAAATAGTTTCTTTTTTCAATTACTACTATCGACTACAGCAATGCACAGCCCATTGAAATATGTACTGGTCACATGACGTCTGAAATATTGCAAAAATCACAGCTTCGATAGTAATTGTTTTCCCAAGAAGTACGATTGTTCAATGTTGTACATTATTTTGGCAATCATTCATATGCTTTTGCTCTAGAAATAACCGGATTTAGTTGTACTAACAATTCTACGATAACGAGATCAATTGATCGTTCCGTTAAACCGTATTAGTTTCAGATAATATAAGCTGTACGTGACTTTTCTATCATCCTGTATCTAAATGAACATTGAATTATACATAATTAATTTTAATCATATAAGATTTAATATTGACAGCGATACAAGTAACAAGAATATATTAATTAATTATCGTGTTTCAAATTAGTTAGTTACATTTTCATACTTACAAATAATAACTCCTATGATATATGCTGTTTTAATTTTTGATGAAATTGAGAATTATGTAAATAATAGTATGTGAATGTTACATTTAAGCGCAACAGATTGAATTCATTTTAATCAGCACTGGTACCAGGTGTTTTACCGCAAAATTGACCTGATTTGTTAAATTGTATGTGTATTTCACAATGACATTTGACATGTCCTGCCTTTCATTCTAGTTTTGAAAAATATCGTAAATCGAAAATTTATATTTACATCTTTGTAAAAAATAGAATTCATAAATTTGTTTAATAACCATTGTAACAGCGATTTTTAAGCCTTAAGTAACAGTTAAATTGCAACCTCTTATATTGGAATTAATATGAGTAGCTCAACATTTATTTATAATTTCCAGAAATATTAATAATCCTATTTACATTAATTACATTCGGTCTTGCAATTGACATACGCAGATTTTGCTATTGGATTTGTTACATTGATTAAAAATCTGAAAACAGTGGTCGTATACATATTAAGTAGATCATGAATTGTAAAGTAAAAACTTTATTTATCAATGAAAATTAATGGTCAGGTGTAGCACAAGGTTCTGTTTTTGGCGTAGATTGCTTGATATTTCTATAAATGATACTGAATTATTAATTTTTGAAGTTAAATGTTTGCAGATGATTTAATAATATATAAAACTGTTGCAGATTTTCAGGGATGCTGTAATGATATTTCAATAGTGTAGAGTAAAACAATGAAAAAAACTTAACATTATAAAAAAAGTAAAGTCTCAAGTGCTACAGAAATGTCTTTTCCCTTATAATACTGATTGTCGTGCAATGGAAGGATATAATGTCATTACAGTTTAAGAAAAAATGATTCTGAAAGGACTTTGTGTAATATATTAATGCGAATATTAGTACAGCTTTGTAAACTTAGGGTATTACACGAATAAATTGAAAATTATACTATTCAACTGTAACTACAACTGCACAGTTTATGAAACCACGGATCAATTGATTGGTCAACCATCACCAAATATTTTTCATGAAATATGCAACTGTAAATCAAACATTTTTAGAATAATATATTATGGAATGAATTTGCCAGACTTATTTACGAACCGAGATTATATTGCTAATGCATCGAAAATCTCATATTTTAAACCTAATATGAGTATAAAGGTTATAAATTTATTTTCAAATTATTTGATAGCGATATTTATATCTCTTATTTGGTGCGTAAAATTAATTTTGGAGTTCTGTCTTGATCCTCTAATTTTAAATATGTGTCTGCGGTAAATAAATTAGGAGAAAATTACATTTTTTAAAATTCTGTAGAGGTAATGTCTTATTTCTTTAAATGTTTCAGAAACATATATTTGATTTGAAAATTTATGAATTCTTTCATTTACTTAACAATAATATTTTGATTTACGAATTTTTGCATAAAGAATATTTTTATATATGTTATACGTGTAATTTTATTTTATTGAAAATATATACTTTTGTGTGAATAACCTAATATTATGCTCTAAGCGTCATACATATGTTGTAGACAGAAGTAATATTTTTTTTAAGGTGAACGTGTCGATGTGACAATATAGAGCAAAAAATTAGGAAATAAATAAATAAACGTTCATAATAATTATCAGTAAATAGTAAAATATGATTCATGTTCCTGTTAGTTTCAAGAAAAACAGACACGAAACTTTAGCACCAAAAATTAATTTCAAGGCAATACAAGATGGTCATTGGGAAAAAAAACCGGACGATATTTAATGTCTTTCTAATGAAACTAGAGAAGCAACAGTTTAACATCAATAAAATTATGTAGGTCCTAAAAGTAGTGACAACACGGTTTTGAAGTTCATCATAAAAGAAATGTGTCAAGAATACCAAATAGAATTTTCTCCATTTCTCAGTATAAGACAAACAATGTCCGAGAATTTGCTAACGAAAGTTGAAGCATTGAAGCATTCGTTTGTAATATTAATAAATACAAATTTTTAAAAAAAACATGAATTTTTTGCTTTAGGAATCACGTCATATCGTGCGAGTATTTTATATTCACGATTAATATATTGTATAAAAATCTAAGTAACCTATGCATAACTTGTGCGCATTTAATATAATAAATAAATAATAATAATTTCGCTTTAATATCTTTGGATTTTACGCGTTGAAGTACCAACCTAAAGCCGTTTCGGGTATCTGAAGTTCCTCCTTCTGAACAAATTCATAATATATATTTAAAATATTTATTTTCAACTAAAGGGAATTAATCGTATATTGTTTATTATTTTGAAACACGCAATTGGAAAATAATATTTATGATCGTACAACGTCATTTGAGATAGCATTCAAACTCGCCACATTTGTAAATAAAATCAAAAATTTAAATGTTGTTCATATAAACACAACACTAATTGCACTTTGTTTAGCTTAAATTGACGTAACATTGATGAGAAAACAAAAACTACATTGTCTTGCATAATTAAAAAGTGTTGGTCACGAGGGAATTAGGTGACCCTGGTTGGTATCACCCAGTCACGGAAAAGGGAATGATGTGGAGCACAGCGCAAAAATTTTCACGTGAACACAAAGTTCTTGAACTTTCTTTGTTACACGGACAAATGTATTTGCAATTTTCTAATATCATCAATTAGAATTGTTTTGGAACACGAACAACATTTAATATCCCTTTTTTTATGTTACTGAGTGTCATAATGTACGAACGCATTTGAATACTGGAAATTTCTAGCCAAGGAGCGCCATTTGCATAATAATATACGCGCAGCCACTTTTAGCGTAGATGAACCTCGACCGTATCCACAAGTTGTGGGGAGGGATTTCAAAGACAGACTCACATTTTTCAACGGAATATTTTAAGAAACCGCGGTGACAGAAACTGAGTTTCACTTGACAAAAAAATAGTCGTGTTCCTCCAAACACGATTTAAAAATTATTTTTTACCCACTTAATTTATAACTACATGTAAAGAAAAGTCATAAATAGAGACGGCAGTTTGAAAATCCTAATTATAGATTTTCTATCCATTTTCGGAATGCATTACAACCACATTATACAGTTGTCTTAAAGTTATCTCCCGTAACCGTATAGAAACAATATTTTTGGATTGTATAAAAACCCGATAAATCTACAACCAATCCCTGTTACTCATTTTTAATGAAAGCTGAAGGACTGTGTAAATGTCCTCGGTAGTTATAAGGCACAAACTTCATCGACTCTGTAAATTTACACAGAATAGAACCAAATTGATGGAACGTTTCAATATATAAATAGTGAACACACAATCAATTATTCATCTATTTTGTATCCATTTGTAAATTATACAAGAAAATATAAAATGTATTTTACGAGCGTAAATACACTTATTAATAATTTCCTAAATTACATTCTGGTTTTATTTTATGCTCATTCTCACGCTCTTATGATACCTCAAGTACTGCACAAATAACTCAAGAAAGGAAAATATAAATTTTACAGTTGAAAAATCTGTCACCATAATTGGAGAAACAGTCTCCAAAGCCTATAAAGTGATTAGACGTTTGACGAAATTATTGAAAATATATTTGTCATAAGTGATTATGTGACTGCAATTGTCGCTGGAAAAAATCTACGGCTCTAAATTATCCACATTATGAAAAATTTTATTTTATATCTAAAAAATTTTCCTGGTGAATTTTACAAATGTGAACGAATCGTCGAAATTATAATTATATTCACTAAATAGTAATTTGCCTAACAAGTTTGGCTACACTTTAAAGTCAAATAATTTAACTTTTTGTATTTTAGTTGAGGTATTTCAGGTTGGAAAAATTTAATTAAAAATTAACTGACGTCACCGGCTGATCTCAAAATTATTTTTAATAACAGTGTATGATGTAACATTTAGAAACGAATGCTTATAATTAGTATATTTGATATGTGTTAAGTGGCATACTTTATTATATTCCCCCTCCATTCATTCAGTGATTCGGAATGTAGAAGAAAAGAAAATATGTTAATAATATATTTTGAAATATGTAACAAGGATATTAAGAAAACGTATTGAAATGAATTCCAAATTCTGTAAGGTTGAACTTCACAATTATCTGAAAGTGTCATGAAGGGGTCGGTGAAACGTTGCCGGCAACCATTTGTAGGGAGATTCCTACAATGTTCATGTATCAATATGCATCAATATGCAAAACTGTATCAAAGCACCATATTGATGAAGAGTCCGGACAACTTTTGCAACGGTAGATAAAATGGTTCTGTTTGTCTCTACGTGAGAACTGGAGAAACTCGAGGAGACTCCAATAAATTTTCTACTTGTATTTCTCATAGGATATTCTGAATTTCCTGTCAGAAAGCGGGCAGTTGGAAGAAAGTCAAAAAACTATTCCTATTGACTAAGGATGACTGCATGGTCCTTGTATGATTATTACTTGATAACATATATTATGCGTGAATTACAGTGAATATTGTTAAGTATTAACTGGTGTAACACTTTAGAAATATTCATGGCATATTAATATTACACTTTTATCACCCGATTCAACCACTGCTTAATGATTACTTGAATTTCATTTTTATAAATCACCGTACGAAAAACGGAAATCAATTCCAAATTATTATAAGGTTGGAGTTATCTGAAAGTTTCATGAAGGGGTCAATGAAACGTTGCCGGCATCGAGTATGCAACCATTTGTAGAGAGATCCCTTCAATTTACAGGTATTAATATGCATCAGTATGCAAAGCGCCATATTGAAGAAGAAGAATGTTGATGTAACTATTTTACAATGATGACAGATATCTTCATTAATTTGTTTGGGATAAACGAGTTATGTACTGGAAATACATTATATTTAAAAGAAAGCATATCATAATGCTATGAAATATTAATAGTTTTCTGTCTGTCATACAGACAAACATAATTTATGAATGATTATCTGCCGGACAAATCTTTTAGTCAGAACACGCTGCCGCGATTACCAAAATCGCCGCCCATCCATAGGCTGGTGTGCCGGTACATTTCCGCGAAAATATGTGGGCCTGAACGTGTACCTGATGACAGCGATGATGGTAATCCCGGAAACTTCCGAGTTTGGTGTGAAAATGGACGTGGATGATAAATCGAGAATCCATCGATACATCGGAATAGGGTAGTTGATTACAGACAATTGTTTCGAAGAAAAGCTGCTACTAGTCTTCTAATCAGTGTGGGATACAATCATAACAATGCTATAATATAAATTTAAAATGATTAGTTTTATAATAATTTATATTATGTAGTTGATACAAGAAGTCGCAGTCGTGTAATAAAATTGTTTAGGGGTATGAGATGATCTAATCAAACATTCGGCGAACCACAAGAACCGTTAATTACATAAGATTGTTCGTGTATTTGCCAACAGTCGGAAAACTTTGTTAATTAAATATCTTCCAGGATTACATCGCTCGAAATTATTATTTTAATGGTTGGTAGTCTGGCATTCAGAAGTCACTGAATGACATAGCCAGAAATGTTTAGTAATGACGCACAATAGTAAGATTCAATTATGAATGAGAAAGTCCCTGTGATTCGTTCGTCAAAACACGGAACAGCTTACGACAGTTGGTAGAGTTGCTTGTATCAGAGACGAAGTCGGAGGAATGGCAATTTTTTTTTGTCGCACTGCAAAGTACAAGATGGTTCTCACCGTTGGCGATGACGATTCCGTTGGCGTTGCCGTTGGCGTTGCCGTTGCCGTTGCCGCCGCTGCACGAGAGCACGAGGTATCCGGCGAGCACGGCGGCGGCCAACACAGCACTGCACTCGCGCCCGCTCATCGCACTCGCGCGCGTCCTCGTCGTCGCGATCTCCGCGGTCCCGGGGCTCCTGGCCGCATCGTCGGCGCGTCGCGGCGGTCTCGGCGGAGTGCGGCTCAGGCAGGCTCCGGCTCCGGCTACGGCGCCGGGAACGGCAACGGCCCTTCGCGCGCACGCGCCGCCCCCACGCCATCGATCTGCATCACAATTATCGATACCACGACCTGTCGCCAACCTAAGTTTTTTATTTCACCATACAACTTGCATCTTTGATTTTAGGATTATTATTTCTCACTTTACATTCGTAATTGCTGTCAGTATAGTTGGGACTTAAGGCGAATTACAAGGAATGACATATGAAGCTAGATATGCCATGTTTATTTTTTAAAATTCAGAATGAATATATCTGACTGTTTGGAAATAAATAAAACAATAAACAAACAGTAATAAATGGCAAGAATGGAGTCGTGGAAAAACAGTTCAGTATGAGGATTAATAGAGGGAAAACCAAGGTAATGCAGTGTAGTTTGGGAAACAGTGGAATAATAAAGGGTGTTAGATTGGAAAGGGATATTTTGACAGAAGTTAAGGAATTCTGCTAGATTTAGATTTATTGTTGTTTCCATTAATCCTGGATTGAGGAAATAGAATACGTTATACATTAAAAATTAAAAATGAACAAAATAAAGTACATAATTAAATATAAATAAACTTAAAATAAATTAATAAAAGAAAATGTATATAGACAAAAGTCAATATAAACACAGCACGGACACACGATGTCACACACACGCTGGGAAACACAAACAAGCACACACTGAGGAATACGCAATGGAGTTTTAACTACTTGGAGCTCTGCGGCCAGGAAACTGTCCTTCCGTCGTATCTCCAGCAATACATGAAACAAACAAAAGAGCAGAAAAAACTGAATAGAAATTTTAAAGATATGTGATGTGCTGTTTTATAAGGCAGCTCATTCAACACTTTTTGCAGGAACCTTGATTTAAATACTAGAAGGACGATTAAGAAAATCCTGTACTGAGTAAAACGCGCCATTTAAAAGAATAGTTTTACTCTGCTTCACGAAGCTTTTGTAGGTACTATTTTTAATCTCTGGCGGAAGCGTAATAACTAGGGATGGTAGAAGTATAGTAGACATAAAGGGTGGGAAAGAATAGAAGCCTTCGAAAAGCGGTGCTATAAGAGAATGCTGAAAATCAGATGGGCGGACAGAATCACTAACGAGGAAGTTCTAAACAGAATGGGGGAAAAGCGAACAATATGGAGGACGTTCACCAAGAGAAGGGATAGATTAATAAGCCTGAGGGTCTGGCAAAATTAGCATTAGAGGGAAGTGTGAGGGAGGCCAAGGATAGAATACGCTAAGCAGATTAGGGAGGATTTGGGTTGTGCTAGTTATGAGGAAATGAAAAGGCTTGAGCAAGATAGGTTAGCGTGGAGGGTTGCATGAGAACAGTCTTAGGACTGAATACCACAACAACAACAATAACAACAAAGCTATTAGAAAATATTGGAAAAGACCTGATTATTTTTCAGTTTATTTTGGCTACTTTCAGCTGCATAAATGACACAACCGTTTCTGCTGAAATAAGTTTTTATTTTTAAATACACTATATTTATAAAACATAAGACTAATTTACAATATTTTAAAGGACTCCCCCGAGGCGTATCATTTGCTCCGTTGGGTTAAAACTGGTGTATGTGAAAATGAAACTTGATGGTGATAATTAGGAAATAAACTTGAAAAAGATACAAATAAGTATTGAAATGTATTTTTAATTTTTTTTGGAAATTGTTTTTTGTTTCAAGTCTCGTGTATACCCTTACATTAAAAAAGAATTCCGTTAATACATAGCACACTGCTTGTTTTATTCCATTTCAACATCGACCAGCCATTATTGAAAAACTCTAAACCAAACAGAAATTTTAAAAATAAGTATAATTCTTATATTTCTAAGGAGCATACAATTTGGACTTTTAGAATTATTGACATCCTATTTGTAATGCAGTTTATGACCAGTATCAGACATTCTGTTTAATTAATTGGGACGAACTTGTTCTTCCTTCAGATGTTTAAATAAATTGGCTAAAATTGGTCATAATAAGCTTTATTAAACTGCGATTTTGCCGACCTCCTGATGTCTAGTGGCTAGCATCGCTGCCTCATAACCCAAAGGTTCGATTCCTGGCAAAGGCTTGGATGTTTGCGCTGTCATGGTCATGGAAATTGTGATTAATGTTGCTAGAGAATCGATACACTAGCCACGTATCTCTTCAAATTCCGAATGTGCCATGCAAGATGATGATTGTTCGCAGTGGACCCGATAGGTCATGGCCGTGAATGGTCTGCAGAGTCAAGGATGAAGAATGAACGGCGATTTTATTAATCTAAAATTGTTTGCGTGAATTTTTCACTTTTTTGCAAAATTAAAGTCCCGTAGATGGAATCAATTGTTTTAGACTTTGTACTCTTGAGGCACAGTAAAACAATCAACAATACATCGCAAGAAAATTAATTTACAATGAAAATACATTTTACTTCGTTATACTCTGTCCGGTTCGGAAAAAATGGAGTTGTTTCCAGTTGTTTACTTCTGATCGACCGGGAGGGAATTGGGGCCATCATTGCGATCCTCCGGTAGATCTGGGAAGGAATCGGCCTATGCCCGATAAATTAATAATTAACTTTCAATATATAGCAGCAAGACTTCTAAATGTTATTGAAATTTGGAACTTCATCAGGTGTGATTTTAAGTGGAATCAAGAGAATGAAATTGAATAAAATTTAGACGTTCGTATCGCACAAGCTTATGGGTTGCTTTTATTGTGCGTTATGAACCTCTAAATTTAGAAAATGTTTATCGAGATCCCAGCTAAACCTATGGCTGTTTATAGCTTTAAGTGGACTTAATGTAATGTATTTTTAAAGGCGAAGGTTTTTCTGTCCGGAATTCGACACTTCACAGCCTCGCAACATGGGAGAAGAATCTCCACCCTACGTGTTCTCCTCTGGTCTCGTCTCCGCAGTTATTCCGGAAGCCACCTCTTGCAGTCGTGAGCCAGGAGGTCGTTCCCAATGATTCCCCTATTTAATTGCAATTTGGAACCCATTTGTAAATTAAATTACCTTTAAAAATATTTTAATTGTTTTTATTCAAAATTCCCGTTCTGTCTACCTTTTAAGTTTCGCCTCTATTGGTGGTTACGATTGGGTACTCAATGTTTCTACAATACGTTTCTATATTTTGGCCATTCGGAAATAATATATAATTGTTTTCTATTGCTTGGTTATTTTAACGCCGTTACATGGATGCTTTAAAAAGATTTAATACTATTGAAGTAAATTCTATTCTGAAATTAATATTCTCAATCAGTATGACAAAAAGACTAAACAGTTTTTCATTTCATAATATTTCGTCGTAAAATATAATTACTCGAACTTGGTTATCAGTATAAAACTACTATTATTTGGCTCGAAAATTGCAGCCACCATTTTTCAGTATTACTGTATTGTATGAAACAATACACTAACAACGTTTAATACCGGAAAGGATTTATGATATTATTATTTTTGCGTGTTATTACCGCTCTGACATACAAATAATTATATTTTTATGAAATAATTTTACCGAAAATATTTTTACTCGTATCAGGGTAAATTATTTTCAATCACATTTGCTATTTTTAATTAAAACATTGAATTGCCAATCGGTTGCCTTTTAAAAATTTGTACCGTTTAGATTCTTTTGTAAATTAACTGAAAATATTTAATATAAATGTTGATTTTCAGGAAAGTATAAGGTTCATTTCCATATCATATTGTCTTATTTTATTTTTAATTTTTTTGCACAACTGTGTCTAGTTATTTCAGTATATTAAAATGTTATCAAAATTTTCTTTTCAATTAATTGTTGCTGCCACGCACGATCCATTACCGATATCCAATTAATAAGCGTTGATATATACAAGATGTTTGGTGGCATACAGGCGGGATGTTTTCGTACGGCGTCTAATGAAAATAATTATTGCTCGAGATATTAATGGGGTGCATGACACCATTTTTCTTTATAAGCAGCTATATATATTTATATAATATTAATTATTTATATAAATAAATTGTTTGATAAATAATGTGTGTCGTCTCTTTGAAAAATTAGAATATTTATTTTTAAATCGTCTATTACGAGGAATCCACGAATCTTCATAACATACAGAAATCATTTGTTTTAATAATTTATGGGCTGCTTCAGTAAAGCTACATTAACTTTTTACTTTTGATACAATAAACAGTTACGAAATTTATGTTTCAAATTATCGCCGACCGATTACTTAAATAATTTCCATTTATTTATGCTACTGAAATTTGAATTTGACAATTAGAATGTGTGTGAATTAAAGAGGTGTAGAACTGCGTTGAGCAGAAATCAGATAATAGGATGACTGAATCTAAAGCAGAACTGTTTAATCGATAAATTGACTTATTGAAAAGGAAGAGTCAGTTTTCAAGTCATAGCTGTTTACTTTTTAAATCACAATAAAAATAAATTCTTACTGTCAATACATTGCTTTCCTTCTTTATTTATTATATTATGGAATAATGTTGCAGGAGTAAATAGTTAATAATGGACACGACAACACAACTATATGTTAACTAGGATTCACTGTCGTCACGTGCATATCAGAACAACTGTAGGAATTATACATAACGAACACAGGACTATGACAAAGGTTTAGAAAGTAATTTATTAATTTGCGTCTAGGAGTGACGTGATAACAAAGGACCCCCACAGGTGGAGGACGTATGCAAAGTTGGTAAGATTTCCATTAAAATTTAAAATAAATATTAAGTAATTAGTTCGTGTTTATTGGTTGAAACTTTAAAATTATACTTATGTTCCTTAATCCTTTTTTTCAATGTCCGTTTGGTTTGGCCTATGTGACAAAAATAAAAAGTACAACAATGAGTTTTAGAAAGAACTTTGGCAGTAGGAAAAATATTGGTAGCATATTTATTTGGCCTTTATTACAACCAGAGAAAGAATATTTAGACTGCATCTATATAAATAGTTGTATTATATTATATTAAATTGCATCTCAATACGACAAAGCAATGAAATCATTTTATGGGTTAAGAAAAGCTTCTCGGGATTCCAGTCAGGTAATTTGGCTGAACACCGGCGTTTCGACGGCTATCACTGAAGTTTCTCAGTATAGTCTGATAGACGATGACTCAGTATACCGTCGAAACGTCACCGGTCCATATTACATGGGTGTTTAACCCCAGAATTTTTTTTAATTCGATTCAGAAGGAAAGCCTTCGATAATTTCATGTATTATTGTTTATAGACAACCAATGAAAAATGTTAGGATACCTTATTGACTATTATTGTGTATTAATTAATAAATGAAAAGACTACCAATAAGTCATCAAAAAATTTAATTATTTATTTGCTGAGATATTGGCCGTCTTTCATTTATTTTAAAATTAAAGTCAGAAAATTATATTTATATTATGCTTTATTTCTTTTATCTGGCTCTTATTGAAAGTAATCTTAAATAATCTGTTGTTCAGAGAGATAACTTCAAGAGGAGAGAGGCTGACCAGCGATATATTTTAACGTAATTAAGATTTACAAAATAATAAATATAATCAGATCCAAAATTAAAACTGGTACGTAACTTGACTAATGAAATGAAAATTATAATTATTTATTTCATTACAGAATAATATATTGGATATTTTAGGAAAAACATGGGAGTCACAGACGATTGAATAGATATTTGTCGTTTAAAAACGGGTGTTGTTGTGTAACTGTTATCATTTGGTGGGGTTTCTCGTCTACTCTTTGATCACGTTGCAGGTATTTCAAAGCTTTGTAGTTACACGAATTACTGAAACGCATAGGCGAATACCTCAGCTAAATTCAGCAGTCGCAAAGGCACAGGGAATTATTTCGCCCGTCTGTCCATCACCTCCCGGAAATTACTGCTGCACTCCGGCTTAAATCTCAACGAATCAATATCATGTATTATTTAATAACGGTAACAAACACTGTATCCTGCAGAAAATCCATTTTCTGGTGATTAAAAACGTTGCTTAGCGAATGTTATTTACTTAACAGGCAAAAAAAGTGTTAAAGGATCTTGACTGCGCAAAAAGTGAACGCAACACCACTACATTTAATCCGTGTATATAGAAAGTCATTCGGAATCTGTTAAGTGCGTCTAAATATGTCATATACTTTAGTAACTTTAGTCTCTTTAATTTTAATAAGCCTTGAAAATTTATTATGATCTAGACAACATCAGTAGAAAATAAAATTTGAAACTTACACATTAAAATATGGTTAAATTCAAAAGTATTTATGATCCTTCCAGTAGTGTAGCGGGACAGAGAATCTAAGCGAAGCAATATGAAACAGTTCACCAGAGCGGAACAGAATATATACTTTTTTCTGGTTGCGGAATTAACATGACATTCTGTATCTTAATTACCAATTAATAACATGAAGATATAAAGGATCAACATGAGTTTTCACAAAACCCATGACTTTAACCAAGCCCTCATCCCATTTGGATTTACTCTTGGTTAATTCCTCGTCTTCTTTTGACTCTACAGCTCTTTGAGGGCCTGGGCCTACCGGGGCGGCTGCGGACAGTCATCTGGCGTGACACATTCCAAATTTGGAGCGATACGTGGTCAGTGTATCAATTTTCCACCAACCTTAATCCCGGTCTTCGAGACTATGACGACACAAACATCCAAGCCCATGCCAGGATTTGAACCCAGGACGCTTGCCACTTGACCACAGGAGGTCAGCTCTTGGTTAATTACAATTTCAAAATATTTAAGAACTACTATTGAAGGTAATATAAAGAACCAGAGGAGGAAATCTGAATTTAATACAAGAACGCAACAGAAAATTCCCGACCATACGGGGACTAAGAGGATTACTTTTTCGTCGAGAAGAATAAGATTTAATAATCTTTATCATCAAATATAACAACAACGTGTCGTCGAATTAACAATTTATGGGTGAAGCACCACAATTACTTGAATATCGTGATCGATTACATCATTTGTCTTTGACGCATTCAATCGACTGGTGTCAATTACCTTGATTTGTCGTCTGTAGTGCACATTAGCGCCTTGTCGCTCCTGTAAACAACCTGATCACAGCAATTCTGTCACAGACCGCTCCCTAAATCAATTGAACTGTCCAATGAAATGGTCCTCGCGAAATCAGACGGTCACGTAACGAGTCACCCACATCTTCTAAAATGTCGCATCAAAAATGGACGTTATTGAGAGTAATTATTTTGAATATGAAAAAAATTTAATTAGAACTTTTAAAATTGTTATTTATTGATACGTGTTTAACACAAATACATACTTTGGTCATGTTCTATGTAAAACAACAAAGCGGAATTTAGGGGAAATTGAACGGTGAAAAAGCAACTGCTTAGCTCAAAGTATTTTTATATATGAGAGTTATCAAGGTTAATTACTGTTACCGAAGGTGGGGTAGCAGAGATCTGGCTTTATTATGATTGAGCTGGAAAGACAAAACTGTTTTTCGTTCTTCGCTCATTTCGGTAGGTTCTCTTGTAAGAATAACTCCCAGATATCTAAAATGGCAAGCAGCAAGTTGTGGTGATCCCTTCATCACAAAATGGCGTAATCGCGGTTGTATATATTTGTATTTGCTTTCGATAATTTGGCAGGGTCTCCTTCCCTCTTTTTAAATAATTCTTCCTTCCGGTCATCGACCAACACTTCTACTTCGTTCCTCTCCCGACTTCTTCCTTCTAATACACTCTGTATTTTTCACTTCCTTGTCACCTTCCAGCCAATGTCCCTTTTCTCCTTATGAATGCAAAAACGCCACCCCACCGTACCTTCACCAATCGTAATTCATTCTCGATGGTCGCGGGATCCACAAAAAATTTATGGGTCATCGTCCCCTGGTGGCTAAAAATATTTAATCCACTCCCCTATCTCGCAGACATGGATCTTCATGACCGGCTGGTTCCTCTCTAAACCCGGAATTTCTTCAGCTGCTACGCCTGTCTCCTGATAGTCTCGATAAATTTTCTGAGTTTAATTTGTCCTAAAATATGATTTAAATTGGGGAAGGTTCTTCTGAGCTACAATGTCGATAACTCTGAATGTTTGGTGTTCAGCCTTCTATTACCATATATTATATTATTTTGTGTGACACTAGTTTCAAGATGAGATTGTTTTGGTTGATATTATTCTAGTAGGAAGAAATATATAATGTCATGAAAGCATAACACAATGACATAATTAGCGTTTCAAAAATGGAATTATGAACTGTATCTAATATCAATTAAAATAGTTATTATTTTCAATTGTGAATATGTTTTAACGTCAAAGATAATCATATTTTAAAAGACAATTCAAAACAGGCAAAAAATTATTTTGAAAAGTCCTTAACATTTTACGTGGTCACAAGCTCAGCCCACTTTTTCACAATCACTGATAGCGTCCAATCAAAAACAAATTTCTCTAACACAATGTTTATTAGTATAATTATTGTTTCATATGTGATATCTTTCCCTTTAGGATATACATAAGTAATGTATACAGATTATTGCAGACAACAAAGAAGATGTAAATTTACGGAAAGCAGTCGGTATATTCATTTAAAGGATAAATGCACTTCACAATGGTGTATATAAGTATTTAGTAAATCCAGGATTACAATTTCTGCCCCGAACTCGGTTGGTTCTGTATGGATTCACTTCTTTTAACTTGATGGGGACTCTGGTAACCTATGGTTAACCAAGATGGCTTTATTAATCACCTCGCCAAGATCATGAATCGAGTTTGAATGAGTAATGCATTATCGGAAAATGAGATACATTATTTTCCTTCTCCATATTTAAGTTTTATGTATACGTTATAAATAAATTTTCTATAATTGGGTGCTATTTCATAATTGAAATAAGTATACTGTATGTAAATTCAAGGTTTTTAGTTATTATTTTTTAATTTTAATGTAATTATATAAAGTTTCATAATCAAATAAATCCTATCTGCTTCCAACATGATTTCATTGCAATCTTAATATTAAGGTTTGACCACAAAATAAAGCTGTAAATTTTTATTGAAAGTTCTATTATAATTATATAAATGGCGTGAACAAAATTGATTATGAAATATTTCTTTTTATAGATCACATTATAGATATAAAATTAATGTCATCATTTTAAATTGTTTACCGTAAAACAAGCCCAAAATTATTATAATACTTGTATGTTTAGATATACGCCTAGTTTTTCAAATAATTTCGCTTTCGTGATCACTTTAAAATTCCCTTCTCTGATTTTCAGCAAAACTAATTATTGTCGAATTTGTGCACAAATTACTGCTGTCTGTATTACAAAAAAAAAAATTGCGTGACAGCAACTGCAATGTGAAAGTAATTTCAACCAGTCGAATTTATCTACTAATTGAATCATACTCGCTTTTTATATATTAGTTGGCGTTGGAGTAAATTATCGCTCTTTTTATTGCTGTCAAGCTGATATGTATAAACACCATAACCGTGCAACGCTACTGAATACACGGACGGCTTTGTAGAATATAATTTGACGTTTTTAAACGGACAATCGCAACCGAAGAACTGAATAGCGGGAGTGAACAGCTGCGTGTAAATTAACTATCCGAGGGTCCACCATTAAATATGCACAAGCCAAAGCACTATTCCGACGTGCTACATTCATCCTGGAAACGAGAAAGCCGGCCTTTCGAAACCACACACGTACACTCACGCAGAACTATTTTTTTCTGACAACGTAGGCTACAATTACCCGGGCCACGAAAAAGCCTACATTGAATTAAAGCAGTAATTAAAATTGAAAAATGGTCCACTGCTGGGTTACGTACCTACATAATATGTTAGTAAACCGAAGAATGTGATACTGCCTAGACGATGAACGTGAATTACACCAGAATTATTTACTATATAGATTATTCCTATGTTGTAAATAATTATAATGAGATTAACTAAGAAGTAAAACAATAGCGCGCGTTGATATCAATCACTGAGATGATTAAGGCTTCCACGGAAATGCAATAATGTTCTAAATAAATTCATGCCTAATAAAAAATTTTCAGAATCTATTGTTTATTTATATGAAATACAGAAGCATCTCTTAAGGACGAAATATCACATAAAAGAAGATTTGTGACATATTAGCTAGTTATGATATAATTGTTCCATTTGACCTAATTAAAATCAAATTGTTCGTAGCATACATCTGAAAAATTACCCACCAAAAATTAAATTTAAAACTCAGTCATATTACATTTATAATCCTTGAAGAATTATTTCATCATTCTTAATTCATTGTTTTAATTACTAATGATATATTTTGTTTAGAATTCGTAATTTTAATTAATTAGACTTGTGATCGGAGATAAACTTTGGCTGGTGTCAAATCAAGACTCGTGACTTTTATAAATTTGAAACTTCTCAATGAACAATTATATCTCTTTTGTATTTATGAAAATATGGCCTGTGATATATATCATATTTCCTTGACAACCTTTTATCTTGACTTTAAATTTTTGGATTAAATGATATTGCTGTAATCCATAATTAATCAACGATATTAATTGACGCTGGAAAAATTATGTTGCCTATTTCGTAGAATTTTATTAAATTAAAAATGTTTCTATTGACCATTTCAAGGGCACATTTATTGGATCTGAACTCCATCGATGGAAATATTTTTACTCGTGTTTTTAGCATATATGGTCCGGCGTTGATGGCAGCAACCCCCCTCCCCCCTAAAAAGCTTGGAATAGCGGTTCGTTGACCAGAATGCGATTCCAGCTGCAGTAACATAACTTCAACAACCCTTCCTTTGAGAGACTTATCTTTAGGCTTCCTGCCTCCTCCGGAATGGCAGCGTTACAATGAAGAAGTCTCGTATACTTTGAAACCTCTTCTACGATGGAGCAAGGTTGTAAGAAACGCAGCCACACATTCACATTTTTGTCCATGCAGTATAAAAGGATGAAATATCTTACACGTTTCTTCCACCTACGAGAATGAAATAGGATCTCCTGGATGGAACAACAGCCGAAAGAAACAATCAAACTTCAGGACTTTGTTGATTATAGAGTAACCGAAAAGATACATGATTAAATTCACCAGTAATAATAACGAGATTGCATAAATAATTATTATACTGTTGGTTAATATTTAAATCATTTTTGACCAATACTACAGAATATGTCTACAATAAATATTTATGCCGATTCACTTTCGATCTGCCTGTAGATCCTTATCAAAATTAATACTTTTAAATTGAAACTACTTTCTGTAACTATAGTTCATAATAAGCGCAAAAATATATTTAAAATTATTTAAAGATACTTCCATTGCTACTCACATTCACAGCCAAATCTACACGCATGTAAATGACTGCTTTACTAAAATTCAATTTTCAGTGTATTAATAATTGGGTTTAATTAATCTATCATAAAGAACTGTACTCTTTTCCATTTTATATTTCTCATAACAAAATATATTTTTTACTTTAACCCTCCTTGTCCTGGCTTATTCAGATTTCTCGTGGTAGGCTAATAAATTGACTAATAAATATGTATTCTTCTTGCTACCGTTTCGTCAGGGCATTAAAGACTTGGTAAATAAAAATAAGCTGAAAAACAGGAAAAGTGAAATTATTTGTGATACAGGTCAAGCATATAACTAAAAAAATAATTATATGCCCTTGAGATAGAAAATAAACCTATTTAAATCAAACATTTATAACGTTTCGTCCTCTGCTAGGATATCTTCAGGATCTACAATTTTCAGACAAATAATGCATATTCTTTTTATGGTTATTTCGTATGAATTGCAAAATATTTACTATTAATCACAATTTTTATTGTAATTAAAGTAAAAATTTAGAGTCAGGGACCACGAAATTTAAAGTAATATTACACATTTTGTATTAGAAACGAAAATTTTAAGCTGTAGGTAAGATACTGACGAGGCCCTGAAAAAAGGCGAAACCTATAATTTGTTGTAATGAATTTTATACTTTTTGGAGTCAAGGCCATCTATTTATTTATACTAAATTATTTGATATTTCAACATAAACCAATTTTAGTTCAAAAAGTAATTAAATGAACTAGTTTATTAAAGTTTGAATAAATAATGTAAAATATTTTATTCAAAAGCAAATGGCTTTTTAAAACTATAAATTAACCATTCCTTGTATTGAGATTTTAAAAATTAATTTCTCGGTTTATTTGGATTGATTAATGCCATAAATTGTGAAATAACATATGAACTGTACCAAAATGAAATTTAATTCTTAAAAACAGAAAATTACGGAGAGCTATGTAATAAGAATAATTAACTTTCTGAAATATATATCCCGTGCAGCAAAGATGTCATTATAGTTGCCTATACAACAGGATTGTTAAATTATTATTAGTTTGATTTTGAAAAACTTCAGTATTATTATATAACTAATTCAAATCTGTTATAAGTGTTGCAATAAAATCTCAAACTAATGAAGAGTACAATAAAGATATTTTAATTACTTTGTGTATACTTTCGAGTCTACTCTTCGATAACAAAAAAGAAGCCCAGTTTCCTACTATATAGTTTGAATTATTATGCTAGTAATTCATAGTGAAGTGTATAATATACTGATAATTTTCATTCATGTGGCTACTTTTAAAGATAAATCTTTTTCCTCGTTGAGTCTATGTTTTGCTTTTCATCTTAATTAATTTTTAATACACTGATCTATAAATATAACTACTACTAATAATTGATTTATAAACACTTTGGAATGAAGGATTATTAAAAAAATTATCATAGCTTATTTTTAAAATTGTGTAATCAAATAATTTGTTTGACATTTAAAGAGAATTATTGTATCAACATACCAGTATAGCCTTGTATAAAAATTTTATTTCATACCATTGACAGTGACAATAACATTCGGTCTCTTTGGCCAATATTCATTTGTTTCTACAAAATTCTACAAGAGGCTGAAAACTACTGTCACTGTCAATGTAGAAATGAATAAATGTTTTATAGAAGATAACTGTACTGGTATATTAATAAAATAGTAAACCTAGAAGTCTGGTATAAAGAGAGTTATTTTTGATTACTTAAATATTGGAAAATTATTTTTTTCCATGTTAAAAGTTATTGATAAGTATTATGAATATGAGAATTTTTTATTGGCTTCCTTGGTATTGATTTAATATAGTTAAACAATTTGTAAGCGGATAATAAATGTTAAAAATCTAGAGAAAAGCCTGCGAAGCCTTAGATATCTGCTTCCACGGCTCTCAGCGTCGCTATCTATTGGCACTCGTAAAAACCTAATTGACCCGTAAAGCCATTAATCTTCGCAGATGGTTGCACTCGGAGCGACGGAATAATATTAAAATCGATTTACATATAAGGCGCTTCTTAAGACGACGCGCTCACGGTCGTTTCCTCCCCACTTCACTTCACTTAAAACTTTTTTACAGCGCTTTCACCCCTCCTACCTCTAGATTCATGTGTTTGACTTTAAGCTCTGCCATGTCTAGCATTTAACTACATGCTCTAACAGAAGATTGCTTCGTCACTTTAGTCAAACACGTTATTTAGAACCACGTAATGAGAAATGTTCAGGAAAGCTCAAGCAACACATTTTGATTAACATACGAAAACCATTTAGCCTAATTACAGTATAGTTTTAAAGTTAATTTTTTTCGGCAAAACATCCAATTAGAATAAATACTCATGGTTTATATTACAATAATATGCTTGTATATTATTTTTTACTTTTTAAGTTGGCATGTGAAAACACAAACATGCCCACGAGGACGTCACAAAATAATTCACTCATTTAGTTATAAATTACTTGTAAGAGGATTGTGGTTAACCTCGAATACAATATGCAATTATAATAATAATTTTTTGTGTCTAAGGAAAGGTCAATGTGAGTAAATTTGACTAAGGAGGAGCTTTTCCTCTTTTAAGGTAAGTTGTGATAATTAGAAACTACTTATAACATTTTCTGTTACTAATAAATTCAGAAACAAGTTTGAATGTCATAATAGAAAAAGTGCATTGAAAGTTCAAGTAAAATAATAAAAGTTTGATCCATAATTTTCGGGATCTCTTCAAAATCTATAATCTAAAATTAATTACCACTTGTATGTACTAAAGATTCGAAACAAATTATAGTATCATAGTAATAATTTACACTTAAACAAGATAATCTCAAATGCAAAGTTACATATTCATATAATAACTTTAAGTCAACAAAAATTTATATTATAAAATTTGAGCACTGATTTCTAGGGATTGGTTTAAGTAATTTCTAAGAACCTGTGGTAAGAAATAATTTTATAGTTTTCCCCGACAACAGAAGCTCCCTATGAGGATAATATTATATTCATTAACTTGAAGGAGATTTTCGGACGGGTTCGCCATTATCGAAAAGAAAACAAGAATGCAAGAGGAAGTGGGTATAGATTGTGAAACGATGTAACATTGGTAAAATTTATGACACAATCTGTGGGTGACAGGCGTTCCCCGGTATTTAATTTATTTTAGCCTACTGCAGTAGATTAATTAGACACTAATCTCCTTATCAACACTTGATTAAACCATCAGATAGATCGTTACATTTCTGAAAATTTTCCTTTTCACTCCCCTTATGATCAAAATTGTAAAATCAACGCTGAAAAGAAACAGGCTTATTTAGACCGCCGAATGAATATGTGTATAAGCCGCAATTCAAACAATGCACCTTTCACATTTACATAAAATATTATTTCAAAACCCATTTCATTGTTCAATGTTGAATTAATTGATAAATAATTGACCTAGTATAGACGCAATTACAATACACGACATATATATAAGAACTCAGAAATCCAAAATCGAAAAGTCAAAACAATGCCAAGCTACGACGCAATGAACTTGCGAATGTATTGATGTGTAAGTCAAACGCCACCGATAATTCAAACGTTCAGGCCGAAAATTTCGGATATGTTTTTTACTAAGTGGGATACCCAAAGAAAATTTGGTTCGTAAAATTTGAAACCAATTCTGGATATCGACGACAGCGCCTCCTGCGAATTACGAACACTGGTACACGGGAAGTTGAACGTTTGTGTCGATGAGTGTACACAAAGTCTTCTGGTGCGTTAATAATGGATAAATGACATAAGAAACTGTGAAATTCACTCAAATGAATTATATTATTATACAACATACAATTTAGAATTCATTTAATTTATAATGCTTTTGTTGTTATAATACTATTAAATGGTCTAGTATTATTTCAGTTAAGTCAAAGCCTGATCGAAAAAAATATTCTCATTGTTTTTACATAGGATAAACCACATCAAAAGAAACACTTAACTCGTACAACGCAAACAGAGTATAAAGAGGAAACGTGTGGAGGCGATGCTAAGGAAGTGGAAGACGCAGTCAATTGATCTGTTGTGCCTCCATTATTCTTATTCCTTTCGAGTGTGGTTTGTCAGGTGATGTATGCAGACGCGTTCAGCAAGTTTGAATTGTTTCAACTTTTTTCATCGCCAACCGTTTGTATAAATATCATTTTTAACATAATATATTCCAAAAATATTGAACAGTAAAATATATTATATAAATAATGACTTAATTATATTCATACGAATGTGTGTATAAATATATATATATATATCTATATAGTTATACAAATACCAGTAAGCAGAGATATAGATTAATAAGTAAGTTAGCTAATTTTAAACTAACTTGTTCATTTGATTTAATTCCACAAAAAACGCTACCTGTTGTGAGCACCTGCCTTTTAGAAATCACTTGCGAATTATTATAATTCATTGATGATTTGTAAAAATAAAATTATGCTAATATCCACCAGTTAATTTGAGATTTTTAAATTTATTGTAATTAGCTATTAATTTTATGACATAAAATTCCACTGAAAATGAGCTTTGATGGGTTGTCATGTTATGATTATAATCCTCCATTAAATGCCATATATTTGTTGTGTCCATTAATGATTGACAAGCAAACGTAACTGATATCTACATAATGCACATTTAATGTATTCACGTGTGTACCGTATAATGTATTTCCATTTAGTTTGGTACACTATAGGAAAGCAACAGAGTCAAACGAAATGTTGTGTCAACTAAGCCATACCACCGTTGTTAGCGAAATACCCTTGTCGTTCGTTTGCAATTTATCTGAGTTAATGCGTGCTGTAATATTAGCAGCGCCACCATGGAGTTGTGTATTCGAATACAGATTCGTATACCCAACAGAATATGCTCATTTAAACCAGATGTTTGCGTGGCTCTAATGAGAAATGCAGAAGCGCATGTTGTAAAACGGAATAGGTCAGTAATATGTAGTTTCCTTGCCGTACTTCACATTTTCCCTCTTTTAGAAACAGTTAACAAAAAAACGTAGGGTATGTTTGAAGCGAGTATTAATATTCCAGGAAATTCAAAGGTTCGTCTTATCTCACAGTTAATAACACATCTGACGCTAATTTGGTTATGGTGCCCAAACTTGAAACAATCTTAATCTTTGTGTATAAAATTCCAGCGTCCCTGTGTTCGTAAATCTTCTCCTCCTTAACGACGAGGTCCAGTTTGATGTACTATGGACGCATCTGAACTGTTCTTAACTATAGTTTGAGCCGATAGGTTGCTCTGTTGTCCAGATCCAGAATCTTATTAACAATTTTTTTTTCATTTATATTTTTTGTATTCCTCACATAAAAAACGTAATCCCAAATTACAGCCTGACCGTCTGAATAATATGTAACATTTGACTAATGCATCAAGTTCATTGCGCCGTAGCTTGACATTGTTTCGACATTTCGATTTTGGGCTTCTGAGTTCTCATATTTTCAGTGTATTGTAACATCGTGAATATTGAGTTTATTATTTATCGATTAATTAAACACTGAACTTATGAAGTGTACTTAAAATATATTTTTTTGTAAATATGAAAGATCCGCAGTTCAAATTATGATTTTTACACTTGTTCATTTTGCGGCATTCCATCTAACCTAAACAAAACGTTTCATTTTCAGCGTTCATTTTGATAGAGGCGTAAAAATATAAATTTTGAAAAAGGTGTCGTTGTATCTGATGGTTTACTCACGTTCTGACAATTAGATTACAGTTGAATCAAATAATAGAGCCAGCTAATTTAAATGAATTAACGATCAACGCAGGATAGTCAGCAATAAACGTCAAGTATAACTTCAGAGTTTTGCTTTTAATTTACGGATTTATTGGGACGTTTCAGAAAACATGTCTCTAAATCCAGTTTTCGTTACTCATGGATAAAACTATACAAGGGCTTCAAATATACAGGATCAGAAATTATTTTCTATATGAGGTACGTAAAATATAAGGCGTTAAATATTTATATTACGAATTATGTTTTTATTTCAGTAAACCTACACCAATGGAGTTTTATTAGTCGCGATTATACAGAATATACATAAACATCAAATAAATTAATGGGGAAACTTAATGAGATCCATAAAAAGTCTTATAGATTTTATGAAAGTGATAACAAGTGGGATTAAATGAAAGTTTAGACAACAAAACACAAGAAGTTATCTACAATATGTAATCTTAAAAACGACATCCTTTAGTCAAATATTTAAATTGTGGGGTATAATTGCTTAAAACTGTCCTCTGAAATTCTGTAATCTGTTTATTTGTTAACCTTGAAACATGTGCTAACTCCGTGAACATATTTGTGGAGTACAAAGGTTCACAGCAGTATATTGTATCGAAATTCCAAAACAGTTGTCTATCAGATTTCTTAAGGTTAGGATATGTACGCTGTACGGAAGAAAATCAAAACTAAAATTTTAATGGAAGGTACTGACTGTTGAGACGACATACAGCCACGTTTACTAACGTTGTAATAGAATGATAAAATGAAATATTGTGTTATCAAACGTGATCTTCACAGTACTTTCCTAAATTACACGCTCGAATAAGTATTTTAATTACGATTGTAATAAACGTTTTTTGGTTAATATTTAAAAAAGTAGGAAAATGTAGTGGCACTGTAATACGAGGACTTCTTTAAAATTAAGTATTTTTTAATATTTTTGCAACTCAGCGCTGCAATCGCGATTTTGAACAAACTTGATCACATCGTCCAATCATTAAGAAACCAGATGCAACTGTGAAGCAACGTTAATTTTTTTACCTGTTTTTTAGAGCGTGAAGTTTAAGAACACAGCGAATGCTGCGCCAGAAAACATTTCTCTGTGTGAGATGTTTGGGGAAGCAATAATATGTGTTGGGATGTCTAAAGTTTGCAAATACTTACTTTACCAAGCGTATATATTTATGAAATATTAAATTTTGTAAAGCGGAACACTAATTTGTTTCAAACAAATGGCGTATTTCATGAATACGCGACCAGAAATCGTTCAGCTCTACGGTCGGACAAGCATCGCCTTGCTCTACACCAGAAACGTATTCACAATACCAGGATACTTTTGTATAACAGTCTTCCGCCATAGGTTAAAAATAGTACCTACAAAAACTTCGTGAAGCAGAGTAAAACTATTGTTTTAAATGGCGCGTTTTACTCGGTACAGGATTTTCTTAATCGTCCTTCTAGTATTTAAATCAAGGTTCCTGAAAAAGTGTTGAATGAGCTGCCCTGCAAAATAGCACATCACATATCTTTAAAATTTCTATTCAGTTTGTTCTGCTCTTTTGTTTGTTTGTTTCATGTATTGCCTGGAGCTACGACAGCGGGAAGGACAGTTTCCTGGTCGCAGAGCTCCAATTAGTTAAAATTCCATTGCGTGTTGCTCAGTGTGTGCTTGTTTGTGTTTCCCAGTATGTGTGTGACATTGTGTGTCCAAGTTGTGTTTATATTAACTTTTGTCTTATACATTTTCTTTTATTAATTTATTTTAAGATTATTTGTCTTTAATTATGTACTTTATTTTGTTCATTTTTAATGTATGACGTATTCTATTTTCTCAATCGAGGACTAATGGAAACAATAATAAATCTAAATCTAAGAAAAGGATGAGACAATTTAACGAATGTCTTGAAAATTTTCTGACAATCTGTGATCACAGCGGAATCTTTTCTTGACAAATGCATAGGAAAATTTGTTTCCGGTTACGACAAAAGCCTAAATAAACACCGATTCTTAGCTTCAATGTAGCACTCGAACGTTCTATGGTTTACTGTACAGTGACGGTTAAGTTGTTACGATTCTACATTGACTGTTTCTGAAGCATGACGTAAAAATTTATCTTTAAACCTCTATAGGTACAAATTTAAAAAAATAAAATATTTAAGATGATATTGTAATTTTATTTAACTTAATATATTTTTTCTGACTTATCTGGTCATTAGTTATTATATAAATGTTATGAATTATTCGATAATTTTTAATTTTAACTATATTTATTCTGTTGATATAAATTTTATTTTGTCTACGAGTATTTTTTAAACGAGTGCGACAAAATTTTAAATTTATATAATTTTAGTTTTCATTATTTTTCTGCTTCAGAGGAAACTTCTTATACTCAAGTATTTAGATAGTAGTTTGAAATATTTCACAGTTTATGGAGTGTAAGATTAAAATTAAGAATATATACTTCTGTGTAAGTTTTATGTGCTTATATCTGTCATTATATAATCTAGCAGTTCATTTTAGCTGCAGTTTATTATGTTAAATTGAAATAAAGGAAATGGTTAATTGTTTTATTTAATTACACGGATTTGATAAATACTCTCTACGTTGAGTGCTGATCGAGCGCTGTGTGTTCTGTGTCACATCTGTTCTCAGGTTTTTTCCCCCCCTCTCTCTCTCAGGCGTCGTATTTGCTGAAACTCGATTCAGCAGATATTCGCGTGCAATTATTTACGTCACAGTCCTTCATTGTTGATTACGGCACGATGTAATTGGGGCTTCCCTGAGCGCTGAATAGACTGTAGCACGGACGGAGAAGCCGGCGCAATTGTCCCACGTAGAGGATTAATATCTTATTTCCACGGGTAAAGTTTTGGGCGAGGATACGCCCCCGCTAGGCGGACTTGCTTCAACTTGTGCAGCTCTTTGGAAAACAAACGGGATGGAGCGAGCTTCACGCATCGTAAAGCATAGTTAATGCCCGATGCGGTTTTGAACCTTTCACCTCAATGCGCTCAAAGTCCATGAAATGCAGTGAAGGAATAGGGCCTTCAAGTTCCCTGTTGTTCCGATGAGGTCTTGCATGGTCGACGTCCTGTAAAATCTTGTTTTCGACGGGCTAGGTGTCAGTTAAATGGTCTTTTAATGAGATGATCTTTGAAATTATTTTTTTGTGTCACGTTAATACATCTTTGGGGAAATTACCAAGTTAATTTTGAGCTTGCTACCAACTATTATTTGTTTACTTCATTTACTTTGTTTACCTTTCATTTCTAGTATTTTACATTTCGAGAATGTTCAGTATCAGGAATATTCCATAATTGTATAAACTGTACTGTATTCAGAATCGGAGTCAGTCTTACGCAGTATTAACCTTTGTATAGCACTTCGTTGTTAAGTAAACGTCTATAACCTCTACGTCTGTGTGTTACTGCAGCTCACAATCCTGCAGAAACGTGGCAATATAAAAGGCAATTACATAAACATTTTAAGTAAATATAATTTATTTTAGAACATTGAATTATTTTAATAACATAGTTCATAGTTCGTACATTAGAAGTATATAATTATATTTTAATGCAAAGATTTTTTATAAAATACATATATCCGTATCAAGTCTGTTTTTTCATGAAGACCCACAGGGGCTGTTTTTTTCTAAACTGGTCCTTACGAACCCTTATTTGACCCGTCATTCTCTTTCCACAGATAGATTAATTAGATTTATACTGTGGATTATATTATTTCGCCCCCCATAATTCAATATTTATAATATTATCAAAAGTTTGTCATCTGCGTAGACCGTGACGAGTTTGAAGAATATGCTACGTATTTTAATTTGGTATACAGTAGTTGCCAAATAAATTTCTTGCAGGCCTAGATTTCCCTCTTAAATGTGCCTGTCTGTGAATGACTTTTGTCATATCTAGTCTAAAGTCTTATTTTCTCCATAACGAACATTATCCCTGGCTTTAATACGAAATCGAAGACTTTTTCAACTTAACAGACCACTTCGAAGTAACGATGTCGTTGGTTAGGACCCACTGACTCCCATCTGAAACATTTGTTCGGTAGGATAATGGCTTCCTCGAAACCAGAGGAGTGGGTGTTAAAGCGACGGGTCTAGAGATATGCTGCTAACAAGTAGCTTCTGGGGTGCTTGTTAAATTTGGAAAGACTTACACAGTGAATTTAGTAATGTAAAAATGGTTCTAACATATTAAACACGAACACTCTCGACAGGTGCGTTCTGTACACGTCTCATAACCTGTTACTTCGAAGGCGTTTATCACCAAAGGAGTTAATTCATCTTCGTACCTGTAATGGTTGACGTCCTCAATCTAAAGCTGAAAATAGTATGCGATAGTTGCCAACAAATTCATACAATTTTCTTATTTTGTGTTTGCAGTCTAGAGGCCGTCGTCCCTAAACACAATTTAGAATTTCACTCCTCTTGTAATGATTTTTGCTTGATAACTGGAAAATAATCATATTTTGTTTAATTTTTTAAAGATACGTTCGATATGATCCAAGCTCATCAACTATATATATATATATATATATATATATCTTTACAATGCAGGCCAGCTTGCGAGTTGCAATTGTTGAGGAACTGACGCAACTTGGGCCAACAATGTAGTCTGGCGAGACTTTGGGAGTCGTCATGGGGTAATGGAAGGAGAAGGTCGTGTCGGCGGGACGACGAGAGAATGACCACGCCCTGCAGATATAATTATTTCTCGTGCTCTGTTTGGAATTAAAACTATTTAAAATCAATTTTTGGTATTTTTATGAAAAATACCTGGCGCCCAAAAAGAATTAGAAATCCTCGAATACGGAGGAACGACGTAGGATCTTCTACAATATATATATATATAGAGTGGCTAAATTATTATGACCACTCTCTCAATACAATGTTGGCCCACCTTTTGCCTTTTAATACTCCTTGAATTCCTCTAGACATGATTTCCGTGAGATTTTGATAGGTGATAGGAGAAATTTGAGACCTTATCTGATTAAATGCACTTATGATCTCATCCTACGGATTCTCAATTGGATTGAGATCTGGTGATTGTGAAGGCAAACGAAGCAAGTTAAAGTCTCCGACCATGTTTTTCGAATAATTAGGTGACTTTGCCAGCTTTAACAAAGAGCATTGCCCTTAGAAGTATTCATCCCTGGCTGAGTACACCATTAACATAACAAGAGATACTTGATCTGCGGTGATACTTAAATATCCATGGCATTTAGATGTTCTTTCTCAGGAATCGTGCCAAGAAACCATCGTCCAAACCATAATATTGTCACCGCCAGCTGGAAGTGTTGTGGCAATACAGTTGGAGTCTATACTTTTTGTGTTGCTTTATCGAAATCCGAACCCTGACATCTACATGCTGCATTTGATACCACTCTCAGACCAAATGGCAATTTTTCAGTCGTCTAACTTCCAATAAATGTGATCCTTTGTGAGCTGAAGACGTCTGCTCTTGTGCAGACAGTACAGGCTTTCGAACAGGTCGTTGGCTTGCGTATTCTATAATGTGCGGAAAAAAATTCGTTCAGAGACGTGGCGATCTGTTGTTCTTCTGATGTACTGGTCAACTCTGGAAAATCTCCTTTCAACTCGAACATTAAGTAGCCTGTGAGGACCACAAGCCTAACGTTGTGACCCGGTCTTTTGCTTAGTAATCTGCTCTTGAACACATCACTGATACTGGGTCTGACGCTTCGAGCGTCTAAGATCTTCCCACGTTCAAACTCAGGTAAATCAAGTCTCTTGCCCATATCCTTGCATGAAACACAATACAACTAATGATTTACATCTCATGAATTCCCACTTTATAGCTATCTCGCCTTCTAGCCACATGCTGTCAGCTGGTCGTTTTAAATTTAGCCAGTTTCTGTTTTAATGATCTGCATAGTTAACTTAATTACCTTTGATAGTAAATTAAATTTTATTGCATACAGGTTCATTTGAATTTCTCTCAACTCCGGAAAGTGTGCCAGACTATTATCAGAAGCACAGTCTCACGTCGTAATTGCAAGGGCTCTGCGTGGGAAGTGACCTTTCTGGCTCGTTGCTGCTCCACATTGACCTACAGCGGACACATCACGACAAATCGGGTACTAAGAGCAAGCGAATGCATGACTGTGAACGAACATACATGAAAACTGAAGCTTAGTTTATGTAGGTAAGAATAGAAATGCAAATGGCAGACCTTATATCACCTAGAAAAATTTTCGCGTTCTTAAATTTTATAAACACTTTCAGAATACGTTCATTGTTTTCTAGCCCAAATTTCAGTAAGACTTTTCCGACATAATTCTACGAAATTAGTTACGTCTTCCTAACGAAATATTGGGCTAATTTTTACAAACTACTATCTCAAACTGGGATGTTGAAAATGAAAATGAGAACTTCATTTATGAATGTACTTGAAGAAAATATGTACATAATAAGTGCAATTACAATTCAAAGTAATTAAACTCATCTTAATTATTAAAAAATATCGGACATTTTTTAAATTATCAGAGACATATACATTTTTAAATGTAAATGTTGGCTCAATGTAATTTAATGTACAATTTATATTTGAAAGGTCTCTCAATTAGAACCCTCATGTAAGGTCGAAAAGTTGTATTTATCTATGAAGAATATTTTTATTTCTTTATTAAATATTTTATTTTGACATTAATGTTCATCGGGTAATTTTTGTTATAGTTGTAATCTGTGTCGTTATAATAATAGTAAAAAGCGCAGCAATGGTTTAGTAGAGCTCTGACAACGCTAAAAGTCGACATTATCATACTTGGCCGAAAGCCTCTGGCTGGTTGAAATGACTTACATTCAAATGTTTAATAAATTATCGATAATATACGAATTACGAAGGGTAGGATTTTTTTTGGTCTGAAAGGGGGAAAGGAATGAATTAAAATTTACGTCAACTGAGGAAAATGAAATTAGTGAATACGGTTCTGGTCTCTATATAATAAATCTGCACTGCAACTTATACAACATTTTTCATATATCAAATAATTATTAAGTATAATTACTTATGGTAAGTGTAAAATAATATTTTATTTAAGTGGTTATCCGACTTGACCGGTTTTACCTATATCACATCATATAAGTGACTTTTAATTACAGAAAAATCGTTCGGGCGCCAGAGTCACGAGTATAAATAATTTGCATTTTATTAAGTAATTAAAAAGCGTCATTATTTGAATAAAATGTTTGTTAAACTTTAGCAGTACTTCTCGCTAAAACAGTAGTTTATTTATCTCTTTTGACAGATTACGTGAGATAATAACCTATTCTGTTGCAAGTTCCACACGTTGTAATGTAGTATAGAAATTTAGAAGGTTAAGAAAGTTTTGCTGAGGTTAACTAATGGCGGATGTCATATGAGACACATCCGTCGTCTTGCAGTCTGGGATGCAATTCTACCAAGGAGATCAATTTGATGCCTACAAGCGTCAGAACGTCTCAGAGGCTCGTCTAATTATAACAATGTAGTTCGGCGACCGAGTTGTACTGTGCACAACACCGCACACTGTCCACGTTGTTCGTCAGAGAAAAAATATCTGATTGGGTATCAGCTGCCAGCCACTCCAAAGAAGAAGCTGTTGAACTTGGTGGGGGTTTGAACAAAAATTTCATGCCGGGAGCCACGGAAGGGACAGCTGGACATACCGACCAACTTTTCCAGACTGTACATAGTTCGATATTTTTGTAAATATGTAACGTCACATTGTAATAAATTTCCTCTACTTGATTTCTCTTCTTCATCTTGGACTTAACCCGAAGTCTCCTGTTAGCGATCCCATCCTCACTAGAAATTTCCTTGGAAAACTTCCGTACCAACACATAATCAGAAAATAAATATTGATCGTCGTCACCTTTTCCGATTTTGCCTAAGTGGATCCAATAAACGTTTTCATTGGTTCCACGATTTCAAACCTATGTATTTTAGTTTGGACGGTACGAACCTGGGATTTTGGAGCTGGTGGGTCACGTGACAATTTCGTTATTTTTTTGTCCTGAAAGGAGGGAAGGAAGGAAGCTAAATCTCTAAACAGTTGACAGAAACCTTCTCTGGGCTGTGAATTTAAATACACCAAAATTTGATGACAATAGGATGAATTATAAAAAATAATAAGCGACAATAGTCGAGTCTTAGAGGAGATGATTGACGTGGGGTCTCTTTTGGCCTGAAATAGGGGAAGGAAGCAATCTAAATCTTCAAACGATCGATAGAAACCTTCTTTTAGGTGATCACCACTAAAGAAAAGATTTACGGCAATCAGATAAATGATATAAGTCCGTCTAAGGACAAATATTGTAACTCTAAAAGTATTTTGCATACCCATGAGTGGGCGGATATATTGCTTTTATTTTGTAAGGATAACAAAATGAAACTGATATCTACAGATGTGGTTTCTTTGAACCTTGTTAATATGTAATATTATGAATATAATTATTATAAATTATTTTCTTTTAATACTGAGGTATTGTTTTCATTAATGCTAGTACATTTTCTGCTGTACATTTCCTTTACATTAACAACAAATGTTTCAATTTCCACTTTGCTGTATCTGTACGGTCTTAATACGTGCAGACGTTATTCGGAGAAGTAGTTTGTAATTGGTGCGGGTGTTTGAGTTGTTGGACCTCTCTGCTTTCTCCTTCCTCCTGGTTCCTCCGGCGGCGCCCGACTGGAGCCTCCAGCAGGTAGTAAACAAGCGTCCGCGCCGTGTATGCGATCAATAGGGAGGTGCTGCCCGAACTCTGTAAAGAAGAATTAGTCACCGAATTTCTCTGAATGTCAAAACTATAACCGCAACAACTCAGTTTAGAAAAAGGGCCGAAGATGTGCTGAACTGAGCAGGTCCGCAATTGCACTCGTTTCTTACCGTTATGTCCTGATCTCACGTGTCCTCATCCTCAAAGTCCAACCGATTTTGTTTGCGTTCTAAAAGCCGATAATTAACTTCCTGCATATCGTTTCCTTTATTTCAGTTCTGTCAGCAAATTTATTGCCTAATCTATTTTGATCCTCATTTCGTACGCAGCCGCATTGACGCGACTAACAAGTTTGTAATTATGCGTTATTTAACATAGGAAATTAACCCTCTACAGTTTCATGTGGCTGTCACATTCATTACAATTAATGAACGAGCTTTATTTACTTTGAGCAAACAAAATAGAATAGCGTAATCTAGACTGCACTGTTTAGTATGATGTTAAATTATTGTGACATCGAACCCGTTGCATTCGTATCTCTTCATTACTATATTATAGCGAAATTAAGTGAAGAAATGCTCAAGCAGTATTGCGTCGTAAATGTATGAAAATCGTCCAAAGAAAATAAATAAATTTAACACGTATAGCGTTAATAATTAGGGTTCCAATAAGAACGATAGTGGTTCAAAGATGGAGTCATATTAACATCCGACAGACATTCAATAAATAAAGATTAACCTAGAAAATATAGATATTTTTACAAAACGAGACTTTTAATATTAATAATAACTGCCCCAACGGTGAGTATTTTTAATATCATATTCAAAACAGTAATTTATTTGACATTTTGTTGATTCACCTTCCCCCATAAACATAAACTTTGAGGGAGACAAATCTGGACTGTAAGGAGGACGAGGTAGAATCACCCAAACCATTTTTCTAACGGTTTCTTTTTCCAGAAATTGTTTCGCTGTACTTGAGATTGTTCCTCATAATGTTATGAACAATCAGTGCAACTATTATTCCTATATCTTCAACATAAATACGTCAGTGGGGATTTTAAGGAGTTAAAAATTCAACTGCCCGGCCAGGAAGTTGCGCGTCACTCACTAAGGTTGAACAGTTTGTAACTGTTTTTACGTACTCGAAAAACTTTCAACATACAACGTTCATACTAGGTTTTCTTCCTTAAATTAATGTGCAAATTTCTCTCTTTAAATAAAATTGTAAGGTTATAAACAAATCAATTTTTTCAGCTCATCCCAGTTATTCCAACCTAAACCAAATATTCCCGTAAACATTTTTTTTCATAAATCAGTTTGTCTCTTTAATTATTGAATGTTCCACGTAATATAATGTACCTAAGTTATGCTATCATGTCAAGCATCAATACAATTGTAATAAAAATCAAAGTATTCCAAAAATAATTATTAAAATTGCAGGAACATCTTAAGTAAAAACAAAACAATGTGAGATTAATAGATTTTACAACGGGTTGGACGGTGACCACGAAAATATCTGTACAAATATATACGAGATCTTCGAGTCATATTTAACATTTGGTTGTTACAATATTTTTTTACCAATTGTACTTCTTGCTGTATAGTATAAACTCAAACGTCATTAACAATTTTATCCATTAACAAGGTTACGTATGATAGACAATATACACATGATTAGCTCCAAACTTCTAGTAATGCAAAGCTTTTATATGAGGTATTTTTCTAGAATTATTTCTGATATGTTTAATTTGAACCTAGAATCAAGGCAATTAAAATAGAAACTTACAATTATGTTTGAGAATATTTTCCAACTTTTAAGAGAATAATTTATTTTAATGTCGTTATTTAATAACAAAATACACTTAACGGACGATTAAGAGACTTCTTTTTAAAATTCAACTGTTTTTGTCATCATTAATTAAACTGCGTTACGTTTATGTAATTAATTGTAAAATTTCAGGCTTTGGGTCTATTATGGGAAGACAATCACTTCAGTCGTGCAATATCCTGAAGACGGTGGAAACGAAAAAAGTGATTAATAAGAAATTCTTGGATTGGAAATGCCCTACAAGTCGCCAAACCTTATTATTAGCTATTCGTTAGTACATATTTACTACTAATTAAAAACGCTTTACAAGATCTGAGCAACAATTGTTTACGTCGCGAGGTTTTAATTTTTAGTATTATTATTGGTCTCTGTTTTTGACGTTTTTATTATTAATTAAGTTTATTTTTGACTTATGGGTTTTAATAGTAATGTAAAATGTTTTTAAAATCTAGAACATTGGGAAATCATCTAACTGTAAGGAGATAGCTGAACGGGAAACAATAAAAAAATTCGGTACAGCAGAAAAACAAAATTCTGTGTGACGTAATGTGTATAGCAGAAAGGAGAAAATTTCGGGAAGGCGACAGTGCAAGTTAACCCCTACCCCTACCCACCCCCTTGCAGGAGAGACACTTTATGGGCCGGGAAGGGTAAGTCGCAATATGATTGGCAATATTGGAGATGCGTTGGGGTGAAAATAGTCTGCCTCTGGACTGGTGTTAGAGCAAGATACATGCTTCAGTTTCACTTTACATGGAATTCTTCGGTTTTACTTGTTCTTCAAGAAGAGTTAGTTCCGAAGAAGAATTTCTTCATTGCTATCCAGTTGAAAAGTTTATTACTGGAATCAGTGCAACTAATACGTTGCCACTACTACAACGATTAAAAAATACTGTAGCCACTACATACTGTGGTTAGGGGAATGTAATAGGACCAGAATCCTACGATGGTATGGTGTTTCTGGTCAACCAGAAAATTTAACCATCGACAAAAAAGCCGCTCGACGATCCCAATTCAAGGACACTGGAGACGCAACACTTCGCACACCTTTATAAAACTAATTAGAAATATAATGCATAAAAACGTAGGTGGATAAATTATACATTCTTGTGTCACAAAAAATATGCTGGGCAAGCTAATAAATGGACTTGTATTTAAATAAAGCGGAGCCAAAAAATTCACGATTAATAAAAAATATTAGCTACTAATTTGTACCGCGTAGGACAAACATAACCTTCTTTCCATTTTACGACACAATATAATTTTAACCATCCACTTTTCATTATTCTTTACTAATCCGTCTCTCATTGAAATCGATTTACGTCAAATTATGTTTCTCCTCGGGAATTGGAAAAACCTGCACACTTTGCGTTACTCTGGAGATGAAATTTAACGTCATGCTAATACATAAAAACCAGAAAATCGATACTTGATGGTTAGCACTTCCTTTCAATCGTTCGTCGATATCAGGAAAAGAAAAGTACTTAAATTCACTTCTTACATAAAAATTTTATTTCCATCTGCGTTGGAAGGCAAAGCGCGGCTGCGTGGAATCTGAAACCGTGGTATTTATACGCACTCCAAAGAATCATAATAATAAAGTTTTAAAGCCCTGAGAAGTTAAAAAACTTTTTACGATAAGCAGTAAAAAAGATACTCCAATCTAATGGAAACTATTTTATAGTAATGTTTTAAACCGATTTAATTTTAAAGTAGATTTACGATATTCACCAGGAAGTTAAAAGTGGTCTGTGTTTAATTCACTATTCGTAATCATTCTTGCCCGCCTTTTATCCTGGACACACAGTTCTTTAATCCCATTACTGCTTTTACCTCCTTTCTCAATCAAATAACAAATCAAAGAAGTTGTGATCTATTGAAGCGATAACTATATAATTTTACTAACTTGCATGGAAATGTGGGATAAAGTATTTCACATTGAGGCGGTAAATTATGAATGCTTTAAAATTTATTTTTAAAAGGAATAAGACAAAAATAAAAATTATTTCTGAATAATATTTTACAATGATTTAATAATATTATTTTTAATTTCTTTAGTTATATATGGCATTAATCATAAGACCAGTAATCTATTAAATAAAATTGTAAGTTAGTACCGATATGATTATGCGTGGGATTGACTAAATTTAATGAGGAATATTATTAGAGTGGTGTAAATAAATAAATAAATTTTATACTATATAATAAAATATTATACAACATTAATTTCACAAATTTTTCTTACAGACTGCCTTCTAGGATTAATATTATTTCCACTCAGTACAAAATTTACAATATGTAACTTGTTAGCATCTAACAGCCGACCTCCTGTGGTCTAGTGGCTAGCGTAGCTGCCACACAACCCAGGGGCCCCGGGTTTGAATCCTGCTATGGGCTTGGATGTTTGTGCTGTCATGGTCGCGAAGACCAGCATAATGTGTCATGTAAGATGACAGTCCGCAGTCGCCCCGTTAGGCCCACACCCTAAATGGGCTTTAGCGCCATCGGAAGAAGAACATGTAGAACAATGAGATCTTAATCTAGGGTCGTACTGATTACGAGGCTCCTCATAGAAGTATTTAAAAAATGAAATTTATAACTTGGAATCGGAAAAACTGAGCAATTACTGGACATACCGATTTCTGCGTTGACTGAAGATCGCTTGCTGGCCATCAGGTAGAATCTCACAGATTTCTCTTGCCTTCCGGGTAGAAAATGAGCACGTTGCTAATTTAAATCTCCTTCAACGACGCCGAGACTGGGAAACAAATCAAAAGCAGTCCATCACTCCTGCACTCAGCCTCACTCTCCTGCTTCGCCCTCTCCACTCTCTATATCAGCTTCTCTCCTCAATGTCTAAAATATCAGAATATGCAATGTCTCTCCCTGTCTGTTTCCTCAATAACAATATACGCCTTAATGATCTCAAAAGTATCCACATCGATAATCTTAAAGAGCATTCACCTCACTTACCACCAATAATAGGCGAATTGCATGGCATAGTCAACAGAAAACTTCTAACGGAATAACGGTGTTTCAGAAAACCAATCTCAGTCAAACCGACTCCCTTTGACTTCATCCCACCAAATTTCATATTCAGTTGTTTCTATCATTAGAGTATGTATGGCATAACTCATAAGAACATTAATCTAATAAATAAAATTTCGAGTTCTGTTGTATATGTGTTTGTTCTGAAACTAATTTAAATTTGTGGAGCAATTATATGAATATTTTGTACCAAGCTCCATGAAATAAACACTTTTGGCGTAATTCACGACTAGTGCTCCTATTTTTATTTAAGATATGTAGTCAACCGCCTTACCTGAAAAATATATGTGTGGAAGTATTTGTCTCTTAATTATATATATATATATATATATAAACGTCTAGTCTACAAAACGTAATGACATATTGTCGATATTATTTGCTTTGCAATTATCATATATGAAAAATGGAAAATACGCAACTGAAAGAAGTTTGTACGAAGGAATAGTTACTGTAGTTACAATTCTACAAAAGAGCCAATTATACCCGTTGCTTTACATTGTTTCCAGAGCATTGAAACAGATGAAAGAGGAAATTTAATCGTTTCTCTCTGCAGAAGCTTTGACGTCAATGTACGCATTTCATATATCGTGAAAATAAACCAATCCAGCGGGGAAAGAAATCGCCTTAGCAAAAGAAACACATTTCTTTTACTACGTAATGTGATCGTAGGTATCATTTAACATGAAATGAAAAGTTAATTGGTTTTGAGAGAACACATACAGGATGACCGGAGTATAAGGCCGTAAAACGTGCAAAAAAGTTTATATTGCTTCAAATGCAAATTTAAACTTCAAAGTACATATTTAATTTTAGAGCATCGAAAATAATGGGTGGACTTCAATTTACATCCAAATAGAGTCGAAGTTAATGACCTCCGTACATTTAAAGCGGTATCATGCTGTTCTAAGCGTTCAGTAATTTAAAACCTGCAGAGGGAAAATTTAAATTCTATTGGAAACTATATTTCGACTATGTCTTATTACAGTCCCAAGTTATTATTAACATTTCACTCAGTGAAGAATTATTTAAAGATTTGAAAGTATTATTTTCAATTATTGTGAATATGAATCTTTTACAAGAATATTGCTTTCATATTATTCCATAATTGGTATGATTGTTGAGTACGAATGTCTGCATACAAATATATTTAAAATTCAAATATGACAGAGCAGCACGAGTAATAACATTTTTAATTTTTAACCCTAAAAGAGATATTCTATTAAAATTATATAAAACAGGTCAGGTAGTGAAGTTGATGAATATTTTGTTTCATGATGCAATAAAAATAATCTCACAGAAAAAGTTTATATTATTTTAGCATTAAAAATATAATGGTTTGATTTTACTTCTTATTTTAATATAATATATAGTTTTTTTAGATCCAATATTATAATCTCTAATTATAATTAAGAAATCGAAAGAGAGATGGTTTTAAATTATTGTTAAATAAGCTAGGTACCCGACGTTGCCTTGGTTTTTTATCTGTATTCACCTGGTACAGAATTAAGTTCTTGGTCAACACATAATTAAACCGACGTCGAGAACATAACAATAAGTAAACCTTTTGATACCTACCACACAAACGATTTTATGTTAATTTTGCCACAACCACGATGATCAAGACAAGAAACTTACAGGTAACATAATTAAGAAGTGTGAATTAGTCTAATTTATTTAATTATCCTTTACGTTACGGAAATCTAAAATAGTCCCGGAATCTTAAGAGAGTCAAATATACTCCCAGTAACTCAAGAGAGTCAAAAATAGTGCCAGTACAATAAGTCAAAAATATTTTCAGTACTCTGATGGTGTGAAAAATACTCCCAGATCTATACGAGCAAAAATACTTCCTGTTCAGTAAAAATAAGTATTGTAACATAAAGCATCTTAATACAATAAAAAATATTCGGTAACCGAATAGAGTAAGATTCGCTGCGTATATTAAGTGGTAAATAATTATCTGGGGTACCCTAAGACAGTAAAAGATGCTCCCGATCCACAGTACTCTTGGTATTATGGTATTTTACCAACCAGTGTTTAAACTTGATAGTAAGCGGCATGAGTACAATTGCACCATGTGTAAGGAGACGTTTCAACTTCTACTAATGACTGAAATTCAACTTAGCTGGAATTTTTAATTTCAGAATGATACTCAATGACTCCCATAACACTGGTTTCGACAGCAATCTCGAACGATGACTTGTTATTTTTCATAAGATGATCCTCCACTACTACTCCCATTCAGATAGAGATAAAAGAAACGTCACAAAAACATTCTCAAAGTAGCGAACATAATTAAAAATATTGATTCGAGGCAATCAAAGAGCCCCTCCACCCACATCCCTCAGAGTGACAGTCTTGAATAATTAAACAGTGATTGTTTCCAAGGATACGTTACAAAATTTGGTTAAAATTGCTTTTAGTTTTTGTATACTTACAGCCAATTTTACTATAGAGATAATCACTGTGAGTGATCACATACATTTAAATATGCGAACCTATTATGTTATTTACCATTATTAGCCGCAGTTTTGAAGCCAGGTAATAAGAAAAGTAATTACAAAAGTCTTGTTTTATTGGATGGAACATTTTGTAAGGCAAGATAACAAAAATGGCGTTTCAAGCCTTTTGGAACTCTTCCAAGTGTATTTGTTTTGCAAATAACCTGGTGAGCGAGAAAACAACATTTCAGAGCAAAGAAGAGCAATATCCTGGCAAGGAGACGATGACCTGGGGTTGATTTCCTGCGAGGAACAGAGACAGAAAACTTTTGTGGTCTTGGAGGTGATGTCTGCTGTTCATTTAGTTAAAGTTGTAGGGAGAAGAGGAAAAACTTTTATATTGAAGTCAAGCAAGGAGAAGCGTGAGTTAAATTATGACTCTGATAAATATATATATATATATATATATTTATTTATTTATTTATAATGTGCCAGATTCAAAGTGTGTGTAATATTAAACCACAGAAATTCAGACAATTCAAAATTGCATAATGTGTGTGTTACTATTAAAGAATTATTTAAATTAACATTTCGATGTTGAGCTTATTCCGTCTGCTCTAAATAATTATATAAATACAGGTTAACGGCCACATATTTGAAATATTCATGAAAAAATTTAAACTAATAATGAAATCCCTACGAATGTCTGGATATCATCTGAGAATTATTATTTAATTAAAGTTTGTTATTATCTACGAGAAAAATATTTTATTAGTATTCTTTTATATTAATGATTTTCAAGATTCATTTCAAAAACACGCATCGCACACCCGATGAAAGTCAGGTCAAAAAATGCATTTATTTAATCATAATTCACCATTTTGTTGTAATTATTCTCATTTAAAATTATGAGTAAGACAAAAAATGTGTATTGGATACATATTTATCTTCTTCATACATGAAGGCAGATCACAAAGTTTATTTCGTTACATTAGGTCCTTTTTACGTGATAAAGGTTAAAAATATAAAATTAATATCTTCATTGATGAGAATTGTGTAATAATGGGACTATTTGAAGTGTAATAATATAAAAATAACTTAAAATATTAATAAAACATCAAGAGTCATGTCGATGGTTGCAAGAGGGAATATATAATGATACAATAATAAGAAACATACATGAAAATCGATTTATAATTTAGAAAGAAGCAAAAGGTTTTTTACTAGAACAATTCCATCTAAAATAAGATAATGATAGTATTTTAAATTGGTTTCATTGGCTCAACAGTTAATGTCAGCGGAGGATTACATTTGTGAGTGAAAAACAGATTATAATGCAGCTATTTTGTAAGAAATAATTCACAAATCGGTCCTCTGAATAAATACGTGAAAAATATGCAGTAGGGGAAAAAATATAACCAGATTGCGTTACCGTTTGGGGAGTTATACAAATATTAGTCTGGATGATATTTACGCAGGACAAACAAACCCAATATTCTGTTGCGATTCTAGAATTTTCATTTACCAAACTTGGTGAAAGTTGTTGTGAACTTTATTCAAAGGCCACGCGTTGGTTAAATTGATATCACATAACTTTATCTTAAGTTTAATATTAGCTATTATTTAGAGATAGGAACTACTTTTACTGCGTTTAGCGTTCTCTGGACTTCATTAACCCAAGCTTCTACATAAATGGTAATGTATAAGGGCACTATCCTGGTTGAGTTTAATAACTATGTTTATTATTAATGAAACCATTAAGTGGGTATGTTCATTATTGGGAGCATAGCAAGTCATCATTCACTTGTATAAATTTTTTATTATGATGAATATTTTGAACAAATTATATGAATGATTTAGAAAACATAAAAACTTAGGACCATACATAAAAGAAGATACGGACAAAGGTTTTGGAAAAATATGCTAATATACTAAAAAAGAATCCACTGTGATCAAATAATATACATATTAAACAGTCACATAAGTTTATATTTTTAATTTCCTTCTGATATCACCCAAAAAAAATGGCTAGATATGTTTTTGAATCTGACTATTAACGTGAAATTATTTGAATATGAATACGATTAATTTTATTGTTAAAAAGTGAAAATTATAACTGTGACCGGCGATGCTACATAATAACGCTCAAAATTATAGAACAACTATTTCTCCAATTCTTCTGTCAACAATTAAAAATAATTTGTTTTTATATTTCACTGACGACATAATTGTTGAGGAATTTATGAATTTTGTATTTTTAATCTCGTTTAATTTATTACTTCAATATGTACTACAGTTTCTTTATTTACGATCGAGTGTATAAATAATTTTACTCGTTCCAGGGTTGTGAGAAGTTTTACAGTATAAAAATAAAATGAGGAGAATGACCAAGCCAAATTGTAAACTTTTAAGTTGCATTTTAATTTTGTGTACTAAAAGTTATAATACATTTTCAAATAACTATTAATTTTACAATATGATAATATAATATATTTTGCCAAAACCTTTGTCCGTATCTTCTTTTATGAATGGTCCTAAGTTGTTTGTTTGTTTTTTAAATCATTCAGTTTTGTACAAACCATATATAACATTAATTAATCATTAAAAAGATGGTTCCAAGTATAAAATGAGTCGCCACGGCCGTATTCCTAGACAGTTAAAACCAAAGTATGATTTACGACCGTCAATTTGTTGAAATTTAAAAATAAATACATAAATACAAAACTAAATCATTAGACTGTTAAACTAAATAATGAAAATTTGTAGGAATTAAAGTTACATAAAAGAAACCATTACAACAATATAATATTTTGAAATACACTTTGTCAAACTAGTAATAAACGTCATTTATTGTAAAATTATTATTAAAATAATATAGTGCGTGAATTATAATATTACTATAGCTTTTTTTCCAATATTTAATAAGTCAGAAAAATAAAGTCTCAAAGATATTTTATTTAGTGGTGTCAATATGGGAATTTCATGTTGAAACTTTTTAAAATTAAATTACATACTAGATTAATTTCGTTTACATAAATTTTGTTCAAAATATAAATTTGCAACTTATTCCCATTCAAATCAATATACAATTATTTATGAAATTTGATATAGTCTTCATTATTACTTTATGATGAATTTTATTCCACACTGAACAATCTTTGTATTTTAAATGGAATTTGCTGAATATAAATAAAAATTATATGACTCGCAACATATGGAAGTAGTTGTTTGTAAAGTAAAAATGATATATGGGCCTTTAGGTTTCTAATGAATAATTCACAGTGATGATAGAACTCTCACTTCTTACAATATTATCAGGTGTTATATATTTCTTTAGAAAGATAGGGAATGATTTTACTAATTGTATTGTATAAGCTACATGTTCCTCTTGCAAACACCGAAATGTGTCAGACGTTGAATTATTAATATATACATAACCCGGATTTAATTAACGTCAGCTGCGCTCAACTCAAAACTCTTAATGAAAGCCACTATAGTGAAAAGGATAAGAAGTTAACGGGAGGGCTAATTGCCCCTGACGTTGGGTGGCGGTGAATTCGCCAGATCGATACATCGAGTCGTGAATGGGAAGTCCACCGCTCTTAAGAGTGACCAGTTTTTAAACTTTCAGATTAAAAGTTTACTAATTATCTTGGTTTGCAAGTAATCTAATTTCGTTCTTGAGATCGGAAGGACTATACAACAACTAATAGAGAAATCCAAACATTTATATCAAATCATTTGATAACAAATTTACTACAAATATATCTTTTTTATTAACAGAAACGTTTCTCGTAACAATTTTAAAATTATTTATTAATTATAAATATGAAGACGGAACACTAGGTTTTTTTTTTGGTTAACAGGCTACATGAGGGTGATCCTGAAACAGGCATAGGAAGGGAATTGAAAAAGGGGGGATGCGGAAGGTAGAGCAAGGTAGCCAAGGTTTGACTAGGGCCCCCGGGCTATGGTTTAAGGATCCTACCCGGTGTTTCACCTAAAGAGATGCAGGGAAAACCCTAGGTCGGGCATTGGGTACTATTCTCACGCCCTTCCGAATGACGGGAGACGAGTTTGCTGTGGGGACGCAGCATTCCCTTCTCCGTGTCTCAACCAATTTCAGGAGGCAATTGGCCGACTGATCCAATGGGATCAGCGGACAACTCTTGCCATATGCCCAAGGTCTTTGACCCCAGTACATATACCTCCTAAAATAGGTGAAGGTGTCTCGGCATATGAGAACTTTGATAAAAAAATACCCAGAGAGAGTGCAGGAGGCATCCCCGACATGATGACATTCGTGCTATTTTATAGTTTATATTTGTGTGTGTGTGTGAGAGAGAGAGAGAGAGTAATGATTTACTTGAATAAGGAAAAGCTTAATTTCCGAATTTCAAATTTATTTTCAGTTCGGATTAATAGGTTGTAAGGAAAAAGTTCATTAGAAAATAAAAGTTTCTTCAATCAGTCACTAGTTATTATAGACTATATACGGAAGTAATTATGTAATGTATGTAACTATACAGGGTGCACAGACGTAAGTAGAGAAACTTCAAGAGGAGATATTTTTCCATCTCAGTATTTTTTGTCAGAGACACAACTTGAGAAAGAAAAACTGAGAAGTATAATTCACAGACTGCTCTACTACCAATTACGGAGTAGTACACTAATATGAGGTTACGGGGAAGCTTCAGGAAATGGACATGTAGCAAGGTGAAAATACGACTTTTGTCATCCAGAAAAGTAATTTCCCAACGTTAGAACGTTTGCAGCAGTGTTTCATTGGATAAGGGAAAACGGCCATCTTGAACCCATAAGTGAGGAAGTGGCCCGGCGGAACATCAACTTGAAGACAATGGAAATCACTTTGAGAATATTTTCTAATACATACAAAATACGAGTATTTATTTCAATTTTAAAAGTGAATTATTGTATTATTCTCATGCCTGTGGATGGGAGGCGCGTTTTTAGAATTCTGTTTCTTATTTTTTCCCAAATTGTGCAGAACAAAGCGTTTATGCCAAAAAAGGGAAAATGTTTGTATTAGACCTTTTAAAATTGTAAACTTATGCCCGTTACACGCTGTATATTTTGCGTTTAGATGAAGAAAATGTTTGAGCTATTCATATTAAGTGTTTCTTACTATTACTCTGGTTGCCGATAAAAAGAGTAGCGTAAAATTCAATAATGTAGAACTAATATTTCTAAATTCTCCATTCTTTAATGTTTGTAATGATAGTCATTTATTATACTAGAAATTACTCGTGTTACATAAAGAGCTGCAGTTGCATATATACTTAAATATCACTATTTATATGATGGTCAGGCATTACGTCCTAAGTTTCTACAATTTTTCGAATACATATTATATATATTTTCTGAAATAAGAATATTACTATCAATAATGAGAAACATTGTGTGCATCAGTTCGTGCAGAACTATTATGTGAAAGCCAGAAAATTCTTCTTTCATTTAGGTTCACCTAAATTATTCAGCGAAGTCGTTATCTGGAGATCGTGTCGTTTCTCTTTTGTTTCCAGGAGCAAGTCAATTGCACAGCCGGAGATATTAAACTGCATTTTCAGAGAAAGAGGCTGCAATCAACGCAGGGAAAAAAGCATTCTGCCTACTTCTACTTCATTTATAATTGTGGAATTGATCTATGAATGTTCATGGTAAAACGAGTTTAATTGAAGGTAACACTTTTTGTGGGACATGTGAGAAGTATGTGAGATCCTCACTGCTTTTGCAGATACGATTAACATGGGAGAAAATTTATAGGAATGAGTACTCAAGTTTCTAATATTTCTAAGTTCTCACGTTATGCATAATGAGTTAATGACACAATTTTAGTTTTATAAACTTTTTATGGAAGCGTGACAGCACTCTGTATTTCAAGAAAATTTACCCCAATTTGGTTGATATTATTTTCAAAACATCATATAATTGTAATTTGTATAAGTTATTAGTTAACTAAGGAAGACTCATGTCGGTAATATACAAACCATGAATGTTGGTGTGAAATAATCATCCAAGTTCTTTCTTCCTTACACCTCTTAAAACGTTCATAAAAAATCTACGATAAAAGTCAGGACAGTTGACAAACTGATTACTTACCAACTGCCAAGTGACTTAAAGGCAGTATCTGTTAGGAGCTCCTCTCAAGCGTGACTGCACAACTAACATCACCCAGAGAAAACGAACTTCGGCCTTAATACCCAAAAATGAATGTACACCTCTATACGAAGTTTTCACGTAGAACAGATCCTGAGATGTTTGCAATGCTCCTTTCTGGGGTAAACCCGGTAAACAAACACAGTCATACACTTGAAGCCTGACAGCCTCCTGAGGAGTCTCCGTCCTTTGTCTTAAAGGATTATGCGACTCGCTGGCAAACCCAGGTCAGCCAAGGTGGTTGACCCAAAAGATGGCTAGGGATGGCCCCTCCCAAAGTTTGAATTTTGGGAGAGGAAGGATAGGGTTGCCAACCCCATTGGACGACCTGATGAATATACGAAAAGCGGGGAGACCAATGAAGTTTTTAGGAGAGGTGAGTTGGAGGTGGTAAGAAAAATGACACGTGGAAACCAAAGTGGAGATACGTTTCCTGAACCACATCAGGGGCCTGTCTGCTTCACATGATGCATTTGCGTTGAATCCAGGATTGTCGGTCAACCAGGAAACTCGGAGAGGATAAATGCAAGGTAACAAACAAAAGACAATACCCTCTCGCTCTAATAAGCTTAAAAAACACATACAGCTCTGAGAATGTAGATTAAATTTACTTAAGTCTCTCTCTGAGTTATTTTTTTTGTTAGGGCTCAGCTGGGCAAAAAAATTAATTAATTTCTAAATATTGTAATTTGTTGAATCTTTTACATTTGTCAATACTAAAACTCTTTTAAATGCCGAAGTTAAGATTTTTGGGCGCCCACCCATTTAAATATAATCTCTAAATTATTCAATATAGTTACAAAAAGACAATAACCACGTCACAATAGATACTTAAAATGTAGAGCAACTCTACTTCCTTCAGAATTGAAATAGTGATATTGAAGAAGTGTTACCCTGGTTTATAAAGTTAGGATCATGCTAAAGATATAACGATTACACTTTAAAAAACAAAAGGAATCACGAAACTTGGAAGCAAAAAAATTTCGATAATAACCTATGAGAAATAAATTTTGAAGTATATGAAAATGTTGGTAAGATACATAAATAATTTATTGAAGTTTGTTTCTAAAAGTCAAACTTTAATTGGTCCTGTTATGGAGTGTAATGAAGCGTTTCTTACGAGCCCAAGTTTTTAATTGGGGTGTTCCAGGTGGGAGTTTGAGGGCGATCTGGACGTTTATTTTCCGAGCGGGCGCTCACACTGAAGGCGCCGGAATGCGGGGGTGAGATCGGTGCCCTCTGCTCACAAAAGATACGGCCATTCGTTCCCTTTCCCTTCTTTCATTTTTGTTCGGTTTTCAACCCGATGCATTGTGTGAATGGCGAGGCGCATTCTCCAGATAGCACTGGCCATCGTGCATCCTGAGGAACTCTCCTTCCTCCTGGCCGAGCGCACGGAAGATTAACACGCAGGCCCGTATCTGTGAGATATGAAAGCCTGCTTCGTTTCTATGGCCGGGGAGTAAAAAGAAGAGCTGATAGTGGTAGAACCACCGTCGGCAGCAGCTATCTTCATTCCGTTTTGAGCGGTCGTACTATGGAACACGGCGGCCTTCCAGTATTTTGTGTGTGGCCTTCAAAAGTATCAAAATATTTCGCATCGATAAAATTTAATTAACATGTCAGTCGATAATTACATGTATATAGAATTTTTAGACCAGTGAAATAAACAGTGTAATAACGATACAGTAGATTAAAAAGGTTTTCTTTAATAACCAACGTTTCTAGTACTCAAGTATCAAGGCACGATTTTCTATCTGGTTCTCTGTTCTATATTACATTACAGTTTTAACTGTATCAGTATCCAAATTATTGTGTTTCTTAGTATTGGAAATAATTTTCATTTAAATTCGTCCAGTAAAGAAACTAATTTAACTGAATGTTGATCTTAAGATGAATTTTCTCTGGTCTTTGCTATTCGTTAAAGAATGTTTCCGTAATATTTCTAATATTTTTACTATTTATTGAAATGTTTTTATTATGATTACAGGTGGGAATTGTATTGATAAAATTAAAGATTTATGTTGACAAATGAAAAGAACAAAGATAAATTACAGAAAAAATATGAAAAATAAAAAAGTTTTAAAATATTTGACGCTCGTTTTTATTTACCAAATAAGCACCTAACTTTTCAGTGTTTCTAACTTCTTTTTGAAAACATTTGTATTCTTCGAGAAAGCCTCTAGTACTCTTGCAGGCAAAGCATTCCAGTCCCTTATTGCCCTCTTTACGAAGGTATATTTTCCCACATCCGTTCTTTCGACCCTTTCCTTTATTTTGTAATTAGGGTCAGTTTTAGAGAAAAGTTTAGGTTTACTTAGCCGCTCCCTTATTTCGCACCAGACCGATTCGTTCGTGTAAGCTTTGAAGAGTACCTCAAGTCTGGTCGTTTCCCTCCTATCACCTATTGGTTCCCACTTAGTTTCGCTCCAACATCAAACCCCAGCCAGTTTCTGAATTTTATCCAGGGCATTGATGTGACCCACTCTGTAAGGATCCCAACTTGCTGCCCTGTATTCTATAATAGGTCTAATTTAAAAATATTCATGTAGACAATAGTTCATTATTTATCTGTACTCATATTATTTACTCCAACTCTGTTACTTGAAATATTGAGTCCTGTTTTACGTCTCGAAAATGATGCCTTCTTTTAAAAACAGACAATTTCTAATTAAATTCCCGATGCAGCACTCAGTCGAGTATTCTTGCATCTCATTCTTGGTTCCGCTCTTTCGCCTTTCAAGTTTTAAAGTGAGAGTACCTTCTTCTGGACTGTCTGTTGATCACGAAAAGAAACAATAATTTATGCTACTTAACAATTCTAATGAATCGCATGATTATCATAGGCCAGTGGCAGTAAACTGCAAGAAATGATAATTATATGGATTAAATTATTATCTACAATGTACCGCCTGTATAAAAGGTTAAAATCTTGGTATAATGGAACCCGATGTAGAAAGTAAAGGATGGCACTATATCCAGTTTTAAATGACATGTCGGATGACAGTTGCTACGAGGGGCGGGACCTTGAATGAATCAATCAAAGAGTTTTAAATAAGGGGCGGGCCAAGCAACGTTGCTGAAAACGTGCACCGCGAGGGATTTGTCTTTGGGAGCAGTACATTTCTTTTATCTATGGAAAACAAGCCTCACTCCACGTTTTACCACCAGAGGACTTCTTATTTAAATCGGACAGTCAGGTTATCATTTGATTAAATATACCAATCAATATTTACTTGCGACTTGGAGTCTTGGACGATTGTGGCAAAAGTATTACGTTTGTAACTGCAGATTAAACGATTTTATTTGCAAAATATATGTTTTAGAAATAAGATTTTATTTTCCAAATACTACAAAATGACAATTGAGAAGTTCAACTAGACTGGTATATTCTGCGATTATTTCTGCAGTTTTCTTCCCAGTGAGATTGGATTGCGTTGCATTCAATAAAATGAGTTCTTCCACTGTCTCTGAACTGCACTAGAGGAAACTTTTATCGGAAAGTTAGAAATAACTACGACCGTTGACTTCGTGGTAAGTTCCTCAGTCTGCTTCAGTCCTGCCTCTTGGAAGCTGTTATACCAGTGATTAAAATACCTCGTTTCCAGCAAAGATGACCCAGTTTTCCGAGAGAAGCAGTTATAATCGGGCAGAATGAGTTTGTTTTTCACATCTAAAATTGACATGGAGTATATGTCGACTCTATCCTCCGATTAAAACTGATAGGAGTGTAGATAACACAGAATTTCATATAAATACAAATATCGATGCTTTAGAGACTTCAATTAATCGTATTGAAAAAAAAATTATTCATCATTATATTTCTCAATTTATAAACTAGAAAAACTATTACTAAAATGTCTTGTGTGTTATTATTGTTACAGACGTGTATATTTCATGAATTAAAATATTTTTATTATTGAACGACACTCTCTGAATATTTTATTAAATAATTGGATCAGTTGTGAACTGGTTTGAAATCACGTTAATTGTGTTTTGATTTTTCCATTCCTATCGGCCTGTAATGGCTGAAGGAATTTATATTAGAGTCCTGAAATTGTTTAGGAATATGGCACTATAATAAAAATGCTGTAAAATGCTATATGCTGACACTCATCGTTCCAAAAACTCAGCAAACTAATGACAACAGGATATGACTAGGAAAATTTTGTTCCAATCGACGGAAAGCGCTTACCGGTTTTTACCAACGATCTTGTATTGCAGAGTCCTTTGGAGATACACTGAGAGTATAATGCTGAAATAGACCTTCGTAAATGTGTTTTTAACGACCAGCCTGTTTTATCATTCAAATGTCTTCTCAGCAGTTGGGCGCTAACTTGGTTCTGCTTTTCTCTGCCGACAGAAGGAATAACACCGTAGCAGCCGAGGACATATAACGACCAGACATTTTGAGTACAGTCCCAGACCTTTACTGAATTACAATTTGCATGGGGCTAGGAGAAAAATATATCTGATTCTACCATGAAATTGAAGAAGAACCTTCCTACATTAAATTATTGATTAAATATTTATTACGATAAAATATGTTAATTATTGAAAGACCGATTAAATAACAATTGCGGTGGAGAATTATTGTCCATCTCCACTTCCCTATATTTGTCTACGCGAGTTTGTATCATCTTACGGCGTCATAAATTTAACGTAAGAAGTACATTTAAGCAAAGAGGTAATCTCCTGGAAAGCCACTAAATTATCCTTTCTTGGTTTAATTTTCCTTCTCACAGAATTAATTTATTTGCCTTCAGATAAAAACAAACAAACATGGTAAATGGTAATCAAAACTTACCTTTCTTAAATCTTAATTGTTCTTCTAAGTTTTTGAGTAATGACATCGGATCTTGCATATTTCTGTCTTCTATTATTAAAACTGAAGTTAATAGTACATGTAGCACTTACATACCGTCTCGGTTTACAGTTTAATGTAGCGCATAATTTGTATACGTCTTTTATAAACGAATAGCCGGTAAATCGTCATTCATACGTGCCTCGTAACATATTGCACCATTATTAACCTTAGGGTGAGCTTGTGACACATTTGGTTTCTTTAATTGGTTATTTTTTATTCATTTTCCAACATCAATTTTTTTATATTGTTTGTTACTTCTTGGAATTAATCTAATGTTAACAAATTTTAGTCCATTTATTTAATAAATTAATATATTTTCTATATGTATTTATAGTTTTTCCAGCATTTTTCAATGTGTAACAGATTTGAAACAAGGGGATTTTCATCATTGCATATATTTTTGTTGTACAGAAGTTACGTCCGTTTTGTATACTAAACTTATATAGTGGAATGGTGGAATAGTAACGCTACAGTATTATTGAAAATTAACTGCATAAATAATCAGTCTAGTCTGAGACTGTGAGTTTGTTACTTAGCTTGCGCCTGAGAGATCAGAAGTGGTCATCCCTTTGTAAAAGTAAACAACTGAGGGGCGCCGTACAGAGAACTGTGCTACTGGTCATCCTAGTTCTTAGTTGTGCAGAGACGAACCGTTTTGTTGGTATAAATGTTTGTAATAAACCATTCTGATAGACGATTATCAAACCAACAACACTATTGTACACTATTCATATTAATAGGGATAGCTTCCCCAAATATTAATTTTGCTCTGCAATTTGAATTTTAAAAAAACTATTCCGACCTCCAGTGTTCTGGTGGCTAGCGTTGCTGCTTCGCAACACAGAGGTCCCGGGTTTGAATCCTGGAATCGGCTCGGACGTTTGTGTTGTTTAGGAAGCTATACCATGATACCCATGCATGGATATAAATTCCCCTAGTCGGTAATAGCCTTGCAGTTGGTGCGACTATAAACAAAAAAAACTTTACATTATGTGGTAAAAATCGGAAATAATGACAAGTTGAATTTTTGTTTTCGTTTAATTTCAATGTTAATTTGTGATTATAAATATATGTTCATTTTTGTAATGAGTTTTGTTTGCACCTTAGTGGTATGGAATTGGTAAGGTGTTCTCAGGGGGAGGGGGGTGTCCGAAAACATTTTTTGCCTACGTTTTGAACTTCGGAAAACAACGCACCAATTTAGGATTAAGGACTGCCGCATTCCGAGTAATCCTGTTTTTGCTGCAGACTTGCAACATAACTTCTGAGCTACGCACTATCAAAGAAACTCCCACACCTCGTGATCCAGCGAAATACATCTTCAATAAAGTCTCAAGGGGGCGGTGGCCCGCAGCCAATCACCATAGACGCGGACTGTATATTGCTTCGTGGAAGAAGACCTTTCTCCGAGAACACAGCGCGGCAGACACGGAGGCACTATTGTGAAGTTAGCTGGCCGGCCAACTTTACGACCCAACTTGAGAGAAGAGGAGCCGAGCGTGTTTATGGATATGAGAAAAGCCCCTCATTTTACACCCTGGCATTCTGGAATATTATACAGCCCCCTTTCGGCCGACGCGTTTTTTCCCCTCAATGGACCACCTGAGGCAATGATAAGGGCTCGTAATTACACGTCACTATACAGCGGGCAAAGGCTTTCAAACGCAATGCGTAACGTTTTTGCAACAATTTTATTATACATGCTTATACACGATAGAAGTAAAAGTTTCAGTTATTTTCTTATATGATTGTATTGTATACATATTGTTATTGTGCTGTGAAATACAATTGACAACAATTGTTCGTAACTTCCACATAGAGTCGAAATGAATTATGAAGACCGTGGCGAGATTATCTCGTAATAATCGGATTCCCTATAACCGGTTTTATTTTTTATTTTCAGAGATTTCCGGAAAAAAACAAATAAATTGATCAATAAATATTATTATAAGGAATAAACCTACAGTGGAACTTCAATTGAATTTCTGATAAATCATTCTATTTGCAATTTCAAGATAAAACCGACAGACACAAACCTCTCAATTAATGCACTGTTTAAATACCTCAGCTAATAATTTCTAATTTTCTTTCCACTAACGTTGTTTTCGATGATCAAAATATGGTTACTTACAATATCTTACTAGAGATCGAAAGCTTTCCCAGTGAATTTGTTCTCGGGCTACAACCCGCATAAAGTTTGTTTACACATCGTTTCGACAGAAAGCTCTGCCATCGTCATCAGGTATACCCGAGAATTGTGTTTGAAACAATATCTTACTATATGAAAAGCAATAACGGCCTACAAGACAGAAAAAAATAATGTGAACATTATAAACAGTCGTTGTAACACGACGTTTTGATTCTGATTTGGAACCTAAATTAGTGCAAACGGTATGAGAAATTACGGATTAAAATTTATACATGTATGTCGCACAAGCGAAGAGTTTGTAATTTAAAGATCGTTATAAACATTTTTTTGCCTTTTGGGCTGGTTTTCTATTTATTGAAATAAAAGGTTTTTTATTTTTTCAGTAGCGTTGAGACTGTTGAAGATGACAATCCTAATTTTTTGCACACGTTGTTAACGTCGAGGTCGGTTTCTTTTATGATAGAAACATATTTTTATTTTACTGATTTACCAATACAGTTCTTCTGCATATAATATTTAGTTTATATCATTTCTTGATGTAAAATAAATATTTTATGCAAGGGAACTGTATTGATAAATCAATAAAATAATATACCTAGAAGTCTTGACGTAAAGAAACATTTTTTAATCTTTATTTATAAGTCGCAACTACCGTACACTATTGATTATTTTCATAGTTCTTTAAGTGACTAAATTTTTGCAATTTCAGTCTTATAAAGGGAAGGCAGAAATCTGACTCCGTAAAATTCGCCCACGAAAAAATGTTTTCCCGGTCAATGTTAAACGTTTATTAAATTCGGGCCCTTTTAGAACTAAAAAATTATGGTCTGAAATTACCGGCAATAAATCAATAGCTGTGCACAGGTAGTATTCATAGCAGCCCTAACAAAGTTTCCGAAACTCATGAAATTTGCTCGTTAAACTGTAGTTCACTCCGGTATTCTTTACGAAAAAGGAATGATTTCGTTGTAATTTACTCTCGTTTACGAATTACTATTTGAACAAAATTTTCAGATCCTTTTAGTGCACAATTATTCTTGTGTTTCTCTTTACCACTTTAAGCCTTAGCAGTGAATGGCTTTGACCTTTGCGGTCGACGCACTTGAATGAAATCAATCAATCAATTATTGGACTTCTTCCTTGCTCTTTCTCAGGCGCCAGTTTCCCCGCTGCTCACTCTCTCTCCTCGTTTCACCAACCAAAAAATATTTAAGACGATGTATGTGCAGAATAATATGATGTATACATATCTTAATATAAATTACCGAAAAATATTTTGTTCGTTTACAAGTGATTTAAAAATATTGCTAGTGACATTTCGAGTAAAAATGATTCCTGTATCGATTTCAGGCTTTACGGACAACTCTCCATGTTGTAAAGAACCTTACAATGAACTGTTATCCAGTCTAAGATTGTATTATGTCATTTTGAGGAAAATTAATGTAATACATTTTATACATACAGTAGGTGCTAGAGTCTCTATGACCAGGTTTCTTAATTCTATGAGTATAAAGAGTGTTAAATCCATAGATGTAAATTCTAACGTTCTAAGAAGATAATTTTTTAACAACAAACACTCCTTACCAAGTATGCCTTCCATAATAACCCAAAAATATTCTACTTAATAATTTGACAAAAAACCGCGTCCTGTCTTTTAATAAAAATAAGGTTAAGTTTAACAAAAAAACCTTTACTCTTTGTAAGTAGGTGAGCGCGATATAACTAAGAAAATAATTTAGAAATTGTAATGGAAAGGCAAGTAAATAAAAATGAAAAAATAAATCAGCGGCGGGCATAGAAACCTAAAGGGAATTGCATGATAAAGGCTCTGCCAGTCATTGTCGCGTGCGCTATTTCAAATCTACTCTAGGAGAGATTGTAAAGGATTTTTTACGCTCGTTCGTGTCGTGATGACGTAGTCGTTCATTATGATGAGCTATGTTTGCCCGCGCAGTACAAAAGACGCAATCTCTGTAAGGAGTTTGTTGACGCAACAAACCCTCGGCTCGATGCAGCCACAACAAGTGCAGGGTCAAGAGCGCAAGTTTGGCGGCAATGGCTCATCGGAATCTCAAACTCTCTTGCAACGTAATCAATTATTGAACCAATAACTTGAAGCTTTATTGATAATTCATTCTAAACTTCAACTGCATATGTATTCATTGTTATGCATATTAAATCTGCCCTGATTTATAGGCTGATCTACTATTTATCATAAATTTTAATTATATTTTTCATACAAAACTTACTCATTAATACTTAACAGAAGCAATAAATATTTTAAAATAACTGTGATATTGTTTCATAATTTACAGGAAAAATATTTTCTATTGAATTTTATGATTTTATGTACGTATGTTGGTTATAGATTAAAGCTCCTATTTTGTTTATATGAAAAATAATTAACACGTTTTGACTTTAATTTTTTTTATTACGTATAAGTAAAAAATAAAGTAATCAACTCAAATCCTTTAATTCATTTTCGTAGCCTTAAAGTCTGATCTTCGTTTTAGAGACTTTTTACTGTAATTATAATACAACAATCTTAATGATAAAATATTATTATTTCTCATTGGCTCTGCAGCGCATTAAGTGCCTTGGCCTACTGGACTGACTGCGAACTGTCATCTTTCATGACACATTTAGAATTTGGCGTTTTCAGCGTATGTATTTTCCAGCAGTCTTAATTCCGATCTCTGTGACCAAGTAACAGACGTAAAAATATTTGTCAGTTAAGTACTGCAATTTTTTTGTTAACAACAGTATTATACGGGAAAATATTATATATTAGTGTTATAGTTCCTCTGGCGCAGTTATGTGTTAAATTGATCAGAAACTAATAAGGCTGCACAACTTGACAGGAATATTTAAACAAAAGAAAAGTATATCTTACAATCTGGATGGTTTATTTATTCCTGCAATGCAGTATGCAGCAATCTATATTTTTAAATTCCAATTGTAAGTTAAATTGTTTTTTGAAAAATTTTCGTCTTGTCAATTTTTATATTACGGCAAATCAGATTTTGTACCGCCTTTTAAATATTTTGGTTGGTGAAACAAGTATGTGGGAAAGAGTAAGGAAGAAGGAACGACTCCTACAATTGATTGGATTTAAGTGCTTCGACCGCAAAGGTCAAAGCCATTCACTGCTAACGCTTAAAGTGACAAAGAGAAACACTAAAAGGATCTGAAAAAATCGGATCAACGCGGTAACTCATGAACGTGAACCCGGTTACAACAAGTAAATTTAATTTCAATTGAATTTGATTTCTTTGTGTAAAGATTCTACGGCATATACCTAGGGAATCCACGGTTATAACGAACAAATCGCTTGATCTTCGGAAACTTCCTTGGGACTGTTACCGCTAGATGGAAGTATGTACGACACATCAGTATTGTATCTTGATTAATTTTTTACTGGTAATTTCAGCCCGTATCTTTTCAGCTCTAAGATGATATAGAATCAATGAACGTTTAACAATCACCGGAAAAACATTTGAAACTAGGAAATGAGGAAAAAGAAAACATCCGTCCAGGTGTTAATTGAATTCAGGAACGTTCAGTAACGTCGTTTCACATTGACACGCACACAACTTGTTTCACAATAATGGAATTGTGCATTTGCGTTCATTGTTATAATTATTTTACTATGTTAACAACTTTACCCGGTGCTTTTCAAAGGGTTCTGCTACACGTAATATTATAGATTATGTTATTTCCTTATCCATTATCGTTCTATTTGTTTATTAGTTGAACTTTGACGAATGCACAGTATATTCAATTCTTATATAATATTATTAACATATGTGTAACCTCTGAAAATTTGTTCGTCACAATTCAGCGTATTTTTAAAATTAATTATTTTCCATCTATCTTCATTGATATCATTTTGGATTCGTATTGTTACTTTGACTTCAATTTCTAACAAGCTTTTTCGTTTTAAAAATAACAAATAGAATTATTTTCATTTATCTGTTTTATTTTCACATTTCCACAGTATTAAACTACATTTGTCTTATCAAACGTTCTATAATAAATCTGAAATATATACCCTTATTAATAACAATAATGAAAGATATATTTGAATATTTGTATTTAATTAAATTTTTTACAGAGATTTTTATAAGTATACATTCAGAATATTTCATAAAGTCAATTCCAATGGATAATATATACTTTTATAAATATAGTAATTAAATTAATCTGAAATGATTGCCAAACGCCATAATGGAATAATTTTTTTGAATTTAATACGTTTCCTCCCGTTCAGTATCGTTATTCCATTTTTTACTTGTGGAATTTCTTTGTGTTTAATTTGTAATACATACGTTTCTGTAATTAATTTTAGAAAGTAAAGCAATTTCTGGTAAAGCACATTACGTTCAGAGAAATGTGCTGTTAGTCATCCTAGTTCCTAGTTGTTTAGTGACGAAAGAGTCTCAAGAGAGACAGTTTTGTTGGCATAAATATGCTTGTAGCAAATCATCCTGATAAGTGAATAATACAAAACCAACTACACAATTTTCCACTATTCATATTAATAGTAATAGCTTCCCCAAGGGTCGAATTACAAAAGTACATTTAAGCGTTTGACTGAGCTGTAAATAGGAATAATTTTTGTGTTATTTATCAGCTTATATATTTAACTTATTAATTTTATACTATAATATTACTATTTTAAGCAATATTTAGGCCTAATATATTTCGTTCGTCAAGCATTAAAATTTTTAAATGTTTAAATAATTCAATCTAGAAAAGTAATCAAAATTTTTCTTTAAATTTAAATATTCTAAAATTTTGGATGTATTTAAATATTGTCAAATCTCAAAATGAAAACTTGCATTTTGGCGTCTCAACACACATCGTTCACGATTATACTTTGTGCCTGTCTAACATTCATTCTTCAGCCGTGAAACAATCTACTCCGTAAGACGATTGCCTCTCTCATTGAACAATTTAAAATAAATCCATATTTTTACATATGTTGTAGGAGTGCCACGTGTAATCTGCTATTTTTTTCAACTCATTTTTGTTTATCTGTCACAGCATCCCGGCTCAAGTGCGATCAAGCATTAAGCTTCGATTAATTTGAAAGATATCTGGAATGTGTGGATGAATGGGCCATCCACAGCCTATTGCCTCGAAGCACAATGCTTTACATTCAACAATCTGTTGAATATGTACATTGTGATTTATCGGAATTACAGAGGTGTACGTCATAGATGATTGTTTTGTTATTTTAAAAAATGTATTGAAAGAACTCATTCACCTACACCTGCTAAAAATATTTTTGGATTATCATGAAAAATAAAAATGTATTACAAAGTGGTTGGATTGAAATATAAATATTCCTTAGTACATTGAGTGAAACAATTAGAATTGATTCACAAATGACAACATTTAAATTGCTTAAAAATTGTAATATATTGACTCTAAACGTAAATGTATAGATAGTTTATCATGGAGGGTTGCATCAGACAAGTCTTAGGACCGAATACCACAACAAAATAATAAAAATAGACTGTTTCATTAGGTATAATAAAATAAAATTTAATAAGACTGTATTTAAAAGCTGAAAACAAATTTCGGTCTATGAATAAATATTTTCAAATGATTGCAGGATAAAGAACAATTTTAATGATCTAAATCGTGTAACGCTTTTTCTATACTTAACTCAATACTTAAATATTTATAACTCGAAGATGGTAACAGATTTAATTTCACCTTAGTATTTTGACTTTTATAAATTTGTTCTTCTATTACAAAAATCCTTGAGAGTAAACTAAGTTTTTAATTTATTTCTTAAGAATTTTTAGGTGCAATGAAATTCATACAAAGGTACGTTTGTCGTAATTACACATTTAATTTGTAATTAAGATACCTTATTATTGTCATAGCTTGTGAAACTACAGAAATAAACTTCGGTTTCTGGATTTTTGCTCTCACGTTGATGTTGTCACGTTTCTGAACGTTAAGCTCACAAACTAGTGGTCAAACCTAGACAATATTGTAGGAATATTCTTGTTTACCTATGAACTGAAACACCACAGGATTTGCCGATCCCCGTAAATTATGGTTTTAACAGTTTCTCCGCAGGATGATCTGATTCGTTCTGTTGGAACCTCGACAGGAAACCTTTTATTTTACAAGTCTTCTTAAGGGGATTGTTGTCCTATGACACGTTACACAACCCAAAATACTAAATAATTATTAGGGACATAAATTATCTACAATGCCAAACAATTGGATCAATGGGTAACGTTTTTAAATAAATAATTTAATGGGCAAAACTTTATAAATCGTTGTGTTGCAGTTATGTAAATTAAGATATTGAATGACGTCGTGTGTTAGAAACAATAATCACGTAGATATATAATTCAATTTTATACGAAAACCCTATTTTAATCAGACTTGTTTAAATTTTAATCGAAAGGTTGTTCAAGTTGAGATTAAAATCAGAATAATGTATTTAAAAGTACTGAGTATATTTCATGGATAATGTCTGATACTTTTCTCTTTATAACCAACGTGATATTTGGCGGCGCTGATAGAAAGTGAGAGTTTTATTTTTTTGTGTGGGAGGAATCAACAGAGCTGTGACGAAGGGAGGTCGTGCGGAATTAGGAACATTGCGTCGTGGGAATATCGGCTTGGATCTGCTTTGTGTTCGTCGTGTGTTCGTGGTCGACTGCTTCCGAACGCGATTGCCAACGTCTGCCAGTCTCCAATAAACGAGATCCTGCCTGCTCTCTGTACCGTAATTGCACGCCGCCAAGGAGAATTACGCGTGGGCGTCAACGCCAGAACCTCTAAAAGATTCGTTCTACAGCCTACACTTCTGAAGCTGCATTAGGAACTCTTTAAAATACGCACAGTGTAATACGAAATAAAGACTAAAATATTTAACTTGGATCTATTTGTAAGACTCCGACAAAACATTACAGTGATAGGATTTTAAATTGCATGTCGACATCTGTATTATGTTTTTTAATTACCAAACAACTGGATAGAAGCCAGCTGGTTCACTATTACTAATAAATTATATAATTTACAACTATTAATGTGTTAATATTCTGACATTATTTCCTCGCTGTTCCAGATTCAATTTTATTATCTGTTGAAAAAAAGCACGGTTAACCCGTTTATATTAATATAGTGGTTCAGACGATTTTCCGTGATAATCTATACCAATAAATAAAATTTAAGTGTCTGTCTGCCTATCTGTCCATTTGTCTGTCTGTCCGTATGTTTGTCTTGAATAGACTCCGAAATGTCTCAACGAATTTCAATAAAAATTTAAGGGTTTAAATAAAGGTAATTTAGTTTAAATACTCGTGTATATTTCATTTCGATAATGGTCTTAATATAATTTAAATATATTTATTAAGTCCGTGTGAAGGTTTCTTCCATACACGAGTTAAAATCTCAGCAAAGTATGCAGGTTGCCTATAACGGATTTCAATAAAAATTTCAGGGATTGAAACAGGAATTTTAACTTAAATTTCCGAGTTTGTTTCATATCGATATATTGAAGAGTTCAGAATATATTTATATAATTATTTATAAATCCATTGAATTGCCGCGCGAAAGGCTGTGTGTAAACCAACTGCGAGTTAAAAGTCCAAAAGTCGTTCCTACACTATTCCTCAAACTTACTGTGTTATTATAAGCGTAATTTTGGCAGCATGAGAGAGAGAGAGAGCATTCGCACTCCATAAATTGTTGTAAGCCTGTGAAAGCGGGACGGTTTAAAATCAACTGCGAGTTATAAGGTTTACAGCGATCATAATTAAACGAAGCCGTACGTTCGTTTTTGAGCAAAATAAAACAGCTATATCCGTGCGAACTGAGTCGCGGGCATATCTAGTTTTTAACACCTAATTAGTTTTACCAGGAGTTCAAATAATCACAGGGAAATTAAGCAAAATTTTGTATTTAACATCGTTTATTCAAGAAATTCTATTATCATTCACTTATACAGCCATAATACTTGCTTATATATTTAGAGATGATATCTGCGCCGGTTAGGATTATCATGTTGTCGTGCGTATACACAATTAGATATCCTTCATCTTCACATCTTCCTCAAATCTAGTTATATCAAATAATCCAAAACAAATTTCACCAATATGCCACAATATTTATTAATATATCAACATAAAATTTTACATAAGAACCGAACATCCAAGCCGTTGATAATGTTACCAAACAACACCTTCCCTTTAATCATCTTTGAACCTATTGCCCGCCATCTGTTTTGGTGAAACAGCGGGTAGTATCCTTAGACCTTTGGTTACCTTGCTCTACCTTCCACATGCCCCCTTTTCATTTCCTTTCCTATGCTATTAAAGGGGAGCTGCCTGTTTCAGGATCACCCTCATGTAGCCTGTTAACCCCCCCCCCCCAAAAAAAAAAATTCCCTGAACGGCCTAAAACTTCGCCCACAAAGCTTGAACACAAAAGACACGAAAAAAATAAGTTTAATGTTACAAAATCGTGCCACAATATTTTCCGTGTCGAAATTATGCCAAATGATTTTTTATGGTTTTGCATATATAGGAAATATATAAAAATAAGTTTCAAGTGAATGCCCCCGCTGATGCTGTTGGTTTATTTATAAGAGTTTTTTCTGGCAGAGAGTGAGTGGCTCCTCTGCGGTAAATAAAGCCAAGACTAGTGAAGGGGCCAGGGATTACTTTAATAGGATGTAGTAGCCTGTTGACTCCGGGGCACGGAAAGCTCTTCCCCCTAGTACGTTACGACAACACGTATCATTCTGCCTACGTTACCAATAAAAGTAAAATAAATTTAAATGCCGAACCATCTGTCCCGTAATAACACAAGGAACACTAGTCATAAAACTAACGAAAGAATTTCCTCTGCAAAGAGCCTGCTTGCTGCGTGCGAGTGGCTCCACATAAAAGCTCTGTCGGGATTGCATCTAAAATTTAGGAAATGTCGGAACCTGGCGCTTCTGCGATGGCACGGGTCTTCATTGTTATTTCATAGTGGAGCCGAGAGTATCATCCCCTCTGCCTCACTCTGGTTAAAAAAACACTCTGCGATTCAGATGCTCAAAGATTTCTGACTAAGTAGCTCCGAAAATGACATCCATCGAATACATATTAACCGGAAATAAATACTTATATAATTTGTGATACTATTTGTGTCACCAAAATTACAATGTAAAAAATAATTGATTCTGGAAGAAAGGGATTAAACAGAAAATGGTGACATAAATAATACAATAGAATAATATGCATAAAATTGTGACTGAAGAATTTAAAGCGTTGTGAAAATTAATGTATACATAAAACTGGTCAGATAGTGGAGTTTGTTTCTCTACTACTTTGTTTCAGTAATTGTTGCTGAAATGAAATTCGGCTAATTATTTCATCTAAAATCCAAACATATTTCGATAAATGAAATAAGTAATTCATTTGATTTCATATTATAAATAAAATATAAATAATTTTATATTTCCGTTAAAAATAATGAACTGAATATGTCCCGAAAGTTTGGGCGAAACGTTCTAATTCAAATTAAGTTGTTCTATATCTGACTTTTGGTCATTCTTTATATTTTATATATTAATATATACATTATATATATTAATATAAAATAAAGACTAGTGTTAGTAAAATAGCTGTTATTCAGCTGTTATAACAAACTGATGGCGCGGAACTTTCTTTTGCAAAGTACTTACGCTACAGATGCAACGTTTCATAAGAAAATAGAAAGAAAATCTAGTTAAAGAGGAAAGTTTCTTTGACATTAAGACATAAGGAACGCAGTTTTACAGGGGGATCAATTTAATATGAGTTTCAGTAAATCAACCGCGTCCATTTTTTATCGGAAAAAATCTAGAGTATTATCATCACTGCCTTCATCAGAAAGACTACCTGAAGACTGCAATGATTATAATCACGAAAATGCCATGTTTCGACGAAAATTTGACCCAATTGATAAAATGTAAAAAAAAATTTCATAAATTTAAAAAAATTTAAAGTTTTTGAAGAACTGACGAATTTATTTACTATGTCAGTAACATTAACGTATGTAAAATGGGAAATAAAAAATTGTATTAACATAAAAAGAAACTCTTTTGTATTTACTTCTTGATTATAAACTTGTTAATAGCCTTGTACTAAAAGTAAATATATTAAAGCATTTATGTGACATTAAATATGATGAATAAGTAGCTATTTCAAGTTCATCAATAAATTAAATAAATGTCATCATATGAGTAGTAAATAATTTGGTCTGATAAAAAACAATTTTTCAAGTCACATTGTCTTTATTGAAATTATCAATGTTGGCGGTGCTACGGAATGCAACGAAAAGACGTTATATAAAAATACACTAGACATATACATATCATCTTATTATATTATTTAATCTGCCATTAATTAATAGTAAGTAACGAAAATTTACTTCCATCGCCATTAAATAAATTTTAGAAGTATATTTACTGTTAACTAGATCAAATTTAATCATTAAATCTTATATTTATTTACAAAACAAATTAAATTAAATCATCATCGTGCCTGTAGAAAAAATAAATGATTTCAGTTCTTGTAAAGATATACAACTATTATTCGTCATGTTGGAATTAATTGTTATTTTAATGTGATTGAGATGAGAATCAGTCTTATATTTTAAGTTTAATCATTAAGATAATGTGGATAATAAATCATCTCGGCCTGGGGGTTTAGCAGTTTTTAACTCATATCGTATATTGGGATCGGCAGTAATAAGACCTCAGGAGTGTTTAGTTGAGTGTTAACGTTGGTATAAAATAGAAATCAAAGACGAATGCCGTCTGGATGAAATAAGTTTTATTTCTCCAGGAGCTGTCTGTTGGCTGTTGGGAAGAAACGCGAGGTCGACCAGCTTGACGGAATGTCCTCCCAAAGCTTGCAACTGCCGCGTGACAGATTACCTCCGGACGCACTCGTGAAGGTCCGCAAAAACACGCGAGATTGTCTTATTGATCTCGTTCCGGAGGCGCCGTTGGTGATTTGGCGACCGCAGCTGCCGGCCACCGGCAAACTCTCCAACTCCGCGACGTCCGTGGCGAAGGGAAAGTTTCGAGTCACAAGGCGGTGACAGTCGAACTGATGACTGTCGACAGGCTGAACACGAGAGGAATTAAATCTGGCGGAGGAAATGCAAAAAATCAATTCCATTACCCTGAAACTCGCACGGCTGAAACTATATTGAGTTCCGACATCTATTTACTTTGATTTTGAAGATTGTTGTTGATAGTGAAGCAAAATATGTGTACATATATAAAATCTGTAATATGAAACAAGACACAACGGAAAAAGAAATGAAAAATTAATTTAAACTGACTATTATTGTTACTATGTTATAACAGCAATTGTTAAAACATCGATTTTTCACTGATCTTGATATTAATAAATAGTTATGTGAGAAAATGACGGGAGAAGGTGATATATAGTTCCATGTAAATTATTTTAAATGGTTGCAATAACATCGTGAGGCTGAAGTACAACTTTAGTTGCAAGCTGATTGTCAGATTTAAACTGAGCGACTTCCATAACGAAGCAATAAACACCCATCTGGGTTAGCATAGTTTTATTGGTCTTCATCCCGTTCCACACTAAAGCAACCCATACAGAGACTGTTGTACAATTTAATTTGTATCTTGAATATCGAAGAATCATTTAAACCCCAGTATAGGAACACCCTCGATTGTTTTCTTTTATGAAACGCTCCACCATCTTACTATGAATCCTTTCCGAACATCCTGAAAAGGATTAAAATTATACACAAACCACATCGAGAGAAACACTATCAATCTCACTGCATTTTTTTGGACATAAATGTAGGCCACTTTTAATTTTTTTTGGTGGAAAATATTTAGATCATAATGTACACAGTGTAATTTGAAATTCAGATTTACTTGTAAAATAATAGGTCCTAGTTTTATTGCATCGGCTAATGTTCATCTATTGGTTTAGATATGTCTGTTGTCCACGACAAGAGGACACAGAAGTTCTCTCTAATTACTGCCATAAAGGCCTTGAATCCTTTGAACAAACATTGAAGATTGACGTTATGACTTCCGTAGTAATCCGAGCTTACCCAACCACCAACCCCAAAAGTCAGGTATTGATTATTGAAGTTGAGAGGTAATTGGAAGTTTATCGGAAATATGAAGCTATATATTGTTATAGCCTTCTATAACAAAAAATATTTTCTAAAATTTCATTTTTTTTTCAATGGTAGTGATGGGGAAATAACTGAAAATGGTACCAAGAGATATTTTCGATGTTACACGGATTTATTAATATTTCCAGCACTGTAAGAATATATTTTAACTAAAAATGGTATAACATAGCCTTGTAGTAAAGTTTCCTTAAATTATAGACGATTTAATCGTTTGATATAATACACAAAGAATTAATATTTTATTATTTACTTCTCTTTCACAAAAACACTCAATATATAAAAACAAAAAATGAATTAGTTTTTGAGTAACAACCGTCAATGTTATTTGCAATTAATTAATTTTTATGTGGGTCGTATCAGCCTGTAACTTGAATTCCAATTTCATGTCTAATGTTAATGAAGTTACAAATTGAGACTTTGGAATCTCAGTCAGCGTTACGTCGTATAAACACACCACTAACAGCTTATAAAGTTATGGTAATGAAGAGAAATCGCAAACTCTGAACTTGTATTGTATTCCGAAACTCAGGCTTCTCCCCTCAAACCAATGTGCCGTAAATTTTAATGTCGAGAGCAGCTTCAGAGACAATTCTATAGGTTCCCGCTGCTAGGTAAACGAATAACGTTTGCCTGCAGCTGTGTAATTGAAATTAGACACGAAATATTTCTTTACGCCCTAACGATCTTCAAGGGAAAATTTACGAATAATGAAAAAAACCTATATCTTTAAGAAATAAATATTTGAAAATCGAAAATATTACTATGAATTGTTTTAAAATTTAAAATGAAGTTGACAAAATACAATTTACCAAGAAAGAAATTAAATGTTGAAGAGGAAGAAAATCAAACTTTGTACTGGAAGTTTTAAACATAATTATATTTCATTAACCATTAAACTAATCAATAAAAAAGTTATCAATGCTACATTTCGTTTTAGAATACAAGTAAATGTTTTATATAAAGTTCAGGCCAAGTATTTTCCAGATATTTGTTTTCCGAAAGGTATTTCACCTTGATGTACTATTTTGTTGCTGACGTGACATGCTTTATTACCTTTTCAGTGCAATAGTACCTTACATATGATTTACAATACATAAAGGTGAAACAGATTCAGAATTAAAAACGTTTACAATTGATGGTCGCAATAAAATTTTAATGTTCGTAACAATATTCATGACCACATAATTATTATTAAAGGAAAATTAAGCGTTTATGATGAACATAAAAGTTTCTACAGAAGGCCAGAGTTCTGCGATTAATTAATTGGAGACGAAACTGATTTTACAGTTAGTGTATTATTTGGATTATAGCTGAGGTTGTATTACGCAACAAAAGTATGCAGACGGGTCATAGTTTTTCATGTCTTCATTTTAAGTGACTTAAAAAATGTATACTTTCATTGTGTGAGGTACTCATATTTCGCAGACATGAGAAAACATATTTTTTTTCATAGTTACGTTTTCTCGAAAGGGCGCGGTATACTGTTCTAATATAAACAGCTTGATTAAACTTATAAAAGAGACATAATTGACTGCCTCCATAATTTTGATTATTATGAAGTACAGTATTGTAACAATTCCATCCGAAAACCCAATAAATTTTAATACCAAGAAATTTGGATGTTTCGTAACGCCATATTTTCTGTACTCGTGACTTATGTTGTATTTTTGCAATGAGTCATGAGCACATTTTTTGTGCGTTCTTAGAGGGTAATCGCGGTAGCTGACACTCCGGACAGTGGCTCTTTAGCATGAAATGCTTCCTCGACCATTAGGAGCATCACATTAGCGCAGCGTGCCACATTAGGACATTTCGAGGCAGTGCAGGTCCCACGCGTGTGTTGCATCGAGGGGAAATTACACCCGCCTTTCATATTCTAATTCAGTCCTAAATAAAAAGGATTATTTTGATGAAAATGTGACGTTGTACATAAGGTATATTTATCATCAGTAGTCATTACTCATGATTCACTCCAATTTGTATAGGACATAAACTGTAACAATATTAATGTAAGGGTTGTTCTGGGTTGGAATGATAAATAAATATTGGAGAAAATAAAATAAATATATTTATTAAAAGTCATTAACTTATCAAATGTGTTATATGTTATTTTTTGAAGCTACATCCTATTAATTTAATAACCCTTTATTTGAGATGAAGTTTTACTTCTAATTATTTTCCTCTGAAACCTAAGATAATATAAGAACTGATTGTAATACTTCATAAATATTTGTTGGTACTGTTGGTACTGACGAGATCTGCTGGAGCCTGATTTCCCACGGATCTACACACGTGTGTTTCAAAGTGTAGTGTATTGTGAAGTGTGAAGTGCGTGAATCTCTATTATACCGCTATAGTGTTCCAAATTGACATTGTTTCTCTAGAAATTATATCTTTTGTATATGTTATGTATACTTTCTTTTATTTGTCTATCATTGTATACATAGTTTCTTTTACTATCTCTCTTATTGTTTTGTACTCATATTCTTGATATGTTGTATTCATATTTTGTTTGCTCTGCTTTGTTTTATTTATTCATCATTGTATACATAATTTTCTTTACTCATATGTTGTATCCATATTTTGTTTCCTATATTCGTATTCTTAGTGTGATATGTAACATATTCTTTGACTTGTCCTATTTCCTCAATAGAGGACTAATGGATCCAATAAATCTTATGTTATCTTATCTTATCTTATCTTATCTTATCTTATCTTCCAATTTAGTTGTCGTGGAGTGTTCGTCTGCACACCTGGTTTAAGGTGACTGTGACATTCTGTAGAGAATTAAACACATATTTTGATAGTTTATAACATTATCCAAAGCTCCATCACATAACCACTTTTTTGTTGTACATTTACTGTATTATTAGCTTCATTGTGTATTATCTACGTCGTGTTATTCTCATGCAATGATCTATGCTCCATATTGTAGTCCTTAATTTTATTTCAATTCCTGAATTTGCGCGTTTGAGCGGTGACTCACTTACAGGAGAAACGTCTCGTGCAGATAGCTTACTTTTCGCTTACCGTGTTCGCCAAATTCAGTTGTGGATTCAATTCGACACAGCGAACTGCGGACCCAAATCAAGCTGGAGTCGGGCGTGGTGGAGTGGGTAGGGAGGCTCTTCCTTAAGCACATCCACTGTCGCAAAGGAGAGATCACCGATGGGGTTGCCCGCAGACGGCATTATCTGGAGAGCAGTCCCGTCTTATCGGGAAGATCAAAGGGCGGCTCACCTTCACTGCGAGGGGTTGGGGTGACATGGAAAGCCTTAGCCGGCCAAATGACCCGCAGGTCGACTTAGTGCGTCCGAAACTTGGCCCACTCAATAAAAAGAAATAGAGTATCACACACGCTCGTCGAATGATTTCAACCATCAATGATATTTTAAAATATCAGTTAAATATACATAATTTCTTAATATATTTATTTTTTATAAATAAGTAAAGTATATACCTATATTTTATAAAAAAAATGAAAAGCTTGAAACACAAATTTTTTGAGCAGCGGAGGTTAATGCCAGATTTTTTAATTACATGATGAGATCATAAAAAAATTTACAGTAGCTAGGTTTATTAGTTACACTTTCGATACGTTTAGTGAGCCTTCTAGAAGGCTCGGTGTAAAACAGACACTGGAAATTATAACTGATATAATACATCCTTCGAGCATTACTTATTTGAATAGGTCTCCCATTTAATTTTAAAATTATTGGTGTTAATAATCAGAAAGTAACAGGAGTAGAATTGAGTGCTGCGATGTATATTAGAGTTGCTTTCCGTGGGGTTTTCTCAAGGATGGTCTCTTCGAAAAATCTCCTCTTTCTCCTGGTTATGAAATTAAGACTGTCCGTACAAGATATCTAAATTTAATATGACCGTTTTATAAAATTTTTCTATTCTATCCCACATGTTCAAGTTTCTTCCAGACCTTGATGAAGATCATAGTCATGATATTCCTTACATATTATTTATCTTGTACAGGTTATTATGTCAACATTTCCAATCGCTTCTTATTTTAAAAACTTAAACGTGTGACTGTTAAGTACATAAATTATTGGTATACATATTGGACGAAGAGTTCTCCAGTCAGGTGATGAAGTTCGTTGTCCACGGGGTTTCAATGTCTGATACCGCTATATTATTCAGGTAAGTACCACCATCTTGTTCAGGTGAAGTCACTTCACCTGAACAAATGTCACCTACTGAAACGTAGTGGACGACGAACTTCTTCTTCACATGACTGGAATCCCGAGAACGCTTCGCCCATAATCTACATCGGGAAAACCTACAATCTATGACAAATATTGTTCGTAACGAATCATTGAGTTAAATTGATAATATTTTGGAATGGTAGGATAGTTTATAATTTTTAGATATATTTTACACTTATAAATTTCATTTAGATTTTACAATTTGGATGAAAGTGTCTAATAAAAGTTGGGTCAAATTAATACCTGGCCACCGTCGGAATACTTGCAAATCAGTTAATAATCTAACATTTTTATAAATTTCAGAATAAACTATAAAAATAACAAAATTGGTTGATTATTCCATTGTAAATGTTATTAAAAATGGTCGTAAATGTAATAAATATAATTTTGAGCAAATATTGTGAAATAGTAACGGGGAAAAAGTGGTACCACTTATTTTAAATAGAAACGGACTGTAAATTCAGAAGTTTTGACTAATATGAATAAACAGACCGTATTTGTAAGAATTTTGTTTCATTAAGGGAAAACTACGTACAAATTATGCTGATTACACTTCTATTGAACATTCTGTGTGGTTAATTACGAAATTTTGGAATACGTATGAATGTGAATCATTTTACTATATACAGGTCTTCTTTTATTTTTGAGTAATATTGTAACAAGCAACTGAACATTAGTTACCAATTTTTCTGTATTTGGAACCAAGTTTGGTCCAATCATGAACACCATTTGTGGTTTTGATTTATAACTTAGACAGTTCCTAATGTTATTGGTTACATTATCTGACTGTTTGATATAAACTAATAGTAAATTAGCCAATAAGTCAGGACAAATTAAAAACAAACTCTATTAAAATGTATTCTTACACGACGTTTCGTTATGAAATTGGAATTTTAAGGATTCAATAAACTGAGAAAGATAAGTATTTAAAATTGTATGTCACACAAGCAGAGATGTCAAAATGTTTGTGCTGATATCCTTTTTATTTCGGTTTTAATGTTCTTTAACTTAACAATATGAGATATTTCTGTAATTTGAATCTGGGTCACCTGAATTAGTCTCAAAATAATGATTGTAACGTTGTGATTTGTTTTAAAGTATTAAAAAGATGAGTTACTAATTAAGTAAATGTTTTCTGACTCACTAGCTATTTAATTTATTTTTTATTAATTTTAATCAATGAAATGTTTGATATGAACTGAATATTACAAAAGCCCTTCAGCAAATATTTGTTGGAAGTACTACCTTTATATGGTTGGAACTAAATTTGTAATTTCCTTTATTACTAGAATTTCGTATATTTTCTTGTTCTATTTTAGGTTGACTTTAGAAGTCTATTGAGAGAGCTGAGGGTGTTCCTGTGTGTCACTGAAGCTAGATTGTCCGCAAGGGATGCGCTTCGTTACCGAAGTTAAAGGCCAATAGAATATGCACCCTGTGGTCAAGCAGGCTTGTGAATCAATAACGTAACTGTATTATAGCCTTCTGGCGGCTACAATTTAATTGCTCTCAGTGGAATACATCCGATTTTATCGTATAAGCACTCATAATGACCTTTATTAATAAATTGTAAAAAATGAATTCAAAATATGATATTCGATTGTAACAAGGAGGATGGATTATTAATGAATCCAGTCGTGGTTACAATTTTCTTACGTGACATTAAGAAGAATTTCCAGTATTATTCCTTACAGGTGTAACCAGATGGTATTTTTTCTTCCTATTAGTTTGGTTAAAATGTTTAACGAACGGTGCACTAGAAAATTACGCGAAAATGAATGATTCCGGCTACTTTTTCCAAACAAAATGTGGTGATAGTAAATAGTAATACACATTAAAAATCGACAAGAATGATATGAAATGTATTCGTTATGGATACAGTAAAAAATAGAGTTAAAAGTTTCAAAGGCTGGCTATCCGAACAAACTAATGGAAAACCGTCGTAAGGACTGCCCAAAGTTTTAAAATTTAATATAAGACAATTGTAAATAAAGAAAACAGGTGTTAATTCATAGGTCTACCTTTAGCATTCTCTAGGTTGGTGAGTTTGTCCCAATGAACAGGAGAAAAAGTGACAGAAAGAAATGGAATAATGCTTCGTGTCGTATCCGCAATAAATGAGTGACAAAAGTGGCTGAACACTCGCGTAAAAGTTAGCATTTAGAACAACGGTGTGCAATCCCCTGCCCGCGGGCCACATCCGGCCCTCATGTAGAAGTTATCCTGTCCGTCACTAAACTTCTCTGTTGAATATAAATATGGTACGTCGCGTCGCGCGACGACACGTTTCCAAAATTAAATATCGAGGTCTAATTAATTGTAAAATGTTGTTCTTCATTCGCAGTAGTCATCGTTAATTATCGATACGGATTTGGAAATATTGAACGTCTTGCAAAAGAAAGGCATTCCCAAGTTTCTATTTATTTAGAGGATATTATTTTGTGTGTCATATTCACACTATGTATCTTCTAATTACCTAATAAATAATACAACTATCAATTATTTTTCTTATTACACATCGCCCACCATAAATTTTTATACGTTTCGCTACAAAGAAAGATTGCCAACTCCTGATTTATAATATTTGGTGTGGTTACGTCATTAAACAGGATCAGATGTGACAGACTATTTGTGGGGACCAGAACCTTTTAGAATACTTCTAGGGATACCATTAAACAGAAGTAAAAGTTATAGACGTAGAAAAAAGTTTGCATTTGGACATAATTTCGGAAATATTGCAGGGAAGTCCTGTAAAATATTTAATTTAGTGCCTTAAAATTATGGAAAGGACGAGAAATTATTTAAGGGAAATAATGTGGGATGGCCAATTAGAATTTACTGCGAGTCCTCTCCTGTCATCCAAGATTTAAAATGCCTCAATTATAAAAAATTATCGTTTAAACTAGTCCTCGATTTTACGTCTTGCGGCTTTCGTACTGTAAGAAAAGATGGGTATTTTTTTTCTTAAGATTAGTAAGTCTAAATAGGCTTTGACCTTGTTTATTTTTCTTTTAGGTACGTTCTATTTACTTATCATTAAATTACTGGTACCACGCCTAGTTTATGCCTCGTGCACTCTCCTCTGTTCCGAGGTAAACATTTTGTATTTACAAAGCTTCAAATAACACAAACATCAATAAATAAACACAACTGATTCCCAATTTTCTATTATTGCATGGTAGGAAAATTTAGTAATGGCCTATTACAGTCACTTTCACTAATTTATCTGTAGTATTAAATTTAACATTTAATCGAACCCTTGTCCTAGTCAATATTAATTTCCAATAAAACGTTTATTTTACCTGAGGTGAAAATAAAAGGAATATTGAAATAATATGTAAGCTTCGGGATTTTATAGAGGGAAACTAAAACGGAAGAAATAGCAAAATTTATTTCAAATTTCGTTCACACTTTACACAAGACGACAAGCTTCGAACAATGCTTTCAGTGTAGCTTTTATTCCCTCATCGTATTTCTGTTACAACAGCATGTCTCATTTCAAAAGTAAAGGGAGACGGAGCTCCAATGTCAACACAGAACAGTTCTTTTGCATAAATGTATATTCACGACGATGTCCTTAAAAAGACGCAATACCGAGGAATTGTTAAATCGAAAATAAAAGACAGTCTCAAAATGTAAAGCAAATCTCATTATTTGTCGAGGACACTCGAAATCTTTCAAGCATTCTGTAGGGCTCAGACATTGCGGAAGAACTGAATATGGCAAGCAGCAAGGAATAATGAATAAAATATTGCATCTGAAGCACAAAAAAAAATGCGCAACGAAAGATAACGGTCGACGTCGTGACACGGTGGATGTCTCTTGCATGATTTATAACCATCTATTTGGCGGTGGAGTATGTCAAAAGATATATTACGATTGGGGGAAAAGGCGATCATGGATAAAAATTAGTATTTCCTTGCATTTTCTTTTAATAAAAACTATAGTTCACTTAAGAAAGCAAATTTTGTACGTTCCAAACTTATTTAAAATATTAAATATTAGACTAGAGTATGTGATGTACATCATTAAATATTTCATTTTTATTATGAATTGAAGTATTTGTATAATAAGTGAAAGGCGAGAATAATTAAAAAAATGATTGGTAGCACGATAAACAGATAAATATGAAATATAATGCAACATTTATCATTCGTGAAAGATTAGACTAAATAGGAAACGGAGAACTGAATTTTTTAATTTCTAAATATAATGATTCTGGACTGGAATAGTCTACCTGCTAACATGATACCTGCCTGTCCAAAGAGTTTGAAACAGTTCAAAAAGAGATTAATTATTTATGATTGAGAATAATAGTGGTACTATTAAGAAAATTGAATGAAGTGAATTAAGTGAAAAATTGAGTAATAATAATATATTAAATATAATATTTTATTATAAATTAATAATATATTAATATATTTAATAATAATATATTAAATATATTTATTAATAATATATTAAATATATTTATTAATAATATATTAAATATATTTATTAATAATATATTAAATATATTTATTAATAATATATTAAATATAATATTTTATTATTTACAGTGTAGGAAGTGAAGTTCAAGGGAAAATGTGCAGATAACAGTAGGACACCATAACTAGTTTTAAAAGCATAAAGTTTAATTTGGGTAATGGAACGGAATGTTTCTTGTACTTTTTTATCTTATTTTATTTTTTCACGTATTTTATTATATAACTTTTACACTTTGGTTTGTAGTGTTATTAATTTTATGTATTTTAAGAATTGCCATCGGTTTACGCCCATATCAATGAAAATAAATCAATTAATAATCTAAACTTTTTATGTAGGAATATACATAATTATCTTACAACCTGTAATTATTATGCGAACATGAATTAATATTTTCTAGTACGGCCAGTTTAATTTTTAATTTATTAATTTTAATTAAGGACATCCAATGTTTTAAATTATTGTGTAACACACTATTTACCCCGCGACTTAATCTCGCTGTAAATAAAATATTTTACCAGAGTGCTAAAAATTTTCAGGGCGTAAAACTCTGGAAACAAGCCACGAAATTTGTAAAAGGCTACGGTGTAGGTTTCCCTGGAATGGGGAATGGTGGAAGTCACTCCACTCTGAAAACCTGCCGCCGCTTTGGAAGGCAGTCATCGCTCTCCTGGGTGTCACAGATGAAGCGCTACCTCAAAAAACCGACTATCTATTCAAATTCCCCTCGTATTCCCTTTGCAGCAGCTTCGTGGCGTATTAAGCCCGCGTTTTAATCCTCACGCAATAGCGGTTACACAGGTTTTTTTTACACTAGACGCACATTTGCAGTTTAAGTTAAATTTTACATACTGGGGATGTGGACTAAAATCTCTAACTTTTTGATAGTGATAAGGGTATCAGTAATAACAATGTTGAAACACGCATTGCAATCACTGCCTTCTTTCATCTTATGTGTTCCTAATTATTCTTATAAACTACTTTACCGAATGTGATGATTTTTGTTCTAATTAAGGGGTCAGACCCGGTAGGTGGCGCTTTAAATGAGATCCAGAATCTTTTTTTTTAAATTTCCATTCAATTTAAAAATATATATTTTCTTTGATTTCTCATATAAGAAATCATATGATCACAAATTTTCAGATTGGCTGCTTGAATAATCTGTGATATTTGACTTAGGTATCAATCATTGCGTCGTAGCATTGCATTGTTTTTCCGTTTAGATTACGGACTACTAGTTCTGTTATGTTTTGTCTATTGTAATTTTGTGCATACTGAGTCTATTATTTATCGATGAAATCGACGTATGACAAATTAAATGTATTTGAAGTAATATTTTTTACTAAAGTGAAATGTTCATTTTAAGAATTACGATTTACGCACATGTTCATTCGGTTCCATTCCATCCAACCTCATCAATAAAACATTTTAGTTTCAGCGTTCATTTGTGTGATTTTTGACGACAAGGGGGCGTGAGGATCTATCTGATGGTTTAATCACGTGTTGACGAAACGATTACTATAGGCTAATACTAATTAATTACTGGGTAACGTCGGGTATCAGGCTAATATAACCATATGAAAGGAATGTAATCTATAGAATTTTACTGTGTTACGCTCCACTGAAAGTTTACTATTAGCCGTGAGCCGTGAATTTTTATATTGTAATTATATTATCCTCAATATTTAAAAGAAATTTGACATTTGTAAAAATCTTTTAATCTTAGTATTTACGGAGTTATTAATACCAAAATCTCATATTAGTACAGGTATGTAATTCCTGCAATAATAGAATGTGAATCGTTCGGTAAATAGGTAAAACAAATAATTATTGTTTAAACGCTTTACAAAATTAAATGGTTTTCAAAACTGTAGAAAATTAAATTATTTTTAAATTTATTTAATTTAACACAGATTCTCTATGCATTATAGGTCCGTAATTAATACGTACAATATGATAAAGAAAATGAAGTGATAACTGCGTAACGGTATAAATCTGTAAGATGATTAATAAACAAAATATTTTTAACGAAGCACATAAACCTTCCATATGAGGTTAATTATGTGTGCGGAGTGATCTAAAAATGCATATATATACATTTCTGCGAAGTGCAAATTCATTGCATCGTAGCTTGGCTTTGTTTTGATATTTAGAATTCGGATTTCTGAGTTCTGGCATATTCAGCGTATTGATATTGAGTGAAAACTGATTTCAGAACATTTTCCTATCTCTCATAACCTCTTTACTTATTAAATGATGACGTAATTACATTATTTTATTTTGCTGAACACCGTCAACCTGGTGATCTAATCATTCGATTACATGGCTGCCATACAGTACACCAGTAATTTCAGCATAGCTCACACTCTGTTCTCAGACATGATCGTTGGACAATTCTTAAGTTTTAAAAATATTTTCTTACAGCGTAGATTTTTTCAATGACTTATTTTGCCCTGGGAACGCACAGAAAAAAATTATTCTATACTACTTGCCTTAGGCAACTGTCACCAATCGTTCTCTTTATTCCACAATTTGCTTCAATTCTGAGGAAGGCGTACGCGAGTAACAAATATTAGGTAAGAATTATTTACTTAATCTTTTTGGAACCCACAACAATTAAGAAAATTGATTAACGTTCCGATACATCATTATCTATTACTGAAAGCGATATTCCATGTAAGTATTCATAATTATTAATGCCGAAGCTAATGTGTGAGCTAACAATATTCAATTGATTATTGAAGTGCACTTAAGTCAGTAAATAGATCTAGTTAATAATTTCTTTTCAGGTGACGGACTGTGGAGATTTCTGTCAGGAACCGTCAGGACAGCTTTATGGCTAACATGACGCAGGTTAAGCGGGTCTTAAAATAAGTTAATGGAAAAATAGATTTCAGGAGAAATAAAGTTAAATATTTCAATTTCCCGTATATCTACGCAATATTAACCCTTTCGCGGACTGAACTGCACATGTTGTCAATTTTACAACATGTCTTCAAATTGCCCTCGAAAGGGTTAACCTTCTGTTATCCAATATTGGATTTATTTCAGCAAACCTCTGTATCTACAACATGCCACTTTTTTAATCTTTCTGTATCTCACTGTACCGCAGTTATACCATTTCAATGTTGGGCTGTCCTTTCTGAAACAAACTGTACATACCATTTGGTTAAACACATCAAACAGTACCAACATAAATAAGTTGCAACTAAAAGTAAGTTCAATGGATAAAGAAAAAAGGTTCTGTAACTCAATTTGATTTTATTCGTAATAAGCAAGAAACAATCAACTGGTTTTGGTTAGGTAGATTTTTTCCTCAGTGAAAAATCTGAAATCAGGAAGACTATATACTTTAAGAAATATACATGCTTAGCTTGGGAGTTTTGTAACAAGAATCTTATGTAGTTTACGGACTACTGTCCTGAAATATAGCACTTCCCAAGCTAGTCGCTAGGACCTCGGCATGAGCTCTGAGTATTCATAGAAAGAAGCCTTGTGTCCAGCAACCAGGACGAGGATGATTCTCGAACCTCCGTCTCCCAGGAGAAGCGTCTCCGAACTCCATTTTCTAATAATGAAAGTCATTTCACTACAACATCTATTATCACAAACGCTGAACAGTTCTAAAATTTATGAGATTTAGTTCAAAAACGCATATTTTTTGTACTAACCCTCATACACCGATGACCAGTGTGTAAGAGCGACTTATGAAAATAGTAATTACAGAAGATATGTATTAACTCTCAAATCTACCCAATACAATAATAATTCTATCTCTGACTGTAATGTGCGTAGTTTTAAAACGTCATTTAATGAGAATTAAAATTTAATTTGTGGTCAAAGATAGCATATAATAGTAAAATTAATTTTAATTGTAAACAGCTTATGTATATTGGACTTTTGTTATTAATAAAAAGTTTATTAATTTTTGTAGTTTAAATGTTTTTACCAAGGTCGTAAAATATTTCCTTGGGAGCAGGGAGTTTCAGGTATGTGATTCATTTAAAGTTATGAAAAAATCTCATGAAAAAATTGACTCGATAAAAGAAAATGAAATGCAGCCGTACTCAGGGTTTATTACCCCATTAATTAAATTACGGAAAGTATAAATAGGGTGCATATTTAGCGATAGCATAATGAAAGGTCTTCAATATTCTCATTGCATTTTTCTCCATACCGGGCCGTAATTGTGGTATAAGCTGTACTAACGAGAGATGTTAAGACCTGCACTAGAATGATTTTCTGCCTCAGATGCATGAAAATATAACACGTTATTAGGTATTAAAGAAACAAGCAGAGAAAGCACGGAAGTAATATAGAATTCTGGTAATTTCTAAGTGAACCGTAATGCTGCATTCAGCGGCTTTCAGCACCACGGACTTATTTATGTTGTTTTAATTGACAGAAATGCCAAGGAGATTCGGCACGAAAGAACGTCCAGGTCTAAAGCCCTCCATTCGTTGCGTGAATATCAAAGCTCACGGGCCATTTAACTATTCACAAAGCAGCAACGCATCTCCGAAAAATCCCAGTTTCGCTACGACGTTGCCGGCGCCTGCTTTTTGCTGGAGACCTTTCCTAATATTTTACGTTTTCTCCGTATTCTTCATTTTGCCTCCGTTTCTAATTACTGACGCTTTTGTGGTTTCTTTAAAACTCGCAAGCACTCTTGTATTGCTTAAAAGCGTCCGTGGTCTCGTAAAAACCGAATTAAAAAGAAATAAATTTTTCAGGGAAAGAAAGAACATTTTCGTGAGGAAATATTATTTTAAGTGTTTGTGTCTCATAAAGGAAATTATTAAAAAGAGAATTTATAGTCTGCCTGTCAAATAACTTTCAGTAAGTACGTCCCATATTTTATAATAAAACTATTATAGATTAATGTGGACATGAGCTATATTCGCATCATAGTGACAATTTTAAACTTTATTCATGTAACGGTCTTCATCTTCCAAGCGTTTCCTCGACCTACGCGTTTAGAGGCGTGAATTGCGAAGGTGTGCAAAGTTGAGACAGTCCCGGAGGAGCAATTCACATGTAACTATCCAGAATAACAACTGTTGGCAACTGTGAGCACAATGACCTCATATTACAAGCTGCCATCTACGTCTGTGCAGTCCAGACACAGCGTAGATCAGGACATCAAAAATGAAGAACGAAACATTTCAACGAAAACTAAAATCAGGGAGTTGGTATTACCAAAAATATGTAAAACTTAAAGATCCTCGACTTAAGGAGCGTCCTGTGCCAGTATAAATAAGTATTACAGTCACTTCACATAACCATAAATATTATCAAATAAATTGATGATTAACAAATAAAAAGTTAATTAGTCTCTATGCTCATAGAAATACAAGCAGTGAAACATTTGACGAAAGTTATAATTTAATAACATCAATTAAATATCCAATAAATAACTAAGTCACGCAATCTGCAGTCTCTGCAACCATTATTGGTGATAAATAAAATAAATATGAATTTTGTTTTCAACATTGATTAGTACTACTGCGGAATTGCTTCCTGAATTACTGAATGGTTTGAGGTGTGAAAACGGCAGCTGTCAGATGTCTTTTAATACCCAGGTAGAAAATGGCGTCTTCATGAGGCAACCATAAATTCATCACAATTACCATGATTGAATGAATGATTCTGCACAACACAAGCACGCACTGTCTGTTCAATTTCGCAGTATCACCTCATTTTTTCACCTTGTTTTTTTCCTCCTTATATTTGTATCAAAGCATAACCTATAATGAAATATTTTTAACGATCAATTTAGTTTATCAATTCGCAACCACTCTTCTTCTTCCGGAGAAAAGCTTCTTTTCAAAAGATCTACGACCTCAAATATTTTCAGTCACTTTTGATTTTATGACCGCATGGATACGCACACCTTGGTGGGTAACAAATTAATCATATCTTTGAATAATTTTTTGTGTCCAGAATCTTTTGTTTACGTTAATCACCAACCATGCTAACGGAAACACAAGGAAAATACTATGCTTTACTTTTTTTCTCGTAATATGATTATTTTCGGGGAATATAAATCCCAAAACTCGATATTCCGATCAACGACAAAGAAAATCCCTGGATTATATCACTCGATTTATTTTTCTTTCTTCCCATGCCATTTCTTTTTCTACAAGTTGGATTCCTAACTATTATCACCCAAGTTAAAACCTTGAAAAAACACATATACCGGATTTTCCCGTTAGCTGATTGCAACGCGATGTGAATAACTACTTTTTTGTAATACTGAATTAAGTTTATATCTTCGAGTAATTTTCTTATGTCCAGAATCTCTTATGTGAGCCACTAACCATTCCGTCATGTACTTTATCATTTAGAAAATAATTACCCCTTATACCTTAACACTACATTGCAGAGTTTACCAAAATCATACCACTGTTGGAGTATCACGGACTTTTATTTCATCGGTTAGATAATATTTTAAACAAATATTTTATTTCATAATAATGATTCCTTGACAATTTAAATTCGCTAATAACATTATGACGAATTATGGGAATATTTTAAAGCTGTTATTTCTTGAAAATCAAACCGTGGAGAGAGACAAATGCTTCATAGAAACTTATCCATTTATGTTAAAACATATTTGAGCATTGTTAGTATCTTGTTGGTACGTGGCTTCAATATGTTTGATTTCATATTGTAATAAATCCTTAAATGTAAAGAATAAAAAACATCTAAAGAAGGAAGTTCAAGTATTTTGATACAGAATCGCATCGAAACACAGTTTAAAAAGAGCGTATCCCTGAGTGTTTAAGCTTTGCGACTAATAAAATGAGACTAAAGACATTGAGAGTTTTAATAAAAATCCAGTTACCTGATAACTAAATAAAGGTTCGCTTTAGACTGTAAATTCTTCACACAGGTCAAGGGAAATTGTCTCCAATTTAATTGTGCTGCTCACTCTGTTGAAATGCACTGGATAACGGATAAGCTCAGCTCTAAAGTGCAAATGTCGACTTATCAATTAGCATCCAGCGTTAATTAAGAACATTAAGGTAAATAATTCATGAAGGAACGGTTTATATCAGCTTCCAGTTTTGCCTTTCAGAGTGCGTGCGCAGTCGGTAGCTTTTACGTGCTTCATAATCTTATCTCAGCAAGTGCAGAATAATTAAATTTCTTCTGAGAGAAATCTATTTACGTGATTACGTCGCATTGCTCGTGAATCATTCATAAAACCATCTGATGAAAGCTGTAAAATCTTCTCTTACACAAAGGTACAGATTCTTTAAAAGACAATATAATTTAATTGAAAACTGTTTTCACTTGAACAATTAATGATTCCTAATTTAAGAAGTTGTAGTAAATTAGTGAAGTATTAGAGTATAATACAATAGACCATAAATGAGAACAATATTGTCTCATAAAGAGATATAAGCAAGATACATTTACTTTATAGGTTCCTTATCAACTTTGAAAGGAGCGAAACCATGCATATTCAATTTAAATATACTTTTACGTTTATAGATTGTAAGTAGTCTGTGAAATCAGAATACTTATCACTATTAAGTTAGAACTTTTGCTATTAGTACTCAAAATATAAAACTTAAAACAAACCCTATATATCAATTTATAGGAAATGTTTAGAATAGGAAGAAAAACATTTGAGTCGGACCAAAACCTGAATAGAGTTCAAATGTGAACCTTAACGTATTGCCGTTAAATATTTTTGTATGATTACTTTCTGTTTAATTACAAAATATTTATGTTTATTGGTCATTAACTAACGTAATTGCACAAGTTGAAATGAAAATTCATTTTTAAAAACATAATATCCTCGTTGATTGGAAATATATGATTTATAATTTTAATGTGGCGAAATACTTAACAGATCTCTCCCAAACAACAATGTTACTGAAGTATGTCACCCATCATTAATGATTTTGATATAGGACCGATTATGCGTGGGTGTCGTAATAAACGGACAATACAGGGTCGAGTACCATGGTCAACTACAAATAAAAATATTTTACTGTTATAAGGAATTATTTTACATTTATTTAAAACCTGTACATTTGAATAATCTTCCTTGCATTCTTCGTAGCTTTATATTATATTAGTATTAAGTTTTACAAATTTTATATCTTAAAAATTGATATATAAATCGTATTATAAATAAAATATACTATTTATGTGTACGCCTGTTTCGCATAGAAATAAAAACAGCCAAATTTTGTACGCCTGTTTCTCGAGATTCCGATACAAAAACATTGGAGCTGAAAAACGACCCCCACACTATCGGCACCATCTTGGATCAATAAAATATTGCTTATAATCAAGCAGACAAAAATATGCATTTTTTAGACGGTATTTTATAATTAAATAGTAAAACCATCAGTTATTTACAGAGCCAAAAATTTTAAACAGCTATTCATATTTATAGTCTACATATATTTGAATTAATTTTGAATATTTATAGAATACTGCACTTTATTTTGAGTCGCGTGAAACATCCTTTGTAACTTGATCGTCACATGACTTGGTATTGATTCACGAGACTCATATTGGATACGTGTATGTCGCAGTATGTGGCCCAGTATGCAAACAATTCATTCGATACCACCGTGGGTGCTGAAACTATGCACTAATATGAAACTCTAATAGTAGAGACTCCCAATAACTAAGATTACTCAGCTACAGGAAATAACTTAAGCTTTATAGATCCTCATTTCCTTTTAAGAAAGGTATTTTGATTTCAGAATTGCCTTGAAATTCGTGCCAATTAATCTTAATTTAATTATGTCATTATGTAAATTCTATTTCCGCATACTTCAGTCGCAATATTGTTTCATTGTTAAGAAAATAGTTTCATTAATAACTAAACTTCTTGGGTGGAAAGATTTAACAAAATAAAGTAGCCTATCTTTTTGCTGTTGTAGACATACATATAGACACACTTCTCTTTATTTAATGGTACTGCGCTTTGACACGGTAATTTCAACCAGTCATAACAATGTTAAAGTGTAAATTATAGTCATTTTGAAATGAAATATTATTAACGTCATGAAACTATTAAAATTAGAGCATATTTTTAGCTGGATTGCTAATACTGAAAATGTACGAAAATGAACGGACTTATGCACTGTGGTAAGGTAAAGTACTTAATAAAATCAATGCATGAAATCTTTAAACGGGAACGACTGGAAGTATCGAGCGGATTATTCGCAGGCTGAAGGGATTAGGAATGCTCAAAGTTGCATTACGGTCTTTATATTTTATTCAAGTCTACGGCTGTTATTTATTTAAGAGAACTATTTAAATGTTCCGTCATTATAATAAATATTTATTATTCTATGATTTTATGAATATTTGTTTTCTTACAAACATTTCTTAATTCTTTAAATTTGCGTTATTTTATCTGTAATTAGTGGAAACGATTTGGAAGTAGTTCACAAGCTGAATAATGTCAGGGACTCGGATAATACACCCCCCGAATGCTCACCAGATCAGAGGGGAGGAACTCGTCCAACTCGATACAAGAAACCGGGCCACGAAATGAAAAAAATTAATTGTAAAGTGGTTAAATCTGTGTATATGTCGAATTAAGTAAATCTAAAAAACTATATTCAGTACTTCCGTTTCAGCTAAGTAATTCTTCCGGATAGCTATGTCAGTATCATACTCTTGTACGCGTACTGAATCCAGTGTCTAACTTCCAATCACAAACTATATAATTCTCGTGGGTGTACAGGGTGTTTTAAATATTTAAAATATTTTTAAAGGTGGTAGTATTTATAAAAATTAGATAAAAATGGCCCATAAGCTTGGGTCCGGAATTTCATAGTATCTACACTTGTTTGTAGGTGAGGTTCATGCCACTTTCCGCAGGAGATGAATAATCCATGTCTGTAGTCTTTGCTAATATGGCACAAACTCCAATAAATTAGGCATACGTAACAAAGGAATTTTGATAATGAGTCTTATTTAATCTTTGTAGTAGGATGTGAGGTCTAGCAATTTATCACGAAGGACGCCTGCCCATGCGTTGATGGAGAAAGTGTGTTGATGCTTCGACGAAAACAGTGGAACTGCTGCACACTTCTGATAGAGCCATTGAGAGAACTGTAATCTGTCACGGTGGCGCCCTTCTGGCCTTAGGGTCTGGACGCACTTAAGGTGGTATAGGTACAGCAATAGTAATGTAATGCCAAAGAGGATGGCTCACGCTTTTTGCCGATGCCAATGGTCGCACACTGGTTCCAGGTCATTACAGCAGATTCTCGTTATTCTGAACGACGACTTCCACTGTTCATCTTCTGGTGTGCTAAAGGGCCTGTGCCCTTAAGACATTAACAACAAAACGTCTTCAGCCACAAGTGTACAAATCTCACAAAGTACTCTTTTCCGGACCACTGCTTAATGGACGGTTTTCATCTTGCTTTGTTGATTACTACTACCTCTCAAAATATTTGACACTTTTTAACACTCTGCAGACGCAATGTTATAAGCCGGGACACTTACTTAACTGAAAGCGGGAGTTTAAATATAGTTTTCCTAGATTTATTTGCATACACAATAAAGTATTGTTTTATTCGCAGGTCCGACATTTAAAATTTACGTAATAGCGTTACCATGTATCAAACAGCTCACTATATATTACTCTAAAAATAAAGGCGTCAGAGTATTGATTCCCGAAGTTGGATCGGTTCCATTCAATTGCGATTCTCAAACCTACGGGGGCGGTGAAAACTTATCAAGAAAACGTCTGGAGAAATTTTGAGCTTGTATATAAATTTACCGTACGTCTCAAAGAAAACAAAAGAGACCAGTAGAGCTTTGACCACTAGTATAAAAATAATAATAAAAATATCAAATTGTGACTTTCAGATCTATTGCACATTCACAAGCTAATTTCTGCTACAGTTAATTTAAATATGTTCAACATCTTTTTATATTACTTTTAGTAATTATAAGTAACAACTCAAATCATTTCGGTTTGGCGTCAAATCGCTCAAAAAATCGAAGCACGGTGCCGTTGACCAGTTTGGAACATCCCCGCCTTTTGAATCTGCGGACCCGCGAAAAAAAACTATATTTTAAATGAATTAATTATTCAAACCAGACCCCGAACAGACAATCCATTTATCGTAATCCGTAAGAAGTTAAATATAAGAAGATTATAATTTTTTTTAATAAATATGTATGAAAGTGTATAGTATAACTTGCGGCAAAATTTTGTCTGAAGTTGAATATGTACCAATATTTATTTACGTCATTTCCTCGTTACAGAACAAAAAAATTTAATTTCCTTAAAAAAAATTTAATATCCTTATCAAAATATTTAATTTCATACAGCTTGGAATATTAATTTCAATAAAAACGCTTCTTAGTCTTTCAAATAACGATTTATGTGGTCAGTGAATAGAGTCAACTTCTATGTGTTTTAATAAGTATATTACAGGTATATTTTTAATTATTTCATCGCAACAGAAGGATTTCAAAGGAAATTGATTTCCCAAAAAATACCACGTAACTCTGGAACCCTTTATTTTAAAATTTATATCAAGTTTGCTACTTGGCATTGTGATGCATAAAATAAAACAACTAGCTTCATAATAAATATTCATTAAATAATAACACAGTGACTTGTTACTGCATAAAGTAATAATTCTTCTTCTTCCTCCTTGGCTCTGCAGCCCATTCAGGGCCTTCGCCTACTGGATCGACTGTCGTCTTACATGACACATTACGAATATCCAGCAGGATTAATCCCATTCTTCGTGACCGTGACATCACAAACGTCCACGCCCGTGTTAGAATTCGAATCTGGGACCTCTAGGTTTGTGAGGCCACAGGAGACCGGCATGAATTAATAATCATTTAATTAAACATGCTTCAACGAATGACGACACATGAGTTTCATACGACTAATAAAAATTCTTATAAAATTGAATTGGCCATTACATAGCCTCTTTCTGCGGAAACAATTTATGTAAGACAGAATTGAATTATAATGTATTATTTAATAAAAATTAATAGTATCTCAAAATAACATTAATTTTTGTGTCATATAATACAGAAATGTTCCGTAGTAAATGAATAAAATTCTAATTTTCAGGTAAATAATCTCGTAAAATATATTTTTTAAAAATTCATAACACTTTGGTATTAAGATGGTCCATAAACAAATACATACTACAAGAGGAAGAAATAAAAATTTACTTTTCAGTGATCAGTTAAATTAAACTAATAGTTTCTTAGAAACATAATTTTATAAATTTATAAGTTACAATAATTAGTGTTGCATACATTTCCCGACATTGTAGCTCCTCTTTACATCCGTGCCTCGGTCTGTTTGTGCACTGTATTTTATGCACAAAGACGTTTCTTTGTGACTGAACTCGCTGTTAAAAAGTTTACTCTGCTTTAATACAGAATAACACGTACGTACCAAAAACAGAAAAAAGCTTCACATTAAAGAGATTGAAATGCAAACTAGTCGAGTGACGCCGACGGCTCACAGATTTCTGCGTCGCACGAGCTAGTACAGCAGACCTGCACTAAAACACTAACATCAACTGAATCTCATTTCTACACTAACGATGTAGTCGCCTGGAGGTTTGAGGTGTAGCAGGTGATAGTTGTGAGCCCTTGTGTTGACCTTAATGAGCTTCAGTAACACGGAGTTCTGCTGATTGTAATAAGCTCACATCGACGCTCGCACCTGAACTTCGTCAAATTACATTTTATGATAAACATTTTATTCTTGAATAACGGTAGGTAATTGGTAAATTAAATGTATTCGAATCATACTGTAGAAATACAAATTAAAATGCGAACAACGGCAGAAAAATCCGAGCCTAAATTCTATTGGCAGCCTGGTCACATCTGGGGAAAGGAAAGGCTTAGATTATCTTTCCGAATATTGCATTAGAATATTATAAATTGATGTGACCTAAATTCCTCTATGTAGGACACGTTAATTGTGTTTACATTTTACAAGAATGCGGTAGAGGTTTAATGAATTTTCTTCGGTGTCGTATAGGGCCATCGGACGTTTTTAATTATATAAAATTGTCGGCCGCTACTGAACCTTTTTAAAACATTCATCGGAAGATATTTTAGTTTAATTCGTGATTTTAAAATGTTAGTACCTAAAATTGTATAAATTTTTTCGTGATGGATGGTAATGTAGGAAAACTGTTTTTTCACCAAGAATAGGCAAGAAGGTATAAATTTTAGATAAACCCAGTACGTAACAAAAAGCTTTAAAAGACAAAGAGACTGTAATTATGCATTGTAACAAAAATATCGAATGATTAGCCAGTTGGCGTAAAAGCAGAAGTCAGCCCAAATGTTAATAACAGCGCGCAATATATTCATCCAAGCATGATAACGGATCTATACTAAAATATGAAACTAAATTCAGTTAATGTCACCGGAAATAAGTATGATTCGATCCTTTAAAATATTCGCTTTAACGAAAAAGTAATTACTTCTTGCTAAAAGATGTATCCCTCTACGAATGAAATTGATGACAGAAATAGTTTTCTATGAGTATATAGTCATATTTACACGAAATGTAAAGCAATTTGAATGTACAGGATACCAGTTTTGTGCTTTAAAAGCTGTAAGCTTAAATGGCTGCCTTGTACGTCAACGGCATAATGCCATTAACTGTACTGTCAACTGTCCCTGACAACGTCACTGGCAACTGGTATTAACTCTACAGTAATGGTATTTGACATCAGCTGAGACAGGACTGTAAGCAGAAGTGATCGTGAACAAGGATGCGTCGACCTGAGACAACTACACACTGTGAACTAAGACATGACAGATTTTTGTACTTATTTTCAATTAAAACAACATATTAGAGGACGAAAACACAGGTTTTATGGCAAAGATTATGCTCGTAATATGATTAATTTCAGGGAATATAAATCCATAACACTTCATAGTTAGATTAACAGTAAAGAAATTCACTGAATTTTATAATTTAGTTCCTTGTGTGAATTTTCTTCATTGTTACTTTATTTTCGTGTTCCTAGATCTACGTAATCTGCAACTTCTTTCTTTACAAGTCGGATGTCCAACTATTATCACCCAAGTTAAAACCTTGAAGACTCATAGACCAGGGTTTTTTTTTCCTGATAAGAGTCTAAATTCCTAATACTGTTTCCACAATTGCCCCTCGTCTCTAATTTTCCCGCTAGTTGATTGCAACGCGATGCATACAACTAATTTTTTGTGGCGATGAATTTAAACTAATCGCCGTAGTGCAGTAGTATGTCATATAAACGATATAAATTATAAAAATAAGTCAGGGAAAGATGTTTACTTAGGAGGAGTGTTTCAAAAGTAAGGCCTTCGAGGAACTGAGATCGCAGGGATACTATTAATACAGGTATATTTTAAGTTAATTCATTCTTAATGTTAAACGATAAGACACTTTTTCAACGTTGGCTCAGGAAATTAATTAAGGGGACTTCTAACTGACAGCCGACATATTTGTAAATATTACGGTATTTGCTAAGATACAATTAGAAAAGGAAATAGGACTGGGACACTAAACAATATCAACACCGCAGAGAATACGTAGGTAGCACACTGCATACAGGGAGGGAGAGGCTGGGAAAAGAGAGCCTAGAGTCTAGGGACTGTAAATTGTTCCACGCAATTCGAACTTGCGAATGGAGACTAATGGTGATAGGCGAGACAACTGCAGGCTAAACAGACACAAAGCAAGGCCTGGATGTTTGTTCTCATTGTGGCCGAGCACTAGAAATCCCGACCAGTCTGTTAACGGACATAATAGAGAGTGGGAACACACCACGAATCTATGAAACAGTTTTCATCTGGGACTTACATGGTGCATAATAAGAATGTACACAATTGTTTGTTATTCATTTTAAGAACGCAAAAAATATATAAGGAGTTGAATACCACTACTAACACTCCAAACGTTCTTTACCGTAAAATCAGTAACATATAAAGATAAACGAATAATGCCTTCTTTATAAACGTACGATTCAATAACTATAACCATATTGAAACACGTTAATTTATCTTCCAGTCAAAGGGAAGAATTTTGCAGTTAATTCAACATCCGTATGATAAGTAAACTTCTGGATGTAAAAATAATAGAAATAAAAAATCAAATAATAACATCATAAACATCGCCCATTAGAGCTTAAAATTCATGAAATTTAACCCATCTCATAAAAATACAAAAATACTTTTTCAATTAAAATAGCTTAACAACGTTTTGTATTCAAAATTATAAAGCAATACTTTTTATACTATTTTAACGTTATAGTAAGACTTGTTTTACAATTGAAGAAGTCATTCCGCAAGACGCTCGTAAACAGGCTTTTGTAGTTATTCACTCTTTTCTATTATATTCCTCATTAATTGTCACGACATCTGTAAGTGATCAATTTGATTGTCCTACGTATTCATTCCCTACATTTTTATATTCAATATTTAGGTTTTTAATAATTTTTGGTAGACTTATCTGTTATTTAATATTTTTATTTCTATTTTTTATTTAATCCAGAAATTATTTTCAACATTTTCTTTTAATGCCTTTATAACATTTAGTATCATGAACCCCTTCAGATTTGTAATTTCTTTATCGTAAACTGTAGTCTTATCCATGACGTGCTTCCTTCTGCAATATTACGATTGCCCCCATAAAAAACATTCAGGATGAGATGTGGATAAATGAATAATTATGGTGTCTCAGAGTTTTGATTTTCAAATATGTTGAATAATATTGAAAAATATTTAAATTTATTATGCCCAGTATTTAAAAAAATTCTCCTAATTACCAAAAATTATAAACGGTTTACCTTACGATTCAGCAAACGATATTTACTCACTCTTCCAGTATTTCTAAATTTAATTACCGTATGATTTAACTTTGGCAATTAATTGCCACCGTGAAATATATTGCCCAAGAATTATCTTCCAAGAACACAAACATTAGTTAGGAGAGAGATTTTATCGGAACACGTGTTCCACGTTCCCAAAACATTGTAGAATTTCTACTTCGGAGATAAATGGCGATTACTTTCTAGTAAAGTTAAGCTATCGTGAATTTCGTGGATTAAGATTTATATGTTCTGTGGATAGAAACTCTGTGACCCGCTCATTCGTTAAAATATACCAGGACTCGGGAGACGTAAATAGTTACAATATATTTATAAAGTTACCACAAAACATACACAAAAATAACTGAAATTGTTTCCTGAATATATATGTATAAATTAACAACCATTTAACAAGCCATATAACTATAACGAAAAATATTTAGTCTTTTTCAAATAAAGAGTAGAGACTATTGAAAAATTCCCCAGCAATTTCATTCTGGAAATTTTTGATGAAATGGTACCGATTAAACGTAGATGGTAACTATATTTACAGTAAATAAAATACAATGAATGGCTAAAAGTCAGTAATGGAATAATTTAATTTGGATAATTTTCATCCCTCAACTTTAAGGGCCTCTTCAGCTCTTTAATTAAAATATAAAAAATTTCATGTTGTTGCTGCAACGTCCGGGGCAGACATTTAAATTTATGCACAAGTAAAATAAATTGGCACTTTATGAAAACGTATGACATAGTGCCTAATTTTACAGGTAATTTGAAGGTATTGATACTGAGACATTAGTATCGAGAGTAGGAATCCGTGGGAGCTATAGCAGCACTTATCTTCCTCGGCATGGAGTACGTTTCAACATCTTGCAACAGCTTAGTGAGCGGCGAGAACTGTCGTTCAGCTTGAAAAATTGACTAGAAGTTTTAAAATGATGAAATGTCACGAGAACATAGTAATATCTGAAGATTTTCTGTAGCAACCAAGGTCATGACAGTACGTTCAACATGCGCTTCTGCATTACCTCACTGAAATGTAGCATTACGGAGGCCTCAAAGATATTGTAGAACGATGGGCCAAAACAAATAAAAAATAAAAGGTCTGTTGTTCCTAGTGTAGTAAATTCGAAGGTGATCGAGACGTGCACCACACATCATCACTCCTGGAAGGGCCTGTACGACGATGTCTAGTGCTTTCTTCATCTTGTTGGTGTTTCCCAGTGTGTGTGACATCGTGTGTCCGCGTTGTGTTTATATTGACTTTTTTCTATATACATTTTCTTTTATTAATTTATTTTAAGATTATTTGTCTTTAATTATGTACTTTATTTGCCGCAAAATACGTGATTCAGCAGTCATGACGCTGCACAACCGACATTCGCCTTAAAATATACATTCCTGCGTCAAAGTTCGGCGTTGATCAGACCATTGGAGATGATCCTGTCTGTGAAGCAGCGTCAAGTGTAGCCATGGTCGCCGTGCTAACATTCCATGCTGATTCAAACAGTAATATTTTAAATTTACTAAATTACCAAACAAATGTGTTATTTTGATTTATTAAAATCATCATGAATCGCGCATAATACGCTTCCGGTATCTCAAGAATGGTGCTGATCCACATACGCCTTCTTATCCATGATGATCAATTTTTCTCATCTATATGATAATATTTGCAACACACGGCGCTCATTTATTCTTGTACTATCCAAAACAAGTGTGCTATCACAACTGGGCGACCTTCTCCCGCCGTTGAACAGATAAATGTGATGTACGATGTTAAAAACTACAATCAGACTACGGAGGTCGTCACGTTGAGCACAAGCAGGTAAAATATACTCATATATATATATATATATTATATATACTAGCTTTATAGACATACATGGTTGTGAAAAACATTATATCTGTCAGTGGTATTGAGAAAACAATTTACTTGGAAGATTTCTGCCTGTATTCATTCATATATTCCCTCATTATTAATGGAAGATTCTCATACTTACTAAACGACCTTTAAAATTTTATGTCGTGTTCTGTACTTCTAAGGAAACAGTTTACGAATACCGGTGACTGCTATAAGGAGTTTTACAATATTTCCGATTAGCTCGATAAATATTTTTTATCTTTATTAAAAGTTATTTAAACACTAATGTAATGTTTTAACACAATTTTCTTCCACTATACTGCAAAATAATAATATAATTAAAGATGGAAGGTTATCTCGATGAATAGAATTTTCAAAGTTTCCACCCGCTGGCAAAAAAACGAAATATTTATTGAATTAAGAGAAACTATGTTAAGAAATTGAAATATTTAGTCACATTGTTAATACATTAAATTTACCCATTCAATGTCTAATGGTTCCACCAATATCCCACCATGTTGGTAACACTGCTTGAAATGTTGTGTCTGTACTGTAAGAACCCGGTTTCCTCGTCTTTGTCTTTGGGATATCTTCATTCATTCATATATATATGCTATTTAATAACGGCTTGAAATAATAAACCTTATTGGGTCGTATGAGAATCGTTTTGTGAGTTAAAGCGACAAATTGTGAGTGTTGACGTGAAAAATATTTTCTTCCAACAGGACAGAACCACATGTCACACGACGTTCAAGAATATCACAATATCAGAAAAATCCTTTGAAGAAAAGGTAAGATAAGAGAAGTCACAACACAGCGTTTATTCCAGTGCGGTTACGACAAATCGCATCTTAAAGAGGATAAGCGAACAATCCCTTGCCTTCAACAAAATATTGCATTCATCATTGTCAATTTAACAGGCAATGTATCTGAAAGTGAGCAGAAATTGAGTCTCAAACATAATTTCAACAGAACTCAGCGAAGAAGGGAATTGGAATTTCATAGTTTTATTAATGCAAGTGTAAAAAATTAAATTAGGTAATAAAAAATTATTTATTATTATATTTAATTTCAATTATGTTTCATTTAGTGCATTATATGTAATATCTTTATGAATGAAATGACTTTCAAATATTTTTATTGATTTAATAATAAACTGAAGCATTTGCGTTACTAAAATGTCAGGTATTACTGGTTAATTTATTTCAGGAAGACTTGTTACGTTGTATTACAAAAGATGGACTAATTCATTAGCATATGTATTCAATCAGTCCTATAAATGTTTCATTATTCGTATTTTATTTTTAGAATGAGGAATGTCAGGACTCTTCAAAACTTGGCTTTTCTACTCCACAACCGACCAAATTCAACCGTAGCTGCAACTTCTGCCACAAATACCGTGTCAAACTCTTCTGAATGGAAGGAAGCAAAGCCATACGAGAAAATGCCGGGACCTAAAGCTTATCCCATAGTAGGAAACGTCTGGAGATTCTTGCCTTACATAGGTATATTTTATTTTTTACAAAAAAAAAGAAGTGGAATGGATCAGCTACGATTGAACCTAACTATGAATGTTTCTACCATTAGTGTTTAGGCGTAGAACAAATAAATTCTATTACTAAGTTTAATAAAATTAATTTTTAATTTTTACTGATTGATTGTTATTTCTCGGAAATAGTTGGAAAAACAGCGATATGTCATAATTAAGTATTTTTATTGATGCATTTGGTATTCAAATTATATTAATTTTATCAAATGACCCAAAGTATCGATAATAAGGCTATCGAATATGAAAAATCTAGTTGTTAATAACCCAATTGAAAACACAACTGTGTCCATAAATTTATATGTATATAGTATCAATACTCTTACAAAACTTAAATCAATTAATATAAACACGAATAAAGCAATCAAACTTCTCATCTGCAGTTTTATAAGTTTCTGTTTAAACTCTTAGTTTTTTATAAGTTAAATATAAAATAAACTGTCACTTTTCTTTATCAACATATTATTGATACCATTTCATAGTACTAAGAATTCAGTGTGTTGCTCAAACATTTTTTTCGCTGCAGGTGAATATGGTAAACTTGAGTTTTCGGAAATGCAAAAAAGTTTATATAAACGCTATGGAAAAATATCAAAATTAGAGAAAGTTTTGGTACGAAACGACTGGGTCTTCCTTTTTGATCCTATTGATGTGGAAAAGGTATATAAGTGATGATACATTACGTACTGTAGTAATATAGCCATCATTTTATTTGAAAAATATATATATGCTGTATCAACTAGAAATTATGCAACTAAGCCTGAAAGCGTTATTGTTGCATTGGTGTTTATTCCTTAATAATTTTCTGTCGGTATGTGTATAATTCCACATTTTTAATTAATATGATATTTAAAAATCGAAGTAACACCATTATTTATAAATGTTTTAGAAAATTAATTCCTGTAAACTAATTCTGAAAACATGTTACTTACCATGTTATTCATATAAATACAGAGTACACAAATCGGCTTATAAATTAGGCATGATTTTATATTTCCAGATTGGCTACTTCGAATCATATTGGATATGAAAAAAAATAATTCCTGCCAATACAATGTATTACCCTAGCAATGGAATAACAGGCATAATTCGAACTATTGTATACAACGTAATCACTATGGGAAATTATTTTGTTTTATTCAGATAAAGTTGTCAGAAATCATTTTAGATTGATAAAAAATGTCCGAGAACATAACGTAGTATTACATTTTAGGTATTTCGCAACGAAGGAAAATGGCCAGAGCGACATGCGAACTTTTGTTTAACGTACTACAGAAATGTTTACCGGAAGGACGTTTTTAAAGCAGGAGGAGGATTGCTTACAGTGTAAGTTTAAAACTTATAATAAAATATTTTTCTGTTTTCTCGTGAAAAATGTAAGTTTTTCTGTTTATAATCGATTATGGAATAATTTTTTAATGACAATAACACTTTATTCAAGGGAAATTATAGTAAATGGTAATTTTTACCGGCGACGCGTAATTATATTACGTTTCCGGGATTTATAACACGTATTTCAAAGTTGTTAAGATAAAAATATTGCATTTAGTGTCAAATCCGCTCCGTCGATTAATTTATAAATCTTTATTTATTGAACGCCGGGTAATTTTTTGAATAAAAATTACCTGTATTAGTGAAAACAAACCAAATTTTTTAAAAATCACTGATGATAATGTTTCCTCAAGGCATGGATGAGTGCTAACGTCACTATGACCATAATACTTTCTACTCATTAATTCCTTCACTACGTACACTTTATGAATTGATTCAATTTGTTTTCTGTCTCCTCATTGCTGTGCTGAGGCAGCTGGTGTCTAGATTAGACCTTCAAATATAATTAACATTAGGGTTCGGTGTCTCATTACCGTGATAACGGTAGCTTATTCAAGACTCAACCACATCCTCTATTTGCGTCTCGTCTCAAACTGTCCTATTCTCCCCCATTTGCCATGTTTTTTAGGGAAATCTTGCGGCGTACGACAATGTCAGTCTTTATTAAGATTCGCCGCTAACAATATCTCTCAGGCGGCTTTCCAACTCGAAACGCTGAACCGTAACTTCATGGTACAATATATAATAATGAAGTCCAAATAGATAAAAAAAAACGCTACGATGCATAGGTTTCGCTAAAACCTATTTTTCAATGTGAATGGAGCATCGTTACCAGCCATTCGACCTCAATAAAAGCCAGATGCAATAAATATAAATAAATGATAGTTAATCTCACGGAAACACCTTCGCACGGAAAGATTATTATATTTCTTGCTCGATTCATTTCCAAATTATTAAATTATATACTAATATCAACGCTTTGAATTTTAGTCGTATAATATCCTGTTATATTTTGATATAAATAAATTGTAATTGTTCTGGATATGCCACTTGATTTGTAGAGTACTCAAATAAAAATTAACTTATTTATATAGACAAAAATATCGCGAGTAAAGCTAAAGTAATTATGTTATTCAACAACAGATTCACTTTTATTTAAAATATTAGGCACGGGGAAGCCTGGCAAAAGTTCCGAAGTAAAGTGAACCAGACAATGCTGCAGCCTCGAGCAGTTCTTCAGTATGTAGCTCCCATACAAGAAGTAGCGCAAAATTTTGTTTGCAGGTGAGTACAAATGCACTGGCTTTTCTTTACAATATCAAATCTAACAATGGGATGGGGTATACAATTTTATTATTTATATAGTATTGAAACTATGACAGCATTTTATAGTTCCAATATAATGGTTTCACATTGTATACCATAAGATGTGGCTTCTCCAAGACAAATGGTTTCAAAAAAACGAACTATTTGTCACGAGTTTCGACAACTAGGTGTTCTGTTAAAATCAAATAAGACTATCGTAGACTCATATTAATGACATTTATTTATTTTTATCAATCAGAGTTGTCCGTAACTTTTTTATTTGCTATATATGCTTAGGAAAATGAATTTTGTCCGTTTATTTTACCATTTATGGCAAAAGTCATGGTTAAAATCATTCATGGAGACTATGGATTCCTCACTGAGATTATGCTGAGATGACTATTTAACAACTTCCTACTTTCTAATTACACATATTTACAGCTCCAGATATGCCATCTTACACGAGGAGTCTTACTAGAATAATGGATACGATCATTCCTAAAATATGATTTACTGTGGTTTAACTGACGTTTACTGTAAATTACTTAATAATAACTATTTTTATTTCTCAAATTAGAATATCTGTCATATATTCATTGTATTTAGTGGATGCTTCACTGGGGTTCTCAAGTTTCCTTTCCTCAGATGAGTTGCGAATATTGTTTCTAACATTAATTTTCGCGTATTAAAAATGTTTCTTAGTTATTTCATAGGTTTCTTCTGTTAGCATACAATATAAAAGTGAAAGAAAAATTCATAGTGTGGTATAAAGTGTTCAATGTCACAAATAATGGTCGAAATCAGGACGGTATAATTAATCTCTGAAGACAGTTTAATTAAAGGTACATTTCCTTCAAATATTTTAACAGGGAAACTTGAAAATTTTCAGGTTTGGATTTTTAGAAAGCCCTATATTTCTAGACTTAATAAAATTTTAAAAACTCATATAAAGACAGAATTTCTCTTATATTTAACACTTAATGACTATGATATTCTGCAATAACGTAAAACAGTGGATCAACACTTTACGACAATAATATCTTCAATTATGAGTTGTAATGTAAATTACGGACGGAAATATAGCAATAAATATTTATTCTCGAATTATTATTCTAACTTCAGGATGAATGCTATTCGAGACGACAAAGGAGAAATGCCTCATGATTTTATTAACGAACTTTTCAAATGGAGCTTCGAATGTAAGTAACACTGAATATTTAGTTGACGAGATAACAATAAAACCATCCAGTACTAATTTTCAGATTCTTAGATTGTGTTTTAAATCTAATCAATTGGAAACGCAGTTGTGGGATTAGTTAGATTAGATTCAAAACAATATATATTTTAATATATTGAAAATTGGAATGCATTTTCTGCATGTATCTCGTGATTAGAAAAGGGAATGCAGTAAAATTTAATTCCTTCATTTGACAAACGTGATAAGAATTTCTTTCATATAATAAAAATTTTAGTAACGTTTACCACATAAATAAGCAACAATATAGTTTCAAATAGAATCAAATGAAAAAAAATTGAGGGTAACTTTTTAATGACAGCCGTTCGTGAATATTGATATTTATTAAAGAGTTCGTAAAAGTCTCTTTTATTTTTATAATTCAACTTTTTTTAAAGTTAGCAGCAGTATGTAATTATAGTTTAAAGTTTTGAATTTTAAATTTTGTTTTATTTAAATAATTTCCGTCAAGCCAAAAGTCAAAGAGGTGCCATACATCCTATTTTCCCAAATAAATCTAAACTGTTATAAGACAACTGGTATGTGAATTTTATTAATTATTATAGTTTATTATAATTTTCGAGTTATAATGAGATATGTATTATCTGAAGCCATCGCCCTTGTGGCTCTGGATTCCCGCTTGGGCTGCCTTGCACCTGACCTCAGTGCTGATTCCGACGCTCAGCGATCCATCGACGCGGTGCAGGAGATGTTCGATACTATGCTTCGTCTCAACTTCGGGGCATCTCCATGGCGGTATATCAGCACTCCCACATGGAGGAAGTTTGTACGCTCTCAAGATCACTTCTACGAGTACGTATGTTCAGGTCTCACATCATAGATTCCGGACAAAGGGAAAGGTTTTGCGTGTGTAAACACAGGTTCAAATTCAATAGATGTTAATGAACAACCTCTGGGACTCACAACCACAGTTTTAAGAAAGGCTACCGGAACTGCAGCTCAACTGTATTTCTGTTTGTGTAACAACGCACACTTGAACGATTGCAATACAATAATAATTTAGTGATTAGTATTTGTAGAACGCTTGTTACATCTTAAATATTTAAGTGATCTGATCGAAAGTGCCTCTAGATGTCGCCCGAGCATCTAAAAAACTTCCCGGATGGCCTATGGTCTTAGAAATACGAGAGATTGTTCAAAAAATAATAATATTTGAGAATTAAAAGAAATTATGATGTTCTTAAGTGGCTCGTCATACCAAATGTGTAAATACGTAGCCGGAATTAGCCCACCGATGTCCGTAGCTTTCAATGTAGTGAGCATCAAACCGCAAATTCATGACGTCATTGTAGTTCTTTGACAGCTGACAATAATACAAAACTTTATATATCAGCGTTTCTAATAGCATTGAACATGTCGAGTTTTGTGCCTAAAAACTGCGATTTGCGGACTTAATTGATTTTCTGTTACAATTTAAAGAAGTCTGCTGAAGAATCGCATCAAATGCTTGTCGACGCTGACGGTGAGCACGCGCTTAGAAATTCAAGGTGCATTTAGCGGCTCAAGAAATACAAAAGTCACGCTTCTGACGCAAGAAATGAAGAAGGCGGAACACCGCTGAAAAGGTTTGAAGTTTGAAGACAAGTATTTTTGGATGAGCATGACGCTCAAACCCAGCAAGAACTCACGGATCAATGAAATGTAACACGATGAGACGTCTCAAAACGTTTGAAAGGCTTGGTATAGGAAAGCATAACTATCGAAAAACCACTTGCAAAATTCTGCTCGCCAGGTATAAAAGAAAGTAGTTTCTCCATAGAATTGTGACATATGATAAAAATATTTTTTTCGAGAATTATAAGTGTGAGTGATCATGGGTAACTTCAGACGAACCACCAACATCGATTCCAAGGTCCAATCGCTATAAAAACGATTGAATACTCTATATTTGGTGGGATCATAAGGGTCTGATCTGTTACGAGCTTCTACAACCAGGCGAAACCGTTAATTCTGAACGTTTCCGACAACAATTAATCGATTTTAATCAAGAACTGCTATATCAAGAAAGGGTTACACAAACTGAGTTTCCTTCCCGATAATGCAATTTCACACACAGCAAAACCGATCATGGAAAATATTGAGACGATCACTCCAATTTTTAAACTAGAGGTAAAGTAATCAATTAATGCGACGATTCCATTATTCATAAAATAAAATAAATCTATGCAAATCTATAATAAAATCAATGGTTAAAAATGCGTTCAAGACCAGACTATTGTCAAAAGAGAATATGAAGAAACGTTTGTTAAAGGAAGATGGTAAAACGTAGCTAAGGACCAATGAAGGCTAACAACCGATGGAGAATGGTATTGAACAATGAATCACAAAACCCGTACAAAGGCTTTGGTAAGAATACTGCAATGGCTTGGGCCTTTGTTTAAATGGACGGTAGTAGGTTCACGAATGAATGTCTACCAGGAGCAGGAAGACAGACTGGATAACAAGAATTGAACTGACTGGAGAATGCAGGAAATCCCTGAGAGAGTCAACATTGAATAAGGAAAGCAAACAAGGATAAATTTTTGAAAGAGGCTCAGGTTTCCTGAGGGCCATTGAACACAGTAACTAATAAATAACTGAACATCTTTACTACTTCTTAACTTTAAGGCATTTTATTTTTTCAGCTTAACACGATATTCAGTCAGAAGAAATTCTACAAATAAAAGCTCATCCAAAACATAATTTGGAAGATTAGAATATGACCTTCAAGTATGTGACTAAATAAATTACAAGAAAAGGAGAGCTACTCGGAGTAATTATGATGGCTCAGTAGGTCATAGGACTGAGTCTCGGCTCTCGTAATTCTTACATTACAATATTATAATTTTTTTATATTTCATCTCTATTCTTTTTACTGATCAGTAGTGTATCTAACTAAATAAAGACAGCTTTCCGTAACGTTTCTTAATTAACATACTAATATGACTCATGTATTAATTTAAATTTGTTTATAAAATGGTTTTGAAGCTGAGGACACTCCAAGGCACAAAGGAAAGGGAACAGATGGGGTTACGGTCACAGCCTTGACTCAGTAAGGTCAAAGGTGCGACAGTGATTGTCAGAAGACTCTGCAGCCTCACTGTGGCCTATGATTAGTTAACTCAATAATTATCAAACTGTATTATAAATAGTGTTGACAAAATAATTTTCGTTGTTGCAGTATGTTAATAACTATTAGCAATAAGTAATTGTTTATAAATTGTTGATGACGCTGAATAAGCAATATCATTTCTAAATAATCTTGTACTTCATTCCTAATTGTAACATTTTAAAAACCATTCGTAATTGTTCAATGACATACATATTTCTACAGAATCTCCATACGGCGTATAAACGAGGCCATAGACCGTATTAAGTCTCGTCCCCCTCAGGATATCAAAGACGTCAGTGTACTAGAAAAACTTCTTCTGAATAACGACGATCCAATGGTTGCTTGCGTCATGGCCTTGGACATGATGTTAGCTGGAATCGACACGGTATGATCTTCCTCAATTAATAATAACTTGTAAATAATTAAAACTTGGAAACACAACAGGACATGCTACACATATGTAAAGAAATAATCTTACCATGGCTCTGGAAGCTCCTTGGGAATTGTTTATAATTCTTAAAAGTAATTACGCCCAGGTAGTTTCATTTTATTTAAGTGATGAGACGAAATATATTTGAATTTGTTTTCATTGTTTCGATATTGTATTTATTTTACGACTCTCGTATTTAGTTTCACCATTATATCATAGGCATTTGAAAACAAAAATTAGTATATTTAAAAAATATGGTCAGACTGACAAAAAGTATATTACTTTGATCTCATACCGTTTATACCATTTAAAGCAAACGCGATAAACTTTAATTTATGTTAATAACATCATAGAAACAATAATGTCTCAAGGGTCCAGGACGTAGATGCGGTTCTTTATTGTATAAGATGTTTTTACAAATCCTCAAATATTTTATTAAATATTTCAGACTTCATACACAGTAGCTGCTATAATGTACCTGTTGTCAAAGAACCCTGACAAGCAGTGGAAACTTTATGAAGAACTAAAAAATCAACTGCCTGAAAAGGCACAGCCTATTACATCAAAAGATATTGAAAATATGAAATATTTAAGAGCGTGTATAAAGGAAACAATTAGGTAAGAAGACTTCTCATCTCTATTTATAAATCAGAATGTATTTATATAATTTAAGATTAGGAATAAATTATGTACGGAGCTAGTACCAGAAAAAATAATTGCAATTGAATAAAAATAGTGCCACTTTTATACTACAGCAAATAAATAAACTATTTGAAACTATTTTAGAATGAAGCCAGTCGCTATTGGAAATTTAAGACGTATACAAAGCGATGATATGGTGCTGGGAAATTACAGGATACCGAAAGGTGTAAGTAATAACATTTTTTTAAAGACTGGTACACTGTATTACAATAATTTATTCAGGTATAAAATATTAATATTTAATAATGTTTTGAAGTATTAATAATTCACACAGTAAACTTTCTTCCAGTTTCGTAATATTATCTTCAAGATGAATACTAATATTTATTTTCAAATCAAATAATATAAACTATAGTAAACAACAAAACATCTTAATAGAATTTTAATTTATAATTCTACATTATAGAACCAATGATGGACCACTATATATATATATATAGTCTTAAGACTGGTCTGATACAACCCACCGTGCAAGCCTATCTTGCGCAAGTCTTATCATTTCCGCATAACCACCACATCCCACATCTTCCCTTATCTACTTAGCGTATTCCACCCATGGCCTCCCTCTTCATCTCTTACCGTACACACATCTAATGCTAATTTTACAAGACCCTCCTGTTTCAAAACGTGAACTATTAATCTATCCCTTCTCATAGTCAACTTCCTCCATATTGTTCGCTCTTCCCCTATTCTGTTTAGAATTTCCACGTTACTTACCCTATCCACCTATTTGATTTTTAGCATTCGCCTATATCACCACATTTCAGAGGCTCCTATTCTTTTCCTTCCCGCAGCTCCTCTTGTCCATATAACGTCACACTGCATACGAACATTTTTAGAAACGATTTTTTAATATTCACACTTGTATTACCCGTAAGTAAATTTCTATTTTTCGTGAAAGTCTTCCTTGCCTGTGCTATCATTTTCTTTATGTCTGCTATGTTTCTACTATCCATAGTTTTTACGCTTCCCAAGTAGCAGAATTCGTCAATTTCCGTCAAAATATTCATTCCCAATATATAACAGCAATTGTTATTCCACTGTTTTGAAAACTACATTCCATTACCTTTATTTAACCTCTATTCATGTCATTGTATTCATGATTCCCCTAATACCACAATATCATCGGAAAAGCGTAGGAATTTTATTTATTCTCCTTTCAGTATGATTCATTTCCCATATTCGGTTTTAACTTACTTATATATATGTATTAAACATAAAGGAAAAGTATATTTAAACAAGTGAAAAGTGTTTCAAAACGTGAACTATTAATCTATCCCTTCTCATAGTCAACTTCCTCCATATTGTTCGCTCTTCCCCTATTCTGTTTCGAATTTCCACGTTACTTACCCTATCCACCTATTTGATTTTTAGCATTCGCCTATATCACCACATTTCAGAGGCTTCTATTCTTTTCCTTCCCGCAGCTCCTCTTGTCCATATAACGTCACACTGCATACGAACATTTTTAGCAACGATTTCCTAACATTCACACTTATATTACCCGTAAATAAATTTCTATTTTTCGTGAAAGTCTTCCTTGTCTGTGCTATCATTTTCTTTATGTCTGCTATGCTTCTTCTATCCCTAGTTTTTAAGCTTCCCAAGTAGCAGAATTCGTCAATTTCCGTCAAAATATTCATTCCCAATATATAACACCCATTGTTATTCTACTTTTTAGAAAACTACATTCCATTAACTTGATTTAACCTCTATTCATGTCATTTATTCTGATTCCCCTAATACTACAATATCATCGGAAAAGCGTAGAATTTTTTTTCTTCTCCTTGCAGTATGATTCATTTTCCATATTCCGTTTTAACTTACTTATATATATGTATAAAACATAAACGAAAAGTATATTTAAACAAGTGAAAAGTGTTTCAAAACGTGAACTATTAATCTATCCCTTCTCATGGTCAACTTCCTCCATATTGTTCGCTCTTCCCCTATTCTGTTTAGAATTTCCTCGTTACTTACCCTATCCACCCATTTGATTTTTAGCATTCGCCTATATCACCACATTTCAGAGGCTCCTATTCTTTTCCTTCCCGCAGCTCCTCTTGTCCATATAACGTCACACTGCATACGAACATTTTTAGAAACGATTTCCTAATATTCACACTTGTATTACCCGTAAGTAAATTTCTATTTTTCGTGAAAGTCTTCCTTGCCTGTGCTATCCTTTTTTTTTATGTCTGCTATGTTTCTACTATCCATAGTTTTTACGCTTCCCAAGTAGCAGAATTCCTCAATTTCCGTCAAAATATCCATTCCCAATATATAACACCCATTGTTATTCTACTTTTTAGAAAACTACATTCCATTAACTTGATTTAACCTCTATTCATGTCATTTATTCTGATTCCCCTAATACCACAATATCATCGGAAAAGCGTAGGAATTTTATTTATTCTCCTTTCAGTATGATTCATTTCCCATATTCGGTTTTAACTTACTTATATATATGTATTAAACATAAAGGAAAAGTATATTTAAACAAGTGAAAAGTGTTTCAAAACGTGAACTATTAATCTATCCCTTCTCATAGTCAACTTCCTCCATATTGTTCGCTCTTCCCCTATTCTGTTTAGAATTTCCACGTTACTTACCCTATCCACCTATTTGATTTTTAGCATTCGCCTATATCACCACATTTCAGAGGCTCCTATTCTTTTCCTTCCCGCAGCTCCTCTTGTCCATATAACGTCACACTGCATACGAACATTTTTAGAAACGATTTTTTAATATTCACACTTGTATTACCCGTAAGTAAATTTCTATTTTTCGTGAAAGTCTTCCTTGCCTCTGCTATCCTTTTCTTTATGCCTGCTATGTTTCTACTATCCATAGTTTTTACGCTTCCCAAGTAGCAGAATTCCTCAATTTCCGTCAAAATATCCATTCCCAATATATAACACCCATTGTTATTCTACTTTTTAGAAAACTACATTCCATTAACTTGATTTAACCTCTATTCATGTCATTTATTCTGATTCCCCTAATACCACAATATCATCGGAAAAGCGTAGAATTTTTTTTCTTCTCCTTGAAGTATGATTCATTTTCCATATTCCGTTTTAACTTACTTATATATATGTATAAAACATAAACGAAAAGTATATTTAAACAAGCGAAAAGTGTTGCGGAGGTAAAGGATCAAGCATTCTGATTGACCGTATTTTAAATTTATTTCACACCTATTCCAGGCTGACGTCATTATTGGAAGTTTACTGATGAATAATTTGGAAGAAAACTTCCCTCAGGCTGATCGTTTCCGGCCTGAGAGATGGCTCAAGGGCCCCGACGGCAAGACGGAAGCCCAGAACACGCACCCTTTCGTTTACATGCCCTTCGGATTCGGCGCCAGGATGTGCATCGGCAAAAGATTCGCTGAGCTGGAAATAGAGACCCTTATTGCTAAGGTTCGTTATTCTCTTTATATTTACGACTTATTAATATACAAGTTTCAGTGTTGTCTTGAAAATCCTATTTGTTTTCTAATAACGTTTAGTATTGGAAGGTGTGTTTGCAATAATAATTCAAAGATACCTAAAGAAATAATTAGGGTATTTATTTACATGGAAACGCAAACTAATTCACAATATCTACAACATTTTGGAATATATTGGGTTTTAGGATGAGCAGTGCGATATCCTAAGTATTTGGTTAAACCGTGGACGAAATATTGAGAAGCTTGACAGCTTACCTTCGTCAACACACACCAGAACGCTTTTCTCATCGTCGCACTAGATTAAAATCCTCCGTATTCATCAACTGGAGAGACCAGAATGATCTTCATTACCGTCTCCTTCAACTACAGAGACGGGAATAACGGTTCCTCACAAAATCACCGCTGTGAGAAATATCGAACTTTTCAGTCTATTTTCTGTAAACCACTAAATTACATTTGTTGAGGTAATCAAGTAGTCTTCAAACGTTTCATGTTCCCCATATTCCTAGTTTCCCACACGAATGTAGTGCGGGAAACTCCAGATCAATCCCGTACGTGTCAAAATAGAATCCCTGTGAATTAGAGGCAACATCAGTTCTCGACTTACTGGCGCCTTGTCCAGCTCCCAATCTTCGCTAACTTTAAACTTATGAGTATTCGAAGAAAATGTAGCTAACAAGATTTGTAAATAAATTTATGATTGCACTGTTTCCTTGGCTATGGACATTTTGTCTTTGTGTCCTGCTCCTTCTATTATCAGATCAACTCAACGTTTCTCATATTAATATTTTGCAGTTTTTTTAATTGTAATTGTTAATTTAGCACAACAGCACACGGATATTAAATTATTATTTGCTCTTTACGGCTACTGAAGACATCTACTAACTGGATGTCTGAAAGTCTTCTAGGTAATATTACAAAGTTTTTAATATCGCTTAAGCAGATTCTGACGTAAAAATATTTTGAGGATTAAAATGTTCTAAATATAGAAACGATTTTCTTATACATGGAGAATAAACTATCTTATCTTACGCTTGGATGGACGACCAGTTGAAGGGTTAAATGTATAGCTCTATCTCCATTTCAGTATTAAATTTTCGGACGTATATAATTTTATTAATTCATAAACTGAATTGTTATAGTCTAGGTAATGTAGTGCGTAGTGATCAGTGTCATGTCATAGTGGTTGTAATCTGGGCATATTTTTTATCATCCATAAACTTGTTCCACCACGGAAATTTCAGAATGTGTTCTATATCAAAGTGTAAAAGTCGCCTCAGAGTTCTGTCGAGCCAACAATACAATATTAGGAACATTCTTTTTAATAAATTTCATGTAATTGTCTGTTTTAATTTTATTTTAAAACTAGTTTTACTATAACTAATATTATTTAGACGATAGCGGAACGAGAGGACAACGTTTCATTAATGCCGTTTTAATTAATCTAAACTTTTAAATGAAAACTTTACCTCCTTATAAAGAACCTTGTTGAGCGTATTACGTCGTTTGCCTTACATCTGAACCGAATCCCCAAGGTTCTGTAAACATTGAAGCCATATAAACGTATCCAAACAGTTCTCATGCAAAATAAAAGAGTAAGCTCACTTGTAGGATATTGGTACCGAAAACGTTTCCAGCTTTATCTATTAGTAATGCTAAAATATTTACTGTGCTGATGTATAATATATTGAAGAAAACTCTATATAAATCAGATGAAAATGATATATGTTTGCAATGATCGTTGCTGATTTCTCATCAACCAGCTCCATCCTATAACTAATTTATTATCATTTAGAAGTACCCAAATTATATTGGCCTCGTTGAGTTTTTTAAAACTTTATTATCAACAACCTTTTCTTTTTTTCCAGATATTCCGCCACTTTCAGGTCGAATATAATTATGGTAAAGCGACATGGAAATCGACAGTGCTTTACACCATAGCGGATCCACTTCGGTTCAGGATTATCGAAAGACCTGAATAAAATCAGATAGCGTAAATTAAGTGAACTATTGCTATCAAGAAGCTTTAATAACTAATAATATTATGTTTGGACATGATATCAGCTGATTACAACACGCTGTTAGGCCACAACAACATAGTTTTGTAGGAAACAGTTACTTTAAGAATTTTTCACGGCATTATTTTTACTATACGTACATAGGACTTAAAAGACAAGTGCTGATTCATCTTTATTCATAAAAAAATTATGCTGATTAGTGAAAATGATTTACATTGACTATGTCCAGTTTTGCTAGAAAGACTGAACCTTAATCAAGGTCTGATGGGTTCGGCTTTATCAAAGTGATAACTGTTATCGGAGCTGTGCATAACTTAAAAAGTGTTTACAACAGCGTTAGGTTATGGAATTATACAGCTTAGGGTATTTATGTCCCAATTTCGGTATTTGGTCAACATATTTTTTAATAAAAATATTAAAAACTTTGCCCCCGGGCTGTAGTTTACGGATCATATCCGGCGATTCACCAGGAAGGGATGCAGGGAAAACCCTAGTTCAAGCTATTGGTCCCTGGCACGACATTTTTCTCTTGGATAAAGAGGTTGCATGAGGGTGATCCTGAAACAGGCAACTCCCCTTTACAGCATACGAGGAGAATTGAAACGACATAAATATAAATATACTCTTAAGTAATGATACCCTAGTCGAGTTATTTAGATATGAATTAAATCTATCTTAGACTGTACATCGTAAAAGTAAAATCATGGAACTGTTTAAATTTTACCGGGATTCAAAAGCAAGGTTTTTGGTTTGATAGTAAAAATAAGTCGAAACCACTCGATTTGACAGCTTATGTAATAACAACCAATTTTTACTTTCCATTTTATGCCACAATTCCATCGTGCTTAAATGAGTAACTGATCCTATTACTTAATTGAAATAAAAGTGATACTTGCCGATATACAGAGGCTTCATTGAACCATTTAATTACAGAAAAATAGAGTAAAATATTATTCAGTTCATTTGAATAAAATAACGTTAACGTGACATCATACAGAATTTATTAGTATTTTATTGGCATCATCCTTCAATTTTGTAACTGTTACATATAGACGAAACTTTTGTGAATATATTAAATATATTTTTATTTTGCTTGTTGAAATACTAGCTGTAGATTTTATTACAAAAACATCAAATTTATTCAATTCTAATTGGCTCTTTTTAATTTTACCAGTTAAAATATACAAAAGAAGGTAATATATTTCCAAGTTCATTTTATGTAGTTATTTTTTCTCTCTACATTTATGTGTGAATTTCAGTCTTACATAAATATGTTTCATAGGTATAGTGTATCGTATGGTTTTGTTTATTGCTTTTAATACATGTACATATGTTAAATTTATGTATCTTATCAATGTACTTGTTAACTATGTATATTTGTTAACTTCTTATATCTCATTCGGAAGAAAGACAAGAATCCTACAACTGAGCTAATCCAACTCGACGTTCAAGGACCGATTCAAAATCCTTCCATTCCTGTAATCCTAAGCCAGACTCACATACAATTTACTAATTACATTCATCACAACCTAATTGTAGGAATTTTGTGAAGAATAGATATTGCGTAAATTGATCAAATGTGCATGGAATTCAAGTCAAAATAAATTCGGTTATAGTGAATGTGATTAGCAAATTTTTGGTGAGCCTCGCTTAAGTTTACTGAAATAGAGGGATGTTGAATCGGTCTTTGGACGTCTACTCGTCAGTGGTTGAATCCCCGCCTGGAAAACGGGAGGTCCGGGGTTCGAGTTCCTAGTCCGTCGTCATTTTTCCATTCTTGTATTTTTTCCAAATTAGCTATACACTCCTACTTGAGCTTCAGTTGGAGCATTTCTACTTCCTTTGACTTGTCATATTTCCTCAATGGATGATTAATGGAACCAAGGAATAAATCAAACCAAATCCAGTTCACTGGATATGTTGTCCAAGAAATGCACCTTAATATCTGTAATTTGAAGACCATTGGTTAAAATAATCGTTAACTTTCCTTGGTCATACCATTGTTTAAAATCAGATGTCGGTTACAATGCATATATTTTAACCAAATAATTGAATAAATTACAGAATAAAACTATAAAAATATATTGTCCAAATTTTGATTACCATAACATTATGAATAAGATTTATCCGTGCCGCGAGGCCCTGAATTGTCCTGTATGAACAATACTCGTCAACAGTTTATCAGTAAATGACGTTCATTTGTGGTCCAGGAGGGGAATGCGTTGTTATTTTCCCACTCCTGCCGTCATGTCATAACTGCGGAGTCACTGTGTTGGCGCGGCCTTCTACAGCTGTTGAGCAGATAAATTTGTCCTTGTGCGGTATTAGAAGCTACAATCATACAGAGGTCGTCACGTTGGCAAAAGCACGTAGGTAGAAGACATTCATATACATCTATTATTTTCAATAAGCTTATCTGACTGTTGCTGTAAGAAAGCTTAGAACTGTCACTGGTATTCAAAATTTATTTTACTCAAACAATATTTGACATACAGTTGGTCGTATTCATCTGTGTCTTATGTCGTGTCTAATTTACAACTCAGTGAATAATTGATGGAAAGTTGCCAAGTAAAATTAATTATTTCCGAATACTAGTGACAGCTGTCAGTTGTTTTCACAACAACATTTACGACTATTTCCGTAGAAATTAATTCTTTATAAGAAAGACAAGAATGGGAAAATGTCAACCGGACCAGGGAACTCTATATGCTTTACTGGGTTTCAATTGAAACATGTCCACTTCCTTAGTCTAGATTAATACTTTATTTGAAATGTTATCCCCAAAAAAGGCTAGTACGTACAGACTTAAGTAATTTTTGGGAGTAAAAATCGTTCCTCTAACTTTGTATACTATCAAAACTTTCGTATTTTTATTGACGTGTGTAATTTAGCTCTAGATTATTTTTACTAAAATCGAATCTCAACGAATATCAATTTCTGACATAACAGTGCCCACTTTCAATTTGGAATATTTATTTTAAAACCCATATGGAATTTGATTAATACCCCTGTAAAATATGCTGTACTTTTTTACTGTACTAAAATGAAAACAATATTTGCCTTCTGTCATCTATTATGTTTTCATGTACAAATTTTACATTGTTTTTGACTTTCATTCAATAACTGCTAACATTAATTGAAGTTTACTCACCATTAGTAACGGGAGGGATATTTTGATGGAAGGTATGGATTCCGCTACTTGGGAAGCGTAGTAACTAGGGATGGTAGAAGTATAGTAGACATAAAGAGGCAAGAAAGGCTTCCGCAAAAAAGAGGAATTTACTTGCGGGTAATATAAGTGTGAATATTAGGAAATCGTTGCTAAAAATGTTGGTATGGAGTGTGGCGTTATATGGCTGCGAAACGTTGACGTTGACAATCAGATGGGTGGATAGAATCACGAACGAGGAAGTTATAAGCAGAATAACGGAAGATGTGAACTATATGGAGGACGTTGACCAAGAGAAGAGATAGATTGATAGGCCACGTTTCTAGACATGAGGATCTTGTAAAATTAGCATCAGAGGTAAAGGTGTGGGGTAAGAACGCTAAGTATATTAAGGAGGATGTAGTAGTTATGAAGAAATGAAAAGGCTTGCACAAGATACGTTTGCATGGAGGGTTGCAACAGACCAGTTTTAGGACTGAATACCACAAGATGTATTTATTTATCAACGTTTCTAAACAAGCCTTCATATTTTCATTCAACTATACGACATGATTGAACACTTGCTAAAAAAAAGATTGAAGTTACTGTACGAAAATGACGGTTTCAGCTCTTAAAACCTCACTGATAATTAACTAAACTAAACAAACTAAAATTCTCGTCTCGGAGAGACAAAAAAGCCAAAGTCGGGATGGAAAAACAAAATTTTCTGTACTGTTTTCGGACAATGGAAGGTTTCAACGTATTATTATTTATTTGACGTACATTATATTTAAAGCAAATAAATTTCAGTTAGAAAAGCTCTCGGGTTTCCAATCGGGTGGCATTAAACATACATGACGTTTCGTCGCCATCTTCAAGTGCAGCATTTTCATTATCCCCTGTTTATTAAGAAGAAAATAGATCTCATTTTAGAATTAGTATTTAATTTATTCTCGAATTATTTTCATGTTGCTTGTGAATCTGGAATTACATTACTTAAAGTTATCCAAAAATCATATACGCATTATATTAAATAATACGAAAAATATATTACATTATTAAATCTTGACATGAAGTAATAATTACACTTTAGAAAATCTGAGGATGAAAAGTTTGGGTACTACTGTATCAGCTTACAGAGTAATTATTAATAACCATTTACGTAATGTGAAATTGGCTACATATTAAGTATTAATGTACAGCAAATTTTTAACGTTATTCTTTTTAATTTTATCATTTGCCTCGTTATATTTTTATATAAATCATTTTGTTGCCAAGTTCACAGAAAACTCTCTACTTGTCATATCCATATTTTTTAATAAGTATTAAAGTATGGAATGAATAGAATTAAAAGTCAAATAATCAGTATTCCATAAACCTTACAATCAAAACATTGTTTTAGTGTGATGGTCGTGCTATCAGATGTTTATCACAAATATCTAGAGATAAGTGAGAAACAAGCAGCATTTGAGATAATTTATCAGTATTTACCAAACGGAACGATTTTTCGTATTCAACAGTCAGAGAGGCGAAAAATAAAATACACATGGATTAAATTTATTGTTGAACCATTTTAATCAGTTTCAATGTCTCCTACAAATCTGTAAGTTGCATAGTAATATTTATACAATCATTTATGAGTTACCAAAAATATCGTTGGGTTTACCAGAATAATCGTCGAACGGCATTCAATGTTGGTTAATTTACCTGGTGTTGTGCGGTATGAGGCAGAGATTGAGTCTAAACACAGTCATCGAAAGAAGCAGGGAATTTCATTATAAAATTTTCTGTATATAAATGTGACAAATTGTTAAAATATATAATAAGGAATTTTTAGTTATTATAAGCCGTTTTAACTCTTTTTGTTTTAAAGAGTTATTTGCTGACGCTATATAAACACTATATTTACTGTAAAAGTTTTTTTTGTAATAATGAAGTGATGTGTTCGAAACAAATAATCGAGGGCATTGATGGTAAAATTATTTTTAAGCTGCACTCAATATATCATAATTGGAAATTTGTTGAGTTTTAAATGCTGAAAAAAAATTCATAACATTATTTTATCACCCAACTCAGATAAATGTTTCATTATTATTGTTTTTTTATCAGAATGAGGAATGCCAGGGCTCTTCAGAACTTCGCCTTTCTGCTCCAAGGCCGATCAAATTCGACAGTAGCCGCTCATTCAGGCACAAATTTTACATCTAACTCTGCAGAATGGAAGGAAGCAAAACCATACGAGGAAATGCCGGGACCTAAAGCTTTTCCTGTCGTAGGAAACTTCTGGAGGTTTATTCCTTTCATAGGTATACTTTAGCTTAATACTTGAAATTGGATTTGATTAAATTAATTTGACTTCACGGAGGAGAATTAAACCAAACGAACTATGAATGGGTAATTAGAAAGAATTTACGTTTTAGCATCACTTTTTGTGCTAGACCATTTTTCATGCTTACAAGTTCACGAGATTAAAACTGGTACTTGCAAATCATTCGCTACGTTGTTTTTATTTTTAATTGAATATACTTGCACAAATATTATGAGCTCAAGGAAATAAAATCCATTCAATTACTAAATAAAGAATTGAAGTTTCTCTTAGTCGAGATTTATTGTTATTTTTCGATATAACTAAGGTATGACCAATACGAGAATTGTCATTTTTTGAATATGGTCTATTAACTTTGTATGCCATTGCTATTTATTTAAGACAAAACAAATTTGTATTCCAAGAATGGATCATTTAATTTATGAATCTGGATCCTTTAGCAAAGATATATTTTTTAAATTTCTACTCTGTATCTGTTCTTTTGCAAGAGAGAGTGTTTGAAAGTGTTTCGTTAACTTAATAAATACATCGTAAATATTCTGAATGCATTTTAAAGGCATAATACAACATTATGTTTATAAATTAATTTAAGGTATTATCCTTATTCTTAAAAAATTTAAACGGATTAAAATTATAATAATTTCCCGGTTTGTTCGTCATAACAATTAAATATTAGTCTTTTGTTTATTAAGTTGAGTATAAAAGTATTTCTTTCTTGTATTTATATAATATTAAATTCATTTCATTATTTTAAGAATTGTATGTGACAATTATTTCGTTTTACTGCAGGTGAATTTGGTAAACTTGAGTTTTCGGAAATGCAGAGGAGTGTATATGAGCGCTATGGAAAGATATCAAAATTGGACAAAATTTTTATACGAAATGACTGGGTCTTTCTTTTTGACCCGGTTGATATTGAAAAGGTATATTAACTATGTTATATAGCTTGTAGTAAAGTAAGCTAACCATGATTAAAAAAAACTATAGATACCATCCGAGTATAAATTTATAAGAATAACACTACTATATCATTGGCGATTACTCCTCATTAGTTTCCTGAAAGTATAAGTATAATTTTACCTTTTTAATTTCTTATGAAAATTATGAAATTATCAACACGATTTTGTTTAGAAATTTTATAGATATTTGACATGTAAAATATATTGAGAAAAATATTAGTTAATAACTTCATACAAATAATTACAGAGTGTATTTCTCGTTAGAAAAATTTGGTACCTTGAATGCAATAAGCAATAAATGTTTGGTTCTGGAGGTTAATTAGACTCTTATTGGTTGTAAAATAAAATAGCTCCTGCCATTTCATTATATTAATAAATACATTTTTCCAGTAAAGTTTCTTAGTTGGAACATACAATTGGCTTCCTTTTTTTCACATTTGAAAGATGTGACATTCCATAACAATGATTCCAAAAATATATAACGTTTAAATGTTTAACTAAGCCAATAATTTGCTCCGTTGGTTGATATGTTTGAGGCTAATCACTTGAAGACACGTGCACAAAGGTTTTATGTAAATTACTGAATTAACGTCTAAACTAAATGTATTAAAATTATCGTAGTTTTGTGAAAAACGTAAGATCGACAGACGAGGTTATATTAAATTTATTTTTAGTAGAAAAATCATTAATTAATTCTGTAAATATTGCATGATAAAATACTATTTATAAACCGCGCAGTTGCAGTTATTTCAAAACATGCCAATAAAATAATTTTATTTTTTGTAAACAATTAGCCACATACATAAAAATTATGAACGAATTAATTTCTTGTCTCTGTTGTTTTCCGCTATCTTGAATGTATCTGTGATGTCAATCACAGTAATCAATTTGCGAAGGATTCACTGAAAATTTTGAAACTTTTTAATAAATGGTTTTAAAAAAAGAATAAATTAACTCCCACTGCTTTATTATGTTAGTTACCTCATTATTATTGGTATCCGAACTCCATTGAAGGTTACAGTAACCATTTTTCTAAAGAAAGAAATTGTTAGCAAATAACGCGTAGTTATTAACTTTCAGGTATTTCGCAACGAAGGAAAATGGCCAGAACGACATGGAAATTTTAGTCTAACCTACTACAGGACTGTTTACCGGAAGGATGTTTATAAAAGTGGAGGGGGATTGCTTACAGTGTAAGTTAAGAATTAAAAATAAAATTGTATCTTCAAAGAATATAAAAAGCATTGACTGATAATGAATTTTACAATAATTTGACGGGAACCTATTGTAAATATTATTAATTAACGAATTTGCAAAATTAGAACCAAAATAAAGAATCTTATAAAATTATTATATAATTGATCATAATTTACTTATGATAAATAATTTATTTTTGTATTATATTGGATGACTGACTGATTTTATTATTATCATTAAGTTTTCATCCAAGGAGGATGTAGAATAAATATTGACCGTTACCGGCCAAGCATAACGATAGTACATTTGTGGGAAATTACTAAGATTTATAATATGTAATTTTACGTTGTTACCCTGTATATTAAATATTACTACGTAATCCGTATACTACGGACACTGAAATAACATATGCATGTTCTTAATCATATGCTGTGTTTAGACCTATGTTTAATTGAGCTATTTCTTTATACTTCCCATGGTTAGATAGTAAAGCATAGATGGTAAAAATAATAAAATTTTAATTTCTGTCGCATAATGTAATTTTATATTCCCCCCAAAAAAGATATAAAACCAAGCGTTAGTGGCTAATAACACTTCCCTTGCTCATGCGACAAAAAATAAAATAACATGATTCTAATCGTTTAGGAAATGTTATTTATTGAAAGGACTCCCAGTATAGGTTGATTTATTGTAAGGTATACAAGTAAAGAAATGTCAAGAAGGTTTGAAATGAATCTGAATTTTAATCGTCGATTTCGTTATGTAGCATTTTGTGTTAACCAGGCAAGGAGAACCGTGGCAACAGTTTAGAAGCAAAGTGAACCAGACATTGTTGCAGCCTCGTGCAGTTCTTCAGTATGTTGCTCCCATTCAACAGGTGGCGCAAGATTTTGTTGACAGGTGAGTTCGACTGTATTAAGTCAGTTCGATCAATGTCATTGGGTTATAGTCCAATGACATTCTCTATCGTTTACTTCCCCAGCCATAACTAAGGAACTATCTTTCAAATAAAATAATTAATGGTTCATTCCCTTTCAAATAAGACGTTCGTATATTCATAATTATACAATTTATGTTCCCTTTTAATAATTGTAAACTACTTAAATATTTAATATAGACGCTCATCAAACTCGCAGTTCTTATCACGCAGGAATTGGTTATTCCTCACCTGATTTCTAATATATTAATTGTTCTATAGCATCCCCTCTTTCCAAATCCCTTCCTATTTAAGGGGAGTTGCCTGTTTCAGGATCACCCTCATGTAGCCTGTTAACCCCCCCCCCAAAAAAAACTTCTCGCGTATCCCATTGTTAATGTTCCAGTTCTTCTAGTGAAAACAACTAAGTATCTATTAGCTAACAGGGTTATGATGTTATGCTCATATTTGTTTCTTGCAATATTTTGTTGACAATACATTTAATGAAATTCGTAATATAATACTATATATTAACAATTTTAGAAATACTTTTCCGTGCTAGTAACGTCAGAAATATTATTTACGTTTGTATTATGTTTTTGACTTCAGGATGAAAATTCTAAGAGACGATAAAGGAGAAATGCCTGCAGATTTTATAAACGAACTTTTCAAATGGAGCTTTGAATGTAAGTAGCACTGTAAATTCATTGAGTCATAAATTTTATATACGTGTGTTATGTTCCATATGCAAAGAAACAAATGCATATCTAGTATTTCTTAATTTCAATTTGCATTACAAATATGTATTTTTAATTAGGTTAGAATTATTGAATGTTTAATGAGTGACACTGATGTTTCATTTAAATTTAATTTCCTGGTTTGAAAAAATTAAACGCAAACTTTTACCATAATAGTAAATGGAAACAGCTTAAATCCATTTACAATCATAAGTATCATCAAACAAGAATTGAGTATCATTTTTTACGATTGCCTATTTCATTATATAGGGTGCTTCAGTATTCCTATTACAGACTTCTAGAAATTGACACAGGTCCAGAATGTGATGAAAAATTTGTTTGAAGGTCCAATAATTTCAGATCTGAAAATTCACGGTACGCAAACTGTCAGTTCTGCTGAATCGAAGGTTATATCAGTTGTCATCCAATCATTGATTGGCACAATACAGGATGATGGAAGAATTTACGTTTATCCAGCTACATAACGCATGTATCACATGATCGCTCAAGCTCATAACTTTTTTGTCAGAATACTATGACTGCGAGATGCAGGTACTTTGAAAGTTATGAGGACTGACAGTGATGCTCCGAGGCTGTCCTCATCTCATTTTGGCAGTTGAAATAGATTCGGTTTTTATACTTGTTTTTATCCCAAACTACATATTTCAGGAGTTTGCTACATTATCGAAACTTTATCTACTAACTTCCCTCTAGAACACCTACAACTGTAAATCTGGGACATACTGCTTTATTTGGAGTTTGTTATTTTAAATTCGATATATAAGCTGTTATAAGGTTTCCCTTAAGCGTTCCTAAAAAAATAATACGATTGCCGTATCTTGTTTTGAGTTCGGCACTTTCATCCCCAAGAAACGTCCGGTGATCTTTCGATGATTTAGGATCCTTCCTTTCACCTCTTCCCATCCCAAAAAGTCCAACATTAATCATGTTTTCTGCACTTCATGTTTCTTTTTTACGACTTCCAACCTTTATTCATCCGATTACTATCACATTTTAGTGTATAGTAGTGCTCTGCCCATAGAAGGTTTTATCGATCCTTCAAAGTTTTCGGATCCTTCCTTCAACCTTTCAGACCAAAAAATTTCTACCTTAAAGACAATAGAACTTGTAAATAGGTAGATTATGCCCTCACAGAGCCTTTCGAAAGAGGTAAATTAATGTTTAGGCGGAAATTATGTTTAATTTTAACAAAAATTTTATTGCAAGCACTGAAGTTTTAAATTAGTTAATAATAATAATGCCAAATATTTTATGAATCTCAACGTAAATGATTGAAATTACGACTCATGCGCTCAAGACGGATTTTTATGTAACTAAACTTCAAATCGTTTATCCATCAAACGGTAAAAACAAACTATCATTACTTAAATAAAATGTTATTCTACGTTAGATAATGAAACATAATGAAACCTCACAGCCTAGGTCAGGATAGACACATTATTTCATGCTAATCAGATCAAAGAGAATATATGTCAAGCACAATACAACACTTATATTTTGTGTTTTATGAACTAACTAAAAGTATCATTACTTGAATAAAAATTTAGTTAAATATGTTATAAGTCACAGGGCAGATGATTGAGGCACGTTATGTTCTGATCTGCGCCAAGAACACGCCTAATTTTATTATTTTTTATTTTACGCTAATCAGACCTAAGAAGAGATGGTTCCAGTGTCCTCTCGTAAACATAGTTGACTCTTGTATGTATTTTGTGTGTGTGTGTATTTTTTTAAGGGACCAGACGGTATCTTGAGTTGATAAACAAACCGAGTCATCGGGGTGGTTATGACGTTGATGGTTTAATCACGTGTTGACAAAGAGATTAATATTGAATTATTACTTTAACAGGCTAATGAAAATGAATTCCAGGCATTGCCGCGCACCTAGAAAGTTATCAATAAACAAAACCTAATATTATTTCAAAGAAATGCACTTCGAAAAGTTACAGCGGCAAGACCTTTGGGAGAACGTGCACCGTGATTACAGTAAATGTGTTCAGTGTTATTAAATCCATTTATAATGCTGTAAATTTTTATAAAATATTTCTTGTGTGTTGTTTGTCTGAAGCCATCGCCCTTGTCGCCCTGGATTCCCGCTTGGGCTGCCTTGCACCTAACCTTAGTGCAGACTCTGACGCCCAGCGATCCATCGACGCGGTGCAGGTGATGTTCGAAACTATGCTTCAACTCGACTTCGGAGTGTCTCCGTGGCGGTACATCAGCACTCCCAAGTGGAGGAAATTTGCACGCTCTCAAGACCACTTCTATGAGTACGTAACACATGCCAACTGCAAAACATATAAAAATAAACATTTCTAAATATTTAAAACGTATAAATCAAAGTTGAGAAAGCAAACGGTTAATTTTGTTATTTATATCTGAGGCATATTAAATCTCAATCTCAACGAGGCGTTGGCAACCTTACTTTAGAACGGTGGACTATAATTTAAAAAATGTGCCACCTGAGCTATCCGAGTCGTCTTCCAAACCAACGCTATGATTCAATATCTCCTGCATTTCATGGAGAAACATCGCACCGGACTGGGAGATTTCTTGATTATTTTTAATGACTCGAAAATTAAATTTTCCAAGTTTGACTTGCAGTTGAGTCTATATTTGAATAAAAAGTTTTGGGTTTCAACCCGGTCATATTAGAATTTGAAACCAACGTTTCGATGAATAACTCATTCATCTTTACTTGATAAAGATGAATGATCTTCAGAGTCGATATTTTACAATTATGTTTTTATAATTCAATTTAATAGCATTCATGATTAATTTGTATTTAAAAAAATTCTTCTATTCCAAAGAAAATTTAATCTCTGATTGCGAAACGCAGAAGTCAACTCATACTCCTGGAAGTTTATCTATTATATAGTGTGCTCAAAGTAGAAAAACATAATAATATTGAAATTTATCAATAATAAGTCTTTTCCGTTGCTTTTCGACAAACGTCATCAGGCAAATTGAGTGGAAGTAAGTAACACAAGTGTCAAATGTGCATAAACCATTAAACAACCAAAGGTAAGATATATACATAAGTTAAAAATTCGTGTTTAATTTATAATTGGTTTAGAACACGTGCCTTAAATATATTTTTAATTATCCACCAAATCAAAGGAAGGCCATGATTTACAATTAAATTGAACGTGTCATTTTACTTTGTTCTGAGAAGTGAAGTTTTTTCTTTATTCAAAATATTTTTTAGAAATTAAGCTTTAAAGATTCAACTATGTGTAATTAAATTTTTGAAAGTAATTTACTTAAATTTATGGAAAGGAATCGAATAATTTAATCTGAAAACAAATAAATAATAATCGACTTGAATGTTTCGAAATAACTACTTTTATTTTTTTCGTTAGTTGTTTCGAAGAATTTTCGAACACGTTGATGATTATGGAATGTAAGGGCATAGTTAATGACAAATTTCTTCGGTTTCTGTTCCACACGAACAAAGGCTTTCAATCGTGATACGTAAATGAGGCTAGGATATGAGTAATTCGACTCTTCATTTTTCGAGAGATGTTTTTTTTTGTGCTGTGTTCCTAGACAAGTGTACTTGCATCATTTCTCCGAAAATATAGGTAAATTTAATTAGTTTAACTTTTGTATACAAACACTATTTCAATTCAATTTATAAATATTTATATTTACCTACGCATTTTGTGTTGGTAAGCTGGAAGAGTTATTTTGTAGTAGAACGAAATTATTAAATTCTGTGGTATTATAAAAGGAACACTGCAAATCTGTGGTATGACACATGAACCGAAAAGCAATCGTAATAATATTAAGAATCTGCTTATACATTTTGAAAGAGAATTTGTAATTATTCAGGGTATTCTTTATTCCAACAGACTCTCCATACAACGAATCAACGAGGCCATAGAGCGAATTAAGTCTCGTCCTCCACAGGATATCAGGGACGTTAGTGTGCTGGAGAAACTCCTTCTGAATAATGACGATCCAATGGTAGCTTGCGTGATGGCCTTGGACATGATGCTAGCTGGAATCGACACGGTACGACCTCACTCAGTTAATAATGACTTCAAATAATTAATAGGTTCAAATACTACTGTCGTAAATAAATAGTCTTGGAAGGATTCCGAACGCTCAATGTCCAGAATGTAAATGCGGTCCTGTATATTTATATTCATATCGAATAACTTACAATTAACGAAAATTTAACTTCTTTTTCACAGTGACTATTCACTGCACCATTATACTTTTTTAAGGCATATACGTCACGACCTGGCTCCTATTTCCTTTATTATTTACACGTTGACAGACTGCGACGTCACTAGCTGTGAACCAATCACGTCTTAGGGGCGTATACGTGGGGATTATAACTCCACAGTTCCATATATTTGAAATTTGTATAAGAAATAAATCTTTTTGTGAACACTTTGACAATTTTTTTTAATATTTCAGACTTCATACACAGTAGCTGCTATAATGTACCTGATGTCGAAGAACCCTGAAAAGCAGCAGAAACTTTATGAAGAACTCAAACAGCAACTCCCTGACAAGGAAAAACCGATTACATCAAAAGATATTGAAAGTATGAAATACTTAAGGGCGTGTGTAAAAGAATCCAATAGGTAAGACGCATAAGCTTAGTATATATTTATTTATCAGTATATAGAAGCGCTCTACGCCGTTTAATTCACATACTTACCAAGAGATAAGTGACAAATAATTGAAATTAATTCTTTCATCACACTATATGATTGGAGCGATATTCTTTGTCGTTTTTAATGAGGAGAACGATTACTGCGTAAATCCACAAACAAGTAAGACAATGTGAAACTGTGAAATTAAGAATCTACAACAATTATTTATTTATTTTGGTAGAAATAACCTGAAAGAACATTTCGTAAACCAACTTAACACTGAATAATACTAGGTATGGTCATTCATAATGGAAAAGAGAACTACTGAAGTATTTGAAAAGTATTAGTAGAATTAAATACTCATAATTCCAGATTGAAAGGGAAATAAATTACCTATTTCAGAATGAAACCAGTCGCCATTGGAAATATAAGACGTATACAAACTGATGACATGGTGTTGGGAAATTACAGGATACCAAAAGGTGTAAGTAATTGTTAATTTGATTACTTCATCAACAGTACGTACTAATACTGAAGTTTTCAAACTTGAACATACCTTGAAATCTTCTTAATGCACACAGATTAGGTTTTCCAGTAATATATATATATATATATATATATATATGTATTAAACCTAAGCACCCATCTTTATTTTCAAATCAAATAAATTGTAAGAAAAAATATTTTTATAGAATTTTATTCAACAATTTTACAGGAATAAAACCAGAAATAGAACCATACGTGGTAAATGTGAAGGAAACTTTACTTAGACCAACATTTATAAATGTGATAAAAACAGAAGAGGAATTTTAGAGATGGTTATGACCTACTATATAGATCTAAATGTTTATAGATAAAAGTTAAGACAAGAACTAACTACTTTTATTAATTGGCACTTTTCATAAACTGTAGAGTAAATTAGAAACTATGATCATTTCAAATAACCTATTGAAGAGAGACGAGTCACAGGTAATGCCTTCTAGTGCCAATGGTTTTATTTCTACAGTTAAGTATGTAATAATAATAAGAATTAGAAGAATAAACAGAAGATATTAAATAGCAACCAACAACAATTGAAAATCATAACTGGAAACCGACTAAATTTGTATTTCCCACCATATTTTGTGCAAATGTACATTTGTGGACTGTAAACTGTCCTTTCTGATTTTGTAGCTGTGTTGTGAATAATTATGTAGCTGAAATACACGATGTTTAACGCTACATCAGAGTTATTTACAATAAATAATTTTTTTAGCTACTTTACAAGTTTTTTCACTTGAAGTCAATAAATATTTAAATGAGAAATAAGAGCGATAAGGAAAATTTATTGACGGTATAATTAATTTGTTATTTCCTAACTGTTCTAGACCGACGTGCTTATTGGAGGCTTACTGATGAATAATTTGGAGGAGTACTTCCCTCAGGCAGATCGTTTCCGACCTGAGAGATGGCTCAAGGGCCCAGACGGGAAGTCTGAAGCCCAGAACACACACCCTTTCGTTTACATGCCCTTCGGATTTGGCGCCAGAATGTGCATCGGAAAGAGATTTGCTGAGCTGGAAATAGAGTCCCTGGTCGCTAAGGTTCGTTAATCACTCTATATTTACGACATACTTAAATTTTAGTTCTGTCCTCAAAATCGTAGTCTGATCAATTAATTAGAAAAGAAAAAAAGCACGAATATCAGTACTTATCACTTGTTTCAAATTACGTCTTGTTGTATTACCTCTATAATTTGCATAACACCAAATTAATGTATTCTATGTGGATGGTCACAATCCATTAAGTCGGTAAAACGATTGTCGTCCACCCTTATTTACATTTCTTTATGTCACCTTTCAAATTATTTCTCGATTCCTGACAACACATTCTTAGGCTTAACTCCAATATAGACTAATAAGCAGGTTGAATGAAAATAAAAAAAATGAGAGTTACGTTCAGTAATTCTAGTCTGTATTTCGTTGTACCAATTTTAATGAAAACAACAGTTATGCGTCTAGATTACGACAATATGGCTAACAAATGAAAATCTTTACCATATGCAAGTTAAGTTTTTCCTAAATTTTACTTGTGTCGGTTAAAGGACAAGAAAATTCCATTTCAATTATTGAAACTTAAATTAAGAACAATATATCAAAGTAAATAGAAATGATAAATAAATGATTTATCATATCGAGGATTTTAATTGCAGTTTATTGATCACTTTCTGTTACTCATGAAAATTTTTTTAAATTCTCATTCAAATAATTTATTCATTTTCAACACCCATGATATAAGGTTAAAGATGCCATGAAAATGTTAGGTAGGATGTATAACGGTTTTCAGAGTTTTCTTAAAAAATAAGGAACTGTATAACCTGCCTGGGGAAAAAAGCAGCAAAACGTTTCTTATCCTATTAGAAAAAAAATTCTAAAAATTGGAAATTAATTTCTTAAAAAAAATTAAATCAAAAGAAAATTTACAGTTAGAAAATCATTGCCTGTAAATATCAAGTATCAGATAAATACGGAAAAATGTTCACTGTGCAGATCAGAACGTTACAGGACCAACAATGCAATGCAGTTTCTCCTATATTATGATCACTCTGTTATAATTTAATTGCGTTGCAGTATACGTAATTAAATTATAAACGTTAATGCCCCAACTAATTTCACCAGATTGCAAAGAGGGGATTAGCATATCAACGTGTTAATTAGTGTAAAGTTTTAGTTGTTGAAATTTGTTAATTCAAGTTTTGCAAATTACACTTGTACCGTATGAAGAACCTTGTAGAACGAATAACATTTAATTGTTGCTTTCCATCTCAGCTCACACGCCGTCGTGAAAGCCTGGAAAAACAACAACGTAGAAATATCTAATCACTTCTTACAATACAACACTCAACATCCTTCAGTAGTGCTAATATCCCGAGGATGTTAATAAAATGGAATCTACGTTTTTTAAAAAAATCGTTTTATATTTGCGTTACAATAATTTATAAATTAAATCAATAACAATTTGGTTATTTTACAGATTTTCCGGAACTTTAAGGTCGAATATAATTACGGTGATGCTACGTGGAAAACGACTCTGCTTTACACCATATCTGATCCACTTCGCTTTAAGATAGTTGAAAGACCTGAATAATGTCAACACCAAGCAGCTTTCAAAACACTATAATGTATATTTATAACGTTTTATAAGTATATTTTGTAAGCAAGAAATCTTAAGAGGAAGTCGTACAAAATATACAAACCGAGAAGAAAATATTTTGAGTATTATTTGTACTCTCTATCAAATTGTTCATGGAGCTCAACATTTTTTAATATATCCTGTGAAATTCAGAATTTATTTTTCTACAACTGTACTCTTTTTTACAAAGATAATAAAACTACTTTGTAATACTTACACAATTGTATAATTCCTATAATATGACCATGACATAATAGAAAATACTCCTACACAGCAAAGCAATCAATACCAAAGGGAAAAGGTAGAAGAAATTTATCTTATCGATTTGTAAGCAATATTTAAGAATATATATTATATATCAGTGGTCACAGGGTAACTTAACTTCGGCTGTTAATTACAAGAGCAAAACTCTTATTTAAGAAATACCTTATAAGAAATCCAACATAAGGAGACTGATTTTTTTCTTAATTGATTCGTAAGTATAAGTATAAGTAAGTATAAGTATAAAATCATATTCTATAAATCCTATAGAGAAGCTTCAAGGATGTGGAACGAGTCAGAGATTTTACATAGGTTGCTTTATTAATATTAAAATATACTGTAACTATTCATTAATTTATAACTTATAATAAGATTTTCTTAAGCTCTATACAGAAGACATACAATTTGTACCTTATATATAAAATTGATAAATATTTTTACATCCTATACTAAAAAATTAGTGTTCTAATAATGTTCTTTCATAATTATAAATATCTACCCTATGATACATTCAGCTCCATAATTTCTTCAACAGAGTAGAAGGAGTGGCTTAGTAAGAAATGACGTGTTACCCATCAAAGATACTTTTTCGATATCAATTATAAAAGAATTTTGTAATTAATAATTCTCTATTAATTCTTAAAAGCAACGACATTAAATTCGTCAATACTGCAAGTGATGGAAAAAAAAGGTATGAATGAATATTTTCTTCTTCTTTCTCAAATTCGTTTTCAGCTTTTGTGAAACAAGAACGAACGGATAATATTTCCAAAACATAAATCATTTACTTTGTGAATATTATTTAAGGAAGGGGAACGATACTCATAGTTGTAAGTTATAATCATTAAAAACTCAAAAACAGAAATTAATTTCCTAAATTATATTCGTACCAACCGAATTAATAATCTATTATTACGATAATCACTGCAGTTAGTACTACTTTATTGGCGTTCCTTTCACTTTCAAAAATGCGATACTTGAAAGTGTTACTATTCCAAAGACAATTAAGTCATTCGTAGGCAATTATAATTCAAACGTGTTCTGATCTACTTGAAAATCATAAATATTTAACCCAAGTTGTTCATTGCGGGAACATAATTTGAAACATGGAAATTTATTAATATTTCTTTGGTCGAACCGTGAAAAATAATGACAATTAGTGCATAACTTATAAGTATCGAAATTTAAAATATAAACAAATTTGTTCAGTACAAATGTTATAAACTCTATATATTCTACTGAAATCAATATAATTAATTTTTAATTCTTGTTTTGTACCAAACCGCTCAGTGTTTAAACGGTAAGCGGTGTTTATGTATTCAACGGAAATAAATAAAGGAAAATAAATAAAGGAGAACCTAACTTTTAAACCTGAAAAATCGTTGCTGATGTATTTAAAAACATGAAGAATAATTGGAAACCGAGTATACTGGAGGATAATGGCCATTAAATTAATTTTTATACCTTAATTAGGAACCCAATGGTTATATACCCGCAAATAAATTCTTAAATTTTATTGGTTGTAATGTAATTCGTATAACAAATATTGGTCACAATGGCTATGATGGTAACAAACAAACTTAAAGAAAGAGAAGGAAACTACAAATGTGATTATCGTAACTGGTGTGTAATCAACAGGAATTGTCAGCACAATGGGTGCACGAATCCTTCTTGATCAACAATTCTTATCATATTTATCATCAGAGTTTGCGACATATGAGAGGAGGGGAAATGGATGTTACTCCTATACCCGCCACCCTATCACAACTGCGTAATCATTGTGTCTACGTGACCTCCAACATCAGTTAACTCGCTGAATTTGCCTTGTGAAGTATTCGAAGCCTCATTCAAACGAAGTCCGCCACGCAAGGTACAAGACACAATATACATATATTTATAGATTTATTTCACAGTTTGATACACTCATTTTGTAGTAATAAATAGCGTAACTGGCAATAACTTTATTCGAGAATGCATTTCGGGAAACAATTGCTTTATTCATACGTGTTTTATGTTGTGTCCACTTTATACTACAATGAAGAAATTATGAATATTACCAACTGTAGACCGAAAGCTTCCAATTGAATTAAATTCTTTTGAATACAAATAACTATTATATGCTGTTTTAGTACTAGTAAATTTAAATTTACTGTAAACTTTTATCATCATCAATTTTATTTACAAAAATATATTGATCACAGATTTATTTATCGAGGACTTGTGCCTCTGACGTTACATAAATTTAAAACGTTGTTATGCTAAGTGAAGTGTGTAGTATTAATTCTAAAATTTAGTCTTGCTAGTGGAAGTTATAGGTGAACTTAAATTATCACTAGCATGGAACTTTAACGATGTTAAATTTCCGCCACTATACCTCATTGTTTGGAGTCGGAACATTTATATTAAAACTATATGACCATTGTATAAATATGCGTTGGAATTGTTTGGCTCACGTGTGCTGCTGTTATGTCTCTATACACGAATATTGTTGTGCTTTTGGCTCTCATTCAATAATTGTTAAATTTAATTGAATGTTTACTAATAATTAATGAGGATCTATCAACATTTGTGTATCTATATTATTTTCTCCCTAATTAATTGTCTAATTAAAAATACCACTGTGGTTCATTGACCTGCACATACAAGAAATTTACAGGAATTGATAACCTAATCAGTAATGTATGAGCTGAGAAAGTATAAAAATAAGCAACGAATGAGTCCGTATTGAAATTTAATAGCTGAATTATTTGGTAAATCATTTTATTTACTGACGTTATAGATAATTAAGGTCTTAAGGATATGTAGTGTACATTATTTGAAATGGGATACATGAAAAAACACTTTTAAATATGAAATTTGAAGCCCAGAAAGAGCATATTGGTTTAGTACTTGATTAGGACTGAGAAAGCCAACCGGTAAATTAAGGATAAAAACACCCAATAAACTATAGAATTGTCATTAGTGAATAATTTCGTATGTGGATTCTTGCCTGTAAGGATTATAACTCATTTCTTTAAAAACAATTCGAGAATTTCTCCGCATAAAATTTGACTATAATGAATGATATGTAAGTGAAATCGAGGTGAAACGGGACACTTATTGTTTAAAAAATTTTCGTAAGAGTGTGGAAAAGAAAATTAGCTTCATAAAAGAATAAATCGTTGGTTTCTTCTATTACCAACTTAATATAGTAAAAATAAGACTTAAAACAATATTTTAGATTTTTGATGAATTTTTAAAAAGAAACAAGTTTCCTGATCTGCCCTACTCCTTGGGGCAGAACGGGATAGGATGTTTTGTATAAACAATTATTTAATTTAAGGAAAACATTAACATTCTTTTTATTTAGTTCTTATACTTATTTAGCGTACGATTGATCACTTTATCAATTTTTCCTTTCGCAAAACTACCATTTTTTTCAACTACACTGTTTTTCCCTTTTACCAAATACTTACAAATATTTTCACGTAAAATAAGGCTACCCAGGAAAAAGTATTAAATTATAAATTTATTTAAATGTTAACCTTTCAGCATTTATTTAGTTTATTCTTTTAATTGATTAATGTTATTTATAACCCAATGCGTACATTTTTTAGGTGCAACAGAATGCTGCTTTTTATATTAATATTATCTCACAAACATTTACGCGCATATAATCATACTAAAAATCGAATAAAAACCTGTTGGACGAGCTTCACAATAATAACCTTATAAAATTGACATGGTCATGTTATTATATATAATGTCTGTCAAGGGTCAAGAGATATGAAACAGTGAGATAGCGTGAAGAAAACAGCTGATTCATCTGTATTTACAAAACTGAGCGTTTTTTCGTTTTCAATATTCTGACAGATACAAAAAAAGCAGATTAGCTTACACTGTTGATTAGCGTCGTACTTTGCATCTGATTTTATTATATTTGTACGTTACCAGTATTCATAAAATTACTTTACAATTGCTCAAGTTTCTGAAGGTAAATTACAAATCAAAATATTTTCCAATGCAAACATTTATCTTCCTATATACTGAATCTGAAGTGACAACAATTGACAATTATCAACATTCGCTGCTCAAGTTGAGGCATTGAACCCTTATTTCATACGACAACATATAAAAATTAAATTAAGTTTTGAATTTCAATCTACAATAGAAAAATAACTCCATTACAGAACCTTATAAACAGAGGTAATATCAAACAAATGGTCTTTTTCTCATTTTTTATGCTGTTTCCTTTTCCTTTTTTTTCTTCATGGTTCTACAGCCCATTAAGGGCCTGGGCCTACCGAGCCGACTACGGACTGTCATCTGTTTTTATGCTTATATTCACTATATTGTTAAAGAATCAGTCGAGAGTCATAAATTTCAAACATCGAATCCTTTCCATTGTTAATATTGTTTTCTAAAATTATTGTTTTTTTTTGTATTATCAACTTACTGTGTAATAATTTATGCATTAATTTCATATGCAAAACGCATTAGTTTTAAAAAATTCAACTGCATTTGTTTATAATATTCTACTAAGTAAATAAATAATTTAGGAGAGTTAGAGATCAAAGGATTTCTCAGGCAATTGAATTGGTCAAGGTATCGACCCATAAACACAAAAATCGTTAAAAATAGAAAAAATTAATTATTTCAATGCTTTCATATTAAATGCGATCACAATATAAATATAAAAATTTTTAACAAGCGATTTGGTAACTTGGCTTGAAATTTTGGCCCTAAACTAGAAGAGCCGAGTTACTTTGCCTTTGGAAAATCATCTTTCAGAGATACATGCTTAATAAAAGTAATAAATCAGATTCATGCGTTGAGTCGACAAATTGCGAATGTGTACATTAACAATGTTTCCTTCTAACGGGACGATGTCACAAGTCACACGACGCGCAAATTTATCAAACAGTTGCTTGTGAAACTTAAGGTATATTTCGTTATGTCTATCAGCCGCAGTCCTGTTGGACTATGTGAAATCGCAGCATTAGGAGTGTAATTGGGAATTCCGATTTACAAAGCGATGTGCCTGGAAGTGGACAGAGATTCCCATTCAAAAACCCATGCAACAAAAGAAACCAACTAAGAGGATTGAGACTGTTACTTTTACAACGCAAATGTTATAAATTATTATATACCGTTTTAATTTTGTGGTTTGATTATGCTATTCATTTAATACTAATCTATTTTGCTCGAAACAAGAAATAATTACAGGTATTACTTTTGCGTTTATTTCAGGAAAAGTATTTTAAAGAGAGTTGGAGACCAGAAGATTACGAAGACGAAATATTTTGTTTCCATAATGAGGAATATCAGGACACTTCAGAGCTTTGCTGTTTTACTTCAAGGCCGGTCAAATTCTACAGTGGCGTCTCCTTTAGCCACAAATTTTGAGTCCAAATCTGCAGAATGGAAAGAAGCCAAAACCTACGAGGAAATGCCGGGACCGAAAGCTTATCCCATTGTGGGAAACGTCTGGAGGTTAATGCCTTACATAGGTATATTTCAGGGATTTTTGAAACTTGAAATGATAATATAAATTTAATTACATGTATAATTAAATCAAACTAACTATGAATGTATCACTTTGAAAAAATACCGCTATTTTTTGGAGTAAAACATTATTATCATTAGTATGCCGGTTATTCATGTCCTTCTGCTTGAAATGTGGTATTAAGGCATTAAGTTTATTCATTACGTTGCTTTAGATTTTTACTGGAACTTCCGTGTTGCTAATGTTTAAATTTGAGGAAAACTTTTAATATCTAAATTTAGTAAAATTAAAGTTTACTTTTTGCTCAGGTAGACTACATTAGTCGATATAGTTGGTAATTGACGGAACCTAAAATAATTTTTTAAAGTGTAATTCCAATTTTATGTAACATAGCTCGTTAACTAAGACAATATAATTGTCAATTCTATGAATAAATCGGGACCTAAGTATTATTATTTTTTAATTCTAATCTCCTTATCAGACATTTCGCGGAACATAATAACCAAAAGTGATTGCCTCTTAAAATGTAATGTGTAGTAATATTTTCAATAGTTACCAATCGGAATTTGTTTTAATGGCTTCATGTCATATTAAAATAAAATTCTTAAACGTTTACAACTACACTTACAAATAAGACATCATGAAATTTCATTTACCATTTCCAAAATTAATGTAATGTAGTGTGCAACTTTAAATTTAAATATACTATCCTCGCACGTTAATTAAAATGAATATAAAAATTTAGTAAGGTAACAGAACTTTTCACCTGTAATTTAATATCCGTTTTGTAAGCAATTTTTTAATTTTATGCTCTGTATTCTTTATTACGTTAAACATGCCAACTTTTTTCATGGTGTATATATTATTGAAATAATTTCATGATATTAGGAACTATATATGACTCTCAAATATTTTGTTCTTAATGCAGGTGAATTTGGTAAACTTGAGTTTTCGGAAATGCAAAAAAGTTTGTATGAGCGTTACGGGAAAATAGCGAAACTCGAGAAGGTTTTGGTACGAAACGACTGGGTCTTTCTTTTCGATCCCGTGGATGTGGAAAAGGTATGTAAATAGCTATAAATGTTGCACTGTGTTTAAATAACAGTAATTTACATAAACTATAAATATATTTAGCAACAAGTGGGTACAGATTTTTAAGGGTTGGTCGTTATAACTTTATAATTTTCTGGAAGAATAATTATAATTTTAGTTTATAATTCCTTATGACAGCGAAATTATTCAAGAGCTTTATTCGTAAATATTGCTGAAATTAATGAGAGACCAGTTTTATTCTAATACTTGCAGAAAGTGTCATAAAATTCGAATATTATTTACTCTCCTCCCTGTTCATATTTTACAGATATTAATAATAAATTCCCGAAAATCGTGATAATAACTGCCAAATAAATAAGCAACGGTTCGCGATAATTTGTTCTGCTTAAAGACAAATCAGATAAAAGGGCATGTTACCAGGTTTTATTTACACTTTTGAATTATTCTTTTAAGTGATAAGTAAAATCAACATTAAAAATATTTTTTTCTCAAAATTATAATTAATTTAGTTATTCGTTGAAGTAAGTTATACAATTGCGAATATCTGGGTGATAGAAATGTTGAAAGAATTTGGGGAAAACGTTAATGTGTCGGAAACATTAAGTAAATTGTTAATGAATTTATATATTGCACAAAGTTTAAAAAATTCATCTATTTTCCAATTTTCGAAAGCCTTTGCCTTTAACATATAGTATCTGTTACATCTAATTGTCACCAGTAATCAATTTTTAAAAAAAATGCAGATTGAGATTCACCAGGAAATTTTGAATGTATCAATAGGTATAATTGTATTTAGTTCGTGTTTCCTTTTGTGGAAAGAAGTTGAAGCGTGTTGAGTGGAGCCATGAAACCATGCTATAGGATTATTCTCCCCAAGTCAACACCACGAACGCCATTCCTTCTGATTTGCATCGGATTCGTAACTGTTACCGTGAGAAGGCAAGCTCTCAAGAACAAGCGTCGGTTTACCAATTAGCGGTCAAATCCAATTAAGGATATTACCGTTAATAATTGACAGGGAGAATATAGCACTGTAAAAGGAGCTACACGACCTCTACACGTACCATTCATTCTAAAAGTTCTACAATCGCAAAAAAAAATTACAGCGGTATAATTTTGTTATTTATTACCAATTTCGACTTATTCGATACAAATTTCATCATAACACGTTAAAATTGTCTTCCAATTTGGATTGAAACTGGGTTGATCAAGTTTTATTTGATTACCCAAATTTTTAGAGACCGTTTCGTTCACAATTTATTTATTTATTTACAGTTTAATCTCGCTTCGACATCTAGGTCATTAGCGACTACACAGGCCTTTATCATAATTTTATTAATGACATTTATAATTACAAAGATTTGAACAAATTAACATCGACGAGGAATTCCAAAAGAGCATGGACAGCTGTGGGGTTTGGGTAGAGATCCTCTGCGGTGAATTGTGCAAAGGTGGTATTTCTTATCTTGTTGTGTTTTGGGCACGCTTTACGTTTAGGTTGGGCCACCCTAGAAAATAGAAAACTGTCTGCTCCACTACCTGGTGACTTATTTCACAAATTATTGATACACTATTATTCATCTGGTGGATATTTGTAGCGAATCTAAGATTTTTTTCTATTCATCTGGTGAACTTGAATCTCTAACTTCAATTACTTATAAACACCTAGAACTCTGACTAACCATAAATCACTTTGAGTTTCCAATCCTCTTCTTTGAAACCAATTACTGTTACTAATTTAAATGTACACTTGTGAGAACGTAATCTTTTATTTCGTTGAGATAAATGTTTGGAGTACATTTTAACTTAAGAAATAATTGTTCCAAAATATAACATAGTAATTACATTTCAGGTTTTCCGGAAGGAAGGTAAATGGCCAGAACGACATGGGAACTTAAGTCTAACGTACTACAGAAATGTATACCGTAAGGACGTTTATAAAGCCGGCGGAGGTTTGCTTACAACGTAAGTTAACAACAAAATAAAATTATGTACACGTTTCTTTTCCTATAAACAATATTTTTATTTAGATGTGTTTCTTTTAAATCTGTATATTCTACGATTTTCGGATTTTCTTATTAACATTAATGCTTTTATAAAGAGGAAAGTAGAATTAATCGTGAACGTTACAAGCAAAGAGTCACGATAGTATATTACTGGCAAATTACGACGATATGTACTGTATGTTTTAGTGTTATTACAACTTATATGTATACACGAAGGGGAAATCGGGGAGGAACGGTATAGCGGGATTGAAAGGGATAACCTATTTATATTTTACTGGCAGGTTCTGGAGGTTAATAAATAGCGGATGGAACACTGTAACTGGCCAAGGAAGAAGTCCTGGCTGTCGATTGGACCAAGACGTTCTGACTGCACCTTGTGAATTTAATCTTGTTTTTGCCTCTCACGTCTTTAACTTCATAACTTTTGCAGCATTTCTATAGAAGGCAATTCACAAAACTCCACCGTTTTAACTATGTATCTTCAGCTCCATATTAACTACGAATAATGCTTAAATCTTCTTGTATTATGGTTCGGTGAAAAACTGAGGCTAGCATGCGGGGCGGAACGGGATTCTACTGTATACGGCAAAATGTAATGTGTTCCTCAAAAAAAGGAAAAACTAGCAGACTCAATTAATAATAATGTTTCAAATAGAACATATTAAAGAAGAAAAGGAACGGAAAAGGGGGAAATGCTAGGAAAGACTGTACAGTTGCAAAAGAAATCATTTTTCAAAAGTAAAAATTGATAAAGTGATAAACCATCCGCAAAATAAACACTAAATGTATTAACATTCTTCTTAAATTAAATTTTGTTGTAATAATTGTAATTAAAAACATCCCGTCCTATTTGCTCCGTTGTGATTCTTTTCAAAATTTATAAAATATTCTAAATTCCTTGTTTTAGGTTATATTGATAATAGATTAAGTAGGTAATAGAATAAACGAATCTTTTATAATTTAATGGGTCATTTTTATTTTTCCATGATTTTACAAAAACTTTTAATAATAAGAACGTGTCCCGTTCAGCCCCAACTTCCCCTATACGTTCAATATATCAAGAAATAAAAGCATTTCTACTTCCGTTGACTTTAATTACATGTACCTTTGATCAATTTACGCAGTGTCCATTCTTCACGAATTTCTTAGATATTAGGGTGTTAATAATGTCATTACTGAATTTTAGGCGAGTCTGTCATAGGTTTACAGTAATTGAGGGATGTTCGATCGCTCAACGTCGACTCAGATTAGCTCAGTGGAAGGTCTTGGGTTCGAGTCCCTGGTTCATTGGACGTTTTTCCATTCTTGTGTTTCTTCAAAAATAAAAAATTTTCATGCTCAGCTGTTACAACGTTTGTTTTATTGCATGTAGTGAAGTTTTATTTGTTATAAATCCTCAATAAAAGGAAGATGGTATTAACAAAATTAAATAAAAATGTTTTCATGAAATTCACTTTCGTACGCACAAAATATTGGATTTCTATCTGATACCAATTCTGAAAAATTTTCTGTTATTTAAAAAATTAGGCAAGGAGAGTCATGGCAAAAGTTCCGAAGCAAAGTAAACCAAACACTGCTGCAGCCTCGAGCAGTTCTTCAATATGTTGATCCTATACAACAAGTTGCACAAGATTTTGTTAACAAGTAAGTATGACTAGAGAGTCTAACCAAGCTTTAGACTTCACATGTACGTTAAACGGGAGACGAGGTTCAAGGATTTATTTTTTTGGATTACCATTACATGACGTTTCAAATGATAACTAATAAATACCTTTGAAAAACAGTAAAAATTATTCAACGAAGAAAATATTGGGCATATTTTTTGATAGTTTCGTTCGTTAAAATCAAATTAGACGCTCGTAAATCATACTTCCGTAATTTTATTATTGACAATATTCCAGATTCCTACATTTTAAGTAATTGCTTTAACGGCTGACCAAAATTTATTTTAATTATCTGCTTCTCCTCTGATGGGAAAACTCATAGTTCAAATCATAAATGCAAAGTTTGAATTCCTCATCTAGCATCACAGATTCACTTACGCTATATTTAAAAAATAGTGCTGTCGCTTAAAACTAAACATTTTGTCTAACATGAAAGTTTATTTAAACGCAATGCTTGATCAGATATTTTCAATATTTACAAAACACAATTTTGTTTTTCAAGAATTAATTTCTTGTTTTGTAGAGTACTCAAGTAATAAGATTCTGATAAATGCTCTATCTAATAAATTAGAAATAGATAATTCGATACATTAAAATTTTTGGACTACATTTTTGTCAACTTCTGTGTTTTATGTAAATTAAGACCGGAAAATATTATTCTATCTTTGTACTGTGCTTCTAACTTCAGGATGAAAACTCTACGAGACGATAAAGGAGAAATGCCTCAAGATTTTATTAACGAACTTTTCAAATGGAGCTTTGAATGTAAGTATCATTTAATATTTTGTGAAATACGTAACATTTTGAACTACTTAGTCCTAATTTTCAGATTCATACACAATGTTTTATATTCATACAAACAATTGCGAACTTGTGGTTTTCCTTAAAATTATTATTAGAATAATATTTTTAATATTTGATCTGACTTTTGTATGCTTTTGTCTTCGTGTATATTATGAGACCCATACGCGATTGTAACAAACCTGCAGCCGCTTCCTATTAAATACAGCCCGTCTTTGTTTTTATATATGCAAGATTACTTAATAATCAGACAAGATGCATTCAAGCTCGCCTTTCGTACAAATAATGTTTATAATAATGAAGTCTTTTTTATACCACTGCCAGTAGTTATAAGCCCGACTTAAATCGAAGAGTGCGAGGAAGTTGTTACTTTAGTTCGGAATGTTGGGTTTAATACCACGGATGATGTCACACTTTCCAGAAACACCAGACAAGAACAAATTGAAGACAATTAATCAGGCCAATTATCAATCCTGGAAATCAGGTGATAGAGCAAGGTTCTCTTTAATCTCGGCAGTACGTAACAATTACTAAAAAAATATTCAAAATTAAAAAGATCTTGCTGTTGTTCATACAATTTCAGTTAATTAGCAAATTATATTTAATGAATACATTTCATCTGTTTAAATAGGAGCAACTTCTCATCTTCTTTATAAATTATTAATAAGCTTAATATCTCAATACCAAACAAATTTATTTCAATATTTGTTTAGTTGACCTGGCAACCAACTTCCTATACTCTACTCTCGCTCTCTTCTCTCTCTCCCTGCTCTTTTCCTGTGACTTCACCGATATCCCCAACTTATAATTATTCTTTTCCTTAGTAGAACAAATATAAACATTTCAATGGAACGGTGAAGTGGTTTTAAAATATGTATGTAGTTTTATTGCCGACCAAAGGTTTCTGTATTTTTATTGGTATCCGTTGTTTGTCTGAAGCCATCGCTCTTGTGGCTCTTGATTCCCGCTTGGGCTGCCTTGCACCTGACCTCACTGCTGATTCCGACGCTCAGCGATCCATCGACGCGGTGCAGGTGATGTTCGACACTATGCTTCGACTTGACTTCGGGGCATCTCCATGGCAGTACATCAGCACTCCCACATGGAGGAAGTTTGTACGCTCTCAAGATCACTTCTACGAGTATGTATTCGATTCCACGGCGTGCAAGACCTCTTAAAATATCTATTATCAAATATGATGACAAATCAAGCAAAACTGATGCGTACAAAAATTAAAAATTTTAAAAACATAAAATTCAATTAAGAGTATTACAATCAAATAATACGTCTCTACTGTATTTTCGTGTAAAAAATGTATGTAACGACTTTACATTTCCTGAATTATCCTACTAAATATTTATTACTTTTTCTTACATTCATTTCGATAATTTCAATTGAATTTTTGAATTCGCTGCTGCATTTTCCCCTTAAATTACGATTTAATCGGTTAATTATGTCTATTATATTTCTAAAACTTGTCATTTATTATGAACTTAAAATGTTTCAGATTGGAAAGCAAACATAATACACTATACTTCCTAATTATCTAATATTACGTATTTTCTGCCACTTGTGCGTAGAAAATTAAAACACTCAAGTGATTTAACGTAATATACTTTTAACAATTATTGGAAGAACCTTTCATTTACCTCACTTAAGGAGTGACTTCGTTAAAAGCTCAAATTCCTAGATTCGTTTTTATTAATCGTAGAATATTGTCAGGATTGTGCTGAAATTTCCCCTACATTTTTATCACTCGCGGAATTTCCATATTAATAATGTCGTACATAAAAGTTTAGTTGTAACTAATTTTAATCCTAAAATAATTATGTATTTCACTGACTTTTCTCTAAATATGCCCAATTTTGTGGTATTCAGTTATGCTACGTAAAATAAATTTATTTATTTTTTAACTATGTATGTCTAATTATAGGGAGTATGTTTATGCAATTAAATTTTAAAAGACGTGATCTAATAATTCACTAAGACTAATAATAATTAAACAAAATGGCTTAAAAGTAGTGCACTTTTACACTGCTATTATTTCATAATGTCTTTTCGGTAATAAATATTGTAGATTTACGTATGTTTTGTTTTACAATAAAACCAAGCGAATTATATGGAATGGACCAATATAAATTAATCACTCTTTAATTTTAGATTTTTAACAAATAACTTATAGACTATACTATGCTTATACATTTTTAAAAAGATTTTTTATCGTTCATAGTGTTGCTTATTTTTACAGACTCTCCATAAAGCAGATCAACAAGGCCATAGAGCGAGTTAAGTCTCGTCCTCCACAGGATATCACAGACGTTAGTGTGCTCGAGAAACTCCTTCTTAACAATGACGATCCAATGGTTGCTTGCGTCATGGCCTTAGACATGATGTTTGCAGGAATTGACACGGTATGACCACAATATCATTAAATGTTACAAACCGACAGTAGCTTATATAAGAAAAGGACGCAGAGAAATAATCTTTGGAAAACTCCGAAGTAGTCCGTGGAAACTGATTAAACGCCACGGCACAATATTACAATTCTATGCCTTGAAATAAGCCAAATTATCTTTCAATATTACTTTATCAATTATTATAAGAAAATAAATTAATGATGAGATGAATAATTGGGGGGTGTTACTATTTTTAATATTTAAAACAAAATAATAATTATATAAAATGAAAAGTCCATTTACTCAACATTTATAAATTCAAAATATACAATGAATGAATAAATTTTAATTCACAAAGCCGGTCGTTGTAATGATTGATACTAAATAATTTGTACACTATTTACAAACATTAGATATATTACAAACTAGAAACAATATCTATTCTACGGATCGTCTCAACGGGCCTTTTCATAGAAGCAGAAATACATACACAAATTCTACGCGGAATTGACAGTACGAGAAAATTGTCATTAAGTTGCGAACTGTATTTAGCCTTTTTTTTTATTTTAGCCTGAAACATACCGCTGGAGTCAGAGATGATGTACCGGTCAAGCCGCTCGGTCCAACCAAACTTTCTCGTTGAAAAATGAGCACCTTGCTAACATAGTTTTCCTCTTTGTCGTCACGAACTAGAGAAACCCTTCCGCCCTTCCTCAAACATCTATAGCCAGTTATAATCTCCAAACTCTTACGGTTTTAACTTCTAATGCTTATTGTTCACTTCTTCACCCTTATTCTTTAATGTTCACTCCTTAATCCTGATTGACCTAAATTCATGGTAACCCGAGAATTAATTTTTATCTCAGTTTTACCACCTTGTCACCACTCAATTATTTAACTTCCTTCGGAGCGGGGATCCGATCTCCTCCAATCAATAGTAGTTATCTTTCGACTGTGGAAGGAGCCATTCACCCCAGTCAACCGATGTCACTGAGTCTCAAAGACCCCATAAAAGCCAAGGCCGCACCAACTTGTTTAAGTTTTATTACCCTGTCTGTAACTTCCTTCTAACTCTTTCAAGCCGCCTGCCTTTGATTATGTTTAACTATTAAAACGTTATTAATAAACTTATACAAAAGAGTTCGTTCCTTAGAACAGTCATCGATTTTTCTCATATAAAAAAGGATGACGTAAATTTGAAAGGTGCTTCGGTTTGTTTAGAGAATTGTTTCTTGCACGTCTGCTACACACTATTAAAACCCTGTTAAATTGAATAATTCACTGTTAGCCGAGTTAACAATAATTGTACGAATTTCTCTCAGTCTCTGTTCTGTGTGTACCGTTACTGTCCCCCATTTAATTTTATCTCCACTTATTTCAATGTTATTTTATAGTTATTATTTTTTAGTTTTGTATTGGATAATTTTCAAGTACTGCCCAGACGTACTGCGAAATATTTGCAAAACTTAATTCAAGATTTCAGTAAACCTATGAGAAATATTACACCGGTCTCATAACAATTTTATAATATTTTAAAAAGTAATGTCTAACAAAGAGCTTAAATATTTATTTTATACTCACAAAGTCTACCTTTTTCATTACAATCCACAATTAAAGTTTTGATCTTAGATAAGGTCTTATAATTGTATGAGAGCCAAGTATTTGAGGTAAACATTCAGACTCAACATTTCAGACTTCATACACAGTAGCTGCTACAATGTACTTCATGAGCAAGAACCCTGACAAGCAGCAAAAACTTTATGAAGAACTCAAAAAGCATCTGCCTGACAAGTCACAGCCCATTACATCGAAAGACATTGAAAGTATGAAATATTTAAGAGCGTGTATAAAAGAAACGAATAGGTGAGTGCTCCAGTCTTAGCAATTATTTATAGAACGTAAGAAATATATTAATATTATTGATATCAATGAGATAAAATTAGCAACCATCACTTTAAATTTTTTATTATCATGGGCGCTTATTTTCAATTTGATACTTACATCCGGTACTTTGCTTGTATGGTAACATATTACGTTGCATTTAATCGTTTAAACACTTAACAAACCCATAGTAAAATATTATTAACAAAATAAATAAGAAAAAAGTAGAAACGTTATGATTATTTAATGTTAAGTATATAATTTCATATGCATTGGTATTGTCATAAAATTATATTATAAAGAATTAGTAATGGATTTCGTTATTCGTAACACAGTTGAATAATACTGATATATCTGGAATAAAAGTTAATGCTGGGAGAATCACATTAATACCACACTAAAGTTTTAAACTATTTCAGAATGAAACCAGTTGCTGTCGCAAACTTAAGACGAATACAATCTGACGACATGGTGCTGGGTAATTACAGGATACCAAAAGGTGTAAGTAATTAATAATTTACAATTTTCGTAACGCTTTCTGCCCGAATGAATAAAAAAACGTTAAATATTTTAGATTTAGAAGGTCATAGAACTATGCCAATCATTCAGAATGTCATTATACGTTGCAATTCGGTTATTTACCGTCAGATTGCAACAGTTTGTTTGGACCAACATTCGATTGTTTTGTCATGTGCTTCAACTGTTTGTTGACATTCATGAGGGGAGCGAAATTCCGACTGCAGTTGAAACGTTGTAAATTACTTTTAGATACAATTTTGCTATTATTGGTTCTATTTCATACTGAAATATAGAATAAAATGCATATGTTATAATTTTACAATGCATGCCCAATACTAAAATATTTGCAGCAAAACTGTCGTGATTCCATTTGGAATCAGTTTTGGTTTGTTAGCTATTACACGGATTTTTATCAAAGTGTTATTGGCATTTTCACTTTAACAGGTGTTAAAATACAATTCAGTTTTGAGAAAATACTGTACTATTGCTATTCAGTTAATCAGAATAGAATTTTCAGGCTGTGAAACTCAATGTAATTATGATTTCAACGTATTTCGTCGTAGGATATTTTGACTATTTTGCTAATATTGTAGTAATTTTTAGTTACTGACAATAAATGATTAACTGTTTCAAATATATCAACATAATTGACTTGAATGTTTTATATAACTTTATACATAATTTCAAATCAAAATTCATCATTTAATTAATAAATTTTATGCATTTTGTTATATTTATATGCAAACTCATATGGTACGAAGAGAATTCCAAGAAAGAAAAATTTTCAGTCTTTGCTTTTCCTATCAGCACCATTCCATTTGGTTTAATTCAGTATTTTCCCCTAAAATACATTTCCCATAGATATGTTACAAATTTTTGTTTTCTTAGTTACAAACAAATAAATAAATATGTATAGGTCTGAAATGGTTAAATACTGGAAGACTGTAATTTAAATTTAATCACGTAATATAGATTTTATCACTCTAAAATGTCTTGAAGTTCACTAAAAGGACGCAGTAGAATTATCGAATTTCGTGTCAGACATGTATTTAATCTAAATAGTGATAATAATTTTTAAATCCAAAAATGTGCTGGAATGAACAGAAAAATATTTATAACAGCGTTATATTCAATACTTTTAGAGAAATAAAATTTAGATTCCGGATAGAGGCAGGACTGTAGCTTGTATTGTTTAGTATTTTTTTATTAATGTGAGGGAACGTTAGTAAAATTTGATAGTGAAATTAGGTTATTGATAATAGTCTCCTGATCAATATGATTGAAATCTTCAGAAGACTTAAAAATAAATAAATTTATTGATACTGAATTTTTTTCTTAAATTATCCCAATAAATGACTTCAGTATTTTTCGAGTATTTAACAGTCACTGTCAAATTTTTTAAAGTAAAATAAATTTTATCGTAACAAAATGTGTTGCGGATATAAAGGGCAGCAACTGGTCTTTACTGACCGTGATTTCTTACCTGTTCCAGACTGACGTCCTCATTGCAAGTTTACTGATGAACAACTTGGAGGAGAACTTCCCTCAGGCTGATCGTTTCCGACCTGAGAGATGGCTCAAGGGCCCAAACGGCAAGACGGAAGCCCAGAACACGCACCCTTTCGTTTACATGCCCTTCGGATTTGGCGCCAGGATGTGCGTCGGCAAAAGATTCGCTGAGCTGGAAATAGAGACTCTTGTTGCCAAGGTTCGTTACTCTCTCTCTGTATTTACGGTTTATTGAATATACGAGCCGTGGTGCTGTCGTTACGTGCTGATCCTAGTACTGGTGTCATCAGTTAGATCAATTAATTTATAATAACAGACGTACAACTACTCACCGGTTGTAACAAAGTACGACGGCCAAAACTGAAGAATAGGATCCACATATTGAGAGAAGAAAAAGCGTCTATTACAACATAACCCCATATTGTATAGTTTGAACTTTTATAATAGTCATTACGCCACGTTAAACATATACCATACAAAATTACGGTTATTCGGAATAATTTCTTGCCACCCTTAAAAGATTACCTCTAGAATGTACGCTTTACATCTGGTTCGAAAATTAAAGCAAAGTTGTACACCTTCCTGCATTCAGCCCGGTCATAGACGACTAAGTAACTTCAGGTCGAGTGCTAATATGAATTCAGGTTCACATCAATTTCATACGCGATGTTTTCCAATGTAATAATTGTAGCTAAATTTCCAGGTATATCAACAAGCGCTAATATTCATAAATGTTCGTATAACCCATGTTTCACTTCACTTTTTTTACTGGACTCAATATTATGAATCAGTTACTGAAATTTAAACATCAAGATTACTTTAACTTTAATATGCCAGGCTTGGTGCTGTGAGAAACAAAATGTTGAAGATGTCATAATGTTTCATGAAGATTCACGTCAACAAAATTTCTACTCTTTCTCTCAGAACTCAAAATCGTGATTTTATTTGCAATCACATTATTTACTAAATCTAAAAATAAATATAGATTGCATGCCCTATTAACAATATATCTATATATAATTAATAAGAACAGTAAAAGGAGACAGTTCGTAACTTACCTGGAATTCACAGAGCAACGAGAAAGAAAGTTGGTGAACTGGTAGGGTCTCTTGTTTACGAGAAAAAGCTAGCCGTGCAACAATTTCTGTTTGCTCAGTCGATGAAGGGGACGGTGCCTCCAGAAATTCAAGAATCACAAACACTACATGGTGCCTGCCATCTGTGAACTTCAGATAAGTCACCAACTTTCTGTTTCTCTTTTATGTCCTTATTAATTGTTTTAATTAACCTGACAATTTCATTTTCTGATCCATATATATAATATTATATCAATTGACGTCTGATATTAAAAATGAAAATTAATTCGCTTCCGACCGGTTTCTTCAGACAGTTTTTATTCTTTTAATCAAACAATGTTTCGGTGCATATTCACACCTTCTTCAGGTTTACCTCCATACAAATTATTGTCACATCCAATAATAATAAAAAATGTTATAAACACTATTTTTTATACCAAAGAGAGGTCCGAGGCAACACTAAGAACCTATTAAGCCCTAAAAACAAGACGGTCCATCAGTCACTCTTGTGCAAACTGTTGCTAAATAAGTTGCTAGTGCAGCATTGGACTTCTCTTTCGTAAAAAATTTGGCTTTTATAACGTTTTTATATTTATTGTTAATAATTGGATGTAACACTAATTTGGTAAGTTGTTTGTTAGTCAACTTTCTTTATATATTTTTTTCGGCTATATATAAGTTTATATTCAAATTGAAATATGTATTTCACGGATTGCAAGGAGGTAAACCTGAAGAAGGTGTGAATATGCGCCGAAACGTTGTTTGGTTAAAAAAAATAAAAACTGTCTCAAAACACCGGTCGGAAATTATTTAATTTATATATATAATATTCATAAAGTTTGAATAACCCTAAAATATCGACACACTGCAAAAATCATACGTTTTTAACGTTGGTTAAAAGTTTTGTTATTTATTGTTCCCTGTTATAGGGTTCCCAACTGAAGTACTCATACTTCAGTGATGTAGAGAACTCTTGGTTTCTCTTCTGACAGTAAACTTCTTATCATAATTTATCGCTTAAAATCTTAACTGTGGCGATCGATTAACTTGTAACTCATTGATGAAGCTTCTTTGTTTCTTATTGTCCTTCTGTCGGGTCTGTAACGCGCTTCAGAACCCCTTCTCGTATTTTAATAGTGTTGATCAACACCATAACACTAGAAATGTATTCATTTTCCTTAAATCTTGTGCTGAGTTTATAATTTTAATTATTTATTGAAAGTCATGTTCACAAAACTATTATGGGGTAATAATAAGCAATTAACATGTCTGTCTGTGCCTCAAGGCGGTCGTAGATTAAGCAGTTTTTGTATTATCATTAATGCCGGCTATTCTCATACACAATCACTAAACTTAAAATGAAATCCAGGTTTTTTAAAATTTCCATAGAACTATAAATGGCTCAATTTCTTCCTCAAGACTTTCAATTCTGCTCTGTATCTCGGCACATTAGTTATAATATTTCTAATAATCGTTTTATCTGTATGAACGTCTTATGACTGTATCCTTATTAGCAGTCCAGCGTGACTTAGAAGTTAGTGGTTGGAAGTCACAGTGCATCATCGGCGAATTGACGCCGCAGTATAGAAATTCCACAAAGGAACGAGAAGCATTTGTGTGGTAGTATCAGTGTGTGTAGCGAGTGTCTTACTTTGAAAAGAGAAGTAGAAGATGCTGTGACCTAACACGACTTCCTCCCCTTCCCTGTGACGACGTGGGTCGGACCCGTTATGGCGGGCGGCTGTGACCTTAATGAGCTCGCAAAGGATGAAGTCTGCCTCCAGCAGGGAGGTTTTGATGCGCCCTTATCGAAGCCAACTCCCGACGAACTCCGCCTTCAATTGTGGCTCTCCGTGACAGGGGGAAGTGCTGCAAGTGAGGAAAAAACCACACAAATTCGGGAAGGGGCAAAGAGCAGGAAGCGACACAACGAACCTCAAACACGAGCTGAATTTCGCGAAGCATCTTTGGCAACTCAACCGTGAGGCTGGTGCCTCTTACTAAAAAAATTTTTCGTTAACATTAAATAAAAAAATTCCAGAAAATGTTCCATTATTAACGTAGTCATTGAATATAAGTAATTTGAACATAGCCAAAAAAATTGAGAGAAGATACCAAACAAACTTATCGAGAATAATAACTGGACATACAAAAATGACTCATCTATAGATTATAAAAAAAGACCCCACCGATTTGTGATCATTTCAATATCCAGATTTCAGTTGAATACTTGTTAAAATCTGTCAGAAATATGACGATGAGAGGAAATAAACTTAAAAAAAATGATTTCAACGAGTTTATAAAAGACAAAATTGCACAAGAAAATTTAATAAAATTCTTAAAGAACACTGAATACAACCATAAATTTTAAACTATTATTAAACATCAGTATGCATACTTAAATTTTTACAATGAAAACATAAATATTAATTTAAATTTAATAAAATTGTTAATTTGAAGATCAAAATGTATTGGTAATTGTAAATTTGTATGTCACTAATAACTACTTCGTTGATGCGACTATAAATTTTTAAAAAAGTAATTTGAACATGATGTAAAGACTCTTTTTTTCCTACTCTCTTTCTGTTATATATTTAGTTGATTTATTTTATTGACAGCGACCTCAAAAGATGGCCGAAACAACTACGTTATGTTCAAAAATTTTGTAAGTCTGCTATATGGGTCGTTAATTCTTAATATGTATTTATTGACAACAGTTGTCACACAACGTTTCATTCCTAAATTTGGAGCCTCATTTGGTGTGTTTAAATTAGAATCAAGAAATTAAGATTGATTACAATTTAAACACACCAGATGAGGCTCCAAATTTAGGAACGAAACGTCGTGTTCGAACTAATGTCAAGAAAGGTTATATATATTTACTTATAAGCTATTATACTATTTATTTATTTCCAAACCATCATATTTGAAACTAAATAAATATTTTCCCTCTATATAGTGTGAATTAAAAGTATTAATTATACTGATTGAAGTTCAATTAACGTACGCTAATATTTGTTTTGACTACAAAGATTGAAAATGCTTTTGAAATTGTGTGTTATAAGAAGGAAAATAAGGTGAAAACTGTAACAGTGTATTGAACATATTTTTTACTATGTCTAGTTTGCAATATAAGTCAAATCATTTTTTAATTTTAAACTGATTGTCAAGAACTTCGTAGATACTTTACTGCCTTACCTTATAAAAAAACATGTTGTGTTAAAACTGAAATCGTGGAAACAAATCAAATTTGTTTTTATCAAGAATAAAATATTCTACTGAAATATAGGAAGGTTATGTTCCGAAAAGTTTTTCAATCGTATCGATCATAAGTACTAGACATCGTGTGTGATAAATTATAATACCCTAAGGAAATTTGTTGATATTAACCACAATAAACTGAGCTCCAGTCTTCAAAAATTATATATTTTTCAAATCGTTAAATATTATCATTACATTTTTATTTTATTTTGCAGATCTTCCGACACTTTCATGTGGAATATAATTATGGGGAAGCGACTTGGAAATCGACACTGCTTTACACCATATCAGATCCACTTCGGTTTAAGATTGTTGAAAGATCTGAATAAGGTCAGATAACAAGTGCCCTGAATTCCCATCGTTAAACACTTTTTAAAACTATAATATATATAATGATATTCTTGTATATTTTCGTAAGCAAAACATCCTAGTATATAATTAATTATATGAAATACAAAAAATATTATAATTTTGTCTATAATAATTCTTTAAGGACTATTTGTGCTCTGTATTTAACTATCAATGCTATGCATTAAAACAAAATAATTTTTTTCTTCCTTGTATTCTCTTTTTTACAAATATATTAAAACTTTCTATTTTGTACTACAAACATACATTTTTATACTATAATCATGAAATAGTAGAAACTGTTCTTACAAACGTCACGTGTTTCAATAGCAAATTAATCTTTGATGGATAGAATAATTTAGAAAATTCTTACGTTATCATTCCGCAAACAATATTTATAGAAAATATTTTATAGAAACATTTATAAAGATTATTATGATAGTAAAAATATTGCAAAAACTTATCTTCCAAGAACACCAACATTAATTCAAAGAGCAATGTTTCTAATTAATTGATTTATCTCTTTGTAATCATTTTTTGAGAAGGAACAACAGTGTAAAATAGTTACAAAAAATTGGTCCCTATATAAATACAAAAGTAACTGAAATGCAGAACGTTTTATTCTACTTACCCATAGAGCTCTTGAGGTGAGTAAAATTCTTGAAATTAATAAGTGTCAATCCTACAAGTGATAAATGAGTAGTAAGTTTATTAATAAACGTATATTTACTTCGCCATTCTTAAATTACTTTTCGATGTTACATAATTGCTTTATGAATTAATAATTCACGTTTTATAGGGAAGCAGAGTAATTGAACATAAGTTGTATACTTAAAAATAATATTAATATTCTTTTGAGCTATGATTCATTTAGATTATTTGTTTTTTTCCATTAGTCTTCAGTTGAAGAAACAGATTACGTAATACTTTACATCATTATAATAACAAAATGAAATAGTATAACTACAAAAGACCTTGATATACATAACTAGAATAAACAAGGTGTAGTATAAAATCATTGGAAAGACGACGCGCACACTAGTGTGCACAAAAATGCGCAAAATAATGAATGTTTTACGTCTAGTTGCATGACGAGAAATCTGACCTTTAATAGGAGCTCCAGCCAATATGAAACCTAAAAAACAGAAAACCTATACACAAAGTTTTAAAGTTAAATAATAGGAAATTTTACAAAGTTAAACATTCAACACGTATGCAGAAACATTAATTTAAACTATTAGGGGAACGATAAATAAAATCCTTTACAGAGAAAAACGCACCATTTAATTCAATAATTTTAGATTTATTCACGAAAGTTTTGTAATTATGATTATTCTTAACCTCCGCTGTCTGAATATTCTACATCTTTGATGTACTGTAAATCGTAAAAGTAAAATCCTATCACTGTATAAATAATATTTAATCGTGAAGAGGGTTTCACATAAATTTCATTATTAATTATCGAGTTTGTTCTTCAATATTACGCCATAAATTATCCCTCTTCAAATTAATTACGGCCTCCGTCATTTTATTAAGATCAAATTAGATTATATCCTAAATACGCGAACTGAGTTATACTGTCTCATAAAACTATTAGTAACGTAATAAGTCAACAAATCTGGTGAAGTTGAGGATGTGAAAAGTAAACGGTACGAAATTCGCTTCAGTGAATTGGCGTTATTTTTCTTAACTTTCAATATATCCGTCTCAGAGAGCTTTTCGAAGTGTTTAAATGCTAAACTGGTTTTTAATATCATTCCCTTTACACTTTTGACTTGAAATCATCAGTAAATAGCTTGAGTTGGTAATTAGGAGCATAAACGTATAAACATGAATTTTAGCTGCATCTTAAATTTACAAGTTCAAACCCACAACTAATTAATATAGTTTGTGTTTCACCAGGTAACTAAATGAAAATTAAGCTTTCTCGAGGAAATGTTGGCCTTTAAATTTCCTTCATATTATAACTTGAAGACGAAGAGATAAACACCCACCAATAAATTCTTAACGTTTATTAGTTCTTGTATAATTTCTATACAGGTTATGTTTCCTATTTTTCTGTGTTTCTAACAAAAAAACTTAGAATCAGACGAATAACCAGAACAGACTCATAAAAGTCTTTATTGTATTTACGTAATACAACACTAAATTTGGAAGGAGTTATTCCACAGAATTTACCTTATTTAAAAGCCTTTGAACTTTTCTAATTTCATAAATATTTATACTATTTATATAATTAATACCTTAACTTTAATTTTTATTTGGTGTTTTAAAATCGTATTATGTATAGGTAAATCTTAATATCCCGACTTGCTAATTATTTTTTAAATTTCAAATAAAATATTTAATTATTGTGACAATGTTATTAATAAAATACATACAATAGCAAAAAGTCAGAAATAATTTTTTTATAAATTTTTTATCTGTCCAGGATGTTGCGGTAGCAACACTAAATTTTTAATAAGGTTTTAATTAATTGACGGAAGAGGACCGGAAAGTTGAGGACGATTCGTTTTAAATTCCTCTGTTCTGCCTTCGTATTTTACTATTTTCTTAAATACGAAATTAACATTTGAATTAAAAATGTTAATATAACATTTACAACACAAATTTTTAAGGTAGTTAAATGAAAATGGCGTCTCCTTCTCCATCACTTACCTGACTGAAAATAAATTGAAACTTAATTCCAAATCTCAGGGTTAAACATTTTGCATTGCAATAAATGTTTAGATTTATTTACGAGTATTATTTAACAACTATGAGAATTATATTTTAACGATCACTCGATTTTTAGAGATATATTAACTTATACTTTTAATAAAACACTCAAATTACCTGTTAAATTATTTTGTACTCTTTTACTTATATTTCGTAAAAGCATGTAGAAACATCTATTAAATTTCTTTGAAGAACATTTTAAGAAACGTCTCTCTTTGTGAAATTTTCAGACACAGTGAAGCGCACAGCTATTAAATTTTAATTGGGGAAACACGAGTAATCAAAGATTTATATAGAAAAATATGTTAAATTTTGAATATAAATGAGTCACTTCCTACGCGTACAGGGAAACTGAAATATCTTTAAATTCAAATTTATAACTTTTTAGTAAACTTGAGTATTGTATTTTATAATAAAATTGCGCCGTTTTCCAAGTGGAAGAGGAACTGTATTGGGCGAGTTTAACATCAATTACGTCATATTATCAGAATATTTCTCTCAAAGTTCGAGAGATAAGAGATAATCATGGAGCGTAAAGGGATAGACTGATTAATCTGTACTATCAAATTGGAACGAATTTTTGTGTCACCATGCTGGCAAACATAAAGAAAATATAAATTAGATTTTAATATTGCATTGTTTGTACATTAAAATGTGAGAATTCAATATTGATTATAAATATTTTGTAAATTGTAACCCCATTGCGCAACTTTAAAATGAACGAAAAAATGTTATCATCCCAGTCAGATAAAATTCACGGTTAACAATCCTGGCCAGGCTTATAAATAAACACAACGTTATATAATAGCCTGATGACAACAGAGAATGTCTGCGGAAAATTTGATCTGCGATCGAGAAACGTGATCAGAAGAACGTTAGAACGTGTTTAAATTGATTGTATTTGGAGAGGAAAATGTTTTTATTATTATTTAATGAGTGAAACATAAGAATTCCAATACAGGAGCTCACAATAATTTGACAAAACAACTTGGCAGGGTTCTCTAAGGTAAAGGGTGTCACGAAGTTAGTCTACTTTGGCACCGAAAAATGTGACACGAAATCTCCCCTTCCATCCTACTGAAAATAGACCATTTTTCTTGATGGAATATAAAATATAAGATTTGAAGCTATGTTGTGTAAATCCTAGGTTTTTGATAGTAAGATAAAACCAATTACGTTTTAAAAATATCAACCAATGAGTCACAAAGTAAGGGGCTTTTACGGAAGATCATCGAATAATGAAAGGAAGGTAATTTCACACAAAAATTATGTTTGAAGAGGTCTGATCAAAATTCACGTAATTTGAATCACTGAACAAAAACATAAGAATTATTTTTGGCGTAAGAAAGTACGTATTCAATATATAATTTTAATAGAACTTTAATATTCTATAGGAAATATAGATTTGAAGTAGATAAGATTTAAACCTTCCATAAATGCGGTTAAATGTAGAAATTTGCACTCTCAATTAGGAAAAAAAATATGACTGACGAAAACTGATACATACTAAAGATACAAATTTTAATCCCATAATATTCATTTAATAGCATCAAATAACACATCCCGCATCACTTTCCGTGGATTCAGAAGGTACAAAAAATATATAATGATTTTTACGTGATCTCAATACATATCGGCAAATATGCTACTGAATATTTATTATTTGTTGTTACATTCATCAGATGAATATCAATTGGGAATTTATTATTGGCTGTCGCATTTATCACTTTAATTACAGTATCACCGATTATTTATATTCATAATATATTAATGGTTTCTAAAACTGACTGAACTTACAAAACAGTTTACTAACAATCCAACACAACAATTAAATCAATCAGTATAAGACACATTAGAAAATTAAATCACAGGAATGATTCAAGAAAGGCAGCTAATGTGGCTATTATTAGTAGCGAATTAACACCATTTCAATTAAATTATTGACTGTTCCCTATAGGTTTTAATTCCTCAATTCTGTTTTACTAATTTGTTAGTTTTATTAGGCTAAACATAATTTTTATCCTCGGTTATTTTTATACAAAGATTTTTCTATCTTTTTCATTTTAGGTGTTATATATAACGTTTGCACACTGCATCTATCCATAATGTATTCCGTCTTAATTAATTTAATTATAGTGCACTAAAGAGTTACTTGCCTTTATAGTTTCATTTTGAAAAACACAGTTCTTCAAAAGCAAAAATGATTTTTATTAGTCACTCATACTCAGAAATATGATTTTTTTGAGTTTTAAGTGTTTAAGATGAAACTCATGTTTAAGCAGATTTAACACATTTTAATCGTGTACTCATTAAATGGAATTTCCAAGACATTTCGATGTTGGACATGATATGTTTTCTCAGCCATTCATAAATTATTAAACATTTAAATTATGCTCAAAGAATTTGATGAGTACACAGAAAAGAGGTTTAGGAATATACTGAGGACTTTTTTGTTGAAAATATTAAACCGCAATATAAATACAACCTTAATTCTTCAGAGAATATCTAATTATACTTGTAGATTAAAATGAATTAAATTTTTTGGAGTATTTTAAATTTTCAGCCATTGGGGCTTTTCTCAGAACTAAACCTCGGGCCAAGGGACCAAACGGTTTTTGCCAGTGTAAATTGTGTATGTCTCTTGTGCCATTGCGGTCGAGGACCCCGAAGACAGGAACATGTGTGGTTAGTTGTATTGGATGTCAAATAAAAATTTCAACTGTCCCAAAAGGCGAGAAATTCTGTTCATGCGCGGTTTAATAATTCAGTGTAGTTTTCCTCTAGGGTCAATTCCTTTACAAAGACTGACTTTATATAAATATATGAATGATTGGAAAGACAAATTTTCCACTCTATAACGCTTTCCAATTAAATATATATTTTATATTAAAGAAGTTGAATGAGAAAAATGATATTGATTAATTTAAGGATGATCCAATTCAATTTAATTTATGATGGTGACGTAACAGAAATATTCAACCATTACAGTATCTCGATTAACAGCAGTGTATCTAATTAATTCTAGAAGAATCGTTATATTCCTAATATTTTTATTAATTTCTCTTATACGGATATACAGTATAATACTGTTTTCTATTATAAGTAGAAATTTAAGTTGAGTGCGAAATCCACGTAGTGGCATTGAATGACGTTTGCTTTGATGAAAACGGCTGAGAAGTTTGTTTACAAATTTATAATTTATTAATGAACCATTGAAAGAACTCGGTTTCAGAACAGTAGCACTATAATTATGGTAATGCAGCTTTAACAGGTCAAACACTGACCCTTGACCGAGAAGAGGTCAACAAATTACAGAGTACAACGTACTAGTATTCCCGTGTACGCATGGAAGGCGAAGTTCAGGCACCATACGCGCTAACAGCTAATTAAGTGACATTAATATTATCACACAAAGCAGTAACTCTATACCGAGAGATGGTACCTTCGCCTTTATGGACGACAGATTTCGTCGGGTTGAGACACAATACGTGTTTAATTAAGGCGCCAGCAATTAACACAATGGTGGGTCGTTCGCTTGCCTCCATTTAAGTAATTCCAGGTTCCAGGCGCTAAGGGCGACGGAAGTTAATAATGCCACGTGTGGTTCCCGTGGATTCATCCTTATTCAATACAGGCCTACCTCCCGAAGGAAATCATAGTAACAGTCTTGAAACTCCGCTGCAAAATGCATCTTAAGTACGGAATGTATTTTTAAAGGTAAATAAAGGTGACCTCCAAAGCAACGCGTCTTTCCTTCGCCTTCAACAGTTTAAGCCAAGGTAGTAAAATTATCGTGGTACATTTGAATTCGACTACCTAAGAAAATATAACTTTGAAATAATTTTTGTAAAATTAAATATTTACATACGAAATATTTAAAAAATATATGTCAAATTAAATTAACTTTAGTTACCTTTCAAAACTATATGCACGTTTTAGGAACCGATTAAATAATTGTTGACGTATTCTTAAAAAAACCTTTTTACAATGTAAAATTTACAAAGGTAAGGAAAGAAAATTTTCTTGTTTTTAATATTTGTAAGATAGTAATATTCTGAACCAGGGAATTTTTTTAAATGGGAAAATGCGTCAAAATAAAACAAAAAATAGAGACACAAGGTTACACCTGGACCTCTTCCAGTATTTATTAATTTTTGTACTGCTTGCCAACAAATGTTGCTGGCACGATGTCCGGAGATGAACATATTATTTAAGGATGAAACGTAGTGTGTGTTGGTGAAAAATCTGTAATTTTTTATTAAGATGTTTGCCAAAAACTTATATTACAATTTCATGAATGCCAGATATTTTGCGATTTACGAGGCGATGTTGCTGAAATTAAAGTAATTTTATGAGATGTTTTATGAATATCAGTAACAATGTATAACCTATATAAAGTCCAATAATTTATTTAATATTACTGGACATTCTGTAGGTTTTTCAATCCGTCGTAATATACGTAATTTTTTTAAAAATTATGTCGTTATTTCAGTGTCATTTGGAGTTATATAATTTACTTTTATATAACATTTCTTAGTTGTTTTGTTCTTTCTAAATTAATTTTTTCTGCTATATATTTCTATATAATTAATATATAATTAATTTCTATATAATTATATTATGAATTTTCTTTTATAAGGCTATAACGTTTCTCTTCATTGTTTGGCATATTCATAATAAATACTTCTCAAAGTTTATCCTATGATTTGTAAAAATTTTTAGTAACGTTGACAATTTGATTTCGTTACCACAGATAAATCTTTAATAATTTTAAAAACAATTGTAACATCTTTGATAATCCTTTATATTTTCAGTGAACTAGTAAATGATAATTATTAGTGGAAATTCAATTCACATGATTATCGTAAATATTTTAGAAATAACATAAATAAATGTTAAATTAAACTGAATAAAATTTTAGCTGCAAATATTACAAGAAAAAATAATATTAAAGAAGAACATGATAAAATATCCACGGACAAACTTTATATTTAAGAAATTGTCAGTTGTAGGGAAGTAATGAAAATTGTTTCTTAATCACACTTGTAATTATCCTATACCCAAACCAAAATTACTTTAACTTTAAACATGTTCGACTCGTTATGAGAAACAAAACGTTGATGACGTCATAATGAGTCATAAAGAGTCACGTAAACAAAAGTACTTTCTCTCGTAGTTCAAACTTGTGGTTTTACTTGCAATCGAATAATTTAGTAAATCTCACAAATAAATAAAGTTTAGAAGCCCTGAAACAATATGCTGAACAAAATTACACTTTTCCGCGCCAAAATACACAAGTTTACGAATCAATTAATAACACAATCCTACTACTCATTTGTCTCCAATCAAAATAATGCTCTCTGCATATCGTTAACCAATAGTTTCATTAATAATATTTTCCATTAAGCATGCGAAGCATTCTCCTCTCCAGTTAACAGAACATATCCAGAGATGAATACCAATCTCCTTCCTCTCAAAGATTACCTTTCATCACGTCCTATGCAAAGATGATTTCTTTTTAGTTATATTACAAACCTTTTAGCTAGTTGAGAAATACATAATGTTAATAAAAGTATCCTATGTTATTGAGCAATCATGTCGTTTTGTGTGCGAAATTCTAGAATGTTTTCAGGATTTCTGTTTCTAGATTATTGTGATGAAACGAGTTCCAATCTATAATTTTACGAAAACTTTTGTTAGTAATGAACGATATCGAGTCCGTATTATGCTTATGAGCTCAAAAACGGAACAGAAATGGAAACAAAACAAATTTGTTATTCTGACACAGCGTACGCGGAAGAATAATGGTCATACATATATACGTGGACATCACGTCGGTCAATATATGACGTCCGATGGGTATCGTGTTTCATACATTGACAGACACCTGTAACCAGGATGACGCACAGCAAAATTAAAACCGTCGCCATGACAACGTTCTAATTAGTGCATAGTTGGCCAGTTAAAGGGAAGGCGTACAGTACGAGGGGGCGTAAGAGTACTTTGATAATATATAATTTATATGCGTATAATAGAAACGATGAGAGTTGTGACTTTGGATTCCATTTAGCAAACTTTAAATTGAGTTCACGGACATAGTTTACAACATAGTTGCGGTTCTCAATGAAGCGTTGTTGTACAATATATACAAATGAACATCAGAATACTGAAGTATGTAACTGGACATTAACCACAGTTTTCACATTCCTGTTATTACACGCACTTGAGGAGACGAGTTCTAGCCTCAGGACTAATCATAAGCAGGATCTATTCAGAAATTTCTGAAGTAACGTACTTGCCGTCAATTCAGTAATAATGATCACTCAAGGGTGAGCTTCTTAAAGTTGAATAGTAGAAAAGAAGGTATAGTTAATAAAAAGGAGGATGAAACGGGATATGAAAATACTGAATCTAACATTACAATTCATAAGTTATGTAGTTATCAGAGAAAACGAGGAAACAGCAGCATAAAATAATTATAAACGACATCTATTCCGACAGTTATCAGCCAGAATTTGAGTGTGACACAAAGGACGCAGGAGAAGACGCAGACGACCGCAAACGAAGCCTACTAGAAATCACCTCTCTAGAATCGGAATGATAATAAAAATAGCCAATTTCTCAGAAAACAAGCTTATATTGTTGAGTCAGCGAATGAATAAGCAAGCCGTGTTGCTAAGCTAAGTTAGAACAGAATCTCTCTGCCACTACGTTATTCGTCAGAATTACATCATGTCGTTTCGTCCATATTTGTGGACTTAAGAAGGTGAATTTTAATTGGATAACATGTTGCCTCTAAGCAAAACTATCCACACATGTGGATGTTTACTTATTATGCGTTTCTATAATTTAAATAAGTGTTTTTAATAAATTGGCAGCAGTTAGAAAATCATAAATTCGTTGGAAAACTAGGAGACGTCGCATGTATAACAGCTGGGAAAAGGTGTCAGCTAATATTTCGTTCCATACGACAATACGTACATTAAAAACAATATTTCAGTATTTGTAATTTTTAATTGTTTAATACAAGCAGAGCACTTGATGAAATATATTTTCCCTAATTTAGTGAGGCGTCTATTGTTGTTGTAGTAGTATTCAGTCCTAAAACTGGTCTGATGCACAAGCCTTTTCATTTCCTCATAATTAGCACAACCAACATCCTCCCTTTTCTTATCCTGACTTCTAAAATTAGTCGCAAAGTTAATATTGCTTCTCTTGTCCTTACATTCTTCCTAAAACCAAATTCATCGTCTCCTACCTCGCATTCTGTTTGACGTTCCATTCTCCTAAATACTATTTTAGTTAAACATGTAGCCTGTTAACCCCAAAAAAATATTTTTGTTTGTATGCGTGGGAAACTAAAATAATTGTCCTGTGCTGTTCGCATCTATCAGCCCCAGTTTTCGTCGGTATGGGTATAAATATATTTGCGTATATAACAAAATATATTTCACTGAATCCTTTAATGTAATTTTTCATTAGTAAAGAATAAATGGCAACGTTGGTAATCAGCGAGATTGAAACTTTTGGAAAGACGGTAAACCTGCAAGTCGAGACCTGTGTCTACACAAAGGAAAAAGCGGCTGAAAATTTAGTTCGGGATGTGCAGTAATTGCAGCAGCCGTCTACAATGAAGCGCCTCCTCCCACGCGGATGTTCAGGCTCCGAGACTATAAGCCCCGATTCACATGAACAAAGGTAGAGCGCGAACAGCAAGGTTACTCGACGCCAAATTGGCAGTAATAACACAGACACAAGTTTTAGTGACAAGTCAAACTCTCGGGAACGGGGTTACACAAACCAGGTGTCAGCTCAGTCGAAATAAATTTAAGACGTTAACTAAACACAAATGAAACACGCCTAGTTTTACTTCACTGAAACTAATTTTATATTACGTTGAAACATTAAATATCGACGGAAAAGTAATAAAGAAATTAATAGCAATACAGGATTCGGTTGTGCAAACCGGACCTTGTTACTAATTTCCATAAAACTTTTGATGCAAACGTTTCTTCCGCTCTGAAAATGAGAAAGGAGATAATGAACAATTATAAATTTTTGTATTTTACTAAACTAAATTAAAGTAAGACTGTTAACTTTTCTTGGTGTTTTAAAGTTGTAATATTTTTTAACATGGAAAAATTAATTAAATAATTATTTTCGCTTTAAATTTATTATTATTAATTACAAAGTAATCAAGCAAGTTTATGTTCAAAGAATATTATATGAATATATAAATATTATTAAGTATAAAACTAAGGTCCTATTCATTTCATTGTAGAAATTGGTGTTTCGGAAAAAATCTAAGTATTTCACATGTGCCGTTGAGGTTATAAAAGTATCTATTATTTCTCATTCCTTCTATTATTCGCAATTTAAATGTAATTTATCGTTTCTTTTTGTAAATATTTTTGTAGTTGCCGAGAACATCCACTGTTGACTCGACTGTTAATTCAATTTCAAAAAAAGTCTAAAGCTCACTCTTTTAGAAAAGAGTAAAAGTATAAGGGATTCTTTAAAGAACAGCCTTGTTTTTGAATATTGCACTCCCTGCCGACTGATAATATATCAATACAGGACGAAATTTCCCAAATCCCTGATTTAACGAGAACCATTCGCATAAGAAAAACAGATATATCACCTAAAAATGGGATAAAAGGAAGCTGAATATCAGACTGCAAACTTTTTTTACTCTTCCCTTCAGGAAACGAAAGCAGCCTCCTTCGATATAACTCGTAAAGAAGGGGAGAAGTATCCTAAACTTACAGCCCCAATCTATAAAAATACTCTTAAATCAATAAAGTGAGGTTTTTGCGATCCTGGCGACACACGCATAAGTGTGGTTGAACAGAAAAACATGGCACAGCAGGAATCGGAATTAATCATTTCCAAGAGCTAGGATTCAGAAAATATTTTTTAAATATGGAAGTTAATTGTTTTAACCTTTTTTGAAATTTAAAATATAAACTATGTGAAAATAATTTTAAAATTAAATGTGCGTTCGTTTTCCTGATCAAAATCAAGTGATTGAAGATGATACACGCTGTTTGAGGAACAGTACGCATTCAAAACAGATTAAGTTTTCTCAGAGTTATATTTTGTTAAACGTTAGTACAGTCAAGTTACAATAACAGAAACAGAAATCTACAGGTGTATTTACGGCGTAGAATGGGAAATAAGTAAGCTTTGAATAAGCGTCTGCGATAAATGTATTCTGATTAAATGGCTATCGATGTGTTTACTAAATCAACTCAAATTTCCTTGTATGTATGTTGGACACACAAAATAATGTCTACATCGTGAGCGAGAAGGGAACCCATCTTTAAATATTGACTTTATACCTGCCCGGTGGAGCAGGTGAACGGTTGAGGCCGACAACGTAGTTGGTTGACAATGTTGCTATGGCGCTTATGGAGAGTTCACACTGATTTACTCAAGATATATGCTCTAAATCGTTAATTGACGGCCGATACTTCTTGTCGATGTAACAAACTGTTAGATTAGAAGTTCTGAAGTATGGATTGATTTGTGCTTCCTTCTGTTATATTTAAGCCATAATTACGAAGATACTTCTGTAAAGTCTAGGGGTTTATTTTAATGAGTAGTAAATCGATATATTAGCCACAAAAAATTATATTTTCACTTTAAACCAAATCTGGATAAACTGTAAATATTCTTATTCTGAATATTTATCTATAAAAAAATAACGACCGGAATAGCAGATATACTCAATAAAATAACAAAAAATAAAAGTTTATTGACAAGTACCAAAATGGATGGTCGAAACAATTACTTAAGAAAAACTGTGCATAAGTCTCTTAAACGGGTCGTTAATTCTTCAAATATATTGGATATTAATTTTTCCCATATTTACTTAATTTTATCTTTTGCACTTTATTTACATTTAGGTTGACTGGCATTAAATGTGTGAGTCGAATTAAGTGAAGACAATTTATCTATTGCCTTAAACAGCCAATATTTTTTATCAGTAAAAACGGTTCCTCGGAGGGTTTCCTTTTTATAACATGATGATTTGCAGCGTTTGAACCGTTCCATAAATTTTGATGCTAAGTCAATTTCTGCGATAATGTTACGCATCACGTTTCAACGTAAACAGCATTTTCTATCTAAAGCTGCACGAATTTAACGACAGAACAGAACGGACCATCATCATCCGCTAAAACGCTTTCATCAAAGCTCTTTGATTTAGCTGCGGATTGCATGGGCGTAATGCTGTGGACTTTTGCATTAAACCCCCCCCCCCTCAAAAAATGGTACACATTTACTACTTGTTAAATTCAAGCGGAAAAAGTTATATCGGCGAATGTCCATGAAAGTCAGCTTAAATTGTTTGGAAAAATAGCATTAGCATCTCAAACAGCGTTCGTAATACGAGAGAAAATTTGAGTTTTAGAGGCCAAGTATCAATTTTTTAAAAGAAAGGGGTTGTCGAAGACAAAAGTTTCCTTCCACAAAGTAGCAAGCGTTGGTAAAAGAACTTGATGAAATTCCTCTGCATATTATTTGGAAAATGTTTCCAATATACAATGTACCTCAACGACTTCTTTCGATAGGTGTAATGACAATTTGAATGCCACTCAATTTTTACTAATCGTGAGTTACAATTAAATAATAACATACAATTTCTGTCTCTTCTTAGTCACATATGCTGAATTATACCGTTTATGAAAGAAAAAAATTAATGTGTCAATTTATGGTTCATATTGTATGTTTAGCGGTTTACCACAAACTGCAATTATATTTCTGGCTCGAGTTAAAGGGTGTTCTACGCCCACTCCCACTCCAATCCTCTACCACCACCACAAGAGTTTGGTGAAAAAATAATTCTAAAAATGAATGACAAATTATATAGACATTGGAAAGAGATTAGTTCTAAAATATTGAACATATTATTCTGTTATTTAATATAAATAGTTTACATATTTTGCAAATTTATATGCAGATAAGTTAAAGTATTGCCACTACAAACTGATATAATTGTGATACGCGTGCAGGCTACCACATGCTAAATCATAAAAATTATCGCGACATTTTAGTAGCAATGAAAAAGCTAGAAGACAGACAAACGAAACGTAGAGAAATTCTTTAGCAGCTGCAGTGGAAACAATGGGAAAATATCGGCACAACAGAAAACAAAATTGTTGACGTAGTGTGTTGAGCAGGGAGGGGAAAAATTCCAGCATGGCAAGCTACCCCAGGAGAGACACTGTGTTACAAATAGAACTGGCAACCTGGCAATATTAGAGATGAGTTAGGGATGAAAAGAGTTTACCTCTGGGCCGCAGATAGAGCAAGAAAGCGTTCTTAAGTTTGACTTGAAACGGTTTTATTATTATTATTCAGTATGACTTTGTACAGTATTATTCAGTTACACTTTGTACGTATTTATTCAGTTTTACTTACTTTTCAAGAAGAGTTAGTTCCGGATAAGTGTTTCTCCAACAGTTATTCAGTTGAACAGATTATTTGGGTAAGTACCAATATGCTGCCATCATTGCTGAAGCAAATTTTAGTCACTATATACTGTGGTGAGGGGTTTACCACAAACTGCAATTCGATTTCTGGCTCGAGTTAAAGAGTGCTCTACCTCTCCCCCCCTCCCATCGAATCCTCTACCTCCTCTACTAACAGGTCAAAAATTTTACGAGGTGGTTGGTGCGTTGCTGATGAACCAGGAAGTTCAGCTATGGACAAAAATGCCACTCAATGGACCCAATTCAAGGAGGACGCAACACGCAGCCAGCAGAAAATTTGTCCCAGGGTTACAGTCTCCAATATTCTAAAAAATCATTAAAGGGAAATAAGCCAGTACACGTTTACAAGGTAAATTGAAATACAGAGATAAATTTCAAAACAGTTTAGGAGAAAATATGTGGGTACTGTTCCCTTTGTCGAGAAGCGTTGCGAAATTTTATTTGGGACACATAAAAACCTTTATTTTGGAACCAAGAAAGGCTGTCAAATTTACCCACGGTGAATCCTCAATTTTCACATTTTTTTTAAAGTAAACATATTTTTTCTTGCGATCTAGTGGCTAGCGTTGCTGCCTCACAATCCATGGTTTTCGGTTTCGAACCACATGAACTTGGTTGTTTATACATGGATGCGGAGCTTGGGGAATCGATACCACGTATCACTCAAAATTCGGAATATGTCGTGCAAGGTGGCAGTCCGCAGTCGACCCGGTAGGCCAAGCTGTAGAGCCAATAAAAAAGAAAACTAAAGAAAGTAATTTTAAATTTTTTTTTCATATTTGTCTAAAACGTTTAAAACAAACCATTTTTTGTGAAACATTATTAATTGAGAAGCAATAATATGACTGGTAAAAATAAAATCGAAAATTATTTATATTTGGTTGATCCCTTGTAAGCTTCAAGAATATTTAGTCCAGTAAACGCTGAAGTTTCTGTTTTGAAGTTTGAAAGCAAAATCTTGTCTCGGGCGCAATTTGTAACTTTCATGGCGGAAACCTTTCACAAGTTTTATATTTTCGCTGTTCACGATACTCATTGGAGATTGTCGTTCTGTGAAAACACTACCTTTTGCCTTTATACGTCAATAAAAATAATGTTTAGTAACTGAAGAACTACACTATAATAAAACATCAAACCATAACTCAGTGCAACTCTTTAAAATCGTTGAATTTTAATTGTAATAAATAAATTAAAATCTTACCCTTCCTGTCTGCCGTGGGTAACTTTCATTTTACATATTTTCGAATAAAATATTGTGAACAGTAAATCATTTAAAAGTCGACATAAACAGTGTTACAGAGTTTCAATAACGAAATTGTTTTAATTGGGTGTATTTCGTCTTTTTATGCTTAGAAACATTCTAAAGCCAGACATCTAGGTCAATTTTTCCATCACACATGTATGTTACAACCAACACAAGTATACTAGTAATTAAGTCCGCTCTTTCAGTTTATTTAATAAATGGAAGTGGGCTCTCAATATAGATACGTCGACTCTCCGAATATCAGGATATGGATTTAATCAAGTCTGAACTGTTTTTTTGAGATAACTACATTCAAAGGCCTCATATATTCGAATTTTTCGATAAAAAAGGATTTTCAATGTTCAACGAACAATAAAGAACCATCAAAATCATACTTATAAAAGTAAAAGGCTGAGTTTGTTCACTTTTGTTTTGCAATGGGACTTCAGTTTCGGATGCAATTTATTTGACACTGAAAATAAAGCAGAAATGTTGTAAAATACTGCACATACACTCGAAATTGCTTCTCCATCCGTCATTTATTAATGATGAACTACTATTACAGTTGATATATTTGGAGCAACAGAGTCTTGATATATTTTGTTAAACATTATATTCATGAACGTCAGTTTACGTGGTCACAAACTACATTTTATTATAAATACTATAAGACAATATTTTATTATAATAATTATTGTGGATAATAGGATTTTATTTAAAATAATATAACGAAATTTTTAATAAAAGAAGTATCCATCTAATACAAAATATTTTCATTTAAAAATTATTAAAAATAAAATAAATTTTATGGCGAACAACAGGCAGTTTATTATTTTAAGTGTTTTAAAAACTTGAATTAATAAATTGTCTGTTAATGGGTATAAAACACAAATTTACTGTGTTTCTTTAAAATAATGTTGTATCTCTCAGTAAATTACTGATAATTTGTATGAAAGTTTTTTCTTAGTTTATTATAATGTTTGAAAATAAACCACAATAATTAAAATAGATTATATTTTTAGTAGTCATAGTATTACGTATAGTCCATAAATCTAATTTCTATCATACTTTTCAAGTGGGTCATTAACGTTTCTGTAACAAAACCTTCTATACTAAAGAAATCAAACATCTTAATTCGTTTCAAGACCTTAAAGTCCATTATTTTGGTAGGGAATATGGTATATGCCCTATTAATACAACTATCAAACCACTTCCTATTCTGCACGTATTCTTAGTGGAGCTATTACAATGTAACTTTACACGATAAGAGTAAATGATGCCCTTTTAACGTGGGCAAGTTCTTCTGTAGGGAATAGCCGTATTAACAGTAACCCTAATAGCACATCAATATATTTAGATGGCTGAAATACAATAAAACGCTTTTCTTCACAATGGTTGATGTTCCTAATTGAGGTATTAATTCCCATAATGATAATTATGCAGGCAATGGTTTTTATAATAATAAATAACTTTCCTCCGAAAAGAGCACTTCCTTCTTTGTAAGTTAAAATTAAAAGTTCACTGTTTAAACAGCGCTTTTAATAGGCCCGAATTTTGAAGAAATGGCGGCGACCCACAGAAAATTTTCCCCGCTGACCTAAATAGAAGGGAACAGGTCCTCTTATCCAGAATCCGTTCGAGTAACACCATGCTTACTCATGTGTACTTATTTGAGAGGGAAGATCGACCAATTTGTAGCAGATGTGGTGACATACTAACGATCAATCACATGCTGTATACCTGTCACCCTGACTCGGATAATGCACCCCCTGGTGTTCACCAGATCAGAGAGGGGGACATCGCCCACTCGGAAAGAGCCATAAAATTTCTGTTTATGTTCCTGGCTCATAACAAGCTATTCTAAAATATATATATGGTTATACAACTGTAATCTGTTTTCATCTAGTCATAAATGCCCCTGAATTCAAAATGATGATATGGAATTCCCCAATTACTGTAATTGTTAATGGGACGTGAAAATAAACTAAAGAAAACAGTGCTTCATCTTCCCACGAAACCGAATTTTTCTAGTAGATGAATTCCAGAGTTATGACGTATTTTTGTTCGCTTAGTTATAAAATATGAAATTATATTTAGCTTCCAATGTGTTCCTTCATGTTCGACAGTCTTATTACATTTGATTTTTGTGGATCGCAAAACGTTCCGGTAAAAATAGTAATAAATAAAGTAAGCAAAGTGTCAAGTTAAATAAGGAAATTATATCGTCCTTAATTTGTCTTATGTGAAACATTTTGATGTGAATAATAATATTTTTACTTTCACTGGTAGGTAGACTGATAGAAATTTTTTGTAACGGAAAAAACGTTACCATGGAATGACGTTTCCCTCCTGTGTTTAATAACTGTTACAGATTCACATGGTGGAACGTGTAAACAGTCTTTCCTAATCTGTACATTGGCATTGCCGACAATCAGGTAATTGGAGTCTATAGAATCCCGAAAGGGTCCATTACAAACACCGATACGCGACAATGCAGTGTTTACTGGTATCCTGTTAGCGACAATTGCAAACCAGAAACAATTACTGTTGCCAGTAATTGCATGCCTTTCACTTGTACATTAAACGAACGTAGGTTGTTTAATGCGTCGATAAGAATTTACATTACAAGCGGGAATTCCATGAGATAATTTGCTAATTTGCAGGAAACGTACATACTTCCCACCTACCATATCCTGCGTTTAAGAATCTAGTAACGATTTCCATGTCAATATATTATTTTTGTTTCTCCCTGAAACGAATTTTTTGAAAACACTGTACTAATACATAATGAATAATTTTTTGAGTATTTCATCAGGAATATCTCAGATAAACTTGAAAATTAATACCTGAAAGTTTTGTATTCCCTACGTTCTCTGAAGCCCTTGTACATGTATATATTATTTTTCTGATTGTTTAAAATCAGAAGACCGTGTCTGTGCGTGCCATTCGTAATACTAAAATAATTTAATATTTATTAAAATTTTACTTTTGAAAACAGCATATATGTAATACCCATTACATAACTTTTTCGAAAGCAAATAAAAAATTATTAATCTTTACATGCAGTATTACAATGTTTCTGTACTTACCATCGACATTAAAGATCAGTTCAGGTAGACTGCACTGAAAGTAGCAAAGAATGAGTTCACTACATCAAAGAGCCATGAGTAGAATCTCATGAAGGAACAAATCCGCAAGACGAGGTCCGCTACACCGCTCACAGAATTCATTCCATACAAAGCTTTACGTGATAGTAAATTACTAATATTTGTGGTTCAGTTGCATGTGATTTGTATTATTATTTTCCCATAGTTTTAACACAAACTGGTTTTGATATACTGTATCAAAAAGGAGGTATATGTACCGGGGACAAAGACCTTGGGCATATGGCAAGAGCTGTCCGCTGATCCCATTGGATCAGTCGGCCAACTGCCTCCTGAAATTGGTGGAGACACGGAGAAGGGAATGCTGCGTCCCCACAGCAAACTCGTCTCCCGTCATTCGGAAGGGCGTGAGAATAGTACCTAATGCCCGACCTACCTGATGCAGGTTTTCTAGGGTTTTCCCTGCATCTCTTTAGGTGAAACACCGGGTAGGATCCTTAAACCATAGCCCGGGGGCACTAGTTAACCCTTGGCTACCTTGCTCTACCTTCCGCATCCCCCCTTTTTCAATTCCCTTCCTATGCTATTAAAGGGGAGTTGCCTGTTTCAGGATCACCCTCATGTAGCCTGTTATCCAAAAAAAAAAGTCTCTGGAAACAACCCACTATTCTTTTACAATTTCTGGTATAGTCTTATGAAAAAGGTGATAGACAATAATCTACTTAAGCCTTGTTGTACTGTTAAATAAATATTTTACGCAAAATGATTTCTTTAATTTATAATTGTCTTTAATCCGTTAATACTTGTTAAAATATCTGTATTTAATTCTAATTGAAGCACCAACGTCATTCGTGGGACTTGTACAGTCACTATTCTGATATATTTGCTCACAGAATAAACATTTTTCTGACCTCCAGTGCTCTAGTGGTTATTGTAGCTGCCTCAACACAAGGAGGTCCCGGGTTCGAATTCTGGAATGGCTTGTGCCGTCATGGTCACAGAGACTGGGAGAATCGATACAGACAACTTATCACTCCATATTCTGAATGTTTCATATGAGATGACAGTTCGCAGTCGACCCGGTAGGCCAAGGCCGTCAATGGGCTGTAGAGCCAAGGAAGAAGAATGGCCTTTTATTCAGTTCTGATAACCCTATGTAAAAACCTTTTTTTTTCTGCATCTGCATTGCTATGCAAAGTTTTTAAACTCAGACACTTTACAAAACCATTTCATAGTGGCCGACGGATCATATCGTACAAAATTATTACCATGACAATGTATGAATTAATTTTTTTTTGTTACTGGCTTCCAGTTTAATAATTTTTAATTCATTCTTACATATATTACACAGTATTATTTATAACCATAAGTTTATAGTTGAACCGCATCATACATTTTAAATATCGTTTCAGGTTCTAACTCAATAAAGTAATGGTAATGTCGCCCTTGTGAGTGGAAGGTTTCTTCCTTATTTTATTAAACAGAAGACCGCGCTGACTTTTGCGAAGCCAATAATGCCGGGACAGCTTCTAGATCAGCGGAATCTTCCTCCACAACACGGAATCCTGGAAAGCTTCCAAATCTATCCTACACGAATGAACGTACGTGTAGAGAAAACTTTGGCGATTGCTTTCCCTAAATATTAATGTTATTATGAGATATCAAATATAGCTCATGCCCCAAAAATATTTTATATATATTGGTTAGTAGACAAAAAAACAAATTGTTTTAAATGCAAAGTTAATAAATTAGTATTTTGGAACGTTCCAGAATGTATATAACTTTCTCTAAGCCGACACAAAAGTACTTGTTTTATATCAGGTTGATGTCATTAATTGAATTTACTCAAACAAGTTTTTTCCCCGCTTTAATAATACGCATATTAATCCACAAAGAACGTTTCAAATTTAAAACACCGGACATAGGAACTATGCAATAGCATTTAATAACAACGAAATATTCAATTTATTTTCCGCCATACTCTGTGTCTTGTAAATTAATGAGTTTGCTTTTGGAGCTAAATGGATTTCGACTTAATGAATGCTCAAAAAAACCTGTACTAACTCTAATTGCTTCTTTTATAAAGCTCGACTCTTTCAATATCATTCAAAGGATGCTAAATTGTCTCATAAGGATTAATAACGGTCAAAATAATTGATTTATATACTACGGGGAGGTGATGCCGTTTGGAAACCGAAATTTAATTTCAATTCAATAAAATATTACAGAAATAGTATGAGGTGCCGTATTAATTCTGTATTATCGTTTGACGATTATTAATTACTTCTTTATATACCCACAGTTTTTAAAACAGACGTATAATTTTTTATTTAATTTTGTATACCTTTAATATGTCATTAAGCTAAAATAAAAATAGTAGTGATTCAATAGAGAATTTAAAAGATGGCAAATATTAAATTTATTATTAAATGATACAGATTTTATTTAAATTTATAAATTATGTTTTGTACAGATGACTATAGCAAAAAATTGTCCAAATTTTCTTTGGTTCAAAATTTTAAAAAATATGAATGGTTTTTCCAATTATGTGCGAGACATTACCCATGAGAGAATTTTAAGGACTTTTCTGATTTTAAAGTAAAATAAATTTCTTTTAATAAATCAAGAACATGTCTTATTCTTTTCATTGGAATGCTTATTAATTACCCATAACATAATTAATAAGCGTATTAATTATACATAGCAAAAATAATATACCCTTTCAGCCCTGCCTCATTTGTTTTATATCTTAAAAATTGCCTTATTTTTTAATTATATGGAACACTAATAACTTCACTGTTTGGCATCTTCGTTCTCCTGGTATGACAAAATCTGACACAAACGACTCCTTGGGAATTTAATTAATTTTATCCAACCGTCTTCTTTATACTAAATTTTATATATCTTTATCAGAGAATGTCGCTATTGTCATTCAATATAATTTTCTTACTTTATTTACTTAATCACGAAAAGAAAGGTGAAGTTCAAGAAGAAGTACAAATATCGCCATTCTTGTCATGACAGATTTGCAATTTTACGTTCCCATTTACCTGTTAAAATGTTGTGAACAATAAATAAATACTGACCTCGTCTCACTTCTTAGATTCAGACTTTTAAGACTGTGCAGGAACTAAAAGATTGTTTTATAAGAAAAGAAATTTCATTTAATAGTGCAATTAATATATTCATATCACTATTGTCAAATAAAAATGAAATCGTTAAAATCAGAAACTTTTATTTTCGAAAATTATTAATTTATATAGAGTCCCATTGAAATTTTACCTTTAAATTTGCACTATGTTAAAGGTATTTATTATTAATAATTAAATTTATTTGACTTCAGTGTAATAAATTAATTACACAACCAAATATTTTACGTTAGACTTAATAAGTCGGCTATAAATGAGAAGAATGAAACTAATAATTTTAATATAATTATTATAATTTTTCATTGTAAAATATGTACATTTCAACTTATACAGTCATTATTCTGCTATTTATTTACAAAAAGCATGCATACATATTTTCCATTCTTATTATTTTTTTAAATCCCTGTAACGTTCCAGGTATTTTCATACAATTGTATTACTAATATTGTGTTTGTAAGACCTGTTTCTTCTGAAGTTTTTTATTGGCTGAAGAAGTTTAAAAGGAGAGATGTATTTTTAATATGTTTTAAATTTTTTCATTCAAATTTTATTGCTGACTCTTTGGCTGTGTTATTCATTTATGACTTCATATTACTTCCCTATCGCAAAACTCTGTTACGTGAATAATGTTGGTTAACGATTTTATAGATTAGGAATCTTATATTGATAAAATAAACGCAATCACATGAAACAATAACTCAGATTAGTTTTACTAGTAAATAAGATAAGAAATGCTAATAAAATAAGATTGGAACACTAAGATAATAGTTGTTAACGTTTTAGGAAATATTCTATTATCAGTCACTCATCTTCATTGCTCTCCAAAGAATTTTGATGCTTGTTTCTACAACCAGAAACGTGTTTATACAGACTTCTGTACTTGCTTATTATAAAGTGGGGAAAATGCATTAAAATTTGTTAAGAATATAAGTTTATGTAATAATTACATTGTAATTAAATATTTAATAAAATTATGTACAATTACGTTAGATACATCGCAGTTAATAAATATGTACAAATACTATTATATAATTTATGTTAATTTTATTTACAAAAAAATTAAAAATGTTTTTATAAAGCTAATTGCTTTTTTACTATAATTTGCAAGGAACTTATGATGATTAGCAGCCTCATGATGAAAACATCTATGACGGTCTGTCTATTACCTTCAAATTGAGGGGAGAAGTTACATAGGAAAGCAAAACTTGCTTTATTTGTATGTCACCGTGATGGTATTCAATACGAAAGTTACGAATCACCTGGAACAATAAAGCCAATATATTATATTTAAGTACGTAAGTAAATGTATTACCGTATCAGGATTGTAGAAATGTGACAGTAATATTAAATGGCACTTATGAGTAATTAATGACACATGCCTTTTTACAAAAAAAATCTATTACTGTACGACATGTTTCGCTTGAACAATCCAAACGCTTTTATATATTATAAGAATAAACACGACACAATTTCAATATATGTATAGCAAAACTTATTTACAGTAACTTTATCAATACCACGAAGCTTCTTACCATATGGAGAAGTCAGTATTAGTTTTCTTTTTTTGAGATAAAAATAGAATACACGATCAAAATTACTAATACGTCTCTAATTTGTTTAGAAATTAATGTCTAATAACTTAGGAAGTACCTTAACAATTTTATTTAATTACAAACCATTTTTAAAATTACACAATATTATTCTGGGCGAATGGAAATCAAAATTGATTTTTAGACAATTATCAGGTTTATAAAATTTCTAGAATGTTGCACCTATCGTGAGCGTTATTGTTCCCTACGTTACACGACTGGGTAATTATTAAGTGTATAAAAGGTCGGTATAAGTTAATGGATAAACATAATACAAAACTAATACACCGCAGCAAGTTTTGAAAGTCACCGGCAGTTGCTTGATATTATGTAATTGTGTCTCCTGCAACGAATTGAAACTGATAAATGAATTTGAAATCTGTATTGAATATGCGTTTTTCCACATTCTACAATGGTGTACGAGCTTATAGGAATGAGCCGTTTTCATGTCACTCGATAGGTTGTGTTGAAGCTGTCGACTTGTCGCTACTCCAGTGGCCATCACGGTGCCGTACTTAACGACTTCGTCTCATTGTGATACATCAAGAATAGCGTTTATATCCCACCGCCAACATAGAACCCTGAAGACTTACGATTCCGCATAGCAGCATCTGTTGTTACCGTCAACCGTGATATGCTGGTTCTGCTTCCAGCATAATACAACAACCGAATAGATAAGTTTGTAACAATAGAACAGTTATATACATTGTAAGAAAAAACTTTGAATCGTGTCTCTTGCGTACATTATCAGTTGTTACGCTGTAAGTGGCTATTTTTACAGATATGTATTTAAAAAAAAATCACATTTTCAGTAACTACGATCGATGGCGCCCCTGTCGGTGTTTTTCCGACTTCACCACGCTCAAAATCTTTTAGCGCATGTCTTTCACGTACTGCACCATTCTTACGTCATGTTCAGCCATTTATAAATAGTTTTTCAAACTCTATAATTATTCTTCAGTTTTATGAGTTTGAATATTTGCCAAAATAGATTTTTTTCTTGTTATTTATTAGTCCAAGTTTTTAACACCGCAAGATTCATACAACCTTACGCAAATAGTTTGGACATATAAAAAATTGTGAGTGGAAATGAGAACGAGTAAAGTCTACAAATTTAAAATTATTAGTGAAAGAATGATAGTTAAATTGTAGATAAATTTATAATTTCACAAGAAATAATGTATTAAAACATTGACACTTGCCTTATACGATTCTATAGGAACTGTAAACACTATATTAATTAAGAATTGACAGTAGTTTTATCAATAATAATAACTAACCTTAGCAGCTAAGGTCTCTATTTCCAGTTCTGCAAACCGCCTACCCACGCACATTCTGGGACCAAACCCAAACGGCATGAATGCGAATGGATGTGCCTTCTGAGCGTCTGATGTACCGTCAGGGCTTTTCAACCAGCGCTCAGGAATGAACTTATCCGGATTCGGAAAATTTTCTTCCATATTGGCCATGTCATTGTGGAACATTACTATATCAGTCTGAAAATCAAAGGCAACATTTTGTACTATGCTGAAAACTTTTTCTGTTCATAATACATTGAAAAACTGAAAATACAATACATTTGTCTCCTGAAGCATATAGGTATATCTATTAAAATTAATTTCACATAGCACTGCATTATTGGCACCCTCCATCATGGAGGTCGTAGGTATATATATCTCAAAACTGTGTACGTATCATTAGATAAGTGTTGGAGACACGGAGAAGAGAATGATGGGACCCTACAACAAACTCATCTCCCGTCAATCTGAACAATTTGAGAGTAGACTCAATAGCCTGATGAACCTCATTAATATTTTATACGTATTTCCTGGTTTCTTTTTCAGGTGTCCATAGCTCGAGGAGCCTAGTCAAGCCTTGATGTCATGCCCTACCTTACACATACCCACTTTTTTAATTCCCTTCCTAAAATATTTACGGGGATTTGCCTGTTTCAGAATCACCCTCATGTAGGCTGTTACCCCCAAAAAACTATAATTTTCCTAAATCAAGTGTTAGTAACTCACCAGAGTTTTAATTCTCACTAAATCCCATTTATTTACTTCAAAATCAGAAAATTTAAGACCAGAAAAAATTCATCTTGAAACAACTTGTAATTTATATCAATTACTACAATTAAAAACGTATTATAAAATTACTAAATCACTTTTTCCTGTAAATTTTAATTTCGGGAGTAAATGAGATTGGTAATAAGGTTGAGGTGTGTGAGAAGTCTTTAGGATAGTGCTGGGTGTCGACCCGGAAAGGTCAGTGGGAAAAGTGACTGCCACTGGAAATGGGCGCCCCGGGTTCGATTCGCTGTCCAGTTGAGATTAATCAATCCTTAATCATCAAATATACTGCATATGAAATGAATCAATATAAACGTGAAATCTCTCCAGAGGATTTTAATTTGACCCGTTCAAAATTGTGTGTTATATGCGTATATTATGTCATTAAGACTTAGATTAAATGCAATGTGAAACGCTTATTTATAAATTTGTAGCATTGGCAATGTGACGCTTACTTCTCAGTACCAGTGAAGAGAGAAATTCAAAGAAAAGATTAGTTTCCTTTTTATACAATTAAAAAGAATGCAGTTTTAAATTTCCATCATATCTTTCCATTGGGGTATAACTTACACCTTTGGGAATACGATACTCGCCCAGGACGAAATCATCTTTCAAGACTCTCCTCATATTTCCAGGTGCTATTGCGATGATCCTGAAAACAGACAACACATTTTTAAAATCAATAATTTTTTCATACGTACAACGTGAGAATTTAATCGGAGTTACAGGCTAACGAATAGAACATGCTGTTTCGACGATTGACACTAATATAATATAATAGGCATTATTACCGTCGTAGACCATATAAGAAAGTAGCTACCCATACAAATCTACCAATTACCTAATCGTTTTTACATTGAAAAGTGATTAAAGATTAAATATACCAGCAAAATGATTCATAATAAAATTTTATCAAAGAAAGATATTATTTAAAATGTTGAGTCTCCAATGAGTAAGGGTGGGTGTTAGGCTCCTTTCTGAATCTAAGGAAAGCAAGCCTTTAGTCCGTTTAGAATTAAAAATATTCTAGCGTACCGACGTCGAGGGAGGCCCTGTTGCCACGTATCTGTTTATAAAGCTCATCAAAGCACAGAAAAAACAAAACCGTGAATATTTGACTACGTAATGCTGTTTCCCCAGATTTTTTTCGCATGGTTTATTAAAGGTCAGTTCTTTCAAAGGAACTAACCGACAACAGTTTTCTAATTTAAAAGAGACTATAGGCTGAAGGTCTTACTCAGAGACTTTGGGAGGGATGAGCTTGATGAGAAGTGTTCTATAAATATATTCATACACTAATTATCAGGTCTCGGAAAGTAAGAGACATCCATTCAGAATTTCAGCCGTGAATATATCCCAATGATTTCGTCAAGGTCTTTGGTGATGAAACAATTGTAACAAGATAAGGGTGAAATTCATTCCAGTTAAAATCGAAATATACGGAAATCAGAATAATATACTTAATGAATTATTATTTAAATAATTATACGAGAAAAATAATCTTTTTATATACAAATCTACATTAAACTGACCTGGAGAAACGTTAATTATTTCAATTTTTAGTTAAGAGTAATGCCCAATTTTTATATATAACAACTGATAATTATTGATAACTGACTTTAATTGCGTATTATGTATTCATGTAGACGTACGATAACTGAGAATCAAAGAAAGATTATTTAAGTCAATGAAATGTGATTTGTACTCAGTCAACCACTTAGTTGGATGGATACATAATAATATTGCATCATAGTTGAAAAATGAAACTCGATAACAAAGTTATAAAGTGTTAAAAAAAAGGTTATAGACACAAACGTAAATATAGTGATGTACCTCATTGACTCCTTAACACATGCTTTCAAATATTTCATTTCCTCCAGTTTCTGTGGAGTAAGTGACTGGGTTTTCGATTCCGGAAGTAGAGTTCTAAGTTCTTCGAACAGCTTTTCTTGCTTGTCGGGATTTTTCGCCAACAACATCAGGAGGACGGCGACGGCATTCCCAGTCTAATAACATAAAATTAAAAACATTGGGGACAATTATAATAAGACCAACTGCTCACTTTTAAAAGATTTTACTATAATTAAATGGAGATCTACTTTCGATAATAATATTTCACTAATAGAACGTTATAAACATTTTAAAAGTATTGCAATAGATTATTTCTATTATTATGAACCACTATTAATGTAACTAACTCCGGAAAAATATTTATTTATTCTTATAAAATTTTAACTCCTGTTGATCGTCACAACTATAGATAGCAGCAGCGTATTACAACAATCGGGTTGTGATCGGGGCGTAAGGAAAGTGTGTACAAAATTTGGTTGAAATTGTTCCTCGCGTTTAAATGTCTACAAACAATATACAAATATGCACACAACGAACATACATACAAGCCGTTTATATAATAGTGATTAATTCTATTCTCTCAAAAAAAAACATTTGTAGTTTGGGCAAGGAATGCGTTACCGTGTCTATACCAGCTACCATCATATCCATTGCCATGACACAGGCCAATTGAGGATTGTCATGTCTTAGAAGGAGTTGTTCTAGGATACTGACTTCTCCTTGTTCCTCAGAGGATTTGTGCTTAATCCTCTCCATGGCTGCTCGAATCTTCGCAAAGGAAAAGCTAAAAGAAATAAAATGATTAATTTCGCAGAGAATAAATTACAAGATTAATTCATATACTGCCGTATTATTATTTGAAGAAGTTATTAACAATTGCATATTTTGGAAATTAAATCTTTACAAAAAAAGTAAGACCTAATTTGTATTTTATAGTTTATCACATTAGATTTGTAGCTCTTGTAATAAGTAACTTTATTAATTACTGTTTCAAAGCAAAAGTTAAAATGAACATCTTAATAATTTTTTCATTGTTTTGCAAAGAACCTTGTCATAGTTACGTATTGTTGATTAAAATGCTACGTTTCTTAATGAATCATTATAGACAGTATAGTTTTGTCTCTATCTATTTTTAATCATCTAAAACTTAAATTATGATTCCCTATTTCTATTATTAATATAAATATTCATATTACTCAAAGATGTAATCTAAAGCCGCGACAAAACGTCTCCATGTTGGTGTGCTGACAATTCTCCAAAACGGAGGTCTAAAATCTAGCAGAAACATGCAATCGAACGCAGTATGCACCGAATCAATCATCTTCTGAGTTGGAGAATCCTTGGGCAGGTTTGGATCTAAACAACCGATTCGTGAATCTAGGGCCACTAGTGCTATAGCTGGAAAAAAAGTGCAATGTACATTAGTTTCTCGGGAAATAATTTCGGAATATCACCGTATAAATCTTTCACTCACATTCAAGTGCCCATTTGTTAATGGTGTTCAGGAAATCTTTCGGCAGCTCTCCTTTGTCATCTCGAAGTTCCCTCATTCTGAAATGTAAATCAGTGTTTAATTTGACCAGACAGTCGATGCGACTTTTATAAATAAAAATAAAAAAGTTGTTTATTAATTTGGTCTGAAGAAAGTCGTTATTAGATGCAGAGATAAATGATTAAAATTTGTAGTCAGTTAAAGTAATGTTCCAACAGTGATTATTTCTAGCTTCTTGCCGTTTTCTTTGAGCGGTAGCTGAATAAATTATCTTATGACATGAAATTATAAGTACTTGTTCCTGTATGCTTAAACATTCATTTTTATAATTTGTTAGTATATATTTTACAGAGGAATAGTTTCTTTTGTTTGATTTTAGAAAGAGATTACTGTTCGTATTGTACAAAAACTTATATAATGATATTCAAAACTAGAGATTACCTTTGAATCATGTCATTTGCAACCTCATCTATTGGACCCACATACATTTTTGCATTCTTTGGTTTCATCATTGTCGGATTAACTTTAGATCTGAAATTATGCCATGCTTCTCCTTGACTGAAATCAATAAACGCAAAAGGAAAATGTGACATCATATGTATTTGTGTTACTAAATCTTATATTACAGTAGCAAATTTATATAATTTATTAATAATTATATTAATATAAAAATGTAGTTGTACAGATCCATTGGGGTCATCACCAGCTCAACAACTCTTTAAGATTCCTGGCTTCCCGGAAACCCTAAATAAACTGAATACCTTACATTTTATTTAAAAGTGTATTAAAATTAGGTTAGTTAAAATTGAAACTATTAATTTGCCTTATTAGGCTTGTTATTCAATTGTTTTTTGAGTAGATCTTCATTTTTTTGAAAACATTCAAAATAAACGTAACGATTAGTTAGACATTAATGGTCTAACATTAACAAATTTGACTGTTGAGATTGTAAATATTGTTACATTGGCCAAACAAAGCGGTCTCTAAATTCTCGTATCAATTAATACAGAAGTAATTCGGAATTAAGCGTTCAATATTCAGTCATGCTCAAACATATCTATTTAAATAATGTTTAATTGAATTGTAAAAATTTCCAAAATTTTAGGTGATGAATTTAATATTATTACAGATTAATGAGTAAAATGTTACACATCATTTCGAATAATTCGGTCATTATTTGAAGAATGTTACCAATAATTTAAACAAAATTTATCAATTCCTACTATTGTGAACTTTTTTATCATTCAATGTAATAAATTTTTCCACTGTTAATTTTTTAATGTTGTTGAGGAGATTCAAAAGTAAAATCAATATATACCTCATTAATTTGAAAGTAATTTCTCATCAAATTTCATATAAATCTAACATATTTTTTATGCTTGTCAAGTCTGCTTTATTTTTGTTTTTATACTCACAGAAATTCACACCTCAAGATTTTATAATTTAATTTTGTCTCTGACTACCTAGGCTGCTAACTTATTAATTATTTTTTATATTACGAGAAGACTCACTATGTGGCTGCGTCGCCAGTTTTACTGTACACGTCTTTGCGGTAAACTTGACGGTAATATGTTAGACTTGGATTACCATGTCTCTCTGGGTAAATACCTTCGTTCCGATAAACCTGTAAAGCAAGCGAATTTTACTATACTGATTTATATTTAAATAGTTAAGACTTCAAATCATAGTAACATTCTTAATTCAAATTTATTACAAGATATTGACCGTGGTAAACTAGTTGGCTAAATTTAAAATTGAATCAGGTAAATATTTCAGAATTATGTAGTGAATCAAACTTGGGCACTTATTATGAACCCATTTATAAAAGTCAAAGTAGGATAATTGGAGTAACGTGCAAGACCAATAACTGTTGAAGATGTTTAATAATAAATGCTGAATAAAAATACTTGCCTTCTCCACCATTTCTGGATCTAATAGGAAAAGCCATGGGTTTCGGCCAGGTATTCCATCAAATCTACACATTTTCCCATAATTTTTTATCACGTGGTCCCTCAGTTGTCCTGCCGTTAGGTCGTGAAATTCACCTAAATTATTAGAATGCCAATATTTAAAAACAACTCAATTATAGTTCACGTGAAGAATTAAAACATGGCTAGGAATCAAATTACGTTAGTTGTAAATTGAAACGAATACACGCTTGGAAAGTATGTGCCTTCAATAAATTAATATTGTCCCCACTTTAACGAAAGTAGATGGTATTTGAAAGAAATCCGTTACAAGATGGTTTAAAGTTATAAAAATCAATGTTTGTGGAATATACTTATTTGAACAATTTTAAAGAGACAATAATTTAACTTTGCAGTAAATTTATTTAACTGATTAATTTAAAGGTACATACTTTTGCTTTGTATTCTAAGGAATGGAAATCAAATACAGTAATATCTCAAACAGATCAATGCAAGCATGGAGCTGGAATCCTAATGGCGGTGACTTGACAAGCGTGTATGTGTTACTCAACTGTCTAAAATAATATGGTAAATGTACGTGGTTTGTTAGCATTGTGGTGGAGTCTGTGGGGAGCGAGTTAATTTTGTGCATCTGTCTATAGGAGGCTGACATTATACTTATGTGCATCCATAATGTGGTGTACTGTCTATTATTAAACAAACTTAAATCTTATTTCTGGATCATTTTAAAGTGAAAATAATTATAATTTAGTGGGCGTAGCGAATATCGGAAGGCCTCCTCGATGATCATTTTGTTAACTCTACTTTGGTACAAGAATTTGATAATAAGGTCTCACCTCCTGGCATAAATCTCCACCAGTTCCCGATAAGTGGCAATGGTTTAGGACCAGGAATCTCCTCAAAGGGTTTGGCTTTGTCCCATTCTGGGGATTTAATGGCGGCGGAGGTAGCTGCGATGGCCAACTCCCGACTTGATATGAGGGAGCTTACTTCTCTGACCAACAAAGGAGTGGCTCGAATCCTGATCAGAACAATAAAATTATTATTAAAAATAACAAAAATACATAATATTTAACTAATTAATTATTTGTGTTTCGTTTTACGCTGAGATGAAATGGTCAAAGAAATTTAAAAAATTTAAACGGTTAAAATACTATTTATCTCTCTGTTTAAAATTGTAAACATGAAACGGTAACATTAATTTGAATTACTTTAATTAAAACTTTATAGGAGAAAACTAAGCGTTCCCATAAAATAAAAAACGAGGTTTGTAATACCGAGAATTATTATCAATCAACTGACAATTCATGATGACGAAGCTGAAAGTCTTTCCCTGATATCTACTATAAACAGATCTTATCTAAAGAAATCGTACAAGTCAACGGCGAAAAATTTCTCAGAACTCTGATCGAATAAAAAGATGTTTCCCACATTCACAAACTTTTTCATTTTATTTGAATAGCTTCAATAATTTTCACGAAGTACAAATTCAAATGAAAAACACAGACCATTCATAAACCAACTTACTTTCATTATTTGTTTATTATTGTGTACTTTTAATTAAAAGTTTCAGACGGAAAAATAAATACTAATCTAAATACTCAAAATATTCCACTTATCACTTTAGTGTTGAAAATAATAACAACAAAGAATGTGGATAATTCTACGGCTATTAATTGGAATTTCTATAATCTGTAACACATTCTAGTTGACTACGTTGAGTGTGTTTTAATAAGAAACGTGAACTCATTTAACTTTCTTTTCCAATTGTAAAATATGAACAATACATGAAACGCTGGGAGTTAAATATAAATTTTAATGCTACTGTATACGTGTCAGACATTTATAATTTTTATATTACTATTTTCAATTGATAAGAAAGACAGTATTATTCAGCCAGCTAATACATGCAGTCTTCTCCGTATCGAATGGAGAACAGCTTCCTGTGGCACCCAACATGAACTCTCTTTTTGTTTCTGTTTCCCCCTCGTTACGGCACGCTATCTTAAAGGTTATGCGATAAAAGCTAAGATGTCTACAAATGTATAAACTACAAGTCTCCAAATATTATTGAACACGTTACAACAGTCATCGTACTGTTACCGAGAAAAATAAATGACCAAACTATTAGATTACTAAACGCATTATAATTTCACGCCATATTACACAATATGAACTAAATGCTTTCAACTTCAAAGTTTATCTAACTCTTTTGAATTTCGGTCTTACAAAAAATTTACTTGTTACATAACAAATTTAATAATGTAGGGGAAATAATTACAGTCAATTGGAATGTAATAAATAACAATAGATTTTTATTTTCTGAAGAAGAAAAATAATTCGTGAAACAGCATGCTCAATTGCGATGTACATAATCGATATGTTATGATAATGCTGCATCGAATATAGTAAACGTTCACGGTTTTTGTAAAAAAACTTTAAAATTTCAATAAATTTATTATCATTGAATACCTGTAGTAGATATAATAATAATCTTAAAGTTTAAATAGAAGTTTAAAGTTAATTTGGTATGAAATGAACAGAACATAATCAATTAATTAATTCATAATTTTTAACGGATTACCTTCCTGATCATCTAAAATTAAACCATTTTAAAGTTTTAAAAATATTCTCGCAGTATTTTTAAAATAGGTTGGGAATATTTGTTGATCATACCAAAAAAAATTATTATATAAGTGGGGATGTATTTCCTGTGGGAGTTTTCTCTCGCAGGCATTTCTCCCCAGAGTGACTGCGGGGCACACCTGAATACACTCTGTTTTTTATTTCAAAGTTCTCACATGCCAAGACATCTCCTAATTTTGGAGGAACATGTACTGGGGTCGAAGACCTTGGGCATAAGGCAAGAGTTCTCCGCTGATCCTAAAACTGATGGAGACACGGAGAAGGGAATGCTGCGACTCCACAGCAAACCCGTCCCCCGTCATTCGGAAGGGCCTGAGAATAGTTCCAAATGCCCGACCTACTTGATGCAGGATTTCTAAGGTTTCCTCTTCATCTCCTTAAACTATAGCCAGGAGGCCCTAGTCAACCCTTGGCTACCTTGTTCTACCTTACGCACCCCTCCTTTTCAAGCTCTTCATATGCTATTAAGTAGCCTGTTACTCCCAAAACAATATTATATTTAGAAGACCACGAAATAATTTCAGATAAACTTGATTACCACGTTTCAAGTCTTACCTTATCGATGGAAGATAAAAAATATTCCGCTGATAATGATTGGGAAACTCCTCTGGCTGAAAATAAATAACTAATGGGGCTCCATAGGGATCGATTTTGGGATCATAGCTATTTTTGTAATGTCAATAACCGTCCGAATTTTATACACCACAGTAATTTGATATTGTACGCACGCCAACAATCTTCCACATGCAGACGATAGTATCATTAGTATCTGCTTTAATAGTGTTCACGTTACAGGAAACTAAAATTTTTCATATTTTTATCTGATATCAGTTATGCAGAACTTGCAAATTAAAGATATTGTTATGAAGGTGTTCAAGTTGTTGGAGTCATAAAAGTAAATCACAAGCTTCAGACTGGCAACCTCTTTGTTGGAGCAAGTAATTAAAGGAAACCCACTGAAAAAAAGTATATAATATTTTTAAAAAATGTGTTCCTCTTTAGAATAGCCAAAATACTCTTCTAGCAATATCTGAAATATTAATACGCAGATTACGTCAATGATAAACACAAATTGTACAATACTTATTGCTTCTTTTGTTCCCAACTTAAGGAAAGAGTACGGTCAAGAAGACATATACTGTTTAAATGTATTTTTTTAGCTATAAGCAATGAATTTAAACAAGAATTTAAATGTATAAATGTAATTGGGAAATTTGAAACAAGCAATGTAATGGTTGTGACTTGCAACTTTCTGATTTCTTTCAGTGTGATAGTCATCGTGATGAGCGTATGAATTTACATTCATTTCTTGCTGTTTGCAGATTATTAAACAAAAACATATAAACGTCTATATGTAAACTATAACATTATTATGTTAATGATTTGAAACTCGACTCAAATTGCCAATTGACCGTTACGTAATATACCTGTAGATGTGATAAAATGTAAAATATCCCAAGTAAGTTCGATAAAATCTACAAAATTATGAATATTCCTCTAACATTAAGTGGGTTATGTCTCGTCCTTCGTTTTCTAAGAATGCAAACGATTGATCCGAATTATTAAGTGGCACTCCTGAGGACAGGTAATCTACTCTCACTTTATGAGAGAAGTTCACGTTTCTTGTTGTTGTATTAAGCCCTAAGACTGGTCTGATGCATCCCTCCATGCTATCTTATCTTGCGCAAGCTTTTTAATTTCCTTATAACTAGCACAAACTACACCCTCCCTAATCTAGAGTACTCCATCCTTGGCCTTACTCTTCTGTTCTTACCCAACACACTTCCCTCTAATCCTAATTTTACAAGACCCCCGTGTCTTAAAACGTCCAATCATCCAACATTGAAATACACGATTAAAAATTCCTCATATCATATTTGAATGCCATAACTTAAAAGCAGCCAGAAAGAACTGGATGAAAGTTTACTCCATACTCCAATACGCTTTAGTCAAGCCTGCAGAAACGTGATAGAATTCAGAACCAGAGCAGAATTTTTATAAAATATAATAGTATAATATAATTACGATATATTATTTGTATAAGTAACATATATCGTTAGTCGCAAATGACCAGGACAGTAAATAAAGAGATAAAAAGTATTAGTAGATGGAAAATATTTGTAATGTACGACCAAACAAGCTCCTGTTAGTAAAACTGCAAATGAAAGAAAAATGCTTCATAATTCAGTGGTGGCAATTCAATGAAGAACTACACGGACTTGACCATCGACCCAATAAAAACGTTCATTACCGTCGTATAATAGTAAATCAATCTAAAGTTCTACGAAAATACGGTATTCTAAATTGATACGAATAGTTGTTTTGTTTTGATTTTCACTGACCTCTGACACTAGGCAGTTCTTTACTTTATGCTTATAGGTGACATCTGTCGAGACCTCCAACAGCCTAATAACATCAGTGCAGCCAACCCAATACTCCTGGAGATTTTATCTTTCTTAAATCGTTTATTAGTGATGAAGAGTGAATATTGTACATGACGTCATCAGAAAGCGAGACTCGACGTCTACGCTGACAGCGAGACATAGGTTTTGATACTCACATGATGTAGATACTCTCTCTGCAGTGCCGAAACAGACACTGACAGCTCAGTGTACAGTGTACCACTTCTAATTGAGATAACAGGAGGCGGTGCTACATGGCCTTGACGTTGGCCTCGCCGTAGACCGTGACGCAAGGAAGCTTCGCCCCGTCATACTGCTCCATTGAGGATGAGTCTCGTACTCAACTAAAATTGATGTTAGCGACGCTTCTTTGATTTCTTTTACAAACGCATTCGAAACATTAGTGTTACTTTGTGACGGAACTTACCATTAAAATTATTAATTACATTTCTACTGTGGCTATTAAATTGCGTACCGAAATAAGATAAATTTAATACGATATATTATTATATTTAATTATTGAATAATACGAGTCTCCAGAATGAAAACGTCCTTCAGGATCAGCCAGGTGTATTTCCTACCAGTCTGTAAGGTAAACACACTGTGGGCAGAATCTATATTTAGTAGTCGAGCGTGAGGCATAAATCTACTAAGTAAGTAAGGCTTTCACAAAACGCATTCCAAGATTTTGACTCATCTATAATGTATTCATACTTGACGAATACTTACACACTGTCAATCTAAATATAATGACATTACCAGTTAAAATGTTCACTAAAGCATTGCCATTTCCTCTAGAACGTTTTACTTCCCAACGGAATAATTAATTTAAGTTCATACTGTTAGTCAATATTTTTCATTACAATATTCAGCTGAAGAATTCGACAAGGTTCGATTAAACGTTATATTTTTATCAGTTTAATACTAATTACCTTTGTTCGATGACTTACTTGGAAGGATTTTTATTTATTAATTCACTAACTGTCATAAAATGATGGTTAATTATATTTATTCAAAAATTTCAAATTTAGGCCTTTTTATATCCCGATACACGTTTGTAAGTGTAAAACCAATTCCTAATTGAATAAAAAATTAATTTAGAAAAATTGCTGAACTTTTGACAATATTGGGGTAAAAATCTGTAAAGAAAGATTTTTTAAATAATTTATCTCATCTCTTTTTAATGATTATACGGGTGATGCAAAAATATACTAAAATTTAAATAAATTACCGTCTGATATTTAAATAATTAAATGAAGCAAATTGAAGTCCAGTTTTTCTGTCACTTACTTAAACTTTAGATTAATCTATGTTTCGTCGCTACATTTGGGACTTAATGTATAACTACAAAAATTACACAAAATATTAATAATAGCACTATTTAGTGATAATAAATATGGGATTTATTATTAATATTCTGATAATTTAATAACTTTTAATGGAAATATTTTCTATAGCTTTCGTAGTAACAACTATCCAAAATGTGGTAAACAAATACCTTTTAACCTGAGTACTAAATTATAATAATATATATTGCTAATGCTGAGATATTTAAATAATGTTTAATGTTTTTATTTCATAATTCACAATGTAATTTTCAATGATTTACATATAAAAATTGTAAAAATGGTACATCTTAGGTCGGAGATATTTAACAAATAATCAGACATTACCTATGAGTTTAAAATAATAACCTAAGAAAAAACATTACATAATACATCAAATATATCCATTTTTAATAATTTTTCAGGAAATCTGAGTCTGATATTCATAGGCATGGGATGGAACAAAAGATTAAAGTACTGAACAGCATTTATTTATTATTTTTGATGATTTCAGTTAGATTTAAAATTATGATAACTATAATTGTACAAATATAATGTTAGATATGCCCTATCTTTTCTTCAAATTAATTTTTTGTGATTTTTTTTTATAAAAATCGGTTCCTAAAATAATTTCAGGGCAAAATATTTTTAAATTATTAAAATACATGCTTTTTTAATTTGTTAATAAAATTATACGAATTAAGAAGAACTTGATCATTGCTCCTCGTTCACGGTTATCAAAATCACAGTTCACAAAGGAAAACGCAAAAATATTCTATTTAGTTCTGATTTTTATTAAGTCAAAACTCACTAATATATTTTAAATACGTTTCCATTATACAATGGTACTTTTATAGAATCACTATACGAATAAATAAACTCATAATCAGAAACTAAACTTTAGATGGATTCATTTTTTTATTGGCTTATTCTATTATCACTTTAAGTGTGGAATACCTGGAAGAATAACATCTGGTTGGAGTAACAAACATTTATCATGATGACAAAGCAAACTGCAACGGAAACTGCAGCGTCATGAGTCTGACTCGACAGATTTCTTACCTTTTTGACATTATGCACTAATCACCATGATACCTAAAGCTCAAAGTAATAAAATAAATACTGCGTAGATTTATAATCTAATCGTTTTCTTCACAGTTCCATTCTGAAACAACGTCAACGCTGGTATATTGCCAAATATTCACAAGAATACAGGTTCTTGAGGAAAGAGTCGAACAGTAAACATTGTAAAAAGATTTTAAAATTTTTTAAATGTATTTAAATAATATTTTATTTTTAATCCAGCTTTCAATAATATATATTTGACGGTACGAACAAACTTTATTATAGTTTTAAAAATATTTTACTTTTAAATGTTTGTCTTCGGCTATTACAATTAATAAATTAGTTATAAAAAATTATTTAGAGAACTGCCAATATTACTTAAGTGTTATTATATTTATTGATTTAAGGAAGTTCATAAACTATACATAAATTATCTTTAGTAAGAGACAAACGGTTAAATTTTAAGTCATTAGTATATTTTCTCATTTCTTTCTTTTTAATAAAACTTAATAATTTGCAGTAACCTTTTTAAGTAGATGAGTACTAACCAGTTGTGTAGTCTATTAGAATAGAGTTTACGTTATCTATATGTTCGGATTTGTACAATAAGAATGTTGTTACCTCGCTTTAACCTGTTGTGGTGAGATATTTATCTATATATATATATGAACCAGAGATAGAAATATTTTCTGACAAATTAAAGACGAGCCCAACCAAATTAGTAATGCGATTAGTATATTTTTCCCTGTACAGGTGTTTTAAAACATAAATGAAACCGAGCGCACGTTCCAAGATAGAATAGTTAAGTGATAAAGGTGTATTTCGTTAAAAAAAACACGACAGAATTTCATCAGAATCCATATAATTAAAACAAAACAACATTATGTTAAACAGGTTGGAACCATGCCTAAGTATGCATTATTGATAAGAAACGTAAATGGACCAATGGAGCGAGGTCAGGTGAATAGCTAAGCACATGCTTGAGTTACGTTACGTCAACAATTAATACGTAACAACAAGTAGAAGATGGTAAAAGAGAGAGGTATCGAAACGGCCCTCTAAGTTCATGCTACTCAGTTACACAACCAATAATTTTTAATAAATATAATAATCCTTATAGACTTATTCTACTACATAGCTTCTCAAGATTGTTGAAAACAATTTTATCAGTTGGATCAAATAAAGTCAATCCACTGTAGGCTAAGCCAAAATTCCAGAAAAGAAAATATTTTTTGATTTATAATTAAGTTCGTTAAATAGATAATTATTATCATCTGCGTAGTAGCCTGTATATATATTCGCCCTTAATTAGAGTAGTAATTTATATATACACCTTCTAAAAAATATTGTTTAGGAGGTGATTTCCATAAACCTCTGAAAATAAATGTTATTAATAATCCTTTGGTTTTTAGTCCAGGAATATCTTTTTAAAAACGGCACGGAATTAAAATACGACATTATCCAGCCTCATTATATACAATACATAAAAATTAAGGAAGCTTAGGTAATTTGTCCAGCCTGTTTATTTTCTCATTATAAATTGATGTCAGTTAAACCATTATGCGGGTCGATAAGGAAAAAATGTATTTATTTATTCGGCTAAAATGTAGATTCTATTACATAGTTCAGTTTTTAGATTGTAACTTAAGTTTGATAACGCTTTCCATTTATCTAACGGTATTATTAAAGAATAGCAACGAAATTTTGATTATCAAAGGTTTATCGCTCGACTTGCTCTTTTGCAGACGCACTATAATTCTTAATATCATCGTCAGCAATCTAAAGTTGAACTTACGTCAGGGAATCTGGCTGGGATTGTCATTTCTCGTATTGAACTTTTGATATAGACCCTTTTGAGTGACGTTGGAGCGACTTTTGGGGATTTTATGAAAGTCGGTTTAGCTGTCTGGCGAGAGCATTACCGTTTTACTGGCTTCTGCGTTTATTACAGAACGGATCACCGACGAATCACCAACAGGGTCGTAAAATCAGATTCGTAGGGATACGAATGGTCCAAGACGTGGCTCGCGGAAGCCAAAATTCTCTAGGTAATGAGCTCCATTTCAGAGAACTCATTGAGGTCTACTTTATATGAATTCTTATAGATGCTTTTGAGTTTGATCGGGGTATATACTAGGATACTACAAAATAATCCTGAACCAAGCCAGAACTTTCCAGGCAGTTTTCTTTAAAAAGGATTCATGGGAATAAGAAAAAGTACGAATCTTAAAAATTACTATTTTTATATCGTGCAGTGTTTATTTAATCACATAACCATAATATGATTGTCCTTTTGTAATTATTTACAACTGTTTAAATTTTCAGAAACTTAAGATATTAATAGAATTTATATACATACTTGCTTAGTTTTAAATAAAAAACGTATACGCGAATAATACGGTCATTAATTACATTATGCACTTAATTATAATAACATGTACTACTTCCTTAATTTTTATAAACAAAATAATGACTTTTAATGTCAAATTATTATACTTAATTTTTAATTTAATTTCTTTTGCTATATCGAAAAAGTCTAGAAAGCTTAAGATTTTATTTGGAGATCGGCTGTTAGAGACTGAAAAAAAGTATGGCGGATGAATGTGATCTGAAAAATCTTAAATATTAGTTTTCACGTTATTTTTGTAAAATATTTCTACCATCTTCATAAGTATTCCATGGATTCAAAAACCTTAATACGCTTCATAGCAATTCTCAGGTCTTCTAAATTCATAGGTTTGAATTTCTTGTTTTAAACCCAGTAATAGACTTTTATCACTTATAGATAAAGGATTTTAGTAAGGATTATTTCAAAATATGTATTCAGTTCACAAGCAGCATGTATTGACAATTATCTTCAGCTCGTTCGATCCGTAAGCTTCAAGTTTAGTGGAGAAGCAAATGTATTAATTAACGTTGATTTGACTTTAAATGGAGTATCGTATTCAATTTTGAAGTTCCTTATCACCTGTAACATAATAAAGCATTTGGTTAATTTTATTATTTAAAATAGTGTACTTTTACTGTTTGCGTGTCGTACGTAATTTATGTCTAGTCAATTAAAACCTATAAATAAACGCTTCCATTTGCGAAATTTATACCAATACATATATATAAATATTAATTTTGTGTTACAGAAGTTTCGTTTTATAGAGAGCATAACCCGAACTAAATAAAAAATAGATAATTTCATTTTTTTAAATAAGAACTTTGAAGAATGGTTCAGAGCGCATGTAAGATTATAATAACTAAATTTAAATTTATAACGTTAATTAATAAAAAATAACATTTCGTTATTATAAATACATCACTTTATTAATCATATTTGAGTAAGTAGTTTATATATTTAAAAATTTACCTGAAAAAAGTCAAAAAAATATATGAAATGTGTAATTATAATAACTAAATGTTAATTAAATTTGTTTGCTCACATATTTGGGAAAATTTTTATTAATTTATTTTACTTAATGCCAGAGAATTGAATTTTGTGTTAGCATTATTATTATAATTGCTAATTTTAAGTTATGGGTATTATAAGAAGTAAATAATTGTATTATAAAGATATGCTTTTTCTGAGAAGTTTATTTCAAATATTATTTTACCGCAGAACACTGTAAAACATTAATTTTTAATCTTTTAGCTTAAAAAAGATCATAAAAGGTTCTAGAATTCGTTGTATTTATTAATATTAATATATATTTAATAAAATAATTGGACAATGATTAATAAGATTAATTAACGCACGAGCACAGAATTAAAAATCGTTTTTGCAGGAATACGTTCACTGCAATTGGAGTAAAGTAAAAATTTAACGCTCCTGCATTAATCAGTAATAAGTTTTTTTGGTTGCATAGATTTCAGTTTCCTGATAGATACAGTATGTCCCTCACATACACACCATTTATTACCACGAAATTGAGTCAAAATAAAGTAAAAAAAATTTCAGATACAATCATAAATATGGGAAATAAGAACTATTGGTTCTTTAAATCCAATGAACACTGTAATCAAATTATTTCTTAAGTGGTGTATATTATTTTCAACGCGAAGAATGACGTTACAGGATTTGATGTCCCCTTTTAGAAGTAATATTCTACTGGATATATACTCGTAGTGCTGAAAGTTATGGGAGTAATAAGTACCTTCGCTGTTAGTGTTGAAATTTCAAGCATTGCAAATCGTCTTCCCAGGCATGTTCGGACACCAAAACCGAACGGTTGGAATGCAAATGGATGAGCTTTTTTTTCTGGTGCCAAATCATCCTCTCCTTTCAACCAGCGTTCTGGGATGAATTGCCTAGGGTTCGGAAAGTTCTCTTCCATATTGCTCATTTCTAGGTGACACATCATTACATCTGTCTGAAAATATAGAAAAATAATTTCAAATATTTCGATAAGTCTAGACTAATAACAAATACACATTATTTTTCTAGTACAGTACAATACATGTGCTACAAATACTCAATGGACAAGGAACAGGATATAATATTATTAGGAAAAAATTCTCATAAGAGAATTAAAGGCAGTCAAACTTTTTAGTATTTCCTACCATGGTTAGCCTTTTCAACGTAAATGATTAATTGTTTTAGTTTTTATAATAATTTTTATTTGGAGCCAACCTGAATTTCAGCGAATGAGAGCAGAGAAAGACACTAACGTTTCAACAAGTGAGAGGTGAACAAGGAAATAAGATCAAACACAGTTTCGTATGAATTTTATGCAACGACACAAGGAAGAGTCCAAGATCAAAACAGCTCCAGTTTAAAAATAACTGTAATACACTATTCTACAATCGAATATTTTTATTAAATAATTATATGCATTGAAACATGAAGTTACGACTCAGCTTTTCAAGTTGGAAAGCCGCCTCACTTCTTGTTAGTGGCATTGTTGTACTCTGCCAGAAGGCTCGAGTTAACACGATATTCGGGAAGATTAGATAATTTTCCGATGTTACTTGGCTGGAAGGGGTACTTGGGTATCAAAAAAGTTGTCGTTATCATGGAAATGAGACACCGAACCATATTGTTTATTTTATTTTGAGTTCACTGGGTGTCATGTTGGAAAGAGGTTGAAGGAAGAAAAAATCCTAAATCCAACTAATTGCTGCTGCAGCAGCAGTGAAAAGACAACAATAATTAAATGAAATTCTAAAGTGCACGTAGGGAAGGCATTGGCGAGGAGTACGTATTATTCACGTAGTGACAGTAGAACTCAACCACGTTCTGAGGAAATCTAACCATTAATGCTCGTTAATAAAGTTTTCTTTTGTTTCAATTATTTATGGTAAATTTTATTCATCAAAATTATCTGGCTCTCAACAAAACTTCAAAAATTAGTCGACGAACGAGTTTAGCTATATTAGTCTTTGATACGTGGCAACAGTGCCTCCACACTCGTGGACCAATTGTCACCATTTGAGATACCATTAAATGTACAGAAATTTTAAAATATTTATAGTTAACATGATTATCACCAAGAATGCTCACGATACCTTCAGTATGTAAAACATACTTCCAGTACCATCATAAACTAATCAAAAACATTATCAGTAACTTATCTAAGGGACCCTGTGTGGCTAGCGTTCGAATTTTGACTTTTAGATGCATTTTTCTCTAAATTCGATATAGAAATTGCACTTACATTTTCATAACCTAGATTTATCAGTATGTTCTGAATGTGAAGAAGAATAACCTATTCAGAATTATGAGGTATGAATGAGAACTTCTAACATTTCCCTTAAAATTCAGATTTAATGCATAATTTAAAATCAACATCGTAATTAGAGCAAACGAATTATTCTGCTTCCACAAACATAATAAAACACTATGAATAATCAGTGGATTCAGTTTCGTAACTATGTCCGTTTTCTGGAAAAATGTGCTTCAAGTCATTATTTTAATGTTGGTAAGGACGAACCTTCCCACTCCCATTAAGACAGTTGAAAAATTCTCGCCCTACATTATAGGCATCAGACATAGTTTAAATACTCTTCATATTCGAATATGATTGCCAGGGTTTGGAGGTGCTCCTTCATAGTTCTTTTTATTTACTACTTTGAGCCAAATTATTAATAATAAATCTGATTAATAATGCTTATGTATAGAATGGTAACAGTTCTAGATGGAAATTATTCAATAATATAGCAATTAATTTAATTTTTTTTACTTCTCCTTGGCTCTACAGCCCATTGAGGGCCTGGGCCTACCGATTTGACTGCGGACTGTCATCTTGCATGACAAATTCCGAGTTTGGAGTGACACGTGGTCAGCGTATCGATCATCCCACAATCTTAATCCCGGTCTTCGCGACCAAATTAATTTAATAGTCATATTAAATTGATATTGATCAAGAAACTGTTAAGTTTATTTGGAAATTATCTGTTTGATATTGTAATAGTTTGTTTTCAAATTTACTTTTAAAATAACTTTTAATGTCGAGAGGAAAGTATCGTAAAATTCAGTAATGTGTATTATAATTACTTACATCTTTAGGTATACGGAATCCACCCAAAACAAAATCGTCCTTTAATATTCTCCTCAGTGATCCTGGTGCAACAGCTTGAATCCTAAAACATTAAAAAAATTATTAGGCGGTAGCGGGGGCGGCGATGTCGTCGGTGGCGACGAAGACAAGGAAGACGTCGAAGAAGACGGCCACGGAGACGACTGACGCACATCGATTAGAAAAAATGTTGGCGATAGTAAGGTAGGAAGGAGAAAAAACTCTTTACGCTTTCTGCAGGTAAATTGCTGTAGCGCAATAAACAAAGTTGAGGAATTATGGAATCTAGTCGATATATATGAACCAGATGTACTAATTGGTACGGAATCGTGGTTACACTCAAACACAAATGATACTGAAATTTGTAGATCCGATTACAAAATATTTAGAAGGGACAGGGTTGCCAGGGGAGGGGGCGTATTTATTTGCTTAAAGACTGAACTCAAAAGTACCCTACTATGGTCACACGGAAACGAAGAACTCATATGCGTAGAAATTAAGAGTTTAAATGACATCGTGAACATAATAACTTGCTACAGGTCCCCAAATGAAACTAACTCAGTTCTGGAAACAATAGCGGATAAAACTATGCTAAGCCTGAACTTCCGGACATTCGTAGTAGCTGGTGATCTAAATACAACTGGAGCTAACTGGGAAGAACAGCTTGGAAATTCCCGAAAGAAAATAGCCGTAAATTCTATTACTGTAAAACTGGTCAGTTATAGTCTGTTATAGTCATCATGAATCATAGTAACAATATTATTTCCATGCCTTTAATGTGATTTAACATAATCAGAACTCCATAACATCGCATACAATTTTTTTTCTGACGGTAATTTCTTATAAAATATTATTTTGAAAATTATATAATCAACAACAATTAGTTATAAACTTAGTTTTCAAGATATAACATGTGTAGATAAATGTAAAGAGAGACTAAATATCGATACCTGATTGATAAAAATATTTATTAAGAAGTGTACTATCTGAAACCAATTGAAAACTTTCAAGTTTAATTGAATTTTCGTTTCCGTTGTTATAGTTTCGAGAACGCTTTTATTTATTTTTAAGTTCCTAACCTGAATGACTCCTTCATGCACGCTTTCAGGTACTTCATTTGCTCCAAACTTTGAGTTGTAAGTGGCTGCGTTTTGGATTCCGGAAGAAAAGATTTCACCTCTTCAAACAATTTTTGTTGTTTATCTTGATTCGCTGCCAAATAATACAGAAGGAAGGCTGCTGCATTTGAAGTCTATAAACAATGAAAGATAATTACCAAACTTGCTCGAATTCAATACAACTAAATTTTTATTCAATTATATTACGTTACATTAAATAAAACCTATGGGAGCAGGTGTTTCTCCACAAAGTGATCAAGGGGTTTCCCTTCGTCTCTCTAGACGTTCTCCAAAATAGGTACCTTCATTTCATAGGTCTGTGTACTGGGGTCGAAGACCTTGGGCATAGGGAAGTTTTCCACTGATCACATTGGATTAGTCAGCCAAATGCCTCCTACATCTTGTAGATACGCGGGTAAGGGAATGCTGCGACCCCCGACATATCGAAGGGCGAAAGACAAGTACCAAATAGCCGGACCTACCTGATGCATCACTTTCAGGTAAATCACCGGGTAGGATCCTTAAACTATAGCACGGGAGCCCCTCATGTAGCCTGTTATCCAAACACATTAAATAAAATAATGTGAAACAATTTTATGTAATTATTTAAAAACTGGTTAAATACAGAAAATGTTATTCAAACGGATACTATAATATATTTAATTAATTAATCGAAAAATACTGTTAAAGACTAAATTTTAGCTGTTCAAAAATAGTGCATTATACTTCGTTGTTTAAGGATCAGTTTTTAAGTTTTAATGAGAAAATATTTATTTTGGTTCTTATTAAACTTGTTAGTAACCAATGCAACTAAAATCAGATACTATACAATTTACGTAATATTTATTCGAAATTACTTCAATAAATTGTTATTTAATTTGAGGTTCTTTTCTATAATCAACGTGAAACGTAGGAAATTACAATTTTATTGAGTCTTTCCACGTAGTGTATCGTTAAATGTTACAAGTCTTCGATAAACAAAAAATTTCTTACGTGTAGGATGTGGACTATTTGAAAATATTGAGTATATAAATGAATATACGAAACAGGAAATACTTAATTTTTAAGCAAGTATTTAACATTTTAATCAATTTGAAGGGGTCATTAATGTAATAAACATTATGATCTAAGTTTAGTTACAGTTCAGTGATTGAACAAACTTGAAAGAAGAAAATAATTACGATTGAGATTTAATGGCAAGGAAACGCAGAAATAAAGTATATGTATATAAACATATGAATTACGAACAAAACGATTCCAAAGATATGGACGGATAATTCGTGATGTAAGGTACTAACCGTGTCAATTCCAGCGAGGAACATGTCAATGGCCATAACTGTCGCAATCCTTGAATCATCGTGCTTTAGTAGGAGAGTTTCCAGAACACTCATGTCCTTGTGTTCTCCGGGCTGTCGATTCATAATCCGTTCCTTTGCAACCTCAACTCGTTTTTCTGCCTCCCTAAAAATTTAATCTCATCATTCAACAGAAAAAAAATTCATCATTTTTGAAACGTTATGTTTTTCGTCTACTCTAACTAACGACCAATGTATTGTTCATATAAATCTTTTTATAATTTAATTTCTACTTACATACATAACAATAAATAATCACAATTATTTTGAACGGTATTTTATTAGGATCATAAGTTTAATTTTACAAAACTTTTGCTATCAGCTTCCTTATTTAAATATCCTTACCCAAATATAGTATCCATAGCCTTTACAAAACGTCTCCACGTTGGCGTGCTAACAAATTTCCATAATGGCGGTCTGAACTCTAATAGAAAAGCTGTATCAAATAAAGTATGCACATTATCAATCAGCAGTTGTGCATTCGAGTCCGGTGGTATACTAGGATCTAGGCTACCAAACCGCGTGTCCAAAGCTATCATACCTACAGCTGCAAAATTAAACGTTTTGGTTAGTAAAAACATTCAATTGCTTGATACTCTCAAAATGCTTTGACAGAGGCTTACATTCGAACGCCCATTTGTAAATATAGCTCATAAAGTCATCCGGAAGTTGTCCTTTTTTGTCTCTTAAACTTCTCATCCTGAAACAGACAGTATTTTAACTGAATTACTTGATAACTTGATTAATCATCTCTGGAAAGGCGAGGATTCTGGAAGCCGTAAGCATTAATTGTGATAGAAAGTTTCTCTGACATCTTTAACAGCCACTTATCATCCGAAACCTATAACTGTATAACACAAAACAATAAATTCCACTTTATTTTGTCAGTCTTCCTTTAGTCACTTCTAACGCGAATTAATTATTACATCTTTTTTTTACAAAATTCAGGTGTGTGTGTTTGTAAATATTTTACTCATAAACGGCTTGACCGACTTTGATGAAATTCATTTTCGTATCTATAGTGTCCCCTGGATTGTTCGTATCTATAGTAGGACTTTGTTGTCGAGATACCGAATTTTACATTTTTAAATTTAATTACAGGGGGTAACACCAGGCCCCAACTATTTTTATTTATAATTATAATAAAACAATCATAATGAGTGCTATTTATTTATAATATAAATTTCTTTTCCTGATAAAAAAATATTATTTCATATTACTTATTTTTTTCCTAGAGAGAAATTTGTTTACGTATTCAACAGTTCTCGCTTACGATAAAAATTATTATTTTTTATGCAAACTTTCATAAGTTTCCTGCGGACAGAAAGAAAAAATTATTATCTACGTAATAGCAACTAATCGTCCTTTGCTTTTCATTTCATCAAGGCTCTCACGATACAGAAAGCGAATCATCTCGGTTTTCATTAGATGAAATCAAATTAGTTCGGTATTAAAAATGTGTTGTAATGACAAATTATAAAAATCTAATGTTAATAGAAATAAATTAAAAATGAAGGTTATATTTTATTTTTGAAGTTGTAGAAGTGAGTTCTGTATACATTTGTGATACTTATTATTTTAGGTGAATTGGCAATAGTTAATCCGTCGAATGTTTTTCGTTACATGCCTCGACAGATATTTAAGATCGATGGGTTGCCTAAAAAGCACATTACATATTTTAGGCGTCAGTCTTTAGTCCATCGCCAATCATCTGAATGAGTTGACAAACATATTGTGAGTTTGGCTAAATAGTGAACTAATCGTTCTTAACGGCTGTAACTTTAAATTAATGTTTAATTAACGCCAAAATCTGACAAAAATTATTAAAGCAAAACAAAGAAGAATTTAATCAACTACATTCTTTTGTCCTGATCTGGACCCTCTTTAACCTAAAGAGCGTCCGGATCAAGATGGAAAAATGTTGATTACATTCTTTTTGGTTTTGTCCTATTAACTTTTGTATTTTTTTGACCTCAATTAAATAAAAATAGTGAACTTAACAAGTTAATATAAACTATAGTGTATTTTTTCAAAACATGTAAAGAGAGATAATTAAAGACTGATTTTTTATGAACATCTGGGAAGTAAGATTCTATTTCTGGTAGAACAATTAAAGTGTAACGTAGTGTGACAGTTCAGGTACGTAACATAAATACGTGGAACTTGTCCACCTGCTACATCTAGACACCTAGATAATAAATAATTCATCTCAACATAATTAAATAGCAAATGTTTAGTTTGTTTCGTACAATTCACTTGTTCGCTTTAGTTCTGGCACTGGTGGTTTGAAACTGCGTCATCGATTTTATTAAGTGTATGATGTTGGAAATGGAACTCAATAATAATGTACACATTGTATGAATAATGTACAAATTGCTTTTCTATATGATTTTACATTCTTAACAAAAATTATCACCTCACATTGAAAAATCGATCGCTCCCATGGTCGCTGTTACACACACGACACTGAACTCTCTTGTTTTTCTCTGTCATTGTCGTCCTCTGACGCGTTTCCACCCCAACAAATCTAAATAATTATATTAAGTATAAATTATCTACTAAATAATACGTAGTTTTTTCGGAATGGAAAAGTTACGAATATGAATGAACGATCAGAAAGTTGTCAATTCTTATAAGTGGATAATTAAAAAATAGCTCAATTCATTGGAATATTACTTGCCTCTCTACCATTTCGCCAGCCACTGCATCAATTGGACTCATGTACATTTTAACGTTATTTGGATGAATCATAGTTGAGTTGACCTTCGATCTGAAGTTGTACCACTTTTCTCCTTGCCTAGAACAATATTCATTTTCAGAATTTTTTCTTAACCAAGACTTTCTTTTGATCATAACTTTTAAGGCAACACCTTTACTGTCGAAACGCACTCACTGCGTTACAGCATCCCCCACGTCTTCATAATAATCCTTCCTTATAACATTTCTGTAATACGCTATGCATGACATTCCGTGTCTCTCAGGGTAAGGGCCTTCAGCACGATATACCTGGAACAATAACACGTGTCCCGCAATAGTTAATAAATAATTTAATGGTGAAAAAACATCAATTTTATCAAATTATGGTGTAATAAAACCTTTAAATGTATTAAAAAAATTAAATCAGCAGCTTTTATATTATCCTTACAGAGTGAAGGGCATGTGATAGTAAACATAATGTATTTATTTTTTTAATAATTTAATTTAACATTATTTATAATTGCTCAATTGCAAAGTTTTTTTGGTAAAATTGATATATAAATGTAATAATAAATTCGCTATGATTTAAATGAAGTTGCAGTCAAAAATATGATTTAACATTACTCAGTTTTCTAATTACGTAAAATAAAATACAAGCTTCTGTGCAACTCAATGGAACTTGCCTTTGCCGACAATTCTGGATCCATGACAAAAACTAGTGGATTCTTTGTGGGCAGGCCATCGATCTTAACTAACGGTCCATACTTCTCACGAATGTAATGAAAAAAATTCGACGGATCAATCCTTGCAAATTCACCTGAAATAATTGGTATGACACGTGGACATATAATTCAGTTCGACAACATAAAAAATGAAATAGCACCTTTATTTTGAGTTTATTTGTATTCAAATCAGTTTTTAATATTAGTTTTATTACAGTACGACAGTTTTAATACCTATCTATTTTCATTTCATCTATTAAACAACGAGATGTTCCTCTTCTTGTGTATCGCGAGAGCATGACAATAATAACGAAGAAAAAACGAACAGTTAGGACTGCTGTTATGTATGTAACTTAGAAATTTCTTCATAAAAATTAATAATATATGTTGTGAGAGAGTATGATGAGGACCTATTGATTACGTTAGCGAGTGACTCTTTAGAAAATAATTCTATATTATCACATAATATTTTCTGTAAAAATTGCACTCAGTACGATTGTTTATTATTTATATTATTTCAAAGAAATTTAATAATAATTTCACGAAAGGGGTGACTAAAAGAAAGACCGGAGAAAAAATGTAAAATGTTGCAAATTAGTGTTCTGTATAATACAGTTATATTTTTTGAGGGTAAATTTTGTTAATAATATATAACGAATACGGGTAATACATTTCATATGGATAGTAAGCATATTGTTTTTTAGAAATATGTGACCGATGTTTGAGCCGCACTCCATTATATGCATAGGAATAGGTAGAAATGTCGATAGGACAGTAGTTCAATTAGTACAATCTTATGAGAAAGAAGCCTCTCGCGAAATGAAAGTTTTCTGAGAATTTTGAAAGAAGCCTGCCACGTCGCTAACCCACTTACAAGTCAGGGGAAAGCTGAAAGAGAGCTGAAATAACTGGAGGCTGGTCTGGAATTGCTACTACCATTAAAAACTGCGTTTTTCATGTAAGAAGTGAACGACAAACACTAATTTATGTTTAGTGATACAAAGAGGAGAATTTTTCTGTAAATATGATTTTTATTGAAAGATCAATACATTGCGTGGTGAAAATATGTTTTTTCAGGTACGTGTACAAAAAGCTTCTTTGACGTTTTCACATATAAGTAATGAACAAGAAACTTAATTAAATATTAATAGATTAATAAAAAAATCCGCCGAGAAGTACCGGAAGGAATAAAAAATATCTCGAATGTTTAGTGACCTTCATAGTCACAGTCATAGTCATGTTATTTATTTCTGTTAATGATGCGTCTCCTGTGAAAAGTACCGCACCATTCTTTGTGTTCCCTGAGAAAAAATTTTTACTGTAATTCAAGAAAGCAAGGAGGACCCCCAGGTATAAAACAAACCAATAAAACAACCAAAACCATCGAATCTTGTTGATGAGCCTTTTGTTATATATATCGAAAAAATAAATCAACGAACAAAATCAAAAAGAGGTCTTGGTAAATATTTCTATTGAATTTGCTGTCTGATGTACAAAAATGTAAGCGAATATCAGATGAAAAAAATTTTGAAGACAAATTTGGGATACCTTGGATTTATTGTTGGCGAAACGGGTGCACCGAATATTATATTTTATTTGGACGAAAAAAAGAATATGAAAATGTCGATCTGAACCAGTACTCGAACCCAGGACCTCCGCTTTTCGGGCGGGTACTCCACCATTGAGCTAGTCCGAGTCCACGTCCCGAGGATCACTCCTGTAAGCTCACCTTCAATTTATTAATCACATTCATCACAACCTAATTCTCTAGGAATTCAGTGAATAATGGACATTGTGTTAATTGATTAAATGTGCATTAAATAAAGTCAAAGAAAGTGGAAATGAGTCTTCAAATAAAGATCGTATAGCTATATTTATAAGAAAGACAAGAAAGGAAAAATTTTGACCGGACCCAGAACTCGAACGCAGGACGCTCTTTAGTTCAGCTTCAATAGAAGCATTTCTACTTCCTTTGACTTGATTTAATGCACCTTTCATCAATTTATACAATATCCATTCTTCACTGAATTCCTAGTAATTAGGTTATGATGAATGTGATTAGTAAATTGTTGGTTAGCCTAGGTTAAGCTTACAGGAGTGGAGGAACGTTGAATTGACTATCTAAGTCTTAGAATGCCTGTCCGGAAAGCAGGTGGTCCTGGGTTTGTGTCCTGGGTCCATTCAACACTTTTTCTTTCTTGCCTTTCTTCGAAATTTAGCTGCATGCTCTTTAATTGAGTTTCAATTAAAGCATTTCTAATTCCTTTGACTTCATATCTTTTATTTTTTATGCTTAATAAATATCAAGACATGTTATGAAGACTCAATTACGGCATAAAACATGACGCGATCATTGTGAAAACGATCACATACAATTGTCGAAAGCCTGACTGGTTCTTCGTATCTCATGGCACAGATTTCGTTGCTTTGGTGTGAACTCTACCATAGCCATGGTTTGATACTGAATGTTTCCACATAAAAACCGACACAGATAGGGAAACTAGGAAACAACGCTGACGACCGCAGTCTCCGAATTCCAGGAATCATCTCGCCAGCATCATCATTAGAATATTTCGTTCCCATGACTGAGGCTCTGACGCCTTCACTTCTAGTTTATATCTTCTTCATTAGTTTATCCCAACAGATTTATTTTCCTTGACCGTCATAACGTGCCTTTGGTGTACATAATAATACCTACAGTATATCAATGAAATTGTGTAAACTATTCTTTTAATTCAAATACCACTCAGTAATTGCCAAATAATTTCATAATTTCAATTAAATCTTTTTCAACAGAATTTCTAATACGCCAAGGTATCAGTAATTTTTATGTTTATCATTATTTAAAAAAATATAACTATTAGTAGATTAGTAATTCTTTACCGATCACCGGGACGAATCTCCACCAATTTTTCAAAATTGGCATAGGTTTCGGTCCAGGCATCTCCTCAAATGGTCTAACATTTTCCGACTCTGAAGCCTTCGCTGCTGCTACTGTGGACGCAAAAAACGCTTGTCGACCAATTGCTGTTGATGCACGCCCAAGGACGAGTATTGTGCTGCTATGAATCCTTAAAAGAAACAGCCTATATTTGCATGTATTCATGTACCGCGATGCAAAATAATTATTCTTCACACAGTACAGCTAATATAAAATTATAAATATCTACTACTTATTAAAGTTAAATTGATGATAAATATTGCTTTTCTTTCTTCAAAATACACAGTTTACCTTGTTCTACTTTTTCACACTTGTGCGTACAAAAAAAGGAATGGAACTTTATTTTTATTTTCATGTCCCATTGGTGAAATACTGTAAAATTGAATAGCTCAAGAAATTTGGAACAGATGATAATATTTCTTGTTGGAGGTCTAAAAATTGATCGAACATTACTTTGTGTTGAATACCAAACGCTTTAATACATTTGATGTAGTGGTTCAAAAATAGTATTATTACAGCAAACAGATCAGAAAATTAAGAATTTAATATTATGGCTTCCGTACAACACGTAACATTTTTAGCATTACCGTAAGCATTGTTCCGGTAATTATTAAATTATTTTTGGAACCACACAACTTATAAATGCACAAAAAATACACTTAGTTACGCAGAAGTCCGTACACAATAAATTGTCACATTTCTCTCACACAAATGTTCACTATTGAAACTAATCTTGCTACGAATATTGTTCGACAAAATTTGTTCTCTGAAATTCTTCTGTCAAACTGAGTATGTACGTACATTTTGATGTGATCGGTCGAACGTGTTGGATGCTTTTCTAAATCCAAGTGCGATAGTGCTCGTGCATTTGTTTTCTCTCTGCTAGTTATTTCCGTCCTCTTCAGACGACTTCCACGCTTTCACTCGACCCTCAAACTGACCACGTTCTCCCACTCCCACTTCTTACGTATTTATATCGCAGCGTAGTAGGGATTTCCTGCTCTGTGTTTCAGACGCAATCTGCGCCTGTACAAATAAAGTGTAACTGTAATTTTATGGAATATTATTCTTTTAGCACGGTGCCTTTGGTCTGTGGTGTGATCTACGATCTTTTGGTAATTACTTGCAGATATAAATTATGAATATTAATGATGATAATGACAGTTGATTAACGTTGTGTACTTAAAATCGAATACATATTCGCTCATAAGTTTTTATTCAAGTTTTATGCAGTTGTTGGCATTTGTATTATATGTTAAATAAACCTTTGAGGATATATTATTTGGAATGACGTACCACGCTGTCCCAATAAACACCGCTAATTCTCAGTGACGACTCGATGGTCTTTTTAATTCATACTGAGATTATTATGACCACATTCTCAATACATTACTCTCTTAATACTGCTTGAAATTTTATGGACATGGATTTTATGATATTAGGTAGTAGGAGGAATTTGAAATCATATCTTAAGACCTGTGCTTTCCAATTTCTTAAGATTTGATGCTACTAAATCCAGCTGCTTGATGGCCCATAATTATGACCTTAATTGTACTGATGTTTGGTGATTGTTCAGGTCAACGAACAAGGTAAAGTTTCCATCATGCTCTTCAAGCCATCTGAGGACAAAGACAGCTGCATGACAAGGATCATTGTCTTGCTGGAAGTATCCATCCCTCGCAGAGAACAACACCATTTTCAAAGAGGAGGTACTTGAACTGCCATAATAATAGGCATTCAAAATTTGTTTCACACGAATAAAAACAATCGTGCCAAGAAAACATCCCCCAAACAAATATATTGCCACCACCAGCTTGAAGTGCTGTGCCAATTCAGTAGGAATTCATGCTTTCGTCTGGTTTCCTCCATATTTGAACCTACATGACGTAGATAGTCTCTCCGTACTGACAGTTCAATGTAGGCTTCTGATTAAAATTAACCAGAGGTGGAGCTACATGGCCCTAGCTCCGCCACATGACACTCCATTGAAGATCTCTTTCATGTGACCTGTCGACCACCATTTATTATTCAAAATAGAAATTAATTTTAATGGTATTTATTTAATTTAATTTTGTTAACTCAAAATAAATGGTAACTTTACATCGTGATTGAAAAAATGCCTGACTATAATTGAAGTGAACTACGCCGCTCAAAACAAAATTAAATTTTTTAAATTATAATTTCAATATATTCCACTTTAAATATTAACTACGAATAAAAATATTTACAATTGAAATTCAAAGGTGAATTCCATAAAAATAACATATATAATAAGAATACAACATTAAAAGTGTTATTTATCTTCGAGATAAAATATGAAGGCCATTAAAATAATTATTAAATTTATGTAGCAATGTATAAATATGGTAGTATGTCCTATACATGCCAATATTTATTATAGAACAATGTTTCGAAATAAAACTGGATGTAAATATTTTTATAAAATCACAGTTAGTTTTGAATTGGTATAAAATCTGAAGTTGGTTATATATTAGACAAAACAGATGTATAATTTAATAGTACTTCCATTTAATCACCAATTATTTTACCAGTCATCATTTATAACAAAATGCAAATTTATAATATTTTTAATATTCAATTTTGAAACTACCCTAAAGATTTTCGATAATACTGCCACATCCATATGTACAAAAATGAAAGAGAAATTTTAACACAAATTAACTCCTTAAAATCTCATATATTCTTTTTAGTTATGAAACTGACATGTAATTATAGAAAATATTTATTCTGCCGAAAAAAGATAATTTCCCAATTAATTAATTTGACAAATTTATGAGTACTTATCTTTCTGTAAGTCAGGACTTTAAAAATGTTGTGGCTACAATAAAATTTTATATAAGTTAAAATTTTTAATTATTGTAGAAATTCCAATAAAATTTGGGCTCCCGATTATTCCTGGAAGTCTCCCGAATAAAATGTAATGAATAGATACAATTTTCGTTTAATTTTTTTTAACAAAAATGTGCAAAAAAACAATTATAATACATACATGGGGATATAATTATGGAATTAAAATACTTCATTCTTCATCGTTTTCTTTTATAATTAATTTTAAAATATGGGTTTAGAATCAGCATGAAACTAAAATACGTGTACATTGAATGATGAATGTTATATCCTAAATAATGTTTCCAGTTATAAGTAATATTCTCAACTTTCTAAGCGGCTAGTAGTGGCTTTAATCGGCTCCTAACTGTTTGGAAATCCGAGAAGCTTTTTTATAATCAATTTCCTGGGGGAAAACGCCCGCTCCTTAAAAGTTCCTGTCGATTGAATAAGTCTCTATAATGGTACTCAGTCTCGTTATTGGAGAAAATCTAGAAAACTCCAAACAAACAACCAGGTGGAGCTTATTGTCTTAAGAAAGCTCAAATAGAACCCTGGCTAACTAAAACTTCATGCAAAAATGTGAAGTCTCTCAGTTTTAAAGGAATAAAATGCTGTAAGTTTATTTTTATAATAACGATTCACAGAAATGAGAAGAAGTACTAATTGTAAAAATTAATTATTCTACATCGTTAAGTATCCAAATAGCGGCCAGATCCAGGAATGGGGAAAAATGTTCGTCTGTATCAGAAAAAAATTCTGAAAAATAGGTGAATAATAAAATTCATATTACCAATATTTAATATAGAATTATGACCTTATTCGTGGGTCGGGAGAGTTTCAATTGAATTTTGTAATAATATCACTGTATTAATAGAATTTATAATTCATAAAATGTAAGTGAAAATATAGAAACTTGGTTATTAAGTTGTACTTATGTGAGTTTAAAGCTGTGAATGACAAAACCCCTAAAACGCGTAGAGATAATATCCATTATTCAATTTTCATATTGTTGTTTCAAAGCCAACTAATACCCTTAATAATATTTATAGAGAGATGTATATAGAGTTATAACTCAAATAACTTCCATAGTATGTAGGAGTCCGACGTTAGAATGACTTCTATTACCAAAATGCTTTTGACATTTACCTTCATTAAATTATAGCTGTTTCAACGGCAATAGCACCAGCGGTCATGTATCGCTATAATACAGAGGGGTGCACATAAAGCCGCCCCAAATTAGTTAAAAAAATCACGAGGAAAGCTGATTTATTAAAATTATTTTTCTACCAGCTGATTAACATGTTCTACTTTTAATTTTCATATTATGTGTACCAGAAAATAATTAAAAAAACTCTTGAAGATACCGTAACAGAAGAAATACCACTAAATACAAATCTCGAAACAGTTGCAATGAAGGTCAACCATAGGTAATATTTATATACCGAACAGCTACAAAGTTGTAACTCAAGAATTAATAAATGTCATAAATCAACTTCCCAAGCCATTCATAATAATAGGTGATTTCAACAGTCACAATCCAGAGTAGGGATCTGAGAAATGAGATGCGAGAGGATCCAAAATTGAAGATTTAATTAATGTTTAAACATGATATATGTACAAAATTTTTAATTTAAAGTCCAAAAAATGTAACGGATATTGTAATTTCGTCTAAGTCCCTAATTACTTTTTTGTTTATGCGACCATAAGTAAATTAATTAAAATAACTCAAGCATGATTTATTTTAAATGAACAACTTCAAACAAATAAAAATATATAAATATTATTCATGTTATATAATATTTGAGATGTATTATATGGAATTGCGATATTATTTCCGATAAACTCAGTTTCTAAACTTCCAAACCAGTCGTCATGTTTCTTAAAAATACGAGGGCAAGTCAAATATAAACGGGATTTTTTTTATCAAGCTGCGGATCAATGGAGAATTTGCTTTTGTATATTTCTAAAAGTGTTATGGACAACTTCCATGCTGTCGAAATCTATCCAGCGAAGGCAGTTCAAACATAACTCAGAATTTTATTATGATTATAATTGTTTCTCGTATTTTTATCAGCCACTTCAATATATTTCAATATTTATTTCAAACCTTTTTTGGAAGAAGCTTTTGGCAATTGCCATATTCAACTACAAAATAAATTACAATTATTTTTTAAACATTAAAAAACACTTATAATCATAATAAAATAATTATCAGTCTTTTCACAAAAATTTTTAAAATTTTATTTTCACTCTGTGCTTTGAATTGATGTTCATCAATTTCAAAAAAGGAATAAGCATAAAATCTGTTTGGTATTGCTGCATCTGAGAAAGCATGACTATAAATTGAGAAAGTAATGTTCATCTGAGAAAAAAATATGGTTAATAATAATCAACAAAAATTACAAATAGTATTTTGTCAAACACAGTCGTTACGTACATTTTAATGTCTGTGATCGAACGTTTCTGTTAACCCGTGAGCATACGATTCCCTGTAATGTTCTCTCAGCGTTTTTGCTTGTTTACTCTCTCCTCTTCCGAAGGTTTCGACGCGGTCGGCCCTGACACTGACCTTGTCTGCCCGCCCCCACTCATTATATTTTTATCCCAGTGTTGTAAGGATTTTCTACTGTTCGGGGCCACGTCTGCAGTTGTATAAATCAAGCGTTATACAATATTCTGCTTCTAGCATTTTGCTTTTGTTCATTTACTGCTGAAATAAATGCTGAGGAAGACCATTTTTTAATGTGGTATGAAGTATCTTGGACTCATCCTGGTTGACTTTATTTTTAAACAATGTTTATACATGGCAATATACAGCAATATATCCCGTCTTTTCCGTGGGATATCAATAAACATACTCTGATGCCCTGCTCTCTAGGCTATTTATGGATTTTGAGATATTTCTAATGTTTTGCATGCCTTCTGTGAAAGTTGAAGATAAAAAAATATATATTGAATTTATTTTTAGATGTAATTACTAAAAATGAAACAAAATGGATAAGCCTAAAAAAACAAATCAATTATTCAAGGAAAACTATTATGTCAATGGGAAGTTAGATATAAAATTAAAACAAACGGAGAAACGTCTGGAGAAAAATAAATCTAACGGTCAATGGTCAATCAAGAGATTCAAATACATACTAAAATTCAAGGACCTACTAAATAAAGACAACATGATAGTGAGGCTGACCCGAATTGTGAATCCACACAGTTTAAGTGCACTGAAAGTATTATCCCTAGCAGCAAAGCATCTAGGAAAGAATGGGCCGAAATATGTAAAGAGATGCAAGAAAAGTGGAATGTAAGATGGGAAAAACTGAAAGCTATGAATTAACATAAAAATATTAATGACTTCTAGTCCTTAAAAATCAACAATCTACTGAACAGAAGGGAGCAGATAACCGCCACAAGAATTAAAACAGGACATACAAAGATAAAAAAGATCCACATTTTAAATAAAAATACCCCTCGAATATGCGAAGCATGTAATGTGCAAAAAATAAGATCAAAACAGAGAAGATGTCCTCTCAGGAAAATCATCCAATCAACAAAGAGATTGTAAACTTCTTTAAATTAATAGACTACTACATGGGCATTTAACATATGAGTATTTCTATAACATATATAATTAATGTATTTTAACCTTAGTGGTGTTTGCAATTTAAAATAAAATTTTAATAATAATTAAAAAATATTTAAACTAGGGTACTTCGAACTAAGCAACTTCCACTTAAAATAAATTTACATCGGCTTGTGAAAGACGCACGGATTCTTTGTATTTGGGTTGCGTATCTGTAACCTGCTTCAGCTTATCTTGGGGAAAAGTTTCAAGAACAAACACTCGATTTTCACATCATAACTGCGTATCTCAGATATACTATTTTTCACATATCAGGCGTATACTAAATCGTAAATTCTAAAGATGTGAATTGAATTATATTTCCCGTTAAAATGGAACAAATTAATACCGTGGCTGTAAATATATTTGATTTCTTTCGATGAGGTCAGAAACCAACGTCAACTGCACAAGCAGTCGTGTATTACTATAATACAGAGTGGCGCACATAAAACCAGTCCGAATCTGTTAAAGAAAGTATGTATATATTTTAGGTCATTTAATTTAATGTTTCCGCTATAGTATGCGTATAATTTCAACCATATTCATCGTATAAGAGGAGTATTCACAAGGGCGTCAAATGAAAATAAAAACAAGTATCGATATCGGTGCTATGGGAGTCCTTGAGTTTACTTCTGTCAATTAAATTGCGAATTAAATTTCAGTTCATCCCCTAACAGGGAGATGCGGCTGGGTAAAAACGCATCTGCGTAACACATTTAAAGGACAAAGCAATTTTGAATAAATTTTGTTACCATATACCTCGCAACACAAACCCACACACGTTGAATGTAAGAAACAGCTTCCACCCGTGGGAGGAAGGGTTGGAATTAGAAGAATTTTTTATGTAATAAAAATTCGATAAAAATATTGGGGTCAATAACCTTTATATTGTTTTCCCAAAAATACTTGCGTATAATTTCAACAACCCTTTATAGCATGTGAGGGGTTAGGATGGAAATGAATCATATGTAAATAACAAGGTAACTATCGATTTTGGTGTCTAAACCGGTGTAATTCAAATTGCAACGTTACATTATGATCTGTAATATGCGATTTAAGTAAAAAATGATCAATTATGTAGGTGATAATGTTCATTCTGTGAGATAACGTTTTTTGTAAATATTATGTAACTTTTTATTGTGACTATAAAGCTATGTTCACAACGATTTTAGTGAACACAAAAAGGTTTATTTTACATGGAACGTACCAGCCGATAGAGTTCATCAACTGCCCAAAACTAGTTTTTTTTCTGTTCCTATATTTATTTATTTGTGTTAGAGAACTGAAAATATTTTTAGCCCTATTATTGTACCGGGAGTATTTTTTACTCTCTCGAGATACTGGGAGTATATTTTAGGTTAATATTGCGACATTTTCGATGCGGGCTTAATCATGTGCTGACCAAAAATTAAATAATGTACCGGGATAGTATAAGCTAGTAATTAGTATATATTTCAAATTTTTATGAAATATATGAGAGTTTCTACTCACAATTAATGATTTGTTGGTGACGCTGGGTGGGTCATGTCGTGTAGTATGAAGTAAAATTAAAAACTTATTCCACGACTAAATCCGAAGGTAACGTAGAAGTATGGACGATAGTACGTGCTGATTTTCACGTGAAGGTGTATATTATTCTGCAGGTGATGTTCACTCTCGTGATGGATGAGCGGTGGGTTATTTTTGAGCAGATTTAATTGACTGTTTTCTCCTGTGCTGTGAGAAACTTTTGACGCGAATTTGTCTTTAGAGTTGTAGTGACTGGTGACGGCAAACAGATCTTTCGACGCACGGGATTTGCTGGGATTTAGGGAAAAACACGCTACTTATGAGAGTGTGCGTGTGTGTAGTTCTCATGAGCACGCAGAGGCTAAATCACAAAGAGTTGGCTGTTTGAACGCTGCGCTGTTGGTAATGCTTCCGTCCAGTTAATGTTCTACGTCGGCTGTTGAATAAATACGGCAGTGAGCATTTACTTATCAGTATCGTTCAAATACCATGAAAAATGTTACCTACTTACAAAATTTCATGTGTATAAAATAAAAATAACACTATTCCTCACAAATAATTTATTTTATTCTTTACAGAGAAGTTTAAATGCGATCGTATTAATATAGTATTATGCATCGCTAACAAAATTCTCGCTGTACTACCTTAAATTTCCTGTCAGTCATGATCTGCTCTTGAATGGCAGAAATATGCACGAGCAGAACTTCTTTTCAAATTTCATCTTTTACATGAATATTATCTCATAATTTTTTATTTGAAATGAGTTATTCAATACTGATAAACTTTACATTGTGTTACGTGAGGTATTTAATTCTGGCTGTAACCATAATAGAAAATTTCAGGAATTAAGGGAGTCAATTTCTCACGTCCCAGTGGTAATAGAATTATTTGAAGTAGAAAATATTGGTACATTTTCCTTATCAATCTTATACTTTCTACATTTACTGGCTGAAAAGTGCATTTAGTAGTATGAAGTCGTGTAGTGTGTATATTATCACAATTAAATAATATCCGATAGACATGTAATTTATAACAGAATATACATGTTGGAAATTAATTGGAGGAATTTTTTGAACTGATATACAGTTACCCTTGAAAAGGAATAAGTTAACAAGGAGAAATTCAGCAACTCTGGAAAATGATTCCACCAATGAAGGATAAAAATGGGCATAAGATATATATCCTTGTGGTACCCCAACTTGTTTCTTCTTTTAGAGCTTAATGATTGGCCAGGTTTATATTTCGGCAGTAAGTTAGACGGAAACCATAAATTAGACAATTTGTTAATTCCACAGACTTTTATTTAATTGTTTTAAAGTTCATGCAAAGTTATATATTGCAAGCGATTCTATTTACAATTAATATAAAAAAGTAGCACATAAGCTACTTTTACTTCACGTCATAATATTCACTTTATACACATTTTTGGGCAATTAATGTTTTAATACACAGCAGTTTGAAACAAAAATATAAATCACTTTATGTTAAACCGAATAGAATTTCAAACAGAGTTATGTACAATCCGGCGTCAAATCACTAAACGAGGTTTTAATTTTATCAAAATGTGTAACAGAGATATTTATTTGTTTAAAATAATTTAACTCAGAGAAAATGTTAAGCATTTTTAATTAATTCATCAGAACTATTGATATTTAACTTTCAAGACGTCCTTTCCGTAATTTTGAATTTTAACGGCGACACAACGTTGTTGATGACACCTCTATTGTATTGTATGTCTCCATACTTGTAGTCAATGTTAAAGTTACGTACAACCTGAAATAACAAACGTCAGGCATCAATAATTAAAGTAAAATCCGCACATTTTTACTGAAGTACAACTTATATTTTAACTACTTTTAAACTGTTGACTAAATCAGCTTAATACGTAGTATATGAAACAAAGTGCAATGTTAATATTATTGGATGATATATACTATGGTCAGATGTGTTAAATTTACAAGTGGTATTAAAAGTAAATATTGACAACATAATTTTACAAGATAAATATTCAATTGATATCTATGGTCCATGGATAAAAGTAAATATTTTCAGAAACAATAAAATTTCGTTTTCATTTGTTAGACTTTAAAAATTCTACAAACCATTCAATAGTTAAACTATGTATTGGTATTGTGTGAAAAACTTTATGGAGTCTACAGTTAATTTTGCTATCCAGAATAATGGAATTAATTTATTTTAATAATTTCATAGGGCTTGTCTCAGGACCCGTATATAGTTTCATTACATCATGCATGGGCCTTTATTTAATCAAGGAATTGAATTTGCCTTTTACCTTAGCAGTCAACATCTGGATTTCAAGTTCTGCGAATCTCCTTCCCAGACACATCCTTGGGCCGAAACCGAATGGCAAGAAAACAAATGGATTTGTCTTCCGGGCCTCGGATATCGCATCTTCATTTTTCAGCCATCGTTCTGGTATGAACTCGTTCGGCTTTTTGTAATTTTCCTTTGACATGCACATTTTAGAATGTAGAGTAGCGACATCTGTCTAAAATGAGCATGAATAAAATTAGTTACTCCGGTAATATTAACTTTAAATTACATGTTATATTTATACGTTAGTTAGAAATTGCATTAAAGGACAAAAATATTCAAAATTTATCTTCTATTTAATGAATAGTGTACAGTTAATAAAAATAAATTATTGATTGTGATTTAACTTCCAGTAAGGATAATTAATTCATACAAAAAATGATTTGGAAAGCAACTTGAATCACTTCAAAAGTTTAGTATGCAACTTGAGACACATTTGCAGACATATTAAAAGAAAGGCGTCACTAGATCGACCAATTTCCAAATGACTTATTTGTTAAGTGTTTTCGTAGGAGCGGAAGGATAGAAATGCAAGATCGATATTAACATAGAGGTAATTGGTATAAAGGCTCTATGAACGCAATACGGCTTGTTGGGAATAAATTAATATGAGTATATAGGTGATATCGCCGCAAATTATAGAGAGGTACGAGAGAGGAGAGAAGGGAGAAGAGTTGGAGAGAGTTTAGGAATTTGATAGCCAGGGTAACCAAACATTCTATTTGGAACAGCCGCATTTAAATATTTGTAAACGCTGAAATAAATTTGTTTTATATTGAAATGTGATGCCTATTTCTAATGTAAAAAGAAGGTGAGAAATATCTCTTATTCAGAACGAAAAAATGTATACCTTGAACAATGAATGATAATTTAAATGTATGTTGGAGTTATGCTTGCCAATTAACATAAATAATATAATATCAATAAGAGAAAGTTTGATTAGTGAAGGTTAAATAATATTAGCATTGTGAAAATGTAATTCGGGAACATTAAACTTTGCCGAGCTTAAAGAGATCCTTGCTCTACGAGCTGATTTTCAAGGTTTGACTATTGGCCTAATAAAAATTCTTAATTGGATGGCCTTCATACTTTGAATTAAAAGAATTTTATCATAATAATAAATACAGATGAAGCGGGGAAATAATATAGAGTTAATAATATTTTAAATATATTTTACTAGTACTAATAAAGAGCGTGTGTATTGTGGGTCCTGTTCGTGATGTAATTTAGTAGAGGCTTCTGAAGTTCCTGAAAGGTGTGACTCATCTGCGGTACTAAATGTCCTTACAGCAAACTAAAAGACCAAGACCCTCTCACAGTTAGATAGAAGTCCAGCTATATAACCACTGGCAGTGGTATAAATAATAATTATTATAAATATTATTTGTTTGATAAGTATGCTTGAAGGCATCCAACCTGACGATTGAATAATCATGAGTATATAAACAGAGACGTTTGATCTTAACTCGGAAACGGTCGGAGGGTTGTTACAGTGTTGCGAATGAATTTGGTTTGCGAAACATTATGTTAGCGGAATACATCCAAAATTGACAATAAAGTCGTGATAATATGACAGATGTTGAACTTTGGAGTACTTACTCCCTTAGGAATACGGTAAGAAGCAAGAACAAAATCGTCCATTAAAATTCTTCTTAGACCTGCTGCAGCAACTGGCCTTATGCTGAAAGCATATATTGGAAATTAAGTATAATTTACAATATAACTCTTCTATTAAGTTACAATGCTTTAGTAATGATTTCAACGATTTTTCATTGATATGTTAACAATCAATAGATGTTTTACGCTATCCCTTAAAAAGAAAGTGATACTCGTACCATTATTTGTACCCCTAAAATGATAACAGTTCTCTACATGAAAATTAATTTTCTCACCGCATTACTTCCTTGATAAAAGCCTTCAAATATTTCATATCCTCAAGGTTTTGACTCGTCACCGTCTGATTTTTACCATCAGGTAAAATTGATTTCATTTCTTTAAACAGTATCTCCTGTTCATTTTGATATTTCGCCAGGAAGCTGAGTACTGTAGCCGCTCCATGGGCCGTCTGAAAATAATGATAATGGTCACTTCTGCCACTCATTAATGTTCTAAATCTTTTGTTAAGGCTGTGTCTCTCCTATGCAGAATAAATCGTATTTGCATATAGGGATTATGAACGAAATAATTGCATAAATGCCCCACTTGTAGCTTAATTGAGAGCCATAAAATATCAGATAAAAAGTTTAAAAATAAATTACAGATTATATTAATTTTTTTTAATATAATTTGTTTTACCAAGAATGTTGCGATCAAATGAATGTTTCACTAATTGCTACATCACAATTATTGTAAAATTTCATTTAGTATTAAACTGTGTTGAATTAAAAAATATAAAATGATTTATAAACCAAAGAGGATAATTATAATTTCCTAGTTTGTTATAATAATATATTCGGTTTACCGTGTCAATTCCACCTGTTAACATGTCAGCTGCCAGCATGTACGCTACCCGAGGGTCATCGTTCCTCATTAGGATCTGCTCTATGACGCTCCTCTCTCCTCTTTCATCTGCAGGTCGGTTTTTAATACGATCTATTGCTATTTGCGCTCTTTCAATACAGGAACTGTAAATTATGCATTATATAAAAAGTCAGTAAAATATATAAATGGTTGTTATTAAACCTCTTATAATTTACATGAAGGGAAAACTGTGCACAACGACACGTTAGTGAAATGGCACACCATAAAATAATACACAAAAATATTTGTAATTATTTAAAACATGTAATTTTTAGATTATAATATCCGTGAGCCAGAAACTGAATTAATATTGAAAGCTTATACATGGTAGTAATATTCATCAGAAAGTTATCAGGAATAAAATAAAAATGTTGTGGGCCCACAAGTAGAAGAAAATGAAACTGAAACGAGTAAATAAATTTAATTCATAGTTATAATCAAGAAGCCATTTATTATATTGCAAATTCTGCGCGAATATGTTATGAAATTGTAAATATTAGCTTAAATAGTTTCGTCAAACTATTTTAAATGACAGTTTTCTGTCATTATTAAATTTTTTAAAAATGATTGTGTAAAAATAAATATTTATACAATAAAAAATTAGGAATAATGTAATAAACGCTAATGAAAGCAAAAAGTATGATTCCGAGAAAGGTTTTATGGTTTTGTACTTTTTTATTTTATTATAAAATTTTCGTTTTCAAAATTATTTTAATGCTGACTCTCCATTTTTGTGTCACTAATTGCTCCATATTTATAGTTGTTTGCATGAAAGTCTGATGTAATATCACATTAAATTTTGGTAAATCTTTTCATTTGTAATCACGTAAATTTTGAGGATTCCCTACTACCTAAGTCAAAAAGAAAGTACCGATTTCTACTTCCATTTTTTAAAGATAAAATATATTACTTTTACATATAGTTAATTACATATAATAAAAATCATTTTTCACTTACTCTGACACCAAATCAAAGGCTTTGACGTATCGCTTCCACTTTGGAGTACTTATATATTTCCAGTAAGGTGGTCGAGACTCGAAATGTGTCAGACACTCGAACAGTTCATGAACCGCATTGATCATGCGCTGAGCCTTTGAATTCTGTGGAAGATCTGGATCTAGACAACCAAGTCTTGTGTCCAACGCAACCAGAGATATCGCTGCAATAAACGTACATTATATGTTTTGGAATAAGTTGTTAAATAATTTTAAATAGTCACGAAATTAAACTTACACTCCAAAGCCCATTTTGATATGTGTTCAATGAAATCTGATGGAAGTTCATCTTTATCATCTCGCAAGGATCTCATTCTGAAAGGCATTAATCGAATAGAAATATCCTATTAGTGGTCTTAAAACGGGGAAAGTATGCGTAAATAATAAGAAAAACACCAAGTATTTCAATGAATATAATGACATGTAATGTTCATTGAAATACTTGATGTTTTTCGTTCAAAATGCAATTGTTTAAGAAGTGGTCTCGTGTTAATGCGTGAATTATTCATAATTTGTGGTTTGTTGTGAAGTAAATCTGCAGTCATTTCAAATTCGTGTTGCCTTCAGTGACTTCAATGAGCGATAAAATTGTAGACAATCACACGCGATTCATATATGACAAAACAGATTGTGGACATACGTATTAGTGAAACGCTTCCACCCAATGTCCCTTCATGGTCGATAGTCACACAAATTTTGTGGCCATACATTGCGAAATTCATGGAGAAGCGATTACATTTTCTACTAGCATAGTCACCGCCGATGCAGATTGGTGCCGTCATTGACACGCGTGTTGAGTATTCAGAAGCTCTCTTACCATTCCATCGACGATATCCTCCATTATAATGTGTTTGTGGAACCGTTCTTGATTGCTCTGATATACTTGTTTGTAACTCTTAATTTTTATATATTTCGACTTGGTTTTCTTTGAATGTAATAAAATTTTTAAACTTAACATAACAGCTTAAAATTGATCTCTTTTCACAGAAGATCTTTTAAATACATTCAGAACCATCAATTACACAGTAATGAAAATCATAATTTCGATTAGTCAGAAGTACTTTGTTCAAATATCCGCGTGCAACGAAACGATCACATTCCTCACCTCTAAGTAATAAAATATTTAATTCTTCAACCATCCCAAGTTATATACTTAATTTTTGATACAAAAATATATTTTCAACAATATCACGTACTTTAATGCACTAATTTGGTTACAATCGCCATTATTATTCCCCCAATACAAAAAAATTTAAAGTCGTACGTAACCTATCAGATTGATTTCTGGCAGCTGGAACCTTAAATAACAAGTGATATTCACGCTGTTCAAGATGTAGCGAAAGTCAATTTACTGGCCAATTATTTATACATTAAAAAGAATTGATGTAAACATATTATCGTTAAAAATGTCTATTTTCAATCATAGTATTTGGTAACGTTCAGATTAATATCTCTGATTGTTTAAACCTTTAGTCGATTTTTTTAAATGTTTCTTCATTCTTACCTAAGCGCAAAAACACAAATGATAGGATAGTTCCAATAATGGTTCATGGATAGAGATATTAAATACTTTTTTCCCACATCAACTTACCTCTCAATGAATTCACCTGCTACTTCGTCGATGGGAGTTACATACATCTGAACATTTCTCGGTTTCATCATAGTAGAATTCACCTTCGATCTATACTGGTACCAGTCTTCACCCTGACTACAAGCAAAGAGTAATTTTTTAAGAATATAAATATAATTTTTAAAATGAATATTTATATATTATAACTCCAGAGCTGCCCCAATAAATTACTTAAAACGCAATAACTAATTTTATTTAATTATGAAACCGAAAGCGTTCGTCTTGATAATTTTGTTATATTTATCTCTACAAAAAGTGATAATAATTTTTTTAATTAAAAATTATTAATAGTTAATTCGTCAATATTAGAATATTGATAAAAATGAATCCTTATTTTTATAACAACTTTAGATACGTTCAATAAGTGAATATTTTTTTCTATTTCCCTCAACGTGGGCTTTCATCGATTTTATCTTCGTGTGTCGGTTCCAACAGGATACATGTCTATCCTACGGATAATCCTGTTGTAATAATTAACTACACTCCCATGGTCCTGATACACATCGATTCTACCTGGCCTCGCATTAGAACACAGTCAAAAATATTATAAAAATCAAGATCGTTAATTATAAATTTACTTCGTTATTTTCAAATATTACCACGTATACGTACGTACCTTATAAATGTTTAAATAGTACTCGGCTAATTTTGACATTTGAAAGGGATGTCTGTACTAAAGTGTATTACTATATTTATGTTTAACAACTTCGTATAACGTTTTGAGATCACAAAATGATTCTTCCTTTGAATTCGTACCGTGCTCATATATCCTTTTGACGTTATTAAGTTGATTCATTGTCACACCCCCTTTTGCTCCTTACTTTATTTTAAAGAGACTCTAAATAATATATTTTACCTCATTGCGCCAGCAAGTCCACCAAATTTGTCTCTCCTCACGACGTTTCTGTAGTAAAGAACTGCCTCCGCAGCGTGTCTCTCTGGATACGGTCCTTCATTTCGAAAAACCTAAAAGAATACTAATAAGTAATATTTCACTTCAATTTTTTTATAAATCCAAGCAGTACGATTTATGTTTATAAATGAACATATAAAAGTACCAATATTATATAAACTTAATGCTAATTTAAATTTGTGGCGATCTGATATAAAAGTAATTACCATAAGGTGGAACAATAAATGGTTTTATTATTTAATATTCATTGATTACTTCTAACTATACTGAATTATATGGTTATAGTATTCGAAACTAATTTAATTTGATAAAGATTTGCAGTTACCCACACGATTGGTTACTTCTTGCATAATCAAGCAAATAGAAAACAGAAATAATTTGCAAAATACTTACTTGCCTTTTCAGCTAGTTCCGGGTCCGAAACAAATACCATAGGATTCCTTCCAGGTATCCCGTCCAATTTAAAAATTTTCCCATATTTCTCAGTGAAAACGTTTTCAAATTCATCAGGTTTCAAGTTTCCGATGTCACCTAAAAGTTAGGAAACCATTAAAATATTATTTACAAAAATTTATGAATTATTATATTTGTGTTTACACTTAAAAATATTTTATTTCTTTGAAGACCAAGTTTCTTCTGTGTAATTTGCTCTCGATCGATTGCCACCATTTTATAACGTAATTCTCATTCCTTATATTCATAGTAATGTGAAGGTATTGAACGACCAAGCTTTTTAAAGTTCGCTAAATTTCACTTCCAAATTAGGAAGATCACGATTTCAAGTATTATTTCTGATGAAATTTATAACATGTCATTTATTAAAATTTCATTATCATTATTACGAACGCTCAAACGTATACCATTTTAAATTTATTTCTGTAACAGTTACGTAAAACACGATTATCAGGTTGATATTCAAAGAAACGTAACTTGAATCATATTTTCATAAAATTTTCTTTCTACTACTTATAAAAAATCATGCCAACGGAATTTGTTCTTTGTTGAGCATCACCATTATGGCATATGTTTGTATATTATTCGCTTATCTGTTATCTATTATCTTATCTTAAGAACTTTGTTGATCATAAAAGACGGTTCAGTGACACATTATAGCATACGAGAACTGAAAACGTCTATGAAATTAAAAAAATACTGAAATTTACGTAGTGATTTTAACAAGTTGTCTTCAAAGTATTGTTCTAAAAGTGTTTTTAACTAATCTTCACACATTAATCTGGACAGTTTAAAAAATACAAAAGTTTGACAAAAAATTAACAGTTTCCAGAAATTATATTCTTACCTACATCGTTATTAAGAATCAAATATTTCTAACTTCTTCTGACAAATAGAGGATAATTTTAAAGAAAAGGAATAATAATGTGTTAACTGTATTTGTAAATGATTTGAAATAAGCCATTGTAATAGTTCTAACGAATTTATAAAAATGGTAATTACCTTACAAAATGGTTAATCCAAAATAATAATAGAAAACAAAATTTGAAATTATTTGATGCACAATTACACAAAGTCCATGAAAAAGATTATATTTATTTCTGGCTACAATATGCACTTTTACATGGGCCAAATTGTTCTTCACATAAATATTTGCTGTTCGCAGAATATAGGCAAACATTTTCACCAATTGTTTTGAGAATGATTTTATAAAGTGAAAAATATGTTACAATAATATAATGAATTAAATTACAGTCAGTTCTCAACTTTAATTTGACTACGACGTTTCGTCCAGATGTTCCAAGAATTTGTTTCAGACAAACTTGTACAAAAATTAGAAATTTGAACCACTACTATTTCGTTAAAATATATTGTTCTAATTTCCTTACCTTAATTAATTATGTTAAAGTATAAAGGTACAATTATCTTTTTTGAATGCATATAATTTTTTAATTTGACTAAAAATGGCCATTTAATTTATTTTATATAAATATTAAAAAGCAAACCTAAAGGTAATATTATAATAAATAATTTAATTTCATTGTTCAGAAAAATAATTTATTTTATTTCTTCATGTTTACTCATTAGAGAACTAAATGAGTAGTCACCATAATATTCGTTATCTGAGAATAGTTGTAACTTTCACAATTATGCATACCTATAACGGGCAGAAATCTCCACCAGTTTCCAAAAAAAGGCAAAGACTTTGGTCCTGGGATCTCCTCGTATGGCCTTGCGTTTTCCCATTCACTGGATCTTGGCGACGTTGCAGCTGCAACTGCGTTATGACGTCGGATCACCGGGGATAATGATTCGTGGACGACACGAAGTGTTGTCCTCATTCTTCAATAAACTGAAGAAGAAATAATTGATCTTACATCAAAATATAACAAAAGAAGAGTATAGAATGACTATGCTCTTAAGTCCTTGAATATCGACAGCATTAAAACTCACAGAACTGGATTTATTTCAAACAACTGTGTCAAACTGCAAGCACATGGTCCCCCATCCTCTTGATCTCTGAATAGCTGAATTTTAATGAAGGTCGCAGCCTTTGGCGCGGACAATTATTAAGCCTATAGCTCTTTTCAAATGGGAGCCGATTTGACTTTGATGCTCTACCTTGTGCCGTCATATCAAAAATCATGCCACGTCGTCACATATTATTGTCTACACAGCAATAAGGGTTTGCTGTCATTCTTAATGGAATCGTCACTTGTCTACTTCCCTGCCCTCAGAACCCAGAACGACTCATTTGAAACCATTATAGGAACAGTATTCCTAGTACAGTGAAGCGGTTCAATCAGTTTTATGACGATCTTCAATTCACGTTTCAAATTTTCGGTTTGGATGAAAATTTATTGGATTAATGATTATTGTTGCACCGTTTTCATGAGTTTAACCATAGCTTTACATATCGATATACGGTCAAACTAGATCATAAAGAGAATCCTCTCCATTATGCACAAATTGACTTGGATATAACGAGCGAAGTTTTGGTTCTAACGAGTAAATATCTCTAATTGGAAACTTCTTTGAACTTTCTATAAGCAATAGATCTGCCCTTCCGCTACATAAGTACACAGTTTAATTTTTTTCCCGAAATTTCAGACAGTACCTTTTGAGTTTTAGAGGATCAAACGGATTTGACAACATAGAACGCGAACAACTGTTTATGTGGGGAATTTTACTAAGACATATTTCGCCCTGCATTTCATAAATCTGCAAATGCTTCTGTTAAAATTGTATAGAGATGTAGCAAAGAAGGCGAAAGTGTCTTTTTATCAGTGAAACATTTATCCACAGATGTCTTACAGAAATTTGAATAATTTTAGAAAGAGGAACGCGGAAAAGGAGAAATCAAATGTGTGTACACTTAATTAAGTAAAAAAATAAATGGAGAAAAAATAATTTAAAGCTGATCTTCCATTTAGATAAACTACGATGTGTTCAACGCTGAGCTGTTGTAAGGAATTAAAAAACAGAACTCATTATCAGTATAAGAACTGATTTCTAGGGACGATTGTGAAATTGATTATTTCTTATCTTGTACGAATTAGTCATCGCGTTGTGTTAAATATATACAGGCTAAATGGTATTTAAAATTTACAAGCTTTTCTCCCAATAGCTGAGGAACTACATCAGCACTTGCGTTCGAAACACGAAGCCACTACAACAATATTTGTCTGACGAACATAAATATTTCCCATATTCTACATAACCAACAAAGATTCCTGATGACAAACAACATTTCAGAGTCCTGAAAACTTCACAGCCCTTGACTAAAATTTAACTAGCGTGGATTAAATGGTCACATATTTTTCGGTCACAACTTGATCAACTTCATAGAGATGAATATAAATTCCATGATATTGGAAGCCTTTGGTTCCCAGTATGTCAATTACGTGTCACTCGCTGCATTGTGGAGTGTGCTTTGTTGATCGGAATTTGGAGTGCAAATGTAACGCTTTAATGGAACAGAAATTACTTTCGATTTTAATTGGATAATTTATGAATGGATATGAAAATAAAAACATTAATATTTCTCTTGAAAATTTATGTTCCACTGAACATAATAAATACTATATATAAATAAATAGAATAAAATAAAAAACACATGTCAAATTATTATCCACATGGTTTAATTGAATATTTATGAATTATATTAGGATTAAATTGAGTGCCAATCTGAACATTAGTTTCTTTGAGATTAGATCTGTTATATATTGAGATTTTTCATTCCATGCTGATAATATTATTTTAGTAAACCTGTTTATTTCTCAAAATTAAAATTGTTAACAGACTCAGTTTGATAATCAGCACTTATTTCTTATTAGTTTACAGAAGACTCACTTATTTCTGAGCTGCTGATACGTGATAGAGGCGAACGTTGTGCCGTTGATGTTCACTAACTAGAAGGATGTTGTAGAAGCTCGAGATAACCTTGGCACAGCTTGACAACTCGTTGGTTGGTCGCATCGAACACGTGGCAATTGCGTCACTTTCAAAACATAACTGCTTCATGATCTTAATCTGCGAGATAATGTAACCTTACACAACACTTCACATTTTCATACCATATTGTAATTGAAGTAAAAAATGTTCTAGGTACTTTTCAACGTAAGATATCACACATAATTTCATAATTTCCTGCGGTGCTTCCGGCGGTAATTCATTTATATTAGCCCGTTGGAGTATTTAATTCGACTGATCTATTGTTTATAGAAAGTTCAAAGAAGTTTCCAATTAGAGATATTAACTCGTGATGAAACCAACAGATAGATCGTCAAATTTTAAAAAAGTTCATTTTCACGCCCCCATCATATAAATCTGACAAATGAACGCTGGTTCGATAGAATGCCGTTGAATGAACAGGAGTATAAAGCGTAATTCAAATAATGTATCTTTTATATAATTACACTTCATTTCTTAAATATCGAATTAATCGATAAATGCACTCAGTAGGCACATAATTACAACAAGTAAAATAAATAAGAACTCAACAATCAGAAATCGAAATGTCAAAACAATACCAAGTGAAATATAATTGAAATATCGGTAGGTTTAATGTCCACTGCGACCAGAAATATTTCTAATTTGAAATATTTCGAACGTGAAACAGAATTCAGAATTTCACAAAATAGAAAAATATAAAAACTTCGGAAGGGTTCGGAGAACAAGCTAGGTTGCACTCTAGAACAGCGTCAATAAGTGTTGTGGGTGTCGTTAGTTCAAGAAGAATTAAAAAGGGATTTATTCTTAAAAACTACAGCCTGTTATTAAGAAAAATACAGATATAAAATCAGAGCTCAGAGTGGCACAGAGACGGAAAGTTACACAGAAACTTACTTTATTTTGCAAACTTGGGACCTATTTTTATACTAGGTTGTAGCAATACGCTTTCAGAACGCTGCAATTGTAAGGAGAAGGGATGGCCAATTAAATCCATTTATTATCGAAGCCTGGTAGGGAACGGGTGTAGGCCATACATGTATTAAGACGGAGTTCCGGAGTGGAAGGAGAAGATAATATTATTTATAACAATGTCCTTAAATGGGAGAGGTGGGGAATGCAAGTCAGGGAATCTTAGGCCCAACGTTCGTACACGTGTAGAAAAATAACTGAGGAAGAGGAAGTTTCACCTTACTTCCTGTCTTACTTCTCAGCACAAGAAATATTCATACATACCAGAGAAATATAATTTTATGTTACACAAGCTACGACACAATGAACGCGAGTGTTAATGATACGTAAATAAAATTCTACAGGGTATTCAAACAGACAGGCTGAAAATTTGGGATTATGTGTTTTCTTATATGAGAAATTCAAGAAACATGTAAAACAAATTGGCCGGTAAATTAAAAGAATCACAATTTTGAAAAAAGGGCCACCTACCGGGTTATAAGAAATATCCTGGGGATCCTATAAATATAATTAGAAGATTTAATCAAAATCGGTGAAGCTTATTAGCAGGAGAAGACGTAGGCACATCAGAATTTAATACGAGATTCATCTTAGATATTGTCATGCGTCGCAAATTAAGGAGAATTCAGTACAGATAAAATGATCTATAGTAGTGTGCAATAAACTTGGGTTCTAGAAGATGGTTTTAAGGGTAAAAGATGTGTTTATAACTCGATGGTAAATCTTTTTAATGTAAGCTGAATAATTCCTTGTATATTTTATGTTAGAGTATTAAATTTTTAACTATTAATTATCCTTTAAGTGATATAAAGATCGTGAAAAGAGCACTGACGTTAAGAAATGAGGATGTTTTGTTTCTGCGATAGTCCTGCCACTGCTTAGATTTAGGTGAGTGCAAAATTCTGTATTGCTATTAATCGGGTTAACCGCAAATGTTAGTGAAATCAGTTTGCTTTGTTCGACGTTAATACGATTTGCTTGCCATTGTTGCATCACATCTGATGTCATGAATGTTGTAGGTGGAGCGCCAATAAACGGATTATAGATTAGTACCATGGCTGTGTTTCAAACTAGAAGTTCGTGAGCTTGCTCGCTTAAACACATACGTGCCCTAAAGGTTAGGGCTGACTAATCGCTAAATGAATATCTCAAATAGAGCAGTGCTGTGCTGAACCTAGCAAAGTTACGAATCCGACATTCAGAAGTTCAGAACTAGTTCAGAAACCTGCGTTTGCACTGATAATTACAGCCAAGAAAAATGCGTCAAATACCTAGGATTCTATATGACTTACATTAGTATTATATATTACTTTTAAATTCAAGAGTGCTGTTCCTTCTTATTTTAAGAAGCATCATAAATAATGAAATTACAAATATTTTTTAATTTATCGTCTGTTGTTAATAATAATATATATTTAACAACCCATTAACAGACGATTTCAAAATATCGTAAAGCAAATTATAAGCTCTATAATAATAGTTTATCTGACAAATAATTAAAAAACTTGGACCAGCCTTCTTTATCAGTTTATTTATTTCCAAGTTAAAAATTACAACGTTTCGTATCCTCTGATGATGGATGCATGGAGTAAAGACCATGACTTATGAAATTTTATGACTGAGAGTAATATGGAATACCGCAAATTTTAACTTGGCAATAAATATACTGACAACGATGGCTATTCCAATTTATGTCATTAAGAGAACTAGGTTCACTATTCGTTTCTTATTCGCTCGATCTTTCGGTTATGATTCGAGAAGGTGTCGTTTCGTACTTTTACAAGTATAACGCAAAAAGGTTTAAAATTTCTGCTTTAATTGTATAACTTGTATGGTAATTTTCAATCACGAAATATCAGGACTTATTGACATCATTCAATCACAATAAATAGTTATTTTATGCAATTAATTACTATAAAAATACATATATCATCATTGAATAGTATAAAATATATTATGACAAAATATAAAATATATTTGTCATGATTTATGATGAAACAATATTTTTAAATAGGAAGTACAAGGGTTGCTCAGAAATTAATGCACCACATTTTTCTCTTCAACAACTATTTATTGAATACAGAGAAACTTATTCACTAGAATGAACGATGTTTCTTCTACACCATCTTTATTTTTCCACGTAATCTCCTTCCCGTTCTATGGTCTTTCTCCAGCGAGACACAGGGGCGTTTATGCCATGTCGATACTACTCCTTGTTCTAATCACGAAGCTATTGGTTCATTGTGAGAATATCAACTTCATTAACCTCAAAATAACTCTCACGAAAAGCATACGTGAGTTAGTTTAGGGCTGAAATATAGATGGGGTAGTAGTGGCCAGCCCTGATGAGTTCCCACGTCCTGAAACTTGTGTGAGGACGAGCGTTATCATGTTGAAGAAAACAATCGTCTTCGTACTTGTTGAGTTTGGTTACAATGTTCACATATGCCTGAGAATTAATGGTCCAGCCTCTCGTCATCACAGCTGCAAATCCTGAAACTCTGCCGAACCACTTTCTAATGTGCCCAGCGAAAAACCATACTTCCGTCGATTGCTGATGCTCCATAAATTTCACATAAATGTTTCCCTCCGTTTCTCGTTCCTTAGTGAGAAATTCAATGACGACACACTGCTCGTAACGTACACAACTCACAAAACCCCATATTGAACCATTTCTTTAAGTACCCTACCTGTCGGAAGAAACGGAAACTTTTTTTCGCCACTCCGACAACTTCAAAGAATCCATATCTAAAGTTTCTCATTGGTACCATTCGCTGAGAAAGAATTGTGATGAATTAGTCTCTGGACTACCATCCTAATAAGATTTCTAATTTATTAGGGCTACGTTTTGTTATGTACTTGTATACTCATCAGTTTGTGATCTGAAATGCAGTACTGTTAAATATGAAAAATTATGAGTGATAATTTTTGGAAGTGTACAGAACGTCTGTTAATATTTACAATTTTAATATTTATATTTTAATTTTAAACTGCCAATACAATAATTTTTCAGAACTTTCCAAAAGAAGTCAAAGAAACTGCAACGATGAGGCAGGTCATCTATTTCACACTCCAAAAGTATCACTGTGACAGTATCCTATTTAGGTTATAAGTGTTGAAATAATTACATTCCCATCTGATGTCTCGGAGTACCCGTGTTTGATTCCGAATCAATTTAAGACTTCTCCATAGTTCAATTTCATAGGCTCATGGCTGAGCTTCATTTGAAGCAGTCCTCCTTATATTGAATTTATAATTATATATAATATATAGAATTATTGAATAAATCATCATTATTTATCATATTATCTTTAAAATAATTTTATTTTGCTGTTACTTTAATCGTAAAATTCCGTCACGTTGCCATTTACTTTTCACAGCAACATCTGTGGACCGTTACATCAAGAAATTAATAAAATAAGGCTAAAATGTGAAACTCATCTATGACTGGAACTGAATTAAAAATCCATGATTTATCTTTTAAATTTCTTAAAAATCAGATCTCCTAAATATATTAAGATTATGTTATTATATTTATTTCTTCTTTAATCAGATATTATTTTGGTTTAGTGTTAAAAACACACACTAAACAAAGCTGTGATATGTTTATAATTTTGTTTTATGAGAAGAATTAATTGTAGTTTTTAATAATTTTACAGTCATTACCAGTAGGATTATTGAAAGTTTCATTACTTATTTAATTTATGTAGTATATTTATAGATCGTTACAAGTACATTTAGTCTTACATTGCTACAAGTACGATAAATATTACGTATGAGATAGATATAGCCTAATTAAACAGAGGTTAATCATAGAAATGTCTGAGAAGATTTCCTCAGGTGTCCCCGTCTTTAATTCCGTGGCAGTCAATGCTACATGCCAAAAAGTTTGGTAACTTCCCTGCTCATCTGAAGCGTTAAACAACACATCTACAGAGAGACGGGGAAATCCGTCTCAGGGATGCAAAACATTTAATTACCTATTTAAGTAATGAAACACTCGGAGTTGCAACGACAACGACAAATACACACTTCCATCTCCTTTCGAGAAATTTGCAGTAGAGTGTGAGAGTGTTGTACTTCGCAGTGCCTTATATTTTAGTCTTCCCGTCTAGTTTTAAGAGGAGACAGTAAATCAATATTGGGTATTTCAAAGAGCATTTACAATCAACACAATTATTCATTATGGATTTTCATCATTTAATTTAAACTTTTTCTCCAATCCACGGAATCCATAACCTTGTAAATGCATTTTATTGCCACCTAAAAAAGGAAAATGGAATAGTAAGATTGGTGCATTAATTATATATGAACTCTTTCAGTAATTGCCGTTCATAACGATTAAATCAATAATAAAATAAAATTAATTCATTTTTTGTTTCATGTGCATTAAAATCAATTCATGGTATACAATTACTTAACGTTATCTGGAGTTTTAAAAATACAGGAAATTTCTGTGTTTGTAAGTATCAAAACGTTTTACCCGTCATTCATCCATGAAATCAATACTTAATTCTTTAAATCTTGTGTCTCCTTTTATTTTGCGGTTCTAATTTAAGTAGAGATTAAATGAGATAATTTTCTTGCAAAATTAATGTTGCGATTTAATAAAACGTATACTACAACATTAATTTAAAATATCGAAAGGCTACATTTGCCCCATTCTCAAAAACATATATTTTCCATTAATTATTCAGGAAGGGGCTCTCACATTCTCTGATAAGAATTACGCATAATTTTTAGTTTAAATTTAACGATTTTAATTTGAAGTATTTGCGTTGCGTTCCTGCAACCAAAAAACATTTCACAAATATTTTTATAGCGCCTAAAATATTCTTCTTCTATCCTTTCCACATACTTTCCAGATAAGTAGTAATAAAATATTAAAATAAATAAATTATTAATGTAGAGTTGATATACGTGTATTGACATTGAAATCTTTTGCGTTTGACTAGAAAGTATTTTTTTTAATATCTTTGGAAAATTATTTTCTGTATTGACACGAAATTTTACATTAATTACATTAATATTCTTATTTGTGAATTTTTTTATTCACGGAAAAATTTAAAGGCAGCTCAAACTTTAAAGAAAGTTAATTATTCTTCTTTCTGAATACAGAAAACACGAAATTATTGCCTTCTTATTTTTGAGAAGCATCGTCTTTAGGCACTCGACTTTCACAGATAAACTTATTCAATAGCTTGAAAAGTTACATAGAAAGTATCAACAACGAAGTTCTTTTCGAGAGTTTTAAAAAATATCTCCTGAAAACGGAGTTATTTATTTGATCAATACTCCGGCACTGGCTGCCATTTCGGAAGAAATTCTAAGAATATGTTGAGTGTAACATCATTATAAGTGCATCAAGTTTGAAATAAAATAATATTTCTTGATTTATTCGTGTGTTTAATTATGAATAATTGGCGTTCTGAGAACGTTTCTGGAAGAGATATATTTTCCTGAATTTCATTATAATAATTTTATTTATTTACAATCCAATTTACTTGCTTTCTGTGTTTCATTACAATTTTAAACTTCATTAATTTCAAGATTATCTGTATAATGCGCAGAATTCTTGCCTAAATATACTAGAGAGAGGAGTTTGTAAAGATGAGTAGTAGTAGAGTTTTCCATGAGGCTCGGGTTAAAAGGAGAATTTATGGTTGGTGAGCTAAACTAAAAACGTTTGTTATCTGAAAATTGCGAATTTAAAATATTATTCGTGTTGTTATGGTACATAAATAGTAATTGAACCGAACTGAGTAGTGATTAAGTGTATCTCCTTATATTTCTGAACTGTGTATATTCAGTAGATTTGTGACTAGAATTTGAAACAGGATAAATTAACTTTCAAAGATTTAGTAAAGCCATCCTGATAATGAGTGGACATCACTACAAAAATTTAAAAATAAAATTAAATAGTGTTAGCAGAACGGAAATAACCCTGCTATAATATTCTGGAGTTATATACTGTAATTTGAGCATTATAACTTTACTTACAAAAATAATTCAAAGACACAAATATCTAAGATACAATATTAAAGTATGGCCGGTACAGTAGACTGTACAAATTACTGACTTTCCTGGAGATGTGGTTCTTTTAAATAACCCAATAATCAATTATGTACGCAGGAGTGCATTCGTACTTATATCGTTAATATTATTCTGTATCAAAGCGACTGCTTTAAAGAATATTCACATTTTAAAAACATATTGTAGTATGACAACAAAGAGAAAAACTAAACACCTTTGCTTATAGACGAGGAAATACAGGATATCACCTTTGGTGGAATAGTTTATTGTCTCTGGGGTTCAGGTGGCTGATATTGTAACGATTTGAGACAAAAATATATGAATAGAGACCAGTCTTAACCGTTGGGAAACCTACAACAGTGGATATTAAATAACAATCATTTTCTTTAAGGGTAAAAACTTTTGATTTGTATAGTGTGACGATTGTGTTGGTTCAATCAACCTTGTTTAATATATATTGTAGCGGAAACGTCGTTCCTCCGTATTCGAGGATTTCTTAATTCCTTTAGGGCTCCAGGTATTTTTCATAAAAACACCAAAATTGATTTTAATAGTTTTAATTTCAATCAGAGCATGAAAAAAAATTATATCTGCAGGGCGTGGTCATTCTCTCGTCGTCCCGCCGACACAACCTGCTTCTCCCATCACCCCATGACGACTCCTAGACCACATTGTTGGCCCGGGTTGCGTCAGTTCCTCAACAATTGCAACTCGCAAGCTGGCCTGCATTGTTAAATGTAACTTTTCATGTTACAATATCTTGTTATAAAGCTTTGTAAAATTTATTCATTTGTAGATTTACTAAATTATTTGATTGCAAGTACCACGTTTTTGAACCCTGAGATAAAGAGTACAAATTGTAAAGGCACAATGATACAGAATAATAATCCTATCACAAATTCAACATTACTTTAACTTTAAATACCTCCAGCTCATTTTTATGAGAAACAAAAATTTGATGACTTTTTCGTCAGAAAAAAGTTTTGTTTTTATTAATTTACTATGTTGTTGTTGCTGCGGTATTCAGTCCTAAGATTGGCCTTATACAACCCTCCCTGCTAAACTATCTTACGCAAGCCTTTTCATTTCCCACATCTTCCCTAATTTTCTTAGCGCATTCTATCCTTGGCCTCCCTCTTCTGTTCTTACCCGACACACTTCCCTCTAATGCTAATTTTACAAGACCCTCGTGCCTTATAACGTGGCCTATTAATCTTTACCTACTCTTGTTCGTTTTTCCCCTTTTCTTTTTGATCTTCCTCGTTAGTGATTCTATCCACCCATATGATATTCAGCATTCGACTATAGCACCACATTTCATAGTCTTCTATACTTTTCCTTTTCGCAACTCCTATCGTCCACGTCTCTCACCCATACGAATATTTTTAGCAACAATTTCCCAATCTTCACACTTATACTACCTCTTTTTCGCGAAAACCTTCCTTACCTGTGCCATCATACTCTTTATGTCTACTATACTTCTACCATTCCTAGTTATTACGCTTTCCAAGTATCAGAATTCCTTAAATTCCATCAAAATATCTCTTTCGAATCTAACACCCTATGTTATTCCACTGTTTCCCATACTACACTCCATCACCATGGTTTTTCCTCTATTAATCCTCATGTTGTACTCTTTCTTCAGGACCCCGTTCATACGAATTCTTGTGGTTTCCAAGTCTTATTCTGATTCCCTTAATAATCCAATATAGTCAGCAAAGCATAAGGGTTTTATTTCTTCTCCTTGCAGTATAATTATTTTTCCATATTCCACATTCTTCAGCGCCTGTTCAACGTCAATGTTGATGTTAAACGGGTTTGTAACTAAACATTTATTCTAATATTTAACAGTGTTTCAGGGGAAAATATAATTGTAAATATCCATCTAGACCGCAGACACATTTAAAAAGGTTTTTGTAGGATTTTCGTATCACAGACTCGTTTCTAACTGAATAACATAGGTAACAAATATCTTGACAGATTTATGATGACTGTGTCAGTTGCTGAAAGATGTTATTGTATTTGAAGTTAAAATTAAGAAATAATTTAGTAAGTATTTCATATGTTGGACATTAAAAAAAACAAAATAGGGCATAATTGAAATATATTGAAAGATATGTATATTCACAGAATAACGATGAAAATTGGACTATTTAAGATAGCCATTCAGGTCACACCCAAACATGGCTGCTTTTTTTTCTCTGCCAGTTACGGAATCACTCTCCTCATCGAAACCATCGTAATGCCAACAGAGAAATAAAGGAAACTAATTTCGCAACAGATTGGACAGAGCTTTGAAGTTGACGCCTAATGGTTCGCATGATATCGGACAAAGTATTGGCGGTTGTCCAAACATCAAAGGATTGAGGCAGTTCGCTCAAGGATGGCGTCGTTACACGGTCCACTGCCTCGTTATCTCCAGACACAGGGAAGGGGTAAGCAACTCAGACCTGGACGAGACGTACGACATAAACAGAAACACCTCGACAATCTGCAGATCACATGCGTTTGTGAATCTATCAATTAATTAGTAGAAATCAATGACAAACCCCGAAATACTCCTGCTGTATTCATACAGATTTCTACTCCGTTTTATAAATAGGATCATCAATCAAATATCAAACCGTACTAATGGATTAGAGTTACCAATAAAATTAATACGACCCCAGAAAGTATTACTGGCCGGAACTAATAAACGAACAAAAATGCATGTTGTTATTTCTAAAAGTAATTCTATTTTTATTTCTGTACGTGCAAAACTTTACGATATTAAAATTGAATCCATATACGCGTATATGTTATTGAAGAGGTAGAACGATAAAAAAATCATTCTTAAACTTTGCCCTCATTGCTATATATTGTAATGATCGCTGGTGGTTGTCTAGCGACGTACTACTATTGATTTTATTCTAAAGAGAGTTTAATTGTGTGTTAGTAAATATTAGAAATTATCAAGTTTTCAGCTATTGTATGACAACGAGACGTGGACACCTTTCGGCCGAAGATACCTGTGCCAGTGATCTTCCAGTCACAACCTGAGGATTCTGTTTGAAAGGTGCTTCGACCCAATTATTTTGTACCAGTTGCATTCAGATATATTTATCTCCCATTTTGAATCCCTGAAGAAAAAGAGCCCATTCAACATTCAAATCTATTCTAACAATTCTGTTCGTAAAAATATTAAAAATTGATTGAGTTTTATGGACTGACGCCAGGGTGTAACTTTCTCTCCAAAATTTTGTGTGTAAACATAAATAATTTGTTAATAAATTGTATTTAGTTATTGTTATGACGATATTCTTTTAATCAGCCCGACTGTAATTTTATCGTGTGGCGAACTGTACGTTGCACCCACAGTTTATAAAAAAATATCAAAATAAAATCAAGCAATTCAATATATAATTTAATAATTAACTTCTGTCAAAACCATTTTGGTGTTCCGTTTGTTTACGGAAAACCTGCCGCTATTTAAACGATGATTTAGACTATTATGCATTATGTTCCTGTAAATTACAATTTAAAAGAGAATTAATAATTTGATCGTGGCATATAAGTTTAGACTGATTTAATACAAGAATTACGCATTATAAAACGTTGGAACATAAATATTCAGACTTTGTCAAACAAATATATAAACTTTTATGTATTAATATGCTTTTATAAATTGACTGACAAGTAAATGTTGGGGTTTATTTTACAATAATATTGAATATATAAAATCTTTAAACCACTTCTTATATATATTATTTTACTGCAAATTATTACTTTTTTATGAAAAAATTATAACAAATACGTTTTCAAAATAAACAATAAAACGTTATGCAATGAGAGATTAAATTTTATTATTTTAAAACTGTTGCAAAGTAAATTTATGAATATATAATAAGAGGATTTAAATATAAAGTCTGTGAAATATATTTGAAAATTATAAAAGAACTGTCATGTAAATACTAAGATAAATTTTACAAATATATTTTACATTCAAAAATTTTAAATGTATTTTTCTGAAGAAAGTTGTCATATTTTTTAAAAAAGCCTTTGAAACACTTTAGAATGTATGCATATGTTAAAGGTCCTCTTGCAGGCTTTTCACCTCTGCAGCTCACTTTTTTTTTCACTCCTCAGAAGTGACGTCAACTTTATGTGAGGGATTACGTGATGACAGAGCAAAGATAACTTTCAGCAGCTTTGGAGGTTGGCAGGATTTATATCTCGCACATTATGCGGGATTCTGCAGGATTTAATTAAAAAATCAAAAATATACTGTAAGAAATATGTTCTTTCGTAGGGTAGAGGATTTAAAGTATATTGAAAGTAATGACATTATTCAGCTTTATAAGCATATTTTAGGAAAGATAAATTATTTTGCGTTTACGTTTTACTTGTATATTACCGCACACAAGACTTGAGACAGTTAAAATTAATGATTTAGCTTATAAAGAGGAATCTTAAGTCTGTTTTTTGAATGAATGTTAAGACTCCCGTTACTTAAATTATATTGTTAATTTCAATGCGATTTTAAATGGACACACAAACTCATAAAGCAATGATATCAGGATTTATTTATCCTCGCGAGGTGGCGCGTGGGTATTCTAAACCCGATGGGTATTCGAGATTAAAATTTTTGTATTTGCAGTACCGAAAAAAATATTCCTAAGCAACGTTTCTTACGTACCTTCAAAATAAAATTTTATTTTTTCAAATTATCAAGTCATGGTCATTTTTTACTCTACGTGCAACTCCTCGCGTCAGTAGTTGAGCAACTTCTAGCTTGTCTTGCTCGGTGTTCGATTCAAGAAACTTCACTATTTTACCTCTATGTGTTTAGACGTAATTACTAAGAGGAAATGAGTAAAACGGAAGTAATAATTACGGTTGTCTTTAACAATAATCTGAAGATAATTTTAGAGGTATTGGCAATGTATCTGAAGAAAATGTTGTTAATTGTTATGAAAATAATAATTCATTAATTTATTTTACCACAAAGGGTGTGTATTACTAATTTAGCTGGCATACGAGTCTGTTACGCATAATTACAGTATCATTTTATTTACTGCGCTTTTCTGTTAAAATAAACTACTTTTAAAGAGTTTTAAAAATATATTTATCTATACTAAACCGATAGATTTATAATTATCTTTCTTTGTGTTATTATTCCATTTTAATTTGGTTTAACGTCATATTTCTGTGAGAAAGTGAATCCCAGAAAACAGCTACATCGGTGTCTATAGGTGTTAAATGTAATGATTAAATTAAAAATGTTTTATAATTTGCGATATTCTCTAAATTCCGGTTCAGCGAAATATGAAAATAATTTTTCCCACATGAAAAACTCCGTTTCATGGAATCCCGATGAGCAATTAACATACGATGCGTGAACTAATTTGCAGTGGCATTCCATTACTAATTATCAGGATACATAATTGGCTATTATGCAGTTACGTGGCCATAAGCTCCTTCAACCTCTACAGCCTCAGTGTGCGGTTTGTAATACTATACAGTATAAGCAGTGGGAAGGAATTCGAAAATGAGAAATTATTAGTGGTTCAATAAATTTACAGCCCGGACGATATTTTTCTGATCGTAAAAAAAATATTTTTAACTGCCTAATGGTGTGACGGAACTCTTTTTCTTATTACAGACAGGCGAGAGTAGAGACGAGGAGGGCGCAGACTGTCTGAAGAAAATAAATATAAATTCCCTTTGTCTCGCAACGTAATAAATTATCCTCTGTTTCGTTTGAAGGTCACAATATACCGTGTAAAACATCTCAATCCTGAGTTTCACTGTCTCAATCGCCGGATTTTCGACATTCTTCCTGTTCAGTTTAATGGAAATTTCGTAAAACCTTAATCAAATAATTGGGACAGAAAATCAAATATGTATTAGACGTATTTTTTCACTGAAATTACTCGATTTAATCGCCTCAGTCTCGAAGCTAAACAGAACTTACAAAATTACTTTGCTGTTTTTGTATTGTTTCACACCTATGTATGAACAATAAAAAATAGTTTAAATGTTTTTGCATCGTTGGCAAAAATTTTGTGGCCCTCACGGAATTACTATATTTTACTAAAACGTAATCTTACATTTGTCATCATTTAATAACTCACAAAATAATGTTATTTTATGGTATTTGACTTGACATTTCAAATTTATTGAACAATTTATGTTGTAGTATAACTAAAAGGCAAAAACATCTTTGCATTGAACGAGTAAGAAAAGATTATGATCTTTGGTGGAGGAGAAGTATCATCGCTGGAGACGGTCCTGTATGTCTGGCAGCAGTCTACTTTGGTTGTACATGGGAATTATTATTTGCTGAAATATAAAAGATTAAATAGAACATGACAGGTCTGGAAATACTTTAAATGGAGATGACTGTGTAGTACGACTTTATGCATTGGTATATAGTGATATTAAAAGATTAATTATATTACATTTATTGTGTTAAAGGTACGTAAAATTTATTCATTTGTAACTGTATCAAATTATTTATTGCAAAAATTATACGTATTTGAACCCCGAGAAAGAGATTATAAGTAATATTTAGCATACTTGACGTTATAACATCAGCAATGTATGTTTATAAAAACAACGAACCGAGCACATTTCTACAAATAGTAAACAATAATATTGAGGGAAAATTTAAAAATAATTTCAATATCTTCAGAAATATATAAGAACACTTAACCATTCCGTACGTTAGTCATTTGTATCCATAAGACCAACTTTTTGACCTGATGTTTAATAACTTTTGCATAAATTCTGGTTAATATTTTTCTTTTCAATTCAAGAAAAGCTTGTAGTGAATAGAGTAGGAATTTTAGTTGTTTTTATCTTGTTTCATCATCATCACCAATGCATAATTAACTGATAATTATGCAAAATTAGTAAAATTTATAATTTACTAAAATAATGTTATTACTTTTGGAATTAAATGAGTTTTCAGACAGAGACACAAATTCATAACACAATGATAAGTGTTGTAATAACTTATTAAGAATACATTTCATCCCCCAAATTTTACAAAATTTCCTTATTCTCCTGTAACGTATTCTAATTAAATTTTTCGATTTCAAATTTTTGACTACTCTTTGTGTTTTATTTATAAGTAAGATAATATAATTACTTTACTTATAATGATCACAGCTCTTTCACCTACGAAATATGGTGCATTGGTATCCAGGTCCCGACAGATATTCGAGATGAATTTTTTTTGTAAGTTCATTGTAAAAGAAAAAATCTTCCTACGTACCTTTAGAATGATTTTTTCCCCATTTTGGAGGGCTAATCTTCGAATTATCAAGCAATTTAAACTTTCCTGGCCTTTTTTACTCTGTGTGCAACTCCTCGCGTCAGTATTTGAGCAACATCATGGTTTGTATTGCATGGCGTTCACTTCAAATATTCCAGAAGTTTACATATTTGTGGTAAAACGTATTTACTAAGATTAATTAATTAAAACGACAGTGAAATTCCACAATTCTCTCGTAAAAAATATATAAAATCAAGTGTCATAAATAAAAACAAATTCCAGTTAAATTACTGTGTATTTTATAACGTAATGCTTCATTTAATTATTAGCATTCAACTGCATTAAATTATTCTACGACAAATGTTTGAACACTAACAATTGCAATGACTAAGAAAACTAAAGACATATAAAAAATTAATATATTGTATTTCATAAATTGAAATATTTTTGTATTTCATTATACAGATATGTAATCTAAAGTGGATAAATAAAAATTTCTGATAAATTTAATTTATCAGTACAACAGGAGACATTATCAAAAATTGTTTTCACAAAGACGCCACCTCTCGTGTAATTTTAGTACGTACAACTCTCGCAGGTTAATTACTTTTGCTGTAATACACGCCTTTCTTTTCATAAATTTTATGATGGAAGTTGAATTTTCATTCTGGTTAATATTTTACCACTTTTACGTAGGACTTTTTAGAGTTTAGATTAGGCTTTCATAAAATACAACTATTATATACCACATTTTCTGTAATTGTTTTCGAATTTGAATACCCTAGTTTCGTTTAGCCAAGTGGCTGTAGTTGCTTAAGGTAAAAGCATTAATTGTTTATAGGAGAGAGTAATTTTTTGTATGATGTCTCTCTTTAAGCGGGAGTGGGATAGTTCCGTTGCCTTCCCAGCGAGAGGCGTCGCGTGAATGCCCCTGAAAGCCGGGGCCAGCCACAGTAATTAGCGTGGTCACTAGCAAAGCCCGCGTCGTATTTCAAACAGAGCCATGCAGGTCACTCTTCCGTGATTCTGTCTTCTTACGGTTGGATAATTACTCCGTCGGCCGAGGCGGAATTGCTCGTTTACCTGTCCGGTCATAACCGTTCCTCGGGGTCCGAAACGCCTCTCACTGAAATAAGCCTATGTCAGGTAACTACGAATTTGTGTTCGAATCCTTACGTGGCACCCATTATTTCCATCACCTTATTTTTTATAATTTTTTATTTATTCGCATCAAAAATATAGCCATTAGCTATTGCACAAATTAATCTTTCAACTACACTTCATTTGTTCAATGTCAAATTAATCGATACATAATTCACTGGGTATGCATTCAATTATAATACACTCAATATATCAGAAATCAGCAATCCGAAGTCTAAAAGTCAAAACAATGTCATGCTACAGCGCATTGAACTTGCCACAGATTATTCAAACGGTCAGACTGAACATTTGGGATTATATATTTTTATTACAAATACTAAAATAAATGAAACCATTTTTGTGATTAACCGAATATTCTCCACAGTTTGAGTATACTGCAAGTTGAGAAGGCTTCTAACCACATGATTTTGCAAATACAAATTTGTTTATCAAAAGATTTAAATAAATCCACAGATTCATATATACAAGCATTTCTCAAAATAACTATTGATCAATAAATTGTTTTTGTGCGATATGGGAAGATATTTTTCCATTTTCTCTTTGCCCGTCTCCATCAGAAAAGACAAATAGAAGTATCAATGTTTTTATATTAAGTACTATATAGGTGCCCGGCGTACACCCGCCATTCGTTTATCCCTTGAAATAAATTATTTCCTATTTAATGTCTTGGTAACGCGTGTTTTAATTAGCATAAATCATTCATTGGTACACTGCTATTGGAGTTGTGGTATTCAGTCCTAAGACTGTTCTGATACAACCCTACATGTTAACCTATCCTACGCAAGTCTTTTCATTCCTACATATCTACCACATCGCGTATTATCCCTATTATGATTGCGGTGTCAGCCATGGAAACGTTGTGGACTACAAACGACATCACCTGACTGGAATCCCACTATTGCCGTTTCCGAAGGTCTTCGACCCCAGTACGTATACCTCCTAAAATAAATAAAGGCGCCTCAGCATGCAGGAACCTTAAAAAAGAACAGAGAGTACGAGACATTCATAAAGTTGAGCCCCACAGTCAATGTGTAAAGAATACCTTAGAGAGAAAATTCCCACAGGCATCCCTACGCTCCTTAAAGCAAACTATATGCTTATTAACTAATGGAATTTTACAATCAACAGCCATCAAAAGCAGACATTGTACTGTTTGTAATTGGTTCTATTCAATTTTGTCTACAGTGCAGATTTCTACTCCAAACCCAATATGAAATAAGCACACTTGTTTAACTTACTCGTGGTTATCTAGTGGATGATGATGGAAATATTTCTGAAAATTCGAGGTGAGTCGTTCCCCATCTTTTAACAACTTTTTTGGCAACTAAGCCGACGGAGACCTTTTCTTGATTTAAAAGCGGGAAAGATCAAAATTCTCCGGTGTGTGTACTACAACTTCCAAAATTTCATTACAAACAAATGAATTGCGTAGGAATACATTCAGAACAAACAGACATATATATATATCCTGTTAAAGATCGGAAAATAGAAACAGTCAACGAGTTGTTGGCAAAATATTGCGAAACATAATTACTGACTTTAATAATGAGTTCAAGAAATGAATATATTTTGCGCCTTATTCTAAATGTCTTTTAAGTCCTGAAAAAAAATATTTGAGCTGAAATAAAATAAAATTAAGACCAGCGTTAAGTTAGTCATTTAATAACCGCAGTTCCCTTAAAATAGAAAAAGAACCGTGTTGCCGCTGTCTCTTCCAAAAATATTTCGAACACCGTAATGGATTTCTCCCATAGACGCTATTTTTACTTTACCTAATATTCTGTTAAAAACTTCCTGATCATGTCAGTTTACCTAGTAGTGCCTAAAGTGTACTTTGATAAGATTATCGATGCTTCTAACAGGAATCTGCTTAAAGCCAGGTTCATCCCCTTGAATACATATAATGGGAAGTGTTTTTACCCAGATCATTGCCAAATTAATTGATTTAATAATGATTGGTTGATTATTGACATCAATAGATACAATTATTATTGACCTTTCTAAGTTTCCACCTTTGTAAGTATTTTTATGAACCTGTATTGTTTATGATTCATCAGAATTATGTAATCATGAAAAAGATCAATTAAAATTTTAAAGAATTGAAAAATACTTTCTTTTGAATGTAGTATATAATTTTAACCATTAAACGATATCAGCGAACGTAGATAAATAAAAATATAATTTTACTTCTTATTAATCATATTGGAACGTAAAAGGGTCACTGTAAAGTAGTAACATATGTTTGTCATGTCACATTTCTTATTAACTTAACCTAGACTGAAACAATGAGAAATGATCTTGTGTCAGTTGAAGTTTATTACTCTGACGAAAAGGGTGAGGATTTGTGAGTGGGTTGAGGCTGACACAAAGCTGGCTCCCATTTGTCCTTACTATCGTGAAATCTTAACAGCCAGCCCCTACCATTCCGTGCTTGTCGTTGTCCAGAGCAAAATGGTTGCCTGTTGCGTGCCAAACCGCGGCAGGAAAAGGCTTCCGAGATAAAGGACTTCAAGCGCAAATTTGCGTACTTGCTCTGAATAAAAAAATTAAAGCAGGAAATTAAATCTAAGGCATATAATCTTCAGAAGATACTAAAATTAAGGTAATTACTGTTAGTCGCTGTTATAACCTGAAAAGGAGAGCAAATAAAAATAATGTGAATAAATAAAACGCAGTTATAGAAGTTCTGTGTGTGTGATTTCACAACGATACCTATCTACATCTTTAATTCCAGAGTGAAATTAATTAATTTGGCACTAATCACACGTTAACTTTTAATATTGCGGAATACTGGAGAGGCATGTTCCATTGAAAGCAACACGTTTCCCGGTTACTGATGATTACGAATTATACAGTAATATTGACTACTTTAACCGCATCTAATCCCCCCTTTCTGTTGGTGAAATGTTGACTTAACCGGCTCGGTGAGATGTACAATTAAACTTATTGATATGCAAAACCGACTCGCATTTCAGTTATTTTGGGCGTTTTATTTATTAACCACTAATGAACCCCATCCACATTTGAATGGGATGAACTAGGTTTTTATCGGCTTCCTGTTATAATTAACTCAACGACCCCAGACACGATGGATTCGACACCTCTGTCGTTGTCACGTTATCTTTTATATAGCTCCTTTCCACTCATGGGGAGACTTCAACTTCATCCACTATTAATTACATCTGTTCCTAAAATTAGTTATAACAGCCTCTTTGTCAGTTTTTATTTTATTAAAAGAGGTAATGTACTACGTTTCGTCTTCTTTAATGTGAGACTTCTTCAGGTATAAAAAATTAGCTGTTCGTGGACCTCACTGCATGAATCCATCTGCCGAAATTTATTTCATATTTTAAATAAAATAAAAAACCCAAGACCACTATCTTCAACAGATTCACAAGGAGAGCCTTCATTCTTCAATACTTATGTATTGATTTATTAAACAATTTATTTTCAACTACGTTTCGTCTCTAATTTGAGACTTCTTCAGGTATAAAAATTTAGATGTTCATGGACATCACTGCATGACTCCTTCGCCCGGAATGTATTTCACCTTTTAAATAAATAAAACAAAGAGGTAAATATATTTCAATTAATTTATTAATTGAATGTCAAATAAACTACTAAATTTTTGATTCCTCAAACTAATCATTTTCAACTGAATTTAATACTAATAGGAATAATACAATTTTATGATACAAATTTTTAATAACGAAGGGGTTTTTCCGATTTGTGGAAAACTCCTGGACCGATTATAAATTGCCTAGTACCAAATAATTAAAATACATGTAAAGTATAATCGCATGAAATCGGAATAAATCTGTTATCTGGTTTCTGAAATGATTTATATAAAGATTATAATGTACTTCTTAAAGATTATAAACTAATTATTTAAATTATCTGATTGTATCGAAATCAATAAATAGTATTACACTATTTCTGATTATAGCATTCACTATCACGTTTAGTAATATTAACTTATATTTATTTCGAATTACTATTTCATATTTTCATAGGATATTTGCAATTCTATATTGTCCGGTGTTTCCCGATAATTCATTTATATTAGCCCGCTGCTGTATTTAATTCCACAGTAATGTCTATGATTAAAACATCAGATATATCGTCACATTTATGAAGATTTACCTTTCCACAACCCAAATCCTCGTAATTTTACAGATGAACGCTAAACAATAAATATTTTGTTTAGAAAGCCAGAAGGAATGCCACCAATTGAACATGTGTACAAACCGCAATTCAAACAATGCACCTTTCACATTTGCACAAATTACTCTTTCAACTACACTTCATTTGTTCAATGTCAAATTAATCGATACATAATTCACTGGGTATGCATTCAATTATAATACATTCAATATCAGCAATCCGAAATCTAAAAGTTAAAACAATGTCATGCTACAGTGCATTGAACTTGCCACAGATTATTCAAACGGTCAGACGAAATATTTGGGATTATATATTTTTATTACAAATACGAAAATAAATGAAACCATTTTTGTGGGAAAATTAAGAAAATATCTCGGTAACAGAGCCACCTACCAGCTCCAACTACAGCTAGAAACCATCCACGTGACCCCATGAATACAACAACAAAATTTTCATTAATATTGGTCAAACCAATGATCAGAAGAAGAATTACAAACGCATGCATGCCGGAATTTTTTTATACATAAAGTACTTAATTAACCTCAATAAAATGCTATTTTTGAATATGTATTCAGTATCATCAGTTTTATTGGATAATTTCCGCTAATGAACCTATTTTGCACTTCAATATTGGTGGTAATTAAATATTTTCCTTTGTAGTCATAAAATTTTGGGAATATTTACGTCCCGTTATTACAAGGAATTATTAATATTTTAAATAGGATAACCACCCACTCGTTCCAACAACACCATCATAAAAATGAATGCCATACTGTTTAAACTTTAAAATGCTGTGCATTTTTGGGTGTACCGTTTATTTTGACGTGCGGTAGTGATATGAGTCTAACAAGAAATTTAGTCTTCAATAAAATGAATTCAATCTTCATAAAATTACAGTAGATCCTGTACAAATAATAAAAATTGCAAATTTGAGCTGATAAATTAATACCGTCGGTATGGTCTACATAGTATAACACGTATTTCTAACAATAACGCTTAAATATGAACTTAATTATTTTTAATGACTTAAGTATCTATTTCCAGAAAATGAAATAATTTTTTTATTATGTTAAGTGTTAAAGTAATTTACTAGTTTTCTATTAAACCCATTAATATTACTTACACGTTTCCTGTAAAGGCTCTCTGAATGTGTTTTTGAAACTGTATTGTTCCATAATTTTTTTGCAAAATTTCAGATACCAATTTTCAAGTATACACTACATCTGAAAAATTGCATCATATCTGTTTTCTTTTTCAGTATTTTAATAAACTGCATTTTACAGAATTACTTCAATAATAACCCATACTTAATGCTTTCGAGAGAATTTATTTAAATAATTTCCCTTATAAAAATGCCATTAAATAAATTATATAGTTTAACACAAAAATTGAACCAATTTTTATGCGTCTCATATCTATTTTCGTGTGTTTAATGATCGTACAACCTTATGTTATTCAATTTGTGTGCTTAATAATTAAACATTAACCGTAATAACCCAGGCGAGCTGCTGGAGGATGGTTATTAATTAGTGAAACTGGAAGGAAACAACTTTGATTTTAGAACGTAATTGCGTATACGTTTACAAATAATACATTTCCAGTTAGCATTCATGTTGGCAGAGAGAGGCTCATGAATTTTCTATTTAATGTTGTGTTACACATTGTCCTTTACATCTATTATTAACAGTGATTAAAAATGTCTTATATACGACCTTTCAATTCGTTACTTTTATCTTAATTTAATTAGCTACATTGAATAATATGTTCTGTCATTAATATTATGGACAGAAATGGTAAATATATAAAACTAAAAATTCTGGCTTACCTTTTGTACATAAATTTCTGGTGTGCGGATTTTCTTAATTCTTCTACTCCTAAACAGCTTGTCCGACAATTGTGACATTTTTCTGTTGAATATAACGGGTAGCCTGGATGGTTCTGTACGTAGCGGTATTTCCAAGACCCAGAAACGTTTTTATATTTCCAATCACCTTTATATGCAGTTTTTTGGATTTCTCACGCAGAAACTACGTATTTTAAAAAACTGAGCCCAACGGTTTGAATAATCTGTGGTATTTGATTTAAGCATCAATACATGCTCATTGCGTCGTAGCTTGGCATTGTTTTGACATTTCTATTTCGGATTGCTGACTTCTGATATATTATGTGTATTGTAATCGCCTGCTAACTAAATGAAGTATTTATCAAATAATTCGATATTGAAGAAATTAAATTTACTTGAAATATTATTTTTTCAAATTTGAAAGGCGCATTGTTTGAATTACGTTATGTTCATTCGGCAGCATTCCATGTAACTTCCTAAAGAAAAAATATTATTTGCAGCGTCCATATTTCAACGATACTGGCGTGAAAAGGTAAACTTTCAAAAATGTTACGATCTATCTCATGGTTTCCACAAAGATATAACATGCCGAATTAAATGCTGCAGCCGGCTAATAAATTATTTACTGGGTAACGCCGAGAATCCAGCTTATTTCAGCAAAGTTGTAGCATTTCTTTGTAAAATGACACATTGTAAAAAAGAAGAAAAGCACCACCGTGGTCTTTATTTATTTTATCATAAAAGCTTTTTCATTTTTAAAGCTTTTATTTCTTTTATAATATAGATTAATAAGCAAAAACATGATTCTTAGAAGTTCTATTGGACAAAAAAATTTATAATTGTATTTCTAAATTTATATATATATATATATATATATATATATTTCAGAGATCAATTTTTAGACCCGCTATATTTATGTAGTTTGTAATTCGTTAATCCAATTGCTTCCACAAGACTAATGTTTGTTGCTTGCTTTCGACAAAAACGAACTACACTGTTTTACTGGTAGTTTCGCTTTTAAACTGTTCGTTCCGTTTGTATCGCACCCGCATGCACACAAAACTTCTTTTAAAAGGAGGTAAATAGAAAGGACTTTCGGACGTTAGCAGTTATTTATTTCACTTTCCATATTGACAACTGACAAACAAAGCTATGAAAGTTTTCAAACACAAGAAAACTAAGATTTATTAAAATAATTGCATGGCAATTTGATCGTGAATTTATTAAAATTTGAAACACGATTGATTAAAATAATTGCATTTCATTTTTAAACTGTTATGAATATATTTTCCGGTCAATTAACAAACACATTTATATCTATTCAAGCTATAATACGAAAATTTGAAGAAGAGGAAACGTTTATGACATGAAGACTAAATTTTCATTTGCATCAACGAAGAGGAAACAAATAAATACCGAAACGTAGCACAATAAAATAAAAATAATTATGAAAAATAGCTCTTAAAAATTAAATAAATTGTTATCCTGTCGTTATATATACTATAATGAACAAGTATAGTAATAAAATACATTTTCCTAATTTATGTATTTATTTATTTTAAATTGTGTATCTTTACAGAAGGCAGTCAGCAGCAATTAGAATTGAAGGGAAAGAAAAGAAAGGAAAATTCAAGAAAGAAATAAGACAAGGATGCAGTCTGTCACCCATGGTCTGTAATTTATATTAAGAACAGGCAATGAAGAAAGTTAAAACGGAATATGGAAAAGGAAACATACTGCAAAGAGAAGAAATAAAAACCTTGTGGTTTGTCGACGATATTGTACTTTTAAGGGAGTCAGAAGAAGACCTGGAAAACATAATAAATGACATGAACGTAGTCCTGAAAGAAGAGTACAACATGAGGAATAATGTAGTGAAAACCAAGGTGATGGAGTGTATTATGGGAAATAGTGGAATAAAAAAAGGTGTTAGATTGGGAAGGGATATTTTGAAGAGGGTTAAATTATTCTACTTCTTGGATAGCATATTAACGAGGGATGATGGAAGTGTAGTAGACATAAAGAGTAGGAGAAAGCTGAAATTCAAATGGGTGGATAGAGTCACTATCGATGAAGTTCTAAACGGAATATGGAAAGAAAGAAAATATGGAGGACGTTGATGAAGAGAAGAAATAGATTAATAGGTCACGTTTGAGGGTGATTTAAAATGAGCATTGGGGGGGAGTGTGTTGGTTAAGAATAGAAGTGGAATACTCTAATCATATTAGGGAGGATGTTAAATTTGGTAGTTATGTGGAAATGAAAAGGCTTGCGCAAGATAGGTTAGCATCAGACCAGTCTTAGGACTGTATACCAGAACAAAAATCAATTGCTGATACTTACTTCTTGCTCCAAATAATTAAAAAAAAGCCTAGTTAATGCAATACATACACCTTCATCAAAAACCCTTTCCTCTTGTAATTTATTTCAATTATTCAAAAGAATAATATTTAATTTCTTCGTTATGTTTATCATAATTCCTTTATATGTTTAATTAAATTAAATTTAGAACCATACATTGCCAACTCTCGAAACTACCTTTCCCCCAATAAAAAGATCCCTACAAACATATATTTTGGCAACCTTGTCTCTAGATATAACCGAAATGCAATGACTATGATTCTATATTTTATATATCCTTATAATTAAAATATAAAACAGAGGATAGATATTTATCGATTGATAATTGGTCAACTTTACTAATTAATCCTGTGAAATTATCGCTTCGAAATATATGTTCCAATCGTTGTTAAAAATGAATTATGGCTTTTTTATGAAAAATGCCGAGTAATTAACATGTGACGATAAATAGCTTTACACTAATCACGGCTGAGTCGGATAAATTATATTGGCAGTAGTTGGAAATATTCAGTGTTAAATAAAAAGCAAATACTGATACACTGCTGTGTCAAATAACACAGATTATTTAATAAAATTAAATACTCGTCTCCGTCTGAATGTCTTCTGTACCTGACTTCCTATTAACCTCAGCTCTAAATTTAAAAAAAATCAGAAATCAATTTCCAACACTACTTCTATGTGTGAACTTTCGAAAAGTGTTGTTGGATTACATGATTTTTCAGACGCGACGTTTCGTATTGTTACTTACTTGACCAATATCTCACAAACTTCAGTGAAATTTTAATAATAATGGACACAGAGCATAAAAATTTTCAGTTAAAAATATATTAGTTTTGTAATTCATTCTCTTTCACAGTATACAGGAAAGATAACTTGATTAATTCTTCTTAAATATTAAGAAAAAGTAGTCGCGAAACTTATTTTATTCGTATACAGTTTCATTACAGGTGTGAAAGAACTTGATAATTAAAACTATTGAAAAATTAAATTAAAATGAAGGTAATCATTGTTTTAATTGTATAATAATTTTAAATAACATAATTATTAACATCTAGTTTCCAAAATGTGCATATTCTGGAAGTGTTCTTAATTACACGTCAAATCATCAAATATCCCATAAGAAAGCTATGGTTTATTATCTAGTAGAAAAGGCTATCTACTTGTCACATGACACAGAAAATATTAAAAAATGCTAATATTAGTTTACTACATTCTGACCCAAAAAATTTCATATATGTAGGAATTAGGTTTAATAAAGCCAATTTTTTTTTATAACAATACTACTTTACAAATTTTACAGTGCAAACATACGATAGATAGACTTATTAAATAGTTATGGTGTTAATGTTGTTTTTCAACAGATATGTAATTTCAATTTTGTGAAAAATAAAAGAAAATTTAATGTACTTGGAAAACAAATTTTTATTTTAAAATTTTTATTTTTAGGCTGTAATCCACTATACATGGGTAAAATCAAGAGATAAAAATATCACTGTTAAAAGAACACAACAACAACACCAAATTTAATGATCAAATGTCTAAAGATGTGACCAAGCACATTTGTCTAAGAAACAATTTCAATAGAGAAACTGATAAAGTCTTGGATGAGGAAATCAATGATGACTCAAGACTGATAGATGTCTAGATGCGTTGTTAAACGAATGCATTAAATGTCAAAAATGTTACTCATAATTTAATCAAAAATTACGGTACCCTCTTGATGCAGTAATTTAATTTTTCGCACAAATTCATTATTTACCTCAATTTTTATTGTATAATTTAATTGTTATAAAACCATTTCGGCCGTAACGATCTCTGTAATTAGACTATAAAGTAATATTGTCCTTTTATTTATGATTTTTAGCAAATCAAAATGAAAGTCAATATTTTTATAGTTTCATTCAAATTCTTTACATTTAATATCTCAACGAAATTTTGTCCAGATAAATCTAATGTTTTCAAAATTATTTTCTGTAGATAACGTTGTAAATTCATTATTTATGTACCTTAAGAAGTGCAAAGATCGTGATGAAATCGATAGCGTTAAAAAAGCTGACATATCGATCGTTTTATTTATTTGCACAGATAAAATTAAATTAATCTGTCATAAAATCCCACATTCTTCGTATCCTTTAGCTTTATTGCGGATCACAAATACTCTACGATTCCCTGTCAATCAACTTGAACTTCAGATCATTATCAAAGAGCTGAAAAACTTCCGACCTATACCGCAACTCGCCATCAAACTCCAAACGGAAGTTTCTTATTACCTGTAAAAAAAACAAACAAATAATATATAACAGAAAATTCAGAGATCGTGTAAAATTATTAACTCTTAATTATTTTCTTTTCGGCATTTATATCAAAATAAGTAAAACCTAACGGCGTTACATGAGAAAATTACGGTAAGGCTCCACTAAAGATATCCAAATATTACGAATACTATTTAATTAAGTGATCAGGAAAATAAAATTACTATAAATATATTTTTATTAAACGTGGTTTACAATTTGACTACTCACAGAGTTTAAGATAATACGAAATAAGATTTTGAAACTTGTTACTTTTAGCTACAGGCAAAAATAACATGTTAACCAGTGCAAATATGTTTGAAGCTATTACAGTTTATTTATCTACTTATGAAGTAAAACGTTCACAAAAAATATAATCCTGAAATACCATTAAAATATCCCAAGTAAATCTTTAAAATTAAAATGTTAAACGGATTAAAAATTTAATATATATTGATGAAACAATTATTTTGCAATAGTAGACCTAAATGTGAATTTTTTAGCACATTAATAGTGACCTACCACGTATAAGAATAACCGGATTATTTTTTACTTGTATCAATATGAATCAAATAATTAAATATTAACATAGTAACTGGAAAGTTAAAAAATCAAAATATGGCCATGGCCAAAAGTTAAGTTACGATAACAATAAATAATTGGCATATTTCATAAACAAATTTTCATTCTTTTTGTGGCACAGATTTAATTTAATTTTCCGATTTTTAATTTTGAATCTCCATACAGGGCAAATAGCTGTGCGTTTTTTAGGGGAAATATACACATGGACAATTAACAAACTACACAGTTAAAATAATTAAAGTTTGATAACTGAACCACGAATTGATTAACATTGCCCAGTGATTAGTATAATATGGTGTGTTTGTAAGTCTTCGTAACCAACTTTTCCAGCGTTAACAGAGCTTGTTAAATATAAAAGATAGTATGTCTGTTAATAAATTGTAATAAGATTTATTACATAGGCATTAAAGAAACAAACAAATTTAACTATTATTTTCACTTTAAAAGTGGCGGAGGAAACGTCGTGGGGTTCATTAATAGTTAAAACTGTGTATTACTTTAATGACCATATAAATATTTTTATTAAAAGAATCTGTTTATCTTCATGGAAATTATGATAATCATAGCAATAACCCTAGTGTAATTGTAGCATAATTAAATTATTCACATTTTTATTGCTCACGCTTTCACTCCGTTTTATCTTTCGTGGAATTCTTACTTCTTCATTGTCTAGCCCATTTTCTCCACACCACAGACTATAATTCCATACTCAATAAACGTCTCTGTTAGCTTTTCAAATTAATTTAATACTAATATAAATGCCACTAAATGGTTAAGAGACGTGTCAGAGGGTTATTTCATTTTAAATAGGAATTTTTAATTAGGCTACGTCAGATAATGATGTTTAATATTCCATTCTTTATAGCATAATATATATTCCAACTGCCTATGAAAATAAAATTTAATATGCATATTTGTAGTTGGATCGCAGTATTAGTATTACGAGTTTTTATACGTTTTTTACGTTTTTTTTACATAACAGAAAGAATAACCAATTTTCTTAATTATTATGTATAATTTTAAAAGTGAAGAGAATTATTTTCAATTTTTCCTCGTCTTGACTTCATTTTTAACATGTGGGGAACTTCATTGTATTTTAAATATTATAATTAGCTTACCCTACTGATGAACAATTCCATGCTAAGTTCTGCAAACCTCTTCCCCATACAAGCTCTGGGTCCGAATCCGAAAGGCTTATAAGCGAACGGGTGAGCATCCTTAGCTGGATTGACTTCAGGATTAGATTCAGAAAGCCAACGTTCCGGTATGAATTTATCAGACTTCGGAAAGAGTTCTTCCGAGTTAGATAAAAGCATATGGCAAAGAACCAGGAATGTCTGTAAGGAGAAGAACCAACAAAAATACTAAAATTGTGCAAATATTAAAAAATGTATCCAATTGTATGTACCATTATTTTGACTCACCCGAAGAAGACAAAACAAAACAAAAAAAAAGTTTAATGCAGCAAGGAACCAAAAATTTGAGTGTAAGTTGATTAAAGAAGTAACTTATTAAAATGTATAGCAATACCCGACCACTCCCACGCCCTTTGTTGACGGGATTATTGTGGGAACAAAACTAACTCTACTCCATGCTTCAATAATTTTTATTGGGTGAATGGGATAAACTTACAACTCTTACGCTATTCCAGAAATCTGTCATCCCAATGCATGCACCCCTCAAACTACTCAAGGTCTTCTCAGCTTGTGGAAGACATAAATTCTTGACCTGGAACCAAGGGGGGTTGGGAGGAATGCCTAGTAGGAGGAAGTCAGCCTTTACGGTCTTTTAAATATTTATAGAACAATTTCTTGACCTTGTGCCGCTTGCATTTAGAAAATAAATAATTTAAGGGACTTCTGACATACAGACATTACAGTAAAGACAAGTTCGTTTACGTCAGCGTTTTAGGGGGGAAACAACCATAAAAGAGGAGAAGTATCAGTTAGTTAGCATATACGTGACAGTACAGACATTTTATGCTGAGTATATTGCTTCATTGCCGACGGTAATCACCGCAGTCGCATCAACACGCAAGGAAGCACAGAATGGGCTCATTGCGTTTTATGGTATTGTAATTTTCCATTTTTATATTAATCTTATATTTATTTTTTGTTAATTTAACAGTCTAAACCATGAGATCTACAATCATCTTACTATTTAATATAATATATTTTTGTAATTCACCTGAAGTGTTGTTTATAAATAAAATTCTAAAATTTACAGTTCAACTATATTAAAATTATAGATTCAAAAAATTTACGTTAAACGTAATAGAATCATATTCACCTAAAATAAAATTATATTTAATGTGGAGGGACTTAATAAACGTTTACATGATGAAGAAAATTTATTTTCACAGCACAACGGTTGTTTGAAATTATCAACGTTTCGCTTGATCTACCTGGCGCACAAAATGTCATTAGACCAGGCAATCAGGTGTCGCATAAAATTTTAAATTTCAGGAGCCGTCTTAGTTTTACTTTTCAGGCACACAGTCACACATCGGGTAAAACCAGGTTCCTGCCAGCTTCGTGCTTAGACTCCACGATCTATCTTATTGGCAAACTGGCGCAAATGACATGCACGTTATAACTAAACAAGCTCTCAATCATATAATACGGTTAATAGAAATCAAATATATGGAATAAGTATTAAGCTATCACGGTTTAATTAATTTATTCTTCTATTATTTTCTTATGTTCAATAAATAGCAATTTCAATCAATTTCCGTAGCATCATTATTAAAATGCAAGAGCAAACCAAACCCCTTACTTCTTTCAAAGGACAAGGAATCCAGGAAATCCAAATTAACTTCACAGAGTAGTCCTTTATGAAGATATATATATATATATATATATATATATATATATATATATATGGAACACATGCTATAGAAGTTACGTGAAAACTTCCCGACTATTCTTTATCGTGTAATTGATAAAGGGCTCATGAGGGTTTTTATATTTAATTTAGTACTCAGTTAATTCACTGAGCCCTGTGAGAAGCGCTTTGCAGTAGCAATTAAACGAAATTAAAAATCTAGTGCCTCGTACATAATTTCACACTTCCCCTTTTATGATACTGTTTTGTTTCTATATTATTCGAATATATCTCTTGTGGCCGTCACAAAAGAGGATGAAAGATAATTACGTAATAATTAGGTAAAGTCGGAGTCTGATTTTACTTACTCCTTTGGGTATGCGGTATCCTCCAAGGACGTAATCGTCTGTGTGAGCGCTGCGGACGTTTACGGTCGTAGACGGTCTTAATCTAAAAATAAAAAATAATGACCAACTGTAAGTGAAAAAGTAGAAATTGAGGAAGTTAAATTAAATAAGTGATTTATTGGATTGTAAATTTACAATCAAAATTGCTAATGTTTGTAAATCTATTGGAAACACTTTGAAACATGGTTTAAGATTCAGAAAGAATTCAAAAATATCTGAATGTAAACATAATCGAAATTTTAAAATAATGAAATAAGTTATATGACCTTACTAAGAGACTTTTTACCTGGCAGATTCTTTTATACAGGCCTTAAGATATTTCATTTCTTGGAGCATTTCACTTGTTATAGTAATCGCCTTTAAATCCGGCAAATGAGATTTTACTTCCAAAAAGAGTCGGTCTTGTTTATCAGGATTTTTTGATAAAAAATACATTAAGGAACCGATCGAATAGGAAGGCTGAAAATGGAGAAAATGTTTACAAATTTAATATATAGCAGCGTAGAAATTGTTGAACAACTGTGATTCACTTTAGAACTTTTCAGTTTTTTCCAACCCATTCTTACTTATTAATCTAATAAAGGTACTGATTACAAAAAGGAAGGTACGGAAATAGGAATGAACTGCGTAATAGATTCGGAAGAGTAATTTAGTTAAAACATTTTGAAACAAGGTAATTTTAAATTTGTGAGGATCACATCTGTAATCAGGATACCTAACGATATCCTATGCCTTTCTTAATATTCATTAATACAAACGTTCAACAAAACATTTAGAATAGGATACAATCGTGTAACGTCTCATGAATGAATTAAAAATCTTAACATATAAATTAACGTCTTATAAAATTAATAGTATTTTTATTTTATATATCTTCTAATAGGCGTCGAAACGTCCAGCAGTCTTAAAATTTCTTTATTGTTTTTTTTCTGTAATGAACACAAGACCGAGCATTTTACAATGAGTTAAAAATCCCTAACTTAATATATTGCTATAAGAATATAAAACCTTTATAATCACATATATCTATGTCTTAATCAGAAATCAACCTTACCGTAACAATACCACCGAGGACCATATCAAAAATTAAAGAGGCAGCAGTTTTCTTATCGTATATAGAAACTACATCATACACCATACTATTTTTCGTAACCCGTTCGTCTGACATAGAATCCATTTTTGTTATGCTCTCGTCAATTAAATCCATTGTTAATCTGAAAAATAAAATCAATATTTTTTTACTTTCATACTATATTAAACATGAATTATGACCCAAAGCACAGATAGTTTACCAAAAGACTTTAACTTTAGCTTTAATATTTAAATATGCAATAATCCTATTTTATATATCGGCATCGAAATTAATTTTTTTTACATTTATTACTGTACATATACGTTGTCGAAGGAAATTATTTAAAAATAAAGAGACAGAATATTACGTATAATATGAAGAAATAAAATAGGAAATGTAATTGCTGCTATCACTTTTAATATTCCCGGAAACGTCTGTATTACACAAAATAAATTAAAGTTATCCCTGGAGCTGTTTTCTTATAACAATTATATTCACATAAATTTCTGTTTCTTAAATACACATTGATCCGTAAGTGTAGCAAATAATATTAATACTTCGACTAGTAATAATACTTATCTTTTTATAAAAACGGAAATTCGTGACGGGTAATGGTGTATTATTTATTGAGACATTTGGACAATTTATTTTCCCGGTGGTAAAATACTTGCACTGATTTATTAGGAATTACAGTTGTACTCCAAAAGTTAAGCCATTCTTCAAGAATATTTAAATGAATTTTTAGGACACCAGTAGCTGTAAGAGGGTCATTATCTGGTGTAATCAGCGTAGGTTGCAAGAATTGTGTTATCTGTTTCAGGTACGTCCGCTGTAAATATAACGTGTAAAGTCGGTCCCAGGACACTACCCTGTGGTACTCCAAATTTAATTGGTAGGATTGTAAAAATATCGTTGTTACACTTCGGTTGAAACAAGCCCGTAAAAGTAATGTAAATTTAAACAGAAATGGTCATAAAGTTTAAATGTTAATCATACATAAACGTCAGTCTTATTGAACACAGCACTTTCTTTGTATTTTCAGGCTTATTATTTTTTGTATTACATCTCACTAATCTTATTCTGCAGTATGTTATTTTGTTCTCATTCAGTTGATAAAACTGATAAATTCCCTAAAAACTTCAATAAATAATAAAAAACTATTTGAAAGAAAACATTTTGGTACTTGTTTCATAATTCCTGAAATAATGAAACATAAGCTGTTTTAAAAAATATGGTGACGAATTTCCTATTTATGAACAAACTGAATACTATTCTTCTGAGCAAACTGAAACGGATCAGTGTAATATGTAAATAAACTGTTAGCAACAAAATTGTTTCCGTGGTATATGCAAATATGGATATTCTATAAAATGAAATCATTGACCTCGGTTTTACAGTCATACAGCAGCATATGTTTTATACCTGACGTAAGCCTTCAATTGTGATCATTAACGTGTGCGGCGTCAGCTGCAGATATGGAATTCCTAGATTATTCGCTGAAAATTTATCTCTCTATTGCCAGATAAATGAACTTTGCATATAATTTCTCATACATTCACTTTAACTGTTTATCTGAGAATTAAAAGAAAACTGATAATTAGGATACAGTTCTTTGGTTTCCACCTGAGTTAAATTAAGCTTAAGCCACATTATTTCAATGGAGTAGTCTGACATCTTTCCAAAGTGAATAATTCATCGAAACGTCATGGTTTTAGCTTAATTTAACCCGGGCGGAAATTCAAGATTTGTTTATCCAGAATATAGAACGGGAAAATCATTGTTAAACTGATAATTATATTCCGTACCACTCAACAGAATTATTTTTATCATTCAACGTCAGATTGGTGGCCCTGTCCCTCTATTCTATGGTTAGCGCCAATTACAGCAGGCATAGTCCATACCCGAGGTCATTCACCTCTGGATTTCACTACTTACTGCCGTAACTCATCCACTGTTTTCACGAACAGCCGCCACGTCGGAGTGCTGACAAACTTCCACAAAGGAAATTTGGTGTCCAAAATTTCGAAGCAATCGAAAAGGGTATTTGCCAACGGAATAAGTTTGCGCGCTGTGGTATCCTTTCCAATTTCGAGGTCCACACATCCAAAACGTTTATCCAGGGCCACTGCGCCAATCACTTGTAACATATAAAAGTTATTAAAATTAAAAGCAGTTAAGCTCTTGAAAGTTAAATATTGTTTTACTTCCTTAACCAAACATGTTTGGGGATTGCAGGTGACAGTTGTGAAACCACAAAATAATTTAATGAAATTTATTTTTGTTATATAAATTGTGAAATAGAAACAATTCCATTTCCTCCCTTCTTTACAGAAAAATATACTTGATAATTCGTATTATTATTTTATTACACGCTTCATTCTTAATCTTTAAGATTTATCTTATTTTACTACTTACATTCAAGAGCCCATTTGTACATTTCCGCCAGGAAATTGTCTGGAACGTTGTTGTTTTTGTCACGTAGATGAAGGATTCTGTAGAATGAAGAAACTAATGTGAGGCTATGATCACGAATATTGGTGATTATGATACATATTTATGGAAATCAATAATTTTAATCTAATAGAAAATCAACTGTTGTTAAGTATACTAAACGGTGAAAGTATGTTCTGAACCCATGTAGTGAGAATCTATCCTAACTAATGCTTTCAAAATTGCAACAAAAATAATACTGAAAGTATATTCCAATGTTATTTCAGTGAATTACTTTGCACCTACCTTTGCAAGAAGTCTATCGTTACTTCATCTATTGAATGTAAATATTTTCTAAACTCTCGTGGTTTCATTAGGTATGGGTTAACTTTAGACCTGTACAGTTTCCATTCTTCTCCTTGACTGTAAAGTGATAGTACATCTATTAACTGGATACAAATCAATACTAAGGTATTAAATTATTAATCAACTTTATGAACTCATTAATCTACATATGGATACAAATGAAGCCAATTTGTGAGTAATCATCGATAATTACATATAAAACTTTGTTGTGAACCCATATTTTCTCAATTATTGAAGAGGTTACTTTTTATTTTTAATTAAATAAAATTTTGTTAAACTACATTTTACGAAGTTTAGAACTCGAGGTTCTTTTACCCCTTTCAGGTAATGGTCCCGAAACACTGGCGTCATAACATCAAAGCATCTATTGAAGGAATGGTCCCTTTGAGGGATTACGAAGCCTGCCAACAAAAGTCATAAATGTGTCGGATGGTAATAAGTCTTAATATTTTGTCACCTTCAGACGCTCCCACGGAAGGTTCAGTAACCTCTAGTGCGTGTCATTTAGCGAATTTTCGGGCAGATGTGTGAACCCGGGATTCGAGAAATTGAAAATGTTACAATGTTTCTTATTGGCAAAAATTTGAATCGGGAAGGAAAAATCATAGATATCGTGGTCAGTGAAAGATTAAGAAGAGACCATTTGTGGAGTTGTTGTTGAGATGGAGGGGTGAGGAGTTAGGTATAGGGTCGTAGAGGATAGAGAGCAGTTGAAAAGTTGTTGAGAAGTTCGAATGGGGTGTTGAACCAGTGGTAGCAGCCCAGCGAAGCTTCCACTTTATTCATCAATGGTTTCAAAGGTTCTAGGTAGATGCTCCTTATAGTTCCGGTGTTGGTCCCTAATGCCGTCTACTCAGAGCTACAATAGCAATTGCCACCATTTTTCAGAACACAAATACCAAGTTATATACGTCCACCATCCCCTAGGAGAATGAATCAATTTGCTTCCAATTTTAATTTATAAAGTAAAATCACTTTCCAGACTCGGGACCAAAACACGAACGAAAGGACCGATCTATTTATTAAATATATTACATATATATTAAATTAATACTATAAACACTGATTTGAAATAATTTAATAATAACTTGTAAATAAGTAAATTTTGTCCGTTTATATTACTAGCATTAAATTAGAAGTCACACTTTTTTGATTTTGTTCAGTCTGAATTTGGAAATAGATTAGAAGTTTCTAAGAGGTTATAACATTATTTTTATCTTCTGCTTCATCAGTAATTAATTTGTAGTTCACTGTTAAGTGTAACTAAATAACGGAAAAGTTGTCACCTCACAGCTCCAGTTTCCATTCCTCTCCATTCCTCCCTTCGTGTTACTTCCTTATAATAATCGAAAGATGGGAAAGTATGTCTTTCTGGCCAGGGTCCTTCCTTTCTGTGTATCTTTAAATGAATTTTTGCATTAATGATAACATGAAATTCCGTGAAACGAAGATTAAGAGCGTTAATGAAATAATTTTTTATTATTATAACTACTCCAAATTTATTATGCTCCTAGTAATAGCATTTAAAGTTCATTCGATTGTTCTGATATCATCAAAAGTTTCTAGTTGTCATTCTCATAGGAAACAAGAACATTTCTGTTGAAAAACAAACGTACAAATTATTTTTGATTAGTCGATTTAATTGTCTAACCTGTTCAATCAGTGAAGGATTCATAACAAAGACATACGGTTCTCGTCCAAAAACCTTATCAAAGCGAACCAAGTTCCCGTATTTTAACTGAAGACGTTTCTGCAAGGTATAAAATTCTGTTCCGGAAAACTCACCTGTTACGACACAGAAAATTAAATTATAAGTATAAAAATATAATTGCACTAATGGATTAAAATCTCAATTTAACAAGTACAACATCTGGAAGGATAAAAAAAGTAAAAGGCAAAATAATTTTTTATTAAAATATTTATGGTATTGGTTGCTCAGATAAATATGAATACTAAAATAATTTGATGTCCTTTAATTTCACGATTAGATAAGTTAACCGTCCTGTTTTTAGGGCTGTTAATATTATAATTGATTCGTAACGTTTGGGGTAGTTTTTGAAATACAGAAGAGGAAGTAAAACCGTTTTATAAACAACGAAAAACAAGCTGTGTAATTCTATTTTTTATGAAAACATCTAAATACTTTGTGTGTTGTACAGAAAAAAGTTTTATTTAATATATTTTTTAATGTTTCAAAAGTTTATTTTTATTTCTTTAGTCTATTGAAATTAGGTATTTATTTGAATAATTTTGATCAATTTTTTGTTCTATTTCAAAAGAGTTTTAGGAAATGCGATACATCATATTATTATTTTGGAATATATTTCATAGGATGTATGTATATAAATATTACAATTACATGAATTCATTTTCATATTGTTTAACATTTCTTAATGATAATGTCCTATAAATTATTTTTAATATAATTAAGAACATGAAATACTATTTTTCATCTCTGATATTTTTAAAATATAAACACTGAAAAAGTTTATAACTTCTCTCCAGGGTTAGAATATTTTCAAGGTTATACGATTCAATAAAATTTAAATATATTTTATATACAGAGTTTAGCAATGATCAAACCATTATTTTTATCATTCAACGCTAAACAAAATTTATTATCAAAATAAATAATGAATTATCTGTCTCTGATACAACTTCATAATATTTTTAGGAACACAGAATCGATTGGCGGGAGTTCATTACTTTATTTTTTGCCTCTTTTTGCATGCTTTAGTCTCTTGTTTTTCCGTTTTGTGCTCCAAGCTTGTATCATTAAAACGAACGGCATGTACTCATATGCCTATTAATTAACATAATCACAATCACTTCCGACTGCTGTTGTGTGAGCTCGGCTGTTGTCAGAGTAATTTTTGTTTGTTTGCCTTATTTTTCTGTCGGTCGTTTGAAGACAAAACACTTATTTACTCGACCGATACGCATAATTTGCAATTTATTAATATAGTTATAATGGGTAAATAATACTATGTTTACACGCAATTTGCAATTTATTAATGTAGTTATAATGGGTAAATAATACTATGTTTACACAGAAACTGGCAGTTTCAGCAGTAGGTCAGTGAAATATTTCTAAGAAGTATATTTAAGAATTTAGAACGGAACTAAAAGTTTTACACCGCAATTAACTATAACATATGTCCTGCATGTCTTATGCTAAACTACTTTAATGAATTCCCTTTTTCGAAAAATGAAATAAGGATATATTAATTCATTAAATTCTTAAATGTGGCTACCAATTGGTTTGGATTTATCATATTTCAATAATATATGTCCTTACAACCGTTCATTTTATTAAAAACAGAAATACAAACATTGTATTGGGACGAATATTAATTCGTATTAACTGAGTATATATTCTAATGAAATTAATTGTATGTGTATTCGTTTATTTTAACGTTCTAATAACAATTAAGGACTTCCATACGATCACCTTGCACTCAGGGACATTTATAACAAGATGCTAACACACGATAGCTGTAGAACAATTTATATATTTTCTAATGGCTTGTTATGAGACAGGAATGTGAACTGAAATTTTATAGAACTTTCCGAGTTGGCGAGTTCCCCCTCTCTGATCTGGTGAGCATTATCCGAGTTAGGGTTGCAGGTACACAGCATATGCTTATCTTTGGTACGTCTTCACATCTACTACAAATAGGTCGAGTTTTCTTCTTAATTAAGTACGCATGAGTAAGCTTGGTGTTACCTGAACGGATTCTGGACAAGGTAACCTGCTCCCTTGAATAGTGAGTTTGTAGAGCTAAATATTATTTTTTTCTCAAACCGTGCAAATAAAATTTCACAATATAATTTCGCTAAAGACATACTTGTTATTAGGAATTAAAATAAAATTTTAATTAAAACCTTTTGACTCACCTATGCCTGGAAGAAACCTCCATGTGTTTCCTATGAGAGGCAACCCATTAGGTCCAGGCATCTCCGCAAACGATTTGGCATTTTTCCATTCAGAAGAGGCATATTCCGTTGTTACCGGAATGGCGTTTAACTGATTTCGCGTTCCATGAACTCTTCTAGTAATTTGTAGGCAGATCTTAAAATTCATTCCTTCTAATAGTTATAGTCTAAAATAAAGTAGGAGAACAACCCATTTAAATTACTTTGGTAGAAAATTTATTTACAATAATTCCTCATCAAGTATGCAAACGTTGATGAAACGATTCGAAGTTAATTAAATTGTCGTAATAGTTTATTTCACAAGCGTTATGAGGCATTCATGTAAATAAAGTAAAAGCGTGCAGAGCTGAATATATTTGTATAATTTTAAGAGCTCTAGATCCTAACTTATATGGGAAGAAAGACTAAGGACAAACATATCAGCAAGGTCTCGCCGAAGATTACTTACGTCAACGTTAAAGTCTAACCTCTAAAAGAATAAAAATAATTTTCTTTGTAACACAAAGGCCATGTTCGCATTCATCGGTAATTTTTATATTTAATGATTTTTTTTGAAAAGGTAACTATATTCCTTAAAAGTAGCCACTCTATTAACTAATAATCAGGTTTCATGGTGCTGAAAGTAAATTATAAAATAATTTATATAGAAAAAGATAGTAGGAAGTATGGGTTATAATAGTGGTTGAATTAGTGTTTGAGATAATTAAAAATAAAAATCTGTTTTTGTAACTTATTTTCTTCTATATTGTATCGCAGATGAACTAAGATATTATTTTATTCTTACGACGTTTATTCTTTACATTTTGGATTTAATCAATTAAATTCTTTCATATTCTTAAATTTTGAAGTATATAGATGTATAAAATTTCCATCCTTGAGTGAATCCAAGGACAGTTACAACTGAAAAGTTAATTCTATATAATTATTGAAAAACAAACAACCAGTGATATTCTATTTCTTATTAAATATCATTGATAAATTTCCAATTCATATTTATGCAAAATTTGCAAATTAATAGTTATTTATAACTATAAAAATTCCCAGCTCATCTAATATACTAGCAACATCGATGTCATTTATATATGTTTCATAAACGTAGTATTATTGATTATATTTCGAATAAATCTGTTATTTATTGAGAAAATCACAGGTAAAATTATTTCAATCTACTTATCAATGCCTCTAATTAACCTATAAAATTATAAAAGTAAAAGAATTATATTTAAAATATGGAGACGTAACAAAATGTAATGTAATGTTCTATGCATCAATTATTGAAATACACATTTAATTTCTGCAGTATGTTTACTTTTCAGAATTTATTATTCAAAACTTAGGACTGTGTAATGATATAGCTGCTTACGTACAACAAAATCGATACATGTTCGATACATGAAGTCAAACACTAAATGTGACAGGTATGATATTTAAACAAAACAGAAAATAAAAATAATAGACACTCACCTGTACGTATTTTCTAAGCTAGATTATTCCTCTACTTTTAATTTTAAATGTATTGTTAATACTTAGCACGAATTTGCATTACATTTGAATGTCTGTTAAGAATAAATCAGCTAAACTGAAGTTACGAGAAGTGACGCATCCCCTCCATTCCTTTTTTTACTTAGCTTACGATAACAGCGCTGCAGATAATACTTGTATAACAACTCTCCATTTCATATGCAAGTTCAATGCAATTTTCTGGACATAACAGTGAATACGTTTTAGTGAAATATTGATTTAACCTGGAACTATACTTCCAGCGTTATGTAATATTAATAGTATACAATACGTATTTTGTATATTTGGAGTCTATAAGAACCTTCAAACTTGATGATTTTTTTAACGTTATTTGTGTTACAAAATGTATTTCAAAATTTTCAAGCCAAATATTTGTCTGAAAATTTGTAGAGTTGAAATTTAACTACTGTTAATGTGCATTTATAAAAAGAAGGGTATGAGATAATTGTTTACTTCACAGTAAATTTAAATTGTTTTTAATATTGGAGTATAGCAATTAAATTATTTAAGAACAACGTGGTTTAATAATTAATTTAACAAGTATATAATAACAAATAATAACTCTTATCAAATTATATTTGTTTTTCAGTTAATTTCTAATTTTATATGTTTTCATTGATTACTTCCCTTATATTATTATATAATTTGAATGAAATAAAAAGTTATAATTTTTAAAAAAATTTAGGGCGTGTATGATGTTATATTTCCCACTAATAACAATAACTCAGTCAATTATATTAAAAATTACATTATATAACTTCTTAAATTGTATGACGATTAAAGGAATTTTACAGAAAAAATATTTTGGACAATAAGTTACTTTTGGCATTTCAGAAAGAAAATTGGTTTCAAAATTTTTCATTTGTTATTTTCAGCGACTGATACAATAATAAGGGGACCTTGTAATTAATAATACTACTATAAATAGAAATCTTGATATATTGCCTGAATGTGTAAAATTACAAAAAAGTCAGAAACTAATGAGCCAAATATTTCAACCTGCCTTCTTGTTTTGTACGATGACGCAAAAATTTTAGTTTAAGTTTTGAGGAAAACGGAAGATCAGTAATTAGTCTGGAATCAGAATTAATTTCATGTTTGTTTATTTTGTATATTTAATAAATTTATTTGTCATTTACATAATACAAATTGTAGAGAGAATTAATCTAATGAATATTTATGTTAGTAATGAGATAATATTTTATATCTGGATGATTACTATATTGATATTACAATGCAATAACTCAACAATTACTTTTGAAATGAAATAATAAAATAAATTCAATATTTCGTGATTGGGTTAATTATTGTATTGTTTTGTTTTATATATGTGACTGTCAGTGATTTAAAATATTACTTATACGGCTGAATAGTATTGAAAATTTGCACATTCAGAAATTTTATTAGTAAGGTATTTTTACCATCTTAAAACTATAACCTATATTTTCATCAAACTACATTGTTTCTTCCACATCAGAAGCTGTGTGTTTATGATCGAAAGAGAAAAAACATGTATTTAAGCGTAATGTAGGTAACGTTGTTTGACAAATAAAGCAATGTAAACTAATTTCAACGTAGTAAATCCAATCAACTCGATCTTGTTAGAGGTCAAAGAAATTTAAATCACTTATGTATAGAGTTGATTACATTAATTACAGCAGACCACATGCCTGAGCACTTTATTTTAATTTTAAACGTTATGTTCATGTTTTCACTAAACGCATTTTTCAATTTTTAATCAGAAACTATTATTACTATCGTGAATATTTTTATAGTAATAACTGAAGTAAGATGATAGGTAATTATAGAATGAACTTTAAGTAGTCCTGTCAATCATCCTGAATCTGAGCGGACTTTCAATCATATGTACAAGATGCTTCGAAGTTTTCAAGTCTCCATCAAACTCTAATCTGAAATTACGGACGATCTGTGAAAAAAAATTAGTGCAGATATTAAAAATATATTTATTGCGGCTTAGATACCTAAAATTGTATACGTATTACTTTAGATATAATAAAGTATTATAAGCACACTCAATTTAAATTATTACTAATTATTTGTTACGCAAGGTCAATATCGTTATTTAAAGTTTATGTTCGTAATACATTACATAAAATTCGTCAGTGCTCAGTCACTGTAACACGAAAATTATGTGACTGTTATATTATTTAGCCCTAAAATAATATAGAATTATAGATTCCAAATAAAAATTGTAAAAATATTTCCTACTTCATAACTAAAAATTTTAATACACTTTTAATGTAACATAAGTTTACTATTTCTTAATTATTACATTAAGTGAAAAAATAGAATAAAATAATTTATAACGTTTTAAAAACACTTTATTTTTGTACTTAATTTACGGAGTAGAATAGTTTTGGTACATATGCGTACTATTCTCAGGTCTTTACTTTCTAATTGAAATAAAAAAAGTTCCTGTAAAAGGTCATAAATGGCTTAGTTCATAGCACAGGTAAAATAAAATATTTAATTAAAAACATTCTACTCATAATTTATTTAATTTCTTTATGTTGTAATTACACGTGAAAACATTAATTCCGATGTGTAAAATATACATTTCCGTTGAAACTGAAATAAGTTTGGTACGGGATAACTATTAAACATTTTTGACGTTGCGAATATAATGCGATTCGTTACCTTAGCAATTAAAATTTCTGTTTCGAGTTCAGCAAATCTCCTTCCAATGCAGGCTCTTACTCCAAAGCCAAATGGTTTGTAGGTGAAAGGGTGTGCACTCTTTGCGCTTTGGACTTCAGCCGAAGGCTCTTTCAGCCATCTTTCAGGAATGTACTTGTCGGCCTTATTAAAATTTTCTTCCTGATTCGATAACAGCATATGACAAAGGTATATAACTGTCTGAAAACAGAGAATTACATGACAGTGGTATCATTTAAACAAATTGGGCATTTTGGAGCTTTCACGATTAAAGGAATTGAATATTACTTCACGTTAAAAATATGTTTATATGTTGAAGTACTGATTAATCATATAAAATTGACAAGTTTTAGGATATCATTTACTCTATGAGGAAATTTTATTTTTACTTATTATATATATAGCTCTTTAATTGTACTCCTTACAGCATTCAAAAAGTGTTTAGTTACTAATGAAGTAGTTACATTGAGATATTTTTAATTTAAATAATATACAAACAAAAACATATTTATTCTGAATCTCATCTTAACTAAATTAAAGTGGCACTAGCCGTGAAATTAAGATAAACTTTCGTCCACCTTTGTTTGGTTACTTTTAATTAAAAATCTTCAGTATATATTTTTCCGGTGAAATTAAAGACTTCATTATGTTCATTTTATTACTACGTAGGTCTTTCTTCGTAAATCGTCTATAGTTTAGAATAAATTATGAAAACAAAAGGTTATCATTTTAATGGCTCACTAACAAGCAAAGCAAAAAATAAATAGAAGAGAATGGGAAGAGAGGAAAAATATATTTGAAGAAGATCTGGTCCAGTGTAATGACGAGTTTTATAGTGCATTTTGTAAGAACTCATTGTTTCCAGTGATAAGATAATATAACTTGTTTTGCATTTAAATTGTTCATTTCCTGCCATGCGTTCCTTATCAAAATTTTATCTATTAAGTCCTTCCTACGCCCCCTAGACGTCCTTAATAATAATTCTGTAATACCCTGTATATTATTTAAAATACAACACCACAATTCAATTATTTTATATACTGATCTACTTACATCTTTTGGTACTCGGTATCCTCCAAGAATATAATTATCAGTGGCAACACTCCTCAAATTTGCGACTGCAACGGGTAGTAACCTGTGACTCATAAATTAATGTATATAAATACAAAACTTATTTTATCTACTTAAATTATTAATAATTTAAGTTTACAAACAAATATTTTAACTTCTCCAAAATATTAATTTTTGGTGTCATTCAAAGATGGATGTCATTAAAATTACTATAATAAATTGCTTTGTTTCATAAAAAAGTAAGGAATAATATTTTTTCAAATTAAAACAAAACAGTGTATTATAGATAAAATTGTTTCTCACTTTTTAACTAAGTTAAATATCAAAAGTCTCTAATTATAACATTAAATTATTGAACATAATATATTTAACGGTTTAATAATTTGAAATATATCAATATTCCTTATGATGTTTCGTTTTAAGAATAAAATATAACTATTTACAGCCAATTTCTTGAAAAGACAGCAGAAAGATGGAAATACGGAAAACTTTATTCATCTTTTTTACCAGGTAGTGTTTAGTAGAGATATAAAGTGAAGTACCTGGCTGCTTCTTTCAGGCAGGCTCTCAAATACTTCATTTCTTCCAGCATTTCGCTCGTAATACGCTGAGGTTTTGAATCTGGCATAAATCTTTTTAACTCCTCGTATAGCCTTTCTTGTTTGTCGGGATTTTTTGCCAGCAGGTACAGAGCAGCAGCAGCAGCGTGAGACGTCTAGAAATAAAAGCGCATTCATTCCCTTTTTAATTAGAGCTCCAAGTCATACTATTTTCTTTCTAAACATTATTAATTATTATTCAGTCGTTGAAGAAAGTTTTATAGATCTATTGAAAATAATTTTTTAAGATATATATTACTGTTGTTCACGGTAGTAAAAATTTGGTAGTAAAAATCCCTGTAGAAACATTTGCCTTGAATATCAGATTCATAATGATGTTATAACAAAGTTGTTTAACTGTGTCGAATAATTTACTTATATTATATTTGTAATATCTATTTTTTCTAAACCAGAAACAACATATAATTCCTTATATTCCTGAGGTTTACGCAAGTATGAATTTATTAAAATATTATATACCATGAAATCGGGTCTCAGCGTTTGAAGTAGACAAACTGGCCCAGATACATAATTATCAGTGCTGCGGTAACAATTTTTTTAAAAATAAGAAGTATAATATTTAATCCAGTGAAAGAAATAACATACTTATAGTATAAATTTTATATTTTTTGTGTGCAGTTACCTGAAGAAGTCTAACAACTTAGATGAAACGTTGTATTTATATTAATTATAATTTTATAAAATATGTTTGCTGCCATTTTTACTTATTAATTTCGTTAATACCAGAAAAATTATTTTTAATCACGTTAATCTATTCAGTAGAGCCACAACCTGAAGAGGGCGCAAATAAATACCGAAACGTAGCTTTGTTTAAAATACTTTAGTTAAATATGACTTAATATCTTTAAGAGAGCGACGAGAGGCAAAATATACTACCATTTGTGCAAGATTAAATTTTTTAGACAAATAGTAAAATTTTCGAAATTTTTACCTTGAAATGTAAATTTTAAATTTTGTAAGTCACTAATGAATATATCGTTCACGCGGCAAAGAAAAAATTTTAAAGCAGTGTAATAATATGACTGATTAACGCAGACGGGCAAAATTGTGCGGCATTTTACTTGCTTTTATTATATTAATAATTAATAGTTTAGTCGATATTTTACCGTAACAATTCCAGCAAATATTAAATCATAAATTAATGAAATTGCAGTATCTGTTTCGCCGAAGTCCGTTATCATTCTCTGTAAAATGCTAAGCTCTTTCGTGTCACCTTCTTCTATAGATTTTATCTGGTTCAAACTCTCATCAATATACTGCCTACTTATCCTGGAAGAAAAGAAAGAAGCCATTGTTATACATTGTAATAAAAATAATGGTCTGTTATCCAGTATTGACACTCACTCGTAGAATTCATCCAACGTTCTGACGAAGAGTCGCCACGAGGGTGTGCTGACGAACTTCCACAGTGTGGTTTGCATGTCTAACAATTCTATACACTTGAAAATAGTGTGCACTAAGTTAACTAATTTTTGTTGCCTTGAGTTTTCAGAAATGTTCATATCTAAGCAACCGAATCGAATGTCCAACGCGATTGCTCCGACAGCTGCAAAGCAAAATTTTAAAGGAAATAAATCTTACATTTATAATTATATCAAATACATACAAGTGACATGGCAAATTTTTTTAAATACAAAACAACGCCGGAATGATGGCCATTTGGGTCGTAAACGACAGAGAAATTTGTAGACTAAAACGGGGAAATTTGAATAATTCTTTCAAGTACTTTAAATTTTATATCTCTGACAGTGAAAGCGTAAAACGGTACCCCAAAGGTTATAAATCCGTATCAGAATCGTTAAAGTAATAACTACTAACAATGACAAGACTAAAGAAATGTTTATAATATAAACACAAAACGTTTTCTTTGAAATGCAGCCTGAAATCAAATCAAACTACCGTTCGTAGTCCTGTTAAATAATAAAATATGATTAATGTTTGTTTTAAATATAAAACGGACTGTTAATAGGTTTTATCAATATTAATACTAATAATTTTATTAAATAATGTATAGAATTTAAATTTCTTGTTTCTGTAAATAATGTTCATATAATGAATAATTGTCTAAACATTTTACATTGTAAACATTTCCCTTGTATTTGTATAGTTAAAACACAAGATGAGGTCGTTTATTAAATTATGGCAATAAATTTAATATTTAGTCTGCCTTTTTACAGTTATTTTTTTCAGAAAAGTCAGTTAAAATAACTAATTTTATTAAATATACATCAAGTTGTGAGATTGAAATTGTATACTGGACAGGAAACATGGAAATTATTTTATAATTTCAAATATTTAAGAGTTGTCACTTACATTCTAAAGACCATTTGAACAGTTGAGACATCATACGCTCCGACACCATATTATTTTTATCACGCATGTCTTTAATACTGGAAAAAACGATGACAATTGGTTTATAAACGTATAGACCAATTTTATTCATGACTGAATTAAATTTTCTGAACACAAATATCTAATTTGATCAGTACAAAGTATCAATGAGAGAAATAATTTAACAAATCACAATAATTATTTTCATAAGGAAGCCGATTTGTCCATGTGCTATCGAGGCAAACTCATGCGGTGTTGCCAAACTACTATAATCCACGCATCTTAACTCTTAATGACTGGTATAACAGACTTCAACACAAAATTTTGAAAACTTTTTAAAATAAAGTATACGTTTCAAACATCCATAGTAGTCCTTGCCTATAACTTAAATATATATGTATATATATATATATATATAAACAGAAAGAGCATAGCGAAAAGATTAAATTATGCAAGACAATATAATAGACCATCATATAGTATTTAGTTCCAAAGTTTTTAGTATTAAACACTGTTTGGAACTGAATAATTATTTAAATTTTGTTAATACTATTGTTTTAAGGAAATGGCTATACTCTTTATTTTTGTATCTTTAGTTGATTTAGTTTATTGACAAGGATCACAATGGATGGTCGAGACTTTAAATAAAAAAAATTCAAAATTTTGTAAGTCTTTATACGCGGTGTTAATACTTTATATGTATGTATTATTCACATACGATAATTCTTCGTATAATATTAGCAATATATATAATTTAATAAATCTACACACGTGTAATCACGTTAAAAAAATTTAATATTGTCAAACATAGACAAAATTATTTAAATTATAAATATGATTTTATTTATTTACAGTCTGAAATAACGAATTTAAATATTACTAAAAATATTAGAACCCAAAAAGTTATTCTGCTTTTTAATGCAATGTTAATTTTCTATTATATTTTTTATTTTTTAACTGATAAATTATTGATTACAAATGTATTTATACTCGCATCTACTGTTAAGATCGTTAATGACTTTAATTAATTTTATTTCAACGTGATTGAGACTAGTGGAACATAATTAACTGAAAAATAAAGTCATATCTTTAATTTCATTTACGGGGGTATAAATTGAACGAGGAATTTTATTTTGGTAATCCTGTGTAGTCCAGTGTGACGTCTATAAACTTTATGTCGTACCCAGATATCGTAGGTGACAACAGAAACATTAAACCATATCTATGCTCTTAACGTACTTTAGCAGTAAATCGTTCGTGATCTCTTGTAATGGATCCAAATACTTCTTGATGGATTGAGGTCGCATCACGTAAGGATTGATTTTCGTCCTAAAGTCTCGCCATTCCTTGCCTTGACTGAAATAAAAAGACATTTACACTTTTAAGTTCATTATATGAAACAAAATAATAATAATTATCATTACTAAAATTAATATTAACACTAATTTTTACGTTGTATTACAAAACCAAACTTAGCTATCACAATTAAGCTGTTAGTGATTGTAAATTTCTTTTAGAACGAATCTGTCGCCAACACTTATCAAAATTACCTATCCTGAATATTTGTTAGTGTGTAAGGATAATTCACATTATTAAAATAAAGTAGATGTTTAAACCATCCATAGTAGTTCTTACCAATAACTTTATTCAACTGAATATATAGACAGAAAGAACATATAAACGGTTATACACTCGTGTATTTGAAACCAAGGAAGAGATTTGTCAACTATGAAAATTAAATAATACTACCGTATCATTGCAACTACTGTGTTTCAAAATATAGTCAGTTCAAAAGTGGATATTTTCTATGCTATTCAGGCACAATTATCCAAATACCAGTATGTAAAGATGTTCAAAAATTAGTTATCTAAGCAGAGTGATTTGTAGCTTTTGAGAGGTTCAGTTGAAAATAGCATAAAGTTAATTTCATATCACTGAATAGGTTTCTCGGTGTTTATTTTGCAATTTATCGCCTTAGTATTTTTTCCTTAAGAGAAAAGCTTACCTCAATATTGCATTACCGACTCCTTCAAAAATATCATTTCTAACATATTTCTTATAATATTCGAAACATGGAAAACTATGTCTTCTCGGCCAAGGGCCTTCCGTTCGGTAAATCTATAAAAATAAAAAATAAATTTATTAAACATATGTGGTTAAATTGATGTAAATAAAATTTATACAAAAAAAGCGGTGGCAATATAGATGAGGACATTTTTTCCTCCGCTCTACAGACCATTCAGGGCCTTGGACTACCGGGTCGACTGCGGACTGTTATCTTACATGACACATTCCGAATTTGGAGTGATACGTGGTCAGCGCAACGATTCTCCAGCAGTCTTAATCCCAGTCGCTGTGACCATAACGACACAAATACCTAAACCTATGTAGGATTCAAACCCGGGATCTCTGTTTTGTGAGACAGCGACGCTAGCCACCAGACCACAGCTCAACATAAATCAAAATAGGTGCTGTACTTAATTGCATCCAATTAAATTTGTCTTACTTTACATCAGAGTCTAGGAATAGTTATTTGTAATATTAAAATGTCTTTTTATTAATTGAATAAATTGAGTAATAATGGAGGCTTAATATGGAAAGATGTCTGTGTTTTATCCAGAAAAAAATAACCAAAATAAATTATAATTAAATAATTATTTCAATTCAAGCTTACATCATTGTTGAGTTGAGGCAATATTTCTTTCAGGACTCAAAGTAAATGCTTTTATATATAGTAATATAGGAATGTATAGTTCAACATATCTTAAAGACTTGCGGATACATAGAAAGACGTTGTTTGTAAAAGAAATTATATTTCATTGATACAATATGTACCTTATATTCTACTAAAGTATATATATATATTGTTAATACTTAGCATTTTCCTGGTGGCATATAGATACAAAGTAAGGAAATACGATACAATTACAAATAGCATACAATTTTCACTCAGGAATAATTTCGTTGAAGAATTATATGTCCCAATAAAAAACTCTGGTTGTCATTTGCACATTTAAGATAACGAAGAAGCATCTCTGTTGTTCACTTTAAACCATGCCCCATCCAATTTCCCATATAAGTAGCACATTCCTCGTAAAAAATACTTTTTCTTAATGCTACTCAGGACGACTTGTGTATTCAAAAATCGGACAAGGTTAAGTCATATTTTTAAATTTCGCATCCTAAGTGTAGTATTTCCCCTTAATGGCAGATCCTATACGTTCTGCAGCACGTTACGCGGTTTGTTTTCATTACTAATTAAGCCTTATGATTTCTTACCTAAAAAAATTATATTCAATACGTTGAGCTTTAATGTTGGCTTGAATGTTTAAAGACACTTTCCTATTAATGGGAACAATAATATAAATTATTTCTGTAAATATGTTTGAATCATGAAATATATTTACCCTCAATGTTGGCATAAAATAATGTAAGATAAATTTAATTTCTTGTTTCTCGATAATTTCATCTACTTTAAACTTTACCGCTGATTTTTTCACTCTATATTATTTCTGAAGATATATTTAGCAGTTTACGTGCTTATTATCTAAAATATAAGGTAAGGTGGAAAGTTTACATGGTAATGCCTAACAGCGTAACTCTTACTATACTCATTCTAATATGAGACGCTGTTTTCTTTCTCACAGAACTGTCGTCAAGTTAAAACCAGGAATTAAATGTATTAGATGTTGCATTAATGAATGGGCGAACATTACATATTAATCAAATACAATTATCGGTTTTCAACCCGGGTCAAAGTTTGTTTACACAACGTTTCGACAGCAAGCTCCGCCATCGTCGTCAGGTAGACAGTCTACGATGACGGTCGAAACGTTGTGTAAACAAACTTTGACCCGGGTTGAAACCCGATAATTGTATTTGAGAAAAATTCACCGAGAAAGCCTTCGCTCTCTATTACATACGAAAATGATTCTACAATAGATAAACCATAGCTAATTTAATTGCTGTTAATAAAAAGAAAATATATACACTGTCCCACTGTAGAGCTTCGAGAAATCTATGCAACACAATGTAATTTTTTTCCAGTTGATGAACCATAAGTATCGAATATTTACAAAAACTGTGTAGTGGTCTGCAAATCAAATATAATCTGCTATTTAATAAATATTCTTATTAGAGTGACACTGCATAAAAGTAAAAGAAAATATCGGTCTATATTTTTTAAAACTATTTAACAAATAATTAATTTTGGTGTTGTTGGGAAAGGTGAGAACTCTTGTATGAATGTTACATTAGTATTTTTTGGGGGGTTAACAGGCTACATGAGGGTGATCCTGAAACAGGCATTTCCCCTTTAATAGCATAGGAAGGGAATTGAAAAGGGGGGATGCGGAAGGTAGAGCAAGTGCAAGGTATGCTATGACCCGGTATTTATAAAGATCATACCGGTGTTTCACCTAAAGATCAGGTAGATCGGGTATTGGGTATCATTTTTAATTCGAGTTTCAATTGTTCGAAGAAAAGAGATTAACAGTAAGAAAGCTTCTATCAAGTTATGAATATTATTTATTTACATTATCGTTCTGGTGAGGTGATATCTTTATATTTTGTAATAACAGGAATTTTCATTTACCTTCTAAGAAACTTGCTACTTACCTGTTCAATCATATTAGGGTCCATTACTAAGACCCAAGGCTCCCGTCCAGGAATCTGGTCCAGACGAACAAGATTTCCGTATTGCGGTCTAAGAGTTTCTTGTATTCCATAGAAGTCCAAATTTCTCAAATTTCCTATTGATACATAAAATATTACTGCGGTTTATTTAATCGAAATGAAATAAATTAATTGCTTTTATAAGTTAATTACAACACACGACAAATTGTATTATTCCTGACTTTAATAATAATTTTTAAAAACTGTCATTAGTTAATATTTGAGGTTCCTGAATATTCCAATGACTGTCAGGGATGTACTCGAAGAAATAACGTAAAATTTTACGTTTAGGGAAACATTACATTTTATGAGTTCTATAGCCTCTAAAGGTAAATTCTCTGAAATTATTCTCTGTTAGTACAAAGGATTATTTAAATCATCTTATAAAGCTATTTTTATAAACCATGCGTTTTTTAACTTCGTTGACAGATCCTTCAAAATTGACGAAACGTTCATCTTTTACCTATGACAGGAAGGAACCTCCAGCTGTTTCCCACGATGGGAAGACCGTTTGGTCCTGGCATCTTCTCGAAAGGCATCGCGTTTTCCCACAACGTTGGCGATTCTTCTGCTTCCAAAGTCATGGAGTTGCATTGTCGAGTAACGGAGAAAAGCCTCCGTGACAGACACACGACTGACTTTGAGCCCATTTCTGAAAGCAACAAGGATCCACGTATAATACCAAACAGGAGAAGGACCATATTACACATGAGAACTCCGAAGTTTAAATCAGTATGCATAAGTCGGTGACGTTAGAGAGACAGAATACTGGGAACTACGCCATATTTAATATCAATAAATATAACGACTAATAGTTTAAATTATCCTACATTCATACAATTAAAACAAATGAAGAGAAAATAAAAAACATCGTATGTTTTTAATTTAATTTCGTATATTTTATTTTTATTTAGGCTCGATTTTTAACACAACATATTTCACGGAACAATGGAATATTATGCTTTTAAACATGAACTTGGCTCATTATATCCAGCAATACGAACTCCTGTTTATAAAAAAAACAATACGTAAGAAATTTAAATCAATACAATTTGTAAACTTTGTGGTCAATTGCAAAAATAACGTAATAATTTCGAGTGATTTACTTGAAACGTTTGTGCGTTTCACAATACTTAAAAACGAATTTTTTCAATCATTAAAAATTAATATATTTAAGTATCTCGAAAAAATGAACTATTATCAAAACTACGAATAATAATTATTTCTTCTATTCAAGAATTTTCAGATTTACTTAGAGTTATATATCTGTTTTCTCTTTGAATTAAATCGCCAATTAATCTCAATTTAAAGTTGTGACATAGTCTATTTCTTTCCTTACAAACTGTACAATTAAATTAAAAATTATAAAAATAAGCTCCCAAATTGCAGTAGAAATTTGAGTTATAATACAAATATCGTTCAACGTATCTTCAATCATTGTTGCTTTAGTCTGGTGATTCATAAAAGCAAGAAGCAAAATAATGACGAACCGAACCAAATTAGGAGACAACTTTTGCGGTTTTGAATCACCTGAAGACACTTATTTTATCACTTAATTCTGTTTCTAATTTGGCTCTTTTTCTAATTTGTATACTTTTAGCTCAACTACCGCAAATAATATAATGAATTAACAGCCAATAACAGATCATGAAATGAATTCTTTAATACTAATTTTTTAGTAAATAGTGTCACGCTTCAGTCCTATTGTGAACCCTCTTCATTTAATTATCTTTCAATGGCTGTCGTTCATTAATCTTTTATTATTTTAATTATAGTTGTTACATAATTCTTCAAGGTTAGATATATGCATAAGTTACCAGTCTTAGTGCAGTTCCCATTTTAATTCTCTAATTTTTCAAAATATAATTCATAATAAGTGCAGACCTGAAGAGTTTTGTTTTATAGCATTTTGTTAATATTATTTTTGAAAACAAGTCATATTTAAACGGCTCAAATAAAATTGTTGCCTCGTAACATTTAAAGCGGATATATTGGCTTTCTTATACAGTAGTTATGTAAAAAGTTGATTTTTTAAAAAAATAAAAGTTTCTTCTATTCATGCAACTCTATTCATGCAACTCAGATGGTTTCTGGTTGGCAGTTTCAGAAGAATTACAGAGAACTCTTACGATTTGTTCCTTGAACAATGTAACAAACGTCTTACTTGATGCAACAATCACAATTACCAGCACAGTACTTGATGTTTCGTTGCCTAGTTTCCATGGTAACGTACAAAGCGTTTCTCCAAGACCGCGAATTCAGTCGCTATGAGCCACAAACGCAACCATTTATATGAATTACCGTCAGAGTCTATCTGGAGCTCCGTTGATAATACTGTACAAGAACCCACAAACCAGCGCAGAATGAGAAACGTTCCTCTCTAGACGGTTTCATGCTTCAATCTCCACAGGGAGATGTGGTCTTGTCGTTATAAACTACGTCACAACTCCAGAAGAACTCTTTTGAATTTATTAGCAAAGCATTGCCGATTAAAACGCCCGTTTTTATTTTAGATAATAGAAATAACTGCACTGTTTATAATTTTGATTTAAAGAGACATATTTTATTGCCCTACTAATAATAATAGTAATCTGATTAGTAAATAATAAGTATGGTACGAATAATTGTTGATTAAAATTTTATTCATTTTTAAAATTTTAATGAATTGCAATGCGACACTTAAGTAACCGTCCAAACATTCAAGATGCAAAATTTATGCATTTAATATATGTAGTATTTTAATGAAAGTGGTTCATATATTAAATTTATTATTTTATCAAAACTAGAGAAAATATTAAAATGTTTTGATATACCTGATGAACAAGACGATGCACGATACCTATAGTGGATGTAGGTGTGGAACGGGACACTTAATATATAACATTTTTGTAAAACTATAAAAAATGACTTCGTAAAAGTATAAAATATTAGCTTATTCTATTATTTACATAATCTAATATCAATATAACTTAAAACAAAGAATTTAGATGTCTGATGAAGTTTTAAAAAGAAACTTACAAATTTCCCGTTCTGTATATACAATTAGCGTAATAAAATTAAGCTTATTTTAAGAAAAATCTTAGAATCTTTTATGTTTTATTTTTTATATTTATTTAGCGTAAGATCGATCACTTTATCATTTTTTCCCCTAATAATTTCTTTTCAAATTCAGTCTTTGCTAACATTTTTCTCTTTTATTCCGTTCCCTTTCTTTTTTTAATATATTCGTTTTAAGTTCAGCATCATGCAACACAATTTTATAAGGTAATTTTTCCAGTTTTTTCTTGAGGAACATATAACAGTTTGCCTGATACAGTAGTATCCCGTTCCGCTCGCACGATAGTCTCAGTTTGAGGTTCTTCACTGAACCTTAATACAAGTGGAGTTAAACCTTTTCGTATTTTATATGCGGCGAACGACGCCTATTTTAATAATATACACCATTAAAGAGTTAAAACTTTTGTGAATTATCTTTTGTCGAACAGTATTAAAATTATAAATTCACAGACGTAAGAATCTAAAAACAATTCTTCATTAACAAGGCTCAGTCAGAACTTGGTAATGTTGAGTGGCAGGAGTTCTTCCTTAACCAGTTACAATGTTCCACCCCTATTTACTAACCTCCAGCACTATTCAGTAAAAAAAAAACACACACACCTAAGGAATCCCATTATACCCCGCAATCCCGTTCCGTCCCCACTTCCCTACATGAATGAAAACAATAGTGAATTCGCATTTAATTAAGAAACGATATAGATTCATTTCCATTATTTAAATCACTTCTATAATTTATCGGCCGAGTGAATAATTTGATAACGCGTGATTTACATAGAATGAATCCTTGAAGGGCATACACCGACCTATACCCATTGGGGGTTAGTTTCAAATTAACGAGGATACTGACGGACGAAACCTTAACGGCGTCTGAAAAATTAAACTGCTCTAAGAGAGTAAAAAATATTTCCTGTACCTTAATTATACAAGCTACAATGAACAGGTAGAAATAGTCCGTTTATCTTATTAGAGTTAAAAAAAATCGTGTACTTTAATGACGTGAAAAATAGTTTTGCCTCGCTATGCAAAATTTGCACGATGAGTAGACTGTCCTCAAGTACTTGTAGAAATATTTGAAATTTCTAGGAATTGAACACTAGAATCTTATAATTGCTATAACACAGTATATTTGTAATACTTTCTTCTTTTTTTAGAAACATTAAAGAATTTTCTGCATCTTTACATTTCTCTTCATTTTTTAAAAAAATTGTTACAGCTTGTAATAATGTTATATATCGCAGCTGTATTACTAGTATACTTATTGTATCTTATGACCGGCTCGACCAAGTAGGATCTTTAAACTATAGCCCGGGGGCCTTAGTCAACCCTTGACTACCTTCCTCTTCCTTCCACTCCCCCCTCCTCTTTTCAATTCCCTATTAAAGGGGAGTTGCCTGTTTCAGGATCACCCTCATGTAGCCTGTTACTAAAAAAATATTATGCGATTATAAACAAAACACTGATGACGTTATAATACGTCTCATATTGAAAATAAAGTTTCTAATTTTTTTCTCAGCAACCAAATAAATTACTACGCTACTAAACGAATAACGTTTACATGAATTTTTACAAATATACTAAACAAGTTTGAATGAACCAACACAAAACTGACGCTCTATACAAATCAAACGTTTTTACTCTTGGTGAAGTGATTGTTATTGAATATTCACTATTATATAGGTTTCCCAACCAAAGTGTTTCCATCAATCCCTGCCGTTTAAGACTCGTCTCTCTCCATATATTTTTGTTTCAAATCAGGTTATCTTCCTTATAATATCCGCCATCTGATCTCCAGAGACTACACACCTCGCTACTTTCTCTTCGTACGTAGGCAAATATATCTTTCCTTTGTAGTCATACTACATGCTTCAAAAAATTATAAAAGAACTCAAATTCCTGGACAAAATGCATTAACAAAATAGAGAAAAATTTAATTATACACACAGAATCGGTAAATATAACATTTTTGATATTTTATAGTCGCACAGAAGATTTGATTTTGTGGCGCTAATTATAAATTGCTTGGAAAATTCAAAGAATATGTGTGTGTTAATTACTATTTATTGGAATTTCACAACCAACATCGCACACGGTCTGAAATGTTGCTGTTTGTGTCTGTTTCAATTAAATTGTCTACACTGCGAACTAGTTCTCCGAAACTGATATGAAACACACGCACATGTTGAAATGCTTACCCACTGCACAGAAGTTCAGCACGAAATGAAGTGTTAAGAGCCGCGTGTCAAGGTCGCAACATCACTCGTTTTTAAATAAATGGATAAGTAATCGGATGTAGCTATATCTTATATACATTCGTTCAAGTTCAGTTAGAAGGGCATCATTTCCAGAGGGTACATATAAATATGTTGTCAAAATAAACAAAGTTTAGAGGGAGACATCGAGGTCTGTGAATACGTAATTATGGGAAAGGTCAATATGTTATAATATCCCAATGTTTTGTTCCCAGAAACTGTCCAAAGCTTTCAGCATGTTTTTTTTTCGCCGAAACCATTGCGTCATTTTTCGAAGTTGACATCACAACGAGTTTTACATTTACACTAAAGCCAAATATTTTAAAGATATGTACACAGAAAATAATTATTTCAACACAAAAATATAATACAGCTTCAAATCCGCAAACAAAAAATATACTTAAACACATATTTATTGCTTGTGAGTGTTTAAAACAAGGAACGTATTTTGAAATGTATAAATATTGGTAAGCATTACGTGGTAAAGTATGTCAAATGAAACTCAATGTGGAATGTTCGCTTCCATGTGACTCCAAATACTATTTATTCACGATGTACTTTTAAATTTATTGTCTGTGTGAGAAATAAATATTTGACCCGCGGCAATGTAATATTAATTATTACATTTCGCAACGAAATTAAAAATCAGAGTTATTGTTAGTGTATAGTTTCTGATAAAATATGTTGCCGAAGGCAAATTTGTTTGAAGGAGGTTATTAAACAAAAAGCTTTTGTGTTTCAGTCAAGTAAAGCCAAAGTATAACATAACAACGTGATTAGCTTGATAAAGCAAGTCATATGTAAATAAATCTCTGTAGCAGGAATCTGTGTACGTGTTTATTTGTGTGAATATATACATAGTGATTGAATTTTAACGATTTAATTCCCGTTAAACGAGTAATGTAATATACGTATATATATGTATATTATTAATCATAAAATTGTAACCGCTTCATTTTAATAATTCGCAAATGTCCCTGTAAAGCATGTTTCATTATTTGACATGTGAGTATAATGATAGGAAGATACTTTTTCTATATATTTACCAGGCTTATAGCATATATAATAAGCATATATTCAATTATGCCGAATAAAAAAATATTACGGAAAACAAATAATATGTTTACTATTAATTTTTAATTATAGGATTGAATTTAGTAATAAATATGGTACAGGTCAGACTGTATACATTGCAGGAAAATCAATTATATAATCTTCAAAGTACTGAATTACAAATATCATAATAATTAAAAATGCTAAAATATTTGCGGAAAATGACAAATCATAATTGCGACGCTACTGTTAATAATGGGCGTGGCTTGTTCGGGGCGGAGAGGGACGTATACGTTTGGGGATTAGTATTCTCCTTCAGGGGAATTAATTCCTTAATATGCCAATAAATTTAGGAATTAATCAAGAAATTGCAAATAATCCATATTAAGTTTTGATTAACTAAACCACATCCTGTTTAAATATTTAGCTATTAGCCCGTATCTATCTAATGACGTGGCGAGGTGATTTTGAACTCGTTATTCTTGTGACTAGTTTAATACCGCCAAGAGCTGAATATTATAAGAATTAAATATGATTTTTCTTTACCACACGACTTATCTAGTTATATATATATATATATATATATATATATTATTGAGTGTAATTTGACTAAGTAGTGTATAAATTTCATCCCTGATTGCGCATGCACGAAATTAATCTTAGGATTATTCCGTAATTAAACACAATGATCTTAATCATTTATAATTATACAGATCTATTGTAGATAAATTGAACATTTGGCCCTGAACTGCAACACATTTATTAATCACTTCATGTAACACACAATACATTTATTTGACACACACCACATTCCCCACTCTCACTTCTATTTGATCGCCATCAATTAAAATATTTCTTATTATTGTTCTACAATAAATAAATAAAATATTTCCACCGAAACCTTAAAGTGGCTGTTACAACGACATCTTGATGAGAGTCCAGAGGTCGTTATAATAATGGGCATATATGTGAAATGTAATCATGTAAAATATTTCAATATTGAAGGAATTTCTCTGCTGAAACGTTAAAATTCAGTTATTTACGTCCGTGGCTATGTAATCATGTGTTAAGGAAATAAATACTTTTGTTGGTCTCTCACCAATTCGTAATATGATAAATATAACGTTCTACCAGTAGTCATTGATGGCAGTAAATTTTCGTTTGTAATTTTACGCAAAACCTACGCTTGAAAGTTTGCCTGTACGGAGCATCAAGGTGTGTTTCCAATAAAATGCGATAGAAAGTTAGCGGTTTGCGTGTTTCAAATACCGTACTTGATTGTATTAGTTCGCGTGAGTCCGTAGCGTGCTTCAGAGAAACAAGTGTTGAGCAACACGGTAAATGTAATTCACTTTATCCTTGAATCTGACACAATAGTTTATTTCCCTCTTAAACCTGCAGAACATTTTACTTTAATGCTTAAAATTCAGTTACCAATATAATTGCAATTCACTCCGTAAACATTTATGAAGTATACTAACATATTATATTAATGATTATTTATTCTGTCCCAAACTTTAAAATTTGCAAGAGATACAGAACGTACATACTATTATTCATCCCGAAGTTACTGCAGTACAATTACAGTATTCTTATATTATTAATATGGATGTTTTTAACTTACGTGCGCAATTTACGTAAAAATGTTTTAAGGACAAAGCACATTAAAACATTAATTAATTAGAACATATATAAATATAAATAAATATATATATATATAAATGAAACTCTAGTAACGAGAATAAATAAATTATGCTTTAAATCACATAAACAACATATATAAATGGTGATCTCAGAAGACCCCGTGATATTTAAAACATTGACTGTCTGGCTCGTTAATCGAAACTGATAACACAAGTCTCACTGGAAATTACTAGTTAAAATGGAAATGTTACTGATAAATTAGTATCAAAGGAATGAAAACTTTCTCCCCTGTTGCATTGAAATACCAATTTTAATAACCCTCTAACAGTTTTACTACAGTTTTCTAGAGGGTTTTACAAAGGTCGACTTGTCAGCATAACAACCCGAAGAATAGTTCCATTTCTGAACCCCACTCACCCATATCGGTTCAGCCTTGAAATCACATTTAAATGACACAAGTAGTTATCAAAACAGCATAAAAACTAAAGATTTGTTATCAATTTTATTTGGTCATCTGTAACGTCTCTCTCAACGCGAAGGTATCTAAAACTACTTTTCAAATAATTCGTACAAAATTTGGAAGAAATCGTTCCAATAAAACAACATGTGGGACAGACATTTTTTGTATATGCATAAATATTATATTAAGTTGACGTGAGAGACTTGACACTACATTAAATTGAACATTTTTATAAATCTATTTGGATAAACACCTTATGTTCCTAATGTTTGCGTTGTAACAAACACCGCATAGGAATAACAAACAAAAAGTATACTAATATATACTTATTTGGAAGGTTGACTGTAATAATTAGTATTTATTTTACTTATTATAATATTGAACTATTAAGAAAATTATTAACAATTTCCCGTTGGTTACAAGGATTGACATAAGGAAATATAATTTCTTACCTCATGAAGTAATTACATTTAATTAATTCAATATTAAATATGTGATGTGGCTTATCCTTCTCAAATATTAAGGCAAAGTATTTGTAGTGAACGAAAGCTTGTACAGTTTAATACTGACCGCAAGACTTCTCGCTGTCAGCTTATATACAGACACAATTTCCTTGTTCGAACCAGGAAAACCCTGGATTTTTTAAATGGCTGGCAAGATTCCCAACTTCTTCCTAGATAACCTTGAACGGCACAATAACCTTTTAAAAATTTATTTTTAGCGATAAAGAAAAATATGATCTATTTACACTCAATCTAACAAACGTGTTCACACCGAATAATGGTAACCTAGATCAGGAAATATTAGACTTTCTAATGACACAAACATCAACGTCGAACCAATAACACAATTAACAGCAATGAAATCAGAAAGGAGATTTCAAGTTAAATGACAAAAAAATCTCCCGGAATAGACATCATAATGCTGAAAGAAATGACAAATAAGGGATTTGTGCTTCTAATGTACGGTAGGAAATTATGGTGTGTAAACAAGCGGCGCGCGCGACTCCGAAAATTTGTGAATTCGACATCGGCCCTCAATTTTAGGTAAGGCCAACATCGGCTCTAAATTTCAGACAAGACTATGCCTCCCATCTTCACTTTTCACGGGTAGCCTGAAGCGCCATAAACAATGACGTCACACATTATAATTTTCTATCTCCGTAATTATCAGCTGTCGTGAGAAAATTTATTTGGCAAATACTCTTTAAAAGTGATAATAGACAACTTTAACCGGGTTTCAATTTACCCTAGCCGTTTACATACAATGGATATTAGCCGTGTACTTTCTCCAACCAGCGCTGCGCTACGACAACCAAGGGTGTGTAACCAGGAATCGGAGGTTAGCTCTCTTGCTAACGAGACGCCGAGCGGTGCACATCTCTGCACATTTAGTAGTCCTGTTAGGCTAAGGTCCTTAATGAGCAAACGAAGAAGGGTATACATGGCATTATACAACAAAGAAACAGTAATAACCGCACAAAACTGGAATACCATATGAACCCTCTACTACAGCCACTTCTGGAGAACAGAACAAGCAGAAGGTTAAAGAATCTCTGACCAATCGAAGGATGTAATTTAAATCATAGACTTGACGTCCATTCGCTGTGGACATAAAATGGAATTGGATAGCTAATTCCTAAATCAGCATATTATCGAATAGAATATGTATATTTCTGATTGCTAAATGAAATAAATTTTCGAAAAATAATTCTGACTGAGCTTAAAGTCATTTTTTTCTATTTGAATTAAACTTAGTGCACCTTTGATCAATTAACACAATAAGGAACAGTTCTTGGGCTTCTAATCGAGTGGAACTCACAGAGAGCGACGTTTCTTTGAGTCCGTACCTGTCATTTTTAAAATTATATTTCTCTAAGCCGAATATTACTATTTTATTTGTTTGATTACAGATACTAGCGTACTACCTAAGCTTTTGTGTACTATTACGATATCTATTTTCAATGCCTGCATGCCTTAACGAAAAATACCTTACATATTTTAAAGAGTATATAGGACACCAATTAGTCATGTACCACGGGTACTTGTTAAGACTGTAGACAATGAAATTTATTGTAATTCTGTTAAATTCACTTCATTAAATTTAGGTTGAAAATGAATCAGAGGTTACTCAAGATTCAAGTACCATTCTCCCCAATATCGTGATTAAACTTAATAGTATAAGGAGTCTTTATATGACCTGAAACTAAACTATATCAAGTACTTGGAATAAAGCTTATGCTATTATTTTTAAGATCTCCATAACAAATTTAAGTCAAGACTCACGGACAGAATTTTTCTTCTACACTTCATGGACGCAGAATGAACGCCTTTGCCATTGCCCGGGAATAATTTTGCTTTGCTGTAGCAAACAAGACGGCTCTTATTGCATTTCATCTGCAAGTGCTCGTTTGATGCTAACGCATAAAGTACACACAAACTGAATCAGAGACAATCACATTTTCAGATCAAACATCTTTTCATCCACGAGCTTAAGAACCGGGGTAAAGTAAGCTGTTAATACAATTACGTTTTCATCTACGGATTTTAAATGAAAGAAATTGAAATTTTGCTTTTAATATGAAATACTTTTTACCTTAAAAACCATAAATTCAAGATTCAATATTATTTAATAAAATTGATATCACATTTACTTATTGGTTATATACAACAGTCAATTCTTTGTATCAGTCGCCATTTTAATAAGGAAATATAAATAAGTATTTTTTTAAATTTTTAATTCCGCAGTTTTACAAAGAAATCTGTTTTGTTCATTATTTACGAAAAATGCGTGTTTTGAAAAATTATTAATTACCCTCGTTATTAATATTTATAAAAACATATTGGATATAGACTGCAAAATCATTAATTATGGTTTATAAGAAATAAGGCACTTTGTCCACTCAAACGAAAATTTATTACAACAAAATTAGATCATATACATTAAAATTTTATTGGAAGTTATACTTGGTCAAAAATTTATTACAGCCCCATGTTCATATTAACATTTCATTAAGTAAATAAGTATTAAAATATTTTTTAGTATCATTTTCAATTATTGTGAACTTGCGTTGTCTGGTAATCAATTTATGTTAGTCCGCTGCAGTATTTAATTCGACAGTAGTCTCTTTGACTGCACGTGATTGAACCATCAGATTGATCGGAAAAAAATTTATAATTAACATTTCTCCACCAACTATCATCAAAATCACACAATTTGACGCTCAAAATAAAAGGTAGTATTTAGGACGTTTGATGGAATTTCGCAGAATAAATGTGTATATATCGTAATTTACCAATGCATCTTTCACATTTCCACAAAATATTATTTCAAATACACTTAATTTGTTCCATGTCGAATTAATGGATAAATTACAGATTCAGTATTCACGCAATTGCATTACATGGAATACATCAGAACTAAGCAACCCAGAATAGAAATGTCAAAACAATGCAAGTAAGTTATACATACGTACATCAAATACCACAGATTATTCAAACGGTTCAGGTTGAAAATTCGGGACTTCATGGTTTCGTATATGCAAGTGTCATCAATTCCATCAAACATACAATGTATTTTGTATAAATTCTTCTCGGGTTTCCAACCGGGTCAAAGATTTTAACAGTGACGTTTCTTCAGTCTGAAGATGATGGCAGAGCAAGCCATCGAAACGTCACTGTTAAAATCTTTGACCCGGTTGGAAACCCGAGAGGAATTTATGCATGCCATTCACCGGGACAGACCTCGTACTTTAATACAATGTATTAGATTATAAGTTTTGTTCTTGTATATATATCGTACTATATAAGCCCGTATGCTAGAAGTCGAAGTATGTATACTTCAATATATCGACCCGACTGGAATCCCGAGAACTCTTCATCCAACCCAGAACCTGTTTACATTGCTGGGTAAGTGACGCCTGATGTATTTTGTAACTGACGAGATCTATCACGCTCTATACATGAAACACACTTTTATAGAGGTTTTTATTGATTCTTATGAATCTAGTAGTTACAGTTTTCATTGTTTTATGTTAAGCTAATTGTCTCCTTTTGTTTTTGATTTATTAAACGAATATGACACATATGTCGAAAGCTCCTGCTTCATAATTAAAGATTAAACAAGTGAGAATGTATTATTGGTTTTATTTAATTTACTATTTGTGAATTTATCGGTTCGGTAAATTTGTTTAAATTTATATCGGCAATTAGGTAACCTAAAGTTTTTGTTGTGGTTATCAGTCCTAATGGTCTGATTCAACCTTCCATGTTAACCTTCCTCTGAAAGCTCATTCAATTTTACATTACTACCAGATCCTACATCCTCCCTAATCTTCTTTTGTTCTTATCCCACACACTTTCCTCCAAAGCTAATTTTACAAGACTTTCGTGACCTATTAATCTGTTACTTCACTTGGACAGCGTTCTCTAAATTGTTCCATCTTCCCTTATCCTGTTTAGAATTTCTTGGTTACTTACCCCGTTCACCCATCTGATTTTCATCATTCTCCTGTAGCCTCATACATCGAAATGTGGTAGGCTATAATAGTTTTAGAAAGGAAGCATATTTGACACTGATATTTTCTTTGCACCTTTAAATAAAATTCTTGCTGCAGTAAAGGTTTGTTGCTATTGATTATTGACTTGGTCACCTTGTGGAAACTTTTGGGTTTATTTTGGCTGCTCTTATTCGTCTCCCATTTGGAAGCATCATAGCTTTATTAAGGAAGGTTTACATTTGATATTGTTTCATCATTACTACTTTCTTTGTGTACGCAAATTCTGACGACAAAAATTTATTGTTAAGAAACCAATTGGTTAGTGGAGGATTGTTGCATCTGACACGTTTAATACAAGCAATACTTCCCAGAATTGACTTGAGACTGCATTATTTGGTTCAAAGACGTGGGCGAAGCACTATTAATTTTTATTTGAGATGCCATCAATAAAATTATTATGTCTCGGTATTTTTAATTTTACAATGCTGTGTACAGAGATTTGTTAGAAATAACTATAGTGGAATAAATTAAGGAATACAGAACCAAAGTTATTAGGGGCTCAGTTACTTTCAGTGATGTCATCTTACACTGTTGGATAAGGTTTTACAAATTCATTTATTGTAAAGTCTAGTAATAAATTGCACATACTTCTACATTTAAGCAATATGAACCACCAATTGGGGTAGTTTTGTTAGCAGATTTACAACTGTCTGACTGTAACCACTATGTTAAGTCCTGTTATAGTTTCTTATTATTATGTTAATTTATTGTGTGCCTTTTCATAGTGTAGGACGGATAGAAAAAGCTGACAGTTGGAGTGACTGAGTAATTTATTCAGAAAGACCTGCTCGGCTTTCATCAGTAAATTTCACATACAAAGCGAAGTTGAGTCACCGAGCTTCTTACACGCACTCTCCGACCAGTTATATTTTTGGACGGAAATGAAACGCTTTCATACCTCCGCGGAAACATTTGAAGTACGTCACGTGAGTTTGGCTTCATTCAAGAACACCCGCCCAATACAAATATTGCCGACAGCATTTTATTAAGTGACGCCTTTCACAAAAAGAGTTACTCCGCCGAAGTGGAGCGCGCGCTCTTGCAATTTTCTCGCTTATTTTTCACTCACAGGAATATTCCTGAGCACATAAAACATGCTCAAAATTCGGCAAGTGCTTATAAATCAGAAAAGGTAACTCTGAAGTCAACTAACGTTTTCATCGTTCAAAGCGAAATGATTTTACCTTTCCCCTGTTAGATGTCTTAAATGCTGCGACAGTTTATTTGCAAGGTCATCTCATTTTAACTGCCATTAATATTTCTTACTGGAGGGTAAAGTCAAATAAATTTTAACCATGACCTTAGGAAAAAAATTACTTTTGCCACTGATACTTTGCGGTTATTTCATATAAATAAAAAACATTTCATGAACAAAATTCCTACTTCCATAATTTAGTATTCGCTTAAAATAGTTTATTTACACATATACTGCTCTAACATAAAATGAATTTTCAATTCTATTACCACAACGATGAATTTGTTACTATGAACACTGAATAATTATTTATAACTTTCTAGAATCTCAAATCAGTATTTTCGTAGTGATGAACATCAATGTTATGGAACAGAAATGTCAGCTACCAGAGTAATGAAACCTAACTCTATTTTTGTCTGAAAATTTCTCTTAGTTTAATGCTCTCTGTAAAATTTTCTCCCCTAATAAAATTATCTAACAACAAACGGCATCGCACAACTTGCCGTATTTTGTGTTACTCATAGCATACTGTTTGGTATTAAAATATTTTATCAACACTGTGAGAACATTTTCACTCGAAGCATGTTTCTTCCTTTACATGCCTTCTTCTATGAAATAATACTAAAATAAAACGGCTCAACCTGGTATGAAACGTTATAATAACAGTTTTTTTGGATATGCATACATTTTGATACTAAAATCGTTAGTGAAACTTTTTATAGATTTCGTCAAGATCTGAGCTATGGTACTCGTTTATAGAGCATTATAATAAAGCGCGATAGTTAATATTTCTTAAATTGCTTATAATTCTGTTTGAATGAGCAATCTTCTCTTTGTACTTGAAGGAGACGGAAGAGAAACGACGTTTGATCCCGGACATTTGAAGGAAGTCAATATTTGCGACGCCGAGGAGAACGTCCAGTAGAGAAGCTGGCAGAGATGCGACGCTACATTCCAAAAAGGTAAGCTGTTCAGTTCCCCAATCCTTGACGCCTAGAATTGATGTCGTTTTCGGTTTAATCTAAGATTATTTAGAGATCAGATTGCTTCGCCGTACCTCCGAAATTTGTAAATATTTTCTTACTTAAGTTTTTTAATTTATTCCCTATTTATTTAATTAATTAACCTGTAGTATTTATTTCCATCACACTCTATCGCGCAATAAACATATGCATATATGTATATTACTAGTCATAAGTAAATATTCGTCTCACAATAGACCACAGTAGACCACTGGCATGAAGTTTTTTTGTTGGAACTAACCCATGAAAATTTGTTACTTTTGCGAAAGATTGACCCAGGAAATATATTTTATTCAGTTAACGGTATGTGTAAGCCAAAGAAGCGTATGCATAAAATTTAAGAGATGCAAAATGCAGGGCGTAACAAAAACCCTTGCCCTGTCTTTATATCTAGATAGTAAGAATATAAAGAATGTTTTTAAAAAGGGTAGTACCCTTATGCCTGCCAACTGAATCCGGTCGATATTTTTCCATTTTTGTCTTCTAAATTTTGCTTTACGATAAATATCTGAGCTTTAATAGAAGCATTTCTTCTACTATTGACTTTAATATAAACTGTATTAACAGGTAGATATTTTGACGTATTAAAATATAGGTTAATAAAGAAATGAATAAATCTTAAAAAGTTTACTTACATGTTTATGAAATTCATTGGCAGTTTTCACATTATGTACTGTATCAAGATACACCTTTCAAAAAATAATTCAAGCAATTAATTTAATATTTTCAAAAGCATCTATCAAGATGCTCTCTTACATTTCCCGCTTCTTAATAGACCGAATAATGTGATGTCAACATCAATCTTCATAAACGAAGGCTGTATTTCAGATGATGGATGGAAGTGGCTCTGATATCTATCAGTGTTTTCATCGAGCTTTACGTTCAAATGTCTAGATTACTTCAGTTAATTTTCACCGACGGCGGTATCTAACTTTTGGTGGGAGAAACCGGAATTCATACTGCTGTAGAAGTTCATTAATTTCCATCAATTTAGAGACAAGGGGACTGAAATTTGAAATTCCTGTAAATGAATTTTTACTGTGCTGAAATTTTAACTGTGTTTTAACAACGCATATGTGAAGCAATGTACAAAATTTTGTTTTTGTAAACTTGTTTTTAGTTCATATGTTTCGAAAGTTATTTTCATAATTTGGTAGTTTTGAAAATTTTTCTTGCGTTACGTACTTGAATATATTTTAGATTTTTTTACAATAACAAGCAGGTCTGACAATTGTTATCAATTGTCAGTATTATTTTTGAAATATAATAAAACTGTGGGAGAAAATATTTTCTTTTGCTATGAGCTTCATACGGTTAATTAAAAATTGGTAAATTCACCCATTAGAAATTTTTTTCATCTAAACTACTGAAACAATTACAAAACTAATCGTTGGATTTGATCGTATTAGAAGTTTTATTATTTACAAAAATAATGAAGACAGTATATTTGTATTTATTGAGCTTAGAAGTTTTTAGGAACCAGATATTATGAAGCTGAAAAGAACAAATTTTTCGAAAACAGTAATAATTTATTAAATTAGAATAAAAAATATAAATTAAAATTGTTCTGCAAAATATGTTCCACCTTCCTTCTTTTGTTTTGTAGATTCCTTTTTTTCAGTTTACTGAATTTATAGGCATATTAATCAGAAAAAATAATTAAACGTTGCCTCAAGTCAATAAAGACTGAGGAAAATCTCTTACTGCAACACAGTTTGTGTCCAATAATTTGATACTACGACACAAGTAAACGCTTCAAAGTCAAATCAGTTTCCATTTGTAAGGGACTTAAGTTTATGAACGAGTCACGGTAAAGTAATATAGGAACTGTAAACAAATGCGTGTCAATATAATAGAACAATATCAATAGCTTGGCCATATCTGTTGATTGCATCAGTTGACCTCTAATAGTCAAACAGCTTTACATATAATTGATATTTCCAATAGTTGTCCAAATTCAAAATTTTAGACCGTTTAAAGGGAACTCTGTTCAAAGCGTGACTGTGGCCATTAACCGTTCCGACTAAAGCGTCTAATCAATTATGTGTGATTAAATATTTTGACTGTTAAACTGAAATCACAACAACAACAACCAAAAAATGCAATTAAGCGTGAAAAGCGTCAACAAATAAACAGGAGTACAGAGTATGTATTTATTTTAATCCATGCAATAAAAGACAAAGAGATAATAGAGCTGTTAAATAAAATCCACTTGGGCGTTTCATTGTAGCCACATTTCTATAGGCGGCTTTCTGCTAAGCCTTTCGTCCGCAGATTTACGAGTGCATTAATATGGAGATAATTGTTATCGCTGTTTTGTCCTGGCGACACACAAATCACTACGCTGTAACCCTCCCCCCTCCCCCAAAAAATCAACCTACCCTGTAATTACATTATGACTTTATTTTTAAATCGATGTGTTATCATCACTGTTAGGTCTTAGTATGAGTTGTTAATTGATTAACTGTAAACGTACTAGAAATTTTCAATCACGTTTCCATAAAAAATCTGATATTTTCCATAATAAAATAAATTTTTTAATTAATATTCCGTTCAGTTGCATACCATAATTTGTTTTGTTAATGATAGCACGGAATCTATTAGAGAAAATGAAAATATTGTAAAATAATTTTTACATACATGTCACTATAATTATTACACAAACTGGAAATTTTAGTATAGGTGATTTGGGAAAAAATACTTTTTCGTGCTTTTTTCTTATTTTAATATTGCTTTATATGTTTTCAAGTTTCTATTATTTCAGTCCCAGCTAGTTTTACAGATGAGTTATTTGAATTTTGTTCTTATTTTAAACTTCAGAATTCGTGTGTTCTTTCTTCTTTCTCACTTCCAATTCGTTTGCTTTTACCCTTTGGGTCCGTTTTGCGTGGAAGTCCCCTTTGATGTGATGATATGTATTCTAAAATCACTTTTACTAAAAATTTAATAGGCTTCGTTATTTAAATGAGTGTATTACGTACGCATATATTTATAATGCATTCAGGGTGAATTAGAGAATCTTCTAACGTCAGCATAAAAAATTATTTCCATGGAGAATATGAGATATAATTTAGTTATCAATAATTAGACTCAAAATTCCTTTTTCGCTAATACGCTGGGCGCAGCATTTTTGTTATTGGAATGGTAGGCGCACTTATTCATAATTCTCTGCTAAAATCACTTTACAGAGCGAGGTAAAGAATTTTCCGGGCTGCGGGACTCTGCGGTTGGGATGATATACAACAGAAACACAGCTCGTTGATAAAGAGCCACCATAACTTGCACTCCTTCCACCCGCGCCTCTTCCTCCCCCTCTTCCCGTCAAGATTAATTATATCCGGGACTCGGTCAGAAAATGTTAACTCCGCAGAAAGGCGTCTCGACGGTTTATGAACGAACCAAGTGCATAAGCACAGATCGTCGACATCATAATTGGTTCGAGCAGACTGGTGCCAATTCAGATTTGCAAAGGGAATATGATCCCGTGGATGCTCATGCCAACAGAATTTAATAAAGTTGCATTCCTCAGCGGAGAAATCAAAGTTATTAATTTTATAAATTTCCGCGACAGCAGACACCAACACGAAATATATATTGGAGTTACTATTTCATTAATTATGTCAAATACCCCATACGCCTACAGAAGTATTTCACTATTCTCAATTAACCAATAATATATATATATATATATATAATATGAAGATTATATTTGATAAATTAGTTTTTAAATGTACGTGATTGATTATAAGCATATAGAATATATTTGGAAGCTTGTGTGTTTGATTACGTAAAATTGTGTAGAATTATTTGCAAAGCGTCCTGTTAGGACCACGCGAATTCCTTAATTAACAAGTTTCTTCGCTAAAATATTTCAAGAGCCCTCTGGCTATACTCGTAATTGACTTAAGCTGAGTGTTTGAAAGTATGTAATTTGTAAGTATGTTTATTCAGCATTTCGATTTTTATCGCATGTAGCAATTTCCTCCAAATGTTGTTTCTTGTAACCCAGAAACGCACTCTGCGAGTAGAGTCTTGACGGCAATGTTAACAGATAAATACGAAAAAATTAGTAATATTTGCGCCGAATAATTATTTTCCTGAATCAATGAGTTGTTTTTGTATTATTTAAACGAAACTTAGTTTTTGCAGTGGAAGAACCGAGAATAGTTTCCAATCCGTGGTTATGGTGTCACTGAGTTCAGTTCTGGCATTCAACAAGCCGGTAAAGTAGTAGATCAGCTCCTAGGTGTGGGGGTAGTTTAATAATTTATCGGCATAATACAAAATACTCGGACAGTAAGTAAAGAATAATACGTAACGATGAAATCATTCTCTTAACATATTGTTCTACTTAGATACATTTATTCAAAATGCTACATTCTGTGTGGTATTTAAGTATAATTTTTTTCTGGATCCGTCCAAAGGCACAAATATATTTTATACTACAATTGTTGATTATAAATTTAATTATTCTACTTTTGTGGATTGTTACATCCGAAAAATGGAAAGGATTTTGAATACAAGAATTTAAAAACACAATTCTAGCCTGTCAACCTGAAAACACAACCCTGTTATTAAAAATTGAATTATAATTTATTCACTATTTCAGTTTAACACGTCTAAATTAGTCACGGAATCTTATTATTGCAAAAGATTAACTTAAAAAATGCTGCACATTACAAATCAACTAAATCCTTTTGATACTAAGAATGAGATCAAACTTATTTTTTTAGTTTTACAGATTGTTTTCCTTAGTTTTATTTTTCAATACATCTTTGTTAGAGAAAGAATTTAATTCGCGTTAAAGCGTAAGACATTTTAATATTAAATTTATAGTTGTTTCTCATGTACTGATTCTCTGATTATTAGGTCGCAATATTTATAACTAAAATAATAATTTTAAATGATATTAGCATATAACGAATCTGTTAAATTAACTAATTAACGACATTAACAATATTCAAATGACGTACTTTAATGTATTCTAATTCTATTAATGAATGGTATGATATTGAAAGTATTTTCTATATGAAGTTCCATAACTTTCATATAATTATTTTTTGTGGTTTTATTTAATTAAATTGCGGTTACTGTCAGGCACATAATTTTATTTACATTAAGAAAAGGAATCATCGGGACGTTTATGATTGATTTTATATATAAAACTTTTCGTAATCGATTTCCACAATGACGAATTCTAAAGCAGTGTCAGGTGTTTGGGAATCACAGGATTAATTGATTTTAAGCGTTTGGTGTGACGATAATGGACCGTTGATGCCGGTGATTTGCGTGGGAGATGCAGGTGCGGTCCATATTTATCTGCAAGCCTTCCTCCGTCGGTACAACCACAATCCTCTAGCAAGGTCTTAATGGCTCTAAGCTACGTGGGGTGGTGCACACTGCAATGGCTTACCCACAATCGGCTTTACAGATTCTGCATAAGACGCGACTCAACACTTGTCGTCTTTAAGAAAAAGCTCAGCGATCAGCGGAAAGTATGAGACTCAGAGTTAAAATATATCCAGAATTGTTCTCCTTGGTAACTTATTATGGAAAATTCGTTAATCTCAATAAACTTTGCGTCATTAAATTTATAATTCCATTATCACTGATTTGTATAAACTTATTTAGAATACAATGCGTTTCGTTTCACAAAGGATCCAATTAATAAAAACTGATTAACTTTATCCTAAGCTAAATAAATTTTCATCAAAGTATGGCGCTTCTTACATATGTGAGTGGAGAAATCTGATAAATAAATAAGAATGTATTTACTTAGATAAATTTATGGACGTCACGAAATAAAAAATATTAATCGAAATTAAAACTTAAAAATTGTATATTCATTCCAATAAATAAAAAACAATATATACAAAAGAAAATGAGGTAGTTGAAATATTATTTGCTGTCCTAGCAATATCTTTTACTCCCCGGGTTACCATGTTTCAGTATGAAAAGTTTAAAATAAATTAGATGTAAATATTAATAATTTAAACGTCGCAAAATCTCTAGTAAAAACTTCCTACGGCTGACCAGTACAGGATCTCTGCCACAGGGTTAGAAGTTTGGTTCAAGCGGCCACGTTTCCATTTATATACTTCTCCCTAGTAATATTACTCTGTCAATTCTCACCAAACAGTTCATTCGCCGCTCTTCGCACTTCCGAAATCGCTGTCCTCCCCTCTCCCTCTTTCATACAGTTCACCTAATAAGTGTAAATCTGTTACCAATGTCCTGATTGGTCAGCTGGCTTACTGGCGGCTTCCGGGAATTTGTCTAACTGCAAACTATTCTTAGCTGGAAGCTTACTCAGCAATTCCTTGCCTAAGCTTTTGACAGGCGTTAATTTAACGCGGTGAAACCGCATTTAATGTAATATAAATATTAAGAAATATAAATAAAGTGAGAAGTGTGCTATACCATACATTTTTAATTATATCGGTTATTTATCCATATATAACAATTACAGATTAATCATATACATTATTTCAGAAGAGGTAGGAGTTTTTTTAATAATCCAACAAGCTGAGTTTTCCGAATAAATTTAAACACTTGAAAATTAATTATAAACAATTTATATTTTATAGATAATATTACCACTCATTTGTACTGTTTTATCAAACGTTTAGCAGTACTATAGTGCAATCTGATTCTAATTGCAATATTTAAGGTTATGTGTAAATCGCTTCAATAAATATACACTGAGTCTAAATTGGTTAATGTGTAATCATATTTCCAACCCAAATAACTGCCACAGTATAATCAGCAACAACGTTTTGCGCTCTCATTTTGAAATTAATGTTGTATATTTGTTTTAAGTAGGTGGTGTAAATAGTACTGTAACCTTTTTGAAAAAAAATTCAATTATACGCGAGGTAAAAAATTGTAACTAATCTAAAGTGAAACAAGCAATAATGCGAGATTAACGTAATTAAAAAGAATCTCATGGATAAATAAGTTGTGATTTAAATTTTTACACCTATAATAAGAACTGCGAATGGGTCAAGACTTATTTATTTGTCCATAGATGATTCGGCATTACACTATTACACCATATACAGTAACACGAAAATTTTAAATACAAAATCTGGCTTATTTAACTAGACCTTACCGGAAATCAAACCCTGGAATCATATTTCAGGGCTGCCACTATACTATCCAAACTACACGTGATGACGCTCTAATCAGCGCGAATTTCCTCCATATTGTAGCCCTTAACAGCTTATAGAAAATTTTGGTCTGATTGCTATTTTATTAAATAAATTCTTAAAAAATCATATAGACTTAAATTTGTAGACTCATGGCCGAGCTTCATTTGGAATCATTCTTCTATTCTTGAATTTACAGCTATAATAAATTTTCCATATTTCGCTTCCATGGTTAATGCTTTAATGGGCGAAATATTCTTCATGGGCTATAAATTTAATATTACTATTAAATTTGATATTAATATGTTTAAGCTCAGGAGTATTCAATAAGTTCCAATTTAAATTGAAATAATTGAAATAATTTTAACTTAAAAATAGAGCTTACGGCCGATAATTTATCCGTATTTATAAATAACTACGTATAATTATTTACAAATAATTCCGATTTACAAATTTTATATCATTTTTCAACATTATTCCAGAAAAATAATCGTTTTTTTCTGATTAAATCCACAAAGTGGATTTTTCTCACAATTTAACACTTGAAAAATTAATTTTAAACAATTAATATATTTAGTTGATTGTTCTTTTTTTCTCCATTATTAAAAAATTTTGCCGATAATTTAAACGTATTTAACTTCAAAACAAAATAATTATTAACAAAATATTATATCATTCTTCAACATAACGATATTGTTGCCTGCAATTAAGATATGGAATCCTGCCAAATTAATATAAAAGAAAAAAATAATTTTTAATACTATATGTAGAAGTTTGTGAATTGGAAATTATTTTTTATAATTATTTTGTATTGCAGATGAATATGGCTAAATTATCAGACGAAAGCTTCTCTTAAACATTTTTGTAATTTAATTATAATTTATTTTCAAAATTAACTTTAAAGTCGTAATTAAATCGTTTTTTGCGAATTGCTTTTCCAGCCTCACATACCAGTTTAGGTGCCTCTTTAATACTTATCAATTTAGAAGATTTACGAGAAAGTCAGTCTAAATTATGTCTCATAGACAACTTTTATTTTTAGTTTTAATCATTGTGAATCTATGATAACATCAACTATTAATTTGGCAAGTTTTTACGAATATGGTTGCAAATGTAGGTTGACACGCTTCTGATGGATTTTTACTGAACTAATTCATTGATTATCTGATGCAGTTGACTATATCTGAAAATAGTTGTTATTGCTAGTTTTACAGACAATTAGGAGCAGCGATCAAGGCGAGAATACCTTATTCAACTAATACGCCGGGAAAACCTTCGTTCTTTAATAATTACGAACAGACTTCACTTTCCTCCCACGATCTTTCATCATAACAAATTGTGTCATAAATACCAGAATTTGTGGTCTGAACCTAATGCAATACGTTTCTTGCTGATTAAAAGCAAACCACAAAAATAGTTTAATGAATATGTTTATATGAAATATAAAATACGGAGAAAATTTCACTTTTAAAATCAACAAACAGTGGGTGATTAAGTTGTAGTATCAATTTACAAAGCCTCTCGTTATACCTGATCAGTGAGTTTTTTTTTTAAATCCGCCGACACAAAGGAGACGGGAGTGGAATATGGAGCTGCTTAACACGCCTGTCAGCAAAGTGTATTTTTGTGTTGCGCGAGTGGCACGCAGCGCGACTTATTGCAATTTTAATGTGCGTCTCCCGTAGGCGCGCTCGTAATCATGACGCAGCCGCAAATCTTATCTGTTAATATTTGGCGGAGAGGGAAGGGGAGCCTAATGACAGCTCCGCCCGACTACCTTTTTGCGGTGAGATGCGCCACCCACGCCAGAGTGCTGTGGCGTGTCGCACCCGCGTTCGACAAACAGCGTCGCTAATGGCTACAGCGACACGTCGCAGAAAGACGAGGGGACAAGGAGGAGGAGTGACAACACGCACCTGCGGAAGGAAGGGTCTGCTGCTGTGTATCGAAGAGAGAGCGGCTCTTCAATCACATATTCCCAGCTGTTGCCGCATCGGCGGACTGTGTCATAAAACTTCCAGGCGCGCTGACCGCATCGTTCCCCGTTCCCGGGCAGGTGTATTAACACGCGCTACCGTTATTTCGCCACCTTAGCAAATGAAAAGTCACTTTATGAACATTAATACTGAATCATGAGAACGTCAGTAACCATTAGCGGCTTCGAGAACGGAAAACGTATTGAAGGTTCCACATTGCACCAAGAGATTAGCGGAACCTCAGCAAAAAATATAACATGGTGTATATCTGGAGAGATATAACTAGTCGTGTCAAATGAAAACAGTTTGCAGTGAACTGCTACCCTATAATTCTAGTTCTGGTAGGCTAGAAATCTCTTTAACACAAAGCTTTATTACAGCAACCAAATAGTGTAAAAACTATTTTGAATACTATGACGTAATAAAACATATTACGTGAACCTGTTTTTGAATCTTTTTGACAATTGTAAGGTAATATCATTATTCAATTTTCTCGGGTATTCGGTTGGCTGAGTAAAAAATGAAAGAAAGACAGATGAGAAGCTAACTATAGAAGGCATCAGGGAAGAAAAAACAAACAAACAGGTTTACCGAGAGAGAGAGAGAGAGGGAGGGGGATGGAGAGGGGGGAGGGGGAGGGGGATGGAGAGGGGAGGGAGGAGAGGGGAGAGGGAGAGAGGGGGAGAGGGGAGAGGGGGAGGGGAGGAGGGGAGAGGGGAGGGAGAGGGAGGGGGAGGGGAGGGGGAGAGGGAGGGGGAGAGGGAGGGGGAGAGGGAGGGGGAGAGGGAGGGGAGAGGGAGGGGAGAGGGGGGAGAGAGGGGAGAGGGGGAGAGAAGGGGAGAGACAGTGGCGAAGAGTAGTAGAGAAACAAACAAGAGAGAAGAATATCAAAGAGGAAATCAAACAAACAAGTTAGTGAAACTTCTACAAGGGTAGCTGAGTAATAAATTAGAGAAATCACTCCAACGTTTCAAACGGGAAGGAAACTTTATTCTTCATCAGCAATTCAGGGGCTGTATATGTGGATAGCTACGCCGATGATTATACTGACTCTCGTATTGTGCATCTGATTAATTTCTCTGATGACGTAACGTTGTAGTAATTTCTTACTCTGCCAACCTTCTATACGTTTCAGTAAGTCACTTTCACAGGAATAAATCTAACTTGTTTGTTTAGTTTCTTCTCTGATACCTTTTGTCACTCTTTCTCGGTAAGCCTAACTTGTTTGTTAGTAAATATTAAGTACAGGGCGCAATTAAAAGAACTTCAGCGTTGTATGTATGTAATTTTTGTTCTCTTTTTCTAATAAAAAAAAATTCTCTTTTACTTTATTTCTTTTTTATTTTTTATTTTTATTTTTTTTGTAATTGTCGGAAAGTTAGGTTCTTGGCACTCCGGCCTATGGGATGCCACTGGGAATTCTATTCTACCACTGACTCAATTAGCCGCCTGCTGAAGGCTCCCAGTACCTCCGGAAAGTGTTTTCATAAGCATATGTGTCCACTTGGGACTTTTTAGTCACTATAACACTTGCTTTAATATCTTTGGACGTTTATTGTCCCTATTCTTCTTATTTTCGTAGCGCTTCAATATTCTTCCCGTGGCCTCTAAACATTTAAATTAGCTATTATTTTCTAACGATTCAACTAATTCAACACTTTCCCTGGTAATTAGTTCGGTAAATACTGTGTGATAATTAAAAATATATATCCTGTCCATAAGAATAGTATGAATATTTCTAAAAATTGTAGTAGCACATCTGCAACAGCAAAAACACCACGATGACAATCTTTCACTGGTACGCCATGCTATTTCTCGCGACCTATACAGATATTCTTAAAATTTGACCCTAACTTATTTACATAAATAAGATAAAGGAGTAGAAGAAATAGCTAAGTAAAATCGGTTGAATTTTCTTAATTTTTATATTTAAATTTTTCAATTGAAATTTTATTAATTCTTTTTAATATTTCCATGGAATATTATTATAATTGATGCAATTGTAATTGACTGTTTTTCTGTCTGGTGTAAATTTTAGTTGTCATTGAACAGAATAATATACACTGTAAGTAACATTACTAAGAATTAATAATTTATAAGTTTTATTATTAAATTCTGTTTCCTATACCTAATTTACATTTTTTAATACCTGCTTTAACAGTATCCATTCTATTACCTAAAAATAATTGCAGTAAATTGTTATATACAGCGTTAGAAATATCGTTTGTGTTCATTATTGAATTGAATTTATATTTCTGAATATAAATATGGTGTTCGTTAATATCTTAATGCAATTCTAGAAAAGCAACTGATCGAGAGTAGAAATTTATGGGATCCAGGCCCTTATTTGTAACAAAACGTGATATTATTCGAATAACTTATTTTTGCAAATTAATTTTCCAATTCATGGTACTTTTGATTTATATTTAATTATTCGTATTAATTGACAAAATTATTTATTTTTATTACGATATATAAAACACGAGAGTTAAAATATCTCATATTTAAATTTTGTCTGCATGACAGAGAAAAATATAGCTAGGAATTGTTTGACAAAGCGCGAACGCATTTTGCTTAAATGTAGTAGCAGTTAAATATAACCAAGTGGTATTTATCTTCATGAAAATTACGCATTGTAAAAAGTACTGTACAACGTCACAAAGTAGAATTGAACGCAGACATAAAGGTGTTGTGTCAACGTAGTCGGTCGGGCTACTATTCAAATTGGCTTCATTCGCTGTCCAATTCAATTTGTGCCCTCGCAGATACATGTTCTCTATTCTCTTTATAAAGAGCCACCAGTAAACAGTCCAGTGCAACACAGAATAGTACAACTTCTGTACATACAATTCTTCTATTATTGGCTGTTGTGATGCGAAATGAACTATAGTCGCCCCCGCAGTAATGATTATTAGATATTGATTCAACATTTACCAGGCTCAAAGCTCTAACAATATAATATACTGATGTGGTGAAAATTTTTAATTATTTTAATTAATTATAAAACACGCAGTGTCGAGTAATAGCATTGATTTAAAGCGAACCTCAAAACATAAAACCATAGAAGAAGGTACTAAATAAATCTTAATTACGAGTTCAGCCTTGTTATGTTGCCAGTGATAAAGTTACAAATATATTGTAGTACTACTTTGACAGTGAATATTAATGAGAAATTATTATATGTACTATACCGCTTTAATAATGTTATAATTAGTTGATTAATTAAAAAATTTAAAACACAAAGAAGCACATATACTCGACTTATAATACTAAACGCTTGTACATTAAAATTATTGAAAATGTAAGTAGTAAATAATAAATACCACCATTCCATAACGGTTACGAACTATTAATTTATAGGAGTGTTAAATACTCTAAACGTTTCAAAAAACTGTAATGTTAATTTATTTAATATACCTGACTAAATCTGTGCATGAGAGATAAGGAATTGAGTTCTTGTATTCTGCCAATATTTTATGACGCTAAATAGACGTTAATGAATTATATGAGTTTTAAAAAGGTGACAATAAAATTATTTCATAGATTTACCCTTTAGTAATATAACCAAAATAACGTGCTTAATTGTTAATGATGAGACTCTGGGTTATAGCCTCTACTTGGATTATTCCCTGTTTCCCCCATTCATTCCTCTGAAGAATAGAAAAAAATGTCGCCTCTTAGTTTTCGGGCTGCCCGTTGCTGATTATGCTAATACACTTTAAGCTGAAGTATGAAGAGGCATACAATGTGGCTGCCAAAGTGGAGCGCAGGCTCTGTACAAGTGCTGGACCTCTGTCCTACGGCTAATAGAAGTAGTTGCTTTGCCAGTAGATTTAGGTAACAGAACATCAGTATTATTTATCTCTCGTCGTGATGACGTCGGGCGACAGCAACGAAAAGGTAAAGCAACTAAATTGGGAATAATTGACACAGAGGAGGAAAATTCAAGTTTGCATTTGCTATCGAAGCTTATTAGCGACAAAAACCGCAGACTGGGATTAGCTTCAAAATTCCAAAACTCAATTTTATAGGTAGACGGGTTCATCAGTTCAAACTAAAATTTAGGAAACAAAGACAAATGTTAGCAAATTTTTCAATCCTAGATAGTGCCATCAACGACTACCCGTGGAAGAGTTTGGGAAAACTCCTCTTCTCCAAAATAAATTTAGGAAAATCACAGAAACCGTGTGTAGCGATGTGACTATCCTCAATGATATAAATGTTTAGTCTAATTTAAATGTTAAATCCAAAGTGAATTGAAGTATTACATTTTTGTAGTGTTTTTTCTTTCTTTCAGAGGTGTAGATATTTTAAAGGAGAATGGTTATTTTTTGATTAGGAGAATTATATTAGGATTATATGGTGATTTTTGGGCTGTTGGGCCACGTTGTTGTTTGGCGTTGTTGCAGACGTTTCGCTCAGAGGCACCGAGCATTTTCAAGGCTAGGCCAAGACTCGGCCTAGCCTTGAAAATGCTCGGTGCCTCTGAGCGTAACGTCGGCAACAACGCCAAACAACAACGTGGCCCAACAGCCTAAAATAGCCATATAATCCTGATATTAATATGGCCACGGAAACAATCAGTAGCTTTCGAGGAGCATTATGCATATATAAGTAAATTTGACCATTTTTCTTCCACCAAAATTATAACCAACTGTAGTCTAACAGGTAAATACAATACAAATCATGTAGGTAAATAAAATCTGTTCCTGAATTTTCCTTCGTACTAGCCGGAAGTGGCTAAATCCTATCCTGATATGTGGTCACACAGAGTTTGTCTACAGTCAGTCGAACCCACTCCCTTTTAAACACGTTTTCTACCATCGCTTTCATGATAGACTCTAAAGTCACCTGCTTCCTTTAAAACCGTTGTAATTTCGTCGAAGACTTATGAATGCTAATAAAGAGACAGCAAATTACCTTAAATACATGTTAATTTATTTGCTCTCCACTTATTTCCAGATATAGCCAACCTAGATTAAAATTCTCTAGAGTTCAATGTGGCAGCATAAGTCAACGTACACAGATAATCTGCTTAGCAGCAAGGCCCAGGTTCACGCTTTGGTGTGTTTCGTGGTTTTGGTCTCCCTGATAGATGCGAGATTGCGGACTTCCTGACAACCCCGCAGTGCTATGCGGAAGTGTCCCTGAGTGCTGCAGCGCCCCCTCCGCTCCCTCAGCAACCCGACCAGCTTCTTGCCGCATTTCCTACGGGAGCCTGGACTACCGAGGGCTCTAAATCTGGACCATCGCAACCTGCGGACGAAATCCCGGCCAACTAATGGAGCCATACGTTGCTGTCGAGTCGCATATAATCCCGCAAGTCCACCCCTCTTAAATCAGCCTCACCCCGTTTCCCCCAAACATACGGGGACCCACACACACACACAACGGCAAGAAAAACCTGAGTGCGTAAAGAACCAATACTACGTTGTTTGCTTATTCCGTTATTGTTAATTTAAGAGGCCTTTAACTATTATATTCCCGGGCATTATTCCAAGACCGCGAGGGCCGGACATATTAAACCACATATTTTCTCCCCCTTATCCTTTTTCCCCGCCCCCTCACTTTGGAGCTATATTTTAAATGTGTATCCGTGGCCCAAATTGCATTTGTAAATCGAAGCAAATGTTTCCTTGTGACATTAAAACTGTGCGCGCCAGTTTAAATGCGTTATTCCAGCAATTAGCTACTCTCTTTAGGGGACCGTTCTTCGGTGCCGAAACAGCGGACTAGGAAACGGGTGTAGAGCTCGAGGTGAACAGAAATGTGTGTGTGTGTTAGGGGGGGTTGGGGCTAGATTCAGCTCAGCTGAGCTTGCGGTAGCTTCAATCGATCGTGAAATTCGCCAGTTCGGCCGTGCCAAACCGCAGCACAGCTGGACAGGTTATAACAACCCAGAAGGCGCGCGGGGAGGAAATAGGGCTGCAGGAGGCAGACAAATCCACCACGGACAGAGGACGTGACCTGCACTACCTGGAGCTTTCTTCGAAATTGCCTCCCATGCCGTGTTAAATCGTTCGTGCAAGTGCAAGTCTGTTAACTTTGAAGAAACCTGCATGGTAATGATAGCAGCAAACGAAGTGACACAAAAAGAAGTCAATACATACTCATATGTTCAATAATATTTTGATAATTATTTCAGGTTATTCCAGAACTTTTAATAATATGTACTATTCAATTCATAAGAAAAACATTCTTTTTTCCAAAATTAATTTATTTTCGTTTACAATAACGCAGTTTATCCTTAAAAATGAAACGTTCTAAAATGTACATTTTATGATGTAAGAGTAAAATTTTTGACAATACATCTAAAACGATAATAAAAAGAACACACCAAAAATATGGCCATGTCAATATTTTGTTTTTCAAAATGAATTAAAAATTGAATGAGGTAAAACAGCTTCTTTGTCAGTTTTTATTTTATTCGGCCGAATGAGTCATGGAGTGAGATACCATGAACAGCCAAATTTATATACCAGGAGAATTCTCAAGTGAGAGACGAAACGTAGTATAGTTCAATATTTAATAAAATAAACACCGACAAGGGGGCTGTTTTAACTCATTTAATTGTCAGATAAAATGAAAAATGTATTTCGCTAAGCTTGTAACCTAATCGTAGTATTTACAAATATTTAAATTATACGCACGTAAATATATTTGTGATTATACTTTATTTCTACATACACGAATTGTTTCAAAATTTAAGTGCTCGTGGTATTACGGAAAATGAATTCGAGGGATGTGATCTTAAAAGAATCAATAGCATCGCTTGAAATAATTGACTGTATAAGAAACGCTACCGAAAGCGAAGTTCGTGGGTTTGGGAGCTTTGCTATGTGGCAACCAAGCATCCCTCCAGACGTTCACGCTATGAGGCGTCTCATTTGAAACTAAATGTAGTTCACACACAAATTGATTCTTTTGCATAAAAATATTTTGTTTTTAAAATTTAAAATTTTGCATAAGAAGTTTTGGTTTTTAAAATTCTTATTTGAATTGTAGGACACTGTGTGGTCGAAGAGGAAGTGGACGGATCAAGGAGGAAGTAAAGTATATCTCGAGAAATACATAAGGTGCCCTATAGGAGAAGTAAAAATAAACGAGAGGAATTATTGACTGACGGGAAGCTTGCGTAATACAATTACCAGTTTTAGTAACATTCATCATACTGTTATGAATTAATAATAAATTTACAATATCTACTTAAAATTTAACTTCTATTGCGAATAACTTTTAGATACACGTTATGTTCCATATTTATTATTTTAGATTCTTGTTTTACTTCTAAATCTTTCCAAATGTTCTCTTTAAAGCGGGATGCTTCATATTTAAAATACTTTTTTATTACATAATTTATGGATATATTTTATACACTATTCTTTTCCTTTTTCTGAAGATTCCGTCTGAAATCACTGTCTGAACCAATATTTCGCTTTCGCTCCTCACACCGTTGCGCTTTACAATTCGTTGTCTGACTTCCTGCTTCTCTTTCCGTTTTTTTCAAACTTGAGGGAATAAAATATCAACATAGCACCTTGGCCCGTTTAATCTGATAGAGCAGTTTTACTTGTTTCAAGGCAGTTTCTGTGTGGCCTCTTTAAAACTCTCCGTAAACCAGCGATTCGTCTTCTGACAAAACTTTGTCCATTGCGTTTACGGGTCGTCAGAAAGTATCCCGCTCTACTTCTGATCGTGAGATAAACATGAAGGTCAGGAGCTAGACACGGTAAATATTTCTTCTCTCCTGTGAAACTTTGTTTCTTGAAGGTAACATTTGTTATTATAAATAGTGTTAAAGGAAAAATAAAATAAAATTGATTAATAAGAAACATTCAGATTATTATTAATTTGCAGAGGTGAAGAATTAAATAAAAATATTTATTTTCAATTTAATTACAAAATCAGTATTTTTTCTGTATATATTTCCTCACACCCTCTATTTCCTATTCGGATTTGCTAGATAAATTCCTTATTCAGGTATTTTTATCTAATTTACTACTGTGCTATTTTAAGTTTAATACAATTGTTTCTACGTGTGCTACTTAAATTTGGACAGTAACAGGTCTTTGAATGTATCTGATATTGTCACTTTTTACCTTTATTGAGCAGTAAAAGTTGTCCTTTGCAGTTTAAACGTAAGTTGTCTGATGACTGGATTATAAACTAAAAGATAAATTTTATCTACGGTTGCTTCAGATAAAGCATTATTTCAATTGCGTACTTTCTGACAGAAAGCACCTTATCACTATTTCCATATTTGAATAATCATTTTCTCAGTTATCAGAAGATAAATAAATAATTTCTTCTGATCTGACAAATCACGATAGCATAAAAAAGATTACAGTCCGCGTGTCATGGAAAATATGTCAATGAAAAAATCGAAGAATTTTAAATTTATATATATATATATATGAAATTATATAATTTTTTTAGAATTAACTGAATTGGGCCCCGAACGTTCCGGACGAAACTTTATATAATTTAAAATTCTTCTATTTCTGTCCTTTGGCCACTTTTTTTATTTTATTAACACAACAATAAGTTTCCGTATGAATTTCGTCAGGTCTTATATCGAGAGGCAAACTTTACCATTTTCTTTAAATATTTTAAGTGAAACAAGAGAGCACTCCCTTTAACGTATGGTGTTAGTTAATCTTTGCTCCGTATTTCTTTTTCTTGTGTCTTAGCCCGAAGTCGGTTCAATTTAAGCGATGCGAGGACGTGTTTCTAATGCACGACCCCTGACACAAGTCCGGGGAAAGAAGATTAATGGTGCTTCTGAGGCGTGTACCAGGCACTCGAAGAAGGCCACAACATAAAAAATATATACTCGACAGTGACTCCATACGGAGGCGTCAAAAGAAAATTGCTAGTTGTTCAATATTTTTAAGAACGTAGTAACAACCTTATATGTACAATTCAAGAGTTAAAATTAAACTGTTTCCGCTTTATAACACAGAAAAACAAATTAATAAGAACTAACTTAGAGAGAAAACTTCAATATGCCTAGGTGCTAAGAATTCAGAGAAAATATTACTCGTAAATTGAGAATCATCTATTCAGGGAAATTTTCTTCTTCTTGTGGTATTAAAACCCTGGGAAGGCCTTCACCTCCTTAACAATTTTCTTCCATTCTGTGCTTTCATTTATTTTACTTAAAAATCAGAGAAATACAAAATTATTTTGCCAAATTCTAAGGCGGAAACGAAAAAATATTGTAATATTACTAATAAACTTTGAGGGTGCAATGGGTCGCGAATTAATAATAATTTTGAAACATAAGTTGAAAATTTTGAAGACTAGAAGGGAGGATAAAAATGAAATTAATGGGAAAATTTGAAAATGTAAGATTAGGAACATAAAGAGTTTAAATACGAAAGTAAGCTGTTACGAATATTTTTAACGTCGAAATAAATAAAACTATTATAATGAAGTAATTTCGTAGAAAAATGATTTCATTGAATAAGAAAGACTTATTAAAATTGTTTCGTATCACTGTAAGAATATTATCTAAGTTATATATTACCTAAAATTTTACAATACTAATAATTTTCTTGAAGTAGGAACGATTTAATAAACTAATTATAGATCTTTGAAAAGATTTATTCCTATTGTAAGATGGCTGTCAAATTAAATGAGTTTGTAATTGAGAATTAATTAAAAATCAAAGGAAATTAAATTTTTTGAAGTATTAGAGCAACGAAACTAAACGTGAAACAACATTTCGGTTATTCAAATGCTAATAGTACGACGTAAATTTCTATTAATGTTTTAAAATAAGATATATTTAATTTTAGAATAACTGAAAATTATAAAATCAGTTATTTATCCATAATGTGTGTTTGTAGTTGCTTATTTTCTGGACAAAATTAATTTAAATTTCCGCACGCCAACTGATTAACTGGATTATTTGCTGCAATATTAAAGGGACTTGTAAGAAATTAATAAAACGTAATTTTCATATATTTACAATAAATATTCATTTAAAATATAAATTTTTGGTTATGAATACTATATAAATATTTTAAAGCACAAAAGCTGCATCGACTTTATATTTCTAATTTATTTAGTCATTCGCTTCATTAATATCAGACGTATTATAGTTTAAGAAGACACCATTCTTAAGTTTAGTGGAGTGGTGAGTTAACGTAGATCTTCTGTAATTGTTCTCACAGTGCAGTCACCAATTTTAAGTGCTATATGAAACATCTACTTTATTCTGACGATGTTTTCAAAGTCAAATTATCAAGGAAGGCGGAAAAATAGGAAAATTTTAAAAATTTTCTTGACACCGAGTACGAATAAAATCGCTATGGAATATTAAGAAGAATGGGACGTTGGTTAAATCCACGAGACACGTATCCGCTGGATATCGATGTGTGAGAGTCATTGCAACAATCTGTTTCCAAACTATAACTCATTAACTTTATAACAGTACATTGCTAGTGTTAAAGTCAAAATCCTTTTGGGAAATAGTAAAAGGAATATTTAGAATACTTTTTCTGGGCTACGGAAGTTCGATAATCATTCTGGTTTCAGTTGATGCAGACTAGCCTGAGGCAGATACATACATTTATTAATGTATAAACAGACATATTTACTTCTAGTTTTGTTTCACTCAGGGGGAAACAACTTACAAACATTTCTTCAGGATTGTTCCTTGCTTCTTACGATTAAATTCAAGATAAGTTAACATAATGTCTTTACACATTTGTAAATTTCTTTCCTCATAATTTATTTCAGTGGAAACAGTTAGTTATGTTAAAACGAGTATATTTTTCCATTCTTGTCTTTTTTATAAAAAATTAACTATATGCTTTACTAGGCTTGAATTGAGCATCCCCTTTAACTTAGTTTAGTATATTTCTTTTGTTTTGGAGTTTTCGTATTGAACGTTTGTGTGTACTTATTTGTGTTCCAATTTAAATATATTTTGCCATAAATTGACAAAATTTGAAGTTAACATTCCCTAATCAGATTTTTCCTTTCCATTTAACAGATGTGATCAGCCAATGTCCATATAGACAAACATTACTGTAATTTCCTCGTTATATAATTCGTGCCGCAATTGTTGGACAATACACAATTTAATCGCTACAGTCTCAATATCTACATTTATTTAAAACAATCATATATATATATTCGTAACATTTGAATTTAACAATGTTATCATTTGTATAAGTTCCAAATAATCGTAAGATAAATGAACAAGTTCCGGGTGAATAGATTTTTGTTTTTCTAAACAAACTTAAAAAGTTATCCTTCCGTTTTACAGTTCCGTTAAACAAAACTTGAAATTGAGTTTAATTTTAAAGTTATTATGTGAATAACAAATTACTGCATGAAAAATTAAAATATAAATTGGAGATACTTTTCATAAAATATTTAATTCATTCAGCATTCAATTCTTTTAAATGTGTACAACAGACAAAGGATGATTATAAAATAAAGTCCCTCTAATGCTGAGTGTTTAATTATATGTAGTCCTCTTGAAATAATTTTTCGTTATGTTTCTGACTCTTTTCCCCAGGGTGCTACTTGAGGTCCCCGAGTTACCACTCCAAAATATTCCAACGGTTTACACTAAGTTTGTTTCTAAGCTATGGTCTGAACTACAGTTTTAAACCACATTTTAATTTCAGTGAAAAAGGAGCGTACACTTGTTCAAACACCCTTACTCACGCTAAAACGAAAAAAACGAGCCAGGTGTTTGGAAGCAGTTCGGCAGAGTTAAACTTCGTCCCAGAGCAAGCTGATGTTGCTCTCGGCCCATTAAATCTGGCAGACTCTCAAAGTCAAGCTAAGCGACAAACAACAACCCTTATTTTACAGAACTTCTTACCGTTTTTTCTTTCCCTTTTTGCATTTCCTTTGCTTGCGTCGTGTCAGTGCATTGAAAAGTAAAGTCATTTAGACAGACTGAAAGAATGTTCTCCATAGTAACCTCTAATTTGCCATTCATTAAACCAAAAGAAGGAAGGCGGTGGCAGCGGGGCTGAAAGTTTTAACGAGTTTTGTACCTAAACTCCTGACACAGGCCTGATGGACGAGCTGAGGTCTTAGGGAAGACGCTTCCACGAACAGCCGCTCGAAGCAGCACAGGGTGTATTAGTTTTAAAATGCTGTAATGTCAGCAACAGAAGGCGCAGACCTTTTGAAACTTACAACACACTCAACTGCAACACCCTGTACGTGTCAAAATTCTATTGTAAAATATATTCTCACTTTGATTCGCTTATCGCACTCTGCATATTTTACATTGATTTTAAATTCTTTAAGTTAAATGATCAATTCTTTGCTATCTAATGACTTTCTCCAACGACGAGTTAAACTGCCATCAATATCAAAATTACTTATTTTCATATAAAACATACCAAACCAAAACAAAAAACATTTTAAACTTAAAATATTTGTACTTTAATATGTATATAAATGTTGAGTTATTATAAACAATACTTTTATCACTAAAATTAAGCACAATTCCGTCGTTTTAAAACGAGTGTTGTCAGGTTTGAACTCCGATTAAAAAATAGCTAATAGAAGTTTGTGTCAATGTAATAATTGAAATATAAAACTTTAATATTTACTGTGTAACTTAAATTTTCGTAAAAAATTAGTTTTTAGTTAATTGGTATACAGTTTTCTTGTACAGACTCATAGTGCTAATAACTTTAAGAAAATTAAGAAAATAAAAATTGTAATTGACGTGTCAGCTTCATGATATTTCACATAACTACATTTTCACAAACAAGAAAATAATAACAAAGGGTTAATGTATGTTTTGACACGTTTTCGTATGGCAATAATTTTTTTACGTTTCAGGAACTGTGTCGTGGAAAAAATCATAAAAATTCCTACTCCGCTAGGGATTACTTCTTTATATACGAAATTCCAGTGTGTGTTCGTAATTCTTCTGCTCCTAAACTGCTTAACCGATTTTGATGAAAATTTTGTTTCACAGAGATTACTGTCGAATTAAGTACTGCAGTGGGCAAATATATATGAATTACCATGAAACCCCGGACACCCAGATAGTTCTACTTATATCCCATTATTACTTTTTGTGTTACGGATTATTGGGTTACAAATCATTCCTAAGAGATGTATTGGAATTTTGTCTTTTTACCTCAGACCATGAAATTAAGTATAAATTAACTAACCAATTAAAGCACTGTTACTAAGTAACCTTAACTTTTAAAATTCTCCAATCACTCTATGAGAGCGTTTTATTAGTTGCTGAATAAATTATTTACTAAACAAACAATTTTAGGTTTATTTAATTTAATTTTATTGAAATTTTAATATTTGCTCCTATGGTGGAAGAATGTAGAAACAATATTAACTTTGCGAATTAATGTTCGACGACATGATATGAAAAAACCGGCCTACGTTTTTGGCATTTGTAGATTTAGAAAAAAGTTTGATAATGCGAATTGGAACACACTATTAACGATTTTGAAGAGCACTGGAATAAAATATCGTGAAAGGAGGCTTATACATAACCTCTACAGAAGACAGGCAGCAGTAATTAGAATAGAAGATCAAGAAAAGAAAGCCGTAATCAAGAAAGGAGTAAGAAAAGGATGCAGTCTGTCGCCCATACTGTTTAACTTGTATGTAGAACAGGCGATGAAGAATGTTAAAACGGAATATGGAAAAGGAATCATACTGCAAGGAGAGGAAATAAAAACCTTACACTTTCCCGACGATATTGTAGTATTAGTGGAATCAGAAGAAGACTTGGAAACCATAATAAACGAGGTCCTGGAGAAAGAGCTCAATATACGGTTAATAGAGGGAAAATCAAGGTAATGGAGTGTAATTTGGGAAGCAAAGGATGTTAGATTAGGAAGGGATATTTTGACGAAAGTTAAGGATTTCTGGTACTTGGGAAGAGTAATAACTGGGGATGGTAGAAGTATAGTAGACATAAAGAGTTGGATAGCACAGGCAAGGAAGGCATTCGCGAAAAGGAGGAATTTACTTACGGGTAATATAAGTGCGAACAATATGGAGGACGTTGACCAAGAGAAGGAATAGATTAATAGGCCACGTTTTAAGAAACGAGGGTCTTGTAAAATTAGCATTAGAGAGAAGTGTGAAAGGGGTAAGAATAGAAGAGGGATGCCAAGGATGGAATGCGGTAAACAGATTAGGGAGGATGTCGGTTGTGCTAGTTATAAGGAAATGAATACCGCAACAACAACATAGTGGTTTATCAAACGCTATTGGCGATAATACTCTACTGCAGCAGTCGTTCGAAAATATCCTTGAATGGCCATAACGGCAATTAGCAGTAACCATAAATGGTTGATAATCATTTCAGATAGCAAATCCATACCGGTAATTACTACTTCACAATAAATTGTTAAATAATATATTTATTGTCAGGAACTGAAATAGTATGACTTTGAATAATATTAAATAAATTTTTCAATGTAAAAATTAATTGAACAATAAATAAGACAAGGCGCCATGTTGTAAAGCTCTGAAAGTCATATTACGGATATATAAAATAGTTTATTTATCCTTATTAAAAAATATTTCATTCATATGGCAAATGAAGGTTAAATTCAATTTATTTTGGTGAACTGGTTTGTTTGGGTATAAAGGATAATGTCTGTACCCACACGCCATTCAATCCTGAGGAATTATTTAGCAGGAATCCCGTTTGCAACAGTAGATACACACGCACGCTGTACAGGATAACTCATAAACAGATTCCGGGAAGCAAAGCTCTAGTCCGCTAGGGATTTCTCCTTGTTAATTATGTTCTGTGTTCATAAACTAGAGATGTGATCTAAATTGAATTCTGCTGTATGTGCAGCGCTTTGTGCGTTCATCGCAGGGAGACAAGGAGCACCGTCGGGACGTAAGGCGTCTCAAACACGAGCCACGCGATTGCCAACTCTGTTAGCGAGTAGCATGTCAAGTGTTATATTAATACTCCATATAGCAGAGCGCTTAGTTTGCATGTTAATACCTTGTGGTCCCGTTTGCGTTCTCAGAAGGTGATTCACTGTTCCTGTAGCAGCTTCTGCTAAAACCGCTTATCTTCGAATTCATATGTTTTCATTGGTTCGTTTCAAACAGCGACCTCAGAATTTGACTTGTACCTCTAAATACCAAAGCCACACTTTAAGCTTTATAGTAAAGTAAAATATTATTTAGAATTATATCACTATAATTCGGCTTCATTAACTGTTATTATTTATTTTAAAAACTGAAATGTTTATTTCCTGGTAAATGTCTCTTAAAGTTTCATTTTTTGATAGTTGGGACGGAATTAGCGACGTCAAAAATGACAATAGGACGCTTCAGGTTACGAGAAACTTTAACAGTTCTCACTTCATTTTAAGTTACATCTCTTGGCCAGCAAGTGTTCGGATAAAACTGTCTATCTACGGTCACTTTCGGCATCATATGAATAATTTATGACTTGCCATTGGTTTTCTACCTCACATGATTGCGGCGAAGCGAAGTGGGAGGGTGTTCACCCTTGAGCGTCTTCAGGCTGTTAACTTCAGTCTTAACTTGACTTCCCTAGTGGACGTTATATTACAGTCAGCTGTGACCTACAGCCCACTTTATTTTTGAAATTTTCTAGCACAATGTAATTCTTTTCAAGTATCTGGAGGGTACGAAGATAACAAGAACCTCCAAATTACCATACTCTAAAACCATTTCCTTTCCATCACAGAAGAAGAGAGGCCAATAGATTTTCATACGTCTGATTACGAATTCATTAGACTTTTTCCGTACCCTAGTTGAAACTTCGAAGTTCCTTCACCCTTTTAAGTTTTATCGATGTTCATCATTTCAATATTAAAACTATTAATAGTAGCTTATAAGTTGAAAAAACCTCCAAAGTTACACATCAATCATGGTGATAGCTAAGTGCAAACCAAATAAAACTTAACCAGAGATATACATATATTTAAAATCACTGTACTTATAAATGTTCTGAAAATTTTTTAAATCAAGTAGAAAGCTACAAGAAAAATTTGAAACTAATTATAAAAAATTTAAAATAATATTTAAATCAATGTTGAATGTCGTTAATGTTTTAAAATATGATGTGATTACATCTTTACAAAATCTAGTCAATAAGTTATAATTAATAATATGTTAAAATTATATTGTTATGTTCCTGATTAAATTAAATAATAATTGTCAAGTCTTCTTGTAATTATGTAATTATTTTTACATTTAAATCAGAACTATGGCATTGTTTAAGAATACACGTTTTATATTACACAATAAAATATTACTAACTTTATAATTAAAAATTTTAGCAGTACCATTTGCTTAAAGTTATTTAAAAAGGTACAGGCTACATTATTAAGCTTATTTATAGTTGGAATTAACCAGAATACATCAGCCAATGAGATCAAATATCAATACAGGTTTGCTACATTGAAATTAAATTTATAACATTGTTATTTAAGAAACTTATATAACCTGATTCTGTATTTTGATTATTTAGCTTTCAGACCTTTAACTAATTTTCCGTTTCGAAGATAAACTTCAAATTGAACGTTACCATATTTTGTTTTCCCACGCTTTGTTTGAATTGCGTTCGCAACCAGTCCACGAAGTATGAAGTTTATAACCCGCAATTGGCGTGGATAAAATCTCTTTACAGGTGACGTATACTAAATGTATTCTGTGAATAAACAAAGGACCATTGCCGCAGGCATTATGTTCTCTTCCTCGCTTAATAATGTCTCCCATAAAATGTATATTATCTTTGCTCGTACTGTCTCTGCAGAAAACATGGTGCCCAGTTAAGCGCTACCGTTGCTAGAGGATATCCGATACCTGCAGTAATGAAATATTCAAATTTGCCAAATTAAACGCAAACTCGGGCTTGAAAAGACAGTGAAATTGAATGTCATATCATGAACGTGAATACATTTTGTTGTACGCATTCCGTTGGTTAAATAATAATTAGAGAATGTCATAAAATCACTTTTAAAGTTATAAAAGCTACCACTTGTTTCAGCTTCAAGTTTGATAAAACTATTTATTTGCATATTTTTATTTTATTTTAGAGGAACATTTATTTCATTATATCAGTTATTTATTGAAATTTATTCATAGCTTTTCGTAAGAGTTGTTAAATAATTATGTAAAATAAATGAATATGAGTAAATAGGGCTTTGTATAATCGATAGTTCCTTCGCCAGAATATCATCAAAACGTTGCTGTATCGAATTTATTTTTGGTTAGAACCCCGAAAATTATTATTTTTAAGATTACACAGAGAAAGGGTGTAATAGTCTATCAATAAAATTTCACTGGGAAAACAATCACTCCCTAATAAGCTCAGACATCCAGTTACAGTTTTTTTTGTAAAGTCGATGTCTTTTCAACAAACAAAGATCAAGTACATAAAGAACCAATAAACGTTGCATAGGAAAAGCTCTTATTTTAACAGCTAAATTTTATGTGTTGAACGTTCCAAAGCATGAAGAAGTTGGGTAAAGTTATAAGAATTTGAATTAATATATATTAGTAATTTATTTTTTGTTAATATATTGAGCATGTCGAACAGTGCTTCAAATATAAAGATGACTAAATAATTCTTTCAGAGATTGGCAGTGCATAAAGTGCTGCTTTAGAATAATATATATCTGGTTTCTAAGACATACAATATCAATTTACAATCTTCTTAAATTTAACTTTAGATTGAAAAGGTAAATATTAATTTATTAATAATATACTCCACAGTTGGAAGCCATTTATAAAATTTAATTGAATTAATATAAAGTAATTTAATTATTCTGACTTTTAATCACTATAGTAAAATTGCCTGTATGTAAGTGGGTTTTTCTGTTTGTGTGTTCCGCATAAGCATAAACGAGTGGACCAATTTCAACCAAATTTGGTTCATGTGTTCTTTGCGACTCTGAAATTAGCAGATTCGGAGTAAGACTCGGCTATAACCCCTGGGGTGGTGCGGAAGGAGTCGAAAACTTTTAATAAGCAATCACGCCAATATTTCCATTCTTAGATCCATTAATTTGATAGTGTGTATAATTTTAATCTCGTCCATAATCAAAGGGACTGTTCTTGGGGGCGGGGGTGGAGGGCAAATCATAAAACTGAAAAAAACGAGATTTGGGTCTAAATCAAGGGCAGAACAATTTTGATAAAATTATGTTTTTATATTCCTCGCGACCCAAAACCAAACACTTTGGAGATGACACGCCTACCATCCCTAGGGTGCGGGGGTGGAATTAATGGAAATTTATAAGTAATAAAGGCTCATATGTGACTCGGAAAATTATTGTGGTCAATAAGTTTTATACTGTTTCCCCGAAAATATTTGTGAATAATTTCAACCCCTTTAATCATGTGATTAGCAAACCATGGAGTTTGGTGTCTAAACCGGTGTAAGACCTTTAATATCCGATTTAAGTAAAAATTCCTCCATTAAGTGGGGAAGAATATTGTCAGAGTGCATAAAAATAGTTTTAGCCCTCATATTGTACCGGGAGTATTTTTTATTCACTCGAGGAACTTGGGGTGTATATGAGATTCATATTTAGACTTTTACGATGCCACTTAATTATGTTCTGACCAAGAATTAAATAATATACCGATAAAATAAAATGCATACCCAGACAATGCCGGGTCCCCAGTTAGTTATAAATAAAACACAATGGTCAAAAGTCGTAAATGAAATAATTTTATTTAAAAACGTTTCGGAACCTGTTCAGTTTTTTAATTAAAATACAACAAAAACTCACGCTTCTCCTGCAACGACTGGCGGTCGAAATAGAAATTTTTGTTATATTTTAATTGAAGAACTGAGAAGCTCCCGAATTTTTTTAAAATAAACTTACTTCATTTATAACGTTTAGTCATTCTATGTGTTTTATTCATAATAATTGATTAAGCTGTACGGTGGTGGAAATTTCTTAAATTTCATGTAATACGTGCCGCTGTTGGACAAAGATTTATAATATTAACTTTGTGTTATTATTAATTCACTATGCAGTTGGACAATTGGAATATTTAAATGAATTATTATTTAACTATTGGGGAAATTGTGTTAAAGGAAAATAAATAATACTGAGCGAAATGAAAATTAAACATTTTTCCAACAAAAGTTTATGACTTAAAAATTTTGCAATCAATAAAAAGAGGCCAAAAAGTCAGCATTAAATACATCACTATATATTTCAGATGAATTGAATTGAAATATCCACTAAAAATTAATTATTTGACTTCTATTACATACTGTGTCTTCAATTACGTAAAAAACTCCCGGAAGGTAGTTTTGCATATGGAGTGTCAAATGTTTTCAGTTTTACACATTTTCCAATTGACGGTTAGGTTTTTCAATATATTTTAAAAGATTCTAACAAACAATTTGGTGCTAATTGTGATAAGTCCCTTTGAAAAGTAAAAAATTCGGATATTTGATAAGCATCGCTGCAAAGTATGAAAAATTGCAAGTTGGATTCGCTGATGTTGAGGATTTTCCTTCGTTAAAGAGCAAAAGACGGCAACGTTAAACGACGACCTTTCCGGACGATAAAAGAGATTAAAGAAAATTCGCTACGTAACTGCTGGCCATTTCACAAAACGCTCTTCCCGAAGCTTTTTAAGCAATTGAAGACACTCGCTGTAACGGTAGTCAAATCAACTACTTTCAATGAAAATTTCAGTCAAGTTGAACTAAAATATATAACTTTAGTTTTAACATAAAATCAAAAGATCATTGAATAACTATGAATATTAGTGTCTTAAGTATTCCGAATTCTGAAGTAAGGAGACTTACAAATACCGACACACAACGTTGTAAAATTATGAAAACTATTTTAAAAGTAGTTTTAAAGCAGGATTCGGTATTCATTGAAAAGGTAGCGTAGTAAGTTGCACTAAAACATCACAATACTAATTAGTGTTGATGATAATACATAATGAGATATGGAATGTCTGCCACTAAATACAATCATGTGGAAGTAAAACCTTATTATAAGCACAAATTTCTTTAAGGTTATGCAGTTTATCGAAAACATATCAGATAATTACGGTCTACTCAGACAAAAATTATTCATTCATAAAAATTTACGTCATATCCCGTACGCAACAAGCAATACACCTTCCGTCAGAGTGTTTATTTAACTTTCATTAGACATGGCAAAAATAAATATATTCTACCATTAAAAGCAATATGAAATATATGTGCGTTTAGGAGTTTCCAGCATAACATTAACTATCTTCTCTTGAACGTATAAAATAGTTAATTGAAATTGGAAAATAATGTAACAGGTAACAAAAGTTATATATGAAACGTTTCAATCATAATTATTTGTTGTAGATGTCAAGTATGTTCGCATGATCACATAGTATAATGGAAATCATTTTTCCAGTGCAATATATAACAATCATTATTGAATAAAGAAAAAATTGTAGTAAAGCTAATAGACTAATGAAAAGATAAATATTTAGCATAATTTTATTTGTTCAATAACAGAAAACTCTTTTATAGTAACTAAAACTGGCAGAAAATGTTTTACTAACAAACCATAACTAAATAAAAAATAGTTTGTAATGCATGTCTTTAAAGGAAGAAAAATGACGGAAACGCAATGTTCAAGTTGGGAAACTGATTGAAAAGTGTTAAATCCATTCACATGGATGGTGCTAATTCTCTTCATACTCTCTGAACCAAATATGTGTTGTTCATTTCATTATGAAAGGTTAGCCCAAGTTATTTGCACTCGAGAAAAAAAATGTAACACTCAACGAGCTATAAATAATTTCCTTTCGAAAATCTTGATCAATGCACATTTAGAGCATCTAGGTTAATGTATCAGTTAGATTAACTTACATAAATGTCACTGCTGTGTTGGGAACACTCCATCTATCTAATTTCATAAATGAGCTGTGGACCTGTGGGATTATTACAGCAAACATTTGAAACGCCTGTCTCTGTTCAGTCAACATGTCCATTCTGCGGAATGTCCTTTGCGTTAATTGGTGTAATAGTAATTTGAGAATATAGTACTTTGAATGTCAGGAAACACTTAAAGGTGCACAGATCACAGCTTAGTTGCCAGAAAATAGTGAACAGCAACAAATATAACAAATTTATGAACACGAAATTGAGTATGTAAATATTACACAAAATGAAAGTTTAGCACCTTGTTCTTCTGTTATCGTTACAAAGTGAAAAATTATATATAAAAACACGTTATATACAGTGATATGAATTTATCATGACACAAATAGTTTGAATTTGAATAACATTCAAGTAAACTGAAAATCTTCAGCGAGAGAGAATTTACGTAAAATAATGTTCTTGGCAATACTCTCTTCTCTCTTGCGTGAAATAATAAATTGTGAAATTCGACTTTACTTACAATAATATGCACGATAGTCTATGATAAAAGCAATAGTGAAAATGGTGGTCCTATTTACACCTTCCAAGGTCAAACAGCTGATCGCTGCCAACACTAGTATCCTGCACAGGGCGGTATACGCTTTGACCACGGTGATTTTGGAAGGAATGTACACAATTGGTCAGAAAATTTCAAGTTCATAATATTTTCACCTGATTAGCAGAAGTGCAACTTCCCAAGAAGTCGCCTAAGGCGTCTCAAGCTTGGGCCTATATCACGGGCGTGGTGTCGGATAATCAACTTAGATAGCAAAAACCCACTGGTGGACCGTCTTCGTACTAAGTGCAGACTTTGTGAAATTTTTCAACTCGGACGTTTCTGAAACTAACGTCTCTCCCCTCCGGATCTTCGAGACAAATCGTTGTTTCTCAAAACCGAAAAGTGATCTCGTATGAAAAAGAGTGGGAGATAATAAGTAGAGGGAGTGATTAAACTTCTAAAAGTGCAAATTCTAAGAGAATAGAGCGAATTCAAAAATAGTAAATTAGACAGTAAATTATGAAATAGTTTTTTACGCCGATAGGTATAAAAAGATGGTTAAATAATTAAAATAACGTCAAGAGAGGAATAAATTAAGGGCGCTGCAACGAGATTGGGCGGAGCCTATGTTGGAAATATCTCAATAATTACAGAACAACTGCGTGGAAAACTAATTAAAATCATTCTTGAGATATCGAAACCAACAATGTGAAAAATATAAAGATGCCATTGATCAAGTAATCGGTACCTCTGGCTATCTGTTTATCGTGACAATTGGATGTATTGAAAATATAAGCACAATGAAAAGTAAGAGAAATATTTTGGATAAAAATTTCGATAAACATGAAAAAATTAGGCAAATTATTCTGTCTCTTTAGAAAGGAATTAGGAAACGAAATATTGAAAATAGAGGGTAATTTCAGAAAATTAGAGATATAAATGCTATTCCTGATGAAGAAGTTCTATTCCTAGGTCCTCAAAGAATAGGGGGCGATTACTGGTCTGTCAATATTATATCGGAACTCGGTGTTTGTAATTGTTCCCTCCGTTTATTGGACAGCATGGAGGAACGTTTTTTTGTGACTAAAGAAAACAGGAATTTATTTTCAGTTTTGGCTAGTTCTTTTCCCAAAGACGTGGTGGCACTTGTAGTTAGAGGTAGTGCGCCGGAATACGCCCGGGCCATGCGCCTGCCAGTTTGTCAGCCTTTGTTGAATGGTTCGGTCTTCTTCCTCCGGGAAATGCAAAAGCAACAGTTTATTCACGCTGGTCAAAACCTCCTTGGTTCATGTTTCTTCCATAACTCCCGCCAGGCGTCACGAGTTGCGTGTTTCTCTGCTAAATCACATGACCGTGTCAACTCGTGGCGGAAAGAACACACGAAGAAGCACGGTAGGGTGCAAGGCGAAAGAAACGACACAATTTTAAAATTCCGGCTCCTGAATCTCCACCCATTGTGACGAATGTATGCATATATTTATAATAATAATTTTTTTTAAATATTTTCAATACTTATGCTATTTTTACAATGTATTATCATTTCTCGTGTATTGTGTAGCCGCAAATACTGCATTTCATGTATTGAAATGTCATCATAGTTGGTGTAAACTGTTTTCAAGAAATGTTTCTGTGATTGCCTGTAACATACATTGATTAATGTGTTCCGTTGAATGTAGGAGTGTGTCATTATTTTAATAACGAGACGTTTATTTTTCTGTACGCATCAGATATTATTTGGACGAAATATGCTGTATAGTTCCATTTTTCGTGACAACAATTGTGCAGTTATATTTCTTTCATCAATTTCGACGGTGTAAAGATATTAATTTTTCCATATTTTCCGTATTGAAGCCAAGGTTGTCCGCGTCGGATTCAATTACTTTACGAATTCGTTTCTAATGAAAGTAAACATTTGTTCCTGAAGTTGATGAATGGAGTCCGGAATCCATTCAGGTTCCACTATCCACGAGCAATCCAATTACAACCCGATGCAGCAGACTCAATAGTGCGATTGCTCAGTGGCAATTTGATAAAAGCACGTCAAGTGACGGAGAGCTCGGTCAATAAACAGAGGCAGTATTTTCCTTGCCGTCTGCAATCAGACCTCGGCGTATCAGAACCATGTGCCGTGACGTTTGTGTTTTGACTGTCCACAGCTCCGATAGCGACCTGCTGCTGAATTTACAATGTTCGGCCAGACAAGGGCAGCGGGCTTTAACGGTTATGGCCCTGATTTATGGTAACGTTAGCTCTTACCTAGGCCAGTATCGTCCAAGCCGAGCTTCAAATATTCATTTCCCGTGGGGAAGCTTCGCTTGCACTGTTGCAGACACTTTGCCAACTCAGTGCAAGGGCTTCAACCCCCCGTGTCTCCGCAAGGGACTTGCCTCATGTCACGTCTCATCAACTATGGATGTATCGGCAACACAGCTTATTCTCCGTAAACGCTTAGACCACGATGATGCCAGGGTGTCCACGATAACGCACAGCATCCAAGAACCGCGGCTGCAACTAATCTCATCCTTTCCATCCAGTCCGAAAAAAACCAAAATCTATCCCGCTTACCTTTTTTGTTTTCAAGTACCCTTACTGAGTTTACCCGACAGAGAAAACGAAAATTAGATACCGAAAGAGTAACTCACTAATGATCTCGTTGGTTGGTTCGACTATAAACCGAATTAAAAAGAAACTTTATGTTCACATTAAATTACTGGCTATGTATATGGCACCTGGTTGTCGTTTCTTTCCTCAATCTTCTAATAATCAATTTTTTGTAATAATTCGTCCTGCAGTTAAAGTTTAAAAAGTTAGATTCAATAAAAAAACTTAAGTATTTCCAACGTTCCTACTGGAGTATGAAATTGATTCTTTATTTTAATTTTAGTAACAAAGTCTGATTTTGAGAAGTGAATGGTGTATAAAATTGTTTATTCTGACGCTCATCAGAAGAATCCATCTAACCTGAAGCAAGTAAAGAGCGAAAGTCAAAAGATTAATAAGATCCGAATCAAAAATCTTTCAGTGTGTGTTCTGTTTATAAATGTTTAACAAACCGTGTTCATTAATTGACATAACCTAGAGTTAAAAAGACAATGTTTGCTGAACAATATTGTTTTCATCAATACAATCTCATCCCCGGTAATTGTCATTTAAACCTTTACGACTCCTCGAACCACTTTTTATTTTTATTTTTCCTGCTGCGACTTACCTTCAGTTGTTATACTACATGACTATAAGATAAAAGCATTGAACGGATGAGAATATGTAGGATATGGGCGCTGCGGGAGTTTTCTCGCAGGCGCTTCAGTCCAGAGTGACTGCGGGGCTCACCTGATCATGTCGGGAATGCCTCGCACTCTCTCTGGGTACTTTTTATCAAAGTTCTCATATGCCGAGACACCTTCACCTATTTTAGGAGGTATATGTACCGGGGTCAAAGGCCTTGGGCATATGGCAAGAGCTGTCCTCTGATCCCATTGGATCAGTCGGCCAACTGCCTCCTGAAACTGGTGGAGACACGGAGAAGGGAATGCTGCGTCCCCACAGCAGACTCATCTCCCGTCATTCGGAAGAGCGTGAGAATAGTACCCAATGCCCGACCTACCTGATGCAGGTTTTCTAGAGTTTTCCCTGCATCTCTTTAGGTGAAACACCGGATAGGATCCTTAAACCATAGCCCGGGGGCCCTAGTTAAGCCTTGGCTACCTTGCTCTACCTTCCGCATCCCCCCTTTTCAATTCCCTTCCTATGCTATTAAAGGGGAGTTGCCTGTTTCAGGATCACCCTCATGTAGCCTGTTAACCCAAAAAAATGAGAATATGTGAATTGAAAAACTGGATTCAGTACTTGAAGCATTGAAATGAAAGCATTTATTTTCTATTATAGACAATATGATACGAATAAATCCTCTGTACCATAGGTATATAGCTTGTTGCAGTCTGTAAGAACAGCTTAACGAATCTGACGAGGTATGGTTTAAATTAAATTAATAACAAATAATTGGTTTAATACATTAAAAAAAATATAGTTATTGCAAGGGACTCTGAATCTATTTAAAGAGTCATGAAATTTTTGTGGAGTTTTGCAGCACTAATTGGCACATCTGATTGATATACTTGTAGGAAGCAGCATCATCTTAATCGGCAGGTAATTCCAGGAATTCACCTATGTTGTCGTTTCCTCCTTCCTTCCTGTCTGGCGGTACGGAATTCCGGGGAACCCCGACGCTGTTCAGAGATTTTCGTCTCGATTTATTCGACCTTCTCTGATGGCCAGACTAACAAGTGAGAACTCATCCTAAGATTCATACTCCACTGAGTTTATCGAAGTTCAGTTCCACCATTGGCTTTGCTGAGTTAAGACCCACCACACGTCTCTGAATTCTCCTCCACCACTGACCTCACTTCACTCGCGTGTGCCAGGAATTAATTTCCGTATCCCTATATTGGGTGGAAGCCCAACACCTGACTCCCTCTACTCCAGTTAAATGCAAAACAATGCCCTATGGTCAGTAACCGTCGTCCAGGCTTTCCCCCGGGAAAACGCCCAAGCATATTCTTTCCCAAGCGACATCGCTAATCCGTCACGGTTAGGAATTCTCACGACTCAAACCTATTTCACAGAGGTTCCGTCGACTCGCTGGGACCACTTCCGTCCATTGATTCAAATTGTTAATGTTATGACCAATTATTGGGTAACGCCATAATTTATTCGAAACTGTATAGTTAAATATTTCAAGTAAATGTATCTGTAAACATCATAAAATATGTAGCGTCAATCCAATTAATGGATTCCGACTTTCCTTCTTCCATGAAAACTATCATGTCTATTAGAAATGCCTGTCTTTTCCTTTCTCAACTACGTTATATTGCCTTACTTATGTAACATGTCTAAAGACTACTTCTAGAAATCAGACGAATAAACGCCCAAGAAAAATAAATCAATAATTTTGAAGAAGATTTCTATTGTATTTCGTAATTGTATTGTATTGTATTGTATTTACCGTAATTTTGGTGTATGATGATTGGCATAAAATTATCATTAAATTTTCCAAATACATTTCATGATTTTCAGCTAATTTGGTAGAATATGGCCATAAAGAACCTCGTAGTGAACACTGACTACTAACACATTTAGAACTTACGGTCAATTTTTAGCGCGCAAACTATAACAGACCAATTAAAAAATTTTCTAGATATATGTAATTTTAATAATAAGTAAATTTATAGTCCTTATCCAATCACTAAAAAATTTCAAGTGATACGCATGACGTCAGAGGCCATTTGTGTACTTTCGTGATTACGTGCTTAAAGAGAATGTCTACTTTATCGTGGCTTATGAGTTGATGACTGGTGTAATGGGTGCCTACGTTAGTAGGGGCGGAGCGCGTCAATACCAGCGTCGTCTCAGGTGTCTTGTCTTCAAGTTGCCGTAACGCGAGCGCCTTGGCGGTGGTGCCAAAGTGCACAACGCAAGCGCACAACTCTCTCACAGTTCCGTAATGTGATGCCCTTATATCTGCCGGTGTAATAGTTCTCTCATTGACCCACCCGTTGGCACAGGCAATCTCCCGAAATTCCCTTCTTGTCCGCACGTGCCAAGTATCCTCATTCGCACTACCTCATCAAAACCGAACAATTTCACCGTTCGGTAAATCTGACCCCGAGAACAGCTTAAAATAGTTACCTCAGAGAATAATACAAATTAATGTAGAGTTAAACAATATTTTCACTTTGTTAGTTGTTAAATTTTACTAATTAAGTAAAAAATAAGAACATATTTCTCGATGATGAATTTTTTGCACAATATTCTCTTAGGTTTCCAAAAAGGATATGATGCAAAGTCGTTTGAATGGCTAGCTTCATCTTTTGATGCAAAACACATGGCGTCCTGTCGATAATAAATTTAGCCGCTGAAACGTCGTGCAATAAATACAGGAAATCAAGACAATATTATGAAAAGAATCATGTTCTGAGTTCATACGCCAGAGACCATATTTTTCTGTACACTCACTATATATATATATATATATATATATATATATATATTGAGATTAGCGAGAAATCACAACCGTCAATATAAGTGGCGGGTCTCGAGCACACTACGGAATCAAAGTAGTGAGACGCCAACAGGGATTTGTGTTTGATTATGATTTCTAATTAAAATGATGACTAGACGCGTAAGAGAATATATAGTATTAATGGCCACGCCCTGTAAATAGATTTATCTCAGTGCTCGAGTAAATGGACTACTGTTGTTTAAATAAAAACCTTTTGTTAGTTTACATTGATAAAATTTTCTGGCAGCGTAATATTATAAGGAATAAGAGATCGAAATTGGAGCTAAGCCGATGTGAATAACGGAGAACTACCGCATCCTACTACAATATATATGTTATTCCTGTAAGTTGAATGTTCTTTTGAGTTTTATTTTAATTGTTTGATGATTTCTAGTCTTGGAGGATAAGATTTATGTAGTATTTAAAAACAGACTGGTAAGCAGTTTAAGTTATTGAGCAATGGAAAAGGAAAGAATTTTACCATGATTTTTTTCCAGGTCATGATGTGAAACATCTAAATAAGAAATAAGGGATTTTCGCCTTTGATAGTGAGCTAAAAGCCAGGGGTACTTTAAGAATTTAAATGTCTATCCAAAAAGGATATGATGCAAAGTCGTTTGAATGGCTATCTTCATCTTTTGATGCAAAACACATGGAGTCCTGTCGATAATAAATTCAGCCGCTGAGACGCCGTGCAACAAATACAGGAAATCAAGACAATATTATGAAAAGAATCATGTTCTGAGTTCATACGCCAGAAACCATAATTTACTGTACAGTGACTGCATCAGCATATTATTTAAAATTATCGTAAATAATTTCGTTTGGTCAATACTTAATCTATTCCTGCTATGGACCATAAAATAAGGTGAATTAACAATCATTAGATCGTTTTTCTTTTGAGAAAGTCTGAAATAGGTAGTAAAAGAATTGAAACTCAGTATATTACATAGATACGTTTAGTTTTTTTTTATAGTAACAGAAGAGTGCCAGTCATTTTTATCATATGTGACTTACACATAGCGATAACCGTGCAACAGTAATACTATACGAGGAATTCCCTACCGCGGTGCTATTCTCGTCAGGAATTCCCCACCCACGAGGCGAAGCGGACAGGGTGAAATGTGACGGAATATGCCACTGACAATGCCACCTCCGTATAGTCCATTGTCTCCGCTACAATTTCACGACCTCCAGTCACACATACTTAAAATGATAGTTTAATTGTGTTTAATCTCGCGTGGAATCAGAAAGGTCATATCTACCGTACCATTTTTTGGTATCTTTCAACGACTTTGTAACTAGATTCAAATCTATGTCAGGCTTATTCCTTTAGGTCGCTAATAACCAAAAGGAATGTTTTTAATATCAAATTAATAATTCTTGCTATGAGCCACCACTTTACATTTCTCAACCAGGTGGAAAATCTGAATATTGTTTTTTTCTTCTGATGTAATTATGCACTGTAAAATTCATAACTGAAAATGTGGCTCTGCATTGATTTACATCGTGACTTAGAGGTTTATATAGTGGATTAAGAAATGATCTTGCATAAAATGAGCTCAACTCACAGACGTGATTGCGCAAGCTGCATGAAGGTGTCTATGGTGTGAACCGAATTGTTGCAAAAACGGTTTGAAAATATCGTGAGGCCCTTAAATATGTAGCGGAACATTTCAGCGTTTGCTGATCGGTTTGAACGTCTTTTGAATTGCTTGACCGCTTTTGACAGGGTGAAAACCTCATCACGATTATTTTAAATTCCATATCATTATCTGGTGTTTAATCAGATTCCTTTCTTCTTGCGGCGACTTCAGGAAGTGTCGAGAAACAAAATTTTAGTGGTTGTTTACAGAAAAGAATCGTCAATTACCTGACCAGTGGAAACCGTAAACTGAAGACTACGAAAACAGTAATAAGAAGAATGTAGCATACCTGTAAATGGCGAAGGAAAGAGAGGAGGTTGACCCAAAAATATACAGAGCTGTGGTTGGCACGAATATTGTTGCACTTATTATTGTAACAAATCTAAGACCAGTTCCGATTAAATATCGAACGTCTTTGTTTATATAAGAAGATTTTCTATTGTCAGGCCAGATGCCTTCAAGCTTACGTCTCGAATAAATAATATTTATAGTAATTAAGTATTATTTATACAACTACCACTTACTTCTAACAGTGTGACGTAATTCATTATGATGAGTTTAATAACGCAGATGACGTCACACCTTTTACAAACTTACCAACTTACATCACGAACAGAAACCTCAATACGTTGGTTTCTTTTGATTTTTTATTAAATATATTAAAAAAATTATTAAGTGCAACTGCTTTCCCTGCTTCAGCTATTATTATTATAATTTTTTTATTAATTCAAGCTACGATTCAAGAGCTTATTGATTTTTATACGATATCAGTTAAATAATAAACATTACTCAAACTTACGTTTTATAAAGAGAATAAGCTCTTGAATCTCGATTATTTGATGAGTAATTGTTGAATCACATTGGCATTGTGCACATGTAGACAGGGAAACGTTACACATTTCCGAGATTAAAGAGATCTATCAGCTGATTTACAAGATTAGAGGTTTGCCCAAGTGGATGCAAGATGAATAGACTAGTGATTTTGATTTTGCACAAACACGCCTCTTGGGCGAATTATTTGAACGTATACGAGGTGCTAAATTCCCGAATTCAAGCCATTTTAATTTTCTCAAACACTAAGTAATGGTTATGTGATAGCACTTGACTTGTAGCAAAAAGGTAATATATTTTTATGCCGTTTGGTATCACGTTACTATACAACAATTTTAGCGGAGTTCGTAAAATTTTACAAAGTAAACTCTAAGTAAAAACTAATAATAAAGAAGACGACCGTATCTGGCAGACAATTGTTTCATACGAAAAACAATTGCAAGGAAAAAATATTAAATGTAACCGAGCGTTTCGACAGCATATATACATAGACAAGAAAGTCGTTGAAAGTAACAAGCACGAACATAAGAAAAGATCTGTACTTATTTACTTTAAATTTCCTCTTCCAGCGGCAGTTGTTTTGAATGTAGTTCCTTACATTGTACAATTGTGATTTAATAAGGCGAGTAGAATTTTCACGGACATAATGTAAAAAAATTCATACCTCAACATTATTCCATTTATATTCCTGGGTAGTCTAGGTTCTTATCAGGCTAAGAGGTCAGAGTTCACGCTTCTTGAACCTAGATTACTCTACGTTGAATTGGTCTCTTTTTCATTTCTTTACAACACGATGCAGCATGAGTGAATGTTTATAGGCTCATGTTTATGGATTAAAATTAAGTCCGAGAAATTATTCTTTTCAAAAGCGCAAGGATTGTTGTAGGTCTGAGTCAAATTAAATTCATAATATGTTTACGACTATATATATATATATATAGAGAGAGAGAGAGAGAGAGAGAGAGAGAGGGAGGGAGGGAGAGAGAGAGAGAAATCACAATCGTTAACAGAAGTGGCGGGTCTCGAACACACTACGGAATCAAAGTAGTGAGACGTCAACATGGTTTTGTGTTTGATTATGATTTCTAATTAAAATGATGACTAGACACGTAAGAGAATATATAGTATTAATGGCCACGCCCTGTAGATAGATTTATCTCAGTGCTCGAGTAAATGGACTACTGTTGTTTAAATAAAAACCTTTTGTTAGTTTACATTGATAAAATTTTCTTCCACCGTAATATGATAAGGAATAAGAGATCAAAATTGGAGCCAAGTCGAGGTGAAGAACTGGGAACTACCGCATCCTACTACAATATATATTCCTCTAAGTTGAATGTTCTTTTGAGTTTTATTTTAATTGTTTGATGATTTCTAGTCTTGGAGGATAAGATTTATGTAGTATTTAAAAACAGACTGATAAGCAGTTTAAGTTATTGAGCAATAGAAAAGGAAAGAATTTTACCATGATTTTCTCCAGGTAATGATGTGAAACATCTAAATAAGAAATAGGGGATTTTCGTCTTTGATAGTGAACTAACAGCCAGGGCTACTTTAAGAATTTAAATATATACCATTTACAGAATTCAAACGTTTTATAACGATTCTAGAACATATTTGGTCACCTTTTGACACAATGAGGGAAAGATCTATCCGTAAAATTCAGTAGATAAATCGTAAAAGCTTCTTAATAATTTTGTTAATATTTAAAATAATCGTTAATCAGTATATTACGAGATACTCATATTTTACTATTAATTCCTACTGATTTACGCATTCCTGTACTAAAATAAATTTATTTTAAGTAATTTTAATATTTCATTTTCACGACAACGAAAATAATCAGGTTTTTATTGTTGCGAAAAAATAGGAATTCTAATCATTAGAAGATGAAACGATCAATTTTATAGCAACATGTTTTGTTTCAATTTCATCTGTTTTTAAATAGGATGTATTATATTTTAGAGGGTCTTGTAAATATTTCGATACGATGTGCTGATATTCTCGTCAATGACGTCATAGCAATTCAACCGTTTCTGTGCATCTGAAAAAAATATATATGACGTTATGAAAAATGGTTTTAAAAATTGCCATTGTTTATAATTACGTCTGCTTACTTTAACTATTATAAATCTAATATTTTGCAAATTGAAGGAAACAGTCTTATAAAGCCAGTAATTACGTTAACTGCTGTTGCAGTTAAATTTAAGGGAAATTAATTTACAATTAACAGTAAGTGTTGAGATTTGCAAAATATCATACACGGGTGTTTCAGTTGAAGTTTACGTAATCAGATTTTACGGGATTCCATAGAATTGATGTCATTTGTAATGCTAAAAGTGAAGGTAGAACGGTCGGAGTGTGGGTTGGAGCAGAACTTTGTAAGCAAAATTAGGGCCGCTGTCAGAACTCTCCAAAAGTGACGAACAGAAGGGGCTGACGTCGCCGAGGCTGCTCATCTTTGAAAGTTTGAAACGCTCCATTGGGAGGGAAAGGTACGGTAACTATCAATGAAAAATACAACGGAAGTAACTTGTAAATTAACTGTTAATTTCAATATGTTTCGTCGGGTATAAATAGAAATATTTGCACCGTAAAAGTGAAATCGTATCACTGCATTTAAACCGAGGAATGTAATAGAAGTAATTTATTTTAGGTAACGCCCAACCCATTTAATGTTAATTGAATTAGGAGAAACAATTTATAGTTCGGACAGTTCTGATATTTTAAAATGGGCAATGGTACTGTAAAAAGGTAATTTTCTCTGATTTTTCAGGCTGTAAATAAAAGTACGATGACTTATTATTTGGAATATAAATTTTATAGGAGAGAAATTTGATTTGGTTAACGATGTTTTAACTCACTGACAACACAAAACAATCAACACGTTTCATTTAATATGCGAAACTTGTGCGTTCTGAACCTAAGGTTGACCATAAATCCATGAACTCCAATTATCGCACAAATCGGTAAATGTAATTATGTTTCCGCAGAAGCGATTATATCTGACCCCATTCAAAATGACTACGTATTGGATTGGTGGTATATTATACACACGATTCTAATCTGTGACATTGACTTCAGCAGCAGTAGACCTGATTAAATAAAATTATTTAACAAACTACCCTTAAAATCAAGACAGAGCTAATTATAAAAATAGTTGGGTCGACGTTTCGATGCGACTTAACACCTTTCTCAAATGTCTCTTACAGGGTATTCTCCTGTTGAAAAAATCATCAGGTTTCCTTTAAGAATCATTTGAGAAAGATGCTTAACTAGCATCGAAACGTGGGCCTATCTTATTCTTCTAAATTATTTTTCTCTGTTTTTTTAAAGTCTGCGTACTCACTAAAGTCTTGTCATTATTTAGCACAGATGTTAATTTTTACAGAGCGAAATGTCATTTTTTAAACACACTTTTGACTTATAGAGACCAGAAAAAAGGAGCTAAAAGATAAGAAACTTAGTAAAAATATTAAGAAAAATTTTATCACTTCTAAAAATGCTACGAATAAAAAATTTACAATTATTATCAAGTATTTCAATAAATTTAATGGATATACAGTATTTATTTTACTTATAATTTTTTAATTATTCGCAGCATAGCTTTCTGTTGCTTACCCTTGCCATCGCGCTAAAAATTCAATGGCTGTCTACCTTGAATATTTTGCCATAAACTATTGGAAATCGGGTATTTTCTTAATGTGCCTCGTTAACAAATGTTTTTTTAAAAACCTTTTTTAACACTTGTTCTATTCATAAAATAAAATTAATCAATTAGCAATTCGTATTTATTTAATTATTTTTATCCGTATAGTATCGTCGTTTATATATGTATATATAATCTAGGGCATTCTTGTAAATAAAGTATTGTTAGCGTCGCCAGTTAGATTAATAATTATTACACAATTATCAAAAGCTAAATCAAATCGCTACTTGGAATTCAAAATATTTATTATACCACGACGTTTCGTCCTCAAATTTCGGACTTCGTCAGTACAAAGGAGGTACAATTAAATTTATTTGGATTAATAACATTTTTTAATTATGTAGTTGTACATGAATCTTATAAAAAGTAGAGATCCAAATGCAGAATTTTTCGTCAAAGACTGCACCTGTAGACAGTAAGATCCCCTTTGTTTTTTTCCTTTCTATCTGACAAAGTTACAAATTCTCAGGACGAAACGTCGTAATTGAACAAAACTTCAGAATTACCTGTAAAAGTAGCCATTTTATTTATATTTTTACAAATGTTTAAAATACAGACACAAAGTAAACGTTTATTAATAATTTTTAATTATTTACAACTCATAAAAGCATATTCATATTAAATAAACTCTAATAAGAGAATTGACCATTATTAATATAGTCTATAAGCATTATATGGAGGAAAAGACAATGAAATGGTTAAAATAATGAGCATTACTCTGTGATGATAAAATAATTTCCTGTATACCTTTAACAATATTAACTTTTGTAGATGTAGAAATTTTTCATTTAAAAACATGCAATAAGACTTAAACGAAAGAATCATTTAAAGAATCTTAATTGAAGGCAGAATTTATTTTTCATTCAATGAACTAACAGTTATCGAATAATTACAAATTCAACCAAGACGTTTCATCATCGCATAAGTTTCATTTTCTCCCACATAATGACTCTAATCAATTACTTTCCCCCTAAACGACCTTTCTAATTCCTCAGGAGGCAAAAAAACCGACAGAAAGAGTTTAATAAGAAAGTTTTAGTTGAAAGTTATGGTCTCCATATTTAATTAGCAGTAGAGTTTTGTCTGAATTCTTTTTGTAGTATGAATTGAAATTTGATTCGATTAACCTTTCATATTCTGCGGTACTCATTGCCCAGTATAGATTCCCAGAATGGGCCCCTAATGGCACGTGCATTGATCGTAATTGTAAGTGATTGGTCAAGTGGGCATTGCGACACAAAAGCTGGAATATATTTCCGATATAAATCGACACCTCCAAGCGCTATGGATTAAAATAAAATAGATTAAGATATATTTAATATCTTAAAAGAGACATATTTTTTCAAGACAACTTTAATATTATCAGTAACAATATACACAAATGGCACAAAAAGTTGCTTAACAAGAATTTGTCTTGTTCTATAAAAGTACATTAATTATCATCGCATTAATTACTCGCTATTTTTAATTGATAACAAATAACGTTATTTACCAATAATAATAATAAAAATTTGACCAATTTCTTATTTTTTAAATTTAAGAAATAATTTGCTTTTGAATAATAATATAATAATGAGGAATAATCCCAGCAATATCGTTTCATACTAATATTTTAATTCACGTCGAAGTGTTTTCCGGTTTCATTGGCGACGTAAAAGATGGTCCATAATCGATTTGCAGCTTGCACTCTCTCCTATTTATTCCGCGGCCAATATTGTCGTGGGACTTCCTGGCGGAAGATGCTCTGTATTTTCAGCACGCAGTTCAATTTATAGCCGGTTTCGGGCAGGGCTTAGTCTTTTGTTCGCCTCTGACGGCTGCACCCACCACGTAATAAAGACAGATGCACTTTCGTTCCCAGCAGTGCCGTTTGTCTCCACCGTCTGACAACGCTGCTTAGACACTTATTACGGGCTGACGTCATGGATTCCTCCAACCCAAACCCGGATACCCGGTCCCGAAGGGTTATTCTGTTAGAATTTTGCAGCCCTCTCAGAATTTTTCAGACCTTTTCCTTCTTTTCTACTCTCCCTACTTGTTGTTCCTCCTTTCCGTGTCGTAAATCTTGCATAAACAATTTTCTTAATTAGTATCGTTTTTATAGACCAATATTAAGCAAGCTGCAGAATAATTTCATTTATATTTTTCAAGTAAATTAATTAACTCCAGTAGTGTAAATAGTAGGCTGACCGAGCAGGATGCAGAATGTGAACTTCCCAACGGAGAGGATTAGGAAAGGCCCTACTCATACATCATTACTCTATCCGACCAGTACAAAACAAGTGAAATAAATAGCCGAAACAAATAATTTTCTAATTTCTAAAATTTGGGGCATTGTATCTGGTCGACCTCCTGTGATCTGGTGGCTTGCGTCGCTGCCTCAAAACCCACAGGTCCCCGGTTCGAATCCTGGCACGGGCTTGGATGGTTGTGCTGTCATGGTCACGAAGACTGGAATTAAGACTGCTGGAATATCGATACGCTGACCAGTGTCACTCCAAATTCGGAATGTGTCAAGTAAGTTGACAGTCCTCAGTCGTCCCGGTCGGCCAAAGCCCTGATTGTGCTCTATATCCAATAACCAAGTATATAAACTGAATTTAAAAATAATTACTTTTAATTTACGTCCGCTTTAACTGACGCTGTTAATGTCCGTGATCAGGACAATTTCCAATCTTTAACTGTCAATTCTTAACTTCCTATCATAACCTCCACGTCCTTAGTCATCAAGCCACCGTCTCCTTAATCTCCAACTCCTCGTCTCCTTCAATGTTCTTAATAATAATAAAATTCGTTTCTGTTGGTTTTTTAAAAATAATTTTCCCCACTTATTTAATTCATCTTTTGTCGGTGGCGGGACTAGATATCGTCTGTTATGTCTGGGAGGAGCCGTTTGCCCCCCTCACAGACGATTTCGAAGAAAAACATAAACTTCCTTCCCAATTTTCAAGATCACCTCTCGAAAGAAAAAAATTAGAATTGCCTGTTAAAGAGAGAACTTTATGGTGATAAATAACTTTACAACAGAAACAAACTGATATTTTTAGAGCTTTGACATCAGCAATGTTCCCAGAATGCGTCAATACATTCTGGGACGCTGTCCAATTGTGTGTAATAAACAACAACAATGGATGCTGCGAATGTGGTTTGTGGTAAACGAATTTTAATTGGCCTTTATGCTTTCGATCTGTTGGCTGAAACAACAATAATAACCCGCAGATGTCAAAGGGAGTTTCAGGCTTGATGTTGGTTAAATGAGTTTCATTTTCGAACGCATTCATTTAAAATTCGTTTATTTCTCAAGAAACTAAAATGTTACCAAAGTGAAATAATAGTAACTACTTTGAAACAAAATTAAATAATCGGATGATATATATATTAAACTGTCTAAATACTCTTGATTATTTCAGTAACTAAGTCAGCCTTGTATCGTTGAATGCTTCTGTTAAAAACTATATATTAAATCTGATTGTACTATTTTTATAGTTATCTCCGGACAGTAATCAACAATAATTCGTCTTATATATATATAGAACAAATAACCATTTTTATCTGAATCTATTCCTTTACTTCGCGATAAAATATATTATTAATAAAGAATTTAAAAAATAATTTCAGTGCATTAAAACTTTTAACAAGATCTGTTTCATAGATTTGGCTGCAGAAAAATATAATTACATGGATACATATTAAAATGAATCCTTAAAATAAGTTTTTGTACATTGATTTACAAATCATTGTCAACTGTATAAAAATTTCGAAACGAATTTGTAGTAACTTCGTAACCATGCAATAAAAGATTAAAACCCTGGCTGATACAAACGTAAAAACCGAAGCATCGTCCAGAGTATTCACATAAGGTTATTTCGTAAAATTATTTGTGTTTCTAGTATGTTGCAATTATTTTAAACTAACTGGTTTCGCGGCGTTGTCTAAGTACTATTTAATATGTATCAAAAAGATCCAACAACCTGCGGCTGAAACACAACTTAAATTGCACGTTAAATGCCGGAAATGATCTCAGAGAATCCTGTAAATACGGAATAGGCAGAGATCTCCATTTATAAGCACTTTAGAAATATTTATAAGTTTTTATAACTCACAGTGAACCCAACTGTGCAATTATATATATATATATATATATATATATATATATACGTGTGTGTGTGTACAACCACCACGGTTACACACATTCAATTTTATTATTATTTTTGGTTGCATAAATATTGAAAATAAATATAACTATGGTTACTTGAAGACATTTATCTATGTTCCTGAATGTTTTCTCTATTTAATATCAAAGTGTGAATACTTAATTATCAGGATATTCATTGGTGGGCTATTTATTCATAAAAATAATGTAAAAAACATTTTTTCATACGCGTGAGTGTAAATTTTAATTAATGTTCCGATCATTTAAATCATTACACTGGTGCTGTATATCCGTCGAAAGTTGTTATAATACTTAAACTTTATTTTTATAATAATTGAAGCCCAAGTAGTGGCATTTCGTTGAATCATTTTTTTTAAATCTCGTCCTCGTGATTTGATCTCAGAGTGGCGCATTATTTTGAAGCTTATTATGGTGAATGTTATATTTCTTATAGTAGTTTTTTTATTCAAAGGAACCCGCTATGGAGCTTTAGACATCACAGAGTTTCTTGGGTGCCGTATTAACCGAGCTGCACGGCTCCCTTCGGAATACGTTACTCGGAAACATTGGTTTTGTCACAACCATTTCTCCTTTCGGCTCTAAGATCTTTACAAGCTTTTCAAAGAAAAGGAAACTTGGGGGCTATTTATAGAGGCTTTATATCCTTCAGGAACAACGGAAAAGGAAGCAGACGTGTGATCGCAGTATTTAGCATAGAAATAAGATTCTATACATAAGACGTTCTCCAAACTTACGCAAGACGTTAATGAAAACAATTTTAATAATGTAATAAAAATTATCATTAAATACTATAAACAATAAATATTCCTAAACGTTTTTGGAATACAACAAAAACCTTGCCGCAGTAATGTGTCAAAAAATCCAAAAACTTTGATGATCAATATTTATAAAATCTTTTTTTAACTAATTTCAATTAACGGATAATTTCTAATATTAATAAGCTTTATCTGAATGATAACTATTTTTATCGAGATATTGTTGGCATCTAATGATATTCAAAGTTCATTTTTGTGGACACGTCACTTATAGTAAAATAATTTAACTGTCTGTCTGAAATGACATACGTAAAATAACTACATTGCAATTCTCCATATTCTATATTTATTACATTCTTATTAGATATTCACATTTTAGAATAATTTACTTCTCTTATTTAACAATTTTCTATTTTCTTTCTTAAGCTTTTTCTTATTTACAAATTACCTATTTGTTTTATTTACTTATTATTATAGTTCTATTTCTCATATTGAGTGTTTGTGTATTGTATTATTTATATAGTTATTTCTTTATTTGTATATTTTGATTCTGTCAGTTTATTATACACACCATTCTTATTTGTTTACTTCTCATTTGTGTACATTTAAATTTATGAATTTAGGTTTTTCCTCTCTACAACTCATACATCTTACATCTGAATCTCAAAAGCCCAAAATGTAGCAGCCATAAAATATTATCGTTGTACAATGAATTTTGTATTAGTCTTAACTTTTTATTTATCGTCTGGACCCGGTCTGTTGTTTCTCGTTCCTCGTTCTTTGTATGGGAAACGGTTACCCTAATTATATGGATTCTGTAGCCTTAATCGTATAATATTGTATCGGTATTCCTCTTCGAATTTAACAATAGCTCTGTAAAATATATTCTCTGGTTTTTGCCAGGGCAAAGGAAACTTGGAGGTTTTTTCTAGACGCACCTTCATCTATTTAAGGAGGTGTATGTACTGGGGTCAAAGTTATTGGGCGTCTGGTAAGAGTTGTCCTCTGATCCCAGTCGGCCAACTGCCTCCTAAAACTGGTGGAGAGACGGAGAAGGGAATCTTGTGACCCAAAATAATACTCATTCCGTCATTCGGAAGGGCGTGAGAATTGTACCCAAAAGCCGAAACTACCAGATGCAAGTTTTCTAGGATTTATTTTTTTCATTTGGTGAATCACCATGTAAGAGCCTTAAATTATAGCACGGGGTCCGTAGTCAATCGTTGGCTACCTCCCACATCCTCTTAAAATCCCTTCCTATTCTATTAAAGGGAGTTGCCTTTTTCAGGAACACCCTCATGTAGTCTGTTACCCCAAACAAGTCCCCTATTCAAATATTTTCCTGTGCCAAGAAGAGCTGCCAGTTTCTGAATCTCACTCATGTAGCATGTTACCCCATAAGGGCAAAATAAACAAATGTCTTTTCTCTTTGGGATAGGTGCTAATTGAAATTACTCAATTCTTATTGTTTTTATTTATTTATTTGACTAATACATAAATGAAACTCTTTACGAAACATAATCAACGACAATACTTAGACTTTTCTTTGAACTAAACCGAGAGTAGAAATATCGCTCGGCGTCCAGTGATCATTAAACAGTGCCCCAAAGTTTGCTCAACTATTTCACCTATTATTATTATTATTAATATTCTCAGAATGTAATGAGTTTATTACAGTACCAATATAATTGAAATACAAAATTGTAATTAGTATGTAACTAATTTATTCAGTGGTCGCCATGTTTATAATAAAAAAAAGGTTATGCGGTAAATTGTGCGAGAATTTGATTGTTCTTGATGTCTTGAAAGTGGAGATATAATTGCTATCGAATCTAAAATCAAGTACATATTTTGGTGGAAAAGTTTTGAAAACAGCAAGTTTTTTTTCAAGATTCTTCATCAAGACTGAATCATGTTAATCACGATTCAAAGAATATACTCAGTAAGGAGGAGTAATCACTTATTTAAATTACAAAGGAGGCACCAAAAAAGAGTTGTTGGAAAGTAATCATTTTAAAATAGGACAATTAATGAATGAAACAACCTACCTGTAGGAGTGTTCGCGGTACTTTCTCTAACGGAAAGAAAATTTAGACTTAATCTAAGTGTAGTGCAATACAGTGAAGTGCTCCGAAATCTCTAACAATATACTAAAGTGAAATAATTTCCAGTGTTTATTTTTTCAGCAGAAACAATATTATTCATTTTTTCAAAATTTATCTCCTAACAATATGATTCCATAGATATTTATTTATGTGTATGTATGATTTATATTGAAGTAATAAAATTGTTAATTATAGGTTAAATATGGAACGACCAAATTATTATTGTTTAAGTTTTATGTATCTGCCACCGGACATCTGCCCATTTGTAGATTAAATAAATACATACACAAGTCATTGTTTTATAATAAAATCCTTGATAAAGACCAAAAACAAAATTAATAAACATAACTGAAGATATTCTTTCTTTTGTTTAATAACTACTCGCGAAAAACCAGAAACTCATTCGCCAACCCTGGGATACAGGATGAATCAGGCTGATTAGCAGGATGATCTTCCTTTTAATTCTATGGGAGCATTTTGTATTTAATGAGAGATACAAAAAAACTAAAAAAAGCGAGTGAGGTTTCAGGTGTAACAGATCAAAAGTGGCCTGAGATAAACGCGCCCCCTCCTCACTCTCCACTTCCAACACCACTAGTGGCAAGCTGCGCCGGAAATTAATAAGCGCCACTGCAGGATCGTCAGGATGTAATGACGCACCTGTGCTTCAGTCCGTCCGTCTGCACGGGAAGCGATTTAGTGCAGTCATTAACCCGAATCTCGGTACGCGACTGCGAAGCACGCAATCGATACGCACTGACCCCCACACTGTGCACACGTCGCATAATTTGCAAATGTAAAACATCTGCCGGCGGCTCTGGGCCAATATGGCACCGGGTCCGGGCTTAGCCAAATTATCATACGGGATTCATTACTTTGTGAGCGCTAATTTGAGCTTGACATTTATTCTGAATTCTCTTTGTAGAGCCACTGAGCCTAATTAAAGCAGTTGTCACGTTGTGTCCCAGGGGGTCGGGGAGGGGGCTGAAGGAGTCGGGGGCGGGGGTGACTCGGAACAGAGGGGATACTAACTAAACATTTGGGCGTCTGTAACGACGGGCAACGCATCGTCCCTGATTTCGGGTCCGAATACGGAGAAATAAGACTCCGTCCAATAAAAGCGGCCGCATTCTGCTCTGTGCTGCCACGTTACGGGGAAATTGAGTTACAGCACTCAGCTTCTGGAGTTAATGGCCTCAGCTAAGTGTGCTTCTTCCTACGTAACAACTTATCTGCAGTGGCGCAAGAATTACAGCAAGTGCTTTGTGTACGTTTCCGAGTACCGCGGCTCGGCGGCTCCGAGAATTATGTTGTAGCAAATTGTGTCGAGTTGCCAATTCGGAGGAGAATGGAAGCAAAAGAAAAAACAGTCAAGGTAGACGGTTTCAAATATGAAATGAGAACGCTAAGAATATCCGCCAACTTGATATCTCGAGATAAAAAAGTTTACTCCAGAGCTTTTACCAACTACTTGACTAGAATAACATATATACTTGACCGCATCTGTAAGAATTCTTAAAAGAAATTTGTAATAAAAATAACAAATAAAATAACTCATTGCATTCGAAAGCATCCTAACTTTAGAAAGAGTATACAGTACTCAATAAACCAATTACATCCACTAGTTTTATCCAAAAATAATTATCTCATATCATACAGTTTATGAAATATATACAGAGTAGCGTTCGACTTGATATAATCATGTTGTTGTTGTGGGTTCATACCTAAGACTGGTCTGATGCAACCCTCATGGTAACCCTTTTCATTTCTGCATAACTAGCACATCCTCCCTAATCTACTTAGCGTATTCCATTCTTGACCTCCCTCTTCTGATTTACCCCATAATTTCCCTCTAATGCTAATTTTACAGGATCCTAATGTCTTAAAATGGGGCCTATCAATCTATCCCTTCCCTTAGTCAACGACCTACATATTGTTCGTTCTTTCCCAATTCTTTTTATAACTTCCTGGTCAGTGATTCTATCCACCCATCTGATTTTCAGCATTTTTAGCAATGATTTCCTAATATACACATATTTTACCCGTAAGTAAATTACTCTTTTTTACGAAAGCCTTCCTTGACTGGGCTATCCTACTGTTTATACCCACTAAACTTCTACCATCTCTAGTTAGTATGCTTCCCAATTAGTAGAATTCCTTAACTTCATTAAAAAAATTCCTTCCCAATCTAATACCCTTTGTTATTCTACTGTTTCTCATCCTACACTCCATTGCCTTGGTTTTACCTCTATTAATAGTCATATTTAACCACGTTCATGCCATTTTCACGGTTTCCAAGTCCAACAAATTGCAACAAGTTATACCAACAAACAAATATAATTGCGATCTTCATATTGCATACATTAAATATTAATTGTACTATTTTATTACATAAAAATACTAGAATATAAGTTGCTAACATTTCCAATCTATTTATTCTTGTTTAAATAATGCTACTTTTCTTATAAATATTAATACCATCAAAAACATTTCTTTTGAATTTGTTTTTCGTGATTTTATAATTTTTTGCAATTTGTAATTACAGATGAATATGGCTGTATCAAATCAGAGGCTTCCGTGTTTATATTCTGTATACTGTATTATGTGAGCCAATTATTTATTGAATAAATAGAGTGGACTGAAATAGGTTTATTTGATTTTAAAACTAAAAGAGGAAATACAATGTAACAATAGCAGTTATTACGCTATCCATACCTAAAATCATAGTTTAAAGAAAGTAGTAATACTGGAAACTAAACTTTTAAAAATCTTAAGAATTATTATAAAAATATTAAATTATTTAGCCACAATATCTGTCAGAATTATATGGAAAATGACAGACGTTTTCTTTTGAAAATATTATCATTACCGAAGTTGAAGGAAACATTGAAACTATTAAACATCGACCATGTAAAATAAATCAAATACAGGATTTAATGTGTGAAGTTCAGTAAGTTAAATAATTTATATTTTGAGTCATACAATTTCAATCACAAACTTACCTTCACCGTGCGACGTTTCCGGTCACAAAATTTATTTTTCTTTTGCGATTATCAGGAGCTTTAAATTTCTTGCACGATATCCCAGCACAGAGACTGAATTTTCTTAAGAGCAGTCTATCAGCTGAAGAACTTCGTTTGGTTTAGTTTATCTGAGTCTTGTTCCTTCGTAATCTTTTCTGTTTACATTGGTTGATATTGTTTCAGGAAGTAATAGACATTTGTATACAGTGATTGTGAAACTATTTCCTTTGCAGGAGACGTCGAACATAGGAAAATCTTAGACGACTTAACTACTACTTACTTTGACACCACTTCCTATTTTGATAAAGCCTCTAATTAATAAATATGGAGCTGCACGGACGTTATATCACTGATTTCCTACTGCTGAATTATAACAGCACTCAAAGCACACACTCAATTATGAAAAATTCTGGTCACTTCTCACAGTAAACTAAAACGTCTCAGTTTTAAGCAATAACTTTAAGGTAATTCGTGGAAATTACAGTATTTTAAGGCATAGTTAACAAAGTAACGGAATATCGTAGGTTTTACTACGCTGATGAGCCCCGGGCCGATTAGCGTTTGACATGCAAGAACACGGGAAGAAAATAAGAAACCTAGATGAGAGTATATTCTAAGAGTCCAAAACAGGCATTTACTTTTTTCGTATAAAAAACTTTTATCATGAAAATTATCAGTTTGTATAATAAATGATCCAGTATATACACTATTTAAATAATGAATGCATAATGGAGACATGGAGGTAGGTTAATTCATTCAGTAACCTACTTTAGTAGATGGGTTAGGTTCTTTTTTGAGCACAGAAGAGGCATACGACGTGACAGGCAGTGAACTGATTATTGGAGGATATATGAGAATGTGTTCTGCGGGCATGATGCCAAGGGGTGAGTTAGGGTGTGCCTGAATGATCAGGGTCGTATGAGGTCAATTGAGAGTTTTCTTTTGAGCCGACGGAAGCGTGGAGATGGAGGAGGATTGTCATGGAAGTGCTGGATCGTGGGGTTATGGATTTGGAGGTTACGGAGTTTACTTTGGGAAGTTTGATGTTATGGTGGATGACGGAATTTCTAAGGTACCAGGGAGAGTCTTTAATGGTGCGTAGGGTTATGTTTTGTTTTGTTTGAATTTTGACTGAATAGTTTTTGGCTGTTGTTCCTCATATGGACGAGGCACAGGACCAGGTGGGCTGTATTATTGAGAGGTATAGGAAGCATTCTGTGCACTTGATAAAGATGAATGAGTCATTCCTCGAAACGTCGATTTTAAATTCTATTATGACCCGGGTTGTAAACCAAAATCTCTTCATTCAAAGTTACTGAAGCTGATCAAATTTAAAACAACGAGGACTTACGTATTCCGAACAAAGTAATATAACGGGAATAAAACTTTTATTAACTTCTCCAACTGAGTAGTAGAATCCATAATTTTTATAAAATGAGGATCTTTCTCTAGCGTAGTTTCCAGATATCGTTTAACTTGAACTCAATTTCACTCAGACCCGTTTCAAGATGACGGTAACTCACTGAGTACCTCCGTCGAACTGCCGAGTTGACTGGTTCAGCGCCCGTCGTTTTTAAGAGATAATGTCATTAGTCGATATAAACTAAAATATAAATTTATTGTGTGACAAATAAAGGTGTAAAAATATACTTAAATGAATATGTGGGTTTATGTTAGTTTAAAAAATGAATATTATAAATAAGTTGAATGAGAAGACATAAATTTACATTTTTTACAATATTCATTAATTTAATCAAATTAAATTCCTTAAGTGGAGAGGGCACGACCCTCTCCAATTAAAAGTATTTAGCTTAAGACTAAGAACCATTCACCTCCCCCCCTGCCCACTCCATCAATGTTTGAGGAAATAACTAGGTCACGTTGCACGCAAGTGTCACGAAGTCTAAACGATTTTGGAAAACTCAGACCGGCACCAAACTGTCTAGGTTTTAATACCTCTGTCTGCAACTTTCTTCAATTTCTCTCAAGCTAACCACCTTTGATTTTGTACCGAAAAATTCTATATATATATATGTCCAATAATCTGTCAATTATGATAATTATTCAATCTTATGTACTCAAAAACCCATCAATTCCTTTGTGGAAAACATTTCTCCAATTAATTTTTAAAAGCACCAAATTATTTACTGCAAGGTGGTTCCATACAGACTACATTTCATAAAAAAGTGCTTCTGATACTACAGCATTCCTGTTACAGACTACCAAGTACTTCTCTTTGGTCATAATCTTCCTCTTCCTCAGCCCAATTTTATTTTGACGCCCAATTTCCTATAAATTTAAATTAATGGGTTGTGAAAATTTAATCGTCAGTTTTCCAGGTATTACAGTTCCTGAACTGCCTTTTATATTTTCCTCGAAATTTTACATCATCATTATCAACGGTCATATTAATGATCTCTAAAGCAGGCTAAATTCTATTCATCCTCAATTCAAAAAATTTTTAACGTTTCCCCAACCACTCAACTTTTTAGGCGCATATTCATGTGCATGATAAAAATTCGTTGAGTAAGTAAAAAAAAATTAGGAGGAAAGGAACTGAGAAACTATTACGTCCGGAGCTCATATCGGATCTGCAGAGTGAACTGTGAGCTTAAAGTGAAAAGAACGCCGAGAGTTCCGAGAACTGCCTCTGGAGGTGGATGTAAAAGTTAAGTAGATACACATCCACACTAATGAGGTTCTTAGAAGAGTGAGCGAAAATTAGTCAATATTAAACTTAGAAGTACTACAGAAAACGAACTAGATAAATATAGATTCTGAAGAACTTAACCTTTTTACTTAAAAAATACCTTATTATTATACAAATGTACACATGTTTTTTTTTAATGACGACCATAAATATAAGGGTTGGAAAATATAAAGTATATTTACCCGATGAAATAAAAACTATTTAATTTCATTCATTCTATAAGTCTTCCAGTCTGTATATTCAATATTTATGTGGAATCAAGAAAATAAGAAATATAAATTACCTCAAAGAAAAACACAAATAAGATCATTCAAGAAATATTTAAAATACATAAACAAGGAAATACTAAACTTATAATATGTAATTGAGGAAATATATAATTAGATAAAATAGTAATCAATTAACAGACGTAATTAATGATAAAATATAGGCTTTATTCTGTGGTTAAAATAATAAGTAAGATTAATTTATCTTTAAAAGATGTTGTACAGAATCTGTCGAAAAAATTGTTTCATATTCAGATTATTTTAAGGAATATTTACAGATTATAACAACAATAATATTTTTCTATCATATTTCAGATACGTTGTATTTATTTTTTCACTTAATTATATCTGTTAATTGATTATTCTTTGTATAATGAGCCTTCATCTAATTTTATAATTTGAGAGAATATATTCAAAGTGAAAATTAAGCCTGTTTTATTCACCCATTACCTCTGATTAATTTAATAACATCGAAATTATTACACAGCTATTTATGGAAATTGTTTTATATAAATTTTATTCAGATGGATTGTAGACGTTGTTGGTTGTCTTCATTGCTCTACCTTCCACCTCCCTACTTTTCAATTCCCCTCCTATGCTATTAAAGGGGAGATGCCTGTTTCAGAATCACCTTCATGTAGCCTGTCCCCCCACCCACCACCATCACCACCAAAAATGCAGAATATAATAACTGCTGTAATTTGACTGATTTTTAACACACTATTTTTAATTATTGATCCAGATCTCTCATTAATTTGAAAACATTAACTCTGTTATTTGTTTTTAATTTAGAGGGAAGTATATAGATTTTTAATTTCGTTAGCACAAAAAGGCTTGTACAATTGAAATTTATTTTCGTGTTTCATCTCTTCCGCCATTTTACATTTGTTATCTTGCATATAGCAACGAGAAAAACTTTCCTCAGCCTCCTAATATCAAATGTTTTATTCATAAATTAAGAGGCAATTAGGAAATATTCTTCTGCTTTGCTGTGTTCTCGCGAGGCGCTTTTTTAATTGTTGAGAACTTGGGAGAAATGGAAATGAAGCCATAAAATCCAAGAGATGCAGCAAAAATAATTGCATTCGCACTGTATTAACGAACTGTGTCGTGAGAAAAGTTTCTCCTTCGCGTGCGTAAGCTCTTAACAGAAATCAACTAAGAGGCTCCTTCATTTATCTAGCGAGAAATTCGTTACATTTCGTTGAACTAATTATCTGTTTCATTGAAAACAATTAACTTATGTACACTTCCCTGGTTACAGGATTATCGAAGAAAAACTTGTAAATATAATTCTGAATATGATATTGGTATTACGCACTTCATCCAAAATTACAATATGCGTGATAAATTTTTATGCCACTTTCATTTAATTATCAGCCTAATTAGTTGTTTAAGACATCTCACTAATTATTTTTAAATCAAATTATTTCATGTAACTGGAATCTGGAAAACCTTTTCTTAAGTAGACACAGATTTAAATTGAATATATATGTTTCAAATGTTCATACCTCATTGGGAATAAATTAAAAAATAAAGTTATAAATAAAGAAACTACTGAGAATTTATAAACTTGTAAAAGTAATTATGTCAAAATAAAAGCCGTACTGTGTTTACAATCCATAATTATAATATAAATAACTGCAAATGGCGATGTCGCTTTCATTTTTATTTATTAATTTCAAAAATATCTACGTAGTCCCAATTGTCTGGTTTACTATTAAGCATAGTTTAGAACATCGTAGCTCAAAAATGTTTTGTTGGGTTTTTGTTTTATTAGTCATTATTCTCTACTTTTACGGCATGAAGTATGGTAAATATCGATTAATGAAAGTAAATGTACTATCGTGACGCTTTGCAGTTCGTGTTTAAAAAAATCAAAAACATTTGGAATTAGTGCTTTATTGCTTCCCTCAAGGGTCTATGCTAGTCCCACTACTGTTCTTCAAACTCTAAATGATAATATTATTTACTACGCAGATGGCACATCAATATTCTTCAATAGCAATAATTAAAACTTTCGCCACGAATAAGGCACTACATCTTTTGATAATGTTATAAAGTACTTAGAAGGGTATAGTCTGAAAAAAAAAGTTATTTCAAGACAGTGAGATAAGAAGTGAAAACATAAAACAAATTAACCTCAGGAAAGCTCTGCTAAATTGCTACTTACTTCTTGACATGCACCTTGATGACAGCTTCGCCTTTAATAGTCCCGTTGAAACGGCTTGAGGTAAGCCAATTTTCTATGTAGAAACGTGGCATGTAATTATTTTATACGTATTTATTTACTCGTTTAATTATAAAATAATAAGAATTGATTCCTTAAAAAAGTATAATACAGAAACATCACTGAATATAGAAAAATCCAACTTCCATCAACACTATAGATACCAAGCGCCCTTGTCTGTTATTGTTGAATTTTTTTTATGTCTTGAATACCTTATAATACTCTACTTTTATCATATACTAGGTAGGTGCCCGGCGGTTATGATGAGTTATGATACATTTTGTTTCTTACAAACATCATCGTCGTCACCCTGTAAAAATACACGCATACTAAGTAAGGGCATTATGTATCCTGTAGTGAGTTCTGTATGTCATTAAGTCGCGGGAAAAATCTTAAAAATAATTTACCCCAAAAAGTGTTTATCTGACGGAAATATCGGCCGATTTAATATATTAAATAATTTCCGCTCCCTCCGAAGCCAACACCAACGGTTCTGATTTCAGAGTTGCAAAGAACGTGTGAAAAATTTGATAGAAATTTCTCCTCGCGTTTTATTTTTATGTGGAACATACACACAAACACAGGTACGAAAATTGAGCTTTTTATAGACATAAACAAAGAATTTCATTTATAAGAATAAGGTATGTATGCACAAAATAACTTGCTTATCTAATGAGCGTTGTATTAAAGTAACCATATATATTAGTACTTATATCACAAACAAAAATATTCCTCTCTCGAATGCGGTATACACCCTGTATCATATAAATTCAACGTGTTGAGCAGCTCACAGCCATTGGCACTCCTGAATAGGAAAAAAGATAAAACCCAGAGGACTTCTGGTAAGTCCCATCAGGGTTTTTGTCTTTCCCCCTCTTCCCTTTCCTTAATGCCAAGGTTTTTAAATTAAGTCTCCCGCAGTCAGAGACGACCTTAAATAGTTTGTGGGGTGCATGCTTGGGGGTCACAGACTTTCTCCATACGGCAAGAGTTGTTCTCTGTATCAGTCGGCCAGCTGCCCCTCAAATCTGTTTGAGTCGGGTTTGTTGAGTTTCCACAAAAATCCAGCTTGACGTATCAGAAGTAACAAATGCCCGACCTACTTGATGCAGGTTTTCACCTTTAGGTGAATCATCGAGTAGGATCCTTAAACTAGCGCCCGGGAGCCCTTGACTTGCATTTTGTACCTTCCACGTGCCCCGTTTTAAACTCCCACTATTTTTCATCAATTTAAATAATTTCATTTTGTTATGGAATCTAAATAATTTTATTTCGTTTATGATAATCCTCAATATTTTCTTAAAAAACTTGTAATTAATTTCTTCTGGGAAGTCAAAATGTGTAATAACTGGAATATGTTTCGTAGTGGAATTGTATTCAGGTAAAGCATTGCACTTAACTGTAATGTATCCTCAATTTATCTTCTTTAATATGCACCTCTCCGAGCGCGGTTCGTGAAGTGGCTGTTTCAGCTAGTATGAAGCTCGGGAAAGGCGAAATAGCTCGTCCTGAATGATAGTGGCGAAATAGGAAACCACACCGGAGACGTAAAACGCACTTCCCATGTTGCATCCGAAAAGTTTCAGCCGACTCTCGAGATGCATTTCCCTTTCATTCGTTGAGCCTTACTTATCAACATTTACATCATTTCCCTTAATGTGTATGTAACACTTAAAAATGATATTCATATGAAACTTAATTAATAATAAGCTACTAACACGATGAATCCCCTTAAAATTATGCAGATTATACGTCTTTTACAGGAAGGAACATCTGTTATTTAACAATGTTGTTCCTTTAAAATTTATTACCAAGAATATGATAGGTGATTGAGTGTTAATGTCCTATTAGAGAAAGAACTTAAGATAATACGAGGTATCAGAATTATTGTATTGTTTGAGAGCGTAAAAATTGATAAACGTGAGCATATTATACACATTCATTTTTTATAGTTAATTATCGTGTAGAATAGTATTATTCATACAATTTTCGTTTAGTAAAACGACTCTTTTTTTTCAACTATCGCGTCAGACAAAATTGTTTTACGATCTGCAGTCTCTTTTCTACACGTTGGTAGTGTTAATATTTTTTTCGCACGACTTGTCGCCCCCAAGGGACCATTTCACAACTTAAACGTTCGGACTTTTAAAAAACTAGATCGTCACTCTCCGTTTATTTCCCATCTAAAGTTAATTTTATCCGTTTCGGTGGCGCGAAGGTTATCGCTCCTGTCTTTATTTTGCAGTAAATTCCGCGTAACGCAGCCATTTAGTCGGCTGCTGAATGGCGGGGGCTTGACTTGAATGGAGGCCGCTGCAATAGAGGTGTAGCACAGGTGGTGGCACCCTTTTGATTAATTATATAATCGGATTACATAAACGGTGGCCTTTGTCGCAGACGTTCTAACTTTGGCTAAATTCTGGCGCCTTCGCAATCCAGTGCCTGGTAATTACGGGTCGTTAAGTGCGTTGTGCGAGATAATGATAGATCAAAGTGCGGTAATTAAGCGCTCTTAGTATGTGCATTTCCTTAACGTGCATTGAGTTTAAGGGGCGAAGCCCACGCCCTTTTAACACTATGAACGTTTTTAAATAAACCTTTCAGCTGCTCCATTACTTTATAAATGCCCGAAGGCAATTTTCTGTATCTAAATAGTATTTTTGTGGGCGTTTGTCACGAATTAAGGTTTACATCACTGTGAAGAACTGAGAAAACCTGAAAGATAAAAATTGTTTTGCTTACTACCCCAAAATTGCATTTAACGATGTCGTGCCCGTTTGAAGTTTTCACATTAGTTGAAAATTACTTCAGTGACTCTGAATATAAAAACCAGCTAAAATATTGTCTGGAATCATTTCACATAATGGTAAAAGTTGTGTGAAAGTCTATAATTTTACTACTGGGTAGAACTGAACAAGAACGGTTGAATGAATGACGCGCAACGTTGTGGCGACCAATTGAAGTTGTATATTTTATTACGCTTTCATTTAAGCTACTATATTACGCTTAAGACATATGTCTATCAATAAATTATAATAAATTACTTGAATATTTTCTTCCAGACACAGGAATTGAATATTCATTTAAGATAATTGAATATAAATTAAAGAGTTTATAGAATTAAATTATATGATGGGATTTTGTAGCTAATAATTAAATACAGCGTTTCTTTCCACAAATAATTTCAATATTAGAACCTTCATTTTCATAATTGTAAGACGTATATTTACAACACTGATAGTTACCAGGAGTTGAAGTTATCGAAGAAATGGCATAATACAAAACAATGAATAGTGATTTGATTTGATTCTTTGGCCGAAGTGACTCTTCAGACGAGTTAACCAGCAAAACACATTACAACTCCTTCGATTGAAACCAGAATTGACGACATTATGAAGTAATTTTTATTTTTCCATAATTTTACAAAAATTGTTAAACAATAAGTGTTCCGTTCCGCCCCGATTTCCCCTAGTCTATTGAAGCTCTTATAAAGACTGCGAGACTCAACTTAGAGGATCAGAACGGAAAAATGTCAACCATGCGCCTGGGTATCAAGGTAGATTAAACCTTTAAATGTCATCAGTGTGTAGTGTCCTGACAAGGTGGTTGGCGAGTAGAACGTGCAAATTGAATAACGTGCACTACAAGAAAGCAGCGCCTATGAACCACGGGTGGACACAACCATAAATGTCATAAATTCCCAATCTTGGGATGTAGAAGAGATGAGATGTTTCGATAAACTGACGGTACTTTTCTTTTAATTGTAATGAAAAAGAGCCTTGTTTTTAGTGAATATATAAAATAGTTTTTTGTCTTATTTCTATTGCCCTACTACTATAAACTGATACCTATCAAGTTTATTATTCTATATATTCATTTATCAGATAATTTTTGTTGGTTAACAATTGTCTAATTACTTACTATTTCAGTTAATATCACTTTATAAATTCTTCAGTTAAATTTCGACTTTTATTGGGACTTCTGATAGAACAAAGAGAAATATGACATTCTTCAAACATTGGGATTCCAACAAATAAATACCTTGACTGCTTCTTCTGCACGCCAAGATATCGAAATTCTATACAGATACAACTCAAGCAACAACAATGTTATGAGCAGCCATCTTCGTCGCAACAGTTCTCTTCTTTCGGCTATGAATGATAAATTCATAATGCCTGCTTAATTGGAAGAAAATAAAGTCGATTGTTTCGCGAGTGATGTCTTTTATGTTTCCTATCGACCGTAGTCAGGAATTTTATAACGATGCCCTTCGGAGGAGCTTGGATCCCCCTTTCGTAGATTCATTAGCAAAGGCTTTGGGTTCGGCTACTCTGTCCAATTAAGAGGCACCCGCCCAAACCACGTTGTCGAATTCTGGTCGATGTTCTATCGCAGGGCATCCAATTAGCAACGACGTTTAAATATACCTTAATTCTATGTCCGTGATGATGAGGGATACACTTTTCTTGATTCTTGGATTCTTATTTATATTAACCCATAGTATCACAAAATTTGAGATTGTTCGCAATATGATGTGTCTTTGTGTGTCCCTTAGTTCACTATTCTAGCTACATGTACAGTACAACTAATTCATCTCAAGAACCCCAATGGCTTTTAGATGAGCACCTATGTAAATTATAAATAAACCTTTCTGGCATTAAATATTTCGAAAAATCTTATGTATAATTTTATTTAACTCGGTTTGTACTAAGATAGTGTTTAATTCAAAAATATGTATTTTGAAAAATTTACTGCTGCATCATAAACAACATCATGTCGCTGTTACATGTATTTACTTAACGAATGGAGGTTGTCATTTTTTATTTAGTTAGAATATTATAACTTGGAAAAAAAATTAAATTCTGTTAAAAATGATTAAAAATAATTTTAGTTGATGCAGAACTCCTGGCGAGGCTGCTATGATTATAACAATATAGGCTCAGTTGTGTGTGAGAAACCATTCCCAGTGGGAATGTAACCTGCGGCAAACCACTGGATGTCCTGCGGGAATGGAGCGTTGGCACAGGACTTGGGATAATGCCAGCCAGAGTCGGGACATGAGACTAAATTGAGATTGATGTACGGGAAAGAGACGCCTAGGCGACTCTTTTTTTTTACATTCCGCACATTATGGAATCAGCCCAATCCGCAGGTAAAATCGTTCCTTCAAAATTCAGAAAAATATAGTATTTAATATCGTACTGTTTGAAAATTTAAAATCAGCATTATAAAACCAGATAAGACTAAATAAACGTTGTAATACTATTATAATCATTATTCTGTCTGTCTGAAGGAACGCTTTCATATTGACTTTCGTTCACTTAAATACGACGATGATACAATTTAGCATCAGAGAGTTGGAGAATTAATAGTTCAGTGATCTAGTGCGTTAGCGTCCTGTAGAGAAATTAGATACAGTTTTAGTTAGGAGAGTAATCAATTCAAACCAAACAAATTTGCAAGACGGAAATTTAGTGAAGTAGAACTTAAAAATGTAGTAATGAGTTATAATGTCAGAGTCTTATAATGATGAAACTAATATTTATCCTTGCGCCATCCAATTGAATTACAGGAAAAGAGAGTCAAGCAACCTCCCCCCCACCAACCAATTATCCTCCTCATTAATTCCAGTAATTGCCGGTTAACTCGTCTGAAGAGTCACTTCGGCCAAAGAATCAAATCAAATCACTATTCGTTGTTTTGTATTATGACATTTCTTCGATAACTTCAACTCCTGGTAACTATCAGTGTTGTAAATATACGTCTTACAATTATGAAGATGATGGTTCTAATATTGAAATTATTTGTGGAAAGAAACGCTGTATTTAATTATTAGCTACAAAATCCCATCATATAATTTAATTCTATAAACTCTTTAATTTATATTCAATTATCTTAAATGAATATTCAATTCCTGTGTCTGGAAGAAAATATTCAAGTAATTTATTATAATTTATAGATAGACATATGTTTTAAGTGTAATATAGTAGCTTAAATGAAAGCGTAATAAAATTAAAATTTCAAACACGGTGCGTAATGTTATTTTTCTTTCAGAAGATTACCTTTGATTGAATTTTCTGGCTTTAAAGTTTACAATAAATAAAAAGACAGCCAATACGTCAGCATATAAGTTTATCACTATATATTCGAAAACGACGTTTTTAATATATAAATAAAAAAGTGTAACATAAAACGCATATTTAATTTCTTGTGATCTTGTGTTTTTAGTACGCCTGAGGATGCCTCAAAAATGAGACGAAATGTCGTTTTTGAATAAATAATGATAAATTTATATGCTGACTTATTGGCCGTCCTTTTATTTATTGGATCGAATTTATTCCTATTTGCTTTCTGCAACCATAATCTAATTATAAATTATTTCATAATATCTTCTACTGTAATTTAGATGCAAATATATCCATAAACGGTCTATGTGGAAAGCTGCCAGCTACTTCACACGCATCTAATTTTCACAATAAATTACCTGTTTTTAAATTTACTTCCAATCAAAATTAATCTTCATACCAATCATTATTTAATAAATTTGCTTCTTATCAATTAGTAATGTTAATATTTCTCAGTATCTGAGCCAATTATGGGTGAGTTGCGTTCCTTAACTAGCGTGACGTGATCAATTACTTGCACCCTTAACCTCTGGAGTTTTCATAATTTAATTATGAGAGTGAGAAAACCTTCTTCACCGTCACATTTAATTCCAAGCTATCTAAATTAAATTTCTACGGTTAAGTACGAGAAACAAAATCAATTCCTTTGCGTGAATACTTTCTCCAACTATAATATTTATTTCAAAGTATAGCTTTCACGATGGAAGAACAGTTTCTGTTTCATACTCAAAGTACGTATGTTTATTAATAATTCAATGAAATTTTACAATTTTGAAGGACACGAGCCGTTAGTTCGGCGACCAACCAGCGAGCTTCATTCCACTCCCCGCCTCTTCTTATTTCTATAATAAATTCCTTCCACATGACGTTAATCTGCACGACATATCGAAATGTCATACCTTGCAAATAATTCAAGAGACAGGAACCATACAAACGATAAAAGCGCGCGGATTAACATTTAACTTTGAACTAATTTTGAATAATTCAGTGTATCCAAAACTGGCGTCGTGTTAGTCTCTTTATTTTAGACCTGAAACCATTAACACTGTATAGGTGTAAAGTGTGAGTTGCGCAGTAGAAGAATAGGTGAATTTGGAAGGAAGTATTGTTGGCCGGGGAGCAACAGCCGTTGGCAAGTGGATACTAGTATTTTATTTTAATATTCATTATCTTCATATTTTTACCACACCCGGAATTAATCATCTCGTAACGTTTACAGCTGAGTTTTTTTTATCTCGAACTGCTCATAATATGTTTACTTTGCTTCAAAGTATTCAAGATGACTTGCCAAGTGATCCCAAAAAGGTTTGAATAGCCATGAGGTCAGGCCTAACAGTACTTTGAGTAGACAGCTGCATGTGGTATTTTGACACGACTTGCTATTTCTCTTCAAGTATACGTGTCTCTCAACTCTGAATCATCACGTCAAGTTCATATTTCTTGTTTTCCGGTATACACATTGAAACCGTCAACTTGGTTTTCTATATGATTACCGGTTAACTAATGTTGTATATGGTATCGTAGGTCAGGAGTGTCTTGGAACACCTGGAGCGAACACAAATTTGGAAAGCTTGTCGCGTAATGCCCGCTTCCATTATACCGTAAGGGACGCTATTGTACTCATTGATTTCGGCGGAGATGCGGCAATATCTGATAATTAACTGTCCGAAGTACTTTGCGGAGACGAGCGAGGTCTCGGGCACGTAGCGTCTAACGCTGTATGCGGTCCCCGCAGAATATCCTAATTAACGTCGTGGTTTATGTGTGCACATATTAGCTGTGGTCCCCAGGGCTTGTAATCCCCGAGTAACACAGCGGGATTATGATGTCGCAGCACTTGATCCTGTAGACAAAGACCTTGGAACTCCCCAAGGGAGAGCAGACCGTTCGCCTCTTTTATTACAGTAAAGGAAGGGTGTGCTCGTCTTTTTCCGAGAAATCGTTCGCCTGAGTTGTTAACAAGTTGATCGTAGCGCGCGCTCTAATTATGATCGAGGACAGAGCGAGGAGGACCTTTAATTGGACTAGTTCCCTGAAGTTGCGACATGCACGCCTCAAAGAAACACGTACTGTCTCAAAAGGTTTCGGCAGAGCAACTCGCTAAGAAATAATGGGATATGACCCGAAATGTCCTCAAGTCTTATACTTGATATTTCGTGTATTAAACAAATCAATTTGGCATCATCACATAACAGGCTGATGAAATCTACGCTTCGACATCAAGATAGGAACTTTTCGATTATAATCACTTCATTTAATTTCATAGCATACTGGCCGAGCTTCATTTGGAAGCATTTATTCTAATCGTTAATAATAAATCCCACTTACTTCAATATTTATGCTAACTGCCCACCTTGTAAACAAATCAACTTTTTCTTGGCAGAATAACAGATGTATTCATTTAACTTTCAGTCCAAACTATTTAAATGAATGCAACGCGTGTTACATTAGAAGAGTATGATATTATTTTAATTAAATTATCTCAATGCTAAACTTTTTAATGAGTTCTGTTCTATATGGAGTGAAATAAAAATATATTTCAATAACCTACAGAAATGTTCCATTTACAAAGAACCACGTTGCTATTGTAACATGGAGAGGTAGTGTACAAATTTCCAGAGGGTTGAATATTGTAACAAAGACGAACACCACGAGCTGTTGGTAACTCTCGATGGTAATCTAACATTCGATTTAAAGCAGTTCGTCGGCTTCTGTTTGGCATCTAGTGCTGGAAGATCCATTGTTATTACCTTATTGTAATTGCTGCGTTGCCTTGCTGCCGTTACGTTGTATTTCTAGACAATCGCTTGTAACATAATGCTCTTATTACATACAATTCAGCCATCTATTTGCAGTACAAAATTTGTTGCTGGCAGAATGCTTGGATCGGGTAACTTTGTCTCATATAATTTGTTGTATTTGAACAAAGCCGCGCTTTGAGGTGATTTGTACTTAATATTTATACAGTAATGTCACTATAACATCATCATACTTCCGGGAGTTTTGATAAGAAACTGGCTTATAGTTTTCGCGAGAAAGAGATTTGAGGACTGAAAGATTAGGAGAGGTTGAGTCTTGAGTTTCTTGCCTGCCCTCACGTGGTCAGAAAGACATTAAAAAATTATCCATAGATGAAGATGGGTCACAAGACTCTGGCACGTAATCCAAAGAAGAGGAACATGTGGAGATGGAGAGGAGTTGTCGTTTTGAGGTGAATGAGAAAAAACCCGCAAGCACAATAAATTTCGAAATAGCAGTCTGTACTGGAGATGTATTTTATGTGATTCTGAGAGTGAAAAACATAAAGCTGGGCCTAATGCCGTAACGGGATCAGTTTTATCATGAAGTCATCTTGTATCTGGGCCATCTTTACCGAGAAGCTTGGAGACGACTCGAAAATGGTAAACATATTTACAAATCATAAACACTGCAAATTTTGGACATGACTTGACATTCCCTCCTTCAGGCACTAATCCAATATTCGTTAATTATTATTCTAATTGTGCAACTAAAAAATAAGGCATTTATTAAACTGATTTTTTTTATAAATATATGTGTAATAACAAACCCATATCACTTATAACTCACGGTACTCCAAATTAAATGGTATCAGTTAAAAATAATAACAAAAATCAAATATGAATAAAATCAACAATATTACATTTAAGTACACTAAATTACTTCCATTGTTTACATACGCTTTCACTTTCAAAAATCTATTTAAGACCTAAATTGATCAGTACAGATACATGTAACTTGCATTTTGTTTTTGTTTAAATCTCCCTTTCATTTCTGCAAAACGTATTTCTGGTTTCTTCTATGTTCTAACGAGCTGGGTTATAACGAGTACTCCTTTATAACAAACAAATATCTTGACCTTTGGATACTTCCTCGAGGGGAAGAATAAAATATGAAACAATCTCTGTACCATGGCTGATTAATTGCGGGCCGTAAACCAAAATGACATAGAAACAATTAACGTTTAATGCTCTATCACGGAATTTTACCCAGTCGCTTTTCGCCCTGCCCTTCAAAAGACGAAGACTGATAAATTTTTTTCATATAAAATTCTATGTTAAAATAATCATTAAAGTTTAAGTATCTAGGGATCAGTAAAAAAGTTGAAATAGTAGAGAAATCGATCAAGGCTTTTAAAGTGGTTTATCATCAGCATCAAAAGTCTCGACATTTCGTCCATCGTAAATAACATAAAAAGTGTACAGAATATTGTTATTTGTCAATTGTGGAGTTTAGACAGTAAATTAATTGAGTGATAATACAACGTATTTTGATTCTTTTGTGTAATATCAGATACTAAAAGCAAAAGCTCCATTTATTAAAAGAAAAATCGGACGGTCCCGTCACTTGTCGAAGCAGAATGTGTCTTTCTTTTGAATGCCTAATTCAGTATAATATACTTATAATAAATCAATGGTACACAATTATTGGACTATGTGATAACGCACATCTCTGATGGTTTTCAAATAGAAGCCGTTATAACGGTCAGTAAATGATAGTAAAGAAGTTAATAAACATTTCCACATCATCTCATGTCGGACAGCAATCACTGCAGCACAGCTGCGTACCCAACAAAGTGATTTGATTTGATTGCACAAGGAAGAGCTTCAAGCACAGATTGACTCAGAAAATGGTAGCAATAAAAATTTTTTGGGTATCATGGCTGACTCTCTCTTAAAACTACTTCCTTGACTCTGTCTAACTTGTGTTTTGTTTTCATCATTCCTTGCGTCGAATTTAGTTTTCTCTTCTTCTCCACTTATGATTATGACCTTAAATATGTTTCTGACCTATCTAATTGTAAGAGAAGTGTCTGTACGAATATGGGATACTTAGAAATAATATTGTTTCATAACAAATCTGTTCATGGCCAGATTTTAATTCAAGATTCTGCACGGTATTATAAAAATTAATAGCTACGCATTTCATTCACGCAGTCGCCCTCCCAAAAAATCTTCGTATTGCTTAAATTTCCCGGTTATTCCCGCAATGATGATCTTGTAATATATTATGCTTAATTTTGAGTTTCTGAAACTTTAATAAAACCATTGTTCGCAAAATTTGAAATACCTATCCATTTAGTTTCTTTAATAATATAAACCAAAGCAACGTAACAGTTATCACACGTTTCATAACTTGCACATGGCAACATATTCGCACAATCCGAGCCTCTGATGATCTGTTGCGAAAGTGTATTTACAGAACACAAAGTACGCTTTTGTTCGTCCTGGAAATGTGTAACACATATATGGAAGGGCAAACTTTAATCCTACTCTATTCCATAAGGCGGATTATGCTTATTTCAAACAGACAGTGGGCTCAGGAGATACGTGTATAATTTGATAAGCGTTCGTCTACAATATCTCAAAAGTAACGCTCAATACACGTATGGTAAAACAGGCTGGACGCCTCTGTGATCGAGCGTCGTAGTCTTGCACCTCAGAGGTCCGGGGCTCGATTTCTGGCAACGGATTGGGTGTTTGTGTATCTATTGAGCTTCCTTGATTCAGAAAAATTAACTAACACGAAATGAATTAGGTAATTAGAAAGTTTTTAGTGCGACTATGGAAACAAATTAAAATGTAGGCCCTAGAATTGTGTCCTCATTCCTAAATGAATTCCATAAAAGATTATCGCGCTATATCAGGAATATGTTTTTATATTACGTCACTTTAATATATTAAAAATAATTATATAAAAATTTTAAAAATAAAAAAATATCCACATTCCGTAAGATTTATCTGAAAACATTAAGTGAACCAAAACGTTTTACACTTGTAATTATCATGAAATAAAATTTCTTGCTCATTGACGAAAGTTAAATCTATACGTATTTAACAGCTATATATATATATATAATTGTTCCCAATACATTTAATTTTATGCTTATGAAAAGTTTTAATACTCTTTAATAATTAGTCAAAGCCATATACGAACTCAGCTAATCCTGGATGACTTTTAAATTCATATAGGTCAGATTTAAAATGACTTTTACTGCATTATGACAAAATCAAAACTCTTTATTTGGTCTTCATAATTTTTTTATCTGCACCTTTAATAAATATTCACACAGTTCAAAAAATCGAGCATAACTAAATTTCATGGATCAGAAAATAAAGTAAAAAATGCACAGAAAGTAAATATTTCAATAAATGAAAGTGTCAGCAAACATTGAGGGAAAAGCTTCCATCAATATGTAATTTATCTGAAGGTATAACAATGTTCACAATTTTCGTACATATTCAGGGTATAACAAAAGTAAGAGCACAACATACAGGGAAACGATTCAAAAAGAAAACTGAACAATAAAATTGTTCTATTCTCAGTCGATCTTTATTATAGTGTGGCATTGTATACAAATTAATAAAAAAATTAAAGAGTTATTTTAATACGGAAAAATTATGTATCATATTAAGTTTTGCTGCGAAAATATTTCAAAATTTTCCTTTTCGCTTAGTAATTGCCATCACTCATTTTACAAGAAACATAAAATCTCACACAAATAATGCACACTCTATAAATATTTTTCTAAAAGCACAGTCAGTATTTAGTTTGTCATTCATACAGAAATGAGTTGGTTTTGGCAAAATATTTGTCTCCGAATAGAACTTGGATCTACTTTTATATTTTACGGATACATTAAACTTAACATTTTTTGCTATTTTTAGTCTATTAATGAAAATAACAAGTGCCTATGGTCTAGGCTACACTTTCTCTAAAATAGGTTATTTGATAAATAGAATTTTAAGTTTCTACAAGAGGTGAATGAAAATTTGAGGTAGCTTGAAAAAAAATTATCGACTCAGACAAATATTATAAGGCACGATAAAAAGTGAACGGGCACGTGCGTACCATATTTCGCCTGATTTTTTACAGATGTTTAACGGCAGTTACTTGAAACCTTGTCTTTACTCTGCATAACAACGATAAAAGTTTCATTTAAATCTCTCCGACAAGCAGCGTGACAGACGAACATGAATTTAGATGACATCAGATGACAGCGGCAGAGAATTTCCGTGGAATCGTTGAATTTATTTACAAAAATTACCGAACCTATGTGTCACCTTCCAACTCCCCATACACAACACTGTTTTTAAAACGTATGACAAAAGAAAAAAATGGCTAGGAGAAAAAATCATTTCAAATGCAATACATTCTGATTATATAATAGCAAAACAAATGTATTCCTTTTTGGGTTCTTTGAGGTTTAATTATGGTTCAAATAAGTGCAAATAAAGATATTAAACCTGTTAATCACTATAATTTTATTACGTTAGCAATTCTATGATTTATTGCGTTGTTATTTAATTTCTTGTGTTAAATGGAAATGACTACTACACTGAAATAACTAATTTTACCATTACCTTTATTTTTAAAATTAAAACACTCGATAGCGTTTGACATTAGATAATTATTCAAACTAATCGCAAATAATGAACACTCAGGATGCCCACTAAATGACTGACCCATTATGATCGTAAATAATAAAACACAGTTTAAGAAAACATGTGAAGTATACTGAATTGTGTTATATTGTACAAAATTTTGCCACAAGATGGTAATAAAATAAACTTATTTAGATCTTCTGCAGCGCCTAGGCTTAGGCAACTCATCAATCACAAGTGCCTGACACGGTTGCCTTCAACAGAAATATTCCCTTAAGCAGAATTATTCTGTGGAAACGTAAGCATACTGAAACTCAAGTTATTGTGCATTTAATGGAAAATGACACAGTAATATCGATAAACATTCACTTGTTTTCTATAACAGCCGATTAATTGACACCAAATGGGTGACCTATTTTGAACGTTATTTATAAACACTCTGAAATAAATTCTTCATTTAATATATTATTATTATAAAATAAATTCAATAAACCACATTGTGACCAAATAGTTAAAAATATTGCTACTAGGTACCACTTTTTGACGAAATTTGTGAATATTTCGAACACAGTGTAGTTTTTTAAAATTTATTGTTTTTCCTAATGCCATTGAGGTAAAAGACTAATTATTTTCTCAACTCTTGTTTTTATTACAGTATTTTATTACGTTCCATATGGTTCAGATATTTAGTGGACGCCCTGTATCTCAAAAGTATCATTAAACGACTGTTGTCATTATCGTAAATATATCATTAGCTCTCGAGTGTTGTAAGACTGTTTTAAATGGTTTCTTTATATAATTTTTTTTAGTTATATAGAATGTCAAATAAGCATCAATTAAGTATAATTAACTGTTTGTAAACTAAAGATGAAACATTTATTTAAGTTATTTCACAAAATTCATCATGTAGTATGTGAATACTATCTCAGCCAATTAATTCGTTGCCTAAGCAGTTTTAAAAATTACTTTAATTAAGGTTACAGTCAATACATCGGAAAATAAGTATTTATAAGACGAATGAATAGTCTCTATTAATGCAAAAACATTACAGAGGAAATTATTTTTATAAATTCTAGAAAATAAGTCTAATTTTCAAACATTACAGTTTGTATTGATTTCTATGGTTCATATGTAAAGTGATAAAAACCCTTTATTAGAGTTACAGTTAACTTTTCAGATTTTCGGAAGCCGACACTGTAATGAGACTAATTTTGAACTTGTAATTTGTGAAATGCAACTTCAATATATTATGCGGGAGTACATTATATCAATTAGTGAAGGGGAATAGTGCACGAGTGTCGGTTAACTGCGGAAAGAGAATTAATGGAGCTGGTTTCGGTAAAAAAAAGTTTAATATAACAGCAGTTGGCAGTGACGGCGAGCGTTATTAATTAGTAATATTTCGTTAAGACTTAATGAGACACAGAGTTCCCAGCGTGACATTTCGAAGGTACCGTTTCCGTAGTAGTGTAGCGACTGTAATCTGACGAACTACGATCAATCAGAAGAGGAATTAATTACGGCACGCACGCAGGTGGAGAAGTCGTAACCACCTGATTGCAGTCCTCCTCTTCAGTCCGGACACGGGAAGTGGGATCCCAGCCAGGAAATGCTCTTGTCCAACTCTCCACTAGCCATCCTATGTATACTCTACTCTGATTGCACATCCCGTCCCGTCTGAAAGGCACGACATACACTTCAAATACAAATTCAAGGAAGAGCAGTTTGCAAAATTTCTATTCGTGTTTTACTCCTTTACGTTCTTCAGAATATCAGAATTGTTGATCATACAATAAAACTACACAAACAAATGGACAACTTAATTACTTTAAACAAATTATAATATTATAATAAATTATAATATATTAATTATTAATAATTATAATAAATTAATTTACAAAATGTTGAATTGAATATAAAATTAGTTTTACTCTCGTGGTAACTCAAATTAAATTTAAATTAAAATCTACTATTTACATTCGAATTAATCGAATGAAATGTATACAAATAAAACTGAGCTAAGTTAAAAAAACTTGCCGACATTATTATACATTCAGTATCTCGCTTGAATCAAATAACTGTGCTCTAATCAAGGTTTCATTTTTACGCTCTTAGACTTGTAAAAATAAGTGGGGGTGGAATTTAATTTATTTTAATTATTAATTATTTTATAATAAAGGATCAATGAACGAAAGTTTTAAATGGAAAAGAAAAGAATAGATTTAAAATTATGTTTTTAATAACATTAAAATATTTTAACAAGAAGAAAGTATAAAAGAAAACGTTACCAATAATAATAAATTAATATCGAGACTCTTTAAATCAGGGTCACCTGTGGAATAGACCGAGAGAAGAAATTCATTTTTTGGCAATGGTAATTCTATTTTATCAAAATTGACCCGCAAAGTTTTGCTACTGCACTTTCTGGTCAGTCCTGCTCTGTGATGATGACTGGATGCATTGTCTTAATTTGGGTTGATCTTGTTGTTACCAAGAAGTCTTCGCCTTCTAAAGTCACAAAAGTGCGACACCGCTCTCAACTGCTGCTTTAAAATTTCATCTTATTACGCCGGTGGCTCACAATATTTTCTCCTTGGTGGTTAGCAGTTTAATGTTTTGATCAACACTTGCCGACCTCTCATCATCTGCCTTATAATCAGTTCCCATGTAATCTGAGTAGAAATCTTTATCCATCCTACTTAATTCTAGTAGACAATCGGCTGCAATTCCCAAAAGGATCCACTGGCTTGCACTTCAAGATTCTGGGCGTAATTATAAGACGTCGCAAGGCGTTTCATATTCTTCCATTGCCAGTAGGAATTCCAAATTATCCATGCAACTTCCGACTGGACGAAGGCAAACACTTCCGAATTACATGAATATATTTTTGTAAAAATATAAAATTAAACATATTTTAATGTGTTGTAATTAATTGATTGTGTTAACTACTGTATTGCGAATGAGATTGTCCATCGATACTCGCGTGGCCGCGCTTGTTGAGCAATAGAGGTTTGCTAGGATTCAGATCCGCTGACGCCAAACATGCGTACCACGTAGTAGACAGAACAAGCGAGCTGAATATATTATGTATGCAATATATAAGACATATGGTGAAGGTAAATTGAGAAACATATCTTAACGACGGGGTAATATCAAAATATTATATGTCTGCTGAATGAGCCTATTTGGTATTGATGATAGATTGAGAATTTAATTAAGAGTTCTCGTGAGTCTTCAGTGCAATGAAACGGTAAAATAAATATTAAAAGATAAAACAGTCAAGATTTGAAATATTTTACGCCTTTACCGAATCACTAGCACCTTGCAATTTAAAACAAGACCGAAAATCTTGGTCTTAAAGGAAAAGATCGTGAACTCAGGAAGCACGAAGGAGATGATAAAGGACAAGGCAACGTCGTGCAGGTGGTCCTTGAAGAGATTTATCTTCCGTTCCTCTTTCTCCGGGGCGAATATATTCTGTTTTGTGGCGAAGTTTGTTGGCCGATATCCACGAGACATTTGGCTCTCCCCTTCATTTCCACAGGGAAAACGGAAGACCGCGGGTGTTGTAAATCTTAGCCACTGGGGGCTCATGAGTCCCAGATCTACGAGCAAAATCCATGCTAACGAATGGAAGCATAAGTCTCGCGTTCCCGCAGGTTTGCAGGGAAGCATTACGCGGCCTCATCAAATAGCCATCGCATTTAGCATGCGGACTATTACGAATGTCCGGGCCTTGTGCTACCTAGATCCTTGTATACGCCCTGGAGATTCATAGCACAACATTAAATGTTTATAAAATCTCGGTATTTATTTATATGAGTAGTCTTGTGTTACTCCGCAACGGAAGTAAATACACTCGTCCTACAAAGTTGATCATTTACTTTCGCTAACGTAATATAAACTTATAAAAATATTCTCTTGCGTGTACAAACAGTTCTTGTGCTGAGATAAAAAGCAGAAAGACTTAATCAGTTCTTTCTACACGTGTCCGAACGTTGACCTGAGTATCCCTGATTCAACAGTCAGTCCCTGACTTTGCATTCCCCACCTCTCCCATTTAAGGAGTTTATTATAAATAATATTAATTTCTCCCTCCATTCCTAAGCTTAAACTCCGTCCTAATACATTTTTAACCTAGGCCCGTTCCCTTCCAGGCCTGGATCATAAATGAATTTAATTGGCCATCCCTTCTCCTTACAGTTTCAGCGTTCAGAAAGCGTATTGGTACAATCTAGTATAAAAGGTCCAAATTATGTCAAATAAGTTTAAGTTCTATGTAACCTTCAGACGCGCAGGAATCACAAGCAGGAGGATATCCTGCTGGGAAATGAGTGAGAGCCAGGTGGAGGTTGACTTCCTCCTTCCTGGTTTTCCTCTTTCCCTCCCCCCTTGGTCCATGGCCAAGGTAGCTAATTTAAGACTCCTGCAGGCTGAGACGACCTTGGGCAGTTTGAGAGGTGTATGTACGGGGGTCGAAGACCTTCGGCATACGGTAAGAGTTGTTCGCTGATCCCATTGGACCAGTCGGCTAACTGCCTCTCAATACTGATCAAGGCACGGAGGCGGGTTTGTTGCGTTCCCACAGCAATGCAGTCTCCCGTCATCAGAAGGGCGCAGGGGTAGTACCCACTAGCCCGACCTACCTGATGCAGGTTTTCTATGGTTTTTCCCTGCATCACGTTTAGGTGAAACACCGGGTAGGATCCTTACAGTATAGCCTGGGGGCCCTAGTCAACCCTGGGCTACCTTGCTCTACCTTCCACATTCCCCTTTTCAATTCCCTTCCTATGCTATTAAAGGGGAGTTTCCTGCTTCAGGATCACCCTCATGTAGCCTGTTACCTTCTGACGCCGTCTCTCTTCCACTCTAGGCTCTGATTCTCTTCAAGTATTTGTCTTTGAAATAGACTGTAGTTTTAAAGAATAAATCTCTTTTACTTCTTATTGAACTTAAACCTTATACTTTCACCCACCACACTAATTGATGCTATTCTAGAGTACAACGTAGCTTATTCTCCGAATCCTTCTATTCTTTGTGAATTTCACGTTTGAAATATTTTGATTTTGAAATATTCCTGGTGGCAGCGGAATAAACCTACCGAAACAACAAAATTTTATATTTCACTCAGTACGAATAGCTGAGATCTTTTAAAGTTGAAAATTATAGTCAACCGACTAAATGATTTTTATTGTTACCAATAATTTTAAAATTTTCTGAATGTAACCCTCAGCGAATCAAACGATGCAAAATATTCTTTTAAGCCAATACATCCACTTGAAGAAGTATTCGAAAAGGAACTGAAGCAGGTGTCTTTGACGTCGACGCGAGTAATTTAATTACAAGAGTTAACCGTTTGCTGAAACCCTTACAGGCGAGACGATACGATTTAAGTAATAATATCCATCGCAGCCAACTCCACACAGTGGCAGAAGAGTAGTGTAAACCTCCCCAAAGGTTTCACAAAAGAACCCTCAAGCCTGTGGAGCACTCTTCTTCCCGCTAGGACGGCCATTTCCCAAAGAGGATTATTCAGAAGTTAATTGATGGGAAAGAAGACCAAGTCCGACCACTCAAGTTTAGAGAATGCTCGCGGCGGTAGGATTTATCCCCCCGTCCCCTGCCTCTTCCGCATCACAGAAATCCGTCGGAGAACAAAACATAGACAGCCTCTCCACTAAAAGCCGATGCATCCGGTGGGAATGGAAAAGTTCTGCACAAATACGTACCCTCTCCCCCTTTCCTACTACCGTTTCTCCGATGCCATTCTTTCTTTCTGCTCTTCATCGACGTTCGATTCATGCTGCCCTCAATTCTGGATCAGGATTAATGACGGATTGTCTCCCATTAAAAAGCATCCTGAAAGGAAAACTTAATTTCCTTCCTTCTATTAATCCATTAAAGCTTGAAACAATCTAAAGCGGGCTGTTCTCCTTTACGAATCGTATTTAAAATTTAAACTGTCGTACAAAATTACTATGACTGCATTTTACTTGAAAGCTTTTATCATAATATTTGGAGAATAATAAATAGCAACACAGAAAATTCATTTGCATATTCTTGTATATCATCTGCCATACATGATAAATCGTGTCTCCCTACAAGGTCTTTATTTTCAAGTGCCATATTCTTATCTGGTTACAATATCATCGTCCGCCGTCCACTAAGTTATTCACTTTACCAACCTGATTTCTTTAAATTATCTTAAATAATTCATGTGAACTTTCTATAATTAATTGTGTCTGACCAGCGCTCTCCGGTAATTACTTCTCAAATTATTTATTACGAATCGGCTGCATGATACTTGAAAGCGCATGCATTGTGTATAGTCCATTGTCAGTTCTTCAGTCAATTTTCCGTCTTCAATTAATTAAGTCTACAGTTATTTTCAAATAGGATCCGATTTGATCTTGAAGCCGTCAAATTAAAGTTCATGCGATGTCGACACTTGTAATTGTGTACGGTGATGCGCTGTAAAGCCCGGATTACACCCACCAAATTCTGGGCCCAATCAACTCACCACAGAGCGATATTGTGGCTAAATAACAAAACACAAAATTATTATATTACAGAGATATACCGAAGAACATTAAAACTTAAAATAGCAAAGATAATGAGTATACATATTTAATTAAGACATTAAATTACTAAGCAAATATATGTAACGACTTAACCCATGAAAAATGTATACTGATTATCTTTGCTTCTTTAAATTTTAATGTTCTTTGTTATTTTAAATTATTTTACATTTTGGCTCTACTTTATATCAGTGTAATTTAATTATTTAGTTCGACTTGAAGAGGATCCAGATCAGGACCGAAACATGCAATTCTTTAAAATTCTAATTTTCTGTGTTTTATTAATTTTTGTCTGTTTGTGGGCTCATTTATATATTATTTTAAACTTACAGACATTAAAAACTATTATACACAATTAAAATTGAATCAGTGACGTTAATTACAAGAAATTAAGTATCAATATTATTATTTACCCTTAAAAAGTTTCATTTTCTAAAGCTACAGAAATATAATTTACGAGAATCTTATACTAAATTATGAAAGCTCACACGAATAGTCTATTTCATTATTCCGTTAAACCAAAGACTGAGTATTTCGTGTTTAAGAGACGTTTACTCTTGAACTGACGTGCTTAAAAATTTTATTTTCATTCAACTGCTAGCTAATAACTGCAGAAGCTGACGCGTATACTTCGCATATTTAAGCAAAGCCTGTTACTTCAATTTTAAAGTCAGAGCGTTTAACGTCCGGCGTAACTTTGTTAATTGGAATATTCTATGTAGACGATTTAAGTTGTAAACAAGGGTAGTGTTTAAAGCCGCATAATAAATTCCCTCGTCGGAGATCGTCTGAACGGGATTACAAAGCTCGTAAAACACGGCACGGCAGCCCTTTCATCGACACAGAAGATAGGTGACGGGGAAATGAATGTGGAGTGGGGAGGAGGCAGCAATTTATTAATCCTGTTAGCAGTGTTCGGTGCGTGGCAGGTTCCCCATCTCCTTTTCTACAGGCACACGGTGCTAATCGTATTACCCTCCCCAGAGGGTGGTGAGGAGAAGGGGTGAAAGGTATTAGCGAGGGCTTGGCGAAACATTACAAGACCACAATCACACTTAGCGCTCCCCTCAGATCCTCAGTCGCCAGCATTAAGGTTATAGTCGTGTCCACGTTACCCCGAAGCAACAAACCTGCTGACCTGAATCCTGCCTGTTATTGTAATGAGCACCGCAGGGTGACACTCTCAACTCTAACCTATTGTATTGGGTCATAGGTCTGTCTCTTAAAATTATTTTGCAAAATTTTCATATATATAATGGAACATTTTAACTTTAATATGCAAATCTAAGACTCTTGATCTTTAACAGAGCAAGACAACAGTAAATGCTTTGCAGTATGCAGACACCAGCAGCTAGATTAGATTATATTTCATTTGAATAGATTTATTATTCCAATAGTCTGCTGAGGAAATGGGACGAGTCCAATTGATAACAGATCTTCCTAATACCATAGATTCAACTTCTAAAGCTATCCTCTTTGCAGATGATACTAGTGTAATAGTAAAAAGTAACAAAGACACACTAGAAGAGGCAAGCAACAATAATTTAACTAACCTGCTAACATGGTTTAATGCGAACGGACTAACAAATAACTGTGACAAAACACATTTCATGCAATTTCCACACACTCAACACAACCTTTACAATCTATAAACACTAAATACGACAACAAAAAATGTAAATGAAACTTCCTCTGTTAAATTTCATTAGGTCTCTAATTAATAATTAAATTAATTGGACTGATCAGATTATCTATTACTTATAGAAACTCAGCTCAGCTACATATGCTGTCAGAGCAATGTCCACTTCCGTGATTTAAAAACAAGAAAATTAGTATTACTTTGCATATTTTCATTCTAGTTTATCAATATGGTATTATTTTTGGGTGGCAACTCTGAAGGCATAGATAAGATTTTTATTTACGTAAAAAACCTGTTATTAGAGCAATATGTCAGGTTTCCTCAACGAAACTTCTTGCAGAAATTCTGTTCAAAAAGTTAGTATTTTCACTTTGAGTGTCAATACCTTTATTCATTGTGTTTATTTTTATCACAAATAGGCACTTATTTTTGAATATTTTAGATATTCATCCCTTCAATACAAGGAACAAAAATAATCTGTATAAAAAATGTAAAACATTGTTTCAATTGACAGAAAGGTGTGCATTATTCAGGGTATCATCTTAACAGACATTTTGCCGACACAGAAATTAAACAGTTGTCGATAATCCAGGTAAATTTAACACTGATTTACGCTCATTTTTGCTTAGCCACTCCTTCTATTCAATAAAGGGAATTTATAGAAGAATCGGAGAAGAGTAATTTATTATAGTTTATAATACAAAAATTTGTTATAAGTATATTTTCTTTTATACAATAAAATAATGTATTAAATGTACACCCTGACCCATTCCACATCCTTGAAGCATAGCTTCTTTACAGGATCTACGGAATATGATTATTATTATTATTATTATTACAGATACTTAGGATTATGTATAAACGTAATTTAAAATTTCACATCAGGAAACATATTTTAAACACAATTATTAAAATCACAAGGCCTTAAAAAAGGTACGTGCAATAATCGCATTTTTGATTAACTATTGAAAGTAAGTCTGAATTTAAAGCGCTAATTAACATGAAACTAGAAGAAGTTTTATTAAATTAATAAGGAAAATGCTTTTTCTCTGAATATTTTCCATTAGTTATAGCTATAAATGAATACATGAAAACTAAAAAATTCATTTTCAAATCAATGATGCATAATAAAAGGCAATGAAGGAACTGAAAACAATATACATGCATTATAATAATTACATAAGTGTAAATATCTTAAATCATACGTCTCCGTATAGCATGTAAATAATATATAATTAACAAAAAATTAGTCAAAGCCAATAGGTTGCATGCAATTTAAATATATATTCACTAAAGACTTAATTTTATCCAAAAATAGTAATTACTTTATATGCAAACAATTTTTTATTATTTTTCTCTAATTATTTAGGAAAGTATATCTCATATATTAGGGTACTCAGTTTGATCTTGCGACACCACAGAGCAATTTTAACCGCAGCTGTGAGTAGATAAAATGTATAATAGCTCTTCTGTAGTCAATTAAATTAATTTAAAAGGACTGGTTCATATCAATCAATTAATTAGTCTTTAAACAACCTGATTTATTTTTCAGTCCAATTCACATATCCTCCTCAGTAGCTTTCGACTATATTGTCATTTTCAACTAAAAACAGATACATATTAGCTTAAATTTACATTAAATAAACAGTAAAATAACATAAGATTCACAATTTTCTTTACCCGTTATCTAATTTAAAGCAGCATTATAATTCTATTTACAACATTGTAGCAATCTTGCTATGTCATACTTGAGACACTCCACATATGCTAAAATTAGACCCAAAGGGTCTTATTCTATTAAAAGTATTAATTGCTCGTCTTTCACTGGCCTATATTGGACATACCACAACATAGGCTTTAAAGATCTTACCCTACCAAAGATCTTAAATGGCTTGTCATTCGACCAACATATTTGACAAATTATCTAATTAGTTTATAATTTTATATCTAATTTGTATACATATGATAGTCATTAATCAACAGGACCAAAATCTATTGATACTGTTAACCATGTCATACATGACACTAATCGTGCCCGCCTCACTCCTCTCATTCACCGATTTTCGCCATCTATCTAATATATATGTGCCTTCCAAGATTCATAATATGTTGTCTTCAATATATTATTTATTATTTACTTATTAAGGAGAAACGTGTAAGTAAATCAAAATTGAGTTGTATATATTCATGCTTTAACATCTATACCAAACTTCAGTGAATTAATACCTTTATGGTTTCCAATTATATTCAAGATAAATGTGTAATAAATTTACAGAAGGTGTTATTCTCTTCTTTAATTGCAACGGGTAATAGATTATACTAATGAATTTTCCTTTAATAAAGTAAAAATATAATCGGGCCGTCAGTTGTTCATCGAATTAAAAAAACTCCAAAAAATCAACAGTGTTATTACGCAGTTATTAAAGAGAGTGGCCTTACAAATTTCTATCAGTTGCCCCCTGGAGAAAAGATTCAAACAGCAGTTGGGGCAGAGAATGGCGCAGCCTGCTTCCACATTTCACATGGTCCGCTCGAGGGGGATGTTATTAAAGCTTGTCTATTTGTGGGCCGTAAACCGCCCCTGGCATTATGTAGCCCACTGGAATTCAAATCGCCATGCCCGGCCAGGGTACAGATAGTTCGCCCAAGTTACAACGAATTCCAGTTGGAGGCTGACCCTGCGTTGGCCTCTTAATAATACTCCCCACCCCCGCACGAAAGGGTTAGGCTGCTTTTGTAGAATTTTAACGTCCCATTTACTTGTTTTAGGATAGTGGGATGCGGATTTCGCCTTTGGGCTTAATATTGAGAAAGGACTTAGCTTCTGAAATATTCGTGGACACTGTAACACACACTAAAATGAATTCCGTGCTTTCTATTAGAAATGATCAGTGAGGTGATACTTGTAAAATAATTTGCTGTACCTACTAGAACAAATTAATACTCACCAGCGTAACAATTTTTAATACTTCAAAGGCTTTCACTCATAATGAAGCCAAAACACTATTTACGTTCTTCTTTTTATTCTCACACAAAATTATACGGTGCGTGTGTTTGTAATTCTTCTCCTCTAAACTGCTGGACCGATTTTGATATTTTTTTTTGTATTTATGGGGCCATCTGGTTGGTTGCAACAATAGTTAGGGATTTGGTATTATGACTGCGTCGCAAATGCTCGACAATATCAATTTACCAATTGTCTTAAAATTTAATAGTGTTAATTTTTTTAAAAAGGTCATCAGATTCACGTTATCTAGGATTGACAGCATACTAATAAATGCAATAATAATAAACAAAGAAATTTAGACTTTTATAAAGCATTAGAGAGCTAGTAAAAACAATCAACATTTTTTTTGTAATAGCGCAAGCGCACTTTTTTATTCAATTGTATTTTACATTTAATTTACATTCAATGTGGCTTACCACTTAAATGACTGTCTTTTAAAAGCGCCGAGAGGCTCAGATGAGGAATTCCTGACTGAGCTACCCGGTTAAAAATAGTTCGCAAGTAAGGGTCAAACTCCAGGAAGTCACCTGCACCCAGACTGAGCAGCATTCTCATCAGCTAATCAGGAAATGTTTATCAAATTTGGCTGGTGGTGCTAAAACTTATTTCCACCAAACTCTATAAAAAACGAGAGAGTGGAGGAGAGCGAGGCCAGAAAGACGGAAGAAGCTAGAGAGGAACTTTTTGGTTTGAATTGACGGTGAACAGTTGGTCTTGGAGGAAGGATCACAAAAAATTGACAAAGATGGACCGAATTAATAAGATATTCCTTCTATCCGTGTAACAGGGACTCCTTCAGCGGTAACCCCTCAGCGCTTGGTCTCCAAAAACTTTGCAATGCAAAAATTAAAATGTTTTGTTTAAATTCTTCGTAGTTTCAAGTATCTATAGTAAAAGACTAGTAACTTGCGATTAATTTTCATGATGGAGGAGTGAGAAAGTTTTCATAATGTATTCCATTTTTTGTAAATATTTTATTTGAATAAATGTAGGATTTAAAGTTATGATTTCAATTGTTTTTAAATTCGTGTTAGTTCTACAAAGTGGCTCCTGTAAATTTACATACTGTATATATTTTCCTGGTCAAAAGAAGTAGACATCTTTCTATCGAAGCTCAAGCGGAAGCGTAAAGCCAATTTAGAAGAAGGAAAAGAATCGAAAATTTCGACCGGACCAGGGAATCGAACCCGGACCTCCCGTTCCGAGTGATCGTCCTACCACGGAGCTAATCCGAGTCGACGTCCAAGGACCGATTCAACATTCCCGTAAACCTAAGCCAGGTTCACCTGCAATTCACTAATCACATGCTTGACACCTTAATTTCTAGGACTATCATGAAGAATGAACATAGCGCAGACTGATCAAAGATGCATGGAATTCAATTCAAAGGAAGTATAAATGCTACTATTGAGGCTTAAACAGGAGCGTACAGCCAGTTTAGGAGATTTTTATTATATTCGTCTCCCCCCATCCCACCCCTTCTTTTGAGTCAGTCTATATTGAACTATTCTATAAAATGAAATATATATATGTTGAAATTCTGTACCTATTAATGTGACGGAGTTGATTGTAAGTGATCTCGTATTACCCGGTTGCAGTTATTTTCATCTAGTTTTCTAGGAATGTATGTGGACCTATATGAAATAACTAAACTAAATATTGGAAATTATCACCCAAGTTTGTGGTCCATATGAAAATTCTGGGAGTTCAGTGGGAAATCATATATTTGAAAGTAAAATACAGTTTAATTTCGTAAATTTAATAAATGGGTTATTTGATAGTTTCAATACATAGAAGCAGTTCTAAACATTGGTTTGCTGGTAAAACAGAATTTTTATACAATTTCATTGAATCGTTGCGAGAAGAATGGTGGTTATTCACCGTTCGAGGTTACTAACTCCCGAGTCATTATTAATAGCATATTTGGCCGAGGGGGCTGTTCTCAGAAATGGCAAGAATCTCACACCATGAAATTGCGGCGCCCTCGAGCAAAGCAATTTTCCGGCCAGCGGCGTGCAGATTCTTTGGCGAGCCCAGCCCCCACCCACCCTCCACCCCCCAGGACACTAAGGACTAAGGACGCGTGCGCAGCCCCTGTCACTGGTAGCGGCATCTGGCGCCCTTGTTGCAGCCGCTTGCCAACAACAAGCATAAACCAGACTTCCCCATTAACGAGGTCGGCAAGTGATTCAGCCACTAACAAGCTGCCATATAAACCTTGCCGCATATGCACAACTCCAATTACATTCAAGATTAATTTCGTAGCGTTGTTTTAAACCGCAATTACTGGCGTCAGATAAGACGACCTTTCATATCTTCACTACAGCATTCATATATTGTAATGACTTGCATTAGAACGTTGCTGGTGTATTTCTGCAGATGAAAGGACGACTCTAAGAATTCAAGGACTAAAGAAAACTGAGAATCTTAAAATATAGGGAAGTTGTCTGTGATAATGGAGACAAGGCAAACTAAAACTTCCCTTGCCTACATCACCTCAAAAGTGTAGACTAAATTAAATGTCATCAATAGATATTCAGTATATTGAATAAACAAATTGCCAATTTTTTGTTTTCTTTTGCTTATTGTCACATCAACTGACGTGGAATCCCATACGACTATAGGAATGCCTCAATGGCCCAAGATTTATAAACCCCATATTAAATTATTTAAAAGACATGAACCTATTCAATAATATGTCATGTATCTCTAATACTTTGTTTTGTGCCCCTCTTTATCATTATAAATTATTATGTTGTATATATTATTATTATAAATACAGGAGAAACTGTAAAGTTGCCAAATATAATGAGTTAAAATTTCGACACCTTTTAAGGAAAATATTAGCAGCACATCGAAACCAAGATCGAGTGTCACTTCGTACAGAAACTGGTACGAAAAATTATTTTTTCGTACGCATCCAAGTGGTTGAGACTAATAATTAGCTGAAACCGTAAAAAATTGTAAACATTAATTTTTATAACATCTCACATACCATAATTCAACCCCACGATTCGTGTTTCAAACGGAGACTCAAAAGTTGGAATTAAATTGTCAGTGCCTATTTATAAAGATATTTTTATGTTACTTTCTAATAAAAATATTCAGACGCTGTTGACAATAAATATTAAAACCTAGTCTCCCCGATACTTATGGTAACCTATCAGATGGAAAAGCGGAGGAACCACAGCGATCGCTCAATGTGATATTTGCGTGTAAAACGACGATCAATGACAAGAAAAAAATTCCTGTTTGAGCTGCTAATAGCATATTTACTATTTCATGAATAATTAGTATCAGCGCAAATATTGCTTTATAGCACGTAATAATCTATATGAGCTTCTGATGGGATAACGGAGCTACTAATGGAAAAGTATTAATTAACATTCTAATCGGAAACGTATAATAGCATGAAATAATTTGGTCTTTTTGTGTCTATCTGATTATAAATTTAATAACTTCATAACCCGTCTTATATATATATATATATATATAGTTTCCTGCCTATTATATAATCCTTAAATTTATTCTGGTCATGAATTTCAAGGATCTTTAAATAAAAGTCGTTTACATTGAAGTAAACGTTGTTGGTCAGATGCAACCCTATACACCACGCTATTCTACTTTGCGTAAGCTTTGTCATTTATACATAACTACCACATCCCTCGACCTACCTAATCTTCTTTTCTTACACTACACACTTCTGCTCTAATGCTAATTTTACTAGACTCTCAAATCGTGGCCTGTTAATCCATCCCTCCTCTAGGTCAAATTCCTCCCTCTTGGAGAGAGAAGACTACCTGACGTCAGTGGCGGAGCTTTCTGTCGAAAGGTTGTGTAAACTTTGATCCAGATTGAAACCCGGGAATTGTATTTTCTTCCTAGTGTTCTCTCTTCCCTTAGTAGACGCTAACTAAAGAAAAAAATTAACAATTAATTTGATTACATCTCCCAACTATTTGAACGTCACGGTTTGCAAAATAAAGTGATGACGCCAAAACAGAGACGGCTGCGTTTCAGGTGGTCCTTTAGCTTCATGACAGCATGGACTCGAACATCATTGTGAGCCCCGATTTTACTAAATCTTTGCTATAATACGAAATTATTTATCAAGCATTATTATTACCATTCGCTAGAAGCTAACCGACCTATAATTTCGTAAAATTTTAATTTAGTTTAACTATTTTTGAAACTTAATCGTTTAACATTTAATATTCGAAATTTAAAGGTAAAATCATTAAATATAATCATAAATAAAAGTTTGTAATGAACCTAAAATATTCTTAAGCTCACGCAAGAGGCATGAATTCTGGTCTAATGTTTAAGTGGAGCTATAAGACAGTTAGCAATTAGATAAACTTAAGGGTACCAGACTTATTTTGTTCATATGAAGCATATTCCACTCAAAGAGAGAAAGAAACTTATCGTAATTTTGGAGATGCCGCGAGCTGTTTTTCTTGATGATGAAAGTTGGTGGAATAAAAGTGATCGGCAATATAGTATTTATCTCTTCAAGTTTGTTGAAGACTAAATGTACATCGCGGAAACTCTACTGAGAGTAAGACACCAAGTAAAGAAGTTTCAACTGCATCAGATAAAAAATTTAAAAATATATAAACAAAGAAGACAAAAGTATTTTTAAATTATTTCATACGTTAAGGGAAAAAATGTTATAATATATAATAATACAGAGTTACAGTAGCAGTACACTGAAATGAAGGGAAGGAATAAAAAGAAGCACTTAGAAACCTTATAAGATAAGGTTGGATCTCTCTCAGCGACAGGTGACTTACAATTCTTAATGAAAATCTTCTCTACTATAAACGCCTTACAACAATATTAAAAACACAGATTAAGACTGTGTTTTGTTTCGTTGAGTGTAACGCTCCAACAACTTTCTCTCCGTGCTTCATAATGTTCTAGACTTGATTGTGCAATATCTTTATGTTTTGGAGCTTAGAGTAAGCAAAGAGACGTCTGAATCTGCTCACATTAAGCAGCGCCACCACGTGGAGCCAGATTACACCCCCCAGAGCTGCACTATGTAATCTCAGACAGCTGCTCCAGCGCATCTTACCACGCGAATGGGCCCGCATTTTCCTCCGCGTAATACGAGAGCATAAAGCCCCTCCTTCCATCGCTCTCTTTCTCCTCTCCTCTCCTCTCTTCTCTCCTACCACCAGCTCCGACGACATGGAAATATTTCCACGTAATCCTCAACTGCTACTTGCCTGAAAAAGATGACAGACATTCATTCCCACTAACACGTCATTGGGGAATATATTTTACTCCCTGTGGGGAACGCTTGTGATCGAGATAACCTCAACACCTTCTAAGGTCACAAATTTTTCCAATAGAAGATGAAAATGTTTTCTCAAAAACGTCTCTTTTTTCACCATTTTGGCGAAATGTGGTTTCAAATTTGTGTCATATGTACTATCATTGTTATGTATGCAAATATGAGAAGTGCTAGTGAAATATTTCAATACTTAAGAGACTAATTTGGAAGGTAGGGTTGAATATATTTGAACAGCAAATGGTAACTCAAATTTTTAAATAATATAAAAAAATAATGAAAACTATTAAAATTCAATTGTTGCAATATTGTCTCTCCTTTTTTACTACGATAAGGAATACAGTTAAAGAATAAGTTCATAGGTTCTTTATTACTCATTTTATATTTAACGTCTAATGTTAATTTGTCACCGCTTCCGATTAACTGCCGAACGTCGTCTGTTTTTATATACGCAAGATTAGTCAATCGTCAGGCTGGATGCTGTCAAGCACACCTCTCGTACAAATAATATTTATAATAAATAGGTATTATTTATACTGCCTTCTATCTAAAAATGCGAGGAAGTTCTTACCTTAGTACGCGAATGTCCACAAACCTTTTAGAAACATCAAACGCATCTACAACTTCTATCACGAACAGAAACCTCAATACATAGTTAAGCTATCATAAACAGGAAAATATGTCTCAAATATTATTAACTCTTATCTTCTTTCGCTGTTTCAACTTCACTTATTGCTAAAAAAAATTATTAATTCAATCTATGAGCGCCATCCAATTAAGAACATTTATTCAGGTTACTTCTAAAACCTCCAAATCAGATGACAGAGCAAGGATTTATTTAATCTCAGGACTGTGTAACCTTTTGCTAATTACATTCACACAGCGATAATATTGTTCATATTTTTCTACCATTACCAATGAAGGAAAGGGATATTTTGAAGGAGGTTAATGAATTCTGCTACTTGGGAAGCATAACAACTAGGGATGGTAGAAATATAGTAGATATAAAAAGTAGAATAGCACAGGGAAGGCAGGCTTTCGCAAGAAAGACAAGTTTACTTACGGGTAATATTAGGAAAACGTTGCTGAAAATGTTCGTATGGAGTGTGCCGTTATATGGGTGCGAAACGTGGACGGTAAGAATTGCAGAAAGGAGAAGAATAGAAGACTTTGAAATGTGGTGCTATAGGAGAATTTTAAAATCAGATGGGTTGATAGAATCACTAACGAGGAAGTTCTATGCAGAATAAGGGAAGAGCTAACAATATGAAGGACGATGACCGAGAGAAGGGAAAGATTAACAGGCCACGTTTAATGAAAATTAGCATTATAAGAAAGAGGGAGGCCAAGGATGGAATCCGCTTAGCAGATTAAGGAGGATGTGGGATGTGATAGTTATGCGGAAATGAAAGGCTTGCGCAAGAGAGGTTAGCGTGGAGGGTTGTATCAGACCAGTCTTAGGACTCCATACCACCACAACAACATAAAAGTGATTTTCAAATTTACTAATTATTACCTTCAGTTTAATTTAATGAGCTGTTACTATCACCATTTAAATTTATTGATCACTTATATAACTCAACCAAATGGAATCATGTAATAGTAAATAATTGTGATTTTAACCTATAAATTTATCATTGAGTATTATTTATGAGGTACAACTGAAAGCAATTCAAACTGGAAATGTGATATTTGACGTTTCCAAGTGAAACAAAACAGAACTTTTTGCTTCGCCATGGTTATTAACATGGTCTTAGCGGTGAGTGAATCTATTATGCACGTATTAGTAACTTATTTAATGTAAGAAGTAAGTCAATTTTCAACTACGATACACATATTAACTGAAATGCGGATTAGCTTTAGTGTTGCCATATGCTATTATTTAAGTAAGCCAGAGAGGAAAGTTTTCATTGTTTATTGACAAAGCCATTACTGCAGTGTAGCAGCAATTCCCTCTCTGTGGCGCTGTAAGCACTCTCTCATTTATGACTGTTCCTCTTTTCTCTCTGCGAGCTGAAACGTGTGTGCATTTATCTCTGTGCTTGTTCTTACGGCTCAATCTGAGCCACATGATTTATGCAGTCCCGATTTTAATATTCCTCGTGGCTGGTAAAGCCATCTGTCTGCCTCGTCAGCAGATTCATGCCAGAGATATCCACCGTGATGTGTCTCTCTGTACAAGCTTTCTGGCGAAGACTTTGCTGCAGCGATCAGGATTTCTGGTTGTGTCAAAAAGCCAACAAAGTTCCAATTTGGCTGACGTACTCATGGCTAAGCTTAACAGCTTCATGCTTTGGAGTCTCCTGGTGATACAAACATATGGTTCTGATAATAGTACTTCGCAGCATCAGACGTTACTTCCACACACTTACATTGTGCTGATTGAACACGACGAAGAACTAGCAGATCTCCGAAATCAAATTTATCGTTTGAAATCTCTTTCGTCGTGGAACACAGATGCACTGTTTTTTATAATTCTCCAGAACTCTAAGTGCCAATTGGACGATTTGGTTGGTGAACTGTGGAAATATAAAGCAGCAGATGTTCTCATTCTTTGTAACATGGATTTGTATTCAAGGAAAAAGTTCCGCCGTTGTGAGCTACCACCAGAAAGTATCTGGATCAACCGGTGGCTTCCTGAGTTTGCAAGTTTCCAGATGCCTGTTAACAAGTCAGTGTTATATCAAGAACCATCCGATCTACAAGCTTGCATAATAAGTGTATTGACCATACACTGGCCACCTTACGTCATTGTGAACAACCTATCGGTTGGAGAAATCAACAGCACTGGACGTTTTCATCACAGCGACCCTTTCTACTCAGATGGTCTAGATGTGAAGGTTCTTCGAGCAGCAGCTGATGCATTAAATTTTCGAGTCCATTACGTCTGGCCTGGGCAACTATCCTGGTTAACCATGATCGACTACGTCGCAGAAGGAAGAGTGAATATCACCATGGGAAACTTGTTCGGCAGTGAAATGTACGCAAAACGAGTTCATTTCACGACTTCATACGTCCAAGACGAGTCGACGTGGTATGTTCCTTCAGAAAGACGTATTCCATCCTGGCAGAGCTTGATCAGAACCTTTACATTAGAAACTTGGATCTTAGTTTGTGTTAGCTACATATCTGTTTCTGTTTTAAATATCCTCATCACAACTACGAGACGTGTCCGCGGTAATGAATATGCCACATCAACTGATACAGTGTCAGCATTTCTGAATACCTATTGCGTACTAATTGGTATATCCCTCAGTAGAAAACCAAAATTACCACTTCTGCAAAGCATATACTCTTTGTGGACTCTAACGTGTCTTGTGATAAATTCCTCTTATCAGTCATCATTTATTAGCTTCCTCTCAGACCCTCCAAATTTACCATCCATCAGAACTTTGGACGAATTACTTGAAAAAGGATTGCCGTATGGTTTCGTGCCAGAATGGGAAATTGCTCTAGCCCTATACGACGATGTCCGTTACCAAAAGGTCGTACATACTCACGAAAACTGCACACCATACGAAGATTGTTTGAGACGGGTGGCGTATGACGGTAATTTTGCAGTTTTAGGAACCAAAGCTAACACGGATTATTTGGTAGGAAGCAAATATAATCGATTCGGGAAACCGTTAGTTAAACCAGTTAGAGACGTGTCCCTAAAACACGATATATGCATGTATGTATCTCAGACAAGTCTGTTTATTAAGGGGATGGATCGTGTCATTACTTCCTTAATTGAGTCTGGCATAGTTTCCTTCTGGAGAAGTCAAATAACTCGGCTCATGGCGATCCAGCATGTGAATGAGATCAGTGACGAAGATGGTAGGTCGTTTAGCATTTTTGCTCTCCAAGGAGCGTTTCTGATGTATGCTGTTGGGAATTCTCTAGCATTTACTGTATTTTTAATTGAGATACTCACGAGCACCAAGAAGAAGCGGAGACTTTTTCCCCAACATTTTTAATTTTCCTTAAATTAATATAGATACATACTTCAAAGATACTTATAAATGATATATATGCCGTTTCATATAATTAAAATATTTAGATATTCCTAAGTGTCACATTAATCTAAAATGGAAAGTATGTTTCTTTATTGGCACATTTTGAACAAAATCCACTGTTTGTTACGAACCTTGTCAGTAGATTGCGCAAAGAAACTTTGGTTACTTAGCAATTGTAAAATATTACAGTGATACCGTTTTGAGTATGTTTTCTCTAAACCACTTTTGAAACCGACACGTGACTGATTTCCAAGTTATTTCTTCAATTACAAATTACTGCAATTAAATTAGTCAATATCATAAATTACATGTAACTTTTGATGGCACTAGAAATATGGATTACACTGAAAACTTATAGTATAAATCACATATTCCATTACGTTTTTCTGATATTTTTACGTAATAAATATATGAAGTTACTTCAAGGATTTTTTAAAAATATTAAATTACATTTAAATTTTAACTATCAAATGTCTGATTTTAATTTTAAATATTGATTGATATATTTAAATTTTGATAATAACAATGAAAAACCCTTGTTTTTAAATCAGTTGCACAATTTAATAAAGCCAAAATAATATTTTAAATTTGATATATATAAATAATGTTTTGTAATATTTCAATTAAACTGTTTTTAAAATAGTAGATGACAAGGGCAGTGCTGAAAGATTCTAAAATAATTAATGAAAATAACCATAAAAATATAATTTTGACTCATTAAATTGTGTGACTGATTTAAAACCAAGGTTTTTCTGTCATTATATGAAGTTATATTTACTAAGCCATGCATTTACATCATAAAGCACATTCCAAGTACCACGTTTCGAAGTAATTAACTTATAAATTTTACTATTATTATTGTAACAACAAATTGAATGATTAAATTTATCTAACTTGTCAAAAATTGATATTAATCTTTAAATTTATAATTTAAATAAAACTCCTACGACACTGAATGTTTATCCACTTGTTTATTTGGTACAAAATTTTATAAATACAGTAAACCTACTGGTAAAACATAATTTGAATATCGACAATTCCGTCAAAGTCATTCCACACCTTTTGATTTTCAAATAACACGCTGTAGTGGTTTTCCGTGTGGTCCAATAATAATTGGGCCAAAATGTTAAAGTTAACTTTCTAGTGTGAGGGAATATAAATTGTTTATTCTTGTAATTCAGTAGAATATAACTCAATATAAAAAATCTGGGGTTTATCTTTATAGTCTAACAGCTAACGACTTGAAATTGAAAAGTAGCAGACTACTTATAATTTGTATGTAAAAATCCTTGGCGTATCTCTGCAGCAAAAATAGAGTCCTCGCTGCACTATCCACATCGTAGCACAAAGGTATGGAAATTACATGTATGTGAAAGCAACAAAAGTGTTTGCTCTTGCTTTCGTGACGTAGAAAACGTATAAATCCTAATCTCTCTCATCCGCGCAAAGCCAACCACGTAAGCGCTTGATCTCCACTACAGACGCAGAGTTTTAACTGAGAAGCTCACAGAATCGCAGAAGCATCTGTGCACACAGTCTCACACCAGTGAAATATTGTAAAACAAAGACAATCTACAAAAATAAAAATACTGAAAAATTCAAGACAATAATAATGTATACAAATCCGTTTTAATGATTACAAATTATAATATAATTTACGTTATCTTATCATTCTTAGCATTACCAAATTTACGGATTAACAGTAGACAAATAACAAAGTAGTTTTAAAATTAAATGCAAAATGTCCACAATCTTAAATCATCCAGTTATTTCAAACTAATGGTATGCTTCACTCCTAAAGGCGCCTTCTCACTGAAAACCTAGAGTTGGTGATTTCTGGAAAGTTAGTTCAAACAACTTTACCGTCTAGACCCCGTGGGTAATGTGTGGGAACCAAAGGTGAAGGGGGAAATCTCGGGAGGCTTCTTCATCTGAGACATGTTGAGAAGTAAGCACAGTTTTCTTGCACATCGAAGAGAAATAGGAAGAAAAGTTTATGTCCCATAGCGGTACCAATGAAAACGGACGAGACTGAATGAACGTCGGAACAGAGGTAGCCAAATTCGATTTTCCTGAAGGCGCCATCATAGTAACATAGTGGAAGGTTATTTAACGAATTCTAGATTCATTAATGCTTTTATAAATCGGAATTCTATTGCCATATTTTGGTAGACCTGAAACCGTAATTTTCTAAATAAAATTGACAGTTACTATTTTGGACTGTAAAAATTGTCAATTTATTTAAATACAAAATTATATTTTCTGTGTAAATTGAAACAAATTTTGAGTAAATAAATTCATTTTCATATAATAATTTAACTGATTTATAGCTAAACCAATACAGTTGTTTGATGATGGAATTTGCTGTGAAGAAATTTTGCCTAGATTTAGAAACCTGTTTTACACATCCCCCCTTTTCAATTCCCTTCCTATGCTATTAAAGGGGACTTACTTGTTTCAGGATAACCCTCATGTAGCCTTTTACCCCAAAAAACCCTAGTAAATCCTTGGCCTCCTTTCACTACCTTCGATATCCCCATTTCAATGCCCTTCCCATGCTATTAAAGGGGAGCTGTCTGTTCTCATTGCTCTAAATGTTAGTTGTAATTAAATCTTGTAAATTTGGTATTGAATGTAATTGTTATTAAACCTAAAATATCCGGTTCCGTAAAAATAATTTGTGAAACAATGTTGTATAAAATACAATTGTAAAACGTAAAATTAATTTATTCATAACGCTAGTGTAATATTCCTCATTAAATATAGTTTATACCCCACATACTCACTTCAGTATGAAAATACTTCTTTAAAAATTTCAATCGCCTTTCAAATATATGCTACTGTGTGTACGCTGTATACATATGTAAGAATGCTATATTAAATATGATTATTACGAGACCTTTGACTCGCTTTATAATGGAGGCTTGCATTAAAGGAATAGGTATAATGTTTCAAGCTTTTATTATTAACAGAACTCTTTGCAGGTTGAATATGAATAGTATTGGAATCAATTACATCAAGGAGCACAGAAAAACTAAACGAATCATGAAGTTAGTTTTAATTATGGAGTGCGAAGACGTTGACGTTATCTGATGTTTTTAAGGTTGTCAAAGGCGTTTCCCTATAGGCAAAAAAAGGGTGGAGAAAGAACGAAGCGGTGACAAGTCGAAGACTCATTTCTCGATAACGCCCATGCGAACGCAATGAAAGCAAGGCGCAGATCCTCGCAGGGGAATTTTGATAGATAGCCCCATAAATGCCAAGCAGCGAGCCTATAAAAATATATCAACGTATGCTGCTACTCCAGTCAAAATTGGTGCCATTTCGAGATATGGCAGCGACGAGGTCCCCATGTTTTATGGCGATTGTCGATAAGCTTCGAGGGTGCCTAATTTAATGCTAATTGAAATGCTTCGACACGCTCCAGAAGTGAGATAGCTCCACGCCTAACGGGGGAGTATTGGAGAAAGTTTACGGAACACAGCAGAACGTGTCATATTTAACACTATAGGTATTGAATTTGTCAGACAAAACAGGTTTTCGTGTGCAGAGACATAACTTTCAGCAGGGGCCAACCAAGCATTCTTATTTATTTCAACTTAACTCGTTTTGTAGAGTGTACCGAGTTTTCCTTCCTAACAGAATATCAAACAAATACAGAGTTTTCAATATTACAATTCTTTTCTAATGGTTGCTATGGATACAAATGCTACCTCAGTTTGAGTGAATAACTCAATTATTTTCCAGACAGTTTCTATGGAAACTCATAAAAATCGTTAATAATTATTAGTCTCGATAATTACTTTACAGGACTTTACGACCAACAATAATTATAGCAATTATTTACATTCAATTATGGAAAGTAAATATCTGTTATGACTTCCACCGAAATCAAATTTTAATGCTAAATTGATATGTGTTGTAAATATTCTCTTACATGAAACTATTTTTACGTACTGAAAACACCATGCAAATTAGAATTTTAAAATAACAAATAATATAGCAATACGGCAATAGGACAAAGCGAGTGTTTTTAACTTAACTTTAGAAATATTACATTTATTTTTTCAACCTTTAAACTGAACGACGTGTTAATATTCGTTTAATCATAAAATTTTAAAAATTAAAGATAATATTTCCGTAATAATTGAATAAGTACACTTTTAGATCAAAATAAGTAATAAAATTATATAAGATAAGTATAAATAGGTGTATATATATTTATTCAAAATATTAATGATTGAATTAGGACAGGTTATTTTATTGATTGTGGGGAAAAGCCAGAAAACGGTAACGATATATAACATACATATTTGTATCAGCCACTTTACTCGTTTGAAATGTTGATATTTGTTAATTATGAAAAAATAATAAAAGGGAGTAGGGGGTATCGCTGTAAGTCAGAGAGAGGAGAGAAAATAGAAAAGAGGAGTCGAGTTAGGTGAAGTTAGAAAGGATGCTGCCAGGTAACCTAAACATTGTATTCGTTATGCCGGATTTGTAAAAGTTAAAATAAATTTGTTTGATATTGAAATTTGAAGCTAATTTAGAAAGATGAAACATTGATCGTAATGAAAAAGAAGGAATGTATGCATGGAATAAAGAATGATCATTTGAACGTAAGTTGGAGCTATGTTTAATGATTAACTAAAATCGTATACATGTCAATAACCTTTTAATTTCGAGTATTTGATGAGTAATGGTTGAATAATATTTGCATTGTGCGAAAATAATTAGAGGAAACGTTACACATTGCCGATATTAAAGGGATCCTTGCTGTATAAACTTATTTCCAGGTTTGCCAATTGGCTTGAATAAATGTTGTCAAGTGGATGGTGTTCATAGACCGAAACAAAAAATGTTCGTAACAATAAATTACGTTGAAGCAATCATCTGTGGTTTTAAACTGATCGCAGAGAAATTCAGTATCAACTTCCTCGCACTGATAGTAAAAGTCGGGCTATATGCGCATTAGAAATGGTAAAAATAAAACTTAATTATAAATATTATTTGTACGAGAAGTGTTTTTGAAGGCATATAAACAAAGACGTCTGATATTTAATCGAAAGTGAACGGAGATTTGTTACAATTTTTTTACACTCAAACTTCTAATTTGTATGCAGCCCGTGAAATTCTGACAACTTTTTGTTGAGGAATGATTTGCCGACAGTGACGCGCGTAAATTTCACTTTTTTGTTGCGTGGGTGTAAGGACGATGAATAGGTAGCCTTGAAAATAAATATAGAAAATAGTTTTGTGACTTTTTGTTTAGATTTAAGACAGTGTCGAATTACTATATAAAGGAGCACGGAAATATATTGGTCATGCGCATGTCATATTTCCTGATTTCCATTAATTAGCATCATATCGGTGGTATGTAACATGTAACACTGCGTGAGCAATGCCCATTTATTTTTCACATAGAATTTGCGGATAAAGTGTGTAGTTTAGCAGACGGACCTTCATTAATTCAATTGAAGCTTAAATAATTGACACTTCGAGGACGTTAATATGTAATTCAGTCCCACTGCTCATATCCTAGGCATATAATTTGCGAGTTGGTTCCCAGTGATTACATAAATTATTTCAAAATGATGTCACTTTTGCAGACGCATCCAGGATTCCGTTAAAGCACGTTGATGCTTGTGTACTTTATTCAGTTAAATATTTCAAGGATAAACCTAAAAAATTCAATACTAACATACTTCAAATATGAAACAATTATTCGACTTGATGTAATAAATTAAATATAAACCTAATTAAGAATTAATTATTTACAAAAGGTATAAAATTAGACTAAAATATTATCAAAATGGATGATTCTTTTTTAGTATAAATTATATTTTAATTAAAAATTCTGGGCTCCAATTTGCTACCTACTTAGAATATAGATTCTATGGTCTATTAAATATGTCCCAAAGTTATGAATTAATGTTTAATCAAAGTGTTGCGTAATAGTAAACAACTGAAATAATGGATAATCTTGATTATAAAATAATCACTCCATTGTATCTTAAGGCTTATAAAGTACGTCTGTAATTTATGTTCACTTGTGTTGAACTCAAAACTCTCTATGAAGGGAAACCGTAACCAAAAGGAAATTTTTAGTAAATTAAAATTCTTGGACAACTGCAAATGTTGATTTAATTCTCTTCATTTTCATTTATACTTCTATCTTCCTTCCCCCCACCTACTCTATCTCGCTTTGTCAGGACCTCAAACTTTTATGTGGACTAAATTACTTGGACCATACTTCCCCTCCCAAAGTTGAGTTATTCATTAAAACTTTGAACAGGTTTCCTTTCACCTTCTTTACTAAGTTGCAAGAGTCCTCAATTCAAGGAGTCGCAACTTCTTACCTGTCTTGTTTTCTTAAAAGTCTTAACGCTGGTTATCAAATTTTATGTGAGAGCTAAAAATATTTTAACTGAGATTAATACACGAGGAAATATTACATATAGTTGCACTTTGACTTGTAATATACAGGAATGGACACTCCAACCTGGATTCCTTTTAATTTTTTCATTAAGTATATTTTAATACAAGTAAAATACCAGTCAATTATTATTTTTAAAACAAAGAAATCATTGTTGAGCAGAATGCATTTTTTATTTCTGGAGCGAAATGTTGAATGAGAGACTGAAGTTGACATCAAATAGTACTAATTCTTCAATTTAATTTCAAAATTTCATCCTAAATTACTATAGTAAAACAGATTCCTTTTCAGTTAGAATTAGCAAACCTGAATTATCAGTGATGACTGCGGGGATATTAAAGCTGAGTGAATCTGGAGATTCTCCTTCATTCAGCAAATGTTTTGTGTCTTGTTTATTGTATACATAAATTCTTTAATACAGTTATTAAGAGAGTTATTATGATTGGAGACTAATGAGTAGTAAGATTGTATTATTGTTTCATAAACTGTTGATTCGTAAACTTGTGTATTGTGGCGTGAAAAAGTGTGATTTTGTTCAATATATTGTTTCAAGGTATTTAAACTGTATTCATTTGCAGATTTACTAAATTATTTGACTGCTAGCAAAACCACTATTTTGAACTCTGAGATAAAGAGCAGAAATTTTATTTACGTGACTATGACGTTATCAACGTTTTGTTTCACATAATAATGAGCCAGGCATAGTTCAAGTTAAAGTTAAAAAGAGGACTATTTTATCTCTAATTCTTCTCAATGAATAAGATTACATGTTGTACAAGTCACAATTAAATAATTATGAAGTGGCTAATTAATTATTAAGATAAAAGATTAGTATGAAAATGTATAGATTTATTCCTTTATTACTTCAATATTATTTCATAGTTAATAAAACGTGATATTTGTTAAATAATTTGGTCATGCCAGTTGCACTAGAGAAATTTTTAGAAATAGCATATATTTACTAAAATACTCCTTATTTTAATTCTCAATAGAAATAAATTATTCATAAGATGAAATTTGTAATAGCAAAATGAACTAATTTGTAAGCGGGATGCGTTTGGATATCTGAAAGGAGGGAGAAGTTAAATGAAGCGTGATATTCATAATCGTGAATCAGTATTTTACTCAGTTATATTAGCTTCAAATGGGCCCTTAAGATTCTGGAATTTAGTAACGCGCTCATAATGAAAAATAAATTGAAATTGTTTAAAAAGTAAAATATTACTTTCTTATTCTGCATATGTACGATATCAACCAAAATTATACATATTTAAAAAAATAGTATATCAACACATCGATATTCTTAAGAAACAGAATCCAAGATGAATAACGAACAAAATATTTAAATATATATTTTAAACATGCTATCGCAATAAACTCCTATTTCACAAAAAACAATGATATAAAATACATTTAATCATTAATATACTTTATAGTACCGTATTGTAGTATAACTTCAATGAAACATATATTTGCTTAGTACGAGATTACCATCTTTGGCGAAAAAGAGCTATTCATCTCTGGATATGTCCTGTTAGCTGGAAATACGAATTTTTGGAATGATAAATGGTAAATATTATGACGGAAACTATTTGTTAAGGAGAGATGAGCAGAGAGAATTATTTTGATTGGAGACGATTGAGTAGTACATTGTATTATTATTGTTTCAGAAATTCTGGCATGGAAAACTAATTTTTTCAATATATTTTTTCAAGTTATGTAAACTTGATTAATTTGTAGATTTACCGAAATATTTTATTGCAAGCACAACCACGATTTTGAAGCCTGAGAGAAAGTAGAAATCTTGTTTTGCATATACGAGGCGTGTTGTGACGTCATCATCATTTTATTTCTCATAACGAGCCGGACATCTTCAATGTTAAAGTAATTTTTAATTTGGGATGGAGTTATTACAATATTAATATCATAAAATAGCACTATAGATGTCCTTTATGTGGGTTAATGAATTTAATTTTGTTATACCACTAATTGCAATGGTTAACAAGTGTCATATAGTAATTCAATTATATTTTACACCGAAATTATTGTTTTTTACTTTCCAAAATTTAAGTGTTAAAATTCAAAAACGCTTTCCATTAACGTTCAACGAATATAATATTTAGAATTTTTATCAAATAATCGGTGTCAATGTTTAAAATATCGATAAAATTGTATGTTCTGCATTGTTGCTTCCCTTTTTACCAAAAAAATTATTTGGGAAATTTGATTCGCTGCCCAGAAATTTCATGAGTAGGTTTATATGAAGGTTAAAATATTGTATTATTAATTTTCATATAATGTATATATATCCTTGTTTGACATAACATCCTCCATTATAACATAATCAATAGCAGGTTTAATAGAGAATATAACCCTTGTATGACGAATCGATCCTGGTAGATCATAGGCACCTCGTTGTTCCTTTAAAAACCAAGATTCTTAATTTTTTTTCAATGTTCATTTTCTACTATTAACATATGACAATGAGACTAGTTTAACGAATAAACTAAGGAGGTAATATTCTATCGCATATCAATTGTTTACATTATGCTTCATTATATTGCATCTTATCTGTAACTTTATTTAGGAAACCAGATTGAATTAATGATGATTACTGTGTCCAAATTATGAAATAAAGGGATAGAATTTAATTATTCTTGAATCGAGCTATTGCTCCGTTAGGGATTGAGGGTCTCCATCTCAAAATTAAATCAGTCTAATTTGTAGGACGAAATTATCATTTATATAATCAATATTATGTGTTCAAATATTATTTGAGAAGTCATTACAATTAAGTCTTCAGATATCACAATATTGATTGATAGTTAATTTATAAATATTATGTCACAATCTACAATTTTCAGATTTAACTACTGAACGTTCTGAACGATCGAAAATAATTGTTGTTACTAAAAGGAGAAGTTATAAATATTAATGAAAAATGGAGTCTGCAGACGGTAGATATTTTATCCAAGCGCACAAAATCTTTGGATAGCCTACAGCATCGAATCACGGAGATGTAGAGAACTTGACTTACAAGCAGGCCGACGGGAAATCTAATATCAGGGGCGTTGTAGCGCAACGGTATCAATATTAGCACACTTAAGGGCGGATTTCATCGCCTGCTGAACACAAGATTTACTCAAGAGTGCTGCCTAAGTAAGCTATATCTTCATCATTGCACATTCACACAGAACTTGAGGTCATATCCAGTCCATAACGGAAAGTCGTAATGGTTTTGGTTTCTTATGAATATTACGTCGCGCGATGCACTCATTCAAATTTGTATATAATTCATCTAAACAATTTTTTATAATAATTTCAACTTGTAGAATACATTTACATACCATTCATAAAATATTCTAGGACATAAGTCACCATCTGTGCTACAGTAATCTCTCTCGATGAAAATCATTTTTAATTATGACACCAACAACAGTCAAGAGGTAGTCTTCTTCCACTTTCAAGCACGTGAAGTTAATATTTCAGTTGAATGCTGCTATTAAACAGATTCAGACAGGTGAGAGTTGTAAAAGTTGAATTAGCACAACTCATAAAACGCATATTATATAGAATTGTCAAAATATACAAACGATTAATATATTATAAAACTTATAAATCTTAAGCCGTTTCCTCTGCTCGGCGGCTGACCTCAACAGCCACTAAAAAAAATTTGAGCTAAATTACACTTGTGTCGAACTCACAGAAAATATATAACTAAAGAAATTATCACGTGGAAATTCAAACAAAATACAATTTCACTAATCTTTTAAAAAATTAATATCTCCGTTGTGTTTAAAGATACGAAAGCCTTATGCAATATGATAAAGAATAACAAAGAGTCAGTAGTTCATTCGTTATAAGCACTTTGATGCATACATGGTTCAGTGTACAGCTTACAATATCTGTTATATCGGTCAAACCAAGCGAACCTTAAAAAATAAGATTATCCTGACTTAAACTCCTAGAACTGCTGTATTCTCGATGTATCAAGTGGATAGATTATCTCAATATAGGACTCCATTTCTTTATAGAGGATTCCTTCTTTTTTTCCTCTTTTACCTTTATTCCAACTTTCAAGCGGGAGGTAGATGAACCCGATCATTAAGTCTTTCCTTGAGCAGATAGGAAGATATGAGCGGTTTATTTGCCAGGTGGTCTTCAGCTTATCCGCTTTGTCGGCAAGCTCGTTTCCCAAGATGCCCGCATGAGCCTGGATCTAGCAGATGGTGATTTGTTGGTTGTTTCATTTTATCTTCCAAAGAAGGTCACTGATTTCGATGATGCAACCAGTGCTACATTAGTGATTGGAGAGTGAGTTGATCTCCATGAGAGAATTAGTCAAAATCATGGGTGGTCTTTGAAATATCGTAATGTCATCAGTATCGCATATGTTTCAGCCGTTACACGATATTCTGATAACATTTTTTGTTCATATTAAAAGCTTTGTCTTTCCCTGATGTATTATCCCAGATTATTATACCATATATCATTGAAGAGTGAAAGAATGCAGAATAAGCCGACTTTCTTTTTCGGTATCTACAACTTGACATTCTAACAGCAAATGTTTCCAAATTAATATATTCTCCACAGATAAACCTAAAAATTCTTCACATTTGTTTTACAATTATTTGTTGCTAGTGTGACCGAGCTCAATGAAGCATTGCTTGTAACTCCATGAACTGACAAGTTATTAACTGAAAACCAGTAAAACATCTGCGTTAGTGTATTACTGGAATCATTTTCGAGACTATTTTGCTTGCATGTTGCCAAAATGCAGGTATTATCAGCAAAGAGTATAGTGTAAAATGTAAAATAATTTATTACTTTAGGTAAGTTATCTATATAGATTAAGAAAGGTAACGGACTCAAAATGGAACCCTGAGGAATTTACACTTACGAAATTCAGTTACTATGTAACACATGATCATTGCAATTTTGAAAATAAATTTTTGCGTTATTACGAGCATAAATTACGATAATTTGATATTAAAGTGCTCCTAAAAGTTCTCATGGAGCAGCACAACAGCACTTATTTCACTTCTACGATCTGAATGTTTTATGTGGGTAATATCTCATGCGGACCGCGCATGTACTTGTAAAATGGAAAGCCAACAAAGAGGTTATTGCCTGAACATAAATGTTTTAACGAGCATGATTCGCAAATATGAGCGAGTGTTTCAGCATACAGCAAAGTGCCCGTCCTTCAAACAAGCACAGGGCCCACATTGATGTAAATGGTGTAAATAATTTTCTGCCGAGTCTACAAATTATGGGAAACAAGAGCGGGTTCGCTGACACGGATAATAGATGCGCGAACATATGAGAGCGCACTTGTAAAAATCCCAATGGGGAAGGCAGATTAGCGAAACCATACTTCACTACGACCGTAAAAACTGGGACAATTAGCTTACAAGCACAAAGCAACTGAAATAATGTTGTAATACATAACTCGTAATGTGAGTCGGACTCAAACTTTATCTCGTTTTATTTTAAAAAAATACAGAATTTTAATGAAGGAACGAGCTAATGAGGCTGTAGCCCGAAGCTTTAATTAGGTGGAAACAGCGGATTACCTAAGTAAAATCGTATTGCAGGAATTTAGTGAATATTTACATCGTAGGATTTTGAGAGAATCGAACCAGATTTGGAGTCATCCTTAACCCAGGAACGATAATTGACCAAATTAAAACCATCATATTAATTACTCAAAATGCTGAAAAATGATAACGTAGACTAACTTTCAATACGTTTTCCATAAATGTCTATATAACTAGATCGATTGTCAAAATTTCCGAAACATAATTTAGTAATTATACTGCACGTACACCAATTATCGAAAATGATAAAATTGGTAGTAATAATTAGATTTCAATTTAATAATCTATAAACCACTGAACTTGTAAGAAACAGTTCAAAATAACACTACAAATTATTCCAATGTTTAGGGACCTCTTAGGTACAAATATGTAAATCAATTTTTACTAATCTGTGGTTCTAAAAATTTAAAAAGAAACAAATTTGTATAAACGAAACAGCTATAATATAATTATGGGAATATTTATTAAACACAATTTATTTCTACCCATATAAAAATAATATGTAATTTTTTCTTGTAATATCAGTCTATAATTATTTTTTTCGGAGGAATTTCTTAGAATTTGTACTTTACACAAGCATTGTAGCAGAAATCATCGTACCGTTGATTGTTTAAATTATCAATTAAAACTGTACTTAACTTTAAAAAATAATTTTTAATAACAATGTATCATAAAATATGTTTAAAATTTTTTACATTTAAAGCCAAATTATATGAAACTGTATTCTCTTCAAAATTAGTTATTTTTGTATTGATCTCCATATATTTTGGTTGTGCAGAATATCTATAAACTGATTTAAAATTAACGCTGTTATTTATCACCTTAACGTAACTTTTGAAATCCATATTTTATAAATTGAATTATTATTCTGCTGACATGAAGTTTAATAATAACTATATATATATAAAAGTGTGGCGAAATAAGTTAACAAATAAATTTAAATAGTATTTAATTAATATAAATACAAAGTTTTTTTCAACGTTGTTAACTTTTTAAGGAACTGTATACATATAGCAAACCTAATATTAATTTCTGACTTGAAAAACTTTAATTTACTTTTTTGATTAACAGGCTACATGAGGGTGATCCTGTAACAGAAAACTCCTTTAATAGCATAGGAAGGGAATTGAAAAGGGGGGGATGCTGAAGGTATCGATCCGGGCATAAGTATACAGTATTATAGCTGAGAGATATAAAAAATTATTATAGTATATTTCTAAATAAAAAGACGGCCAATAAGTCAGCATATAAATTTATCACAATTCATTCAAAAGCGACGTTTCGTCTCCTTTATGAGACCTCAGTCGTAAAATTTAGCAATTCATCATATTTACTCCTTGACTCCCTCAACCGAAAAAGTTATTGAATGTACATGTGAAGGATTTAGTGTCGCGGACCATGTTTAGCGACGGCTATAAGGGAATTAATGAAGGAATTTTTATTTCTCTGTGACATAAATCTTGAAACCAGACCCCAGAATTTCTAGTCTAAATGCTAAGGCTATGACTATTTGAAATATAAAATGACCTTTATTATGAAAATGATATTTTAATCCTTTAAAATAAATAAATAATCATTTTAGAGCTTTTATTTTTTCGTAATGTAGTCAGGTTCTGTATATGCATAGTATTTTTTTATATATCAGCAGTCTAGAAGGATGATATTACCTTTTTATTTCGATCAATTTTTAATGAAATTTATGTTTTATTTATGGGAATCGTATTTTTAATTTCTATAAATTAATTACATGAACTGGTCTGTGTCTTGGAGGATTCACTTGCAATTTATGGTCCACGCGTCTGCATTCCGTCGCTACAAAATGAGCTCATCGGGAGAACACAACAACAGAATGATACGCACTGATTGCATCTGTACGTCATTAATTATAACAGGCAAGTCTGCCAGCTACTATTGTTTCGCCGGCTTCTGAAGCAGAATGCAAATGAACCAATTTAAAACAGAGCCGTCCATGAGTACACGTCTCTCCATTTTTCACGAATGACACCCCGACCGCCATTTTTTTTGGCAGGCTGTTTTTGTGTCCCCCCTGCGGATGGCCGCGGCTGTTCTTCCAACAGCTGACAGCCGTGGGCAAGCCGCTGAATCCAGTGATATATTGTGATATCGACCACAGCAACGAGGCCGACCGTCCTATAATTCGAGGTATTTCGCCGGAATTAATATCGAAGTCCCTCCTCGCTGTCCCCTCTACTCTGAAGCCACTTCTCATGCCCCCTAACCCCTCGTCCTGAGTGGGAAGCACTCAACGTGACGCATAACCGCTGCCACAGCAACAGTTGTAATTAGGGCCCTAACAAGACATGGAGATGCGTGCAAGTAGCTGCGCGACGATCTGTCGTTAGCAGCACGGCCTTGTTACGAACTACGTCAAGCCGTACATAACAAACTCAGCCACGAAATTATCATCGACATCTGACGTCAACATGCCCCTAACAAAAATCGTTCAATCAAATACCAATAACAAAGCAATAGATTATTATTGCAAAATTCTAGTGTCTGGTTTCAACATTAACGTCACGGAGAAATAAAAAATCGTACATTTATTGCCTATAGGCACTGATTCCTTTAAAAGAAAACTCTGTTATTTTCCATCAGGACTCGTTAAATTTATATAATTAAAGCGGGCTACAAAAAATAAAAGTAATAAAATTGGAACAGAATTTTGCTAAAATTATATAGAATTTGTAATAAAATAGAATTCAGTACCATTAAAGAAACATCCATTTATTTTAATTTTAAGTATTATAATAAAATAGAATTCAGTACTATTAAAGAAACCTCCAGTTATTTTAAGTATTTCCGAAAGATTTTGTCTTTACTACACTTTTCAACATAGTTAATATATGTTTCAGCTTGTAGTATGACTACAAAGAAACAAAAATATAACATCTTTGCGTAGTACGTGAAGAAATATCGTCTTTGAGAGGGAGTAGAGAGGTTTCATCTCTGGATTTGTCCCGTAGGCTGCAGATGAGAACTTTTTGCATGCTGAATAGAAAATATTTTAAAGGAAACTATAAGTAAAGGAAGGATATGCAGAGAGAATTATTTTGATTGGAGACAAATGAGTAATAGGATGTTATTTTGAATAATTGGTAAAAATTGATTAGTATGCTTGTATATTTTGTTCAAATATATTCTTTTAAGGTATGCAAACTTAATTCAATTTTAGGTTTACTATATTATTTTATTGCAAGAAAGACCACGATTTTCAACTCAGAGAAGAAGAGTATAAATTTTGTTTACGTGACTCTTTATAGCGCATTTTGACGTCAACGTTTTATTTGTCATAATTATGAGCCGTATTATTACAAGGTCCCTCTATACAATCATTATGCATGTATATTGTAGTAGATCGGTCGTTTCCGGACAACTCTCCCTCGATATTGGAATTTAATAACTTTTACGGCGCCAGGTATTTTTTGTCATAAAACACCAAAAGATTCAATTTAGAGTTTTAATTAACAATCAGAGCGTAAAAAATTATAGTTAAACAGGGCGTGGTCATTCATTCATCCTTACTTTAAGAAACACGACCTTCCTCAACCATAATCTACTGACGACTGTCTGACTGTCCGCTTCCGATTACTACAGACAATCGACAATGTGTCGTCCACAACAATGCGTCCCGGGGCATTGTTGCGCGCCCCTAGTCCAACATGTAGCATCTGGCAAGATACAAAACCTGGCTTGCATTGTTTTTATCTGGAACTGTAATTTAACATGTATATATATACAATTAATGATAAGCTGAATTTTTTAGTGAAGTTAACGTTGGTAATAAATTTTTCATTCGTTTTTTACGTAAATTTGCATACGATATACAATTTATTTGAGAGCAACTAAAGAATATGGTATATAGTATTTATTTAATTAGTAAGAAAGTCCGTAAAATAATAGATATGTTAAAAATACTTTAGACCACAGCATGAACCACAAAACATTTATTACTTACAATGTATAATTAAATATTAATACTAGCTAATAATTGCAGCGACAAAGATTTTCGAAACATGAATACAACACAAAAGAACAGTAACTATACAGATGCAGTGGCTCATCGCTAAACCAGTTCACAGATTCATTTCCTGCCGACTGTAATGATTCTGTTACCATGGAAACCTAACAAGTAAAATTCATAGACTGAAAAACCTGATGCACAAACTGTACGTTTACTATTAATTAAAGATTGTTTAAAAATATTTTAACTGTAACTAAGTATATTTTAATAAGAGAAACAGATTTTCACATGTTTCTACTAAAAGTATCGGTTTTTCCAATAATATATTTCTATTCTTGTGACATCCTAGCTTTTCTTTGCTGAGAATAATGCTATTCAGAAAAAAATTATATTTTATCGCTTGTCTTTCAACTTGTGAATATGGTTTATGTGGTTGACGTATTTTTTTCATTATGAACGCACGATCGTGATTGAGAACGTACACTCATGGTGACACTTAGAAGAGGTGAATACGTACATCATAACGGCGAATAAGATTGTTGAAGAGAGCTCAGTGTTTGCATAAAGCTCCCCTCGAGAGTAGACATCAGATGTGTTATGCGACCCATAAGCCTATCCTATTCGTCTTCAGAAAATCCTATAGCAGCCATAAATGGACCCGGAATCCTTCCTTAACAGCCTCCAAGGAACCCATTTATTAATAGGGCACTATATATTCAATGTTATATGTTATAAACTGCAACAGAAAAATATTCCATCGGGTATGCTCAACTTAAGTTTTGTCAAATAAACAACGGAAAAGGGATTACACTTTAGTTCAAAGTAGTTAGTGTTCAGGACGACAAACTGTAAGACTGGAAATTTTATTTGTCTCTTACACACAATTTTAAATTTATTTTATCACCTAAATTCACGTCCAATCTGTTTTCCGTAATTTCATAACTTTTTGTCCGATCAAAAATTTACTTATTGTACGAGAGACTTAGCTCGTCATGTGCCAACACGATGCACAGTGGACAACTCCGTCCATATTTTACTGGGGGTAGACATGAGCTCACTTCAACTCCAAACTTTGAAAACGCAACTTCGTAGTGTAAAAGCACTGTGTGAAAACATTGGAGATAGGAAATATATTGTTGTAAGTTAAGGATATGTTCTAAATCAGGAAACTCATCCGTGTAATGTAATAGATTATAAGTATAGTGTGTAAAAAAAATTGTCGCAGTCTAAATAGCCCGTTTGTATGAATACAATAAATGTTTTTAACAATGATAATAGCGTTCCCGCAGTCCGTTGAAGGAGAAGTTCTTCCTCAAACGACAATACTTTCCTTCCCATTCTCCTTTCCGTACTGAGCATGTAAACGTGCCATGTAGAATCTCATCAACTGTTCTTATGTGTTACTGTATGGAAGAAATAGCAGAAGCCAGACAATAAACTACTAATTAGCAATTTTGTGTATTTGGTGCTAATAACATCAGACAAAAAAAATTTCGTGTGAAAATGGAACTTAATACATATACCGTGTGATAAAAGTAACTTATATTCCAGTTTTTATATATTTTTATATATTTTAAATAAACTATTTACGTACTTTTAGATTTATTGTGTAAAATAAATTATACAAACACCACCATTGTTCCTATCAATGGTGTATATTTTAATATGTAGATATATTACTACTCTTTTATCATCTATAAAGTCATATTATATTGTAATTCGATTTGTTCCCTTTCTAAAAATGAAAAATAGTTCAAAGCGTGCATGGTTAGAGCGAGTTGAATCTGTTTTAAGAGATCATATACTACTTTATCTAAACATTAATTATTGTCTACGTTCTTATGAACTACATTTAAATGAAATATTCCTAGTTACACCCACTGGCAATTCCGCAATATATATTGAACGTTGAGTACGGTCAAAAAACTTAAATTTTTAACACTTTATCAGGAACGACACTCACTATATATCAAATATTTGTGCTCTTTGATGTATTCCGGTCACTTCATGTACCGAAACATTGTTTACATTTTCATGCTTACGAAAAATCCATCGCACACTAATTGACTTTATTAAAAATTAAAACATGAAATATGCGCGTTGGAAGAATTACAGGGTCAAACCTGATGTCACCAATTAGCAGAACTAAATTTAACAAGCTACGAGTAAAGGGCGTCGAGGTATGGAACTAATCAGTTCTGATTTATGAAACATCACCTCGCTCCCGTATATTGTGATACATCAATAAAACAATTCAAGCTGACTTTGATTGGGCAGTTTTTCATGTTGAATGGTACACTTTTATTCGTGAAACAGTAAAAAAATTTAAATTATATTAAATTTTAATTTCACGTCAGAATTTCCTAATCAATGACACATTTACTCGCGTGTATATTAATTTTTAATTAAATTTAATTTGTACTCTTTTATCCAAGTTAATCAATTTAATTTATATATTTGTCTCGCTTGTTTTTAATATGGTAGCCGAAATTTCGTACACAATTTTTTTCATTCCAGAAAGTTGATTTTATAATCATCACTAACATCAGTAATGGTATTGAAACCAAACGCCTTAATAAATAATTTATTCATCTGTCAAAACGTAATAAGTATTACCTAATATACAGCAGTACTAGTCCTTTACAATTGTAGGTCAATACTTTTCATCACGTCAGGAATTTTAAAAATTCAATAATTTGTAAAAATGTTTAACATCAAGATAGACTTAAAAACGTTTTCTTATAATTTTTTAATTTATTTCGATTGATCGTTGAACATTAATTTATAATGAAAACTGTTAAAAATGAGGCACCATTTATATTTTAGTGAATCTTTAAATTAATTTATTTTTATGAAGAACGTCACGCTTTGGAAGCCACTCCTCTACTTGACCCAACCTTCACCCAACGACGTATCTAAACTACTAACAATTTGGGTGAATCTGTCGTATTAGGCAGTCCAGGATGGAATTTTATAAACTTCGTCCTTTATTAATTCATCATAATTTAATATTTTTAGGATTTACTCTAGAAAGTCCGAAATGTTTTTACATTGTTTGGAATTATGTACTCGTTGTTCATTCTAATTACGGATTTCTAATTATTGTTTAATATAGCTCTATTCAAAAACCATTATTATTTATTAAATATGTAAGAAAAGCAACAGTTATAAAATAAAATAGACTGATGTGATTTAGAGTTAAATAATTATTATCTTAATTCCCATCCACCAAGGAACTTCTCTGGATCTGTTACGGCGAATACATTAGAATCTCAAGTAGATTTACTTTAGCACAGGAGAGCTTGAATTTTTGTATTTCCTAAATAGATAAAAATATTATATATGTTAAAGATTCCTTTTATTGATCTTTTAAAACATTTAAATAATAATATAATAATCTCAAATCCCTGTGTAAAACACTGTACAGAAATAATGAACTATTCATAGTTGTTTAAATAATCATATCACTTGTCTTTTGGGTGGAATGAATGGTTAGGCCGTGAAAGTAATAACTATTAAAAATTTACGAAGGAAAAGAGAAAAGGACACGTGGGATGACTATTATTAATTGGAATTTCAGAATCAACAACAAACACTAAGTGAATTGTCACCGTTTGTACTTGATTCAATTCAAGTCTGTCAAGCATGCGTACTCATACATCTAAAATGTCACTACATATACACTGTCGTACAATCTAACCGAAGAAGATACAACTTAAAGGAAAACGTTCTGCAAAGCCCCTGACATCAGTTGAGGATATTTTTTTGAGACTGGCTTGAGAGGGGGGAAGCCTTTGGCCAGAAACGTTCTCTGTGGTGATCACTATACCTTATTAAATTTTTATCGTAATTGTATTAATGGTATAGGAGTGTATTCATGTATAAGAGGGTTATTAATTATAAGTATCTAAAATTGTGAAATTAACAGTTGGAGTATAAACTTGATGAGATATTAATGACAATAATGACTATTTCGAGGTCAAAACACCAAAACTTTTCAAGTGTATCCATCCATCTCCGAAAACCTAGCCTTTTGGTGTGATTTTCAATGGAATATTTAGGATATGATTCCTAAATACGTTATTCGTTCCTGTCATATTCCCATGAAAATGCGATCACGGGAAGCACGATGCATGTAAAGAACAGCCGAGGGTAAAGTATACGTAATTTCTATGCTGCACACCTCAAAGAAATATGATTTCCTCTAAAGAACTAGTAGAAAGTTCTAGTACCGATGAAACGTATTTCATTTTGAAACATCTGACAGCTGGCTTCTCAGACTTACAATTTACGAAGTGGATGTTCTTGAGACATAGAGTAGCTGTCTGTTTGCGTCGTAGGGGATTATGATAAGGGCTGCTATTTGAAATGTACCTCCCGGCAGTAGACCATTATTCAAACACATGTTTACGTATTCATAAATGGCACCGACGCCGCTGTGATGGACGTGACATGTGAGCTGAGTATGGAACATGTTTTGCATTTCCAGCTGTATTGCCACTTCTCGCCTACAAGACTGGTGTTTGACCTAAAAGAAACTCGTTGTCTCCGAGATCATAAGGCACGAGAGGATTCTAAGTGAGGAAACATACGTAAGGGAGAGGACATTTTTTTCTTTTCGAAGTAAATACAGACGCAAATTTCTGAGACGATAACATTTATATAATTTTCCTCTTCTATTCTTTAGAAATTCGTTTTTAAATAAAGTAGACGTTTGAATGAATGTGACCGTAGTAACTTCCTTACGCTAGTTTTTAAACAGATTCAACAGATTGTACAGTACTTTAATTTTGAAACGAATTAAGCCAAAGGCATGTCTTTCTATACTAACCCCTGAACTTATAAATCAGGGTGTGAATTAAACTAATCATTAACTTCAGTATTTTCAACTAATTTAATGTATCAAAATAAATTTCTTTAGTCACACTCGTCAATAAACAAATATGAAAACGGAATTTTTTAAATGAAAAATGTATAAATATTCTGTATTTTTGTATTTCCTTAATATAAATGTAAACACGTGTTTAAATTGTAAGTAAACGTGATACATATAATCTTAAAATCCTAGAGAAAGTTATGACGAAAGGAACTATTAAAATGAGAAATCACTCAAAAACATTGGAGTGATTTATACTCAAACAAATTGTTTGAATGTATCAAAATGCCCAACCCTGATACGTCAAAGGACAGATTACAAGTAAATTCGCCATATTTAATTGGTCACAATATGGCGGAAATTTGCTCATTTTTGATTAATTAAATTATGCAGTAGTAACACTAGGATTACACTGAACGGTGACAAAATGTAATACAAAAGATTTTGTACAATTTTGTTTTATTTATAATTGTCTTTTAAAAACAGATATTTCAATAAAAAACAGTAAATATTTGAGACTTTTTCACATTTTTACGAATTTCAGGAAATATCAAGGGATGAACGGTAAATGATTATACTTCCAAACTAAACTTTTCTTAATTATATCCCGCAATACATACTTCAAGATATATGAAAGGACGATAAAAATAAAAAGTTAATATTTTTAGTCATTATAATTTAGTATATTTCTAGTCAATTAAAAAGAGTGATAAAATAATGTCAAAATCATAGGTTATGTCAGCTTTTATTGAAATTTAAGTCTTTAATAATAAAATTAAATACTAACAATTAATCTGTAATCATAATTTAATATCTTTGTCGATCTGTAAATACTTAAGTAATGTTTAAAGAAAAATATTAAACAATTAACGCTAAACAGAATTAGCATAATTTTATACTGATAAATGGGAGGATTTCGTGGGTTTTTTCACATGTGACACAGTGAACCATATGTAATAATTTGTATATCTCGCAGTTATACTACTGCATTCCTTGTGTCCTTATTCCCGGCTCGATGCGATTGACTGCGGGGCTCACCTTTGGGAATGCCACTTACTGTCTGTTTTTTTTTCAAGGTTTCACATGCCGAGGCACATTTATCTATTATAGGAGGTGTATGTTTTCGGGTCAAATACCATGGAATACGGTGAGAGTTGTCTGCTAAACTCATTGGATCAGTCTGCCAACTGTCTCATAGAAATTTTGGAGAAACGGAGAAGGGAATGCTGCGACCCCACTCAATTCTCGTCATTCGTAAGGGCGTGAAATTAGTACTTAATATCCTGCCTAACTGATGCAGGACTTCTGGGGTTTTAGTGTATTTATCTTAAGTGAAATACCAGGTAGGATCACTAAAACATTGTCCGGGGGCTCTAGTCAACGCCTGGTTACCTTCCTCATCCTCCCCTTTAAAATCCCACCCTACGCCATTAAAAGCGAGTTGCCAGTTTTATAATCACCCTCATGTAGCCTATAAACCAAAAAAAATTCGATTATAAGCAAAATGCCAATGACTTAATACGTCACGTGTCCTAAATAAAATTTCTAATCTTTTTCTCCGGGTTAATACGCGGTTTCTCTTGCAGACAAATAAGCTACTGTGCTACCAAATGAATAAAGATTACATGAAATTTCACAAATATATTAAACAAGTTTGAATTAATCAACACAAGCGACACACTATACAAATCAAACGTTTTTATCTTTACTGAAGTGATTGTTATTTAATATTCACTGTTTTAGGCTTCCGAACAAAAATATTTCCATAAATCTCTGCCGTTTATGTCTAGTCTCTGTGCATATATTTTCGTTTCAAATCATGTAAGTTTAGTTTCAGTATGCAACACACATGTCCGCCAAATTTGATATATTTTTCCTACGTGTTAGGCGAAGTTATGTTTCCCATGTATTCATACTTCACATGATACATACTTTAAGTTCCAAATCTGCACCCGCAACATTTGAACTCCACGTTACGCAACGCTTACTAAATAAATTAACGCGACGCTAAATTTCGTGTTTTCCTGAAATAGACGTATGAAAATACGTACCCGGATAACGTCTGGCGTACAGTTCGTTAATAAATACACCTATAGAGGTTTCTTAATGATATAAAAGTAGGTATGCAACTATCGAAAATTAAAAAGTGTAGTATAGAAATTTTTATTTCACAATTTTGAATGACTTAAATTTATTTAATTTTTATATAAAAATTTACACAAGTGTTTAACTATTTATTAAAATCAACATTTTGTACTATTCATTTTTCTAGTTCCCATAGTCAAATCCAGTGGACGAGTAAAGATTTACAATGCTTGGAGCCGTAAAAGTCATTTGATTAATTTCACTCGTAACCTGTGCATTGCTCCGTAGTGATACATCCCACCATAGTTCCCGGAACGATCCCGTTATGTTAAGGTAATTATACCGGGTGGAAAATATATTTGTCAAGAGGGAGCAATAAAAATTTCGGATCAGGGACAAAATCACCAGAGAACCGTTATTTCCTCGATTTGGTGGGGCACCTAATGGCAGTGTGCTCGAACTGTATTGGAGAATGCATTAGGCTTCTACCTCCGGGATCTGTAGACGAGGAAATGATTGTTCTTCATATCTGACCCTTCCCGATGCTCATACGCACAGAAATACTGCGTTCCTTTGTAGAGAGAAATTCACTGACTGCTGTGAGCTCTCTTTATGTTTTACGTCGACAAACGTGACATGCAGCAAGACGTCATGATACTGGAACGTCCATATAGCAGTAGCAATTACCCGGGAGAGCATAATAAAATGTAATTTTCAAAGTGCATCTGCACTCGGCTAACACAGAAATGTCACCGGCTTGCTTCATTAACTTCACAATTAAAATAAATTTGAAATTTCAGAATTACCATTGCTTCTTCGTATTTTTAATCTCGGAATTTAGATGCTGTATATTTTTTTTATTCAGACTTGTGTTAAGGGGAACGTTATCGGGGAAAGCAGGCTACATCACGCGGACGTTCTGCAAATGTAACACTATTTGCGGGAACAGGATCATTAATTTGTCCGTGCAAAAGCCAAATATAGTGCCCCAACAAATTGCATTTGTCGCATAGATAAAAGCCGAATTATTAATATATTCGCTTGGTTATCGACGTTCCTGATACTTCGCTAATTGGTACAAAGTTTTTTTCTGTTCCATAAATTGGTAATTTGGGTGACAGCGATATTCAGTTAACTTTACGCCCTGATATGTCACCCTATTTGTTTACTGAGAATTTCATTTAGATACGATACACCGCACTGTTCTAGCATGGACTGGTAACTCCTAGTGTCACATTCTTTATTATGAAAAGATTCTTATTGTAACCATTCTTAGTCGCTTTTTAAATACCTCAGTAAACACAGCCGTTTGTCGTTCTATCACGGTCTGTTGTTTATAGTAACTTTTTAAGGTTTAACCTACTCTTAGTAACATGGCGTTAACAGTAAGAGTTTATCAGAGTGAAGAACAAAATTTTAGTCATCTTTAGCAAGTATAATTCTCGGGTTTCAACCCGGGTAAAAGTTTGTACACACAACATTTTGACGGCAAGGTAGACTGCCTGATGACGATGGCGGAGCTTGCCGTCGAAACGTTGTGTGTACAAACTTTTACCCGGGTTGAAACCCGAAAATTGTATTTGAATCAAATTCACCGGGAAAGCTTTCGCTCCTTAATCTTTAGCAAGTATCGTCAAATATCAGAAAAACGGCACGTTTGAGGATTTCGCGTTAGATTAGCTAAAAGTAATAGTCCAGCTAGAAAAAAAAATTTACTTTGATCACCAATACAAACACAGTGCCTCCGTAGCCTTTAGTGACGAAATTTTAATAAAAATTTTAATGATAATAAAAAACGACCAAAAGAGTCAGCTTTAAATATACAACTATTCATTTGCAAAAGCGAAGTTTCATCACGATTTTGAGACTTCTTCAGGCTTAAAATTTAGCAATTCATCATATTTACTCCTTGACTCCCTCAGTCGAAAAGATTATAGAATTTAGAGTGAAGAATTTGGTGCCGCGCTGGACCTTCTCCAGCAACGGTTACGGCCGAAAATTTTAATGAATTGAAGTCATCCCGAAAGTTGGTGACGAAACGTTTCACTTCAGATGAAGTTCTTCTATTTTGAACTTTTACTTATTTATTGCATTTTATTTACAATATTGAGTCATATCAATTTAATTTATTAAATTAAATCTTATTAAAGTTACCTGTCGCTATCGCTGTATCCGGGGACGAAATGTTTAAATTCAAATAAAAATTCTTATATTTTTGACCATTCTTTGCTCTTTATTTATAACAACAGCTAGAATTAATTTAATTATTTTATTTATGTTTTATATTTTTTGTCGAGGATGTTGCGGTAGCAACTCCTAATTTTAATAAAATTTTAATTGAGGACATCCCGAACGTTGGCGACCAAATGTTTTAATTCAAATTATTTTTTTCTATTTCGGGCTTTTAATTATTATTTGTATTTTAATTATAATATTGAGTCAGATGTATTTAATTCTTTAATTTATAACGTTAATGTTTTGACACCTCTTCTCCAAAAGTTCACCGTGCGATAAGCAACAAAAATATATATGTCATTCGTGCATTTGCATGTCTTAAAAAGGCTTGAGTTACTGTTTATTTGTGATTTTGAAACAACACTCAAAAACGCTTCTAATTGATACTATTAACATTTATAATTGGGACAGTTTTTTAAGGACACCTTGCATATGTAGTAATACAAAGTTCGTTTACGTCAATATTCTTCTTCTTTTTTTTAAATTTATTTATAACGGTCGCATCGACTGCCTGGTCATTAGCGACCACAGTGACAACTATTTACATATTATTATACAATTATATACACATTATTTATTATTATGAATTTACATAGTAAAATACTGGTAACATCCATTTTTATGCTCGTTACAACTAACTAATTATTTATCATATTAACATTTGATTTTTAGATTTTAACAAAAGAGAACACAGAATACAATACATTTAAATAAATTAAAAATATATTACTGTCCTTACAAAATTTAATAATGTTTTTTTGGTATTCATGGGAGTCCAAAATAGATTTGTATTTTTTGCCCTGTATGTATTTTTGTCTGTGTTGGTGGTATTTGGGGCATCACAAGACGGTTCTTATTTATCTATGATTTGTAAATACAGAAATTCAAAACAATTACGAAATTTTATGAAAATCTTGAGTACTTAAATGGTACATAGTGTGTTATCCCATCTCTGGCTTTCACTTTCAGTGTTTGGTGATGCCAGCGAAATGTAATTACTGTTAAACTAATGACTGAGCTCGCAAGGGACTGTTCACTTCACGAATGCTAACACATAAATCAAATGCCTTAACTATATTGCCAACAGAGCGATTTGTCCCGCAAATATGTTTACATACCACAGACGGGGGAATCCTTTGCAATTTCCCAGGTGTTCTGAATGTTCAGAAAGTTTACTAAAGATACTATGTAATCATCGATGTCAAAATGTAAGAAATACTGATTAGTTATGAAGTTTTAGATATAAAGTAGTAATAAGTGGGTTTAATAATATTATTCTGTTCAAATAAAAGTCAATAAAATGTATAGCATCAAATGAATATATTCATAAGGTCACCCGTAAAAAACCTATTTTCTACTAATTCAATTTACTTTCAATAGTACGAATAAATTGTTGAAGTTATGAGTTATAGTGAAGTCATTTTTCTTTTGCTGAACGAATAAATGATCCGGTAAGCGATCCTCGTTCAGATCCCGGAAAATAAATATGATGTATTCTATATGGAATGAAAAACAGCAAGAATTCTAATTTTTGTATGTAAGATGAAGATTGTTATTCTGAACACGTTCCAGAGAGTCTGAACTCTTTCAGAGACATAGACGTAATTAATTCCATCTAGGTTCAGAGAGAGGAAGTGTAAGCCTCCTGCGTTTAAAATTCTCTCTATTTCTGCTCTTTTCGGCCGATTTCTTTGCTGTTACGTTGAGCTCCAGAACTTCTATTATTAAATTTTTCTCTTCCATATCCATCTTTCATAACCACTTTGACAAATAATTGATTTTAATCATATTTTAAGTTAGTACACTTATTGCAAAACAAATAATGTCGTTTTTAAAACTGTCTCAAATTAGAAATAAGGAATTTGGGATTGTGTAAAAAACTTCAAAATGAACAAATATTTATTGATTACCTAAATTAATGTCAACTGACACCAAAAATATTTTTATTTAAATAATTTATTTTTATATCATTCAAACATTTATATAAATGAAATAAATACATTACTTTGAGTTTTGCACTTAAAATTCTTTAAAAAATGAAATTTTCTAACTTAATTTTGATTTTATAACTTTTTTGGTGTATAGTTACCTGAATAAGTCAACAAAGTTGAGTGAAACGTTGTATTTGTATTGATTAAATGCAATATTTCAATCCAAGGTTGAGTCGTAAATTATTTCTGTTTATATTATTTTATTAAAATTTTAGTCCAATAAATTAAAAAAAAATTCACTGTATTTTTATTTACGAATTCCACTTACTCCTCTTTATATTTATTTTATTCGGAGGACAACTACCGTGAATTTTTTTTTTAATATTTACTTGTCGTGTATTTATTTTGTAATTAATTTCTTCTCGCAGATAACGGTCAGCGTTGTAAAAACTACAAACAATTAAATTACCGGGACCCTGGTCAACCCTTGGTTGCTTTATTCTCCTTTCCGCATTCCCCAATTACAATTCCCTTCCTATTTTAAAATACCAAAACAATTTATGACCTTTTACAGACTTATTCTCAAATTTTAATTATTAGCACAAGTTGCGGCAATTTTTCATTCCTTTTGTTAATTAATTTGGCTGAAGAGTTCTATGGCGTTTTATTATATATAAAAGACCTTATATAGAAACTCTTCCTATATTATTAAAGAGGAGTTGCCTCTTTCTGGATAACCCTGAGGTAACATGTTACCCAAAAAATTAAAACTCCAAGCTTAGACACCTCCAAAGGCAGCTTCAAACGAAATATTCTTTTGCACATTTGGTATACTTTCTTTCGTCAAAATTAAAAAAAAGAAGAAGTCACAAATATAGGGACGAAACGACGGTAAATCGAAATAAAACAGAAAATAAATCTGAAAAACTAGCTGTTAATTATATTTCATTTATTTATTTTCAGTTATTTATATTATATTTAATTATTTGAATATCAGATGTTAATTTATTTAATATTTATTTCTTTAAATGCGTATAATGAAGATCTCAATGTTAACTTTGCGTCGGAGAGTCTGGGTGTTCCATCCACCTCCAGCCGTTTCAAATAATAATAATTCTTCTACCTGAAACATGAAGTCAACTTGACAAATAATAATTAACAGCTTCATAAATGCATGCATATATTTCCCAAGTTTACTGCGGGGCTCATATGATTATGTCGGGATTGCCTCGCACTTTCTCTGGTTTTTTTATCAAAGTTCTTCGCCTATTTTAGGAGGTATATGTACTGGGGTCGAAGACCTTTGGCATATGGCAAGAGTTGTCCGCTGATCCCATTGGATCAGTCGGCCAACTGCGTCCTGAAACTGGTGAAGACATGGAAAAGGGAATCCTGCGACCCCACAGCAAACTCGTCTCCCGTCAGTCGGAAGGGCGTGAGAATAGTACCGAATGTCCGACCTACCTGATGCAGTTTTTCAAGAGTTTTCCCTGCATCTCTTTACGTAAAAAACCGGGTATAATCCTTAAACCATAGCCCGGGGGCCCTAGTTAACCCTTGACTACCTTGCTATGCCTTCCGCATCCCCCCTTTTCAACTCCCTTCCTATGCTATCTAAGGGGAGTTGCCTGTTTCAGGATCATCCTCATATTGCCTGTTTACCAAAATAAATCATAAATGCATCAACTTAATAAGTTAAAATTGGTTAAAGAAACATGATTGATAAAAAAAAACAGTATATTCATTTAATCTCTAATACTCGATTATCGGAGCTGCTTTAGTTCACTGTTTCCATTATATGAATCTGAACACAGGCTAATTTCCTATATCTTATTCATCATAGGTTCCACTGATGGAAAGGATTTCTTTTGTTTTAAAGTAGCTTGTGCTTTCTCGATTTATTGTTGATAGTATTTAGAATGAAACCATTTCATACTTTCCTCTGAACCTTTTTCATTTATCACTTTTCTGTCTCCGTGACTATGACACATGTGTCACCTAGAGGACTGGCAGCTTGGGTGCAGTGTGAAGAAAAATCGCCTGCTATAAGGTTCATAATGGAGAAAAAATATACCGCGTCTACTTGATTTGTAGTTTTTGCTGTCATTGAGATGAGTGTTGCAAGGCAATCGCCGCGTATTACGTCATCCCGCAACACACACAGCCCCATGAAAAGTGGAAGAACCTCTCCCGGTAGCGGCGCCGCATTTGTCTTGTAAGTCGAACCCAATTCCCAGGAATAATGTTTTGCTGCTATCGTCTGTGCGTGGATTCCCACGGGATGCGGCCCTTCACGGCTAAAGACGCCGGCACCGAAGGTAAGCTTCTGCTGCCACGGAACATCCATTACGGGGGCGGCGCAGGGGGCGCAGGGGCGGCTAAATATTTCACGCGGTCGGCCGTTGCCTGTACATTCATTAAGCCTCGCTAACGCGCCGCTTAGACGGACGGATTCTATTAGATTGCGGCGGAAGGCCCGACCTAATGCAATAAGGCGAGACGCCGCATCAAACATTACATCAAATTTATCTTTCTTCTCGCGTGAACGAACTTCGTGCAGCCAATATTTCCTCCAACAAGTTCATTAACCATAGCTTCCCGTCCTCGCAGAGCGCTGGCCAAATTTTTGCTTTCGTAGTCACGCCTTGAAACGAAAAACGATTGATCATTGGTGCTATTTTCAGTTTTCAAGAAAATCACTTCAGTCTATTAAGGTTTAATTAGAGAAAAATTATTTCTAAAACTGTGTCGATATGAGCTGGAACATCAGAAATCATTCTGACCTTTTTATAGTTACTTGCAATTGATGATTTCATAAAAAAATATATTCCTCTAGGTGTAAATTTTTCTTAAACATTCATTAAGTTCAGACACTTTTGCATACAAAATCAAACAATTAATTTTACCAATGAAAATCTTAACGTTAATTAATATTCAGTTTTCTATCTTTTAAAATTAATTTCTTTGATGTAAAAGTTTTCTGGAGCAATATCCGATTAATGTATACATTCTATTAAGTGTTGAATGTTTTGAGAGACGAAATGTTTTAATATATGGGCTATTCTGTCGAACGTGAATTCAAGTATTCAGCCTAATTAAATTTGAAAGTAACTTCATACTTTCATGTAACTATTTTGACTTCCTTAATTTTACTATTATTTGACGACTAGAATTAATTCATCTTTTTAATTCTGTTTATAGTCGCACCAATATCTAGGTAATTAGTGACTTGCGAATTAGGTACCTAATTTTCTTTTCGGGTATACGCAGTCAGGAAACTTGAAAACATAGAAATTCAGGCCCTGGCCAGGAATCAAACTCGGGGCCTCTGAGGTGTGAGGCTGTGACGATAGCTACAGAGACGACAGTTTAATATTTATAGATAGATAGATTTATTACGTTACAACGGTGGTAACATACTTTTAGTATTCCAATAAAGGAATATAAGTTAAAGAAATAAAAAAATTATACTAATATAAACATTCAATATACAAAAACTTTAACACTAATTCTAAGCCCAAATAAATTAAGTTAAACCATTTCCCTAATTCTGTCCCTAAATAATTTGACACTCTCCAGAAAAGTCACGAGTAGACCTGCATAAACCGCTAAAATTAGGCCAAATCCTTATTCAGTATTTAATATTATCTTTTATAAATTAATAAGAAAGAAAATAGGATTTTAGATGTAAAAATTCAATAATAATAAATTAAGTGCCGCAAAAACGCCATGAAAGAAATTTCCAACTGCTTACCAGAACACGATTTCTGCCACAAGTATGGAAGCAAAGTCCGGTTCATTCACCCACGTGTTCACATGGCTGTTTCTTGTGCTTTAGATATTATGGCACGAGTTAGTGTGAATATATGTTGTTTCATTAAATACATGTCATCAGTATGCATGTTTAACTGAAATATATTTCATGATACGTGTTCCTCCAGTGTGCACATTTCTCTGCAAACTATAACTGATAAATAAAATATGAAGTAATCCTTTGGGAATGTTGGGTGTTAATTACTTTCAGTTAATTTTGCGCAGTGTAAACAAAAAGAGTTTAGAAATATCCAGGAGCATGTGAAATTTAGAGAAGAGCACTTATTGAAAATGACTCAATGAGATGACTGTCGATCGGGGGAAAGTGTAATGTACCGTGAATGTGTAAGTACTAATCTCTAAGTATGTAATGAAATAACCGCTAATAATACGCATATTCCAACCAAGTTGAGAAGTAAATACGTGTCTGCGGATTTGGTTCCAGGATTTAAACGTATTTTATTCACCATAAAAAGTTCTGAAGCTGGTGTATATGGTTTTCTGGAGCAGAAGAAAAACGTAATAAGTGTGATTTCTTTGTCTTTAACGCACAGTAATATATTTCTTGCAATTTCGTCAGCCAGTTTTGGAAATACGTTAGTATTTTAAGGCAGCTTGAGTTTATCCAGTTACGGCATTTCTTCTCTCGGGACGACTGGTATTTCTACAGCTGAGAAATTTGTCGGCTTATCGTAGCGTCTTTCTCTCCCCGGCATCCTGATGAGGCAGCTCCTTTATATTTCCTTTCGGCTCCTGAGCGTCTGCTGCAGGTAATGACCATGGACAAGCATCGTAAGGTGAACGAGTTAACATTCCTTGCACTCTCGTCTGTAATTAGCATTGTAAATGGTACGACCGTTAGTTTAATGTATGCATTAAAGGCGGCTAGCACGGCAGTTCTTTAGCGCGAGATAGGCACAGGCGATGCATGGAAGCGGAATAACAATCGCTTCGCACTCCTCTACTTCCACCTCTGTAGGAAACATATCAATAACACACACACAGAGGCAGAAACTAAAAAAAAAGTATAGCGATATGGGCGGCCAGAGTGAGATAAGCTCCAACTGGGACAAAAAAAGAGAGGTTGCAAGACGAATAGGAAATCTATAGTTAGCCTTTAAATCACTCGGAATGAGGGGATATGTCCGGGACGAAACTTGTCATATACGACGCGGCTGGGGAGCTAAGTTATATTGAAGGGGACTAAGGTAGGATAGATTGAACCATGAACTTCAGACCCGCCGGACAATAAATAACTTCGACAACGATGAGGAATTTACTCGACTGGCAAATAAATGAAGGCCTTTTATTAGAATCTCCTCTGAAATCTTTCCAATATTTTCTGTTCATACGTTTGTAATTTAACAAGCTGTAGAAATATTTTTAATAATTCACTGAGGAAGTCGCAAAAACTCTTCTGTTTGTTTTATATTTTACTTAAAGTACATTCGTAAGTCACAAAATCTAAATCCATTCAATACTAATTTACCTGTTGTTTTTAAATTTAAATGACGAAATAATTATAATTTAATTACTAGTTTTGAGATTATTACCTCATATCTGTGTATATTTGAAATTAAATAAATAATGTTTCAATACAAAATAGATTTTAAGGGAATTATTTTTTTAAAACATTCAAATATAATTAAATGTTATAATATAACATTTATATAAAATATATAATATTATATTATTATTTCACCTTAACGTAATAAGTTCCCACATATACATAATATTTTACTATACGTCTGTTCTTAATTAGTAAGACAAATTATTTGACCGATATAATAAAGGTTTATTTTAAATATTTTATTCAAGAACGTTTAAGACTCTCATCATATCACCATAAAAACTTTTACTTGTATTATTTATAAAATTATATTACGTAAATAATGGGTGACGAGACAAAAATGTTCCCCTTGTTTGAAATATCCTTCTATATTTTATTTAATTTTGAGTTCAACTCGCCTTCCTAATTAATTAAATTTCAGTAAAAACCGCATTGCTAGATTATTTTTTATCTTTGTGAGATTCAATTAAATATAATAGTTCACTTTAAGTTTAACGTATTATACATTAGTTAAATATGTTGAATTAAAAACACATTTTGAAGCACAATATAATTTTTAGTATCGTACCTCTAAGGAATTTTCAATTGTTTGTTTTCATTCCTCAAATTATTTTCTTTTCATCCAACAATGCAAATAATTCAGATTTATGGTAATTTTATTTCCTCTTTCCGTTTTCCGTAGAAGTACTACAATCGTTCAATGTTTTAACCGCCTTTGAACGTCACACTTTTGCTCATTACAATGACAATAATACATCAAATTAATTGCATTCTTTAATAGGTTTCATTTTATTGTTTACGCATTTACTTAGTGCATACTGTATGAGTTTTCAAAGTTCAGGAAATTTTACAATGTTAAAGTAATTACTTCTATTTCAATCGCTGTTGTTTTGAAGAGCAGAAGAGTTGTTACAGAAAATCTGTAAAGTTCATGCGTGGGTGCTTCGTTAGCAAGCAGCAGGTTAATTCTGACTATACTGAGGGGGGGCTAGATTAACATAATTCCTGGGGAAAACAGCGAAGCCAATGCAAGCACCACAACTGTAATGAGCTGAGATTAGCACAAATAACATTTACAGGCGAGATTCTGGCGTTGAATTCATGTTTCAAGATAAACACCGAGCTTATTATAAGATTAACGTGTCTTGAGTAATGAAAACGAAGTGCTTTAAATGTCATAATTAAATTGATAATATTTCCTAAATATTGCTAAACTATACAATAATATTTACAAATTAAATGGTAAAAGAAATTAAATTTCGTTTAATTTATTCAATGTTTACGCTTTAAATATTCATAAAATTACAATTATAGTTTTCAAAACTCAAAATACTATTCATATTTTTATCCATATCAATAAATAAAATTGAAGTGTCAGTATGTCTATCTGGACGTTTCTCGAATAGGCTCCGAAACGCCTCAAAGGATTTCAATAAAAATTCGAGGGTTTAAAATCGCAGTTTTAACTTAATGTTAATGTTGATATCTTTCAGGATATTAAAATTTTAAAAATATGAAAAACTTTCTATGGGTAACGTATCGTGGCCCAAATGCGCCAAATAGTTAAGACGGTTACCTACAATCTTGATCTATAATACTAAAAAAATTTTAAAATTATAAATATTTAACGCCGTAATTAATCTGTCGTTGACAAAAAACTAACTTCCTGGTGAATAATAAATGTCTTTGGATCGTCAATAGGATGTGTACGTACTCTGGTTTTATTTCTCACGTCAGGTAAATTTTAATTTCCGGTCATTGCTCATTTTTAAAAGCAAATTAAACAAATATAATTGAAGTTTCTGTCCCTCTGGAATTCGATTACTGCAAATAGTTGTCATACAATACCCAATTATAAAGAAAGGTGATAATAAAATTTTCATTTCATAGATACGTAAACAGAATAAAAAATATATAAACTACAAAAAATGTTAAAAAATTGTATATATATATTTATTTATTCAACTTAATCAAAGCTTTCTACCTATTGTTTCGTTTATTCGGGCAAAATAAAAACGGTTATTTGTCCAAGTTCCGCGCGAACGATGAATACAAACATATAGAATGGAAAAAATAATGCATTTAAAATTGTTTAAGAAAATGATATTATTTACCCTTTATATTTTTAAATAAATAAGTAAAGCTTTCAAATCGAAGCCAGGACCACGTACTATTTAAAACAACTGTACCTGGATCCAAATTAATATTATTTAGTGCAGGTTTTTGATCTCAGATGAACAATCCTGTTTTCATTACGCACGAGAGTGTACTCAATAATACTTGCCGAATTTAATACAGCTTTTAAATAATATTTTATTTTTACTTCTCGTTTTTTAAAATCAGATATATTTGGTGACTGTTAACGGACAACTAACAATTTTTATCACTTAAAATAACCTTACTTATCAAGTTAGGAATAAAAGTACTAGTTGCTGCCTCTACATAAAATATATCAATGGTTTTTAAATTAAATTCTCATGATAAAAAAGTAATATTCACAAAAAAAAAGTTGTAGTATGACTCTACAAATGGAAAATGCAAATCAGAGACATTATTTTTGGCGGCGATGTGTGTCCTATCTAGAGATAAGGTGGTTCCTTTTGGAATTAAGTTTGTTGATTGAAACAGAAATATAATGATATATTGACGGAAATATTTTGATTGTGAAGCACAGAACAGAATACTGGATAATTATCACTTCACCACTGGTAAATTTTATCTACAGTGTTGGAAAAATCAAAGATGTTTCGTATACTTGTCAAATTTTCTTTTAAATTTAAATATTTTGTAGTGTAGTAGTTCATTTTGTTGCAATTGAACCCACGTTTTAACCGTGAGGAAGAGATTTCACAAAATTTAATCTAAGCAACGTTATTATGTCACCAGCGTTTGTTTCTCATAATAGCGAACCGGGCATAGTTTAAGGTATATTAACATCAAATATAGGATAGAATATTACAAGACTGAGAGATCGCTTATAATATCATGTGATATATCAAGCAGTATGCAAATGGTACAAATTTGTACCGAAACGTTTTTGAACTGTCAAACATTTTATAATAAATATTTTTATTTTCAAATTATAAATATAATGGTTTTTTAATTTATCTGATTAATAAAATACAATCTTTTTCATTTTGATAAATAATGTATGATTTCAATTTTTTAGTTGATAAATATTTTCTTGAAAACCGTGAGATTTAATTAAAGTCTTAATCTTGATGAAACATTAATGGAGGGAATGTAGCTAGCAGATTCTATAAATGAAAAAAGTGAATAGCAGTAATTCTGGAAATTTAATGACTTCCAGATAATTCCTTAATGGGTGCTTTACAGGATGCCCTTAACACAAGTTCCAAGAAAATGTATTCAAGATCCTAACCGAGTTACGTCTACAGTAACGAGTGAATCTTTACAAACAGAATTTAATTCCTCATATCCTTTTGAGATATTGTTCCGTCACAATTTTAAGAAGTTTAAAGTGTTAGTTGTTGGTTTTAATTACAAAAGATGTGTAGCATGTATGTGGCATTGATCGTCTTTGATAAATAGTATATATTTTACAGTGTAAATATTGTATGTCACTTTTCGCAGCAATTAACAGTAATCTATTTTTATCGTACTCAGTTTCCTGTATTCTATGAGTAAAGTAAAACGCTATCATAATCCTTGAACGTAACCTCTTTGTTTCTTGGCAAATAATAGGTATACCTAATGCGGAAGAGGAAGTTCAACGATAAGTGTAGTAGCTCATTATAAATAATATTTGACGAAATGAATAATAAGTTTGCTAGTTACAAAAATAATTTTTCCTGTTTTATGGAGTTTGAAGTAAATCATTAATCTACACTGCTCATATAAATGTTATTACTAAAGCCTATGAATAAAAAATACAATTTACTAAGTCTCAAATTAGCGCGCAAAGAAATTTTAAACCCGTCTATTCCATAATGATTAATTTAATGAATTACGTAAGTTATTTTAAATGTTTCAGAATTAAATAAAACCATTTGAATTGAAATTAACGCTTGATTAGAAAAATGTCAATTCACGGGGACCGTGAAATTATCCACAGTTAGTAATATTCAAATGAAAAAAAAAGGTTTTTTTACATTTCTGGTATTCCAGTTTTTAATTTTGCTATTCCACATTTTATCATTTAAAAGAATTTAAATAGTTGTTATTATTTAACTCTAGCTAATATGTCTCGACACCGATCCACTAGTTAAAAAATATTTTCGCTGAATGAATAATTGTAAAGCAATAATACTTGGAAATCGTAGTTGAAATGTCATCATCAATAAAATGATAAAATTCTGTAATTTTCATAAGCTGAGCGCTACTACAAATACATTTTTAAAATATTTTTAATTCATGATAAAACCTTCGTCTCTTTATTAATTCATTCTGCTATGACCTCTCAAAAATTTATAAACGCAGTTTATCATTTAGTAACTTCAACATTATCTCTCTCCCCCAGTTCACAATTTTTTTAACTCTTTTGGTTTAAACTCTAAAAGAAAATTGTAAATTGCAAAACTAATTATTCTGGTAAAACGTCATTACAATTAACAAATAACTTCAATAGTACCCTATAACCATCATACTTTGGTTTCTTTATATTTTCTTTCCCAGTTAAACTCGTTTCCAAATATAATTGTTGAAAATTAAAATAAACAATTGGAAAACAATTAATAATATAAAAATGAGTTTTATGGTTTTACTTTCATTGAAAACATACAACGATAATGAATTGGCTTATTTAACATTTACGGTGTTGGTTTATTTTTAAATACTTAAATGATGAAATTTCCTAAAAAAAAGTATATCAGAGACAAAATTTAAATTCTGTACAACCATGATGTCATTTATAACTTTTACTGTTTAGACTCTATTGCGCTTTATATTGGTCAAACCGAGAGAGCCCTAAAACCGGGAATTCAATAGCGCTAAAACGGCATAAAATGTGACATTAAATAGCATACAGTTGCTTCCAAGCATATTTATATCAAATATCATAATTTCAACTTTGGTAGAAGAAATTAATTATTTGCCAAGACTGTTGAGCAGATGTAATCCGAATGTATATAATGTAAAAATTTGTACGAGTAATTGTAATAAAATTACGATTTTTTCTTGTTAGAGTGATTTAATTTTCTGTATCCTTTCGTTATTGATTTTGATTTCGTTGTTACAATACGAACACATGGTTAAAAAATACTTAAACCATAACCACCCCTGAACACATTCCATACCAAATGTAAGTCTGTATGACTTTCTCAATTCAAATCTGAACATTTTATATTTTAACGAAATATTGTCATGAATGTCAAATAAATGAAGTAATACTTGGTTTATATTGTATTCATATTTCTTTTCCTTGTTAATTTTTATTAAAAAACCTAATTAGTATACAGAAGACGATAAACCTCTGTTCCTTTTGAGATCAATCCTTGAAAATCGTAGTTATTAAAAGTCCTTCTGTTAATACGGAATATGGAAAATAAATAATACTTCACGAGAAGAAGAAATTCAACCCCTACGTTTTGCCGATGATATTGTAGTATTAGGTGAGTCAGAATAACACTTGAAATAAATGGCAAGAACGTGGTCCTGGAGAAAGGGTTCAATAGGAAGATTAATCGTGGGAAAAAGAAGGTAATGGAGTGTAGGATGTGGGATAACAAAGTACACATAAAGAGTAGGATATCACAGGCAAGGAAGGCTATCGCGAAAAAGAGGAATTAACTTACGGGTAATATAAGTGTAAATATTAGAAAATCGTTGCTAAAAATGTTCGTAAATGAAGTGTAGCGTTATATGGGTGGGAAACGTGAACGATAGTAGTTGCAGAAAGGAAAAGAATAGGAGCCTTTGAAATGTGGTTCTATAGGAGAATGCTAAAAATCAGATGGGTGGATAAAACCACAAACGAGGAAGTTCTAAGCAGAATAGAGGAAGAGCGAACAATATGTAGGACGTTGTCCAAGAGAAGCCATAGATTATTAGGCCACGTTTTAAGATATGAGAGTCTTGTAAAATTAGAATTAGAGGGAAGTGTGTGGGGTATTAACAGGAGAGGGAGGCCAAGGATGGAATACGCTTAGCAGTTTAGGGAGGATGTGGGATGGCCAGTTATGCGTAAATGAAAAGGCTTTTGGGAGAGATGTTAGCACGGAGGGTTGCATCAGACCAGTCTAAGGACTGAATACCACAACAGCAATAGTTCTTAGTTTTATTATTTTTAGCTGAATCGTCCATACATATTGGTTTTTTACCAAGTGAAAAGTATATACATCAAATTTTTTTAAATAGCCTTATTAATACCAAAGTAGTTGTTGCTTGTTATAAACTAAGTTGGGTGTAATAATTATTCTAGAATGAAAAAAAAATTGTGGTCTGTTTAACCAGTATTCCTGCGTCTGTTTAGAAGTTATAATAATAGTAATACCAAAGAACATTTCTCCGCTGCTGCTGCTGCCAATCTTTCTTATCCGTCCCCTTTTCTAAATGTACCCCGTTTCTTTTCCTCCGAAAGGAAAGCCGTTAACAGTTTTTTCTATATCCCTTAGCAATGTTTCTGGATATCGTTCGGAAAAGTGTTTGTCTTCATGTGGAGTTCGAATGCATATTACGAAGCCTCAAAGATATAGGGTCCGAAAGGAACATGGTAGGCAGTTTGGTTAGATTGATGTGCTGAATATAAATTGAATATAACACGAAGAAAGGTGTGAGGCGACGTTGCGAACAATAGAGGAGAATATACGACCGAAGGAATGGGGGATAGCAGGAACTCACGCAAAGACTTGTGTCGTAAACACTGAGCCTTAACTCAGATGTCTTCTAGTTTACATTCATGTCTTCATTCTATTATAATAAATATTAAATTTTCAATGCGAGTGTAAAATTCGTATTCATCACACTATTTTAAATAGGAAGATCGTAGTCAATGCATCCCTTCGAAAGCAATTGTAATACTCTCCAGGAACTAATTTTAAATAATAATTAATTGTGAATTATAATAAATTGTGGCTTGTTTTCAACTCCCCATGACCAACAAAAATATTGAAACTGGATTATTAACATTTTCTTGAAATGTTACGGCTATGTCGTTTTATGATAACAGAGATACGGATCTAAACGGAGTAAAGCTTGATTTATTGGCCATTAGTCAGCTCCGATTGAATGGGTTTGAAAATACGCACACAATATTCATCCATCTACATATGAATTTCCAGATAAATTTAATATTTCCACTAATTCTTGTTCTTAGAACACTCGACGTTATAATATCTTATTAATTTAAAAATACTTTCAAAGTAATTGATAACAGAAAATGTTAAAAATAAATATTTTAAAAGTCAATTTAAAACAGACATTATGAAATAACGCCATGTAAAGTTTATGTTATACATTATAAAATGTTAAAATTTTGGAAAATAAATAATTTCAAACTAAAGCCATAAAAGATATTATTTGAAAATTGCAAAATAAGTAAAGTTATTAGTTTGTCGTATGAGGTAAATAATAATTTTATTCCGATAAACAATTATTTTAACGTGATGATTTCTTATATTTTTATTATTATGAATATTTGGAGTTTCAATACTTGTCATGTTTAATTATTGTTTAAAATTGTTTTCTGTGAGTCCGAAAAAATTCATTCGAAATTTACAGATGTTTTAAATTCTCAACACCGTATCAATAATTTTAAAAAAATGGGAATAAAAAATGCTTTAAAACAGGTAATATAAATAATAATACATAAATATTTTCTATCAATTTAATGGTGTTTACTTTTACATAACTATATAAATCATAAAGAATTATAAATGTTATAAATTTAAAACTACAGACGTCATATTACTTGTAGAAACAATTATGTTTTGCACTAGTTCGTTTTAAATTGAAACAATTAATATCTCAAGTCTTATATCAGTCTTAGAAAAATGTTCCTCGATTACTGAATATTGCTAGAAATAAAATAGAAATTATTAGAAGGAAACTGATTTGTCTTCTTTAATTTTCCTGCCCACTTTTATTCATTATTTTCTTTTTTAACACGTCAGCTGAAAAACAATGAATAGAAATTTAATAAAATTCTGTTTGTAATATTTTGTTCGTTTAACGTACCATTCCATGTGTTATGATAATAAAAATATATTTCAATTGAATATAAAGGATAATATTAGTATAATGTCGATAAAGGCCTTTGTTTATTCCATGATAACTTTCACAATTATTTAAATACAATTTCTTGTCAACATATGAAACAAGGAGCTTTCGTCCTTGCGGACATAGTCATCTTCATCGTCTCCGAAAGTTCTCGGAGCAATTGTATTTAAATAATTTTTATATTATTAATATTTAAATATAATTTTTAACCTTTGAAAATGGTGATTGTCGTTCAGGATTAAATTATATCAAGTAGAAAGGAACCCTGCTCACGGAATATTGGAATTCTAATACTCCTTTTATAGGATGATATCGATAACAGCAACTGTACCCGTTGAGGAGATATGAATAAAAAATGAACAAAAGAGTGTAGAAAAATTAAATAAGAACACTCTGGGTCACTGGAGGCACCTGAGGACTTATCCATCACATTCTATTGTATTGGCTCAGTGATTGAATATGAACGTTGAGTTTCACGTCCATCGGACGGTTGGATGGGCCGAAGATTGAACTGCAGAAGTGAGCCATAGAAAACAAGGTAAATAGCAGATAAATTGACAATTTTATTGATGTATTGTGTCAAATGCAAATTATACACATAATTGAGTTTATGGGGTTCACTTGAACAAATTTGTTTTAAATTCTCTCCCGGAGCTAGCAACTGAAAATGTTTAATTTTGAAAAAAATTCGACATGATCGAGTTAAGGACGAGAGGTCGCCTTGTTACCATGGCCACCCTCCCACTCATACGCCCCAGTTGCTACCTGATGAAGCTGTATCGCACATGACGCTGATTGGTCTCTCCATGAGCAACATGTTTAGAAGCTCGGCTGGTCATTTTGGCGCCAGACGCCGGACATCCAATTTAAACTTCATCTCTCGGCAGTAGGTCCTTAGTGGTCGGTCCGAATATATTTAGTGTGGTCGACATAGGCTCCAAGAAGGAGAGACTGCAATCTGGCTCCAATTTGCTCTCTTAGAACTGCTGGGTTAGCAGAATCAATCTCAACATATTCACTGGCGTCGTAAACCCCTTCAATTGGGTTTGCAAAATGTTGGTTGTAAGTGAAATTCATAAGCATACTTCAAGTTTTTATTAACAGCAAGGTAATTAGCACTTTCAAAAAGACTATTAAAATTTAATTTAATAATTACAAATTTTGTTAACAACAAACTTTTAGAAATTATTCTAATATACCAGTACAAGTAATAAATAATGAATATAAGAAAAGAGGCAAGGACAATGAGAATTTCAAACGCCTTTTCTCGGATTAGAAAATGAAATTTTTATGGGGAAATGGTATTTAATATAGGTACATAGACAATGTAAAAATATTATAAATAAAAATGTGGAGGCAGTCGAGATATGGGGTTGGGTTTGAAGTTACGGGAATGAAGTGACGAACAGAACAGTCACTTAACATAGAACTCTGACCCTAAATAAATATGAATTTAATTAAAATACATTATACAAATTTTTAATTTTGATGCATCAAAAATACCAATTTTTAAATCCGAATGGCATTGTGTTGTGATATGTGATTGTACGTTTTGCCAAATGATAACGGCAGTAGCTACAGCCCTTGATAAATTTAATAAAAAAATTAAATTTTGTTATTTTGAAGGGATAAATGCATACGCCCGTTCACAGCCAATTTACTAAGGATAAATACGAATTTCCTTTAAAAATCATGAAATGTATATCTAACTGCCCTTTATCCCACAAAACAGTTATTGTTTATAATCTGATAGATACGACAGTCAAATTATGTCATCAGTCATATTATGAAAATAATCTTGACATAATCCTTAATATCAGTCATTTACATCTATATACAAATATATTAAAATTAGATTGACAAAACCGAAGTACGAGATTAATAATTTACTCTTCAAAAGTCTAATTACAAACTGATTTTTATATCAACTTACGAAAACATACAATTTGAACTTATTTAATAGTTTAATAAGTATGGTAAATCGTGATTTCAAAATTTTCAATAACTTAAACAGTGAACAATATTTAAGGCAAAACTATCATTTCAGACAAACATAATGTTACATACGAAATTAGTTGTTAATATGACAAAGCGTGTTACATCAGCCAAACCCAACGGACATTGATTACCTTAACATTATTTTAATTTAAAAAATAAAAACCTTCTGGTGGTCACAAGTTTTTCTAATGATTACTTTATTATAATGGTACCTTTCGGCAGTTAAACTGCCATATTCATCATATTATATTTTTAAAAAGTTAACTTGATAGCAACATTATCCGTGCTATATACGTCGTGAAAGTTTAACCACCTTTTCCGTCAGTAGATTTTTATTTTTCAGTATCTAAATCAACGCTCAATCAATCCGATGCATTCAATTTCATTTGAAATACAATGTTCAAAATGATTCAGTCGTTTCAAAATATATTTCTGTAAACAACGATAACTTTGATTGGTAAAATTCAGCTGCTCCAGCCAAGCCTACAGGGACCTCATAAAATTCACAATCAGAACAGAACTTTTTGAAAAAATATTATGTAAATATAAGCAAATGTAAATGTAACAAATATTGTCTATCGCTAATGACCAGCACTGTAGGTGCGACTTGTGTGTAACGATTTATAAGAAATGTAAAAGTTTTAGAAGACGAATGTAAATGTTATTAAGGATTGATGAGCGAAATATTTGGCATTAGATCTAATAATTTGGATCTTAATGTGAAGACCGATGCCAGTAATTTGAATAGAATGTGATACCTTGTTATTTAAAATTATTTTATCATTGAAAAATTCCAATGTTTATTTCCAACTTAAATAATACGATCAACGTATATAATAGTCATTTCAGTTGCAATAGGTGTACTTTAATCACAGTTAAAATAATGTTTTCTGTTTAAACACGTAATAGTTTAACCGTCCTTTCACGTTCCGTCATCAATTTTGTAATTATTTAAACTTCTTCTCCCCTCAGTTGGACGTATATTTCCTAATAATTATTGTTTCATATTTTTTCCAGGCGTCAGTGACAGTAAATCCAACCAGCCACTATAGTAGACTACGTCATGATGACGCAAAATATACACATGTTAATTCTCTCACTCAGGGGTGACTAATTTGTTCAACTTAACACCACTCATGATAGGATAATCAAGAACTTAATTTAATTTAGTACCTGCTTACATAAACTTCATAAATAGACGATATTAATTCATGAGAATATTTATTAATAATTAAATGCATATCTAACCGCTCTTTCTCCCATAAAACATCTGTTGTTTATAATCTGATAGATACGACAGTCAAATTATCTCATTAGCCTCCGGCTACCGAAACCAAAATTGTATGTGCACGATGGGCAAGTACATTGGTAGTTCTTGGGTTGTTTACCATGAAACAGCGGCCATGTTGTTAATTTATATAACAATACTGGCGTGGTCTCTTCTTTCCTTTGCCCATTCTAAGCCTTTGATTATTCCTAGTTGCTCTGATTGGAGCACAGTATGGTTTCTAGCCAAAGGGAATTTTTCAAATGCTACTTCCGCTTTTAGGTAGAACGCTTTGAACGCACATCCGGTTCCGATGCTGTTCCGACTTCCATCAGTGGAGACTAAAAGGCAGTTATCATCTTCGCTGCCGAGTGTCCAGACTTTCCCAGCTGAATGTTGTAGCTTTTCAATTTTCGTTGTTTTTGGATATCTTTAGCTTTTATTTCAAAATTTTCCACTGATCTATTCTTCTTTACTGATTCGTATATAACAATTCAGTTTATAAGTTTCTGTGCTACTAATAAAGACAAGTCGTTTCAAATATAATTTCAATACAATTCTAAAAATGTGTTTAATATTTCCTAGTCTTCTTCAGTACTGTAATTTTGGTAAAATCGAACAGAAATAAAATTAGAATTGTTAGGGCATTTGTAGATTTAAACACAGTGATGTCACATTTTCAGTTCAAAGGGTCACCATTAAAAGAGTGAGGGTATCAGAAATGCAGACAATAATTAAGGAAATATTTAGTTAAGTCAATTACTTCAGTTCAAGGTTTTTCTTCTCAATTGTTCATTGAAGAAAGGAGGCGGAACAAAAGCGGATAGGACATGATTTAGAACACAATGAGCAAGATACTTCTTTTTTCTTCTCTGAAGAGCCGCTTTGTATAACAGAAGCATTAAAGCAGGTGAATAATGTATTAAGTGTTGATGTATGCATCGAATCTGTCACGAACGCCTCTACACAAAGTAGACCCTCTTGACCATCAAACACACTGGACGGTAGACGTCGATAAAGTACTACTTACTATTCAGGATTCTCAATTTACCAAACGTTGAAAGTCCTTACGTAATGTTATTCAAAAACTAATAAATTCAAGTTATTTTTCACTTATTCCTGTAAATAATACTACACGATTTTCATTATCAAGTAATATGTTTGCAATTAATCTATTATTATTATTATGTATTTATTCTTTTTATCGAGTCATAGCCAAATTTATCTTACTATATCGTCGGTAAAATTTACCAGTAGGTAATAACTATAAATTATTTATTATTGTTGGGTGGTATTTCTCAAAACTTTATCAATATATCATGAAATATAAAGCTGTAGACGTTTTAAGAGTTTGTGCTGACCCTGTTTACTCGGAACTTATATTAGAGAAGGAAGTGAATAGTAATTTATTTCTGCACTTTGAAAAAAATGTTAATGGGAAATGCTAGAATCACTATGCACACATTAATTAAAATCTTTGAATTACTAAGGAATCTAAATCAAATATTAGCACAAAAAGAGAACTTTATTAAAGAAAACTGTTAATTTTATGTTGCACATAAAACTACTGTCATTATAAATTTTACTTTGCAACAATTATAGGTACATTATATTACAATGTAATGCTGTTACGTTACACCAATTCCTAAGAATACTCAATAAACCATCAAGCTTATATTTTGTATTATAATAAATCAATTAACTGACAATTAAATAAATAAAAACACAGCCAATTTGTCAGACCAAAATTTTAATGAAAATTCATTAATATATTTACGACGTTTATTGAACAGGTAACTAGAAAAAAACTTATACAGGAAGAATTTCAATTTTGAATACCAAATATTTCGTTAAAATATAAAAAGTCTAGTTTTCAAGTAGATAAAATTATATAAATAAAACAGCTATTTTAAATTCATAAAATATATGTAAAGCAAATTCTGCTTCGTTCTCGACTGCTTCCAGCGATATTTACTGACAAAATAATATTATGACTATTAATTAATATTAATTATTAATATTGTAGTAATGCAAACCATTAAATTTCGATGCCAAATTAAACAACACAAAAATTGAATTATTGTAGCAAGAGCATTTCACTCATAAGTATAGATTTCTTCATCGTAAACTTCCACATTTTGCCGATTGAAAATTTTATCCACTTAAAATGTAAGTCTATTTTATTCATACAAATTTATTTAATTGAAAATTATAGTTCTAATATTTTAACGAAATTTCGGTATTAAAAATTGTAATAGTTTTTTTAATTTCTGTCTAGTAACCTGATGAAGTCCACAAGTATGTAAGCTTGGTAAATATATTACATAAATATTAATTAAAATGTTTTACTGACAAATTGGCTGTATTTTTATTTATTTTGTATTATTAAATAACTACTAATGCTTATGCATATTATATAAATTAATGTTGTCTTTTATCCGTATGGAAAAGTCTACCTGCATTTTAAAATATTTTCAGAAGAGTAAAAAATCAATTTAAAACCAAACCATATTTTAAATAATTATGGTGTATCACAAATATTTATATATGTGCAAGTAGTTTCGGAAAACCTATATAATATTTGTCGTGATAAAACGCTATTAAAAACTTTAATAATATTCAAACGATTTGTGTGTAACTATTTTATATGCATTATAGTAATCAAATTACTGTCTTGAAAAATTGATTTAAAAAAATTATTTAGAAGGGATGCACTGACTGCAGATTTGTTCCTGAAACAAATAAGTTGTGTAAAAAAAATTGGACATGAAGACAAAAAATAAGTATAAGCCAAATTTTAAGAACGGTTCAATTTCATAAGATTGTGGAAAATAAAATGAGAAATGATTTTTAAAGGGATTCAATCAATTTCGATGTGACCACAGATGAGTTTTAAACTTCTAGTGACATACGCGAGTTTGCAGCTGGAGTGGATGACTTAAACGTAAATATTTTTCGGATGTCCGACCGTAGTTACAGCATAAAGCATGGCTCGCAGATAACCATTTTTCACGAAAACGCTCGATCTTTCACGCTGATAGACAGTTTTTGTAATTGCTTATATATGTATGGAAGCTTGTCTAAATGAATATTGCCTCAATTTTGTAGATGATGGAGTGATCTAATATGTCACTCTTAGACGTTCAAGTAGAAAAATTCTTGGATTACATTCGAGAATCACATTTTTACAATTATTGTAATATTACACATTTAGTAGGCATACAAATTTATTAAAATAATCACATTTTTATTTAATGCCCTTAAACTGTGAACTGGAACACACTATTAAGAATTTTGAAGAGCACTGGAATAAAATATCGAGAAACGAGGCTTATACGTAACGTCTACAGAAGACAGGGAGCAGTAATTAGAATAAAAGATCACGAAAGGAAAGGAAAGCCGTAATCAAGAAAGAAGTAAACCAAGGATTCAGTCTGTCGCACATGCTTTTAACTTATACAAATAACAGGTAATGAAGAAAGTTAAAACTGAATATGGAAAAGTAATCATACTGCAAGGAGGATAAGTAAAAACCCTACGCTTTGCCGAAGATATTGTGGGGAATCAGAAGACTTGGAAACCATAATAAATGGCATGACGGGGTCCTGGAGATATAAGAGGATTAATAGAACATTTGCAGATAAATTTACTGGTGAATTGTAATTAAATTCAATGAATATTTCAATTTTCCAGTTACAAAGCCCGTTTGATAGAGAGGAACTAGGGGCGGAACGGGATAGCGAAGTAAAACGGGAAACCCTATTTTTTCACTGTATAGTGCTGAAGGTTAGTAAATAAGGGTGAATCATTGTAGCTAGTCAAGAAAGAAGTACTGGCAGCCAACCTGACCAAGTTCTGACTGCACCTTGTGAATGGAATCTTGTTTTGGCATCTCACAGCTGTGAGTTTATAAATTTTGAATCATTTCGGCAGAAGGTAATCTAAAAACGTTCTCTGTTTTAACACTTTAAAGGTATATATTCGTAAACTAGGTGTCTTTAGTGGCATACAAATTACGTATAAGGGATAAATGAGCTCGGTGAAAAACCTTAAACTGAAACTTGTGTGCGGGGCAGAAAGGGATATTACTTTATAAGGCAAAACTTATAAAACTAGAAGATTCCCCTTTTAAAAATTATTTACAGAATAGATTCAGAAACGTGAGAAAGTGATTAATGCTAGTAAAGGCTGAGCAGTTGCAAAAAAATCTCTTTGCGAAAAGAAAAATTGATAAAGCGATCAATCATACGCAAAATAAATATAAGAAAAAAACACAAATGATTTTAATATTTTTCTTAAGTTAAATTTAATTTTACTGTATCAATTCTAATTTAAAAACATGTCCGGTTCAATTTGGGGGGGGGGGGAATTTGTAAGTTTCTTTTTAAAAATTCAGCAAAAATCAAAATTCGTGGTTTTAAGTTTTATTGATTATAGAATAAGAAAATAATAGAATAAACTGTTTTATAATTTTACGAAGTAATTTTTCTTTTTGCATAATTTTACAAAAATTGTTAAACAATAAGTGTCCCACTGCGCCCCGACGTCCCCTATGTCAAAGTAAGAAACGAAAAAAAAACTGAAATTATTATATGTACAAATATTATTAAATAAATTTGTATTCTGATAAATTAAGCAATAAATAATTGTCTATAATTTATAATTACTGAAATTATTGGATAATTGTTTAATTTGTATATTGATTTTTTCAATAAATGATTGAGTAATGCGTTGTCATTGTACTGAGTGGTTTTTACTAGTAAAATTTTATTTAGTATACATAATTTCACGAATGAAACTGATATATAATTTATAGTATTGGAATTTAGCAATTAGTTTTATAGAAGTTCAATTGTATGTACAAGTAATAATCTATGAAGAGTGAAAAACTATAAAAATAATGGTATTAATGATGATGTTTCGATTACACCAAAGGATTATTTTATACCAGCCTAGCTTCATATACGTAAATTTATACATAAAAGTACGATATCACTACATATTTACAATCCTTTTAAAACACTGGGAAGAGAAAAAAGGATTTAGGTTTTATAATGGTTCCATAAAGTAGTTTTGTTTCTGAAGCAATTATCTCCTTTCGCGAATTGTTGCTGGTCGTTTGTGCGGAGACGTGTGCTAAATAGCGTTCGCCTCTTAATTGGGTCTGCAAAGGCAATTTTTAGCTGCAATAAAAGATACCTATCCTTAATCTGCGTGAGGCATGCGTCCCCGATAAAGATTGTTTATGCTACAGTGCGGTGGCGAGCCAATCGATTTCACCCCCAGCCAACCAGTGAATTACACCGCTCTCTTTTTTTCCCTGTAGCAATGTTATTCCATTAAAAGTGAATATATGAGCTCAGATTGTAGCTGTGTATGTGCGGTGCCTTCCATAAATGTATAGAGTTATCTGTGGCTCGGTGATTTATAGAGCCTCTGTGCAATTCCTGGCAGACGAAAACACGCTCCTGCTGGCTTTCGCCGTACGTATAAGTCTATAGTGGGAAGTGCTTATAGCTTTGGAAAGGTATCTCCAAGACAAATGAGCATATAAATAAGGGTTACTGAAAGTATTTCTCCCTAAAATACGGCTGTTATGAACACAAACATTCAATCGAAGAGACTAAACAAATAGACCAGATTTCATTAGAAAAAAAATTAAAATCAAATAAAATTTAATTTAATCAGTATCATCCATATAGAATCATAAAAATTCACTTACTATGAGTAAATCTTATATTATTTACTTGCTTTCTTATATTCTTATTTTCTCATATATATATATATAATCTCCCTTACTGCCACCATAGAATTCTTATACATACACATCAGCAATCGCTGAGACTGAAGATTGAAATGGATTTGCAAATATAATGAAATTGGCTGAAACGCGGGTATTCATAATAATTATGTTGTATGATTGTTGTTGTTTCGAGCACGGACCCCATATATTCTCAAATTCTGATTTATCCGGAATGTAGACAAAATTTTGTGTCATTCATTTCAGAGGCGTGATACGTAATGGCGTTTACACTAGGCAAATATGTAGGAATTATAACCCCATCTTGAAATTTTTATAAATAGTTTTCTGATGCAAATCAAGGCTAAAAAGTAAACATAGATTATTTCAATCTATGTTACGAATTTTAGACCTTCTCAGAAAATCTATATATAAAATTCCGGTTTAAGTGTGTTCGTAATTTTTTTTGAATGTTTATGAGATCACATGGATCGTTCTTAGCCATAACTGTTGCCAACATCAAAAATTTGTTTTTTAATTTTCAGACCCAGTTTTTACTTATTTTTTGGCATATAATCACAAATTTAAGCCTGACTGTTAAGGTAATCTGTGGTGCTTCACTTGCGCATCAATACATAGGCAAGATCATTGCGTTGTAGCTTGGCATTGTTTCGACATTACGATTTCGGAAGACCGAGTTCTTACATATTCTGTGGATTGTAATTGCGTGCATACCAAGTCGATTAATTCGGCATTGAAAAAATTGTGTGTGCAAATGTTAAAAATGCATTGTTTGAAGTACGATTTAAACATTTAAAGACATTTTAATTCAGTGGAAATCCATCTAAGCTAATTAAACATTTTATTTTGAGTGTTCATTGACGGCATTTTGATGATTGGGGGTGTGAAAAGGTGAATTTTCAAAAATGTCCGATCGTTTAATCACGTGTAAAGAAAGAGATTATTGTTGAATTAAATACTGTAGCGGGCTAATTTAAATAATTTATAGGACAACGCTGGGCACCCAGCTATATGCATATAATTTTACTTGTGTGGTTCTAACTGGTTTTTAATTGAAGCAAACCCATTTGAGATTATATTTCTCAGTATTAGTCCTTAATAAGGAGAAGAATCGATTATTTGAGTGGTGTTGTGATAAATCCGAGGAAATACAAAGTTTTCAAACTAAATTCTTCGTTTCTTCATTATTTAAACCAAAACTCTCTGCCAGTCGTCTGAAACCCTATCTTCGTGAATTAACGTAATCTTAAGCTTTTAAATTAGGCATATGTAATTATCGGTAATCCAAAGTTTCTGTATAGTTATTCACTCCGCTCCATGTTGGAATTGTTTTTTGTTGCGTAGAGTGATCACCATGCAGGAAAAAATAATGTTACTCTTTCAAGTAAGGTAATGAATATCGTCATGCTAAAATATTCTATTAAATCGGAAAATAATTCCCCATATATCTTGCAAGCATATCACATATTTATGAATTGTTTAATTTGTCATCTCTGATAAAAATATCTTTATCAAAGGTCGTGCCCGTGTTTACAGTGGTTTATAACTTCTTAGGTGATTACCTAGGTATTTATTTATACGAAACACAGCAATAGTAATAAATTCTGTAAATGTAAAATTATATTACATAAATCTAATGAAATTTAAAAAATCGTTTTAGTGTGAATTAACCTAGGACTGTATTAAAAAGCAATAATTTTGATTTCAAGTTCATAAGCAATAATAAATTGTTGAGAGAAATTTCAAACTGTTATTTTATAGTCACGTACTATGACTATGAACTTAGAACGTAAAACTCACTGTAAATGTAATTCTCAGTGAGTGGTAGCTGAAGGTTAAGAACTGTTTCCCTGTCTTCATTTCGTATTGTCATAATATTGTTTCACTTTAGTCACTACGTTTTCTGTACACACAAAAACCTAGATGGTTCTACAAAGATCTATTTTACTAAACCTGGTTGTGAGCAACTTTGCAACTCTTACAAGTTAAGTTAGGATCTCCAAAACTATGGACTCGACACTAATCACTGTCATTTTGTTAACAGTCACATCTCTCCTTCACCACGTTTATCTAATTAAAAATCATCCTCGGTTGCACAAAAATTTTATAGCAGATAAGTTTGTCAGCGGAACTTAAATTGAGGCCTTATGTTACCAAGTTGTATAGGAAGGAGCATGTCAGATTTTCAGAGGCCTAAGCCTCCGTCTGTGCTGTTCTCAATTTAAAGTAAGCCGACGAGGTTGTAGTTATTTTTCTTTTCTTATTAATTATATACGCTGTCTCTTATAATTATAAAGGAATTCAAAACGGAGTATAATGGAGACACTACTGAGACAAGTTAATCTGTTGGAAAACTCAAAATTGAACAATAGTTTCAGAATGAAATTGAAGACGCTTTTCTTTGAAATGATGCATGCTATGTTTGAAAATAAATAATTTCTTATTGGAATAAATATTTTATTTTACATTAATGAATTTAAAATGACAAATTTCACCCCTGTTGTTTTCCTTCAAATTTATAAGATGCTCGTTTGCTGTGCCGTTTCCCGTGACTCACAAACGCAGTGCTGTTTATCTTGTGGAGCGTGGCGTTTTGCTCTTCGCCAAAGAGTTCCCCCGCCAATACGTTGGCCTTTTGACGTTTCCATCTCTACACAAAGTTTGCAGCAAGCAAACAATGCTAAAGGTTAACGATGCAAGATAAGGGGGTAGCGGGCCCTGTTGTCTGTTTTATTGTGTCTCTGCCTATCTCGTATTTTGCCGTTGAAATCCTGCACCTTTAATGGCGCTGTTGCTCTGCTACTCTAACGACAACACATTGAACTGAAGAAGTGCCGCGGAGGAGGTGGGGAAATTAGAGCACTTGAACAATAAAGCGTCGGCCAATAGTTCTCCTCTTCACCTTGCACTCAATTTCGCGCTACTGAGATGAGCGTCGTGTTCTACATCTGTTCCTTTCTCGCCAAATTACTCTGTGGTTCCCTGCTAGTGTTTCTCCTTAGCCATGTTTTCACTGCACTTCACTTTACACCTCAACAATTCTTCTGTGTCCTTTAAACAATTCAATTACTCTCTTTTATATTATTTTGCCTAACAATTGGCTTATTCACTAGTTTCATTGACTTTCCTTTCAAACAAACTTTCTTCTGAACAAAGAATCATGCTGCATTTTAATTAACTGTAATATATTGGAAAGGGTGGGTGATAATTAAAATATGGACAAGTTTATTTAATTAATTTTACAATTTATTTAATTTATGAGTCAAATTTGCACTTGTATCCTCTAATAAACATTGAAAATGGAAAACTTCGGCCGATGTAAATATTAAGAACACTGATTGTCAAACTAAGTATATTTATTTTCCTGATACTGAAAATAATTGTCAGGGTTATCTCTGTGGGGGAAACAAAAATACGGGTACCAGAGTTCTTCATTATTACGTTGAGTCGGAAAACGGTTCTGTTTTATTCTGATCTCGGCGACTTGTCTTTAAAAGTCGGTTCGGCTTCTTTATACGGCAGGTGGGATTGGACCAACTCGACCACATGTTGATTTCTTAATCATGCTGAAAGCAACACACGGGGTTAAGAATAAGTAAACGTAATGACCGAACGATCTTCGAACTTCCTGCAGTGACGTCACGAACAATTTCTTTGGAGCTTTTTATGTCTTATTGTAAATAGTTATAAATTTCTATTAATGTAGTTTAGGTCTTTTGGTAACATTTATTCTCTTTATGTAAAATTTATCACCTATTTACTATTTATAATTTTTTAGCAGTTACTTGAAGTAATTCTGATCTTTAAAGATTAAACGACCACGTTTACAATCATAATAACGTAGCCTACGTCAGCTAATTTCACATTAGCTTACAATATTCCAAAATAATTTCGTATTCCTGTTTTCATTAAATGAGGCCAATACGTATTGTAGTATCTCCTTTGTCTTAATATTTTATTATTTGTTAAGTAAACAGGCTCACTGATTCATTAATTTTTAATTTAAAAATGCATGTTTCTAAAATCTCATTCATAAACTAATATATTTCCTCCACCGAAATTTGAAACTCGCAATCTCTAATTTAATTTGTAAAAAACGTAACTTTTAATCTGAAGTAAAACCAGTCAGTCTTCAGTTTATCTAGTTTATTCAATCTATTTGGGATTATTCTATCTCTATTTCAAAATATGGATTAATATATTAACGTTCGTCTCCTGGAATTCGTGGCATTTTACTGGCTAACGCATATTACAAAGAGAAAGGAAAGGGCAGGCTGAGGCAATGTTACTTAAGTTAATTATTCCCTAGCTGAAAAATTTCGGTCTCTCTTACTAATTCCATTAAGCGGGATCCATCGCTCAGATACGTTGCTAAGCCTATTAGCAAACTCGTAAGCGCGCTGGAAAATAGGCGTCAAACCTCCAGAAAATTTCGAACACTGACTCAAAGACGTGGATGTTTTCCACCGACGTATGCCTCGAAAGTAAATACAATACACACCGAGCCACGAAACAATAAGCTGGGATTTTTAACAGTGTAAAATAAAAATAGCTAAAAAGCAACGGCTCGCTATAAAAATAACTTTTCTAGAGAATGGCTTTAAGCATTCCGTGGTTTTTTCACTGCCATATATATGCTATGAAAACAATTTATCTTTAAAAAAATTACTTTCAAATAACAAAACAGTGCGTGTTGCATGTTTCATCATTTTTGGTGTCTCGTTTCGTCGCCTTTAAGCTTACCTTTAAAGAATTTGGCACAATTTTAAGCTGAAAATAATTTTATTAATATTCAAAATATTTAAATTTTTAAGTTAAAAATGAATCTATTGATTCAAAACAATTGAACAAAACTTTTTAAACTTTTTTAAAAATTAGAAACCATATGTGTAGTGTTAATAATAACAATTTTATGTAGTTCCTATGATTTCATCTTTCCTATTGTCTCACATTTAGACTTACAAATTTAATATATGATCGTTACCTCAAACAATATGGGTACGAAACATGGACGATAGGCGCTCCGGAAAGGAAAAGAATGAAAACCTTTGATGTGTGGTGCTACAGGCGAATGCTGAATGGGTGGATAGAGTAAGTAAAGAGGAAGTTTTGAACAGAATAGGGGAAAAGTGAACAATATGGAGGACGTTGACCAAGAGAAGGCATAGATTAATAGGCCACATTTTAAGGCACGAGATTCTTGTAAAATTATCTTTAGAGGGAAGTGTGTGGGGTAAGAACAGAAGAGGGAGGCCAAGTATAGAATACGCTAAGCAGATTATGGAGGATGTGGGTTGTGCTAGTTATGAGGAAATGGAACGGCTTGCGCAAGATAGGTTAGCATGGAGGGTTGAATACCACAACAACAACCTCAAACAACAAATGGGGGAACCTTATTTTCTGCCTCTTGCTAATAGATTGTAATTTTATAATATCTATAAATTACATCCAATCTTAATACGATGCGAAATAATGAGTTATTACACCTGGAAACAGTCAGCGAGCATCTCCCAAGATTAACAATAACTTTCCTTTCCTCTAATCCCTAACGATTAACAGAATAAAAACTCTTCATGCAAAATATATATGAATTTCTGCTTCACCCCACCCGAGGAAATGTTTCCAATTGCGAGAAAAAAACTCTCAGTATTGTTAACTTTGGTAACTGTGCATAAATAGTCCGTTGACTAGCCAGTAGTGTCCCTGAATCGTCATAAAACATTTTACTCTTGTTGACTAATCACACAAATGCCTTTCCCCCATCTTTTCTTCTAAATAAGTCAATAACATCTGTAAGAACTATTCATAACAATATTAAGACAAGTGAGTGTTAAGAACATTTAATATGGTTATAACTTATAAAAGAATTAATTATTTAAAAAACCGATAAACATCTTGAAACATCCAAAGTAATAAAAAGTAGCGCTTTGATGACCGAAATCCGAAATGCCCCGTGACGTAGGTGGAAAGGCGGAGGGGAGCGAGCGTGTGGCGTGAGCACGAATACGATCATAGCCTTTTTCTGCATTTACACGTCGGCCTCGAAGGTCGAGAGCAGCCCTGAATCCAAGGCTGCTCTTGCAAGGAAATAGCGGAGCGAGTCTGAAATTGTGTACCAGCTTCGTACTAGTTTCTATAAACTTTTAAAAGATTATTTTCTTTATTTTATTCACACGAATAAACCTTTGCTAATTTTTGTCTCCTCATTTTTGTTTTCACTTATCCCAGCCTGCTACGTAGCATCCGGAGACCTCTAAAATAAATTACGACGACGAAAATATAGTTTTGTTACAATATTTATGTTATCCGTACAACGGTAACTGATAAATGTTTAACATTAAACAACGTTTAATTAAATCCAATAATAAAAGAAACCTGAAGTTAATTTATAAATTTTTTACTTCGTACTGAAATATATTTTACAGGCAAGTGATAGCGTTACAGAAAGAGAGATAAACAGATATTGATTTCTAAAGAAGAAATCTTTCTCATACAGTTATTACGGATTCATATTTTCCTTCAAAGAAATATTAAGTTTCTCCACTATTATCAGGAAAGTATCTCTACACAAAGTAAGATGGTTACGTTTCTTAAGAAGGAACACTTCCGTCAAAACTTTTCTGTGAACTTTTAGTAACTAAATTAATCCTTTGGTAGAAAGATTCGCAACCATATAATTGCCCGAGGCGGAAGACATAATTACTAAAGGTAATCAAAGAGCTTCCTGAATAAAAGCGATAAATTTGCTAATGTTGAAATTGAGTTAAAAAAAAGAGGCACTAATATAATTTTCAGTGCGTTGGCTGGCATTTATAATTTCTTTCTCAATTAAAAGTGTTTATTCAATTTATAATCCTCTTCAAATGTTATTGGATATCCTTTACATTTATTTTGAAAACTCAGCCGTAATAGTAATTATGATAGCCATTATTTTAGTAAGAGCACGGATCAGTTTATTAATAAAGCGTAGTTAACGAAATTTAATAAACTGTTAATATGACTATTACGCGTTAAAATAAATGAAAATCCCAGGAGGTGTATCACGTAGAAACATGAATCCATAAGTCGTACTATTCTGTTGTTTTTATGTAAATACCATATAACTAATTGTTGCAATAAAATTAACAGTACTTCAATGAGGAAACTATGCTATTAGTATTTTTTGCTGAGTCATACGCTTATGTTACTCGAACCGTGTCAGATCCGAAATACGAGAATGATTTGCATCCATACCAATATTTGAGAGGACGAAAAGTGACTGAATTGTACCACAAACATCTATACTATCGAATGAGGTGACAGTGAGAACATGATCGAGTTTCGACGAAGTGCAACACGAGAAAAACCAATAAATATATTTTAAGTTCTGAGTCTAGACAAACTTTTTTATTAGTTTAATTCTAGGAAATAATTATTAATTCCACTCTCCCAGATAATTAATTATAGGCAGCACAACGTTTTTCGTTGAACTATATGATTCAAATTGTTTCCTTATATTTATATCATGAATTTATTTGGTCTTTGTGTTCATATTTTATTGTATCGTATATTATGTATTTTTTTATTTTGTGGGTATATCGTAAAAATGACCTTCAAAAGTAATGCAGTGATGAATTATTTCTATTAATAGACCACAAGATAATATTTGTGTCGTGTTAAATTATTAACAGTCGACGCTCTGTTCTTTAGTGGTCGCATCACAGAGGTCCTGGGGTCGAATCCCTACGAGAGCATTGATGAATGATTTAAATAAGTAGAAATTCAACAACTAAGAAGAACTCGCTAATGACCCGAGCTGTTGTTGCGGCTATAAAAGAACAAGTAAAAATTCTTAATTAACTCAAAAGAGGCCATTGAAATTATAATAACTTTGAATTAACGAGTCGTCAATACCAAAATAAGGGAACATATAAATAATATTAAGCTTGCTCACGGAAAATTATCTGTAAATTCCAATACATTTTAGATTCCAATCATTCCAAATTTTAGATAATAACAACAATTAAAATTCCAGATTAATCTACGGAATGAAGAAAAACACTAGTACCTTTATGTAAAAACGATAATATATTTGTTTATAACATCTTTATCTTTGATACGTAATTTTATAACATTTATACTAATTATCTTTATCAGTTCATATATTTTTTGTAATCATTGACTATCCCCTAATATCTTTCAACAATTACATCTAAACGTTTTAGAATACTTACAGTTAACTTGGTGGAGGTCCATATTCGGACAGAAACACGTCGTAAAATTAGAGTCACTATAATCTTTGTCCATTTTTGACTAGTCACTAAATAATTATATTTATGCAATGTAAAAAATAAAGTCTTTGGTACTAAGAAAAATGGATCTTATTTAACAGACAAACATTACAAAATAGACAGATGACATTTAAAAAAATTAAAAATATTGGAAACCCTAAAACTGTTTAACATGACACAGATAGCCATTGTAAGCTTTACGATGTAGTTATATCAATTTATTTATCCTTTCTGGTTTATCTCTAGTATTATATTTTTGGTATTCTCTTGTTTAAAATATTTTCAGTTTCCCTTTAAGAAACATTTGAGAAATATGCCAAGCTCATACCGAAACGTCGGTTTATCTATATTTTTTAATCAGTTCACTGTATTCTGAAGTACTATTAATCTAGGAGAATGTACTGCGTAAATGTGAACCATTGTAGAATGGTTTTGGGAGGTCATAAGGACATATATAAGGAACCAATTTGAGTATAAAAACTGATCTGGAGAATCCGTAACTGTAATTTAAATTTCGGATTATTTGTAATAATTCTATCCCAACTTCTAGTTACTTTAATTTTAAATATGTCACGTAAGCAAAATATCTATTTTTTTCCTCTAGGTTAATACGTGGTTTCACTTGCAAACGAATAAACTACTATCTTACCAAATGAATAAAGTTTAGATACTTTTTCATAAAATAAATTAAGCAACTTTAAATTGTCCAATACAGTCGACAAAATTTAGGAATCAAACGTTTTTACTCGTGGTGAAGTGATTTTTACCCAGTATTCATTGTTATATGCTTCACAATAAGTTTCTATGAATTTATTATATTTATCAGTCGTCTCTTGCTTCGTATTATCACTTCACAATCAGAAAAATTCGCTTTAATAACCTCCACCAGACGTCAAGAAACGACACGCCTTTCCGTCAAAGGTGATATACTTTCTTCCTCGTAAATGGGCAAAGATGTTTGTTGTTTCCCGTTGTAGTTATACTATAGATTAATTGTTAGTAATGTAACCAAATGAACTAACAAAGGCCACAATTTAAACTCTGCAGTTTTGGAATCTGATAACAAGAAAATTAATTCCAGTTTTAAGGCTGAATAACCTCAGAAACAGAGAACCTCGAAAGACAATCAAATGTTGATTTTTATATTTGTGGTTTTAAAAAATAAATCACAAATTTCTACATTTCCGCATTACCAATATTAAGCTTTTTAAAAATCGTGATGTACTCAGGAGCAGCGGGATAAATATAATCGGAATTCTTGACTAAACGAGGAGACATTGAAGATGGTAATGAATGTAAATATTCGGCACGAGTTTGAATCTTCCAATAAAAAACTACATGTCTGAAAAGTTGAGCTGAGAGCGCCTGAGTTTGTGCTTGGTATCGGGAGGTTGGTGACGTGTTCTTAACTACAAACTAACCACGCGAAGGAAGGGGGCCAGGACTTTGATAAAGCCCAGCCATTCCGCGGCAGTGAACACTTTATGTATTTAAGCAGAGGGCAACGATCGATTTTCGATTCTCTCCGTTTGCATTCGGGTCAGGCCCCGCGAGATGTAGAAGGGAGAACACTCTTTCTGCCTCATTCCCCACTCCAGTTCTTCCGTCCTCCATGTTTTCCTTTCGAGCAGAAGAGACATTATCGCTTACGAGGCGTGCGAAAGACAGGTAAGGCCCGTAATTAGTAATCGTCCTTCAGGGACTTGAAGGTGCTTCATTATTAAGCTTTCCTTAATGAAGTACTCGCCCTACCGTCGTATTGAAAAATTCCGCCCCGTCTCCACTTGAAATAAGCAATTACCCTAAAGAAGGACTATTTTCATATTCAAAATTAGGAATATCATCTCTGCATGCATGAAGTAAATGTTACTTTGAGACGAATCCTTTCTCATCAAAGATTCTCGTTTACAGCTCACGTCTAATTCCAACTTAATTAACTAATTCTGAAGTGACGTCTCCAGGAAAGTTGAAGGGAGGCCTACTTCTGTCAACACCTTGTCACAAGATGGAATATTATCAGAGTTATGACTAACAAAAGTATTTTCAACGTTCATATAAAATATGCTTCTTAAAATAGTAAGCATAAAGTTGGAATACTATCAGCTTGAATTATAAATTATTTCTCTGAAAAAGTTTCGACATCCTTTACATTTTACTCATTGCTTTTAACATTTTCACAGAAATCTGAACAGCGAATAAACTTCGAACATTACAGAAACTAACCTAAGGCACTATTCAACGAACTAACTCAACCGTAACGAATATAAAATTTAAATTTGTTTTTTCCTTACTATATTTGACTGTTTGGAAATCAATAAATCGTAAGGCAGAACAAATTTAAATTAAATTTTACTGATAGTAGTTCGTACATAACGTTTTGTTCTTAAAATTGGAACCTTCCTCCAGAGGTTAAGAACAATAATAATTACAAAAGTTTCGTGAATCAGTGTAAAAGTATTTTATTAAATGGCGCGGTTTACTCCATACAGGACTTTCTCGATCGTTCCGCTAATAGTTGAAATTAATGTTCCTGCAAGTGTTGAATATGTTACTTTGTAATATTACATGTAATATAACTTTTAAACTTTCCATATAGTTTTAACTGCTCTTTTGTTTGTTTGTTTCACATATTGCCTGGAGCTACTGCGAAAGGTCAGCTCAAATAAGTAAATTCTCCTTTCCCTATGCATGTGTTTGTGTTTCTCAGTGTTTGTTTGTGCTCTTTAGTCTGCGAGGAGGGTTTTCATTGATTATAAACTGTATACAGTTTATTTAAAGATAATTTGTAGCAAAATGTGGAATTTATTTTGTTCTTATAATTATTTATTTGTAGTGTATGACGTATCCTATTTCCTCAGCGGAGGACTAATTGGAAACAACAATAAATCTAAATCTAAAACTCATCTGGTGAATATTTAGATGTGCGTATCACCCATTCGTTTGTGCGACATGAACGTCTACATAATTATCCTTCTTAATTTCTTGTTTGCAATTCAAACACAACAGATGAGGTTCCAAATTTAGAAACGAAACGTTGTGTACCGACTACTGTCAATAAAATTTATATTAAGTTTTTAAGACTTATACGCTGTTTTACTATTTATTTAATTATGTATTACTTAAGCCAATATAAGCTTCACATCCCTGTTTATGTCTTAAAAAATACACATGCTCAAAATTTATGAAAAATTAATAAATTAATGGAACATCCCACTAAACCCATAATCATCTCGTATAGAATTAAATTTTTAGAAGGTCCTTATAATTGAGTTCCAAAACAATCTCACCAAACCGATATTCCTGTTTTCCGAATGATATAAGCTTATTAGGAAACCATGAAAGAGTTATTAATGACCATTGTGGTCGTCCAAAATTAAAATTTATATTAACATTTTAATCCGTGTTTAGTTATAGTTGAAGACAAAAATCTTATGAACTAAAAATATTTGTAGCGGTAGGTAAAATAAGTCATACTTTGATATATTTTAAAATAAAAGCTGATATTTCATACTAGAGGAATTATTGCATTCCATATATCAATGACGTGTTTCGAGTTGAAATAACAAAGCAGAATAAAATTTTAATTATTTTAATCGGGAAATAGTTTTGTTTTAATAATTTTACTGGAAAGTGACTAATAAAATAAGATTTTAAAAATCGTACCACATGCTATTTTTAAATGCTTTGAGAGAATCAACATCTTGGATCAATTTCCATAATAATTCTGATTGCTCACTTAAAATGTACTTAGATCCGAAATAATTAATGATAGGTTAAACTTTGTTTTAGGTTGATTATGTTGTATTTTATCCAAAAAATCGGAGAGAGTAAGCGAAATCAATACTATAGATCTTTTCAAATTATAAAACATTTATACTTGAACTTCTACACGCAGCTGTTCTGTATTGTTTTATTTCTTTCGAAAGTGAAACGATGTGACAACCTTTGTCTATTTCTTCGTTCTCAAGCTCTAAAAATAAGAACGACTGCCAGTGGACAACCATTATAAAGTCAATTATCTTTCAGAGTGGGAAGGAGTAAAAATAATGGACGCTGACCACTGCATGTGTCATAAAATACCGAAGTCATCCCAGGAATCAACTTTTCAGGTTCAGAAATTTCAATAACGTGAGTAATGCGACCTGATTACATGATTTCAGATTTTATTTGTTCTTCTTGTATTTCTAATCTGTTAATTTGTCACTTGTGCTCTTAATATATTTCTGTATTTCAGTAATGCCATATGACAAATAGAACATTCTGTTAATAGATAAAATGTTAATTTCAACATAAAATATACAACTGCACAATACGTTTATTACAGTCTGATCATAGTTTCAAAATTTAGAACTAAAATTTTTATGCCCTTGTAAACTTTGTAATGGTTTAAAAAATTGATTCTCTAAACAATATTTCTTTTCATGTCATTGGAATGGATTTAAATTCAATTCCACGTTCGCGTGTGACTGTTTCCCTCTTAAGTACCTTGCATCGTGTGTATTGTTGAAGCGACAGTAAATTCAAGCTCTCTGATATGTAGTAGCATACACTCGACGCCTGATTGGATGTTGCTATAGCAACGTCAAGCGCTTCTCTGAATAAAATCTAAATTTCTGTCACTCACGATGTCGTTTACTCTCATAGTAGTTTCACATTTTCTGAATCACATTTTGCCGTATTCAAGCTGTTTTACTGTTCTTATTATAAAACTGCTAAAGAGACGGACAGGAAATTAGGCGGGTGAGGGTTATTTTCTGTGTTGCCAATTAGCGCTCTGGCAGAAGACTGAAGCCATTCTAGTTTTCTATAGCGAATTTAATGCAGGACCAGGATCGTCATTTCCCGAGAAATGACCTTGTCCCGCCTTGCCAGTCCCATATTTGGGAGCGCCTAATTTCCTGACCGCTTCTAGAAGAATATAAAGGTTTTTATTTACTAAAAATAGCTAAGAGTCAGGAATATAAACCTCTTAAACAGCAGAGAATATAAATAGGACATGTCCTTCTTTCAAGCAATGTGAACTGAAATCTGTTATTCATGGTTCACAAAGCATTCAGTGCATTAAATTATTTATCATTTAAATTCTATTTTTACTCTGTGTATCGGAACGCGTAGAGCTGTTTTGAAACGCAACGAAAAGCAATACGGAAATTAAAAATAACATACGATAAAGTGAATTTAAACCAAAACTGATTTCAGATATATTGGAAATGTTCAACTCGTTACTTTGTTGTAATATATGCAAACGACAGTGACATATTTAATCTAAATTACGTAATAAAACTTCAAAATGCATTTCACAACCTTTTCTATGTTAACGTTAAATTAAACAACGATGATAAAAGACATTTTAAAAATATTTAATTCATTTTCTATGTTCATTTAAGTTATATGTTGTAGAATTTCATTCTGGCACCAGTTAACGTATTAAAATTCAAATCCTTAATTAATACTACTTATTTTTATGGCAATATTTTAAATTTTAAGTGAAATGGAGAGAGATATAATAAAATACACGTATTGGCTAATAAAATAGCTAATTAATTAATAAATCGGATGATGAATACTAAACAAGCTTAAATTAAAACATAATTTCTGACTTTATGTTTAAAATAAATAAAAAAGACGCCCCATAAGTCATCCATTTACTACCGTACACAATAAGGACCAAATACAGTGTCAAAATTGTATTTAATTCATAACACGTTTGTATTTTATAAGCCAATTTCTTTAGGATTAAGTTGGAGAAACTTAAGAAATAAGTAGAGGTTCATGTTTATTAAAAAACAATTATACTGGCCTACCTCCAAGTATAGTTGCAACCGAAATGTTGGTTCAAACTATCCTTCGAACTGTCTAATATAATTCTTTTATACATTCGGATCTCTATTTGCTTCTAAAGTAATTCCAAAAATTTTTATATTGAAGAAGTTACCTTATGAAGTCCCAAACGTGTTGACGAAAGGTCGTATAAATTAAGTAAAAAGCTTTGTAATTGTCGACTTTTTTATTCTATTTTTCGGACGATGCTGATGTTTGATTAAATACTAAATAATTCTAAACCCTTATTCTCCTGATGAATCAACTCATTTACATATACATACATGATAATATATTGATGGCAAATCAATCAGGTATTGTAAAATTGTGTGTGAATTCTTTCTTTAATAAAAAGTGGATAAATTCTTTAATTAGAGCTTTGATACTGAGACTATTTATCGGTGTACTTTATACTTTTCTCTTCTAACCTTGTGTGCCCTAGTGAAGCATGACAGTAGATTTCTTTTTAAATATCGATTAATTCAACTGTAAAACATTATAATACCACTATTGTTTGATGAATAAAAATTAGTGTAATAGAAAACCTGAAAAAGGCATTAAAGATTTAACGAAACGTTGTTATTAATTAAAGTCTGTAAAAGATAATAAATTTGTGACATGCCAGAAGGCTTTACATTAATATATTAACTTTTATTTGTTTAAAGTTAGTGTGTAATGAACTACTTTGCATAAAGCGAAGTGAATGTCGCTGGTTGCGAAAGTTTCGATAGTTGGCTTTTGTTCTGAATGATTGGGTTTAGTCACTAATATTCTTTGAGTCACGAAGTGATGGAATTTTTGATAGCTCTTAATTCATGTATAAGCAGCTTCGTTTAAAATTAAAATATGTATTGAACTTACTGTGTTCATTTTCTTCTCAGATAAGAACAAAATTATTTGTAGCGTCGTATTTCACAAATTCCTTATCTGAAAAAGATTTACCCCTTTCTTCGCTTCGCTATTATTATTCCCAAGTCGTGCACGGTGCAGAAAACGAATGGTGCGATTTCTGTGGCCTGAAATAGCTGCTACAACTTTAATTCCAACACAAATGTAATCGGCCTTTTTTTCAGTAGGCTTGTATCTTTCACACAGCCTTCCCTCGACGCATACTAATGAAGAAACGACGTCGGAGCTATGCAGTTTGGCTTGATGCCGCTCTAAATTCGCAGTATCCTATTTCGCCCATATTTTATGTATGCCAGAGGCTGAAATTGTGTTATCTCAACGCACCAAGAGGTCGCTTCGCGCAGCAAAATGTATTATGAAAACGCGCAGATGAACACCAGGAACAAGTTTCAAGCGTCGTGCTTCACTGACGACCGCCAAAGATGGAAATCTTTCTGCATCTTTAACTCGTCTGTGACATCCTGACTTCTGAAGCGAAATTACTTACAACCTGCGCCACAGGAGACGAGAGATGAAAATTCAACTTTTCCTCGGACGGATATTCTCGTGATATTTGTAGCTAGGACTACAAATTATGCCACTATATTAATATAACAACTAAATTTAACTATTCCATTTCCGTTAATTAAAAATAAACTTTAAGAAAAATATTATCAATTTTAAACTATTCATTAAAATTAAATATATAGGGTAATAGAAGAGAAGGAACTAACTCAAATGATCATAAAATATTATTATCACTACCACATTTGTTCACTCCGTAGTCTCCCCATATTTAAACAAGATGGTTGAGTTAAATAGGCATTGATAAATATTTATGTGTAGCAGTAAAGTAAGTACATATATTTATCCCCTTTTTTTAAATTCTTCCAAAGATTAGACATTTTGGATGATATCAATTTGAATTCATAAAAATGTAAAAAAAAAGTAAGACTATGCCCGGACTATCTCTTATCCAAATTCATTAAATAAATAAATGCTTTTTTATATTTATTGACCTAAAATATGTAGTAATTGATGAGGTCCCAAAGTTTTGAAAATCAGTTTTACTTCTTTCATATTTTTAAAAAATTCTGACATAGTTCTTGAATTTCATTCCATTAAATAACTACTTTTTCTGACTTTATTAGTTGATTATTTACTGTAAAATGGTTTATCGTTTGCATTCCTTATTAAAAAGTCTATACCCTGTGCTTCCGGCAAGCTTTGAGATTGGAGTGATAAAATAATGTAAAATCCCTCGGTTTCCACTTTTGCCAGCGATGCCTCTGAATCCTTTTGAACAAACGATCTATGTTACCCAAAGAACAGTGGGAATTCACAGTAGTACTGGTGGGAACAAATTCCTGTGGGGGATGAGCATAATCTAAACTTTTAATTTCAACGCCCCATTATCGTTCTGTAGTAGGTTCATATTGATTACAACAAGTTTTGTAACCCGTGAAGATTTTATCCACAGCAAAATTGTCCGCGTTTATCGCTCCAATCAAGTTGTGGCTGGCGTCCATATGACGATGTTTTGTTCCGGAGACAATGTGTTCACTTGTTTTATACATGCTGTGTATGAGATATGGCGGTTAGTTTTAAATAAATCACGAATTTTCACAATGTCGTCTGTCCTTTAAAATTTCTAAGCACACAAATACACACGTGCACGAGTTAACCAATTATCGTTGTTAACCATTTTCTCCGCAGCCGTTTTGCCAAGTTGCTCCATTACAGTTTCGTGAAGAAACGACGTGAACAAACTACTTAACACTGCCAGCTCACAACTGTCTACCCAATTGCACATAAATTTGCTAAATTTGTTTGCGTCGGAGTCTTTTGAACGACAGGAAAATAATAAATCTTGAAAATTTTCTCACCCATGCCATAGATTTCTCTAATTTTACGTTTGAATGGTTTACAAATACATCATTAAGTAAACATGAGGGTTCATTAAAGAATTATCTGAAAATATGTTAAAGTATTATTATAAGTGTAAATATAACAGCAATAGAATTTACTTCTACAAAAAATAGAATTCTGATTTAGGCAAAAAAAATCATTATTGTATTCATCATCCTCAGAAAACATGTACTAATATTGTTGCTTTAGTTGTTGTTGTAGTAATTAGTTCTTAGAACTTTCTGGTTAGTTATTCCATCCACCCATCTGATTTTCAGCATTCTATTATAACACCACATTTCGAAAGCTTCTATTATTTTTCTTTCTCTTATCGTCCTTTTTTCGCACGTATATATATCGTCACACTCCATACGAACATTTTTAGTAATGATTTCCTAATATTCATTCTTATATTGGCCGCAAAGACTTCCTTGCCTTGTGCTATCCTACTCATTATGTCTACTATTCTTTTACCATCCCTAGTTACTGTGCTTCCCAAGTAGAAGAATTCCTTAACTTCCTTCCAATCCAACAGCCTCTTTTGTTACACCGTTTTCCATACTACAGTCCATTATCTTGGTTTTCCCTCTATTAATCCTCATGTTATACCCTTTCTCCAGGGCCACGTTCATACAATTTATTATGGTTTACAAGTCTTTCTCTGACTCCCCTAATACTACAAAATCATCTACTTTAGGGAGTTTATTTCTTCTCCTTGCAGTATGATCCCTTTTCCGTATTCCTTGTTAACTTTCTTCATCGGCTGTTCTATATATAAGGTAATGAGCATGGGCGACAGACTTCATCCTTGTCTTACTCCTTTCTTGGTTTCTGCTTTAATTTCTTGCCCTTCAATTCTAATTACTACTGTCTGCCTTCTGTAGAGGTTATGGATAACTCTTCTTTCTCGATATTATATTCCTGTCCTCTTCAAATTTCTTAGTAGTGTGCTCGGGTTTATATTGACAAAGGTATTTGTCACTTGGAATCATTTCCTTACTGTACCTTATTAGATTTTCTCCGATGGTTCTGTGTTTCGTATTTTATCATTTTTTGGCTTGTATGCATGTTGTCTAACATCATAAGAGTGTACTTTAACTTTTATTATATTTCAATTCTTTGAAACATTCATTTTCTCTCACAATGGCTACGTTTACATGTATTTCTCCCACCTCACCATTTTAAATCGACATTTGTATAGGAAACTGTCAGCAATGTGACTTTTGTAGATTTGATATATTTATGAACGACACAAAGTAATGGGGCATGCGGCCAGAAATTTTTATGTCGTTAACTTCCAGAGAGTTCAATAGATGCTCTATAACTCTATAACGGGCAATTTCTCTTTCAATATCGCTCACATTGTCAGCGAAGTCAACGTTTTGCTAACGGTAAATATAGTTATAAGCCGTTACATATTGAAACTGCTGCAAAGTTATTATAAAGCTGTTTCCTCCGCAATAAACGTTCCCCGGAGTGATTAACGTTCTTCGGAGCAGCAGTGTCCGAGGCTCTTTGCACGGCGTCGATTTCCGAGAGATTTATGGCTCCGTGCAATTAAATGTTGCGGCACATTTCCTCGCAAACTCCCTCGCCCTTGCCGTCCAACCCCAAAATACACGTACACATGTGAAGGTAGTTCGTTGCAGATGTATCACTCCGTGAAAAAAAAATTGTAGCTGTGGGCCGGTTAACCGCTTTGCTGAACGACGTTCCCCCATTGTTGTTCCTAGCCCTTGTCTCTTTGTGTGCGTTCGTTGTGGCTGCTTTGATACACTCTCCCCCAATCTCTCCCACCTCCTGCTCTCTTTCCCAATTCAGCCGCAATGGACATGCCAAGATAGAGCTGAGCCCAGCGGGCAATTCAATTTTCCATCGACAACCCCTGGTAGCCACTGTTATATATTTTAAAGCCGAAAGATCAACAGTGCTGTTTCTTCAAGGTGTTTCTTGGGCTTGAATGTAAGAAAGGGGAGAAGGGGCAGAAAATGGGACTGAAGAATAGGGAGAGGGATTTACCGCACGAGCAACACTTCTCCAATAACAAAAGAAATGTTTTGGAACTCAGGGCGGACACATTCACAGAAACATTTGTATAGCTTTGTAATGTTTATATTATCGTTTATTACTCGTCAATGCCATTCAGCTACGAGGAATATAGCAAATTATTATTTGATAATGATGTGAATTGACACAAAGTTTCTAGTGCTACATCTCAGAACATTAAAATAAATAAAAACGTTTCGTCGAAACATTGGGACGTCATCAAGTAATACAATTTTATATTATACAAATATTCAAGGATGCAGTCTGTTTAATGTATATATATAGAAAAGGCGATAAACAAAGGTAAATAATATAGAAAGGAAATCAAAATGAAAGGAGAAGAAATAAAACCCTAAGGTTTGTTGGTGATATTGTGGTATTAGGGGAGTCAGAAGAGACTTGGAAACTATAATAAACGGCATGAATGTGGTCCTAGAGGAAGAGTGCAACATGAGGATTAATAGAGGCAAAGCCAAGGTTATGGAGTGTAGAATGGGAAAAAGTGGAATAACAAAGGCTGTTAGATTCGGAGGGGATATTCTGAAGGAAGTTAAGGAATTCTGCTACACGGTAAGCATAATAACTAGGGCTAATAGAAGTCTAGTTCATATGGCGTTATATGGGTGCGAAACTTGGACGATAGATGCTGCAGACAGAAAAGTAATAGCTTTCAAAATGTGGTACTATAGGAGAATACTTAAAATCTGATGGGTGGATAGAGGATAGAATCACTAACGAGGAATAAGGGAAGAGAGAACAATTTGGAGAACTTTGACCAAGAGAAGGGATAGATTAATAGGCCATGGTTTGAGACTCGAGGATCTTGTAAAATTAACATGAGAGGAAAGTGTGTGGGGTAAAAACAGAAGAGGGAGACCGAGGATAAAATACGCTAAGTAGATTAGTGAGTATTTGAGGTGTAGAAGCTATGTAGAAATGAAAAGGCTTGCGCAGTTTAGATTAGCATCGAGGGTTGCATCAGAGCAGTCTTACGACTGATTACCACAACACTACATATAAATATTCAAAAAACAAAAACTGTTGAAGTTGGATCAGAGGCAGTCCAGGTATTCAAAATACTGTATGTGCTTTCAATTGTTTTATGAAGAAATTATGCCTAAAAGCAGGTTATACTCTTAGTGAATTTGTTAGCAAATTGTTTTATAACGTGAAAAAAAGGCGCTTTCAGCTCCTGGAAGCGCGGATAATTGCCACGCCCAGCAGACAGAAACCTTCAACGCCTGCACCTGTTTATTCTCCGCTGTTCAGCATTTAACCAGGATATATTTATAGCGAGCTTTAATTAATGTACCCCAACCCCCGCCCCTTCCTTTGTTGCTTCTGCTTCGAATGAAGGGCGCTTCCTTTGTCGTCGCCGAAATGGCTGTTTGCGCGGACTCGATTTATGAGGCTCATTTTAGCTCCTCAGTTTTGTAATATTTTTTTTACGTCGTTTTATGTTTTCCGGTGCGATTCTCGTGCGTTTGCCTGTAATTAACGGGCAGAGAAATAATCATCACAGAATTTTATTATGTTACTCAACGCACTTCCCGCTTTCATGGTTAACTTTTAGTTAAGTAGCCCTTTCATTCGTTCACTCCAGCAGACGCTTTTTACAACTTCCGGATCCGGTCCATTTTAATGGTGGAATCCATGTACACATAACCTAATTTAATTAATCAGAAGTATGTCCCTCAGAAAAGGTGACCTACAAGTGACTAAAACGAAATACTACTAAACGATATTTGGTGGAGTAGTTATGACCTCCGTAATGTTTGATTTCTTAGAAATCAGTTAGTCAAATATTATCATTAATATACTAATATACGTTATTTTGATTTTTCTATAGTAAACTTCAAATATTACTTTTCTTGGTGAGTTTAAAATCATCAGGAAATTATTGTTAAACGGTTTATCTATTAACGATTCAATGCTGATTGAGAGCCATCCTTCGTCAGGGTAGTTGAGAACGTATGAATAAAAAATTTCTACAAATAATTAAAGAGGTTGAAATTTCAAGTATTCTAAAATTATATGGTGTTCCTTCTTCAATAACAGAACTACGATTAAACCCTAAAACAAACGGGGCTTATTGAAAAGAGTTCAACTTGTATTTTAATTGGAAACAATCATTTAAAAATCTAAATACTTCATTTATAATTTCAAATGGTGTTGTTTTATTCAGTCCTGACTGGTCTGATTTAACCCTCCACGCTTACCTATCTTGCGCAAGCCTTTACAATTCCGCATAACCACCACATCTTTCCTAATCTCCTTAGTTTATTCCATCCTTCTGTCCTCACACCACACACTTCATTCCAATGCTAATTTTACAAGACCCTCATGTCTCAAAACGTGGCCTATTCTCTTGGTCAACGTCCTCCATATTGTTCCATCTTCCCCTATTCTGTTTAGAACTTCCTCGTTTGTGATTCTATCCACCCATCTGATTTTCAGCATTCTCCTATAGCACCACATTTCAAAGGCTTCCATTCTTTTCCTTTCTGTAACTCTTACTGTGCACGTTTCGCACCCATATTGCGCCACACTTCCGCTCTCCTGATGTGTTTGCTAAAAATTTTGCCTCTCTCCGAATCTTTCTTTGATAAGCTGCGTCTATTTTCCCTTTCACCATGAAATCTTCAACCACTTTTCATTTCCTTTTGCACTTTCCATCTATCTCATTCTTCAAGCGTCTGTACTGCTCATTACCATTTTCATAAATCACGTTTTTATATTTACGCCTTTCATCAATTATTTTTGTTATTTCTTGTGTTATCCATGCTTTCCTATTGGTCTGAGCTATTCTTCCTATTTTTTCCATCGGCTGCTCTTGTCATTTCTCCCTTCAAGAGTGCCAATTTCTCTTTCATATTGTTTGTTTCTCCTTTCTCTATAAATCAAGTCTCGGTGTCGTCTTTGAAACTCTGAAGCACCTCCTGTTGTTTCATTTTTTTCATTTTTCTTCATCTTAGGCTACATTTCGTAATCAAAAGATTATAGTTGGAGTTTACATCTGCTCCTAGGTACTGTAATGAGTGCAATTCTCGTTCTTCATATACTAAATAAGAATCGGCGGGCAAGCAACGAGAGTTCGTAGAATTTTAGAAGGATTAGTGAGTTGACCTGTGTTTGTAGATGAAGGTCATCGACCTGCGAAAGCTTCTGGAAACCCTGAGATTGGCGGCAAAATTTCGACGATAGCCAAATTCCATTGGATTTTCCAAGCACGTGACATGCTAGAAGTGATGTCAGGGGAGAAATGGAGAATCAAGGGACAGTCTGCGATGCTCTGAGATAGAGGAAAGATCTGCCTGGAAGCTGATCTACGGTCGCTTCCCAATATCGATACGCAAAGGTGCGTATGTATAATGAGACGATACGAGGCAAGGTGTCCTTAAGCAGGGGTCGTCGCAAAACATCGCTACCGACAGGTTCCGAGGGACGAACCTGCGGACTCCAGCAGCTTGCTCCACCGCCGTGCACGGGAGTAAAATAACTGTATGTAATTACGTGTCAGGATCTATTTTCTGCTACACGACCCGCACATAAACCCTGTAAATTGATTAGTCTCGTGCTCTGTTAAAATATTATCTTTATAAAATCAAATCAAAGTTTATAAACCAAACTTTCCTTTAATTTTAAGAAAACCAAAAAGAAGAAATTTACAGTACATTTTTCAGTCCAGCACCTTATTCCTATATCTATATCACATATAAATAAAAATTGTAGTTATTAAATTAATATTAAAAGAGCACTTGGTAAATTGTAGGGAATAATTTTTTTGTGTACTAAGCGATTAATCTTTAAATTGTATAAAGTTGTACTCGCCGCTTACAAGTAAGACGTGTGCCTAACTGAATATTTTAATTCTACAATAGGGAACGCTAATTAATAGACCTGATAACCAACTCGCCTCATTTCGGAAGCCGTTAATTAAACCGATATGAGGCTGTAAATAAATTAATAGAAAATCAATCTTTTGAAGTTAACTGCGTATCCAAATTACTAAATAATTACTCCCCATATTGGGTGAAAATGAAAGTAGCGGAGGAGCCGATAGTAACCGCTGACTAATTTAATCGCGGATCCTGTGTGTCCAGTGTATACGAATTTAAATTAGTGTCATCTCAGGATTGGGGGAACGCACGTCTATTCCCGCTGGGATTGCGATCGATGGCGTACCAGAACTGGCCACAGATTTCACGCCACACGAATTCCACGAGCAATGAATTATTCACGGTACAGTTCCTGCGAGAAATCTTCATTCCATGTCACATAACGACTTGCTTCACCTCATTTCAATTAAATATATACCTCATGGAGATTTGTTGATAGTTTCGTTTCATTAGATTCGTAGTGCTTCAAATAGTGATAATTTAATCTTAGAAAAAAGTATTTTTGAAACGTCTTCACTTTTTCGAGAACCAGGATATGAGGAGAGAATAAACTAAATACAAACTTCGTATTTTCATTAAAATTGTTGTCAGCTGAAAGATATGAAAAAAAATGTGTAAGCACAACCAAAAGGTAAATGACCTTGTAATCAGTATCTTTTTATTTATTGTAATATATATTATAGCTATCTGTCCAGTTCAATCTCGTCATTCCATAAGTCATTATTCATTAATTACCTCAAAATTGTGGTATATGTATAATATTGTTAATTTCATTCGACCTTTATATTTTAAATTTTAATATCGTTTAACAGAAATAATATGTTACTTCTTTTCCATTCATTTCCTATGCATTACGACCAAATTATACCAAACTAATAACATAAAAATTATTATGTCGTTTCTTCCTAAGGTACACGGAACAAATTTGAAACTCCTGTAAATGAATTGCTACTGAGCTGAAATTTAAATTGTGTGTAACAACGCACATGTGCAGCAATGTACAAAATTTTGTTTTTGTAAACTTTTTTTGTTGAGATATTTTCAAAATTATTTTCAAAATTTGGTAGTTTTAAAAATGTTCTTAGCGTTACGTACTTGAATATAATTTAGCTTTGTTTACATTTATATGTAAGGCTGATCATTTTTATCAATTTTCAGTATTATTTTTGAAATTGAATAAAACTGTGGAGAGCAAAATATTTTTCTACTAACATTTTCATAGGGTTACTTAAAATTAGCACTTTTCAGCACTTTGAAAATTTTTGTTCACCTAAAGTACTTAAAAATTTAATAAACTAATACTTTTATTTGAAGGTATCAGCTTGTAGACTATGTACAAAAATAATGAAGACAATATCTTAATATTTCTGATGCATAGACGTTTTTGGTACCGGAAATCATGTAGCTGAGAAAAACACATTTTTCTGAAAAACAGTAATAATTTATTAAATTATAATCGAATAAATTAATTAAAATTGTCCTGCAGCATATGCTACGCCTTCCTTCATGTGTTTGCCAGATTTCTTCAGTTTACTGAATTTATATGTTAATATAAAACAATTATAAAATAGATTTTTTTCCAGATTTTGGCCGAAATTTCAGTCCCCGTGTCCCTCCAGGACCTTATCAAGCGTACAGAGAAAAATATAAATAATGTCCATATAATTCCAAATTTTTGTTTCAATGTCAGCCAAATATTACAGGCAGATAAAAACAAATTTTGTGTAGTATTTCCAAGTCATTCTCTGCCTACAATGACTGTTAGGTTTAGATTACAACGGATAAATGAAACTATTCTTCTTGTTATTGTTTCATTCATGTGACACCCTTTCAGTTATTTTCACACGCTATTGTGGTGTTTCTATCTTACAATTTGAAATAATACAGCTCGCGGGCCGACGTATATGGAATAAATCACACCGCCGCTAAGTTCGTTTAGAGAAAACTCAGAAAAGCGGTTGGCATGGCCAAAATCCGTAAAAAAACTACGATTAATGCTTTGCCCGGAAGGACAATTGTGGCCGCCTTTATTGTGTTTAAATAAAGTTCATTAGTCTGCGCTCCCTCTTTGTGTTCGCCCAGAAACACAATTACGCTGCCAAATAGCCAACCAGGCACCTGGCTTCGCCAAGATTCGCAGCTCAGTTGAACCTGTGGCTGTAACACATGAGTTAATTTCCTGCCGCAACTTCGAATCCGCGTCTCTCCTCTGAAATATGACTATTCTCACCCCGGCCGGCGTACGGTCCGATATCCGCTCCATTTTTTTTAAAAAAAAATGAGTTATGTTTCTCGCGTCTATTGCCCCAGCTTGCGGCGAGAATTTTTTTTTGGTCTTGCGTCAGGTGGGCGAGCGAGCATCGTTGCAATAAAATTCAAAATTGGCTATTTTTCAGATGCAGATTACGCCACGGAAGTTCGAAAATTGTGTACTGCATCATTCTCTCACCATCCGGCCATCTGTCACTTGCCGATGCTTTTATCCGGTAATCAAACAATTGACATATTACTAGCCGACAATATTGCAATACAATCGTACATACAAGGCAGCTATTGCAACAATGCATCTGATAAATTGTCACCTGACTTCTCTGCTGCATATTCACGTGTCTGTATGGTAAACACGCGTTTTGGAAAACAATTGAGTTTAGAACTTGATTTCCCACTTGGATCCCCTTGTCTAGTATTTAGATTAACCATGATTTATCTCGAAACTAAGTGTCGCAAAGGATTTGTCCTGTGGGTGAGTATATACCGTATGTTAAATTCCTCACTTCTTACTAAAAATGTGCAAATGTGTTCTTTTTAGTGATCGGATCGGGACCACTAACTCATCTTTTGCTAATTCATCGCTCATGTTATATATATCAGAAAGTTGGCCACTTAACTTGAGTTCACAGATGGCAGAAACCATGTAGGGTTTGAGAATCTTGAATTTTCGGAGGCACCGCCCCCTTCATCAGAATGTTAGAAAAACATTTCCAGTGACGGCCAGCCGTCGACAACTTGTGTTGAACCATAACTTTCCTCATTTTATTTAATCTTTTATCAATCATAGAACGTTACAGTCAAGTACAATTTTTCATATACAATTTATGTCTCAAATTAGAATAATTTAATTAACATTATTAACCAACTAATATAGTAAGAAATTTTCACAACACATTAGTTTATACAACGCAATTTTATGAATAAGTATACTAAAATCAAGTTTCTGCCAATAATTCTGACACCATTAAGCGACCCAACGTTTTAGTAATTCCCCTCGCGGTACGGATACTTAAATTTCACATAGACTATACTGTGCTCCAAGTTTACATTTTATTGCAAAGAGATCACAATGACAATCATATTAAAGTTTTTCCCGAGAGTTTTATGTCTGCCTTCTGGTGAAATACCATCCGAGTACGTCCCGATATCTATCCCCTAGTAATGCAAAACTTACCTCCCGCCCCCTCCTTCCCCCATCTCCTGTGGGAAATTAATGTTAAATTGCTTATGTCAGGCGGTGTTATAATTTTCCAGTTTATAATCAAGATGAGTTATTACATGTAGCTGGAAGAGAAAAATCTTTGTGGAAAAGGAGATCACAGGCATTTCTCCGAATGAGGCGAATTCAGACGTTCCGTTAAGGTATGAAGGGCGAAAAAATTTTAAAATAAAAGGACGTCCTCTTACATGTTCTTTCACTGAATTATATTTTAATAAATTATTGCTTGAGAGAACTTCTTTAATTAAAAGAAATATTTTATTTTACATTCCTATTGGTTAAAAGGGACCGCGACTCCTTATCGGATTCAATTGAGAAAAAAATTCTTTTCTGTTCGCATATAAAGAAGCGCAGCCATTTTAATTTAATAAGCGTATTCCCCGACTGAATTAAAATGCCGAATCTACATGAGGACGTCTGCACCTCCAAGGAAATTCTTCGTCTCAAAATTAACCCTCCGCATTCAAATTGTGCATGACGAAATCTGCATCTCTGTTGTAGCCTGGGTGGACCCTTTTATCAGTACCTTTCAAATATTTAATCTGCTTACTGAAATTAATAAATGAGTTAATATTTCGTGAATGTATCCAAAACAGAAAAAAACTGATAAACTAACGAATAATTTATCACACTAAAATAATTACAAATTTTTTTCTAAAAACCCTAATGTTTTAATGATTTCTTATCATTTATAGTTTTTTATATTTATGGATTCATATATTCTTTAAATGCAATTTTTGTAAATATTTTCTGTAGCACTCTACTACAGTGGTTTTTTGAGATAAGAAACAATAAGTTTGCGAAATCGAATAAGACAATTATTATTTTCCCATAATTGGATTAGAAAATTTATTTATCATTTGGTTTAAATTATAGAGTAGAAAATAAATTTTTTATCTTTATTTAAATACCTGATAAAATATCCTGCGGTTTACAGTTGGTTGTTTTACTTAAATCGTTAAATTATTGTGCGTTTGCTCCAAAAGTTCTATTGTATAATGAAGCTGATATTAAATATAGTTATATTTACCATACTTTCAAAAGAAATAGCTTCCTGTTCAGTTTGTATAGAAACAAAACTATTATAGTAATAAAACAGAAATTACTATTATTTATAGTATTTTGAAAATTTCTCTCTTGGTTAGTAACTGAGAAAGAGATGTTAAATATATCCATTCTTAAGAATGTTCTGAGTGTTTCATAATTACTTTTCTGAGGGAAACAAAAATTTAAGTCTATATAAAGATATTTTAATGATAAAACGGAATTTGGCGGCTCATTATCATTATCAAAAGGAAGTCGTATGTTACAGACAGGGGTAATAAAGGTCGTACATGATGGCGGGGGTGGGGGGTTCCCCAATTATTGTGAGATTTCGTTAGCAAGGATGGTGTTTTTCTCCAAAAACGTTGGTGGAGACGGGCAAACGGTTCCTTTCAGAAAGGAAAGACAATAATTAAGATTGAACACTATCCAGTCCCGCCACCAACGGAATGCAAAATAAGGCAGTAAGAAAAAATTATTAAAGACCCCAGCAGAAACGAATTTCATAACATTAATGAGATGATGATTTGGACATTAAGGACGTGGAGCATATGATTTGATGAATAAGGACGACGAGAGGGAGGAATAAGAATTGTAGATTCCCTGGCTGTGTACATCTAAATAAATGAAGGAAGCGTGATCCATTCCAGATCTCCAAAGACATATTGGTTCAACGCGCGATTCCAAGGGTGTGAGCTACAAGTTCCAGGCAAGCTGAGACGTTTTGCCAATTTCCTGGTACTACCAGTTTAGAGTAGGATTAGTATTAGTTATTCTGCCCTGTAAGAAGGCTCATTTAAACGACCCTTAGTGTACAGCTCTTGTATTTAATTGTAAGGATTTTAATTTGTATAATTATAGTAAATATATGTAGTGTTTACTGTTAAAAAAAATTTCCGGCTTTTAACTTTATAGTAAGCAGATTGTAGCATATATATCAATTTGATAAATATAGAGTAAATAATATTTCATTATAAACAAACATTTTTATAATAATTTTTCATCTTAAAATAATATTACCCCAGAATTCACTACAGTGTGTTATTGACGAATATTAATTTTCTTTTTCTGAGTACAGCAAAAGCAAATTCCTTATAAGATGTAATGAAATGAATTCTTTCGTAGCAAAACTCAAATCCAAATAAAATTTGCGTCTCTGACGGAATTAATTGTTATGATCGCCGTATGGTAAAGACTATTCTTGGCAAGATTAAAAAGGTTTTATAGGAAATTTTATAACGACTCTAAGAGGTGCAGCTAATTGAATCGTAAAGTAAGAGCCGTAAAGTTTACGAGCACGAAAGAAACAGTGTATTGACAAATGAGATTCAGTTCAAAAGTTTATGAAATCCAATATCATTGCCGTTCTCCGAAATGCCGAAATATCAGAAATCAGCTTCTTGTGAATGTTTTATCTGTGCTCTTCATAATTGTATAAAATTATTCAACGATAAAATCAGGTCTTCAAAATGATTCTCATGCTCTATTTTCACAAAACTCATTTATTTCCAGGATGAATTAAATAATAGTATATAAAACTGTTTCAGGTACTATCTTCATTACCTCGGAATTTTAAAGTACTGATAGTTTTAAACTTAAATAAACTAACATATCATGGGTGACAGGACACAAATTTGGCACTTACTCCTTTGGCACTATTGGTCAGCCCGTTGGCTTTAGCTCAGCACTAACGCTGCATTGAAAGGAGTAATTTATATGATATATTAAATTTTCATCTTGTTTATGTTCCCATATCCCAAAATCACCGAATATAAAAATGATTTATATTTTCATTGTTACGCTAGGCGTCTATTTCACGTGTAAGAGATCACAGAAGGTTGGTTTCTAGCTTCCTGATTATAAGTCTTATGTCTACTAGGGTAAATCATGCATATAGGACGAAGGTGAAACAATTCTCATATTTGTAAATAAACAAGCTTCAATCATAAACTCAGATACTTGTAGGAACACAAAACATTTCTCACATAACCTTGGTAATTTGCCTTTGTGCTGGGCAGTTCAATTGTGTTAAGTCTCTTTGGTAAAGTCCCATAAGGAGTTTAGCAAGGAGGTTATATTTACTACACTAAGAGGCTCAGGTCAAACGTGAGTTATGAAAGTGGGAAGAAAAGCTGCAGTGTAACTGCTGACCATAAAATAGAGCCGTAAACAACAAACTTAATGCTGGAGTTACTCTTTATCCTTCCAGTTTTATTTCTCCTGCTTTAATGGACCATCCCTTTAAATACAAGTTAAAACTGGGATGTTTTACTTAAAACTTAAACACACTCCAGGATTATTTCTAAGAGCAAACCTTCGTTGGTTGCATGATTTCACTGTTGTGGTGTGTAGCAAAAAACTGCATTTCGTATCATGAATAAACGTATTGTATTGTTCATAATTGTACTTTATATTATTTTATTCACATATGGAGATAGTGCCGAATCACGTGTGTGCAGGGAACACACGCTGAAGCTAACGAAGAACGAATGGGAGACTTCTATTATGATGGTGTTGATTCCGACCGCTACGACAAATAGCCTGGCAGTCAATAAGACGATGGCCACTATATATTTTTTATTGGGTTCTTTTACGGCGCGTCAACATATTCTGCTCTTGGCGACTGTAAGTACAATTAATAAATTATACACATATATAGCAAGTTTAGTGTCCCATTGTGCATGGTTGATTTCTGTTAATGAAGCTTATGACAGTGAGATATCCTTGTCCAGTTCTGTGTTGGTGAGGAAATCGAGCAAGGCGTGGATCACTACTGATGATGAACAGAAAACACTTTTAGTGATGTTTGCCAGTGTTTTTCTCTTACACCAGTCATACTGCGGGCATTTAAATAGCTTATGTTCAGTTGTTAACACAGACCTTCATTCAGCTTGTAGTGAGCTGGAAAACATGAAGTTATCCGTTAATTGAGTTTGTTGGATGCGGAGTCTTGATACAGTAACTTGTTTCCTTCTTGTGATGTTTTTGGGGATAGTTACGTCGTTGAACCTTTCCAAATCACTGAAGAAAATCCCTCCATTCCTTCTTGTTCTATTCGTGGACTATTTCTCTTCAAAGAGATGTTGAATTGTTCCGATGCCTTTCTTTTTGCAGAAACCCACACTATTGCTATTTTGTTGTTCCTCAGATTGCTCCACCAGAGGATGTCTCAGATTTGGTTAACTTTTTATTTCTGCAGCACTTGATCTTTAGTGAATTGATGGTGTCGACGGAGTCAGTTACAACGAGGGAGCTTACTCACAGAAAATGGTTGTCATGAGTAGTGCATACGATTTTCCTGTGGTTATAGATGCATCCTTATCTACTGATGAGGTTCTGAAGCAGTAGGAAATTACAAACCCTGATCTGGAGGCGTCAGTGTAGATGATCCTAGGGTAATTATGTTATTTCTGGAGTGTAGTACGTTCTTTCACCCAGTTATGGTTGTTTCTAAGTTTTGTGCCACTTTTGGGCAAAGAAGTGACTGTTGGGATGTAATGGAGTTTACACGGGGAACCCTGAGGGAGGAGTTATGGTCTATGCGAGGTTGAGTTTCACTGTCACCAAGTGGAAATGGAGGAGGAGAGATGTGGGCTGGATTTCAAAGATGTCGGGAATGAGTAGTTCGTTTCGGATATGTAGTGGAATTTCGATTCATTTTGGTACAATAAAGAATACTTTGTATATCACGGTTGAGAGTTATGTTTTCGTCGGTGAATTTAGGGGAGCAATTTCGAAGAGCTTATGCAATTAGCTATGGACGAAGTTGTAACTGACTCCCTCGACACCATCAGTTACAGTAAATCCAGAAAGTTTGCAATGAGGTATAAGGAAGTGATACAAATGTCTGCGTAAAGCGATCGGGATCATTCTTGATCTGATCAGATGCATTCAGGAATTAACTTATGGCAGCCAGTTTCCAATCAGTGCCCACTCCAAGTCCACGACCAGCGCAAGTGCACGCTATCACTATAGGGGCTTTTATTTAGTAATTATTCAGTTGTCTATTGCTGCTTTATATAACACGAAGTTTATATGTTTTTAACCTAACTGAACTTTTATTTGTGTTGTTAGAGAATAAAATGTAACGCAGTTGATGTCGAAACATAAACGGTGTATTAATTAAAAGTCGCTTGTAAACATATGAAACTGCAATTTCGTAATTGACAATTATCATTAATTTTAGTTACTGACTTTCATGATTATATTGGTTTTATGGATCAGATCCTATAACTATTACGGATTTCACATTTATTTCATGAGCATATAATTAATTTTGGGTGCTCTTAGCCTATAGTTCCTAGCAAATTAAAAAAGGTACTAGAAAGCTAAAGTGAAATTCAAGTATATATATAAATATATATGTGTGTGTGTGTGTGACGTGAAAATCAATTAAACGACAACATGACGTTGACGAGAGATATTTCCGGAAAAAAGGCTTACAATAATTTGCAATATGCCAAGTTAGTTTAGTTTTTTTATTGCGAAAACTTTTATCCGAAGATAGTACGGTTTTTATTACATGTTATATAGATTTTTATTCACTGAATAAATAATTTATTGCTTGAAGAAATTGTATAGTCCATTAACAATCAATTTAAAAGCGAGATAATCGACAGATCCAAGTTTGACTATAATATCTAGTTACTTTCACTCTGATTTTTATTAAAATATATTATTAATATCATAGGTATAAAAGACACAGAAGATCAGTAAATATGTTTCTGCTAGACTGAAGACGTCTTAATAGGTTTTGACGTTGATAAGTGTTGGTACTACAATAGCGCTATGGCTTGGTACAATAGATCATGCGAGGGAGCTAATTGCAGGTGGATTAGTTTCGCCAGTTGATTATGCTTTCCCAGATGGCCAATGCCACCAAGTGGCGTAAATCCACCATGATACGATCGACGTGGTTTAGTTTACCACAAACAGAAATTCAGACATGTTTTCAATTTCCTGACAGCGTCTGAAATAAATTACATTTTCTTAATAGTATATATTTCGAGAAATTATGGAATTTACGCTTTAATATTTTACTCTTTAGTAAATTATTTTGAAATTTTAATATATTTATATTTGATTAAACTGAAATTAAAAAATATAAAAAACAGAGAAACAATAATGTAATGTATATGGATCATAATAAAAGATTCTCGGATGAAGTCAGCGTTTGAACATAACATTACGGCAAAATTAATATTTGCTATAACGCGCTATGCACTTGATGACGACGAATATGAATTTCAAACGTTGACTTCATCCGATTAATCATTCAAGAATCTTTTAATTAGTCACTGTACCGGGAAAGTATACGTTATATGAATCTTCTTAAATGAAACAAATAAATGTAAAGACTTTGCTGAAACATATATAAAAAAGTAATCGACAATGAATTAAAATATCTAATAATCAATCTGTGAAATTAATATTGTGCCATTCTCTGAAGGAAAATTCCTGAAGTTAACGTAGCAAAGAATAATTAGAATGAACTGTAGAACAAATGTAATCCACAAGCAATAATTATTTTTAGGGCATCACTAGGCTACCTGAAGTTACATAACATTTAGATAAAAATAAAGTTTATTCACAGCTTACTAATGAGACCTGAAGGTTTAGAGAAAAATGTTGAAAACTATATTAACGGTAAGAATGGTGTTTTCGAACATGAACAGTAGAAATAAATACATTTTTAAAAATGCGTAGTATATTAAAGCGGAAACAGTAATTGTAAAAGGAAAAGTTTAGAAATTATAAATATTAATAACGAACAGGTATGTGGTCGAAGATATAATTAACTATTGTCGCTGCAGAATCGAAGGATGAATGAAATATAGTATTACAAATACAGATACCCCTTTCAGATTCTTTTCCTATGCTATTAAAGGGGAGTTGCCAGTTTCTGGATCACCCTCATGTAACCCGTTACCCAAAAAAAGTTTGGGATGAAGACCTGCATGAAATACTGCCTAGTTCGTTGCAGGAGCAACATAAAATTTTGCTATATTTTAATTAAAGTACTAAAGTTTGGGGACGAAACATATTCAATTTAACTTATTACTTTTCTGACTTTAGCCATTCTTTAGGTTTTATTTAAAATACTAAAACTATTTCTAGTAATCAGTGTTATTTTCAACTACGCTACAGCACTATGAACACAATACCTAAATATTTTTTAAGTATTTTATGATTCAATTTCTACACTATTTTCCAGATTTTCAATTTACACCTTAATTGGAAGTCAATGTTTCCTTTTACAAGAAACTTGTGCTTTATGAAGTATTCGTCATTCCATGAGACAGAATTGATAGCAATTATTTCAATTCTGTTTATCTTTAGTATGTATTAATTTATTAAGTTTATACACATTTTTAAATATAGAATCGTCACATTTTTTCTTTTTTATGGCACATTCCTCTCTATTTATATTATGATTAGTATTAGTTCATTGGTTACTTTTTTATCTAAAAATAACTACAAATGTGGCCTGAAGAGACTTAGAAGGCCTATACGACTGGAAGACCTTTCATTGTGCCGAGGTAATCGATGCTGTGACTTAGGCTGATTGAAAAGGAACCGGATGGTTCCCTCTAGTTTTATTTATCCGACCCGGGATTAGAGTCAAAGCGTAAAGCGTCCGAGGCTGTGGAGGAAGCGCCGCTGCGTTGGCATTCCGGTAGGCGTCGGCGTCGTCGTCGTCGTCGGCTGCGTCAGGAGATTAACGATGCAGGGCAGTCGTGTGTGGAAAGAGCCGCTCTCTGTATGGAAGCCAGCCAGATAAGGGAACCGGCCTACACCTGAATTCCTTGTCAAGGTACGCGGAACTGATAGGTAAATGGTACAGGTGCAGATAATAAATACACAACATTCACCATATCCAATATTACTATAGTACGTATTATAAATATTGTTGTAAATCTTTTTAAAAAAAATTCTAATATCAAGTCTTCCCAGTTTATATATTTACAAAATTGAAAATTTTTTAAAGGGAATTTCACAATTATGCGACTACGAATTCGTCAACTCTAAGATCTACCAGAGGGATAGTTTTATATAATAATCTTCCGGAGGTAAAGAACAGTAATTACCTTGTTTAGTTATTCTCATATTTTGTGTAATTCCATATTAATTGATTTCTGATATTTAATTTTCTAAATAATTATATTACCTAATGCGTGTTTAATTGTATACTTTAAATATTATACGGGGTATCCGTAAAAAAAAGTCCCAGTATTAATGGTATATCATAACAGTTGAATTTAGACTATTTACGAATACTTTGTACAATTATATTTCCATTTTAGACTTACCTAAATAGACTACATATTCGACCTAATGCAACTTCGATCCAATTGATCGATATTATTAACTAGTTTGCATTTTGGTGCGTTAGGCAAATTGGTACATCGAAATCTCAACTACTTTTACCCTTATTGATCACTTTATTATCTAACTTCTACTACTCATTTCTCCCCATATGCTTTATATTATTTATTACATTTTCATCTAATGTGCTCACGTTCCCCGCATCCGTAGTTTTACTCGTCACTAATTTTATTTTCTTCTCTATATAAAACATTCCAGGTAACCCTCTTTTATATTTTGATTTTTCCACTTGCACAATCTCAACTCCACCCAGCTGCATTTATGCTTATTTTCAATTTTGTGACTAAAAGCGCTATATTAGTTTTGATTTTGTATTAGTTCCTGATGAGATAGATTGAAATTAAGGATAGGAATATAGAGAGCTTAATTTGGTGTTTCAATAATTATCTTCCCCGTAATTACGTTCAGTCGCTACTGACCGTAGATGTTGGTTCGAATTTAAGCAATAAATTTTAAAAAAAATGTTTTATTTACTTACTTAATTCCTTAGTTTGTAATTATATTTTTGGGGAAAACTCAACAATATTAAGTGTGGAACGTCGTTTTAAATTCCAGGAATGAATATTTTAGTTCTAATCAACTGGGGAGGAATATATGATACAGCCAAAAAGACGTCTATTTAGTTTATTCACGTAAATAAAATGAAACTGCAGTTAACAGAGAGAAAGTGTTTTCTCCGTAAGTCAGCTTAGGATTCCACGTATAAAATAATTTTTCCAGAAGCCACGTATTTCCACATTTGTGGGGGAAAAGAGGGACCTGGAGGTAGAATAAAGTGTATAAAGCTCATACGATGAACGAGCAAGCAGGTAGCCCTTGGGATGGGGAGATTTGTCGCCAAGTCCCTGGGGCTTAAAGTAAAGATAAGTGAAACTTATAAGGGCTCTTGCAGGGATCAGGAAACGTAGCACGGGGGCGTGGGTGGGTTCTTGGGGAGGGAATGCGACTGCTCTGATAAGTACCTGTGGCTTCTTCGGGAAACATCGTCACTCAGAAAGGACACTTAATGTAACGTCTCGGTGAGATTTAACGTTTGGTCAGCAGGTAGTCAGTAAAGCACGTAACTGTTTAGTTCTCAATGGACTACAGCACATAAAAGTGAGTACAACTCCTTCATCACATGGGGTAAACCGCAAAACAGTAAAATTTTCATGTATTCGTCAGCCGGTAACAAAAAGTATTTACTTTCAAAAGACGCAATTAACATTCGTACTGATAACAAAACTATTTCATAATGGTGTCTTAGCCACATTAACAAGCGTGAAAACAGAGAAAAACTATGAATAATAGATAATCGGCGTAGATATAAACTATGTTTAATAGATTTTAAGCGCTACACATAGGTTAGGATGTGATCTTGACGTACAGTTGATCGAATGGAATTTTTCTGGAACTGTAAGAAGGTGAAAAGCTGTGTCGCGGTTAAAACATACACTTTCGATGTATATTAGGAGTGGAGCCAAAAATGCCTGGCTCTAGAGTGTAGTAGCTCATGTGGTGACTCATGTCCCCCACATTGAATCGGTAAAGAAAAAATAATTTAGTTTAATACTATACCGAGTCGCGTACAGTAGGACGAAAGCGAGGATTGTCAAGGTCATGTCGGGGTGAAACTTCGCCGATTATGGCACATTATTGCCTAGGATGATTGTTGAGCAGATGGTTCAGAGTCTGCCTGGGATGTATTGTTGAGCAGATGGAGCAGAGTCTGCCTGAGAGAGGCAGAGAGATAGCAGAGGCACATCAAGAAAATTTTATAAAATTTGTTCTGCACGATTCGAGAAGGGAGATTCATTTGATGTGAGTGCAGAAAATAAAAAGATAACATTTTGATGCGGATTAATCTGAAGGTAAGGTGCTAGTGGATCTTAGTGTAAGAAGACGTGAGATCAGCAGAGAAACAGCCGGCGTACGAATTGGAACGAAGAACAATGAGACAGACCCCGTGCAGATTTCCTCGACTGCACCAGAGACAAGCATATCAACTCCAGCGTTTAACGTCCACGGTAATCGACATTTTATCCGGCGTAGAATCTAAAAACCATTCTCGTTTTGAAGCGCGTTTCATTTATTTAATTAACTTCCAGGTCTCCCGCGTTCCCGAGAGCAGCCATTTCAGAAGCTACAGAGATTCTTTTTTCTTTCCCGATATATCCAAATTGATGATTCATTTTTCGTAAATTTAAATATATTTTTTGAACATTTAGTTTGAGTTATATATATTGTTTTTACAATATATTTTTTATATTGTATTACCATATTTCAATTTTTAATCTTAATTAAATTAAAATTAACTATTCTTTCTTTTATAATTTCCTAATTATTGTAATAATATTGTCGGTGTAACAATATAACACCACACTCATAACGAGTTGCTCACAGCAAAGAGTTTCGTAGCTTGTCTTGATAACGTCACATCCAAATTTGCACCTGTTTATGTTCTATGATGATATAAAATAAGATATACCACATCTTTTTATCTAAAAATTTTATGTATCTCAATTGAAAGTCAGACTTCGACAGATGCGTGAAAATAAGAAACAGCTAAACCCGTGCTGGTTAGTTAACCCAATATTAATTATTATTTTTCCAATGCGTATTTCTGCCGAAATTCTATTGTAAAATCGATTACCGTGCGTGGATTCTCCGCAGATTCCTAGTTCTTGTAATATCTCCTAGATGATGTGAGGTATAGACGTGGGAGAAATTGTGTGTTGATTCGATGCTGGAACCCCGTAGCGAGCGGACGTGTATACAGAAGCAAGCCGTGATGGTTGAAAGCAGCACTTTGCGTATTCGTGTGGTACGTGACTTAAGCAGTTATTGCTTAGCTATCTCACAGAGAAACAAGGCTGGTATTGGTCGAAGGTTACTCCAGAGAAAAACCATCTATCTTTCCAGATCTCTCTGCCAACGGTACTTGAATGTGGACGTGTAAACATGCCACGTGTTTGGTGTTGTCTTTTTGTTTGCATTATCTTGTTTGATTTGCCCTTCGCGGCGATTACAGTCGTATTAATTTTTCTAGTTTGTTACGTCTTAAATTAAATTTATAATTATTATTTACGTTACTAATTAAAGAAAAAGTTGGTATTGGTCTCAGGATTTATTCCAGAGAAATGCCAACTATCTATACAGATAGCTCTGCCAACTAATATAACCTCAATTTGTATTCACGTAATAAGTGTTTGTACTCACCTGTCCCTATATTATAACAATTTTGTGTTGTGTATACCGGAATTAAATTATTTACGCTAACTCATGGACAGTTACGTGTCTTTACGAAAAGCGACCGCCCAAGTCTAGCACGCAATTTAACAAATTCTTCGTGTAACTTGTTTTGAGTGAGATTTATTTCAAGTGCGTGATGAAAGTACTGTACCAGCGAGAGTATGAATAATATAAGTGAATTGCTACTAATTCCGTTTAGTTGTAGGTCACTGACGGAAAAATAATTGGCAGGCCACTTACAGTCCTGAATATTTAGCAGAAATTAAAATGCCGACGTCGCAATTTTAATCCAGAGATATATCGGAAAAAAACAAACAGATTTGTGAGTGTGAAGTAAGGAATTCTTTCTTTTTTTCCCTTGTGTTTTTTTTGCGGACATGGAAGCTGGAGTAAAACCGGAATTAATTTCATAGGGTATATATTGTCCAAAATGAAACTGCACGAATCGTCAAAGCGTCATATGGATAACGTATTATCTCTTTCCTAGGGAAAGCTAACATTCAGAATAAATTGGATTCCCAATATAGACAAAAAGTAGTTATCCATAATAAACTAGTCGACAAGAATATATATATATATATTCCAAAATTAATTATAAATTGTATTAGTTTCTGTGGTGCGTTGGAATTAGTGTTCAGGGGGCACGATGAAACGAAAACATCCCAAAACAAAGCAGTCTTTCGAGAGTTAATTCAGTCCAGTGCTTATTAGATAAAGCACACGGCAAAGAAGGGGCCCCTGAACGAACCGGTTCAACCTAGGAAAATACCAGCCTATCATTGAAATCGAACACGACATAAAAACTGTGGACGTCTTGTAGTAAATTGACGACACCGTTGGTTATTATTGCGACTATTCTCAGACAGCCACATCCAGCTATTTTCCCAAAGCACTTTTAATGATACTTTAGTTAAAATATTGGCCAATATGTAACAGCACTGAATATGTAGATTATGATTCAAAATGACGTATGTACTTGAAGAGGCGCTGCGTGACACACAAAGAAATAAGGGTTAAATAGAATGAAAATGACAACTGAGCTACCGGATAAAAAAATCAAATGTAATGAAATTTTATACAGTTATATTATACTAAATCATAAAGGGGAAGTTGGGGCGAAACGGAACACTTATTGTTTTACAATTTATGTAAAATTATAGAAAAAGAAAACTGACTTCATGAAAGGATAAAACAGTATTTTATTCTATTACTCACTTAATCTAATACCAATATAACTTAGAACAACTAATTTAGATTTTTTTATGAATTTTTAAAAAGAAACTTACAAATATCCCGATATGTCCCACCCCGGGGGCAGAACAGGATAGGATGTTTTGTATATACAGTTTAGCAATAATTTAATTTTTTTAAATCTTAACGGCTTTTGTTTTTTTCTTTCTTATACAAATTTACGGTACAGTTGATCGCATTATCAATTTTTCCTTTCAGCGAAACGATTTGTTTGCAACGGCACAATCTTGGTTAACAGCATCCTGCAACTCATTCTTATAAGTTGAGTGTGCCAATTTTTCTTTTTTTTTCTAGAGGAGCACAGTACATTTTGCCTTCTACGGTAGTATCCCGTTCCAAGCCGCACGCTAGACTCGAAGATAAAGACATCTAGTTTACGAATATATAAAATTAGAATTGAAAGTGAGGAGTTTTGTTAATTATCCTCTGTCGAAATGCTGGAAACATTATAAGGTAACAGATGTAAGATGCCAAAAGAACAGTTCATTCGCAAGGTGGAGTCATAACTTGGTTAAGTCGGCTACCAGGAACTTTTCCTTGACCATTTTCAATGTTCCATCCCTATTTATGAACCTCCAGCACTATACAGTAAAAATAAAAGGGTATCCCTTTATAACCCACTATCCCGTTCCGCCCTGACTTCCAATTCAACATTTTGGGAATTATAATAAAAAAATTGACATTCTTAAAATCGAAAGAAGATCATGTATTTAATTGTATTGTTTTATTAGTAATTATTTTATTTGGAAGGTATGTTTTGCTTGTCTTTTATATCCTTGTGATAAATGTCATTTTAAAAGAAATTCTAAACGTAAAAGGTTTTTTGGATTGAACATTAATATTTTAATCACTTAAAACCACTCATTTAAAATATTAAAGCGTAAATTAAAATAAGGGAACGTTACAAAATGGAATCCAGCTATGGTAATAAATCACCCTAAAATGAAAAATATTATAGTAGCATACGTAGCAAATGGCAATGCGCGTTAAGCATTTTTGTTTTATTCAAAACAGCATTTTGAATCGTATAAAAATTGTACACCTCCGATAATTCAGCCCACCGTGGAGGCGTAATATGTGTTCCGGGCGCTGTCTGTGACGGGGGAAAGAAATATCATGGTTGGCAACCGCAGTGCGGCGGGCGGCGCCATAAATTCAAGCCGCTTGCAAGACAGCGGGGACGGCGCCGAACTGACTTGTTAACACGGTTAAATGAAGCAGCCATTTGTCTGAATTTATCCAGCGCCGACCGATACTGGTTCGCCGGATTAATCATCAGAATCGTAGGTGTGTTGCGGGGGAATAAAAACAAGTGCCAGGCGTCGCCGCTGTTGTCTACGAGCGCAGGGAATTCCACAGCCGAGGGGGACTCACTCCATTTGCAACAAAAACCCCGCCAAACTGCCATCAACGTTTAGACAGGCAAGTCCTCTCTCGCTAACAACCCACATAAATAATTGTTCTGCCTAGTACGGCGATTCCCAGCTCCAGGTAGGCGGAGCCACTCCCATCTGTACTCCCTTCAGCCTATATTCAACTACAGGAAATTATTACTAATGACAAAAAGTAATATAATGACACACAACAACTGAATTAAAAATTCATAAAAACTTTTTTTCCTTAAAACCTGAGCTTGAAAATAGTTGAAATTCATATCCTGAAACTACAATAAACAAATTTTTTATTTAACTTCGAAAAAAGAATTTTTCGTAATCAGCACACCAAAAAACAATTTAAATAAATAAATTTTCATGGTGAATGCATAGTTCATAACTTAGTCTATGAGAAAGAAACATTAAGAATTTAAAGATTGATGTTCCTTTAATATAGAAAATGAAATTTTTAACTTCAGCATATAATAAATTATTTAATACGTATGTGTTTATTAATTATTTGTACTACAAATAAGCAGAAAATGGAATAAAGAAAACAGATAATTCATAATTTCATCTTGAAAATTTTTAAGAATAATTTATATACGCCATATTCGTCACGTTAAACATTATCATTAGAAATTATTATTACAATGTTTTATATTTTTATTATAATTTTTTATAATTAAATAATTTCTTTAAATACAAATTTGAAAAAGTAACAACGCTTCAGTACGTATTTGTACCTCTTTCATGTTTTATCTTTTGGAGAAATATTGATAAGCCTCGTTTCAACATTTTACTAAATTTCCATCAGTTTATGCTGATAATTAGACGAGTGTTTGCAGTTATGTTTATCATTAGGTTTACAATTAATCTCCACAGAATAAAAACCTGAAGAAAATACAAGTACCGAAAGGTTGTTTATTTTTTTAAATTGTCTGAAAAAAATTATTATTCAGTTTCAAATTTTCTTAATTTTTATGCAGAGAGCAAAAGATTATTAAAAGAACGGAACTAATATTAGGATGAGATTGTTACATTAACCGAATACTCGTAGTTCTCTATGGAGTTTCCTGATAGAAATAATATGAAAATCATTTCTATGGCTGTGTAAAAATTGTGAAAAGGTAAAACATTATTCTTCCTTTAGCTGGTTGACAAACGATGGTAAGAGAATTGGCACATTTGTTGATCGCGATGTTTTTCTATGTTCAAATATTAAAACCACTAAAAATGGTTAAAAAACCAGAGATGTCACAAAACAAAAAATAATCAGTACCCTGCATAGGTTTGGCAATCAGCAAAATGTTTATAAATCAAGTTTATTTGTCTATATTCTCTCTGATATGTACAATCTCTGACTAGTTACACATCACTTAAGTTCTGTCTCTGTATGGGATCAAACGAATATGATTTAAAACTAGTAATAAAGTAATTAACTTACTTAGAAAATTTTAATTACAAAACAGGCATTTTTTAAGAAAGTAATGAAAAACATTTTAATTAACATTAATTTATTTCATTTTTCGTAAATAAATACAATTAAATACTTATAATTTGCTCTCGTTTAAATTTATTTATCAGTAAGGTTTGTTTTAAATGTTACGTAAAGTAAGAAAGCTGCATTATTTGTTTTCTGTAAATATATTCATTATTGGGTAAAATTTTTATTGTAACAACACAATAAATAGTACAACATTACATCACACCAAACTGATTTGAATTTATCTGTTTTAAATACTTATAATATGTATGCCTTATAATTACTTACTCAAAAAGATGTTCCGTTATGCAGTTTGAAACAAATAAATGATTGACATTATTTTCTCTCTTTATCAGTCTTATTGCTACTCAGCAATTGAAGAATTATATTAATGGGATTTAGTTCCCAGAGGAAGCGAAACAAAAAATCTTTGCATACTTAAAACTCTTATTACAGCTCAGTTACGTGACTGGTGAAGAAATTTTCCTCAGTAAATACTTAAATTACAGTTATAAATTCAAGGAAACATGATGTATAATCTGTACCGTATAAAAACTAATTTTCATTCTTATAATATTTTTATTGTAAACAACATGCCGTCTAATTTCCCTGATATTTAGTCCCATAGATTCTATGAAAAAACGTATTTCATTTATTCAAACGTTTCAGTCTCGTTTTTCAATCATCAAGAAAGCTGAAGATCGGGTCCTCGCTTATTTTGCTTGAAAAATCCTACTAACTTGTGATTTCATTATGATCAAGTAAACATCTTGCTCGAGTCTATGTTTTTATTAATGATTTTAATGCCTCCAAACTCTATCTCAATTTGCTGAAATGACTTGTTCATGGTTTCAGGAACAAATAGTAAGACATATACAGCACCGACCAAGCAAAAAGATCCGTACATCCAGAAGGCAGCATAAATACCTGCATTGGAAGCCAAAATCTGAAACGTTTTTACGACAATGAAGAGGAACAGTGTGTAGGTCAACTGAACTATGGAAACGGCTATACTTTTAGCCCTCAGTGGTAATATTTCAGATGCTAAGGTCCACGGAATCGGGCCTAGTCCCAGAGAGTAAAAGGTCATGTAGACCATGAGAGCCGTAACTGGAATCCAAGAGAGAGACTGCACATCTGTTACATTTTTGGTGAAGAAGAAGCTTCCCTCGGCGATCATAGCTAAGGTGCAGCCAACAAGAGAGATAATCAACATGGGGCGTCGTCCAACTTTGTCAAGGAAAAATGATGCCACGATACTCATTACCAGTTGCACGGCACCTACAATCATTGCACACACATATGCATCCATGTTGCTGCCACTGCCGCGAAAGATCTCAGAAGCGTAGGCCAAGATGGCGATGTTACCACTGAAAGCCTGGATGGTCATCAGAACAGTGCACAGAGACAAGGATCGCAAATACCTCCGACAGATGAACAGTTCCTTGAGAGTTACTGCGTTGTTTCTGGTCTCCTCTACCAACATTATCATCTTCTGGAATTCCTCGTCTACGTCGGTGGTCACTGTCTTTCCTCTGAGTCTGAGCAACGCCTGCTGAGCGCGGTCCACCTTATCGTTGTACAAGAGAAAGTATGGTGACTCTGGTAACCAAATGAGGATCATGTAAGCTATCAAGCTCGGCGTGGCACAAATCAGATGTAGATAATTGAGCGGAACGTACGGTCCAATGCAATACACCATGAGAATCCCAACGTTTATTATGCATTGGAATAAGGTCGTCATCGTACCTCTAACTGAATCTTCTGCTATTTCCGCAGTGTACACAGCTCCCACCATCAAGCCAATACCAGCACCGATGCCACCCAGCAGTCGGCTCAGTATAATCACATTAAACGACTCGTTCATTGCCATCAACATCCATGAGACGTAGGTTGCGATGCACGACAACATTAACATTGTCTTCTTTCCCAGGAATAAACAGGCGAAAGCGTTTGGAACCGTAGATATCATCACCCCAAAAGCTGCAGCGGCTACAACCCACGAGCTCTGCTCCTCTGTCATCTTCATATACTCCAGTTTACGAAGAGCTACTGATGACCAAGCTGTGAACGTTCCTGTGGACATGGCCGCCATACCAACTGGAAACAGATCGAATAAATTACAAGTCTATTTTAAAAGGAGAAACATTTAACTTACATTTTAATTTCTATTTTATACTTGCCTGCAAGAGCAGTAACGATCTGCAAACAAGGAATCTTTGTATACATTATGTTTTTTCTGAGATTTATGTTATATTTTCTGGAAGGAGCAAAGTAAAACCAATTAGCTTATACTTCATAAATTCTTTAATTACTACAAATTTTAGAAAGAGTTGCTTCTGTTATTCATAATGACTCAATTAAACAATTTAATCACAACCTCGTACATTAAATTACAATGCGTGTTTTCTACTTTTATATCCACATGCACGAACAATATTCAAAAACCTATTATCTTATAGCAAGGAAAATACATAAAAAATATTGACAAATTTGTCAGCAAAAAATTTAATCAATATTTATTTAATTTGTGGATTTTACAAGGTAAACCTATAAATGGACAAAAATACTACACAATGTGCTTAATTTTGTGTCGAGTACTTTGTCCAGCGAAGTTTACCGCCGAATTTATGGAATTATTCTCATTGTGTAGCATTTTTATCAATTAAAAAATTTTCCTGACGAAGTCCACAAATATGGTCGAAACGTCGTAATTATATTAAGTAAATATTAATTACATTTTTAATGATAAATTTGGCTTATTTACACACAGTATTCCACTTATCCAATTAGTGAAATTATAACTGTAACATATGCTACACTCTGGGTTAAAAAATAGGTCTTTTTATATAATTGCATACAAAATCACAGTGAATGTCACAAACTGATTTCTGTCACTCGAGTAATTATTAATTTCATTTATATAAAGCATCGTACAAAAATAATTATTCTTATAAACTAGCATCATGAAAAAGATACAGTATAAGAACTATTGGAAATTTATTTCAATTTGTTAACCTTATCTTTTTTAATTTTGAGTTATTCTTCCGATTATTACCTTCAAAATAGTGCGACGCATGGTGTTCTTCATATACACTGCAGTATTAATTACTCAAATATATTATAGTTATTCGGTAAACTAAGATGTGAACGATGATATATAACACTAAGCATACTTTAAAAAGTAAAAATATTTTCTATTACTACATAACTATTATTTGTAGAGATTGTCACTGTTATCTAATGTTACACTTACGATTTAAGAGAGTTTAATGTTTGTTTTGAACACTGATCCTGTATATTGATTTCAGTGTGCGTGAAAGGATTTCGGCCAAATTAACTTAAGTTTTCACCATTTAACTCGAGCAGCATGGACCACATATTAATAATATATTTGCGAATAATTTCCATACTTGTTCCATGAACATTCTCACTTCACTACTCATGGGCTGAAATCACAGAAAAATTATTCACAAGACAATTCTGCATTCCTCGTGCATACTTGAAAAATCATAAGCATTTCTTGACTCGGGAAGCTAAATTATGAATAAATAATTCTAAAACACTGAGAAAAATAATAACATATTTTATTTAACTTTTCAAATAACACTCACTCGCTGTAAAGGAAGCAAAGTATCGTCTATTCATAGTTTGAAATAATAATAAAATATTTAATTTGGAAGATTCAAATAACAGGGTGCTATGAATAACGAAAAGGATTTCCGTCGCTGTGATTTAATTAGCTTGAACAATATATCAAAAGAGACATTTACGAATTAAGCTGAGTGATATACGCACCGCAGTGGTAAATGGTTTAACCGCCCAAGCTGTTTGCACGTATTCGACTGAAACTAGAACTCCGATAAAGTCTTTCCTTCAGTTCAGGCGTTATGGTAACGATGAGGTAACCTTCATGTACGTCCTTATCACTTTAAACTCACCTACTTTCTGCAAGTATGTTTCGTTAAGCGGCTTCGGAACACGAATGCAAAATTGCGAAAATACAAGTTTCATAAAAGAAGTAATTTAAACTTATCAAAAATCCTGTTTTCCGCTAAACCGCAATCTTAAAACTCGATTAACAAATTTAAGGTGTACATAAAATTAAAAAACAGATCTAAATTAATAAAAAAATTAATGTTGGAAAAATATATGTAAATTTTCTGTTTCATTAATTTTTAACAACCAAAAATTAATATATCCCTATTAGGACACTGAAGTTTTAAATATCAACGTTTTAACTTGTTCCTATACTTACAATAAATCTGAAACAACATCGATGCAGCACAAAATATTAGATATGTAATTTGACCAGAAAATACATTTTAAAATATAATCATTTTATTACAAAGAATATGGGTGCGCAGAGTTTCCTGATAATTCATTCAGTATTTAATTGGACAGTAATTTTTCGCCAACGAGAGCGTCACATTTTCGAAAATTTACCTTTTCACGCCTCGTATCATCGTAATCGCACAAATGAACGCTGAAAATAAAATGTTTTATTTAGGAAGTTAGATGTAATGTCAGCGAATGAACATGTGTATAAATAGTAATTCAAACAATTCATTTTTCACATCTGCACAAAATAATATTAAAATAAATTTCATTTAAATGTCGAATTAATAGATAAATAATGCTTTTAGAATGCGCTGAATGTTTCAGAACTCACAATCCTAAATATAAATGTCAAAACAATGGCAAGTTACGACGCAATGAACCTGTGCATGTATTGATGCATAAGTCAAGTGCCACAGGTTATTCAGGATGGAAAACTAGTATTGTATAAAGAAACAGATTGTTTTGGTAGGGAAATTTAAAAAAGATTTGGATCTTGGCAACAGAGCCACCTTCTAGTATCAATTATCGATAACAACCGTCCAGGTAACCCCATATATATATATATATATATATATCAAATAATTTTTTTATCAAAATCAGTTTACTAAAACAATAATTTCGAACAGGCACACACTGGAATTTTATATAACAAAGATGAAATGGAAGTAACGCTAGTAGTCACATTAAACTTTCAACCATGTTCGAACAAGTTTTGAGTTTTTATAATCATGAACAAAATATACAAACAAAATTCATTTAGATATCAATACAAAATGTTTAATAGTAATTATATAATTTATAGTTGTAGCTGTAAATTTATACGGAACATACAATGGGTTGCAATCCATCTTTTGTAACTACATAAAATTCAAAACGTGATTGAAGCTATTTTTATTATAGTAGTCATAACATTGAGCCACTACCCAAAATAAAATAAAATAACGTAAAAATAAGAAATGTAAGTAGTTAATTTTTCTCCCTTTTCTCCTTTTATTACTGTTATTTCTGTAAAGGTATTGAAAATGAAATAAATAACTGTCCTATAAACTTTAATTAGAATATTATTTTATTAAATTTGAGAAATAAACAATCCAATTAATTCCTTGTTCTATTTTAAAAATTTTATTTTCTACTAGAATAATTCAGTTTATACGGAATCATATACGTCTTATTTGCAAAATTTTGGAGTCCATATGGTTTTCGGTCATTTACACTACGTAATTTTCTTATGATGTTCTATAGCATCCTCATTATTTTCCCTATAGCATTAAATATGAAAATAATTTATGTTAAGAAATAAATACGATTTAACGCACAATTAAGAGTTTTTTTGGAAACGTCTTTCTTATTACATTCCAGCTTGTGTAGTTCATGGCCAATAGACCATAAAAAGTCGGAAATAATCCAACCTAACATTTGTCAGCGTTACTGTTTCGGTGCATTAAATCACTCAAGTACAATTCTCTGACAGAAGTGGTTTTTCAATTGCTTCGAAAGACCTTGACTCCACCTCAATCAAATCTGCGGATGCTGCGCCATGTTGGAGGAGAATTGTACTCCGGACAGACGGCAGTTGGGCGAACTGTCACGTTTATTGACAGCCAGAGTCATAAAAAAATAAAAGACGAAAAAAGAGAACCCGTGAGGCGTACAGTCAGGTCACAACTTAGCTGAAAAATATTTTATGAGCAATATGAGAGAAGTAATACAGGTTTACCAGTTATTTATGTTATATATATATATGACACAAGTAAAAATTAATAACTGTCGGCGTTCATTATGCTACAATGGTTGCTTACGGTTAAAATTATTGTTATACTGTGCCCTACACATCAAACGATAATTACCTATTATTTTGACAGATAGAAACAGAATCATAATGTATACTGTGTTCATTTCTATTTTGATAATTTAGGTAAATAAGCTTAGTTACTATAGCACTACTAATTTTACTTGTCCGTCGCACTCATTACCTTTTCCTTTGGAGAAATTTATAATCAATCGACGGTTAGATAAAACTTGGTTGTATCATATAATTAAAATGACGACTATTTCTGTAATACACTGAAAAATACATTCAATGTAAACTTTTTATGGTTATGATTTAAGATTAATTATTTTTAAAGAAACGTAGTGTCAGTTATAAAAATATAACCGCAACTTATGCATTTGTTTTCTTGGAGGTATTCGAAAGTAAACAGTTTTCATGTTAAATATAAACGTTAGCTCAATACAAACTATCTGAGCAGGAGTAAAATATTTGCTAGCGAAGGTAATGTGTATTCTGTAAGCATACACAACCAATCACCTTCCACTGTGTAGCATGATCATTAATATCTTACTGGTCCGAAATAAATAATATGGCATAGAACAGAAGGAAATTTGACGTGATTATGCGAAAGGGCTACGAAAATTATTTTTACAAATCAACTTTAATGTCTTGAGAAGGTGTGTCGTGATTTTAATTATCATCTTATGCCGGAAAAATAAATTTTTAACAACTATCAGTGCTTACTAAATGTAATTTATTCAATTAAAGTCCTACATTAAATACTTTCTTGCTTGTTTTGAATACGAACTACCAACTCGTACGACTTTTCTTCTTGACCTAAAAATATAAATTAGAAAAAAATTCAAATACCACGTTTTTTATTTATACTCTTTTCATTATTATTGACTACTTGATAATCCTATATTTGTTAGAAGGTCACTGTCCCTAATTTTAATTTTATAATATTTTATTTGACTCAATCATCTCTCATCGTCAATCTAAGCAATCGGTATATTTTTTAAGTATTCCTCCGAGTCCTTGAACTGTAGCATCACAAATTCCTGAATATTTCTAATTTTACATTTAATAACACGTATATCTAATTTTATTATCTCATTATGCAATATTGTAACATGTTCCGGCCTTTTTTCTGCTGTTAAAACGTTCTATCGTGGAAGATTTCCGTTGTATTCTTGGTGTGAATTCAAGACTTTAAGAAGACGCACACAACGGTAGGTAACCCCTGTCCGCGGGCCACATCCGGCTTTCTTGCAAGATTTGTCCAGCCCGTCAGTGAATTTCTCGGTTGCATATTAATAAGGCACACCACGTTGCAACGATGGCATCTTACCGAAAATAAATATCCAAGTATAATTTTATATGCAAAATGATTTCCCTTTTCGGCAGTACTTATTCTCAATTATCGATAGATTTAAAAGCTGCTTACACGTAACAACGTCACTTTCACCAAACATGAAACTTCTTGCAAAAGAAAGGCCGTTCCAAGTTTCTCTTTATAGTTGTTACACTATTATTTTATTATATGCAATATGATCACTATGTGTAGGTCTACTAACATATATACTTCTACTATCAATTATTCTTGTTTTGTCCATCACCCACCATACATTTTTTATACGGCCCCTACAAAAAAAATGATTGCCCACCCTTGGTTTAAGAAAATGCTTTAAAAATATAATTTGGTATTCAGACGGCCGATTTCACTGATGAATAATAATATACAAAGGAAGATTTCCTTTTCACCTATTATATTTCCAGATTTTTTCTTCATGTTTTACACTTTTATGTAACTTTATTTATTAGTATAACGGAGTGGTAGGAAACAAAAAGATTTATTTTTAAATACATTAAAGCTTAAAAATAAGATAAATTTATTAGTGACATAAAAGAGTTAAGAATATTCGGTTCGACGGAAAATCAAAGAAATGAATTTTAAACAGTGCTATGTGTCGGTTGAACTATATTTTATTAAAAATTTAATCAAATTACAAAACAAACCCCATTTCTATTTGTCATTTGTCTTTTAAACCCTCCAAGGAAACAATGTATCCTTATATTTATATAAAACTATTTAATTGTTCTTTTGGACGTGAATGGAAAATACTGTTACAGTTACAGACTGACACAATTTATGAAGCGCACATATTAACTCACTGGGGAAATTTCACGTGAGGTTTACGAATTCATGGGACGTGAAAAAAAGTTCATCTTTCACGATGGGATTTGTGTGAGTACAACAAGTTAGCGTATGTGTATTAATTAATAAGCAAAGTTTTGGTAGCTTTTTACTATTTTTATCTTATACCACAACAGAAAATATCGACTAACGATGCGTAAAACTTTACCTCCCGTGAAATACGTTTTAATATTTAAATAATTAAGAAAAAATTTGTTTACTGTGTATAGGGAACCAAGTACAAGCAATGCTGTGAATTATGAATTCTCTGCATTTAAGGACCTCATTTAGAACATAAAAGTGACGTTAATAATTTTGTTTTAATGTTATTTTTATTAAATATACTAACTTTTGTTATTGATGAGGTAAAATACTAGTCTAAAGCCAAGTGCCTGATACTAAGACTCCTTTTAAATAAGAGAAAATTCTAATACTACCGTTGCTAATCATTCTCAGGAAGAAATATATTTATGCGTTGAAGGATAATACAACGAATTGGAACAGCCTTTATAGTCAATGCATTAATTTCCAAGTTTAATTTACGACTTTTCGTCTCTCTATTGTCACTTCATCAGGTATAAAATGTAATAATACGTGTTCTTCACACGATGACATTTTTTTGGTCGTGGGAACCATACTGCTAAGACCATGAACTTATAAATTTTATGCCTGAGAAAGTCTCAAAAGGGAGATGAAAAGCCGCACATTTTAACTTGGAAAGAAATATACTGACACCAAAGGTTGTTCCAAATAATTTAATTGACAGATAAACCATTAATTGATCAAATAAACAGTAAATAAATAATAAGTACATATATCCTGTTATGCCTAGGAGACTTGAAGTCGAAACCTTATTGTTTAGGTTATGGGTTGTATATAAATGAAAATTGTTACAATTTTGAGAAGTAAATCTTAGAGACGTGAGAAATGAAGATTATGTATTGCAATCTACATGAAGAAAAATTATTTTGTTACAAATGACTCACATATGTTTATATAGTCAGTTTCTTAATTATGTCTCTCGTAATTTGCTCCGATATTGTTGAATTGCTGTCGCAGTAAAACAATTGTTCTTTGCATTAGTCACTCGTCGGGCAGCTGAAATTGCTTTGTGGGCCATTTCTGCAGCTTTCGGCCTGAAGCGGCCAGTTTACGCCTGTACTTTGCTACCGTCCAGCTTAACGGTCCACTTTGTTGTTGTTTATGTGACAAAGCAATTCACCTTTATATCCATTGGTACCACAGGAGTAGAGGTGCAAGTTCGTCTTGTAATAGCCGACAAGCAAGTATTTACGATGGACCACCTAACGCCTGACTCCAGCGAGTTGTCTACAGGTGGCAGCCTTCACGGGCACACCTTGTTTTCTCCCAGCACGTTTAAAATTATTTTTCTAGAGTAAATCTAACAACTTAATAACTTAATCCCTAATATAAAAATAATCCGGCTCATTTAACTTTTGAGATTTAAATATGATAGAAGTGGTCTTAAATGTAAAATAAATTCAACTCTTCAACAATTTCTGATACAAGAGCTTAAAACTCATAGGAATACTTGACAAAATTTCCGATTTCTACGACTGACAATGAGAGATAATTGAGTGAAATTAAATTTAATATTATACAATTGAAACTAGGAACAGGAAGCTTCTAACAAATATGGGAATCTCAAGTAGCAAATAATAATTAAGAAATAAAGAAAAAGCTGGTATATCAATTTATTTTCCTAATTTATATTTTTAAGTAAAGGAGAAAACTGGCATCACTAGGAATTTCGCAATCAAAAAATGTAACAGAAGTGTAAATCATGAAATTATTTATCATAGGCCTTTAATAGAATAAATTTCATTCAGTAAGCACTGATAGTTGTTAAAATTCATTCTACAACCATTTATTATATGATAGTTTGCGCTCATTCTGACACATATAACAACAAGTCCAATGACTCAATTCTATACTCGAAATGGTTTTTATCAAAATATTCATAAAATCTTGAGAATATTTAACAAAATTTTAATTATTTAAAGATGTAAATATTACCCTAGCTCAATATATGGCAAAGAAGCTAATTAATTTATACTGAATTGTCTCTAAATATGGTAAAACAATGAAGTTAATACTCTGAACAAATATTGGCGCAGTGAACTACTATAGAGCGATGCTCTTAGTATTGAAGATTTAAAAGTATCTTTGGTCTCTTTTCAGTACCTCCCAAAATTTTCATCAAACTGTAAAGCAAAAATCTAGTGAAATGACGAAAAAATGCGTGTGTGGTGGTATAAAATAGCTTCCAGGAAGTAAGGCACAACTTTCCCTATGACCCTCATAACTTCACAATGCAATATGCTTACAAAGGTATGAGTTGTGTGGAAAATACACCGAGGACCACGTTATAAAGCGATTTTTGAATTCGTAGTGCAATGGCGGAAATATTTAATGTAATATAGCTGTCGTCACTCGTGCTCACCGACACCACATAGGATTTCTTTGGTGCAACGGCAGAAATGAAATGCGTGTTTAATTCGCGTCCTGCAATATTGGATGTCCTTTGAGCAAGCATCCAACTCTGAAATCCCCGCAAACCGCAATCTACCGTCTGGCGACACAACACGATTCATTTGTTTTTATCCCTACCATCTTCCGTAGCGCCCGCCGCTCATCCAAATGAAATTCCTCCAAACTTCAAATGCGGTGAATTTTTATGGTGTGTTTTTTTTGCGACAAGTACTTTATCTCGGCAGGAAAAATGGAAACTCAAACTTTTCTATGACATATATCTCGTAAAAATAAGCATCTTGAAATTCTCAGAAAGATATAAGATCATGCTTCTTATTCACGTGAACCTAAATACTTGTACATTATGTTTCAAAGTAGTACAAAGAATATATTAAATTATATTGATACCTATTATAAGAAATCCTCAATTAGTAAACTACTTGAACCTCCACTTTGGATATCTAACCAATATTCTCCGTTCACCGGTACCTTCTCTTATAAATTTCACTTATATATTGTAACACTGCGTTCCATTTAAAAAAAACATTTTTAATTAAATAAGATTATAGGAATATTTTATTAAATTTATAAAAAAAATTATTATTTAATTAAGTAAATCAACGACCAGTTTTACAGACAGATTTTAATTAGATTGAAAGCCGTTTCTTCACCACATTTGAGACTTCTTCAGGTGTTGAAGGTGCCCTCCGGTTAAGTTTGGATTTTTACATATTTGGCATATTTTTCATCAAAATTGAAGATGTTCCACATGTGGTAACGAAACGTCGTTCAAATGAATAAAATCTGTCTGTAAAACTGGTCGTCAATTTATTTAATTTAACTACTTCATTATCAGACATTAATTGATTCAGTATTTTTGAATATTATAAATTAATAATAAATAAAGCCATGGCAATGAAAATAGATATTTTCACGAGCGAAGCTTTGTTGTCATGCTAAGTTAAAAGTTCCGAGTAAAATATCAATCTAATGCAGAAAAAATTAATTTAAAAAATCATTAAGCTAAATTTTCTATGGTTTACATTAAAGGAATGATCTGACGAGAAAGTTATGTTAGATTCACTCAAAGTTTAGTTAAATTTTGGATCTAATTTTTCAATAGCTGCGCTAGTAAGGGCAGTAAATTCCTTAACAAACTCCAAATAACCACTAACGGTCAAATTGAAAGCTCATGATTCGATTTTACCCATACAATTCCACCATAGAGCGCTCAGTTCAGTTCTGTTCATCGCTTGCTTTGTCGCCTGAGAATAATCGTTCTGAGAATCGAGCCGTTCCCGCCACTAACACGAGGCGATCGAGAAACTGAATACTGTCATTGCAGGTTAGTCAATGTAATGTTCTTCTGCAGTACTTGGTATCGTAAAATGTAACTGCAGTGTCATAAAACTAAATATTGTGACAAAAATAATGTAAATCACAATTTCCACTGTCTCACCCTGTATCCCTCCTCAATTACATGTATTGCCTTCATGTCCGCAAAATCCATCGACGTCATTTAAGAAAAATTTTCTCCACTCCAGTAAATTATTTGCACCGGGTGTAATGGGGACAAATTCCTCTTTAAAGACAAGTAACCACATGGAGAATCTAAGAGGAGAATTCACCCCACTTACTATCGATAGTTGGGAAATCTTAATACCAGGTTAATACAAATCTCACCGCTTCAGAAAACCCGGAGCGGTGTCCTAATGTCTGAGTTTTATTACCTTGTCTGTAACCTCTTTCAATTTCCCTCAAGACGACTCCGTTTGACTACGAACCGTCAAATTCCATACTAAGTTGGGTTTTATCATTGCAAGCTAAAAAAAATCATTTATACCCCGTCAACGTCACAAGATCCCCGTTGGAAGGTTGCTGACCCCTTGGAACAAATTCTAACATTTTAGTTTCTCTCTATTGATACCCCCATTCTATTTGAGTCACTATGACCACCAATCCTCCAATAGAGACTACATCGGTTCTTAGTTTGTTTTTTTTCCTTCCCTCTTTCCACTAAAATAAATTATGCATTTCAAAACTCATTTTATGACTTGAAGTTTAAAATAAGCAAATTAGAAAGCGACCAATAAGTCAGCATAATTTAATTGCTATTAAATTAACACAAATACAACGAAATCTAGGAAAACGGAAGAATAGCAAAACATTTTAGTAAAAACGTAATTATACCCGTACCGAAGATGACTGTGGCTGATAGAAGCGAACAACACAGGGCAATTAGTTTAGTAAAATATTAACGAAAATAGTATATATCAGGATGGAACGACAAATATGATTGGAGTTAGGAGAAGATCAGTTTAATTTTAGGAAAACTGTAGGACAAGAGAAGAAATGTTGACTCTGCGTATAATTTTAGATGACAGGATAAGAAAAAACACGCAAACATTCATGGCATTTGTTGACTTAGAAGAAGCTTTTGATAATACGAACTGGAATGTACAATATTAAGGTTTTTGAAGAGGAAAAAGGCTTATACATAACCAATACAGCAATCAGCAGTAATTAAAATTGAATGTAAAGGAAAAATACATAAATCAAGAAAAGAGTAAGGTAAGGGTGCACTGTCTCAAGGAGGGTCTTAGGACTGAATACCACAATAAAAATATTAAAAAAAAATTATTTGATGAAAGAATCGTTTAAAATGTGAACTATGAATATGTTGAGTTTATGTTCAAAGCATTTTCTGAGGATATGCATACTTTTCAAAAATTTGGGATTTATTGAATATACATTTAGAAATACAGAGCACGGTTTGACTTAAAATGTTTATTACTTCAATTTATTGAGACATCTATAAAATCATTCTCTCCTTTAATATTTATCACCATGAATAAATAGTCTATATATATATATATATATTCATTATTGCAAGTAGGGCATTGTTTTACAACAGTAATGAGTGTGTATTCCCTACAAAGGTACAGAGGCAGTTTATTTGTTTGAGTGGCGTCTCGGTGAAATAAATTAAACCCCCACGCCACAACAGCAGCAACGAGAGCCCAGAGTCTACGTGATCAATAGTCACACCTGTGTTCGTGATTGCAGGCCAAAGCACGACTTTCATCTTACCCACTAGACGCATCGCACAAAGCAACGATTTGATTGAACATCTGCTTCGCCAGCTTGCGTCTCATGTCTTTACCTCTCGTGTTTGTAATTAACGAAATAAATCACCATTATGATTTTTAAAAGAACTAAGTGAACTGTGTGTGTTTCAGTGACTAAATCAATTACAGTTCCACGCAGTTGAAGTAATAAAATGGAGTGTCAATCTGTATTTCTAAATTGTAATTCTTTCCGATTATAAACAACTTTTATAGGCTGCAAAACTTCATTATACCCAACGACTGAAATTTTTGCGCCTACCTATGTTAATTCAAGACTAATACCACGTGTATTAAATTTGCAACTAGTACAAAAAATTTGTTCTGTAGTGCGATTAAAATTGTAATGCCTGGAGGGAGGCGTTGTTGCCACAAAATAAACTTCGTATACAGGACAGCGCGACTGTTCGGTAACAATGATTCATTTAAAGTTTTATGCCTGAAATGTCTCACGATTTGCGGGAAAAACCACCCAAGTGGTCTGCTTTTTATATTTTACCTCTTCAGTTGGGATTTTGAGCATGCGCGATCACAGCCTCCATTCATTAGCAGCTGAAAAGCATCGTCATTTTGTGTTTTACTTTTCATTGAGTGTTTTTATATGATGTTAAGAATTAAACCACACGTCAACTGTAAAGTCACATCAGTTTCTTAAACGCAAGTAATGTTATGCCAACAAACATTGATCGGCAATTGTGTGAAGCGTAAGGAGAAGCAATATTCTTCACTAACTTCATTTCAAGCAATTGGTGGAAAACTTTTCAACGGTATTGATTATGTTAATCAGTACGTTCAGACCTGTCTTTCATCAAAGTCGGCATCTTCCTTTTAATAAATGCAACAAAAACTGGTTTCCAGTTAAGACAAGTGCTTGAATAATGACATTGATTATATGGAGAAGTAGTGTGAGGTGTAATGATTGATAATAAAATATCTCAGAGAATAATGTTCATTTTTTAAAAATAAATCAGTACTTAACAGTTCTAGTAATTTTAATCCCGCTCTCGTTAGAAATTCATACATCATTTCTTCCTTAGAAAAAATTTGATTATCATCTTCAGTTTCCATGAAAAACGTTGCTCCGATTAAATTTTCCTTAATATTATTTTTAAATACAATAATAATTTTAAATACAAATATAAACGAATCATTTAATCTATTATTTGTATAATAGCTAATATTTAGTTCACTAAACAGAAGAATCTTATAAACATAATTGTATGTATGTGTGTATGTACGTCCTGTATTCAAATTTAAAAGCTAGGAGAAATTTTATAGACGAATAGTGCCTCCCCTGTTCCTTGTCTATAATGTGGAGTGGAGGGTCGTTACATAATATTAACGTGAGACAACCGACATTGGTGTCGAATCTGGAGTTATGAAAGTCGCTGAGATTAATTCTATTGTAGATTAGTAAATAATGTTAGTAGTAAAAGAGAAGAATGCTTAAGTTTTCGGTGAATAAATAAATCGGTCAACAGTAAAAGAATTTCACAAAAAATTAGCTCACTTATTTGTTGATTAGGTTGTTGTTGGATGAATATAACTATTAAGCTTTAGAATAAGTTGATATAAAGATAAGCTAATAAATTAACAACTTCGAAATTCCTCGAAAGTTTTAGAACAAGTTTTTTGCGTTTTTAATAGCTCACATCAGTTGTTCGATTTAGCTGTTTTTTCATTTTTAAACTTTTACTTATACAAACGTTTTATTCAATAAATAAAGGTAACAAATTAAGTATTTTAAGTTTAGTATTCGTTACTGGGAGAAGTCCTTTCAAATATACTTTTTAATATACTTCTCCAGCGTGACTGACTTCATTCAGAACGAAGAAAATAACTTGATAACAACATTTTATCACACTTTTGTGGATCATTGTCTGTGTATTGTTTTTCAAAACTTTGTTTAAACTAAAATTTGACCAGATAGCACTTTGTGAGTGTTAATTAGGTATTTGTAAATAAAATACACTTGATCGTTATATTTTATTTAATGTTTTTATTTACGCTTCCGTTCACATATATGAGGCATAACTTTCTCAAAAATTATATATTATAAATTCCAGGCGTTTTCATGCTTTACTGATTTATTACTAAAAATATATTCCTAGTTAAGAGCACCTTATTTTATAAAATAGCTAATTTTTCATTACTTTCATAGGCATCTATTACATAATGTAATGAAGACACCTTCCAAAATATTTATTGGTGATATTGTAATAGTCTTGTACATTTTTGAACTTTTCAGACTAGTTGTAATCATGGTTCCTTTGTGAAGTTATGCCATTGTCTCTCTGCCATTCGTCAACTTCCCAGAGAACAGCAACATCCCCATATTTACGCTGAAATGAGCCTAATTAATAAACGACTCTTTCGTATGCAACAACAATTTCCGTTTTTAAGAGGAATATTAGGAAAACCTTGGCTCGTATCAGTTAGTATCCGCTCACTAGAGTAACCTTCTCCAAGCGGAATAAATTAGTAAAAGAAATAGATATGTTTCACTTTGAAGACCTTCAGTGCTGAATATGAAATTTACGTATCGCACACCTTCCCATGATAGGTAACATAAGTTCTTATACTTATAGATAAAAATACTAATGCACACTTTTAAAGTGAGACTATCAGCTCCTCAAAATATCCATCATCCACAGCTTCACTCTTATTGGTGACAAATCTTTGAGTCCATTTTTTAAATTTGGAAAGAGAAAATAATCCAAGGGAGATAAATTTGATGAATATGGTGCGTAAGGAAGAATTTCGAACTTGGCTTATTGATTTTGCCATGGCAATGATGAACTTGTGCTCTGGTGCTTTGTCGTGATGAAACTTGCCTTTTCGCTTTACGTGGTTCAGTTTTATTGATTTCATCAGTTAAACGCTGAAATAAGGTCGTATATTACTCGCCATTTTTTTTCTTTTTGTAAATAATCAATGAAATGTGAAACATAAACTCAAGAGACTGACGCCAAGACTTTTCCAGCTGATGAAACTGTCTTCGGCGTCTTTGGAACCGATTGTCCCCTCTGATAATTGTTTTCACTGTTCTTCGTCTAAGATGTGAAGTTGTGGACCCATGTTTAATCCCTGCTTATGGATAGGCATAAAACCTCTGTTTGATTACTATGAAACATTTCCAAATACTCGAATGGTAGGTACATCCTCAAGTGAAGTTTTTGGTCCATTGTAAGTAAACGCTGCACCCTTCTAGAGTACAGATTTTTCTCGTCCCCAATTTGTCAGCCAATATGTCTGATAGCTCGCTCATTTTCAGTCGACAGTCATTCGATAGAATTTTTTAGATTTTCCTTTATTTCTGATGTGGTCACTTCCATGTTCGCCTTGGCAGGAAACTTTTCCACCCAATGTTTTAGTGTGGTAAACGAAGAAGCTAATAAAAAATAAATGTATTGTTTTACATAACGGTGACCTTTTTTTTCTATGTTTACAAATTCACTGAGAGCGTTCATTATAGATGGCTGTCCAGCAACGTAGCGTCTTCAAACCTAAGCCATATAAAGTCGGTACTGGTTTTGTTCGAACAACAGCCCGCCACCTGTGCGTTAGATCGTTTACTTCCCTGACCCGTACCAGCAGATAGTGGTGTACTACATTTGATTATCATCCTGTAGAGGAAATGAGCTACACATAAATATACCTTATTCTGTTGTCGAAAAACTTCGTACCTTACGGCATTAACCTTGCGTTTAGGAAGTGAACATAATATTATTTAAATTAATTCCTGTAAGAAGTATGATACTATGAAGTTAGAGTACCATTTTTATTTTATTTTGTTTGCTAGTGGATTGAGATGTTAAGTACATCTTGCAACCGATAAGGTTAAATGGCCGAATAAACAGCATATAAACTTTTAAATGTCCTCATGAATTCTGAAACGATGTGAGCAACCGTTTGTCTATCAAGGAAAAATTTAGGAAACGACCAAATCACCATTTTTTAAGGAAGAGAACGACTCTAAAATGTGAGCGAAAGAAACGTTCTGCCTTTCATTAGGCTCCGAAAACGTACTGGTGAAAACTCTGAACCAGTAACACTTTTAAATTAAATGGTAATCATCGAACGTGTATTTAAAACGATAATAATAAATGTCAGCTTCTGTGGTGTAGTGGCTAGCGTCACTATCTAGTACCACACAGGTCCCGGGTTCGATTCCTTGCAAGGGCACTAATCCATTAACATTTACAATGAATTTAAGATCCCCTGAAATGGTAAAGTAGCCGCTAATGACCCTAGCTTTCACTTAAATAAATAATTGTAAGTGTGTTTATTTCCTAACTAGTGATGTGTTGTTATATTCATTATTTCCGCTTAGAAAAAAATTCTTATAATACTCATACATTTCCTTACCTAACTCTTAATGATTAACCGTGAACCATGAATTAAGATCATTCGAAACATGGCTCTCAGTACAAATTAATGTAGAAGAAATTTTCCTTTAATATATACTTTATGACGATTAAAATAATAGGCTTAACTACACAATTTTAATTACTAAGTAAGCATTATCCGTATATATAAATATATAGCATAAAGGTCAGTTAATTTTGTAAAATGAAAGATGACACCAATATAAATAATTATGCGTTTCACGATCCCAGGTACATAGATTATTTTTAATCCTGTATTTTTCGTCCATGGCTCTGAGAAATAGTAAATCTTAAATTAAGATATGGAATATCACATTGCTTACATTTATTGAATGATGAATTATTCAAATCAGCCAGAAATACTATGTGTCTACTTAGAAAAACTGTAGAAATTATAGAAACACAAAGAGAGGTTTCTTTATCGGCTTCAGTGTGTCATGGTCAGAAAACTGATAATATCATAAAAAGAACACGATGTTCCATCTTTAATGGAACCTAAGCATTACCTTTTGAGTCGCAAACGGTGATAATGCGTACATTGAAAATACTCTATAATATTATCCTGATATCACGAGAAAATGTGTACATTTTTAAATCGGATAACATAAATTATTAATCGGTTCAGTAGCCTTCAGTTATGAGTAACGAGATTCTGATGCCTGTACATGGAAACGGTGGACATAAAAATAAAAATATAGTCTCCGAACTTTACTTGTTAATTTGAAAATACGAACATCTCTATTTTAATTTAAGGAACCGAGAAAGAAATTTAAATTATCTTTTAAAAAGAAATATTTTCAAACTTTCTGACGACCTGAAACATTTTTAGCATATACAATCTTTTAGAAAATTATAGAAAACACCATTTTCAACACTAATCGCATTTCTCGTATTATTCTAATGAAATTAAATGTAACAAATTTTAACGACCAGTGTTACAGGTGCATTTTCATTCTATTAAACCGCTCCATCGCCACGTTTGGGACTTCTTCAGATCTTAAATTTTGATTAAAATATGCTATTTCAGTTCTAAGTGCCATTGGAAGTGGTCAAGAATGGATTTTTACGCATTTAGCATATTTTCACTAAACTTTCAAAAGAAAGTCCCAAATGTGGTGTCGAAACGATTTAAACTAGATAAAAAAGTATCTGTAAAGCTAATCATGTATTTTTTTAATTTAATTATTTGAATATCAGACATTAATTGATTTATTTTCTAATAAACTCTTGAGACATTATTATTAAAAAAGAAATTAATAAAAATATTTCAGTATGTTAGATCATATTTTCCATTTTTTTTGAAAGAGCATTTTTTAAAAGCATTAATTTACTCTACATTAGTACAATTATTTTGAAAGGAAATTTCTAATTTATCCGTCAAAAATATAAAACAATTGTCTTCGCAAGTATGCCACGGATTTTAATAAAAGTTTGTAAAACACTATGAAGCGTACAACTCACGTTGCTTGCCTATGTCCAGACAGGATGAGGAATGAGAACGTGCAACTCGTCGTCTTGCAATTTGTCCTCCAAATTAAATTCTGCTGTGTTCGCAATAAAAGCGCGTTTACTATCCCGGTTGATGAAATACTGTTAAGAATAACCACCTTAAGGTTAATCTTTATCGTTTATACTTTCTTTTAAAAACATTAGTCACAGCAACAGTTTAACTAATCCTCTCTTGAGTGTAAGGACATATTCGCAAATTGAAACCTTTTGTTGCTTTTGTGAAGACGGAAGACGATTTTCGGCGCATTTTTTTTTCTGATCGTGCGTATGCGTTTATTGTTTATGAAAAATATTTTCTTACTTTATTATTTTTTAATGTGAATCGATGAACTACACTTCAATATTTGAATTTTTATTTTACTTTCATTTACTCGTATCGTGAGGAATAAGTAGCAGTTGAATAATGATCGTGGGTTTAATTTATTAATAAACTAGCTGGGTGCCCATATATTAATGCTTAAATATAACAAATATTTTACTTAAGTTACGATACTTTTTGTTTCTCACGAACGTCGTCGTCGCCGCCGCAGCACGCAGGCTAAGGTCATAATGTATCCTGCTTATATTTCATTTGGGTAGGACGGATACAAATAGTGTCGCAGGAAACAGTGTAAAAGTAATTTGATTCCGAAAAGAAGTAATTATATATTAAATATTAAAAAATTTCCACACCTATGGGTGGTAGCCGTGTCTTACCTCAACAGTACTGTTTTTCAAGTCACAAAGAACATGTGTGCAAAATTTCATTGAAATTTCTCCCCGCGTTTATATTTGTAGGTGCAACATACATACAAACAAACAAACACACACGCACTCGTACGAAATTTGAGCTCTTTTTACACCTAAACAATGAATTTCATTTATAAGAATAAGGTTGTTGATCCATCTGTTTGATCTGTTTAGCGCGAAATAACTTTGTAAATTTAATGAACGTTTTATTTAAGTAGTAATATTTTTGGGTCGTTCACAGTCAATTTTATTTTGTTTAAAATTTATTTACAGTGCATACCTTACCTCCAAATTATAATTACTGTTTTATGATTTTCAAAAGATTTGAAATAATAATTAATCGGAGTGGAAACCATTGTACGAGTAGGGTGGGTGGCGCCCTGAGTACCGTCCGTCTCATATTGGCTAGTATTAATCACCCTCTCATTGGCCAGACAAATGGTTCATCTAAACCTACCTGCTGATAGCAGCTCACATCACTCACAGCACGGTGATCCATGCGATCTCGACACGAGAGATTCGTCAATAGAAAACAAAAGGGCTGAAAGGAAGCACAGCTACACGTGTCATGGATGGATAAAAATTTTCTGACTTTCGAATGCAACAAAGCATTGAAACATTTGAGTGTATCTCTGACCCGTAGTTAATTAGTTAATTAGAGAGTAAGTCGTAAAGAGGTTAGAGTTCGTATATGGGCTTGATATTCACCCCGTTGTTTTACTTTAATGAGGTCAGGGAAAAAAGAGGATCGTAACTGATCGAATTCAGTTGTGGTGTGGAAACTCGCCGTTGGCATACATTTAAATAGCATTACCTATGATAACAGTGACTTAAACCATTAACCGCGGGGGTAATTAATGACTTAGAAGAGGTCAAAATTTAAAGCACTTGAGAATATCGGCAGATATTAAAAAATATTAACATAAGAATGTAGCAAGGGTGCAGTCGCGGCCACCGCCAGTTGTATAAAACAAACCCAAGTGTGACTGTTGGGTAATCCAACTAATATAGTTTTATTATTTTTAGCCAATAAAACATGCATAGCTACAGACATACCGCGTTTACAGTCAATCTAAAATTTAAGCTGATTTCTTCCTCATTTTTATTACTATTTCTTGTAGTAAAACTTGGCAAAATGATAGCCATGGTGTGAACATTGATCATCAGCCCTTAAATACCAACTTTATGGTGGTTTGTTCTTGGAGCTTTTAAAGCGTATTAAACCTCTTTTCGGCCTACTGAAAATAATATGCATGATATTAGCAGATGAACAGTGCATGTGGAAGGATTAGGATTTCACTACATTTACCACATGTAATAGCTACGGTTCCCTACGTCTTTACGCAAGAAATGTTCTAATGTAATAACATATACCAATAAATTAAATTGAAGAGTCTATCTGTGATTTCAAAATAAATGCCAACATTATACGATGCCTACTTATAAATTACAGTTTTTAGAATTTTTTCTGTCTGAAAGTTTGTTTTGTATAGGCTCCAAAACTGCTCAACGGATTGCAATTAAATCGAAATTAATTTTGACTTAAACTTTCGTGTTGGTTCCACTTTGATGTTACAGGATTTATGTAAATATTTTAAAAAGAAAAAGTCTATTACTTCCATCTAGCGGGTTTCATAACAAGTAGCGTCAACAACTGTCGATTTAATTTACTAATTTAAAAGTTTAGATTCTAGTTCAATTGTTTGATTGTAGAATTTATTTTGGAGATTAGTTAAATAAATCCAAGTGTTTTTTCTTCTGGATAACAGGAGATACATGAGGGTGTTCCTGAAACAGGCAACTCCCCTTTAATAGCATTGAAAAGGGTGGTTGTGGAAGATAGAGCAAGGTAGCCAAGGGTTGAGTAGAATACTACCCGGTGTTTCACCGGTGCAGGGTAAACCCAAAAAAGCCTGCATCAGGTAGATCGGCCTATTGGGTACTATTCTCGCGCCCTTCCGAATGACGGGAGAGGAGTTTGCTGTAGGGCCGCAGCATTCCCTTCTCCGTATTACCACAAGTTTTAGGAGCCAGTTTTCCAACTGGTCCAATGGGTTCAGTGGACAACTCTTACCGTATGCCCAAGGTCTTCGACCCCAGTACATACACTTCATTAAATAGATTAAGGTGCCTCGGCATGTGAGAACCTTGAAAAAGAAAACCGGAGAGTGTACGTTGTATTCCCAACTCAGTCAGGTGCCCCGCAGTTAATCTGGGTGACAAAACTCCCACAGACATCTCTCTTCCAATTTTTGTATTTTAGTCACGCTTAAGGAAAAACGTCTGTTGCTCTACCTGGATGGCGGGCGCTGCGGGAGTTTTCTCGCATGCCTTCTCCCAGAAAGACTGCGGAGACTATGTCGGGAATGCCTCGTACTCTCTGGGTATTTTTTATCAAAGTTCTCACATGCCGAGACACCTTCACCTATTTTAGGAGGTATATGTACTGGGATCGAAGACCTTGGACATGTGGCATGATCCCATTGGATCAGTCGGCCAACTGCCTCCTGAAACTGGTGGAGACACGGAGAAGGGAATGCTGCGTCCCCACAGCAAACTCATCTCCCGTCATTCGGAAGGGCGTGAGAATAGTACCGAATGCCTGACCTACCTGATGCAGGTTTTCTTGTGTTTCCCTGCATCTCTTTAGGTGAAACACCAGGTAGGATCCTTAAACCATAGCCCGGGGGCCCTAGTTAACCCTGGGATACCTTGCTCTACCTTCCGCATCCCCCCTTTTCAATTCCCTTCCTATGCTATTAAAGGGGAGTTGCCTGTTTCAGGATCACCCTCATGAAGCCTGTTACCCAAAAAAAAATTATCAATATGATGTGAGGATGGCTGATTGGAAATGGGTGAGAGCCAGGTGGAGGTTGACTTCCTCCTTCCTGGTTTTCCTCTTTCCCTCCCCCCTTGGTCCATGGCCAAGGTAACTAATTTAAGACTCCTGCAAGCTGAGACGACTTTGGTCAGTTTGAGAGGTGTATGTACGGGGGTCGAAGACCTTCAGCATACGGTAAGAGTTGTTCGCTGATCCCATTGGACCAGTCGGCCAACTGCTTCTCAATACTGCACGGAGGTGGGCTTGTTGCGTTCCCACAGTAATCCAGTTTCCCGTCATCAGAAGGGCGCAGGAGTAGTACCCACTAGCCCGACCTACCTGATGTAGGTTTTCTAGGGTTTTTCCCTGCATCACCTTTAGGTGAAACACCGGGTAGGATCCTTACACTATAGCCTGGGGACCCTCTACAACCCTGGGCTACCGTGCTCTACCTGCCACATCCCCCCTTTTCAAGTCCCTTCCTTCGCTATTAAAGGGGAGTTGCCTGCTTCGGGATCACCCTCATGTAGCCTGTTACCCAAAAAAAATTATCAATTACTGCGAATGCAAAGCAAAAATGTAGGCAACAGGAGAATGAATTGGATAAAGAAAGATATCAATCGTATAAGTGTTGAAAGAATAAGACGTGCAGTTGCTTTATCAAATGAAAGCTCACCAGAGAGGTCATAGCTCTTAAAACATCAAAGAGCATGATCTAATATTACTCGTCCAAATCCAGCACGAACGAAGGCGCAGGCACAGCTAGTTAATAAATAAACAAAATTTTGTGTTGGATGATATGTAATTTTGAACTCGTTTACCTGTAATTAACCTTCCGTGTTGTTTCTGTATGTTTGAAGCGTTACGTCGCCCAAAACACGAACAACTTGGTAATCAAATCATGCATTTATGGAGAGTTGAAAGGTTGTATAAATACTATAAAGGAAGTGCCACTTATACTCTGTTGTTGCCTGTGGAATACACAATAGTCTCCATGGGTCGGGCCGTAGTGGCGAATTTAAGCGGATGAGCGGCTAAGTGCAGAGAGAGAGAGCGAGACAGTTACTTAAATGCAAGCGACCTTCGGCCACTCGAGAGCGACCTCTGTTCTTCTCTGCTCGGAAGCGGAATCTACCTAAGCACCTTGCTTAAACCCGCAAACGCTATAATGATTCACTGCATTGACTTGCTACTACTCTAATTGCAACGTAACATTAGCCAATATTTTTTCGAAACATTTCTGATATTTTCTGTAACCAAAAATAAACTTTACATGAAATTTATTTATGCAGGGAAATTAATGTGAATATTTTTTTCTAAATCTGAACAGCGTGATATATTTCAAATGAAATTGTTGTCTTTGTTGCATATAGATGGTCAGTCTCGTACGTTCACTTATCCTCTTAATTTAAATTAAGAAATTTACGTCATGGTTGGCAAACATGCACAGGAAGTCAACCTTCGAATATCCACAAGAAACATAAATATGGTCCCTTTACATTAATTTCTCACCATGTACAAGACGATAATCGCATGATGGAAGAGGTGTTTGAACATTTATATTTATGTATATATAAACAGGGTAGAAACTAAAAACTTAAAATGTATATAAATTGGCAAGTTCAGATGAATATACGATTGGGAACTGTTGATTCGATTTTTTTTCTTATATTGGCTATAACTCGCTGAATACGTGTCGTCTCTGTTTGAATTTTACATCTTAACGGCTTTAAATACCTTACAAGTGTAATATTTAATATATTATAATTTTATTAAGCTCCACTGTTGTAAAATATTCATAATATATATTTAATAATAATTTAATTCAAGCCCCACTTGAAGGAAGCCATTTTGTAACATTCATTTCTTGAAGCGAATTTAAATTAATGAAAAATAACATTTAAAGAAATTAATTTCAATTACATTTGGCCAGGGACTGTTTTCAGGGTTGGATCCACATTGTCCAAGAAAAGGGGTCTTTCTATTTTGTCTGAAGAACAAATATCCGGTTACACGAAACAACCCTTCGCAGTCTTAAATATTTATCGCGTAAGTTAAGCGATTAAACAAGATTCTAAAAATTTATCTTCTGACATTTTACATTGGTAACGTACACCGTCAACCTGGTGCTTCAATTATACCAATTCAACGTTTACATACTGACTTTTAAGCCTTCCATCTCTTTATTCACTGCATGATTTAATCTGCCGATTTTCAAATTGCAAACCTTAAACAGTCTCAGTTAATTATATGTCTTTGTTTTGATGGGATCTAAGCAATAGCCCATATAGGGGGCTGAATATGGTTTTCATTGGGATTTTTACCCTGACAACCACTTTGTAAATCATTATATAATACTGTTAGTCCAAAAAACTTTACGTCAATGTAAAAAGTTATATTAAAACTTTAATCTACGATTCATACAAGAAATTGAATGTGTTTCATTCTTAAGGGAGACAAAGGTTTTGTTATGACATTCATTTAACTAACAAATCTAATACTTTTTGAACAAAACGGATTATAGACAATTTAATATGAGCAATCAATTCAAACAATGAGTCATGGTTGGCAAAGAACTTCAAGGTATGTGTTTTGTTTAAAAGTCCATCTGTTGAATTTATTTTCAAAATTTTAGAAATTTCATCCGAATAATTTACATTCTTTGCCTATTGAGTCCCACGCTACTATCAGTCATCTATCGTTGTCTAAAAAATATCTGACAAGTTATCTTTCACGTAAGCACAAATTTCGCAATTTTTTTCCTAAATGTAATTGCAAAAATTTATGTAATCAACAATCAGAATTAAATTTGAATTTGACATCAATGAAAGTTAAATAATTTTATAATGCTTATTATAATTTGAGATATGCAATAATATGAATTTAATCTTCACTTAATTTTAAAATAATATATTTTAGATAATATGAGTATGTGTTTTAATTAGGACCTTATTGGGAAGGTATATTTTAACCTTAAATGGTGGTAGCATATTAGAGATGTATTCAGTATATTGAATATAATGGCACCCTGGATGTTGATCTATCTCGCTGAACGCTTTTTAAGAGCCGATTCATTTAAAATTACATGTTTGAAATTCAACTCCCTGGTGTTTGCAACAATCTCGTTCTAAAACAAGTCGATGCGAAACAACAACCAACATCAAGAGTTGTTACAGTTTACGGCCCTGTACAAGCGGTTTTAGTAACGATCCAGCAATGAGCAGAGCTGCACAGTCCCACTGGAAAGTCCTCCACGTACAAACTTCCCGGATTACTGAGTGAATATGAACGGTTGCAACTATTGGAGGATTAAAGTGCCATTAAATTTCCATCCGTCCACTCCTACGTATTGTAAAACCGATTCTGAGCAAACACACAATATTCAGTAGCACGGAGCTGAATACGATTGCTGCTTTGAAAAAATGTTTATATTTGAAAGTTATAAAACCGCTGAATATGAAACGTTCCAAGAGATCCTCTTGAAGGCTCAACATTGTCCAACTTGTTTAATTTTCAAACATCCCAGTTTAGCTCGTCAGGCAAACTTGATAATAAAGATATGTATTTTACACCAATCCACAAAAAAAATTTCTTTTTAAAAAATATATAACTTAATTAAACGAAAGTTGTGCAATTCACAGAACTTCACAGTAGAAAAACTAAAGCTTGTACAACAATATAGCTAAACCAATGCTTTCACTACATTTTTGGATCATTACAAAATATATATATATATTATAATTTTAAAGACGTATTAATTTACAAAAGAACAAACTGACCCTTATCGGCTATAAAGACTTTAACATATAACTTATAGAATTAACGATTCGTATAACAGTCTTACACAATAAACTTTGAACATTTCTTGAACCGTTAATTTTTATAAATTACTGGACTCCAGGTTTTATTTAACAGTATTTTATTATACTTTCCTTGTCATCATTTAACGAAGGTTTCGTCTGTTTTTCCGTAGTTATCTATACACAAAAAGTAATTAACATTATTTTATCCAGTAAAAATCATATTTACGACACACAACATTAACAATATATATCTATGTTCTTCTCATACCTTTTCTTGAATTCGACTTTTTTGTTCAGAACAGATGCCTCAAACTCATCTTGTGACTGTACATAGAGCCATAAATCGTTTGAATAAAATATTCCGGAGTGATTTTTTTGAACATAAAGTAGACGTTCCGATCATCCGTTGTGGTCCTTGTCAAGAAACTAAATCAACTAAAGATATAACACAAGGAACATGGCTGAAAGTAAAAAACGTAATATGTTATTAAAAGCGGCCAACAGAAGCTTCAAGAAAATTAAGTGAAGAACCTTTTTATTATTCAAACGTAAATAGAATTAGAACAAAATTGGCCACAATTGATGGTCGGAACGTCTACTTTATGCTCATAATTTTTTTCAAAATTTATTAGTCTGTTATACGGGTCCTTAATTCTTCATATGTATTTTATCCACAGACGTTAATTGTTCCTAATTAATATATATTGAAATTGTAAGAACAAATAAGTTAATGAGAGAATTTAAATACCTTATATATAATCGGGTGTGCGTTGTTCGTAATGCTTCTCCTCCTAAACGATTTGACCCATTTTGAAGAATTTTTCGTTGTATTCATGGAATCGACAGTTTCAAAAATTCACAGAAGTATTTTACGTGTGAAATGCATTTGTTATGAAGTTACGTGCGTAGCGTAACGAATTCGTACTCGACGTTCATAGCCTCCGAGTTCAATATTACTTTTATATATTTTTTATGTTTTGGTATATGATGCGAAACGTGGACGGTAGGAGTTGGAGAAGGGAAATTAATAGAAGCTTTTGAAATGTGGTGCTGTAGAAGAATGCTGAAGATCCGATGGGTGGATAGAGTAACTATCCAGGAAGGTCTAAGCAGAATAAGCGAAGAGAGAACAATATGGATGACTTCGACCAAGAGAACTGATAGATTAATATGCTATCTTTATACTTGAGGGTGTTGAAAAAATAACAGTAGAGAGAAGAATGTGTGATAAAAACAGAAGATGGAGGTTAGGGTGGAATACGTCAAGCAGATTACAGAGGATTTGGGATGTAGTAGTTGGATAAAAATGAAAAGGCTTGCGTACGATAAGTTAGCAAGGAGGGTTGCATCAGACTAGTCTAAGGACTGATCACTACAACAACACATATGATGTATGAGTGTGTCTGTAACATGTACACTAATGATGTAGTAGTTTACTCGTTCAATTTAGGAACGTCGTGGATAAAAGTTCGATTATATAGCAACACACATAATTAGGGCACGACGAAAGGATTCCAATTTTGCTGAAATTGAAATTATTCATCATAATGCCATAAAATATTTCAACCGAGAAGTCATATAAAGCAGTTAGATGTCAGAAAGTTTGTGGAGTGTCAAAGATGTTCTCCGGCAAAGGCCCGCCCAGAGACGTGAATCGCGGCACATCTGCCTTGTGTCGCGTGATTTGCTTCCAGCAGACTTCTCCTGCCGCAGCTGAGAGCAATCCCAACTGAAAAGAGATTTTCGAGACACGAAGAAGTTAAAGCTGCTGGTCGTCGAGTATTTCTCACGACTGAATATAGAGTCGCAGTAGGCTTGCGCTTAACGCTTCATTTCTCCTTGATGGAATGAAAGAGACACGTCCTTTGACGTCAATGTAGTTTCATTTAAAATTAAACATAAACAACCATAATATATACCTTAGTATATAAAAATCATCGACATTTGAAGAAATTTTTTAATTAAATAAAAATAAACGACAAGTTGTCAGTTCTATATTTGTAACTCAGGATCTCAACTATATAATCATCTCACATAAAATTTCTTTTTTACTAAACATAGTACCAGATTGGTACACGTTTTATATCCCCAGTGTCATCCTAAAAGAAACTTGCATTTGAAGTTGAAAATGGACATGGCCGAAAGCTTCTAAATTAAAAATAGAAAACTGAAAGAATTATGGCTTTTTTATTTAGTTATTACTTGATTTATTTCAATTTAAGAGAATTATTTATTGCCTAACTTCATAAATGTAGATACTCAAAGAATAGTTTTACATGATAATATTCAGCTTCATGCACGATCAATAGCAAATTACCTCGAAGGAAAAGTAAAAGGAAATAGAAATGTATAGTAACTTTAACAAAGTCAAGAAAAATAACCTCAGTTATAATCATCGTCTGATTAATTTTAACTTTAAAATTAATAAATAAATATTTACAGTATAATATGTATAATACAACGATCTGAAAAAAATACTTTCGGAATCAAGACGTCTTAATATTACACGTATAAATTTTCATACTCCTAAATTTCTTGATTCAAAAATTAATTTTCATTTTATAAGATAATTGTACACATATTATATTGTAAATATTTATTTAGTATTAATATAGGCGAATTCAAACAGATGAGGTTTAAAATAAAGAAACAAAACCTCGTGTTAATGAGATTAATAAATTAAGGAATTTATTGAGTTTATTTTAACTTGTAGGTCGATCTGCTACATATTAATTCCAAACAGTCAGATAATGTAACTAATTATCCAAATGATGGCGAAATAATTTCAAGTGATAATTCTTTTAAAAAAACGAAATTACCCAGAATTAGCACAATTTTTTGTAGTTAAAGGTCTTTCAGATCACGTTATTTTTTATACTTGTTTTATCCAGCGAACAATAATTCATACTCGAACCTTCATGGTGACAATCTTGATCAATTTTTAAATTTTGCAGTATTTCTTGGTTGAAATTCATTTGACATTAATTGGAGTAAAAGTTACGTTAATCATTTGTCTTAGATTCTTTTAAATAATGTGTTATCCAATTTTTATATGACATTTTGAAAGATTCGCCATTTTCAGAAAAATATTAGCAGTACATTAAGATAACTTATCAATAACGACGACAGTGATCGAATTCATTGAGATCATTGAGATTTTCCGAGGAAACAATAAAAGTTTGGCAACTAGGATTACAGATAATCAGCAAAAATTTGACGAATGTTGTCGTGGAATATGCCAAGGCTGTGTGTCAATATACGATTATTATCAAGAAAATGATAATGAGCTGAATTATCTTAAAAATTTAATCGTGTGTAGCGTTACAGATACCGTAGTTTAAACACGTCTGTAATAAATAACAGTATAAGCTATTTATAAATCATAAATGTAATACACCAAATTCTTATAAAGCGACGAGCAGATTTATCGTCAAAGAGTATGGATTTGATAGTATTATCATATATATTCATAAAGTTTATAAATACGAACCGCATTTTTCTATTATATATTGTGTTTATAAGTAGAAATAACAACCTGTTTTCGAATTATAACAATAATTACGCAGATTATTTTTAATATTCAGTAGTTTTCATAAAAAATATAGCCTCACGTTAAACAAATAATCATCTGTAAACTAAATTATTCGCCTGAGATGTGTGAATAAAGAATCTGCAAATTTTGTTTTAGTTGTTCGTATAGTTATATTTTCTCATGATGTACACTGGAGCTAAGGGAACATAACGTCGTTTCTATTTTTTCAGTGTCATTTAACTATTCTGAGGTATTTAATTCACTTATAAAAATATAGTTTATCACCTAATACAGAAATTTTAATTATCAAATTAAACATAATCTGATTTCGTCTTTAATTATCTGAGTTTCATCACCTCAACGATCAATTAAAATTAAACGAGTGCATTATAGTAGCCAGATTGTAAAATAACGAGCTACATTCTGGAGCTAAGTGGCGCTTAGATGATTCTATAAAGCTAGAACGACGGTTTTATTGCACATCTAAGCTTTGGTAGAAAAGTAATTCGCGGAGGATGTTAGGATTTAATGGATTACTCTAAATTTAGGCATTTGATATTGATTATTTTCGACTTTACGCCAGCAGTTATAAGAATGCCAACCACCTTTGGTCTAGTGGCTGTCGTTGCTGCTTTACAACACATAGGTCCAAGGTTCGAATTCTGGCATGGGCTTGGATGTTTGTGACATCATGGTCACGGAGACTGGGGTAAAGACTGTTGTAGAATATATACGCTGACCATGTGTCATTCCAAATTCGTAATTTGTCATGTAAGATGATTGTCCGCAGTCGATCGGGTAGACCAAGGTCCCCAATTAGCTGAAGAGCCAAGGAAGAAGAAGTTATAAAAATTACTTAAAGGAAAGAGACCTCTAATCATTCTTAACTTAAAGTATAAAGCATGTTAAATGTTGTTACAACTCAATTTTTAATTTCTTAACAATAAAATACCAAAGAAAAATATTATTTCGTACTGTAACAACTGTATAATGAAGTCAATTTAAAATTATGAGTAGAGTAAGGTGCATTTGAGCTATGAACGCAGCCAGAAACTATAAGAACAGGATTTCCATGTAAGAAGGACAGTCAAGTAAAGTTCACACTCAGGTATGGATATATTTAGCGACCATAAGCGTCAGCCTGCGCGCAAAGGGTAGAGTTTTCCAGGAAGTTTTCTGAAATTCAAAATCGGAACCTCCTAATTTGCGCAAAACCACGATAAGATTGGTAAGGTTTAGTTTAAGGAATTCCTATTGAGAAAAAACTTGGTTTTTAAGAAGACGAAGGGTGATATGAACGAAATCTTTAACTTATATGAATATGTGTAAAGTCTTCTCTGGAAATCAGCCGGGTAGTATCCGGCATCTCACGGAGAAGACACTTTACCTGATGATGGCAACGTTGAGGCGTTTTAACGATACAACTCTGTAATTTTCCGAGAAGAATTTAAACGACAACTACGCTGGAAAAACATCCGATCAATAAATGAACATTTTATTTATTAAAATTTCAACATTATTTCGGTTTTATATTCATTTTATATTCATAAAAATATATGCTTTATTTTTTTAATTCTTCCTTACATTGAAAATTAAAATTTAGTGAATTTCAGTTGAATTTAGTGCTTCTTATAAATCTTAGAATTTTGAGTTTTGTTTTATTAGAATACCGATGTCTCCGCAATATTTTTAAATACGTTTTAATTGGTGCATACAAACAGTAAATACTACCATTTTCATACAATCTTCACATAATTCAAAATTGTACGGGAAAATAATTGGTTATTTTAAAAGATTAAATTACCAGTAACTTACCACTGAATTTCTTAGTGATTGGCTACAGCAGTTCGTTCATTGCCCCAGACGTATTTTACTTAATCAGTTAAGAATTTCCACTAATCTGTTAAACCTCTCATTTTCACTCTACAATTAATTAAACTCATTGGAAGAAAGTAACAGGGCACCGAAGTAGTTACCGAGGGGAGCCGCCGTCGTCTGCCATCTTACGGTGAACTCTGAAATTCCGTCGCGAGCAACAATCGTGAGCGATAGAATAAACGCTGCGAAGAATCAATAGTTAGCAACACGACAAATATTAACTAATTAATTACGAAATGATGTTATGTCGAACGATATATTTTCAGATAAAGGTGTATTTTACAATCATTGTAGGAGCTTTCAATCAGAAAGACTTGCCTTCAGTTATCGTAGAAATTGGGTTTATCACAGGACTGATAAAATATTTATGCAGACAGATGTCTTACAAATGAAGTATTTCAAATATATTTCCGTGTCGTTACGTGAATCCCGCTTTTTTGAAATTGCTCTTTTCTCAGCACTTGTTACGGCATCTATACAAAATAGTTGCTAATTTCAATTAATAATTTTGTCCATATCATCTTACGAGAGCATTTTTAGGCTTTACATTAACATATTTCTCAATAGTTGCATTATTATACTATGAGAATACAGGAATTACGTATTGTAGCAATTATTATACCAAAACGTAGCATGTAGTGTTTAAACGCGGGAGCGACACAGCACAAAATTTAAAAACAATTTTCGTATACTTTTGTAGATGTTTAAAGAATTATTTATTGTTTTATTTAAATAATAATATTTATTTATCCTTAGGAACAGTCTCTTGTTTGTTGTATTTCAATTTATTACATAAAAATTTATCAATTTTAGTTACAAGAGCTTTAGACTGACATATCTAAACATCCAGACTATAATTCAAATTGCACATCGTTTAAAAATTGTATTACACTAAAATTATAATTCATTTGTAATATAATATATTTTCCATGAATTTTTAAAAATTGTATTGCATTACAGCTTTTTAACACAAAAAGTCATTTTAAAAATATCTATAATTCAAATTATATAATTAGTATTAGATTTCAGATGAAAAAGCCCCAAAATTGGTTTGAAATTTATCGTAATTTAAATTGTTAAATTTTAAGGTAATAAATTAAAATACATCAGTGTTCACATACGTCAAGTAAATATTTTTATACAGATAGAATAATGAATAATAATTTATTGAGAGTCAGAATGATGGAGACACAGTAGAGAATATTGAATGTTAACATATTGGTTATTATTTCGTTTACATAAAACAGACAAAAATATTTTCTTTGATGTTTATATGTGAATAAAAAATATATTTGAATTATTTACGAAAAAGTGAACTGCACAATTAAAATTTGAAAGAATGTGTCAGCACATAAATGAAATGTATTATTAATTACAATGTTTGAAGTAGATATAATTATTCCGGTAAGATGTGTTTGACTATCACCCACCGGCAATACAGCGTTATTAATCCACAGCATAAACAACATTGATTTTGGCTAGTTTAATTTAGTTTTCCCAACTATTACATACAGAACTTCTGTTGACAATTATTTATTTTAAAATAATATTCCCCGTACACTGAATATTTAGCAGCGTGTATCAATAATATCCATTATACTGAATTCAATATGGCTGATTGTATAAAAAATTAATACTAAATTGCAGTAAATTTTTGTTGATTATGCGGATTAATAAAGAAGAATCAAAGCTCAAGTTTTAATTGCATTTAAACGTAAATTTCAGCAAACGTCATTTTTATCTTCCTTCTGTGTGTGCTACATATGATATCATGAACTCCAGTCGTTCACAAGGGGACTGTGTTTATATATTCGTAATGTTGACTAATTATATTCTTAACAAAACAGAGCTCATAAACATTACCATTCTCTATCTGTCGCGCACATTAACAATTCGTTTCCTGATTTTAAGTAGACCATGAAGAAAAATATTTTAAATATTATAAATAGGTCAGGTGTTATTGTGATTATTGTTAGATAAGTGGGAGTCTTCAAATTTTGGTTACTAATCAGCTTCAATTAATTGTGTTAAAACAAAAATAGTAAGAGTTATAAGTATAAATATATGTTGTAATAAATTTTTGTAATAGTTGTTTATGACATAGATCGACTGCCATGGTCAGTTTTTGTAAGTATATGTTTCCAAATAATGATATGTAATTACAGTTCCTTTCAATAGTCTTCTTAAAATTTAAGATCAAATTATTTGAAAAATACTTAGCATTATTATGGATATTAAAAAATTAATTTTCATATGTTTCATTTAATTTGTAAATCATCTGTAAAAAATTGTGAAATATCAACCAAATTGATACATTGCCACATCATTAATATTTTATTTCCGATGTTGATTCTATAAACAACACTTCTAAAACCAACTTCAAGTAATTTTTCTTATTTTATGTAGCAATAATGAAAGTCATTTAACAATGAATGAAAAAATTCGATGCAAGTGAAATAATAAACCATTTTCATCAAAAATATTATCTTATATTTTGATTCCTTGCTTAATGAATAACTTTATCAAATAAGAATTTTATTTACATTCGCATAACAGAAGGAATATTAAGTCAAATTCATTTAGTTAAATCACAAATTAAAAATAAATTAATTTCATTACAAATATCGGAAATTAAAATATTCATAAAAAAATTGAATCCTTTATTTATCCTGTTGAAATTATAATTTATGAAATTAATTCTATATTCAGAATTATATTCCTTTTATTGACATTATGACTTATACAATTGAATCAGTAATTTATTTTATTGTGCTTGTTCCTAAAATGCAACGTATATTTATTTACATCAAGACGTTAAGTATATTATTTTATTTTATTTGGAAAAATATATATTTTACATCATTTCTTCATTGATCGTCACAGAAAACAACACTGTCCAAACATGTAAAAGAAACAGGACCAACAATAATATGGGATCAATGCAAAATTCTGCTAATGAAAGGATCAAAATGCAAAAGAACGTTACTTCAAGGAATATTTGTACATAATGACATAAAAAATTCTTAATAAACGAAAATAAATACAAAAATCCTATTTCTCTTCGTTTATTAAGGATTTTATTTGGAGACCACTATTCAGCAAATGAAGCTTAAACCCAATAACAGAAGAGAGGAAATATTAAGATAAAGATAATTTTATAAATAATAGTAAAGATATACAATTTAACATGTAGATCTGTAAAGTATACAGTATAATAACAAAATTAAGTAATTGATAAGTAAAAGCATAACTAATAATATAAATCATAAAGAACGTTTGAAATTATAAATATATGTAAATATTTCGATTTGTACATAAATAGTATTAAGACAGTTTTATAAATAATAATACTCTGTAAAGAAAAAAAACTTTAATATGTTTAAAAATAGTTTGTTACACTTAACATGTCTCCTGTGACTATGAATGAAGAAATTATGTAAATTAAATATTTAATCCCAGAGAACTGTATTGGTAAATCAGTAAAATAACATATTTTCATAGAAATTAAAGTAAATAATTTTAAATCCTGTTTTTAAGGGGCCAAATACATACTCATTTAGATAATGTTAACTCAGAAAAAGTAATTTTAACGTAATCAAATACTTTCGTTACCTCTTCGTTAGTTTTTATTCATTTAATTATTGAAAAAACAAACGTTAATTAATTTGTTGTTTTGAGTATATCTATAGAAACATACCAGTAGACAATATGTTTTGAAATGGTAAGTAGTCAGGACGAAATGCAAATTTCTTCATACTAGTACTAAATATTCTTGTCATATATAATTGAGCACCAAGAAGGTAAATGGTTGAGTCCTTTACCTTGGTTTTCCCCTGGTCATAATTCTCATAAGAGATACGGAAACGTCCTCACCATTCTGCATGAGGTTTTCTTCTGAGAAGTGAAATCACACTCCTGCAATAAAGTTGCGGAATACATTTTATTTTTGTTGTATTTCAAACCAATACGCACAATCAGAATATATTCAGTCATTGATAATTTTAATGAATTCGTAACTTGAACATATCTATTTCTTCTGTTATGGATTTACAAATTACACCTATATGTACAAAAGCTCGATAATTTTCAATGCAATCAATATCTAGTGTAATGATCCAATTTTTCGTACTTTTCGTTATTATTATTTTATTTAATTTACAGTCTCATTAACTTCAACTGTCATTAGATACTGGTTATTTACAAAGTGACTATTTCATCTCTGTGATTTAGTTTAAGATTTGTAGTTATTGCGTAAAAAATTTTGATTGGCTGATGGATGAATCCATTTATTAATTTTTTCCATTTCTCGTAATTCCAATTTTTCCTTAACGAAGCTGCAGGCGCTTTGGGCAGTGTTGGCTAATCTTGAGGGAGGATTTATTAGACGTACCGAAAGGCTGATTTAGCTAACAGATCGTTAGATGCATTTCCTTTTTTTGCCTTGGTGAGACGGTCTCCATGTTACTGTCACTTTAGTTCCAGTGTGGCTTCATTGATTATGTAGTTTACGAATCGTTGCGACTCTTTCATTTTCAATTTACACAAGACATTCGATGTCTTAAATTTATATCTCATTATTTTCAAACCAACAAATTATATATATTCCACGCATTGGTTTGTAAATATGATATAAATGATATTTCATTTCCAATGTGTTCCTGTAATCTTTTTTTCATACGCATTCAAATCTCATTACTAGAATATTAATATAAAATAACGTATCTTATTTAACTGTTAATAATATCAACAAATATCGTAAATGAGCTGATAAATTCCCATTCATAATATTGAATGTTTTTATTAGCACAAATTCTAGATCAAGTTGCAAACCTTTCTTCAAAAGTTTTCAAATACTTACTTTACCAAGCGTATATATTTATGAAATATTAAAGTTTGTAAAGCGAAACACTAATTTGTTTCAAACAAATGGCGAGTTTCATGAATACGCGACTAGAAATCGTTCAGCTCTAAGGTCGGACAAGCATCGCCTTGCTCTATACCAGAAAAATATTCACAATACAGGGATAATTTTATACAACAGCCTTCCGCCAGAGGTTAAAAATAGTACCTACAAAAGCTTCGTGAAGCAGAGTAAAACTATTCTTTTAAATGGCGCGTTTTACTCGGTACAGGATTTTCTTAATCGTCCTTCTAGTATTTAAATCAAGGTTCCTGCAAAAGGCCTTGTAAAATAGCACATCACATATCTTTAAAATTTCTATTCAGTTTTTTTTCTACTCTTTTGTTTGTTTGTTTCATGTATTGCCTGGATCTACGACTGAAGGACAGTTTCCTGTTCGCAGAGCTCCAAGTAGTTAAAACTCCATTGCGTGTTCTTCAGTGTGTGCTTGTTTGTGTTTCCCAGTGTGTGTCCGTGTTGTGTTTATATTGACTTTTGTCTATATACATTTTCTTTTATTAATTTATTTTAAGTTTATTTGTCTTTAATTATGTACTTTATTTTGTTCATTTTTAATTTTTAATGTATGACGTATCCTATTTCCACAATCGAGGATTAATGGAAACAAAAATAAATCTAAATCTAAATTTATGACTAATTTTACCCGCATCTGCTAACTTTCTTGATAAACTTTATTTCCTTTTGCCTCCATTTTTTCTTTTCACTCGCAGAAATTGATGAGAGAGGCTTAGTTTTTCTCTTAGGCATGACTGAATTTCACATTTGGATTATTTAAACTAAGAATTCGCAATTTCCAAAAGCAGTGCTGCAATAAACCGAAAAATTCAATTTAAATAGAATCTAACAGTTATTGTTAGTAAGTTAAATCGACAGACTTTCACAGGCAAGAAATAAATTCACAGACTATAAAACCTTCATACTGCAAGAGCGCCAAAACAGGTTTAATGAAACTAATCTGACACAGAATTTTCTACTCCTGCCATCTTTGGCACTGAATGTTGGTCATGATTTCCGCTAGATCTTTCTATATCCTCTGAACCTTTAAAAATATCTAAATTAAACATCCGCGAAAATTTAAGGTAAAATTCATATTTTAATACCTACAATTTTCATTCGAATCCGTTAACCCGTTTCGAGACAACATTCATACTGATATTGGTACTCATTAGTATTATTAAGGTTTACTATTGATAACTATAATCTTGAAGCAAATATATATCAATCACCTTGTATATATTTTTTAATCGCCCTACATGTGAATAATGTTCGAGAAAGAGTCATTAGTCTGTAGAAGACACACGTTACGATTTCTCAATACAGTTCTTTGCCTGAAAATTCTTGTGTAGACAAACTGGGTTTCAAAAACAACGTTTGCCACCTGAACTGTCTCTAATACTGGTCTGATGCAACCCTCCATGCTAATATATTCAGCGCGTCATTACATTTCTACAAAGCTACCACAGCCCACATCCTTTCTATTCCTCTTAGAGTATTCCATCCTTGGCTTCCCTCTTCTGCTCTTTCCCATAAACATACATATATATAAAGAGTTATTCTTCAGGGCCCGCCTTCCATTACTTCGAAACTAATCTTTGTTCTGTACTTCTAGCGTCAAGTTAGTCCCGTTTCCATAATTTCTTAAATATACTTTTTTAGGAATAGATACTGCAGGTTTCTAGTTAACTAATCCCATCAGCCGTCCATTTCTCTCAAGTCTCTACTGTCTTTATTCACTAAATTAGTTTATTTATAAAAATCCTAAAACAAGCACTTACATAAAATATTAACAATTTTAATTTGAAATTCAAGAAGCGATGTGGTGATTCGGAAATCGGGCTAATTTTCGAATCGTGTGGTCAAATATTTACCATTGTGCTTTGTATAGTGAAGAGCCGAACGTTTCAGGAACCACTTTCTTGGCTCCTTGGACACAAATAGCAGCACAGAAGGAAACGCTGCCCTCGGTAGACCGCTTCTCTGACGTATATTCATCAAGTTCCCCGGACTCATTAGAGAGAATGCCAGAATGGAGGCATAACATCCCTCCTTCCAATTGCCCTGCATCTCCGTTTGAGTCATTAGAGCTAATGGGCTAACAGACTGCAGGTCCTCCAGGCTTTATACCTGTCTGTGTATGAAACTAATTCAGGGAAAATTAGATACGGCACTGCCTAGCTGGCACGTCCTTCGATATCATCAAGTCCTTCATGTTGTCGGAAATATACAAATAAAGCGCTGTCTTATAAAATCTACAACTATGTCAAAAATATAATAAGATCTGTTGTACGAAAATATTTAACAAAATCTGGAAAAGTTTACTCCATATAACAAGTTAGTGGGGACCGACATAGAATCCCACAAGCAGGAGGATTAGTTAATATACTGAAATAAATATAAGGGGTTGAAATAATATTTTATAAAAAATATTACATGAGTTTTATGTATAAGTTAGTTTTACATTTTAGAAAATTGAATATTATACAATATTTATTGCACAAATTATTCTTACGGATACAGATTTAGTAATAAATACACTCAATACATAATTTACAAGATTTAGTTACTTTACAACTAACGTTTAGAACAACAAGACCGTATTCTAGGGTTGAACTTAAGGACCTTCTCATAAACAAAAATTTAAAACAACTAAATTTCTATCCCGGGAATCGGCAGTAAAAGGAAAAGGAAGAACGTTACAAACAGAGTAATTTCTGATTGTTTCTGCTTTGTCTGGAACTCGCCACCGGCCATCAGGTTTAGTTCAGATTTTCCTGGTAGTATTCCGTGTAGGAAGTCAGTACCTTTCTCATTAAGTTCATTCCACCCTGAATCATTCAAGTAGAGACCAGCCAATTTATCCCCCGTTCAGCCCTCATGGTGTCTGTCTCGCTTCTGAATCGTGGAATCATAACCTTCACGGTATCTTTACTCAATCACATAATACGCCTTAAGGCCTCAAAAATCCACCAACGTCATTTTGAACAACTTTTATCTATTCTAGTATATCATTTCCCTCGGGGTGGTGGTGACAAATTCCTCCGCGATGAAAATTATTCACCTCGAGAATCTGGGAGGGGCAGTTATCCCACCTACAACCGATATTTGGAAAAGTACAAGGCCTACTCAAAAGCAAAGATCTAACGGAATCTCACCGTTTCAGAAATCCGGGATAGGAGTCAGAATGTCTGGGTTTGTTACCCTGTCTGTAACCTCCTTCATCTCCTCGAACTCCATATTAAGTTGAGCATTGCTCTATTACAAAACGTTAACTCTATACCGAAACTGAGAACAGTAAAAGTAACATGAACTAGATTAAGTCATTTTTTGCAGTAGTTTTCAATATGATACTTCATTATATGTCAATGACAGGAATTGGTGCGCCTATTACTCTAAACTATAAATAATGGCATACAACATCACAATAAAATAAAATTTGTTTTTTTGTTTTGTCTGATTATATTTAATACTAAAAATTATCAATAAACCCAATTCTTAGTCCCAATATTTTAATTATTTTATTTCTCAAATCTTTTGACCATTATCATCTAGAACCTAGATGATCAGGATAATTTTATTTCTTATATAAATTTTAAGAAACAATTTTGAGAATTTAATAAACAATTTTCAATAAAATAAAAAGACGGCGGCCAATTAGTCAGAATATAAATTTATCACTATATTTTCAAAACCGATGTTTCCACTCCATTTTGAGACATAATAAAGCGTAATATTTATCAATTCATTATTTTTACTCCTTGAGTCCCTCAGATTTTTTCGGCCGTAACCGTCAGCGACACTAAATTCTTCACATGTACATTCAATAATCTTTTCGGCTGAGGAAGTCAAGGAGTAAATATGATGCTAAATTTTACGCCTGAGGAAGTCTCAGAATGGAGACAAAAAGTAGCTTTTGAATAAATATTGTTAAATTTATATGCTAACTTATTGGCCGTCTTTTTATTTATTGTAAATTTTTAAAGTCAGAAAACTATGTTGTACATAATTTTTAATATACATTTTTTTAACAAAATCACCATTTATATCAAAACAATTTTAAAATTTTTATCCTGATGGAGAAATTAAAAACTTCTAAGGATAATAAATTATCAAAATATTTATACTTTAGATTGTAAAATAAAATTATTTTTGTAATCAATTTTGTTGTGTTTATATTGACTTTTATCTATATACACCTTCTTTTACTAATTTATTTTAAGTTTATTTGTCTTTAATTATTTACTTTATTTTGTTCATTTTTAATTTTTAATGTATGACTATCCTATTTCCTCAATCGAGGATTAATGGAAACAACAATAAATCTAAATCTAAATGATCTTGCAACGTTATTTTACAATGACATATGAGTAATTATAATTATATTTCATTTCTCCTAGAATTGTAACCGTGTGCTTTTCGTCAATATTAGTCAGGTTTTGTTGATTAGTAATTTCACTATAACAGCTAATAAAGATAATTATAATGAAATAATAGTGTCTTATTCGTCAGGTGTCACGTGGCACCCGTGTCAGAACGTGCAGCCTGATGTTTTTGTTAATTTTATCGGTTCGCTATCCTAGAGGCGAGACGTTAGCTTAAGATGCACGTCACGTTGACTATTACGAAACGGCTTCCGCCGCCCACACATTGCCACAACAACGAAATAATGAGGCTTTGTTGAATCGCCAATCTCGGCATTCATGTCTCAGGGGAATTCTGCACTGACTATAGTAGGAATTAACAGGGAGTGGAAACTGTTATCACACTGCGAAAAATATCTATGATCTCCATGTATATTATACGATTAGTCTGAAATAATAGAAAAATATTCAATCTGATATTACTTTAGAATCAGTTATCACAGAATATTTAAAAGTTTTACATGATGGTTTTACGTGCTAGAACCTTTTTTCATTTTCATCGTGTTGTCCGATCAAATGCCACGAAATCTGATGCGCGTGAGATAATTCCGCCACCATTAGATTTTAATTTCAAGATTATTTTTAATCTCATTGACATTGAATTTGACATTTTATCTTCTGTTGAGTAATCTACTGTGTATCACTAGACTCACTTGTCTGACGCTTACTATCTCACGTCATTCAAAACCCAAATATTCAACTACCCACAAAAATCGTACAGGCGTTCATAAAAAGTCTCCTACATTTAACAGCTAAAAGCTTTTAATTTTGCCAAACAATTCTACACTGCGCTTCGCCTGAACTAATTTTTAAACTATTTCGATTTTACTACCAATTAGCAGCAGCAGTTTCTCTTAAACTTGAATCATCGTGTTAGAAAGACGAGGTACCTGTTGAATGCCGCTCTTTTCAACAAGTTAAGCTAACTGAGAGAAGAACGAAAGCTAATTGTACTTAAACGAATTGAACTTGTTAATTATAAAATTAAAGTACTTCTGGCTTGGTTCAGCTAAAGTTCCTGTTTTGCGTAAGTCCCTCATTGAAATTTAAATTAGATGAATTGATGAAATTAATTTCAGTATTTGAAATATAAAATGTGATTCATTTTAGTTAATATCTGGTATCAACTGATCAATTAAATAAACTCGTCCAAACGTTAGAAACAATTTAATAAAATTATGAGTAGCACGCCGCTTCGTTCGTTTCCTTGCAACCTTGTAATTAAAAACTTTTGTAAGTCTCAATTCCAAAAGAATTGGAAGAGAAAAATTTTAATAAACATTATATTTATAAGTTACATATATAAAAGAAAAAATACAATTTACATACTGTATTTCTGTACAGCGTAATATTTGATGTTGTTGATAGTTAAAAGCAAGTATGAAAACCTTATAAAATTAAATGATAAAAACAATTTGCAATAATACAGTCTCATAAATCTTATATAAATTATTTGTATCATTTTCAGAATTTTTGCCAAATTATTATTGGATATTACGTGAAACATAATTTAAATAAAATTAATAGTGTTATTTTTATTTTATTTTATGGTTTCTGACATATTGTCTGGTTTGATTATTTAATAATTCATTACAGTCATCTCTCACGCTTAATACTGGGTTTAATTAACGATTTACATAATAGATATTCCAATAGTGAAATATCTTTATTTCACTATCTCCTGTTTAAAAATTCGAAAAGTAATTCAAGTATAACAATATCGCAGATAGTTAAAAAATAAACCGATTAAATGTTTTGTGCGTTGCAAAAAATATCATACTGAGCAAACAATTTTCCATCTAAATTACGTTCTCTGTAATTCAGACATACTATAATTGGTAAACATGTTTCAAATCAACAATTAATAATTGATTATATAGTATTATAAAGAATATGCTGACTTAAAACTCGGTAAAAGCTACAGACAAATGATTGATGCTGAAATCGGAGTAAAAAAATGTTACGGTAAATCCAGAAGAATCTTTTATCAGAGACCCATTTTTTCTAATTTGGAAAAATATAATAATTCTACGAAGATGAATGGTGCGCGAGGATGCAATTCAGGCTTTAAATCATTGATTTTAGCCACCGCGATAATGGTTTTATGAACTAGTGCATTGTAGTAATGAAATAAATTGTTCGTTTTCGCAAATTGCGGTCGTCTTTTCTTGAATTAATCACCCAATAAATTCGCGTATTTGCCGTTTTTTTTAAGATAATCAATGGATATTATTCCTTATGCACCCCAAAAGATGGCGCCATGATAGTGCCTACAGATGCAACTGTCTCAGCTTTCACAGGAGTCAATTATCCCCTCTTCTTCCATTGTTGTGTATCGTTCCGTAGTGTCAGATGTGAATTGATGGGCCCTAGATTCATCCATGGTTACGGATGGACGTTGAAACTCGGCTCTATTGTTGTGTAACATTGCCAAACACTAGATTAAAGCATACTCACGACTGTTTCTTTTTGAATTTTAAGTTAACGCGGCACCCATCTTGCGCGCTTCTTTCTCATGGGGAAAATTTTAGCCTTATGCTTACTTTGTTATTCCGGGCAGTTTCAGTTGACCGTCATCCAGCTCCATTTTACGGATTTTGGTCACCATTTCTGACGTGGTTACATTATTTAGTCGTAAACTGCAACGTTCGTCTTGATAGTTCGTACAGCCTCGTTTAAACTCTGCTTCCAAATATTTTATTGCAGTAAACGAAGGAGCCGATTCCAGTCTTTGATATTGGTTGGACTGAGAACATTCAAATGAAAGTATTGTATCTATTAATGACGACTAATTTTTCTCAACTTTTCAAATTAATTGACGGCGTTCGCTATTGCTGGCCGTCAAACAAGCGACTTCAAACTTTCTATACGTCAGTTCAGGTACTTCTACACCGTAAGAAATATTTGATCCACTCATAGTTTATCCCAAAATACTTTATTCTCTAAATAAACGTTAAACTCTTTAAGTTTTTCTGAAGTAACGTGAAAAGTTTACTTTAGGTTTCACTGCATGTGTTTCATACAAATATACATTTTTAAAGGTATGAGGAGAACAGCCATAATTTATGCAAAGCAATGGTTCTAATTTGTTTCAACGACAGTTTAGCGTCTCCAACTGGCTACACTTAAAAGGAAGATGTAACTTTACCCGGTTTCCTGCTTAATCACTTCTTCCTTAGAAGTCTCAGTGAGTTTTCCCCCCAAAACTTCAGTACCCAGTGCAATCGGGTTGAAAACTAGTCATTTCGTTGGCGGACACGTGGTTTCCGCGGCGATAATGTTGGTTCCGACGGCACGTGTTTGTGCAGCACTTCACCACAAAAAGATATTTCTTCATGTCGATTAAATTCATAACCTAACGTGATAGGCAGTGACCTTCTGCGTAAACTGAATAAATTAAAACGAAAATCTGCTTAGTAAATGGATTTTTAGTTCCCTTTATTGTCAACTACTTCAGCTTTTTTAAATGTTGATCTGTAGGCAGGACACTTTTCATCATCAGCCGCTGCAAAATCTCCGATCTTAGAATTTGTCCCTGTAACTTTGTTACGAATAGAAATTATCGTTAAGAATTATTTGTCAGTTATGTCTCAATTTCGAGCAAGTTTTTATATGATTCTCTTCGATTATACTGGCAATAGACTATATTTTAATATTGGCTCAGATTCACTGTTTGCGATATACCTTCAATTGCCCAGCTTCTATAATAAAAAGTTACTTGTAGCCCCCTTTCTGTACATGTAGTAACACATTATTTTGAGTTGATTCAATTTTATTTCTCATATTATTCTCCTTGCTTATAAATACACTCTACGCAACCTTAAATCGTTTCCTTAGAGAAGGCGTTTGATGTCTGTGGAAAAGATCTTTTGCTCATAAGTCGTCAGCATTTTTCTATCCTGGAGTTTTGTGACGTTGGTATTTTTATGATTAAATTCTTAGGGTTTTCAAGTTTTATACCAAAACACAGATAAATTTGGATAGATTCTCATACTGGATCAGTGGGAAAAATTTATTAATGAATTTTCTGACATTTTATTTTGTTTTATTTTCTTTTAATAAATGTAGAATTTTAAGTTTTAATTTAAATTGTTTTAAATTCGGGGTATTTCTACCACTTTTCGACCATAAATTAACTTATGAAAATATTTTCCTTTTATTTAATCGATTCCCCTTCCGATATGCGAACCACACCTCGCGAGTGTCAAATAACGACACTTTATAGTTTATATTCTTGTCGTAAGTTAAAATTGTGGACAATTTTGCGAGGCATCTAAAAATTAACAGAAATTAACTATCATGACGATTTCACCAATTTCCTTCACCAAATCCGGATCGCCCACAGACACTCATTGTTTGGACTGCAATTTTGTCTCTGTGCCTAGATAAGGAGAAAGGAGACATTTTATGGCAGTTGACAAGGCGGTGAAATAGTCAGTGTGTGTTTTCAGTTGGAAGGAAGACGAAGTAGAAGTGCTGCTACGAAACTGGGAGGAAGAGGACTTACGAACAGAAGAAATGCCGCCAGTGTGGTATTGAAGTTAGAAGGAGCTAAATGTAATCAGTGAACGTTTGAAGTTGAAAGAAAAAATAAATTTAAATAAGAGAATAGAACGGAATAGTAGAAAGAAAACACAAAAGCTGTATAAAGAAATTACGATATCCCAACCAAAACTCTGCTGAGACGTGTACGATTTCGCCGAGATGTCATCTTCCGACGGTGCAAAATCTCCTGTTTTTCCGCATGTCCTGTGGGAGGAAGGGCCGCTACAGCTTGCTGCCTACGTGGAACCACGTGACATTCCTGGAAGGAATAAATCGCAATGTACTTGCAAGAGAGTAGCTAAAAGAAGAATAAAACAGGTTCCTTAGAATAAACGAGTTCTGTGCTGCCCATTGTTGCCCCACAAAAAATACTCTGTGCTAAGCTGTTGATAATTAAATTTTTAATTCCCTTAAATCCTTAATTTGTTGATAATATAGATAGTAGAGGACCCAACAAGGAAGCAGTGATTGAATATGTACCTGAATAAATGAAAATACAAAAGCTATTTTCTTAATAATATTTAAATACAAGGTATTACGATTTGTTGATTACTTTTACGCACTCACAGATACATTTATTAATATCCCGTTTTCTAATATGTAAACATATTAGTTGAATCCCTTTGCTTTTAACACATATAATCGGATTGCGTGAACACGCTAATTATGTTTTTAAATTAAATAAAAGTGGAGACTTAAAATGTCATGTCACAACCTTTAGTCATGAACAGTGGTCTAAGTTATACGTATAAGAGAATGTTGAAAATATATGTCATAATTGCGTTTCTGATCAAGACATTTATGTTATGAGTCCCTTTTTCAGAGCTGACGATGAACTTAAGTCTCAGTCCTCGAATTTGGCACACGCTTTTCAAGACGATAATAAGAGATAAGTGTCGTGTTATTTCCCAAGCACGTATTTAGGTGGCTAAGACTTGAGATCACGGTGTTTGGTCGCGGTAATCATCTACGTCGAACCCGGAGCTGCGTTCAGTGTTCCCACTACCACAACCTTGACAACTTTAGGAGTGGGGCTTCGTCGTTAAGCAACGAGCAGGCTCTGTCAGTTCCACTGCAGTCGTCGAAGCATTCAGCAGGTGAGCTATCATCTACATGTATTGATACTGCAACATACCGTTTTCAGCGAAGATCAAATCATCGACTCGAGGACAGTCATAAAAGCATTGGCATGGATGTGGTTAACGCGGATTTACGAGTTGCTTCGAAGTGCTTCAATAAGAATTGATTTAGCATGTCCCATAAATCGACAAATTAATTATACTGTCACGCCATCACGCCGTCTTTTCACAAGAGCAACTGGCAATTGAAATAAACCGTTGTGTGCTATGTTAATTGTATTGCCAATGTGCGTAAATTTCTTAATGTGTGTTATGAGAATCATTGACAGAGATCAAGTAATAAATCATTCAAAGAGGACTACAGATGTACTTACGAAATTGTTAAGAGAATATACTCAAATATTGTTTTCCGGTTTCTTAAAATAGTAATTATTCAATCATTAGAAAACGACATAATGTTTTGGGGGGAACTGTTTATTTTAATACGAATCTGTATGTTCCTGATTATAAAATTGAAATCTGCGTCAGTTAAAAAATAGTAATAATTTCTCTGAAATTAATTATGAAACTTTGTTTCATTAAGTGACTTTTGATTTAATTTTTCTTCAAACTTATTTACGAACTTTTGATGCAATAGAAATCAATATATGGCGTTTCATCAGTATGATAGTCATCAAGGTCATTAAAATATTTAAGCACTCTTATTTTCAGAAGGACACACACACACGTTAAAAAGCAAAGTTTTTGTTGCAGACATTTCGACCTGAAACTTCGAAACAGAGATTTAGGATTTCTATTCAAATTGCCAAGTTATCTGTGACATTTTAATGATTTATTTCTTTAAACTGTTAAGAATGTGATGACAGGCGGTGTATTACAACGGTTATTAATCATAAAAATACTATTATTGTGCAGCGGATAAGAATTCGACGAAGAAAAATGTTCTGAGATGGAAACAAAAATGCTAAAAACAGACTTGGTTAGTAAATGTTTCAAACACGTGAGCAAAAAGAAACAAAAATGTGTTATCTTAAATAATGCAAATTAATAATGATAAGACAGTATTTTTATTTCTTACTACATCATCAGCAAACGCGTGTGAAGAGTGTGGGGATTGGAATTAAATTAATAAGCAGTTTATTTGACATTTAAGTAAATAATTAAATTAATTATAATAAGCTGTTTGTCAGCTTATTATATTATTTAAAAGATGGAATATACTACGTTTCGTCTGTCATTTGAGGCTTCTTCAGGCATACTAAAATTACAATGGATTACATTAGATAAAATGTTACAAAAAATTTTAAATACAAAACATAGCTTTAAACGTACAAATTTTAGCAGTTTAGGTAACGTAGTATATTTTTTCTTTTAAATCAAATAAACTAACAGAGAGGCTGATATAATTCGTTTAATGGAGTAAAATGGTATCAAATATTATAAAATCAGCCACTAATTGTTTAATTTATTGTTATGAAAAATATCGTTTATATGTATCAACATTTTTATTTATGAATTTTAAACGCATTTACGTAGCCAAGTTTGTTATTCAACATCTTTGATAATGTAGAAATATGCGTAGTTTTCAAATAAGTGCATTAAAATTTATTTAAATTAAAAGTCAGCCATTATATTTTTCAAATATATCAGCTATATTTATTCCAGGAATTTTTGAAGTTCCTATTTTCTTTTTTATCTGTAACAGTTTATTATAATTACTAATTATTCTCTATATTTTTACATTTAAATTTATACTTTTTTCTATTAGCATTTAAGGCTTTATCTTCATGTATAAGTAGGTAGCAACACCAAAGTGGAAAAATGGCGTGTCTGAATCGTGCGGAAAAACTTAACTGCTTAGCGTTTTATTTCCTATCTAGCTTAACGCTTTTTCGACAGTAAAGAATGTCGGTGCAGTTCTTGCATGTGCATATATATATATATATATATATATATAATGCATAAGTCACATCAAGGTGATACGACACTTAGATACTGATCTCTCGTAAGCGAATGATGCGGTATGTCGACGACTTTTCGATATCCTTGAAAGTGTCGGAAGAGAAATCGACGGTATTTCCTGAAAGTAGGTCACAGCTTCTTGCTGCTAGACATAAAAACCGACCGTGTCTGCGTGTCTTTGAACTAAACCACAACACCTGAAAATCAGTATACGTAAATATAATCATCCAAGAAAACTAATGATCATTGATGTAATGAGCATGGGAGTGTCAGTAACTCCAGACCAGAAAATGCCTTGTGCATCACTACGTATACTTTCACGATTATTTGAAACCACATAACTTGTTGTAAATCTACTTCCCTCTTATTATTACCTGAGTAATAATGATTCAGAAACCAATTTATTAATAGAATAATATTCCTAAATGCTGTATAATTTACGAGATAATTGTGAAAAGTTACTCGATCTCATATAGGGGAACTCGGGGTGGAACGGAAGAGCGGGGTAGAACGTTATTATTTTCTTACAATTTATAGTTTCTTTAATTCCTTAAATATAATAACATTTCTGGTAAATATATAATTCCATTTAAGTGTCGATTTCCGTAGCATTTTATCTCAATGAAGGATATTCTCACTTCTAGATATTTCCATGCTTCCTTGAAGTCAAAAGGGCAATTAAGAAACTCGTCAGCTTAACTATTTTTATTCCGAAACAGGTTTAGAAAGGAAACCTTCACCGCATCTTCTCAAGTACGAGAACGCGTAATACGGTCCGTTACCCGAGTGTTTTAAAAAGTAGTAAATAAAATCCACCGTAAAGTACCTCAAAGTTCCTTAATGTTATCCCACTTTCGGCAGTTAAATATTAAGTTTCTCGAAGAGATATTTATGTAGTTGACTTTCTTTGTCAATATATAAATTCTCACGATCAATCCTCAAATGTTGAGTAAACTTGAAGACGCATTGCAAATATGATCAATTTTATTTAACAGTACTACTATTTTATTTCAGCTGGAAATGGGTTCCTCTAAAACAATTCTTTCATTGATAGGCGTTTCACATCAATTTTATAGTAATAGAAATTAATAAAAACGACCTTTAACAGAAAAAGCTTTTTATGAGATATTCACGTAAATCAACGTTTCGGTACCTGTTAGTAGCCTTTTGAAGGTTAGCAAATCTGTGAATTCAAATGATTATTCAGCAACCAAACAACTATACACTTTTAAAAAAATCCAGTAAATCACTCGCCTATTCTCATCTTTATCTATCTCCTTTTTGTTTATTATTTTCCAGGGTTTAATGGTTGAAAAGGTGGTTTTAGATATAATTTTAACGAAATATGACGTGAGAGAAAAGGGAAGGACTTTGCTATTGAGAATGTTACTTGACTTTCTTTCGTGGGTGTGTCGGTCTCGTGGCTCTCACATTTGTCAACACCTGATGAAAAAAAAAACAAGACTATCAGGAACTTTGTGTGGTATTTATGTAATCGCTAATTTATTTTCTGTAGTTTGGCTGCTTCCTTTTATAAAAATATATATTTTTCAAACCAATACCTAACTTCGCATTTAATACCCAGAAAAGCAAAAGTTAAACTGAATTTGGAGCCAAACTTACAAGGAATGCATCAGGGAAATATTTTAATTTCGTACGTGGCCTTAATTATACAATCTCAAGGATGATTTCAAGCTGTAAACCGATTTGAGATTGAAAAAGAACTCTACTAATTATTTACATGAAATCTTTTTTAATCCCTCTTAATTCAGTACGACCGTCCAAATATATCCGTTTTGGTATCGAAGTAACTCACCATTTCATTCATGCCCTACTTTTCGAGATCGTTGTTTCATTTTCGGTTTCATTGGGAACATAACATACTTACATATATTAAATATTTTAATTTTTTTCTTCTTTTGTGAAACGAATAGTAAAATTTCATTGTATTTCAAATACCTTGTGAAGGCTGGCCACACACTCTTAACACAGGGAAATAGCGACCCTTTCGCTGTTTAATCTCAACCGTCTTTTATGCACTGATGGCACCCGCTCACACTTGCAGTCGCCGTAAAGTCGACTTTCTGAACTCGCTTGTCTCTCTTCGTCCCTCCTCCCTGTCTCATTGCCTTCCTACATTGCCACCCCAACATCATTGTCGTCCTCTGACGCGTTGCCACAACAACAAAGTCGAATAATTATAATTTAGACAAATTGTCAACACTTGAATCTCATTAACGAAGAACAATGAAATTGGTCTGTCGTAAATATTGAACAGTAAACTCGAGATTAACTCCAAAATCAAGTGAACTCGATTACACTTTAAAGGCCAAACATGTAACGTTAGCAACTTTTTTTTTTATTGATAATAATTTACTTGACCTGTTTTCTAGATTCAATAACAGGTCTGTTTAACAATATTTTTCTTTTGTTGGTACATTTTTTTACATAGATATAAATATGTATGAATACAATAATAAATTATATGCGTATATTTAAATTTGTTTTAGCATGTAAGATCATCATCTGTTACACTAGTTTTATTATTATATTATTTTCGTGGAGAGACTGAAGGAGAGAATTCTTAATTTCTTTGTCTCCTCGTCCTTTCAACATTTATACATTTTGTTTGTGAAACAACTCCGGTTTTCCGGTTACGACCCACGTTTCCGGATCTCCATGACGCGTTGGTCGAGTAGTTGTAGGTTCAAATTTTTTTTTACTAATTTTATACTCTAATTATTTATGACTGTATTTGTATTAGCAGAGTTATGTAATTTGTTTAAGATAATTACTTGAATAATCTTACTATTACTATAATTTATATTCTATTTTATGTTATGATGTCTATCAGGGAACAAAACTGATAACTTCCCTATAATAGTAAATATCGAGCTCTAATCCAATTCTGTTTATTGAATTTGACTAAAAATATGGCCGTTTGTTTTCAGTATAGCATTTTGTAAAATTAAAATTAGATATGTTGAACGTGCTTCTTACATTAAAATAAAGAGAACAACGAAGTTAGCAAAAAATAATTTAGTAGCATAGAAAGATATCAGTGAAGGGAAGTTTTCTTGAAGATGACAGGCTGCATGATGATATCCACGTGGTGGCAACTACCCTTTTAATAGCAAATGAAGGAATTTGACCGCTGGATCTGGAAGGGAGAGCAAAACTGCCAAAGAAAGAGAAATTATTGAATTGCCATGTTAGAGGGTGAAACATGAAGCAAATAACGGAAAGAGAGTGAAAATGTAAGAGACAATTGAATAAGTCAAAAAACAGAAGAAAACATCGTAATAAATCTGAGACTGGTCAGTTATTGCTCCCTTAAAATTCAGCAAAAACTCCATTAGGATAGATGAAATTCAATCCTAAATATATCTAAGATTTATTTTAGAAGAAAGAAATGCTAAAAAATTTGGCATTGGTAACTCCATGATTTACACACTGATTTCAAATTCAATTGATTTTAAAAACGCCTGAAATGAGGAAAAGTTAACAACTTTACTAATTACCGAGGCACATAAATTCAGAAGAAATTATTATGATAAACGGGCGTCGACTGGGAAAAATAATTACAAAACATAGGAGTTATATTGGTAACATTTGTGTTAGATAAGAAAAAATAGTTTTGACTAGACTTACGGCCGAGAAACCTATCTAAGTATTACCGGTCAAATTATAAATGAAACAAAGTAGTCATGCTGATAAAGCTTGTGTTTCAGAATAAAAATGTTTAGTCACAGACACGACACACTAGACTTCCTCCTACCTGATAAATATAGGAAAAACAATCTGTTACGAAGAATTTGAACCTGAGTCACATCCTGCAGCTGCTTCCTTGAATTCGATCGTAGTTGTTAACTCAATAATAGAACTAAATTATGTTAATATTTTCTGCAAATGTATATTAAATGTCGTTTCTAAAAGGCGATGAGAGACTGTAACGCAGATGATAAATGAATTATAAGACGGATAATATGTTCTTGTTCACTTTATTACGGAACTTAAAGCTATGTAGTATCTATATGATACAGATAAATATTTGAATAAAGCAACAGTCTGTGATGGAAACTTGTAATAATGTTTGCCGATCTATTGCTCCCAATACAAAAACCAAATAAGCTTACGTATCTCCTATATAATGATTCTCAAGACCAGAAGAGGAATGAAAATTCTTCTAATAAAAATAATTGGGAATCTTATTAATGTATTTTTTTCCACCGTTTAAAAGACAAAGAACCTTAGTGCAGAATACACGTTTTGCATAGCACTATAAGGTACTTTGTAAATTACAGTCCACAATATTTCCGACATGCCTATCAAGGGGGTAAATCATTTTCCACCCGACTGTTCGAAAAACCTATCAAGACCCATTAGTTATCACTCAATGTTGAACCTTGAGTTGAATACAAGATACGTCACAACTGTACAAACATTAGTCTGAGGAAACAAAACACACAACGACACTCAACTTTAATTTTACTGCTATTAAAGTTATATACAAGGTCAGAAAAACACTCATAACTAGTATTTGATTTCAATAAGGAATTAAGTAACGTCAATATATTAATAATTATAAAAATTAATAAACTGGCAACTATAAATTTACAAATATCTAAATTACACAAGTAGCTGAAGAAACTATCGAGTGTATAGTGAAATGCAATGTAGCTTGGCATTGTTTTGACATTTATATTTTTCGGATGTCTGAGATCTGAAACATTACGTGTATTCTAATTTCGTGTATAGTAAGTGAATTTTTTATCGATTAATTCAACATTTATGAAATTAAATGTATTTGAAATAATATTTTGTGCAAATATGAAACGTTCATTGTTTGAATTACGGTTTATACACATGTTCATTCGGCTGCGTTTCATCTCACCTAATTAAAACATTTTATTTATAGCGTTCATTGTGGATTTCGATGACAAGGGGAAGCAAAAGATAATTTTTCAAAAATATGACGAACTAAGTGTTGACAATGAGGTTACTGTCGAATTAAATTCTGCAGCCTGCTAAAATAAATGACTTTCCGACTAACGCCGAGCACCCAGCTAATATTCTGTAATAAGCTTTGTTTAAGAATATGACATTCGTATTTTTGCATTACTGAAAAAATTTTCCCCTCATAAATTTCAATTTTGGACAACAGAAAAAAAATACATTTGACGTGATAGACTGCAGCCTCAGAGGGGAACAAAATGAATTCTGGGCGTGACTTTAGCCTGACAGGACGAATATTAGTTACTAACTAGTGAACAGAAAGACTGGAAAATTGTAAGAACGATTGGTCGGTCATCTGGGGAGAAACAAGAAAGTGGAAAATGGAGAACTGTTCTTGGAAGAAGAAGAAGTAGTTGCGAAACGGACGAAAAGGGCCAGCGGAAAACCACAACGAGAGTTGTTTGTGAAAGGGGTTTGGAAAATAGTTGTTGAAATAAGGTTTAAAGAGTTTCCCGACATTTTGGTGTTAGTTACACACAGTTTACATATCGAGATTTGTGTGGTGCTCTTTATCCGCGACATCAAATTATTCATAATGAATTTAGTTCAACCGTTTAAAAATTTACCTGAATAGGTCCACAATGTTGGATGAGACATTGTATTTATATTAATTAAATACTAATTAAATTTATTTTCCAACTTTTTTGCCAGTATTTTGTGTGAGTCTAGTAAAATTAGCTTTAGAGGGAAGTGTTTCGGGTAAGAACAGAAGAGAGAGGCCAAGGATGGAAATACTAAGCAGATTAAGAAGGATGTGGTAGTTATGTAGAAATTAAAAGGCTTGCGCACAAAATTGGTTAGCATGGAGGATTGCATGAGACCAGTCTGACACCAACAACTGTTTTGAGCAAGCCTGGTAGCTTATATATACGAAATTTTCTGGTGGACATTAATTTACTTTTAAAACTTGCCCATTATTAGAGTAAAGTCTCCACAAGTGCTACAGTAAACACATGCCCTTTGCCCTGAAGAACGAATTTTCCTGCAGTAGTCATTTCTCCCTATGCACAATTTCTGACAAATCTGGAAACCTCTATAAATAAATGAGATGTTTTCGAATGAGATGTAACTAACGCTTTTAGTTTTTTTTTGTATAAAGGTGGCGAGAAATAATTATTTTTCCAACGTGTTTTATCTCATTACAGTCTGGTATTGAGCTACAAACGAATAACTGGCCAAGGTCGTTAAATTTTGACAAACCGGTCCTCTTAGGAAGATAATGGCAATACTGTTATGCTTAGTGTTTAATGGCATGTATCTTAACCAGAAAAAAAACTCATGCGGCTTTATACGTGTATTTAAGTAAGTTTATTTTACTTATTAAATTTTTTATGTTATCCGTACAGAATGATGAATACCTGGAACTAGGTTGAAGGGCTAATTTAAATGGAGTCGGGTGAACTTCTTTCAGGAACTGCAAACTGAGTCCGCGAATTAATCTCTATGCGACAAGCCAGTTCCGCGAAACTCATCAGAGAGTAGCTGGTAAGTCACAGAGGTCCAACTTCTCCACATTTGCAGACGGAATAATAATCCCCCTGCTGCAGATTCTGTTTGCAGTTTACGTACGACGAGAGACGTGGCCAGTTTCTGTACACAAACCGTATGCAACGTTCCCCCCGATAGAAAATGGAGGCCGATATTCCGGAGGAGGTCGTATCGTAACTCAGTCTTCAGGCCATAAACCCAGAGTTCCTTCTGTGAGCTTTATGTGCTGTTACAACGCTATCGTGTTGCACGGCATACAACAACAATATTTCACATGGACGTAAAAGGCGCTGGTTCGAAAAGAATACAATTGTTAACTGGCATGTGAGATGCAGGCGTTATCAACTCTTCTGAGATTGTCACATTAAAAATCAGAAATAATATTTTATAATTCAGTGTCTGCAGAGTAATGCAATATTTGGGAGAATTTCCTCTCATACGAGAAAACAGAGTTAGATAACAAAGTAGGTATCAGTAAAAAATAAAAGTCTGTAGTTGATGTGTTTTAATTTTTATTTTTATTATTAAAGTAAGGCAGTGTCTTTTCTCGAATAGGAAGAAAGTTTATTGTAGTTAGAAACATCAGCCAGTTTTCTGCTTCTCTCGCCCTCTTCTCTTCAATCTATTCTTCTACAATATCTAGTTATTCCCCGTGGTTTTCTCGCGTGTATTTTGCATTATTGTAGTCAAACAAAATATAGATACACAAAAGTCCAGCAAAGAAATTATTTTCCGAAGGTTACTTGTAAAATTTTACTGTAAAATTAGCATTAGAGGGAAGTGTGTAGGTTAAGAATATAAGAGGGATGCCAGGGATGGAATACGCTATTTTGATTATGGAGGATGTGGAAAGTGCTAGTTGTGGAAATAAATTTTTTTGCGCAGGGTAGGTTGGCATGGAGGGTTACATCAGACCAGTCTTAGAACTGAATACCACAACAACAACAATAATAGGAAAGTGAAATTATCGTTCTTACGTGTAAAATAATAAATATTTCGTTAATATTACTGTATTATTCAATACTCGATGTGATCAGAAATCGATTCTGTAAATTAGTATTGAAATAATCTGAAGTGACTGAAATTAGAAATAAAATAAAGAGTGTTTTGGAGGCTCATAATTTTCTACTGTAAGATTATTTAATGACGACCTGCTGTGGTCTAGTGGCTAGCGTCACTGTCTCACAACCCAGAGGCCCGGGGTTCGAATCCTGGAATGGGCTTGGATGTTTGTGTCGTCGTGGCCATTGAGACTGGAATTAATACTGCTGGAGAATCGATACACTGACCATGTATAATTTCAAATTCGGAATTATATAAGATTATATATAATAATATTATATAAAAATATAATAAGATGACAGTCCGCAGTCGACTCGGTATGGGCTGCAGAGTCAAGATAGACGAAGAAGATTATTTCATTTCATTGTGAATTTACATAATTTATTGTAAATTATGTAAGACTTGTTATAATCGAGAAATTTATAATTATAAATGTTAGACAATGACTAACAATATTAACATTATCACAGATATAGACGACATACGTATAACGTCTTCAGTGTCATTGCCCCACAGCTTAAAGTTAATACCAAAGCTGTGTACAAGCAAACAGAAAAAAGTACCTTCGACAGTAAATGCAAACTCACGGAAAGATAGGCAAATAAACAATACGGAATAACCAGGCCGTAAAAACCACTCGTGCTTCAACTTCCGGTTTAAATTTGTTACTATGGCTTCATTTACTTGTACATTGGAACAGATAGAAGTGAAGTAAAACATATCAGCACATTTATGCATGTAGACTGCAACATTTTATATTATATGTTTAAGACGTTAACAACTCGATGGAGGAAAACAGAATTATACAGAAGAATAATTTTTCTAATTTACAGAAAAGTATTATTTTTCAATATTTTTATTTATCAGACATTTATACAATTAACAAATAAATATAAAAACATAAATTTGATAAGATTTAACGAGCCGTATAATAGGCAATTACGGAAGTTTTGATAAATAATTTAAAACTTAAAGCTTAATAGACTTTTCGACCAACTATGTGATGGTTTATTTAATTGTCTGTATCATGTTTTGGTGATTCTTTGACTTTCACTATCGTTCTTCTTATTACTTGAGTCTGTTATAAATGTTTACGAAACATGTACTAAGAATTAGGTTTGAGTTCTTATTCAAAAATTTTATACTTTTCTATTATACACGTAATTAAAATAAGTGTTTCTGAGTGTTCTTGGGCTTCCCTATAAACAAGTGAAAATAAGATTCTTATTCACTCTATTAAAATTATTATCGATTATCTGTTAAAGTTTTTATCATTTTATGTAGCGATTTCTTCTCTCCGCGTTTATATATGAATATTAACCTCTTATATATTTGTACATTTTATATTCGTATGATTGTTACTTGTATTTTCTTTAATATATGCGTTATATAGGTCTTGTTCTTGTGTGTGTGTGATGTCTTTGTTTATTGTTTATTTTAATTTGTTCCATTTATGTATTATTTTCACGATTACGTATTTTATGAACGTGCTTGTTAACTATGTTTATTTTTTCACTTGTCCTATTTCCTCAATAGTGTATTAATGGAACCAATAAATAAATCTTAATTCTTATTTGCTTTATGTTCTTTACAGAGGTTAAATTCTTTTATTTCCGACTGGTGGCCATTCATTGCTTTTCACGAAATAATTTACATTTTTATGAAATTATCAATTTAAATTTCTAAAATCTTGTACAAAGCTTTTTTCTACATTATAAACACCAGAATATATATGTTCAGGTATCTTACTACCGTAAGAAGTTCCAAAATTATGCACGAAACGTTGTAACGTATCTAATGAGTTGAAAAATATATTTATTGGCTGCTTTGATGTTTTCTATGTTTTTCTTTCTCGTTTATATAAGAATGTAAAATTCAAGATTCGTTCCTGAGTATAATATAATTTTTTTAAGATTTATCTATAATACAGCCTGTAATTTTTTGTACAAATACCATTCACAAAACAGAGAAAAAAAGGCCATATAATTCATATAGATGAGTAAAATTTTGTTAGGTGGAAGCACGTTTGAAAAGATATATTTTTCCTGTGATAATTTGATTTTCTGCCAAGATTCATATTTGAAACGACAAATAATGGCATTTTAATTATATTAATATTTAAGATTATGGCAACTTTATTCCTGACCATTCAGTGATGATGAGCGTAATTATAATGTAATGAAAATATTTTTTGTCTTCTTTTAGCTGCGGAAAGACCCCCAGTGAACAATGCTTGGTCTCGAGTTCATCACACGGCGGTGTGCCGAATCCAAAACATTGTTGCAATATATTGCTGCTTTCATAGGTACGTATGAGACATCAGAATTGTAAAAGTGATTTCTTGTCAAGGATTATAATTAAGTCTTACGTTTCCCTTTCAGCCGGTCTCGCATACGTGTCGGCAGGTAACACACTGGGATGGTCTTCCCCATACATCCCGAGGATGATGCTGAACGATTCCAGCATACACATCACACCTGACCAGTCATCGTGGATCGCTTCAGTTCCAGAATTCGCCGTCATGGTGGCAACAGTTCCCGCATTTTATTTATTGAACGTTTGGGGACGGAAACGTGTTCTCCAGATACCGCCATTTCTCATCGTCGTAGCTTGGATTATTTTGTACTTTGCAAATAGTTACGCAGAAATAGTTGTCTCAAGGCTTCTTTGCGGAGTAGCCCTGTGCGTCATTCTCATGGTTGGGCCAATGTACATATCGGAAATTGCTCAGGACAGTATCAGAGGGGCGTTGGGAACAATTTTTCAAATAATGATCAATGTGGGTGTGTTGTTCGTGTACGTCGTGGGACCGTACGTGTCCATGAAAGTGATGTCTTTAATTGCTTGTGTATTTCCAGTGTTATTTGCTTTGTTGTTCTTCTGGATGCCGGAGTCGCCGTACTTTTATTTAATAAAAAACGATATCGACAGTGCGGAAAAGTCGTTGACGCGACTTCGTGGTAAAACGGATTCAGTCGTTATTAAAACTGAACTAGAAGCTATGATCAAATCACTCGAAGAACAGAATGGTTCCTTGAAGAATTTGTTTGTGGTCAAAAGTAACAGACGTGCGTTGATTTTGTCGATTGTTCTGATGACCCTTCAGGCCTGGTCAGGCGTAATTTCAATACTCTCGTATGCGACATCCATATTTATAAGAAGTGGAAGCGATCTAGACGCCGACATATCCTCGATCATTCTGGGAGTTGTTCAACTGGTCATGAGCATCTTCCCGTCACTAATCGTCGACCGCGTGGGTCGTCGACCGCTCCTTTTCCTGTCCTTCGCCGGCTGCGCTTTGTCCTTGGCAGCAGAGGGCGTGTATTTCTACCTTAAAGACGTCGCTGGGAGAGACGTATCCTCATTGGGCTGGCTGCCTCTGACGGCGCTCATCTTCTTCATCGTCGTGTACATGCTGGGACTTGGTCCCGTGCCGTGGGCCATGGTCAGCGAGATGCTTCCTGTTCAAGTCAAGAGCAAAGCCATGTGCATCATAACTTTTGAGTACGCCTTCGTTCAGCTCATGTCCGTCAAGTTGTTCCAGGTAATCAGCTACGAGTGGGGCGATTATGTATCATTCTGGATCTTCAGCTCCATTTGCGTGGTGGGCTGTGTCTTCGTATTTCTCTGTCTTCCAGAAACCAAAGGAAAATCCTTGCAACAGATCATCGAAGAGTTGGGAGGCAATGAAGACAAACCAGAAGTGCGGTAGCACGCGACCTTCTGAATATCGCAATCTTTCATGATAACATTCTAGTCTCGACAAGTGTCATCACACATTTTTAAACGTGACACATCGTCTATAACATTAAGTAACAATGAAACGATCGAGTCAAACATACGCTCTAGAGATTTTTTATGTAGAAATATAACTAATAATTGAAACTGTTAAGATGAGAAACTCAGAATAAAATTTCCAACTTGAAATCTGAAATAAACCGTAAATAGCTTAACAAATGTTTCTATAGTCAAAACATAGCTCACAGAAGTAGCTTCTGTGACTTTAAATTTTAATAAGTACCAAAAAGTTATAAAAATTTATATTTCCAAAAAGATAATTATCTAATAATTATCAAATTTATTTATTTCCTTTGAGACATTATGAAGATACTACGTGTGTTCGCTTTTATAATTTAAAGTTAAATCATTTATTTGACAACAGAATTCGTGATGTAAAGTAAAAAGTGAATTAGTTAAGTGTATTTTTAGAACATATACAAGAGTGAATAAAATTATCAAGTGGACTGATTGAAGAATGTTTACATCACTCTTGACGACAATTAAGGGTGGGAAACAAAAAATAAAAAACTAGGAACATTGTTCTGAAAACCTATTATTTTAATAAAAATTATATATTCCAATTTTATATGATTGATGTTTATATATTTTTCTTGTAAATAAAAATTAAATAAACGACCCGCTACCCCATTTTTTAAAGAAACAAATGGTTTATAAGCCTAATAGAAAAAGTTGTCACACGACTAAGGATAAAAAATTATTTTGCTTAATGGTTATCGTACAAGTTTTATTAATATGAATATCAAAGTCAGACTTTATAATATTAATTACTGCAATAGAAATTTACAAAATAAAAATAATATTAATAAAACTTCTAATTTCATGCTTTTACCTCACATATCTTCCATGCAACAGAAATTAATTTAATTATTAAAAAAAGCATTATGGTTTTTTAAAAAATTTCGATGATAATACGGAGGGTGATCCTGAAACACGCAACTCTCCTAGAAACCTGTAACAGAGAAGTCTAGTAGATACTATTCTCACGCCGTTCTGAATAACGGGAGAGGAGTTTGCTGTTGGGTCGGAGCATTCCCTTCTCCCCGTCTCCACCAGTTTATGAGGCAGCTGACTGACTAATCCAATTGGAGCAGCTGACAGCTCTTACCGTATGCCCAATGTCTGCGACCTCCTAAAAAGAGATAAAGGTGCCTCGGAATATGAGAACCTTGAAACCCGAGGTTGAACGAGGCATGCCCAAAGGTAGTCCCCATATATTGTCACTGTCTTGTTAACGATAGAATTGAGCATTTCGGCTGAAGGTTTCGAGTACGATAGTTTTTTGGTTTCAACCAAGTTTTCTCATTCTTCATATCTCGTTCGTATGAATCCAGCTAACGTATTTAACAATGCAAGTAGCGTTCCGGCTGTCCGTTGAAGGGGAAGTTGCTCCTCAAACGACAATACTTCCCTTCCCCTTCTCCTTTCCCTACTGTCCATCTAGCATGCCATGTAGAATCTCACGAAATGTAAAACTGTAAAAGAATTCTTAAAATTATATGACGAATGTGGGATTAATATCATCCACATTCTTTGACTAGTTTTAAAGATACTTTATAATGTCTCTGTCAAACAGTGTAATACAAATAGAAGAAGAAAACAGTTTTTTCAATATCTGGTACAAGAAAAAAAATTATTTGACGTTTGTTAATATGAGAAACACTTAAAATGATAAAATAATTTTTAATAGTGTGGTTATTAAACGAAAAACGTTTTAAGATTATATTTAAAACGGCAGTATTTGAAAATAAGTGAAAACCGATATGTTCTAACCTAGTTTAGTTAAAATTGGAAAATAAATTTTGTTAGTGCGATTTCATAAATTTAGTTAATCTCTTTAAATATGACTCCTATTTGGACAAATAATTTTTTAAATAAAAATAAATATCGACGTTAGTAAAAACTTTTTTAAAAGTATTTGTGGTTAATTAATAAGGCAACAAATATTTATTTCAATAAATTCACATTTTGAGGAAAACCGAACGTTATCGCCAGAATTTTAATGTTCTCGATGACAAAGTTTCCCGCGTGCAATTAAAACGAAAAGTAGATGTAAAGGATGAGTGAAATGGAACGCGGTGAGTTAAACTGTTCTTCGCATCACCTCTACCTTCATTAATTCCGTAAATCACAGAATTACCTAAATCCGCGTTAATTCTCCAAGTGCTGTTAACGTATTTAATGGCGATTAACCGCGTGGGGCAATAAATTTATGTAACACGATAATTTTGTTATGCAGCAAACGTTTTACGAGTATAAACAGACAAAGCTTAATGCGAGGAAGCAACTGAAAAAAAACACACACACACGTTCACGAGGTCAATATTTAGCAGTTGTGCTGGATAATATTTCAACATCCCCTTATAGATCAACACGCTTCCGACGATGTTATGGTCTTCCAAACACACGCAGCAGATAAACCCCACAAAGGGGCGATTTTATCTGAGAGTTATAAACGTTAAACACGGTGATAACTTCTGCGAACGTACTGAGATAAACGAAACGCATTTTTACGGCCAACAGTTGGCGGCTCTTACTTTGAATTCCGGTATCTGCATTCGTAACGGTTAGTTGAGCGTACTTTTTTGTTTTAATGCACCCCCAAAAAAATTTATTGTGGCTAGAATATTTAACAACTGTTCAACGTATAATTCTCCAAAAAAAAATATTCGTTTTACCATCCAGCAATAAATGCGATTGCCGCTATGTGAAAATATTTCCTTATTTTGAAATTAGTTTTTCTTAATATTGACCATTACCTTACAGTTTGTATATAAGTATAATACAACGGTTTTAACTCCAGTTTCGTTTACATAGTAACCAATATACTAATACTCCTGGGATAAACGAAATCCTCATTTCGATTCCTTACTATGCTATTAAAGGGTGCAGTGGTGCAGTGGAATACTCTCGGGGAACCGTTTCTAAAGGAAACAGCAAAACTTCCTTCTTCCTCATCGTTATACTTCTTATCTACTAATTTCGATCCGTCATTTAGCAAGCTCACCACAAATACTATATTTTTCGATCGTCAATCTTCTCTTTCCATTTAAGAAAATAAATAGTCCACAAATATAATTGTAATTATGTAAACTAAATAGTAATTAAATTTTTTTCTGGCAAATTTGGCTCTATTTCAATTATTATTCTTAATGTCAGGCAATTTATTTTTAAAATACTAATACCATTAATAAGGAAAATACCATACCAATCATGTTAAGGTCTTTTGTTTAAGTTCCATACGATTGGTTGGTATACAGAAATTTCTTGAATAATATAAAACAATATTGGTAATACAAAAAATAAAATAGTTAGTAGTTAATATTATTCTAATATTTATTAATTTGCCAAGCAATAGTCTCTGTGTGCATTAATCTTTCATATTTTAAATTTATCTTTATGGCTATGTTGAAATTTATAGTATATGCGTTAATCAAAATTATACGCAAGCGAAATTATAAAATTAGTATTTTTACGAAAGACGTTGTTCTGGTTGCAATCATATATAATTTGTAATGCAATTCGAGAATGTACGATTAATTTTATCTTACAATTTATCGATAACAAAGATTTTTCTTTGGAATGGGTGGGTGTTGGTGGGTGGGGCGAGGGTAACAGGCTACATGAGAGCGATCCTGAAACAGGCAACTCCCCTTTAATAGCATAGGAAGGGAATTGAAAAAGGTAGAGCAAGGTAGCCAAGGCTTGACTAGGGGCCCATGGCTATAGTTTAATGATTCCTCCCGATGATGCGGGAAAACACTAGAACACCTGCATCAGGTAGGTCGGGCTATGGTTACTTGTGTCACGTACTTCAGAATGACGGGAGAGGAGTTTTCTTTGGGGTTGCAGCATTCCCCTCTCCGTACGTCCACCAGTTTTAAGAGACAGTTGGCCTATTGATCCCATGGAATCAGCGGAAAACTCTTGCAGTATACCCAAGGTCGATGACCCCAGTACATACACCTCCTAAAATTGATGAAGGTTCATCATCATGTGACAACCAAAAAAAAACCAGAGATGGTACGAGGCATCCCCAAAGGTGAGCCTCTGAGGAAACAGCTGCGAGAGAAAGCTCCAAAAGGTATCCTCTATTGTTCCACCATGCATTAATAATTATGTTACAAAACTTTATTACGATCCATATCTTTTATAAAATATTAACGACTTAAGTTGAGCTGAAATTGGAATGATACCGTAAAAGTTATGCTTCCTTTAAAATCTGCATACGTCTGTTGGTCATAGTTTTATTTTAAATAATATAGAATATTACCTACCGACCAGACCGCAGATGTTAACTCACTTCCTAGAAACGAAATGCAAATAAACCTACTTTCCCCTGGAACGAGATAATGATTTGCAAATATCACTTTTGTAAACATGCAGTTGTAGTTTAACTTGAGACTATTAAATATATGCCCAACTATACTTTCGACATCCCGTTGTTTGCAAGATGTTTCCAAACTGAATCACCAGATAACATACAAATATTTAATTGTGACGAGACACACAGTAACGTTTTTGCGTTACTTTGAAACTCGACTTGTATATAGGACGCATAAAATGTTACGCTTTGCTTCAAGAAACATTAATAATCAAACATGGTGTCGTCCATCACTGAAATAATTTTGTTTGTATCAATCGTCCAAGTCCTATGAAGGCTTCCAATTACGATTAATCATCCTATTAAAGACAATATTTTAATTTTCAATTCAATTGTAGACAGTGAATAAGTATTCTTGAACCTCAATTTTGAGAATTCCCTGCAACGCGGCTAAATTATAATTTCGCAGTCGTTATAATTTTCTGAAATAAATAAACTTCACAAAGAACGGGATCCTTAAATTATAGTCCAGGCTACCTTTCTCTACCTTCCGCATCCCCCCTTTTCAATTCCCTTCCTATGCTATTAAAGGGGAGTTGCCTGTTTCAGGATCACCTTCATGTAGCCTGTTAACCCCTAAAAAAGGGTAGATAGCGCTGTTTTAAATCTCAGGGGGAGGGGATATTAGAAGGTTTTTAAAACGAACTGAAGTTTCAACAAGCCATTAGTGTATAATAAAATAAAATATAGCTGAAGAAGTTTCCCGTAAGATCCCGTAAAAACAAATTGAAAATGCCAAACGCATCTTTAAAAATTTCTAATTTTCTTGACGTATAAATAAGAAAATGACTGATTTTCGTAAATACGTGTTTTTATTACAAATTCGTTGAATAAATACAGAAGTTACGTTAACAAATAAATACATAAAAGGTTTAAAACCCAAACATTAATATTTTGTTATTGGAAAAATTATCACAAAAAATTTCAATCGTACCTTTTAAAATTGTAAAAATTTACTATCAGCTAGTTACTACGTATTATACACTAAATCAATGGATTACAGTTTATAATGAAGCAAGTAATACGAAACACAATTTATTGGTACACCAGAGGAGAAGTGTCAAAAAAATTCTTTGAATATTATAAGATTGATTCACACGTGAAAGAAAAACGCGAATTTTACAATGAAAAGTTTGATAATGGTATATACTAACGTTATAGCTCAGATAAGGTTGTAAATAACCGTTGAATATTAAAAGTGGATATTTATAAGTGAACCTCTTCTTAAAAAAATATTACACGAGCATTAACAATATTATTAATTAAAACCTAAATTTTCGTAATCACTAAGATTTTATTCAAGTTTCCTAACTATCGTGAGTATCCTAATAACATTAAACATTTTGTTTCAAAACGATACTAAGTGTTTATTCTCAAGAATCAGAACTGCTCGTGATGTCACGGTTCATCTTCCCTGAGCCGAGCCTGAAGCACCCTCAGCAGGTCCACCTGATCTTGCAATCGTCTCCACACCTTTCTGTAGAGACGTCGATGGAGCAGACACATCCGTTCGTGCTCTTCTTGCATTTCCTCCTGTTGCAGCAAGTGCGCTTCCTGTCGGATCAAGAGCCAGTAAAGTTTCTCCAGCATGGCTTGGAGTGTGATGTTCGCAGCTTCCGGCGGTCTTCTTGTTCCCGAGGGATTCACAGGTGGTATGGAGTATTCTGGCACAGCTGATGCTACAGGTACCTCCGAAGCAAATGTTGTAGGTGTGTATGAAATTAACTGAGGCAGCATACGGGCCCAATAATCCCTCTCGTTTGTCGACTCTGGTTCCGAAATGAAAGTCTCCGTCATAGCTTCTGGTTCCGTCTTGAATTCGTTTAACTCGATCAGCAGTGACTCAGGCGCTGTTGTCGTCGTCTTCTTCTTCTTTGTATTCTCGACAGTGACTGCTTCTGATGTAGGTAGATGTGTCCGAGCGTCATATGGTGTCGACCTTGCAATTGCCGCTGTTGTACTTGGCGTCGATTGCCACAGAGTGAACGATACTATAGGCGTCAGGCTACCAGAGGACGTTACGTTGCACTCGTTAGACAAGGATGAAAATTCCGATGTGCTTCTTGAACGATCAAACACGGGCTGTGCAACCGGAGTCACGTTACAGGAACAAGTATGTGTCACAGTGGCCATCAATGAAGAAGTCTGTACGCCATATTGTTTTTCTGTTGGCGTTGAAGTCCTAACTTTTAAGGGTCGTTCCGATGCTTGTGAGCTTCTTGTCTTGGATATTAATTTTTTCTCCGATATCATCTTAAATAGTAGAGACTTTCCCTGCTGTGGAGCTTCAAGTCTTGGTTTTTTCATGGCTCCGCTACACTTACTTGAAGACATGGATGTTGGTGAAGTATTTTGTGGTTGTGATATTGCGGACGGCACGAATTCAAATGTCGTCGGAGTATTCTTTTGCGATATAAATTCAGGTGACGATTTGCTTCGTTTATGACGTTTTGAAGGTGCTACTGTAGTCAACGGAACCGACGGCAACTCGATAGGCAAACGGAGGTGAGAATTCGTTGTTAAAATCGTTTCCGTTGTGATTAAGAGTGTCGACGTTGAAGCCACATTAGATACTGGTAATTGTATCGATGTTATTATCGATGCTGGAAGCGGAGTGTCCCTGCGAGTGTACATCGTTCCCAAAGAGTGCGTAACTGGAGGTGGAATATTCTGCAGGACCGGCGATTCTTGGCCTCCGGAAAGATCGAAAACAACAGGAACTGTATCCGATTTTGTAGAAGATTTTGAAGAAAGATCAAGAATATCCGTGGAGTCTATCAATTCAGCAGTCAGATACGGCGGTGGAGTCCAATAAGTCGCTGCGGAACCTGTAGAAGGCATCGAAACCAACACTTTGTTTCCGGTCGTGGAAGACTTGATAACTTCCGGTACAACAGCAATCTCTTCAGAGCTGTGACTTTCAACCTCCGATTCAGTTTCCTTCGCCGTTGATCTAGAAGTTAGTGAAGGTTGCAGCTCTTCAAACGCAACACAATCTTCGTGTGAAGGAGTAACTTGAGCTTCAATAGACGAATTATATGACTCGCTTAGTGTCGAACGGCGTACTAGTTCTTCAACCACTGGACTTGAACTCGGCTGCGTTGTTATTGACACTTGCGATGTTGACTGTAGGGGAGCACACGGACTCGGTGACGTAGACGACAGATAACACAAGTAACAGGGCTGTTGTTTGACTCCTGGTGAATCATACCGCGTTGTAGCTTCAGGGCTTGGTGATGAAGTACACTGAGGCATAGCTTTTGAAATGTTTTGCTGAAAATCCATTGATTCTAACACACGTAATGCTTCTTGAGACATGACAGGTGAGAAAGACCTAGAAGCTGACGCCTGCATCACCGATACTTCTGACAAAAAAGGAGACTTAATTCTCGGTGCCGATGGCTGTAATAATATTCCTGCTTCTATGTGAGAAAGAGTCGAATCCGCAATTGTTGTAGTAGCCGTGTGCTCGAAATTTAGCGATGGAGACGAAACTTCGCAAATTTCCACTGATTGTGGATTGCAACTTGTCGTCTTCTTTTTTTTGTTGGTAGAAAGGCTATCTTCTGGGGAAGATGGAGTGGAAAGTTTGTTTGATATTTCCATATCTGAAGGAGGTGGGGTTTTTGCCACAGGAGATCCACTTTTCGTACACATCAGTGGGTAAGGAGACCAAAAATCAATCATGGATGCTCCGATAACAAATTCGTTTATTTTGGTGTGCGATGGCGAGATGAATTCTGAATTTGATGGAGTTTTAATTGGAGTAGATGCAGATGGTGTTGACAGAGTTCTTATTGTGAATTCATTTCCAATCGACGCATTTATATTTCTAGTTGTTTCGATATTTTCTTGGACACCAGGTACGTGAATTTTCGAAGTAGGAATTACACGTGACATATGGGGTGATAAATAAGGTTGCAGATGTCCAAATGATGTAGACACAGCTTCTTCTAGATGAGGTACTTCTTTCGATAAGTTTACAGGTGCCGACTGTGACCGTAGGGAATTAGTCAAATCGAAATTAGGTGCCTCTAGAGCCGTGGGATTTGAAATAATTTTCAGTGATGTAGGAGAAACCGGTATATCTATTAATAACGTCGTATTGCCAGTCTGTTTACTCCCGCATGGCTGTGCTGGAATACGATGTTGTGATGACTTAAACTCTTCCGATTGAGTTGTTGCTATGGAGTATGTAGCCTTATTTATTTCCATTAAATTAGAAGTACTTTGTGAATGACGAGTTTTTATAGCTTTTGGTGATACACTTGAGGAATGAGAGACGTGTGGCAATACAGATCGTGATTTTATATTAAATAAATCGAGGCTGTTACCGGCGGTGTCAAAGCCGTATTTGATTAACATATCAGGGTCCAGGTATATAGGTATCGAGATACTTTTACGTGTTTCGGAGAGACGAGAAATAGACCTTTTATTTTTATTAGTGGCACAGCCGGACTTTCTCACCACTTTACAGTTTAATGGTGGTATCGAGCAACTTTTATGTGGTTTGGCGTGATAAGAAAGATCACTTGAAGTTCCTTGATTTACAACTTTGTTGGCCGGTGGATCCATAATGATGTCTAATTTTGGATTTAAAACATCTTCCGTTCCTGCACATGCTGTAGATTTTTCTAATTCACATAGATAGTCTTTGCCAGTCAAGAGGTGAAAACGAGGTTTGTAGATCTTCCTCCGAGAAGAACTAGCGGATCTCTTCGGATGTTCCGACGGAGTGGACTCTAAATTTAAGACAACCGAATTCGGGGATGGTGGCTGCTGATCACTCATTGTCACAGAATACACAATCTGTAAAATTATCAGTAAGATCCTTCAACTACGTTTCCACGTCAACGTCAGTGTAGTCGCTACATAATTATTTCACTGGTAACAAGACTAACATTTTCTGATCCTAAATGGAAAATCAGTATAATAATTTTTATCACCCAAAATACCTCTAATAAAATGTGACACTTTGATATTGATAACGTCAACCAACTGAAACACGTTCTAATACAGTAATTGGTGCTTCACTTTCATTGCTGCACATGCACTACGCAAATAAACACGAATCCTCGGACCGTTCAACAAATCCACAGCGTGAACACTGAATGTTTACTTTACTTAGAGAGAGGAATCAGTCGTCAAAACTCGAATTGGCTCGCTCTGATGTCTCGAATATTGCATTTACGATCAATTGTTTTAAAAATATAAAAAAATTATTCATTATTATTACGTTATGAACTGATTTAAACGATGAATACTTTTAAATTAAAAAAGACGACAGACTTCCTGATAATAAAACTAATTGTTTGCAGAAATTAAAACTAGTTCACAATGCCTATGATTCCAAGTCACTTCAGGAAGGTGCCATTTTTTTTCTAAATTAACATTCAACTTTATTTCAGGCGCCAATGCTCCTTCGATGGACACTAATTTATTTTCTTTCATTTCTCGCTTCCCCTATTTGTGCTTTTGATGATTACTTTTATCCAGTTGAAACATATATGATATACATGTTTGAATTTATATAAACTTTTTGATACAACAATCGAGAATAATTCTTCTTTTAAATTCTTACATGTGACTGTTCCGACTGTATAATGCCTCACAGAATTAATTTCTATTGCTTTACGGATTGGCATTCTACACGACTTATCGCAAACAAGATTGGCAACTACTGTTTCGACAATAGGCATAATAAAACTAATAGATTAGGTAATTGGAGCAGTTTTCATTTCCCCTCAATTTTCTTCTAAATAAATTTCATGCCAAAACTCAAAAATATTTTTTAAAAACGCTTTGCGGACTTCTGAGAATGTCACCTGGTTTGTGCGGTGCTATAATCACTTGACGAAAGCAAGAAGCATGGCAGAAACGTTGTGTGATATTTATTTTATAAGTATTACATGACTAAATCCTTATCTAATTCGTTTATAATTAGCATAACTCTAAAACATTAGTTTTCATTACGGAGCGATATTTGAGAAACGATTTTTGTAACTCTTCTTTCTGTATTGAGAATTATCTTAACAAGACTCTGTGCTTTGTCGGTTGTGGTGCAAATATTTTATGTTTTGAAGAAGGATTATTTCTCTTCCAAAAATCTGATTCGTTTCCTGCCCGGCATGGCCACACCAACCCTCAATATACTCACTGCCTCTCTTTCCTATTTAAACATTTTTTAATAAAGCTATTTTATTTTCATTATTTTTAAATATCTGTTTCAAAATTGTATGATCCATTTAAAAAAGTATTTTTACAATACTAAAAGTATAAAAAGCATTTAGCAGTGACTTACATCAAATTTATTTAAATGTCATTATATTAAAATTTGCCAATATTTTAAGAGACATATCAATGCTAAAATTACATGTTGCAATATGAAGTATTATCTGATTATAATATAATCTAAACGAAGTTAACACACTTACTTAAAGAGAGTGCCACTAATATATTATTGCTAGAAAACCCTTTATATTAAATTACAAATTATTAATGTGTCAAAATCATGTGTTTTAGCAATTTGAATGTAGTAACATTAAAATAAATTTTATGTAGTTTGTAAAATTAAAGGGTTTACTTCTTCAAAACTACCTCCTAATAAATACATTTTTATTGTGCACCATTTGAAAAAAATATTTCTAATATAATGTTCCATAAAAAATTATTGTAGGTGACTGCGAAAGATTTTTTTTTGTGTCAATCAAATAAATAATTGGTTACAACTTCACCTCACTCAAATGACAAGTTTCAGTACTTCAAAAGAACAATCCAAAAACAATACTTTAGCTTGTATAATTTATCATCTTATACTGAATAAAACTACCAGCTGACTTTGATACAAAATAACTTTATTTTTCCCTGCTGCCAGACATTATTTACAAACACACACAAAGAATTAACGACCCATATAACACACTTATACACAATTTTTTTTAAGTTTTTAACATAAAGTAGACATTTTGACCATTTCTTCTGGTCCTTGTCAATAAAGTAAATATATTTCTCAGGTTTATAAATAAATAATATTCAACTGTATAAATCGTGTCTATGAAAGCATAAATTTAGTTTCTATATATTAGGTTTTGAAAGAAACATAGGTCATTGTAGAGTAAAATTATCGTGTTTTCAGTTTAATAAGAACACCACTAGCTGGCCTTAATATTAATTCACCAACTAATTTGATTTGATTTTCTTTCTGAACTGATTCAATTGTGTACTTTCGAAGAATGCGTGAAATAACAGTCTTCTCTTCCAAAAGTGCAAACTTCTGACCTGAAATGACGTCAAACATTAATTTTTACAATTAAAATGGAATAAAAATTAATATCATGATAACAATATATGACTAAAAAAGATGTGATTCAAACTATTTTTAATCCCTCAGTTATTTCTTACTTTTGGTAATAAATAATGTTAATGCTTAGTATTTGGAATTTGAAGAAAGTGTTTCATTACCAATAATACAACAGTTTACCAATACTAAAAAAAACTATCCCCTTCTAAATAAGTAAAAATCAGATTTATATAGATGTCAATATTGTTATCAATATGTAATAAAACTATAATTTTAATTATATTTTTATTTTATCACAAACACATCTCAGAAATAAAGTTTGTTTCCATATAATTTTTAAGTTAATAGGACTATTCAACAGTTTTTATTATTTTCAAATATTAATACTAGATCTGCAAAAAAAATCATACCTATGCAATTCCTTTGGCCTCCACTAAAAGGTACATATGCATATGGATGTCTTCCTTGAATGTTTTCTGGTAAAAAGTTATCAGGATTGAATACTTCTGGATTTTTCCATTGAGTTTTATCTCTATTCACATGATATATGTGTAGTGAAAGAACACATCCTGAAGGTATTTTGTAACCATCTGAAATTTAATAATAATATAACTTAAGTTTTTGATATCAATAGGAAATGTAAGTTTGTACATATTAGTTTACATTAGCATACCAATTTCAACATCCTTTAATAATTTGCGGTTTATGAATGGTACACTAGGATACAACCTCAGGCTTTCCTTAATGGTGCGCTCCAGGCATTTCATTTCTTGTAAGTCAGACATTGTTGCAGGTCTGTCACTTCCTTGAAATATTTCATTGAGCTCATCTACAATTTGTCCCTAAGAATAATTTCAAACAAAAAAATCTATCATTTTGGTAATTCTGACATCGAAAATTAAATCTCACTTAACATTAATTGTTACATCACACACAACCTTATTACATAAACTATTAATGAAGACTGAGTCTTCTTTTTTCCTTTATTTTAAATGAAAAGGTTAAAATTTCTTTACAGGCATATACTATGTTTAATATACTTAAAGATAACAATGGTATACACCAAATACAAATAACTTCTGTCTCCTCATGAAGAATGATAAAACATTATAAGATTTTAATTATGCATTCTGTATAATACCTTGACTGGTACTGTATAAATACTTTTCTTTCTTATCAGTCTATATCAACCAATTAGGATACTGACATAAACATAATTTAGTTTATAAATATAAATATTGTAGAATATACTTTACCTGAATATTTGGATAGTTTCCTAACAAAAATAATGTCCAACAAATCCCTGCACTTGTTGTGTCATGTCCCTTGAAAATAAAAATAAAATTAATAAAAGCAATTTCTCTAGCCTTTTCACATATCATTTAAAACATTACCTCAAACATGAATGTGTCTACTTCTTCACGCAAATCAGATTCTGTTAGTTTTTCTCCATTATCTGTTACTTCTAACAACAAATCAAGGAAGGCCAACTTTCTTTTCTTTCCTTCAAAAGTGAGATAGGAATATTTTTAATGATAAAGTAAATTAAAATTTTAAATACTTTATTGGATATTATTTAAATTCCATTTTAAAGCAAATTATTATCTCTTTCCTACCAAGATATTGTTCAGAATCATCATATTCCTCATTCTTCATATTCAATCTCAAAATTTTCCTTTCCCGAATGACCTGGAACAAATTTTTGTCCATTTGTACAGTGCAATTAATAATTTACAACATTTGAGAAACTGTGAATATACAATAGGACATTATATGCAATAAAATTCTTTGGATAATTTATTGTTACAGACAGTGACCTATTATTTCAAAGCATATGAAGGTTTTCAAAAAGAAAATTTGTTCCAATAACCTGTTTTGTAAAACCATGTAGAATCGATAAACATTCATAAAACCTTTTTCCATTCTTTGTTCTTTTGTATATTGCATCCCAAGCCAGCCAAGGGCGTATGAAACGTTGTTGGAAAAGATAACTGATTCTGTAATTTAAAAAAATATATATTGAGACAGAAAGCTGGTTTAAAAATATTTAAAAAATTATGTATATGGTAAAATATTAATTGAAACTGGTAATTATGGGAAGAAAGACAATCATATTAATTAGGTAGTACTTGTATAGTTAATTTTTATAGTTAATAATAATAGATAAGGAAAATATATCAAAGTAAAAATAATAATAAATTGGGTAGGAAAGGGAGACTTAAATTAAATTTCATATTTTTACCTCCCTACCAGTTGATGCCTGTTTACTGTCTCTCTTTTCTTTCCCATTCTCTTGCCTCAAAAATTTGGTGCCTGCCAGATTAATACTTCAGCTAAACCACCCCCTTTCTTTCTCTCTTTCCTATCCCTATCAATTGTGTTATATGTATTTACTACACTGAGTTAACTAATTTAATATATTTTATATAGTAATCATTTTTTCATAATTCCAGTAGATTAGTAAATTTTGGTAGTTGTAAAAATTTTGAATTAAACTTATCCTATATGTGTCTTCAGTACTGATTTAAATTTATAACTTGCAAAACTTACTCATAAACAGCAGATATATATTGAGAATCATTTTGTTCTTGTGCATAGACCGAAGTTCCCATTGCCGTTTCTGAAAGAAAACAGTATATTTCATTAAAAAAATTATTTTACTCCTTCATTATCAAATAAAGTATCTAACAGAAAATTTTAAGATATGGAAAAATGCTGTGTAGTCAGATAAATAAAACCCTAATGTTAAGAATTTTTTGTGCTACTTCTGAACATTTTACTGCTGTTATTTGTAGTTATAAAATTTCATATCATAAACATCACTCAAAATTATTTAAAATGTGGAAACCTTCATGAGTCCAGATACTCTATCTTGGTGAAAAATATGATTTTTGGATACTTACAGTGATAAATGAAATACAATTTAGTAGTTTATTGATAGTGAAATAATGAATCTGTAACTCAAAATCATTTGAGGTAAAAAGATACTTTGAACTTTGAGCTTCACATTAAACAATAAGTATCTGTCTTATGGTAATCCTATAAACAATTTGCTGGTGTTTATCAAAATATTTACTGGTGATGAAATTAAAACATGATAAATATGTTAAAAAATTAGATTGTATAAATATTTAAATTGATAATGTTTTAATTTGTATTGTTTGACAGATTAATAAAAATACACAGAGTGTAATATGAGTGTTTGAAAATAAATTTCAGTCATAATAATTTAAAGCAAACAGGGCTAGCAAAACATTGTGCAGTATTTATTAATACTTTTGTCCATATTTTGGGTACTAATATTAGTAATTTGTATTGTTAAAATACAGACTTTAAATGCTTTAAGTTTTGAATTTAAAATAGCAATCCATTGTTTTCAATTCTCTCTTTTTTACTTACCACAAATTATATCCAAAGTGCAACGACTTATGTAAGGATATATGTCAAATGTTTCACTGTCTGCTTTATGGTCAAGTTTTTCAAGTAAAATTTTACTATTAGCCTCAAACACATCAAGAAAAGTTTCTAAAATTTTGAAATGGAATGTTGGTGTAATTATTTTCCTTCGAGAATGCCACTTTGCTCCTGAAAAAATAAATATTTATATTTATTTACTGAAGTCAATTTTAAATCATCAATGTTGTTTGCAAAGATTGTAAGTATTCAAATTATAATCTATTTACACAGAAATAATTTTTTTGTTTCAACTAATTAACACGTTTAAGTACTATGTATTATAAACTCTAGTTTATTTTTAATATACATCTAGGTCATAATTCTTGATGAATTTCCATCATATAATTGTTTCTATTTTTTTCCCATCGTATGTATAGTAATCTCTCATTTTTATTTAATTCATGATACCATACTACACACATTAAAGTATTTACACGGCTAAACAGTAGTTGCTTTGGTTCCCATGAACAAAGATTATTGATGAAATTAGTTACATATTTTGGGTTTGATTTTACTTTATTAATTATATCATTCAAGTCATACCATTGCTAGTTAATAATCCCTGTCCAAGCCATACTTCAGCCATTTTATAGAACCTTGACTTTTCTGTGAGTGTTGTGCTACCCATAATAATCTGGAATAGGTAATAATAAAACTTATTGCTCAATAAAAATAGTATAATAGTAATGTAACATTCAATCCAAAATTACTTTACCTCCATGTGTTCTGGTTTACTGATGTGAATTTCAGGATAAGAACCACTCCATGTTCTGAAAATAGGTCCATACTTCATTGTTCTCTCATGGAAATATCGAAATAAATCTAAATAAAAATAGAAAGCTTTATGTGTATGATAATCTTCAATAATATAATCATCTAAAATATTTCCATTTGTAAAACTAAAACCATATCATTTTTTATTTTCAAAATATAAGTATGTAGGAAACACTCTAACCATAAATTATAATTTGAAAACACAATTTGTGTTAACTTGACTAGTACCACAATAAAAAAATTACCAGAGAATATAGATGAAATAGTTGAATATAGAGTTCAATCACCTGACGACAACAGCAGAGAGAGTCATTGACAAGTTGTACATTCATGACAATTTATATTTTTCCAGATTTATTCTAATATATTATTTATTCCATAGTAAAATAAATCTTGTAATTCAATATTTATAGATGATAAAAATAGTGAAACGAAGGTAGAAAATTATTTTACCTATTCTCATACTATTTTCATTCTAAAATTCATTCCTAATAAATATTTCATTAATTTTATTTATTTCAATCATGTTTCAATGCATCAGTGTAAAATAAAATAGAGAAAATTGGATGAAAATAAAATACCAAATAAAAATTAAGAGATAAAATCATTTAACCCTATTTTTCAAGTAGAAAAAAAAGAACTAAAAGAATCTTTCGTTGTTAATTTTTGTGTTTTATGCAGTCATCTTATTGGCCTTGGATACATTGCTCTACATTTTCACAATTGAACATTAAATGCTACATTTGCTTGTTGGAAAATTGTCACTTTTGTAACTTTTTATACCTGACTTATTGATATACTATAGGGGTTTTTCAATAAGAGCAGGTGGTTGATGAAATGGAATGACATTAAAAGGCAGAATTAATTATTTTCACAACAAGAAGTTGATTTTCTAAATTAATTAATGTTTTAACAAATACTGGTTTACTACAAATACAAATTTTACACCATCTAATACAAGAGAAAAAATAGAAAATAATTTATTTTTGGCATTCTTCATTCTCTGGGTTTAAGTACCTTGCATGATAACCATATTTGAACTAGAGGCTTATTATTATCAATAAACAATATACATTTCGAAAGTGTATTTAAGGAATAAGCACAAGAAATATTAATATATACTTTGTCTATCCACTTGAAGAACATCGAGGACAGTTCCAATCAATGGATAGTCAGGAGGTCCTGGTATCTTGTTAATCAATCGACGAAATGTTGTTTGACTGATGATATGATGATATAAATATATGGCTGCTGGTAACAACAGGATAATCCATATTAACAGTGCTGTGAACATGTTTCTACTGTCTGAATTGAATGAATAACAGTACAGGAGTCACTGAAAATAAAGAAGTTGAGAAGGCATGAAATGATGTTAAATATTTAAATGGAATAAAACATTCAGAATCTTAGTTTCCACATTATCATCCTAATGCTCAGAACATATTTCTTGTTAATAAATCTTATGCATCGAGAGATTTTACATGAACAAATGTGTAGATCATTGCAAAAACAATTGTTATTTAAAGTAAAAAAAATTCATATATTATATATTATATGGATATTATATGTTTTAATAAGACTACATAATAATAAATGGATTAAAACGATTTCGCTAATAAATACCGTGTATTACATCTAGCAATCACTTCAATACAACTTTATTTTCATGAAGTAAATTGATCACATTATTTCAATTATTCTTTGTTATTGAACTAGAATATAAAATGTTTACCTTAATGATATGAATTATCCTATTTGTTTAATAGACTTCATAAAATATATTTCTTTGTCTGTTGTCTTTATTTGTTTGTAAATAAACATTATTGTGTTTATTTACGGTGTTATGAACATTCACTTTGCAAAGCCTTGTGAACCGACGGTAAAAATTTGTTCTCTGAACATCTTGGATGAGGGCCATGAAGCATTCCATAATGATCAGATATTTATTGGTATTCTGTCCCTCTAACTATGCACTTACTTGGGATGCATATAAATTATCAACTGACCTTGAGACTGTGCAGTTGTCTGCACACCAAGACATTCAACGGGTCTGAACTAAATTTAGTTAACTATTTGAAAAAGGTTTATCAAAAAAAATGGTGCGGGAAATCAGGAGCGTTCTGATACTCGGTCTCTTACTGAATGGTTCGCACGTAAGGAAACGCTTGAATTTATCTATCATTATCGCCTTAAAAATTGCATCCTTTCAAGTACGCTTCTGTCAACTTGTTTTCTTGCAATTCCATGTATTTAAAAAAAAACTGCTCATCAGAATCGACAATGAAGTTCGAACGCAATTTATGAAAGACTTACAAATAGTTTCTGTAGTATCAGCACGCCTCTTGGGCCGCCACTGGAAGACGACGAGACGGTATCTCAAAACATCCACCCCCACCACTTACTTCAGAGTGACCTAGCGGTCTCCTACGTAAACAACAACAGTGGCTTGTCTGCACCAAACTAGTTTCTTATTCCACCTACTCATGTACGCCTACTTACCACATTACATTATTACAACGCACCTTGAGGAAGCCCACCCATTGTGTCTCGGAGGATTTCCTGGTATTTGCTTGCCAGTGACTAATTGAATTAGCAAGTAGAAATCAAATGATAATAATGTGACAGCAAATAATGGGATACTCCAACCCTTCTGTTTATTGCCCTAATGTTTCAGCTATTTTCCATGAAAATTTAGACAACGTTCAGCGGATAGAAAATAAGTGGATAAGAGCGAAAGCCTGTTGTGGAAGTCCAATCAAAAAATGAAAATTTTCAGACACGGCATGGAAACAAAACTGGGTAATTTGAAACAAAAAATAATAATTTAAGTACTACACTGCATGGTGTAGAGTATACAGAATTCAGTTGTTTATTAGTTCCTGTCGAGGGCAGCAGTGAAGAGAAATGCAAGTCACTATAGGCACAGTTCAAAGCTTATCGTACCTCTGAGCAAGGTCCGTACGACACTAATAATTATGCTGTATGGAATATGAATGGCACATCTCATTGTATAAATCTTTTTTGAAGACTGAAATCATTCTCCCTCAATTTGTAAAGATGATGTTCAAATGACGACGTCAATAATGCAAGTAAAAATGATAGAAACATTTCCAGCCGTTACCAATTAATTAAACAGAGCATCTTACATGTTTTTTAAAACAAAATCAGCTATCATTCTAGGATTCTACAGATGTGAATAACTTACCGTTACAATTATTTTTTTCTCAAATCAAAGACAAGCTAAAAGAGGTCAGCTTTACTAAAAATTATAACGACGAGGTGGGATAAATAACACATTTGAGCTGACAACTATTAAAATAACTAGGACAGAGACGTCAATACATAAACAATCCGACTATTAAGTATAGATAAATAAACAATACAGCACTTTATTTCAACAAACAATTTTATATTTATTTAATGCTCACAGGAACTCTTCAAGTATTGTTTTAAAAATAGTTAGTCATAAAAGCATTAGCCCTCTGTTTAGCGCGCCGTTTCTAAACAACATTATAAACCAATTATTATCGATTTATCTTAAGATATTTTACATATATATGTTTGTACACATGTGTACACAATTCACAAATCCAATGAAGTATTTTATTACTTAAAACTGTAAAATGAAATTATACTATTTGCAAAATTGGAAGTTTTAAATTAATAGAAGTTTGGTGTTTTATATCTCCAAAAAATATTAAACTCTGTTCTAGAAATCAAACATCAGTTCAAGGCCTGAAAGATCAACCTCTCAAGCCTGGTCAAGAGATAAATATTCAAAATTTCAGTTAAATTTTTTTATTATTAAATTTTTACTTAGTTACTGGTCCATTGAAAAATGATACTTGAAAATGCATCCATTTTATATACTTAATCATGAGGAAATAGGTAATTATTATTTTAATAAAATAAGTAAATTATTTTGTCTTCTGTTACCTTTTATGAAGAATCGTCAAAATGTGAATGAAAATATATAAATTTTAAATGGTTGTCTCTAATCGAACAGAAACATAATCGAGTTAAACATCAATAATTGACGCAATCAATGTTTTCTATTATTTCTAAGAAGTAAAGTAACAGATAGGATAAGAATAAGTCATTTATATACGATACAAAAATAATATCACATTGACTTTTAGTTCTGAGAGTGAAGTTGGAACTTTGAACCTGCAATTACAGCGCAGCATACGTTAACATTGTATTATTTCCTTTCACGAACTAATAAAATGTAAAGCATTTAAATATATTTCTGATAAATAATTAATGTAATGTTTTTAGTTACTTTAAATATTGTTGGTATATGTCGTATGTTACTGACCTGATGATGTACAAAAGACATAGTGCTTTATCAGTGACTATTGCGAGATGTAACGTGTGAAGTACACGAAAGGTCTCCCTCTGTGTCACTTTTGTACTCCTTATCTGTTTGTGCTCAGCACAGCTCATTTTTTCCTGTGCTTATTTGTGGTTGATGATGTCACTATTACGTAAGGACCTAGTTCTTTGCACTCATAGGGACAAAGAGCCTCTTCGGCACTAGTAAATGTAACTTTAAATACGGAAATGTTACCTATTTTGCTTTTATAACGGCTCTAAGTCCTGAAAGTATTAACAAGAAATGTTATAAATAGATTCTGTCAAGTGTTGAAATTATTATATTCCTCGTTAACAATATCGTTTGTCAATTTTTTTAACTAACGTTTAAAATTCACAATATATAATGGTCAAGAAGTCGGCTATGAGTTTATTATTTACCAAGAAAAGTTACTTGCATGGCATTTTAACAAATAAATTACTCCTGAACCTGATGAGATCCACGGATTGTGGATGAAACGTATTTTTATTCAGTTTTATCCAAACATATAAGGGACGTCGGGTCGGAACGGGATAGCGGGGTTGAACGGAATACCCTATATTTTTTACTAGATAGTTCTGGAGGTTATAAAATAAGGATGTAACATTGTAACTTGTGACGCGTATAAATTTCGTTGTATATTTTATTATATTGATCCAAATTTATTTACAATATTAAGCATTCTGTACGAAATTTGCATAGAAAACAGTTCCTGAGATGTTCGCAAGGCACCCTTCCGGGGTAAACAGGAAAACAAACACAGTCATAAACTTGAGAAGGCTGACAGGCGCCACAGGAGTCGCCAAGATCAGCAAGGTGGCTGACCGAAAAGATTTTGAATTTTTAAGAGGAAGGGTAGAGACGCCAAACCCGTTGGAGGACCTGGGGAAGATAGAAAAAGCGGCGAGACCAATCTGGTTTTTAGGAGAGGGGAGTTCGAGATGTAGAGAACCTCGCAAAGATGATTCGAAAAAAATAGTTGAAGGTAATGGTCAGAGATGAGATAGAGAAACGGCTTCAATGAGTCAGAGAGGAGAGACCATGAAACAATAGTGGAGGCACGTTTCCTGAACCACATCAGAGGTTTGTCGGCTTCACATGCCGATCCAGGAAGCTGCCTATTGGTTGTATCCAGAATTTCTGATCAACGAGAATATTAGGGGAGGATGAATGCAAAGTAAGATACAAAAGGCAATTATTTGATGATCTGTCACTCTGCTATGCGTCATACAGCCCTGAGTAAAGTAAATTAAATTTACTAAAGCCTCGTGCTACGTTATTTCTTTGGTTCAGCTGGGCAAACAAAATTCATTAAAATTAATTCATTTTTAAATATTGAAATTTGTCGATTCTTTTACATTTGTTAATAATAAAACTGTTTAAAATGTTAAAAAGTTTAGATTTATTGGCGCCCACACATTTAAATGTATACTCTAAATTATTTAAGAATTAAAGAATTATAAATTAAAAAATAAAAACTACGTCAAGGAAGAAATTCTGGCAGCCGACTTGACCAGATTCTGACTGCTCCTTGTGAATGAATTCTTGTTTTATCGTGTTAGATCTGTTAATTTATAATGTTTTGCAGAATTTCGACAGAAAGTAATCAATGTAGCTCCTCGCTTTACATCTTTAATGGTATATATTCGTGAACTAGTTAGTTACGTATTAGGTTTTAATATGCACGTATTCAGGCTCCGTGAAAAACCTTACACTGAAACTTGTGTGCGAGGCAGAACGGGATGCTACTATATTAGGTAAAATGTAATGTGTTCCTCTAGAAAAACAAGAAAAACTGGCACTCACTTTATAAGAATGAGTTACAGGATTCTGCACCCAAAAAGAATAGATTAAGAAAGAAAAGGAACTGAAAAAAAAGGGGGAAATGCTAGCATAGACTGTGTGGTTGCAAAATATCTGTTTGCGAAAGGAAAAATTGATACAATGCGATCAAGCATACACAAATAATTTTATAATATAATTCAATTTTATTGTTTTAGTTGTGATTAAAAATTCATTTGTATTAAGTTATACTCGCAATATATTCAGTAAATAATAACACAAACCATTGTATTGTAATTTTATGAATCAATTTTTCTTTCTCCATAATGTTGTCTTTTCTAACCGGTTTATAATATCATCCCAAGAGTAATTATTGGTAAACGACAAAATGATCTCTATACAGAAATAAATACTAGTACACATTCCATAAAATGACATTTATTCTTCCAGTCTAACAATGTAGTATTTGAAAGAATCTCAATCTGGAAAAAGAAAGTTGTCGCGTGTCTTTATTAGGGTTCTACTGAAGAATCATTTCATTGTATAGTAAAATCATCTTGTTTTAAGTTTTAGAAGAACACCACTAGCTGGCCTTAAAATAAATTCGCTAACTAATTTGATTTCATTTTCTTTCTGCATTGATTCAATCTTGTACTTTCTAAGAATACGTGAAATAATAGTCTTCTCTTCCAAAAGTGCAAACTTCTGACCTGCAATGACGTCAAACATTAATTTTTTAATTAAAATGGAATAAAAATTAACAAGTAACATGGTAACAATATATGCAAACTTTTGACCTGTAAAAACATTATAGCATTAATTGTTGCATTAAAATTAAGCATTAATTATCAGGACGATTTAATCGCTATATGATGGACCAAAACTTAAAAACACTTTTATTTTTAATTCTTCAGATGTATAACATTTTTTGTACGAAATAGTTGTTGTAACGACAATGATTAGTTCGTTGATGGGGCGCCTGCAGCGCACCAGGTAAATATCCTCTCGTCTTAAAGAATAAAATACTCGGTTTTATTATCAATTCCTTCTACCAACATGACTTTCCCATTTCAAATTAAGGTTTCCATAAGCCGTAAGACGGCAGCTGACTTTGACGGTAGTAGATAATAAATTGTGAATAAATGTAATATTAACTTTAATTGCTTAAAGGAAAATTAAATTATTTATACGATTCTGATTGTATATGAACATATAAAATTAGATCACCCCCTCTATATCATTTCAATCTATGTTATCAAAAATACAACAGCTTTTATTCGCTAATATTGAAATAAAATGACCTGTTCTAAATAAGTGAAAATTATGAATTTGTTTTAACTAACTTTTAAATGTTTTATATTTAAGCGTGCATACTGCTGTATAATTATTCCAGTAGCATTATTCATCAATAAATCTACAAATCATACCTACACAATTCCTTTGGCCTCCACTAAATGGCACATATGCATACGGATGTCTGCCTTGAATGTTTTCAGGTAGAAAGTTATCTGGATTAAATGTTTCTGGATATTTCCATTCAGTTTTATCTCTATTCACATGATATATGTGTAATGAAAGTACACATCCTGAAGGTATTTTGTAGCCATCTAAATTTTGTAAAAATAAAAGAAGTTGTCTTATATCAGCAATAGGAGCATTGATGTGGTAATTTGTACATAATTTTATATATTTAGCTTACCTATTTCCACATCCTTTATTAATTTGCGGCTTATGAATGGTACACTAGGATACAACCTCAGACTTTCTTTAATGGTACGCTCCAAGCATTTCATTTCTTGTAAATCAGACATTGTTGCAGGTCTGTCAGACCCTTCGAATATTTTATTAAGCTCATCTACTATTTGTTCCTAAGACAAATTACAGACAGAAAATTTTCCACATTGATAACTCTTACATTGAGCATTTACTTGAAAATTAATTATCAAGTTGAATCAACTAATTCTACAAACAATGTCTTACTACGTTATAAATATGGCAGAAGTAGTCTTCTTTGGTATATACAGATTGTCTGGTAATTGATGAAAACTTTTTTAATTAATTCTGTATGACATGTTGACTAATATTCACTCTTAGCTACGCCATGTAAATCGCTTCCATTATTTCCAATCTATAATATCAATTATTATCCATATGATACGTTATACTTACTTGTTTGACATAAATATGTATTGTAACAATATTTACCTGAACATTTGGATAGTTTCCTATTAAAAATAATGTCCAGCAGATCCCTGCACTAGTTGTATCATGTCCCTTGAAACGAGAAAATAATCATATTTTCCTCAACCATCTTACTGAAATATAAGAACATAGCTTTTGAAATGTTACCGCAAACATGAATGTGTCCACTTCTTCCCGCAAATCAGATTCTGATAGTTTTTCTCCATTGTCTACTATTTCCAATAATAAATCAAGGAAGGCCAATTTTCTTTTCTTTCCTTTAAAAGTAATAATTGAATATTTATAATGAGTATTAAAAGTGTATGATAATTGTTTGACTCATTAACCACCTAAATTTTAAGCTAATTAATAGTCCTGTCCTACCTATAAATTCTTCAGAAGCATCGTCATTCTTTGTATGCAATCTTAATTTTTGTCTTTCCCGGATGACCTGAAAGACAAATATTTTAAATCAAGATGTTAAATATACAGAATGTCAACAGCACAATATTTATTTAAGTTCTCTGTGACGTTTGGTCCAAATATAGCATTCAATTTTAAATTGATAGTAAAATTAGAAACAAAGTTGAGACTTTCACTCTTCTGTAACAGACATCGGACACAAATTTCACATCATGTTTATGTATTTTCATCCGTTGAAAATTTAACTTCAGTAGGCAATTGATTGCTTTATGTAGCTGAAGAAGACCAAAACTCGGGACGAAACATCGTAGAAACTTGATAATGCACTATTATTTTTCTTATTTTGTATTTCACTTACATTTAATACGGTTTATCCACGTTAAAAGTTAAAAAAACGAGAGGTCGAGATGGAGAATTTCCTGATGGAACTGCCCTGTTAAAAATAGTCCACAGGTAATAAACTAATTCCAGAAAGTCGCCCGTACCCTTACGAGCGAAGCAGCATTCTCACCAGGCATTCAGGAATTGGAGGAAAGATTCTGCTGGTTGTTCTAAGACAAATTTCCACTAATGAGGTGAACTATACGAAAAATGAGGAAGTGGAGGATAGCAAAGACAGAGAGGCAGACGGACCGGAGTTGCAAATTTTTGTTTGATAGACGGCGAGGAGGGACGCAAAAGATTGGCGAACACGTGACCGGATGAACGAGACATTGCTTCGATCCCTGTGGCAGAGATTCTTTTACCAATAAGCCGTCGGGCTTTTCTCTGTCCTGGAGCTTTACAATACTTTTATTTTTTATTCTTGCGAGTTTCAAGTTTCTATAACGAATCACGGGTAACTTAGGATAGATTATTATGCTGAAGCAGTGAGTAAAATTTATTAATAAATTCCATTTTTTGTACATATATGACTTTCTTTTACTTTCCTTGAATAAATATAGAATTTCAAATTTATTTTTAATTATTTTTAAATTTGTAGCACCCCACTCAATCCAATAACTCTCACTCTATAACTTAAACACATTCTTTTGCTAGCATATTGATTGATTTGTTTATTTGTAAATTGATTGCCAGATATTTTATTGCCATTATTTTAAATAAAAATAAATATTTAAAACAATTCGTTGCAAAATTTGTATTTAAGAAATTTTGAATAATTATTTGCAGATTACATAATTGTATCCAAGTGAAGATAAAATATTTGTAACAAAAAAATAACAAGTCACATCAATGTACTCAAGTACTCATTGTAATTACCTGTGTTGTAAAACCGTGCAGAGTAGATAAACATTCATAAAATCTTTTCCCATTCTTTGTCATTTTGTAGATTATATCCCATGCCAGCCATGGACGAATGAAACGTTGTTGGAAAAGATAACTTATTCTGTAATTTTAAAAACGCAGCAATAAATTACTATGAATTAATTAAAAATTATTTTCGTTTCAAGGTATCCATATTTCTGTTTGATTAAAATATATATTTATATACATATATAAGCTATGTATATATGAAATAAACATTTTGGGGGAACAAAACCATAATAATTTTTCATAGTTTGTGCAAATTTGTAAACGGTTTCCATAGTTAACAAATCTATGACTGATTGAAAATTGTCATGACTACTTAGGAATATATCATAGATACTTATAATAAAATATATTTTTTACTAAATATTTTCATACCATAGTATTGTTCTAATGTAAGATTAATACTCCATTCATTTTAAAGTATTTAAGTATACAGAGTTCAATAGTTAAATACATTTTATACATGAACCATATTTTCATAACAACATAAAAGTAAGTAGTTGGAAGCATTTTATGCAAATTTCACACTTTATGTTGTATCAGTACATAACTCAATAAAGCCACTTACTCATAAATAGAAGATATATATTTAGAATCGCTTTGTTGCTGTGCATAGACGGATGTCCCCATAGCCGTTTCTGAAAGATGTTTTTTCTTCACAGTACATTTTTACTTTATACAAAACTTAATTAAGTAGTAGATTAAGTTATTGTATGTGTATATTATATGCTTCAAGATGAGTAAAATTTAAATATTCAGAATTATTGTGATACATTTAAATGTTTAACTGATAGTATTTTACAATTAGTCATTACAGGCCTCCACATGTTCGTAGGATCAAATAATGATTAATTTTGGGAAGTTCAAATGTTAAAAAAATATTAATATTTATATTTCCTACAGTATTCTTGGAAACAATTAAATGTTTTGTATCAAATTATTGTGTTGATTAATTAATAAAGTGAAAAGTTGTTAAATAATTACATTATATTATTATTTAAGTTTTAAATTTTCATATTTTATTTTGCATTTGTCTTTGGCAATTACCGGAAGCTACTAATAAGTTACAAATTATAAATATATAGTTGACGGAATAAAGCCATGGAGTGCAATATAATCATATTAAAATAAATATCGGTCATTGTAATTTAAAATATAAAAAGAAAAAGTATATTATAATCCATTACTTTTTACCGTGTTTGTTTTTTGGCTCACTTACCACAAATAATGTCTAATGTGCAGCGTGTAATGTAAGGATATATGTCAAATGTTTCACTGTCAGCTTTATTTTCAAGTATTTCTAGTAAAATTTTACTATTTGCCTCAAACACATCAACAAAATTTTCTAAGATTTTGAAATGAAATGTTGGAGTGATAATTTTTCTTCGAGAGTGCCACTTTGCTCCTGAAAAGGAAAAATATTATCAATCAAATACAAATAATGGTCAAAAGGCAGAAATAGAATAATTTTAAATTTTTAAAACGTTTTGTTCCCAAGTTTTGGGGACGTCTTCAATTCATTAATTCAATCATACATACCATTGCTAGTTAATAATCCTTTCCCAAGCCAAACTTCTACCACTTTATAGATTCTTGCCTTTTCTGTAAGATTTGTGCTTCCCATAATTATCTGTAACAGGACATAACAGCAACTTATGGTACAATAAGAACAGTGAACCATTAACGTCAAGTATTCAAACCACAATTACTGCACCTCCATGTGTTCCGGTTTACTGAGGTGTACTTCAGGATGAGAACCATTCCAGGTTCTGAAAATTGGTCCATATTTAATTGTTCGCTCATGTAAATATTGAAATAAATCTGAGTACGAAAAAGAATAGTGTGTATGATAATATCTAGGTCACTTCTGTAAAATAGGTACTTATTTGTAAAACTAAAACGATCAATTAATTTCTTCTGAGCAGTTTATTATTTATGTATTGAAGTGCTACTACTACAAACATCTAAAACTATTTTAAATTTGTTATACTTTATAGAATTATTTCAATGTTTAATTTAAAAGTAAGTATACGATGTAGTAATCCAATATTCATCTATATAAATAAAGTAATTAAATTAATGACCAAAAATCAAAAAAAGAATATTTTTATTTGAATACTTTTCGTCCCTAAATTATAACAAAAATTTCATGTTTCTGCTGCAACGTCCGGGAAAAGTTTTGTTATATTTTAATTAAAGAACTGTGGATGTCCCGAAAGTTGGGGGACGAAACCTTTTCAAATATAATTATTCAATTTATAACTTTTGGCTATCCTTTGTGTTTTTATTTATCTATATATAATAAAAATGGATTTATGGAAAATGTTTGTATTTCCTTTACACAGCTTTAAATTCTTGGGCAAATCGAAAAAAAATGAAAAATAAAAACTAGGATGGGGGACAGAATCCCCTACCACATCATAGGAGTTATAATTAAAAATTATATCTCAGTGTGTCAGCAAGCTTAAGTTTATGACATCACCAAGCATTGAGACAGACAGAATATAGGAAAATACTTAATATTTAATTGCACGTTATATGGTTGTATGGCAGGATATTATTAATCACATGTTGGTGTAGCAAAATGGAAATAGTGAACAGCAAACACTGGAAACTCATGACGATTAAAAAACAATTCCAGAGACTGGTTTTTAACGAAATATTCCAGTGTGAATATTTTAGTTTTTGTTATTTTTTTATTTTAAGTCACACGAACCTTGTGATCATTAGCGACTGCAACAATTTTGTGTGACATATTTATTTAACATTTAACATGAAATTGATAGTTATATTTGTTTCAGATCTTTAGGTCGGCTATGAATTTTAAGTTTTATTTCGAACCACCTTTGAACGTCAGATATTTCACGAACTACGGCAACTTGATTTTTGCCAAATTATATCCTGTATTATAAACTTCAGAAAATAAAAAAGGGTTATAAGAAGAGAATATGTAAGATTTTATAATCGTTATAATTTAATAATTTGCCGTCATTTTCAAAGATTATCGAAATAATTTCAAGTGAGAATTCTCGATAATCTTAGACTATGCGTGTCTTTTATATTTTGTGTATCTAATAATAGTTAAATACAAAAACAATTATCCAATCATTATAATTTCATACATGTTATTGACGATATGTTAATATTTTCCAGTGAGAATTTAAAGTAATTATCGACTTTACATATAATATTTTCTGTTACTTTTTATATTTGTTTTATACAGCGCAGCTCTGTGATGCCCTAATAGGATTTCTAAGTTCACTTTATAGATGCATTTTAAATAAATTGACGTGATGCTTAACTTCCTCATCTTCACCAAACGCTTTTTAAATTGATGGTGGAAACAACAGACTTGATTCAACTATTTTTTTAATGTTGTGGGATGATTGAGAGAAACAAATGACAGCCTAGGACGGAATAGGTAGGCCTTAAAAGGTAATAGTTAAAAAAATACGCGTTAGAATGGGATTAAATCAGAACTAAATTTTATATAGTACTAGTTGTATGCCCGGCGTTGCCCCGGAATTAAATTTTTGTTAGCCCGCTATAGTATTTAATTCGACAGAAATCTTTTTATCAACCATCTTTGAGAGTGTCACATTTTTTTAAATTTACGTTTTCATGTCCCCTATTTTATGAGACTTGAATTTCATCATAACCACCAAGATGACTCAGTATCTTAATCGAGTCAAGAAATCTATTTTTACCCTAAAACAGCTTATTCGTCACCGCAATTGGATTGAAATAATTAAAATAATATTTTTTGTCTGTTGTAAATATTGGCCCACTACAAATACAAAATCTCCAAGGAAAACGAAAAATTATTTGTCATTCCCTGTTGTCTGGGCTTGATACTTTTCTTGATCATTACACTTTATTAGAAATTGTTATTACTCCTACCGATAATTCAATGATAATTACAATAAATATTAATATATACTTTGTCTGTCCACTTGAAGAACATCGAGAACAGTTCCTATAAATGGATAGTCAGGTGGTCCCGGTATCTTGTTAATTAACCGACGATATTTTGTTTGACTGATAACATGATGATATAAATATATAACTACTGGTAACAACAGAATAATCCATATTAACAGGGCTGTGAACATATTTTATCGATGTGAACTGGATGAATAACGCCACTGGTAACTCTGAAAAATAATGAAGTTAAGAAATTACATTAAATATTTAAGTATAATAAATTGGTCAGGACAATACCATCATATTCAAAATAACCATTTTTTCATGAAAATAACATTAAGAGCCAATAAATTGCAAATATATTTTGTTTACAGTCCATAACAATAATTACTTCCAGTTGCCAGTTTTTTACTGGCTTATGCAGATTTTAGAAACAAGTTTATTTAGTTTGTGTCTAATTAATAGTAAATATTGTTATTACTCCCTTTTTTACGTTTCTTCAAGAAGCACCCATCAGTTCAAAGCCAGTTATTTCATTGAAATTAATCAGTAAGTTTATTTCAACTATTATTTGCTGTGGAAATAGAATGGGAAATTTTTAACCATATTGATATAAATTAATCAATTCCTTTCTGAAAATTAATCAATATATTACTTCATTTTCTTATTTTTCTTTGTATGTATATAAATAAATTTTCACTTTGTATTGTCTTACGAATGGACAGCAAAAAAAATTGTGTTCGAAGTATGTTTACATTAAAATTATGATCATATAAGAATTGAGATTCTGGATGGGATTTTTTACCCTCTCATAAACTGTGGATTAAGCATAAAAAGACCTTGGAATTATGCAGCAGCCGACAGACATAATATTAATTCCAAATATTTATTGTGGTTTCTATTGAGTGAAGCATCTTCAAAAATTCAATATGATTTTCCGCTGAATGTGTTCAAGGAATGTGTCGGAAGAAATAAGTCGAAGAAAACAAGAGTGTTCGACACTTAATCGCTTTCCGAATGATTCGCATCCAAACGATGATCTTCACTTCATGAATCATTATAATTTATCTGTTACTACCGCCACAAAGATTACGTTTGCGTCAATTAATTTCTTGGTCTTACTAAGTGTTCAACAGAATCGGCGCCGAAGTTCGAACTTATTTAAAAATCATAAATTGGTTTCATATTAATCAACTCTCGCCGTTGTATGTGAAAGCATTGAAAACTTACAAAGAATATCCGTAGATCCTGCACGTCTCTGGTGATGCTACTGGAGCACTACAAGATAATATCTCAAGGCATATTCCCCCACCACTCACTCAAGAGTGACCTAGAGGCCTCAGACGAAAACAACAGAGGCTTGCATGCACCAAACTAGTTTCTCGATCATGTGTGCCCACATACCATTAGTGCAACGCACCTGTTAAATTCACCATTCAATAGCCCACATATTATGTTCATAGAAATCTGGTTGGCATTTCTATTATAACGTTATCTCAAGAAACAACCAACGAGTATCTCTTTCTCTGTGACAAACTAAAACAACGATGGTGAAGTTATAAGTAAAAATATAATTGTAATACTGTGGTTCTTTTCGAAGTAATACGATGCTCCACCCCTTTGGTTGATTGCCTAAATTTTAATTTCAGAAAATAATCTTCTTTGTAATTTACATCCTTTCCTAAAATAAAAGTGATTAACTTCTTATAGCAATACATACGCACTGCGGATATAAAAACACAATCACTCATTACCGACAATTTGGTACTTATAATAGTGTTGCATGTCTTCATATTACATCATTTACCTTCACGTGCTATTAAAATATAAACTTATCTCTTTCTTTGAGGACTTCAAATACTTGAATGGTACATAATTAATTAAGTGCTATGATTAATCTAAATTTTATAGGCACGCAATCCATTGAAATGAATCCTTATTTATTGGATCCTGTAAAAGTCCATGTTTTATCTGTGTAAATGACTTTTGAGAATTGCGAGATGAAACGTGTGAAGTACACGAAAGAACTGCGTACTGTTTTACCACCTTATCTTTTTCGGATTAGCACAGCTCTTTTATCCCGTTCTTCTTTGTTTTTGGTACACTAGAAAATCAGAACTCCTCTTGTTTTACATGTTTTAGTTTTAAGTCACCGTTAAGCATTACATGGGTTTAAGTCTAGTCTGTTAATTTTTTTAATTATTATTTTTCACGACATTAAATAAAACGTTGTCAGTCGCAGACTTTGTGCGGCATACTGAGTATTTTAACTATGTTTACTTTATTATGACTTCTATTATTTAATTATTGATGGAATAATGGGATTTACATTATATTTATACGCGTGGGTAATCATAAAAAATGGTAGAATTTCCAACCATAACGAAAACAAAATTTGTTGACTTTCAAAACCGCGTCCAGCGTTGTCACGTTTTGTAATTTCCCCCTACCGGTTCACCTAAGAATGAGCCATAATAAGAAATCACTATCAAAATATTCCGCCAAGGAGAGTGAACGAGAGATCTGGAGATCATTCGCAATTGAATCATTCGGAGCAGTGGAAGCTGCGACATTACCAGCCGGTCTTCATGTTCTTTTATTTTGGGCTAATTTTGCATACAAGCCTCACCTTAGTCCCGAATTTAATACCATGAAAGAGAAATGTACATGTATGCTTGATCTATGTGATCCGGATCAAGCTCCGCTTTAATCACTAAAAAAGCTGAATTTTAAATTCAATTTAACTGCTACGTAATACAGCTCCGAATATTCCGTCCTACATATCAATGCTTTTACGGAGTAATTGGGTATATAGGAAGGTTTAATTTAGACATTAAATGCACGTAAAGCTTTGCAAGCCAGTATTACGATGTTTTCTTATTTATTTAATATAAAGAACTTGACTCAACATATGTTACATTGCATGACATTAGTTCCAAATGAGTCGACATCAAAATATTGTCGTATTTTTAATGTTATGAAATATCATATACCTTATAAGCCAATAAAAATTAGCATTTTATCGTATTTAAGACGGAAGCGTGCTTTAGATTCAACAGGTTCTCTTTGCGTCTGTTTCAAGGCCAGAATTAATGTTTAAGGAAAATGGAACGAATTGCAGGAAGTATTGTCAGATTAAATCAGAACCCTCTGGCAAAATTCTCTTGTATCATACGGGAAGGTTATATTTTCGCACATAAAACCAGAATGCAGACCCCAAAATTATTCAAGCCAACTAATAACTCACATTCTAAAAGTCATTATTTTTCTCTTACAATGAAATTTCTATTAGGTATATGTAATTCATAGCCAAGCAAAAACAATTGAAATAGTTGGGTTTTTAATTCATAATATTAAGTTATTATTTAGATTTGTGGCCATTTATACCTCAAATTCAATAGTTTATGTTTTAAGGAACGAAATATTAATAATGTAACATTTATTATTTATTTAGTATTTTGCAAAATATTGGATAATAGACATTGTATGCTTCAATCAACACACTGTCGTCGACATGGCGATTTCTGATTGGTGTTCGCCATTGACGTGGTATACCATGCCGTCACATTACGACAAATGTAATCCTACCATGACGATGAACTGAGGAAGGTCGTGAGTATTATGAAAGAACACTCAATTATATTTATAAATAAATTAATTCAATAGTGGCCGTTCAATGACCGATGCTCTTCAATCACAATACGTTACGTGGTGTTTCGTTCTTGTTTACTAAGACGTGACTCTTCCTGTCACTAAAGTCTTACTTCAATAAGTAATGTTTCACATGGCAATTCAATAATTTAAGCAACCTTCAACACGCGGAATCCCTTGCCCTCGTAATTACCGTTAACACGTCATTAGTACTTCAAAAGCTTTACAAGTGGACGACCTCCGAACATTTTCCTCCTGCCGCATAACATAAGACTACCGCACAATCCCCTCCAAAGCCCTTGTTGAAGTCATAGATCGAATAATTGATGCTTTCTTACATCGCGAGCGGAAACTTTTAATTTCCAAATAAATTTTCCTCAATACCTTGTATTCCTCTGTTGTTTATATTTATTTTTCATGTCTGTGGATATAAATAGTAAATTTAATTTCATAATCTATACAATTACATCACTGACAAGAAAATCAGTTGGAAACAACAATTTCGTCTCTTTACTAATAATAAAATAAAAAAATTTAATGACCTTTTTTAAACTTTATTAAAGAGGTCATTAATTGTTTTATTATATATAACAGACATTAAATTTAAACTTTTCAAATAATAAAATAAGTAACAAACCATTTTTAATTTTAATTTACTGCGTATCGTTATCATATTTTTGAACTGTATAAAATTTGGCGGAATTGTATCGTTTTAGAGGAACTTATTCAATAAATTATTTTACAAGATTAACATTGCTGTATATATTTATTTATATACTTCTCTCATTACAATATTATTACTAATATTTTCTTGTTTTTTAAATGATAGGTTATTTAAGGTTCAACTTATTTTATAGTTAGTTACAGACTTGAACGATTTAAATTGATATTTATTTATTTTAAAAAAGAAAACACATTAATGGTTTATTTATGATATCTTAATAAATTCTACTAACTGTAAATGGAGAATAGGTTCTAATTTGTACAGGTATCTCGCTTCGCTCTCATTTCATAAAAAGTCTTATCAAAGTAGATTTAAAAAATTTGAGTCTTCGTTTTCGTCTTAAATGTAATTTACTTTCGTTCACGTTGAAAGATTTATTTATTCGATAAGAATACTCTGATTATATATTTTTTTGTTTATTTATTTTTATACAGTATTTAATTAGTTTTATTAATTTGTATTTAAATGTCTTATTTACATTGTAGTATATTTTAAACGGTTGGTGATTTTATTAAGTTGAAACATATTTTATTTTACCTTTTGTATCAGGTTGGATTAAATATGATATTTTAAATAATTTTTCTAGACTTGGATTTATTTTTTGGTTTCATAATTATAATACAATGGTAGAGTTATTGTATAGGTTTTTAATATGAAATTAATTTTAATCTTGTTCTAATTTTAATTTAATATGTTTATAAAAATTTTAATTTCAGTTTATTGTTTAATGGTTAGGCTCTAAATCTGTTTTGTATAATTTTTCATTTAATACTTATATAAGCTTGAAAATAACCATTGTTTTAGGTAGGTTTTAGTTCAATACGTTTTAATTATTCATACATTTACTGTTGAGCCTAGCTTTTGTTAATAATCATTAAATGAAGGTATTTTTGTTCATAATAAATTTTGTTGATTTTATTCAAGGGAATTTTTCCCCGTTTGTCAAAAACATCTGCTTTAGTTAAATTTACTATCATTTTTATGGTGACAGACCACATGAAGATTTATCCACGTGGGGGCAACTCCACTTCAATAACATAGGAAGGGAATTTAAAGTTGGTGTGCGTAATGGAGGGCAAGGCAGCTAAGGGTTAACTGCTATAGTTTAAGGATCGTACCCGGCATTCGTCTAAAAATGGAAACCTGCATCGAGTCGGACCGTGGTACTTGGCCCACGTTATTCCGTAGAGGGATAGAAGTTTGTTGAGGGGACGCAGCATTCTCTTCTCCATACCTTGGACCGTTTAGGATGCAGCTAGACTGCGGACTGTCATCTGGCGTGACTCATTCCGAATTTGGGATGATACGTGGTCAGTGTATCAATATTTATTTTATTATTAAAATTAAGTAATCCAAAGAGCTTTCGGATTGACACAAGATATTGTTGACAATTAAATCTGGGGTGATTCAATTATAATAAATAAAATAAAAAAGTAAAACTCAATATTATTTGGTACAAAAAATTAATTTCATTTTCCTGACTGAAAAGGAAAGTTTTAAATACTAATTGAAGAGAAAACGTTAAATACTAAATTAAGAATGTTCAAGCAAATCTTATATAAAATTAAATAAAATTATTATCAATAAATTTTATAAAATTATAACATCGGTTAAGACGTATCCATATATTAAAATTGATGTAATATAAATTATAAATCATTGTAAGAATTTTCATGTTCTAAATAACGCTTTGTTTTCTACTTAATAACACCATGGTACTTAACTAGATCAGATAGATTAATATGAAATTATTCACCCACTTTTTTTTATCTTCTACTATGTTGCGGTAGTCTAACGATTAAAGACGAATCATTCATTCAACTTTTGCTAAATTGGAAGTATATATCCTAATTTCTCAACGTTTCTACTCTTCAGTATTCTAACGTTATTTGTATTAGATAGGGTTAAAAGGTGGCATAACATCTTCATTCCTGTGAAAGCCACTGCCAAGTCAATAATTGGTTGTCAGCCATAGCCTCGTATAAAGATAAGTGGTATTTCATTGCATCAATGACAATAGTTGTAGGACAATTTTATTATACTTCTTATTTTAATTAAACTTTTTTTATTCAAAATGAATATTCATTTTATAATTTTGTTTCTAGTTACCTGAAGAAGTCCGCAAAGATGGAAGAAACGTTGTATTTATAATAATTATATATTGATTAAATTTGCTTACTGCCATATTTGACAGTATATTTCTTTAATTTTATTATTAGTGTACCGTTTTTATTTATTTTGTGTTGGTAATATGGTTTTAGTTCTTGAGGCTTATTTTTAGTTCACAGGATTTTGTTCGTTTGGTATTTTGCTTTTATAGAACTTATTTGTACCGTCTACTCCAAATGATGCAAATATTTTATGTCTATTAAAGTACCTGGTGATACAAAAGTCATTTGCAACAAAAGTGTTGACATAATTAATTTTTTAAGCATCCAACGACACAGTTATATGAGAACATGAAACTAAAATGTTCACTCTATTGGGAGGTACATTTGGAACTGTAATAAATTTATAATTTTACTCTATTGGCGTGTGAAAAAAAATTATCAAATTGACAACTAAGTGAGACGAAATAAGTTTTCATAACATAAATATAAATGTATGGGATGATGTACAGACAAACGTGTATATCAGATACAGAACATCAATACAGGGAATTTTTAAGTGCGTAAATTTCCTATTCTACATAGACCAAATTTTTTGGCAATACCTGGTAAAAAGCTATTTAAATGAAATCTATTTCCAAAAAACAATAGTCTTTTTTGTAGTGAACGAAATATGTATCAATTTTAAATCGAAGATTTGATTTGGTTTCTTGAAATACAGGAATGGCGTATTTAAACGGGCAGAGAATTACAGTAATGTTCTTCACCCATTAGCATTTACTTGATTTTGCATGCTCCTCGATTTGCGGAATGTGTCCCCACTCTTCACTCATAACCTCCATCCCACCCCACTGGAGCAAGTTGGCGACTACTTAAACCAAGGCGATTCGTCGAAAAGTTTCAGTACCTATCACAACTACGTTATTTTCATCCGTTTGGAGAAGTAAGACATGAGTTAGTAAGTAGTCACTTTTTCCAGTTAACCTAACAAAGTGACTTAATGTTTATAATAATTATTAAAAAAATTAATTATTTCATTTGATAATATATTTAATAATATGACTATACAGTAATGGTTATAGAAGTTTTTGAATTAAATTATAGCCAAAAACTTTATACTACTGTAAAGTCTTAATTTTTAATTAAGATATTTCTTCAGTTTATTCAATTTGTCTAAAAAATGGTACTATGATGTTAATGGCTAATCGTTTTGTTTAGCATTGAAATATGTTATCTAATTTACTTTGGTTGGTTCAAAGAACTAAAACATAGAAAAACATATTTCTAAAAATAATTTGATCATAAAATTGTCACTAAGATTCCCACACCATTATATATGTATAGATGAATGAATATGAGAATGCAACACTTATTGGTGCATTTCCTAGTCTCTATTCTGTAACAGTTCCCTAAATCTCATTTTATTATTTCCCACTTGAAAATTTCACTGTATTGATGTTGAGTATCTGGTATACACCTGTGTTCTGTACATTATGTCACATATTTATATTTATGTTTCGGAAAACTCATTATTTCTCAGTGAGTTGTGAATCTGATACTTAAGGAAGTTGAAAAAAATTCAAGGCTCTTCTGATTTATTATCCCATTATAGGGTTATCTAGAAATTCGACGGAATGTTGCATGATAAATATTATACCATTTATAATGAAAACTAGTCCCATTTATTTCATCAAAGACCGAGAGAAAGCTACTCTTTCTTGTCCATACAGTTATTAAATGAAATGTAAATTTGCTTCGGTCAATAATATATTTCCACTATAGCCTCAAAATGTCTAACAGTGACGACCAGAACAATCTGTAAAGCTGCCCTTCAAGTGATAAATAATTCATGTAAGAGTTTTGAGATTTGATTTATTCTCCGGAAAAATAAAATAAAATTTGGCAGAACGACTTTTAAAATTGAACCCCATCCAAATGATTAACAATTTAAGATAATCACAAAAGCTTCAGTAAAAAAGTGTTCATACTCTTTCCTGAAACTCTTAAAGAATTCTGAACTCGCCAGTAAATAACGACGAATTAATTAATATTGAAAAGGTTCAGTATTGATACTGCACCAACCTTAACGGGTTTACATTTAAATGTAACTGAAACCCAAAAATATGTCAACTATTAATGACAACTTTAATTACAATTGTCCGTCAATATTACAGGAGCTTTCGGCCTAGTGCTGGCCATATTCATCTACATACCTCGTGTGAAAGTATCTGATAATGATGTGTTCTATTTGATTGACTTTACGTTACTAGATGCAGATGAATTTGGACCGCACTAAGCCGAAAGCTCCTATAACCTTACCGGACAATTGTAATTAAAGCTTTCATTAATAATGGATTAATTTTTGGTTTCAATTACATTCCAATTTCTATCAGACTTTTACAATAATTCTACAATAGTTTACATTTAATTCCGTGCACGGTATCAAATTCAAAACACTTTCAGCTTATAATTAAATAATTTATCTGACACTTAAATATATATAACTCATTTATTATCATTTCTGTTTATGAAATTTGTTCAGCTATCTTTAATTAGAGACGGTAAAAATAATTAATTACTGTTTATTTTTGTACATCGTGCAACAAATCGTAATCGCACTGTATCATTATCAATATATTGATTACGTAGATTAACTAAGTCATGGTTTGTTGCACAGGTTACTTCTCCGTTTACAGTTTTAAGTCACTAAATTTTTCTTCCGTAAAACGATCAATTCCACAGTACGCGCCTAATTATCTGTGTCGTATTGTTGACAGTTGTCCGCGCTAAACAGGTTTCGGTGACCAAATACGTTATAAACACACAGCGGATCGTTATTATTCACAAGCACCACTGGAAACAAATCAAGAGGGCGAAGATAAAATTCTGTGCACAGCCTGTGCCGTTTCCACAACCAAAACTGATTCACCATTAGCGTTGGCTTCCTCCAAGGACAGCAGGAAATTTCTCGTACGAGGAAAAGATTTTGGCTTATTTTAAAAATCACACACCAGGAAGAGAGGAAACACATAATGTACTTTAAAAATATACCTTGTGGTGTAGTCACTGAATAGCGTTGCTGATCACATCTATCACATCCCGGGTTCGATCCCCGGCAAAGTCTGGGACTTAGTATCAATACTGGAAGAAGATTGACAATTGAAATAGGTTAATTATTTCAAATCATATCTCAGTTCTTTCCCAGCCCATCCAAGGGAATGTTTTTGAGTGTATTTGGAAAGGTACTCACCAAAGTTTCAGCAATTTTGACGTGTAGCTGTAGTTTGACAATCGTATGAGTACAAAATAAATTTTTATGGAGGGAATGGTCTATTAATTATAGAGAACAAAAAATGTGTCGCTTGGGGCTCGATCTGATAGTAAGTAGTATGGTAATTTTTTTTATTGATAATAATTTACTTGACCTGTTTTCTAGATTCAATAACAGGTCTTTTTAACAATATTTTTCTTTTGTTGGTACATTTTTTACATATATATAAATATGTATGAATACAATAATAAAATATATGCGTATATTTAAATTTTTTAGCATGTAAGATCTCTGTTACACTAATTTTATTATTATATTATTTTCGTGGAGAGACTGAAGGAGAGAATTCTTAATTTCTTTATCTCCTCATCCTTTCCACCTTTATACATTTTGTTTGTGAAACAACTCCGGTTTTCCGGTTACGACCCACGTTTCCGGATCTCCATGACGCGTTGGTCGAGTAGTTGTAGGTTCAAACTTTTTTACTAATTTTATACTCTAATTATTTATGACTGTATTTGTATTAGCAGAGTTATGTAATTTGTTTAAGATAATTACTTGATCAATCTTACTATTACTATAATTTATATTCTATTTTATGTTATGATGTCCATATTTTGGTCTTTATACTCATCCGGTTCCTGGATTTGAAAGTCCGGTCCGATGATGAGTATATTAAGTCTTATGATGTAATATTTAAGAGTCTATATTTTTAGTCCTGTATTTTGTCAGTCCTAAAGCGGATATCAGGTTTGTCAAATTTTCTAGAGCCGCAGTGAATGGTGGGTTTCTTATTATTACCCATAGTCTTTCTTTTCTTAAGGTTTCTCTTATTGTCTTGTCTACCTCATAATTGGGGCATTCCAGTATGGCGTGTTCCGGTTTTCCTATCTCTCCATAGGCACATAGATTGTCTGGTCCGCTATTTATTCTTCCCAGATATAGTCCATATGGACCATGACCAGTAAGAAAACGAATAAGACCCTTGGTTGGGTTGAGGTGTCTAAGCTGTAATCTTTCTCTTATGTTAGGTAGAATTTCGTGTGGTAGTGCAGTTCAAACTGCAATTCGTGAATTGTCGTCATGATACCGCTGAGCTGTGAGACGTGAAACAATTTTCTATTTTGCAATTGTGGCCGTCTCTCCGCTATTTCTCCCGTCAGGATCTTCCAGTAATAGTTTTTCTTTTTTAAAGATAATCGATTATGATAACTCCGTGAATATGCCAAAATAGTCGCCTTCACTTTCCCAGCCGAAAGAACAGAAGTCATTTCCCCCTTCTCAATCTACTGTACAACAGTGTATCCAAGTTTCATTTGCAGTAATTATTCGGGGCCCAAAACGCTGATTTATTGCGCCTAAACTGCGCCAACAGTTTGTTACAAATGATCATTCAAACTCGTTTTTGGACTAACATGAACACCCAACAAGCGGACAGCTTTCTCATACTTAAATCTGGATTTAATATGTGACTAATAACCTCTTTGGAGATGGTCTTTGTTACCTCTCTTCCTTGAATTTGACGGTTGTCTTGCTCCATCTGGGTGGCCTTGAGCGGTGTTATTGTCTGTGGTTGCAGTTTTTGGACGTCCCGAACGTTCACCGTCTCCCAAAGCTATAACGGCCACGTTTAAATTAAGGTGCCCAAAATCTGACGGTGGTAAATGATGGTCCACATAGTCGTTTATTTGCGCAAGCTTATTGCCTTTCTGAAACAAATATTTAATGACAGCTCGAAATTATACTCGATTTTTTTTTTCATTTCAAAGAACTCACATTGGCTCACTTAAACGATTGTCATACAATAATTGAGCGTCAAAAATGTCTGAAACTTTAGTGAGTTCCTTTCCCTAGCTTTTGTTGACGAGCGCTGACGGCTTCATGTTGAGGTCGGAAACTTTTCTAATTAATTCATTAGAAGTCTGTTACAAGGGTATATCAATTTTACACGTCTTCCGATATCGTCAAACGAAATTCAGGCTGTCAAAAGTAAATGGCGTACCATATTAGACTCGTGGAATGTCTATAATGCACACGACAAAATGTTATAAGGATTACGACTCTACATTTTTACAATTGTTCTATTGTAAGTTTAAGTAAATATTTTAAATAATCTAGAATAATGGAGTCAATATTACGTTTCCACGTCTAAAGCGTAGTCACGTACAGTCCTTATAAAAAATTCAATTAAAATCAATTATTTTAATGCGACCGTCATTTTCATGTCATGTTAACCGTATTAGTAAAAATGATAAAAGTATGATAGTAAATTATTAAATTTAAATTTTTTTAGGTTTAAGCGTATAAAAATATCCTATTTTTATTATTTTCTCAGTTGTGGAACCTCATGTAAAATTAGCAGGCAACCGAAAAAAATATAAATTATTTAGCCAATACAATCTGCACCATCCACTGATACGTTCTTATAGAATAAAAAATGGCTTTAAATCCATTTAAATCCAATGGCGACGAAGTGGCGTTGGCATGGACGGACTTGTCTGTTTACGCTGTCGAACGGCATTTTCGAGTTTTTGGATGGGATTCTGTAAGCCACAAGCGTCTTATAAACTCAGGTAAGAAAACGCGGTTAATTATCATACAACATTTATTCCTTCCGAATTTTAATTATTTCAAAAGCACTCAATTTTGTGATAAAATTGTTGCATTAAGAAAATTGTAAGGATTTTTTGATCTGATAAAATAAAAATAATTAATAATTAAACGATATTAGATACCGCTACAATATTTACAAAAGAATTTAAGATCTACGCATAGCTCAAATCCAGGGATGATTGTTGCCTGTCGTATGGACACATGTTCCCACCCAACAAAACCTGTGTTGGATCACGAGTATTGATGGAAACTTTCATTAAAATGAGGTTAATTTCCTTTGAAAATAGTTCCAGGAGTTATTCGCTGTGAATAACTTAGTATAAATAGAGTGAGAGTATAAGTGATGCTCAATACTCACCCCCTGACTCAATTGAACTCCTGATCCTCCTAACCATTTTGTGATTAGGAAACTCATTTCAACGTCTCAGGAACAAGCCGTAAGTGATGTCTCCACTTATCTTCTTCAAAGATGGATTTTTTCATACGCCAAACAAATCGATGTTTAAGAAGTAGCTAAATTTACACTTTCCTACCAAAATGGCCAACTTTCTTGGATATAGTAACCATTCTTCAAAACAAATAGAATAAGTACTTAATTGTCATGTTTCTTTCATCTTTAATGCAGTTTATGGTGAGATTAAGGCAGGGACCTTGGTGGCGCTGATGGGCAGCAGTGGATCAGGGAAAAGTACTCTCCTGGAAGCCTTAGCTAACCGCAGTCCTCGTGAGTTTCTGTATCTATTATTAACGCTAAAATTTAAAAATAATCCATGATTTATGATTATAACTGTTGAAGAATTGGATGAATTGTAAGTAAATATTTTATTGGTTTTAAAATGTTGACTTAAGTTACAAGTTATATAAAAGAGTGATCTAAGGTAAAGGAATGAAATTTATTTACTGCTATTGCGTACAAACTGGGTGGCACATACGCAACTCATATAATATAATATTATTAACAACTAGTAATCTTTATATATAAAATTCCAGTTTGCATGTGTTCGTAAATCTTGTCCTCGCCTGCTTGACCGATTTTGATGAAATTTTTTATGGACCCGATGGGAGTGCTTCTGTTACTGAAATTCAGATTCATTTTTATTCATTTTTCCAGAAAAACTCTTATATTTTTGGTTTTATCGCATAAAACAACATATAATCCCATGTTTTCAGCCAGACTGTTTGAATGATGTGTTTCATTCGACTTACGCATCAATACACGTGCAAGTTCATTGCGTCGTAGCTTGGCATAGTTTTGACATTCCGATTTAGGATTTAGAATATATATTCCATGTATTGTAATTGCGTGCATATTGAGTACATTATTTATCAACAAATACAGGAGAATATTAGTTTGTTAATTAATCCATCTTAGAATTGAACCATTTACTAGCAGTAGTTTTCGAGGAACTTTCAGTCACTGGTCATCGTTGATATTGAAGAGTTAGAATAGTGTGGCTGGTGGCGATATTATCTCCTTTAATTTATTGTTATACTAGGTGGGTGGCGTTACCTTTTAAATTAGCCCACTGCAGTTTTTAATTCGACAGTAATCTCTTTGTCAAAACGTGATTAAATCATCAGATAGATTGTCACCGTTTTTAATATTTACATTTTCTCGCCCCCTATCATCGAAATCCCACAAACGAACCCTGAAAATAATATATTTTATTTACCCGGAATGCCGCCGAATGAACATGTGTGTAACTTGTAATTCAAACAATGCACCTTTCACATTTGCACAAAATATTATTTCACTTCATTGGTTCAATGTCAAATTAATCTATTCTTTCAGTTTATGAAATAATTCCAACCTGGCAAAAAAAGTTGTAGTACATGTAAATTATTTGAATTTTTTATATCTCAGCGGGTATTCTTGTGGAGGGTGAAATACTAGTGAATGGCAGCAAAGAAAAGGGGTTGATTGAAGATATAAGTGGCTTCATTTACCAGGACGATCTCTTTGGATCCTGTCTCACCGTAAGAGAGCATCTCACAATCATGGTGAGTGTTGATTGAAGTTCCGTTTGCTGTTTTTGTATTGTTCTCCATCATCAGATTCATTTCAGGCTCGTCTTAAGTTGGATAGGCAAATGACCGACTCCAGTAGAAAACAGAAAGTTTTGAACGTAATACGACAACTGGGATTGGCGGACTGTGCTGACACTTTAATATCCACGTCTAGGGGCAACAAAGTTTTATCAAGCGGAGAAAAGAAAAGACTGTCATTCGCAACTGAGGTCAGTACACTTGATGAGTTTAGTTAATAAAACATTCTTGAATATAATTTATATCCTGTACGATATATTTAGTTTAAATTTTTTTGTTAAAATTTTCATTGTTCTTTTTTATTGTCCTTTTACAGGTAATTACCATATAGAAACATGTATTGGACTGAGAAGTATTTGTAAAAGAGAAATTGCTCATCTTCTCTCATGCTTAGGTTAATCTCATGAAAACCTCGGGGAAGGCACGAGATATCAGGCAAAAGTTTACAAATAAAATATGAAGCAAAATCCCCTTGTATAAAACGTAGATTTTTTAAATATTCAAACTTTTTTCTTTTTTTCTTCACATATTATATAGTTTTAAATTTTATACATTTTTTTAAATATTATTTTTGATTAGTTCTGAAATAGAACATCACAGCAACAATTTCCTTTGATCATTAAGGAATCCGGCAGGATCATTAAATAACACTTGCTCCATTTTTCACTTACACTATTGGTACAAAATTCACAAATATTTTTAATAAATGTGTGCGAATATTTCCTGGTTTGAGATGAAGCAAAACAATCCATATTTTGAAATAAAGTGATTTATGTAGTCAAATTATATGGATCAATATCACGAAGATGTAAATTTATTCACAGCTGTTGACTGATCCACGGTTCCTGTTTTGCGACGAACCGACAACGGCTTTAGACGCCTTTTCTGCCCAAACGTTGGTGGAACTGATGCGTTGGATGGTTTCCCAGCGCAAGACCGTGGTCTGCTCCATCCACCAGCCCTCATCACATTTGTTTGAAATGTTCGACCATCTGATTCTCCTGGCAGAAGGACGCGTGGCATTCATGGGCGATTCCTCAGCAGCGATGAAATTTTTCAGCAGGTTTTGCTTTAAGTTTATATTAACCGTTAAACATATTGGCTTTCTGTGACGGGATATTTTTCGTACATTAGGCTTGGATACCAATGTCCGATGACGTACAACCCGGCAGATTTTTTTATTCAGATACTTTCGGTGAAATCAGGATCCGAGGAGACTTGTCGCCGGGCCATCAGAAGAGTCTGTAATAAATTTCTGGCAACCGGTGCGGCACCTCACTTTGATGATGACCCTCCATTTGAAATTCAAAGCGAAGAGTCAAGTGCAAGTACGCAGGTATTGGTTTTATGAAAATTAAATAATATTCGAACCGAAATACTTCAGACAAATAACGCAGACTGATTGGTCTGATTTTCTCATAATAATGGCACATGAAATATACCTTTCCATAATTTGGTTAACAACTTATGAAAAATTATGCAACCCTGAAAAATACGAAGAAGTAATTGTTTAAGAACGCGTGTCATGAGAAGATATATCTATATAACATATTTTTATGTGCTAAGCATCAGTTTTCCATGTTTTAGGCACCAACTAGAAAACCAAGCAGTGCTTCAAATAGGTAGGTATATTATTTACTAAAATTGAAACCATATTCTATGTCATGTGTATTTACTAATTATTTTATATTTACAGTAAATCGCCTTTCTGGATTTCCTCACTGTATTGGCTGACTTATCGATCAATGCTTGGAATTATCAGGGACCCAAATTTGCAAGGAATCCGTATTATACAGAAATTGGTTAGCAAAATAAATTTAACAACATAAACTATAATTTCTGCACTCCCCTGTATACAAATTTAGCCCTTTTAATTTAATAATATATATAGAGAGATAAATTTACATACATATCAATGATGAGATGAATCTTCTGAAGCTAACACTTTAAGTTTGGAATATAGGTTATTATTACGGCCTATGCCACCACTCAGAATTTATTTTTAAATTAACCACTAGTAATTACCCGAACTACTATTCATAGATTAAATAGAACTAACTCAGCGATAGCAGAAAAGACTCTTTATCCAATAATTTCCCCCAAAAAATGTTTTTATCTCAGGTGTGAAATTTACCAATATTTATGAGGGATAAATCATTTTTCCCAGTCTGACAAAAGCAAATATATAACTGAAAACTTGTAATGGTATCGCTCTTGTATTTTCTCTACATTCAACTGCTGTTCCCTTTTTTTGGGGGGGGAGGAACAGGCTACAATCCAATTGAGTGCAAATTTAACAACAATGACTGCGGCTTGTAATACAGTTTACTAACTCAACACTTAATGTTCTTTAAAAAGTACAAATATTGAATTGTAACATTTATTTATTCGATCGCCAATGCCTCCTCCAAAGGTCCTCCTATCCCAGCAAGTCCTTTCAACCTGTTCTTAGAGTTAAGTTTTTTCTTCTTCTCCTTCCATAGAACAAAAGTTGGTTAATTTACAAATCAAAGTGACATTTTATTAATCGGATTACTACACACTGAAGGAACATTTCCACAAGAAAATAACGAAAAATACATCATTATAAGTAGCTTGATGCGATGAAACACCTATGCCATTTCTTCCGATTACAGTTTCATTTTTCAGACGAATCACTTTAACTATCTCAGTGTTTGAGAAAGTAACTATCATTATCACACTGTAGCATACAAAATTCAATATATTTCGCTGTGTTACGTGGGACAAACTAAGCGTGCTTTAAAAACACATTTATATTATATTTTTCTGGATACCGGGCAGCAAGATAATATTTGTGGCCTAATTTTATGAAATCTTTTTGTTTTATGTAGTTGTGTTAATTTTTGTATTATGTATTTAGGATAACGATGACTTTGGTTCCACATTCATAGTATACGCAAAAGAGATCTGGTATTTTTACTTTGCTTATTTAAAACAATAATCAAGTTTTCTAAACTCTCTGTCAGTACTTAAAAAATCGAATAAAATAACCTTTGTTTCAGAAATAGAATTAATGGCACTTGGATAATAAATATTAAAAATTTTGTTTACAAAATATTTTCGATTTTTGTGATCATTTAGTTACTTGCTAGTTATATATTCTCTTCTATATATTGCTCTAAATTACTTCATCTTTAAGTTTCCTGCGTGACCTTCAAGAATTGTTTATAATAATATAGTCATCTTTCGTATTCAGAAGCTGTTTAGAAACATTTTCTATTTTGTTATAGGCAATAGCTGTAATGGCAGGACTGTGCTTCAAGGCAAACGATGTTCCGGAAGTGAAGTCTGTGCAGGGAGCTCTCTTCATTTTAGTTTCAGAGAACACGTTTTCACCCATGTATGCCACTCTAGCAGTCTTCCCGCTGGAAATGCCACTGTTCCATCGGGAACATAGGAGAGGCTTGTATCCAACACACGTCTATTACTTGTCCAAGATGTTCGCTACTGTAAGAAGACAGTTGATGATATATATCGTTTCTTTTAATAATTTGTTTCCCTGATTCCAAATTAGTGAAGTACGTTCCGATGTAAATTACGCTTATGTATAAAGTTACCCGATAACATTTTGCAGCTCCCTGGTTTACTGCTCGATCCACTACTGTTTGTGTTAGCTTCGTACTGGCTCATGGGGTTGTGTAGAACAACTTACGCAGTTCTTATGACCATCCTCATAGCCATTCTTACAATCAACGTGTCCACTGCCTGTGGTGAGTATTTCATTCTATGAAAGAGCCTTCAGTTCAATTCCCTCCACTCTTCTCTTATAATATATATTTTTACCAAAAAAATGATAATATTGATAAGGTTAATCTTCTTCTATCAAACACCAACACCCCAAAATGTTTTAAATAATCATTTTAATTTAGCAGTCATTGAATTTAAAGATTGAAACATAAAGAGTATTTACATCCAAGTACTTTCCACCCCCTAGCTCGTTCGAATGCTCTTTTCAAACCACACACACCAGATATTCCATTTAGACCAATCGTGAACCTATTAACAGATCACTACATACGCTTACAGGCAATCCTTACTATAACGATCTCAGAGACGATATTCACCACTGTTAAAAACTCATTTCAGATTCTTAATTCTATTAAATATCTGAGATTTCTCCTCCTCCACTTCCATCCAGATTATATACTCACCATCTTACTAGTAAGAAAATTATTTAGTTATAACTAACTTCAAGTTACGGTGACATCTCTTCAAACATTATACAGTTATTCCTCTTGATGAAGTTCTTATTTCTCTAAATTTACGGCAATGTTCCACTCTGCATATTTCAGTTTCTTTGATGCAGTCTATGACCGAACTAATGTATTTCCTTTTTGGAAGTCCCTGTGTCCCTTCTCTTCACATAAATAATTATGAGAGATTTACAAACTACTGGTCTTCCCATCTCTCAATTTATATCCAATAGACAATAAGGACCGAGTTTTTTATATAGTTACGTTTCGACAGTTAATTGAAACCTAAACTTGTAAGTACAAATTTTTAGACGTCACTCTCAAAGTAAAAAAAAATAGACTATTTACAAATTGGAACATAAAACCATTCTAACTATCAAAAAAGGATTAAAATCTTGTGGACGGAGCCAACCCATTTTCAGGCTCATTTTCACTATAGACACATAACTATCATCACTGACAAAATTCAACCCTAAGTATTAAACTCAACATTCAAGACTAATTACAACTTGCCGTCAGAAAAATAACCAAAACAACACAGACTTTTAATAAATCATAACATGCCTTCTTCCTTGGCTTACATTGAGGGCCTGGGCCTACCGAGTCGACTGCGGATTGTCATCTTGCATGACATATTCCGAATTTGGAGTAACACGTAGTATTGAATTATTACTTATAGGAATATATATTTAAGTATCATCTCGTTAATTTTGTGTATTGGCATAATGGCAGTTCGAATTCAAAAATATTGTCTACTAGTATAGGATACGATGAATTGCAAAATGTGTTGGCTAATTCATTTTTTTTTGTTCAATTTAGTACAAAAATGTGTTTCTAAGTAATTTATTATACCAACGTAATTTAAAACCAACTTTTCTCCAGTCGTTTTTAAATTACATTTTCTTATCTTTTGTAAATAAATATTTCTGTTACATAATAATTTTATATATTTACCATTGTATCATTATTTGCGTAAATTAACTTTATTTTTTTCTTTATCTGAACAGGTTGTTTCTTTTCTACGGCCTTCGATTCAGTTTCTCTGTCAATGACGTACCTGATCCCTTTTGACTATATTCTGATGATAACATCAGGAGTATTCATCCAACTCGCGTAAGTATATCGGAACTCACAAACATGAAATAAATACGTGCTAATTATACTCCATGGTATTCTTTCTTTAAATAAAAGATACGATTTCGTTAGTTAGATCTTCATTGCTTGTGAAGTAGTTCTAGATGTATTAAATAAATTTAATAGTTATTATGTCTGTAAGCTTGATATAAGTTTAATTGTATTGTTTTCTTGTTGTTGAAAATAAATGTGGCTAGGGGTACTAATCCTCGTTTAGTGATGACATTGTAATTAGTTAGTTTCTGAATTAAAAAATAGTAAGCAAATTAATAGACTATTTGATATTCATATAAGTATTTATAGCTTAGCGAAATGCTATTTGGAAATTACTATATAAAATATGTAACCCACCATCTGAGACAATAAGAAAATTTACCGGATAGCAGACTTGATATGTTAACTCCGAAGGGTTTTAATCATTCTTGACTATGGAAACCAACATATCATATAATTGTTATCGAAATTTCTTTTATACAATAAAAATCACTTTAATAATCATAATTTATAAAAACAGAATTCATATTTTATTAAATCTATACCAACAATTCCATCTCTTAATTGCCCACATACTGCCCTAAATCTAAATTTAACAATATAAAAATCGCTAAAAGATCGTCACCACCAAACTGTGTCTACTAGAAGACTTCATCAAAATAGCCCACTGTAGTTCTCTGCGGGCCTTCTTGAAAGTTTAATATTTTCGTGACACGACGAAATTTCTTCTTGACATGAACCATAATTGCAGTATTTTCAGCAACTACGGTCGGTGTCGCCCGTGTCAGTAATTAAAATTTGAGAGTTGATCTTTCTGTATCATTTGGAACGTCATGTTTGGCCCTTTAATAATAATGGAAATTTAAAAAAATATATTTAACTGTACACATTTAAATGAATTAACTGTTTATACGCTCTATTTCCCTTACAGTTCGTTACCTACAGCGGTGAAATGGATGCAATATATATCCTGGTTCAAATATTCCTATGAAGCAATGTCCATAATTCAATGGAAAGAAGTCAGTAACATTAGTAAGTCATACCAAATATGTTTTGCAGGTTTTCATTTATGAAAATTATATAAATATTGAATTAACATCCTTTCTATGCTATATTTATTATATCTTAATTTAATTAAGAATTTGCCTTACATTTACATGTTATTTTCATAATTATTTGCTTTTTATAGAAGCTTTGGTATTGTGAAAAGTAGACTTGTTTTTCCTACCAATAAATTCATTTTCGAAAACGCATTACTAATGTCAACTGGTTAGTTTCCTAACCCATCGTTTATATTTTTTGTTACAGCCTGCGCTACAAACACCTCAGATTACCCGTGTTTGCAAGATGGTGAACAGGTCCTGCAACAATATAGTTTTTCCAGCAAGAATCTTGAGTGGAACTTGATTTTCATGATCCTTTTGTATCTGGCCTTCCATTCCCTCGCCTTTATATGCTTATGGTACCGAACGAAACCTAATTCACATGACCGGAAAAGTAATTAATTTACTATTTACCAATATCTCACACTCATAATAAATTATGCAATTAAAAGATCAGAATATTAGGCAATATATCTTCCAAAAACGTTTGTTCACGTGGAAAATTATACAAACATAATAATGGTACTATTCGTACAGTTAGACATTAGCTGAATATAAAAGGAATACTTTTATTTTATGAGCTGTATCTTAGTAAACGTTGGTGTTATTTACTTAACCGTCGAAATTATTTGCTTATCGTAGCACAAGTCATTATCAAATAAAGCTTTCATTCTTAAAGCAACGATCTAGTAAATCGTTTCAATACATTAAATAAATTAATAATCACAGCGATTGTAATGATTCATAATATATTACAATATATACTTACACTGTCTATTTGCCGAAAGGATTTTGTTTCATAAAACCTCAAGAAATCAGATTTAACAACAATTTGGGCATCGACAGTTTCTATATTAATATGATTTAATTTCTTGAAGCGTTAAATAACCATACTAACCATATTAACCTTATAATGTTTGTAAGAAAAATATAATAAAAATTATAACTGAAAAATGTATAACTAAATAAATTTTGATAACAGCATTATAAATTGTAGCATTAAATGTGATATTAGAAAAATATAATTAGTTATTGTAACATATTGGCGAAAATTACCTGTAATCTTTCGAATTACAGTTTCCATTTTAACAAATATTTTATATTAGAAATATTTCGTATTTGTAGTAAATTCTATTTTATAATCCTGCAGTGCGCTTTTCTAATACAACTTTGTGAACCAAAATATTAAACTACGTTGTTACCAACCTTAATTTCAGTTTCACCAAAGCACTTCTTTAGTAATCTGAATAGTTCGAAAAAGTTGAATGATATTCTTTTTTGTTAGTTTCAGACATCTTCTGGTTAGATGAGAAAAATTATGTCCCCATTTACTTGAGCTGGTTTACATTAATATGAACATGTTTTTTTTATGTGTACATGTCTTGTTACATTTCTGTATCATTACCTTGTACCTGCAAATTACTTAACTCCAAGAAGGCCGGAAAACATGTTAATTTCCTCGTGATTGGATTTTTTGAGGTGTATTTTGTTGGTACTAATTCTGCGATCTGAAAAATTCAAACAGATCTCTTTATTAGTTACAATATTCGACACTCAGCAACATATCTTTGTAAAGTCCGAGATGGGAAAAGTTTATTTTCTCTTATAAGGATGATTACAGAATCATGGCATAGTATAAAAAATAGAACACAGTAAAGTATAATTTGATTTAAATCATCTGACTTAAACTCCCTAAATAAGCTTTAAGAATGGTGGCTTTTTCCGTGTTACTGTCAGAATCGTGTATGATAAATTATAAATTGCACTATTCTGATAGTGGCACTGAAGAATCCCTCAATGTCTTCTTACAAAAATAATCACTACATATTTTATGTATATGATCCAAAGTAATATTTTTATTAGGTAGCCATATAAAAATATACTTCAACACATAATATTGTTACAAATTAATTTAAAATAATTTAATTCACAAAATCTTTGATCACGATGACCATAAATATTTTTACGCATAATTTTTAATTGTAATGAATAAATAAGATTACGACCAATTAATTAATATAAATACAATATTTCATCTAACTTTGTGAACTTCTTCAGATAAATAATCATTTCAGACGTAACAGTCGCGAAAGATTGTCCACGACGCCAAATTTCTCATAATGTAAATATTTCACGTTTTTAAAATTTTACCTGACGAAGTCCACAAAGTTGGATAATTAAATAGAAATTAAATTTATTTGCTGATTTATTTGGCCGTATTTTTATTTATTCATTATTAAACTTAAATGCAGAAAAATGATGTTTTAATTTTTAATTATCTTTGAGAGAAATAATAATTGCATAAAATGAAATTATTAATTTTGTATTTAATTTTTTTATAATTTTAATAATTTTACTATTTTAGATATTATTAAAAGTATATCATAAATAAAATGAAATATCGAAATCTTGTACGTCCGTAATGTATTTATTATTATTTTTATTTTTCATTCCGGTTTCCCATTAGTGTGTTGGTTCAGAGATTCGTAACTTGTATAAACTGAGATAATCTAGAGATTGAATGTAAAGAAATAGAATGTATGAAGGTAGAAAAAATATGATAAATAACAAAAACGAAATATTAAACAAAGACACTGCCTTTCTGTTTTTCACTCTCTTCCTCTTCAGACAGACTTTATTTAATGATAGTTTGGTGTCAGCTTCTTTGCTACTTGTTTATATATACAGGAAATTTAGAAAATAATCATTATATTGGCATGTATATATTTTGAAAAGCAATGAACATATGAAATTGTTGAGTTGTTAATAATGGAAAATAAACGTTTTTTTACATAATAACTCAAAGGTACTTTATTATATGCTCGGCGGTATTCAAATTCGTTCCACACTAGTGAGAATGTCTTGAGCTACTCCTACCACGGTCGTTGTTTCACGGTTCCGCAGTTTTCAAATTGATGATAAAAATGGCGGAACATTAATCCCTACCAGAAAAAAATCACAAGAAGTGCGATCCTGAAACTTAAGAGGTCAAAGATGTATGGCTGAATCATTTTGTGCAGTACTGCCAAAGCATCGTCGAGGCAGCCTATAATTTAAAAACTTAAAAATCTAGATTCCTCCTTTTTTAAAAAAATTTACGTTTTTCAATCACATCAGGTTAAGACCTAAATAGTTATGAAATTTTTAAACGGATAATTCTTTTTAAACATCTTGTTTGATAACTTCGTTAGCTGCTTTTCTAATGCATCAGTGTATTTTGAAGTTCATTATGAGAGTCGAACGAGTGTCTCTTTTACTGTTTTCCATTTTATCTCATTCGGAGTCCGTTTCTTCTCATATAGTTATTACTTTACCCGGTACCCAAATTATTTAATATATATTAAATTAATTTGCGTCGTACCAATAAAAATAATGAACAAATTAAATATCAGTGAGTGACAAGCGTATGCATAGCACAGAATCATCAATTATTTGACTAAGAACCTCAACTTTAACTTCAATACTTTCACATACAGATGTCTCTATTTCGTGGTCAGATTGCAGCGCCTTATAGTTGCCATTCACAGAACTTCGCCTGTATCAAGGTAACTACCTGAGTCATCCAAGGACGCTGTTCTAAGACCAAATTACATAAAAACTACATTCGATGTTTCAACTCCGAAGCGAGCGGAAGTGTAAACAGAAGCAAGTCGTGGTAGTTGAAAGCAGTACTTTGCGTAGTCGTGTTGTACGTAACTTAAGCACGAGTTGCTTGGTTAATACGCAGAGAAACAAGGCTGGTATTGGTCTCAGGATTACTCCAGAAAAAATTTAACTATGTATCCAGATAGCTCTGCCAGCGGTACTTGAATCTCGACGTGTAAATGTGCCACATGTTTTCTGTTGCCATTTTGTTCGTTCGCATTATATGTGTTGTTTTAACCTCCACGGCGACTACAGTCGTATTATTTCCCTAGTTTATTACGTCTTAAATTTAATTAGTAATTATTATAGACCGTACAAATTAGATAACTAGTTGGTACTGGTCTCGGTATTTATTCCAGAGAAATGCCTTCTATCTACACAGATAGCTCTGCCATCTAATGTAACCTCAATTTTTATTCACGTAATAAGTGTTTGTACTCGTTTGTCCGTCTATTTTGTGTTGTATATACCGGGATTACATAATCTACATTAGTTCACAGTTAGTTACGTGTCTTTACGAAAAGCGGTCACCAAGTTCTGCCTTTGCCCGCCCACTTGTCCAGCACGTTGTAGAGCCTCCGCTCTTGTCAGCGTGTCCGCGGACAACAACACATCATTTGTCTCTGCCTGTTATTTGTTTACGTAAATATAGACCAGAGCTTTGCACTAGCCACCAAGCAATTGTCATTGGGCATCACCACCATCGTCATCATTGGCGTGACAACTTATTTCGGAGTCTTGGTCTCCTCCAGGAGCCTTCTCCAATTATTGCAATCCAGTGCCTCGTTCCACCAGTTTCTTATTCCCAACTGTGGTGATTCATGACCCTTACAGTCGGGTAAAGCAAAAATAATTTAGTTGTTGTTATTTACGTATACAGGGCGGAAGACGAGAATGGCTTGGTGGGGCTGAGTAGGTGGGAAATGTCGGCGGGAAAACGTCACCGTCTGCAACATTGTTGATGGCCTGGAAGAGATTAGATTGGACAGTTGTTGCAGAGAGGCTGCCTGAGAGAGACGCTAGGGAGAGACGAAGCAGTGGCAGAACAAGGCGACATGTATAAAATTTAGTTTCTGCACGTTTCGAGAAAGGAGATTCATTTGGTGGGAGTACAGAAAATAAAAAGACAACATTTGATCTGAAGGAGAGGCACTAGAGAATCTTAATATGAAGAAGACGTGACCCAGCAAAGGAACAACCGGCATACGAACAAAAACGAAGAACGACGTCATCAGGCGTTAACATCTGGTAACGGCATTTTACCCGGTTTTTCCACACAAACCATTCTCGTCTGATTCGCGATTTTAATTTTCAACTATATCGTTCGTCACCCGCGTTCCCGGGAGCAGCCATTTAAGAAGCTGCGTAGAGTATTATTTTTGCTTTTACCGACTGAGCTAATGATTAAATTGATATCGTAATTTTATATGTTTTCCATTATAACTTAATTTGAGTTATATTTCTATTCAAATTAAATACATTATTATTATTGTTCGTTTGATTGTACAACAATATTTTTGATGGTGTAACCAATGAACACCACACAACTCTCTAGCATTTCTATCCACGTCATCCCTCCAATAAGTCTTTCTCTTCCTCTCCTTAGTACTGTTTTCACGAAACATGATATAGAACACCTATTTGATCAATTAAGAGGCCATTTCATCCTGGCCGGTGACAGTCAAAACAAGGAATGGGGTCCCGATTTCTGTGACGCTAGACACAAACTGCTTGCAGAAATATTATTTTCCAATTATACAGCCACCTAAAATAACGGGGCGTACAAATATTAACATAGCAAGTGGTAACACTACTGCAATTGTTTTAACATTTTGCACATTAGATATTGCGGATGCATGTGATTGCGACACAAACTATTTCTACAGATTCTCTTATGTACTGATGTAGAAGTGGTTGCATTATCGACGAAAAAGGAAACCAAGAAATCATCATCTGCTAAATCCCGGCTAACAGGCATCATGGGCAACGAGGTTGCCGACAGAATCACCAAGTTGGAGACCTCCTTGCAACTAAACCGCTTGGATGTTCCTACCTCCTGAAGAAGAGACATAATGATCGGGTGCATCAACCTCCTGACTGAAAGCTGACAGGTTGTTTTTGCAGGTCTCATCGTTCCATTCCCGCCTTACACATTAATTTCTTTTCCATCCTAACGGTGCCGCACATACTCTTTGACTGCCGACTCAATGACACCATCAGAATGTCCGCGCATGCAAACCACTCCAGACGCGAACTGTGTTCTTATTCAGTTAAAGGATTTCTGAAATTAATTGAAGATATTGGTGTCATAGAATAAATTTAATAAGTAATCTACGTGCCTGTGTGAACGATTTTTCACTGGTCTAAGAATGATTCTCTTCTTCTTCAATGTTGTTTGCAATATCTATGTATTTTTTCGTTTCCTATTGTAATTAATTTTTGTAGTCTCAAAGAATGTCTCTATTGTTTCTAGTTAAGGTTACCAAGATTCATATAAGTAGCAATATAAAATAAGCAGCAATAGAAACAAGGAATAGTCAACCACATTGCCCTACAGAGTTGCTCGTATTTGCTTTATCGTTGATTTTTGTGGAATACAGTATGAAAAAAACTTGATATCTTAAGACATATCATGCCTTCAATCCTAACCCAAAGCAATCAAAAGTTTTAAGACTGAAGGCCAGTTACTTTGTTAGTCAAAACACTTGGATCAGAATCTGTACTCTGGCGTTGTGAAGAATATGGGATTAACGTCAAAATTCCTGCTCTTCACTTTGTAACATACTTTTGCTTCCTGATATACGTTAAGTCCGTAAAAATCTAAAACTCTGTATTCATAAAAACGTGATTCTGTTTCATTAACTTTAGAAGACAAAAGAATGGAGTAACAATTACGTCATTTGTTCTCTAAAATATTATAGCTTATTGATAATTTCATTCGGCCTTGCTTTAGAAAATATGAAACGTTGATGAACGTAAAATTATTGAACAATTAAACTGTCATACAATGGTAATAAAAACTAATAATACCGAAAACAAAATACCCTGATAAAGATAAATGGGAATAAAATAATTGTATGCCTTTCATGTTATTAAATATATCCATTAAAAACAATAAGATGTCTCCCAAAGACAGTATTGCTTTAAAACTCATTCTAATTGAGTGTACAAACATTCTGAAGACTCGGGGAAAAGCAAGAGCTGAAAATTCGTCTACATTAATATTGGATTTAGCTGAACGATGACATTAGGTGTGTAATTTTAATACCAAGGTGGTACTGTAACATAATTTATTAATATTTATAAACCTGAGAATTATAATTAAGATGTAAGATGCCTTGTACTCGGAACTACAGTATTATCAAATTAATGTTTTATCTCGCAAGTTTAGTAATATATTTTTTACTTATAGAAATAAAAAAAATTCAGAAAATCTGACAGCATGTGAAATACAATGGTTCGCTGCAAGGTTAGTAACTAGTTAAAAATTTAGTAGGATTGACCCTCGAGGAACATGTATTGTAATGAACCTCTTTGTTTCGATCGCTACTTTCTATTTTCGGTTTGAGCTTAGTAGTTCATTATCATTCTAGTAAGCAGAAGTGCTTAAAATGATTACTGCCTTACAAAAATAATATAATTACAACTAATATGCAAACATGACTAAACAGTTAATTAATGTACACAAATAAAAATGAATGTATGTTTGTCCTGTATGCGTTCCTACAACAATCGTCCGATTGCGATGAAATTTTTATTAGTTGTAGTTCTCATCCCAGAGAAAGTTTCTGTTGATCTTTAGAAGATTTAATTTTATTCCTTCCCCTTACTTAACCCCCCCCCCACCAATTAAAAGCCAAACTGCCCCCTCCTAATCCACACACATTCCAAATTGTTTTAAAATGTCCTCAACGGATGTCACGCCATTTACACGAAGTTTGCCATTTACTTTTATCATATTCCGCTTGAGGAATGTTATAATGTTTGACAAAATTGCAACAACTTAAATACAAACAGCGACAATTCAGTGTATATTGTTGAAGAAATCAGAATATCCTGTATTAAAGTAAGTACAAGTTTCTGGTTACGAGCCCTAAAAAGTTTTAAATTATCAGATGTCAGTCATATACTTAAGAAAAGGTAAAATTTATATCCAAAATTTAACATAGCCAAGCAGAAATAATTTTCACCCAAAAAAATTACCGTGATTATTTTAATTACTTTTTCAAATGGGACCCAACTATTACTCTACTTTACTGGGTGGATTTAAACTCAATTAAAGTACATGCTACTTTAACTGCATCGGTATTTTTAGAATCTCTTAAGGTTCCGTGCTTATTTAATGTACTGGCAGTTATCTTGGCCCAGTTGTCACACAATATGTATAGGTCGGTGTGTGCCCATCAAGGATTTATGGCAAATAGCTCGTGCGTTGACCAAGTGATTACTGTGGAATTAATTAATTTTCAGAGATAATATAAACCAATAGCCGAGGCCACACATCTAGTTCTCAATAAATGTTAAAATCTGAACAGTTACGAAAGCTTTCAAGACACAACGATTAGTCTGCCAATAAAAATTCAGACGTCTGAGGAAATGCGCGTCTAATGATAAAATAATGTCTTAAGATACAAACAAAAATAATATTTACCGTGGAGCGCCATATTAATCACTTCTTAAGGTATTTACTCTATATAATATCAACATTTTATGTTCGAAAAAATTTTAAGCAGTTTCCTCGGCATGCAAACCCAAATAATATGGATAAATTTATTCTACTGCTTAGTAAAAACGGTGAAAAATTCTTTCTCGCGTGACCTTGGTCTGCTGCGATTGTACATTTAGGAAACATTAAGACAACCGGTTGCAAATGTCTGCCGGAGAGTTGAGGCACGAACTTGGCCACTTCGAGCTCCATCATCAAATTATGCACATGAGAGGGGTATGTAAAAAAGTTGTTTCCTATCTAAATACTTAACTATCTAATGAGGCAAAGACGCCGAGAATTACGATTAACCACCATCATTCTGTATCTGGAAACTAATGATTCCATTAAAATTCGTGCTCTATTCTTACTACGTCTCCTTTACCAATAACTCCTAGAGAAACCTTATCAACCAAAGAAAAGGCCTCAAATAGAAACTCGGCTCATGATGATCCTATAATCTTCAGAAAATATATGAATTTCAATGTTCGTTTTCACATATTACTTTTAATTACAGGACACCGCTAAGAATGTATTACTAAAGGATGATTTGGAAAATAACCCAAGGAGAGGTTGGTGAGTGAATTCTCTTACTTTTGAGTTATTTCAGAAATTACAAAAATATGACCGAGTTAAGATTTATTTCAATCATACAGCCCATTTTAAGGTAAAATTAAGTTTTATTATATTTGTGGTATAACAAAATATTACTGTAAGAATTTAAATGGCTTGATGTTACAATTTAATTTGGTTTTTCTAATCCGTTCCAATATCTCCAGATGTTGTAAATTGATATTAGTTAACGGTTTTTGTTTCACAGGTCTTCCTTTATTATTTCTACGTTAATGATAGCAATGTTCATGAGCCTCAACTCAATTTTATTCGTACTGTATCCTTTCTTTCTCTTCAACTTTCTCTCGCTGTCGTTGGATTCCGCGACTCTGGCGGTTGCCGCCGTCGCTGCTGGTGACTTTTCCGGAAGGTTCCTCATCAGTTACACCAAAGTGAAAGAGAATGTGTCGTCATCACGAGTGCGGCTCATATTCTTGATATCATTCATTGCAGCTACTTTCGTGGTTATAGGTAAATAATTCCATAAATATCTACAAATATATTCGATATAACTAAATGAACTTTACTAAATGCCCGTAATCATATTTTAAATTTTACATAATACATCCGACAACGAAACAGGTGCAACTTGAATCTACTTGAGTGATTATTCACAATAAATTTTTAATAATATTAGATCAGAATCTTTAAATTAATCTGACATTTTAATATAAACAAATAAACAACAAATCAGCCAATAAGTCAGCGTTTTTTATATCATTCAACACATTCGATACAACGTTTCATTCACAATTTTGGGTCTTCTGCAGGTCAAACACATTTCTCCTGGTATTAACTGCTGGCAAAAAAGAATGTTAAGGAAAAATTAATTAAAAAATGAATAAATTATCAATTTAATTTTTTTAAATATAAAAGAATATAAATCTTACATTTATTGAACAAATGCAAATATTTTAATTACAGAATAAAGTTCCAAGAGTGAAAATATTCTATTTTAACGAAATTATTTATATTTAAATTTCTAATTTCATGTTAAATTGATTTTGCCTGTACTTAACGCCAAAATAATTTTTTTTTAGCCTGAGGAAATCTCATAATTGCGGAATAAACTTTGTATCGTATGTGAATAATTTCTGCCTTACTCGATACGTTGATAATCATCATTTATAAAAAATAGAAAACGTGTGTTGAAATATTATAATATTATATATTTATTATAAATGTTACATATTTGTGTTTTTCGTTTCAGAAGTAATGACCAATGATTGGCAGTTCACTGCTCTGGTGATGTTATCTTTTCTACTGGGTGTCTGTCGTGGTTTGATGCTGATGATTTATGCATTGACACATGACAAGTACTTCATCTATAAAACTAATCCTACGGTCTTCGCATTTGCTTCCATAATCGTCGCAGCAACGTTCGCTCTTCTGGGACCAGTTTTAGGTATGCCCACAGAAATTTCAATAAACATATATATAAATCTGTTTCTCTACACCAATGTAAGATTTTCAGTAGTGATCGACGATTTCAATTTATTACCTTAATATTCGTCAAGTTTAATTAGGTAATTTTCGACCTCTTTTGGGTCATATTTATACAAGAGACTTTTCGTAAGGATTGTGTAACATTTTATTCAAATGTGTTTATAGTTTAAAAAGTATATATGACCTATATCTGGATAGTATTAAAACAATTTCAAATATTCATGTAAAAGGATTAATATTTTTTTTAAGTACACGAGTTTTCTATTATTTTTTTAAAGAAAAACTTTCAAATATCAGTGTAACGCTATTTTTAAAAAAGAGGACAATACATAATTATTATTATATTTCAGATGATTATAAGCCAAAATTGGGTGGTACTCACATATAATTCACATTGACAAAATTTAATGGAATAAATTAAAATACAACTTACAAGAAACTGTGAATAAGGATCAAATATTTTGTTACAATAAAAAGTTCATAAAAACTCTACGTAAGACAAATTATCTTAGTTTCAGTATTTACCATAATTAATCATCTTTGGAAGACAAGAATAAATTACAGATGAATTCAGGTAAATTAAAATTTCCACCAAAACAAAAATGCTTAATTATATAATATATCGATTTATAATTAAGCCAATAGCATTATATTTTCAAAAACAATTGTAATATTATATAAATAATAACTGTTATTTAATTTAACTTAAATTTATAAATCGTAGATTAGAGCAGAAAGGATAATGCACCATTAATGGTGCCTTTATAAAATATGAGATTTTTAATTGACGAGTGTAAGAAACGTTGAAGAATCCTGGCATAAAAGGAGGGAAGGCAGACAGTGATCACGTAATAGAAATTAAGGATATTGGTTGTAGTAAAATACTACGTTTTTAAGAGATTAGTTCAGGGAAAACTGGAAGAAGAACCCGCAATAGAGCCAGTCTGATAATTGGAGCATCAGAAATAAAATATTATGTACCTGAAATTAAGAAATTAAGTTACCGGAGAGAAATTACTTTTTGAGAAACAAATAGGTTTATTATTAATTTCTCATCGTTTTTCTCGTGGAACTGGTTATATTTTATATCCAATGGTTTAGGTCATTATTAGGTTGGACAATATCATTTTCTTACAGCCTGAACCTGACAGAACGCAAGGGAGATGTTATCTGGACACGTGCGGCAGGTAATTGAGCCTGTTCTCAATCGTTAAAAATAACCTTCCATGGTACATTACTTCAGCTAAAAATAACGATACGCTCATTTTTAAGGAATAATGTGAAGATATCAAAATTTTTTCATCAGGTAAATTGACTATAAAATAGTTCTTGGCTTAACCACTTAATTTGGTATGTAGCCGTGTTGTAAAAACGCTGTTGGTTATTGAAATCGCTTCCATCCACAACAGTTCAATATCAATAATTTTAGTGTCTCTGTCAGGTACATGGTGACTCTTTGTGAAAGAATATGACGCCGTATTCTTATTGCCTAATACATTTTACAGATGAGTTTGTTGACGTACAACAAATCCTGAACAGACAGAAATACATTTCCTAATCTATCAGCCCCTGTCTTTTTCAATAAGGGTATAATTTTTCAATAAGGGTATAATTTTTTAAAATATAGTAAACTTCATAACAGCCGAATTGTCACTAGAAATTAATCATTTATAAAGTTAGAATACCTAATAAACATGATTCTCCTTGTCTTAGCATGTGGAAGTATAAAATTCTCGCCAGTGATAATGCAAACTTTTTATATTGAAATATTCCTAAATATATGCCGTCAACGTGACACATAATTTACTGATCAGTATGGAAACTTATCCTGTAAATTTGTGCTGTCTAAAGACAGGTGTAGTAAATTCAGGTATGGAATAATGTAATTTTCTACAGCGACATTGATTACGTAAACAAGGATTTATGTAAGTAAATTATACTAGTTCTTAAGAAGATAACAGGGTGCTGGTGCTTCTGAGAGTCGTGGTGGTATTGAAGGATCGCCAGGCTCAGTTATAGATTGACTGTGGAACCGGTCGGGCGCCATAAATAACTGGCTCTCGAGTGTGAAGAGATGAGTACCCAGCATATAAATTTAGATTAACATAATTGAAGCTCTGTACACTCATTTTTGTGCCACTGAGGGCGACAACGAAGACATGAACGACACACATCGAATCTTTGAACTGCTTCTCGAAATGCACCATGAGGCAGAAGGTAACAACAACACATAACACGCTTTACAAAATAGTATTTATTTTTTTGCAACTAAAATTGTTTCTATATTTTTATAAATATAATATATCCTTATAGAAGCTTTCGAATTAGTAAATATTTGATACAAAGTACAGGATACTTCTGAAAGAGGCGGCGATTTTGTTTCCAAAGTAAAACGTATTGTTATGGTGTAAGAACTTATATAATATTAATAATTGTGTAGCTAGTATCATTATAATTTACTATTTTCATATTTCAATATTTATTCAAATATTAATTTAATGTGACAATACGCACATATTTCAACATAATTAATATACCTGTTTCCATCCACATATGCAGTGTCTGTTTCCTTTTAGGAAGATTTAAATATAAAATTTTTTCTAGATATTTCATTATTTTTATTTATATAATTGTTATAACTAAATCATTACATTTTCATTAAAAAACAATGTTGGGGGAAAAATTAAATTAGTAGGAAAGGAACACGATGAACTGGAAAAAATCTGAGATGCAGGTTCCAGGGTGTGAAGTGTTGCCGACCTATCAGAAGAATAAAACATTTAACTTAGATGTGTATTTTAACCTTGACCACATATTATGTATTCGTCTGAAATAGATATAGCCTAGAAGTATCTTATGTAAGATCCAAAAACGCAACACTCGTTTATTCGTTCCCCTGTTATTAATTTCCAATCCATCACAGCGTCACTCTCTTTATCAATTACAAAACTTACTTGCTAAAACCTTAAACAATAATAATCGCTTTAAATACTACTTATCTTATTGTGACTACATATATCAAAAGTTTAAATAGTACCACAACAGTATTATGCTGTATTCATCTAACTCTAATTTTATTAATATTCTCTGACTTTCTATGTATTATTGTAACTGTAAAATGTTCAAAGGCACGGCTTACGTTTCACAGTGTTAAGACACGACTGTGGCGGTATTATCAGATATAGTCCGTTAATATAAGCCGACTATTCTGATAATGACGCCAAGTATGTCTAAAGACGTCTAACCTGAAGGACTTCTACTTAGGATATTAACCTAGTTAAGCAGTGGCACTTCAAAAATTTTAAATATTTAAAATATTCCTTACGCATATTATTTTTAAAAAGTTATATCTGAAAAATATGTATTCCGGTAAGTCATAAAATTGAAATGAAATCACATTTTGAGTAAGTTATTTGGTTACCTTTTGAAGAGACAGATACAAAAGAATGAAATCTAATATTACAAGAATTAAGTTACATTGGTTCTGATAAAGACCTTTAATTTAATTTAATTTAATTTAATTGGAACATTCACCAATATATGTCAAAAATATCTGTAAAAGTAATTTATTATACTAATAGACGATGTTTAAACTCATTTTCTGCAAGTCTAATGAGATATTACTTTGAAATAGCATGAAAGTGGAAATAAAAATTTAATAATATTGGTATGAAAAGAGCAAAGCAAAAAGTTATAGACTTATTTTTGTAGAACCTTATTTTTACACATGTGTGATGTGAGAATTTATAAATATCAAAGATTTATAATTCTTTCAAAAATTTTATAGTTTTCAGAATTTTTGTTTTACAGATAATCAGAAAAATAGTAATATTGAAGGTTTGTATTTTTACAACGGATTTTGTAATAATAAGTAACATTTCCGACCACTTTCAGATTTTATTTTTAACAATTTCCAAAGAGGAAAAAACAACGTTTCGGTACCTGAAGAAGGTACAAATAAGTACGGAAACGTTGTTTTTTCCACTTTGGAAACTGCTAAATAAAAAAAACGTCTGAAAGTGGTCGGAAATTATACTTATTAAAATGGAATTAAATCAATTTCATTTCCACACGCAAACCCAAAACACATTCACAGATATATATATATATATATATATATATATATATGTGTGTGTGTGTGTGTGTGTGTGTGTGTGTTTTGCTTGACAAATCAAAATGTCCAATTGTCCCAGATAAAAATTTAATATTTTCAATCCGGAAATCTATAATACTAAAACATTCTGGCTACTGAATGTTATACCTGTCTTAGTTCTAAATTACACCACAGCATATAATCTTCTCATTTCTTAATGTTGACTCATTCTAACGTTTATCGTGGACATGCTTCGAATTTTGAGACCTTTTTATGTATCCTGATTTATCACTCACTGATTAGATTAGCTCTGTCTACACGTAAGACCACAGTCGTGGTCTTTCTTTCACAACAAACCGTTCCTGGTAAGCTTAGCTTAGCTTAACTTATTTCCCTATGTCAATTTGGAACCTTATGACATTTTCCTATTCGAACAATAAATTCACTTTTTCACCAATAAAAAATTAAGAATTTCGAATTGTCATTAATTTCTTCAATCTGTATTTATAATTAATACTAACCAATCAATATAATTAATATCCTGATTAAAACTTCTCCACTTACAGCCTACGGCGAATAGTCTTAGCTCACATACCTTATTCCGTCATATTATTAAAGATTGACTACGTTGCGTGTGATGGTTATAATCTCTACACGCGAGGAAAGCGGCCAGATGCAAATTGTCGGAGCCTAAAGTAACAAAGGAACCCTATAATTTGTTCGTATTAGTCCCTGTCTCCACAACCAAAACGTTATAAGAATAAGCTCAGGACGGAATTCGGAAAGTGGTCTCACAATATAATTAATAAATCTAATGTTGTTATTCTTTTTCGAAGTATTTAGATGGTATCTATTGATGAAATAACATTACTCAAATTCGTATTAATAAAAGCTGTAGAAGAAAAACATTTTTCTCAGCAGTACTTATAATTATTACCTATAAAAACAAATATTTTTAGTGAAATTTCCCAAGTAAGGAAATTGCTATTTTTATTATTCTTTAGTTGTGAAATTCTCAATTTAAATCCAATAAATTTACGACCAATTTACAAAGAAAATTCATTGAACTAAACCGACGTTTCGTCGCCATATATGGGGCCTCTAAATAAATATCGTGACGAAACGTTGGTTTAAGTGATAGAAACTTTCTTTGGTCGTAAATTTACTCGATATAATTATTCTTGGGGCTATTCGTTGATTAATTTAGTATTTTCATTTTAATTACATTATATTAAATCAGTGAATTTAAATAAAACATTTCTAAAATTCGATTGTTAGGTATATTAATTTTTTTATCGTTTGAATTAAATCGCTTTGACAAATTATATTTTTAGTCATTTAGATAGACCAAACCTTAGCCCTGAATTGAGATAAATATTATTGATTCCTGATTATGAAATCTTATTATTTTGTAGAATATATACTAACAAACTGTAACAGAGGTTACAGAGAAAGGTAATAATTGAAATTAACAGTAAATAATTAAGTATATTCGGCATAAAAAAATTTCTCAATGATCAGTTACACAAAATAAAATCAGTAATAAGGGATAGGATGAGCAATAACTGAATTTCTATTGATATGTGAAGATAGAAAAGTGAGTGAATTATTAAAGTTAATCATTTTATTGTTCAAAATTTCTCATATTATAACTATGTTCCTACAGCTAAGAACTATAACTTTCATTATGGCATAAAGGTATGAAGTCTACACTTGGTGTGTAATATTGAACTTACATAAAAAAGTGTTGACCTATATATAACATAAATATACATCACATATATATAGCATAAATAATATTAAAGAGTACTTAAAAATGCATTTCCTGTTCATTCATGTAAGGCAAACCTCTAAGTTCTATGCTATTTAAAATAAAATTACTCATTTGCAAATAAATTGAGTTTCTGTCTTTATCTCATGATTTTGTTTTAGTGTATATGGGTTTCAACTAGCAATCATTGTGAAATATCATATTTTACCAACTTCTTCTCACTTATGAACAATTATGGGACGTGTATTATGAAAATAATAAAGATATTATCCTTTTGAAATATAATCACACCTTTGTATCTTATTTTTTTATGTATCTCAATTTTGTTAATACTTCACATTCAGATAGTTTCATTCCATTTCAACATTGATCCACCCTTATTGAAAATCCCTATACTTGAAATCATCGTGATATGGTTTCGAAACAATGAGGTATTTAACTGATGCATTGTATGAAAGTATAAGAAGACCGTTTTGCTATGCATAGATGAAACCAGATTCCTCAGGTTGTGAATCAAGTACAAAAAGGCTGTGCATAAAAAACAAGTATGAAAGCAACTCCAGTTCTTTAAAATTGACCTTCAAAGTGAGAATATACTGTCTATGTTTTGATCTTGAGCATAGCCGATTTAGAACGTTTTGCGACCTTAGGAGGATTCAGTTCGAAAGCAGACGGGAAATAATATCACAGGATTCTTGTTCTTCTATGAGAGTTGCCGAGAAATAAGCTGCACAGACTGAGTAGTTTATTGGAAATCTGATGTGGTTACGAGGAAATCCACGTAACAACTAAACGCAGAACTTTAAGAAATTCCAGTGGGCTACCGTCAACATTGGTATCTGGATCCTTCACGTAAACGACTCGATAGTTTCCAGGCAAGTATCAGACTCTTCCTGGAAGGCTGCACGATTAGGACAGCCGGACTGACCAGTCCTCTGAAGTAGTGTGTAGGCTGTATCTGACCACAGTGATCTCTAAAAATCCTTTTCAATACCAATAAAACCTTGTGGTAAATGTACTTTGATGTGAAGTAAATTCATATAAAATCGTGTGAAATTATTGTTAAATAAAACAAATGTCTTTTAAAGAAAGCCCTTGAAGAACGATAAAATACTTTGCACATTTAAAACAAGTAATTACTTTGGATTATTTACTTTTTTACATCGTATGTAAACTCATTGGCTGCTGTAATGCCAGACAGGCTTCTCTGAAAGCAATACCATATTATGATTTAAGGGTTTGTGTTGCCTTTTTAGTATTACATATTCAAACACCTTTTCCAACAAACTTGTTAGTTCCGTTTTCTTTCTTTATTCAAAGATAGGGTTTTATGAATTATGGAAATATTTTGCTGCTCACAATCACAAGATCAATAGAGCTTACAGATTTCATTTAAATATTTTTTAATGTTTCCAAAAGCTTAGCGACGATTCAAGGACTTGTGTATAAAAATATTTCATGGAATTGATACATTCATAAATTATATAAATATATGATCTAAGAAATACATTAAAACCTTTACATGCAAATAGTTCCTCAGTCTCACTAGTGACTTCATTAGCATCCAGTAAAGTAGCACGCGGGTAAAACGAGTTCACTCTTGCAAACTAAAATAAAAAACATACTCAGAACAAGGCCAAATTAGCTTTCTCACGGGCAATGATTTTTGAAGAAAAATTGCGGGAATATTATGCAAATTACTCTTGCGTTCCATCAACCAATTCTTTAACATAGGTCAGGCCTGATTTTAATGATGTAACGCTATTGTCAAGAGATCACACAATTTTCCACAACTTTACTATTAAATACCTTATATTATTTCGTAATAAGTTTAAGCAATGAGGATCGTAAATTTTCTTATGAAGCCACAAACTTTCTAAATTATATTTTTTGAATGATGTAATAATTTTGGGTAGTTCTCGTGTTATACAAACGCTTCTTCTAAATAATTTAGTTCTCATCTTCATTAAATCGATTTATAATTTCACTTCAAACTGTCCTCATTCAAGTTCATGTCCGATGAGCACCAAATTACTTAATCAAATTATGTAATAGAGAACATCACATTGATTTTATAAGAAAAGATGTGTCAGTAAGTTAAAGTAAAAAACGGAAATAGTAAACTCAGTTTCTCAATTTTATAATTTCAATATTAATCTATAAAAAATTAATATAACTTCAAAACAATTACAAATTAATTACCTGTTTCACTAAATATAATTTATGAATGTATCAGAAAACGAAATTGTGTATTAAACTATAATATATTTAATTCGGACACACAGAGAGACAAAAGTAGCTCTTCTTACAATGCCCTAATGATAATTTTTTATTTAATTTTGCAACAATGAAGAGAAGAAGGAGATTTCAAAGAGTGACAAGTTGCGTAGTTTCCCCGTTCTTTCGGCCCCTTGTTGAGTTATCAACGCTGGAGTTGTACGAATACAGACTTTACAAATGGATACCGTTACCTTAAAATTCTTGAATTAATCGACGATTTATCTTTCGTTGATTCATTACTCAGGCATACCAAATCAATCATTAGGTTTAAAAATGCAAAATAAATAGTAAAAGTGGCATCGCTTCGTACGTGATCTGTGTACACTTATCTTTGAAAATAAACTGGAATGCTTTTATACGACTAGAAATGAGCCACCTTAATAATCAATCTTCATAATAAATTTTTATTCACATCATATAAACGTAAATGGCCCAATGAGTAATGTTTAATAAACGCGTCGTTTTTCCTAACATTATGAAATGAATAATAGCGTTTTAATATGTAAGATATAGAAGTATGTAAGAAAATGAAATATCCATTTACTCAGTGTTTATCAGTTTAAAATATACAATGATTTAATAAATTTTAATTCACAAAGGCAGCTTTTTTAAGATTAATGCTAAATACTTTTTACATTATTTACAAACATTAAATGAATTTAAAACTAGAAACAAAGGATCTGTTCTAGGAGTCGCCTTAGTGGGCTTTCTCATGAAAACAGAATATATACACAAATCCTACGCGGGATTGGCAGTACTGGGAATACGGCAAAAGGTAAAAAACTGTGTAATTACTCTTTTTACAACTTAGCATGGAACTTGCCGCTCGACCTAACCGAATTTCCTCGTTGTATAATGAGCCTTTGATCATTTATTTTCCTTCTTTGCCACCACGGACTAGAGCAAGCCTTCCGTCCGTTATTCAAATGTACATGGCCAGTTACAAGGTCCAATCTCTTACTGTTTTAATTAATGACCAATGCTTAATGTTTAATATCCTGAACTCCTAATGCTTAGCGAACTAATGGTCGATGTCGACAATCCTTAGTGCCCTAATGCTCTATACTTCCTCGTTTTTAATACCTTTTCCCCACTCCATTATTTCATTTCATTCGGTACGGGGACCCCATCTTCTCCAATCAAAATTATTTTATCATCCGCCTTTCGACCTCCTGTGGTGTAGTGGCTAGCGTTGCTGCCTCACAACCCAGAGATCCCGGATTCGAATCCTGGCATGGGCTTGGATGTTTGTGTTGTCATGGTCTGCAGTCGACTCGGTAGGCCCAGGCCCTCAATGGGCTACAGAGCCATGGAGAAAAAAAAATCATCCGCCTTTGGAAGGAGAAACTCACCAGCTCACAGCCCGATGTCACTGAGTCTCAAAGACTTTAGAAAAGCCCAGACCGCGCTTACTTGTCGAGGGTTTTATTACCCTGTCTGTAACCTTCAACTTCTCTCATGCCGCGTGCCTTTCATTTCTAACCGCCAAATGCCGCATGTAGTTGTTTTACCAATACAATTAGAAGAAGATTAAATTAATTATTATTTAAGACCTAAGAATGTCGTAATGTGATAACTAAATGTCATGTACGACTCGCAAATTAGAACGAATAATTTTTAATCAATATATATATTAAATTTCTTTTTGACTTATTTGTCAAGGAACAATAAATTAGAAGTTGGATTCTGCATTAATAACTTGCCTTCTGATTTTATTTGGTATCACTGGAAAGATTCTCAGTTTTTTATAAGAAGTCAATAAAATGTTGTTCCTACCGTTTATTTCTATTTTTGTTTTAATTAAGTGGGAAATGGGAACAAGATATAAAAATGACTTCTTATGAACGTTATACAGTTATGTTTTACAAACTCTGAGGAATGTAGGAATCAAATCGAAGAGAATGCTAGTCGTTCAAATTATTCGTTTATCTCAGTTACAATGATTCAGGATGGACAGGACGACTGTCGGAACATGCTCTCTGTTCTGATCACAATGATGGACGATCCAGATTCCCAGTTTTATGTGAGCGATAAATATTGTTTACATGTATGTCCATATTATCTTGTTTTTACCTAACATATTCAAATGTCCTGCTGTAACTCAACAACACTGAACATCCGGCAGTACTTTGGTAGACGCCAAGACTGGACGTCCTTCAACATTGGCGCCTCGGAATATATTCAAGGTTTTATCAAATCTAATACTTAGTAAAACAAATAAAATTGTAAACCGCCAATAATTAGCAAAAATTCTGCTAACCTGTTGAGTAAAAGATTTGCTCTTGCCCTACCTTACAACTAATTCCGTTCATTGCTAGCAGTGAGTAATTTTACAATATTTGGGGCAAATAATGCATATTCAAATATAACATTACGTTAATAATAATTATTTAAACAAAATCATTAATTAACTTGAATGATGTAACAATCGGCCTTACTTAACACACAATAAATTCAATGGAAATTTTAATTAATAATTATCAAGTGTAACTGCATTAAAACCTAAGAAAAGGATGAACAATCAGTTTTAATATAAAATAGATGGTCTTGGGCTGAAATATTTGGCTGTATGAATTATAATAACGTACTTACATTAAACATATCTTACTTATTTGCATTTACTTAAATTTTAATAAACTTCTAGCTTGGTGCCCGGCATTTCCCAGTAATTCATTTATTTTAGGCTGCTGTAGTATTTAATTCGACAATAATCTCATTGTCAACACGTAATTAAACCATCAGGTAGATCGTCACATTTTTTAAATTTAACTTATTCAAATGAACGCTGAAAATAAAATGTTTTATTTATGAGGTTACATGGTATTCAGCCGAATGACCATGCGCGTGAATCGTAGCGGCAGCGGTGACATCTAACTGGAGGTCCAGCCTCCTCTTCAAGTGTCGGAGTTCCTTCCTCGTGGAATCTACTCCGCGCTGACGTTGGAATTTTACCTATGACACACTAAAATAATGTGAATCGTAATCCAAACAATGCACATATCTCATTTGCACAAAATATTATTTCAAATTAACTTCATGTGTTCAATGTCAAACTAATCGATAATTAATTCACACAACAATATGCAGCCAGTTCCAATGGGCGGAATATTTAAGAACTCAGAAATCCGAAATCGAAATATACAAAAAAAATGCCGAGGTACGACGCAGTGAGCTGTATCATATTTTGATGCGTAATTCTAATTCCACCTGTTATCCAAACAGTCAGTGTGAAAATTTGGGATCACATGTTTTATTTATATGTGAGAAATTCCAATTATCTATTTTTAAAAATATTAGTCGGAAAATGAAATAAAAAAATCTAAATCTCAACAACAGAACCACCTACCGCGGTATACTGTAGCTAAGAATCATTTAGGTGAACCCACAATTACCACAACAAAAAATTCATAAAATCGGTCAAGCAATTTAGGAGAAAAATTACGAACAGATACACATGAAGGAAATTGACTTCTTCAGAAGAACTGACTGAAGGTAAAAAGATTGGCATTCCCTCAATGTGGGTCATCGAACATAATTTCTTATAGAAACCTGTTTAGAAACCGTGTGAGAATAATCAAGTGAATCTGTAATGAGCAAAAGACAATCAAATTTTTGTCACTACCTTGTTCAGTATAAGACCTTGTAATTTTAACATTAGCATAAAAATTATACGTTTCGACTCGTAGGAGGGTATTTAAAATCCTACCTTTACCTCAATTATATTGTTTTGCAATGTCATAGAGTAAAGCGTTATTTTATTCAAAACTAACTTTTTGCATATTTCCTTAATTCTAGTATAATCTTGAATTCAGTAATCACGTTTCAAAACGACGTATGTACTTAAGAACGGCCACTTAAATATTTCTGATTATTCTTCTCAGGACGTATTTACAACCACTGGGTTCATCTCCATTCTTGTTGTCTTTCTTCCGTAAATGTTATTATTGTTAAATTTAAGTATTATCCGACGTGTTAATAAATTATTAATATTATATTTTATCAATCAAGTGAGAAAAAAATTTATTGAATGAATGCATTGAATAAAATTTATAATCAACTTATCAAAAAATTTTAATCTCTAATACATTCATTCAATTAAATTTTTCCTCACTTAATTGTCAATCACAGTGTTAATAATCTATTAACACGTTGGACAATGCTTAAATTCAGGTTGTGTAAAGTTTAAAAAATTGATTAAATTTCAAAACAAATTATAAATTTAAGAATCATTCAAAAAATTTTCAATTAAATGAGATTATTGAAAACTTTCTTCTAAATCCATTTTTTATAGAGATAAGAAAAATTTTCTAATGGTTATCATTTGTTATTTCGTATAATATTTCTTCTTAATTCCTTTGAATGACTTTCCATTGTAAGATGTCTCATTTAAGGCCAGACAACGAGACCATCACGATACTGTAACTAATTAGATGGAACTTGTAAAAATGGAAAGACAAAAGTCAAGAATGGCCATAGAACTTCAAATAAAAATTAATTAAAAATGTTAAAATTACACAGTATAAAAACGAAGAAATCAGCAACAGAAAGATAAACTGATGATAAAACTAGATATTTTGCAGTAATTAATTGGAAGATGTAACTGGAACCATAGGTACTAACGAGGAAGTTCACTAAACGTAACATAATTTGATGGGACGGATGAGTTTCCTTTTCTCATTCAGTAGAAAGCATAAGGTACTGAGAGAAGGAATTAGGAATAAAGCCATAAAATAATTTTCTTTAATATTTTAAAACCTCGTACATTTTATTCCCATCAAATTAGATTTTGAAATTTCTTCCAGTATACCATATGGATATTTTTTTAATAAAAAGTCTGTAATATAAATAAAACGTAGTAATCTTCATCACCTTTGAATCCCTATTAAAAACAACTGTTCAAATTGAAAATCAATTACCTTTATTCATTTGCTGTATGCTTTACGTAATTAAGTCCACGTTTCTCGTATTCATGGGAAATACCTTCTTTAGCTGTACTGGGGTAATAATGTAACACAATAGTTGAGATATATTCTACTTTACGTGACTTAATTAAAGATGTTATCAAAGTTAAAAAACTTGAAAACTGGATGGCGCCATTCAGCCGCGTCAACAATCCGAGTATTTTTTTTTGGCATAGTACGGAGCAGATACTATAATACCGACAGAAAAATTTCGCGCTAAAAAACTTGTTTTTGTGAGGTTGAATTAGCGTTTGACAAAAGCTGTGCAGGTGGACAAGGCACCGTCAGAAATATAAAAATTTTGCTTGGGCCATGCAGAGATGGTGTGCAGGCAGACAATCCTTGATTATTCGACGTAGAGAAAGGACGATGAGTTGGTCAAACCGACGTTGATCCATAGAAAAAAGTTGACGGTGACGACATATCGACTTATGATAGACATAACTGCCAATATTCTCAACCCTAAGAGTAAAGAGACCCGATTTTTTTCCGAGTTATAAACACCTAATATCTTTTACTAAATTTCTGTATATAAATAGCTTAATTTTTTATTAAAATATTGTTATTTTAAAACCCAGGTACATATTTGACACACAACTGTAGGGCACAATCAAAAATTCAGTTAAAGCAGAATTTTAATAGTTTCTTGTATAAAGGCAAAAATAACTGACAAGAAATAATAATCGTTGTATATCAGTCTGAGGAACTGATCTACTAGCGCATTGGACGACTTTACTCGCAAATTATGACAAAAGCAGATCAGTGGCGCCAGACACCTGTTGTTACGCTTCTGAATAGGCGCAAGACAGCCTCTGATTGGACTTAAATTTTATACAAATTTCGCCTCAAGGTTATTAACGGTCGCATGCTTTCCTTAGCAACAAACAGGTCAGGTTGTCTGTTCACATACTTGCCTTGTCTTTTTGGAATGTGATTTCAGTAAAATCTGGAAACACTAGTTTTACTGTCACCTATCATTCAAACAACCGATTTTTTATCATTAATGTGAACCAGGTAAGCCAGATAACTGTATCTGAACACGCCCTGGGTCACATTAGAACTTCAATAATAATGTTTAAATTTTATATAAAATATTTCAGAAACCCCTACTTTCCCTCTCCATATTATTTGTTTATAGTTGTAAAATATGAAAAAATGAATAAATTTATATTTCCTAATTCCTTCGAACTTCTATACCCCTTTTATGAATACTGATGCAGACTGTTACGATAACTTAGTATTTTTCAGAACGCTTTCTGAGTACTATGTATAGCAGAGAACTAATGCAAAATCATAATCTAGTTTATACTGAGTGACGGTAAAAATTAAAACGTCAGTATATATTGGTTCGACACTTTTTGAAAATATGATAAAGAATCAATCAAACAGAATAGCAATGAAGAAACATCTATTATTATAGTGTAAATAAATAAATGGCAATGGTTTGAGAAACTATTTATTACAAAAGAAAATACACATTTCCAACGTTTCGTCCTCTTTTGGGACCCTCTTCAGATTCCAGAAGAGGAGTAAACGTCGTCAATTCTATATCATTTGTAATATTTATAATAAATATTTTTCTAAATCAAAGTCAATTATATTTTTTTACTATTCATTTTACGTCTGAAACCGTCGTTCAATGCAGTCCACAACGTAAAATTATCCAAATATGTAATAGTGTTTCCCATTTAAAAATTTAACTGTAGACGTCCTTAAAGATGGACGAAACGTCTATATTAAACAAATATTAATTATGTATGTTTATTTACAATAATGTTTGATTCGCCGAACTCCTGTGGTGTAGTGGTCAGGACTACTGCCTCACGTCACAGAGGTCCTGAGTTCGAATCGTAGCGTGGGCATGGATTGTGTGTGTTTTCACACTGTGAAAATAAAGATAACGAGTTCCCCTACCGTAGTAGCTAATAACCATAGCAGGTGATGCGACTCTAAATAAAGATATGAAAAATTTCAAAAACTCATCATATATATTTCTCATTTATTATTGGAATCGTTGAGGTAGCATTTACCGTAGAAATAACTGCTCAGAATGCTTTCAGACTTTCTGTCGGTGAATTTCAGATATATTGTCCGTTACCAACATCTAATAAGAAATTGCTGTTTTCAAAACCATAGAATATAAGGTGAAATATTTAACTTCACCGAAAAATAGTAATGACCTCATGCTTCTCATAAATGTTACAATACAAATGTACGTAATGTATAAAAATATGTCAATTTAATTAAGAAACACTCAGTTTTGAGAACCAGCCGCGTTTATCCAAAAATTACGCCATCGTGATGCTGATAGATTTATTCAAATTTGAACCAAAACAAATAAAAAACCAAACATTTTAAATTATTTTAAAGAAACATACACAAGGACAACAAATAAGTCTGAAAAAATATTATTTTGCTATAACCAAACCAAAAAAATGCCACGCGAATATTAGTTCTGGCACAGAATTCAGCACTTAATCAAAAAAAATTACACAAACCAACAATTTTTAATCGCTTTCTTTTTGAGAAAAGATGTAATTTTAACGAGATTTATTACTTTATTATTATTAAAATTGTAATGAAGAATTCATTATCCTTAAAGTTAAAGCAAACCCAAAATTAAGTTATTAACCGCTTTTTTAGTTTACAAATACAATGAAAATGTTAATTCGACGTAAAAGATATAGTTAAAAATAACTGGAGTGAATATAATTTATAAGTAGCAATCTACATAAATCGACCTATTTTATGTACATCTATTTTTATTTTCTTCTGAAATATTTAGTAACAATTATCCTTGAAATTTGATTTATAGATTTGATAAAGGTCGTTTCATACATGGTAAGAAGTCAGTCACGTATGAGATGGAGAGATGTCGATAAATATTCCTAATTGGTTGTTCTAAAGTACGGATACGTGTTGTTTTTTCCTGAACGTCGACTCCTTTTCTGTATCGCGATTTTCTACTCCATCACGTCAGGTACTTATGAAGAACTGGAAAGATCAGATTCTTTAACTAAACCCTAGAACTCGTGTCGTTTTCACAATCAGCTTCCTAGAACGTAAAATTACGAAAGATGAATATTCTGAGGTTATATTGTATATCGACCCAAAGTTATACGTGAAATTGATTTAATTCATTGGACAGTATTTTACTAGTAATGCCACTTCTGAGAGCCTACAGACATAGCTCAGAGGTTGAGAGCTGTAATTCCGAAATGTAAACTGACGCTCGAGTCCAACTCTTTCTTTTGCCATGCGTTTATAGAATTTTCTTTTTCAAGAATGCTCTGTTTCTGGAATATTCCACGGATGTATGAATTGTACTGGACCTCGAAGTGGAGTCAGTCCTTATCAGTACAGCACTCGGTTTTAAATAAGCATCTATAACCTCTAGTAATATATGTTACGTAATCACGATCCTTCAGAAACGTGACAGTATTTTAATCTTCTTCATAGGCTAAGTTTAAAGTAAATCAGTATTTTACTTTTTAAACCGTTATGTAATAGATTCTATCATCTAATAAACCAAAACTATTTTCGTCATTAATGTAAATTCCACAAATACATTCCATTTTCATGTGTGATGGAACTTTTAAGCACTAACCTAATAATGCTAATTCAGATTCAGCAAGAAACCCAACGGTGATCCGTAAATATGTTCGTATATAAAATAATTGTATACTAAAGAACACTTTAACCGGTATTTAATTTCATCAGGCATTATAATTTCATTTAAACAGCTCATAAAACATTTGTAAAAATAACTTACTATAAAGTATTATCCTTTGCTCTCAGATTTTAGTTGTACTCATAGCAAAATTTTCAGGAAAAATTATTTCAACGACAATTTAGCAGATTCAATTTAAAAAATATAAAACATTTATTGAATAAAATAAAATAATTTATATCAGTAGTCTGGAACCTTGCGTCCATAAATATTCTGCACTTTACTCCACGACGATGACTTTGTATTAAAAAAAGGAATAGCCAGTTTGTGTGGAATGAATATAACTTGAAGTCAAGCTCTTTCCGTATAAATCAACCGTCGAAATACGTTTTGATGGTTCTTCCTTCATATGTAAGTAGAGAGACTTTTATTATACGTACTCCACGTAAAGCGAAGATTTTACGACATGCTACATAAAGTTCGATCCATTGCTTATGATGTCACCGTTTAATTAGTAAAGTTGTAATTTAATTACACGACTTGAAACATTTAATGTGTTTACAATTCTTTTTTCATTTAATTTATTTCTTAATGCTGTAACCGTGGGAACTTATCGTGAAAGGAAAGAACTTTAATGGGCGAATAAAACAGAGTGACTTTCGATGGTGGGTGGGTTGATGCAATTTAATTTTATCACTTGAACGCCGTTCCAATCATTTGTCGGGAATCGAAATAATTCATGCCTCTGCTGTTCTTCACATATAGGAGTTCGATGGTTTTAATTTTCAATCATTAATTTCAATATGTATAAGTTTTCAATGATTACAACTTATTAATATATCAAAAATTTCAAAGACAAGCTAGATTATTGGAAGCATTGTCTAAATCTCACAAACACATTTCTATGTAAACATTTAATTTCAAAATAATTTATTTATAAACTCAGGTTATATTATATAAGTTAGATAACGCCATTCGTCGTAAATGACAAAAGACGCACAAAAGTTTATTTCCTCGATGAAAATTAGCTTCTAAAAATAATTTTCTTAGGTCGATCGAAAAATGAGGCTTTCAAAGGCCATATTTCTTCTAAGTTAGTAAATATCCTTTTCTCGTTGTCTATTCCTGGACAGAATTATTATTTATGTTAATAATTTTCTTTTATCATTCCCTTCCTATGCTATTGAAGGAGAGTTGCCTTTTTCAGAATCACCTTCATATAGCCTGTTAGTCAATAGAAATATTGATATCCATACGGATGAAAGTAAGTAAATTCTATCCACCTGTCTTAATAATATTATAATGCATTTATTTACTTCGAAACAACAACTTTCTTCATGCTCTTTTAAAACTCGGCGTGTTTCCTGCTATAATATCATCTTTTATAAAGGGCAGTTTTTAATGTAAGTACCAATATTTATATAAAAAATAACAGAGCTTTATGTTATAGGTATTTTATTATTAATAATTCCCTTACACCGCACACTACTACTCCACATAGTCACCGCCGTTATTCAGGGATTTGTCATATGGTGAAACCAGTTTCTGTATGCATTCGTCTAATAAATAATGATGGTCGACCACGTCACGGCTTTCATTAAACCATTTCCTCGCCATTCCGTCTCTCAATTATTGCTTCCCCATATCCCTCAATTCACTAAATGGCCGATGACTGTTTGCTTACACTCAAGAAACGAATCAGTAATCTGGCCGCATGGTCAGCGGGTCGTAAATTTGTATCGAACATTATTTAGAAACGCTCTTACAAAAATATAACACGAAGCGACGATTTTTCACAGCTGCGTCTGATTTTCTGATTCTCAAAACGGCAACTGTAGCGCTGCAGTGGCAAAATATTATAATGGTGCTTAACATAAACAATACAGCTCTGACATAATAATTATTTGAGATCTGTCTACTATCAATTTAAATTTAATGTATGTAATTAAAAACAATAATGGATAATAGTTTTAATTTCATTTTTATTCAATATAATTTTATTCCCTAAGAAATACTCGAGTCAGAAATAATGCTATATAACGTCGTTGTTAATGAGCTAAGCCTCTAAATTCCCCCCTTTGAATGTTACTTCTTTGTAAAGAAGCTGAGAAATATTCATAAACAATCAAGATGGAGGATGTTCCATACATCATTTCTCGTACTTAAACTTCAGACGCAAAAAAGAATGAAAAAGTCGATTTTCTGAAGCTGGACTGTGCTGAAATGGATCGTTTCTATTTTTCTCTGTCTTGTGCGCCATATCCTTGAAGACAAAGTTTCTTTACGGTTCGATATATCATTAAACATCTCTTTTATTCTCACTCATTCTAACCTGTTGTTCTCCTACTTCATAACTCATAAATGTAAAACCAAAAGTATAACAACAGTAAATTATACTCAGACCCTCTACTGACTGCTATTCTTAACGGTCAATGTTAAAAATCCAATATCAAGACATCCTGTTATTAAGAGAAGCGAAGAGATCCATAACTGCTTCCCAATTTCCCACCCCGGCTTAGAAAAAACCATCGAAGAACGTCTGAGTGCCGCAGGCTAAATTTATGATTCATAATTGGCAAACCATACGTTGCATTAACGATGTAATGCCTGAGTGGGGCAGAGTGGGCGTCCTTCATTCCCTGGCGCCACAAGTGCAATGGTCATTTTGGCACAGTCGGCAAATTACTCGTCTACTCTTGAAGTGCAATAAAACAGCGATTCGCACCGCCCTCTTAGTGCATATAACGTTATTATAAGCTGTCCTTAGCTGTTACAAATAGATAATTCAATTACGTGCCTTTAGCACACTGTATCAATTTGGAAACCAGATCGTCGATTTGAAACAGTAATGGCAGCTACGTAACTTTTTTTCCCTCTACGACCGGAAACATTAATCTCTGTCATGGGACATCATATTAATTTGTCCACCATATTATCACAAACAAATATCTTCAAGATTAATTTAATGAAATAATAAACATAAACATATTTTTTTAAAAAGTACTGTGCAAACAGTTACATGTTAGATTATATTTCCATAAATTAAAGTTGATTTAGCACTCATTTACTTGGACCAAAATCCATAACAATTGGTAGATAATTAACAATGAAAGTTCTTAGCTGAAGCAGAAATGAAACAAAAGACTAGCATTTCAACTCAATGAGCTACTAAACTGTAATGACTGCACAGTTATAACGATTACATATCGTAATGAAAATTTACTAAAACCTTAAAAATAATAAATTATTAAATTATAGTGCTATTGATCACTCTGAAAATTTGTTGTTGTTGTGTTATTCAGTCCTAAGACTGGTCTGATGCAAGCCTCCATCTTGCGCAAGCCTAACTATCGCATTCGTTAATCTGCTTAGCGTATTCAATACATGGCCTCCCTCTTCTGTTCTTACCTCACAACCTTCCATCTAATGTTAATTTTACAAGATCCTCATGTCTCAACACGTGGCCTATTAATCTATCCCTTCTTCAGATCAACGTCCTCCATATTGTTCGTTCTTCCGCTATTCTGATTCTATCCACCTATATCATTTCCCTATAGCACCACATTTCAAAGGTTTCTATTCTTTTCCTTTCTGCAACTCCTACCGTCCACGTTTCGGACTAGTATAATGCCACACACTATACGAACATTTTTAGCAAAGATTTCCTAATATTCACACTTATATTACCCGTAATAAAATTCTTCTTATTAGCGAAAACCTTCCTTACCTGTGCTACCCTACTCTTTCTGTCTACTATATTTCTACCATCCCTAGTTATTATGATGCCCAAGTTGCAGAATTCCTTAACTTACTTCAAAATATCCCTTCCTAATCTAACACCCTTTGTTAAGTTAATTCATTATTTCCCATACTACACTCCATTAACTTGGTCTTCCCTCTATTAATACTCATTTTGAACTCTTTGTCCAGAACCACGTACATGCTATTTATTGTGGTTTCCAAGTTTTCTTCTGCCTAAATAAACTACAACATCATCGGCAAAACGTAGGATTTTTATTGCAGTATGATACCTTTTCCATATTCCGTTTTAACTTCCTTCATCGCCTGTTCTATATATATATATATATATATATATATATATATATATATATATAAATTTAACAGATTGGGCGACAGACTATCCTATTTTGTTGTTGTTTTTTTATCTTTAATTCTAATTATGTATAAGCCTTCTTTCTCGATATTTTATTCCTGAGCTCTTCAAAAGGCTTAATAGTGTGTTCCAGTTCACATTATCAAATACTTTTTATAAATCTACAAATGTCGTGAACGTAGGCCTGTTTTTTCTTATTAGCCTTCTAAAATTAGACAAAAAGTCAATATTTCTACTCTTCGAACGCACTTCCTATTTGCCTTTTCATCCTCCTATATACTATTTTCGTTAATATTTTGCATGCATGAGATACTAAACTAATTGTCCTATTAGTTATTAGCCATGAACGCAACTTGGTTCGCCCGGGACTTTAACAAATAACACCGATACACTCAGATTCATTTTCCCGTTGACTCTTTTCTTCTACTCACTCGCAAAAAATTGACAGACATTTATTTTATCTCTTAGTCAAGACTAAAATCCACATTTGGATTTCTTTAACGTAAAAATTCAGCATTTCCAAAATCAACGCTAGAATTAACCAAGAGTGAAAGACAATTCAATTGAAATAGAAGAACCTTTCTAATTAGAAAATTAAATCGACACCTGACAATGGAAAAGTCAAGAAATCTAGCCCTCAGAATTAAAAAATCCGAGATCGAATGTCAAAACAATGCCAAGCTACGACGCAATGAACTTGCGCATGTATTGAAGCGTAAGCCACGTATTATTCAAATGGCCAGGCTGAAAATTTTGGATCGTATATTTTAATGTGACAAACCCAAAAAATATATAAAAATAAATTTTGGAAGTAAAATTTAAAAAATTCAGAATCTCGAGAAATACGCACCCTATTGGGTCTAACCATGTAGCTAAGAACCATCCAGGTGACCCCATAATATGAAACCTCTGAAAAGTCTGTACACAATTGTATGAAAAATATTCTGTTATAAATTCTGAGAGGCACTTTGTAAAAAGGAAATGTTCAGTCACGACGCTCCGAATTTTAATATAGAACGTATTAAATAACAATTAGGTACTTACGTGATTTTAAAAAACGATAGTTAGATTGAAGTATGTTTTAACGTCGAAAATAAAATTTTAGATAAATTGGAGGATATGACGCTGAAGTAACGTGTTTAGATCCAATTTCGTTGATAAATCTTGCTTGAAAGCTTATTAAAACGTTCAATGAAGGAATAACACCATTAAGAATCGGTTCGCTTTAACATTCCAGAGGTTTTCCCGAAATCAAATGTGAAAGAAGAATTGTACAGATTACATGAGATTACTTACATTAGATTAGATGTCCTATTGTAATTTGGAGAAATCAAAATTCATTATGATCCCATGGGAAGTGAAGCCAGTTCAATTTTATAACAAGTGCCATTACGTTGCGCAACATTCGAGTTTTCGGAGCCGAATCGTCGCTTTTCCTCCTTTCCGAACATAAAATTATATCATGTTTTCTCGGTTAATATGGTAATTGTCTGTAATGAGACAAGCTTCAGGATTCTTGCGTGGTACAGACCAGACAACTCGTATGTCCTTGGTATTCCCCACTCCTTATATCCTCATCCCTCCCCCTGAATTACCACCAGTTTCAGATCAGTCTCAACACATTGTTAGGGAAGCATTCAAGTTAGAAGGAACCGGCTCACGTGAGTACTTCATTTACGCTAAAGCACTTCTGTACTCCAAAAAGTGTTGACTGTCCATTCCGCATACATAACACAAAGTTAACAAACCATACTCATTTTTATATTTAAGCCCATCTTCGGGGTTCAAAGTCTTATACATGAGTAAAGAAAAATTAATTAAATGTATGACATTTAAAACAATTACTTTCTTCTAGAAATTAATATGATTCTAAATTATATTTGTTCGTAGTTCTCAAAATAGTTTTGTTTTCATACTTCATAAATCACTGACTTATTATCTTCAACGTATTTACGTTTGCGGTGAGTTCGTCACACTAAAACAAAAGCATTTCATGTAAATCGAATTGAAAATTAATATATTAATGGGAAAAACGAAACATCAGGTTATTAAGTCAGGAAATCATAACAAATGACTCCGTTTGCTGCTAAACACGTATCCACTCATTGTGACAGATTTTCCCCATCCTTTAAAATCCTCCCAAGTGATATCGTACGATTTCCTAGGACAATATTGTCAGTGAATTAATCTGATATCTCTAAACCATATATGGTATCTGTTCCAGCGATGCAAAATATAAAAAATTGAGTTCGAGTGAACTCGTCCACCCTCGTCTGTCATGGTAGATATTCCATTGTATCTCCAAAAAGTGTGACTAAAATATCCGGGAGTTTCAATAAACATAATCCAAATGCTTATCTGATGTGCGTGGTTACATCCTGTAGCAATACGAACTAAAGTTATGAATAAAATCGCTGCAAGACATTCTGAGATAACATAATGTTCTTTTCGTTCTAACTAAAAAAAAGGGCTAACGTATCATTGATTATATGACCTGTTTTTCAGATTTTAATCTGAGGAACCCCAAAGTTATTTGACAATCGGTGTAACGATCACCATCACTTTTGTCCGACTTCAAATGCCATAAATCTATGTTAAGTATAAAAGTTTATATACCATCCAAGTTTAGTGATTGCGTCTTGTAAATTATAGGTATGTAATTATGGCAACGATTTCAAAAATTCATCAATCAATTTTATATTTTAAACTTAATATAAATTAGTTTTCTGGGGGGAGGGGGAAGGGGATAGGCTACATGTGTGTGATCCAGTAAATGGAAACTTCCCTTTAATTATAATGGTTGTTAACGCATGTAACTTTATATTGTTTAATTTTGGCTAAAAACAGGCAAATATTAATTTAATAAACCCAAAAAGAATTTAGTACAACTATATGTTTCAGTCCTGCCGTGGACCGTATTCAGGTTGGCAAGTCACTAAATTATTACATTAGAAAAATAAACAAGTACAGCCCAAGAATACGGTTATTAAAGAACCAAAGTATATTAAAATTTAAAGAAACAAAGGCAATCAGTATACATTTGAAAGATTACATTTAATGTATTAAGCCATTATATATATATATAATACTACTCATAAAATCAGTGTCCACTTTTACATTCAGTGTATTAGTGTTGTGTTTAATGTGAAGCATTTCGGAAACTAAACGGGATTGGTAATTTTGTGTCTTGTTAACTTTAGTTCAACCTGAAGAATGTCCAGATCTGGATCTAAACATGTTGTATTACGTTCTTTTCGGTTTTGTTTTGTTAATTGTTGTCTGTTTTTGGCATAAATTAAATATTCCCTAAAAGCATAGGAAGTGAATTAGAAAGGGAGGATGAGGAAAGGCAGTGGAATTCTCGGTATTAACCTGAAAGAGATGCAGTGCAAACCGTAGAAAATATTCATCAGGTAGGTCGGGCTATTGGGTACTTGACTCACGCCTTTCCTAATGGCGGAAGATGAGATTGTTGGGTGTGGGGAACAGGGTAACAGGCTATATTAGGGTGATTCTGAAAGAGGCAACTTCTCTTTAATAACATTGGAAGGGGATGTGGTAGGCTAAGGGTTGTCTTAGACCCCCGGTCAATAGTTTAAGGTTCCTACCTAGTCATTCACCTAAAAGAGATGCTAGGAAAACCCCATAAAACCACCTTGGCTAGATCGGGCTCTTGTGTACTATTCTCATGTCCTTCCGAATTACGGGAGAGGAGTTTGCTGTCGGGTCGCAGCATTCCCTTCTCCGCACCTTTAAGAGGCATCTGGCCGAGTCACAAAACGAGTGAGATGGTGGAAAAGTAGCATGTCTTGCGTGATTCAATATTTTTTCTGATAGTTATCATGTAAATCATGTAATGACGATGTAGAAATTCCATAATTAAAATAGTTTGGGAACCGGCAGTAAATTACCACTATCAGCGTGCATCGTTGTAAATCCGGTTTTCTCTTTAAACGTGCCATAATTCAGTGCGAACCAGTTCACGTTACTAGTTAAATATTTTTGCAGGTACGTTGAACGATTCACTGACCTACGCGTGGGTCGTAGAGCTGTTTCATTATGATAAATGCACCTGAATACTTGTAGAATGACATCATCACGTCAAGCTTTCCACTAACGTCAGAAAATTCATAACTAGTTAAATTCTGCAATCATGCCAAAAAAAACATTTTTAATGTATGTAAAATCTTTGGTATTCATTTTATTGCCACTTGGCTATATTTATTATGTCATCCTAGTTCTTATCTTTCTTCGATCACTACTTCTCCTGACATATCAGGAGAAGTTTTAGAAATATAACACTCATTTACGATTCTACTGAACTTTTCTCTATCCGACCAAATCATAAATTTAAATTGAATAATATTTCGTTGACTATATTGGGAATGCCTCATACACGCTCTGGGGTTTTCAAAGTTCTCACATGCCAAGGCACCTTCACCTACTGAGGTCGAAGACCTTGGGCATACGTGTAAGAGTAGTATGCTGATCCCATTGGATCAGACGGCCAACTTCCGCATAAAACTGGTAGAAACACGTCTCTCGTCCTTCGTAAGGACGTGAGAATAGTACCCAACAACTCGACCTAACTGATTCAGGTGTATTAGGGGTTTCCCTGCATCCCTTTAGGTGAACATCTATGCTATTAAAGGGGATTTGCCTGTTTCAGGATCACCTTCATGTAGCCTGTTACCCAAAAAAATCTATACATTAAAACAATCAGTACTAAATACGTATATTCCATTCCACACAGCATTTGTCTTTTCAATTATTCAAATACACTTATCTCACTTCAACATTCTCCAGTGAATCACGACTCAACGCAACATTATGAAGTTCAAACAAAAATACAAAAATATTTCTTAAATTTGAGGGATATTCAAAATAATTACCGTCCGATTTTCAGCCTGTACTTAAACGTGCTCGTTTTTTAATTAAAAACCCTCCTGCAGAATTTTTTATATTGGTGTAAAATTATTTGAATAATATTGAAGGATAATTACAGAAAAATTAAAATTCTCGACGTCATTCATAACTAGTTTATAAAAAGTTTACAACGACTAGAATTTATTTCGAAATAAATTAAAATCTTTATACGGACCCTAAGGTTTTATTCATACTGTTTAAGGATTACAAGTTACAGATTACTGAGACTCTTAAAGTTAATATAGCACGACTGAATACGAATATATTTTAATTTCTGCTCCTTGCGATTAATATGATTTAAGTAAAGATCGAAAGATCCAGTGTTTGATCTGTATGAAGAAAAAAAAACATTAGTAATTGTATAAAGGTATTAATTCTTTGGAAAAATTATATCATAGTCAACATTCGTATTGATAACTATACAATTCTTCTGATTAAAAGTAACAGAAATTCTGAAATTTGTTGGTGATATAACTGGAGAATTCGTTCGCTTCACCCACTAAGACTTTTTAAGTTGGATGAAAGCTTGTAATAAATTATCATAAACGACTGTATCAATGTTTCGAAAATTTCTTGTTTTTCCTGGTGTGTAATTTTATTCAAAGTAGTTGTTTGACAGCTGAAATTGAATTAACAAGAGTGTTTTGCATGATTTATTTGTGCGTCAGACACTCCGAAATGACCCTGACTTGACAATTGATTCTCGATATTTCTGTGCCACTATCAAAACGGTAAATTGATTTTCCTTTATTTACTATTTTGGTAGTGGTACTGTGGTGTCGTGGCATGAACCTCGGATTTCCGGAGTCAAACCAAAGCTGCGAACGAGTGTGATCATGGTCAAGATTCATCTAGAGGTTCCCTGAACTGGTAATTTCATAATACACTATATACTACACATGGTATAAAAATAAGTTATATATTCACATTTATGCATGAATCGGGCAGGACAATAATAGTGTGTGAATCAATTTGAATTTATTATATTGCCAAATTCATTGTTATTATTTTATTTGTAATTTTAGTTTTATTATAATTTCAATGATAATAGCGATTTTGTGCTTAAGAATGTCTTTACCCATAAGAACTTTGCTTTGTAATTGATGTGTTGTGGTTTACTGTATGCATTCAGTAAAAGTGTTTTATAAAACCTGTGATTTCTATTACTAATTGAAACCTGTGACAATAGTGCCAATATTTCTTTATAATTAAAACCTAAGATTAAATTTAGAAAATTGTGATGATGAGTAAATTGTTATCTTCTTGGCTTGAATTACACTGTATTGTCCCAGGAATATTTTAATTAATTGTGCTTTAAATTCCACAGCTGCAGACATCAACACAAATAATATTTGCAGCATACAATTAATTTTTTGTATCCAATATATCATTTGCCTCGAATTGTATTCATATTCGTATTAGATATATTTATTTCTTTGACTACGCGAAAAGCTGTCGTCTCAATACAGAGACATGGGTTTCTATGCATCCAATTTTCTGAGAGGTACCTCCAATAAAAGCCGTACCAACAATTAGGTAGTCTCCATAAGTCCATATCGGAAAATATGGACTGGGAGGCAAGTCAGAATCAATGTCATTTACGGTGTAGTTTCCCTGTAAAAATGAAAAAATTTATATGTTTATATATATATTGAAATTACCCCGAGAGTAAAGACGGAAAGTATCTAATGATCAATAATAATAACGCATGAAGAGAACAATTTAATATTAAAACGTGACGAACCACTGCTGCGTAGCACTTTGGAGGATCTATTCCCAAGCGTTTAGTTAATTCTTCCACAGCTTTTGGAAAATACGTGTCGGCAAATTTACAAAAACTCTTTTGATAAAAACGCATAACAAGAATCCTCTCTCCAGATTGTAGTATTCTGGAAATATTAAGTTCTCCCTGTAAAGCGAATTTAAAATATTAAAGTTTAAAATAATTATAATTATATTAAATTATTATTAATCGTATTTATAATAATACATAATTATAGAATCAAGAATGTAGCTCAATTTTCCTATAAAATGCATATTAGGTTAATCTAGTAAAACTAAAATTAAATTAATATAAATTTTCTTCAATTACTTATGAAATATCCATAACTTAAATGTATTATTTATATAAAATATATTTAAAAATAACATTTATACATAAAAACTTTTTTTATCAGCACAAAAACGTTTCTGAACATATTCGTACCCTCTTCAAGTTTGTCTAAGAATATCACTTATTTGGTTTCTACAGTTGCAAGATATAAAAATTATTAGTATGGTTCCTTTTAGTTATTAAACATAATACAATTTCATTTAGCTTAATAAATCAGATAATAAAAGTATAAAAAATCCGTAATATGTCTAATCATAAATTTATACAAACATTTTTTTCTTCTAAAAAGTTAGTGTCGTAGACCTTCGGCATAAGGAAATATTTTTCCGCTGTTCCAATTGGAACAGTCAATCAGCTGCTTCCACATGGAGAAGGGAATATTGCGTCCTCACAGCAAACTACTCTACCTTCACCCGAATGACGTAGGACAAGTAGAAAGAGCCCGACCTACCTGATGCAGGTTTTTTAGTTTGCCATTGGCTGTCTTTTCATCCCTTTCAAATTCCTTTCCATTGCTATAAGAGGGGAGGTAATTACCCCCATGTAACCAAGCTTCACGAAAAGAACTATTCATTTGCAATAAATATTGAAAGGAACAAACAATGAATTGTCAACATTTACGTCGAAACCTAACAAATAATATCCATAACAGACTGAGAAAATTGTAACGATAAAACACAACTACTTCTGGAATTTGGCGGTACGGAATCAAGGGCAAATGGCATGAGGAAAGAGTAGGTTACAAACAGTGGTAATAAAAGTCCAACACGACGGTGCGACTGAGGTGAGATTTGGCGGCAGCGGATGGTGAGAAAGGATGGTGTTGTTCCCAAAAAACTTTGATGGAGAGGGGAAAACGGCTCCTCCCAGAGAGGAGAGAGAATAATTTTGATGTCGAATATCGAGCCCCGCCACCGACGGAATATGAAATAAAGTAATAAGGAAAAATTATTAAAACCCAAGAATTTGGATTTTGGAACATTAAGGACGTGGAATTTGAGATTAAGGAAGTTGAAATTATGAATGCCTCATTATGAGACATTAAGCAGATTATGATTGGAGATGAAGATTGAATTGAGCGATAAGAAATTGGAAATTGTCCTGGCCGTGGACATTTAAACAACAGGAGGAAGGCGTGATCCTGTCCGGATCTCCAAAATTATCATCTTGGTTTAACGTGGAAGTCCAGAAGGATTCAGCGACTTGTTCCAGGCAAGCTGAGACGATATGGTAAATACCACTGTTTGTAACATTTTGCCGATTTTTTGGTACAACCTATTCCGAGTAGGATTTGTATTGATGACTCTGCTTTATGGGAAAGCCCGATAAGATATTTTATTTAATGGGTATAAATTCTGTAAATATATCTATTGTTAATCTTTTACAATACTTCAAAGTGAGCAAATTGTAGTATATTGTATATAGAGTAACTGCATTTTTCATTCTTTTTTACATTATTTCATTATCAAATAAATTATTAGCTCCAGTATATGTTCACTTTAAAATGTTTCAGTCAGACAACTTGAAGAGGGAACTTTGTAGCACTGTTGAATAAAAGTTTTATAAAACAATGTTTCTGGTCTATACATTGTCGTTAAATATATTTCATTCAGAAAAAGAGTCATAAAATAAAATATATTTATTAGTTCAACATGAGGTAATTCGAAGATTGTTATGTAATAGTAATTACGTTTCCATACTTTCGACTTATCCTTTACACAATTTATCAAAATTTTCAGTTATTTATTAGTTATTAAATTCGGCTGATTTTATGATATTGGATACCAAAAAATGAATACTTATAAAATTTTTCAACCACATTTATGTGGTGTTTCGTTCTTACACCTCTTTTCATTCTGAATCGCGTGAGAAAAGCTACAAGGATTACAGAATCTTTTTGTGATTTCTAACTTTATTCTGTTGGCAAATATTTTAAAAATTTAATTAGTCTTCTTCTAAGACAGACGTTTTTATGTTTTCAGAAATAACGTAAATTCTTGAAAAGTTAAATATATTTTGTTGGTTAGCGAACAAATACTCGAGGAAATAAAAATTTGGAAAGTTTTCACTAGTTATATTTAAAATCAGAAAAAAATATTACATTAGGCTGCTATTTTAATGTTGTCAATTGAATAATCTAAGATGCTCCATTATTTAGCATCATCAATATTTTAATTGTTGTATAGAGTGAGTCTAATTCAATAAGTTTAAATGCTTTATAGCTTCCAGAATATTTGTACTTAATTATATTAATATATTAATTGCTCTAGCTAATCATTTATCTCCCAAAACTGAACCTAACATAACATAAATACTCTTCTTATGCACACAAATGATTACCACTCACATCAAGACTATCGTCCAGAGGAATACTAAGCGTAGCGTTTGCAGAAAACATAGATTTTCCTGAACTCATCTGGTACTTCTTGACAGAATACGAGATCTCGCGGCTTCCAGGATCTGTGCATTCTTCTACAGCAGTTAATTTTAAGTTGTAAAAGCCCTGGAAGACGAAGATGAAGGATATATTAATAGGCCACGTTTTGAAACATGAGGCCCTTGTAAAATCAGCGTTAAATGTAAGTGTGGGAGGAGAAGCCAAGAACGGAATACGCTAAGTAGATTAGGGAGGATGTTGTAGCTATATAGAAATGAAAAGGCTTGCAAGGATAGGTTAGCATGGAGATTGCATCAGACTAGTCTTATAACTGATTACCACAACAACAAGCCCTAAAATAATTTTAAAACGAAATGCACTCAAAATTGAGTGCGCATTCGTGCTCCCATTGTATTATTTTAAAACTAAATGTTTACAATCTATTTCTTCGAATTTTTAGATTTTTTATTCAAGCTTCGTGATTCTAATTGTTTGTATCTTGCATACCCTCTGGCCTAGTATCCTGGATCATATAATATATATTATAGCCTTGACAAAATACAGTCATTTCCAAGATTTGCATCTTGCTCACTTTACATCGTCCTGATCATGTGTCGTTCTCATTACGTCAACAGAACTCATTGAACTATTTGAATCTGTCAATCTGGTTTGCTTAAGTCCAGTACCATAGAAATTTTCAATTTATTCCTCATATTGAAGATGGAAGGAAGCTGGATTTCTAATATTACAGAATATGAATCTATGGTCTTAGATGAATGTGGTAAAGTTTTCCGTAGTCAATAATGTAAATATAAAATAAGCGTGTACTCTAGAAAGGGTATCTTGACTATATTAATACATCTGATGATCTTTCGAAGGAGGAATCGTTGTTTTACGCTAGACAAATAATTGTACTGAGGCAAAAATTAGATAATTTCAGAAATAAAATGTAACTCATGAATTTTTTTATTAAAATTGCTTCGTCCTACCAAGGCCATGAATAATCTTTCTTATGAATGTATCTTTGTCAGATATTGATTCCTATACTATTCACTCGACTCCGATGCAACTTTGGTGGGTTGTCGTGCTCACACCCGCAAAGGTTTAAAGCAATGTGCCATACTTACAGCATTAAATATTGAAGAAACTGCAGCAAACGGCAAGACCAAATAAACCGTCACCCAGCGCATTATGAAATTTCTATGATAATGCCAGCGTTTATTTTCCAAATGGAGCGGATACCGGATGAATAACCATGGTTCATAGAGTTCGAGGACATCAGGATTTGAGTGTCACGAACACCAGAGAAATATTTATGTAACTAATTATTTCCAATTATGATTCAAGTATGGGTGTAATTTCAAAGGCGACGACAAACATGGGTTTTAAAATGTTGCGAGTTTTTATCCTGTCTGAACCAAAAATTGTTTCAAATGACAGGAAACAACAGAAACTATTGTTGAGACTTCTCAACAGGGTTCTCTTATCATTTTAAGCAAACCTATCACAAGAATCAGCTTTTAAATATTGTTAGATTAAACATTTGGCAAACGTTGAGACTGGACTCTTTAGACCCCATGAAAATAAAGTTCTATTCCGAAGATTGAAAAATGGTCTGACATGCGCGGATAAAAAGGTCTCTTCTTATCATTTAATAAGAACATCTCTTTTTCTGCGTTACTTAAATCTAGATAGGTCTTTCAGTAAAATTTATTCAAATGTGAAGGAAATTAAAATTTTGTTGCCTGTAATATGTAGATAATTTATGTCCGTTGTAATTATTTGGTTTCGTTTGGGTGGCAACGCGTCATTCGACAACAATGATGTTGGGGTGACAATGAGTCAAGAGGACGACAATAAGAGAGAGACTAGTGTGTTCAGAGTGTGTGTAACGGCGCCTGCGAGTGTCAGCCATCGCTATAAGTGCATGAGACTAAATCCCTGTGTTAGTGTGTGTGTTCCCATCCTACAAACACTAAGTTAGCACAGTATCCAAATTTTTTACGAAGGAAATTGTGGAATCCATCATGGACACCTGAGGGGGAGTGTAAGACTCCTACTCACTAAACCACAAACTCTTCCTCCTTGGCCTATATCCATCTATATCCTACAATTAAATAATGTCTTGATAAGCCAAAAACCAGAAAGTATAAATGTGAGATACAAAAAAATAACCATAAATATTATTAAAATACAGAAATAGCCATTAAATGCAAAATGATTTATAGCAATATTATGATATTAAACTGAAGTGTGGAAAATTGTTACTTTTAAAGATCGATTGGAAAAGTAGCATTTTATAAAATATAATACGCTATTAACTGAAATCAACCAAAAAACTGGATTTCAAACAGCACAATGGTACAAAAAAAGTGGATTTTGATCACTGGATTACAAATGCAAATTTAATTTCGCGAAGAGGTATTTAAATAGAGGCGATTCATGGACTCATATATGTAAAATCAAATTTACGTTTTATCCCCATAAAAAGAAGTATTGCATAACAGTCCGAAAGGACGGAAATAAAGTGAAGCCCGGGAAAAGGGGATCGAATCGAAGACGAAATAAACGTAACAATCTAACTGACAGAGACGGAAAGAAAATAAAGCAAAGCGATACGTGGTAGGTTGAGCCGCTAAAAAATATGTAAGTAGTAAATGAGGCTGAAGCATCATAGAGTAATGTAGGGGAGAGAGAGAGGAGAGCGGAAAAGACGATTGATAGTCATTAGCATAATTTATTATGTAAAAGGTTAGGTAACGCGGCATTCAGGTTTACTAAGGCTGTGTTCACTTCTTTCTCGTTATTCGAAAATACATGTGAAATTAAATTAATTTTATAATTACTAAATTAGTTATTTAATTTGAACAGTGAACATGTGTTCTCAATCCTATTTGTAAAACGAGAAAAACTAACATACTTGCTGAAGATAAGCATAAATATAAATATATAATAAAATAAAAAGTAATTTCCTTCTTACCTTCCTGTTCTATCCGGATTTTTCGAAACGCCTCCGAAAATTGAAAACCTTGGAGACGACTCAGAAAGTTTTGTAAACTTAACATAAATGGTAAAAAGTATTAATAACTACAGGAACGTAGTATTTAACAATGTAGTGACTGTACGGTCGTGCTACAATGTTTTCATCAGTATTCAGTCACCCCCACCCCTCACATACTGGAAAGGAAATTTATACACTATAAAAGTTATTGACCTCAAGAATTTTTTTAGACTCACATATGAGCCCTCATTACATACAAAAATTCCGCTAATTCCACCCCCTCCCCCCCGGGGGGTTGTAGCCGTGTCTTCTCTCCAAAGAATTTGATTTTGGCTCGTGAGGTATATGGAAACAAAATTTTTACCCCGTCTCATCCCCTGTTAGGGAACGAACTTCAATTTAATTCGCATTGTAAGTGTCAGAATAAAACTCAAAGACTCCCATAGCACCGATTTCAATACCCTATGATACTCCCGTTAAACGAATAAAGGGGTTGAAATTATAGGCAAAAAAATCAACTAAAACGCTATCAAATTAATTGACCCAAAAAATATATAATAGAAGGAAGTAACAGGATTTTTAAAATATACCGCCCCACAACCCCCTCCACAAATGGTGGTAATCTGGTATTGCCCTGACAGTGTTGAGTTTATTTCATCAAGAACCCTTTTCAAAATTTGGCTGAAATTGTTTCATCCGTTAAAGAGTATGGGAAGTCCGTTTTACCCCCTTCCAACCTCTCTAAGGGGATGAACTGTATCTTAAATTGCATTTTTATGTCGAAATTAAACACACCGGCTAATTGTTTTATGGTTATTTTTATGTTAAATTCTTACACCCCCACCCCTAAGAATACTCCCCTTCGATTTTGGATGGTGATAATTATACAACAAGAGTATCGGAGGACACACTTTTGAAATTAATTGACACAGAAATGTATATATTTGTTGGAAATAATGGCCGCTTTTTGATATTAAAAAATTTCCACCGCCACTACCCCCAGCCGTGTCTTACCCCAACAGTGTAAATTTCCGAGACACCAAGAAAACATGTGTAAAATTTAATTGAAATTGTTCCATCCGTTTTAGGGGATGAACTATAACTACAATTACATTTTTTTATGTCGGAATTAAACTCAGAGTCTGATATTACACCGGTATAAAGCCCAATCTCGATTATTTTCTGTTCATTTTTTTGTGAGACCCTCACCCCTAATAATACTCCCCTTCGATTATGAATGGTATTGAAGTTATACGTTTAAGTAATAGATCCATAAATGTATTTATATGATAGAAATATTTTCCGTTTTTGCTTATTTAAAATTTTTCACCCCCACCGCTAGGGGTGGTATCAGAGTCTTACACCGCCTGTGCTGTCTTCCGGGTTCAAGGAGCACTTGTACCAAATTTGGCCGAAATTGGTCCCCTTGTTTAGATCTGTATGCGGAACAAGCATACAGACAAACTCTCACACTCACATACAACAATTTTATTATAGACATTATTGAGTCCGAATGTTGTCTCCTGATTTTGAAAGCTTTCATGTACCTATTGTTTAATATTAGTCTGAATATTTCTGCTTTGTTTTGTACCGCCACCTTTACTCTTTGTCAGATTTATTTCTGACAGACTCTTCAGTGTGTCTTTTAGTGTAGCGAACTAAGTGGGACACCAAGAAACCCAAAAGGACAGAGAAACTCGCATAATAATTTAATTTAAGATTAGTCGCCCCCCCCTCCCCTCCCAATCCCATCCGCTGGTATTCCCCTCTTTTTCATTCATGACGTCTTCGCAACGCGCTAAATTACGTAATTGTTAAAGGAGCTGTGGTAGGGAAGCGGCACCTCATACGTATTTGTCTATTTGTCTTAAACGCAGTGGGGCAACTTGTTATCTTGTCCTAACCTTGTATGCTGGAGAACCTGTTCTTCTTTTCCGATTTTGCCAGTGCTTGATTTGTTTGCCACACTGAAGACACTGGAGGTAAGTAAGAAATATACTTTAAATACACAATTTTTGCAGTCGTCGTTCGTTTACACTCGTGTTTGGTTGCTTAAATGTCGTGACCTTTATTTCTATCTATCCTAACTTACGAACATATTTATTAGATGCAAATCTGTCTACTTGGCCAACATTGTTTCTAACATAAAAATGTACTCGTGTCACTCCAACTACGAGCCGTTTCCTTTGAAACGCCATTTTATACTATATGGAGATATTTAAAGAATTGCATTTGAATGGTTTGAAAAATATAACCTGAACACATTAAACAATAAGTTAAAACTTTTAATAGCCTTAATGGACTTACGCCAATTTCAAAATCAACTAAACATGAAAATCATTCATTTATGAAATATTACATATGGGATTTCAGTTGAATCAAACCAAACTTTTATTAAATATTTCAAAATAAATTAAAAGGCTTGTTTCAATACTTCTTCAGGTAAAGCCATTTACATTACTTTCATTGCAAGTTTATATTGGTGTGTGCCTTTTTTAAAATTTTATCACTATGGGAAAGTTTTTGAAAGTAACCTTGATGTATTGTATCATTTAGGTAATTTCTTCAGATGTAATGTACCTGGCATGCTAAAAAGTAGTAGTATTATATTTTCAAAATTTTGTTGTCCTCCACATTTTCATCAAATGACGTTTTATACAGCATTGTATGTATATGGTTTGTTCTTTAAAACCGTTATCCAACATATTCATAGGAGGAATTAACGACCCGTATTTTACACAAAATTTTGAAAAATTTTCAGCATAAAGTAGACGTTTCGACCATCCATTCTCGTCCTTTCAATAAACTAAATCAACTAAAGATAAGCACAAATTTTATAGCCAAAAGAAAAAGTTGACTAAGACAGTTTAATAATTCATTTAGTACTTTGTATTTGCAGTAAATTTAATGTTTTTAATATACAACATTTCTGAAATTAATCTTTTCTGAAAATTAACTTCCTTATTTAACACAATAGTATTATCAAAATCAAAAGATAAAGAAGTGCATCATACAATTCATTTAGTTGTTAAATTTTTTTATGTTTTTAGTGTTTACATCTTTAGTTGACTTAGTTTATTGACAAGACCCAAACAGGTCGAAATGTCTACATTATGTTGAAAATTTTCTGTATAAGTCTGTTATACGGGTCCTTACATCCCCTTATGTATTTTTTATGCAAATACGTTAAATGTTACTACACGTATTCAACATATATTCAGACGTTAGAGTGTTTTCGTCTCCTTGGAATTTCATTTTCTATTGGTTAGATCGAAACGTAATCATTTGGTTTCATTCTATGAGAATTTTTTTTATTTCGGTATTATTTTATGTAGGAATATATAGTATTTTTTCTTATGGCTGAAGTACAGAAATTATGTGTTACGATTTTTTAACTAAGTTTTTCTGAGAAGGGACTTACACCACTTTTATTAACTACGAGCGTTTATAGTAGGAAAATTTTGTAGGATTTTTACGGGAACTGTTTATAGATAAAAGCTCATAGTAGATTACATTAATTATTATCAATAGCTAACTTTCTTGTCAAAAAAATGACTTACACCACTTTCAAAGAAAACGCCTCATGTTATCCCGTTAAAAGGAGAAGTTTTTTTCCAAGATTATACGTTCTGTAATATTTTCTTTGGTTATAAATGTGGTTCGCGTTTTGTTTCGAACGTTTTGTACCGAAAACGTTTTTAAAAAGTGAATTTTTGATCACTAAGAAGACTTTCTATCACATTCTGAAAACTAAAACGTCCATTTATCAAAATCTTCAAATGTTTTTATGACCCTCTCGCACGACTTTTATTATGTATTAAATTTATTTATTTTGCATTACTTCCCGCGTCTCACATATGCTTTTCTCGTAAATTACAACCTGTTACGTAAACTAACGTGGTTTCATAATTAAATGCAACTCGGTGGTTAAGTAAATTGAGGACTGGGGCACGCTCCACTTCTTCGTAGACCTTTGATCTGAACGTTTCCTCGTTACGTTCTACTTCACATATATCGATACAAGTTAGAACAGACGTAGAGGAAACTTGAAATTTTAAATTATAACACTCAGATGTCATTTTTATTGTATTGTAAATTAAAAATATATTAATTACCAGATTCTTTCAGATTTGTATAAAAATAGGACAACAGAAGAAGTCTATCAACTAGAATTGACGGATCTATAAACTGGTAAGTGCTCTTTTATTAATTATCAAAATTTATTTTAATATTACTGGTTCTGTTAAAACATATTTTAATAACAACACTTTTATCTCTTTAGTTCTAAAAATATTACGGGTCAGTGAGAAGGTCATTCTTAAATTGTGTACCTGACGCTTTACCATAATTTAACTATTATGTCTGATGAGGCCATGGAAAAAAGGACATCTCAATTGCTGTTTCGTTTCTTGCATGCGACTTGCTAGCCTAAGTTGGTTTTATTTCTCACGATCCTAAAAACAATTCCTTTACAGCAGGTGTTCTCTGAGGCCATGACGATTCCTGTTTTCTAGCGAAAATAATTGTTAGAAGGAATTATTCTTTCCTCGAAGGCCCCACGTGCAAATAACACCATTTCAATCTCTTCCCTACATATAATACTGTATGAGGATAAACCATGATATCTTAGTAGTAAAGAAGGCAATTTCATCGTGTGCTCAAATTCTGGTATGGAAATATAATTTTAACACAGATAAGTACAAACGTTGACGCTGATGCCACCGAATACTGAGGAAGTTGCGTTTTCCAATTCTCTGACAGTCGTCACGGTCTGTTCAAATATTCGATAAACTGAACAGGAGTAGCTTAATTTCTGTAGGGGAAGTCGGGACAGAACGGGACACTTATTCTTGAACAATTTTTGTAAAATTATGGAAAAATAAAAATCACTTCATTATTTAAATCTACAATTTTTATATTAACAGAAACAATTTTTTTCCTCAAACCAATTGTTTGGGCGCATCATGAAAAGTTAAAAATTCTTCGTCATTCCTAAAACCGGATTCCAGGTTATAATAATTTTTTATTAGGATCAGAATCTCTTGAAGGTACAGGGATGTTCCAGATGCCCGGACAATTTCGTCGGTTTTGAATTTACACCAGTAACAGGTACAGGAAAAACTGTCGGAACATCCAGTCACGGAGGAATACTCCGAGGTTGAGCAAGGTCGTTGCCTTCTTTCAGGGCAATCTTCTCTATCCAAGGCCCTCCAGTGCTTCCGTGTAGTGAAATGCTGAAACGTATTGTTTATATGGAATCATCATAATTTCAGCTAATAGAGCACTAAAAGCAGCAAATCACCAGAACTTGTCATCTGATTGTTATCAACTCATCTCAAAAACCTTAAACGAAGTATGAAAAAAAAACTTGCATTCTTGAGAACGATTTTCAGATTGTCAAAATCGAAGCTTTGTTAGAAAAAATGAACCGCGAACAGATAAAGCAAGCGGCTCGTAGAATAAAGAATAAAACGAGGTGACTAAAACTGTGGTTGATTTTATAAAGGTCAAATCTCTGTTCAAGTGACGGACCTTCTTCGATTATCCGTCAACGAAAGCTACTTCTGTACGAGACATTTCACTATCCTTGAAAAAATATAAATTGGGAAGAATTACCTGATTATATTGGCGTTCGTCAGTTCTAACAACCTGAGAAGGAATTCTCAGTTACGTTTCTTGAGCAAACTCCTTTTCACAATCTATCTCTGTATTTTCTCAGCTTGTATTCATCGCCGAGACTAAAGAAATCAATAGCTGTCACGTACCTCTTTTTTCAATTTTAGTACCGCAGTCCATTATTTAATGCTGAATTAACAGGTTATAGCCTCTTACACAGTTTACTGGAAGATTGTATACCAAAACTAATGCTACCAGTAGAAACCAGAGGTCATAACTTGAGGAGTCATTATACAATAAAAAATTCAAAAGAAATATTCTAAGATAAAAATTTTTCACTATTTTAATAATTTTTTTTTCAGATTAATCTACAACACGTTTTCTAATATTTATGTTTTGTTTTAGGACCATGGTTAACAAAGGAACATGTATGCAGTATACAGCAGTTTTGTTAGGTAAAACTTGTAAACACATATAGTTTGCCAAAATATTGTCATTAGTCACTGTACACATTATCGACTTCCGCTTCTCAAAACAAGCCTCCACTCAACTTGGAAAATATATTAAAGCAAATTAACTTGAATAGTCAATTAGTCATGATTTAGTAATATTGTTCTCTGTGCTCGCAAGTTCAAATCTAGTAGTTTAGAATGTAAATTTCCGTTTATGCCATTTATTGTCATAACTTAGTTCCAAATAAATTATCAGGAATATTTTACAACTACTCGTCTAATATTATAGCGCTTTAGATGTTTTCTCTCTTAATGTATAAGTACTCACCTTGTACAATAACGTAAAAAGAAAAGTAACTGAGAAGGACTAGCAAGCTGAAAACTAAAATTTAATCTGTTCTAACGCATATTAGAAGTGTTAAATGCAAGTGTGTGTGTGATTTTATATTTTCATTTCTAACGACCCCCTCCCTTCCATCTCTTTTTATCTCTCATTTTTAATTACTCATGCCTTTTGTAACCCAACAGCTGGTCTGTCCTACCTAATGGCCGGCCTCTCAACTGGTTGGTCTTCACCAGCTCTGCCTAAATTATTGTCTAACAACTCATCAATCCCTACGACTCCGGATGAAGGTTCATGGTTGGCATCAATGCTCTCTCTCGGCGCCACCGCTTCAGTTGTACCATCTTTGTGCAGCGTAAACTACCTGGGGAGGAAGTCACTAATCCTGATGACTGCCGCTTCCAACTTGGCATGTTGGCTAATTGCGTACTTCGCCGAGAGCGTCCCGGTCTTGCTGTTGTCAAGATTTTTCGGTGGTTTGGGCCTGGGGACAATCATGTTGGTGGGTCCCATGTATACGGGTGAAATAGCAGACAGCAAGATACGTGGGACTCTTGGAACACTGTTTCAGATTATGATTTATGTTGGTATATTGCTCATATTTTGCATCGGGCCTAACATGTCACTCCCAATACTCGCGCTGTTTTGCTCTATCTTTCCGATCATATTCTTCTGTACTTTCGTATGGATGCCGGAATCACCGTATTTCCTTCTTCTGAAAAATAGGAATGCCGAAGCCAACCATAGTCTTGCCAGACTTAGGGGGAACGTGGATACTGCATCGTTGAAAAGTGAATTGGAAATGATAGCGCAGATCACGAAGACGGACGAGCATAAGCTTAACCTTGCCGCCTTCACAGACATTTTCTCCTCATCATTCAACAGGAAAGTCCTGCTTATCGGTCTGGTGTTGATGAATCTTCAGCCTCTCTCTGGAACCTTAGCGATATTAGCTTATGCCACAGACATATTCCTTCGCAGCGGTAGCAACCTCGACGCTGACGTCTGCTCCATGGTTTTAGCTGTAGTTCCTCTGCTTTTCAGCTTCGTGACACCAATGGTCGTTGACAGAGCGGGCCGACGTCCCTTGATGATGACATCCTTCGCGATCTGTGGTGGAGCTTTGTTTATTGAAGGTGTATATTTCTACCTGAAGGAAGTGTCTAAAATTGATATGAAAATAGTGGACTGGCTGCCTTTAGCTTCTCTAATTGTCGTCTTCGCAGCTTTCACTCTGGGCATTGGACCATTGCCCTGGACTGTTCTCAGTGAAATACTGCCGCTCCAAATCAAAGGCATTGCCACGTGTATTATATATTTTGTATATTGTTTAGTAGACTTTGCCATTATCAAATTATTCCAGGTAGTAATGGACAACTTGGGAACTTATGCAGCATTCTGGGCGTGCACTGCTTTCTGTGTATTAGGTTTACTATTTGTCTTAAAATATATTCCTGAGACAAAAGGAAAGACTTTTCAAGAAATAAGTGAAGAATTGAGACGATAACGCTGAAATGTTGCGTTGATTCTAATAAGATATGGACATATTGAAGCAGATAATTTTATTGACCTAAACTTTTGTTCATTCACTCCCAATTGAGTTAAAACCTTTCTTTCAATTGAAAGATAGAAGAATTGCTTCCAGTTGAAGCTCAGACAGAAAAGGCCATGAAGGCCTTACAATAGTATATCGGAATTATCTATAATAGCACTTTTGAGGTCAACTTCTCATATGCGCCTTACATCCTATTTATTAGTCTAATCTTTCAGTCACCTTCATTATCTAATAAGTTTTATCATTTTAATTGTTCCTAATCAATACCGGACAGCATTTGTGATAAATTAATACGATTTAACTTTATATTAAACATTAAACCGTTTCAATCCTTAATTCCCTGCTTCATTTCATATCTCTATCGTTTTAAAAGTAATAGTAAAAATAGTAAATAAATAAAAATATCATATATTCCAACAGAATTATCGTTAGCAGCGTCCTTTTTATTTGTTAGGTCCTCCCTATTTTTAAACAGCTTTGGATATTTATTTTACAGAAAAATATGTTGACTGTATTCTCGAAAGCCTGTAATAATGTTCTCCAATTTAATATATTGTGTTATATGTTTCACGTCTCGACGGCTTGTTCAGCATCTGCACTCCGTCTCTTCCAAGTAAAGAAAGGTTTGTTCATTTCCTGTTGTATGTCAACAAATGCTTTACGTTTAGTTTCTGGCAAGAAAAAGATAACGAATGATAGTGCGATAATACAGTTTATTGAAAATCCGAAAAATACTATGTGAATGCCAAAATTGTCCACAAAATAAAGAAAAGATTTTGTTACGATAAAAACCATGAGTGCCATGAAGAGTTGGCTTATTCCCAAAGCATTCGCGCGGTGCTCTGAAGGCATCAACTCCGCTATGATAGTCATTGGTAGAGTAGCAGACCCCAGCACCTGAGCAACCATGAAACACACTATGGTGACGTCAATAATCCAAAGGTCTTGTGGTGGCTTGTAGGCTAACCATCCTGAGGCGAACATGAAAACTGCTGAAAGTGAGTACGACGCCATCAGCAGTGGACGACGACCCCAATGGTCCACCAGGAGCGGTACAAAACAACTCGTGCAAAGCTGAGAAGATCCTATTACTATTGGTCCCACTTCCCCCAGCCGAGTAATAGCTCTTGCGTAACTGATAACAGCAGTCACGCCGCTAAGCTGTTGAAATGCAATGAGAGCTAATCCAAAAGATAAAGGTTTCAATACGGCAACCTTCCACGGCAGGCATAACCGTCGTCCAATTTTCCTCTCAAGGAAAGACCGATCGATACGATCCATCTCGGAGCGAATGATTCCCTGGTCTTTAACTTTTCTCAATTTAATCAAGACTTTTTCTGACTCTTCTCTGTTTGTACGAATCAGAAAAAAGGGACTTTCCGGCATGAAATGGAAGGTAAAGCAGAAAAGTAGTGGTATTAAGGCTGAAACAGAAATCAAAAGATATTCTTCATCGACGTATGTCGCTACTGAATTCTCAAACAGTATACCGGCGTTGAACATGACGAGGAACATGGTCCCCATGCGTCCGCGTATGCGGTCTTGAGCGATTTCGGACAAGTAAACTGGCCCTACAGTTACTGTCATTGCAAATCCAATTCCAGCGATGGAGCGGCTAATCATCATGCCTATAAAACCTGAATCGAACACCAGAATCAGCCACGATGTTATTGTAGGCACGAAGGAAAGGAAGAGCGTCGTCTTTCGGCCAAATGTGTCCGCCATAATGCCAGAAGGTATAACCAGAACGAGGTTAGTAACTGGCATTACTGAAACTATCCAAGACTGTTTGTCATGACCTAAGTATTTGGCAGATCTTCGATCGCTGAGCCTATTCATTGTCGGTGCACTCCACCCAACAAATGTTCCAACTGACATGTATGCAAATGACACTGTAATAAGAAATGAATACCATAATAATTTTATGTACCTATAATAATTAGGCAGTGATTTTCAATATTAATTTACAGAGAATACATTATTATTATTATGACAAATTAGACTATTTAATTTCATATATTACCTTAAAATAAGTCTATATGTAAAAATAAGCAGACCCATTAAAAGTAACATGTTTCTAAAATGACAATACTCCAAAATCTGTAACTATTATCCAGAGGATAACCAAATAATTGAGTTTGGAAATTTATTCGAAGAAAAATCGGTACCTCACTCCTCAATATCACCGAAGATACTAATATTTTTTTTATTGGGGAATCAATGTTATTTATTAGAACTGAACACATAAATGTATTTTCGTGAACAGAAATGGGAACTTTCAAACGTCTATATTCGGGTTACACATCATCCGTGTAATAGAATTATTCTCTTATATGGAACCCGTTAACTATTTTGCACTCATACGATTTAGGAAATATTAAGAATGAGACATGTTGATGATTAAGCCTGGTAAACGCTTCAGATTCTCATACTACAAAGGATTCGCCGGAGCATCTCTTCCGAATAGGATTAGGTGTAAATAATATTTAGTAATAAAGTACTCATCGACTTTTCTATTTGTTTCAAGAACGTACAATTTCATAAGACGCCTCACGTAAATATGGTTACTCGTCCTTTTGATCCTGTGTCTCATATATGATGATGAAATCTGCAAAGAGCATAATTTAAGGAACTTGTGGAGTTATATTCCCCACGTATACGCCCCTAATTCGTGATTGGTGCACAGCTAGGGACGTCACAGAAAGTTAAAAGTGTCGAATTAAGGGAAACTGTGACGTCTTATGTTGGGGAAATAATATTCCCTGTAAACTTTATTAACAGCCAGATTAGCTTTCTAAATGTTTTATTTAAATTGATTTCTTTTTTCTCATTACATTAATTGATATTACCTACTTTAGTACGTTTTAGTAAGGTTTATTTAAGAGAAGTAGTTCTTGTCTTACAAATATTTGCTCAATTAATTGTTCTGCATATTAACTACTGTAAACAAAATCCAAGAACTTATTTTTAACTTATAATAATTATGAAAGACGAACCTGTTATAGCACATAAATACTGTAATATAGGGTTCCCAGTTTCTTGATGAGAATGCTCATTCTCAGACGAACCACTGTCTCCCTATCAAAAATAATAAATTTGCCATTAAGTTTTTACCTGTAACAATAATTCTTATACATTACAAATAAAAAATATGATACTGTTTCGAAATACATCGAAATTTATTTTGTTGTGGTATTCAATTCTGTGACAGCTATTTTGCGCAAGCCTTTTCATTTCCGAATCACTACTACATCCTCCCTAATCAGCTTAGCGTATTCCATCCTTTACCTCACACACTTCCCTGTAATACTAATTTTACAAGACCATGTCTTAAAACGCGGCTTATTAATCTATCCCTTCTCTTGGTCAACGACCTCTTCCCCTATTCTGCTCAGAATAGAAATTGATAACAACTATTATACATACTATATTTTTCCCTCTAAATGGAAACATTAAGTATTTTGATTATATATCCAATCCTAGTACGTGACTGAATACCAAACAGTAATAATATGGGTTTTATATTTTATTTTTTACCTTTCTCATAGCTAATAGACTGACAATCGTGATTATAAAAACATTAGGCTATATTAATTGTATTCGTAAGGAAGACACATTCATTTATATCCGACACGTTGGTATCACTGATTTCCTGGAAACAGAAATGATGTGATTGAAAATTTATTTCTTTTGGGTTCATTTCTAAAATTTAACACCAAATAATAATAATATCCATAAATAATGATTAATATAATAATAAATAAAACCAATTGATTCATTCTTTCCGATTAATACTAAAGGACAAAAATGAATTGTTGGGGTATTATTATTTTATAATTATTACGTTGATATAAATATGTTATAATGTTATACGACACTATTAAATAATAATTAATAACGTACGTAATTTTGTTGCGAGCGCACTGACAAAACAGCATTTTCAAACAAAATATTTATCTATTCACTCTGAAATTTCGCCACGAATAACCATAATTAACACATGTTGGTTCACGAATTATCTACTCCAAATTTTCGTAATTTTCTAATACAACGCGAACGTTTGTCACACGTTAAGGAAACTTTGTCATAACAGTCAGACTGTAGCATGACTGACTGAAAATACAGCTGAGACTAAAATATGTTTATGATACAGTTTTTTATAAAATGAAGTGTCAATCTAAGATCTTAAAATAGGTCCATTGACGCGTTTTATTGTAATCTTTGCTATAACTTCAAAGAAACCTATTTCCTTAAAGACATGAACTAATCGCAAACCCTACGAGTCTCAGTGTTAAATTTATTTTTAATCTGGCCGTATTTATATGGCGATTTTTAGGTTGTTAGGTCACGTTGTTTATTTGGCGTTCTTGCCGACGTTTCACTCGATAGCGATGACTAGCTACGACTAGCATTGAAAATGCTCGATGCTATCGAGCGAAACATTAGAAAGAACGTCAGAAAACAGTGTGACCTAACAACCCCAAAAAACCCTTATATAATACATTATTTTTACCCGTTTTCCCATTCAACCTAAACCATTGATGTATATTTCAATTTCAATAATTAAATTTTTATGCATAATTCTATGCAAATAAAATTTCCATATTTTACTTTATTATGAAATATATTTACTGTAATAACAACAACAGACCATAAATTTGATTTGATTTTCAGCGAATTTTGTAATATTTCACTTAATCTTGATTACATCTTTTTCAAATAATCTTTTAAATGAGTATAGTTGAATCATAGTAATAGTATAATAAGGTACTAATTACTAAGTGGTATAAATTTTTATGGGTATAAATCCTCTTATTACTTCAAAACAATTATGTAAATGTTTGTATTCCAAAAAAAAATATTTTGTATGAGGACTTTATAATGAAAAATAACTTGTTAAAAAAATATTAATTTTAGTAATCGCATAACTGATTTATTTCCCAAACAAACTTTCCAAACATTTACTACGGATTTTCCAAGGTCTGTATATACAGATATGATAAAGATATAATTCAATAATATCTTCACATTTCGATAGTTCCCTTTATTCTTTGCTTCGAATTAACCTTCAAATCGACAGTCATAAATTAGTTATATTCTTATCCAAATTGTAATTGTGTCCGTTGCTCTTATTAACTATTACCGCACACAATTTGACAGCAAATGAAAGCTTAATGCATTCTTGCTCATCATATCTATTCATCAATTTTTTTAAATTTTGTGGTTAAAGTTAATTTCTAATTGTTTCAAGATGGACCCATGTTTTCTCTTTAAAAGTAAGTAATAAACTACGTGTAGATTTTAATTTTCATAATTATATATTAAATAAACGACCTAATTAACTAATTCTATAAAAATCAAAAAATCAAATTAGTTGAACATAAGTCTTTATATGAGATACAAATTTATATTAAAACTTGTTTAACCGAGTCATTATTATATTATATTTTTATTTCGAGTCTTGTATGATTAAAACGTTACCAGCATTAAAAAGTAACACAAGAACTATTATTCTTTTGAATGATGAGTTTAATACTTCATGTCCCAGGTCATAGGATTTTCTTAATTTGAGCTACACTTTTCGGAATAATAAAAACGATTTCATACACACAAGTTTCTATTGAATATCAAATATTTAAATAAAGTCTTTATATTGATTTCACTGTACGAAAAATATTTTGCTCCTTTAACTTTGTGTATTAAAATATATTTGGTTTCAATTATTATAGAAATTTTTCGTAAAAATGCTTTAATGACGCAGTTACGAATAATGCTTACAAACATTCTAGACAAAATAAACCACAGTTCTCACGAGAGATATTTTGTGATCAATATCCTTTCTTCTTTGCTTACGAGACATAACTTTTTATAATTATCTTTAAATGACTTTAATTTCAATGTTATTATAATGTGTCATCGTAAAAAGCGAGGGTAACATTTATTCTTGTTCATTTCACCTTTACCCTACAAGGATATTATTTGTCAAAGTTCTGTTTTAAAAAAGTCATTTATTTCACATTATTCAAGTATTAAAATTGTGATTGTAATTGTGAGAATCAATCAGTACTTTGTAATTCTTACAGTAGAGATCAGATTGTTAAAACAGTAATATTAATAATTTGAAACGCTTCTTAATTTCCAGATTATTCTTTCCCGAAGATAGTATTGTACAGTTCTGCCTATGAGGTGCTTTCAAAACTAAATTCTTCTCCATTTATTTCTGCTTGTATTTGAGCGAAAGTCTTCCCCTTTGTCTCCGGTATTACAAATATAACGAAAACAAACGCCAGGACGCAGTTCACAGAACACGCCCAGAAAAGACCTTCTAAGTCAATCAATTCGATAATATGGAGGAATGTTCTTGTGACAATTAGGACCATTACACCCATGATTACTTGGCTGATCGCAAGAGCTTTGGACCTGTACTCGGATGGCATCATCTCCGCAATGATTATCATGGGCAGCGTAGCAGCACCCATCACCTGGGCCATCATGAAACAACCTAAAAGTACGTCAGTGACCCAGAGTGATGATATTGATATGTAAAACAAGAATCCTGTCGCAAAGAGAATCACCGCGGAGAGGCTATATGACAGCATCAACAAAGGCTTTCGACCCCAACTATCTACTAACCAAGGTACAAATAAACATACAATCAACCGTGACAATCCATACACAATGGGCCCTATATCTCCAGAATGTGAGATGTTGCTAGCAAAATTAAGAATCGCAGTGACGCCACTCATCTGCTGAAAGAAAATCAGTGCAAATCCTAAACCAAGCGGCTTCCAAACCGCTTTTCTTAAGGGAAAATAAGTATGCACTTTGGATCCATGCAAATCGAGAAATGATTTATCGATAAGCTGCATCTCGTTACGTATAACTTTCATACTTGAACCGTGTAACTGTATTAGTACTTTCTCAGCAGCAGCACGACAATGTCGAATGAGGTATATAGGGCTTTCTGGCATCCAGAAGAACACTGAACTGAAAATGATCGGAATGATCGCCGTCACAGAAAGCATTAAATTAAAATGCGTGATGTATGACGTTACTGCGTATTCATACAGTATGCCGAGGTTGAACATTACGAGGAACAGAGTGCCCAAGCGTCCGCGAATTTTGTCTTGTGCTATTTCGGCCAAGTAAACAGGTGCCACAGTCACAATAATAGCGAATCCTACACCGCCGATGATTCGACTAACTAACATTCCGACGTAACTGCTATTGATGGCCAGAACTAACCAGCATATAACGTTCGGAACGAAGGAAAGAAAGAGTATCGCCTTCCTACCGATCAAGTCCGACATGAAACCCGCCGGAATCGCACACAAGATGTTGCTGATTGATAAAGCTGACACAATCATAGACTGTTCCTCAAGATCCAAATAGTTTTCGCTTTCGGGATTTCTGAGCCTAAACAGGATCGCTGCAGGCCATCCAATATGAGTCCCAACGTTCATGTATGCAATTGCCACTGTAAACAAAAATACAACATTTGTATTCCTCGTGTAAGTAGATAGCAATAAATATAATAAATACTAAAAGTAAAAAACTATATTTCCACTATTTTATTGTTTGACAATATTTTGTGAATTGCGACAATCTAGTGGAAATAGATTTACGAAAGGGTTGACTAATTAAATTTTAAAATGGAAAGCATTGACTAATAATTTAGCAAAGCAAATAAAACCTACGACAACACATTAAAACGATGACAAAAATTTTCTGTTAAGAAATAATTATGCATTTATTCAATTTGTCCAACAAACTGTTATGGATTACCTGTTTAGCTTTCGGCTTTAACAAGTTATAGTAGTCATTTTATAAAATATTAATAGTACGAAATATTAACGCGGTAATACTATGGTTTGTAAATTAATATTGGAATGTCGATAAAACGTATTTAACGTTTAAAATATCCATCTGTACAATCTAGATGATGAATAATGTTAAAATAAATAAATGTAGATATTTTAAATATTCTGTACAACATTTTTATATCGACTTTCTAAGATTTAGGTTTAATTTCAATTACTTGTGTCAAACCTTGGTATAATATTAATATATTTTACAACACATGATAAATATAACTTGTTAAAGTCGAAAACTACACGGATCATTGGATTTATTTGATAAAGTTTCATTTAAGACTGTAAAGTAGATTTTCCTTTCAACAACTTAAATTGAACAGTTTTCTAAAAATTATGTATATTTTACATTTGAAAAAGGCACTGCAGCATTCGACTTCAAACAGGTAATTTACTAATTTTCTCATTGCAAACGAAGTGAAAAAATTATTAGATATTTTTTATTTAGGCTGCAATTGGGCTTTTGCTGGATGGCAGCTACGGTACAGTATAAGGATAACAAACTTATAAGTAGAAAACTACATAATGAACTACGCTTTATTATGATTCATGAAACAGAAAATAAAATGAGTCAGGAACTTGACAAATTCAACTTCAGTTATTACCAAATACATTTTAAATATTGAGAACGTATAGTAAATTTGGAACAGAATTTTAGTATAGAAATTTTAATATGAAATACACGTGTATATTATCTAAGTAACCAGGAAGCAATTAATAATACAAACCCGATATTGCACTTAAGTATTGCATGTATGAAAAACCTTTTTTTTCCTGGGTCAGCTCTTCGTTGTTAACATTCTCCGTTCTTTCAGACATATTCTTTAAATCCTAAAACAGAACTATCATATTTAATTACGCTATTGTATTTTAAAGGTAAAATTATCAGATTCTTCATTCTTAAATATTGGGCCTACTTCTTATAATATTTACTAATTAAATAAAATTTAATCTGGTATAATTATATTATTCTAAAATTTTATTCGCTATACTTCATAATTTAGCTGATAACAAGAATTTTTATAGGCCCTATCAAAAAATGTCCATTAAGGGTATGAAATGATTCCTATAATTACGATATTAAATTTGTGGTTGTGACATATTATTTTCTGTTTTACCTTGATGAGATTAAACGATCGTTAATTTAAATGTATATTTTTATAAAAAATATTATAATATTAAACAACCGTATTTTCAATATATTCTAATTTCAACCGCACATTTAGATACGAATAATAAAAAAAAACTAAGTAGAACATATTTTGATCTACATTTAATGTATCTCTTCATTGATTTGGAGGGGGTATGACGTCACTGGTGCTACTAAACTCGTCTTTTGTAGCACATAACAGGTCAGCTTAGTTTTGTCGAGTTTCGCCTAGAGAAAACTTCAAGACGATTACTGTAATAAACAGTTTCACATCAACGCAAAATTTAAATTAAGGATTTTTCTTTATACTTTTCATGCAATAAATTATTTCATACGTGTTACTTTTTTTGGACAGTAGAATCTCATGTGAAATATTATTACAAAAACATAATTATAAATATCTGTAATCGAAAACGAATAAATACCAAACTGTTGTGGAATGGAGACAATTAAAATGCTACATTTCTATTAAAGAAGCCCTTCGATACTCACGTTTTGGAAGAAAAATACATTATTTAGTTGTACGATATCAAAAGTTTCTGGACGAAACAGCTCGGCAAGAAAAATGTACGATATAGTTCATATAATTGTCAATACTTCAGGTTATAAATGTTTTTGTTTGAGTGCACGTGTCACGCACACGAACTTTCACACACAATTAACAAACGCTTGATCTGGTAGTAAAACATAAATGTCAATATATTTTACTCGAATTCAACAATGTATTGTATACTTCTCTGTAATGTCGAATGTAAGTAATGAAGGCCTATGGTCTCTGCTAATAACATCATTTTAATGTTAATTGATTTCGTGTAAAAGCTCCGTTTTATTATAAACAAGAAAACTTAACTATCCATTACATTTTAATTATAAATATATGCATTGGTGGTTGGTGCATATATGCTATTGTGTTACAGCACATGAATTTAAAATGTGAATTTCTTCTTCGTATTCGAAGAATTTAAACTGCCCGCCTTCCAGCTAAAATAGCACATCTATGCTCCATACATTCTCTCAGATCCCCATTCATCACCAACATCCTTAGAGCAAAGAAGCAGTAATTGACACTATTTTGGAAAGTTTTGAACAGAAGGTCTGTCTAGGAGGATACTTTGACACAGAAAGAGCGTTTCATAAAGTTTATCATCAAGGTCTCTTGAGTAAAATAATGAACTGATACTGTAGTCAGATATTTGGGTCTTCACTTCGATCATCACGTAACATGGACAGCTCATATCAAATATCTCATTGGAATAATAAGTCAAGGAATCCGTCAACGCAAGCCTCCTTTTCAGGAAAATTCTCTCTTATTTCAGGAAACAAAAATACTAATATATTTATCACTAATAAGGCCAATTTGGTACTACTCTCGTGGACTGTGGGGAACTGCTGCAGAAAGTCACATCAGACGTATACAAATGACTCGAAACAGAGTTATGACTCATGACTGGAACACTCTGGCATGTCAGAAACTCTACTCTTCATAACGATTTAGGAATACCCACAGTCCAAACTACGATCCGACTGATGCATATGTCCCCGAAATGGAATATTTGGTCATGACATCACTTCATCAATTGTGGAAGCTCCAGTCGTCCATTCAAAAAATAGAATATTTAAGCGGAAGAGACTCCATGATTCTATTGGCCAAAGAAAGGGGAAAAATAAAAATAAATAGAGTTTCGGGCAGTTGGTGACTGTACCGGATGGCCCATTGCATGTCAATTATACCTTTTCGTGTTTAATATACTCTTTGTGAACAAAACTATACAGTCCTAGGACAAAAGGTTAAATTTTTTTTAAAAAAAAAAGTGCACTTCAGCCCTCGTGCATCTTTCAACAAACGGAACCTTCTGAGAGCTATATTATCTCATAGCCATGCCGTATGAGGCGTCACCGTAAGCGGGATACATAAGCACCGAAATCAAAATTTATTCGAACCATTGTAGTTAGAAATCGTATTTTTAAATGGTTTATATTTTAGAAACAAGAATATAATTCGTACATTTTGCGTAGTATTTAAAATAAATAGAAAACATGTAACACGATACTTCGAAAACTACCGCGAGGTCACGCATAAAATATTGTCATTTAGTGTGGCTTATCCCTAAAATAAAATTTCTTTAATACATGTAGGAAGGAAAAATACAGTCATGTTACAAATGTGTGTCAACTTCGTCTTAAATTTTGTTGGCAGGCACTATTTTACAGAATTATTTTTTCTTCGCATATTCCTTAGCCAGTTTGCCTGTTATAGTGGTCAACGTCATTGCCTCGCATCACAGAGGTCCCGAACTTGAATCCCGACGGGGGAATGGATGTTTGTTAATTTTATTTTTTATTTTTTTATTTTCAGCATAATCACCAATCCCGTGGTAGAGCTCCCACAGCCACGTTCGCACGGCAGAGCAATGCAATAGGTTCATAGCTTCCATCATCAATCTGCGACAGGCAACGAAAAACCGCCGCGGGCAATAATTTCCCATGAACAGGAAAAAAAATCTCCATACAGAACTTTCCTCAAAAACCAGTTTCAGGACGAATGCCTTACTTTATTAATAAATTTCTGTTAATTCTATAACGCACAGAATCTAAGCAATAGGTATAAAAATAATATATATTATACAAAAGTAACAACAATGTACCAAGTAAATACGCATTTAAATGTTTAATAAGGTTTCCAAATTCATAGTACACGTAACAAAATTGGTTTTAAATGAAAATAAACAGAATTGACACTTTATTTAATTGACAATCAGCTAAAATAATTATTTTCTTGATACTGTTCATTAATAAATCTTAATGTTTTTAAATTAAATATCGTTTGTTTAAATGCACTGGTTTTTACACGTAAAATCAGACCATACCTTTCATTCGTAAGTTACTTTTCATACTTGTTACAATTTCATTTAAATCTGTGCTCTTATCAGATTATCTTATATATTTGAGGCATTCCCATTCAGCTGAACGATACTTCTTGACCAGAATAAGACGCCTGACTTAATAAGAAGAGGTTTTCTTAACTCTTCTTGTATTTCCATAAATGATTTGCCTTTTGTCTCGGGCAAGAAAAGAGACGTGAATAGCACACCAATGACGCAATTCAAGGAACACAACCATAACACCGAAGAAGTTCCCATTGTCTCTATTGCGGTGAGAAATATTTTTGTAACAAAAAGAACTAATAAGGCCATCGCGACTTGACTGACGGCAAGAGCGCTACTCCGGTATTCGGACGGCATGAGTTCCGCTATTACAACCATGGGAAGGGATCCAGATCCAAATATATAAGCCACATTAAAGAATACTATAAATATATCAATAATCCATGCTTTGGATTGTGGTTTGTAAAACAATATTCCCAAAAGTATGAGGAATATAGCAGAAAATAAGTTAGAGACAATTATCAACGGTCGTCTGCCCCAGTAATCAACTAGGAATGGCACAATACATAAGGCCACCACCCGTGTTAAACCGTAAACGATGGGTCCAATTTCACCTAACTGTGTTAAACTCCGGGCAAAGTTAAGTAACCCGGCCACACCACTCATCTGCTGGAAGAATATCAACGAGAGTCCCAAAGATAATGGCTTCAGCACTCCCTTTTCGCAAAGAAATTGTAAATAATTAGTATGAGATGAATCTTCATGAAGAAACGACTTATCAATGCGGTCCATTTCTTTTTGAATAAGCGTAATATTTGAAACCCCTCGTAGATGAGCAAGAGCCTTTTCTGCCAAGACTCTTTCTCTTCGAATGAGAAAAATAGGGCTTTCTTCCATCCAAGGGAAAAGAAATCCGAAAAATAGGGGAACACAAGCAGTAAGAGAAATTATCACTCTTTCGCTCTTGATATAAGTAGCTATTGAATACTCGAACAGTACACCAACGTTAAACATGATTTGGAATGACATTCCCATGCGTCCTCGGACGTGATCCGGGGCAATCTCTGACATGTAAACTGGCGCCACCGTAGCGATAATAGCGAATGCTAAACCAGCAATCGAGCGGCTGATTATCATGCTGATCATACTGTCATCGAACACCAACATTAACCAGCATATGACATTCGGTGGAAGAGAAAGGAAAAGCATCGATTTACGTCCAACTTTATCCGCCAATATTCCTGCCGGTATCGTGAAGATAACTTGTGATAATGATAAACTTGCTACCATCCAAGACTGGTATTCACTTCCAACGGATTCTGGATTGTTAGGATCGCTCAGTTTGATTATAGTTGGATTTACCCATCCGATATGAACTCCCATCGTCATGAAAGCCAAAGACACTGTAATGAGGAAAAAATAGATGTATAATTTTCGAATAATAGAACACAGCACCTAAGAAAACAAAATCCTTAGGAAATGCAGTTTTATATTTCTCTTCCCATGAGAGGCATATAGTTTCCTCAATATCAACGAATATAATATGTTGGAAAAAATTAAAACTTTATATAATTAATATGTTAAAATTGAATGAAGTCTTTCAGACGGGTAACAAGCTCGTCGGAGGGACGGAGCTGTCGACCAGACAACGTGCAGTCTATTCTAAACTAATGTGTGGGAGATTTTAGTGGAGTACCGTGGTGGATTGGGAGCTGACAAAGTTTCAAGAAAATGTAAAGTTGTGTGTAGAGGACTTCCAGAGCTTAATGCACGAAAGGAGAATGGTGACGAGATTAGAAGTGAAGTGAGGTTTAAAATCACAGGGTTTTTTTTCTTTTCAGGAAAGTGCAGTGGTCTTGAGAATATAAAGTTCATATAAGAATAAATTTTAAAAATAAACTTTATGAAGAAAAATATTATTCATAATATGACCACTAAATTAAATTATGCCATTTTATTTCCCTACTGAGAGAACGGTTCCTGCGATATTGTTTTTTTTCATAATTTGAGGAAACAAAATTTGTATATATTTTCTTTCGTATGCTTATTGATTATATTAAATATATCTGACAATTATTTATTGCAATGTTATCGTTAACCTTAATAATGTTGTAAAAGTTTTGTACTTGTTGATATTATTGTAGTACGAGTTTTCAAATAAAAACAATATTTTCATTATAAGATGTTGTCATACACACCTGCCACACAAGCAAGGTACGCTAGAGAATGATTCCATTTGTTATTAAAGTTAGTGTCATTATCTGCCATTGACTTCTGTGGTATCAAAAAGTATAGTTTTTCTGAAATGTTAAAAATACTTTTATTGATTACACGAATTGCAGATCTTAAAGCGGTAAAAAATATTACAATTATAAAAATCTCATACGTTAAAAAATATAAAATTGTATAAGGCTAATATTTTAAAGATACTTAACTACTGGATATTCTAACACTTCTTTTCTTCGAAACTTAAACTACCAGACGATGGCAAACTAATATAGAATCAAGACACAAATTGTAGAGTGGACAGCACCATCCAGTGGGAAAAGTTATAAACAGTCAGTCGTCGGGTGAACTTTTGAGTGTGCGGTTGTGTGTAGCCATGTGATTAAAATTAAGTTACCTTCGTATCCCCAACACAAATAACATAAGCTAATAACCGCAGTTATTATCGTGTCACATTTTCCTGTTTATATTGCCTATAAAAAATAATAGTTTCATGTATTTTATAAATCACTGCTTAAGTAAAGCTGTGCCAAAGTTACTTAAAAATCTTGAACAATTCTGTCACCTCAAGCAATCACTGACCAGAAAAATAATACGTCTCCATAATGAATAAATTGGTGATTTCATTTTATAAAAATGCAAGTACTTACTGTACAATTCGTACACAACTTTCGTGACCTTAAATTCTGTCTTTCTCTCATTCTGCGTATTTATTCCGCAGGAACTGCATCTCCCAAGTGTAGGCAACGTTGAACTACTTTTACACATGAAATCGTAGTAGTTGTTGTGTTCATCTACTAATACCTATTAGTAATTTAGTGTTAAACAAATTTTTCAGGAGTATCATATGTTAATTTGAATTACTATCTATTGACAGTACGATAAATTTAGTATCTCTGATTTACTGTATTCCTATACCAAATATTTGAACTCGAAGATATTCTTTCAAGTTCTGGCATCTTTGTATTCGTTACAAATCGATATTTTTGCCATCAAGATCCGTGTTATAAAATATGAATTAATGTATTTACTCAAGTAAAAGGTAAATCTAATGTTGTGTTGTTGTAGTTATTTCAATATATAACTAAACTTAAAATTTTGTGGCTTCTATACATTGCTCGTTCTTTACCCGATATTTATAAATCACTGATTATTTAACGGTTCCAGAAAAAATTGGAGGAGAAATTTTGAAGATGATATCGATCTGGATGCTTACATGTCATGACAACGTCATTCATTCACTCGAACAAAGAAAGAGAACGCATTGTGCTACGAGAACCTGAGAAATAACTCACCAGTAATTTCTCACACAGGTGTTTGGAGCCATGTAAGAATCCATTTTTCTGGTACATTTAAATAATCAGTGATCATTAAAAGAAAAGGTTTGTCCTTATGCGTTCTTATACCATTCATCCTATAACCCTGAAATTTTTGTGTTTATCGGTGATCAGGTCACAGAATTTGTCAATTTTTAATAATTTAGGTTCCTTTCTTCTCCCCTTTCAGGTCAAAAAAGACCCACCTTAATCATCTCCTCTGTGACTTCATGTTTGTCGCTTATGTTTCTCTATACCATTCATCCGATTGCCTTGAAATTTTAGAGCATCTTAGTGTTTACCTCAGAGAAAGTTTTTTTTTGCATATTTTGGTACAATACTTTCACCATTTCGGGCTAAAAATGTCCAACCCTAAAAACATACAGAACTTGCAACAGTATAGATTATGCTGTCAAGTAGCCTCTCAAGTTTGTATTTAATACTTTTAAATTATTTTTTGAAAACGACTGAGTCATTGCTGTGGTTATGATGAAATTCGGCTATCGTAAAAAAGGGGGCGTGAAAAGGTAAATATTAAAAACTGTCTCTCGCTGTGGTTTAATCACAAGCTGGGCATCCAGCTAGTCTTTAATAAATATTTTTAAAAATAAATCTGATATAGACTGTTTTGGTAAATTTGTTAAAGTTAGGTGGTTTGATTAATTCAAAATATTGAAGTTTTTGTTGGTAAACTACTAAACTATTACTCCGCTGTTGTTTATGAAAGAAAACTACGTTCGTGTATATACATTTTCGTATAATTGCTACGAATACAGACATGCAGTTCGTGATTAGAGAGCAAACAGTGATTTTGACGTCCTAAGAATGTTTGAGAAATGATAATCTCTTATTCATTTCGTCCTGTATTTGTCCAAAAGTCCTCTGGGACGTTTCGGGGACGAAGAGTAATATGAACACGGCTTCAATTATACTCATTAGGGAACAGAACCAGAACGCCGTATACGTACCAATGGCATCGCACAACGGTAAGAATGTCTTTATTCCAATCAACATCAGGATTACAGTCTCCATACGGGTTACACCACTAGCAGTAGCTCGATATTTGGTCGGCGTTACTTCCAGTACAACGGGTACGACGAGTAAAAGCCCGCCCACGTTCAGCGTGGTAACGAAACCGCCGATCATGATGTAGAGGATCCATCTATGTGGCAAAGTTACGATGAAACAGATCCCCGTTCCGAACAAGAAAATTGCAGCTAAGACGTTGGCCGAAATCAACAAAATACGTCTTCCCACCAACTCCACCACGAATGATGTGAATATGCTGGACGCTAGGAGACATGACGCTACGATAATCGACATGAAAATCTCATGGCTGTCTGTATCTCCGGAATGATCCATTCTCCAAATTCTATCTAAAACTTTTATCATGGCTGATAGGAAACTCAACTCGTTCAAAGCCATAAGGGTCAAGGATATGAATACAGATCCTCTCGCTTCTCGAGAAAACAAGTAATCTCGCCACGCCCATTTCATCTGTAAAGTTTCTACGGATGATTTTTCAATTGAATCCAGTTCCTCCTTGATTTTAACTGGATCATTAATGCGCCTTAGACGTTTCAAAGCTGCTTCCGCTTCATCACGCCTACTTATAACCAAGTAATGTGGTGTTTCTGGCATAAAAATAAATGTAGCTGCAAACATTATTGGAACAATTGCGGAGACAGCGGCAAGGGAATGGTAATTCAAATACTTCCCAGCTAGAAACTCGAAAAGAATGCCCGCATGGTACATAGCATAACACATGGTGCTAACTTTCCCTCTCATATTTTGTCCAGCGACTTCCATCGCGTAAGTAGGCCCCACTGCATAAATCATCGCCACTCCTATTCCGGCTATCATCCTTCCAGCGACCATGGTCGCCAACTCGTCGGAAGCCTGGATGATGAGCCACGACAGTGTCAAAGGAACGAAACAGCTGAAAAGCACAGGTTGTCGCCCGAATGAATCTGCCAAGTATACGGTAGGAAGCAGGAAAAAGATTTGTGTCACAGGTACACAAGTAGCTATCCATATCCTCGTGTTATCGGTCATGTTAGCACTTGAGTAGGATGGCAGGTCAACGCCGAAGATAACTGGTGAAACCCATCCTTCCACTGTCCCCAGGCTAATAAAAGCCAACGAAACTGTAAATAACAAGGGAAATCAGCCGTTACATTAACTTCCATAATAAACTAAAGAAACATGTTACAGAGATGGCCATCCATCAAGATATCATTACAGCTATTTAACCAGAAATAATAATTGATTCGAACTAATTTTTGCAACAAACGACTAGAAAATTTGTGTTTTCAATATGGCAATTTTATTAATAAACACCAAAATCAGTAGTTTATTTTCTTTAAAAAATATTGGAGACTGAACTTAAAAAAAATCTGTTTTATCACATGTAAATAACCAATTTTAGAAGTGTGAAAAATATCATAACCTGATGCAGCACTCAAGTATTGGATAAAAGTATGACTTGTTTCAGTATTACTGCTGCTTCGTAAATCTTGCAAAGATGTAGACTTGTGACATCTGTAACATTGAAACAAGAATTAAATGATTGTAGTTCCTATCGACTTTAATTATAATTAAAAAGAAATTTACCGTACGACTCGTAAATGCAAGTGAAAGAAAACTTTGACCTATTGCTAGAAAATAAAGCACACTATATACAACTACAATGGTTCGTACTACTTGACTCGTCGCAATTATCAATTTATTTTATCACAAAAGTCATCAAAATCTCCGCCGGCGGTTTAATATTTTTTTTTAATCCTGCAAGGTGTTTATCTATTGCACTTTTACCTTTATTGAAACATTATGGAATCGGCAAGAGCACAAAGTCGTTTTTATAGCCTACTGTGGAACCAGACGTCTTCAGTTTCATTATAGCATTTTCAGGATATACCAGACGATACCAACAAATCCATGTGAACAAGTATAAAAAGCAACATGGAAATGATAAATTATTACTTCGTTAAAGCTTTTCAGTATCGTTCACAGCCATACAAAAATAGAAAATACACATATCCACAGACCGAACTCATTAAATCTGTATCGGCGAAATGCCGAAGCTAATAATCTGTAAACTATTATAATGCCCAAATTTGGTAATATAAATGATACGATTAAACTAAACCGAAGGTGATACAACAAATGTCCTGTTTGCATAATCAAACTCATATATTTTACTATCATAGTTTCTTAATAAACATAGGTTTACTGTCAATATTATCTTGCACTGTGATATAAACCAGAATAGTGGCAGATATTCTGACGTTAAAAGTGTGAAGCTACGTCAACGAAAGTATAGCATGAAATACTTTTGTCAAGAATAAGCAGTAAAAATTATCCTACGTGACTGTGAATGTACGTATTCACTTCCATCTCAAATAAATTTGTTTATTATAATAATTAACGATAAATTACAACATATTTAATCAAATTCTATATTGTAACTAGTATCACAGAGTTAATAATCATTGTAAATATGAGCAATTTATTTTCAAATTAATACCTTTCACAGCAGCTGCACCAACAGCAGCTCGAGTTGTTCATTCCAACGGAATAAAATTCTGTTAAAACAGTTAAAATGATAGAAAAAATTTACTAGTTAATTTAAGAGAATAACGGTAACGGAATTCTCTTACACTACATACATGAACAAATACTAATACTAATAGTTATTCCCCTATTCTGAATTTCATTCATTAATAAAAAATTTTAAAAAACAACTTTCATTACTTCTATTTGTAATCCATAACTAAGACATATTTAATTTTGGATAGCATCGCATCTATTAATTCCAAAGATAAACGCAAGTGCAACCGTTCTCTCTTACCACAGAAAGTATTAATTACTACGACGCAACGCGGTAACGAAAATCGGGGTCGGTTATAATAAATTTGCTGGAATTGTTATGGGTTTTGTTAGCCGATATCTACGAAAACGTGATTACCTTTCCACGGGAAAAATCTTGACCCTGAATAATAATTTTTTGTTGCATATGTAAATGTTACAGTAAATACAGATTTTAATGTTTTACGGTACAAGACGTCATCCATAAGAAAGTCATCAAACATCATGCAGTCTTGGACAATCATTCCAACCCACTTCTAGACGTACTCCTTGAACCAGTGATAAATAAATCTGGAGGTGTGGCCTAGTGAACTATTTTAAGTTAAACTATTAATTGTTCATTTCAAAATTAGTAGCTGTCAGCATTTGAGCTTATAGAATTATATTCTGTCTACAAAAATTATGATAAAAAATATATATTAATGTTCCCTTAGTTATAATATTCATTCTGCATACTATTAGTTGGAGACATGGAGAACGGAATGCTGCGACCCCACAGCAAACTCTTCTCCCGTCATTGGGAAGGGCGTGAGACCTACCTGATGCAGGTTTTCTAGGGTTTCCCCTGCATTTCTTTAGGTGAAAAAACACCGGGTAGGATCCTTAAACTGCAGCCCGGGGGCCCTAGTCAACCCTTGGCTACCTTTCTCTATCTTCCGCATCCCCCCCCCCCCCGGTTTTAAATTCCCTTCCTACGCTATTAAAGGGGAGTTGCCTGTTTCACGATCACCCTCATGTAGCCTCTTAAACCAAAAAAAATATATTTTGCACGCATGAGATACTGAACTAATTGTCCTGCATCTATCAACCCCAGTCTCCATGGGTATAACTATGCTTTCTTTTTCTTTTTTTCCTAAAGTCGTTTAGTATTCTTCCTGTTTCGGAAACAATCCTGAAACAGCCATGACGTTGCTTCTCCGCCCGATGAGGACCTAATGAACACGCATATGTTTTAAAAAGTGGATCATCTGCGACGTCGAATGTTAATAGTGGACGAACAATACGGGGCAATTTAAACTTAAGTTCAGCCACAGAAAATTAAAACGTTTCGACGAATGTATATAAAGAGGTAATAAATTCAAAATACGGATTTCGAGAAATCAGCGAGGTGAAGGGAAAAAAAAGATAAATCTTCGTTAGAGTACTGAAAAGAAAAGGTTGAGTACGATTATTAACTTTACTGTTTTTGTTTAGAGGATTGTGATTTGTATAATACTTTATAAAATAAAGCTTGAAAAAAATTTTTTTGTTTCTTTTAAAACGTTATTTTCTATTCCTTTCATCTGTAATTGTTTAAACAAAACCCAAATTTCGTCTCAGTGAAGTGCGGACATATTTAGTGTGAGGAGAAATTTTTTTTCACCATACTCTAGAGGAGAATTTTTTTAAGAAATTTTGTCCGTTTTATGAAGCAGAAAATAAGTAATGTGAGAAAATACAGTAAAAAATGAAGAGTTTAATTTTGCTGATGATAGAAATATTAATCTACAGAAATTAATCTGAATGACGAGGATAAAGACAGGGGGGAAAATGTAACGTGTGAAGAGCAAATGAACCTTAATGGGATGAAATAGGGGTCAGGGTTAGCTGCTGTCTTGAGAAGAAGGTTTGTGATTTTTCCTTGCAAAAATATAAATAAATATATGTATAAATGTATAGGCTGTGGTCGAGGTCCCAAAAATACCCTTGAAGCTCGCCAACTGTATAGTGACCGAAGAGTTTGGGGGAACGTCACAGGCGAAGGTGCCTGGATGCATTGGACTACCTCAACAAGGTTAGCGATTCGGACTTGTATACGTTAAAAGAAGGTATCTGCACCCTTAGTATTTGAGTTAAGCAGGTGAATGGCGTCGCTGTAGCCGTGAGACTCTCTACTGATGCTTCACTCAAGTAAAAAACGGTGACCTCGTCGGGATCTGAACCCGTGCCACAGAATCCCATGATCACACCTTAACAGCCTCAGCCACGAGACTTGACACTGCGAGTGCCGTGAACCTGGCTGTCACCTACATGTTACAGTGGTTATTACTAAAAGCTGAGCCGCCCCGTGTATCTGTTTCAACTTCAACATCTGCTATTGCCCCACAGTCTTGAACTCCCGAGGACTCTGCCCCAGTAGTTGTTGATGAAATAATATGTAAGATGTTTGACTGGTTTCATGTCCCCAAAATCGGTACCGGGTCTGGGTTCACACACAAGCTCCTCCCTCAATGACCTCGGCCAACGGGTCATGTTGACCACCCAACATTGAATTTAAAATTTCTGTAAAAAGACTGATAATTTATTATTATGATAATTTTCTCCCTTATTTTTATCAGTCACTTCAATAAACCAAAACTATATTTCAATTTTGATTTCCAAACTTTATTGGGAAGAAGCTTTTGGCGACTGCCATATTCATCTACAAAATAAATTACAATTTTTTGAAACATTACAAACATATACAGAGTCGATTCTCTCTTACAAATTACTGTTGTTCCCCATTATGGCACTTTTTTATGCACACCGACACTTCACATGAACAAGAAATAGAAAAGTCATTGCCATGTCATCAGAGGTTCTGTTCTGCTGCTGGTCCAAGAAGACGGAGGATCACGTCAGTGAGTCCATCAGCATCACCAATATCGAAACGTGCTGGCTCCCTCATCCTATCCCTACAACACTATTATTTCAACAATAAAAACACATTCTTTGGAATAACTCTACATGTGCACAAAATATTAAAGTCAAAGTGAAGTGTTAAATTAATATAATTCCTGTAGTTTTTCTCTTTTATTCTTTCAGGGATATAGAAATTTTAAAGGACTATGATTATTTTTTTAGATTAGGAGTATTTATGTTTAAGAAATTTCATTTTGTATCCACCACCAGGCTTCAGCCCAATTGTAGACCAACACTAAAAGGAAAAAAAACACAATCATTTCACAGTTACAACTTGTATGTGTTTACAATTACTAAACTTGAGCATTTTCATAGTCAGATTAAAATTTTACATTAATCCCTTCAATCTTTTTAAAATGACTTGTGATAGACATGCAAGTTTTTGGACATAACATTTGGATAACAAACATATTTGGAAGCACGAGTATACAAATAAAATACAGGTGCCACAAAAATGTATTTGAAATTATAAGAATAAAATGTGCTACAAACATATTTCGTTAACAGCAGATCAAAGGTCTTTAAAATAAATCAACATTTCTCTCCATTTGTTCCTGTTCTGAGCAGTTAAGTTTCACGCAAACCCCCAAAAAGCTAAACACTTGCCGTCAGTTCATCTAGTACATGTAAAAAAACTATTCATTCACTACAAACAAGATAATAAGTCTGAACCCTGCAAATAATTTAATTTTTATTACAAAACAGTTCACTGTTAATCAGCTATTATGGTTTTCTTATTACGGTAGAGTTTGTTTTGTGTCTGGAGCAAGTCGAATATCACCATCTAAATGTAAATATTAATAAACATTTAGGTTATGAACACAAGTTGTCAAGATACAGATCAATAATATCTAAATCTCCACACTGTTTAAATTTATGTATAATTATTTCATGGCCTACTTACAGAAATCGACTTGAGGATTTTATGTTGTTTTTCCTCGCAGGGATCTATTATTCTTTTGTAGATTAACTTTTCAACACTTAGTTACTAGAATTGGCTGTAGTTTAATATAATCGTTGTGTATCATTTCTTATGTACATGCCTATCAGCAACAAATTTTAGCAAATATTATATACTAGAAAATTAGAAGAAAGAAAATTTACTAAGGACTATGGATTATGAATAATTAATTTAAACCCAGAGTCCAGCAATTTAATGGCAAGTATTATATTGTAATCTCATTGTTGTCAATTATATAGAAGCTTTCAGCTGTTTTTTGCCATAGTCATCTATATGCCTAAAAATGTTGAACCTTAATTCATCCAGTATAAAACACACCTATGACACATGACATTAGCAATATATACCTCATGTATCAAGAAAAGAAAGCAGAAATCAAGAAATAAGTAATACAAGGTTGCAGCCAGTCACCCATGCTGTTTAAGTTAAAACTGAATATGGTAAAGGAAGAAATAATAACCCCATGCTTTGCCGATGATATTGTAGTATTAGGAAGGCTATCGTGTAAAAGAGGAATTTACTTACGGGTAATGTATGTGTGAATATTAGGAAATCATTGTTACACACAAGTCCAAGTTGTTAATAGTGAGAGAAAAATAGATTCTTCAGCCTGAGAATGGCAAAATTGATTCTTGAATAAAAACATTATTTGATGAAAATTAACATCACATAACTCACCTAAATATCACTGTGCAAAAGATTCTAGGATTTTTCCAGCAGCAAAATGGTACACCTGTATCTGATGCTTGACAAGTAGCATCTGCAAAGAAAATAAAGTGATTTTAGTATTACGGCACTGTAAAATAAATAAACTCTAAGTCTTATCAATATAAACCTTAGACAATGTGAATTCGACATTGGCCCTCAATTTCAGGCAAGACTACGCCTCCCATCTTCTCTTTTCACAGGTAGCCATAAAACAATGACGTCACACATTATAATTTTCTATCTCCGTAATTATCAGCTGTCGCCAGAAAATTTATTTGGCAAATACTCTTTAAAAGTGATAATAGGCAACTTTAACCAGGTTTCATTTTATCCCAGCCATTTACATACAATAAATATTAGCCATCATTTCATACCACTATGGTACAGTCAGTTTCACCCCAAACGATAATTTCCTTGAATAGCACTTTCTCCCCCCCCCCCTCCGATTACTGCCATCAAGATACTTAGTCATGTGACATATCAGAATGAGACCAGTAATTGCTTTCAGAGATTGCAAATATTGTTCCCATTTAAGTCAGGATTTTCAATATAACTTGTTAACAATAGTAAAATCATCTTAGTAATGCAATTCTTTGATAAATGCAAAGAAATTTATTTTTACTTTATGGTATATTGGTAACAAAATTATATTTCCGATTACTGAGCGATGACAATGAATTATTTTTTCTTGTTTTCAGCTATTATTTATTTCATTTTCCAATGTTGCAATTTGCGTTATTTAATTAAAACTTTACAAATCATAACATATTACAATAGTTCACATTTCATTCACTTAAGATCTTTCTTTCGTGTAGCTTTTTTTTTCAGTTAGTTTGTGTCGTTGAAGGATGAATAATAATTGTTTTTCTAAACATATGAACTCTATCCCAAACTACTCACCACTGTTCACAACAAATATCCACATACTCCAATCGCACACTAACCCAAACTGCACGCGAATTGAAAACGCAAAATACAAACTGTTTACCATCGAGCAATCTACAGTCACCTTTCAATACTGTTCACGATAATTGACAATCGTAGCATTGCACCTCTTTTTTGGCAGTGATCATACCCGTGTAAACGTAGCCTAATACAATGTTAAAAAGCACCTTCACTTATTCATATCTATGGATCACAAAAATCCCATAGAAATGAGTTATTTTTTTCTAATATTTTTACTCATTTATTAAAACTATCGTTATATACAAAATTTTCTTAATATGCTGTTATCATGTTTCTTCGATATTAGAGAATGAATTGCACGAGGCTGAAACTTTTTGTCGTTGAAAGTTTTAACATTTTCTTATATTTTTCTTCTTCTTCAATCACTCATTTCTGTCAATCAAAGATGTACTATGTAATTATTTAATTTTGTCTCATGTTTTTTGGTAGTTAAACTTCCCCCTCCACATGCCATAAGGAGCAAAGCGTGGCTTCTTCCCATTGGTTAATAAGACAGTGTTTTATCACAGAGTAAGTGTTCTTGACCTCAGTCCTCACCAATAGTATCTTTGGTGAGAGTGTGGCAGGTTGCGAGGCTTCTGGTCCATTACGACCAAGGCTTGTATCATATTTGACAAAATGTATAAGTTTACTATATATTTTATTTTGTGTATAGCATCGGTATGCTGCGATGCTTCAGATAGCGATTCTTCAAAGAAAGGACCCAGGGTTACAGACAAAGTAAGTTAAAAACTTTAATATATTTTGAGATACAATCTTCTAAGATAGCAATAACCGTTCATTTTCATCCAAACCCCCACGTGAATGCATTTATACCATCATGAAATATTTATCAATCACGGAAAACACTTTGAAATAGCCAAAGACCGATTGTTTCGTACGATCGTACTGTACACGTTACACACTCAATAGTTTTTTTATTATAATTCTTAATTTGTTTTGTCAGAACAGAATAGTATTAGGGGCTCACTTTAAAATGTGGGGGATATAACTCCACCAGATCCCTCTCAATGCAGGCTTTTCAATTCTACGTAACTACAGCATCCCCCCCCCCCTTCTTTCCTTGCTCCACAAACTTCCCTCTGGTGCTAATTTTACAAGACACTCGTGTCTCAAAATGTTACCTACATATTTTGTGTGCATAGCATTGGCATGTTTAGAATGCTTGCTGTAGACCGAGAATTGAAGGTTTAATATAAGAATTTGTTTGTGATAGTCGGACGAAATAATTATATTCAAACGCTACATTGAAGTCAAGCCTGTAAATATATGTAACTATATTTTCAGAAGCTTTATGATTTCAATATATTAATGTAAATAATCCAATTCTAGTGTTATTTTATGACTTGTTACCCACTAACATTGTAAAATTCTTAAAACATAGATTCATGTACAAAGCAAACATTTTAATCAAGTATACTGTAAACTTTTTTCCTCCTTTATATCTTCATCTTATTGTTTGCATTATTAATCCTATAGCTAAACATGTAATTGATTTTTAAAAATTTATGGTAATACACTTAAGATCCTTCATGAAAACTATTTTCATTACAGGTTTGGTTTGATATAACTATTGGTGGTGAACCAGCTGGAAGGATTGAAATTGGACTCTTTGGTCGGACTGTTCCCAAAACCGTGAAAAACTTTGTCGAACTTTCACAAAAGCCTGAAGGTGAAGGTTATAAGGGTAGCAAGTTTCATAGAGTTATCAAGGATTTTATGATTCAAGGAGGTGATTTCACTAAGGGAGATGGTACTGGAGGTAGGTACAGCACCCTATAAATTTATTATAGTAGTGTTCATTCATTTTATACATTCAGGCTAAATAGAATGTTGCTTTATTGCTAATAAATATAATTATTTAGTTGAATAATGTTTGATTCTATATTTTAGTATATTTTATCTTGCCGGTAATTGTTTTATTAATCTTGTGTATATGGTGCTACAGATTTACTTCCCCAATAAATTTTTACCACTTTGCTGAAACCTTTTTGAGATCAAATAATGTCTAGCTTTTTCTCTTAATTAAAAGTATTCAGACCAGTTTCGGTATACAAAATTTTTGTAAGTTCTGTTTGGATAATACAACTAATAATTTATGAATGTTTGAGGGATGCCTTCTCTCTGTATCTAAATTATAACAAACTGCAAAAAAGCATGACAGAACTTTTATAGAAACTGAAGAATATACTTTAATCTTTCTATAACTTTTTGACTCTTCACAATTCTTGCAACCATTCAAGTGATTGCCTTCCTTATATAGATTTGTATCTGAGAAACCTCACAGTAATCAAGTTGTTTGATATTGTCTATTATTGTTCTGCTTAAATATATTTACTTATTTTGCAGGTCGCAGCATCTATGGAGATAGATTTGCCGATGAAAACTTCAAGCTGAAGCATTATGGTGCAGGTTGGTTATCTATGGCAAATGCTGGCAAAGATACAAATGGATCCCAGTTCTTTATAACTGTCAAACAGACACCTTGGTTAGACGGAAGACATGTTGTCTTCGGGAAGATCGTCAAAGGAATGGCAAGTATTCTGAATTGAAAGAATCTTCCCTTGTTTAGAAATTAATTCGTAACTTGGCATAACATTTGCTTACTTTTTAGGATGTCGTAAGAAAAATTGAAAATACAGGCACAGATAGCAGAGACAAGCCACAGAAGGATGTAGTTATTGCAGATTGTGGAGCTGAAACTGTTTCCGAGCCATTTTCTGTAGCAAAGGAGGATGCTACAGATTAAGATTAATTACTCTTCAATTGAACAATAAAAAGCAATAGCATCACAGTATTTGTTATTGTGATAACTTATTGTGCACACTATTTTATACATTTTTTGGAATAAATGTTTTCATAAAGTTTATTGATTTTATTAATCTGTCATACCCTGTTACTATATAGATAAAGGTGCATGTAAATACCTTATTTAGCTATAAATCATTGCTACTGCTATTTCAAACATTGAACAGTCATATTAAGAAGAATGGCAATGGGTAATGAATTAGTCTGAAAAGGTTTCATTTTACATTAATTTTGCTAATGAATATACTATAAATGTGACTTACTTTGGCTGTACTGAAACAAGATCCAGTGATGCTTTGTTAGCCCTGTGCAAAGGTTTAAGAATTTTTACCTCTATAGAATTATTGGTATGAAACCTGGATGGTTTGGGTAGAATACAGTGCATGCAAGCATAAATTAATTCAATGAGTAAAAAATCTAGTACAGTTTGACTAAATTTATGAATGAGAGTTAATCTATAGCTACAGTCCTGAAAATTTTAGCAGACAAGAACAATATTGACAGCTCTTCGTTGGCTATGCTCAGATCTAAAAGAAAATTGTGATTAAACAAATAAAATACTAATTTATTGATGCTCTTTCCAGATAATACAAAGTAACAGCACATTACACAAACCAAGAGATGGGGGTTGCAAAACCCGGAGTGGTATTCACCTTTTAGCACAATTGTCTAATTAGTATACCAACACATTTTATATTTTTAAAAAGTCATACTTCATTTAGTCACTATTTCCTAACTTCTTGGTATATGGTGTTTAACAACGCAAGATTTACAGTCCAATTCCATATCTCAAAAATAATGAATCTTCAGTACTGTATTTTGATCCATAAACTGCTACTGCAGTTGCAATTTTAATCTAACGATCATATCCTTTCATTTGGAAACCAGAAACAACCGCTTAGTGTTTGTTTTACATATGTTCAATAGTTGAATGACCTGTCAACAGTGAATTCAGATCTATTTGTTTCTTGAACAAAAGGAATTTTATGTTGTAAAAGATTCGTTGGTAATTGTGTGTGGAAGAACAATAATGAACTGGTGAAGAAATGGATTCGACAGCTTACTGGAGGTTGTGAAAATATGCACAGAGCTGGTTTCAAAATCCTGGTTTTCTTGGATAGACCAGGTGTTATGATAGCTGAATTCTTCTACAACCAACAAAGACATTTGTTGTGAGAAACTATGTTTCATAGTGCAATACAAAATGAGATTATCATTTGATTCATGACAACACCTGGCCCCTATAATGTCAGACGAACTCAAGATCTGACATCATTTCATTGGGAATAATGCAGCCACCCTCCCTACAACCCCTTCTTGGCACCAAGTGCTTTTCATTGGTGGAAAACATTTCAACAATGATGAAACAGGATATGCAGAGACAGATTTCATCACATATCTTATGCAAAGACATACTAAAACTGGTTTCCGGTTACAAGTGCCTGAATAATGACTGTGGTAGAGTGTTGAGATAATGATTACTAATAAATATCTGTAAATAAGGTTCTATTATTTTTAAAAGATATGTATTTGCTTTAAAAATAGGCCTCTCAATTTTCATGATGTTGAACATAAAACCATAGTCAATGTAGACAATTTTCATATGTAAATACATCAAAAGAAAATGTAAAAATGCACAAGTAAAATGAACAGTCTACAAATAATGAGACAATTCCAAATATATACGCGAGTTGGAAACTGCAAAGAATTTTTAACAATATAAATGTATTCTTTATATTAGTAAGAGGTTTGTTGCATGCTATAACAAAATTCACTTCAGGAAACCTGTATCCTAAAAGTTGTCACTGATGTAATGTGGTACGAGATTGTTGCATATCACATAAGTTGAGTTTAATTCTTTTTTCTTCTTATTATTATTATTATATGTAACTGTTTAAACCTAAGCTAGACAAAGTTGGGACAATGAATAAATGTGATTGGTTATTTAAATGACGAATTACAGTCATCTTATCGGCCAGAAAATGGAAACATTGAGAAAGCACGGATCTATCTCGTCAACCTGGGTAAGGAAGGGAATGTGACCTCCCCCCCCCCCCCCGCCATTTATATTGTTAATGGGAAAACAGGAGAAGAGGTAAAGCCCAAAATAATAATATGGCAAGCAACTTCAAAAAAATAATAAGGGCAAATTTATTGGGCCTCAACACATCACCAGAAGAAGAAAAACTTTGCCAAATTCCAAAGGACACCCACTGGAAAGAAAACATATTGCAAACTACCCCTCCAAAAGGGGGGGCAAATAAATGATTATTTCCACCTTTCCTTATTTTAAGCTTAAAAGTTTTAGTCTTTTTATCCCTTATATTTATAATAATAATAATAATCATATTTTAAATTCATTTTCCCCACTTTAACATACATAATAAAAACCCTTACCACAGTAATCTCAAGATACTTTTCCTACCTTTCGTTGAATTAAAGTTTGTGTAAATAGATAATTTCTAATTACCAACCTTTTATAAACAATTTTCACAGAGCTTTAAAATTTTGAATATGGAAGATTTGCCAATTATCTGAATCTGGAAATAAATTGAATTAGGTACTATTTAGGCTCCACTAAGTTCAACAGAACAGTATTCAAATGAGATGAAATGACCTACAGGATTCACCACCATTTACCAGCTCATATCTCCATATATTCAAGTATAGTTTTTTACACAACATACTTCTGACCTGTTGTTTTTACTCTTTTAAATTAACTGAGTATTTGGGGAAAATGTAATACACACAAAAAACTTCTTGTGAAACTTGTGATATTGGAAAAAAAATCTAAAAACAAATTATTTTAAAAAATAGCATATCACATGCACAAATAACTAACTTATACTACACTTCACTTTCACTATTGATAAATAAAGTTTATGCATTAATCACTTCTCACTATATTTATTGCATGTCACTCAGTCCTGCTCGCAGTGGTGGCCGTGATCTTCGTCCAGGTTCTTGGGAAAAGCTGGCAGCAATATACCGTTTATCATGTGCATACCTTGCATCTTTATCTACAGGAGCAATTTCTGAGCAGAGGAAGTCATCTATTCCCTAAAAATAAACAACTGCAAGTTAATATAAGTTGGGATTTAAAGTAACAATTCATGACATTTACTATAATTTTTTAATTGTAATTAAATTTACTTCCTCAATTTTGTTTGGTACAGTTTATTATAGCCAGATGACACATTTCTCAATACTCACCCAAATTTGAATTAAATTAATACTAACTTTTGTGATACATTAAAATCCAACATTAATTATAGTGTGGAAAATTGTGCAATTTTTTTCTAAATGACACATCATACATCCTTACAACAAACCTTTCATTAATATGTTTATATTGTTATTATTAAAATTATATTTACCTTTTCATTTATCTGTCTATGCTCACTCAGTCTCTTCAAAAGTTGTTGTAACTCAAATGCAATTTCTTTACTTGTTCCTCTTTCTACAGCCTGTTTCATCTTCATCACCTAATAATATATTAAAGATACATTCAATATCATCTTGTGGAAATCATACTATTTAAAACAATATCATACACTCCATTTTACAATTTATAGATTAAATATATAAGAGATTTAATCTACCACAATTTTGTATATAAACATATATATGAGTCAGGAAATGATTGTCATGTTAATTAAAACAATTAATAGGGAAAAGAAAGAGAGAGAGAAAGAAGGTGACTTACCTGAGGTTCACAGATGGTAGACACCTTGTGAGGTTTAGAGTACTTGAATTTTCGGAGGCACCACCCCCTTCATCAGAAAGTTAGGAAGACATTTCCAGTGATCGGCTAGTCGGCAGTCGATCTCTGGAAATGTCTTCCTAACTTTCTAATGAAGGGGGCGGTGCCTCCGAAAATTCAATATATGTGCGTCAGGAGCTGACGTTATCATGTTAAAACAATTAAACTCATAAATATTAAAGTTATAATGAAAAGCTTTTCATTTTTTAATAATCATTTGACACAACTATGAAGTTAAAAAGATACTAAATTAGCATAGGCCTAAGCATGCTACCACATTATACTTTATTTCAAATAATATAAATACAATTATTATAAATTTCAAGCTACATATATTTTTTTAAAGAAATGTAATGAAATTGGAGAATTTGTGTACACATTTATTGTACATATTTTAATGGCGAAATATAAAATGTTTACTGGCAAGCCAGAAAATGACATTGTAAGCCTAATGAAAACAATTACAGTTAACAGCTGGCTGTCACTCAGCCTTCTGTTGAAGGGAACTGGTGCCTCCAAACATTAAAAATTCCCCACACTCGATGTGATGCCTACCAACTGTACATTTCAGGTAATCGCTCTCTCTCTCCCCCTCCCTCTCCCCCAGAAAATAAAGATAGGAGGGTGGTGGCTCACCTAAAGTGTGAAGCAGGCAAACAGTATGACGAGTGCAAGGTTGGCTTAAAAAAAATTTCAAAGACAATACTGGTTATATTTGTTAGAGTTGTGGATCAGCTCAGTAGCTTAATAGTTAAGAGTGTTTGCAGATATAGCAAAGGACCTGGGATTGATTCCCAGCTGTATGGAATTTATTCACCTTGCCTCTTTCTTCTTTCACTTTCTAAAGGCTCCTCTACACTAACACCAAGTTGATCCGAGCCTATCCGAACCAGAGAGTGCGGAGGGTGTGCTTGCCATGACTTGCCTCACTCCACATGGAGTCTGTTTTTTGTACCCAAGTCAAAGAAGGCAAGTCGTGTACATTGCCCAATTGTTGTGTTGAACTACTGTCATTTTCAGCAATTTTATTATTTTGGCCATTATTTTATACTGTTCTTTAACTTATTTATTTGATAAATTGATAGTACTATGTTATTTGAATGTGTTATTTGGAGTAATGATGACATATTTTCCTACAATTGTAAGAAATGGAAGGATGTATTTAGAACCTTCAACACAGACGGCATAAGGACAGGAAAAAGGTCAATGAGGCATGGTTCCGAACAAACGAGGAATTAAAGATATTGTGGAAGAAATAAAAAAGAAGAAAAATGTGCAAGTATACTGAGTTACAAATTGCTGAAAGGCAAATGAACAAGACATTCGAGTCATTAATTGTTGCCTTAAAAATTGTGACCTCTATAGAAAAGTTGGCCAAAAAACTGAGGAAACTACCAGAAAATGAAAGACATCTTCATAAATAACATAGATACTGTATTTGTAAAAATAAATACAGCTCATTCCTATAGTTCTAGTACTGTTTCGCCTATCTTAAAAATACCAAACAGACTGCACTCGTGCATGATTGCATGTGTGTGGACGACTAGCTCTCACCTCGCTAAAGTTTGCCAAGTGGCTCAGACAAGCACATCTGCCAATAGTGCAGAGGCCATAAGCTTTGAACATAGGTGAAAACTTCAGTTCTGTATCTATAATGGTTTCTGAGAAAATGATACCCATTTTAACACTGACAAGCTATGGCCTTCCAATTCCCATTAAAATGGGGAAATATGAGAGCATTACTCCACTGAAATGAATGCACACAATATTCCAATAACCCCATAAATGAAAGTTACAAGATTTGTATACCATTGACCTAAAAGTGCTTAATACATCCCTATCCAAATTTCAATTAACTTTCATGTAATCATAATTACAGTGTTGATATTAAAGCTTAACACCATTGTAGAAGAGTTCTTAGGTTTTCACACATTACAGCAGTGCCTAAACCACTATCTTCTAGTGACCAACAGATTTTCAGTATCTGGAAGATATATCAAGTCATCAAAGTGTTATGGATTTATCAGAACTGTACTTATCTTAATAACAGATAATCCTTTCTACAATGCCTACACTAGGAAACACTAAGACCGAAGTTTGACCAGAAAGAATTTCTTCTACTCACTACATCAGCATTTATAGTTTGAGTCCTTCTCGATGGATCATCTACTTGCAATATGAACCTCAATATTGGTAATACATCTTCCAGTCTTCCAATATCAGCCAAAGCTGCTAACTGAAACATTAATGGAGACAACTGTTTTCCGATTCTAGTATCTTTACACAACCAACATCAAATAAAAATATGTGGAATACAGATTACTAGTATATAACTTAAATTCCTTATTTGGACAAATTACCTTGATATTTCTTACTGAAACATAATTTTGCTGCTGTAAAATTGAGAGAATTTCTAGAGCTATGTGAGGTGCATTTTGATTGATGGCCAAAGCAGCAGCAAAGCAAGTAGCCCTTATCTTTGGATCGTGTCCTACTTCTCTCAATTGTTTCCACAAATCAATAGCAACCTTAAAGCTTTCTGCAGTGTTCTGAATAATAAACATACATTTAAAATTATTTCCCAAAATGATCTATAAATTCTTAATTGTAATATACTTGTTAATATTTACAAATGATGCCTTCAATACACTTCTCAGTACAGAACAGAATGAATAAAACAATCACTGATAATTGAAAACAGGCAGATTAAGATGTACAAAAGGCAAGAAATAGTGAAGCAATAGCTATTGATATAGAGATAAATAATCAAAATTATAGTGTCCAATTATGTTCAAAGCTGGCTTCCAACAATAGAAAGCAAACACATATTACCCATATGACAAAAGACCAAAAGTAGGAAAACGAGAGAAAGGTGGTGGCTTAGGTGAAGTGTAAAGCTGGCATGAACACAGGGTTATATTTCATTTTCAGAGGCAACCTTCCCCATCGTCAGAAGATAAGGAAAGCATTCCAAGTGATAGACAGCCGCTGACATCTGATGAAGGGGGCGGTTGCCTCTGAAAATACAAGACAACCCTGCACTCATCATGGTATTGTATGGAAAGGGAGGAAGGTGGTGGCTTTTTTCAAATTGCATCAGCCTTCTCTGTCAGGAGAAAGTGATGAATCAAATCAAAAGAATAACTTACCAGTTTGTAACATGCAGCAAATGCTAAGATTACTGCATTCTTTGGATACCTTGCATTTTGTACCTGCTTCTCTTGTATAAAGAAGAAAGTATCAATCACTTCTTGATAAAGTTCATTTTTAAACAATAAATCTAACACCAATTGGTAAGTTATTAACTGATCAAATAAATCAGTTAATTCAGGATCCTTAAAAACCTGGAATGAATCAACATTTTACAAAAGGAAGTACATCTCATAAGACTAATTGTTCTAAATTCTACAGCTAATCACTTTAACATTAAATTGGCACCATATATATGCGTCAGGAAATGGCATTGTCAGGTTAATTAAAAAAATTAATGACTTACCTGAGATTCACAGATGGTAGGCACCTTGCAAGGTTTGGAGTTATTTAAATTTTCGAAAGCACTGCCCCCTTCATCAGAAAGTTTGGAAGACATTACCAGTGATAGGCTAGCCGACAACTAAGCAGACAAAATTTGCTGCGCTACTAGCTTAGTTCTTAAACAATGGACCACATGAGGCCACCAACTTTATCTCTCAATAAGGGTCTGGGAAGAGGCAAGGACTTGATGGGGGCTAGAGATATGCGTACAAACACTCCCTATATTGACACACACTCATTCAAACAAATCCATCCTCAAAGGTGTTAATATTTAAATACTAGCACACACACACATACAACCACCCATCACTGCACAAGCCACATACAAATTCCAAAGATAATACATGTGATTTTGCCATTACGGGTGTTGGGAGGAGGGGGGGACTGGTCCTGATGCAGTCAATTATTTAAGAAACTAAGCTAGCAGCACAGCAAATTTGCCTGCTCTGTCATCGGCTAGCCAATCACTGGAAATGTCTTCCAAACTTTCTGATAAAGGGGACGGTGCCTCCGAAAATTAAAAAGACACTAAACCTTACAAGGTGCCTGCTATCTGTAAATCTCTCTTTCCTGGACTTCGTCACGTTACATATGTTTCATTAATTTATATATAATAATAAACATTAAATTATTTCATTGACCAGATAGCACCGAGGTGTGAAACATGTCCATTTCTAATAAATGTAGAAGACAAGTTGGAAATAGTTTTACCATAAGCGCTTCCTTTGGCATGTTGGCTATATAGAACATTCGCATTAAAACTGGTCCAAAAATGAAAGATCCAAATCGCACCTCTTTATTCTGAGTATTAAACCTAAAGAAAAGAAAAGTACTGAAAATAACTTTAATGAAAAGTAACCTTTAAATAAGGAAAAATACATACATTGATTTGTTAAACAATCTTATTGAATATAATTATTTAATGGAACTGCCTATGATAAATGATATAGGAGGCCAGTTTTTTCTTCAATTACACTTGAATTATAAATACAAATCCACTTTTCCAGCATAGCAAATTCTGCAAACAAAGATTAACAAATTGACCATTCTGTTTAGTATAACCAATATATAGGCTATGAGAAATAGCAGATCATGTAAAGTGGGTAGCAGACAAAGAGGAGACAGCTGGAGGAGAGTATTTCTGTCAAGGAGGAACAGACATTGGAGAGCGACTACAACAATTTTAACAATATTTATTATATTCTTAATAATTAGATATACTCACAGTACTGATGTATTTTCAACACACCATGTACTTAATTTTACAGATAATATTTTTATCAGCACAACTGACACTAAACACAATTAGGTTTTCTTATACCTATGTTTCAGAATAGTTTTTATAATACCAAGTTGCTCTAATGAGGAATCATGTTAAAGTGAGATCCAGTCAACACCACTACAAATGGGTCACTGCACATTATTTTTAACACAATTTACTATTTCTCTCCAGCTAAACATTAAAATATTGGTGAAATGGGATGAGTATATCATCTCCATCACAAAATCATAAATGTCCCTATATCCCACTCTAAAAATATTACATCTTAAATGAAGGAAACTCCAATGCTAACAATGGGACATTGCTTACATGAGGATGGGGATAGGAAGTAAGGCTCTAGGTGCTCGTCTTGCCTTTAGCCATATATTGTTGAATATGTGCTAATTAAAATTTATAAAGACTGAATATCAGCTTGCCTTAAGGAGAGACAAGTATAAATGACTATTGCAATTCTAACATAATTAAAAATTGGACTAGTTTGGATACACCAAATATCCTTACATTTCTTGTATTAAAACTGTTTCATGTAATTTCATGTTATGAAGGGAAAATAAATATTTATTTTGAATATTATGTTTAATTTGAAGGAACATTCTGTGGTGTATCTCAACTAGCTTTCAGCCAAGACTTTGTTTGCAGAATGAAGAGAAAATTCTATGGTGAATAAATAAATATGAATAATGAAGGAATGTATTCAATGCAGATGAAAAGAAATATTTAATTTGTAGATAAAGGATCATTCACACGGTATTGTGGGTATGATGTATCTCAACTAGTCTTTAGCCAAAATTTTAATAGGACACTAGTAACTATGGGGTAGTATACAAATAAGAAAAAACTTTTCTTAATTTACAGAAGTGACATAATACACATGTTCTGCTTAGATCTCTTTAAACCAACCTATGATTTACAATAAATAATTAACTTGTACTAATAACAAAAATAATAATTGCCTTCTAAGCATCTTGATCACCAATTCAATATCACTTTCATTATTTTCAGCCATATGTATCATATTCTTTAGATCTTCAGTAAATATCATATTACTTGATTCTGGATCTGAATACTGTATCATTCTTTCTCTGAACCTGTCACCAATATCATGAAATTGAGTTCTTATTTTCTCACGACTTTTCAGAAAACCATCAATTCCTAAAGCAGATTCTGCATACAAGTATCGGATACCTGAAAATTAATACAATTATTTAAATAAAGCATAAACAACAAGCAAGACAGCATAAACACTACCACATACAAATTTCTTTTAATAATATCCTATGATTGGTTTCCAATAAGAAATAAGGGCAATGAAAAATTTTCTGAAAATGTATATAGTGCAGAATTGTATGTACAGTTTATGAGATTCTACATGGCATGCTAGATGTGCAGTACAGAAATTCTTTAGAAGAGGAACTTCCCCTTTAAGAGGACTGGCAGAACATGCCCCATACTTATTATTGATTATATTTTATGGACGAGTTTCTTAATGAAAACATATCCTGAAGTGACAGATATTTACCTCCTAGTGCCAATGTTTTCAGAATTGCTTTTACACTACAAAGTGTGTTCACAAAACCTGGAGTTAAAAGTGGCCCACTACATTATGGAAGAAATTGTCCAATATGCACTGTGTTGACACATAATTAGCTAAATCTCCCAAACTGTACAAAGATGTACACTTGGAACCCCAAAAAACTATATGCCCGTGAAACTTAGTCCAGTAGGATAATGATGGCGAAAATACAAAAATTACGAACATCCTGATAATTTTGTCATATTAGACTTATTCGTGGGCACCTACAACCAGCAACAACTAAATCAATAATATGATCACATAGTCTCTAGGTCAAAATACATTCGTTTAATATGTTATCTTGTCTATTAACTAGGTTAGCACAGATGAATAAGTTGGAGAAATTGCATTGAGGCAACGTAAGGATAGGGAACAGAAAACTTCCAAACATAACTCTGAAAGCTACATTCCACAAGAAACACCTATACTCTCCAACCAATGACAAAGTGTAACTCAAAAATTAACTTAATAACAGAAGCAAATGAAATTTGTAACCAGTTAATAGGTGTTCACAGTACGACAGTCTTTCTTTTCCAAAGTTGACTCGCTCTGAAGCATAGCTTATGAATGTTTCCAAGAAAGTAGGGGCTGTTGGTACCGGCTATTAAGCCAATTCACGTAGCCATGACATAGGAATTTGTAAGCAATTTCACTCCAAAAAAATATAATGAATTAATTATCAACTTCAATTACCTGTATTACGAATACTGTTCACAGCAACGCCTTCAATTATTACTTTCGATGCTTTACAAACTAGCCCACGTGAGAACATGGTTAAATGATTTATTTTCTGAAACTGAGATGTCGATTATAGTCGAGAACCACTGCAACGATTTGCGTTTCAATATCGATACTATAAGTTTTCATAAATAAATACTCAAATTCGATATAAATTCACGAAACTAAATTATCAGTTGCAAATTATTCCCGCTTACTACTAATTAACATATGACCCTAGATAAAAATGTATATATTTCGACAAATTTGTATACCTTCAGGAATTTAAGTAAAAAGTAATAATTCGATTATAAAGAGCTGGTATATTCCCTTATGTTTCCGGAAATTCTTGGGTTATCCCAAAATCTGTTTTTCATGCTTTGGAATCATAATGGTTAAATGCTTATAAACCGGAGGGAAAATAGAATTGCCTAGATGATGACACTATCATCACAGAGGCTATGACTGTTGATAATTTATTAGTTATGATAATATCGAAGCTCTGGGTCTTTCCTGGTGAATTGAATGATTGGCTTTCCCTCGGGCTCTCCTTAATTAAATAATACAACAAACATTCTGTCAACACAAAATAAATAATAATTATTTAATGAACATTTATTTATTTTTACAACAAATAATATATAATAATGATAATATAAACGTTCATGATGTAAACATATACACGTTTCTGTATGCACCTTGTTCTATGACTCTTCCTATCAAACGATTCTCGTCAACATAAGTTCAACAAAAAATTAACTAGTGCAATATCCATAAACCTCCTGGGTTTGACCTCATAACGGGACAAATCCTTAAGCAGTTACCACGGAAAGCAATAATACTTTTACCACCCTTTATAAGAGCAACCTACTTCCCAAAATCTTGGAAATTCGGACAAACAATACTGATACCTAAACCCGGAATATGGAAAAGGAATCATACTGCAAGGAGAATCAGAAGAAGACTTGAAAACCATAATAAATGGCATGAACGTGGTCATGGATAAAGAGTTCAATATGAGGATTAATGAAGGGAAATCAAGGTAATGGAATGTAGTATTGGAAATAGTGGACTAACAGAGTATTAGATTGGGAAGGGATATTTTGAATGAAGTTAAGGAATTCTGCTACTAAGGAAGCGTAATAACTAGGAATGGTAGAAGTATAGTAGACATAAAGAGTAGGATAGCACAAGCAAGGAAGAGAAATTTACTTATGGGTAATATAAGTGTGAATATTAGGAAAAATGTTCGTATGGAGCGTGGCATTATATGGGTGCGAAACTTGGACAATAAGAGTTGGGAAAAAGAAAAGAATAGATGCCTTTTAAATGTGGTGCTAAAGGAGAATGCTGAAAATCAGATGAGTGTATAAAATCACTAACAAGGAAGTCTTAAACTGAATAGGGGAAGAGCGAGCAGTATGGAATACATAGACCAAGAGGAGAGATAGATAGACCATGATTTGAGACATGATGGTCTTGTAAAATTAGCATTAGAGGGAAGTGTGTGTGGTAAGAGCAGAAGAAGGAAGAGGCCAAGGATGGAATTCACTAAGCAGAATAGGGAGGATGTAGGATGTGGTAGTTATGTGGAAATGAAAAAGCTTGCTTAAGATAAGTTAGCATGGAGGGTTGCATCAGACCAGTCTTAGGACTTAATACCACAACAACAACACCTAACCCGGTAAACCACCAAACCCTCATTCATCATATCACCACATAAGCCTACTACCACAGTTATAAAGAAGTTTGAAAGATTACTGCTTAAAAGACTGGAGGCTGATATCAACCTGGATGAAATACTACTGACACAACAATTTGGATTCTGTTCACGCCATTCTACAATACATCAGCGTCACAGAATTGTGAATGAAATAATAAAGACCTTAAAAGAAAAAAGTTTGTGTTGCTGCTTTCTCAGATATGCACAAGTATTTGACTGAGTTTGACATGTTAGTTTATTATACAAACTGACTGATTATTACCTAATCTTAAAATCCTATCTAAGTGTAACAACGATATTCCCACAATTCATCCGATTGCCACTGGAGTACCACATGGTAGTGTCCTAGTACTGCTTTTATACCTTATTTTTACAGCGGACATGCCTGAAATAAATAGCACAATTCTTGCAACATATGCTGATGACACCGCAATTTTATCTGTAGATAATGACCTTGAAGAATGGCTAAACTTTTTGGCCTATGACTGTAAATCCTAATAAATCAGTGGAAGTAAATTTTACCAACTGGAAAAAAAACTTTCCAAATGTCTCAATAAATACACCATTACCTATCACCAATGAAGTCAAATACCTTGGTCTACTACTGGACACTAAACGTACGTGGAAACCGTATTTAACAACCAAAAGAATAAACTTCACCAAATGAATAGGCCAAATTGAAAACAGCAAACAAAATATTCATATATAAATGTATTCTTAAACCCATATGGAATCCAACTATGAGGGTGCACCAAGCATTCTAATTCAAAAATTATTCAACGTCTACTGTCAAAAATCCTTCATAACATCTTAAACAAACCCTGGTTTGTTAGCAACAAAACAATACATGAAGGTCTAGCCATACCTACAATCGAAGATGAAATACACAGACTTGAGCACTTATTATTATCTTCAAAATCTCCAAGTTACTATAACGAAGAGGTCAGTCAACCAGCAAATGAACTAACAACACGTTGCAGATTAAAGATGAAGTGGCCAACAGACCTGTAAAGTTTAATTTTATTGCATTCACATATTATTTTGTTTCATTCGGAGCGTGGTCACTGGATCACTTCTACCCTCATTGTATTTCCTTTATCTAATTCGCTTAATGTTCAAAATTAACAGCTTGTAAATTTCTTAATAAAAATAAATGTTTCTTTCATTATTATTATTATGTTTTGATTATTGTTCGAAAAATCCATACTGATTTAACTTATGGAAATTACCATTGATTTTCAATTATTTATACTGCTACATTACAGATTAACCTGAGTAATAATTAGCTATGAAGAATTAGTATAGGGAACTGCAGTTTATCTTCTTTCCTTGGCTCTGCAGCCCATTCAGGCCCTTGGTCTACTGAGTCGGCAGCAGACTGTCATCGTACATGGTTTGGAATGATACGTAGTTAGCAGATCGATTCTCCAGCAGTTTAATCCCAGTCTCTGTGACCACAACTGCAGTTTATATCACCAGCATAATTTCCAAGGATTTCAATTCCTTATGTACAATGTAATCAGTGGTGTAGTGTGGGTTTCAGCAACCGGGCACGTCGGCCAAATTTCCTCTCCCCCCCCCCCCCATATATAACTACTAAAACCCCAAAAAATGACATGAATTCCAAAAAAAAAACTTTTCAGCAAGAATAAATTTGTCTGCAAATTTTTAGTTCAGATTACAAGTGCCTTGGGGCAGTTCACACCCTCCATCCTACAACTCTGCATTTAGTAATGCAATGCTTGAATATATTTCAATGGTACAATTTTAAAAGTACATCACAATAACAGAATCACATTTCTTTGGCTTAATAATTTTTACATTTCTGATCACCTCAAAATAAATGCAGTATGCTGAACTATCTTTTCTTAATATCTTACTTCTATTGTCTGTTATATTAAAGGTTAAACTGTATGGGAATTGGGTTTATTGAAAGAAAAGTTGCTGCATGCTATAAAATGTTTTAACATATAAATTTATTACAATAGAAAATCTGTACAATACATTCAACATTTTCACAAAAGACTTATTATTATACAGTATGCTAATAAACTAAAAAATATATATTCTTCACATTTACAACAAACAACTGCTCTTTAAATTTAAGGACTAGTGCATACCTCTGTATCAACAATGACAGTATATACATGAAACATTTCAGATGGTATCTTATTTAAAAGTCTCTTGGGTGAATTTGCAAATTTACTAATGTATTTGAAATTATTGTTTATATTAAAGAAAATACATTTTCTTTACAGTAAATTAATGCACATTTACAAGTTACTAACTCAGAAGTAATAACTAAGGACTCCAGTTTTGAAAAAAGAATACCTTTGTATGTGTCAGATGGATTAATAGATTAATTTAATCCACAAAAGATTAATTCTTCTGTTTTTTGTCTTCACATGTAAGAAATACTTTCTGAAAAATAAAATATTTCATTTAATTAAATAGAATATCAGTACTGATTAAACTGTAAAATAATGTTTTATTTAATAAAGAACAACACTTTGAATAAATTCAGTCTTAAAGAATAAAATAAATAATTATAACTGTATTAAATATATTTATTAAAATCTCATGCTATTACAGCTATTACAAGGAACATTAATATCTAAATGCCACTATTTAGTGGTATCTTAACAAACATGTAAGGAACAAAAGGGCTAGTTGGAAACTGATCATATCTTACAACTAGTTAAAATTTTGAACATAATTTTTCTGACTTAAAGTCCAATAATATATTAATAAAAGTATGGCCAAATAAGTTGGCAAATAAATTTAATTAGTATTTAATCAATATAAACAGAATGTTTCATCCAACTTCTGACTTCAAAGAATTTATTTTTGGTGAAATAATGTTTCCTACTTATTTGGAAAATTGGTTCATATAAATATAATATTTTATTCAACTATGTTTATTATTATGGGATGATTAACAATGATCATTTATCTTAAAATATGTACATGTTGGGCTGATTGAGCATTGAGTATGGCTGTCCAAACCAATCTAAGTTCCTATAATTGTAATAAAAACGGATATTTTTTAAAACTGCTGTTAATTCAAACCTTGTAAAGAGACAGTTTCCCCATCTACCATAAGAGTTAATTTATTTATTGGTGCTGTGAATTCATTTGTTCCTGGTTCACAGTGTTCACCTATGTCATCATCATCATCTGCTGGATCAAGAGCAGATTGGCTGAACATATCCAGGGAGTATAATGAACTCGGAATAATTTGTGTAGGATCATCAACCACTTCGTCACTGTCTGCTGGATCTGTTGTTACTGTAAAACCTACAAATATAGAAGCACATTAATTTTGTTTTGTAAATTATATAATTTTATTAAAATATTTAATATCCACATATTGAAATAAATCTAATTACCACTTATATAAATATCTAGTTGTAAAGTTTAAATTAGCACTACAACATTTGTATGTTAGAACTTTAGACAGATATTATAAATTGTTGCACATGTGCTCATGAGCTGTAGCACATAAATTAATTTATGAAAAATTATCTTTCAAAACCTTAATAATAATTAAATAGTTTATCTTACAATTAAATATACAATAAATAAGTTAAATCAGCCTCTTTGTCAACTTTTTAATTTAAATATTAAATATTTTCAGCTGAAGGAAGTCATGGAGTGTGGTTCATATACAGATAAATTTTTACCTGAAGAAATCTCAAAAGAGAGATGAATTGTAATTTTTAATATTTAAATTAAAAAAACTAACAAAGAGGTTGATTTAACTCAATGATAATTGTGTAGAAAGGCAAGAATGGAAAAATGTCAACCAGACCAGGGACTCAAACCCCACACCACCCGCTTTCCTGGTGGGCACTCTACCACTGAGCTAATCTGAATTGACGCCCAAGGACCGATTTGACATCCCTCCATTCCTGTAACTTAAGCTAGGCTCGCCTACAATTTATTATCACAGTCTTCACAACCTAATACTAGGAACACAGTCAATGACAGACATTGTGTAAATTGATCAAAGGTGCATGGAATTCAAGTGAAAAGAAATGGAATGCTACAATTGAAGCATTCCATTTCCTTTCGCCAATAACTGTGTTTTAAAACCATGACTTATAGCTTTAATTTTGTAGACATTCATTTAATGTATTCAATATCCTTTCTCCTGCATTCATTAATGTAATGTTCTGGGGGGAAATTTTCTGTTCTGTTTTACTTATCCCCATTGTTTACATGTTAAGATGACCCCATTTAATGCTGTTTCATTTAGCCCTTGCATATATTGGAATGTATCACCCACATTATGTGGGATCTTGTAAATCATAATAAAATGAACACAACTGTAACAAAAATGGTAGATTTCATGATGCTTGTAAAAGAAATTAAGTAGAATTTATTTTAAGCTATAAATAAGGCCAATCACAGGCAACATAAATTATAAATAATGAAATTAATTTAACTTAAAAACATGTTTAAATCACAATATGGACCTTCACCAAGCAGACAATATAAATATATCCGAACAGTAATCAGTAAAGTTAAATTAAATTGATTATTTATAATTTCTGTTGTCTGTGTTGGCCTTATTTATAACTTAATTTCAACTATATGGACATTAATGATTGTTAAAAAATCTATTTTTCAACTTTTATCTTTTTTACTGATTGCAAAGTAAAATGCTAATGTTACTCCATTGCTCTTAAAATGCTGTACCCTGTAATTTTAAGGTTCACACTTTACAATTATATGTTGGTAGTGAGACAAATTTATAAATAAGCAAAACAACTACTATATTGTAGGAATACATTTTTCTTAATTATTGAATATTTTCACCTGATAATGATTTTATAGATGATGGACGAAAGTGAGATATGTCATAAACTGGTTGAACTGGTGAATCATTTGACGTTTCTGCTTTTAGTCGAGCATAAAGAAGACATTTATGGACATACAAGCACAGTAGCAAAACAAAAGCAGCTGTTAAATGTGCTGTTGATGCTACAAGATCTGATTGATCTGGAGAAATAGTAACCATACTGAAAATTCCCCAAAATATAAAAACAATGGCAACCAGAATGGATGCTGTTAAAATCCAGTATGTTTCTTTGATTATGACATCCATGTCATGAACACTTTTGGATTTGAACCTGTAAAAAATAAATTTCAGGCTCAAGCATTATAGAGTCAGTTTTATAAAACTCCCAAAATTACTTCTTCATTTATTTCAACAATGTTAATGGTTCATGGAAGGAAACAACTGCATATTTGCTTTCATCTATATTACTTAGATTGTATAAAACCTATATTTTTATATCATGTAAGTAACTCAATTTTCTTATTAAATTTAAATGAATGTTTATTTGTTAAATGAACTTGCAAATGCACTCTGTTTATTATTCAAGTAGAAAGTTTTTGAATATAATGTATGTAGACACACATGTACAAGAGTTAAGAATTGAAAGAAACTCTAAAAGTCAATCAGACACAAATCTCCAAGAGAAACTATTATATTTTCATAACAGAATTAAAATTTCAATTTTTATGAAAAAGGTTACATGCACACTTACAAAATAATGAGGAAATTTAAAACTCAAATTTGGATAGTATGTGCACATGTTGATCAATAACATTGTTAAATTAAACCTATGCTAAGTAGTATCAACTATATTGAGGCTTAGCCTATATTATATATATATACGAATTAATGATTGAAACGTGACGTTGTCACACACAATGTATATTTGGATAGGGTGTAAGGATAGAACATGTGGGAGAAAGTTGGGAAATTTGCTTTTAAATCACAAGCTCGGCATAGAAATATGCTCAGAGAAAGCTGTGTGATCAGCGTAGAGAGGAGTAGAAGAAGAAAGAAAGACTGAAAATATTAGGCATTGCCGGGACTCGAATCCAGATCGTCACAGAGCCCTCGCTCTGTTATATATATATAATTAATTAATGAGGAAAGGACAGAGAGATAGAAAGAAGGTGACTTACTTGAGGTTCATAGATGGTAGACACCTTGTGAGGTTTAGAGTACTTGAATTTTCGGAGGCATACACTGCCCCGTTCATCAGAAAATTAGGAAGACATTTCTGATGAAGGGGGCGGTGCCTCCGAAAATTTAAGTACTCTAAACCTCACAAGGTGTCTACCATCTACGAACCTTCTATATAACCAATTTGCAGTCTTATGGAACAAACCTATTAAATGATAAATGAATAATGAAAACATGGATTGCAGCACTGAGTAATACATTAATCTCTTTTACCTATACATATCAATTACATACGCATTTAAATTCAAATTAATTACCCAAATTTAACATGATAATTACCTTGCATAACACAGTAAAGAAATAACTGTAGTTGTTATAAGCAGCAGTATCACATACACTAAAGACAACAAAAGATGAGCTTCATAATTTCCACTTGGGTAGCACTGCCACATTTGCAAATCCTTCACAGTTACTACATACACTTGGGGTGGAATCAGCAAAAGCCACCCACTTGATAACACAACTTGGATCAATGACAATGCAATTGCTGCAATAACAAGTCCCGAAGGTCTTAACAGCCCATCATCCACTTTATGTTCCAAGTTAATATTTTGCCAAGTTGTGAAGACCTAATTGAAATCATAATATAAATACATTCAAAATTTAGTAACACTTATCAAATACACAAATGTAAAAATTAGTAACTTTGATAGACCTATCAATCTGGATTTCTGTTTAAATCAGGAGTTATTACTTATCATACGAATGCTGGAATTTCAAATCAGTCACAATTCTGTTGTTATTCTTGAACACCTAACAATTATTGTGAAATTTCTATTCTTCAATATGTTTGAACACTTTGATGTGTATTATCTGTTTGTATGAATTTCAATTAATTTATCTTAATTTTTTTAAATACAGAAGCTCCAATATGTGACCTTTAATTCCATGAATATAAATAAAATAATTTATTATATGTTAGACATAAATTAAAGCTGGTGAAATATATTTAAAGTACCTTCAAAAGCATTCCAGAAAATATAATAGCATATGAAAATCCTAGCAAAAAGCGGCGCATTCCACAAGTAGCTACAGTTGGTGCTAGTATAAAATTCAAATTAGAAGTGAACAATAAGAATAACCCCAGTAGCATAAAATATCCCAGAACTGATGTTCCACCAGATATGTTAGATTTTGGTAATGCTGCAGCGGTCAGAAAGTACAATGACATGAGGACTGTAGCAAATATACCAAGAAGAGTTATACTGCCAACTACTGTTGGCCAAGTATACTGGAAGTTGTGGTATACTGTTGGTTCTCTTTTTAAGCCCTCATTCTCAGCATATTCTATGCATTCTGAGCACTGCATTGATGTACAATCTGATAACATGTTAGAAAAGTTTATTGGTTTAATAATTTGGAAACCTTTAATTTCATCCCAGATTCCAATATATTCATGTTCATTCCACAAAGTAAAACTTCGAGAATCAAAATCTTCACATACTGCTTGCAGAACTTCATCATACAGCATTCTTTTGAATTGTGTCTGATTTCTACAAGATGCTAATGATTCTGAGTAAGAAGATAATCCACATTGTTTGATTAAAATATTGTGAAATCCTCTAGCAAATGCCCATACAGCATTTACTGTATCCCATATACTGGAATCAAATGTTTTTGATACCATATGCTGTGATAGGTTACCACTGTGTGCTACAGATTTAAAATCATGAATCCAAGATGGAGGCAGTTCATGTAATGCATTGGGGCCATAAGTAAAAAATTTGGAACTAATCCAATAGCTGAAGTCATTTATCACTGATTCATCTATAGTTTTATGAAAAACTGGTCTCAAAGTGATTACATTATGATTTCCTGAAACAAACAAAATTTATTTTCCTGTGCTAATTATACAAAATAATGTTATATAATTATAATGTTATATATATATATAACAATTGACTCACCAGAGTGAATTTTGTCACTACTTTGTAGGATAGTAAGAAATGTTAATCCATCAATTGCATGGCATACATTTAAAAATGCCTGTATCTCTTTTGGATCATGCAATAAAAGTATGATTGTTGTTCCTGGTCTTAATTTTTTAGTGATTTCTTTTGTCATCATCATATTTGAAGAACTGATTGCTCCTACTAATCCATTGACATTTTTATTATACAAGGAATATATTCCTGCTAAACACATTAATTCATTGGATATTAGGGTATGATTCTGAATTTGTCCTGTTAGAGTTTCTGCCCAAGTTGTAGCTTCTCGAACTATTATTACTGAGTGGGAATGCATCATTTTTACAGTTGTCAGCATTACTTCAGCAACGTTTCTGATATTTATCAATTCTTTCTGTAACATTATGATAAGGAATTGTTATGAATAAAAACTTATTCAAAATGCTAGAGTATACACAACACAGACTTTACTTTCCAACATTAATACCATGAATCTACTAACTGACAAAATATAAAAAAATTCAAAATCTCAAAATTTTATCTTTCTCTGCAGGCTGCAGTTGCATTTGCTCAAATAATTTTTTAGATATAATTTGACAATTAAAACCAAATTAAATTTAGTTTATTATTATATTAATTAAATTTTTCTTGAACAAATATGTACAATTTGTGACTAGATATGAAATGAAGACCAAAGAAAATAATTACCCAATAGTTGGAATTATAAACTTTTAAACCTTCTTCTGTTGACTTCTCCAAGGGAATTACAACTTGGGCAATAGCATGCTTGCTTAGCAATGGTTCAATAGTATCTGCAGACTGTAAATCATGGCTGATTGTAGCAATTAGATCATCTGAAACTAAAATGTAAGAATATGTAAACATTACTTATTTTTATTGTTGAATTAGATATGCCATTAATCTACAAGAAGGAACAATTTTTTTGATTGTTTCAAAGAAATTGTTGTTGATAATTTTTAGAGTAATTTTTAAATATATATATATATATATATATATATATATATATATATATATATATATATATATATATATATGGGATTGAACTACAAGTAATAATTTCATTTCATATGATTAATAGATCACATTACCTTCATTAATGGCATTTGCTTTTGGTTCTTCATTATTTGCTGCAGATTTTAATATATTGAAGACTGTACCATATACATATGAAGGCTGAAAACAACTATCAATTATTGTTGCTCCAAGTATAATTCCTGGAAGAACTGAAGTGTTCATATTAATATTTTCTAAGGAGTATAGTACAGCAGCAACATGTAATAAAGAATTAAGCTGAAGATTTCCACAGTCAAAGTGACCTAAGCCTTGATTGTGAACTGGAACAATGCTTAGAATAGATAACCTTCTGTTCGATGGAGTCTGAAAAAACATAAAATATTATATAAGTATATTTACTATTTAATCAATTAATATAAGCATTTAACATAATCCATAATCCAATAAGATTAAATTATTGTAACATAAAATCATGTTAAATTTTTTGTCTGTTTCAGTTACTGACAGACAAGTGAATTAATTTATGAAGACTTCCACATAATTTTTATGATAATGTTATATTTAATCATAATTTTAAAATATTTGCAATGTTGGGAAAATATAGAGACACATTGGAATATAAGTTTATTATAATTACATGGATGCCAATATTGGAAACTAAAACTAAATAAATAAACAAAACAGCCAATATGTCAGCTTTTTTAAGTGTTTATTAAAGTTTCTATGACTTTTCATCCAGAATTTTGGACTTCTTCAGGTAGATAAATAATCAGTTTTCAACAGAAGTGAATTACAGACAAAGATATTAAATATTATTAATTTGAATAGGCAATTTTTTAAATTCCATTTTTATAGTCACATCAACATCTAGGGTCATTAGCAACTTTCTAATTAGGTAACTTACTTCCTATTATAGCCAAGTTTGCTCAGTCAGGGAACTTGAAAGCGCAAACAAACACCCAGGCCCTTGCCTGGAATTGAATCCGGAACCTACGTGGTACGAGGCTGCGATGCTAGCCACTAGACTATAGAGGTCATCAAATAGATACATTGTTTTATAACATAATGGCATAACTGACTCTGAATGAAGTCCAGGAAGCAAAATCTTCTTCTTCTTCTTAATGAATTTATATCCATTAAAAATATAAGTATATATTATTTTTATAATTTAATTCATATTCTGTACATTTTATATTTTAATAGAATTTGTCTATTCAATTTAATAATTGTTTTAAAATTTTTATCTGTAATTGATTTCTGTTTGAAGTTGATTATTTATGTACTTAAGAAGTGCGAAAATCTGGATCAAACATTGTAGAGAACTTAAATAAATAATTTTAATAAAATTAACATTTTGGCTGTTTTGTTATTTGTAAATTTTTGATTATCAGATAATTGATTTATTAAATCTAAATATCTTTGCTCAGCATCTACCACAGAAAGTGTACATAAAAATGCATTTTTCATTGACCTAATTTATATTATTCTAAAGAATAAACATGGAAATAACATTGGTAAACCAAAATTATGAATATAACAATGTTAGTATTGTATAAATAGTTTCAGAATTATGATAAAGTAACGTATTGGATATACTGACCTTCATTAATGTAGGGTTGTTGCTAAAATAATTCATTCCATCAATATCATGTTTGCATTGACTGAAAACATTTTTAATATTTACTTCACGTCTGTTTCCTGCAGTGTAACCCTTAACTTTCTTTAAATCAATTTGAACATTTCCTGTATTGTGAACTGACCCCACTGAGACCAATTTGTATAGTTCTGTTTCATCTCTGATGTAATTAAATACCTATTAAAATTATATAAAAAAAATATAATGTAAAGGAACAGTTAGGATTCTCATGATATTGTTTTCTAACAACTTTTACATTTTTGAAATTTGGATTCATGTCGGGTTATATAGCATTTTCAGTGGAGTGAAAATTAATATTTGATGCTTTAGGCACTTGGTCTTATTGTAAATTAGAATGAAAAAGTTTATTATCATAATAGCAGACAGTCATTCAATTATTATGAACAGTTAACTTCCTTTTCATCAACCTAATAAATTACCATGCTCTGTCCATATATACCAATTAATCATTCACATATTATTTTTCGGTGTATCTTTATTTACTGTCTTTTGTTAGCGTTTGCTAATTACTTTAGCCATCTTTTGGCATGCATATTAACACAAATTTGATAAGAAGCAATCTCAAATCCTTGTGGTAAAATTAAGGTTTAAAATAAACAAGATGGAACCTAACTCCATTCTTATACAGAAATATATGTTGAAAAATAAAAACAGCTAATATGATTTGAATTGACATTACCTCTATTTCAGCATACTGATTTTCACCTGTGTTTGAAAATGAAATTGTATTAAGTCCCACACCAACAAAAGCCATGTGTGGTGCTACTTGAAACAGACGATGTCTAACTCTGTTCATATCAGACATCGATGGGCAAAGAATACCACCTAAAAGTAGATATTTTTTATTTTAATGTGACATATTTAGCACTGCAATTCAATATAACTATGAGTATGTCTCTCTTAAATCATTATTGTAATAGATAAAATTTACATATATATGTTACAGTAATGGAAATAAGAATAAATTATGGTAGCAGTATGCTATTGCTTGATTTAAAATATGTTATTTTAACTGTGTTTAGGAAAATTATTGTGAATAGACTTTAAAGCATAGCAAATAGCTCTTTAAACATTGCAGTTAATGTTTTTACTTTTTCAAGATGATAAATTTCTAATGAAATCCAGTTACTAGCTTGTTAGAATACCAAATATTGAATTATTTTCCAAGCTTATGATATGATTTTTATAAGTATGGATGATGTGATATGCCTACCTGGACACAGTTCTCTTTTAACAGTCTCTAAAGCATGAGCTATAGCTAGTACAGCATCTATGGTATTCACAATACCTGGGTTCTAAACAAAATAACCATAAAATTAAATATATTGAGTTATTGAATAATATTTTATAATAAAAAACAATATAGTTTTCTTACATTTGTAAATTGATAACTTTGAAGGTCTTGATACAATTTATTATGACAGTTCGCTCCTCTGCAGTGAAAAACTTTTGACCAAAATTGTGAAAACCAAGGGTTTCTGTTATTTGCAGTAAGTGTAAGATTTTGAAAATAATTTTCAAATTCAATAACTTTTTTTACTTTTGGTTTTAAGACCAAAGCACCAAGAGCTTGTTCACTGTTAAAATAAATTCTGATTAATCACTGTATTGATCACACGTAACCATTATATTGAAAGGAATATTACAAATATATACTAAACAGAGTGATGACTACAGATAAATTTTAATGGGTTACATACAATCCACTCGTATAGAATAAAAGAATGGATTAAAAAATGATTTAACAAGTACATGCTGGAAGATTGAAAAAATCAGTGATAGAATTTACAGAGTTCTAGAAGCTTTCTTAATGAATAACATGCAGTAAAATCTTAGTTGGAAACAATTATTCATAAATACAATAATAAACACACCTGTATGATTTGAATACATCACTGCTTCCAAGAGAAATCAATGTGACAGTTCCTGGGGTGATTTGTCCTTCATTTTCCATGGAGTGTAATAAGCGTAAAAACATTTCTACTAAGTCATCAGGAAGAAAAAGGACTACTGCCTTTGTGCCATTTATGTGCACATTTTCTAAATCTTTCAGTGCACTTCTTAAAATATCAACTGTTTTAGAAACATCTGCTGGAATTGGTAGTTTCATTGTCAATTTAAGACCCCAGGAAGATAATGAAATATAATCTTCCATAAATTTGAAGTTATCTTCATATTCAACCCCATCTTGATAATAAAAAATAGAAAAACATGACCATCCCAGATGTTGGAGAAGTGCAAGCACAGCTGCAGCTTGAGCAGTATTTGTTGGAGCAAGCTGTAATGGATAAGGCAAGAATTTTTTTCGAAAAGATGTTGGTCCTCCTGCTTCAGAAGTAAAAATGGGGATTTTTAAGTGGTTTACTGTGTCCATTATAGAAGCCACTAGTTCAGTTTTACCACCAGCTATGAATCCTATAATATTGTTATTTATTATTTGCTGCTTATTAAAATCATTGAAGTTGCCCTGTGCACTTAACAAGTCTGAGACATCTCTAGAGGTTTTGATTGCACTCCCACAGGAATCTAAAGTTATAGCAACAATCTTATAAGAAGAATTATTTTTGTTTACCTGCAAAAGTAAGACATTATCATATTTTACAAATAATTTATAATAAAAACAGTGATGTTTCATATATCAAAAATTATCTTCTAGCTTCTATTACTAATGGGTCAAAGATAATTATATAAATGTAAGTACTATTTAGGAGAGGCCTTATGGCTTTCATATTCAGAACATAGTCAAGGTAAAGAAAAACTGCATAAAAAACTAAAGAAATTTTCTATTATTACATATTTTTCAATAATATGAAAGTGAGTCATAATCACAGTTGAAGATTTGATTGATTTACAGTGTATTATACACTCTTATATTTATAACTTTTCAAAACTTACATTTAATTTTTTTAACTTATACTTACAAAGTTCTTTTAATTCAATTAATTCACTTACTTGATCTATAGCCCATAGAAATGCTTCATATTTTTCAATTTCCTTTTTGTTTATTTCAGATCCACATTCTAACAGGTTTTTTTCATTGTTATGTATGTTAAATGTTGCTACAACATACAGCTTTAAAGTCTTATCTTGCTTTTCTTGGTAATGCTTACTAAGAGTCATCCCATCTGAATAAAATAATTTATTTTTGTATCCTTTGCAATGTACACATCGTTCTCGAGTACCACACTGTGATGTTAGGGTAGTAATATCTGTTTCGTCACCAAAATCACGATATGCAACCAAATTGTCTGTTATCTTAAGGGTGTCATTGTAAAATGAACCTACCTAAAAGAAATTTTTACCTATTTATATTCTTTGAACTTTAAGATAGAAAAGCATTACTTCAAGTAACTTTGATTAAAATATATAATTTACAAAAATTGCAAGAATACTGCAATAGAGAAATTTTAGTGGGCCATCTACATACACCACAGTTCTTAAACAATAAACAAAAGGTTGTATAAACCAAAATTTTAAATTTTAAAACAATGTAATTAGTTCTGTAGAGGTAAAAATCTTGTTTACATAAATGTATAAGTAACATTAAATTATATAAAATTACTAACCCTTGTGAGATGAGTTTCCCCAAGGGATCGGCTTCTATCACTCACAATTCTTCGCAAGTTGAAAATCTGAATAGGAACATTACCACCTCCAATATCAGTAAAATAAAATTCACCAGCACCAAAACTGTCTGCTCGTTCAATAGTAGAATTTCGTAAATATGTATTAAAGATGTATGGTAATCTAAAAAATTGAAATTTTCATAAAAGGCTTAAAAAATAGAACAGTACACACTCACATTTAATAAATTAAATGAAAATATTTGAGTTATTATGATGGTAATAAAATCTACTCATATTGCATACATATGTGAATATAAGATTGTATGTGTTAAACCTTGATACGTATATGCATGTTGAGATGTTTGTATGTAATGATATGTGGTTGTTTGTGTGTGTGTATTAATATGGGGGTGTTTGTATTCATCTCTTTGCCTCTTCCCTGACCCTCATTGAGAGAGAAAGTTGGTGGCCTGGTGGGGTCTATTGTTTAAGAGAAAAAGCTAGCTGCACAGTAATTTTTGTCTTCTCAGTCGATGGATGGCCATCACTGGCAATGTTTTCCTAACCTTCTGATGAAGGGGACGGTGCCTCTGAAAATTCAAGAATCTCAAACACTACATGGTGCCTGCCATCTATGAACTTCCGACAATTCACTAACTTTCTGTCTTTCTTTCCTGTTTATATAGGGAATAGATATGAACAAATATATAATGGAAAGTGAACCATTGAAATTGTGTTCCACATATTGTTCAATGTATCAAATTAAATACAATTTTGATAAATAACCAATAACATTGTAAAAGACAAGTTTACAGCAATTTTTTTATTTTAAAGTAAGTTTCAAGAATCAAATTACAAAATTACAAGTTTTAACAACAATCACAATTATTGATAAGTATTTTATAATTGGGTACCTATAGGTTTTAAATCAGTTCCATTTTTCTAAAAGCATTATAAAAAACTGAGACATTTAAAACCAATGGGTATCCATTTACAATCAAATATAAGTCATAATCAGTGATACAAATTTTGTATTCCTTGAGTAATTGATAAGTATTTTCAGTTATCGTTAGAATAATTAAGAATCTAAATATATTTATTACATTAGTATACCTTTCAATGTTCTTCAAGCAAATTGATTGAGAGATGTTTGAACATAGGTATGTCATCATTTCACCTAGTGAATGACCAATAGAATATACAGCTTGCACAGTATTGAAGTCTGACTGAGTGCCTGATTCAAGCATAATATGACATTTACGATTAGTGCAATGTGTTATCTATAGAACAAAAAAGTTTCAGATTATTTACTACAACAACTTAAAAGCAAATTATAATGAATGGAATAAATTTTTAATAAATATGAAATGTTAACATACTTGATTGAAGTAAATTGGTAACCAGTGATTGAATCCGGTTTCTTTTGCTCCTAAATGAACTTGCCACAAATGTTGCAGAAATTCTTGAACTGATCGGTGTTGAGGCCTATATTAAATATTTTAGTTAGTTTATGTACAATTATTTAGTATGTTTTTTAATAACTGCTAAGTTCTTACCCAAACACTAAGGCACCACCAATTAAATTACCAAATTGTTGAAATGTTTGTTGTATTTGGCTCTCAGGACTGGCTACAAGCCAAAAGAGTTCTTCTCTTCTAAGAGTGCCATGTGCTAAGGCTTGTCCCACAGATTGCATTAAAAGCTCTATGTGATCTGATGTTAATATCAAGAGCACTGCTCGGGCACCAGTTGCTCGGGTCTCTACAAGATGGATTAGCAGGTCATCCATTTGTTTGGAAGCATCTCCCTATTCCAATAATTACAAAGGTCTTTAGACTTTTATTTTAAACTGTCACATCTGTAAGTAATTATGGCTATCAAACTTAGGTTAATTGAAAATTTTAATACAACAGAAATAAAATTAAAATTTAGCATACAGCTAAGATGTTTGCTCCTTCCATACTGCTCAGTCTTTCTTCAAGAGCAATGCATATATCTGCCTTTGTTGCAGAGTTTTTGAATTCCTTGAGAATAGTTTCATTTTCCTCGGTATCAGAGTAAACAACACTTATGTAAGTCCAGCCAATATATTTCAGTGTCTGTAGTATACTCTCTGTAAGTGTATAGATTGGAGTGTCTACCTAAAAAAGATCCATTATTGTACTGAAGAATGTAAATCCTTTGAACTGAGTTATATTTGTTAAATATTAATAAAAATATATTTGAGAAATAAAAATTAATGCAATAATGTACTGTATTTCAAAATATTTGGCCATGAAATTAGTGAGTGAAAGAAACTTTCACTTCCTATATTCATATAATTATATATTTTTTCCCCTTGGCTCTACAGACCCCCCATTGAGCACCTTGGCCTACTGGGTTGACTGTGCACTGTCATCTTACATGATACATTCGTAATTTGGAGTAAAACAAATTATTGTTAAATTCAGATTGTAATTGATTAAGTAATATAATTGTATTACTTTTAATATGCATTACCTGCATAAGAAAATAATTATTATTCTTATGTTGACTAGCCAAAATTGATGACTGACTGGTTGAAATGGTAGAAATATTCATAGATGGTAAAATTTCATCAACTATTTTAGAATTTGGCAACTTCAAACCATTTACTGCAGCAATAATATTGAAGTTCTTTTTATCAGATAATTGATTTGCAAAATAATCAATCCCAGCTGTCATTGACATAGTGCGAATATATGAATTGCATGTGTCTAGCAAAATAGCTCCCAATTCCAATTCACTGTCAAATTTCTTTTCTAACTGGTTATTGACTTTTTCAAGAGCCCATTGGAATGCTTCCAATTGTCTAACAGAATTTATATCTATATCTTCATTATCATTACACAGTAAAAATGAATCTGTTTCTGTAGAATTATGGATTGATAATAAAAAAACAATATACATATTGTTTTTAGATTCTTTGAGAATCATATACTCAGTTGGATAATGTAAATGATATTTTGTTTCACTTTCTTCCAGATCCATTTTCACGGTATTTTCTGAAAAATCTCCATATTTCCTCCCAGAAGAAGCATGAGTAGATTTGAAATTCAAACACATCTGGCAACTAATATCTTCTTTCCCATCCAATAGGCACACATTTTGTGGTGGTGGCAAATCATCATTTGAAAGCACATGTAATCCCCTATATTGGTTAAACACCATGACCTGCAAATAAATTGATTGTGTAACATCTTAGTCATTAATGTTCATATTCCTTTATTTTATCTTTCAATTAAATTATACAAATTAAAAACCTGTCACTTCCTTGGAAACATTTGAACTTATATGTAGATAAAGTGACCTATGTCTTCTAAAGACAGAAATGAATAAAATAAGGCTCACTGGTGAGGAAGAACATTTTTCTAATAATTATCTACTTCATTCTCATAAGTCAAATTCTTAGAGTGGAAAGTAAAATGTGTTGTCTAATTGTAATTATCTCTGATATACAAACACAAAATATTAAATAATAAGCAGAAATTGTTATTCAAACCTCAAAACAAAATATGATTATTACCTTTCTCAAAGAGACAGAGCCATTTATTTTCTGATGGTCATAGTATTTTAGAGCAACAAAACTATGAGATTTCTTTTGCTCTTCAGGCATATCATTTTGTTGAAATATTAATGCATCATTCAACACTGGCTTAAAATACATATCTGTGAAGTTATAATGTTCATTTTTAATGAGTTGTAAGCATGAATTTTCTTCACTATTTTGACACAAAGATTTCCATGCTTGTTCTAAGGCTTGTGCAAAGACAAGGACTGTGTAACTTGATGACAGAACTGCCCTGGTACGCAAAGCTATTTGTAACATATCCTCCTCTTCAGCATGAACTTGTTTGTTAACTTTGGAGGACTTATTCATGTATTCTAGATATCTAAAGTCATTACTGTTTTGCAGATGTTGATAAAGCCACTGATCTTCTGTTGTGTTTAGATCTGTTAAATTCTGCAAATTCATTAATAAATATTATTTGACTTTAATTAAATAATTGTCAGAAAAATTAACTACAAAATATTATTAGATATGTTTCACACAGGAACTGAAATAATCTTAAGCAACCAAGCATAAGTCTTACTTACAAGTACATGCATAATTCTTTTTTCCCAGTAATCTTCAAATGCTTCCACCTTTTCAGGGAGTAATGTAACTGAATAAACTTCAATATCATTTTCTGAAAGTAATTGTACTTCCCTATGTCTCAGTAAATCAGAGAACAGCACTTGTTTATTTGTTGAATTTGCAGATGTAATGTTATTAGACTCAAATAAGTGGTGAAGAGTTTTAATAAATGGTAGATAATATTTTGGTTCCATTAAAACAACTATTGGTACTGCTTCGTTTAAAGCAACCCATACAGAATCATACAGTTCTTTATTGTGAAACTGGATAATTTCTATGTTATCAATATCATGATCATCATCCAATGTAATTGGAAATGGAACAATGAACTGTTCTATAGATATGGTACAGAAATTTTTTGAATCAGATGTTAATTCAGTAAAAGTATGTAGTAATTGTTCACTATAACTATTGTGTCCTCTAATAAGTAACACTTTGTTCCATTGGAACTGTTTTACTATTCCAGCAATTGCCTATAAATAAACAAATTAATGTAACAATTAATTCAATAGGAATAATTTTTAAAAATGTCTAAAATACAAATATGTCTAAATAGTGAAAATAAACAAATAAAAAGTATTTATATTTAACTATTATTAAGTTAGTTCATAACTTCAAAGTCATTTATATGCTTTGAGGATTGTGATCCAAGCATCTGCATAGAAGTAAAATTGTAGCACAATAAGCATGATAAATTATTAGCTTTCATGCTATGACTGAAACTGATTCATAAATTGAAAATAACATTAAAAAGTATTACACTGATTTATTCTGATTAACTTAAACAACACAAAAATATTATCTGTACTCTTTTGTATCAGGAAATAAATAGTTTCATTTCATTATAATTTATTATTATTATTTATTTATACCATTCCTCTTTCATTTGCAGACACATATACTGCAGCGGATTCAAGATGAATTGCTGGTATGTTAAATAATTGTAGTAGCTTATTAACTTCTGCATCATTTTGCAGTCCAGTTCCATCAACAAGTCCAAGTGTCAATTGTGTTTCTGACTGTTTTGAGGTATTAACCCCTTTCAATTGAGGCAGAAGCTCGCCCAATTGTGTAGTAGCTGTTCTACTTCTTCCACAGTTATCAAATACTTGAATACCTAGGATTAATATTGGAGTTTTTAATTAATTTTAAATATATTTTCTTGATTATTTAAAATTATACACAACTTATAATTATGCAGTGGTGAATTGTTTCATCTTGTGAATTTCTATAAATTAGTGAGAAACTATTCCAAATGGCATAGTGAGTATGATTCTAAAAATGATATTTTTTTTTCGGACATGCACAACACAAACCTTTGATGGCAGCTATTTTAAGGGATTTGTAGGATTTCACAGGGAATGAATAAAGATGAGTGTACTTAAGAAAGTGAATTGTGTTCCTAATACAGTGTAGGGCAACACAAATAAATATTTTGAAAAGCATAGGAATCACTTTTTAATGATGGTGGGCAGTGTGTATATATTATCAATGGAGCAATGGGCACATCAGCTGACACAGTGTTTTGTCTAAATGCTAGTTCTTACTCATTGTGTTTACCACAACCATTTTTTAAAAATGTTGGAATTAATTGGAGCCATCTCTTTGTATGATCAAAAATAAGTTGAAAACTTTGATGCAGATCTTCAGATAATTATAATAAATTGTACAAATTTCTGGTTGAAAATTCTGAAGTTTTGCTTCATTTGCATGGATGTGGCATACAACTGTATCGACCTTATATGGTCGAAAATGAAGGATTCTCCATGAAAAGAAGTGGGGGAACTTCATCAGTAGATGAGTCAAGGTCAGATTTACATACAAGCTACACCAGCTATACTTTAGGGACCCCAGCTTGATGGGGACCTCAACCTCCCAAAAATTAATTTTGAATTAAGAGTTTATTATAAATAAAGTAACCTTTGTATTTTAAGAGTTTAATATTTCACAATTAATATACTACTAAATTGTATTTCACTTTAAACCTTTAAACATCTGAAAATCATATTTGTCACTGACATAGAATATGTGAACTTGTAAAAGGATCCACACTTAGGACCCCATCAAGTCTAAATCCTGACCTGGCAATATTAGGGCACCGTGAGTATTAAATTTAGTTACAGAATGTGTCAAAGATAAAGGGGAAGATGTAAAGTAAGTGACACAAATTGTATCAGTTAGGTTTCTTTGTTCAATTTGAAACACTTTTTAAAAAGAAATTCCTCATAGAACTTAAATATTTTTTTATTTCCAAGAACTACCTACATACTCAATACATTTAATATCCAGAACAACTTTATATAATACATTAAATAAAAATACTACTCTGTTTAGGAAAGGAAAAGAAAAGAAGTTTTAAAATGTGGTGCTATAGAAGAATGCTGAAAATTAGATGGGTGGATAGAGTAATCAACCAAGGAGTTCTAAGCAAAATAAGAGAAGAGAGAACAATATGGAGGAGTTTGACAAAGAGAAGGAATAGATTAATACGCCACATTTTGAGACACAAGAGTCTAGTAAAATTAGCATTAGAGGGAAGTGTGTGGGAGGCTAAGTAGATTAGGGAGGATGGAATGTGAAAGTCTTGCACTGAGTAGGTTAGCATTGAGGGTTGCATCTAAGGACTGAATACTATAACAACTACAACCCTGCTTAGAAGTGACTATTATTAAATAAGTTACTCGTGAAATGATGGACATCAAAATACTTTCAATTTTTTTGTATAAATTATAATAAAAAGTATTTTTAGAAACACTTACCCAAAGTTATATTTGGCAGAAAAAATTTACCACTCTCCACATTCAAGTTCTGTGACATCCAGCGCATTGCTTCAACCATTATCATACCATCTTTTGTACTGTTGCCACAACCATACAGACCCTCCCCTCTGCTATGAACTTCTATTAATGCCCCTGAAAATGTTATTAATTGTAACATGCCATTATGTGACAGCTAATGTTTACTTGCTAATGTTTACTTAGGTATAGTACTCCCTGTTTTAAAATTTAATATATCATTCTTGGAATTAATAATTTGATGTTCTAAATATCATATTTTTCAAGAAACATTTTTAACTCAAATTCTTTACAAAATTAATATTTCTATAATGTAATGCCAATCATGATGTTTTTCTTGAAGTATTTATGAAACATGAAATTTATAAACCAATTTATACTATTTCCCACTGTCATAATTAATTTGTAATAATTTTTGTGAGCAAATGTACGAAAAGTATATTAATTTATAAGTCTCCTATACATAAATTTTCGGGCCTATGAGCTTATTTGTTTTATGTAGTATTTTAATTTAAATAGTGAATACAGACCCATATTTATATACGAGCAGACTGCATTTTTTACAAAAGTAAATGTACTTATATTGTTAAAAGAAGAAGTTTTAATTTTAGTTTTGTATTTAGTTCACTTTAAATTCTGAAATGCTATCAGTACTAGTCGTTTATACAAATGGGTGGGCGGGATTAAATAGTGCACATATTTCTTCATTATTCATGACCAGCACACTAGAATTTATAATTCTATGTGTAATAATGATACGATTTAATTATGCACAATAATTAATATTTTCCCTTGAAATATAAAAAGTTAACATTGGACTAGCAAAAGTTGCACTCAACAACAATTTTTGAAACAACACAGAGCTTTGATCCTGTCGGTCAAGTGACACAAAAGCTGTTACAAATTGAGTATTACTATGGTCCCAGTAAATTCAATACTATATAATGTTGGCACTATTTTTAGTTTTCTAGTGTAATTTTTCTGTTAAAACTGGGATTTGACAACAAGAATCAAGTATCATGATCAATGTCGAACAATCCCCAGCACTTTATTGACCGATAGCAAAAATTGGTTCTTCTGAGAGCAGCAAAATCATATAATTGCTCGAGATTATACTTGTAACGGAAAACATGGTGTAACTGAGTGATATAGAGTAATGTAACATGGGTTGAGGTCTACTATTTGCTATACTGGAGACATTTGATGGTATCTTACAATATAGTATACTAGTATCTCTTAATAATGTCAATTATAATAAATAACTTATATTTCTCATAAGCGCTACAAATTGAAATTTTCAATATCATACTAAAGTGAATTTGAGCTGACGTTTATTTGTTTCCAAAGTCGATTAATTTTTCATATCAAATTTCAAAACACACGAGAAGTTTCATCATGGTTATATTTTGATTTCAGTAATATTTCGAATCAACGTTATAACAATATAAAGAATATATACCAATGATGACATTGGCTTCTGGATCGGGAAGAATCTCGTTGCCCACAGTCAATGACACCGCCAATGCCACTATCAGGTGAGTAGCCGACATCTGGTCACCAGAGTGGGGCAGCAGACCTGTAACAACATGAATCACTTTCACAAGTTCAATCTTGGAACTACACAAAGTAAGGCCTGCTTCACTAAACAAAGGAGCCTCAAGAGACAATAGAAGATCAAGGCGCTCGTTAAGATAGTTTTCTCTCATTGTCGGTTTGTTGACTATGACTCATTGAAATTAGGCGAATCCTTATCAGGTATGCCATGTTTGGAAATAACTAATAAAATTTTTCGTATGAAGTGTGATGTTATATTGGTGCGAAACGTAGACGGTAGGAATTGGTTAAAGAAAAGAAGCTTTCGAAATGTACTACTATAAAAGAATGAATAAAGGCCGATGGGTGGATAGAGTAACCAACCAGAAAATTCTATACAGAATAGGGGAAAAGTGAACAGTATGGAAGACTTTAACCAAGAGAAGGGATAGATTAATAGGTCACGCTTTGAGACATGAGGGTTCTGTTAAATTAGCATTAGAGGGAAGTGTGTGGGGTAAGAACAGAAGGGGGAGACCAAGGATAGAAAACGCTAGGCAGGGAGGATGTGGTCGTTATGTTGAAATGAAAAGGCTTGAACCGAATAGGTTAGCATGGAGGGTTGCATCAGACCAGTCCAAGGACTGAAAACTAGAACAACAACAATATTCAAACGAACGGTCAAAACGATATTCAACCTCGTAGTGGAAAGCTAGGCTGAACTGGGTTTGTCAACGTGACACAGCATTTGTAAGTTCCTTAAATGCAGGTAGAAGATCTAATTGTCACTACCGCTTCCTTCCCAAGACCTTTTCTCCCTTCTATCGAGAATTGTACTGCCGAAGGGGTTGATCGGTCTAATTGCTTGAGTTGATGAATGTGTTTCTTGCCCGAGGTGATGGAACGGCTATAGCGGGACGTTAATAGATCCGGATGCTTGTGGCCGAGGAAACTGAGGCAGCAGCTGTGCAATTAGCGAATCCGATACGGATCGCTTCAGCGCACGCAGCTGCAGGTAACCGAAGCATTTTCATGCCATGTAGAAGCACTTATGCCAGTCGTCACGGTTCACTGAAGTAACTCGGGATGAAGAAGAGATCGGTTATAATGTATATTTGGGCCAGTAGGAATCGCCGGCTCATCTTGGTGTGCCTCGTGCTGAATAGATCAACTGACGTCGCTCCACATTAATTGAATGTACATTTCAATCATGTATCCAACAACATTCTGTTATTCCTTCATATGAATATTGAGCACCTCATCTTACTTTGACTTGATCATGTCTCTAGTCTTGTGAACCCTATAACTTACAGACATGCAAAATCTCACGTTATACTATTGGGTTCCACACCGCGTTTGCCTATTCTCATTTACCCATAGTTTTTTATGTTTCCATTATCGGAGAGGAAGAAATGAAAACTGACTTACGTTTTCAATTCGGACCCGAAAGCGGAGCGACTGAATTAATTAAATTTATACCTGTAATAGTGGTCGGGGTTCCCGTTAGCTCAGAAGGCAATCGGATATTTTTGTCGTTGGAAATATCGGATTCAATCTTTCTAATTTCCTCTTTGATTATTTCTTTTCTGAAAGACGAAGAGAAATCACTACACGGGATGTCATACAATCTCGCCATTTATTCATTCTTGACTTGGGAAAATACAAAACTTTTTCACAGTAGTATTATCGTATAATCATGAATTATTCAGTGTCCATTCTACTAACTCATGTAAAAATTCAACTTTCTGTATACAATATAGGTAGACTTATCATAATTTTTTTCGAAACTGGGACAGAATTAAGCATTTGTTCAATACTCATAACACGGGTATCCGTACGATTTTTTTCTGGGAAGGAGGCGTTAAATATAACGATTATTTGTGGTAAACTGAAGGAAAATATCAGGAAATTATTTATTTACACGGCGAACTATAAATCATATTTCGATATAATAGCAAATATGAAAAAGTAAAAAACTACAATATATTAACATAACTATTAATATATAATTGTGTGTTTATCAAACAGGCAATAATAACATAATCTTCTTAGCTTCTTCAGCAGTTATGTATGTTGGATTAGCATTATTGAAATATGATGATCTCTCACTATTAAACTAGGAAGTAGATATTTTTAGAAGAAAGACAAGAATGGAAAAATGTCTACCGGAACAGGAGACTTAAAACCCCTGTAAACGGGAGGTCCGGGGCTCGAGTCCCTGATCCGGTCGACGTTTTTTCAATTTTTGTCATTCTTCCAGCATTATACTTTGCACATTTTAAATGATTTTTCATGTCTCAACGACAGCCATGAGCCACCGAAAATTCTGCTGAGTACTGTTCACATTTTACTTTGTCGATATGACCAAAAACTTTTTTCAAAACGGGTTAATCTTTTTTTAATTCGTCTGTAACTTTCTTTTTTGCATTTTAAGAGGTTAATATTTTTATTTTGAATTAAAATTTAATTTATTTATCAATTGTTCATTTATAATTTGTAATGTAATTGCAAAAAAAATCGCGTTAGAACTCAACTTGACTCTGCAATACGCAATAATTAAGAATACATTGTCGACCCGACATTACATAGTTGTGCCAAGATTCTATTTCTCCTCAACAGATCGCTTGTAAGGTGTCCGTTAGTGAGGAAGCGTGATCTAGTTTTCAGGGTCGCAAATTCCGGGGCACTGGGTGAGAGGAACGCCCACACCGGTTCATTCAACTACCATAGTTGGCATGAGTGTTAGTTCATATTCGATAATCACGGGGCTGTGTATCTGAGGCGGATGTAAGAGCAAAACAATAATTACGGTACGCATCTGTGGTCTGCACTCTCGACATTCGAGTCGTCTCGTGAAACATGTACGTATTTTCAGACCCAGACATCAATTCATTTACGTCCGGATTGAAGCTACTGAGATTCAAAAAAACCATTATGTGCATTTCGGTGCGTTTATGTCTGTGATCACTGAGCCGCTGTCAAAAAATGGTATTTATCTCCTCTGATAAGTCCATACACTTACCAAAAAAAATTGCTTCAGTTCGCTCATAGCAATGGGAACTTGGAAGTGTAAAAAGCCAATCAAGCAATTGACAGCAATGTGCAAGCACTTGTACGGAAATACACAAGAAATTGCGTCAGTGGTGTAGGAGTCCACCACCAAGATAGTGCAAGTTCTTGCACGAATAGGAACCATTTCTATTACCTTTCCAAGTTTTAAGGATGCATCATGGAAGACCAAGTGAGGAATATTTCGACGCCTAAGGTGTATAAGTATATATCCGCGAAATAAGTGTTATTTCATTAATAAAGAAATTAGACAGTTATTGAAATATGACCTTTAATTATTAATAACATGTTTCGCGCATTATTAATTAATCTCCTCCTGAATATGAAAGATGAATACATTGAAAATTAATTAAACAATTAGAAAGCAGTAATTAAACACTAAATCATTAGGGCGTTAATAATTATACTTATCAGACTTTTTTGAATTATAAATGATACACCGTGCCAATTCTTATTTGCCTTGATTAATACGTTGTAATTTTTTATTTATTAACAAACTTTCTTTCTTTATTAATTCATAACATAAGTTGTTCTTGTCTCAAATATAGTCTATAGACAAAACATGCACGCATAAAATAAAGTATGATTTTATTTACATATAGTTACAGTATATACTGAGTATGTCCTTGCCGTGCTCTTTTTTCTACGCCTTTCCAATTCGAGTCTCGTCGTTGCCTACGTCACCCCAACAATACATTTGTTTACAATGGATTTAGTACAATATGACTATTGTTAATAAAGTTCCTATTAAATCTTTTCTGACTTATAGGCTGTTTTACTATGTATTGATTTCCAAACATTGTAACTACCTTTATAGTTTATTTAAACATTTAAGTTTAAATGAAATGTAAACAATGAAAAATTAAATATTGTAAAGTGCGTAGCATTTCTTTGTAAATAAATTCATTTTTTTATGACACTGTACTTACAGATAATAAGCAAACAGCACAAAAACTGATTATCAGATAATTGATTTGTATTATCTTTATACATTTAAACTTAACATCATGATCCATTAAATCAGTAATATGAAAATATTTTCAATTATAAAAAACAGCCAATTTGTCAGCAAACAATATTTTATTTATGTAAGACATCTATTATTTATGATGTAATATTAACGTATCAGAGGTTAGGAGGTGCTTTTCACGCGCGATTAATAGGACATCATTTCAATTTCTTGCAAATGTAAAGTCAGTCATAGACAGACCTTTCTTCGGTCCCTTGGAAGTATTGTCACCGATGTTTCCTTTTTTGTTAACAATAATGTTAAAAATGGATATGAAGTATTTACAGAAATTTGTAATACCTAATAAAGTATTTATTAGAGATTAGGCAATCCACGAAGTGGTAATAACTAATCGTTACAGTGAGGAAAAAATCTTGGTATACAAGTTTTAAAGTTGAGTAAATATTGCCACTTGTTTACGTTCTGTTTGATGAATCTATCACTTGACACTCTATGAATATAAAACGATTTTCACTCGGCAGAAAGTACTTTAAACAAGTTATCTGAGATCATTCCATGAATACCAAGAGCCACCGTCTTCGAATATTTGAGCAAATGAAACGAGTCCATATCGGGACAGCTGACCTTGACGTTCTCTCTCGATCCAAATATCTGAACAGTGTATCACAAAACTCGCCAGTGAAACGGGCACAACCTGTCTTCGAGAAGAAACTGGTCCTGGAGAAGAGGATGCTGACCAAAAGACCGATATTAGACACTGTTCCAACTTCCGGAATGTGCTCCAATATGAAACCGGGTCACTAGAAGAACATCACAACTCACGCGTCATTTGGAACGAAATAATGACGCTTGTTCTTGATAACTTTGTATAAAATCGTGTCAATTTAATCTGATTAATTATTTCACCGCTCCAAAACATATGATAATGCTGAAATACACAACCTATCAATGACTCATATCTGTCTTTAGTTTAGCTTGAAATGATGGGAATTGAATTGCCGCTCTACGGAAACGTCCAATATTTTTTGCAGAGAGGCTGAATTCCTGCAACTGATCTTTTGAGGAATCAACGTTTTACCTCTGATTATACGACAGACTCTGCTACACTTTCTTGATATAAAGTGTAACTCTGAATCATTTGGTTCTTTTCATGATAAAACACTGGTCTGAATGGAATTTGGCGGTGCGTAAATAAAGCACCAGCTTGAAATGAAAGGGTTTACTGACAACTGTAATAAAATACAGTTCGGACCCGGCAAGGAAAGTTCTGGAACTTTGTAAACAACTCTACGACAGACAATAAAGCTAATATCTTCATTGTCGGTGGTAAGAGGTGGCGTTGTCCTTATTGTGAATTACGAATCATATTTATCTATACCAATAAATAAAATTGAAGTGTCTGTCTGTATGTTTGTCTCGAAAAGGCTCTGAAACGCCTCATCGGATTTTAATAAAAATTTAGGGTTCAAAAAAAGGAGATTTAACTTAAATATTCGTGCATATTTCATTTCGATATATTGCAGAATATATTAATATAATATGTAAATATTAATTCTACGGGAAGGTTTCTTCGCATACGTGCATTTGAGTCTCCAAAAAGTGTATGCGGGTTGCCTATACTCTTGATCTATGCTTCCAAACGGTTTAACGGATTTCAATGAAAATTTCAGGGACTGATACAGAATTTTAACTTAAATGTTCGTGCATGTTTCATTTCGATATCTTGCAGAGTTCGGAAGATATTAACGTAAATATTTATAAATCCATTAAATTGCTGTGCGAAAGGCGGCGTGAAAACCATCTACGAGTTAAAAGTCTTATTAAGCGTTCCTATACCATTCATCCCACTTACTGTGTTATTATAAGCGTAATTTTGGCAGCATGAGAGAGAGGGGGGGAGGGAGAGAGAGAATATGTGATATTGAATTGTCAATAAGATTTAGATTTATTGTTGTTTCCATTAATCCTCGATTGAGGAAATAGGATACGTCATACATTAAAAATTAAAAATGAACAAAATAAAGTACATTATTAAAGACAAATAATCTTAAAATAAATTAATAAAAGAAAATGTATATAGGCAAAAGTCAATGCACATATTAATTTTATTCGTATAATTTAAACTTATTGGTCATCCTACATTTGTAATTTCTAAAATGATACTCAATAATATTTATTAGAATAGAATTAAATGGCCATCCCAGTCAATCCCAAATATTTACTATTTTCTGACACCCTTACAATATCGTTCCTCATTTTGTACTATTTACGGATGTGCCTTCTGAACGGCAACGTCAACGTGATTGAAAGAGTGCTACCTGGAAATTTATTTGAATCATGTAGGAAGTACCCTTTTGACTCGGGATTCCCTAATTCTGCCATCAAATTATATATATTCATGATTTATTGGCCTCTAGAGTATTTAAAACCAAACATGTAGTTCTCCGGCAGAGGAGCTGGAAAAATCTATGTTGCTTCCAGAGACTTGAGAGGAGAATGCAACGGCAGGGGCGTGTACAGCACTCGGTTAACGACCTGGATATTAAGTGGCAAAGAATGACAGACGGCAGGTAACAGGACTCTTTTGCTCACGGCTAGTAAAGGACGCCATTATGCCGCCGTACGTAGAGGAAGGCGGCATTTTACTCCTTTCGGCATGCAGGAAGCAAGAGACTCTTAAAAGCAGACCGTTTTCCCTCCAGGAAGTCCTCGAGAACTTTTTATTAACCGAATCAACTAATAATATCTAACACAGGTTCACTAATCCCACAAAGTCTGTAATTGGACGTAATTTTATTCGATTTAAAATTTATAATTAATATCTAAATATTTATCGTATTGTACACTGAAAGTTTCTAGTTAACTGTTTCCATAGTGTAAATATTCCTTTGTTCGATTTGATACCAATTTTACTAAATAACATTCGCTTACTTATCTTCTAGTAAGAGGAATACTTTTAGGGGTGATAAAATTAGGGATTAACAATTATGAAAAGAAATAGCCAGAATAAAATGTGGAGTTGATCACATGTATTTTGCTGTTTGTCGTTCCCGCGGCTCGTGAGTTTCACAGTCACCTGACGAAAACAACAAAGCTTTCAGAAACGTCGTGTGGCATTTATTTTATCACTAATTTTGGCCACTTCTATTCCTAATTTGTGTAATTTCAACACAGAACTTCATATTTTAAGTTTTCAGGAATAGTTGTAAAATCTTCTTAGTGTTTCTCCGTCTATTACCGGGGATAAAAAGGCGATATCGATTCCTGATGACAAAGAACATCGCTAGCAATTCTCTTATTAATGCAGTCACTAACTGATAACCGTAAAAGGAATCATTCTGAAACGAAACAAGGATTAGTGAATGTTCAACTGCCCTTAAAGGAAATTTATTTATAAAATTGCCGTCGATTTGTGTACTTATTTTTGTATAGTTTTATTAGCTTTCAAACTCAGACTCTCTGTTTCCACGGTTCTCACATGCCGAAGCACATTAATCTCTTTTAGGAGGTGTATGTACTGAAGTGGATGACCTTGGGAATATAGATCTGCTGATCCAATTGGATCAGTCGGCCAGCTGCCTCCTAAAACACGGAGAAGGAAATGCTGCGACCCCACAGCAAGCTCATCTCCCGTCATTCGGAAGGGCGTGAGAATAGTTCCAAAAAGCCCCGTTCTATTTGATGCAGGTTTTCTAGCCTTTATCCCTGCATCTCTTTTAGGTGAAACACCGGGTAGGATCCTTAAACTATAGTCCCGGGGGACTAGTCAACCCTTAGCTATCTTGCTCTTTCTTCCACTAATGGTTGTGTTAAAAAAGATCTCTCATTTTCCTTGTCTCTCATCTTGGGTGTTATTCAGTGTGAGAACAGGTTATTACAAAGATAAAAATCTTGAAGCTTAGTAAATTATAAATGGTCTGTACACGTGTCAGTGGTTCAGTTGCTACATCTTCTACGACATTTTAACAGCGCTTTTAAGAACTGGACACAATTGTCCAGACAGATTCACATTTATTTTTGTTGTTCATTTAATCAAGACCACGTCATTCTAAATGTAACAAAGAAAACTAAACTAATTGCCAATTATTTTATAAGTATAGTGAATGGTTTTTCTAAATTGTCAGTGACACGATTAATTTGTCTATTAACACTGTTAAGTTTCGCTTTGATGCTGAAATACAATGATAATATAAATGTTATATAGGTGTAATTAATATTACAAAAATGATTACAACCTACAAAAATACAGACGTCATTACGATTCGTGACTTAATGAAATTTCCTCTCTTATGGCATCGCCGTTGAGAACCTGATCTCGTACCACCAGAGTCATAAGGCATGAATTTGAATATTTATTAACTACAACTTAGTGTAAGTGAAAGTTACAACTTGAAAATAAATGTTTAATATTAACGAGTTTCAGAGTTGTGCAATAGAAGTGAACTTGACTGATAAAAGTTATTAATTGTCTGTAAAAGTGACCATTTGATTTATTTGCAATGAAATTATTTCTCCTCCAATTGATAGCCTTATAGAATGATTATCATTAAATCAAGTGATGTAAATTATTATTTGTATTGTATTCACGGATTCTCTCTTTTATCGTTTCACTCCAAATTTATAGATGAAATAAAATTTCGACAATCGTGATTTTATTGTAATGAACAATTTAAGAAAGATGATCTTGAATTTGTTGTAATAATATACTTAACCATCTTCCGTTTCATTCGGGGTTTAATAGTTTTGAAGACTAAAAAGGAGGCAATGAAATAAAATAGTATAGCACAATTACAAATATTCGTCTGAATTGAAAAAATTATCTGAAATATGGAAATGACAAACGAGAAGTTGTAAACAGAATTGGGGAAAATCGAACAATATGGAGGAAGTTGACTAAGAGAAGGGATAGATTAATAGGCCACGTTTTAAGACATGAGGGTCTCGTAAAATTAGCATTAGAGGGAAGTGTGTGGGGTAAGAACAGAAGAGATAGCCACGGACGGAATACGCTAAGTAGTTTAGGGAGGATGTGAGGTGTGCTAGTTATAAGGAAACGAAAAGGCTTGCGAAAGATAGGTTAGCATGGAGGGTTTCATCAAACCAGTCTTAGGACTGAATACCACAACAACATGGAAATACTAGACGTTTTCATTGTCTTGTTGATTTAAAAAGTACAAAAATGAGAAAGTAACAAAGGAAAATATTTTTTATCACCTATCCTGATAATTTTACTCTCAAATAAAATACAAAGAAGTCAGAAATTGAATAATTTACTTGAAAAACGTTTATTTAATTATCAAGATAAATAATAAACATGTTTTCCTTTTTTCCTTCCCTTGTTACCTTCTCATTTTCGTACTTTATTAATTCTATCAAGTAGACTTTTGGTCATTCTTTGTGTTTTATTATTTACAAGTCAGATTAATAATTACTTTATTTATCATTTTACCCTTAATTTGCCTCTTTTTACCGGGTAGTAATATTTCTAACAAGAGAAATCAAAGGTAAGAATTTATTAAAAAAGTTGTGTCCTCTGATTGGCTAATAGCTTTGCATAATATTTTTGTCACTACACACTAATCTTGTAGACATGAAATTTACTCCAGTGTCTGCAAGAGCAGCCATGAACTCTTTGAAGATTAAAACGAAAAATGCTTACATGGCATTAACGTAAATTCTAACAATTAAGATAAGCCAGAAAAGAAAATTCAATCATTGTTTTTGAGTCAGAAATATCTCATAACAGAGCTAGAGTCAAAATGGCCCTGGCGGACTTTCTAGATAAATCGGAGTTGCGGGAGTTTTAGTGTTGAGTGCCTTGATTCCATTATTTATATTAGGATGAGTTTCTTTCGGTGATACTAAAATTTATAAATGCATGTTTTTTTCCTCGAGAGCCAATTTTCTCTCCGAGTTATGGTATTACCGTCCTTATTTCTTCAGCGTTCCATACTCTGATAATTTATATTTGAATTGTTTACACTAATTATAATTTTGTAAGGAGAGTGATTGGTAAAGACAGTCTCTGATTGAAGTGGTTGCTCACCTTGAGAGAGTTCAGTGGCAGAACATTGCTGGTTGAGAGCTTGCGTGCCGCTCCTTGTAGCGCCTGGACTTGGACTACTTTCTTCGGAAGAGAAACAGCAGATGACCCGTTGCCGTCGGCGTCGTCACCGTCGTCTTCGAGAGGAACCGGTTATTGCCCCTACTCTTCACCATCTACATACAACTAACGGCTGTCCAACGGGACTCGGAGTGTCTGTCCCACCTGTACTTGTTCTCCATCCCTACATCTGCAAGTGTATTCAAGGCACCTGCCTTCGCAACATCTCTCACCATACGAACCCGCGGAAAAGAACAGTCAAGCCTGGTCTTACATCAGCGTCACTGCCTCCATGTTTTCCCCTATTCTTCTCCAACTCCTTATCTCCCCCAAATAATTGATTTACTGTTGTCGCTCTTCCGCCCTAAAAGTTTACCATCGCATTGCTTCTGATCTTTGGTGCCCCACTAACTTATCTCTTCTCTTGGTTAGTTATCTTAAATTTGCCCTTCATTCGCTGTAAAAATTTTAAACCAATAATCTATCTTTTAGCTGTACTAACATATTTTGTAAACATATAAAGAATTAACGACCCGTATACCAATTGAACATTATGTAGACCATCCATTGTAGTCCTTGTCAAACTAAATCAACAAAGAATATAGCCAAAAGATAAAATTAACTAAGTCAATTTTTAAAAAATCATATAATTTATTAAGTTATGAAGTGTCATGTTTAATATTTGCAGTAAATTTGTTGCTTTTAATATACAACATTTCTGAAATTAATCGCTTCTTAAAATTCACTTCCTTATCCAAAACATGATTAAGTTCCCAACAGTGTTTAGTAATCGGAAATTGTACATATAAAGGAAATTTTTTAATTAGCTCTATGTTGACAGAGAAATCTTAATCTGACCAATGTAGCAAAACGAACAGTTACTACAAAAATTTTTATAAACAACATTATGACAGTCAAAATTACTAAGTAAATCTATATGTTTTTTAACAAAGGAAGACTTGACAGATTTGTAGATTACCGAAATATTATACTTCTTAAATAACATTTTGAATCTAGTAGACAAATGATCAAAAATGATAAAACAATATAATTTTTAGAGATAGATTTTGGAACACTATTAATAGAATCATTAAGAATACAATAAATTCTGAGGTTACTAAATTTAGAAATGAAACCTACAGAAAAGATTATGAATTTATATTTAATATTCTTTAAATGAGAATCAGATAAGAGGAATGCTTAGTCAACAAGATTATAAACCGTAGCTTTTTCACAGATGATAATTGTTCTTATAATTTTTATTGACATGTTTTGTATAGCATCAAATTGTAAGAAATGGTTGTCTGTGTTTATAAACAAGTCACTAATCGCGAAATACACTCAATGGTCCCAGTGTTGGATCCAAGTATACAAAGTGGACACTAATTTTCATGTGGGACTAAGTAAGAAGACCTAGATCAAGGTCGACTACCTCCATAAGGTAGACAAGGAGCCTCGTTCAATACTGTAAGTAACAGCAGACAATGAAAACCTTTCAGGGTCCACTTTCATTAGCAAAGACGAGAACCTTCCAGTCCATTACGATTTGTAAGTAAAATTTGCCGTATATGGTCGATCCCAAAAACAGGACGAAGTGTCTCGTTGTGCTTTCTCCATACCAGCCGCATTCCCTCACAGTTGCTGATTCACCTGTATTTAGACTTCAAGGGTAAGACGTTTACCTTGACCTTTCTCTACCCACTCATCCACCTTACGAAGAAGCCTTCAGCAGCCGGTGGAGGTATGCTTTTTATCCCAGGGGTCATTTCATCCCCGTTTCTTTTGTTGTAACAATGCGTTGTTTGCGAGTAAACATCATTTGCATCTTACAAGGATAATCTTGTAAATATGATTTTTTTTAAAGTTTGAAATCGACTGAAAAATACTTTTCATTAGGCTTAATACACTCAGAGGCAAAATTACCCAAGACCAAGCCACCCCAAAATAATTCCAAAATACATAATGATAGTAATATTTCTTTATTTTCATGAATAGAGCAATACAATATTAGAAAAAGTAAAAATGATGATTATAAAAATGTTACAGAAAAAGATATAATTAATTTGTTAGGAAACATAAATCTGTATGCAAAGTTAAAATGCAAATATTTATAACATATATAAGATAAAATCTTTCACATTACAAATCACTTTCTAGGACAGATTTTGTTTTAGAAAATTCATTGCTCATCATGTAAGTTCCTGTGACTGTCTGTCGAATATCATATCATAGTGGGTCCTTCTCTGTTTTCTTTAAATTAGTTTTTGTTCTGAAATAGCTATTACCCCTTGTTTCCCTATGTTTTATTTCATTATGACACGAGAAATCCTTTCTCTTAATAATTTAGGGAGGATGTGGTAGTTACGCGGATATGAAAAGGCTTGTGCAAGATAGGTTAGCATGGAGGGTTGCGCCAGGTCAGTCTTCGAACCGAATACCACAACAATAATTTATGTTCTCTAAAAATTAATTATTAAGATTCATAGCTTCAATCCAAAACTAAATCTAATTGATATCTTTATGTGAAATTAGGATACTTTGTAGCACGACAGTCCGAGGTTTTAATAGCGTAGCATATGTGGAAAAATAAACCGAAATAGAGCTTTGTTATCCCTATTTTTCCTATGGCAAGTATCCCTTGCCGCTGTTAGTACAGCATTTAAATAGTCATTTGTGTTTCTTCGTGGAGTTGACTTTTTCATTTTGTTAAAAAAGAGATCATTTTGTCTATTATCTATTACTGTGCTTACTTAAATAAGTTTCTTATACGTGAATTTTTTATTTAGCCTTTTCTAAATTAAGGTTGTTCATTACTGGATCAAATCGTTAATTTAATAAAAGGTTTATGTTATGATAAGTTTCTTTGCTTTTTGATGCTTTGAATTTTATATTACAGTACATAATTAGTAAATAAACTAACGTCTGTTTTTTACAAGATTAATGAAATAATGACTATAAACATAAAAAGGTTTTATTTAGTTAAATCGACGTCACGTCATCATTAATAATAGTAATAGTATTAATACTTTTTATTCTATTTTTTTGTATGTTGTAACACTATCTGACGAAGTCAAAAGTATGGTGAAGGAACGTCGATTTAGCTAAATAAGAACTTTGTCTGTATCTGGTCGTTGTATTATCACTTTAATAAATAAAGTTACATATTTTTATGAACACACAAAAATCATTTGAATAATGTTATATTGTTGTAACATGACTAAACAATAGGTTTGCGCTCGATCTTGCAGTATTAATAATCGTGAAATAAACAATTAATTACTTTGGAAGAATAATGACTATTGTTCAGCCGACACTTTGGGAACTGAAAGAGGTTTTTGCCTTGTTTATGGGCTTGCAAGTCGCTTTCTATTGGTCGTGAGTGATACTTATGGAAGAAGAAGCACTGGCCTAATATGAGGACAATCATTCGTTTGTAAAACAAATTAAATGCACTACGAAAATACTGATTAAGATAGCAATCCGCCAAGTTTCCAAGTCCATCACTTTTTATACGATTCTGCTATGAAACAAGGTTCAATCATTATAATCATTTATAATTTTTTCGAACTATATTGGATCCATCGTCCCTTTCAATGCCAACATATTACATATACTGAAGGAAGAAATGTACATATTTCGTGGTATTGAAGTAAGATGCTGCGTGAAAGAAAGTAACATTTTTTTCGACTGCAGTAAGTTATGCTATGGTACAGCAGTTTTCTGGAAGTACCGAAACCACAACTTGGTAGTAGATACATTTTCTTATAAATTTTCCAGTACCACAATAAGTTTAGATCGAATTGCCTGAAAATAAATATTTCTTGACCTTCACTTTAAAACATTAGAATTTTTTATCAGAAAACTTGATGAAGTCGAAAATACGAAAGGTAAATAAAATTCCAATACCGTGGAAAAATTGATGTAGCACTGAAAGGGTGCAGCATAAGAAGTGAAATAAAAATATAATTCAACCCATTAAATATTTAAAAACCTTATTTTAAAGTAGTTTATATTTTCAGAATATCTTTGAATCTCAGATCAACATTTGGGTGGCATTCGACGTTTAGTTCAAATTAGATGTGATCCACATGCTTTTATACATTTGAAGCAGATATGACTACAATGTACCTTCTGAAAAACAACTACATACTTTTCGGAAGTGCCATACTAGAGTAATAAGAAATCGTATTTGAACATTTATAAGAGAAATTCATTGCAAATATTTATTGTATTTAACTGACGAGTATATTTTTAGATTGAAACACTTGTCGAGACTAGAAATATCCTAACAAGTAGCGAGTACTAAAAATTCTTGTATTGAAAGCTAAATCCCGATATTTGTAAAGTATCAATACTTTCTACCCTTATGAAAGAAACAAATTATTGACGCCCAAGGTGTTGCATATTTTATAGTCTGTAAAAATTTTTAGGGACATTTTAACTAAAATAAACATTTTTTTAAGTAACTAAAACGTGAAAACTATATATTGCTGTAATTTCGATTACTTTTTCAAGATGGCGGCAATCTTACAAGAAAGTTAGCTTGAAAACTTGATTCGCCTTCAGGAGATCATTTCATAAAATACACCAAAATGTCGAGACAATCAGAATAAATACTATTTTGATTACTAATTGCCGTGACTTAATTCTTGACTTTTCCTTCTACCAATATCAATGTAATATCTTTGGCCCGACGGTCACTTGTTTCAGTTTTTCAGGACTTCCTTGGTATTAGTATATATCAGCTGGTTATTCGGCTTGGCCACGTATAAGTTACATTGACACGTGTCGATATTTCTAAAAACAGGTAATTGTAATATGCTATGAAGATAAGGTAATAATTGTGAATTACGGGTTGATTCTCGTTAAATTTGGGGCATGCCGGCTAACCTACAAATAGTTGGCCACAAGTACAATGTATGAAGGACAATTTTATATTCTCTAGAAATTTGGTAATGTTTTAGTATCCAATGAATAAATAAGCAAATAAATAATACTTGGAAGTTTCACGTATTTACTTACTCCAACTGTGTCCAATACCACTTTTCTAAAATTGTAATGAAGTTGCTGTTTACAGTATACAGTATTTTACTTCATTGTAACTTTAATTTGAATTGTTGTCATATCATTTACCTTCTTTGCAGCCAGCTGATAATTTATTGAAAACATGTTTAATGTATCTATGCTTTTGTTTGTGTGTCTAAAATGTATTGTTCTCTAAAATACAGTATGCCGTTTAGTAAATAACGATTAAATTTTTAATTCGTTAGCATGTGATCGTTTCAATAATGGATCCTGTCTTGTACAGAAAATTTATAGGTTCGTTACATATTTGACTTTGGCCAGGTTTAGCCAGCAAAATTGCAACTGTTTTACCATTATAACATACTATTATGATTCCTTATTCATTGAAGTAAACTCGTTGGATAAAGTCTCAGAATTGGAGTTTCTCTTTTAATTTTCCTCAAGGTTTATTAAGAATGATTGTCAGAATTAAATTTAATGTTTGTGTTTGCAACCTTCTTCTCATAACTGCCAGGCCTTGTTCTCATTGATGGGTAATATATTTTAAAGAAAAAATTCAGGCTTGTACATCTGGCTGACAAAACTTATGCAATAACTTTTATCTGATTTCAAAAGTAATTTTCTTTGAGTAAATGTGTATTTAGCCATTAAATTGTTCGCTTTCATCTTGGTTTATCATTATACTATTAATTTTCAGGATGATTACGGACATACAGTTGGCAGTGTTTGCTAATGCTCTGGGAGTCACACTATTTCTCTTGGTGGTTCTCTACCATTACATTTCTGCTAACAATTCAAAATCATCATGAAACTGTTATGGTAAATATTTTAATTTCACTTGCCATTTAGGATATATTAACTGTAGGAAGTTTCTTTTTGGATCTCTAGATTTTTAAATGTGTTTGTACATGTCAACTTTGATTATTTTTGTGTAGAGTTCCTCTTACACATTTGTCTTTTGTGTTAAGTGCAATGAAATTAACGATAGTTTCTTAAAACATAGGGGTGTGATACATTCATTGTTTATTGATGACAAAATTTTGAGAGTCACTGCTTTTCATAGGAAATACTGCAGTATATGATGGTATGTTGAAGTTTTAGGAATTTATTTCCAAGATTCAATATGAAAATGAGTTAGATTGTCTTAAGAAGAATCAAACGTGTCATGTTAAGTCTTGTATACATATGTAAATCAATAATATTTAGATTTGGTATTATGACCGTAAGCCATTTTAGTTAAATACTCATTGTATAATGTTGAGGAGCTGGAGGTACTAAATTGTTTAACTTTCACTTTAAGTTCAAATTATTTTTTATTGTACAACCTATCCATATTTATTTTATAAGCCAGCTTTTGAAGGATAACACATATTACCCCCTTTTTATTATTATCTGATGATTTTTGTACTGGTCATAATTTCTCAATTTGCATGAGATCGCCGAGATACAGTTATATGGGTTTGAAAAAATATGGTGGTATGTCATTGTGCTGTCTTCATTATATTCATTTCCATTTTTAGAGGTATTGTGTTGATAATATAACAATCTGTAAAACTGAATTGCTTATAATGTAAACATTAATTTAGATTACATCTTAATGGAAAGTTAACATAAAAGTTATTTGAACCTCTTTGAGAAGGATTTATTACTAATATACTTCATTCAACCTATTTTTCCTGAAAGAGTATATTGATAGTGTGACAATTGATAGGAGACACTAATATGGGTGGAAATGAAAAGAGGAATGTCAAATGCAAAGAATAGTATAAAACTGACACGAAAAATGTGTTGTATTTTCCTTATAACGGGTTCTTATAACACCACCTCCACCATTAACTAAAAGATCAAACCAGCAATCTTCACTTGCAATAGTAAATTCTTCGAACGGATTACTGGTACTAACATGAACACCCATGCCCGTGGTATACAGCAGAAATGTTCTCTGAGAATCTTCAATATACTAAAAAACTTCACCTTGGTAAATCATAATATCTTTCTCAATGGAATTTGCAATGAAACTGTACATACAATTGCACTGATTTCCTCCTTGATACTATTATCATAAATAACCTAACTACATTACAATTATCTCTACAATTATGCTCAGTTTTTTTGGGTTGCTGGTCAGAAGTTGATTATTTATCTGTCTTGAGTGGAGATATGTTGACTCTCATGTCAGCAGGTTTGCTTTAGGTATTCAAAACTTGAGAACTGTTTCTCCCTTGATTCTAATAAGGTTTAGTGTTAACATCAATACAAAGCTCCTCAACTGGTATTATTTTGTTCATGCCACTAAACGGAATTGTATCAGCTTAAAGCTCTATCTGAACTAATTAACATCTTTCCAAGAAACACTTTTGGGAGGTACTTCTTTTCCCTCATTTCTCATAAGGAAAGTATTACTCTCTTCAGAATTTCTGTTGACATGAAAGGTATTACAGAGTTCAAAATTAAATTTTTTCCCCCCCAAACTCTGGCCTCATGTCTGAGAACACATTGACTTAAAACCAACTGAGCTATCAAAATTTCTCATTTACTTTCTGCTGCTACATAGGGTTGCTATAATCCATCCAACTTGTGTATCTTTAAATTTTATTTGACAAATACTCTTTAATAAGCTGATAATAGACAACTTTAATCAGGTTTCATTTTTATGCCAGCCATTTGGATCTGCTGAATATTAGCCTAATTTAAGATGAATGAACAGAAGTTTTCTTCTGTGATTTTCTTTGTTTCATTACTGACTTACAATGAAAAAATATTTTATCTTTGTTCACAGGTTGGAAGATTTTTTTTATTCACCAATTTTGCTGCCTAGTTTGGAATTCAAGATGTAGGTTCCATGATCTCTATAATGCAGATTTATATTTTCTCCATATGTATATTTTTTAAAATGTCTCTCTTAACTGTTGAATGTTAAACATTTAAAATGTGTTCACTGAAAATTTTACTTACGTTAATCTTTTAGTGTTAATAAAACATTATACCCATTTGTTTTATATTCATTTTACTATATTAAAATCCAAGTATTTAATATTTTCCTTACCAATTTGGTCATCACTCTGTAAGAAATGTAAATATCTTCACTGATCTTGTATACTCCTTTAATTTGTGCATTATAATGTGTAAATTTCATTGGAGAAACTAAATTTTTGGAAAACATTTCAGTATTGAAGTATTATTATACTTCTATATTTCTGCATCATTTGTTGTATTAACTTGTATATTGGAAATTGCCACATATATTTTGTGTTAAAAATTGGTATTCATTACAATATAACACAATCTACATACAAATATGCACTCTCTTTTACAAATTAATTATAATCATACACAAATTATACTTCAAAATTAAAATTGACCTTGTAGTTGATGTGACTATAAACAAGTAATAAAAAAATTAAAATGTTCGCTACATACTATATGCAATGTAAGAATAATTTAATAACTGCTAATTTGACTTAAACTACTTTGTCCTCTTTGTTTGCTATGTTATTAATTTTCCATTTAAGTGATCAAGTGCTGTGATAGCCATGGATGACAGATCAAAAGAAAGTTTGTCATTTTTCGTTTAATGATTTCAACTGTTCAATGATTATCATGTGTGTGTGTACTCTGTTATTTCATGATTTAGTTGTGCAATTCTGAAAATTTCTTTGTCTAATTAAAATATATTCTTTGTTTGTTATGGTATATTAGTAGTAGCACAAGTAAACCAATAAATGTGCTTAATGGCATTGCAAAACATGATATTTAATGGTGATGTTTAAAGTACATTCATTGATATAAAATACCAATGAATTCTATTTTGTTTACAGATTCTGAAATGTCAACTGCATCAAAAGTGACATTCATATCTTCAATTTTTATATCCGGAGGTATAATTGGCTATGTCCATTACAGACAGCAGTTTGACAGGGAGAAACTTCATGATGGTGTTATTCGGGATGTGGAACGGCAACAAATGCGAAAAATTGAAAATATATATCTTCTTGAAAAACAAGCTGAACTAACAAAAAAGCTAAGAAATCAAAGTTCTTGACAGTGAATTCTTATTGTTTAGTTGTGGGAACAGTCTCAGTATGTCTGTGCAACAATTAAAAGACAGTAGTTTATTTACAGTATCTCCCGAGATGTTAATTTCTTACAAACACTGCTGTATTGAGTTAAATATCAAATAAATGCGGAAGTAATTCTTGTATTTTATTCTTTCCACTCAATTGAAAATGTAGTAAATGTATAATTTCTTTTTCATGTGGTGTTACTTACAAATAATACTTTTTATTACAATCTACTTTAGTGTGGAGTAATAAGTAAATTTTTGAATTATAGTAAGGTTCACGTTATGTTCCTTTTCTTTTTGTGTCAACAAGTCTTTTGGCCATGTTCTTTTGAGTATTATGAACATTTTTGTGTAGCTCATCTATAGATTTGTTTGGATGATCTGTAACTTGTAGTTGTCAGATGTTCAGTGACAATTGTCTTTATTTAAATTAAATCTGAGATCATTGTGTAGGGTGTGGTTGATGAATTGCTGTTGGGCATTTGTCATTGTTACAATTTTCACTAGAAATCTTTTGTAGAAAACTTGAAGATGACTCTTTAACATAACCTTAGAATTGTAGTCCATATTTCCACTTAGGCTTAAGTATAGTGTTGTAATTTATTTTTTAGGAATAATTTTTATTGTTGTCCGAATAATACATTTAATGTATTTTTTTAAATTTAGCATTCATTCTTTTACACACCAGTACATACATATTGTGTTCCCCATAACCATGTACAGTTTGAAAGTAGGACCCTAAGAAAAGCAGACAGGAGGAAACTCAACTCTTTTGAGCTATGGTGTTGGTGAAGGCTGCGTAGCATTCCATGGTCAGCAAGGGTGACAAACAAGGCAGCGCTGGAGCGCATCAACACAGACAATCTATTGGAAGGCAAGATATCAAAACTAGGGCTTATCTACTTTGGCCATGTGATGCGATCAAATTCATGAGAGGAAGACCTTGTGCTTGGAGTCTGTGGCAAGAGAGGTCGAGGCTGTTAGAGAACATGTAGGCTTAATACCATCAAAACTGACACTGAGTTGAGCTTAAGGCAGTTGATGGATGCAGTACAAAATCGGACTGCTTGGAGAAAGCTAACCCATTGAATCGCCATGAGTTGGATACGACTGAATGGATGACACAACAACATACAATCATCGATATTATTTCTGATAAATAAGTACTCTATATGATAACCAAAGTCCACAATTTTTAAGAGATGAAACAAAAATATTGTACAAACATACCAAAAATTGTTAGTTGTAGAGAAAGTAGTCTTGTGATAAGGCATTAGCCAAATTTATTTGATCTTGTGTAGTGTACCATCTATCGCTTGGATTGAAGGAATGTATTCAGTATATATGTACTAACGTGTATCCTAATTATTAAGTTCCGTTACAGAAAAAAACCTGTAAATTTATTTATATTGGGATATTATGCTTTTGTCTATGTTAAAAAAGTATAATACACCACATTTAGTTTATTGTAATTTTATAAGCACCATTTATTGCCTCGTGTTCCATTTTAAAAACCTTGAAACTACCACTGAAATAATTACATTTGTCAACCATTCTTTTTTGAACACAGAAAAATTACTGAACTTAAGCTCATCTCGAAATATGAGCATTTGATATGCATAGCCAAGTTCTTAAAGTGAAACCTCTGTGAACTGCAACTGATCTTTGTTAATCATTTCACATTAGTATTAGTCAATATTCAAAGCGCTATTTTAAAGATATTATCATTTGCTGTCAGCAGCTCTTTGTGTTAAACTTTTAAACTGTGCACAACTATTAAAGTCCACAGCCAAGCTGATTTAATATATTCTGGCCTTGGGTCTTCCTTTCCTATTTCTACCGCTCACATTTCTCTCTAATACTAATTTGAGTCCTTCATGCATTTCAGTGTTGCCTATTACTTCACCCTTCTTTTATTCTGTTTCTTATACTTGGAACCATAATAAATGGCATGAATGTGATCCCAGAGGAAGAGTATAACATTAGGATTATAGAATGAAAGCCAAGGTAATGGAGTGTATTATGGGAAATAGTGAAATAACAAAGGGTGTTAGATTGGGAAGGGATATTTTGAAACAGGTTAAGGAATTGTGCTACCTGGCTAGCATAATAACTAGGGATGGTAGAAGAATAGCACATGCAAGGAAAGCTTTTGCAAAAAATTAATTTTTTACATCTAATATAAGTATGAATATTAGGAAATCATTCCTAAAAAAAGTTTGTTTGTAGTGTGGTGTTATACTAGTGCGAAACGTGGATGGTAGGAGTTGCAGAAAGGAAAAGAATTGAAGCCTTTGAAATGTGGTGCTATAGGAGAATGCTGAAAATCAGATGTGTGGATAGAATCTCTAACAAGGAAGTTCTAAACGGAATAGTGGAAGAGTGAACACTATGGAGGACATTGACCAAGCAAAGGGTTATATTAATAGGCATGAGGGTCTTTTAAGATTAGCATTAGAGTGAAGTGTGTGGGGTAAGAACAGAAGAGGGAGGCCACAGAATACGCTGAGCAGTTAGGGTGTATGTGGGATGTGTTAGTTATGTGGAAGTAATATAGAGTTAATAGTAACTAAGCAATCATAATAATTTATGTTCAATCTCTGACTCGTTTGAAGTTTCTTAAGTTGTAATTCTGTATGGGATCAATAGAATATGATTTAATACTAATATATGAACGAGGTTTGTTTTTAAATGTAGTTTTGTCAATTAATTGACCTTATATACAACTTCCTATTTTGAATTTGATTTTATCATTATTTTATAATCTTTACTCGGGGCATTCTTGCAAAGCAAATTTTGTTTTGGAAAATAATAGTATTTATACATTAACTTAGAAGTTTTACACAATGATGTAAATGTTTAGCGTGAATCATGCAAATCTTCATTTGAAGAGATCAGGATTGAAAATTCTGTAAGTGTTTTGATATTGATTTATTTTCGAGTCAAAATAATAACTATATTGAATTTTAAGAGTTTGATACAGCTGAAAATTTTAATATGTAATCTTATTATATGTGCTTCATATTTAAATGATGATGATTATGGGTTCGAAATAAAATGTATGACTCCCCAAATCCTGGAAGATTGTTTTTTCATGTTAAGTTTTTAAATATATTAAATACAGTAATGCCACTATAATTTAGTATAACTATAAAATCATATTCCATAAATCCTATAGAGAAGCACAAGCTTCAAGGATGTGGAACGAGTCAGAGATTTTACATAGGTTGCTTTATTAATATTAAAATATACTGTAACTATTCATTAATTTTTAACTTATAATAAGATTTTCTTAAGTTCTATACAGAAGACATACGATTTGTTCCTTATATATAAAATTGATAAATATTTTTACATCCTATACTAAAAAACTAGTGTTCTAATAATGTTCTTTCATAATTATAAATATCTACCCTATGATACATTCAGCTCCATAAATTCTTCAACAGAGTAGGAGTGGCTTAGTAAGAACTTAGTTAGTTCATATTTGAACTTGTTTGGATTTATTTTTAATTGTTTAATGGAGGTGGGAAGTTTATTAAATATGCTAATAGCATTGTAATGTACACCCTTTTGTATTACGGTTAGAGACTTCCCTTCCTTGTGTAAATTGTTTTTACTTTTGGTATCAAAGTCATGTATATCTGAGTTTAGTGTGAAGAGGTTACTGTTATTAATAACAAATAACATGAGTGATTGAATATGCTGGCAAGTGAGTGTCAGTATTCCAGTTTTCTTGAAAAGTCCCCTACAAGATGTTTTTGGTGAGACCTGACATAATATTCTAACAGTCTTTTTTTTGAAGTGTAAATATTTTATCTTTCCCTGATGCATTGCCCCATATACCATATGTCATTATAGAGTGGAAATATGCAAAATAAACTAATTTTCTTATGTTAGGATCACTAAAACTTGTCATAATTCTAAGAGGAAACGTTGCCGAGCCTAGTTTTCGCAGGAGAATATTAATATGATCCTTCCAGTTTAATTTAATTTAATGGATATACCCAAAAATTTTGTACATTCAACTTCAGTTATTTCACAATTATTTGTTGCTAGTTTTATTGAGTTCAAATTGGCATTCTTTGTCTGAAACTGCATGAAGTGAGTTTTATCACAATTGACTGACAAGCCATTGGCTGAAAACCAGTGAAGCATCTGGCTTAATGTAACACTGGCAGCATTTTCCAGACTATTTTGTTTATTTGTAACCAAAATACTAGTATCATCAGCAAAAAGTATAGTTTTAGAAGAAGAATTTATGGATCTAGGTAAGTCATTTATGTATATTAAGAAGAGCAATGGACCTAGAATGGAACCCTGTGGAACCCCAGTCTTTATTTGTCCCCAGTTAGAGTCTTTTAATGTAACCCTCTGTTTCCTATTTGTTAGGTAAGAGGAGAGCCAATTATGGGAAATTCCTGTTATTCTATAAAACTTCATTTTGTTTAGAAGGATATTATGGTCTACAGAATCAAAAGCTTTGGATAGGTCACAAAAAATTCCTAATGAGTATCTTTTTTTGTTTAGTTGTTCCACGATTTCATGAGTGAGAGTGAAAATAGCAATGTCTGTTGAACATTTTTTCCTGAAGCCAAATTGTGAGGTGGTAAGCAGATTATATTTATTTAAGTGATCAACTATTCTATTATAGGCTACTTTTTCAAATATTTTAGAGAATACTGGCAGGAGGGATGTTGGTCTGTAATTACCAAAGTCGTCCAAACTTCCTTTCTTAAATTGATAATATTTTCCTTATTAATATTTTCATATTTCTGTGTAAATTATTCCCTCAACTTTGCTGCTTCAGAACGGCTGTATGTGCAGATGAAACGTCTACTAACATTCCTCAGTAATTTGGAAGGGTAACTGGGCTCCCAGTAATTTGGATGTCAGTTTTGTTAGGAAAATGTCTTCAAAATCAGTCCGACTGTTACTTTTTTTTATTTCACTTTATCTTCAAAGTTATCAATGAACGTCTGCATACAACTTTGAGGTACTCGCATTTTAGGTTGACGTGTGGTGATTTATTGCGAGCCTGCCCATGAGTATGTATAGTGAGCGTGGAATTTCCGCAGCCATGGCCATATGTAAAACACCTTCCCCGAATTGCTAGCAGGCGAGGCACCGACGTCCACATCTGTGAATCCGACTACGCGACGCACAAGTTATATTAGTTGTTTGTAACGAGTTTTACATTGGTCGTTAAAGTTTGCCCGTGATTGGACTCGGCGTGCTTATGAGCAGGGCGGAGTAATTGAGTTAAAACGCGTCTCATGTAGCCGGCTGTTACTCTAATTACCCCCGGGGACGAAGCAACCCCCCCCCCCTTTCCCCCCTTTCTATGGGATCTGCAGGTGCCGGGCCGTTTACAGTCTTCAGTCCTCTGTACAAGGCGGTGAGATAAATTCTATTAAAAATTTCACAAATGCGTTTTTCCCGTTTATTCGACTTGGATTGAAAAAAGCGGAAATCAAGAGGAAAACAATAAAATACCGAAGCTATTGCAAATTTTTTTAAAAACGTTTCAAATTAGTTTCTCTTATTCGAAACAGTGAATTCTTGTTGTATGAAACTAGTCCCGATTTTCAGGGGTAATCAATACGGCTGGTTTGTTCAACCAGTACACTACCTGCCCTTACAAATCTCAAGAGAATTTAATGCTAATGTCAAATCGACAATAGGGGACGTAGTAATTTAAAAATGACATTTAACTAAGATGATTGATCGTCTCTGAAACGTAACCGACTTTACCTTACCTCGTTATGACATGAAAAACGATATATACAGCGTATCTTATTGGGATTAAAGCAAATAACCAGCACTACAAATTTAATCATCCATTATTGTACAATTTATTTACTTAAGAAGCTTCATAACTGTTGCCAATACCCTGTAATTAATATATGTGGGATGGGGGAATGTAATTAATTATTTAATATTAATTTAATCTATGGGATCAATTAAATAAAGGTTTAAACAGAAAACAAGTTTAAATTTAAGATTCTGAATTTAATAAAATATTTAAACGAGAGTTTAATAAAAGGTACAAATTATTAAAGAAAATATTACAAAAACAATAAATTTACATTGAGACTTAAAACTAGGGTCCTCTGTGGGGTGAACCGAGAGAAGGGATTTAGTTTTAATGGCAATAGGTCTGGCTAATGTGAACTCTATTTATATCAAAATTTACGATACCAGCGAAGATATGCAGCTTCATTCGGGTCGCTGGAACGCCCTTGCATCGGGTTGATTTCGTTGTCTGCTTTACTTTGTGATGTTGGCTGGAACATCTTTGCATTGGGTTGATCTCATTGTCTGCTTTCAAATTCTCTCCTTTCCGGCTAGCAGTTTACTGTTCTGGTATACACCTCTCAACATTTTCTTCTCGGCAGCTAGCAATTTAGTTTCAATCCGCACTTGCCGACCTCTCAACATATCCATCAGCTGTTTTCGGCCTCTCACCAACTTCTGCTTCTCCGAGTCAAAATTCCTTCCCACGTAAGCTCGGTGGGAGCTTTAATGTCCTTCTACTTAATTTCCACAACCTGTCGGCTGCAATTCCTAATAGCATCTACTGGCTTGCACTTTAACAATAACAGCCAATGGGAAATTTCAGCTGCAGGACCTAAAGATCGCATGTGTTTAACATCACTCTGTGGTCAGCTAAGATTCCGGATTGTACACGCAGCTTCCGACTTTCAGAAGCAAACTCTTCTAAATTATCAACGAGTGATCCCTTTTCATGAAAGGATCCTATTCTATTCAGGCAAAAGGGCTGCAGTGTCTTTTACGGTTTCAGAGAAAAAGGCTTCTAAAAATCACTGTTTTAACATTGGCAAAACAGACCCTTCCGCCTAACTTCCCCGGAAACTTGATGCAATCTTTGATGCTCCACTAAAATGAAGATGCTTTTGTATTAATCATCATCATAATATTATTATGTATAATTTATTGGAAATTATCTCTGGCGGTGAATGAAGTTCGTTGAATTTTTCGGGAAAAACTCCCAGAATGTCGTAACGTCTTATTTTCTTGTATCAGGACCATCACGTAAAAATAATAAAGACCAGAAATATAACCCTACATCTTTGTGTATCTATTAATTGGTATCTAATTTTAGAGCAATTAAGTTTAATAATGTCAAGAATAATTTCACGGTATTAAATTTTATTATATTCATGAATCCATTGAAATATTATTTTATCTACGTTTTTATGGGAGCAACTTAACTCCCATTAAATTATTTTACTGCTTCCATTTGTTCTTTTAGGTCTAAAAGTAAAGCGTCATCGTGCAATTTAGCTGTAAGCTAAGTTTAAAAATTATTTTCTTTTAACATTCAGGCTAATACACCTAGAGTTAAAGCTAATTTTGATGCAGGGAAAGTCTCTAAAAATATTCATGATTTAGGTACTTGATCCACGCCATTGCGATGACTGGAGATGAGGTTTCCTTTTGGAACGCAGTATTGCTGTCTCCATAGAGGTTATACCTGAAAGTTTTATTTTATCACTACGAATTGTCTTTTTCCACGACGGAATAACCTGGAACATATAATTAAATCAACATGTAATTTTTTGTTAGTGAATACAGGAGAAATATCCGTTTGGTATATGTCCGATCATTTGGGACTAAACAGTTTATCGGACTTGAATTCTTTAGTTGTAAGAAACGCCACTTGGCTCGGATTCTCTAGTAATTAATTATCTTTCCTTTTTATTTCGATCAAGCTCCCGTTAGACTTCTAGAAGTTTGACTAATGGCAGATGTCTGACTGGCTACCATCAACCTCTTAAGACCGTGATAGTAAGAAGATACGGGATGTCAAAATGACCACTTAATTAGTAAAAAGATCGTCAAGGTTATTCCTCTCTCTTCCTTCTCTCTGTACATCCTTTCCCTGTCCATCTCACATAGAAACAACCTGCAGAAGTATCACGTCGTCTAGGGTTCTGTCAATTAATCGTATCTTTTCAGTAACACCATATTGCTGATGATCTCATCGAAATGCTCGTTGATCAGGTCTGAATAAATTCTGGTGCAGAATTTAGGGGCAACAGATCCAGATCAATGTTGTGTAAAGACCCCCAAAGTGAGCTTACAACGAAGACATATTTATAAATTAGTCTCCTCTTCATTCCCAAACGCATATTACATTTGTATATCCAAAGGCGTTCGCGTTCATAAATTTTACATTTATAACTGGAATTCTAAGAGTTTTTACATCACCTCAGTATGTGGCTATGAAACACATGCTGAAATGGAATTTGACCCTGCATAAAAAAGTACAAGCTTGAAAGGTTTCACTGACAAGGGTAATACAAATCAGAATAGCCGATATGAAAAATTTTGTAAACAATTCGACGACAGAAGATAGCGGGAATATATATTTTGGTGGTACCTAATACGTGGTCAGAATGGATTAGGGAGGAATCTGTCCAACCACATATGAAAATAAATTGACTGGGGAGTAGAAAAAATTTCGAAAAAGGCGAGTTCTTGGCAAGAAAGGCACTAAGTCCTGGTTCTTGAGTATGAGAGATCGCTTTAGAACATATTTTAAGTTAGGACGATTCTAATTCTCGAAGTCACTCAGTGAGCAGATTTGGTAGGGATAATTTGGTTATTTTAAACGCGGAAAAATGGAGGCAAGCCTTTAAAGGGCTACCTCCAGGTAAATTTACCTGGGACCTGAGAATCAAACACAGACTGGAGGAATAAGTGGATCTACACGATCGTCACACAACGTAGAGAAGGAAAATTCGGTATCATACAATAATGAAATGTACCATTACGTAAAGCCGTTTCAATTACTTCAATCAGTGCAAATTCTTAATTTGGATTTTGTTACATAGTAAAGTCCGTTTTATGAGAAGACCCTGTTTGTGTAACCCTGGAAAATACGTCTCGTATTTCTTTATTTAAATAATCAAATCACCTCCGGAACATATATATATTACTAGCTATTCCCGCAACTTCGTTCGTGTAAAAAATATATATATTTATTTTGCTCCTAAAGTACGGTATCATTGATTTATTATCGCTTCACGGCAAATCTTATAACTCGCAGTTGGATTTATGCCCGACCTACCTGATGCTGGTTTTCTAGGTTTCCCTGCATCTCTTTAGGTGAAACACCGGGTAGGATCCTTAAACCACAGTCCGAGGCCCTAGTAAACCTTCCGCATCCTCCCATTTTCATTTCCCTTTCTATGCTATTAAAGGGGAGTTGCCTGTTTCAGGATAATCCTCATGCAGCCTGTTAATAAAAAAACAACATGCTCATCCTCTCTGTCATGCTTCCAAAATTATACTTATAATAACACAGTCAGTGGGATGAATGGTATGGGAACGTCTAATAGAACTTTTAACTCGTAGTTAGTTTTCACGTCATCTTCCGCGCGGCAATTCAATGGATTGATAAATATTTACATTAATACCTTCTGAACTCTGCAAGATATCTAAATGAAACATACAAGAAAATATAAGTTAAAATTTCTGTTTCTATCCCTAAAGTGTTCATTGAAACCCGTTGAGCCGTTTAGGAGCATTAATAGATCAAGAGTATATGCAACCTGCAATCATTTTTGCAAGCAACCTTCCCGTAGAATTAATATCATTATCGAAAGAAAATATACACGAATATTTAAGTTAAATGTCTTGCTTTAAACCCTCAAATTTTCATTGAAAACCGTTGAGTCGTTTTGTAGCCTGTTCGAGACAAACATACTGACAGGCAAACGCTTAAATTGTATTTATTGATATAGATTGACCTTCATCGTATAAAGGTTTCAATATTAAGTCTGATTTGTGTAAAAAAATAAAATAAAATTCAAGCCTAATTTCAGAAATTAAAAAAAAACATTTCTTTACCAATTGGTACCTTATCAGGATTTTTGGTGGTAACCAAACGTTTTTTCTGATTTTATATATTGTCTGAAATTATTCAAGTTAATTTATTTCTTAACATATAATTTCATCTATTTGTTCATCCCATTTGTATTAGTCTCCCCCTCGCTCAAACATACTTATAAACCATTACAATTTGTAGAATAAATTATTAAATGATTGAATTTGAAAGGACAACGAATAGCAACCTCGACTGTTAGATGATGTTGCTGCAACTAAAATGAAAAATATCAGTATCACAAATTTAATACAGTCAATATTTATGGTGGTCTAAGGATAAATTGATTTTGAAAGGCTTATGTAAGTCCATACGACAGACAGAATGACGTGTTCAAAGGAGACTGAATTGTAGATAGACCAGTACAATCGTGTCGTTGCATCCAGAGGCAATAATAAACAAAGTAAGGTATAGAAGATGAAAATAAGAACTGTGGTTGTTAACTCATGGAGGATTATGCCAAAATTTAGTTAATAAATAAATGTAAATATGTTTAAAGGAGGTTACGCACTATTATTAGGAGGAATGGCACTAAATTATTTTAATGATTCAATATTATTTTTTCCTACAGATAATCTCTGCGTGTATTAATGGGTTTTACTTCAAGATTGAGCTAAGAAATCTTAAGTAGCCAGTATTTGGTCTGGAGCAGTGCATGCAACGCTTTTCCTTTTTGGAGGAGCGGGACATTGCCAAGCCGTGCTCTGGTCGCCCAAATAAAGGCCCATTAGCTTTACTGCCCGCGCGTTTACTGCTCGACTCTTGAACGGTTCCAGTCTGCGGTTTATGAGAGACTTTTATGCGGCACAACGTAGGAACTGGTGACCTCAGGCAGTATGGCGCCAAATTTACTCAACATTTCTGCCAAAGAGGTATTACACAAGGTTCAATGCACTCAGCGTTATTACTAACAACAGAAATAATGATTCTCCACTTCCCAAAAACATTTGGTTAATTAATTTAATTATACTAAACTAATTGTTAAATGTATATTTATGAATGGCAACTAAGCTTAGGTGCGACGAAAAAAGTTATAAACTTTGAAAATTAATAATAATAATAATATGAGAAAATTTAACGTCGTTGAATTAAGATATAAACTAATAATGTGCTGGAGCCAAATTCTTTTCTATCACTATTGTCCACGTGACTTACAATGTATGATTATTTAGGGGAATTTATTATTAAAATTATCTGGGTGCCCCGCGAAGCATGGAAATTCATTTATATTGGCCCACTAAAAAAACTTCGACAGTAATTCGACACATGTCGTGCTGGAATTGTACGCGGATGACAGGAGAAAAATACTCAAACATGTTCCATGCTAAGACGTTTAATGCTGACCGCCACAATAATACGTATAATTATAAAAATGTAACCTTGTCCCATTGTTATAGTAATGGTAGCGGTACTATAAACATAAAATATATTTGTGTGGTTCTTGCAGATATTTCCCCCCGGGGCAAATACAAGCACTTTCTAGCCCACTGGAATAATGAAGATATTGGAGCAGCTATTTCATCTCTCCAAAATGCTTTATGTTTTTGAGAAACAATAATTTTCCTTTGCCCACTATTTCAACATTGATAAATTGGGCCAGATGTCTACATTTTAATCCTGGTATTTTACAAGATAAACTGTATTTAACGAAACAAATGAACAGAATTGAGAGACTGACATTTCTATCATTCGATGAAATATATTTAAAAAATAAAATTTGTATTGAGAGAGCACCAAAAATGAAAAGAGAATTAAATTCACATGCCAAGAGACAAGGTAGGACATGAAATATTTGTGTAAATGATATGGAAATGTCGCAGTTTCCCGAGTCAAAGGCTTGGGCTTGCGTCCGGCGTGACGTCACGTGAAAAGGAGGTGTGGCATGTACCTGCGCAGTGCTATACCTTTATATTTCTACCATGATTCTGAATAGAAATGAAAACATGACCTATACTAAAGCTTAATTATAGATAAACTTGCCCTTAATCAAACTAACTAAATAGTGAAAGAAGTTTCCATGATCAAACGTGATGTTGGAGAATGTGACTCAGGAGAATCATGGTTCCCTGTGTTTCACATCAGGTTTCAACGAATATGTGGATGTCAGACCAGCAGCTGTATCAATTTTAAGGTTAATGATTATTTCTGGAACTAGTTTGCCGTTCTGGTTCCATCTTGATGAACGGATTGGTTGGGCCGACAGTGCGTGAGCGATCTCCCCCCCAGTTCGTGGCATTGCGTGCAAACACAGCGACATCTAATCCAATCTGCGGTGCCACGTCACGTGCACCGCGAATCTCCCATGGCGTTGCATGTCAACGGCAGCGTCTACCACGATTATCTACGCCTACAAGCAATATCTTAAACATGTGACGCCGAACAGGTTCAGAAATTCTCCAATTATTACGCCAGGATTAATATGAGTTACAATTACATGAGTTCTCCGATGGCCTAGATCACTCAGCTCAAATCCAGATATTAACCAGTGGAAAAATAATGTATGGATATTCATATACAACATATCATAAGGAAGTTCTAAGGGTGTCCAAGATTTCAGTCGATCTTTCCCTTACTGATTCATTTTCAATCCTTTTCTCTGTCGCAGGACAAACAATAACTGATCAGGTCAGAAATGGAAAATAATAATTATTGATGGAATTTACTGGTTTAGTTGTCAAACCTGTAAATTCTTGAAAGTCTAAGCTGAGTGGCGGGCTTATTCGGGGTATTTATTAGTTTTAGTCCTGAAGATGAATTAATTCCATTCTAATTTCTTGGTCAACAAGTAATTTAGCTGTCATTGGGACCATTACTTTCTTTGGACCATTAAATTAGCCCTAAGAGACATTAAAAAAATTCCCGGTGCATTAAGAGAATTGTGTCACGCCACGTGGCAACACAAATTAAATAAAGAATTAAGATTTCTGCATTTATTCAAAGAGAAAAACGAAAAGAAAATATGCACGAAATGAATGTTCTATGTTAAAAAATAGATTTGCCGACTGCTCCAGTACGAGATTCTACCCCCAAGTTACCGTGTTTTGGTACGGAAACTTGACAGGTAATTTTGATGAAAAAGAATTAATAAACTTAGTGTAGCAAAAACACCAGGAAAGAAACTTCCGATGGCTTACCAGAAAAAGGATATCTACCACAAGGCTGGAAGCAAAGTCCGGTTCATTCCACCATGTGGACATTCATCTGCTTTTTCTCCCCGATCCTTGCTCCGTCAATTATTAACGAAAAGTGTGTCTCGCTCTTTCTCTTAATTTTTGTCTCGCTGTTCTCTCCTCTTCCGTTTACTCACAGTCCACCAAATTGGCGGGAAACTGGTCTTTTTAGCATCACCATCCAAATCTGTTATCAATGTCCGCTGTGCGGGAGGAAGAATTTCCTCCATCTACCTGCATTTTGGCCCTTCCGGGAAATTGTGGACTATTCTTTGCTGGAAGCTTCATCCGGGAAATATTTACCTGTGTCTGGCAACGCTTTTACCAGACGTACATTTAACACAGTAATTTACGTTAAATGAAAATTTAAAATAAGAAATAAAAATAATTAAATAAACTGAAAGAAGTTCGCTATAAAATAAAAAACATTCCAGTTACTTTTAACGAACTAAAATTTTTCCAGATACCTCAAGAGGATCCAAAATACATTGTAAATTTGTTTGACAAATATGTTTAGTAGAGAAAACATTCTTCCGAGGTCCCTAAATATGAAAACGCTGCACTGTGTAAATGAATATAAATACGCGCGTAATTCCTGGACATCATTTCGATGCATAAGTCGTTGAAGCTGCACCTGAAAAGTGCTGAGTTTTTCCTATATTAATTTTATTCTTATTAGCTTCAGGCCGTAGTCTATATTGGAGTTTACTTTTTCTTGTTTAATGTCAAAGTAAACCAATTTCCGGAGCTGGCTTCTTCACAAAAGGATTCTGACTTTTTCAAATCAACGAGATAAAGCACTGAGATTTTGGAGTATACAGCAGTATATCAAGACCATTTCAAAAATAATTAAATATTGGCTGGTGCCAATCTTACTGTACAATAAGGTAGTAATTAAATAGTTCTGCAGAAAATATACTACATGACGACTTTAATAATTATAATATTGTTGTTAAAAAGGGTAAACAATGAATATGCATCTATTTTTAAGGTGCATACTCTTCTTAATAATTTGAATTATTTCTTTTGTGAAAGAGAATTCCTTTATATATATATATATATATATATATATATATATTCAGTGTTTTATTTGACACGGGTCTCTAACAAAAAAATTTAATCTGAAAGCTCATACTAATGCATGCAATTATGGCACTGGCTTTTCAAAAATAATATTTGTTATGAAATTTATGCCTGAATAAAATTTAATTACGTTATTTGATAGGAAGCCAATTTACATTAATTTGAAACTTCATCTCGTTTTTATATTTGTCCGAATTGATATTAAATTTACCTCACAGTGTTTGATTGGCTAATTAACTATCGATCAAGTGTTCCGTCATTTGAAGCTGCACAAATGTTGATGAAGTCTGGCTTCTACCTGTTGCCAGCCATTACAGACATAGTTTGCTGTTTTGTTAGAGGAGTAATACGGCGACCTCTTGTGGTCTAGTGGCTAGCGTCGCTGCCTCACAACACAGAGGTCCTGGGATCTGGAACGGGCATGGATGATGTGCGTTTTCACAACCATCAAACCCATTGCAGAGCTCCCACTGCCACGTTCGCATGGTAGAGCACTGCAGGGATACATCATCAAACGGCGGAAGGTAACAGGAAACCACCATAGTGTAATTTTCCTTGAAGAGGAAAAGGTTGACCGTAAAGAACTTTCTTGACACTACTTAATTAGGAATAAGACAAAGATAGTCTCGACAGATAAAGACTAATCATTTCAGATATCCTGAAAATTTCAAATTGAAGTTATGGCACTAAATAGAATAATGTTAAATCACTACCTAAATGATAAAAATAAATATTGGTTAAAATTTTAATAATAAAATATATTATTTGCAAACGATTACATTGAATAATATTTTTATACGATTCACATCAGGTCATAAAACAAATATTCTGTCTTCCATTGCCAAGTAAACGTAAAAACATGACTCACCTTCATTCCTTTAAATCCGTCTCATTACTTTTTTTTTGTTAATTTGTTATATTTCCAAATTAAATGTTGAGATGAAATTAAGTCAAATATTCTGTTCTCCATTGCCAAATCAAAATAAAATACGACTGAATTTGCTCGTTTTTTTTGTATCCACTTTACAATATTTCTAAAAAACTGACTGGGTGTCTAGTCATGCCCGGTCCTGTTTTTAATTCGACACAAATGAAAATGTAATGTGTTTCAAGCGGCATAGAGCGCGTTGGTAGATCCCCTATCTCCTGATTCTAAAAACTATTATAGAAAGTCATATATAAAATTATTACAATTTTGTTTTGTAGATGAACATGGCTAAATTATTCGCGGAAAGCTTCTTCAAATTTAAAACATTGTTAGTAATGTAATGAGTTTTGAGGCTAATTAAAAACTATTCGGTTGTAATACATTAATGTGCCGTTCTTTATAACAATGTGTATAAATATTCTTGGGTTGTTTGATGCAATGGAATTGCCTTTGCACTTTGGTACAAGTACAATGTTTAAGTATTGCAGAAGAGAAAAACTGGTTTTACGTCTGCAGAAGGAAGTTAGAGGGTGTTTATTAAAATTTTGGATTTTCATGAGTCACGACGATGACTTTTGCATGTGTCTGGCATTCATGTGGTGCTTTTCATCTGTAGAAAAAGACTGAATTAATTTTCTTCTACTGTTCTGCTTTATCGTTGCAGATTGCATTATCCGAGGACCAGTCGTCGTAACACGCAAAATAATTGCTTGGAAGCGCTCCCGCGGAAGCAGTTGTACCGTAGCTTCTGTTAAGACAGCCGATGGAACATAAAGAAAGACGGGAGGGGAAAAGAGGGAGCAAAGAGTCGGCGAAGAAAGTGCGCGGCAAGGCTGCGGTTCTCACTTTCCTTTTCGCCGCCTCCCCTCTTTTTAAATTACTCCGGGGCGGGTCCCGTTCTCATATTCTGTCACCAATGTGTCCCACACAATTTCCGATGCTAAGCTTAGGCACCCTCCGCGCAGCCAGGTTAGGGACGCCTGTCGGATTTAATTTCACCTCCATTATGTCGCAACTGCTCCCCCCCTGCTATCTGGGAGCTGTTGTTGAAAGCCGGTTCGTTACAGGGACTGATCGATACCGCTCGCTCTCGAGTCTCGGGATCGACTCCCCGCTGATGTTTTGTTCGACTGTGACTTCATTCAGAGGCGAGCTTGCTCCAATGAGACCGCAACCTTTAATCTTCTCTCATATGGCTTCTCCACCCTCCTCACTCTTTTCTTGCGACTTTTGCATTGTGCTGTGGTGCATATTATCGAACGAGGATTGTGTGTAAAACAGCGGCGGCTGTGTCAAGAAACAATGCCATCGCCACAAAGCTGCTTCGTATAAGCTGTTTCGTTGAAAACACGTGCTGTGGAAAGAAAAGGTTTCCAATAAGCACATGATACACACTGCAGGCGAGTCTCTGTTTGCAAGACATGGGTTATACTAAAAAAAATAACTGCTGCATGTAATAACTCGTACGTTTTGCAAAACAGTGAAGCAATTACCTTTATTTATCGTGCAATGAGCTGTGTTAGCATTCAATTAAACACACGTCTTATGGTATCCAGAACAATATTGTCAGATATACACGTAAAATTAATAACATCAATTTCATGACCCACAGGGTAATACAGGGATTGGACAAAATAATATGAACACCTTCATTTACACAATATTTATTGACTAATAAGGAATTGGACCACCATTTTATTTGAGAACTACTGAAATTCATCGCGGAAATGAATCGTAAAGTGTCTGAACAGTTTCCAACGGAATATTCGCATATTTTGCGAATGCGACGCAGTCCTGACCCGAAGAAGGGTAATTGAGGAGTAGCTTGAGATCACCAAGGAGTTTCCTGGAACCAGCGCCAACAGCAACCCAACGAAAAATTTGACGTATCTCTGAAGAAAAGAGCTCGTAATTCTTTGCAGTTCAAAGACATACTTTATTAGAAAGAGAGAGGAAATTGTATTTGCTCCTATCCTACTGTTCAATTAAAAAAAGATTATCTGAAGCCACGGCTAGAATTTAATTGTAAGTAAATTTTAAGAAACATAATTTTTCTCTTTTATATTTGTTAATGAATTTGGTGTTAAAGATAGAAAGCTTTACATCTTAAATGGTATCTAAGGATCAAACTTTAATAATGAATTACTCTATTTAAATAATTAATAATTATATCCAATTACAGCTTCAAAAACCCAGACCATTGTGCTGGAATTTCACATTATTTATATTTTTTCTACTCCTAATAATAATTTAGAAGATATTTGTAAAGAAACTTTTCACATATCCTACCTAAATAAAGATGAGTTTTTCATACTGCCATGTAATATCTGGAATTAACTGTTTCAGATTTTTTATAGTTATAAGAACGCCTCAAATGCTATTTATGAAATGCCAAGGAATTTAAGCCAATTTAAATTTTAGATCTTTTTCTTTAGCAAAACTGCGGATGAACTATAATTGGAAAGAGTCGTCTTCATATATAGTAAAAGGCACGGGGCAGCACTAAAATTCTATAAATATAGTCTGTGCTCGGAAAGTACTCTGTGAATGAGTGACGCTTTGCGGCGAACAAACCCCGAGGCAACTTTTAATCTCGATATTTGTGGATTCCCCGGGAAACCGCCGCTTCCAATAAGCTAAGTGGATCGCTTGTCTTATCCTGACTGCATGAGTTACTCTGACTAATGCCCTCGGGACACTAATGAGCGTATCTTTAAACTCTTTGATATACCTAAAATACACAACACTGACAATAAAGATAATAACCGTTTCACATCTTTACTTTCTTGGCGGGGAACTTTTTTATTTAAATTATAGAGCGAGCACATTTCGACAGAACTGACTTTAAAGGCACTACCGGTAATTAAACCAGAGATATTATAACGATTACTCGATTTTTTTCTTCAAGTAATACGTCTTTGCTGATAATCTTGATTAATGCTACTATTTATTGAAAGATATTTTTCGATATACTTAAAAGTTTCAATGGATTAACTGTAACCAAAATTTATTTGGAGCGAAATAGAAGAATCCAAATGTTGTAATAAATACAAATCCTTCCGAAACAGTGTTTAATGCAAATCTCATTTGTTGAGAAATATGATAAAAACGGGTCAGGAGCCGTTACCATCAAAAGATAAAAAATAATTAATGTTAATTTTGTTTCAAAACAAATATGTTCTGTAAAGGTTATAATCAAACATACGGGAAACTCTCTTCACGTTCTAAGTAGTAGACTTGGGTTCCACTGTCAGTTATTTCGAGTTTTTCTACCCTAATTTGTTTAATATACGCATACAGCGTCCCTTTTCAAACGTTATCTCCATTAAAACTGAAAATCGGACTTCGATCACCCGCAAAGTAGGCGTCCTTAAATGTTTCTGGAAATCGGTGGCTACGCAAGCTGAATGTTCCATGTATTTGAATTAATTATGAATTGATAATTAATTAATAATGTACCGTAGTCTAGCTTCGACCAAGATTTATGGAGATAAAGTTTCTTGGGGAAATAACAAATGGATTTTTTTCAAAAGACATTTGGGTTGCTGTTTATATGGTCTTGCACAAAAATGGAAATAACTTATTAGAGAGCAAAAAAGTACTTGAAATTTTTATGATTTGTTATTTAAAACATTCTCAATAATCTTATCGCTGTTTAAAGGCTATTTATTTTATAAATTATAATACCTAACGACCCTTTTTTATTTTCTAAGCTTAAATATTCACTTTGAAAATTTTATTTATCCCTATCTGAACACCATAAGAGTATTCGTTCGCTTTGACATATTGAAAATAAACAAACTCAGGAAGAACATTGGTCAAAATATTGATATTAAATTGACACTATTTACTGAAACAGCAAACCGAAACTCAAACTTGCGTTAGTTAAAATTCTTGTGGATATAATATAATCCTAAATCCACGGCCTTATTTTCAGCGAAAACACTCGACAACTTGCAATGTTTATTGCGACGTTCACAAATATTTGTGCTGTCTGGTTAGTTTAACTGCTATATTATGACGCAAAACAGTCATGTGGTTTATTGGAAACAAAAGCTGATCAGAATCCTGGTTTTCCGTTATTTTTTCTCGTGTGCTCACCCTTTTAAAGGTTCATATAAACTGATAATTAGATACAACATATTTGATTGAAATAAGAGGTTTGGTTTTTGCATCTCTCTTCTCCTATTATCTTGATCTTCAAATATTAATCCCGTCAAAGACGACCAATGTACCACCAACTTTATATATAATACCTGAATCTACAAAGAGCCACATGACATTAATTTATTCTTACAATTAATAGCGGAAATTCAGTGATAAATGCTTCAGATAGCCCCGGTCCTAAAATTTAAAAAAAATTCCAGGAATATTTTTTCCCCCAAATTTGTTTTGTAGACAATTTGCTATACATATACTACTCTAATTTTATACTATAGTTGCCTTTTATTTATCCTTCATAAGTGGTCTCTGTATTTCCTCTACACGTTCTCTGAAGTCACGTTTGTTATTTATGAGAAACAATTGTCGGTCTAAAATATATTCAGAAATATTTGCAAAGAGGTGGTCATAAATATAAATGATCTTTTAATAGTAAGACAAAGAGTTCGGGTGTAAATTTTTAAAAATATTACTTACACGGGCTTGAAATACATAATTTAAATTGGTAGCTGCCAGAAACCAGAGTTAATCATTGTCCTGTCTGAGCGACTTTGTTCGTACCCTAGAGGGAAAGGCGAACATATCTCTAGAACAAAAAAATATTATCAATGCGAAGTTACCGCTTTTATTTACTGAATAAATGAGCGCATTCCCGGTGTAAAGGAATCTTTGAGAGCTATCGTCGTCATCATATTAGTTTTCATCATCAGGTGAAGTGAGCATCTCGTGGAATGACAGTAATAGCCTTTGAGACCCTCTGCTGTAACGATTCTGGAAAGTACTGAAATATATACAAGAAAAGGAAGACCCATTAATAAATGCTTAAAATTCACTTCTTCAGAATAAGTTCTTAAGTCTTGTTACAACGTAGGATTTACGGAATTGTGGACAATCGTACTTCCAGTTTTTGACGAACAATACTTATAAATACGTACGTACCTTTGGATGGAAGCTATCAGAGCTCCATAGTCCTGAAATAAAAGACACTTTTATTTGGGACGTGCCTGAATGTGTAATGAAGTTGGAGGATTATCCAGATAGCTGAATGTGTTGCACCCCTACACGTGCGCCGCTCTACACATCCCCAGAGTCTCTGTGGACGGAACGTGATATCCGCGAGAGCGTCATTGTCATTACGAGAGAGCAGATATAGCTTTCACCCATAAGCTCTCTGACAAATTCACGAGACAAGTGTTATCTCTGACGTAAATTTCAAGAGTTTGGAACGTGACGTCCAGTTCGAAGGTTGCGGTCCGTTCCTTCCCTTCCTGATCCTATTCTTCGCATTAAAAATCTTTTATATCTATCACATTCTTCACTTGGGTTGTAAAGTTCTTGAATTTTCTCAATAATGTAAATAATCAGTTTTTACAAGTAGAGCATGAGACATCAATAAAATTTCAGAGATAAACTGCGGGCCGTGTGGCAGAGAAAAAGAAAGAGGGTTCTGGAGCGTGAATATATACAATTTTCCCATGTCTGTGGCGATTTAGCAAGCTGTTGGAGTTGGCAGATTCATACCACCATGCTTTAAGAATCGCCTTTCCTCGTAAGTCGCGTGGTTTTGCTGATGTGCGTTTTTGCATATAACTAGTTGGAAGCGATCTTAGAACTGCCTTTCCATTTTTGCTTGCAACCTCCAGTGTGATCATCGCAGACTGGCATGATTATCGTTTCTCCCTCTGACATCACAACTAATACTCTCCATTTTGGTATGTCATGTGCTTGTGATATCCAATGAAATAAACCTATTTGTGGAATTTTGGCGCCTTTTGCATAGCTGCTAGACGTTTCCTTAAATCGATGAACCTTCTCCGACAAACTCAGGTGAATTGGCTAATCCGCTGTGGGGTGAAAATGAAACGTTTGTTCTGGGGAATGCAGCCATCTAAGATCTTACGATCTCTGGCTTTCTTTCCCGCCAATCCACATTAAATATATACACAGCACGAAAGGAAAAGTAAAGAGAATACCTCTTGCTGCTAGAAAACTTGAAATTACTGTGCCATTTAATTATTAAATAAAAAAAGCCCTGTAGATCCTAAGGTTCGTTGACATAAACTTAAATTTAATAGTACTAAACATCTTTTAATAAACAAAGTTTTCTTGAATGTAATTATTGAATAAAATAATTAAAATTATGCAAGAAAACGTAACCGAATGGTAATAAACGTTTTCAAGGGAGAATGGTAACAATAAATTATTTAATTGTTTTTTGTTGTGGAGAAGTGTCAGATATGGTGACTTGTGAAATATTGCTTTTCGTTAATGATAACAACGATAAAGAAAGAGCTGAAAAATTAACCTACAATACTTTTGATCGTGTCAAGCTGCTTTGCCATTCAGATCGCATTAGAAAAAACAATTACTCCTAAAATTAAAACAGGAGAAGAATAGAAAATGTTTTCTAAATAACCTGGAAGGTTCAGTAGATATAGTATACACATGATTCAGCAGCTCAATATTGTCAGTATGGGTATAATTTATTCACTGTTTTGCATATTAAATTTGTCTACCTTACTCGTAAGGACCGTATAATGTCCATCTCTCTTGTTTATGGAAGTGTCAAGTTCTAAAGTTACAATTTAATGTGAGTGTCCCAACAGATGTGCTGTGGTCCGACTGATTATGCAACGTGCCATTCTTCATTACTAAGTTTGAACAGGCGGCAGGATAGTTACTAATTCCCTCCATTTTAATAAACGGGTCAGTTATTTCGCTCGACAACTTGCACTCTCAGTAATTGACCGCGACTCAAGGGAACCTGTGATTTTGCTCGAATCCGAAACTAATAAATTACTTAATATAAAGGACGCACAGGAATTTTATTTGTATGTCAAATGAGCCGTACTAATGATGACAGTATGAATTCATGTCCCCAATACAACTATAAACGAGTAAAATATTAATTTTCATTTGCTCAATCTGCAGAACGAAGAATAAATATTATAATATCAGAATTAAAGAGAAATCTATAAGCCAAATTTAATAGATAAAAAATGGATTACAGTAATAAATTATAATTTCATGCATGCGTTATTTAACTGATTTTAACTTTAATAAATAATTAAAATACAAACACTATTTTTCAATATTAATCTCATTATGGGCAAAAGCGTTATAATTTAATTTACATTATTTCACAAATTATCGTGCTTTAATTACCAATAAACACACTTCATTGGAATTTACCGGGACGTAAATGTCAAATATTACGGATTTAATTTTCGGTGGTATGTACAATGCAAATAATAAATTACAAAAAGTATTTGCATAATAATAACTGTATTGCAACCGATTGTAAAATTAAAATATTTATTATTAAAGATTAGAATTCAGTTTTCTTATTTAATAACCAGTTAAAATCTTTTACACTTTAGCTTTGTGAAATAGTGGTAATTAAATGTAGACCGTTTACATTACTAGAAGGTAAACAATAAAATAATTTCAATAATATTTTCTTAACGTCTGTTTCATTAAATTATATAAAGATAAATTAAATAACCGTTTTGGAGACAATTTAATAATTTTGATACTATTGCATGGAAATTTTGTCTACAAATTAGGGACACTAAAATTTATATTTGTCTCTCTACTTTAATCCGAGATATATACAGTTTAAAACATTCAAAAACTTAAAGAAATTTGTTTATTTCTCATTTTCATAGACTAAATGCCCTTGCAGTTGATTAAAACTTCTTAAAATGTCTTTGAGGCACGGGGTCGAGGAATGCCTGTGGGAGTTGTCCCAGATTGATTGCGGGGCTCATCTCACTGCGTTGGGAATGCCTCATACTCTCTCTGTTTTTTTTCAAGGTTCTCACATGCCGAAGCACTTTCACTATTTTTGGAGGTGTATGTACTGGGGTCGAAGACCTTGGTAAGAGTTGTCCGGCCAGATGCTTCCAAAAAGTTGCAGAGACACGAAGAAGGGAGTGATGCGACCCCACAGCAAATTCGTCTCTCGTCATTCGGTAGGTGTGAGAATAGTACCCAATAGCCCGACGTACCTGATGCAGGTTTTAAAGCACTTTTCCTGCATCTCTTTTTAGTGAATCACCGGGTAGGATCCTTAAACTGTGGCCCGGGGGCCCTAATCAACTCTTGACTATCTTCCACGTTCCCCCTTCTTATTCTATAAAAGGGCAATTACCAGTTTCTGGATCTCCCTCATGAAGACAGTTACCACCAAATAACTGTAAAACGATAATTTTTATCTTTATAAAATTAAACGAAAATTTATTACCAGTTTCTCGATCACACTGATGTAGAATGCTACCCCCCAAATAAGCATTCATTTGATCCTGTAGGTTAAGAGAAAATTGCTTTTATAGCAAATATCTTTGCAGAAATATTTTGAAAATAAACTGGTCTAACGAAATTATTCTAAATTCAAATAGATTAGCAACTGTTTTAATGACAGAAAGATTATATTTTTTAATATTTGACAGACATCCAGAAGCTATATTGTAACGAATGGCACTAATCCGAAGTAAAACAAATGAATTATTATCATACGGAAAGTCGAGGACATATTTTATGACACTGCGCATAATTAGTAACTTTAAAATAGAATGAAGAGTACTAAAATAATTAAAAAATGTTGACCACTAAACTGAACAAGTTAACGACTGAATTTAACGTAAAAGTTGTTACATGAAATTTAATGAATATTTACCACCAATGTTGATTATTATCATGTATCCTAATTTAATTGCGTTAGGATTGCTGTTACACGTGGACCTCTGTAATTACAGAATTCAGGGTTACCATACTGAAAAAGCATAGGAAAAAATAGAGAGAGAGCTGTCACGTCTATGATACTATCTGAAAAAAAAAGAGGAAATCTGATGTCAGTCGTTAACGCATGGCATACGTATTACGTGGCTGTGGAGTCATTCACCTCCGCGAAAATCCGGTCTCATTATTATGCAAAAATGCTTTTAGGAGCATGTAACCTATTCGGAAACTTGACACGTGTAATTTCTCGGACAGGACAAGAAAAGCTTTTGTAGAATCTGAGACAGGAAGCCCTCGCTTATGGAGTTCCTTTTCGGTGGGTCCCATATCCGGTGCCGTACAAGAAGTCTGTAATGGGCGAACAATGGTGCAATTATCCTTCCCTGGCCGACACGAGTGAGGTTGCTTGACCTGGTATTTGCATACTCTCGACGATAAAATAATTACGAAGCTTCGAGGAAGTGCGACTCAAGGCCTCCAATGTATGTAGAACCGCCGACAGAAGTTCACGCTCACGTCCTCGTATCCATCAAACCGCTCAACTGCCTACTTTATAAGCGGCAAAACCTCATTTCAAAACCAAGAGTTACAAATGTATAAGCTGTTTGAGTAGTAACTAATTTGTATATAAAATATTTTTCTCTTCTAGTAATACAAACGCATAGTTTACTTTATTTGAATATGAGTAGAAATTCAGATATCACAAATGTCCACAAAATGATACATTGGACACAACGAGACGTTTAACTTCACTATGACCCCTGTTATTACATTTGTAATGTACATAGGCATAAATTAATAGGGAGGTTACTTCATTTTAATTATATAATTTTGTGAAACCATATTTTCTGATCTCCGAGAGTTGTTAGGCCATTCCACACAAGATACCGATTGCCGTTGCAAAACAAATCCCCATTCAATCGGCGTTCTGTTAGGGGATTAATTTTTCGCTGCTGACGAAGCCCAGGGTTATAAATTCCTCCTGGGGAATATCTCTGAAGCCACAATATTGGCACGCATGGGTTTTATCTACAGGAAGTGGGAATGTTTATGAACGTGAACGTGAGGTTTCACGCCTCTGGAAAACTAAATTTGTCCCGTAAGAAAAGCCTGGTCTTTGGCCGAAGTCGTGGATAATTTGAATCCGAGTCGTCGGGATAGACAGAAAAGGTGAGGAGAGTTCGATAGTTATGGAAGAGAAGTGGTAGCGGAGACTGCAGACTGGCAGTTATAGACGAGACGTGAGGCACTCAGTTATCAAAGAGCACCGCCACCCATCATGTTCCAGAAGTTTAACGTAGTAATGTACTCTAAAAAATTCTTCAAAACCGTCAATTAGTAACTATTATAAAAAATAAACAATTCTTTGTAAATCTAAGAAACAGAGCAGAACTCACTTTTAGGAATGACGTACTAATTTCAGTTATTTATGAGTCTAGACTTTCGTTTTATGATTTCATTTAAGGATTCTACCAAACTTTTCAATACAACTAATGTTATTTACTAAATTTATTGTTGAAGTTGTTCCGTTTTTATATCAGCCAATTCAAAAGAGGATTAATGGACGTAAATCTGATTTTAAACTCGCTTCCAAAAAACGATCCGATAGTTAAACATTGCTTTATATTTAATTAAAGTGGAACATTTTTAATGCCTTAACATCAGACAGGGAGCTTCATTACTGTAAAAGAATAAATTCAGAAACGTTGTTCATTACAACTATCTTAATACAAGCTCTTTGGTTTTACTGTATTCAACTATGGTTTTTGATCTTTGTTCAAACGCTGTTAGCTATATTCAATTTTTTGTGAGTAATTGTTTTTCATATGAAAATTTGTTTGAAAAATAAGGCCGAGTAATTTATTATTAAGTCTAAAGGATTGTCTACATTACATTTAATGGTATATAATAGAGAAAAAAGTATGAGATTTTATCTCTACGCAAGACGTTTCCTCTGTTCTTCGGGTGATCTCTTCAGTTACTGAAACGGATTGAAGGCCGAAGAGCAGAGGAAACGCCTGACGTGAAGGTAAATTGTCATAAATTTGTTTTCACTATCATATTATATATTAATTTATTATTAGTGGCTTATATAATTTTCGTTGTACGAAGATTTAATGTTATCAAACTGAAATACTGTGAATGGTGCCAATCAGAATGACAATTAAATCTTATTACTTTTTGATTGAAAATGCATTGTTATTATGATTTCAAAGGTGTGGAAAATGGCGGGAAATTTTAGAAAGATTGAGGTTACTGCTATATTTTCTGAAAATAGAGAGAAAAAAGAGAGATTTATAAAAATACCATTTCCGCGGACCAGCTTCACTGTTTTAAGGCTCCCATGCATGTTGAATGATATGGTACCTTTTGTTGTAGTTTACTATGAAGGACGATACTTAGTAAAGGGTATCTTTGAGAAAGGATGGAGTATAATACGATTACGTTATGTCCATAGCTGCAAGCCGTTCACGTCCATTTTCAGCTCTTTGATGGTCGAAAGAAGCTTACGACTTATGTAGAGCCCTTTGCAAACGGATTCCAATCCAAATATAGACCCGTGCTACAGCGAGATCGCGGGATATCCGATAAAATGTGAATGTTGACTTCGACAAAACCAAATGGAAAGATTGATATACAATTCATTCGCTCTTTCTTTTATAAGAAAAGTATTGAAATGTCTACATCTATGAATGTAACGTTTGGGTTTGATCATAGTTTTGAAAGGAGTTAGATCTGTTGTTTTCCTAGCTTCGCAAAGACCTAAAATATTTTCGATGTATAACAACTAGTATATTAATCAATACAACGTAATGTTACTATAATTAATCGCATGCTTTATAATACGAATTGCATAAAAATCAACACCACAAATTTTGAACCCAATTGATGAATATCTTCACCATAAGAATGAGCAACAATTTTTAATTTGTATATGTTTAATTGAAGTAATAATTGCCATTTTTCTAAATAACCGTATAATGGATAATATTAATTGATTCAACAGGAGAATAAAATTAAGATGCCTTCATTTATACGAAATGAAACTTATGTTCTGAATTTATAGCGGACGGTTTGTCAAATAGAGTTTTAATTTCCCTGCTTACTTAAAACACTTCCTTAAATTTGTTTTATATAATACCGTTATCTTAAGTTTGTCTCGTTTAAACCTGTGACAAACATTTGCTTTAATACCATAAGCAATAAAAAGAATTTACAGGAGACGGTGTGCTTATTGACGATACAGTCAACAGATACTAAAGACGAGGCCAACGACCGCAGACGGCAGTCCGTAGAATAAGCTCTATAGAATTACAAATCGTATCATAGTGATAGCGCCAGGTTATAACATGAAGCCAGAATGTTTCCCGTTTTTATATACCTTACCTATGAAATGATTATAATAAATTATTTGAAACAATCTATGTATATGAGAGATTACTTAAATTGGATCACAATTTTTAAGTGAATTTTTTAGTTAGAAAGAAATCTTCCTAAGTTTCATTAGGAACTTAAATTCGAGATTATAGAAAAGCATGTAGGACGGGTTGGGGAGAACATTTAAAGGTCAATTAAAAGATAATGGATAATTTATTTACCAAATAACTTAACTAGGAAAAACATCAATGAAGGAAATATTTACAAAGTTTGAGGTTCGGTGGAGCAATCAGATCTAATATAATCTCAGGATAAAACCCGTGGGCGATACCTTTCCTAAACGTTAACGATTGGAAATCTGACACTGTACTTCATTTGTAGTATGGCGTCGCCTCTCCATCAGCATCTCTATAGCTTCGTCTTCTTCGTCATAAGTCATTCTCCATATACATCCGTGGCCTAGTGTAGGTTTTCTTCAAGCTCCCAGAGCCAAATGATATGAATGTGGCTTAACTATAACATAAAAAATGGTCTATATTTGGGTCGAATAAATATTTTCTGTTTCAATTCGTTTGTTAGTGTTTCTTCCAATCTTGTCGGCATATAATTTCAACTCAATTCAGAATGGGAGGGCATTAGATAAACAAATGCGAAAAAATCGAGATTGGTGTATATTCCGGGGCTATGGAAGTAGCTAAGTTCAGTCATAGCTTTCAATATGCAATTTAAGCTGTACTTTAACCCCACGGCGTGGAGGAAAGCGGTGAAAATGCCTTCACTTGAAATACAGCATTTTTGTCTGTTTTAACGTACTAGAGAATTAAATGTACTAGTTTTTAGTCTTCATTTAAGTTTCTGGGCTTATTTCAATCATCACACAGATTATGATTAAATGAAAGTTTTGTTAGCTTAGATAAAGTACTGGGCGACAAAAATGTGACGTTATCGTTGTCGGTTTAATCATGCGCTTCCTAAGAAATCAAATTTTGTTCCGGGCTAATATAATTAAATGTCTGGGCAACACCGGGCACACAGTTGTATTAAATATTTTCGGTATAAATATCTATTAAAATTATTTTAATTTTAAATTAATTCATGTAATGAATATATACTTTAGAGCTTCAAATGCTTTCAAAAATATTCTCTTCTGAATTTCATAATAAAATGTTTATATTATGTTTTAAAACCATTATTATTATTAATATTTTTTAAAAGTTATAAAATTTTGGACATAAATGCCGCGTGACCTTCTATAAAGTTTAGACAGACTTTTTGGTAAAACTTAAAAACATTTTAAATGATTTAAAATATAAATCAGTTAGTGTGGCATTAAAGTAAAAAAATGAACTGTCTAAATTGTGGATCGCTAAGAATACTTTGATACATCTATTGGTATAGACAATGCATTATGTAAAATAATTAAAATTATTTTGCATATTTCCGGAATGTAGGTTCATATATACTTCAAATAATTTTTTCAATATGCAGGGAATAGAGTGTTCGATTACTTTCACTTTAAATATTGTGACTCTTTGGTACATTCTCCTTTCGCAGTTCGCAGAGTCTCTCAACTATCCCAAAATGACGTTTGTTCCGTGCCTAGATAGCATCAGCGTGCCATTAGCTCGGAACAGTCACAACAATTAGAATGCTGGCCGCAGAGATTTCACGATTGTATTCCGAGAAAACCAGTCGTAAATTAGTACTTCTACTTCCTCCCGTTGAAATGTACAATTTTGTGATAGTCTCTTCTTAGAATATAACAATGCTGCAAAGAACCATGGAGCAGATGTTATGCATGCCTCAACTAATGCGTATTAAAGATCCGTTTACAAAATATAAATATAATTATTTATGATAGATGATGTGGTACGCTTCAATCATCAGCGTACGTTACATCTTCTGGAATTTAAAAAATGCGCTCCCAAAACGAAAGGCTATCGTCTTATTAACTGAAATTTGTCAAATTTTTTTGATTATGATCACAGGTGATTTTATTCGGATATATAAATACGGTAAAAATACACAGAATTATGAAATACTAAGAGATTTAACAGAAAAAATAACTAAATCGAGAATCATTATTTAACGTCTCGTTTATCAAGTTGTAAATGAAAAACTGTCGAAATCATCTTCGTGTAAACGCTCTAAGAGCAACAATAAAATAAGGAGCTAAAATACGGCATTCCGTAGCAAAAGTTGTTGACTCTGAGCAGGCAGTGGTTCCAGAGTCGACATCAACGACCGCAGACGACAACTCATTAGGTGACAACACACGAGAAGATATCTGCGGCAGATCTGATCGGCTAACCAATCGCCGGATAAGAGAGCGGATATTTGTCTGAGCGATAAAATCTGCGTGTTGAATTTTCACGTACAGATCACATTTGTCCAATTGGCGGTGGTCAAGGGCTGAAAATCAGCCAAATACAGATTTATCTGCGTTTACAAATATATTGTTGGTTATAGGTGTGAAAAATAAGCCAGAATAGGTTGTTATTGTTATTATTGCACACACAAAATATGATATAGTTTGATGTCAACAACTATATATAAACGTTTATTATTTAAACTATTATACTGAATGATTAAGAATTTTTTTTATTTAATTTCGATCATATTTTGGCACTGAACACATGAAAATCTTATAATATGATACAATGCAATTGAAAAATTTATCCAGAAACTCAAATTGTAATAGATCTCACGGTAAAACAAAGTACTTTATAACCTCACACACTAAGTATGGCAACCATTACAGACCCACAGTGCTTTTCGATCGCTAAAATAGTAAACAGATATCCGCTAGCAGAGGACAAAATGTATTGCGCATACTGCACAGATCTCGAACGTGAGATAAATGTCGGCAGATCTACACTAACGTGTAAACATCCTTCAGATTTCGCGGCAAATTTCTTAAAACTGCCAGATACCAGCCCGTGTGTGGTCACTCATTGGAATATCTCTACAGAATTAGAAACCATGTCAACTTTATTGATGCGAGGTCCATTTTTATATTTAATATGCATTTCTATTTTCGTAATTTAATGGTTACTACTCTGGAAAAAATTCCTGCCATTAAAAGTACGTAAAGGAGAGAAATAACAATGAGAAAAATGACAGTAAAATTTTGTTGGTTGGTAATTATTTATTATCAATTAATGTGATATAAGCGAAGAATGAATGCAGTTAGTTACTGGAAAAAGAAATAAAAAGATTTTATTTAAATTGTAAGAGACACAAAATTGTATTGAATTAATACAGAAGTAATCGTTAAAGCAGTTATCAAAAATGAATAAACAATAGATTTCAGAATTACAGGAATAAAAGTAAGTTCCTTCGACTCTGTTTCTGAAAATAAATATACAGATTGTTTTAAATAACAATTACAGAAGTCTAACCTACATTTCGCTTTAAGAAAGCGTTATATAAATTTAAACGATGAGCAGCAGAAGTTAATTATTAATATAATTTTATAGTCAATTAAAATTCCAATTTATATTAAATTCTTTGATTCTATATTTCATAAAACCGAGTACTGCCGTAAAAAACTTTTTGCCGATTGTTATTACAAATGTTATTTTAATTGAATTTGAAATCATTTATAGCTGGTCAGGAAAATGATACTATTTCACTGTTACTTTTGCAGTTGAGAAGAAATTATAATATCTTATGATATTAAAGGGGAGTTGCCATTTGTTGAATCACCCTCATGAAGCCTCCTCACCCCAACAGTAATTTATAATTAAATGTATGTAATTAATAATTTAAAAGCATTGACCATATTTTTGGATAACATTGGGTAGTTGAGAAATCAGTTTCAATTTTACTGAAAATCGATCTGAGGAACGTTAAGGGGCATCGTTTGTGTATGTCTTCGAAAGATATTAAACTTTCAAATGGTACAATTAACACGGGGAATTGGATCGGTCACGCCATCCGTATTTAATCACCTTACGTAATGAAGCGTACGTAGTAATTAACGTCGAATATTTCATGAGGACTGCATTAGTTCCCGTTGTCAGTTGAATGAGGCATAGAGTTTAGAACTCGAAGCTTCTCTAGCTGAAAGTCTGAGATTGGAAAGGCTTTTCTCGAAGTTGCCACGCCATAAAGCAGTTTACGAACGACCTTTTGACGTAACTTCCTTGCACTCAAGGAAATCACCTCTAAGCTGCAATCTTCCTCAGTACAATTGTCATCGCTACACGAACATCTTAACTTTGGTTTCAGAAGGTCGATATTGAATGATTAGCAGTCAAAAAGGTGTAACGAGCTTCTGAAATTCACATCCTCAACTTTTATTGCTTAGTAAAGCATTGCCAATCTTGAAAGATATTGTGTCATTAAAATTTAAGAGATTTAATAGTTCATTGTAAATTATTATAATTTACTAATTCAGATTAAGTAAGACAATTTATATATTAAATTCTTTGATAGATTAAGATTTTGTGAAACCTATAAATTACATTAAAATTTTATTTATTTATTCAGTTTATAGAACGTAAAAAACGAGAGTACGAACAATTGCTCTGACATGTATCAAAATATTGTTTTTTTTTTGGGGGGGGGTATTGATGTTCATTGAAATGTTGAAGCCTGATTCGAGAAAAATATAATCCTTAGGTAATAATCTGTGTCTTTTACCTGGGGATATTTTATTTTGTAAAGGTCGCTAAAAGTTTTTGCTTTTTCATTGTAAGTCCAAGGAGGTAAAGAGATGCAGGCAAGAAATCACACATTAAGAAGGCTGAGGATTTCATTAAAATAAAATGTAATGTAAAGACTTGTTACTGAGTCTTGAATTCGTATTTTAACTAGCATTGTGAGGATTATAAACGATAATACCAATAATAATTTCTCTTTAATCTTTTTAACTTTAATTAAGTGATATTTATATGATCGATTTTTTGTAGCCGAATATATCTACTATGAGGAAGACTTTTCATAATTACTCAGTTTCAGATCTCGTAGAGAATGAGGCGAAAAAACTGAATCAACAGGTCAGTATTGTAAGCACTGGTTGATGAGAAAATAGAGAAGACATAATGATATAAATTACACATCAACGGTCTTGGCATAGAATGAAGAAAACTGACTCATTGTAATGTAGTAAAATTCACATTTTCCATAAAAAAATAACAAGTGACGTATCTCATTCGGGAGAGAGAGAGAGAGAGAATATGGAGCAGCAACCAGAAAGCATATAGTGAGCTGACATCAGTAAATATTAGGTTCTGAGCTCATTATTATGTCTGTGAAGGTAGAAAAAACGAGATGGAATCGTTTTTTCCGACGTAAGCAAACCAGAAAATGTCGCTCCCAAGCTTAAAGAAAATATTACTTTTTAAATAAACAGAATTTGAAACATCCATATTAACCAAACAAAGACTTAGTTGAATTTGTAAAATAATACTAATAAAAATATTTAATGAAAATTGCTGTGTTAAAAATCAAAAATTTAAATTATTTACCAGCTCACCACAAAATTAGTATCTGGAATTTTCAATTTAATTTAAAAAATAAACAAAAATAGTTCAACACTATACAAAGTCTAAACCGAATTTATAACAATCTATTTTTAAGTTTAATTTATGAAAAATTGCGAATAACTTATTTCAGATCTCGATTCATGTTCATGTCATTGAGACGATTTTGAGTAGATGCGGTTCTTGTCTTCTTTCTTTGTTAAAAGTCATAATTCGTCAGTTAGCTCTTGAGCGGGGGTATTGTGTCAATATGGTTTCTAGGTCATTTTCTATGCTATAAATCAAGCGGTTTGCCGTTCCTGAATTTTGCCGCCGTGAGCAGTCACATAACATGCTTACTATTGTAGATAATGATCACATATAGTTGAAATCGGAGTTCCGTTTAGAAAATCAGTTTTTAATTTAAACAAAACATAAATAGAATAAAATTATAAACCCTTCCTTACAGTCACATTAAAATTTAATTTATGCAACATATATTTTACAACATTTTTGTAAGTACATAATATAGAATAATAAATATTTTTTATATTTTGTCACAAATATTTAATTATTTTGCATACGATTATAGCTAGCTAATTTGGTATATTGTATGTAGGCCATCTGTTACATGTTCTTGGTTTACATGGACGGTGCTCGTGTTTGTGTGTTTCTACTGAAATATTTTAATGTAATTAAATTAAATTTTAATGTGACTGTAAGAAAGGGTTTTATCATTTTATTAATATACAAAATTCAGTCATTTGATGTGAATGAAGAAACATGAAGTATCTTGTAACCATTAATGAATTATACATGTTAGTTTAAATCTTTAAAATAAATGATATCCCTCAAAGTCTATTCGTTCCCTTGTTGTGGACTATAAGATTCAAGAGCTCGTCAAATATATCAGTAGTTTCACGTGTCAGAAATACGACGTAGGGTAAAACAATTTTTTACGTGAGATCGTTTCAAAATTTTTTATAGCCCTTCACAATTAAGACTTTCCAGGCGGCAGTGTGTTTTCCTGTATCTGATAAAAGTTTTAATGGAAGACTTATCATGTCCAACTCTGTTTTATGGTTTCTTCTAATGTGCCATATTCCGTAGATTTCGTGTCCGAAAGCTCTTAACGTTTCAAGACACAAATTTCGGCTGCTTGCATTTTCATATCAGGTAGGTAAATGAGCTTTAAGTGAAGAAAGAGATAGATGTAGCCGTTTTGTAGAATTCCACGCATACTGGCTGCGGCTTGAAAGTGCAGATATTTAAATCAAGCTGTTTGGCCGCGGCTCATCTAGATAGGCCGGACTTTGCGCGAAACGCACGCGCATTTAGCATGGAAATAGTCCCCCTCCACAAACATGCAACTGATATTAACTATTATAATAGCTAGAGCCGTTTGTTGAACTTCCTACTTCTTTTTACAGGGGAGATCACCATCCTAGGGTCGCTGTGAGCATATTGTTACTAGACAAACAGCAATTCCCAGATCGTAAACAGAACGTTTACACGGTCTGATGAATATCTGTTCCACGAACCATGGTTTGATTGCAGGTCACACCAATGATCTGAGCAGCACTACGATGTTCCCTGTTCGAATTACCACTTTAAGACTCGTTTATTAATTTTTATGTCTATTTATCAATATTAATCCAAAATAATACCGGCACTACTGATACCTCAAACAAATGAATAATACTCCTGGTACAATAACCGAGTCATGAATATTCACAGTAGCTTATGGGTTAAATAATGTATAAAATGTACCTTTCTCCTTTTCCAGACGACGAGAAATATTGTAATTATAATGGGATGTATACTAAAATTTTCTGACTATTATAAAAGAGGTTTCTGACCATTTTAATTTTCTTAGAAATATTAAAATAATTTTTTCTATAGTAACATCTTAATGTATATAAAAACATAGTAGACTATAATGTTTAGAAGAATGTTGTATGTGGTGTGGTGGGTTTCGGGATCATTGATATTAATGAAAGAAATTGAAATGTTAATAAAATATTAAACATTTTCAATAAAATAAATTTAAAAATTGAGGTTAACTATATTAATTTTGTGAGAAGGGATAAAAGGAAATAATCATTGATTTAAATTTTGGGATGGCTGCTGGCTAAGCTCACCTGTGAGTAATTGTTTCTTATAGGGATTAAATGGGGGTATAAAATAAAATTTGGCATCGAAAATGTACGCTCAATATAGTCAGGGACGAGAAACGTGAATGCTGTACATTACCGCTTGCAGATCCAGGTGCTCGGGATGATAGTACAACTCGTCCTAGTTGGCTGGCGTCTTCTTCTAGCACGCTTCCTATTAACTGTACTCTATATAACAATATATATTAATCATAACTATATACTATTTGTCTTGTGTCACTGCCTCACAACGCAGAGGACTCGGGTTCGAATCTTAGCATGATATTGGATGTTTTTGCAGTTGTGGTAATGCAATCTGGGATTAAGGCTGCTGGAGAATCAATACGCTGCCCATGCATAACTCCAAATTCGGATTGTGTCATGTAAGATGACAGTAGAGCCAATATATATAATTTAAAAGGCCTTTCCCCAATTAGGAATCTAAATGACATTATTTGTTATCAATCCCAGATTAGATTTGATTCTGTTAATCTAATTTTAAAAATGCAAAATTTGGAATATAAAAATATTTACAGAGGAAGATGTCAAATTCTCACACAGACATGGCTTTTAGCTGCGAAATGGTTCATTTTCTTTCTTTATTTCTTAATCTCGTCCTCATATCTTCTGCCAGGAATCGAGGCCCGGATCTTTGTGCTACTAAGCAGTGACGCTAGGCACTAGACTACCGACCGGAATAGTTCATTTTATAAAGAAAAATTTGCTGATATATATATATAAATTTTCGTTCTACTATAAATATATTCTTGGTGTAAAACGTGACGAAGATTCTCGGAACATCATCCTGGAATTACGGCTTGGGCTAATATATAAAAAGGTAATAATGTAAATCGTAACGTTTTATCTGCCACTATAATAAAATTTATTACTTATTTTTCTAGGCTTCATATCCTTTACGTTAGTGTCTTAAATAAATCTATATCTGAACTCATCTTTTCCAAGAAACTTATTCTTAAATGGCGTCATATAATAACCAAGTAATTTCCATCCGATTCAGCGCGCTTTCATTCAAAGATCACTGCTAGATTCTTTTTAAAGGAATCTTTTGACGGTATTAACCACTGAAAGACAAAGGCATTTAGCTACAACGGCGTGGTTTGAAACAACCGTAAAATAAAACTTTATGAACAGGTACTTCTTGAAATGTCATCATCAAGGATTCAGTTGCGTCGGTTTAGTGCTGTCATGTCATCAACAGTTTACCGTGCATAATGGCAGCTAAATGTCTCTCAGATCCACTGCACAGGGCTGCTGGATATTGATTGATTGTGGGTTATGGCACGCTGGCTTGCATTTGCCATTAGTATCCGTTATGGTTGAAGTGCAATTCGAGACGTTGACAAGTAAACACAATTTCTTTCATAACACATTTATTCCTACCTTAATCCAAAAGTAAGAGGATTTATTTACGTATGCTTGGAAATAAACATTTCTGTCTGAATAAATAATGTTGAAGTATGCTGAGCAACATTGCTAAAACTTCAGAAGCAACTTGTCTGCTCTGTAAGTATCAATGGGTCTCAGTTTAGTAACCAGATTTTTTTATAATAATGAATGATCCCAAATATTTTGACTGTCCGTATATTGCAACGATAAAATTATAAAACAAAATATCCGCCCTCCAGTCGAAACCTTACTCTAAACTTCCTTAAACACTGGAATGTTATAAATCATTTAACCATTTGTAGCACAAAAGAACCCTCCCCAATTTAATTAGTATTTTAAGACGTATTGAATTCGGAAAATGTAATGAGAATTTACAAAGACAGACTGAGAAAATGAGGAAAGTCCAGGATTAGAAAGGCGCCAACCTGTCGCGATGATCCGTGCTTGCTACCAAGATGCAGGGGATTAAAGATGTTTTTTCCAGTAGGGGATGATGGCCCATCATTAAAGAATGAAATAATTCCAGGGGTCTATTTAACTGATTCTAAAAGCTATTTTGCTTAGTTCTCGTGAACAGCATTGTTGGAAGCCTTATCGTCAGGGTAAATTACCGTGAGGAGATATTTTGGCAAACCCGTGTAGCAAATAGTTTATATATGTTTTCTTATTTGAGATTTTCCTAGAATATAATTGTAGAATCATACTATTTGTGCTCTAAAATGTAATTCACGTTTGACAGTCTCCTCCCGGAAAGCTCACCTACCATTTTTGCTTTAACTTCTCAATATCCCAACACGCCACTAAAAAAGCCACTCTTTCTTCATTAAATAAACACTATACTCTGATTTTATAAACATTAATGATTTATATTGCATGCTCTTAAACCCTAACGTGACTTCTCTACGGATTCAAGCTTACAACTTTTAAAATTCACTCGCATCGACGATAATTCAAACTTTTCTTAATTATATCTGTTCGCCACCGAGTCCTACCAATAAATTTTATAGATTATAATTTTATTTAGTTCAAACACAACGGGTAGTCAGAAGCTACTCCCCTAAAATCTGCGATACAGATGTTTAAAAGTGACTGTCGCCTATTTATAATTTCTTTACCTTCCTTCCCCACAATAGTGGTCAATAGTTTACGTTGAGTCAGCAACCGCCCCCAGGCGACCCTGCGCTGACCGTCTAAGAGTCGTATAATGCACGACGGACATTCAATTTTCATCAGAATTTAGATTTAAAGAAACTTGGAACGTCTAATTTTTATAGGCTTCTAACACCTAATCATCTCGGATACCTTTTGGAGCTTAGTGAATTTTAGGATCAGAACTTACAGTGACGACTGAAGATACTGAGCTATATTTCATGCATTCCACTTTTCCTTAATTTGATTTAAATCTAATTCAATTTCAGTCAGTTGGATCTTTTTACTGTTTTCCGTTACGCAATTTAAATAACCCACATCTCTCTGACGTTTCCTGCTATCCTGTGAATTATTTGGGTTTGAATCGTTATTAGAATTATTGTGGAAGTCCCTTTTTTCCCTACAAACTCAAGGCGAATCAGGAAACCTGCCACTCTTGGAAATGAGATTCCCCACCAGACGCGAGAGCGTCACTTCCTCTCCCGTGAGACTGAGGCAGTCCCTCGGAGATCAAACTTGACTGGACGCATCTCGCACGATTGCACGCGGAACTGAATTTTGTTGTTCATGCAGTGATTAAACCCGGCAAATAGATGCGTATGTGGAAATTTTTCACCCTTTGTTCAAGTATCTTTTCTGAAAAAAAAATATTTTTTTTCCTGTTTAATAAGAGTTACTGTCAAGATTACGTGATTGAAAGTCTGTACTGCGGTTCGTTCCATTACTACCAAGCATTTACTTTTTCTTTCAATTTTATAGCAACGATAAGTGACGATAAAAGAGTTAGAAATTTTTAATATATTTATCATATCCTCTTAATGCTCTTAAATGAGTTTCATTTTTAATATCCAGTTCATTGATGAATCATTCAGACACGTAAAGAAATTATAGTAAACTTTCATATTTTCTCCTAGTCAGCCATTAATTTGTCGAAATGATGGAATATGGAGCATTTTTATGAATAAACCAGTTTCGAGGTTTTACTGAATTCAACTCAATTTTACATAAATCATCAATCATTTGGTATATGTATTTTTTTTGCATTTATTCAAAATATTTCGGAAAAGTGTAATGAGATGGTGGCTTTATGGCCTGTCCACTTAACATTAATCGTTTTTGATGTTATGCTGTTGGTCTCATCCATTATTCATGCGTATGTTTAAAGCGCTTCTAAATTACTAATGTATGACATGCGCTGTAAACAGCTTTCTGTTAATGGCGAATTTGATGAAGTTATTTCCAGAAAAGGGTCAGTTATGGAATGCAGGGGATCTAATATGTGGGATGTCGTGTGGGTTCGGTAATATTTCGCCAAATATTAACTTTTAACAGGAAAAAATTGTAACACTAAAAATCAGTCAATAAAATTTAATCCAAAAGTTCTAGTGGTATAAGTATACAATACGCGGAATGAACACTAGATGTAAATTAAATGACAGTATAATTGTGTTAGAAGTATGTCTAACCAATATTCCTTATTTGATATACGATGTTGACTTTCACAAAAACAAAATCATTTAAAAGTTAATACATACTATTTTAGAAAATTATCAGTCACTAGTCGTATCAATTTGTAACTAAATTAATGTAATGTTACGCGACAGTTGATATTTCTTATATTCTTAATATAATGTTGGCAATGAGTGGGAACTAGACATGGCGTAAGCATGTCCAGACCCTATGTCGCCCCTAATTCACAGGAATGGCATTTCAGCACGTAGGGATATTACCTGTGAATTTCCACAACCACGCTCACGTAGAAATCGAGAACCAGAAAAACACCGAAATATTTAAATACTTCCACCAATGTCGTCTCGTGGTATAGAAAGATTGATTTTCAATGCTTCTACACACGCCGCTGATGCTATGTGAATTCAGATTCTGGTCTTTGAACTTGAAAGGATCCGTCGTATGGTCCCGGACGTTGAAGGATATCAACCTGTCGACGCTGAGAAGAGTGTCCTACGGAGAAGCTGGCAGAGGTGACGCTGTGTTCCAACAAAGACCGCTGTCACGTTTCCTAATCCTTGAACTGTAGGGAGGGAATCATGCACAGTTTAAACCCGAGTATTAAGAGATCTGAATTTTGTAAATATTTAAAATTAAATATTGTTTAAATAAATTAATCTCATTAACTACCCTGTAATTTTATTTCAACACACTCCACCTTACAGTACTGTGTCAGTAACGTTCTAGATTATCAATAATTAAAAGCTGAATTAAAGCCATAGAAATTATTTAAAAGTAAAATTTATATAATTTATAGTAAGTAGTATACAAGTATAATTAACCACTTTGTAGATGCCGTTAAATATACAACTCCCTTGAATTGTGCCGATATTTTCACAGGTTGGGGAACAAAACCAATGCCATTGTCTCTCCAACTTAAAATAGTAATAAAAAAATTACAGCAAGAACGGTAATTTTCAAGAAACTGGCAAAATAGTGGATCATAAAAATGTTAATTGTCACTCGTAAACGGTTTATAGCTCAAATTTAAAAAACGTTATAAAAATTTTATGAGCTGACTATTAGACTCTAACCTGTGAATAATTTTTATATTTCAAATTACTCTTCCGTACTATACGGTACATAACACGACTTTAATTATCTTAGTAAATAATTAATAGTAATAAATCAAGTAACCAAAAATCATGCAAAAATTCCAAGAAGTGAAGGGAACGATACAAAAATTCAAATTACAAACCAATTTTGATGTATTAAGTGACTGATTTTAGTTTTTATATACAATGATGAAAAACTCTTTGTTTAAAGTCAGTCACAAAATTTAATAAAAACCAAAATTATATTTTAATTTTGATTATAAATTTTATTAAAAATTTGGAAAGGAGCTTTCGACATATGTCATAGTTGTCTTCAATTAAAAATACAATTTTTCATCAAAACTGTACAACATAAAAAGTAATTTTGATTATAAATTTATAATCGAAATTAAAATATAATTTTGGTTTTTATTAAATCTTGTGACTGATTTAAAACCAAGGGTTTTTCATCAATGCACATTACCAAAATATTTAAAAATAAAATAATCAAAAAGAGAAACACGTATACATTTTTGTTGTGTTTTCAGTAAAGAACAAACAAACAATTTGTCAAATCACAAAATGACATCTTTTTGTTTAGCAACTTTTCATTTTTCAGCTGTTCTAACATGATAAAATGTATTATGTTTTTTCGTCTATATACATATAATTTAATGAAATAACACCCCATGAGATGTTTTATTATTGACTAGCTGGAGACTCGGCGTTGCCCGGCTATTTATTTCTATTATCCCGGCACATTATTTATTTCTTGGTCAACACACGATTTAACCGACATCGAAAACATCACAATATGACCCTCAAATATACTCCAAGTATCTCGAGAGAGTTAAAACAAACTCTCGGTATTAGCAGGGCTAATAATAATTTCAGTACTCTAACAGAATAAAAATTTTCCCCCACTTAAGTGATTAATTTTTCTTAAATATAATATTAAAGGTCATAATGTAACACATTACACCAGTTTAGATACCAAACTCGATAGTTTCCTTGTTATTTTTATACGACTCATTTCACCCCCCCACATCCTGAAAGGGATTGAAATTATACACAAATATTATCGGGAAAACACTATAAAAGTAATTGATCCCAAGAATTTTTTTCGACTCAAATATCAGCCTATATTACATATAAAAATTCCGCTAATTCCACTCCCTCCCACCAGGGGTGGTAGACGTGTCTTATCTCCAAACTGTTTGGTTTTGGGTCACGAGTAATACGCAAACAGAATTATATCAAAATTGTTCTGCTTTAAATGTATTACGCAGAAGTGTGTTTTACCTGTTAGAGGATTAATTATAAATTCCGACATGTTTGAGTTCATGTTGTTGTTGTGGTATTCATATGTGGACACAAACAGGTTGCACTTTATAATTAACTAAAAATTAATATATTTCATTGCCAGTAACTTGGTACTCATTTTAGTAAATTATAACATGATTTTTTTTAGAAAATTTATAAATCATTCAAGTACTTTTGCGTTCGGTCATTGTTTGGTTGTTACAGAAAACAATGAATAGATTATTTCGAGTAAGAAATATGACAAACATAGGTAATTAGTACGGAGTTAATGAATGGATGACGCTATTCTAATGTATGAAGAGAATATTTGAGGGATGAAATAATCGACAACGTGCCCAGAGTCATTTTATATACAAGTATTATATTATAAATCACCCAAAAGTATCATGTGAGGGAATAGTTTCGTCAATTGTAAAACAAATAATTTTAATGTGATGTGCTGAATATGTACGTAATTCACTCGTATTCAAAGAGGTCAAGTTAGCGATAGTGCATGAAAAATGAGAATATGCTACAGAAATGTATTAAATAGCAACTTCTGATTGCAAAAATATATCATACGAGCTGAATTTATTATTTGTGTTCTGGTTTTACAAGTTGAAGCTGTCCCTGACGGGAGTTCGAAATTAATTTACAACCAACTCTGCTTTAGCATCCTATTCCACATCCTATCCATCAATACAATCTTGTTTGCTACAAAGCATTATGCACACTAGCAACTTTGCGGGCGAAATGAAACGAACTTTTTGTCGAGACCGCAAGTAACTTGAAAGCGCTGAATCGTTGATCTCGTCATTGAAATCCCGACGAGTGGAAAAGCTGCATAGAATAGTTGTCTCTGTATGGCCGCGATCGCGAATAGGCTTTTGTGAGTCGGCGAGGGGAGGGAAACCTATTCAGCCAAGGAAAGAGTGCGCATGGGGTAGGCGAAACAAGACCTAGGCAGTGGACTCGTTCCCAGCAAATACTGACACGTAACTCGGCATCGTAAAGAATGTGCTCCTAGAAAATATCCCCTGGAACACCTGCATAGGATCCGTGTAAGGTTACTGCCGCGTTATGATGACTATGACGTTATGCTTTCATCACAGGAACTCACTACAACTTAGTTTTATATAGCCAACTTTCAATTTATTCTTCAGTAGAAGCTACTAATTAACAACCTGAAACATTTCAATAATAAAATTAACATTTTAAAAATTGAATCTGAAGAACAGACAAACTACATTAACTTTTAATTAACCCCACACACCTCTTCCCAAAATATTCTTTCAAATTGTAATCCACCAAAAAGCTTATTTCTTTCTTGAATCATTAATAAATTAAATGTATTCATCACGTGAGAGCAATCAACTTTTTAATATAATTAATTTCAGAGCATGTTTTATTATTCTTACACGAATGATGAAATTACTAAAAATTAATAGACAACGCATACAGAATCGAGCAGAAATTAAGAGTTGACTTAATTTCAGTTTTAGTTAGCAATTGAAATAATTAAACATGTATGAAAGATTTTTCGCGGATTTTTCTGTTATAACAAGAGTAACTTTCAAATCGTAAGCTCATTTTGAATTGACTTAGTAGTTTCATTATTACCGTAACATCTCAGTCTTATAAACCACTTTAATTTATTGCAGTTTTCTATTGTACGACAGAACAGAAACGGATTATGATTGTATAAATATGGTTTATAATATAAAATTAAAAACTAATCTATTTTTAATTGACGTTATTAATATTATATGATTCCTATTTATTTGTAGTCTCATCAGGTTGACTACGATCATTACTGTAACAATACATATGTCTCCTCTATATCATAAAACTGATTGATGTGAGTTCTTTTATTCATTATACCTTTTAATTACTATGCCCTCGCGATTATATTTATCTTAATAAATAATAATAATTCAGGTAGCCAAAAATTTTGACAATTTTTGAATACTAATAAACTCTGTTAAACTAGTCACTAAATATATGTTATTTATATGATTTTACTAGCTATGACCGCAACATAGTTCGCTCAAAATAGCTCTTTTTATTTTGTCCTAAAAAAGGAGGTACGGTATCATTTATTTATGATCGCTTCACGGTAAATCTTAAAACTCGCAGTTGGCTTTCACACGTTTGCAACAATAGGTGGCGTGAGAATGCTCGTCCTCCCCACTCTCCCTCTCAAGCTGCCAAAATTACTTTTATAATAAAACGGTTAAGTGGGATGAATGGTATAGGGATGTCCAATAGGACTTCGCGCAGTAATTCAATGAATTGATAAATATTTACATTTATATCTTTTTAATTCTGAAAGATATTGAAATAAAGCATACACCGAAAATTAAAGTTAAAAGTCCTGTTTCAATCCCTGAAGTTTTCATTGAAATCCGTTGAGCCGTTTCGGAGCGTAAACAGTATAGACAGTATAGGTAACCGGCATTCACTTTTTTGAAGGTTCCAATGCACATAAGCTAAGAATCCTTCCCGTGAATTAATATTTATACTTATATTACATAAATATCATTACCGAAAAGAAATATTCACGAATATTTAAGTTAAATTTCCTGTTTATAAACCATCAAATTTTCATTGAAACCCGTTGGAACCTATTCGAGACAAACGTACGGACAGAAAGACACTTAAACTTTATTTATTGGTATAGATTTACCTTCATCGTATAAAGGTTTGCTTTTAAGTCTGATTTGTGGAAAAAAATTAAATAAAATTCAAGATCAATTTCAGAAATTAAAAAAAAGTTTCGTTACCATTTGTACTTTCTTCAGGATTTTTGTGGTATATCGGTATAGATTTTCATGAAATAAATACTTTTGCATTAAGACACGTTCAGGAAATGCGATTGAGATTCTTTGTAAATAATAAATAATTATATATTTTTTGAAAAGGATATTTTTGGCAAAGGCATGCCAATTGTTCGTGTTCCTATCTTCTAAGTTAAATTTGTGTATGAAATACGGAATTTACTTTCCGACTTGTTTCCGTCTGTGAATCGACCTGGCAGGTTGAAGTAATTACCACTCATTTACATATTTAACATTTCTAAAGAACTGTGTTGGATGAATTTCAACCCCCCTATCTCGAGTATTTGTCTTCGTTTTGTCGTGCGTATTATAAAACGCCTTGTCACGGAATATAAAGATAAACTCTACCCTAATCAGGTCGCGGCAATTTGTATTCATAAGGCCGCGCTTAACGTTAAATTATAAAAGGGAATCAAATGCTAAGAAAGCGAGCTTCTGGTGGTGTTTAATCTTTTCGGCCATTAACGTTCCGTGAGAAAAGCTTCTAAACATCGAGCTGTATGGTCGGAGTGGATGATACAGGTAAATCACCGACTCTCGCTGCGTACCGCGGTACTTCTTACTGTATTTTGTAAAGCACCTTAAATTTTAATCCAATGAAATAATAACATCAATTTGGGTGGCCTGCTTAAGATTCAGGAATATCTAATGCGGTAGTTACTCGGTAAACTACGAGCCTCACGGTCTAAATTTCATATTTTCGAGGAGGGCCTGAATTATGTAGGTGAGATTAAGATTGGTGAAATATGCATGGAGGCAGCTTTCGGGGGCGGTGAAAGCGGGGGTTGGGCGCTGACGTCGCCGATAAGCCGTGACGTCATGCTACCTTAGCTTGGAGGGTAGAACGTATCTTGAGGGTTAGATTCAAAAGGGTTTCGCCTTCGCCAAGGAGTCTTATCGTGCCGTTAATCCGCCTTGCTGGGCCTTGTTTTCTTTGGATATGCATCTAATAAACTAAATTCCCGTTTAAGATAAAATTATTTAGAGCTTAATAATTCACTTTCCACTGAGCAAACTTTGTACGATATGCGAACGCCTGTAGCCAGGCAACACTCGCAGACTTCTGTCTGATGATTCAATCCGAACAAAGAATAATATTTTCCACTGCTGTGAAAAAGGATGCTGAGACAAGACAGCGTGATCTACAGATTTATTCACAGAATTATAAAGTAGTGATTTAGAATTTAACGTCAATCTGTGCTCACGATTCGGTTATTATAGACGCTAAGTGTAGCGTAAAGCGTATATTTTCAAGTAAATTAGAGACGATCCTAAGCGATAAACAGATTGCCTGCACATTTTACTGATCTGATGATTTCGCCCCTCATATACGTTTCCCGACGACATTATCTCTATTGATGTTAGCCCAACTAGTCATTATCCCGATTGACGTTTTCTCGACAGGTAATCACCCCGATTCACTTTTCCCCGATTAAATGTATTGTATAAAGAGAACGAAACAGAAATCTTATTTAAATTATGAAAAAAAACTATCTTTTCTGCACTGTCTATTTACATACAGAACATAATTTCGAATATTTCAATAACGGAATCAAATTTATGTTATAGTAACCCGACAAAATTTTCCAGAAATATATTAAAAAAATTATAACACATTATTAAAATAAAAATGATTTAATGGGATCACCTTGGATTTTAAATCGGTCTCCAAATTTAAATTTTCATTAATAAATAATATTTTTCCACAGGAACTTTCGGTTAAACAGTTGATCTCTATACAGAAAAAGATTTTTTAAAAAAATATGTAGAAAATGCATTCGAAACAAAGTTTCTTATTCTGTTGTCAAATATGGTATATATTTTTAAAAATATTTTTGACTGTAACCGTCGTTGGACGCAGTCTACGACAACTAAATTGACCATATCTGTATTGGTTGTGTCCATATAAAAATTTACCTGATGAAGTCCACAAAGATGGACGAAACGTCATGACATTAATTTTTTCCTAACAAAATAGTATGTACTTTTTATTTAGTATATATTTTTATTAAGTTAAATCTACCTTTTAAAGAAAATGAAAATCAATATGACCTCTGAATGAATTTTTTTTAAAACCTTAAATCTTTTCTCTACAATTTTATCAAGCGTAGTTTTCATATGACGTTCTTGTAAAAATTAACGAAATTAATAAATAATATTTTTAAAATTTGGAGACTGATTTAAAACGCAAGAAAATCTTATGAAATTATTTCAAATTCATTATATTTCTTGAGGAGTAAAAAAGAAATTGGCACGACGTATCGTTCGTTTATTGGAATGTTTTCAGGTGCAAATATAAAACATTAACAGGTATTGTAGTACAGCTACAAAGGAAATACGAGGCGGAGAGGTGTGTCGTCTCTGGAGATCTGATGGCGGATATTGTAACGACGTGACTTGAAACAAAATTATATGGAGAGAGACGAATCTTAAACGGCAGAGATTGAGGGAATTACTGTGGTTGGGAAGCCTATAGAAGTGTATATTAAATAACAATCACTTCACTAATGGTAAAAACGTTTGACGTGTATAGTGTGTCCATTATGATGGTTCATTCAAGCTTGTTTAATATTTTTGTGAAAATTTATGTAAACTGTCTTCATTTCTTAGCATAATAGTTTACTTTATTGCAAGTAAAACCACGTATTAACCCTGAGAAAAAGATTACAAATTTTATTTTGGGTATGACTTATTATGACGTCATCATTTTATATAATAGCAAAGTTTTTTGGGGGGTTAACTGGCTACACGAGGGTGATACTAAAACAGGCAACTCCCCTTTAATAGCATCGGAAGGGAATAGAAAAGGGGAGATGTGGAAGGTAGAGCAAGGTAGCCAAGGCGATCATAAGAATATAATAAGTAAACTAGTAATATAGCTGTGATATATAAAAGTCATCACTATGAATATGTAGAAATTTAAGGAGGATAGTTTATAAACGGAATTTTTATAATGTAAATGTGATTGTCTGATAAATTTGGTTTTTTCTTTAACTAATCGTTTTTGCCAGGTAAATATATAACTAGTAATACAATTTATTTTATAAAAAAATTACAATCTTGTTACTTTTCACGCTTATCACAGTCTGAAGTAGGAATGGTTGAATATTGCACCAACGAGAGGACTGACGGATCCCTCGGTTCCGACACTAAACGTGTGTGTGTGTGAACTTGTGAAATTCGTCGGAGGGAAGTTGGATGTAGGCGGGGTTTGTGGGCGATAGAGAGCCGGACTCGGTGCCTTTTAAACACCAAGTTTACTGTCAAAGTCAAACCGACGTCATTTAGTCCGGGGCCAGAGGCTGGCTGCAAGTTTTTAATTACAGCAGTCCCAGTGGGATTACCATTAGAGAGGGCCGCGGCAGTTTGTCACGCTGATTGAGGGGAGATGATGTGAGCCTCGTCTAATTACAGCCAGGACCCCGCGTCTTTAATTCATACAGGGCGCTTAGATTACTGCCTAATCTGCGCTAACCGCACAATTACAGACATCCAAGATGGTTGCTCCTTGTCTGCGAGTAATTACCTGGCGAACGTACGTTTCTTAACTGCGGAAAACGTTCCAGAGAACTTCCTGCAATTTCCCCGAACAAGTATCTCACTATAATTTACAAGCCTCGGTGTTAGGGTGTAATATAACCATTAAATAAGACAAGCGCCAACATTAGAAACGTACCCCGTATATATTAAAAATGAACGATGTCGTCTAGTTTCCCAAGAAGAACGACGAAGTTATTATTTTTTCCTTTAATATTAGCAATCAAAGCTTCTGGAAATTACATTATTTTGAGGTTTTTACACAAAGTACGAAGAGAAACCAAATTACTTTAAGTATTGAGCCAAAGATTCAGTAATGATGTCATACTAAATTAAAATAAATAAAAAGATGTCCAACTAAAATTAACTATGGACACTTCTAAGTTTTGTGATTATTCAGTAAGTGACGAGCTTGTGGATGAGCCACAGGAGAAATTTGGAGAAGTTAGAGAGAGGAAATAAAAGAATGATAAGGAGGAGAGAAATAAACAAATTTCTAAAACATTTCCACAGAAACCCATTCTTACGAAATGTGAGAACGGAATACAGATTAAACTAACGTCATCAAAAGGAAAAAACTACCACCGGCGGACTAAATGGGACCAATGCCACTGGTTGGAATCTCGGCGAGTTTTTGTTCACAGCTATGTTCCATAGTGCGATTATTTGTATAAAATTTGTAATACTAATTGAGTAGACTCTCGACTATGCTGCCCAACGTGGCGGGAAGGTAGATCCCAGATATAAAAATACTTTCCGCCTCACCAAAATCATTTAAAATGGGAATTTCATACAAAAATTGTCATTTTAGAGCATATCGATCTTTATAAATGTTTCTGCTATAACGTACTACACGCTTTGATAATTTATTACTGAAAGATGATGAGAGAAAAAAAACCATTCTTACACATTATAAGAAAAATTTTATGTTTTTTATATTACACATATTTTTTATTTATTGAGAAAGACCAATAAACAATCTACCACCGTATTTCGCATTTGCTGGCATGAGATAGCCAACTGAAGAGAACGACAGAAAATAAAACTTTGTTCTTCTCTTTAACTGCCGGCGACACGAAGGCGGATTGTAGAACTAAAATGCATCTTACCCCTTGGTTTAAACCAGTCTCAATTTTAATAAAAAATTATATTTCTTAATCTTCTTAATCTTCGTTACAGTTCTTAATATGTTATTCTATTATCAATATTTTACATAATTATCCCCGTAAAAATTATTAAATAATTTTTTTAAAAAAAACCTCACGATCCACCATTGCATATTAATCATTTGAATGAACTTACAATACCGAATAGCGTGTAAATAATTACATTTTTACGTGAGCTTTAATTCATTTATGAATCTACAAACGATATATTGAATGTTTCAGATGCAATGAATATTAAGTCGTTGACTGACGTTGAAGGAATTTAAGTAGATCCTTGAGGTACGCTCTTCGCCTGCGTCCAGTTCGGTTGCGTGATTTCGTGAGCACCAACTGCCTGCGTCTTATAAATAACCATCCAGTTACCTCGCTGAATTACCGCACCCATTTCACTGATGACTGAGGAAAACACTGCCTCTCTCAGTCACGGAGCCGTGCATTAGTCTTCGTGCGGATCGCCGTTCAGCTTTGTGAGCAAAATGGCTGACAGCGTGTAAACACAGTCCTGTTGAATGGCCGAAAGGCAGTTAGCTGTCAGAAATGCGTTCTTTTGACACGCAACGTTGTGCATTCCTCCCTCGGAAGTTACAAATGGACCGTGAACATATTTGTAGCACACCACATTGAGTTTGAATGTTATACTTATTACGGAAGTAGCTCGTGCTTCAACGCTGTTTACAGTACCGATAAGAGGAGGAGACATTGTTCAAGTTAACAGACTCCATTGAAGCGGAGAGGGCTCTAAGATATTATTAGCTCTTCATATGGCACTAAATCAAATCACAACTGCCAATTTCAGATGAGTTTTCTCAATTAAGAAATTATTTTGTAATCAAGACGGGTCTTGATACTATTCTATATTAAAGAATAAAAGGTTAAAACGTACAGATCTACCAAAACTCTCGTACTGAATATTTCTGATAGAAGTGGTATGCAGTTTTTTGTACTAAAAACCATTTATTTCGCTGATAAGAGTAGCTAAACAGCAGGGAGAAGTTGTTTTCATAAGTATCATACATGATACTTAAAAGACATCGACGGCGGATGAGAAGGGACTGTTGGTAAGATATTGATGGTACCCGAAACATCGTGCCTTAAACTTTCTTTGACCCTCGTGGGGAAACCTAACGACTACTTCTCCTTGTCATAAATTTATAATCGATAAAAGCAATTAATGTAAATAATTTGAGAATAAACATGCAAATCAACTTTGTAATCAACAGTTAATACTTCATGTAAAAATTCACGTAAAGAAAATGACATAAAGGACGACAGCACTTTAAAATAAAATATAGATCTCAAGTTCCAAAATTTTTGTTACCACTTTTTATTTGATTTATTCTGAGGTCTACTTTTCAGTGTTAGAATCTAAATTTTAAGCCACAGTGCTTTAACCGCTTACATTTTTACACTTCTGAAAATATGGAGTCCACCGAGATTCTATTTACTGTTGTCGGCGTCGCTGACTCCCAATCTGAAAAACCACTGACATAAGCTTCATCCAAATATCCCAATGACTCTTATGAAGTTAATAAATTTACAGTTTCATGAAAAGGAAAACCCGTGATTTTTCCAGTTAAGTTTTTACAATTGAAAGTATTCGAAGATGGATTGAATAGTATTTTTATTTACTTACTTCTCACGAACCTTTTCTTTTCTTCAGATTTCCTTTGCGGTGACTGAACCAAAGATGTGACGAATCTTTTCCTGAAGGACCCTTACACGTGAAAGAAGGAAGGAAGAAAGAAGACGACTTACATCGAGAGTAATTGAGATTAATGTGACGGCGGAGGAGTTATTAAACTTCCTGCTAACTTTGCGTCTTAATGGAGAGATATTTCTTTCGTGTTCACTTAAAATGATTAACTGACTGCGGCACCAGTCTTGAGTTTTTTAAGACACCTTATCTGCAAGCTCTGCGCCAGACTCTACTGAATTCAGATCCTGGGATGGAGTTCCTTTAAAGCGAATCCTCGTACGTCATTAATCTGGCAGTTATTCCAACTTCTAATATTAAATCAAACGGAATCTGCCTTTATTTGTGGTGGATATGTCAGCAAATTTTGATTTTCGAAAACAAATTTTTACATTGTAAAACCCCCCCGGATTAACTCCAGTTGTAGATTCAATTTTCATATATTTCTTACATCAGAAACGTGAAATCGTGTAAAAACGTAGTAAACTCTGCTAAAATTAAATCACTAAATTTATTACATTCTGAATAGTGGTATAGTTTTATAAAATAATTTCACTATTATATTGAATATAGATTCAACCCAATATGAAATTTTGTATATCAAAAAAACAGGTAGCACGAGAACCGCTTTTTAATGCACTGTAATTCATGAATATGGTTTGAAAGTCTCTCGAGAATCTGTTGAATACGTTGTTTTAGCTATTAATAAAAATCTCAATAATTGGATGGTACAAACCGTTACAGATTCCAGCGTTAAATTGGTCTGGGAAACGTTTAAAATTCATTTACAGTTTAGACATAAAGTAGTGTTTTTCATCAGGATATGTTGCTTCGTGGCTAATAAACAAAATATAACATTTGTTGCTTGTGTTCTGGATACAAATTTAAACACATAGAGCATTTTTGCCGTATGTACGATCCGCAAATAAATACTATGAGGATAAGAGACACAACTCCCAGTCCAAGTCGCGAGGATGGGAAAGAGTGGAATTTCTAAATAAATCAGGATGGTGGTTGAAGAGGGGAATGTTATGAATTCTCAAATTATACTCGTTTCACAGGATTTACAACTAGTTGAACGCAAATAGTTCAGTATTTCTATAATTAATTTTTCCTTCAGTATCATTGTTAATCTTTAGTGAATTGTTTGTAGAGCTATTAATCAACACTGTATCACACGGAAATAATGTGAAGTTTAGTTATTATAATATACATTCATAAAAATAATGAAGATCAAATATATATGCCCGCTAAGAAAGAAGTGTGGTCATTTAATAATTCATAAAATATTTCAGTTGTTGTTTGTAGACTATAATAACAATTCAATTGCCCCGTTATTCAATGCTTTATCGGACAGATCGGATTTGATTTACTTCTCCTTCTTTCTATGTATGGCATTCGGGCCTTTGCCTACCAGGACGACTGCGGACTGTCATACATGACATATTCCGAATATGGAGTGATACGTGGTTAGCGTATCGACTCTCCATCAATCTTAACTCCAGACTCCGCGACCATGACAACACAAATATCTAAGCCCATGCCAGGATTCGAACCCGGGACGCTAGCCACTAGACCACAGGAGGTCGGCGGATTTGATTTACAACACTACTCAAAAGATCGCGCCTACGAAGAGACATAATATGTTATTCTGCGAATTATGACAAAGTTTCTAAGATGAAATGACTGGTGAACAGTATTTGTGAAAAAGGGTGATGAAATATTGAAACGCACAATATTTGTATGACTTGGCAAAACTGTTTATTCCGAGAAAAGACAAGCTGAGAAGATATATACGAGGCGCAGAGTCTGAGTCACTGTTGTTTATACAACTGTTTGGCCTTCATAATAATGCAATTTGGACGTTGAGGGGTGACAGAAAGAAATTAATAGCTGTTTTTGCAGTTGCTGGAAAGAAGTTAAAGCCCTCATGTTCAGAAGAATTGGATTACTGTGAGTGAATGTCTGTACGTTGATTCAGCTGGTATGAGTCAGAAACTTTGTGTTCTGCGAACGATTCGGGGGTTATAAATTAGGAGAGTTAACATACGAAAAGAGGGAAGGTGCATTTTTGAAGAACAGAGAGAAAGGTCTGGAGTAAGGAGTTCGGATAAGACAGTTTTGGGAAAGTTTAGTCCATGAGAGTTAATATCTCGAGTGAAACCGTTCAGTTATGCGCCATACCGAATGAATATCCTAAGCCAAAAAATACCTCACATTTTAATATTTCTCATAACTTCAATTTTCTTGCATGGTTCTACAAGTCAGTTCCTTAAATATATAATTTTTATATATTTTATTGAGTTGCAAATAGAAACAGTTAAGCCTTAAGAATATAGATTTATGAAATTAATGTTTAATCTATATAATAGATACTGATGTATGTTTGTTTTTATGTCAGAATGATTGTATTTAATGTATCATTTCTAAGGCCTCTCCGGGGTCCAGGTCGAAATATGTCCCTTCTTTCTTATTGTTGCAAAGAGATTCTTTATTGCAAGAGGTGTTTTCAAGTCACTAATTCAGGTCTAAGGACTGACCTGCCAATCTCCCTTTTCAAATAGCCAATCCACTAGTGGTTCTGATTCCCGTTCTCGTCTGTTTATCTGTTCGTCGTTAATTGGATGTTAGATTTAACCATTCGCGTTTATTATTGCTCTGACATTGGTTTAACACGCAGCCTAACCAGCACTCTAATAATTGTACGCAATATATATTTACAAAATAAAATTATAGGGAAAATAGTTTTTCATATAAACATGTCTGGGTGCAAACGCACATCACAAGTGATTTGTGATTAGTATTTTAATTCGATAAAGTTTATAAATTTTTATGTATTCACACATATTCCTACTGTAGTATGACTCCAAAGAAAAACATATCTTTTCCTAGTACGAGTTAGAAGTATTACCACCTTTGGAGGCAGAGAGGAGATAGGTATCATCTCTGGTTCTGCCCTATCAGCTGGAGAGAAGAGACTTTTTTGCATGCTAAATGGGAAATACTATCAAGGAAACTATTGGTTATGGAGAGATATGCAGAGAGATTTATTTTGATTCGAGACGAATGAGTGGTAAGATTGTATTATTATTGTTTCATAAATTTTCAAAAAGTTGTTGATTCGTATGTATACTTTATTCATTTGTAGATTTACTAACTTATTTGAGCAAATCCATGATTTTAAACCCTGAGACGTGACTCTTTATGACGTTTCATGAGATCATCAACGTTTTGTTACTCATAACAATGAGCCGGGCATTTTTTAAGTTAAATTAATTTTGGGACAGGATTAATGCACTAATTTCTTGTTACTGTAAAGAACGAGTGCTCAACGTTTCGTAAAGGCCTTGTGGTTACCGTTGGCCGTCCTTCGTAATAAATAAACCCCAAATCCGGATGATAGTGATCCGGAGACAGTAACAATAGGCTCTGATGTGAGGGGTCACCTGTTGTGAAGCAAAGTCGACGGCGTAACTGGCGCATTGAAGAGTTTATCTTGTTTTACCGGGGGCTTCTAGTCGGATGAGCAATTGGAGGGCTCAGTAACAGGCGCCCCGTCGACAGCGGCTCCTTTATGAAGTGCGCCTGATTGTGCGACCCTCGACCGTCGCCTCGGAAACAGGGACCATCTCCATGGTAGCAGATTGTGTATTTACGCTGCAGCAATTACGCTGTAGGTGCACGTGCACATAGGCTACATGCACACGTGCGCCCTTGGGGACTCATTACGGGTGGAGGTTAGATGATGCTCGACCTTCATCTGGATGCGGTTTTCTCGACCTCTTTCACCTCCTGCAGGTCCTCTTTACGATATCTAATCACACAGTCCTACCGTAAAATATCGCACTTTTCAACAAATAAAGAAATATACTCTCCTCTTATCCACTTCTGCACCATTGAACATATATTGTGAAATAGAATTCAACGATACCTCATAACGTTTTAATTCAAATCGTGACTATTTTAGACTACTGCAAATCACACTTGGTCTTATTAGAGTATTGGGGAAGCAAAAGATTGAAATGAATATAAGGGGAATATTACTTGTCTTAATATATAATATAAAAAATTATTATATAAATGTGAAAAATCCCTTTACTCAACATAAATAAATTTAAAATATACAATGATTAAATAAATTTTAATTCAGAAAGACGGCCTTTCTTTATGATGAATACTAAATACTTTGTATTTTATTTATAAACATTAGACATCTTACAGACTAAGATCTATTTTAGGGTTCGTCTTAACGGGCCTTCTCATGGAAGCAGAATACATAAACATCCTACGTGGAATTGGCAGCACTAGGAAAACGTAAAAATTGTAATTACCCTTTCTTCTGCTTACTCAGGAAAGAACTCCTTGGCCTCTAATTTTGAATATGATGCCTAGAATCGGTCCAGACATACCATAGACCTTGTATTTTCTAATTAATTATCACGCGACTTAATTCAAAACAGATGAGTAAGTTGTTATGCTATTATCACATCCATTTATGACCGGTCACGACAACCCTCAACTGACGTGCGATGAGGAAATTAAACTGTCATATAGATAATAGGCTAGTTATGTATGCCAAAAATAAGACGAATAAAACTAAGTTCTGACCATAATTGATTTATAATAGTACCTTCTCATTTCTCCAACACGAACTTCATGTTTACTGTCCATCGGATCTCTGTTTATCAATTTAGTCTTTTATAATTTTAGTAGTTTTCCTCTGGGTGACCATTGTACAAATAAGCTTCTTTTATTTCAGTTTGAAGAAAAAATTGTTTGTATCTTACCAATGATATTTTATATTCCTCTACGGAAGTTCTGATGATTGCTCTCCAGCAGGGTGAACGCTTACAAATGATTATTTCAGAAATTTGTTATATTAATGTTGCTCTTAATACAAGGGCAAAGTTTTTTCAGTTACGACAAATTGCTTCTGGAGAGTTTTTTTTATCTTCCCTCAGTTTCTTACAACTTGTGTAATTTGTTCCGGGATTCTTCTTTCCCAATTATAATTTCGTCCTATTTTTATCGACGAAGATCTGAAACTCCGCTGAAAAGGACAAGAGATAAAAGAAAACATTCGGTTCTGGTTCGAAAATAAGCATTTATCAAGGCGGAAAATCACATTATCTTTGAGATTGGATTGCGGGAGGAACTAGAGGTACCCCTGACGTGTCGTCGCAAATAAACCTCTTCCAGAATCTTCTTCCCCCCTTTTTCACCTCCTTCGGTCGGGCAAATCGAACGGCACGCAAAATATAGCCCCTCTTTCTCCCCTTTCCACCCTGACTGCGAAATAGACGCCAATTAAGGGAAGTGCTGGCGGGCAGGAAATCCAAGAAACGCCGTTCTTCATTCGGAGCCATTATATTTATGAAAAATAGAACCATAAAGCTCGGAAGAGGACTGTTGGCGTACAAAGGCGAACGCGGGTAATAAAAACGAACATGAATGTGTCTACTTATAATGGAGAGTCTTGTCTTCGGCCATAACTACCGCGACACAATAAACTGCAACTATTACACACCCAGGACGTGTTGTTGGAGGAGGGTTGTATAATTCCACCACACTTCTCTGCGTTCCCCGGTACATCTCTTCCCCCTTTCTTTTCACCATTTTTGCTCCTTGCCGCTTCACACACACACACTCACATAAACTCTCACACACAACAGCAAATACAATAAAAGCTGATAGCATCGAGACCACTTTGCTGCGACAAAAGTTTAAGCTGTTCATTATTCCATAAATTTATTCTATTGGTAGCTGTTTTCCAACCTTGGAAACTCTGTTCAACATTTATAATGACAAGTGCTGAAACTGCCTTTGTGTATGCGAAAGGAATTTAGAATCCCACTTGCAATTCTGTGAGCGGAAGAGGGTAGGACAGACACTTTGCTTCCTTTGTCTTCGTGTAAGGTTATATCGAGCAGAGAACGTAAGTGCGAAGTATTTTTGAAATTGATTGTCTCTTTCTGGATTGAAATGGAGTGGAAGTGAGAAATGTTGTTTGCGAGCATCTTATGACACAACGAACACAACAAAGCCGCCCTAAACGATTCGGTTGTCAAGAGAGGGAATTATACGTTGAATACTCTATATAAATATTATAATAAAACTCTTGACTAAGGATACTTGGCATATAGACCTTGAGCGCAACCACATGACCACGTTAACACGCTCAAGTTTAAATATGGTAGATTTTGCAGCTCAATAATACATAGTCGGATGCTTCTGTAAATTACTTAATTTTGGACTTGAAAGTAACGAGTTTAAAAGTTGTTGGTGTGGTTTTTGTACAGCGTGATAGGAGTAAGTAAATAAAAATGTAATGTAGTAAACGGATCACGAAAGAAAAATTTCGATCAGGACCCCGGACCTCCGGGGTTCGTCTCCCAACGCGATTGAGGATTACCTTTTATCCTAATCTGCTGATTAAGTTTCATAGTGTTGAGCTTTGATTGGAGGAACTGCTTATGTTATTGAATGTAATTTAAATTATACTTAATCCTTGAAAAAATATATAAATAAATGAATGTAAGGCACTGTTTTATAGAACATGCAGCCTATATTTCACAGTGAAATATTATTATTACTCGGGTAAGTCTTAACGTGAATGCTTCTCAACCATCAGAAAATTGATCTTCCATTCCTGAATGTAACACGCAATACACCTTTCATAAGGAGAGAATATTCGACAATTATTGGCTACGAGGAAAAGTAGATCCTTCACATACAATATGTCGAACAAGTAGTCATCAATATATTTCACTTTGAACGGAAAAAGATATTTTAGCGGTGACTGTTGCACATGGGAAAATATGCCTGTCGTAAATTGTCCTCTTAGAGACTCGTAAAGCAATCTTTCGAAAGTTAGTGCAATCGTTTTTCGGGCATTTCTGATGCATACATTTAAACTAAAAACGAGAGGAGCAAGTAAGTATTTCAATTGGGAATCTATGTGACACCATCTGGTGGGAGGAGCTATTTTCCTTCATAGCCAATAATTGTCGAACATGTTGTACGTAACAAAGTTGTATTGCTTGTTACATTCAGTAACGACCACTTAATTTTCCTGATAAATGGTAATGTGCGCATGTCCACGAATAGCTAATGCATGAGAGGAACTAAGAGTTTGTCCAGTGTCAAAAGAAGTTATTCAACACATCAGTATATTTTTTTTGTTTGTGGGTTTGATATATTTTGTTTTACATTCTTATATAAATACTTGTGATCCATTATTTGTCTTTCATCAGTTTTAGAAGTCATAGGTATTATCTCGCCAATTTACATTTCATCCTCAAAAGTTAACAATTAAAAATTATTTCGATCAACAATTTAAACAATATTGTTTCTCGTGCTATATAAGACTATAATTATTTTACAAACAGCAGAATAAGATTTTTCTTAAGGTATATCTTGACTAAAAATAAACCAGAGCTTCAAAAATATTCTCGGAAAACGACGCAGATCAAAACGCCAAGGAATTTAATTTATTAAATACCGTGAAAACTCGCCCAATCTTGAATATTTAAAATATTTTTATTATAATCTTCATTGGCTTGCTGACAATTCAAATTATTTATCTCGAAGTATACAAATCATGTAAGGCTAACGGACACGGAAGCCACTTTACAGTTCCTCAAGTTTTAATCAATGAATTTTTTTTGTATAATGGATGTATTCAGTGATAGTCATATGAAGGCCTGTTACTTAGAAATTTAATTTTGGTAGATATCAATGTACGCGTGTAAGTTTTTAGAGGGAAATACTAGTCTACTTCATTGTTGATTTCAATTTCTAATAAACTTTTAGGCGAATATGAATATGGAAACAGTAACTGAGGTAAAAAGCCGACTATAAAGCATAGCTGCGAATGTTAGCCAACTCCTACAGTTGATAATTACTAAAATAAGCTACCTTGTCATTACAAGCCTATTATCTTGTCATTTGCAGTTAAAAAAATTGCTGACAGCTTTGATGAATGGTAGTTACTTAATTTTTCTCCCAGTAGAATAAGATACTGGGACTTTTGGAATGAATATTTTAAACTTTAAAAAGATGAAAAGAATTAATTTGATGAAATTTAGTTACGAAATACTAAAATTACAGAAAACATGTAAAGTAGCGTATGATACTTCAAAAGGTACTAAAAGGAAACATATAGATTTCACAGTTTTACTCAGAATATAAAGAAATTGTTATTCAAAAATTACTGATAACTCTCCACGAAAACGCTTTTCCTTTACGTTTTTTGTTCTCTCGTTACTGTAACGATTTATTAATAAATGTATTAATTTTTGTATATTTATTTTAAAAAATGAGCATACGTAGCCGGTTTTAGCACTAAAAAATAGGTAACTTACATTTTAAGTTTTTTAAAATTTAAGATTATTTTTTCTCATATTTTTGTTACGTTTCATCAGTTAATTTCATCGTCACGAGCCCCACTTTCCAATCACCTCGAATTTATTTCGTCTGTAGCCATTTTCACTAGCTGATATTCTCTCCCCCTCGTTTCTAAACACGTCTCCATCTCCGTCATTTGCTCTCCCCGTAAGCACATTTCCTTCACAATCCCTTCCAGCATGCTTCTCCTACGAATTTCACTCTTCCACTGCATCAATATTCATTTCGCCTTCCATCCTGCTGACGTGCATTTTCTCATAAGAGCGATTCCACAGGAAATGTAAAAGGAAAGAATATCAAATACCGTCACAGCGTTGCTTACGTTTGAAAGTTATTTATTATATATAATTTTGAGAACTGAAATAAACATAATATTCAGTCTTTATGCGGAAAACACCATAAAAATGGAATAAAATTCATTACTTCCATTTTATTGAATATGGAGTTAAGTCTAGTACTTATATAATTTCGTAATTATTTCGGAAATGTAAAGTTTCTGGCCTGATAAAGTATCAGAGGGACGTAGTAACGTGTAATACTTTCTATAACGAATAATAATGAACGAGAAAGTTCAATTAGACAACTGTAGTTAATATTTCAAGTTAAACGATGTAATAAACTGTAATTTTATTCTTAAATATAATTTGCACATAAAAATGTTCTAAACTAAACCAGACTATAAACCACTGGATAGGGTATACAAAAAACGAATAATATTTGATATGAAGTTATATAAAAGACAATTTTATTTGAAATATTTCATTGTCCCTCCTGAATACAACACGCAATACTCCTGTTGCCCTATGGTTATTTCCACTCAGATTGGCTATGACAGAAAATAGTTCCTCTCACGAACGACAGATCAAAGGACAAGAGCACCGATAATATTTCGCTATGGATAAAAAAGTTTGATATCACAATAACATTTGTGAATTACTTCAACACGAATACTGTAGTTATTTTAAACAATTTAATGAACGACTCGTTAATTTTTTATTTAATTTTCATAAATGATAATATGTTAATGATACAACCAATAAGCTTTGCGAACAATAGTGGCTCTAAACATTTGAAAAGCTTAATTTTCTTGGAATAGATTTGTATTGATATTTATTACTTATTCTCAAACTACAGGTTTAAATTAGTCATAAAATAAAATAACATTCTTAAAGTGTTTATTTAATTAATTTGTTTAAATTACATTAAGATTTTTAAATAATTATATCCTTATGTTGAAATGTTATAAAACCTATGGATTGAAGCCAAAAAATTATATATCCAATGTCCAGATTGAATATTCAGTCTAAAATGGAACATTTAATTTTAATTATAAAAAATTATAACTGAAAATCGTTAAAAAATTGTATATACTTATTATATGTATATAGTACATTTGCGTGCCAGATTGTTTAATTAATAAGATAAAATAATTTCGTTACTTGTGTATGTATCTGAATAATATGACCTTTTGCGTTACAGTAAAATTGCAAATGGGCAAAACTGTACGTTGGATACTTAATTTATTAGAATAATTTGCATCATAAATGTTTCAATATGATGCAATATTCATAATAATTATTTGGAAATAATTTTCACGCATAACGTGACTTCAACATATTATGATATTAAGATAACTTTCGTGCATGTGTAGGTCCACGTTTCATACCAATCATTAGGAGTTCAACGTCGTTATAATTAGGAGTCATTATAACATTCACATGAGTCTCTCCTTTGATTAATGGCGGTTTTTATGTACATTTTAGAGGAAAAAAGCAGCATGGCAACCCCTATTATCGCCTTCCTGCTCAATATCTCTAGACCCGCGGGATATCGGGGGCGGGGGTTGTGTTGTTCACTGATGTGGAAATAATTGCAAATCCATTTGTATGCAAATCGTGCATGCTCAGAGGGCCGAGTTGACTGAATAAACTACGATTGGCAACCGAGGGTTGGGCGTGGATTTGAAAATCGTATTTTTCACGCTGCGTTCTAAACACTACCTACTAATAGGTATACATGCGACGCAGCAATGGCGAAAATTTCCATCTCTATGAGAGAGGGTGAAATCACCAATGAACACAAATGTAGGAAACCTTGTAATACGCCGTAATGTTCCCTTCACTATAAACTTTAAATTAATGAATATTAATAAGATGAAATCTCAATTAACATTACGTATTTAAATTTTTTTGACTATGTGAGGTTTATATATTTAGATTTTGAGACTGTCTATATTGCAGACGATTTATATAATTTAAACAAGTAGGTTAATATATATTTGAATAATCATTGAATCGATTGTTTTATTTATAAAATTTGAAATTAAGGAACAAATATAATATAAAAGCTGTCAAATCTCAAATTACTAGAACGAAACACTCGGGTTAACTCAACCGGAAAAATATATCACTTGAAATCAAAGGAAGTGGAAATGGTTCAATTGGAGCTCAAGTAGGAGCGTATAGCTAATTTAGAAGAAAATATTCGCCAACGTCTAAAAGTACGATTTGAAAGGTAAATAAAACAATTTATTATGGGTAAGATGTCCGATAATACAGGAGATATGTTCGTAAAAAATAAAATTTCAGTTTTCTGTTCGTAAGTTAATATTTTTTTCGCGGAAACTGATTTCACTTTTATGGAAAATCGCGTGACAACCAAGTTCACATGTGTCAGATAAGACTCGTTTTGACACAAGTAATAGAAACGTTCTGCATCCGAGTTTGTGCGAAACAATAGACACTACAGCTGTCTTACAAAGTTGACACGAAGGAACTTCACAGAAGGCGACGCTACGAGTATGTTAAATATTTCACTGCGTAACAGGCAGCTTTCGCCAACAACAGTGACTCACTCTTCAAAGACGAGGAAGGCGGCTATTCACAAGAGTGATGTCGTCTTTGACGCGCGTACTTGATAGTTACATTAATAAAATTTTATTGCCAGTTTCACGTAATTTTATGACGTAATAATATACCATCATTATTTATTTCCTAATATAACTTAATCATTACTAAAATATCTTTCATATTAATTTAATAAAAGGATTATTTACATAATTCTAATTTTAATTTACTTGAGGTTAACACTTATGTAATAAATCCCCAGTGATTTTAAATCAGTTACCAAACATTCAAAACTCCATCAATAAATATTTATTAGAAATTTCAGAAACGGCATAGGAGAAGTCAGGATGGAACCGGTATAGCGGGGTAGAACGGGATACCCTATTTTTTTACTCGATAGTGCTGGATGTTAGTAAATAGGGGTGGAACATTGTAACTGGTCAGGAAAGAGGTCCTGGCAGCCAACTTGACGAAGTTTGGACTCCACCTTGTTGAATGAACTCTTGTTTTCGCCTCTTACATCTGTGACTATAATTGTTACAGAACGTTGACAGAAGGTAATTCACAAAACTTCTCGCTTTTAACTCTTTAATGGCATACAAGTTACGTATAAGGTTAAAATCTACTTGTATTAAGACTTGGTGAAAACCTTAAACTGAGACTAGCTCGCGGGGCAGAACGGGATACTACTATATAAGGTAAAATGTAATGTGTCCTCAAGAAAATAAGGAAAAAATCACAGACTTAACTAATGAGAATGAGCTACAGGATGCTGTACCCCTAAAAGGAATTAAGAAAGAAAAGGAGTGGAAAAATGTTAGCAAAGACTGTGCAGTTGCAAAGGAATTGTTTTGCGAAACGAAAAATTGATAAAGCACTCAACCGTACGCTAAATAAGTACAAGAAAGAAAACACAGATAGTGTTCAGATTTTTCTTAAATTAAATAAAATTAAATTTTATTGCACTAATTGTACATACAAAACAACCTATCCTGTTCCGTCCTGAGGGGTGGGGCTGGAAGGAAATTTGTAAGTTTGTTTTTAAAAATTCATCAAATGACTAAATTGTTTTAAGTTTCATTGACATTAGATTAAGTTGGTAGTAGAATAAATTAATGTTTCATAGTCTTATGAAGTCATTTTTCTTTGTCCCGTTTCGACCTAACTTCACCTACCAACATAAATAAAGTAAAAAATAAGGAATGCAAATAAAATTATTTTGAAATGATTTATAATGAAAATAATCAAATGCAATAAATAATAAAATTAATTAAATATGATTATAACTGTAATAATCTAAAATTTCGTTCTTTAATAAATATACAGTAAACAACTTCAAAAAATGGGGTGAATGTAATTAAATTCGGGATAAAACCAAGTAATAAGAAAAAATAATAGTAAAAGCAAAATTATAATAAATAAATATTTTGATTATAACTTTGCAGTCCACGACGCGTAATTATCCACAAAAAATTTACCTGATAAGGTACACCAATAGGGTCGTAATTACACTAGCTAAATATTAATCTTTTGCTTAAAAATTGGTAGTATATTTTATTCATCATACTTTACTTTCAGATAATTGATTTATCAAAATTACCATAAATATCCAAATAGTTATGTGTAGAATATATTGCTAAACAAAATTAATACATTCATATTTTTAATGGAGTTTTGAATATCATAGAGATTGATTGAATTCTAATGGGAGTGCAATACGCTAGTATCAACATTAAAAATTAGTCATATTAAATTTATAATCCTGGAAATAATAATTCACTTAGTTTCCTTTTTCTGAATTTTAATGCAAATATAAGGTAAAATTTATGAAATTAGGATATAAGAATTCAAGGAAAAGAGTAAATTTTTCTAAAATATAGGTTTTTATAGTCACAATAGTCCGTTTATGACTCATGCATTTTGTGACAAAAATACTAACACATTACAAAGGGAATGAACATTCTAAATTAAAAAAGTATTTTTAAAAGGGTTTTAGCTTTAAGCTTCCCTCGTTTAAGTTATATACACTAGGGAGTAATAAATTATAATTGGACATAAAATAGATTATGTAATTTTAACGTTTGTTCAGGAGAAAGTTACGAAGAAATATATTAAAGACTGAACTTTTCCTGCTGTATGTAACTTTTGCAAGATTGTAATAACTACTTTACTATCAAACACATCGCTGTGATTGTTCCAGACTATTAATAAGCGACTAGGAATTATAAGAAAACTGTAATTACGCAAGCAGACTAAGCCTTAAAAACAGTTTATGGCTCTGATTCTCTCACCAGGTTAGTCACATTAACATAATTAAGTGCAGTAGTAAATGAGGTTTAATAGTTGGAGGAATAAGAAATATTTGATACAAATTAAATTCAAATTGAATGAGGCATGTCTTGTAAGTAGGCGTTTCACCTTGAGGTACATTTGTCTTGCGTGTTTTCTTCTGAGTCACGTTTACAATTAAACAGCTGCATCTCGGCGCTGTTCTAATGATAATGACTGTAGGTTCATTTCGGCAACACCTGCTGTTCCACGACAGTAAACCGTGAGTCACAAGTGTAACAAGGCTAAGGCTAAAATATGTAACCTGACGCATCTTGTCTTCGTGGTCGGCAAATTTCGCCCACTGCTACGGATAAGTCTGAATTTATTTTTCACCGAGTGTAATATTCTTAACTGACCTTTCACGTTCCGTCGTCAATTTAGTAATAATTAATGTTTAATTAATGCAAGGCGCCAGTGACTGTAAATACGACCAGCCGCAATCGTAGATAAAGTTATGAAGACAAAGTCCATAATATGATAATTCTCTCACTAAGGGGTGACTAATAAACTTGTTCAACTTAATACCACTTGTGGTTGTATAATCAAGTATTTAATTGAATTTAGTACCAGGTTACATAAACTTTACTTACTTTAATAATAGCCGATATTAATTCATACGGACATTTATTAATCATTAATTGATACATTACATTTTTTTTCGAAACGCCGTGTGTCATCCGTTGTCCTCGGCAACAAAAACCAAAGAAACCTCTCCCCAGAGCGCTTAATCAACTCTCTCTGACTTTCTCTTTCTGCGTCTCTGGTTCTCTGCTGTTCTCTACTTCGTACAGCCACTACGTTCAAAATTCGAATGAGAACGTCATGCGAGCGAGTTATTACATTTGCAGGATTATTTCTGGTTCATCTCTGTATTATCTGCAACTTCGTCATCTTCGGAAACACAATATACATTTTCAATAATTAACAAAGCCGTCCAACGAGATACGCAGGCATCAATATTTATAACTTATTATTTTCCTTAGATGTCATTAATATAGACGATGGGTCAACCCAGAAATAGTATTTAACATTTGACGAACTTAAAAAAAAATAGGCGATGATTTTAGTTATAATCCAATTCGTAGACAAACATTATTAATCGACTCGTCGTGTATTTGTACGTTAGCAATTTGCATTTTCTTCAAATTTATTATTATTAAAACGTAAAATACTCTTACTCGATGATTTACCTAAAATTTGAATCTCAAAAAGATAAAAAATTCTACAATGAAACTCAGCCTAAAGGCAATGAAACAAAATTTAGAAGAAGAGAATGGAAAAAATCTCGCCGGAACCGGGAATCAAACCCGGGACCTCCCGTTTAGTAATTTGTAGGTTACCTGAGCTGTATGTATATAGGGTGGATTGATCTAGCATCGATCCGGACCAGCTCAGTGATAGGGAATCCGCTCTATAAGCGGAATGTCCCGGCTTCGATTTGCGGGTTCGGTCGATAATTTTCCATTCTATTCTAAAATATAAATAATTTTTCTTAATGTTCCTCTTTTTAACTGATCATCTCTAAAGCTATTCATAATTTATCAATCCGTTGGTAGTTGAAGAAATGTCTAAATTTATAGTTAGTACCCCTAGATTTGGAATAGGCATGAAAGATGAATTAGGAGAGGGTTTGAAGTTCTGAAATTCACTATTTAAGAGGTCAAAATCTAATAAACGAACAAAAATAAAGTGTTTACTTCCAGGTCAGTTGATTGTTCTATAATAAATAATTATAATCAACAACAACGTTTTTGGTTTTTGAACTACTTAGTTCACTTACAAACAGGAACAATTTATACATTAATCTTTAAATGTCTCTATTGAGAAACTCGAGTTTCATGGAAATAAAGGTGAAAGTCCATTCCGCGGTGTTGGGGAAAAAAATGCTATCATGTCCCGTATTTTGCAAAAAGTAAGTCCTAAACACTAAGTTTTAAGCCTTTTACATGAAATCGGTATTCGCCAACTGAAATTTTATCTATTACCTAAATATTTATGACCAGACTTAACAGCCCTTAATTTGATTGATTTTCTTAGATTACTTGCATAACATTATTTTACTTCAATATTAAACTGCTAATGTTTTATTTTTAAAATGTAAGTATTCTTAAGCCAACCGGTGTCGAACGAATCAGAATTAACCCAAAATAAGCTGAGAAACTTTTTCATGATCGCTGTTGTAATCCTATAATTTCTTATGGATTAGAATTAATTTACTGATGCTAATTACTGATTCTTAACTAAATTTTGCAACATAAGGCTGAACTCAACAAAATTATAGTTGGCTTTGTTTTACTAAATTCTTGTCTGTTTTTGGCCTCATTTAAACATTTAGGTTATCGTTGACTAGAATCCTCTTTCTGTGGACTTATGTTGAATTGGATTCGAATATATATAGGGTAATTACAGAATTCGCAAAGTTTTGGTGTATTTTTAGATAAGATGTGTAATGAAACTGGTCAATATGATTATCCATGGAATCGCAGGTAAGTTTGATTTAATTGTTCTATTTATTTGTGTCACTTTCACTGGTACATTGGGTTACTATAAGTTTTGTGATATATTGGAATGAATCATAATACATTTTCATAATACTTTTTTGATTACACTTACTACCATGATCATTCCGAATCTTTTACTTTTTCTGTAGACTACTTTATAATGAACTAAAATATTAGTGAGAAATACTAATTAACGGCTAGAGATTTTTTATAATTTTAGAAATAATTAATCAAGGAAATGCTCAGAAGTTTAGTTATTTACAGCGCCTAGGAGCGTAGGAGCATTATAAATCAAGCAGAAGAATTTGTGGAGGTGAGAAACATTTTTCCTCATATAAAAGCGCGGTCAGCCATCCCTTTCGTCTCTTATAGCCTCCCCTCCACCCACACTAAATCAAGGTGGAGGGCAAACTCCGGACGCCTCTAAATCCGCCACATGTTCCGGACGTCAATTTTCAATTACATCCATGAGCCATTTTCTCAAATTAATTTAGGACCGCCCCTGGGAACAGTGCCATAAACAAATGGTGGTTTAGGAGGCAACACCCTGCGCGATAAAATCCTCTTGATGACTCCTAAAAAGTCCCGGACGCCTCTTTCCATTTTTACTGCATTCCCGGCTGTAACTCAGCAACGACGGACACAAATCCTCGCTGCTTTGAGCCTCGGCAAAGGGCGTTGTAATACAACCACGTGCGAATGCAAATCGGCTGTAAATTGACGTGGCTCAAGGAAAACGCGATCCAGTAATAACATCGCGAAAAATATCCCCGGATTAGCGTCGGCGTAATTCAATCAAAATATGCTCATTTCTTTATGCAGCCCCGGTTAATATCCAAATGTGTTTACAAGCCGCGAGAGCGTCGACTACAAAGTGAGAAATTTAATAGCGTCCGTAATAATATATCACGACACTGGCAGGTTGTTTTCTATTCTTACTTTCGCGTTTCCCCGCGGAATTCGCACATGTTGTCCAACGAGGGGGGTTTATTTATGCCTCCGAGGTCCCGCGTCCCGAAAAGAGGTCACGGTTATCTGTTAGGTCCACAGAGTCTATAAAACAACGTCAAGAAAACGTGGTGCTGGGGACAGTGGCCTAGATTTATGGCGAACTGCTAAATAAAGAGCCATGAAACAGAGGGCGACTGAGGCACGCTTATAAACAGACGTTCAATTATTTTCTGCTAGCGAGTTACAGGTCTCGTTCCGAGTTCACTTATATATTTTATTTCCCACCACCAGCTGTTATACCAATTTTCATGGATTTATATCCCTTATCAGTCGTATTGATTGGAGTTTTAGACTTCATAGCTTTCTTTCCAGTTATCCCTTAAACTGATTTCATGATTACGCTCTGTCATAGATCGGTATGCCAAGTGTCAGTTAAAAAATATTTTATTTATACATAATTTACTTTAACTTTTTCTTCTTCCTATGGACTACAAATAGTTCTTAATTTCCTTTAATTTACCTTACCAAATTTCTCAACAAAATAAATTATTCCACTATACAAAATGAGATCCCAGTTTCAAGGCAAAATAATAATTTCAGGTTTCTCTTTTATGATACTTGCGAGCAGGGCAAGAATAAAAATCAATTGAATTACATTTATGAGAAAATAAAAGAAAGAATAATTTCTGAGTTTGTGTAAATAGCCTTCCATATTATAGTGGAATGTTTCCTTATGAAAACAGGACGCGGCTTTGTTGTGAGTCCAGTTTCTGAAGCCAAAATTATCCTTGACGTTACTCAGAAAGAGCAGTAGAACATCAAATTTTGCCCTTGTTTCTCTTGGTGTGTTATTATACCACTGAGAAACAATGCGTCACCTTACAACATGTCTCAAATGAAGGAAAAGAGCCTCGCGAACATATTTATTTGCTTTTTATCCGACGGTCCCCCAACTAAGAAAAAAATGTCGTCTCCTTTACCTATGATATAAACAATGAGGTTGTTTCGGACCGACTCGTAAGTTTCCTGGTGGTCAGATCATCCTTAGTTATCAATAAAAGCAATATTTTGAAACGTCTAGAGGTTTAGGTTGAAGGGCAGCTGCTTTTAGGTCAATATAGAATTTTTGACGAAAAATTTCAGTCATTTTTTTCTTTGGAATTAAGGATAATAGGCCAAAGTAAATAGTATCATGCATTAAATCTCTTTGCGGTTGAACCTCAGGTAGGCTGTAATTCATTTTAAAATTCATCTTATTGAAAAGTGTCTCATACCACTTCATTACATAAAATCTGTATACACGTAAGTAATGTGTTTAGTTATATATATATATAAATCATGTACTTTGTTGCTTGGTATTTCTATTGAATATTTTTTGCGCCTTTTAGAAGGTTCACAAATTGCAGACTAAGAGAACGCCGAAGCAAATGGGCAAGTAGCATCACTTACTTGATTAGATTCGTATCTGCTTTGAAGGTAAAGCCACAATTGCAGATTAAACTCAATTTTAAGCAGATTAGACTGTAATTTAGCTGATGCAGATTCTGTCCTCGTCCTACCTTTGGTATGTAACAAAGGACCCTGTTGCCTTGATCTCTGTAGTCTGCCATTTTGCAAATGAAAATATCCCCTGGAGCGTTACTTGTAATCTCACAAACGTAAATAATTTCCGACTGCTGTTTCTTCTAAATAACCAATTAAAATTGGAGTTCGTTATTTACGCCACCTTTCTGAGGGAGATTCCTCGGAATTAATATGCATCAAATTAACTTTTACTCTACTTTTGTTGTGGAACAATCATTCTGAGTGATTTAAACAATAAAAGTCTCTTGAGACTGCGTACGGAGAGCTAATAGAAGTACAAAAGTAAATAATTTTGAATTGATTACTTTTTCATAGCTTAACATAGAGGCTTATGCTTCAGAGACCCATAATTTAATAACATCATCAATTTTCTCTAATTAAAATGTTTTAATTAATTCGAAAAAAATCATCTACCTAAGACCACATACTAGTTAATAATAGATAATACGTTTCATAGCTACTAATGATACATTGAACATACTGTAGGACTCTTCCGGGAATTTATAAGGGTTACTGACGTCTTTGGAACTATTATTTTAACTAGCCATAAATTAGGGATGAATGGAAATGTATTTTATGGATAATTCAGTTTAAAATGAATTATGTTTCTGGTGAAATGACTTTGGTAGTGTCTCGTCTGCGGTCATCGTAGTCCGTCTTTCAATTATAAGTGAACTAACTATTTAATAGGCTTCTTCTGATATTATTGTCCTGAGGTTTAGTCACGATCTTACCATGCGTCTTATAAATGTGTTACTGTGGTAGTCCAAATTTAAGATTGAAGTCTGAAGATTTTGCATTGTTTAAGTTCGAAAGCCATCAACCGTGAACGCTCTTGGTGAATTTGTTAATGTAGGAAAAACTTGGCATCGTTTGTGATACAATATTTTTATTTGAAAGATCTCATTCGAAACAATATCAAAGTCGACCATGATTCTACTCTGGGAGAATCTTCGCCGTCGTTTTCAACAGTAAAATAGTTACAATGAGCGAAGGTTTTCTCGGTGCAATCCACGATGTTATCACTTGATAACGATGGCAGTGACCGCCATAGAATTGTCTTGGCCGAAGCCTATTTTCACCTGGTTAGAAGCACAAGAGTCAATCAAGCAATAAAATTATTGGGTGGCAGACTTTATACTAGTTGCTAAAAGAAACATTGCAGTGTTATACGGTAACAGACAAGGTAGGAATTACAAAACGTGGTCCACATCGCATACTGACTGAAAATTTGAGAAAACTGTGATCTAGACGGGTGCCGCGTTTGCTTGCAATGAAACAAAAGCAGCGTCGAAGGATTATTCAATCGATATCTGGTGATGTTTCACTGTAATTATGTGGAGTACTAGCGTAGATTCATGAACAAAGATGAAACGTGAGACGAAGAATATTTTCAGTGTTCCTGTTCTGAGTAACAAGAGAGAACCACGAGAAAGGGAAGACGTGTAACGTGATGTCTGATGGTTTCATCGTATATTCTAGGTTTATTTTTCTCTGATCTATATAAACAAACCAGAATTGATTAATATAATTTGTACCTCACAGTATAATTTATTTAGAAGATAGTAGCACAACTTATATAATGAATCTTCATATATTTTTACTATTAAAAACTTCCGAATGCTCTTTTGATAACTGATATTGAGTTATGAATTATTTACGATATATGGATCTGAATTTGGGTTATAATAAGGTTAAACTCCCTGTGTGAATCTACATTGCAATTGAGTTACTTTTCCGCTACATTACACTGACATTGTTTAAAGAGTACAAAAATAAAACAAAAAATCGGATACGTTCCGGAGATGACACGTTGTACGAGCGAATGCTGATTTTCCGCTTTCAGGATCACTTTTATTCGATGTACGAAACTAATACGTAATTACCGGACGGTAAACTCATGTTAAATCAGCTACAAGTTAATTATAATGATGTAATTGAAATGTACTCTGCTCAATTTGCGTATCTAGGACTAGGGGATATTTAATTACCTCGCTGCCGCACTTCGTTATGACTTTATAATGTGCGTAACTGGCCGAGTTTCCCCCAATACTGCAGGCTTTTGGGGTTGCAGAACGAGTTACAGAGCGACAAGCGGAAACACTGGAAATACTGGCGGGGATAGTCGGAAAATTAGCCACGGTCCAGTGTAAAACGGAATTACGTTGCAGCGTAGTCATCTAGTAGAGCCAGATGCTATGGACTTGCTGTAACTCGCATTAATTTGTGGCGAGCTGAACAACAAGCGTAGTTTTTAATTTTGTTTTTTTATATACATACCACTAAGTTAATAAAATATTTATTGAAGAAAACCTACCACGCTTGATTTTTAAAAATTGAAATAATTATTTATGCAACAATAACAAGTAGACGTTAACGTTGTTGCGTATTCACCTTTTACCGTCCGTAATTTAAAATTTCAAAATCATTCCTCGCCTTCGAAACGATATTTCGGATTATTAAAATGTTATATATTTATTTCATATATGTAATCCAAATAATGTTAGACGTTTACAAATATTCTTTTTTCATAATTTAAACAGTTTCGTCCACAGATCAGAAGTAATTAATTCCCTTGTTCTTGACATGAGCTGTTTCAGTGGTGGCCAAACCGCAGCGCATGCGCCAAACGTGGCGATTTGGACGATTAAAAGTGGGGTATTACATCCTTGAATCTGTTTGTATTTCAGACGAGAATTCCCTTTACATTGCTAGCCATGTATTGTAAATAAATACATGGATTAACCTACCTACATGTCAGCATATATACTATATTTTGATTTATTATTATTTTTATTCTAATATTGTATGTATTGAATCATTATTGTCCAAACTGATAGTCTTTACGACAAAAGTTTTTTGTATGAATTTTAATAAAATACAATGAAGGTCCAAAAGTCAGAGATAGAAAATTTAATAACAGTTCTTCTTGCAAACAGAGAGAACAGAAAATTCCAAGTTCCAAGTTGATCTCGCTCTCAGAGCCACCAAATGTAGTCCAGAGTTATCTTCACGAACGACCATCGTGAAGCTCTCGTACAGGACCATCATTCTTGAGTTTTGTAGGTTGGTACTTTATTAAACTGGCGTAAATTCATTAATTTAACTCCGTCAAAGTTATTCCTATCCCCATACCTATTTACCAAACCACTAACCATGAACTTATGACGCTATAAAAATGTGCTAGATTCATATGGCGCATCTCAACTCGTCTGTCAAAATATAGGCGCCTCGCATGCGAAAGGTTGGCCACCCCTAAGCTACATCAACTGTAAGCAATTTTGACAATTACGCTACTGACATGCAGTTATTAATATACTCCTTGAATGAGGATAAACGTTAGTTACTGTTGACTCATGATTTGGACCTTTCACCGAGTTGGTATACTTCTTGTTGTGTTTACGGCTCTTGTGGCTGTGTTCCGTTAGAAATCGAGTTCAAATAAACTATCTTCCTGGCGTACTACTCAGTGTGTCAGAACTCTCAAATATTTACTCGGTACTTGAATATATCAACAAATTATGTTTATTTTTGTCGGCATTGGTATTCCATTAAATGAATTACTCTGAAATCCGTATGATTAGGAAGACCAAGAACAGACGACTGAGATGAATAAATTATAGCACCTTACTTATGAAATTTTGGTATTTAGGTATTGTAAATTGAGAAAAACGTTTCTTAATTACCACAAAAAATGAAACAATTTTAATTGCTATAATTTAAGAAAAGTAACTTATGATCTTTTTCCATCCAAATTTATTTATTCAAATGAAAAGAATAACGACGTTACAGTGCATAATTGCACCTTCTTCGGCGTTTTTTTAACATTTTAATTACTAAAAGTACTACTATCCGCGGGAGAATTTATAATGAATTTGCAAGAAAACTATCATTATTTATTCTAAGAACTTAAAAATATTAAACTTCTTTTTTAATTACAACTATAATTTCCGTCTGCGAATAAGATTTAAATTAAGAATTAATGACATAAAAGAGACAATAACAAGAAAATACTGTAATTGTCACGAGAGACTTAAAAAATACTCGTATTGAAAAACTGAATTTTTAACCTATAGCATTTTATAGTTACGTTGATGATATTTTCTATAATCCCTTATGATAAACTGTTTGATGTAATAAATTTATATAATAATGACTTATAATAATAATAATTTACGTTTGAAGTAGAAAAGGTTTTTCTCACTTTTCCGTCCTAATAATAAGTTATCATTAAAGTAGTTCCATAAATCTACATGTTCCGGTAGAGTCCTAAACGTCTTATCTAATCAATCATACAACAAATCAGAAAAAATCTATGGTATTTAATCTTGCTGGAAAAGCCTGATTTTCATTATCATTCTGAGAAACTTAATAATATTTTCATAATATTATTTGCCAATTATTTCATTTCAAAATTCAAGCAATTAATTATATTAATAATGATACCAAAAATCGTGTTCACAGGTCTGTTTCAAATAGCTACATTATTTTTATGATCATCTACTAAATTTAGAATGTTACTTAAGAAATTAAATATCTCAGTATTCTATAAATCTGTCAAATCAATTTGCACTATTTTACGTTGTTGTAAACGTAAAGATGTTCTTAATACTTTTGTTTCCCATAATGTTGTGTAAAAAATTCTTGTAATAATTGTTCTTTCTGCTTCATTGGTCAAACTAAACGATCTTTGTCAATAAGAATTAAAGAGCAATTTTTCCCTCCGATAAACATTCACCTATTATGAAACATTGTCTGGAACAAAATCATTTGTTTGATTTTGATAATGCTGTTTTTTTGGATAAGGAAATGAATTACAAGAAATGGTTAATTTATGAAATGTTATATATTAAAACTAATTAATTTTATGTTGCTATAAAACATGACAATTTTCAATTAAATAAACAATACGGTAAATTATTACTAGTTTTCTTTGTAAGTTTCATCTTTTGGATACTTTTTGTTTTATATCTTCAGCTTGTTACAATTATTGACAAGGACCACAAGGGTTGGTCAAAACGTTTAGTATCTGTTTTAAATTTTCATTCAATTTTTTAATTTTTTTGTTATACGAGTCGTTAATTCTTAACTTAGAAGAATTTTACCCAAAAAAGATTTGCATGTGTGAATTGAAAAGTAGCGAAATACGATATGTTGCATACACGCTATGGTATTCATGATTAAGTTTCTGTAGATGTTGCGGAGGTATTAGTCTGACCTGTTCCCTTTTTTAATTATTCATAACACTATCGATGAAATAAGGTTAAAGTAATAAGTCAGTTTTTTTTGACAGAGTGGTCAGTTGATTGTTGTTAATCTTGGTCCAAATCCACGTAGAATAATATTTACTACTAAGAAAAAAATGTAAATGAGTTAGATAGGAAATTGTTGGCACGACGCATGCGACTTTTAATGTTGGTGCCACGCAAGAAAAAATTCCATTTTCTAGGACTGGCATAGTATTTCAGTTGTCGTGCTCATACAAAAGAGATTGTGATAATAATAATAATAATACTTTTGTCTTTAAGAGTTGTAAGTTTATTCAGTGTAAATTATTAATTGCTTACAACTGTCATTTATTATCCAATTTCGACAAACATTTTTATAATTTTAACTACGTCAAATATATTTACCCCACCAAATTTATTTCTATATCTATATACATTAGACTAGCTTAAATTAATTCCAGTTTAATATTTTTTATCTTAACGGTGATGTTTTTTCATTCAATGCAGATACATTAATCTGATTATTGTTAAGTCTAATTTTTCATCCGCTTGCTGGCTCAAGGGATGAAAATCCGAATTGTACTACTAATGTCGTTTTTAAAAAATTAACTGTGAGTTTTGTTCCATCGTCAAATGTAAAGAACTTTGAATTCAGGAATTAAAGGACATAAATCTAATTTTAAACTGTCAACCTCTAATCGCAACCCTACCACTAAACCATAAATTATAACCAATTTATTACGTTAACATTTAAAAAATTAATTTTTTATTTTAGATTACGAAAATTAAAAACATTCGAATCATGTTATTATTACGAAGAGTAAGAAAAATCTTAAAAATTTCTTCAAATTATTTGGCAGTTTTCTGTACTTTTCGTTGGTTTTAGATCTTAGGTTTAATTTCCAGTACTTAAGTTCTGCACTCCGTCGTTTTCATTATTATTTTAAAATTTTTCCTGTAATTGTTTTCCATTCTAAAGATAAAATTTCGTATTATTAATTTAAACAGACGTTTATTTCTATGTTAGTTTATTACAGTTTAATTTTTTTTCTGACTGTACTGACTGAGCTTAAGAAATACAAGGTAAGATTTGTTTTCCTCTTCATAAAAGCTATTTAAATTAAATTTAGGAAACGATTATTGTAATCCCGTACGTTGCAAAAGATTATTGTTGAAAATTTTCCGTCGAGTTACATTTGCGCTGAGATTAGCTAACACAGGTTTGTTGAATGTACCTGCTATATTACTTCTAATTTAGTTATATTCTCTCCGCCATTGTTTCTGTAGAAGTTTTTAGTGTAGTAGTAGAATAATGCCTAATGCTTGTATTGTGTTGCCTGATTCTTATATAACCAATTCGATTCGACATTTTTTTAGTCGATGCCATGAATAGCAAGCAGCCAGAGGCCGTGGGTTCCAGAACCGCACCACTTCACAACGAGAGGGCATAATAACACATTGTTTCCGCGGGGACATTGAGAGAATGAATAGCGGTCTGGATTATAATAATACAGGAGGACAACGGCAACATATGACGTAAATACGAGACTCGCTGAAAGAGAAATTGACAGTAATTAACGTTCTCGCATAAAGAAGTGCCTCACTGTGAAACTAGAACGTGGAGCAGCCCGCCTGTTATTGGCCTAAACCACATAAAACCAGGGGTTAAGCACTGTAATGATGCCACCAACAATAGGAACAAAAAGAGAGCCAGTAATGATGGTGATTAGGGCCATGGATAGGGCAGACCAAGGTCGTGATTTACCGGCCACGGCAACACGTGCACGTCCCAATTCAGTTAGCGCTCGTTCATTGTTGGGTCCCAGGGGGAATACCCGGGATTTGGCCAAATTAGGTGACAGTTTGAACGCTAAGCCAAGAGGCCACACGTTTGACGGCAGTTTTCATCCCATCTCGGAGATGTACAATATTGACGACGACGCGGCGAAAATAGAAATATGTCAACTTTATTGAGCAAAAATAAATGCGTTGGGTATTAATCGTACGAGAATTCTTGATGAATGGATCGTTTACCAAATTAGACGATACAATACTAAGGACATAAATGGGGCATAACTGATATACTACTCTATTTTTCACAGACTCAAACGAGAAAATAGTTTTTAAGCACTAAGCAAAACTAATCCTCACAGAACTTGTTTCCAGTCGTAAAGAACATGAGTGCAATATTTGGCTAAATTAATCCACGCGTTAAATTTTTTTTGAAGAATATACACACAAACATACACACAAGAATACTTTTTTTCATAGTCTGCAACGAGTCCATATTTTGTTGACTTAAAATACAATATCTCTAAAAATATAGTGATGCTGCCTCAGATATATTTCTCTCTGTTCCGTTCACAGTTAACAATAAGAAATTATCAGAATAAAAAAAACAGCCAATTTATCTTAATACTAGTTTTATGTTTATTTAATACACGTACGACGTTTAAACCGTATTTGTGGAGTCCACGACGCATAATTATCCATTCAAAATTTACTTCTTATTCTCCACAAATATGAACGAAACGTCGTACATGTATTAAATAAGTATAAAATTTTTTGCTCACAAATTCTCTGTATTTTTATATTTATTTTTACTTAATTGTCTGATTGTTTATTTATTGAAAGAAATTATCTACGTTTGGTCGTTTGTTAAATTTTTCACAATTGTTCGTCTTTGTAACAAATTACACGAAAAATTTATTCCAACCTGCAATTCTAAATTATCGAACAAATATTCTCCAAATCCAAGTTTGACTTCCTTTATTCTTTTAGTTCGGTCTCCCGTATTTTACTAATGTAAAACAATTCTGGATTTAGATATGAATGTATCCATTTACATTTTACTTTTCATGGTAATTAATACTGTAAGATATTGCGTGACTGTATGCAACAGACCGAAAAAAATAATGATTCTAAATTAAGTTTAGAATATTTTACTTCGACGAATAAATTACAGTGAATGTTAGAAAATTTATTTATGCATCAGCAAATATTTCTAAATAAAATAATATTTTTAAAAAAACATCTCAGGCGATATATACACACTCCGTTAGATCAGTCGACCCTGAAATATAGACTGCACAAATAAAAATTGAATTTTGATTATCATTTTCGTCATTTTTCACTCTGTTTTAGAGGCGAGGCGTTAATTGAAATTGGAAGTGCGCTTATAATTAATTACAATTCTATGCCGCAGTAAATATGTTCTGGCGCATGTCATTGACAGAAATTTGTGGCGTATCCGAATTGTTTATTCATGCATCACCGTTATTTGTTATGGAATGGTCGATACAGCTACCCCTCATTTCGCTCGTCAAATATTTCTCCCTATTGACATTGTGTTCATAATGAAGTTGTAAAATTTGATAATATTTGCCCTCGGTATTCCATTTCAAATAAATGTTTTTTCTTGCCTACACTGCGGCAATGGAACAAAATTCCAAAATTACTAAATTAGATTTTTATTTCTTATTCGTAATAGTACTTTTACTAAAAAATTAATTATCGGTATTTGTTAATGTTTAGTTTTTTTCTCAAAAGATATTTATATTTTGCCTTAAATATGAATGTAATCATTCTGATGTTCACTTATGCATATTGGAAAATTTCACATTATTCATCTATCGGTTTTACTTTTAATTTTACCATAGAAATTAATGTTTGTTAAAATTGATAATAAAATTTAATACTTTATACGCAGACAATCTTTATATTGATAAAAAATTATCAATTTGACGAACTCAGGTCCATGCGTATCATCATTAGATAAAGATGCTAATTCGCGTTGATACGTCTAGCATTTTTTAAAAATTTTCTTTGCAATTATTCATTATATTACATATTTTCAGCATGTTAAGTAGTAATTTTAACACTATGGCAAGGATTTTGTATTTTATTTATGAACAAATTATAAGGTGTTAATATATTTACGATATTATTTGAAGGCCTTGCCCATAATACGTTATATGAATCAGTGAGGATAGATGTTGCACTTTAAAATATTAAATAATTTTAAAAGCACTAGGAAAGGTATTATAGAGTCTAGAATAATGCACATTATGCATATTACGTCTCAAGTTTACAATCAATTTTTTCAATTTCAAGCATGTTAGAGTGACCAAAGGCTGATTTTAATATCGTATAATGTTTACCAAGCTTTTAAAGCTTACTTTAATTACTAACATTTTTTGATTGTGTTACAAGTGTGTAAACAGCTGTTTAAATTGTTAATTTAATTACGTAGTGGTTGGAGATATTGACTAGCCGATGTATCGAAGATGTCGTCTCTGAACACTGAACTGGTTGATTTAATTCACCATTTAGAGACAATGTTTTTTATTTGTAGGGTCCTCCGGAAATCACTGCGGACAAATACATTTTATTCAGTATTTCTGAAATCCATGCTACTCAGTACATAGTTTCGACAACGGAGATAACTTCGGAGACTTCCTTGATATCGAGAGATCTCGCTCATCTCGGTCGGGTAATTTTAATACATTCGAAATACTGTAAAGAAATTGCTACAACAAACTGGTCTAAGGAAATTCCAATACCACAAAGTCCGCCTCTGTGGTTTGTGTCACTGCCTTGCACCACAAGTTCGATTCCTGACAACGGCCTGGATGTGGTGTGTTTGAGTTCCCACACTGAGAAAACTGCGATAAAGGAAATAAGTTCCCCAATTGGCAGAAAGTCGCTAAAAACCTAGTAGTTAATGCGCCTATAAACGGAATATGTATATAAAATTTAATTCGTGTCAAATATACTATACAATACTATCTTTTAAACATCACTTGATATCTGATTATAATTTAGTGTTGAATTCTCCTAAGCTACTTTGTTGAATAGGAGAACTCTCATTTAATCCTTATTTTGATTTTTAGCCGCATATGAACATTTTGATTCTACTTCAACTCAATTATCATTTTGTCTTTAATGTATTTTGGTCTAAATTTGTTGACATTTGTGAAGAGGGCTGAAATTAGGAACTTTGTGTGTGTGTCCGTATTTAAATTTGAATATGAACAGTTTTCTCTATACTTTATGCATATGTTTATACATATTCACAAAAAAACTTTTGTATTTTCATGGCAATCAGATTTGTTTTTCAAACGAAATTTTTCAACAATTAACTAATACAAGTTTAATTAGAATTTTTATAATTTATTTTATTACATTGGAGATTTAGTAATACTAACTGTTGAAACAGAAATTTGTTGAATTAGTATTATATCATAGTTGAGATTTATAATTATACTAAATTTTACAGATTTAAATTAATAAGAAATTACCTTTTCAATGGACCCGTGTTTTTCTTCTTATGAAATTCTAATTTAGTTCTCAAAGATGAATTGACACTATTTGTACATTGTCGACGGTGATATTGACAGAGTAGAGTATATTTCCTTATGTATAATTCCTTGAATTTTCCCGGAGTCTGGCAGATGACGGACTGCTCGGAAAAGTCTTTTCGAAATCTCCATAATATAAAAATTTACTCAAAACAATAAAATTTCAATTTTTTTCATCTTAATACTTTGTGCAATTATTTAAAATAAACGACCTAACAGTTATTATCTATCTCTTTCTTCTCCATATATCTGTCTGACAGATGATGATTGACGTTTTAAATCCTGATGGATGGGGTTTTAAAAATCTTAGTCCAATATTTTTCTAATTAAATTGTATTGGAAGGACCAATCAATTTTTTATAATGAGCATTAGGTGGTTGGAATATTATCTCTGACAATACTTGGAGTATTTAACATTCATTGCCAAACAAATTATAGTTTAAACGTTTGATACGCGAAAGAAAATTTTGGAACCCTCTGCTGGTGATTAGAGGTGTTACTGAGCCACATTATAAATTAATACAGGTATTGTTATATATTTAAATGATTTGGGGAAATATCGTTCGCATTCTTGGTTAACTAGTATGACATGGCGTCATATATTGAGAAGTATTCTGCAGGATTGTCTTGATGATTAAAGTGGTACATCCGCGTGCTCCACTCATCACTTCCGGCTCAACTTACAGGGCACTTTCAATCGTAACTAACCAGGGACCAGAGTCATGCTCACGTAGCCAATGTGTCTGACGTACGAGGCATTTAGCAAGCCCACAATTAGCTTTCCAAAGAGTTGCCTACAAATCAGGGTAATGGCTCCCAAGCTCAATGTCCGGCACTACATGTGCAACCCACGTGTGGCCGCTGAATTTCGTCTCGTGACGTGACTTCTGGGAATTATCAGAGATTTACGGATCTGCATTGAGGCAGTTTCATTGAAGAAACCTAGGTCTGTAACGTAAGACTAGGTGTAAACTATAATTATTTCTTAAGAAGTAATTTTCAGTATCAAACGTTGCGTCACTTCGAAGAGGAAAAACTTAATACGCTGGTACAGCTGCCTTACTGGAAACAATGGAAATCAGTCAGTACCATCCTCATGAATAATATTAAATTGCAAATGAAATACTATAAATCATAACAAAAAGAATGAGGGAATACGAATATGGTAAGATCGTAAAACTTTAACAGTAGCTGAGACAGAGAACAATTAGCAGTTGGAAAACAACAATGAAAATGTGGTGATAAAATACCGGGGCTTTTAATTTGTATGCAAAACTCCTGATATGCTATATGTTTGAAAGCGTGTTTGGACAACTCTTTAATTAAATCATTAATCAAAGAGATATAAAGAATAATCAATATTCTTTTGCCGTGTATATATATATATATATATATTATATGAAGTATACGTGCACTCAAGTTCATAAAGTTAGTAGAGTTTTTAAAACATATACACTACAAACTTAAAAATAGTCAAAATGTAATTCAAGTAATAAACAATTTATTAATTTGAGTTCAAGTTTTGTTGTTTTATCTTGGGGTTCCAAATGGCAATTTTTTGAATAGCAGAATTTAATTTTAAAGGCTATGTTCCGAAAGAATTTAATATTTGGGAAGGTAACTTTCGATCGCTCCCTATCACACGTCTTCCGATTATACGAACTCCCCTCTGTTGTTGCACTGTGAGAACTTAGCTTTCGTCTCGTTCCCTCGCCGTATCTCCATAATTACTGGCCATGCGCCTCACCCGAGAGTTATAGTCGCCCATGTCCGCCATTTTGAGCCGGATTAACAGTAACGTTAACCGGATCGTTTCCCAGTGTATAAGCTTCTTTAGTCTTTTCCACATAATTACAGGCCTAAGTTTCCTTAATCATTTCTAATTCTTCTAAACGACTTTACCACTTTTTTACATTTTCAATCCTCGCCGGGAACAAACTCCAGCGTCTAAATAATTTTGCAATGTCTCAATATAGTTTCTGGAATATGTCCTACGTCATAACATGTTACATGAGCGAAAATATTTATATATTTAGATACAGAATCGTCTTACATTGTTTTATTTTCGTAAACATTACCTGTATACATCTATTAAATTTTATTTAATGGCGCATACCGTTCTATTTCTAAATATCTTAAAATTTATTTCTAACAGTTTCTTGAGTAATCTATTTAATCTATTTCTATTTAAATTAAATTACCACTTTATAGACGAATTAAAACAATGGCGTTTTGCCCACAAATTAGAAACTTAATCAAGTAAAAAGAAGATTTAAACGAATTTCTTTTTTATATTTGGACAGTTGAAAATAATTACAAAAATTAAAAATAAAAGTTTGTATAATTTTTGTATTAAAAAAATGACTTCAAAAATGGAAATTAGAATAATTGAAATATCATAAAATATTATCAGTTTTAATATTTCACTTATTATAATTTTCGAATTGTGGTTAAAATTTAAAAAATAAATATTACTCCTTTTTAAATTGATGAATTCCCAAATTTGAGAACGAAATTTCGTTGTATTCGAATAAAACATTTAAATTTTCTGCAAAATGCTTATTTAGTTTATTTTAATATACTTTAAAATTAATTTTGTTCCTTCTAGTTATTTATTTATTCAAGAGCAGCAGAATTACTTTCAGACGGAGCTCTGCCGGACCCGGAATCGAATACTGGTCCTCCTCTCAGTACGTCGACTCAATACTCTAGTCGACTAACCGTCAGGTACGAGCTTTCTCCATCTATTCTATAGCTCTGAGCTACAATTTACTAAATCAGATTGTTCACGGCTCAATTTTATTACCTCAGTTGCCCTACGGCAATATTCACTCCTCTCTATCTACTTCCTTCTCCTACTGTGCACCTCATACGACGTGCAATTTCACAATTTTTCTTCATTGTTAATTCATAGGTTTTTAATATACCCTGAACGTACATAATTTTCTATTTTATACATGAAAATAATATTCCAATTTTTAAAGATCAATATAACAGTTTAATTTTACAAAAAATTTCATACATCAAATTGAAGATTAACTTAATTTTTCTAACAAATGTTCAGTGTGTTCTTCTTTCGTTATTCAGTACTCATTAATCTATAATCCAATTTATTCAACACTTTGGTTAACAAGTCTGGAGAAACGGAAGCTATAGTCCCTTCAATTCCGTCTCAACTTTGGCAAACCATTAGTGGTGGAACGACAATACGATCTTTTATAAAGTCAGATAGTAAAGAATGGCAGTGTATAGAGTAATTGTGGAAAAATATCCTCGATTTTTGTGGTTTTACGAATTCGGGCCTCACCTTACGACGTAGTCTCGTTCTCTCCATAAGTCCACGGTGCTATGAAGAACAAAAAATATGATAAATAAAAAGTACACACAATTTTGTCAGCATAAATTTAGTTACTATTTATTAATATAATTAGGACGTTTTGTCCACCTTTGTGGACTTCATCCGTTAAACTTTTAAATTGGACGCGGTCCACCTGACGAAGTCCGCAAAAATTGACGAAACGTCGTAATTATATTAAAGAAGTATTAATTAAATTTGTGCTGACAAATCTGGTTGTATTTTTTGTTTATTATACTTAATGTCAGGCAATTTATTTTTGATTGTGACCTACAACCCATTACCCATTAACTTTTATACCTCGGTCATCCTTTTATGGACAACTTTTCTTTCTTTCTTAACAAGTAAAAAAACCAACTCTATTAACATGACAAGAACCCTGGGATAACTATTTGGATTTATTGAAAGAGCTTGAAGAACCAATAACAAAACAGTGGAACAATTTTTGAAATGATTCGTCATTTTATGTCTGGAGAGTTTTTTTTTAAATTCTCTGTAGGACATTTTCCTCATCACGATTATAATTTTTTATCACAACTCCGGTACCTACTTACTCTCTTGCTATTACTTCCCCTTATAATTTTTTTTTCCATTTAGAAAATCAGATAAACGCTCTCTGCATATAGATTTTTAGCACAACACGAGATCGTCGTATTTTGAATTCCTGGAGTAAAAGTGATCTTGAATTACGCAGGATTGTGGCGCGGCTATACATTACTGCACGCCTGAATGATGCAAGAAATGCAGACTCTTTTGTGGACTGAGCTGTTTAGAATGCAGATTGATCAAGTAGAGTGCTTTCCTTTTCATCTCGACCGAAACATTTTCCCCTGGAAGGAAGAATTAGTGTTTGCTCCCGCTATCAAAGTGTCCCAAGAGACTGTGGCTGCCGTGGAGTGTGTGTGTTTGCCAAGCAGTAGCGTCGGAAAAAGTTGACGCAGATAGGAGAAATAGAAAACATTTCCATATCAACTTTACGGTAATTAATGCAGCTAAATTAACCGCGGGGAACTAAAATGTCAATGGGCCAAACTGATTAAACCATTTACATAATCTGATAGAAAGGTTGGATTCAATTTCAACTGGTCAGCATAATTCGTTTTAAAACAAAGAATCAAATCTTAAGATATTTTTTCATAAATGCCGATAATATTAAATAAACGTCATATCAGCAAATTGATTAATTCCTTGTGAATTAGATCACTGCAGTGTCATATTTGAGTATATTTTATATTCATAATGGATAAACTGATTCGGAAACTTTACATAATATTTCAAACTAAATGTTTTGCTCTAGTCAATAAATGGAGTCTTACTTATTACTGAATTGATGTAATAGAAATCACAAATTTAAAATCATTACTTACAAAAAACTGGACGTCTGGTTAATAAATAATTTTTTTAAATTTTGCAATGTAGTAAAATTGCGCGAGAAATGGTCTGAAGGCTGCGACGAATTTTGTGTATGTGTTTGGGCAGCGTTTACATTTTTCCTTTCGGACTTTCCTCGGATGATTGAGACCGACATTCGTTCACAATAACATAAATGACCTTTCACGGACAATTATCCGACCCTAATTGGAGAAAGATATGCTCCTGTCAAACTGGAAGCAATGCATAGCTAGTTAGAAACGACTACTGGGTGCAGAACCGATACAGAACATATGTGAAGGCATTCGTCCACTTCTGCGGCTAAATATTTTCCTTTTGACTGCAATTGTGCAAATATCAGCAAATGGGTACTATTTGAAACTGCAGCCGATTGGGTACAGAAAAAGGGAGGAAGAAAATAGTTAATTCTAGGAGATGACGCGGAGAGACGTTTTGAGGAAAAGTGATAACAAAATTGCGAGCCACTTGCAAGAGATAATTAAATTAAAAGCAGCCGTTGAGAGCTGGGTGGAGCTCTTGAGACCTCAGTAGATGTAGATTTCTTAGTAAGAATCATTATTTTGGCCAAAGGCGTCATCCATACAGCCAGATCATCCTAGATGCAGTCATCCCGAAGCTGACCGAAGCAAAACGTGCCATTGAATACAGCTGCAGTCTTAGACGGTATCGTTGATTTTAATATGAAAGAGTTCACATTGCCAGACCTATTTGCCATAGAAATCGTCGCTACTTTTTGGTTAACCCCACATGTGACCTAATTTCAATAAGATTTTTCATGTAAATTATAAATTTATTATTGCTCTACCGTTTCATTGGAATATAAATTTATAATTTCTCTACCTTTTCATATAAATTCATTTCCATTTCTTCTGGATTTTATGAATTTCGCTAATTAAACTTAAAATAAATGTCTACTTGATTTTAAATTCATTAGGTCATTTTTATATATTTTCCTTCAGATTATTATTTCTCAAAATCATAATAATAAACCGGGTAAATTATTTCATCATCATCTACTTGCCAATTAATGTCTAATAAACAGTTACCAATACAATCATTCGTCTTTCGAAGTGACGTTCTGTCACTAGATTACAAAGTGCTGAGTATAATTTCTCACTGTTGTCCTAAGCGCAACAGCTATTTACACATACAGAGGCTAGCGAGTAAGCGATCGGTCATCCGTGTGTGCGGAAAACCGTGGAAAATATGATGGAGCAATATATGTTCCAATCAACACGAACACACGTTCGATAGATCTGTGAGATTGACATCTGAAAAGATATCCGATGCGACACAGCTTTATCAGTCATTTGTGGAATATCCGAATAATAAGCGATACGTCAATGCATGTCCCGAATTTTGAAGCCTTGGATGTGCAGACCACTCCATTGTCTACCTTTCCATTATTAATGTAGATTGATTTAATTTTTCTTTCATATTTAAAAACATGTACAATTCTAAAATCCCAAATAAGCAGCTGCAGAGACGTTCCAGTAAAATAAATATACAGACGTTTCAATAGATGAATATAACATTAGCGAGAAATATTTTTAAAATGTTTGGGATACTATTTAATTGTATTAAAACATTGCACGTAAAGCTCAAAGTAAGTGAACATATTGTGTATCAATTTATTATTTAGAAATCATTACAAATACAAAAAGCTTAAGTTTAATATATATTTTTTTGTTATCGAAACTGAATTTGATGTAAGTCTTCTGGCAGGGAAAACGCTCGTAATAAGAAGAGGTCCAAAAGTGAGACTAAGATAAGCGGTGCCTTGTAATGCGTAAAAAAGGTAAAAATAGGAAAGCTTTTTTGTGTTTCATAATGAAACACATCTTACCAGAACACTATTATTTATTTCACACAATATATTTAACGATGAATTTAATATTACTTCAAAATTCAAATATAACACATAGTGACTTTAATATTGATCGTTAATTTTATAACTTTCCTTAAAAAAATTATTTTGCTTCAATGTATTTCCCTTGGAAGAAAAATATTTCTACGCTAAGAACATAACCCGAAGCATGTAATTATTATCGTTATCTCATCCATGTTTATTTAATCAATTTTTTTTACTTGATAAAGATGGATGAGATATTCATCTAAACGTCGTGTTTCAATTCTAATATGAGTCGCGTGGAAGCCCAAGAAAGATTTATTCAAGAGATAAACCGGAAAAACCTACGACCTCATTTAAATTGCCAGAACATCATCAATTATCCAGTTCACAACTCGAGAATTGTTAGATTTATAATGATTTTGGAAGTTAAAATATGCAATTTTAAATGAATAATTATGCAAATCTTTAGATAAGAGGAAGGAGAAAGTGAATATTTGATTTGGAAGACTGTGGATAATACATTATTCGTTTAAACAATTTGTAATGGGAGTAACTACTTTCTTTCATATCCTGTTAGGATTGTACAATCCCATACAAACTTGCTGCATTAGGAAAGGGGAGCTCAAGTTTTCTTGCGAGAAATGTGCAACGTAAATATACTGAATAAGAGGCAATAAATTCTTATGATGGATAAACTTTGATAAGAGACTGATTACGATAGTATATAACTGATTTGAAGGTGATTATTTCATACTTAAATAAAGTTTCATAAGAACTAAAGGTGAGACTGGTCTAGAGATTCGCATTTAATTTTTTTAAATTAATTAAACGGTAATAGGTATGAAAAACGCGACGAAAAAGTTACGTAGTAATGAATATTAATTAGGCCAAGGGGTGGGGAGAACGAAAACATACCTGGACGATCAAAAAACGAATAGAGGTCCAAAATATATTGAATGTTTGTTAACTAATGAGTTCGTTGAAATTGTACGTCGAGAGGAATGTTGAATGAGGACACATGACAGAATTAGTGAAGAAATATAGAGTGTTTGAAACAGAATCTTCCGATCTCAGAAATTCATAACAATTCAACCTTTAAACTTATGTGATTGATCAATATTCTGTTAATAAAACGATGAAACGCCCGTACTTCCACTTCGAACAATATGGGTCGAACTGCGGAACCGCATAACAACAGCCGTGGAGCAGTGTCTCGAGATACGTTTGCTGGAGTGTGGAAGAAATTTGAATACCGCATAGACATACTCTATGCCCCTTTGAGTTGTTATGTGACAACAAATTATGTATTTTCTGTTAGAGTGCTCATCATTTTTCAAAATATATAATGTCTAATCGGATAAACTTTATGAAACACAACGGCATGAAATTTATCTCGTAGATAAATATGGGGAAAAATTTGACTGGGGCTGAGAAATATGAAAATATTGATCTCTATGGGTTGTGGAAGTGTTTGTGAAAGATTATTTTTCATTTTCTAGGGTTGAAGTTTCATTTCGATCAATCATATGAGGATGTGAGGAGAGACTATTGTTGTGTTTATACGGATAAAAGTTTCCTTAAGATATGTGTGCTTCTAAGCGACTGATTTTAATTTTCGGTTACGTCATGGGATTATAGTGGAGAGCGGAATATCACAGCGTCGCTTTTACTAGTTTTTGCCCGATTGCCTAACACATTTTACGTTCCCAATCGCACGTGAGGTTTGGAAATAACGCCCGTAAAGTATTAGTCCTGAGTTTATGTCAGCCTGTTTCTTAAACTGGACCGAAGTAATAGACGTGTCCACGTCAGGATGATTCACAAGAGGCCGAGGATCTGACGGCGAAATAATTTGCTACGCATCGAGTGGTTGGCCGCAGCTTACGTGCAAGCAATTTATTAGTCGGAGTGCTTATGTGCTCGCGTCCCCCCGGTGCGTGCTGCAGCCGAGATGGCGGCGAATCAATAGATGGCCGCTGAGTCAATATTGGCCCATCCCGGCTGTTATCACACGACTAGGCGCCTCAAGAGGCCGTAAGCCCTTGCAACAACACAAATACCCATTACGTCTTCTCGTCCGCTTCGTCGCAGAGGCTAGTCTATGTTCTCTCAAGACCTGCATCTACAAAGGATCACTTGTAATAGCCTCTCTCACTTCGCTTTACTTTTCCGAACTCCTAATCTGTTTAAAAAAATATATAATGAAATGAAATCCTAGGAATGCTAAGGATTTTCATGCGATGTAGCATCAAAAATTGTTCAGCAATTCTTAGAGATTTCATATGAAGCGTAGCTAAAATTATACCAAAGTTTGAGGAGAAATTTCACCAATTACGATCCTTTGGTATAAAATGTGTTCTTTCGAATTCGAGTATTGTCTCTTCCGTATACTAGAGTCGTCCTAACAACAGGAAGGGTGACGCGACCGTGTGACTGAATATTCCCATTTCAGCGGGGGCCAAATTTAATTTGCATCCCGCGGTCCCCTAAGTCCGTTACAACTGGGGCACTAGATTACACCAAAAACTGGTTGCTCAAAGGATGGCTTAAAATTATAAGCTTTTTCATTTCTACATAAATCCCACATCCTCCCTAAAAATCGTAAAATAACCGAGCTGATTAAATTTGAAAACAAACCAAAATAAATGGATATCAAATTGTAATTCTCTCTTCAAGTCAATGATTACAAAAAAAGGAAAATATAAACTGCTTTCATAAAAAGTAATGATATTGTTGTATTCAGTCCCAAGACTGGTCTGATGCAACCCTACATGCTAACCTGTCTTGCGCAAGCCTTTACATTTCCTCATAACTATCACAACCCACATCCCCCCTAATCTGTTTAGCGTATCCTTGGCCTCCCTTTTCTGTTCTACCCCTCTACTGATAATTTTACAAGACCCTCATGTCTCAAAACGTGGCCTATTAATCTATCCCTTCTCTTGGTCTAGATCCTCCATTACCCTCTCTTCTCTTATTCTTCTTAGAACTTCCTGGATAGTTACTCTATCCGCCCATCTGATTTTCAGTATCCTTCTATAGCACCACATTTCAAAAGCTTGTATTCTTTTCCTTTTTGCAACCCTTATCGTCCACGTTTCGCACCCATATAACGACACATTCCATAAGAAAATTTTTAATAATGATTTCCTAATATTCGTACTTATATTAGCCGTAAGTAAATTACTCTTATTTTGAGAAAGCCTTCCATGCCTGTGCTTTATGTCTACTATATTTCTACCATCCCTAATTATTACGCTTCCCAAGTAGCGGACTTCTTTAACTTTCTTCATAATATACCCTCCCAATAAAACACGATTTGTTATAGCATTATTTCCTATACTATATTATATCACCTATATTAACCCTCATATTGTAATCTTCCTACACACTTGAATTCATGTTTTTTTATTTATAAATGGAAAAATACCACCAAAGATTTTGTTTTGTGAGGTAATGATAGCAAACCGAACCTCGTAAAGCTACGTTTAATATATACGTGTGCCTTTTTATAATATACTACATTGGGGTATTTAACTGAGTGAATTCACTTCTATTACATTTGATAATTAAAAGCAACTTCCGCCGTATATACAATCTGCGGAACGCTCCTGCGTTGCAAGCAGCGTTCTTCAAACTTCAGGCGATGTCCATAGATAGCATGAATTTCAGTTTCCTGAATGAAAAATATATATACATGTCAGTAAGTTCCATTACTCCTCTTTATGTTGCCAGAATAATCATGCGGCGCCTGTAAAATTGATTTGCCGATGTACGAAACGACTTGAAATAAATTGCTACAAAAATATTACTTTCAGTCTATTGTATCTTAAAAGTAACAGGAAGCAAAGAAAAATAATTTTAAAATTTACTACAACCAAATAACTGCCAATTCTCCAATATAAATACCCTAAATTTATTTTATATTAAAAGTCAAAAGTTAGAATTTTTTAAAAGGCATGACATCCGTTGCACAAGTCGGTATAAGGAAATCGCGTAAACTTTATATAATAGAGAAGTGATTGTTATTTGATACTCACAAACAAAGTATTTTTATTTATCTCTACCGTTTAAGACTCGACTCTCTCCATATATTTTTGTTTAAAATCATGTCCCTCCTCTCCGTAAAAGGTGACATCTTTCATCATGGGAAATGAGGAAAGATGATTATTATTTTTTTTGTTTTTAGTCATACTACACGCAATTATTATCGTCGCGCTCCTTATGACTGAGTTTGACTATTCGTAAAATATGCCCTTTTATGTTGATATCGTTTCATAAAATACATTTTGCAATTGATAAAAATATTTTGTTATTGATCAATGATTATTTATTATATATCGTTTCATTTAACACATTTTGCAATTGATAAAAATATTTTGTTATTGTTCAATGATTATTTATTTACATTTTTAACTGGCGTAGTTTCAATTAAGCTATTTCATTAAGTTAATTTAACTATTTAACGTATAATGTTGATATTTTAGATCAAGTTTATTTATCATTTAAATGAGCAAATGACTAGTTGACTTTTTCGCTTGATGCCGCGTGTAATCACGAGCAAGGCAAATGGACTCTTTATTGAGCAGCCATGTTTCCTCTCCTGATTGGGCAAAAAACTTTAATCAGCGTTCGTATCCGCGGAATACAAAGCCAGGCAGCCTTTTCGCATGCAGATCACAGCGCCGTGACTTTCACGTCATCACGAAATTCATCAAAGACCGCCGCCGCTGAAGCTAATTAATAACTGCTTGTTGGCGACTGCTGCAGCGGAGGATGGCTCTGACTTTCTGTTAATTACCTCGCTTGTGACGGAAGCAATATCGTTGCTCCGATTCCGCCTGTGGAAGTAGCGACTCAGGAAGTCGTAGCTGAGCAGCAATCGGCACGGCGTCGGCTCGTATAGAATAGCTTCAGACAACAACAGACAGCTAGCTAGTTTAGGAGGGTGAGGGCTTCCCCTCGCAAATGAGCTCTTGCCTCCATTACTGTAATGAGACCCCCATTACTCTTATTACTGGGAATAGCTTTGCTTTCCGTCTCTCGTTTGTGAACATCTTACGAACTGGTTTCGGAGACGACTCTCCAAAGAGGCTATTAGAAGGCTGAAAAATTGTGGGACCCAATCCTACACATACGGGTTCTTACTGCCACACGACATTTGGCTTCAAAATTCACAGACGTTATTGCTGCTATATTTCACCTACGCAGTACCCGTGCCAGGCGGAAATCCTGTTACAACAGCTCCACATTACAGATGAAAATACGTAGAGAGTTTTAATATTTATTCAACACTATATATTACCCTTTATTTTTAACTTATAATATTTCTCCCATTACTTCTGTGCACACATTTTAAAATTTTTCATTCCTTTCATTTACTGTTAAATTGAGACGTTGTAATATGATATATTACAATTTTTGTTTTATTTACAATATTTTTAATTATCACATAGGCTAGTTTAACTAATTAATGTTTCTATTTTTAAATAGTTTTACACATTTATTTAGCAGCCTATATTAATTTTTTTATTGTTCGGCCACATTTTGGTTTAAGCTACACTTTTTTTTATAACAGGCAAAATGAGTGTCATCCTGAAACAAGCAACTCCCCTTTCAATAGTATAGGAATGGAATTGAAAAGGGGGGATGTGGAAGGTAGAGGAAGCTAATCGAGACCCTGGGCAACAGTTTAAGGATCCTACCCGGTGTTTCACCTAAAGAGATGAAGGGAAAAGCCTAGAAAGCCTGCTTCAGGTAGGTCGGGCATTGGGTACTACTCTCACGCTCTTCCGAATGACGGACGACGAGTTTGCTGTAGGGTCACAGCATTTTATTCTCCGTGTCTCCACCAGGTTTAGGAGGCAGTTGCCGACTGATCCAATAGGATCAGCGGACAACTCTTCCCATATGCGCAAGGTTACGACCCCTGTACATACTCCTCCTAAAAAAGATTAATGTTCCTCGGCATGTGAGAACCTTGAAACAACCATAGAGGGCAAGAAGCATTCCCAACGCAATCAGGTGAGCCACGCAGTCAATCTGGAGAGAAATAGCTGCGAGAGAAAACTCCCACAGGCATCTGATTTACAGATGCACATTACATTTTTATACATTGTGCTGCAATAAAAATTCACAGATCCATGCTTAAAACTTATTAAATAAGAATATCGTGAACCAGACAACCCTTCAATTCTTCATATTTATAAATTGTAAATAATGAATCAAGTGCTCGGAACGAATGTCATGCTAAAAATAAGATGCTAACGAATTAGAAGAAATCGTGGAATTAGTTTCAATACTTTCAGGTACAAAGTTTATTTTCGAAAGGCAAATGGCCTCCCGAATATCAAATAACGTTTTGAATAATAATAATTTATCTGATACGACGCCGGGAATACCAGATCGACACAGAACGTTCTAAATAAAGCATATATTTTCTAATGTATCAAGGAAAGTATTTTTGGGTGTTCCAACGAAAAAGTGTTAATTTTTCAAAATTTTAAATCTCATATAAACATATAAAAATGAAATTATAAGCAATGTTCCCGTCAGAATCACCGAATTTTTGGATGCCTAAGTAATGTAAGTAGGGTCCGTGGTAGTTGTCGTGTCACGATAATACATTTACGTGAGTTTTCCCGGTTCCAGGGAATATTAAAACCAGTTTTTGATCTATGACCGCGCTGAAAAACCACGCTCCGATAGTTCATGCTTCCCGTGAAACTAATTACCGTATTTTGTTAATTGCTTTGCTTCCACGTAATCAATTGGGTAAGGAAATAGAGAAATTTATTATGACATTGTATGGTTTAATGCTTCTATGTATGCGTGACCTGTGAACGTCCTGGAAAAAAAAAGTCGTACGAGGGACAAACGTATCATTAATTAAATGGCATTTATATATTGTAACAGTCGAAGGCATTGGCGCTCTAAAATAATGGTATGTCCGCCAAACATACTTCAGTTTTGTATTTCCTATTTGTAGTATTCTCAGCTCCTGTGAAAGACTGGCTGCAGCGGGTCGTATTCAAAGTTGAATTAATGCCGTTGGTTGGTATTGTATGTTCCCTTTACTACCTTCCGCGTCCTGTGTTAGGAGATGAGGAAAGCTTCGTCTCGCATTTTCCTCTTTCCTTCACAGTCGCTCCGTTCGCCTTTCCCCCTTAACGAGAACGTAATATCTGGGCTGGCTGGCTTCATGCGAAATGAAGTTATATTATACCCGTTCACGTTTTATAGACCACTAAATGGTTTCGCCATTAAGTAAACGCGCGCTAACTTTAAATTCGATTAACGACGGAGCCATGTCTGGTGGCACTAATGGGGCTCTCGTAATCTCGGCCCTCCACTAAATATTAAGAGCGCCCGTCGTTTCTGGGCTCCTTCGGTAGAAAACTCCTCCGTGCGGAGGACAATGGTCGCTACAATCACACCCGAAATCAAGCACTCGGACCGAGAATGCAGACGGTCATCGAAGCACATATACATTCGATTTACAGACAGAAAATTGTAAGATCATTTGAGAATGAAAGAGTGTGTCATACCATTAGTATTCGTGTGAGGTGTATTCTCAACCTACAATCTGCGATTCAAGAATCTGGAATGAGTAACAGAAATTATAAAAATAACTATAATTATTATGTATGACACCCTAGAAAGAAAATTACAATAAGTCAAGTACATTATAAAAATATAAGAGAAAATATGTATGGATTGGAGCACATTAAACATAGAAATAATACGTGTTAAGTAAGGATAAAGGTTATTTATTTTTAACTATATTTTGAGTCAAGTTAATTACTACATTTTTTTGGCAAATTTATGACAGTTGGGAAAGTTATTTTCTTTGACGGGGCTTTCTCAGTATGAAAATTAAACACAACATTCCTTGCCAGGAATGGAACCCGTAACCTCTGTGGTGCGAGGCAGTGACGTTAACCACCACACAGACGGCTGGGGTGAATTATTTATCAATTAGTATTTCTGATGTAGACTGGGGTAATAATATCAAAAAATGATGAAAATTCCTGAAAACAGTCTTCTAATATTTTGATATACAATCTTTTGGACATACGTCCGTTTTCTGAAATCAAAAATAGATTCGAACACTGGGTAGAAGCAACGTTCTACGTCACTAACTTGTAGTTGTGGTTTCAGAATTATTTGAAAGTGGACGTACGGCCGAAAACCACTGCATATCGAAATATTGGAGGACTGTAATCAGGAATTTTAATCACTTTTTTGACTTATTGATCACAAATGATTGAGAGTAATAGTTTCAAAAAATTAGAAAACCCTTTCATGATATTTTTTGAAATATTCCTGTTTTTAATTTTCTATTTCCCTGCAGAATTTCCTACACTTCGTTAGTGGCAGTTTGAAGGGATGTCGGGAAAAGTATGTCTTCACGTATTTCTTCTGCAGTTTGTTGAGCGCCATTTGTAAAATTTGTGCCCATGGTAACGACGGGTATTTCAATTAAACGAATGTCTATGTAGCAATCAGATGCAACTTACACCACTCTCCACACACTGGGTACTTACAAAGATAGAAAAGAGTACCATTTTTTCAGACACTCCGTAATTTTATGATCACTGAACTTTGACTTAATTTAATAAAAAACTAATATTGTTAATTTTTAAAAATAGAATAGAATGAATATTTCAACATTTAGACTGAAACGTATATTTCACATTTTTTTATTATTTCTAAATGTTTGTAGCGAGGAAACAAAGATATTCTTGTGTCAATAAGAGAATATTTTTTCTTCGAGTACTTAGTGATTAATTTCTTTGCTTGTGGGAAAACATTCATGGAATTGTGACTTAGAAGATTTTTATAAGTATGTTGTATGGAATAATAAATTTCTATCTCAGTTAGTCGGAACGTATTTGTTTTAGTGCAACGTTTCTGTCCCATGTAAGATAACACCATTTTTTTAAGTTTGTAGATAATTTATGTCCCTTATAATTATTTATTTGGTTTTGTTAGAGTGGCAATGTGTCAAGAGAACAACAGTGAGAGAAAGACAAGCGAGTTCAGTGTTGTTTTAACGGAGACTGAGAGTTGTAGAGACTAAATAGCTAGAGGGTCCCTATTCCATGTGGTAGAGTGTGTGGCTATCGTACAATTTAATAGCATCTTTTTACTTGGAACTTTGTGTATCCAGTTGCAGCTCTCAAATCGTACAATATGAGTTTATATGGGAATATACCGGTCGAATGTATATTACAATGCAATTGAAACGACTATAATAACCAGTGCACAGATTGCAGATGGATCAAAAAACTAGATCACTGTTTCCCCAAAAGGTCATACGACACCAAGAGAGCGGTTATTAAGTGGAAGGGAGAGAGAACTAAGGAATCTGATGGGCTGCAAAACGGACAGGATCACGTTAAATTGACAGAAAAAAGGGAGGTAAAGAGTTAGTTTGTAAAGGGGCAAGTGTTAATATATGTAAATCTTGGTACACAATCGAAACCGGTTAATGGATTTGAAGTAATGCGTTCATTTAAAGAACTCTAGCAACACGGTGGTACCTCGTGTCCAGTTTGGAACAAAGGGCAGTCATATCGAATACAATCGCATGCACAGAAATTTTAACGGGGACCTTTTGGCACCGGAGGGTTGCCAGGGTTCTGGTCACACGCAGTTGGGTCCATTATTGAAAAAAACGTGTTTCTAAAAGTAGTGGAAAACGAGAGTATGGTTGTGAGCCGCCGTCATACTTGCCATCTAAAACTAAATTTCCTAAATGTGTTAATTTACATGGGCAAGTATAAATAAATACAATTATGTAGCTTATCATTATTCCTAAAATAAAATCACTTTAAACCCACCGTAATTAAAGACGGAGATTCCTTATTATTAAAATGATATTTTTCTTTATTTTATCGTCCATTTATCAATTATTTATTGGCTCTGACACATCTTCCCAAACATTTAAATTGTGGCACATCCTATTTCCTATCCACATGACTAAACGAAATAATAAATATTAATAACCAAGAAATCAGTTAATAATTAATTACCAGTACTAGATTAAAAAAAATCTAATACACTGTATCTTCCGAAATCAGAATTTTTACTTCAAATAAACTGAAACAGAGATATAACAAAGATAAAAAAACAGAAGAGAATACAGTCATAAATGATTCTGTGCTTTACCATAATGGATGAACAATGAGTAACATTCAAAAAATTATTTTATTTTAATATATTTAATTGTATTAATAATATAACAGTGTTGCATTTTCCAAAACATATCCGTGGTTATTTGAGTTGACAATAACTTATAGCTGAATGTTACTACAATGTAGTTTTAAAGTAGCAATGTTTTTTTAGGTGAGCCTCCAAAAATTCCATTTGCTTCTTCTATGTCACTAACATTCCAGTCTTTACACGGAATGATATACTAATTACAATTCTCGGGTTTCCACCCGGGTCAAAGTTTCTTTACACAATTTCGACAGTAACCTCATACATCGTCAGGTCGACCGTCTTGTATTTACAACAAACTCAACAGAAAAACCTTCACCTTCTAATAGAAATTATATATATATATTACTATATACTTATTTAATTTATTGAAATATTAAATAATATATTCTAAATCAAATTTCACTATTCCTATTTATTCAATAAGTATTAAAAATTTAATAATTCTATTTTACATTCAATTATTTCGGAAAAATTGTAACATAATAATTACAAAACAAGCATATAAATTATTTTTAATTTTCTTCACAAACCTCTAACATTTTGATACTGAAGTTCGTAGTTATTAAGTTTCTTGTTTCTCTATTTCTTTCATGTATATCTATAATTTTGTGTGTTCCGTTAATTTATTTAACAGTTTTATAAATCTTCATATTTTATTCAAAGTTCCATCTGCGAAATTTTAACGTTGCTCCAAGGATCTAAATTTTATTTTTATATCGGACAGTTAAAAGTTTTGTCTCGTATTTGAAACTTTTTCAGGTAAAAACTTAGCTGTAAATGGAACCTCACTCCAGTGAGCGATAGTATGAATAATATTTGATAGTGTATTATGTGATTTTGTTTACTTAATATTTATAATTTTGTGTGACTTTCTGATTAGCATAAAATGGACAATAATCAGTATCAAATATATAGACAATTTGTTTTGCGTTTCGAAATAATTTTTTCATGATCCATTAGAGTAGTGGTTTCAGATTTGTAATATTACATGGAATACAATCACAAAAATATATGCTAAATACTTATTCATATTTGATTGTATCTTAAGGGAAATTATTTAATTTTAAAATCGATATAGTTACTACAGTCGGTTACAGATATCTGATGCTTAAATTCTTATACGATCCCTAACTGTTTCGCTACTAATAAACATAAACCTAAATACATATAATACGATATGCTAGCGAACGTACGTTAAGTTCCTTTATCCCTTTTCTTGTGCGGATGTTAATTAGAGTAGCACATATTATTTATACCAGAACGTAATAAAAGTCAATACACCGTAAACCAAAGTAGTATAATCTGTATGTGTGAAAACAATAGCTTAAGTCGCTGATCTTTATGACGATCAAAGTTTATAGTTCTAAGTTGTTAGGTATGCTAATATCGCGCTGTAAAACATCTGCACTAGAGAGAATACTCGGACCATGCATGTAAAAAATTTTACACGAGTGAATATGTGGTGGAACATTAAATCACAGTCCTTCACACACTGTCTTCAGTAAAGTAAGACTGTACACTCTTGTCTAATACGGAAAAAATAATCCCTTTAAATAGAAAAATTCCCAATTGAAGGGAGGTACAATACTACGGAATGATGTTTATCCACTTTAACGATTTAACAGATTTTTAAAAACGTATACAGAATATAAGAAGCGACACGATTTTATCATTTGATAAAATTGTCATTAAAACTCATTGTTACCTACAATGTTAACTAATTTATCGTATTCAAAACTATTAATACCCAGTTATTGTTTCCTTAATAGATTTAATCCGATCTAAATATAATTATTTAAATATTAAATCAATTAACATCTGATATTAAAATATTTAATATATTTTTTTCAGACAGTTTTTATTTTTTAATAAACGACGTTTCTGCCTTCCCTTCATTTTCGGAGATAACTTTCACAGATAACTTTCAATAAAATACGTTATCCTGATTTTAACTTTAATTTCTCTTCACTTATATTTCCTGACTTATAAATACTTTCTTCGTATAAGCTACGAAAGACGACTCTCGTACTATTTATCTTTACATTAGTCTCTCTAGTTCCCTGTACGCTACTGTCTCTCCCTACAACAACTTTCCCTCTTCCTGGAGGCCTTTTTTACCTATTCATTTACATTATTTTGTCCTTTCATCATTGACAGCTTATCATGACTCTCGGAAACTTAAAACATTGTGTATAGTTTGGTGTCCGCTCTGCTACTGTCTCATTTTCACTACCCTGCCATAAATTTCGTCAAACTTACCCTTTTCGACCTTCCGACAACCCTCTTTACCATGGAAGATCCCGCAACTTTGAAATCCTCACATAAATATTCTGTTCCCTCTCAATATTACCTCATTACAATATTGTATTAAATATCACATATGTAACATTTAAATGGTAATAAATGAACATAAATACTTAAAAAATAAAATAAGGACTACTTCTTTTTCAATTAAAAAGTAAATTATTATTTGAAAAATTAATGCGCACTAACATATTACCTTATTGAAATTAACTTAAAATATTTATATTTTTATTATGAAATTAAAATATTTTTAAAATTATTTTTATTTCGAGCCGCATTGACTTCTATGGCCATTAGCGACTAAATATTTACAATTAATTAATTACATTTACAACTGATTACAGAATTAAGTTATATTTATCTTATTACTTTGACAGCAAGTAGTATTTTTAAATTTCAGAATAACAGTCTATTACTTTCATAAAACGCAACATTTCAATTTTGCAAGCTTGGAAAATTCACTATTTCATAGTTTTTTACTTTCATCTTAGTGCGTTCCTTTTGTGCTGTTCGTAGTTTGTGTATTCCAAGAGTATATGCTTCATTGTGATTGGGACTGCCATTCGTTGCAGATTGGCGGAGGCCTCTTTTCTATTAGTTGTTTTGAGTTAGTTTGGTATGGCCAGTCATAATACTTGAGAAGACAATTTGCTCTCGGGTTTGTAGTTGATTTGTAAAATTTTTGATGGTTTGCGCTTGAATCCATTTTTTTTCCAGTTTTAGTTCCATTGTTTTTCCAATTTCCAATTTCTCTTTAATTTAGACGTCTTGTGTTGGTTAAATTTGGAGGACAATTTATTTGGTGTTCTGTAGAGGCTGTTTTGGCTAATCGATAGACTGCCTTGGTAAGAGGGTATCCTATGTTGTTTAAGTCCTGAAGAGGCCCGAAATGTGATAACGAAACGTCGTTTAATCTAAATAAAAACTGTGTCTGTAAAACTGCTCGTTAATTTATTTCATTTAAAAATTCTTGACTCAGTATTAGAATTCATTGGACCTTTAATATTCTATTGAGTTGTCTGAGAGCGACTGCCTTATTTCTTGCCTTTCGTCTCTCTCTCTCCCCCATCCGTCTCAGCTCCCGGCAGAAGGGCAGGCTTACCAACCCTGACACTTTCACACACGATCGCACCTGGTGCGCCGCGGCGCGAGTAAAATTGCTCTCGCAACTGTAAAAGTGTCGGCTGCACTCGTAAATAACGCTTCTGGGTTGTGCCAGGGCACCGACACAATTAGCAAGCGCAAACTTGAGATATTTCCGCACTACAGACAACACACAAACCTCAGATTTAAATTTATTTTACATAAGTCTTCTGCTGAGGAGACGGGATTCATTCTGAGATCTACACAGGTGTAGAATCACACCTAAAAATTTAACAGTATTTGGTATTATGAAACTATTCCATCAAAATTCGTAATAATAAATAATAAAGCAACCATTTATGAATTTTTTAAACACTTCATTAGACAACACGACTTTTTGACCCTTTGTTTGGGACCTAATCTGGTGTTATAACTATAACAATAGAAAAACATTATTTACAATACATGATGTATAATACAACTAGTTAATAAATTAAGAACAAGAAATTGAAGACAAAGAAAATTTCGAACCACCGAATAATTAATATCTTCTCCGCATAAGAAATAATTAAATGGCCCCAGAATTTGAGTATTTTTCTTTAGAGTTCTTGAGAAACCTTTTTTTTTAAATTATTTGTTTTTACTTGGATATTTACTTTTCTACATAGTAAGAAACACGTCTCGTTGTTTCCATTTTTATAAGTAGCCTTTATTTATTGTAATTCTTTATTTTCGTTTTCAAGGGTTAAATAGTTTTACTACAGAGCAGTATTCTTGAAGAGGAACGTGAAGTGTTCCCGATTAATTATATATGAATTACACACAAATACCGATCTATATTTTCGTGGAATATACATGTCATATCTATTACTAATTCAGCCAACACACAGTTTAATATTTCAACGTGCTTCGTGCTTTCCACGAGGTAATAAATATTGACAATACCAGGACTGTATAACAATCAGAGACTCTTTCACGGAAGCGTGTTTCATTTAAACCGGAATTGTGACTCATCGGAGGGTGCGAACGCATTTTAGTAACGACGGGGATTCGATACCACGTCCTTTTCACGCAATTACTTTCTAATTTCCGGGCACTCCTGTTAGTAAATGTCGCAGAATGAATGTCATCGACGTGACCCCAGAAATTTGATTCAGTGGTTAATGGAATGTCCATTTCTGCACGCACATTTACGAGGTGAAAGGGGGGTTCATAACGTCAACGCCATTTTCAAGCGTTTGAGTGCCACTCAAAGAGCTAATTCGTGAGGGATTGTTCGCAAAATTGCATTTAGAGCAGGACAAAATTTGATAAAAGTGATCCGTCATACTCTCCGGAGTTTTAGTAAGCGGTAAATGTCGGAGCAACAAGCATCTAGAAAATGTACTCAAGCCTATACTATTAATAGTATTCATAAACAGGGTCAATAGCTTACCTCAAAGTAAATAAATATTCATAATGTTTTCATCTCCATATAAATAACGGATATTTCAAATTTTGTGCTTGTGACATCAGGGATTTCTGACGTCGAAAGAGGACAACATGAGGATTAATAGAGGGAAAACCAAGGTGATGGAATGTAGTAGGGAAAATAGTGGAATATTTAAGGGTGTTATATTTGGGAGGGATGTTTTGAAGGAATTTAAGGACTTCAGCTGAACAGTGTAATAAAGGATGGTTGACATAAATAAGAGGATAGCACCTGCAAGAAAGGAATTCACTAAAAAGAGAAATTTTTTTATGGCTAATATAAGTATGAATATTAGAAAATGTTCCTATGAATGTGGCGATAAATGGGCGCGAAACGTGGACGACAGAGGTTGCAGAAGGGAAAAGAATAGAAGTTTTGGAGAATCGATACGCTGTCCACGTATCAATCCAAATTCGAAATGTGTCTTCCAAGATGACAGTTCGCAGTCGACCCGGATGGCCCAGGCCCTCAATAGGCTGCAGAGCCAAGGAAGAAGAAAACGAAAATTGTGATATCGATTTTCGGTAAATGTATTTGTTCCCGTATCCTCAGAATATTGATAGACTATGGACTTCAGTCTTCTAGATCGGACTGTATCGGTGATGTAGTCTGAAACGTCATGTGATCTTATCCAACGTCGAAATTGTTGCGGGATAGACAGCTTTCTACTGGAAGCCTTTATTGTTGCGGCGGGTTTCCTTAAGAATTAACGAAACTAAACAGCTCTTATTGCCTCACAACACAGAGGCACCGGGTCTTGTCGTCATAGTCTCGAAGATCGAGATTAAGACTGTTGGAGAATCGTTACGATGACCACGTTTCGCTCCAAATCCGAAGTGTGTCGTGTAATATGACAGACCATAGTCGATCTGTTAGTCAAAGGCCCTGGATGGGTTGCAGAGCCAAGGAAGAAGAAGATACAGCTCCTTTGTCTTAGAAAGGTTGTCATAACACCAATTGGCTTAGAATACAAAATAAACAGGGTGGAATAAATTTTGGCAGAAAAAATACAGGATGGATTTATTGTTGAAAGAAGAAGAGGACGAAGGAAAACATGGGATTGGATTAATCGATAAATAATACATTCAACATTACAATTCAACAATTACAATACGCGGTATGCATCAGAACTTCAAAACAATGCCAAGCTACGACGCAATGAACCTGAGCATGTATTGATGCGTAAGTCAAATACCACATATTCTTCAAACGATCAGGTTAAAAATTTTGAAATCATATTTTTTATGTGAGAAATCCACAAAAATATATTTTGGTCGAAAAATTAAACAATAAAGTTTTGGATCTCGACAACAGCGCTACTTACCGGGTCCAAGTATAGCTAAGAACCTTCCAGGTGACCCCGTAAATAAAACTAAATGAATTCGTCAAAATAGGTCAAGCCGTTTAGGAGTCTGAGATAAACTTACGAGGAAACGAAGATCGGAGTTTGATATATAAAGATGTGTAATTGTTTACTAATTCACCAGTTCACACAATAACGCTATCAAATCAATAGCTAAATAATTGTGAGTATATGAATAATATGTATGAAGTATACTTAGCTTCGTGTGATTTAATATATGTAACATAATCTGCTTACTGTCCTAATTATTTATCGGTTTCTATCAATTTAGTCAGCTTTATCCTCCTTAATTTTTCTCTCTCTTTCCATGCGCGACTTTCATGGTTCTCTCTGAGATCTTTCAAGAATTTCGTTCCTACTTCATATCTACCGATATGACCCTGTGTTTTTTCTCTTTCTCTTATGTCCGTGACAGATTTCTCTATAGTACGTTAGCATGTGTGCCGTATGTTAAGTCGGATGCAGTTGCAATTTTTCCGAGCCCAGGAGAAGACGATGTAGGTCGCCGCTTCCGTGCTCCAGATGGACTACAGTCGGCAACGACACGCATTAATTGAGGCGGCGAGGTCGCGTAACGGCAGGCCCGAGGCGAGACGAATTGCCGGGTTATGCACCTCTGACACTGCGGCTCGGGAGACGCTTCGATTCCCATCTGAGCTGCGGAGCGGAAGCGAGACGTCAGCTCGGGGAAGTACGCGTCACGGGCGTCGATACAGGATGCGCGCCAACAATCGTTCTCCAAACACCGTGTTGTACAAGTCCTCTTACTGGAAGACCACTTGAGCTTTACCTTCCGAAGCTTCCAAGTCTCAAATTTTTTAGGAGTCGAGGAAGAAACCTATCAACAAAATACAATCACTCTTTCTCTTGTAGTCAGACACACACATATATTCGCAGATGTCATTCTTCCTCTCTAACCATAATAATTATTAAGGACGACCGTAATATAAATCTATAATTATTTTTAAAAATTAACGAATAAAAATACTGATTTGTAATTTATTATCAGGATTTCATCACTAAAGTTTAAATATAAGGCCAAACAGGCAATTAAAAATTATAGGTTATTAAATTAAAAACCCACAATTATAAAAAATGTGAAAGTTAATGTTGATTAAAACAAATTCATAACATAATTTACCAAGTATAACGCAACCAACAGAGTCACCATTACCTGAATCCCGGGCTCGCTCTAATTTACTAAATCACATTCTTTTTGTCCTGATTGAGCTTCAGGTGGATAGGTTCCTCGGATAGCTCACTGGTTAAAGATCATCACGTACCAAGTGGAGGTCCTGTGGCCGAAAAATTTTCCATGATCAACCTTTAATCCAGCTTCGTAGCCTCAAGGCTCACTTTAAGCATTTATTTGTGGTCGAGTTACGTTTTTAAAAGAATAGTTTTAATGTCAATCATTGTGCTAACACAGAACTAATAATAAATGTACAAGCGTGGCAAGATGAAGTGACCTCCATAGAGGAGAACTGTGATTTTTCTACACACTACTCAACCTCATACTGCAATCTTAAACAAAACCCAGAAGAAATGAGATGGAATCGTCTGGAACACCACTAAAGTAGTGAGACTATTCACTATTTTGCTACCAAGTTTCCAATCAGATTTTTTTTGGGAGGGGGGAGGAGATACAAAATTGTAGTCGTAATTCTAGGAATTCCTGAAACAAAAATTAGTGATGAAGAATACTTGGACTATCGCAATACCTATTACAAATAAGTCCTGAGTTTTCAAATAAACAGATAAAATTAACTAGTATTTGAAAAGAAAATGCTGATAAAAGTGTATGTTACAACTAGAGTATTCGGTGGCACACAGACAATATAATATAACGAAGAACTTGATAGAATAATTAAAAGTATTATCAACTTCATAAAGATTAAATTGGATTAGACATTTATATAAGATTAGTTGAAAAGACATTCAATCGGATAACAGCAGTGGATACGCGAAAGAAAAGAAAACTAAAATCCATGTGGGTGTATAAACTACAAGAACATTTACGAGTCATGACAATTAGAAACTGGAGGGTTTGTACTCAGCATAAAAAGAAATGGAGGATTAAAGTTGACAAGACCAAAACATTTTCATAATATAGAAGCGCATGGGGGAGAAGGAAAGCTGAAGAACACTTCACTGGCTTATAGTCAATCCTACGACCAATAGAAGTATTTAAAATAGCTTCCCATGTTTATTAATGTATACATTGGTTTTGTTCATTTTTCTTTAAAAGCAAAATAACTGAACTTTCAGTGTTTTTTAATCTTTATTTCTACAAAAAAATTATTTTCTGCCACAATAAGCATAGCAAGATATGAAATAAATAATAATTTGTTAATTGGGTATTAGTTATATCTAGAATATTAAATCTTTATTGTAATATATTTTGTATAAACGAAGAAAATACGTAAATTGTGGTAGGTAGTAATCAGAGTTATTGACAAAAAATAAAATATGTCCCTATGTTTATTAATTTATACAATTACTGTCATACTTTAAAATATTGTTTTTATAATTAAAACCATTTTACCTTTAACTGTTATTTATATCACTGTATCAATTATGCTTATAATGAGAGAAAATAAATAAGGGGTAAAAATAGTGATTTAAAAAATTAAGGACACTTAAAGATGAATCAAAATACGATCTTTTTTGGTTTTGAACGAAAGTAATCCATTTTTTATGTGAACGATTAATGATTTTATGGTAAAAATAAATTCAAAATCAAGCCATTTAATTTAATTTTAATTGGAAAGATTAAAAAAATTAAAATCGAAGTGTTTTTTTGTTTCTGAACCGAACCAAAATTATGCATATTAATCTTCAAGGATAGAAAATTGAATGACTGATCGTTTTAAAGTCAATTAATAGGAGCCCCTCATTTTTAAAGCAGTCTCCAATTAAATTATGCGTATAATTAATCTTAACCGGAGGGAAAATTAAAAACATTAACAGAATTGGGAATAATACCGCTTTTCACTTCCTTTGCGGTTCTATTGAGCCTTTTCTTGGTTTAAATCATGATCATAAAGCATACATTGGTAATTGTCTTGTTGAATTAATTTTTGACGTTAAATTATTGAAAAAATAAATAAGATGTTTATAAAAATAAAATAACCTTCAAAATAATGAGAGTAAATTTCAAAAGTCTTAGTACTAATTCTGATTTTACATACGTTAGAATAGAATCGATAAGCGTGATTATGACGTAACGAGCTTCGATATTTGGAATTTTACCACAAGATCAGAATTCCCTACTGGAAATTACATCGCGAATACAGACAATTTTCTTCTGATTCTTGTTAGGTAGTTTTCAGCAGGTGGCCTTGTTGCCATTTGTGTCAGGAGGGCGTCGATTCTTGCGTCTGAATTCGCCCCAGGTGTGACGCTGTGCAGTGTGATGAGATGGCGTGTGATAAATGCAAGTTTGCCCGCTCTGCTGACGAAGCGTTTCTGCGCTGTCGTTACCTCGTTCACTGTCCCAGACGACCTGTGTCCTCCTCCTTCTAACAGCTGTAGACTGATTAGCATACCCGGGATTTTTCCTCCTAACAAACGGTGTTAACAGCAGCGAAATCTAGAACGGAACGCGGTATGCACTTTAAGTAGTCAGTATAAACACGTTCATAAAATTGTCTTGTTAGAGAAATTAAGATTCAGTAGCATTCAGCTAGATGAAGGGAGAAAGCATGAAAATATATGGAAATGAGGAGAGGTCACAGAACAAGACGTTGGCGCTTGTGAGAATGTTTGAGTGTAATGTATGTCGGAATCTCATCAACAAACATGGATCATAAAAATCCGTTTCTGACGTTCGACTCCAATCTTCGCCAAAAATGGTTTATTGTGGCGAAAAATTGATCGAGGTCCTCATGAACTGGGTACAGACGTTTGGTGACATCGAATTATTCTCAATATTTGATGAATGTTGTGATAGAATAAATGGGACATATTGGAATTTTTTATAATATGTTAAACCAAGTTTTGATGAATGATATGAAAGAGCTAATATCGATAATTCGTATACTTAGACAGGTCATTTTGATAACTTAGAATTATCCTCAAGTAAAAATAGACAATAATTACTTATATTTACATTAAATCCTTTATTTTTGTTCACAACAATTCACACTTTTACGTTTGAAGTTCTCATCAGTTATAAAAAGGAGAGATTTAATCCTTTTCAATCATAATCATCCCTAAAAAATCTTTTTTTATGGATGATTATGTACGAAAAGGTTGAAAGATCCCCCTGTTTATAACTGATGAACACTTTAAACTAAAAAGAGTGAATGTTTATGAAGAAAATAATGTTTTAATTCAGAATTAATGTTCTAAAATAGTTTCATTCATGCAATTGTTAATGTTGAAAATTTAAAAAAATTTAATAATTTTATTTCTGTACGTATGATAACTTAAATTTTCGTGTATGTTTCATTTCGATATCTTGCACAGAGTTCATAAGATACTAATATAAATATTTGTAAATCCATCGAATTACCGCGTGTAAGGCGGCGTGTAAACAAACTCCGACTTAAAAGTCCCATTAGGCGTTCCTATACCATTCATCCCACTTACTTTGTTATTATAAGCGTAATTTTTGCAGCATGTGTGTGTGTGTGTGTGTGTGAGAGAGAGAGAGAGAGAGAGAGAGCGAATATTATCGCTCCATCTATTTTTTTGGGGGGTTAACAGGCTACCTGAGGGTGATCCTGAAACAGGCAAATCCCCTTTAATAGCATAGGAAGGGAATTTAAAAGGGGGGATGCTGCGAGTTGTAACGTTTGAAGCGATAATAAATAAATAATACCGTACTTTATATTATAGGGCAAATAAAAAGGGCTATTTCCGCGCGAACGAAGTCACGGGCATAACTAGTCCTATAATAAATGCCAAGGTATGATAAAAATCATAACGTACGCATTCCCGTGTTTTATGTCTACCTAAGAAACAAATTTTATTAAAAATAAACAGGCGCAGTTGTTGTCAGAATGTTTTCCCTCTCTGAATTCAAGACGCAATACGCGCTTGGTTTAATTGGTTTTCCGCTCGTGTTGGCTTTCCAAAATTTCCTTGCAAATTGATTGAGAATGTTTGGTAGATTGTCCAACTTATTGAGGAGATATGAGGGATCCGAACACCTGAAAAAATTTGGAAAGTCATAATAGAATAAGTAAAAGTTCAATCTTTTGCCATCACGTGACATCTTCTATATCTTGCGAATGCTTTAATGGGTACTAGGATTTACATTAATTTCTTCTAAATGCAATTATTTTTAGAAACCGCTCGTTTCAGACGTGTACTTAATGGCTTCCACGTTTTTCATGTAGCTGCCTCATTAATGACATTTTGAATGGAAAAATAATTTGGGAGACCCCGAGGCGCCTGCATTGCAGCTCTTTCTGACGTAATGAAGGAGGACGCCTTTTGGAGAGTGTATGGCTCGGAGCTCCTTCTCCGCAAGTTAATTTAAGATGACACCGCGTCATGGGTCAGAATTTGTTTGTTGTATTAAAGGCGGAGCGTGAACGAACGCAATTACGAACTGTCACGCAAGCTCTCAGCTTGGGGGAGGGGAGGCTGCTTTTGTTTGGTACTAATTCGCAAAGTAGTGCCTTAATGAGCACAAACTTTGAATAAAGTTTGCAATTTAAATGCGGGGTTTTGGAAAATATTCGAAACCTCCAGTAATTGCTAGGGAAATTGCGAATTTAATGCCACGACGCTAACAAAGGTTCGCCCTTAGTAATATACTAATAATGTGTAGAGTATAATCAACATGCGTAATTGGAATTTGTATCTAACTGGTCACCGAGGTAGTTATTAAACTTTGAAATTTTAGTACTTAACACCAGACCTGTAGTTAATTTAACATTTATATTTGTAGATCGGTCCAGCGGGTCTTATATATGACTGGTTATAATTTAAGTTCGTCGAAAATAATTCAAGGTGTAGTTAGCAAAAGAATATTAATATTTCACATTTATTTTATTTCTATAATTGTAATTTATCGGACGTTATCCAGATATGCTGACTAAAATATGTACGTGGAAACAAAAACATTATTTTCACATTTTTATGTTTTAAAAAATACTAAAACAATCAACGCTTGACTAAATTAATATAATGCTTCACTGAATTAATTGCAGGTCTATGGAATTATTTTATGGAGTGAAATCAGTAACATTGTTGAAACTGTTAAAATTGAAGGTCCTGGGAGAAAATTTTCATATGATTATGCATTGAATATTCAACAGAAAAATTTATATAAATAATTAGGTCATTAGTCAGAAGACAACTGAAAATAAGTACAACATAACTAATCTAGAACTCCATATGATGCACTGTGGATTTGGAGTATTATAAATAATTTTTATATATTGCCTAATTATTCTGTTAGTGTCACAAAAAATTGATGTAATTTAAATATTTTAAGAATATTTTAAAAGTATTCTCTATCTTAAATGCCTATTTTAAATATTTTTAAATTTAATATGTTTATTTATTTACAACATACAGTGGAGATAGGGAATGGCTTTGAAATTCTATTAAAAATTTATTTATATCAATTTTTGGCTGGTATTAAAAGACTAATTTATATAAGTCTTGAAGTCAGAAATTATCCACGAAACGTTGTGTAGTTGCATTTTTTGCAGTTTCTATATTAATTACTTTCTGACTTACAGAGTATTTATTTATTATATTGGCCATATTTTAACACCAATTTTTTTATTTATGATTACAATTAATGTATATATTGAATAGTACTATTGTCTTAAGAAATATGAAGTGATTCAATAATTTTGAGTCATTAGGTGCACATAAATTTAATAATTTAATAAGTTGATGGGAAATAATATGAAACTTCCTAATACGTATAAATTTATTGGCAGTGATGAAAAAATGCTTCGACTGTAATTCGTTTAGTAAAATGTTTAAAGCATGTTACATTTAACGTGAAGTATTTATACTGGCTGTTGTTGAGTAGAAATGATGAAAATAAAAAAGTGAGCTGAATGAGTAGATATGCATGAGAGACTAGGAAAGAATCAAAGTTTTGGTTTGGTAGCAATGAGAAAAATGCACCTGGGTTTCTTGGATCGTTCCATGGACCAATTTATTAGCCCTTGAGAGGTAAATTTATATGGGAACAGTAGACAGATCAGTAGGAAGGAAACTCTTTCAGACTAAAACAAGAGGTAAGAATGATTCAGGTTCCAAAAGTTTTATTCTGTTTTAAATTAATTTAGACTGTACATAAATAATTGACGTGTCAGATTTGCCATAATTTGTAACATGTTAATCATTTATAGACTCCTGAGCCTATTTTTCATTGATATCGTAATATTTGATGAACACGCAACTTCTTCGATTTGATATAATGGCCAACACAGATTAATATTCCCGTCTGGCTGAAACATGGCGTGTGTTGAAATGGACAGAAAACTGGTTATGGAACGCTGCTGTCATCTGTTTGCATTTGTGAATTTGCATGTGTAGTGATGAAAGTCATGGGATCTGAGCAGGAGTCTATCAAAATCGTTTCGCATTTCGATTTTTCTTCGGCCTTTGCCAATTTGTAATTATTCACAGCAGCAGATATAATTGTGTCCATTGACCCGGCGGTTTGTTGGATATCTCTTCCCTTCCCTTCTCGCCCGGAGCGGATGGACGAAGTGTTCCGAACCACTTCCGCTTACATCATGGGAAAGCAAACTGTTCGCTACTGGGCGCTTGTGTTTGCTCGCGGTGTAATAAAGCCCTGGAGCCTGCAGTCGTGTGTGCTAATCACGACAGCCCGGAACAAGCAGATCAGCTGATGTAATTGGAAGCGATCTCTCGGCCTGCTGGTGTCTATTAATTAGCTATCTATGACAGTTACCCTCCGAACGTAAATATGCCTAGTAGCAATCCACATGGCTAATAGCTTCACGTTGGAGGCGGCCTCTCTCAAGTCCGCCGCTGGACTAATTGAATCTGTTCAAGCGAAAGGAGATCACTGATACGGAACGTCATGTTTCGTGAAGAATCATCTGTGAGAAATCTATCCTGTTCGTTTATTTCTCTGTCAATATTGTTTTGAGATTTGTTCAGGGTATCACGAAATCAACTTACAGTGATGGTTTGCTCGTCTGAGGATCGACAGAGAACCATGAAATAGGGAGGTAGTTAAATGCATAAAAAGTAATAATCCCTATCTGCCTTCAGTCTAAAACCTCTCAAATGAACTACATTTTCATCTTAGGATATATTCATCCGTAAAACACGTGGATCATCACACAGACGCAGAATTAAGGACTGACGACTCTGGTAGGTTGACTGAATTGGGCTGCTTTATAAGCTGAAATCTTAAAATATTCTGCTATCAAACAACTTCATGTTCACGATACATTTTAACCGATTGTCCAAGTAACGGCAACGAGAGAATTGAAAAACCATTCAGCATATTCAACAAAGTGGATTTTTACCAATCAGAGAACGCCATAATTAGCCTTATAAATATCTGGAAAAAAATCACTCCTCTGGAATTTTTGTTGTAATTTACCTTTTCTGGTTAAGAATACCATACACGTTGAAACCATTTGCGTAACAGGGTATTTATGTGTAACATCATGATTTCGGCCACATACCATCCAACCGCTTGAGCAAACCTTTAAATATTTTGAGGTTTTATCGAGGGAAGTTTGAACGTGTACGCAAAATTTAATATGTTTACCATGTGCTGCTAACGATTACGTTATGACAGTCACCAATAACCCCAGTGTTGACGTGACTTTGAATCTAAAAATAAAAACTTCATGTTTAGGTCTATTCAGAACAATTTGTAGCGGCAATTAAATTTTTTGTGCTACATAATAAAAGTACCTTTGTAATGAAAGGCGTAGAAATATTTTTTTTAAAAAATACAAAATATACGTACATAAAAATGTTGAGCACCAATGTTGAGATGATGAATTTCTTACTCACAAGGTATCAGTGAGCTTGGTGGCAACAATGTCGTATCAATTTCGACTTCGTATCGAGAATCCACTTCAAAATGTTTGCACAAGCAGTTTGATGCCGTATTGCGTAGATTGACAAACGGTTTGGATCAATCCGTCGGGTCGTGAAATATGTTGGGAAAATCTATGGCGTCTGACGAGCGGCGTCTTTGACTGAGTGAAGATTTCGACGTCTTAATTTGAAATTCAATTTCACACCCCAGTATTTAATGAATATTACTTGCTCTTATGACGACTTCACGAAGTGTTGAAGAAAAGGATTTTTTGCGGGACTTTATAGAAATATATCGTCATTGACCTGAACTGTGTTCAAACTATCGTCTTCAAACGTCTCTCGAGAACACCACAAAACGGAATGAGGTTTTCGCAAGGTATGGACAAATATTTGATACAAATACATGATGTTGCACAAACACGCCCAACGTGTATGGCCCCCTTAGTACAAACCGTCAGTTACAAGAAAATATTACGAAGGTAGAGGACTTTCTCTGGCACTTACGGGTACCTTGTATTTCCAAAAATAACTCCCAGCTTCCCGCTTAATAATTATAGCAAAGACTACAATTCACAACAACTTTTCATCCCTTTTAAAACAGTCGCTCCTACTTGAAGATTCTACTTGCTGACTGCGGCGGACTATTGTTTACGACATTGCCTCAGACGAACAGAAAAAAAGTTTCATGTTATTCCCTACAGTAAATTTGTGGGCAAAATGTCCAAAATTAATAGTAGACTTTACGTCTATTACAGCTTTTACGTCCAATTTTTTAATTCCTGGCATGAAGTTCTACTTCAGAATTCCGTTTCGTTTTAATTTTAATTGAATTATGTGATGTGGTAATAGAACATCACAATTAGGAAAATTCTAGTGTACATTTAAGAAACTCTTGGCATCTTGTCGGGAGAAGTGTATATGCATGTACTTTTACGTTCCTGTGTCGTTTTCTTCGGCGACGCTTGTTTCGGGCGTCTTTACGGCTACCACCCACAACGGACGACATTGTCGGAGCGAGCAATTTCCCATGTCAAGGAATGTCAGGCATTTCCTGACTATGGCCAATGACCGTCTTACGAAACACTGCCGAGGTCAATGCTGTCGGAAGTGAGCATCAGCGAACACGATCGTCGAAGAGACACGGATCCGGAGCAGAAGCTCCTACATGGAATCCTGGGAACATGCTTATTACAAATTTTAGAGTCGACTATATATTTAATCATTTAAGATAAAGAAAATTTTATGAACTCTGTAGAGAGAAAATACACTTGAGTAGTTTTACTTCTTTAACCAAAATCTGTCTGGAGCCGATTACAAGAAATAGCTTGTCATGTATATACACTGGAAGCTAACAGATAAATACGTTGCTTACAACCCAAAGTAAGATAATGGTATAAATAATATGACTGATATTTTCCGTCTATTTCGTTATCTGGGAGAACCGGTGAAACTGTAGAGAATGAAGAATCTCTGTACATAATGGATGAAGTTGAGTCCAGAGTGACAAATATTAATGAAGGATAGCATGAGGAGGTTAGTAAAGCTATGAGTGGTGAATGTGTTTAACTTAATCTCGAATGTCTGTGTTGGTACATACCAACAAGATACGTTTAATTCCATAGTGAAATAATCAACAAACAACAAGTTTAATATTTTTTGAGGAAGACATCAAGTTATTATCATTTAATTTCTTTCCATTTTATTGCAGGCATGAAGCCTATTTACTACGAAAAGATCTCCGGTATATAAACATTAAATATATAGCGCACTGACTCAATCCAATGAGCTATCTTCTCTAAATCATGTGCTGATCTGTAAAATGTTTCTTGACAAATATTAATGAGGACAGTCATTGAGTTACTCATTTTTCTATAGTTTGGTTTTACTAGAAGACTTCGCTGTTATTAATATATTCTTCAATTTAGTATGTTTATTGGTAACATTTGTAAAACTCAATTTTTAATGTTTCAACAAACACACCTTTTGCTCTATTTATTGCACCAAGTTTCATTTATTCCGATGAGATCCACGTATTAATGATAGAAAATTCTTTCGCCAGTTTTCTCTGGTATTGGGGTTATTTTCGAACTGTAGATCGTAGATTCTAAAGTTTGTTACATTGACCAAACAAAACACTCCTTGAAAATCATAGTGGTGAAAAATATAATTTAAAATTCCTCGATTAAATCTATTAGGTTATGTCTAAACATTTTTAAATTTGTAAATAAATAAAAAATACAGACAAATTTGTCAGAAAAAATTTAATTACCACTTAACGACGTTTCGTCTATCTTTGTAGATCACGTAAATTTTGAAATGTAAAAAAATATTATATAATCTAGGTAGTTTTTATGTCGTGGACTGGAATGTTTTAATCATAAATTTGTTTGGTAAATTTAGATGTATAATGAAATTGTTCTTTTTAGATTGTTGAGTGAAATGTTACATATCAGATTTATTAATTCGGCCATTATCAATACTAACGATTTCAATAAAAATTATTATTCCTAATCATGGACCTTATGTCGTTCAATGCAATTAATTTTTCTTTTTTTAATTTATAAAAGAACGCTTAACAGTCGTACGTAGTGTTTCAGCGTTGGACACAATCAAATTGTAAGGGTTAATAATTTTTCATAGAATTTTATTCTCAGGATTTAAAATATTTTTTATTAGTACTTTCAGACTTCTGTGTAGGTTTACTTTGTACAATGGCTAACTGTTTGTGTAAAGTATTGAGCCATGTTTAAATGAATTAATAAGCAAATTTTAGTACCATGTTAGCTACATTTGACTTTGGTTATGACGATGCTAACGTTACGTTTCACAAATTTTAAAATGCAGACACAGGGAAATATTTACGGCAAGAGGCTTTTAAATATAGTCTTGCAATGATCTCGGTGTAAATTAATCTTACGACTCTTTGGGTGTTGTTACACATATAGGAGTGAAAGTATACATTATTCGTCTTGATGTATTATTTCAACGATTACTATTGTATGCAGATACTTTAAAGCTTCTAGCGTCAGTTACCGTGGACGTGATTCATGCAAGGAAATATTAAAAGTACGTTGACTTTTGATGTATGTGGAGTGTTGTAACAGCCTGACAGCTCTGAACGGTTCGAGCAACGGTTCTGTGGAGTGCCTCCATTTAGAGTATTTCCCCGTCCCCCCATACGATAAAGACCAAGTTGTTAACACCTCTTCCGACCTCTCGACATGCCTGGAAGAATAAAAGGGGAATGGGAGGGAATCCATCCACTGGCTGAATACGATTACGCGTCGTGCGGATATTGACGAATCATTCCCTGGCTGAAAGCTTAATATACGTCGTCGATCTTTCATTTGAAACTACTTTATTACATATTAAACGTTTGTCCTTCCATTACAGCACTTATCGGCTGTAGTTAGAATGTGAAGATATTTTCATCATCAACTATTTAATACTAAAAAGTATCATATAACAAAGAATTTTCAGAGAATCATCGGGATCATTTTAGTATTTGTAAAAGATACATCGTCATTAAACAATGTTATTTTATAATTCAACAAGGAATAACATTTATGATGAATGATGATTATGGGCAGTACGAATTTCTGTACTTATATCATGAAAAAATATTACAATAAATAAATAAATTTGGGGAAACTCAGAGAAAATTTAATAAAGAAGTTGATAGATAAATAATATCACAAACTTTCGTCCTTACTTAGGACTTCAACATGCCTATATTTGAGTAACTAAGGGCTTGGAGGATTATAAATAAAACATTTAATATGCATATATATAAATATGTGTATATATATATATATAAACATGTGTTGAAGGAATTTGTTGTACACCTGAGAAAGCCTTACATTAGTGGCGAAACTTGGTAAAATTGTTTTATTATTTATTTAATCTAGGATTAAAATATATTAGTTATTTAACATTATTATGGAAATTCGTTTAAGTGCCACATATGAACAGAATTTTATATTGCTTCCTTCATATAACGTGACTTATCAGTACCTTTTTCCAATTGTTTTAATGATTTTTTATAGTTCTTTTCAAATGGGAACCGATTTGACCTTTACGCTTTGTGCCGTAGAATCAAATGCATCAAATGTCACATATTATACTCCACGCAGCTGTGCTGCAGTAAGGGTTTGTTGTCATCCATTATTGGCCCATGCGGAAAAGTTTGTCCATTTGTCAGCTCTGGTTCACTGAGACCTAAATCGGCTCCCATTTGAAAATTATTATAATCAGTAAATCATTTTCAAAACATTGATTTAACAATTTCTGCCCGAATCATTTCTTGTATGAGAAATGTTCGTTAGTCTAACCTTTTATTTTTTTGAGGAAGTTAAAAAAAGAAAATAAAGGAGAAATGAAGAAATGAGTGAACAAGGTAGGAGTCTGACTCCCATGCTGTTTAACTTATATATAGAACAGGCGATGAAGGAAGTTAGAATGGAATATGTAAAAGGAAATAAAAACCCTACACTTTGCCGATGATATTGCAGTATTAGCGGAATAAGAAGAAGACTTGGAAACCATAATAAATGGCATGAACGTGGTCCTGGAGGAAGAGTTCAATATGAGGATTAATAGAGGGAAAACCAAGGTAAGGGTGTGTAGTTTGGGAAACAGTGGAGTAACAAAGAGTGTTAGATTGGGAATGGAATATTTTGACGGAAGTTAAGGAAGTTTGCTACTTGGGAAGCATATTAACTAGGGATGGTAGAAGTATAGTCGACATAAAGAGTAGGATATCACAGGCAAGGATGGCTTTTGCGAAAAGAAGAATTTACTTACGGGCAATATAAGTGAGAATATTACAAAATCGTTGCTAAAAATGTTCGTGTGGCGTTATATGGGTGCGAAACATGGACGATAGGAGTGGCAGAAAGGAAAAGAATAGAAGCTTTTGAAATGTGCTGAAAATCAGATGGTTGGATAGAATTATTAACGAGGAAGTTCTAAGTAGAATAGGGGAAGGGGGAACAATATGAAGGACGTTGAACAAGAGAAGGGGTAGATTAATAGGCCACGTTTTGAGACATGATGGTCTTGTACTATTAGCATTAGAGGGAAGTGTGTGTGGGGTAAGAACAGAAGAGGGCGGCCAAGGGTGGAATGCGCTAAGAAGATTATGGAGGATGTGGTATGTGCTAGTTATGCGAATATGAAATGGCTTGAGTAATTATAGGGTTGCAGCAGAGAAATTTTAGTGTATCTTTGTAATGAGTTGTAATGTAGTAAAGAGAATTAACAAACCAAGGAAATTATGAATAGAATTCGACGAGGAAAAACTCTAAATGCTTCAAAATATGAGAAATTGACTGTCCTTCAGGTAAGTTATAGTAACCAGATCTAAGTCTAGCAGTCTGCTCTCTGAACACTAAAATAGTATAAGTAACTAGTTTTGTTTATAAAAATAATAATTAATTCTGGTAAAAGAATATGACAGGTGAGGTTGACTGAAGCACGTCTCTTTAGTGTGATTAATAGGCCATGGTAATCGATTTTAAACGTTAACTATCAGTACTCATAAACATTTAACAACTTCTGTAGTTAAAGGCTCTAATTGACTCGTTTAAAGATTTCAAACACTTACATAATCCGAGAATATGTCTCTTACACAGTTTCACGGCCCAAGCTTGGCTCTTTTTTATATTATTGAAGTTAATAAAATTTATTTTCGGAAATTTGATGGGATGTGTTAATTTGAAAATGGTGTGAATGTTAGTTTTACGAGCCTGGTAGTAATTCATTACCTTGGTCGGCTTTTTAGGTAAGACGTGTTGTGTGGAGTTTTCCTGGTAATAGTCGCGTAAGACGAGGAAGCGGGAGGCGTGCCTGTCCCCTGATAGCAGTAGTTGAGAGCCGTTGGCCTCGTATCAGCTCAAGATAGCGGTGTCCCGGGTTCTTAACCCGGCCACTCTGCGGGGGGTGGACGCGGCGTGCAGCTATCGCGCGCCGTAACGGCCTGCTTGTTACCAACAATTAGTAATTAAAGGAGAGTGGAGAGTGTTTTCAATTTAACAGCGCTTTGTTTCCCTTCCTTATCTGTCTACGCGTAATTTAAAGGTTTTCTTCTCGTTCGTCTACACAGCGGAAATTACTCAATTATTACTACAAAGCATTCGTCGACCACACAGCACTACCACTTGCAAGTAACAAATAAAATAATTAAATTATAAACGATTTTTAATGTACAATCCGATTATAGGCCTATTTGTATTTTTTCGGGCGAAGTAAGTCTTCAAAAATGTGGAGAAATCACAAATGCATTTAAAGAATTATGGATAAAAGCCCACAAAAAGCTAACACATTCATGTAATACAATATAGCAGTCATTTAAAGGCAGCAAGATCCATTATGAAACAAACGACATCTACGAATTAAAACATAATAAAAAAGTCAAGAGAAGAGACCAAATAAACTTATCGAGAATAAGAACTGGACAACAAAAATTACTCATCTTTACATTATAACAAAAGACCCCCACCGATTTGTGATCAGTGCAATATCAGTTGAACACCGGTTAAAGAACTGTTCGAAATTTTATAATGAGAGGAAAGAAACTTTAAAAGAAAATGATTTCAACCAATTGTAAAAGGGAAAAATGCACAAGAAAATTTAATAAAATTCTTAAAAAAACTGAATTATACCATAAATTGTAAACTTTTTATTATATATATTTGAATTTTACATTGAAAACATAAAATAAAAGTTAAAATGTATAAAATTGTTAATTTAAAGATAAAAATTTATTGGTTATTGTAATTTCGTATAAGTCGCTAATGACTACTTTGTTGATGCGACTATAAATAAATTTTAAAAAATGTGGAAAGTGTAATTTAATGCAGGGATATTTCGCTGACCCGGGTGGAAACCCGTGATGAAATATTAAGCACATACCGGACAACCTTCCATCTCTGATAATATTAATGATAATTTAATTCATATATATTTTTATTATAGTCATATTAAACATAAATATTTTCGGAAAATTTAATGACATTTATTTACACTTAACTTGAAAATAGTAATAAAAAACGTGACATAAGAATTAAAAAGATACGTAAGGCGGAATGTTTTGCGGTATTGCCCAGCATGTGCATGTTAAGAGACAACACCGCAACTGATGTCAAATCAACACTACGAGAGCTACGGGAGCCTCAACGCCAGTGCGAGGTTGACGTCAATTACGTTTACGAAGAGAAATAGTCCCAGTTTCAGGGAGGGCTCCAGATAAGGCAGATGAACATTATCTTATGTGGGTGGTTTCTCGGAGGATATCTCTAGCTGTACAAACCATATCAAACAAAGTTAGATAGATTGAGATTTATTTTTTAGGAAACTAAAAATTCCATTACTTAATAACGGAATGAAACGCTTAACCAACTAATGATTATAAATGTGCTTGAGAGTGTCTATAGTATATGACACACCGGATGACACACTAAACTTAAATATCAGAAGCGTTTTATACGCCGCCTTAATTAGCCTCTGAAGCGCTGGAGTAATATTTCACAAACTAAAGCGGGAAGGTTTGTACCAGAGAATAGAAGGAAAAGCACGGTTGTAAGAAATTGAATGATATTGAAATAGAATACGTAATTAATGTTACAGAGCAATGTCAAACGCATCGTAAACTTAGACGATACTTGCGAAACGTTATGTTAAAGAATTACAATGTAATTGGTGATGGAAATCGAAAGGACAGTTGAGGATTCTGAAGGAAATCTTTATAAACCAAAACTATAGATATAAGTAGACGGCGTATCAACCGAAATATATGGACTATTTATTGTAACAAAACAAAAATAGTCGCTAAAGAGGAAATCGACGTAATTGTGTCATACATTCTGTGAATTATATTTATTAAATATAATTGTTTAACAGGGTGTCAAAATAATAATATTCTTCTCTCCTTAGATGGCCCAAAAAATTTCGGATTGCTAGAGATAACTATGGATGACTTTCAAAGTGTAACAGAATCATGAATTATAGAGTACGAACATAAATTGAATTGACGGGTACAAATGTATTTAATTACACATTGTTTTTTAAAACTTTAGAATAGATTCTTAAATTACATGCTGAGAATTCTGAAACCTTTTATTTCATATTTTAAACACAATTTACAGGTACACTTTGATCTGTGTCAATAAATATATTAATTTATTGAAGAAATGTACTAATTGATAAAATTATTTAGCATGAACATGACAGAAGATAGATGATGTTTGACGACCCTTTTTAGCGTAAATTAAACACGGAAAATATTCTCTTTTATCCTCAAAAGGACAATAAACTTCATATGTAATAATTTACTCTAGTCTGCGAAGCTGAACGGATGGCAGTAGTTGATTCTAGGAACCGTTAAGAGCGAAGCTAAAAGAGGATATCGTTAATAGGAAAAGCATTTATGGAAATAATTTTGTCCTCCCTCCCCCTCCTCCCCACCTTAAATTGTTAAAAATTTATGACGGCTAATAAAAAACCTGGGACAAATGAAATTAATTTTAGCTGGAGTGAAGTTACTTTACGACTTATCCCGTCTGAGAGACTCAAACTTTTAACGATGTTTCGCTGAATGAGGCATTCAGATAATTGACTTCTTTTTCCGGTCTAAGGGCAAACTGCGGACTTTTCTTGCAAAAACTTCTAATTGCATAACAGCTTTACGTTTTTTTCTAATCGGGTTAGCAAACCAGATTACTCCGCCTTCCCAAGAGAAATGCTGATGAATTGGGTAAAAATAAACTATGATATTTTTAGAAGTAGTCACATAAATTGAATAAACATAAACTTTATTCTGTAGTTACTGGAAGTTAAAATTGTTTTAATCGAATTACTGTTAGTATTTTCCTTCCCTTCTACTAAATTAACAGTAAAAATAGTATTTTATTTGAAACTGACGACTAAAGCAAATTTTTTGGTAATGAATTTCCAAAAAAAGGAACAAAACGTCGCTTTATTTTGTAATTTAGGACTTAATTACTTTGTTAACAATGACATTTTTTCTGGTGTATTGACCATTTATTAATATTACTCATAACGTTACTCATCGGACAAATGAAATATATTTTAATAGTGAAAAGAAAAATAAATTATAGCGCCGAATATTACTGAAAAAAATATTATTATAATCGTATTATTAATTTTACTATAGTTAACAATTTAAATGTTTCGTAATCGTTGCGGATCTGCTAAAACTGCTCAAGAATATTTAATAGAGGTTATATTCAAGTATTTAATTGGAAAATTGATGCATTATCAGGTCTTGTGTTGAAACAATATAATGAATTACTGAAATGCTTTATTTCTAATTTACGCAGTATTAGACTTCTCAAATAAACATTAGTATTATATTAGAGAAGTGGAAATCTAGACTTCTATTGTCTTTCTTAAGTGCCCCACACACTTTCCTCAAATGCTAATTTTACAAGATACTCATTTTTTGTCTTTCTGATTACATCCTCCCGAGTAGTCCCCGCCTGCCTGGAGATCCGCATAGGGTACTATTTTACCTCCGGAATATTTTATCCAAAAGGCTGCCATCATATCTATGAAATATAATTATGAAATTACTAAAACGTTGAGGGTGTGTTGCTTTAATGAATGAATGATTGTTTATTATATAACAAATCGTTAATTTCATTTAATTTTTCCTAGTTAGTTATTTTATCCTTTTTATAATAATTCGTCACAGGAGCTTTCAGATTAAACGGTCATATTTTTCTGTTGTATTATTTTCTTTAAAATATATCGTAGCGTTTACAGAAGAGTTGACTGAATCGGTTATGTAGGATTTCCATTTATTTTAATGAATATAACGCAACTGAAGAATATGACTACTCAAGTCTGCGTCTCGTTGACCTTTAACGCATTAATAAAAATGATAAAATAATCTACGAGGAGTGGATTTATTATGAACGGTTAACTATAAATTCTATTTTTTTGACTGGATATGCCTTTTAATTATCCATATTGTTCTGGATATTAGTAAAAAGGGGTATCTCATACAATTTTTGTTCAAAACATGTTTATTTGTTTGCCAACTGAGTATTTATTGTGACATACAGATACTCATTGTACATTTTCTGCTCTTGGAGAAAATGGTGTTTTTCAATGCCTGGATTGCTGCTGGTCTCCATCCAAAAATATTAGGTCTCCCGAGAAACCTGACGTTAAACCGTTAGTTACTTTTAGAGTAACAATTAGCTTCTCAACCACTGGAACTGAGTTGATTAATCAAGTCAGAATATATTTAAAGGCCGGGAACAGTAACCGTGCATTACACCAGGGAAAATAGTTCTTCCAAGACGCCATCATCCCTTATTGATTTCGTTTGATGTGTAGTAGAATTTGAATTATTGTCCTTGCATTATTGAGTTCATCTGTTATTAAGACATTTTATCTTCGGCTCAGTGAGTACGGACTTGAATACCAGAACGTTCGTTATTGGAACACTCAGCAGTAGTGATACCGCTTGTTACCTTCCCTTTGATGTACACAAGTACCCGAACGGAGATTCAACAATCGCTTAGGGACCATCATCAGCGTCCAGAGATACTATTTGCAGCTTAGTACCGTAATGCAGTGTAATCTCTTTGAAGTGAGACTGCACGGAGCTTTGTGGTGCATGACTTGGCGTTTCGGCTTGCAGTTTGAACGGTTAATCATGCATGCGCGAATCCTTCCCGCGCTCAATTGCTCACATGATGATGTGATGGCCCTTCCCCAATTAGCCGAAGTCCTTGTGCTCCCCTGCCGAGGCAATTCCGTGCATGATTCACCCACACAGCCGGCAGTCCGCCGCGTTATCGACCCAAACGGCATTCCGCGTTCTGACTGACACGTCATTAACCCGGCCTACTCGCCATTAACAATTAAAACATACCAGCCCACCGCATTCCTGTTATGTCGAATCGATGGGCCATTACTACAGCGGGCGTTGCAAAATATGCTTTGACGGGGATTTTCGGGCGAGATAAATGGAGTCGGTCTTTGCGTAACGCCAAAATGCAGTACGAGATGCTTGAACATGTTCAAGCTCATAGAAAACCTCCCTGATTCACGGAAAAGTTCAGCTAATTAAAGATATCTGCAGGTTAGTGCGCCGGCCACTGAGAGTCTATGACGTCACCAGAAAGCTTGACCTATCTGAGAGGATTAACATCGGGTCATAGAAGACATTTGAAATTATTTTCAAATACCAATTCAGGTGCTTTGAAAAGTCCTACTTTTTCGATATCTATTTTTAAAAGAACACAACATTTTAAAAATTTATTTACTGTCGCATCATCCCAAGGATTATTAGCGAACCATCCAATTACATTAGTAACATGGAAATTTACAATAAATTCTTAGAAAACTTTTTGACAATTGCAAAAGTACAAGAACTGTTACTTCTTATTACGGATAATTACATTTAAAATGGAATTTAAGATAAAAAAGTTAAATACATATTGAAAATAAAACTGATCACCTACACATTTGTTTGAAAAATAAAAACTAACTAATTTAAATTTGATTAAAAATTACTTTGTCACAAATAAATTTTATAACTTTTACATAACATTATTCAAATGTTAATCACAAAAGTGCATTTATTTTAGTAAAAGTTTGGCAGCAAGCGGAAGGCAACATTTGGTATAGTATAAGATCATTTTTCGTAAACTTTCTAGAGCTTTACGGCTTCAAGAACGTGGAATAGAATACAATTATAATATACATGGTATATTTGCCTTCAAAGGATATAAACTAATATAATTCTGTCAGTTCATTAATTGAATTAGAGGTTATTAATATTAATATGGGTACTCTTAATATCAAAATTTTCCACTTAAAATTCTAAGATAATGTCAACCAAGGTATTATTTATTTTACTTTATCATAAATTATATTTCATATGTTAACAAAATTTTTATATATTCAAAATTAATATTAATTTTTGTGTCTAGTCACTCTAAGTTCATAAAGATCGATGAAACGTTGCATTTATAATAAATAAATGTTAATTAAATATGGGGCTGTATTTTTATGTATTTATTTTACTTAAAGTCATTATATTGATTATTGAAAATTATTTTTAGTACTTTCTTAGATGGAAAAATCATTGAAGTTCTTTAATGTACTTGTACACATTTTTAAAAAATTTAGTTAATTCAGACTGAATAAAGCAACTTTTTCCAAATAAGGATAACGATACATCTTGATGACATAACCTTCTTTAAAAGTATGCAAATAATATCACGTTTCTTTGATTGGCCAAAAATTTATCATAAGTCAAAATTATGGCGTTACATTTAATTTGTGCTCTGTAAGAAAGGAAGTGCTCATTGAATCTGTGGACAAAATTTTTTTTACAAGCAGCAGTGCTTAACAATTTCACAAATCGAAATCAGGAATTGGGTGGGGCCAGATTTAATTACTTAAATTAAATTCATAGAATTCCCCTGAATGCATTACCGTTCCCTGAAATTGTTTTGTACTCAGGGCGGATTTGGCCAACTAATATTAATCTTTCACATAACTGACAAACTCCTGTTCTCATGCTTCTTTATCGCTCTTTTTTTCCCCTGACACCTTTCATTTTTATTTTGCCTCTTGTTGATGCCTTCATTAAGCCGCCACGTAGAGACGTACGTCAAGTCGGGACGTATCTCATTTTCTTGGCGTATAATCTAGTTACATCCATCCCTGAAAAATTTTTCCTTCACACTGATATCATCAGTCATCTGGACTGGCAGTTTTGCTTTTGTTTCGGAGGTACGAAGGAAGAATTAGTTCACAAGAGTGTTTAGCTTCGTCAGTTGTTTGCATCTAGACTATTTTATGGTCAGGATAAAAGTTGAATAAAATTTAAAATTTCTTAACAGACTTGCTAAGTGAGGATTATCAGACAAGAGTTTAACAAATGTATATAACATTAATGTTAACTCATTTCATTAATTTTTTATATGTGTGTATCAAGCATATTATAGTTCTCTCTCCTTTATTTCCGTAGAATACATAAACACCGCTTACCGCATATTATAGTTGAGAAGTTGACTATAGCAAAAAAGCAATTCGTTCAAGAAAACTTGGAGTTAATTACAAAAACTAAATGATTTTGGTAAAATAAGCTTATGACAAATTCAATGTTTAGATGACCTGTTTCAATTTCAGCACGAAGATTACTATTTCCAAAAATTATGATGAAATATTTTGCACAATCTATCAAGTATATAATTTCAAAGAATTGTTCCACATTTGAAAGCAGAATCAATTTTATTAAATTTTTTTTAGCAAGAATTGAGGCATTTTTGAAATTATAATAATAATAAAGAATTTATTTGACAAAGAAATGCTACTCACTTCTACAGTTGTTTACATTTCACGAACTCAAATGTTTAAGTAATCTATCCTTAAATTCACTAATAGTTTTACATTCCCTAATTTCTTTTGATAACTCGTACAATTCTTTTCTACCTTCACTAAATATATTGTTATATCTAACATTACTTTACTTCTACCATTGTATGGATTTCTATTATACTTATAAGTTAAGTAATTATTAAATTAGGACGGTAACTAATTATTAATACATTACACAATAAAGTCTAATGGTATGAAATTTTACAAAGTCTTTGAAACAGCCAATTCACTTCTCTTAACATCACCCTGATATTAAATTTTTTATTCTTACATAATATAATTCTTAATTCCTTACTTTGCAACTTAAGACTTTCCATACATTAATTATACATCCCGTACAACTCAGTACAACAAAAGTTAAAAAGTGGAAGGATAATATTAAAGTTTTAGATTCCTTAGTTAAAAATTTTCCCACTCTATACAAAAGTCCTAATCTTCTTCTTATCTTTCTACCTACAAAATCTATAATACAATCCTTTTTCAAATTTAGATCCAATATGACTCCTAAAAATTAAAATCAGTAAATACATCTTATTTAATTGCCTGTAAATACTTCATAGTTATCATCTAAACTATTACAGCTACGTTTCGTGCAAATATACACAAATTTAGTTTTTAACACATTTAATTTAAATCCATTTACACAGAGATACACCCTAAATTTACTTAAAACAATTTTCATTTTATTAACTAGATTAATTTGATCTTTCCAGAAATTAATCATCAGCATTATGGTTCAGGAACAGAAGAATGAATCTCAGCTTTGAAGCTATGGAACTGAATTACAGGTTATACAAAAAGCCTTAAAGTCCTCAAATTTTTTTAAAAAAAATGAAAGTACTTAGGCTTTTATGGCAATATTCATCTTTAAAATTTATTAAGAAACACTAACATGAGTGATACATAAAAATGTATTATTTACATACTTCAGTAAATAAATATTCGATGTGTGGGTTTTACATGTATACTTATTTTAAGTTGCGAAAAGAATACAACCATTACAGATTTAATTATGGGAGTATAGAATTAATGAATTTTTATCACTCATGTTTGTTTCTCTTGATGACTTTTACAGATAATAATGGCTATAAAGGCCAAAAGCTACGTGTAATTAGAAATAAATGGTAAAACTAATTAATTATCGAGTACCGTGAAAAGTGTTGGGTAATTAGTTTTCATTCTAAAGTAAAGGATCAGGCTAGATAATCATCGCCGGACCGGGAATCAAATTCGGGACCTCAACTTGTTACGGATTGCTCTTAATCAACTGTGCTATGAAAGTCGACTTTTCCATTGATATTTTTTCCAACCTTATCAATTAATTTACTTATTCATTTTTTTGCCTATATCTCTCAGGAAACCCGGAAAATAATTACGGATTCATGATAGACTTTAATGATGAAACACAAACAGCAAATATACTTTGTAGTGGTCTGTGTTTCCAATTTTATTATTGAAAGTTGGAAAGGAATTATATTTCGTGCAATAAATAATTGATTCCACTAATCGTTTTCTGAGTAAATTTCTCCTACATTTTTATGCGTTTTAATTAGTCTGCCTGAGCTTTGTATGCTTTATTCCTCAAAGATGAAGTTATTAATAAATATAAAGGTTATTAGTTGTATTTCATTGTTATATTACATACGCAATAAGCTCAATTTACATAATATAAATGAAAATAATTGTATTAGACGAGAGTTGTAATCAGAAAGTTTATGGGTTAAACGGTTCAAAAATTGTAGAAACTCTAAATGAGTTTCCAAAAAAGTCCACCAAAAATAAATTAACTACCTATGACTTGACTGACCAGTACATTTTCCAGTTTGCTATAATTTATAAGCATCGAAGAGACTAGAATATAGTTCAGCGGGAATTGGTTCCGAAATTGGAATCGAACACCTGTTAAATTGTAGTTTCCATCCGTCTTACGTCAGGGAACAATTGAAAGTCTCTCAGATACCAAATCATAATTACTCCGCTAAACAGCGCTATAATTAAACGTGAATTCGTGGGTAATTTACATTATTACTCATGACCACAAAGCCTAGAATATTTAGGAGGTAATTATAGTAGTAATTTGGGCTTCGTCGGCCTCGCGTATTTCGCAATGAAAACCGATTACAGCTTAATTATTAGCTCGCGACTCGAAAGTAAAGATTGACTTTCCAGTATCGCCGTTTCTTTCTCGAACTTTACTCTAACTTGAGGAAAAAAGAAATAACCGTTTCCTCGATAGCTTGTCATAAGTGTCTAAGATTACGTAGAAGTGTTATGAGTTTCATTGCTTGATAAAGGTAATTAGAATGCAGTAGGAGTGTGATAAGGATTGTCCGCGAACATTCACCTTTTACACGGAACATATTTTCTTGAAAAGAATAATAAATTAGAAATAGGTTTTCATGCCTCCTATGCTAAAGAAAGTTTTATTAAAGATGTCAGAAAACTGTTTTGGTAAGAAGAGAAGCTGGCTTTCCCATATATGTGTTGAAGATGTGTTAAATATTACTGTTGTCATAAAATAATAACTAAGTTCATACTTCTATATCACTCTAAAAAATTGAATTCATTGGTGTATTCAGGAATGTTTTGCCTATTAATGCCATTGCTGTTGTAATCAGTCCTTAGACTGGTCTGATGCAACACTCCATGCAAACCCGTTCTGCGCAAATATTTTCATTTCTATATAACTACCACATCCTACATCCACCTTAATCTGTTTAGCGTATTCCATCCTTGTACTTTCTCTTCTGTTCTTACCCAACAAACTTACCTCTAATATCCCTTCACTTGTCAAAATCCTCCAAATTGTTCGCTCTTTCACTATTCTGCTTTGAACTTCCTGGTACATTTTAAATTGAATTGCGGTGCAGTTAGGAATAATTAAGGTTCATGGTCACTACGGTTGAAATATTATGGAGTTTATAACTGAAAATTAAAATAATAAATTGTGAATAAATGAGTATGTTGAAACGAATTTAATTATTCATATTATACAATCCTTGAAATAATAATATATTCGATTGAAAAGTGGTCAGTAAAAGGATATTATCAAGCAATTATTCTTAAAGCTTGCTACAATTTAATCCTAAATTATTAATTTATATATAAAACCTTACATGTATATATATGAAAAATAATCTTTTTCTTTCATTTTTTAATTTCATTAATATTGTTAAACAATTATACAACAATTATGTTGATTACGACATAAATTGTCAAAACCTTCCAAAATAATAAATTGTAGTATATCTGATCTGTACAAGGCTATTAATATATAAATATTTGCATTTACTATTTATTTAGTAACCGAAAATTTCTATATTTTCAAAAAAACATTTACTGCAAAGAAACAATTCAGAGTGATGTGAAAAATAATTGCAGACCATCATAATCTGAAATTTGAAGTTCTTCGGTGTTATTAAAGAATTGTATTTTAGTGAGAAAAATACGTGTATTCGTCAACAAGGTCGGTAATTGTGAACGATTGTATTAATCAAATAGGTATTTGAATTATAAATACTCGCCTTATACTATGGACGTTCAAGTTAGTATAATTTTAAAGACAGCAGTTAACAACATATGTAACTGAAAAATCAGAAAACTGTTTCAATATTATTTTCCTTTATAGGCTTTCCATGATTATCACCTTGAACGGTGCTACATGTCATTACACGTATTAACAAATAATGTATACTCGCCATATCAGGTTGAAAATTGATTAACAACGTTGTTCGTTTAAAGAACCTATTGGAATTTTTGTAATTGTACTTTTATAATTATTATAATAATCACCCATAATAGATTTATGGCGGTATGTCAAGTAGAAGTAATTTTTAATAATTTTAATGACTAATGTAACATTGTTTCATGTAACAATGGAGCGTTGTGCCGAATAATCATAAATTAAAAATTGTCGGTTTTATATATTCTTAAATTCTTGTTTTTTTTTCTCGAGCGTCTTGATATATAATCACGTCGTTCAAAACGAATCTAAGTTGTATTTGATTTGGTTTAACACTTTACATTAAAATCTACTGACTCATTGCAACTCCAGTAGATGGCACAGGCGGTGTTAATGTGTTAAGCCTCAGGCGAAGATTATACTTCCCCGCATTACTACGGACTTGCCACGTTTTTATTGAATGGGATGCTAATCTAAAACTGTGAGCTGAATATTTGTATTGTATGTGTTAAAGCAGGCAATTTTTTCCAAAATAAATATTTTATTTATTTAAAAAAAATAAAGGGAAAGAGGATTCTAAAAGTCCTTTAACTATTACGTATCTTTACAACCTAAGAAAATTCCTGAAACTTTTATGTTAATATTTGTAGAGAGTTCTGCCTCAGGTCTCAGATTATATGTTCAATTTTTATACATCTTTGGTCGTTTTACTGATTTTTCATCAACGAGTGGTTCTAACTAAATCGACAGCGACCGGATTCCGTGCAAGGTAGGATTAATGTCTTTCTCTGAAAATTATTTTCCCCGGTGACAGTAGCGCGCGTAGTCATGGCGCTGCAGCTTCGTGTTAATATTTCGCTCTACCGCCGTTTAATTCGTCGCCACGATAACAATGGCGTGCTCGACGATATGCAAATCCCCGTCTCCCTTTTTCGTGTGCACGACGTCTACACTTTTCTTCTTCTTTTTTTCCGTCTCTCTCTCTCCTATCCAAAAAAAAAAACGCAGACGCGCATAAATTGTACGCAAAGCCCGTCTCCGAGCTACGAGACTTAATGCGTGGCTCGCATTTCACTGGGAAATGATAAAACCGAGCGTCGCTCTTTGCCGTTTCAATTTCCTGACGCCTGCCTGCGCTACTTTGTAAAATTTCTCCGGCAGTGACGCTCGGGAGAAGACCTAATTATGTCCATAGAAAATATCGCTCCTCGATCTAAGACGCGATTTCTCCTGCCTGCTACTTGAGATCCCGAAGTATTATTGAATTAAAATTAAGTTGACTGCAACAGTTCCCAGAAATGTGTCTTTAAAAGAGTAATAACTCTATGTCAAAATAAATGAAATATTATTAATTTATGAATAAGGTACTGATAGAAGTTATAATTATTTAAAAATAATAATATAAAAAATGGTCATCAGTCAGAAATGGAATAAGTTAATTTGGAAACGTTTCGTCCCCAACTTTCGGGAACATCTGAGTACATTAATTAAAACACTACAAAAATTAATTTTGCGGCTGAAACGTCAGGGACCGGAAACATTAACTCAAATTAACTTAATAACTTTTATTTACAGTTTAAAAAAATTTTAAATAACCGATATTGTGGTATAACTGTAATACAAACATTACAAAAACGCAGATCCAAATGAGTCATTGTGTATGAATATAGATTATTTCAGATGAAATAAAAATATAATTTATGTCTGACATGTGTGGTTTGTTCCCTGAATATAAAAATATATTATTTGTTTCGATACTTTGCTTGAAGCTTTAGAAGATACGCTATGTCGTATTAATTTGCAGAGAGAATGCAATTTATAAAAATTATTATCACAATCAGGTAATTAATTAAAATACGTCTAGTTGTCTCGTAGAAATGAATAACAAAATAATTTCATTAAAAGAACTATGCAGGCCTACAGGAGATTACAAAGTAAAATTTTTATATATCTGTGAACAAAGATACTTTAGTACGGAGCAGCATAAAATGGAGAACTATTACAGATCGTTATAAATAAATGAATAAATAGACGGCCAATAAATCATACATTTTTATTAGTATAAATACAACGTTTCATCCAACTTTGTGGACTTCTTCAGGTAACTAAACACCAAAAAATCAATATTAATTTCTAATACATTATTAAAACGGATGAACTATTTACATTAGAGAAATTTGGCGTATTTTCATTTATTTATTTTAAACTGAAAGTCAGAAAACGATGTTCGGTCAGATCATTATAATGGTGGGGGAAAGCTAGATTTTCAAGCTCAACTGTAAGTAGATAAATTTGTAAAAGTGGTTCATTATCGAAAATGTGTAATACAGTCATTGTTTCAGCCAAATATTACAGCTCCTAGAAATATCGTAAAAGGAAATTGAATTAAAAATAAGCCGCGTTATTCATCAATCTAAAAATATTAAAATATTAATTTATTTTAACATAAGACAAAACTTATTTGGTACAAATAATTGAATTAGTAAAGGCATTTGAATTAAAGTCAAAAATTACAATGCTTCAAATTAAATAGATTTCATTCCAATTTATCTTTAATACTAGTGAGACTAAATTAATTAATCTTAATTACAGTATTATAGTCATGAAAAATAGTAACTATTGTTTACTTCAATATATCAAAACAAGTTTATTTTAATATTTCACCCTCTCTAAATTAAAATTTTTATACCCTTCATTTTCATACATTTATTGCTCTTCTGATTAGACAGAAATGTTACCATATTATTTTTGAAACGTTATCTTCGTCTTAAGTGTCTTTTGCTGTAGATCAGAGGTTGCATAACAAAATTTTTATTGAAATATACAAAATGTTTGTTACGTTCAAGTCTTTGGAGTTTATAGATAAAATTATGATTATTACGAAGAAAATAGGAGATTATCAACTTTTGACAAATGATGGAATTAAGTTTTCCGGTCTCAGAAGATAACGGCTCTCTTTGTTTTCTTGAATCAAACATATATTCGAATGCAATTAACAGAAATAGAAATCTAGGCAACAATAACCTAAATGTCTTTCTCAAAAATACAAACACACACTACATAATAGAGTAAAATTCATTAATGACCTAAAAGTCCGTAAAAAATTATGACTACCAAATAAATGTTATCTATGTAGGTTTGTGACGTAAAATTGTAGCAGTCGCTAATGACCCCAACATTTATATCAGAAATTAAATTGACTATCGTTTAATTATTTTATTGTTTAAGCCCTGGAATGGATAAAATGTATTAAGTTTCGATACTAAAGCAATATCGGATTTTTTTTTCTCAACATGAGGAGGTATATTTTGACATTCTTCTCCAGCGTTTCGTCTTGAGGGTGACTCAGTGACTCTTGCGAAGTTGTGTAAACTTTCTCCCAAGCCGATATCAGGAAGAGTCGACGTGTAATATAGTACGAGTGCATTACGGAAACATTGAGTCGTTCACGTCAGAGCCGAAGAAGGCTTTTCTTTTACGGAATGTAAACAAAATTATGATTTGACTTCTTTTAACTCAGTGTGTATAAATTCTAAAAGTCGTGATCTCTTCTAGGCCACATTAGGAATATTTAGATTATAAAAAAACGTTTAAAGAGGTAATATTTAGAGGACACTGAATATTTGAAAGTCTAGGCAGTATTTGGCAAAACTTGTGGGACCTGTCATTGTAAAGAGGGGTTGCTAGAAGGTTGAAAAGGGGGGAAGTCTGGTGTAATTTATGACAGGGCGAACGAACCCATTAGTGGGCAGTGAAAATGACAACAGTAGCAGAGCGGACACCAAACTACACACAATATTTTTAAGATTTCGAGAATCGTGGTATGCGAATTAATATTTTTTTATGTAAAAATTAAGGACAATGTTGTTGGTAGATAGACAGTAGCTGTGGGATCGTGGCCGAGAATCGAGAAAACTAAGAAAATTTTAATGTTCATTACGGAGCTACTTTGGAGGCTCATTCAACGAAAGGAGTATTTATAAGTGAGGAAATAAATGTGAAGTGTAATTAAAATTTATTGTGTGTCTATGACAGTGATCTCAGGAAAGCAAAGGAAAGGAAGGAATTTAATTACATTCTGGACTACTGATAAGTCAAAATAAACTCTCGATTACAGAAACTTGGTCACCTATTTGTTATTCACACTGTCCCCAAGGAAATAGATTTCATGCAATTAAAAAAATTAATTAAATTTGTATTTACATTTACTTGTTAAATAAACCACTAAAATAACTAAACAATTGTGACTAATCATATAAACATATGACTTAAATAAAAACAAACATTAGAAAAGAAATAATTTTTCAATTTGTTACATTTCTAGGCCTTTCCAATTTTTGAGAAGTGGATTTTCCTAAATTGAGACACTTATTTTATTTCATGTCTTTATGACAGTGTCTTCAGAAAACGAAGATATTTTCTTTAATTTTCAAATAGCGTGCAATACTATTAAATTCAGTTTCCAAAGTTGATTTGCTAAAGTAAAATAGAAGATACGTTCTCTGCGTTAATTGACGTATATTCAAGAAATTTTAAACAGATCAAAACTTTGAATTAAATTTTGATTCAAATGGTTGCAATTATCAATTTTTTGCTTCGTACTGGTCACATCGTAGTAAATTCTTTCAGGTAACGTTGCGGATCTCTTCGTTTTTCAGAATTCAGGAAGAATCGGGAAGTCGTGTGGGTGACATATTTCGCTAATCTCGAGTTGCATAAAAGTTAGTGAAAGTACGACGTTTTCGGAGGACTAGTTCCAGGCACAGAGAGGTGAGTCACCGGAAGTAGCATTCCATTGGCGCTGCAGTGAATCACGTGCTATGTAGGTCACGGGCGTGTGACTCACGAACAGGCCGATAAACTCACTTCATCGACGGTAGTCTTCTTCCACGAACAGCAAACTACCTTCGGTGAAAGGCGCGTTCACGAGTCCGACGCATAAACTATTCGCTTCCTGGCAAATTCACGGCATCCGCAGGGAAAGCCAAATACCCTTTCACACGCTTTAATTACGTATTATATGTGATTCACAAACAAATTAAAACACGGAAGACACTTCACTTACTTACGAATGAAGTTTTTAACTTTCATTGAAAATCAAGTAGTACATTATAAGGAAAAATGTTAATAGATTAAATTTAACATATTATTTTAATAATAAGTGCTTATCTAGAATAACAATAATCGACAAACAAAAAATGGATCCAAATCAGTATAACAATCATTCTATGTATACAGAAAATAATATTCCCACTAGAATACAAGTGTAAATAATTTATAAATACATAATCATTCAACTTATGATTTTCAAATATGAATATTTCTACGTAATAAATTGTATTATATTTCACTTTACTTATTGAAACCATTAGCATTATTCAGAGGAAATGAAACAAATATAAATATGTAAAAGCATAAATGAGACAAATGCGAAATATTATATGACTGTGATGTTAGATAAAACTAAATAGTAAAAGATGTAGTGAAAATTTCAACTAGAATGAAAATGTCAGTAAAATAAAATTAACTTTACAAGCAACGCCAAATTCCACAATACCGAAATCAATCTTAGTTGAGTTACTGAAGGCATAAATAATGTATCATACAAAATTCGGGAAGAAGCAGATCAAGCAATAAATATTTCTAGTGTATACAACACTAATTCAGGATTATTGTAATAAAATGGACCTTTATTGGTATAGATCGATTGAATAGAATATTAAGTGCCTCGTAGCAGAAAAGTTTTAACTTTTATTGAGTCATCAATATTCCTCAGCGTTCCTATTCTGCAGTGTACATACGAAAAATAAATTGATCAGTGGTTATTTTATCGAATTTACTTTTATGTAACAATTTTCCGCAAGTAAAATTATCGCGTCCGGAAAACTAGGCCATTGTACGGAGGAACCGAAGTATGCCATATGTTGTTCCATAATTGGAGTGGCTAACGTAATAATGCGTTTTGGAGGGGAAGGGAATTGGCCAGGACCATCGAGAGTTCAACATTTGGTGGCCGAAACACTGCTCAACGTGGTATCGAGATGAGCTGCAGGAAAGGGAGAAGAGTTACCATGTGATAACTAATCAGTAATGTGACAGTGGGGAATAATGAAAAGTTGGACATGATATAGCTTCAGACTAATGTATATGGAGATTGGTGTTAATGGAAATTTGTTCAATGAACGAGAAAGGAGCGAAGTTGAGTGATTGGTATACGTTTGGTGATGGAGATAAGGCAGAAAAAGATTTCCATTGAGATTCGGCAGATGGATAAACATATTTTAAATGTCCCTAATATTTATTTTAGTTGTGTATTATATTTACTTTAATAACTATAATATTTTATTAGAATTAAATCCTAATTATTTAAAATCTTGAGTAATACTTGTGCTACTGTAAAACGTCACTGAAGCAAGCAACTTTACTATTTACTTACTCATATATAATAAAGTAGTGTCTGGGTTGTTTCCTACTGTCTGAGATAAAATATTTTATCACAAAGCGGTTATGAATTAAAAATACAACGTAAAACTCTGCTAATAAACAGAACTGCATTATTTACAAGATTCAAGCATTCCACGAACAAAGAAGGCGAGGTACACTAGAACAGGAAAATCTAAAAAGGCATGCTGAAATGCATAAAATTATTAATGAGGGCAAGTTATCTGTCTTTTATCTTAGTTGACGCAGCCTTTACTTGTTTTCCAGCATCACGTTAATTGAAATTAAAATATATTTCCTTATTTTATTTCCCAGCAGGTGCTTTCTAATTAATTAGAGTAATTTCATGCGTTTACGGAGGCATTTTTTGTTCTCATAACTCTTTATATTTCCTGCAATAAACTACAGTAATAACGTATTTAGTACTTTATTCCATCGGTCACCGAAACTGTTTTCAACGTAGTTCTTACGTATTAGATGATATATAATAGTTAAGTTAATAATAAAAATCTGAAATTAACAAAAATATGGGTAGTACACGCATTTCTGGGCTTATCACGCAGATAACGTGGAACATACCAGATGTGTGCAGCAGTTCTCTTGTAAATATATATGTTTGTACACAAATTAACACAGATTTTATCTGACAAGGAGACGCCGGCTGCAATAATTCGTCTGGGGCTGTGAGTTTGTAAATCGCTTACAAAGGAAGACATATTTCAGACTGTGAAGAGAGGACGAAAATCTGAGTCTCAGTTAACATTATTGAAGAATACTGTGTAAAGTTAGATAGTGTCACAATATTAGGAAGTCATAAGTGAAATTAAAACATAAGTAATTGTGGTTTTTATTTGTACAGGTGAAGTGTTGTTTCAAGTGCTATCTATACCTGCCTTCATAGCTCCAGAGAAATTTCGAGAAAATGGCTTAAAGCTCGTCATCCAACAAGTAAAGATAAATATTTAAAAAAATTAATATTATATTCCCATCATATATAATTAAACCGATATTTTTCCATTTAATTGTCAAAGCCGAACATTGAGAACACAAATTATTAAATATAAGTAAAATATAAAGAATGGCTAAAAGTAAGTTAAGATTCATTTAATTGCTTTATTCATAATAAAGTATACTTAACGAGGCCATTTTTTGAGTATGCTATTTAATAAATCATAAATGCTTGCAATATTTAATTTATATTGATTATATTAGTAAGCCCCACGTTGGTGGCCATTTTGTAATATGTAATTTAATTATTAAGGTAAAATATATTTTAAATGAAACTAATTTATGAAAAACATGAATGTAATATAATTTTTTTTAAACATTTATTCAATAAAAGGATGGGTGAATAGTGAGATTTATGAAACAAACTAATGGATTAATTGGAAACGGGAGAGCACTCAAAATTTAGTTGACTCGGAAAATCTAGGTCACCTGTGGGGGTGGACTCTAATGAAGTTAATTCTTTGTCAATTAGGACTGCTAATTCGAAACTGATTGAAATGTTAAATCAATGATACCGAAAAGCTGCTGCTGCTTCTTAGGTGCTGCTTTGTGTCGGGACAGAATGTCTGCACAATGTTCTGCTATCTGCGTCTCTCCAGCAGGTCATGACTTGGGTCTGAATTGTCGAGAAATCTTCCAAATTATTAATATCTCCTCTATCGCGACTCAGAACTAAATTAATATTAATGAAAAGCCTTGTAAAAAAATATATTTTTTTGTTACAGGATTACTTGAAGCAATTATGTTTGCAGAATTATATTACTTCTGTAATTTCCTTAAGGTCTATTACCGATACCCGAAAGGTAGAAAAATTGGATTCATTTCAGCTTGACTTTAAGAATATGGTATATTTATCTAGTAACTAAATTCTTTGTCAGGGGTTGTATCGATAGTAATCATATTTAAAGTGTGTGAGTGTAGTTTGCCTGGTCTACGTGCACGCGTGTAGAGTGCATGCATATGTCTAATATCGCTTGTTGCGTGTTTTCGAGGCTCTCAATTACCATCCAGTCTCGACAGCTGACAGGCGTAAATATATGAGACTAACTGCACATCGTCTGCAGAGTGAAAAGCCGAGCACGTCACAGTCGATGGGAAAGTATGCGCTGGTTGAGCCCTGATCGATATAAGCTATTCGTTGACTAAACTTGGGACGAATTTATCACACACAAGATGCCAAGCTTAACCACTTGAAGTGTAACGCTGTGTAAATATGCCAATTTAATTTATTTTGAAGACTGACTATCAAAGAAAGTAAAAATAAGTTTTACATAAGAGAAAGCATTTTTAGGCCCACTTCTAGCATCAGATAAATGTGTATCACATTACGAATAGGCCAAGAAGAGTTTTTTTAAATAAAAATTAATATTATTAATCAGCCATCTTAAACTGCTAGAAAATATTTTTATATAATTTAATATAATAATTAAACATAATACACCCGATTGTAATATTTTAAACAGATTAAGTTCATTGTTGCAAAAGAACGTTTCAATGGCGTGCTCTGAAACAGTCGTCAGTTGTAATAGTGTACTTCCAAAGGTGAGGAGCTTTATTTATGTGGAATGTTTTATTCAGAGATTACAACGGGAAAGTTTCATTTTTTATATGAAAGTTATCTGACGTAAAATACTCTTCATGAACAATATTAGTATTCTGCACCACTTTTACTTGATTCGAATCGTTGCAATACCCACAGAAGTCTAAATAAGTTGTGATTGATCGTAAAACAATTAAAATAGAAAAATGCTCAGAGCGTAATATCTAAAGAATTTATATCTGAAAATTATATATATAGCGTTTTACTGAAGAAGTTATTTGTTTAACATAAAATTACAATTAATACAAATATTCAGTTCCAATATTATGAAGACTGTTATTTTACTAAGCATATAATTTTATTAATCTCAGTATTTTGTCAGTCTAAATCAAAAGAATTTATTAGTATCTTTCGGCATTAAACCATATTAAAGCTGTAGTCAAATTTGGAAACATAATATTTAAGATATGACTTAAAAATGAGATAAGCAATATATACATATTATAACATTAAGGTAATTTTTGATTAAAATTAGCATAGTAGATTCCCGTCGATTAATAATTATTTGGGATAGTTGAGCACCAGGTAATTTTTTAGATAGAAATCAGCAAAAATGTAATTAATAACAATATTTTCGAGTGATGAGTTGAAAACAATTCTCAGGGTGTGATCTTTAAATAAATATAACCTCCGCGCTCCGCCAAATATCAATCATACATCATTGTGGTGCCTCACTACTATTAATTTTCGTAGGTAGTTTGAGACTTTTCTACTTTGGCGACCTATCGCGCACCCACTTACGCCACCATGGATGACCGTCAACTACTTTTGAGCGCTGCTCTCTTTGGCGCTCCTCGCGGCCTATCAACAATGTAGCATTCTGTTGGAGTGTCTCAAGAAAGGCCGCCAACAATACTGTCTGGAGAAAGCATGGCTGCATTAAGCGGAGACGGAACTACATTATTTACTGAATCTAAATTAGATTCTTCATTGCGACTTTTAGGCCAAATACAAGAATCTTACCTTTTTTTCTTTTTATTTATAAAGCTCACATCGACAATTATTTACATATTATTTTACAATTATGAATTTCGAAAATTAGATACTGGTAATGCCCATTTTTATGTTCGTTAACCACTAATTAATTGTCTTCATTACATTTAATTTTTAATTTAAAAAACCACAAAATACAATACATTTAAATTAAATTAAAAATCTTACTGTCCTTTCAAAACTTAATAATGTCTCTTTGATATTCATGGAAGTCCAAGGTGGATTTGTAATTTTTACCCTGTAGGTATTTAGTCTGTGTTGGTGATATTTGGGGCATAGATTGATGACAGTCTATATTTAAGTATTATACAGATCACATGACTGTGGGATGGATCTATAACTTAGGTTTGTTTACGTCTGTAGAGTAGTGGAAACATATGTTTACAATTTCAAACAAATATTTTCTTTTAGTTCCAGTTATTTATTATTTCTTACGCAATTCTCCACTGCATTATTTTAGTGTATCGAGACTCGCCATGACATGTCAAAGTAGAATTTGGTGATTTACTGCCTCTGGACTTCATATTCTTCAATCTTTATGTCTACAAAAACGTTACATTGTGAAGACTATCTGACTCATAAATGACGTAAAAGCGTGACAGCTGACGCGATAGCTTCTCAGCAGTGACAGTTAACCGTTTGTCGCAATTCTCTGGCAAACAGTAAAATACGAAGTATGTGAATAACCTCACGGGTCAAGTCCTCTGCACGCAATACTTCGTGTCCGGAACTACTTGTGACAGAAAAAAAAATCGCACCTCCTTGTCCACAAGCTCTTAGCAATTTCTCGCTATCTAGGAGCGTAGTTCCATGCACAGCGGTATGCCATTAGGAAGGTTACGAGCTCGAATCCTGGGGGAGATGCGGATGTTCTGTTATTAATTATCGGCTTACTGCAGGTCACGCAAAGCACGCGAGCTTAGTGTACTAGCGAATGCAATTGCGCCGTGCGTCATAGTGCTGCTATTATACATTCTAAGCTGCTACCTCGTAATATCAACTGTATATCCATAAACACCATCTTATTAACCCGCTCAAACGAAAACATTCAGCTGTATTTATCAAAGCTGGTTAGTGAGTCTCGGATCAGTACAATTTAAACGTTAAATTTCAAATCAGTTAAAAGAAGAATGAAGACCACTCCTCTTTATGCAGGAAGCACTTATATTACATATAAAAATGAAATAAACTCTCCCTTTTCCTGTAATAAACAACTGTATATTATTAATCGTTTCCTGAGAAACCCGAATTGCAACGTAGAACTGTACGAGCCCATACCGTCATACTGATAAACATCTAACAACAATAATACGAAACCGAAATGTCCAAACAATGCCAATCTACGACGCAATGAACTTGCGTTTGTATTAATGCGTAAGTCAAATGCAACATATTATTCAAACAGTCAGCAGAAAATTAGGGTTATATGATTGTTTATGTGATAAATAAAAAAAATTATATTAGGAAATTATTAAAAAACCATTCAGGTTACTTCATAATTACAACAAAAATTTAACAATATCTGTCAAGCAGTTTATGAGGAGAAGAATTACGAACACATACCGGAATTTCATATATAGAAGAACTAGCAGGATGCACGGTATTTCCAAGGAATTTGTTTATGTTAGGAAAATAAATTAATTTGTCAGTAATCTCAGAAGTTGGGCGCCATTAAATGTATCAGAATTACTGTTATCTGGGTGGGTAACAGGCTACATGAGGGTGATCCTAAAACAGTCACCTTCCCTTTAACAGAATAGGAAGGGAATTAAAAGGAGGCATGTGGAATGTATAACAAGGCCCCCGGGCTACAGTTTAAGGATTCTACCAGGCGTTTCACCTAAAAGGGATACAGAGTAATCCCTAGAAAACCTGCATCAGGTATGTCGGGCTGTTGGGTACCATTCACACATCCTTTTGAATGACCAGTTTTAGGAGGCAGTTGGCCCAAGTATTTCCCGTCTCTCTCACTCCTCGGTGACGATACAGACCTGCGAGTGCATACTTTTCTGACATTCTTTTGAAATTATTTTACCTTAAACTCTTTCCGCGTTTGTGAAGGGTTTTCTCATCTCAACAGTGTTTTTTATCCCACGTTTCGTTGTAATTTTTCGACGTGTTTAAATTACTATGAAGATAGTACGAACATACAAATCGCTTTCTGTTACAAAGGTATTGTTACAGAATCTAGTAATTTTTAGTCAGTAAAGAAGTTTCTGTTTTGACATATGGTTTTATTATCAATTAACCTCGTGATCAATATTTTCTTGAATAGTCCATGAAAGTTGCTCAAGGCAAGAGAATATGCTTTCACCCAAATTATTTGTTAGTACGAGTTGAAGAAGTGGAAAAGTAAAGACTCACATTTTCTGGGAACCGAACCACCCAAGTTATTGGCCGTTACGTTCTCCAAATTTGAAAACATAGCGCGGAAAAATTATTTGCGAAATTGATTCTCGTTGGACATCGCTATCCAGATTTGTTTTATTCAGCTATTGAGTACTTTATGCTTTTATGGTCTGAACAAATAATTTGTGTCTTCAAGAAGTACCCATTACGTGTTATGAGTTTGCTTTTTTGGTAACCGGCGATTTCAAGATAATTTATTCTAGTTACATACTGGAAACGGTACGTTTAAAGATCTTAAAGGGAATGGTGTTCCTGATTGATTGATCTCAAGCTTGTTTGTTTCTTAACAGCGGATAAAAATAATTTTCTCATGTGATTAGTTGAAATAACTTTCTGTATTGAGATTCTGTGGAATAATACGATAATACTACGAGCTATTTTTAACATACAAAAAAGTTTCGGTCCTTCTGGAAAATCTCGTCAACTGACGATGGAAATAAGGTGATTGCCGGCAGGGACCTGTTTAATTTTATCGATATGTGACACGTTGCGGGGCCAGGGATTAGGCAATCTACGGGGCCGTTATCTGTGTCACAGCTTGAAATTCGGCAATACGGGAGCGCTATCAACGCGAACAGTGAGATTTAATTCGACTCCGGTCACGTTGCGCAGTAGTAGCGACAAAAGCTAACTGAATGCGAGCGATACAAAGAGGACACAATTATCGCGCTAATAGGAGGATTTGTCTGCGCGGGGCGGAACACGAGAAATGAAATAACGGCCGCATTATATTCGATTCCCTGTGCCGGTGAGTGGTAATCGGGAAAGCTAATGAAACGGAAAGGCTATTACTCGAATTGTCCGCCACTCAACTATCCGCGGCGGTAATAAATGGGGTGAGTCCCTGTCCCAGGCCATGAATGTTGCCGCACAATCTCCCCAACCCCTGGCAGAGGGTTGAAGGGGGGCCGGGTGGGAGTGGGGACCAATAAAACAAATCAGGACGCCGTGCGTAGCGGTCGATAGCGTAGGGATGCCTCGTCTCCCACAGAGACCTGGGGAAATTATTAAAAAACGCATCTGCCCCGCCACTCATCTAATGAAATGCTTTTAATGAGGCTGGGGACACTTGATTAGCTGCCAGTTAAATTAGAACATGAAACCTGAACCCTCCAAGAAGCTAATACTTCGGTTAAAAAAACACGAACATTCAGTAGTTTTTATTTACATGCAACGTTTCTTGGAATGACTACTAATGATGCTCACGAAGACCTTTATTTAGAAAATGTGAATGTAGGAACAACTGTTCTAATAAGTTTATAATAATGAAAAACCATACAAGAATATTTTTTCACTAGGTAAGACGGATTAAGGAATTTCTTACATTTATTCTAATTTAGGAAAATATTGTTAGCCGGGATCTCTGAATCTCGGGTTCAGTCTTGGACGTAGATACCTCTCTTGATCGTCAAGAAGTGTAACTTTCGAGTATCTGTCCACGTCTCTGAAGGTACTCTCTATCACTGAAAAATCTTGGTCTTCACAGCACCACGACTGAAGAACGATCTCATCCACCTTAAGGTTCGATTTTCCTGGACCACAAAATGCCATTGATCCAGGCCATCGCGTCTCGTACCCTCGTCGGAGGCACGGATACACGCCTCGGATGAAACAGACTACCTGTCTGGTTCGTGCTTAAACTCTGACACCGGGGATTAGCACACCGACAAATTAGTGCCAATAAGCACGTTCCAACCTTCCTAAGATCTCTAATAACGCTAAACCTAATCAAATATATTAAAAAATACTTATATATCGCGTTTCAAATAATTATAAAATATATGTCAGGTTTGTGAATAGTTGGAAAGGAATTAACTCTATTTACGATAGCCAAGATGACAAATATGGAATAATATGGGGAAGGGTAAATGAATCTATTATAATAATCTAAGTGTCTCAACGAAGGTTTTATTATTATGAGAAAAGTTATTACTGATCATAGGTATTAATACTGTTTTTTCAAAGTGGAAATTAGAATTTATTTTTAAAAATGGAGCAGCATAAATTAAATAATAGTCTGTTAAAATTTTATAATACATTTAATAACACAGAAAACTTGTCTTTCGTAATTCGGAAGAGCCTGGAATAGTACCCAATGCCCGACCTACCTGAAGCAAGTTTTCTAGGTGAAACACCGAGTAGGATCCTTAAACTATAGCTCGGGGGCCCCAGTCAACTCTTGGCTACCTTGCTCTTCCTTCCGAATCCCTCTTTCAATTCCCTTCCTATGCTATTAAAGGGGAGTTGCCTGTTTCAGGATCACCCTCATGTAACCTGTTAATCCCCCCCTCCCAAAAAAATATCTGACCGGTCTGAAATCACGTCCACAACTAACTTTCTTATCTTTTTCTTTCTGTTAAATACAGTTCTATATTTAAAGTCCGAAATTGGCCAATGAAACCCATATTCATCAACATCACGATTTTTTCAAAATCGCGAAACCCCACGATCAAGAATACTCCCACTTCATGTAGGAAATATTCGTGTGTGCCAAATATTGTAACATAGCTAATAGAAGAATTTATAGCTCTGACCACTTGAATGGATATTTGTTCTGCCACGACCCTCGGTACCTGAAGTGCAATGGCACCACGAGTCTCGGTGTTCGGAAAATTTGATTCAAAAAATTATTTAATTAAATTGAAATTAATTTATGAAACGTATACACACAACATTCCAATCGCAATGTATTTAATTGATAATAAGTACATCTTAATTCGTGAAGTAAACAACACAAAAAGGAAATTCTAACTATAAAGTAAGAACAAGCTGAGAAAGATGGGAAGGATCGCTAACAATTGGGAAAATCCATAAGGAGCGGCTTATGCCAGAAATCTTCCAATTAGGACGAGAAACATGATATTGTGTTAAATTCTTAAAACAAATCTGCATCAAATTTTTTTTCGCAAGCTTGGTTCCTTTTATTTCACTAACGAAGAACATAACTTCAATCTATCATTTTCAAAATATTAATAGCATATTTTTATATACTATACCATTCTCCCATCTTACGCATTGGAACAACAGGAATGGAAAAAATAGCCCATCGACAGTGTTATTTTCGTCGCTGATGTCTCGCGGACTATTTGACGTTTACGTTTCTTCGTTTTCTTCAGAAAGTTTCCCTTCACCTCAGGGGCATCCAAATATCGATGTAGAGAGAAATCGGCAGGGTTTATAAGTTAGAATACGATACATTTAACGCACGGCTTTTCACATCGGGGAAAGTTGGGCAGGTGTTACTCTTTCAACAGGTGGTGTTGACACGATATTTATTGTGCGCATGATAACAAAATATTTCTCGTTAACAACTGCACATAAATCATACCATGCTACATTTGTAAAAATGTATGAATTAATAAAAATAATTTTAGACAAACCAATAATTATATACCAACTGGCATGATAATATGGCAGAATGAAATAAAAAGAACCTGATGGGGTTTATAATCTAACATTTTTGTATTAGCGCCACGTATTTGTAATTTAGTAAAAGCTTTAAGACATTAAATAAAAATTTTAACGCCTTCATCGAATTAAAGACATGTACAGGTTACAAACATATTATTGTTTCTGGAAATATTTGGAATATATTTTAAATGAAATTTCTAGCAACTATGTGTTTTACCAAATTAATTGTTTAGATTGTAATGCTACGTATATTGGATAAACGAAGAGAGCAATAAAAACGGGGAAAAAGAACACGAAAACGTCAGAGAATGTTATATTCAAAACAACACGGTTATGTCGAAGTAAATCTTTATTTAAAATCATAATAATTATATTGGAAATTTTTAGGTGGAATCCTAATGCTTTAAATATAAAAATTGACATAAAAAATTTGCACAAAATATACAACACGCTCTAGCTACAATAATTTAATGTTTTTATTGTTTTATTTGCCATTGTGTCAATTAGCGGCTTACGTTACTTACTCATCGTTAAATATCATTTCGCCGTAGCATGCTTTTATATATAATAAAATTAAGATGCAAGTCTATTTTATGTTTTTAATTGAAAATGATATATTTTCTGTTCTAATGAAATATTCTGTATTCAAAATTATTATTGGTTTGGTAAATTTTTGTCTAGTTATCTGATGAAGTGCACAAATATGGAGGAAACGTCGTAAATATATTAAGAAAATATGAATTAAAATTGGTTGTATATTTATTTATACGAATTATCAGATATTGATTTAATTAATTACATAAATAATATTTAATAGAAGTAATTTTGTTTCAGATCTATTTAGATTTTTGTATGTCATACTGAAAGCTTATAACTTGGAGAGGAATTTTTATTTGTTTTTTAAACTTGTTTATGTAAATGGTGCACATATTTTTAAATATTTATCACTATAAATACAGAGTGTTAAATTATACTTTTACAAAACCGTAACATCACTTCGCTTTCTCTGCTAACATACCCCGGTTCGTAACCCGGGGAGGGTTTTGTAAATATATGGTAAATAGAGGCAGGCAAACGACCCCAAGCTGAGCTGCATTTTATTAGTGCACTATGTGCTCACATGATGTTCTGCCGGCCACAGTGGTTTCCACCAGAGCGCTTTATCACTCACTCTAAGCGAGGACAATAAAGCACTGTTGACAGACTGTGCATCACCACTATGTACCCCAGCTTCCGAACCGTGATGGAACGACCAACAACGAAATTCGGCCATTTACAGAAGAAAAGGAGACAGGAAAAAAGTCAATTTGAGGCGCAGTCGTGGAAGCAGGGATGCAGCATGAATAATTCAATGGCTGTAATAAACGCCGGGGCCAGGATGAGCAGCCACGGAAGATGTTTATGGGGCGCAACTGCTCCATCAAGGACCGGCGTCTATCTCGATGGAGACGTCACTCCGATGGGACGCCGTATCTCCAGACCTAGACGTATCAGATCTGGCTAGACTCAGAGCGTTAATTAGAGCCAATTAATGGTCGCTCCTCTGTACTCAAGGGAACACAAGCGGAGGATCAAAGTTACTCCCTTTCTCATAATTGCCGAGCAGTATCCCATTTGAGTTGCACTGCAAACATCAAAAGATCAAGCGAAATGTTATGAGCTTCATTTTATCTGCTATTAAAAACTGCTCTTCTTACAATAAAATAATTACTTTAGTTATAATGATATTATTTTCCAAATAACAATTCTTAAATCTCATTTGCAGTACCCTTCATAAATTTGATACTATTAGCTTCATTTAAATGGATTATTATACAAGTATACAATTATTTAATTTCTTTCTTTATATTTGTATCTTTATTACTATTATTGATATACTGACATAACTTCGAAGAATACGTTGACATTCTACACATAATTTTGAAGTTTGTAAGGTTGTGAGCATTTTCCTTTACACTCATATCCCAGCGCTGAATTTTAAATTACTTGAGAAATAGATAGAATTTTTATTTATCAATTTAGATTAGGAAAAGAATATTTTAATTATATAGAAGACAAAAAAGGATTTGACTGGAAAAAATTGATGTGAAATATCCTATAAAATTGGATCTGAAATATTTACCCACTATCCTTTGGTTTACCATGGAGCCTTTACAATTTCCCGGAGGATCTTGAATTGACATATTTGAATAATTTTTATGTTTGATTTTGTTGCACATCCCCATAGCTCAATCCCAAAATCCATATTGGTTTGATTACAGCTTTATATATATCAGGTTTTTATTCTCCATAGGTAACCGTGATTTTCTTTCCATGAGCCAAAATGACGAGATGAAACTTCCAATACTTTGCTAATAGTGTGTAGAATGAAATAGAAGTATATTCTGGAAAAGTTCAGAGGCAGAAAGAAAAAAACACTGACACTTTTAACTTACATAAATTAAACTAAAGAGGATGTTTGACAAAACTAGTATTTGTAGGATCAGAAAATAAATGTTCACGACAGAACATTGTCATATATCGTATAGCAAAGAATGAATATGGAAGACGAAATATTAAGCAAAATATTTTGCAAAAAAATGCTTATTGAAAATCGTATTATAGAGAAGGCCCGAGGTCAATTATAAGTCAGTCATATAATTGATTATAGAACTAATTATATTTATTTGTGACTTGTTACACTAAAGGGCTATAAGAGGTTAAGTGAATATAAAAGGTTAACCTGTAAGAAGTTACCTTTTTTATGTAAAGTAAAATTTTTAGAATATCTGAATGGAATATATATATATATATATATATAAATGTATATAATAGATATATATATATATGTATATATATGGAATATATATATAAATCTAAATGTAAATGTAAATTCTAAGGCTCGTCCACAATTTACTTTTCACAGCCAAATTTCTAAAATTCAGTGAAGAATGGATGTTGTGTGACTTGATTTAAGTTCAAAGGCAGATGAACTGCTTCAAAATGAAACTCAACTATAGACCATGTAACTGATTTTTAGAAAATCGGAATGGAAAGACCTCGTCCGGACCACGACTCGTACCCTGAGAATAATATTTTTTCTATGAAACCCTACTTGGACTTAACACCAACACTTTAATGTGAAGAAAAATTTTATGATGTAGGAAATATTGGTTCAAATCCTGGCCACAATTTATAACTCAGTCTTAGTCATTAAATATTGAAGAGACGTGAGTGCTTAATAGGACATTTCTAATTAGGATATAAATCTCTCCACTATTAATTGAACAACTTACCTTGTTTACATAAGCTGTCACAATGTCGTGACTTCCATAGTTTATAACGAAAAAAATTAGAAAACTACTGCAAGGAAATCTGGCTAAGAATGAAACGACGACAGGATTATGTTTGAAAGTAATTGAGTGAGGAAAGATAACTATGATCTTGATGAAAATGTATCCGATTAGATAAAAAGTCGATTAATATTATGTGACATTTCTTTTATTTTATATTAATAATAGACTCATCTTTAATTATAACATTTGTTGGAAAAATTTCGAGACAGGATTACCTTCCATGAAGCGTCGTTGGTATGTGCTTAAGTATGTCTACGAGTTACCGTCATTCCATTTGTTGTATTTACGTTAGTAGTTAGGTCAGTACACAGATGAACAATAATTTTGAGTGTCTATTCAGCAAGCCGTGAGTTTCTCGGCGTAACTTGAACCGCATCTATTTGCTCTTCGTAGCAATGAATGGATATCCGGAACATCAGGTTCCAAACTTGGTAAAGTTGGCTGGATAACTACGCCAACCACCAGACAACCCTTAGAACAGGGGGAGGGATGTTACAAGTGGCCAGAACCCCGTCACGAGAGATGGAGTGTCCTAAGCCAACCCTAGATGCGGTATTGCACGTTCTCCCCAAGATGTTCACTAATATATCACTCCGCCCCGCTGAGGTCAACACATTTCGCCCCTGCTCCGGTGCGTACGAGAACAGCACTTATCTTGGTCGGAGGGTGAAAGACGCCGCTCTTATCAGTTCCTGAGGGGGTGGCCTTCTGTTCAAGTCGGAAAAGTAGTTGCAGTAATGAGTTACCGTGAAGGGGCCTTAATTCTGTAAGGAAATTTAGAAGTTTAATTGCGACTTCTACTATCGCGGTACAACCCAAACAGTGCGAGAAATATCATAACCATTAAAATATGCTCTGATTACGAATAAAAGTCTGAGGAGGGAGGCGATGCTATCGTGCCTGAAATCGTTACTCGTGAACTTTATAGTACATAAGATAAAAACAAACATACACATTTATATATACATACTTTCTATTAACAGATGTACCAACATAATTAGACAAAATAGGTTCTCTACTGTTTCAAAGGGTGAATATTTAACTTATATTAAATAAAGGTACCCAATTTATTTATCTGATTTATTTACGCGTGTATATACTGGATGGAAAAAAAGTGCTCAAATTAAAAGGGAGTTAATACAAACAGTTTTCCTTCTCTCCAGTTTTGTCGGAAACGCTACATTAAAGTGTAATTTGAGAAAAGGAAACTGAGAAATAAAATTCAAATGCGCGCCTTCCGCTTCACCGTTATCAGTTATTCAAATCATGAATATAATAGGAAATAGTACTAATAAATAGTAATAATAAATAATACTCGTATTTTTTATTTTTTTAGAGAAATGGATTCAAATGACCTCTATTTACCTCTAGAAAGAGTTAACAACGATTTCCTGCCTCTACCAAGGATTCCTAGCAAACTACGAACCGCTTGCGCTACAGCCACAATTCGGTGGCAAAGCATCCTTCGTCAAATATCAATGATCAATAACATCATTTTTGCACGAGTGCAGAGGTTATAGAGGACCGTAGTTGAAGTTTAATTATAAATGGCGTCTCACAGTCTTCAGGACCTCTCAGTTACCTACACTTCAATTTGCTTCACTCCATTTCAATGTCTTAAATATTAAATATAAGAAACTAAAAGCTTATAGAAATATGAGTTTATTTTCATTACACTTCACCTAATTTTATTAATTGTGTCTGTAGGAAAAATTCGTACATCTGTTGGTAAATATTCAATAAACAAATCGACTATTTGATTCCAAAAACGGTTTGATTATTAAAGCATTGTCCACCAGAGAGGATTGATAATGTAACCTAAATGCTGCGAGGAAAATGAACCAAATTTACACATACAGAGTGGTTTCTCTTACCAATTTCCTTGCTTAGCTTTCCTATTCACCTATTGGCCCCTATTTTTTATTTGAATCCGTGCCTGTGTTTATTTATCTTCTATTTCGACAATATCGGTCTTTTGCCAGGCATAAAAGTTTCAGACTTTATCATCTGCTGAATTTAAATGGCACAATGTGTGAAGGCAATTAGAAACCCGGAACTTGAAACCGAAGGTTATTCACTCCGGAAGTGGTTACCGTCCGGCCGAAGTTTGCGAGTGCATATGGTCACTGTGCTAATGCCGTGTTACAATAAGAGGTTGACGACCTGTAACAAAACAGCGGAAGAACGCAGAAAAACTTGCCAGCAATTAATGGACAGATGCTGGACGTAAGGCGGTCGAGTAATTTGCGAAATTGCGAATACAGGCTGGCCGGACATCTCGTTTACATCGGACAGGTGTTGGCTATCCTGTTGGCGGCAGGTGCAACATAGCGTGCAATTGTCACACATTTCTCTAAAAAAAAAGAACAATAATTACAGTGTCCACACTTTTTGTGATCGTCACTGAAGTTCATCGGAGTACCTCCGAATGTACGATTGTGACCACCGAGGCTTCCGAAATCTCAATTTATATCCTTAAAAATTATTTTTAATTTTGTATAATATTTATAAGACAACTATATATAGAATTTTAAAACTGTGAATTTTTAAAATTACGTTATACTTCACGCAATACAACTTCTAGTCATATTTCATAATAATTTTTAATAGGATAAAAAGAAACACACGCTTATTTATTAATAATCTACTCTTAATAACCTAATAATAATCTACTCTTCATCATCCACCTCCTCTTCTTCTTTCATTACTGACTGATGTAGATTTCCACTGTTTGTGTATCTTCTAGATATTTTTCCATCTTTCTGCTTTTTGTTCTTTATCCATAATTGGCTTCCCATCCGCTCTCTTGATGTTCTTGCTAATAGTTTTCCTCTCACCGAATATTCGCTTGATTTTCCTATAAGCTGCGTCTGTTTTACTTTTCTGCATTAAATATTCAACCGCTTTGCATTTCTCTTGTAGCTAAGCTTCTTTGGCCGATTTTAACTTCCGATCTATCTCATTCTTCAAGCGTCTCTACTGCTCTTCACCATTTGCATCTCTCGCGTTTTTATATTTACTCCCTTCATCAATCATTCTCATTATTACTTGTGTTATCCATGCTTTCCTATTGATCTCAGCTATTCTTCCTATCTTTACTTCTGCTGCTCTAGTCATTTCTTCCTTTTAGAGTGCCTTTTCTCTTCTATACTGTTTCTTTCTGCTTTCTGTATTAATCTACTCTTGATATGTTCTTTAAAATTCTGAAGCACCCCTGTTGTTGCAGTTTTTCTAACTCCCATCTTTTTGTTCTAATTCCTTTCTTGAGTTTCTTCATTTTCAGTCTACATTTAATAATCATCAGATTATGGTCGGAGTTAACATACAGTTAATCTATTTACTTTATTTTAATACGTAGCACACAGCTCTAATTTTTTAACTGACAGAGTAATATTTTTCTTTATTTAATTAAAGGCTCATTCCCATCGAATAAGCAATATAGAAACAAAAATTTCATTATAATTAATATTATTTTTAAAATCTGAGATATGTTATTCTTATCATTTACTTCACGTTGATTATTTTAATGGAGTATCTCCATAAATTCAATTTGGCTATTGAACGCTGAATTTTTAGGCAATGAATATATACATCTGAATTTTTATTGATTGCTTACAAACTTTAGCGATATTGGAATGCATCACAGAATTTCAGTAGTTTCCTGTCGATCTTTAGTTTGTTGATTAAAGTTTCCTTGTCCTTTATTCTAAAAAGAGTGTGGTAGATCCTACGAGATTCGTGCATTTGAGGTAAGTACGCGTAATCCCTGGAGCAGAGTTTTGGGTTTAGTAGGAAAGATGGTGGCCGGAGTCCTCTCGGCGGTCAGGTTTGCCCTTCAGAGCGAGTGGATGCTAATCCAATTGGCGGTTGTTGGAGCGCGGTTCATTAGTGAGAGCTTTGTCGATATCGGCTTTCCAATTGCAGATGTCCCGCAGTAATGCAGAGCCTCTCGCTCACCCACTGTGTAATTGAATGCCTCGCCATGTCAGGGACTCGAACGCGTGTCCATCCGCCGAGATTCGTAGACGGGGAGGAAAATGAACCATGATAATGCCACCGGATTTTACCGGTAACCAGATGGATTCGGATGGGAAACTATTCCATTACTATCGCAATCAAACAGCATTAGCTTCTCAAAATTATACGCCTAACAACCACCGTTAAATACTTAGCAACAATATAAAAATCTAAGTACACCTCATTGATACACAAGGAAATTTAATTTGGTGGGTTTCCCTTATTTTGTTTCTCTGCCTTATGCTTGTTGTGACATATTCGTTTATTTTTTAAGCAAGTTTTGATGCAATAGCTTCGCGAGTTTAAATTCTGTAAAGAATACACAAACAAATACAAGCTAATTTTCATATTTTTATTATTATGTAGGTTCTGTCATTAATATACAATTGAGAACTGACATCCGTTTCTAATTTTATCTTCATAAAAAGGTCTTATTACTTATTATGGAAGCAGTTTATTATTTTCCTTGTCCTATAATCATTGACTTGAGAGAATTACAATTTGGTATCCATTTATTTTGGTTTGTTTTAAAATTTAATCCGCTCGGATATTTTACTATTTTACTATTAAAATTTTATGTTGGGTGAAATTCATTCCTCCTCCCCCGTCCTACCTCATCTTAGGATTGTGGTGACATTTGCCTGTCACAAAATATCCTTACATCAAGTAAACTATTAATGTGGTTTATAACAATGTCATAATTTGGATTCAAAATTTTTGTAAAATGATTCATTTCTGTATATTATACTGTAAAAACCTTTATACGTTTTAAATAATGTTTCTTATGTCATTTGTAAATAAAGAGACTCTAAAATGCAAAAATACTCCGATTTATTTCTGTGTCTGATTTCTTAAAACTTAGTGACTACGTATTCTTTTATAAAAACTAATATTTTAAAATCCTTTAGTGTTTTTTAACTACAAAATTTTATTTGATATTCAGTTTTCTGTTTATAATTGGATAAGTTCCATGTTACATTCACATCAACTAGTAATTTGCATCATCTAGAAATTATCACTAGTTTTTTTTCATAGTACAAATACTTTAATCAATGTGATAAGAATATTGGGTAACGAATGATGAAACGACAGGAAACCTGGTTTACTTTTGCGCCGCAAGCAATCGAATTCTAGGAAATAGACTGCGATTCGACTAGCGAACATAAACATTGCATATACAAAGTGGCGCACCTAAAACCGGCCCCGAAAGGAATATCAATAAGTAAAATTTACTTACAGACATAACTATATTACATTATTTTACTAACAGGACGTATTAGAAACGAATTTATAATTCACGTTCGAAATGTTCTCCGTCAACATTTGAGGAAGGTTGTGCGTGTTATTGAAAACAGGTTTGGGTCGGTTCTATGTTTGCGCCACTCTTTATTTATATTATATATTGACCCAAAATTAATTGAGTACTACAATAACGGTTTGAAAATGAACAACGTATCTTGTAGTATGGAAACAGAGCATGCTAATTATCAATCTTGATCACTGTATATGTAAAATAATTATCAAACAATTTTTAACTTTCAGTTGAATGAAATGATACTTAAATGAAGTGATATAAATATATTAAAGGGTCAAGACATAAAATACTGACTGGACTGGGAATCGAGCACGTGGTCGACTTTTCAACTGAGTCAACGAGTAGGCTCAGGCTCCGCTGTAATTTTTAAACCAAGTAGAGACCTCAGTAGAATAGAGATATTTCTATTCTGATCCTGATCAGGTTCATTAATGTTCAAGGCTGAACATCAGTTGAAATAATTTCTTCTTTTCTTGAATTACAATGAAAATTTTTTCAAACCTTAATTCGTATTCGCATCGTTAAGTAATTATTACACTCACACGAACGTGTATATGAAGTTGAAATGAAAATGTGTGGTTTACATTGTTTTAGATCAAGAAATATATACATATATGTATGAAAATGGGAAAAAATTAACTTCATATGTTATTTGATATGATACATTTTATTAACCAAAAACTTTTTATGAAGCCGCAACAATTTAGGATTAACAATATATTCTCCATACAATATTTTCAAAAATTAAATTACTTATAAACTAACACTTAGACAATTGAAATCTATTCTCTAGTCGTATTTAAGGGCATTCTCATAGAAATTTTTTAAAATAAAAACCCTACTTAGCAGTACGAGGAAATAGAAAGAAAGGTTACAAACTGAGCAATTACCGTCTTCAGTTTTGTCTCTGGGACTCGTCACTCGTCTTCAGATCTCGTGCCAGACCCTCTTGACTTCCTAGTTGAACACCTCATTTGAATTCCTATTTGCCGCCATGATAAAGTGCATTCCACCCTGGATCATCCAATTCAAGACCGCTCCACAGATCTGAACAGTCTTTCCGTACTTCATTTGGTTACTTTTCTCTCCCCCTTCCCCCCTCTCTCTATCAATCACGCTCTAAGTCTCTCACCATCCATCATAATCCAAATGCTCATTGCCAATTTTCAATTTCTTAATATCTAATTGCTTCAAAATTCATTTCCATCCCTTTTAATAACGTTTCCCCACTCCTTTAAATTTAATTTCCGTCCATGGCGGAGTCAACATGCTCTCCAACAAAAGTATTTATCTCTTTAATTTGGAATGAGCCCATCATCCCACTTACCACAGATATTTGGGTAAAATACCAGGCCACTTTTTACCCTATTTGAAACTTCCTTCAATTTCTCTAAAGTCAACTGCATCTGATTTTGTACCACCAAATTCCGTATTTAGTTGTGTTTTACAGTACGGAATAATAAGATAGAAGAAATGATTTTATATAGCTGAAGGAGGTTTATATCTAGAACTGTATTGAATTTTGATTCCATTTCATCGATGGCGTCACTAGTGCTTTGAATGTTGTTTCATTCTAACTGTGACCCGCCTCTCAACTCTATAGTCATTACATTCGCCAGATAAGGCTATAGTTACATTATAACCGAACACGAGGCAAGAAAATTGTAAATTCACAAAACTGAAAGAAAGCAATTTATTCTACTGAAAAAATAGAGGTCAGTTGGTATAGGACATTATGCTATAGAATCGCAACAGCGGGTATTCTCAAAAAAAGGATTGAAAAGGCTGATAATGCTATTTATAAGTTTACTGATTTCTCTATTTCATGCCACTTTACAGGTGTTGCTTAGCACGCACGGAACACGTGCCTATAAATTAAAGCCCGCGGAACGCAATACGTCATCAGCACCCCTTAGCCATTACTTTTTTGTCCCGAATTTAACAGCAGAGCTCAGAAGTTACGGTTGCCGTTGTTAATGAAGCATTCGCGTGCGGAAAGGCTTGTCAGAGCCGAAGCGAGCAGCTGCTCCACGCGAGTGGAAGGCAACATTTAGGCGTTGGGATTAGTCTTAATAACGAGAGCGGGGTTCCCGTATCTCGAGTGGGATCATTGTTTTCCACTGGCCGAGATGCAGGAGGGTGCTGCCTGGGGCACAGAGCACCTCTTCACCCATCTCGAGGGTTCGAAGGGGTGCTGAATTCCTAGCGACCCTTTTAGTGCAGCGTCGACTCAACACCGGGAATACGCGCATTTGCCAGCAAAGCGGAGACAGTCGGGGGGAGAAACAATGCGACAGTCTATAAAACCACAATAATCTTGACTGAGCTCGCTGTAGAAACATCTGCAACATTCTAAATTCACCTCTTCATTGATACACTAAGAGTATGATACGGCTACCATTCTAAAATTCCAGCTGAAAACTATAAAACATTAATTTCTTGTGAATCAAAAATCTTTAACAGCTATTTTCATCTGCCTATGTAAGCTGCGTAATGAAACAAGGAAATCAAGAACAAACTTTGAATCACGATAGTTGACACATTTAAGTACAATTATAAATGGATGCTTGTAGTGAAAAGTAAATCTTATTTATTATAATAAATGTTACTTTAAATCGATGTTATAATGAAATATTTCTGAGCAAGCTACAATAAATGAAAGTTAAAATGTTATTCCAAGCATAACTTGATAACAATCTCGAAATAAAAAGCACAGTAGTAATCTCAATGATAATAAAGATTAAAGTTTCTCTCAATGTATGTTTGTGTATTTAGTTCTATACATTGCACCTAAAGGGCTTAATTGGAAAAGAGTATCTCGGCCTTGTCCTGTCATACCGATCCATTAATATAAGTTCAACGAAACTATTTATAATACTACCAGAAAGCAGCCCCACGTCTGATAACACATCGAGACAGCTTTGTTTTATCTATCTAGCTGAGAAAATGAATTGATTTTGGGGGGACGGAGTAGCCTTTTGAGGCTCAGCTGACCTTATTGACACAAGAACCGAGGGTTTTATGTTCACGTGAAGAAGCATGTATAAATTTTCACCCTTATAGTTATTGTCTATCCATGATCAGTTCTGATGGAGAGGTCAAGAGACGTAATTTTTGCTGTCGACTGAAGCTGAGAGTTGCGCCACTGTATATTGCGAGACAACGCTGTACATCGCAGGACATCACGCTACAGCGCAGATCCAGGTGCATCCCAGTGAGACAACAAGCAATTAGGTTGTTTCTAGATTACATAAAATGTGTTTAATATTTTTGAGTAAAGGAGTTTGAAAGATGAAGTAATTTAGAAGTCAATAAAGTACGTAGCAACAAAATAATTTGTTAAACTCAATTGAACAGAGTTAAATACTTCATAAATTATTATTTATTTTATATGTAGCGGAGGTATACCAACGTTTAATGTTTTTTTTCAGAATAAACAATTATTGAAGAGGAATTATGGATTTCCATTCATATGTTAATAACTTAATATCAGAAATATTGTTGACTTCTCTAGTAGAGAAACAATATAGTTGATTATACAGTACATAGACATAGGAAATTCTCGAAATTATATTATCGTTACCCATTACTTATCACGTTCATTTGAGTTTACATATGAACATTTTCATGTTAACCCAACTTTTCTGTGATAACTGAGACGCAGATTAGTCTGGGTGAAATTGCAACAGAGGAGGAATGTTAGTCTTATGTCAAACATCGATTTCTGAATAGACGTGGAGCGTCGTACCAGCCACTAAATACGCAGTTGTTTGCAAACAGTCTACTTCCATCCTGTTTGCAGCCTATAATCGCGAAGGAAGTAACCGTTCCCAGAAGCAGAGTTGTTTTGCATCGGGCGAGTGTTTATCTGCCTTCAAGGTGAACGGATGGCTAAACGTTTCTCGGGAAAGGCGCTCTTATCGGTCGGCCCTTTCGCGATTGCGGAAACAGGTTAACCGAGTACTGACTCACTTCAGCAGCTCTCAGTTTACTCCACTTATCCCTGCCATCCCCTCCCACTTTGGCAAATATCTCCAACTCGACATATTTATGATAATGTGCAAGTGCGTACATCAGTAATGAACATATTTCCCCAACATATTTTTCCACTCTGGATTATATTCGCTTTGACCACCAAGTATCCTCGTATTCAATTACTATTTTAAGGGTTTACTTACTATAAAACACTATTTACGTTAATAACTGCCAGTCTTACTTTCTAATGGTCTCATTTACAGAGTACATTACAGGAAATATATAAAGGACATTCTTAAATTAGTCATATTTTTCTCTGAATTTATATACATCCCGATTAAATTGAATACAGTAAAAGTTATTATTTCTAAACTGATTTATTTATTATTTTATAGCCTTGTAACTGAGAACAGAATCATCAAAGACAAGGTATTTCACCTGGGTCATTGGGTAGGTACTGCATAGTTCTTTTCAAATGGGAGGTTACTTGACCTTGTAACGCTTTCAGATCCATGCAACGTTGACATAAATCATAAAGGAAAGACAACAATAAGACACAGAATAGCTATAACTCAGTCGATAATTATTTTTAGTATTCTCAAGTTGTATCAACACAATTTATAATATTCTTAATAAATTTTATTAACATCAATTATTTACCGACTAAACAGCAACATTTTTCATTCAGTTTCGTTAAATTTAGCAATCGCTTCAAGTTTTCGTTTTAACTTTTAATAGAAAATTTAAAAAACGGTTGAATTAAAAAGCATATTTACGTGGCTGTTAGAAGAGTGACCCTGTAATAAATTTGTTTCCTATTCAATTAAAAGCAATCCGGGCTTTTTTTACTGTTACCTCAGGTCTTGCAAAATTGCACACGAAAAGAACTTTGCAACGCAACGTACTGATTTGAATAATCTTCTTACTGTGAGCAGAAACCAGAATTTCTGTTTGTTTACTATCTGTACGGAGCTATTCAGTTAGAAGAAAACATTTTGTGAAGCAAGAGGATTTAATATCCAACCCATTCAGCAATCGAGTTCTCGTTCCTGTTTATTGGCATAAAGAAAGTGCCCTTTGCGCACAACTTGCAACGCTCCCACATTAAACGTTTTATGCAAAGCTTAATTCAATAAGAAGCGCCTACCATTAGCATGACTATTCATAGCTGCGGCTTTTATGAAAATCATATCCACGTCAAGTATAATTAGAGGGGGGCAGAAGAATGGACGGGATTCCTGAGGGATGCGGGGAGTGTGCTTCAGCTAGGGGGGAAGGAACATGCGTTCGGCATGTTTGCATATATTTGCACGATTAAATAATAGTGAATTACATATTGAGAAATAACAAGGAAATATTTTTGTAGAATAGAATAGATAGTGGAAAATATAAAACAGAAATTTACATCATTGCACGCAAAAGTGAGATTATTGGTCCTTTTTCAGAAATAAACTTACTGTATGCAGTGTTATATTATGAATTTTAAAAGTAAAAAATTTATGAATAATATATCAAATTAATTGGAGGTTAAATTTTTATGTTTATAGTATTATCAGGCTTATTTCCCTTTTTTTTCAGTAAATTTAAAATCTGAGACTCAAAAAGCCATTTGAAGCAGGCAAGATTAACTCGGGAGGAGAATAAACTAGGAACAAATTTAATTAAAATCCCTTTCTTTCAAGCAAATAAAGTGGAAAAGTAAAAACATTGTATCCTAAAATTCTTATGCACGTTAGTAAATTAATCCAGGTGTCCAAAATTGAGCCTGACGTCATCGTTGACGTCGAGATTTTCTTCAATGTTGTGATGAAATAAAAATAAAAGAATATTGTTAATTTCAGACAGAATGAACCAATCAGAAATGCATTGTGAAGGGAGAGAATTTTTTTAGATATAATGGCGACAAAATCTACGTGTCATTTCATAGGCAAGAGTTTCCATTAATACATATATACTCACGTTAAGATGGCAGATTGGCGTAATCTTTCTCTCTGTATTGTGACCTCCGCTTGGTCATAGTGTTCAGAACATTGATCTTGAAGGTTTCATCCCTTGGTTGCTTCTGTGCCGCAAAGGCTTTTTGCCGAATCCCAGAGCCTACTGCCTTTGGACGTGTGGTTTAGTTGTTGATGGCTGGCAATATGTTGAGGTCAGCCACCTCACCCTACTTCATTTTTCTCCGCGGAGAAGATGAGACTTCTTTCTCCCCAGCGGGGACCTTCTGTCGCTATAAGAAAAAGGACCGCGGAAGACAAATAATTTAATATATCGTACTTACGATTGCCTTTGGTGGCTTATCGTACCATGCAGCAATATTTCATTTCTGTCTCTTGTTAAGAAACTTATATGACTTGAAGTTAGGATTCTGTAGTTATAGTACTGATCAGTGTCTTCAGTTTCAAATTTTATTAATTACAAACTAATATCTTTTACAAGAATAATTATTTAGATCACCATAGAATATCCTGTAATATTTCGAAACTCATTTTATTACTGGAAGCGTATTGTCTGTTAAATATTTTAATTATGTGATTACATATGACTCATGGTAAATAATTAAGGTTATTTTGATTTAATATGACGTTCAAGAGAGTAGAATGAATTTTGGAACATTTCAGGATCCACATCTTGGCTGCCTTAAAGATTTAATCAAGTTAAATAGATTCTATAACAAAGGTATACTTTAGGAATATGATATTTTTAGAGGAGAGAACGTGTTTACAATAAATAGAAATTAGTTTGAGTAATTATATGTTTGCAAAATTTTTATTGACGGGTTATGATGTCCTTGCCATGCCAAATGTGATTAAATTGTAATGATCTCAGCCGTATACAAAGAATGGAAGGGGCTCGCACCGGTTCTGGGGTCCATTCAGGTTGCTATTATGACAGTTCCAACCCGGTTTGCGGAAGGCCCGGGTCGGATTCCCAGTGTAGTCACATCCATGATTAATATATCGACTTATTTTTCATATTGATAGTGTTTAATGATGAATATGTTGCAAATTTTAAAAATATTTCGGAGTAATAAATGAATAATTCAACTAGGGGTTGTATATTCTTTCTATTATTCTTTAAGAATCTTTTTTTTATCATCTAGGCCATCATCTGGAAGCACCATAAACATCATTTCAAATTTTCCAGTCAAGTCCTCTGAGATATTCCAACCGTCGAATTTCAACTTTCATATGAACGTGAGTGTGAATTATGACAGAAAATAAATCAGGGTTCAATTTTACGTCTGATTTATGCATTGATTGAATAAAATTTATAACCTATTTCAGACGTTATTTTTTAAATTCAATCTATAGGAAACGTATTTGTAATTTCTTCTGGATTTTACTCTCTTCTAAGGTTCCTCCACAAATCTAAAACTGAAACTAGGAGATAAACCTGAAGCAGGTACAAATACATACCGAAACTTTATTATTTTTAAAATTAGAAAACGAAACAGTTTATATATGCTTTTACAGAATTGTGTTATTTTCTCCGTTTTCTCAAAATGTATTCTATTGATGTTGAGAATTAAACTTATGAAATTAGTGATATGTTCAAAATCATAATTAGTCCAAACAATATTGTACAGAATATTTTACATTTGGTATATTACTTGTGTCAAATCTTTATCAAGTGTAGAATCTTTCCAGCATTTCGTAGTCAACAGATTGTTTAACGAAACGTTTTTTTAACGTATTTGGTATACATAGTACCATAAAAAACATTAGTTCCTGCGTTAATTAACATTTTTTCGGCTTCTTTTTTAAAATATTCCTGTCTAAAAACCTTCTACTTCAATTTTGACGCTCCACACGGAAAGTAACTTGATCCCTATTTTCTAATTTTCAAGTAGACGCAAACAAATAAAAAACAATAAAAATAAAGTTTTATGGGATGTTTTACGGTACAAGCGGTGATCTAATGAAGCCTGCCTGCATTTGCGCAAGAGGCAAGTGATGATTCACAGATAACATTTGCAGAAGCCAGACACTTCAAGGTTTTCGCCGAAGTACTGCGACTGCTCGCAAATTTCATTATCAATTAGGAAGCCGAAGGAAAGTAAAAAAGAACTTTTAATGTGGCCTTTATGAAACTAGTGTCAGTGACTTTGTTCTCATTAATATTATTATTATTATAGTATAATTTAACAAATATTCTCTGAATAACCAAATAAAATAAAATGTTTTTGTGTAAAGAACAAAAAACGCTTCAGAAGGAAATTATAAGCTTCACAGAATTAACGATCTTCTATTCATATTCTTAGCCGCAAAAATAAGATTAAACCCTTAAAGAGCAGTCATTTATATGATTTTCCTATTTTGTGAAAATTCAAGTTTCAGTGGAACTAAAAATATTAAAATACTACCAAATAGGTCAGCAAACAAATTTAATTAATATAAATGTAACGTTTCATCCATGTCTGGAGACTGTAAGGTAAATTTTTGAATGGATAAACTAATTACTAATTGAGTAATTTGGTGTCGCTGACAATCTCCAGCGAAGGATTACGGCCGAAAATTTGTATTTGTTTGCTGACTTATTTGGCAGTATTTTTATTTTACTTAATGTCATAAAATTGATTTTTGGATTCTTTAAAAGAAATCATGAATTATTCGTAAAATGTAGTAAATTGTTTAACATTATTTATATAGATATTTTATTTACCAAAGGAAAAATGAAAAACTATTCATGCATCTTTTTTAAATTACCTGTTAGTAAAATATGTCAGTATTGTTCCTTAATAGAAAATATTAGATATTGGTCTATGTAATAATAAGAGACATATATTCTTTTGTAATTTAATGCTTCGAAATGTATTCCGTCAGTAGACATTTTGAATTAAAGTAAAATTATTATATTTAATCACCCAGACATACTGAATATTTTTCATAGTTTCAAATATTTATTGGATAATTAGTAAAGAGATGAATTTTATGTAGTCTGTTAACCACTCTGTGGACTGTGCTACTGCTTGCCTGAAATCTCCGGAAAGGACGTGGCACGAGCTTTAACTGTATTGCGAAGGCTAAAAAAATTAGCACGCTTTTAAGCTCTACCGTTTCTTCGTTACAGAACGGAACTAAACGTGCTAAAGTCCGGGCTCGAGGATTAGATCGTGTGGGAGGGCAGTGATCTTCCGGGAAACGAGAGGCAAAAAATAAATTGTAATGCGCTGTTGTCTTGGAGATCGTAACACCGGAAATCGTGTGCTTTGCTCTTTAAAGATCCGCTTCCAGGTCGAGTCACTTGTACTAGGAACCAACGCCAAGTTCACGAAGTCGGAAAATGACGTTAAATGAGAACGGAAACAGAGACTTCGGCAAAAACGTCGGAACAAGCAACTCCAGGATACAGGAACCAAGTCCTCAGGGCCACAAGCACTTCTGAATAATATAATAATCCATCTCTAATGCAATTATTTCCGTTCCAAAAATATGTTAGTGTGATTTATTAATAATTACAACTGTAACAGTAATATATTAATAAAGATGGAGTAGTTGCTTTTAATCCTATGATAAATAATGATGGGACGACAATATTTCTATTTAAAAGTTTTAAAAAAGGAAACAGTCAACTTAAAATTATTAAAAGAGATATTATGCAATTTATGTGATTTATTAATAATTACAACTGTAACAGTAATATATTAATAAAGATGGAGTAGTTGCTTTTAATCCTATGATAAATAATGATGGGACGACAATATTTCTATTTAAAAGTTTTAAAAAAGGAAACAGTCAACTTAAAATTATTAAAAGAGATATTATGCAATTTATTTAATAAAACCCATATCAATCAATAAAGCAAATTTTTTACACTTTACAACTCAACAATAATAATCTTTCGGTGACATAATCATACCCTTCTTCAAATTGTTAACAAAATGTAGATACAGCCTAAAAGAAAATATTCAATAATGACACTTTTATTCTGACTTTGATCATTATATCAGTCATCATGCTGAGTTATAATTCTTTAGAACTTTATACATACCTTCTTTATTAACTTTTTAATAATGATGATGTCTATTACGTCTCACGACCAGAAAAAACAAGAAGTTAACCTGAACTTATAATGATTACTGTGAATTTTTATTAAATAAATTATATTCAAAGGAAAAATGTCGCCGGAACTGGACTCGAAACCCGGACCTTCTATTTTCTAGGCGGGCGTCCTACCAACTGAGCTAATCCGAGTCGACGTCCATGGACCAATTCAACATCCAACCATTCCCGTAAACCTAAGCCAGGCTCACCTACAATTCACTAATCACATTCCTCACACCCTAATTCTAGGAAATACGTTAAGAATGGACATTGTGTAAATTGACCAAAGATGCGTGGAATTCAAGTCGGTTGAAACATTTCTACTTCCTTGACATTAATTATATTATACATATAAATCTATCTTAATAATAATATATATAATATTGTGTACTGTATATTTCACAAAGAATCGTCGTTTTGACATGCAAATATTTGGTAAAATAATGAACACACAAAGCAAATGTTAATTTGTATTAAACGATGTTACATAAAGTTTTTACATAATAACTGAAAGGTGATCATCCGCATTTTCATGCAAGGTATATTTTTGTGTTATTCAAATTCCGTTTAAACTTTAGCAAGCATGTCTTGAGTTACGACTTCCACCGCTGTTGTTATGAAGTTGGAACATTTTTTTCTGACAGCGGAGGCATATCATACGATTTCCTGATAATACTACAAGAAAAAGTACACTCAGTGAGGTCCGGTTACAGAGACTGAATCAGTTTGTTCAGTATGGTTGATCGGTTGCTGAGACAGTTTTTTCTTTACAAACGAGCACGGTTGAATCTCGTCGGGTTTAAATATGAATAGTTATAAATGTTTTCAATCTCACGCTTCTTTTTCAATCACCTTTAATTTCTAACTCAATTCACGAAAAGTCGAAATCATACTCTAGTTGCTCGTACAAAATATGAAATAAGAAAAAAATAATTTATAGAATTGCCATTTTAAGTCATATAAATTAAGCGTTCCATATCTACCACAAAATTTGTGGTTATAGTCTCGGTCCGATAGAGATTTTTCTATTACGAACTTTTAAGTTTAGTTTCATGGCCTCCTTTACTAAGCTTCATTTTTAAGCAATTATTCTGTATTTGAATTTGCGTGTGTTAAGGTAAATATTGTTAGTATTCCTTATTCCTTCTTCAGAAGTATAATTGATATAATAATTTATAGATTCCTTAACTAGCATTGAAATATAAAAAGTATCTTTCAACATTTTCTTTCACTTATATTCTAAGTGTTCTACATTAATACGTGCTAACTTCATCACGGATAAATATTTTCTTTTATCAATTAATTTAACATCTAAGAAGTAAACTTTTATTATAATTTATATTATTTTTAATTTTATTCTGATTTAGTTTCCAGTTGAAAATAAATTTGTTTGTTGTAATGTATTGATGAAATTGTACATTCTCCTACAATTTTACAATGTTTTACCGTTTAACTTTAACATGTTCTATAATAGTAAAAGAAACACCTTTCACCTATTTTCTTTAAATTTTGTCAATATTTGGTCAATATTATGTATTTAATACTTACAATAGTCTTTTCATTTTTTGCCAATGACTGAAATTCACATTCAAAGATATGTTTTCCATTATTTATTGGCATGTCTGCCTGGCTTCATCCATTTCAGTATTTATGCATGACGTAATCTTTCTCAATGGTTGTGGTTTATGAAATATCTGGTGTGGGAAATTTTTGTGTGCTTTTTCAGAGGGAGAATATTGTGAACCCTTTGGCCTCAGGATACGTTTTTCAGTGTCTGGTTTCGCGTGTGCAATGACGTCGAGCTTTGAGCAAACAGCTTCGACGAAATTTACGGGACTAAAGTCACATGTCCGGAAATTGTCAGTTGGACTTCCAAGCCGGAGCTTGCATGAATTGCGATAACAAGAAACGTCGTGGAAAGTTTCCCAATGTTTTCAGAATTTCATGCAAATTTGAAAATAATTTTCGTTTATTGTAATATAACAACTACTAACCGTAACATAAAATGGTAAAATCACTTGTATTACATGTTTATTTCTTTGTAAACTTCTGTTTAAACAAATTCCCTTTGTTTAAAAGTAGACTTATCCTAGTTAAAACGTAATAACCCTCTTGCATTAATTGTCCTTTATTACTTGCGTGTTTCGTATGCGAATTCCGCGAATGAACTTGTCCCTAAACACGTGACACTATTCTCAGATTCAATCGTGACAACTACTTCGTGAAACTACATAGTTCTACGGAAGAGATTATTTTTGCATGACTTCGTAATCACTATCTCCGTAATGGTAGCCATTATGGGGAAAACAGTGGATGGTTGCTGATTACTCTAGATACATCATGGAACATTTATTAGGTTTTTAACATGATTGAATGTGTGCGCATATTTGATATTATGAATATATAAATGTATAAACACACTTTTTTTTATTATCAATTAAGTGCAACGCCATGTATACTTACAGCGTCTTGAGCTACTAATTTTAGGATTTGACGCAGTTCGTTCACTGTGTACGTTGATTAAAAAACATTATTTTCATATTAAATTTAAAAGAAAATTATAAATAACAGTTTCAAAAGCAGCTATAATAATGATATAATAACTTCAGGAAGTCGTACATTTATAGTTGAAATTAGATAAATATAAATAAAATTTTCTCTATTCTGGAACCTCATCATACGTTTATAACATGTAAAACAGGTATACGATTTGCGTTTTAAGTAAAAAAAATATAGCACATATTTGACTCGTTTCTCTTTGGAAAAAATTTACATTTATATATGTAATAAATGTATCTTTCTTTGGGGGGGGGGGAGTAAACAGGCTACATGAGGGTGATCCTGAAACAGGCAACTCCCCTTTAATAGCACAGGAAGGGAATTGAAAATTATTTTTTAAGTTCTGAAAATTTACTGTTACTTAAATAAAACATTCATTAAGTTTACAAGTTATTTCGTGCTAAACAGACCAATAGATGGACCAGATATCTTATTCTTATAAATTAAATTAATTGTTTAGTTTCAAAAATAATTCAAATTTCGTACGTGTGTGTGCGAGGGGAAATTTCAACCAAATTTTGCACACTCGCTTGTTGTGACTCGGAAATCAGTACTGACTGGGTAAGATACGGCTACCAACCATTGAGGCGAGGATGGAAGGGGTGGGAATTTTTAAATATACAAAATCGGCCGGTATTTTCATCTAATAAATACTATCGTGGGTAAATACTTTTACGACGTTTCCCGGGACATTATTTGTATACGTCCCTTGAGCAGTCTGCGTGAATACGTGCTGCGGCGGCGAAGACGACGAGAAAAAATGTATCATAACTTAAGTAAAATATTTGTTATTTTTAAGTATTAATATCCCAGTCATCGCCGGGCACCCAATTGGTGATTAATAAAAGTGATATTAAGCATTTTTGTAGGCTAACAAAAACTAATTTATTTCAATTCAGTAATACGAATATGTATCAGTATTTAATTTATTAACTTGTTTACAAAGATTTTGCCATTTTTCACAAATACTTGGTTAAAATGCAAATTACTGTCCTTCAAAAAAATTTTAATGCTCCTCGTGTTACCGATAACTCATACGTAATTAGGTGATTCCTTGTTTTGGAAAAGACACGTGTAGGGAGTTCTCATGATGATCATTAACATGTTACTCCGATACAACTTTAGAAAAACCCTGAAAGTGATTTCTAAACAGAGATAAACTTTTTTAGAAGTTTAATATAATTGTTTTATAAAATGACCTATTATTTAATGTTATGCACTGATATGAAAATAAATATAAAATTACATCAATTGGTTAACAATAGAAATAAATTTTAATTGAACGTTGTTGGTCATTAGTAATATTTGCAACGGGTAGTGGAAATTGAAAGTATAGTATTTTAACTTAAATGAAGTAAGCTTGTTAGTAATCGTTGAGACGGATCCACATTCAGTTGTTATTCAATTAAATGATTCCTTTCTCCTCTCTTATAATTTCTTCTACTTTGTGATAATACCTAGGACCATGCTTACATGCCAACAATGTTAGTGGTGACTTCGTCTGGTCAAAGTAAGCCACAAGTTTCTGACGAAACGTGAAGTAGTTATTCCGACGGTCATGCAGAAGTAGTTATTCCTACGGTTATGTCAACCTGTGATGAGGCACTGAGACTGAAAAGTCCTGGGACTGTTTTATTGATATCGAGGTAGTTAAGAGTACTTAATAAAGAGGCTATTTTAGTGATATCCACGTTTTTTAGGGTATGTCAGGAGACTGGAGTTGGAGAGTGAGAGGAGAAGGTGGCAGAACAACCGAGAGGAACTACAATCAAAAACTTCATTATGGTTAAAAATCCACTGCAACATCTTTACCGAATACTTTACAATGTGAAACCGAAAGCTCAGGGGAAGGAACTTCGTCAAGTTGAAGACGTTATTTTGCGACATTCAATTAGGAGAATTAGACAAATATATAACCAAAAGTTTTCTAGAATGATTTTCTAAAATTTTAATCTGGATAAATCCTGGGTTTCTAACAGTAAAACATCAGAAAATGTTCAATAAAATTAAAACCATTTCTTCACAGACGTCAGAAATTGTCGCTTTCGTTCAATAACTGTTCTTCACCCTTTCATTGAGTTTAATATTTAAAGTTGCTAAGGCTTTTGTTGATAATTTTGCTGTCATTGACCCCTCAAAAACGGTGCTCTTCTTCCATATTTAATAAACAGATAATATGCAAAATAAAACATTTATTCCGTATTTTTGCACAACAAGTGCGTCATTCGTTCACTGTACTTAAAATTTGCGTTCTTATCTTTCTCAACCAGTATAAAGCTTATTATATAATAAATAATCAAACGACCACTTCATACTAATTTTTATTTACCGGAGGAAATGATAAGGTGTAATTTAGGTTTAATCAAAACGCTCCTAGTTGAAAATTTATCAACTTCAGTTCAACGTGCTGTTGTCAGGTCCGCGTTGTCAACAAAGGAAATATCATTAAAAACTCAAGGTTTCTTAGGTTGTTTATAATTACTGGGTAATTTTACAATAGCACGTCACATGATGTTTCTTTACCAGGTGGAAGTTTCAGCATGAGATTTTGGCTGGGACTCTCCGTTGACTACCGCTTCCGAGTTAGAGTTGAAGAAAAAAACATAATAACAGTAAATTCTCAATAAAATTTAGTATCTTCCCGGTTCGTGGAGTCGACGGTGTTCAGATATTTACTAAGCAGTATTGTAGCTGAGTAAATATCTTCCCTATTGAGCAGGGTGATCAATCTGCAAGTTAAAGCCGGTCACCCTATGAACCGTGCTCATCGCTGAGCTCGTAGCTGAAAATATTCCGTTCTCCAAGAGCTCTGGTTGGAGGAAAAATACATCATCAGGTGGAGGAGTTAAAATGGCTATCCTCCTGTGCAGAGCTCTTGGTGACAGCAGAGACTGATCTATTATCAAGTGGGTCGGTGCCTCTTTGTGCTATACGCCAATTTCTCTTTCTAACTTTCGTCTTTCACTAAATCCTATTTATTCTTAATTCAATTCTTAGTTGACTGGAATGCGGGGACACAGCAACCACCTCAGGTTACCGCTTTCACGTTTCCTATTCTGACTTCTTCGTTTCCCCTCTAGATCATTAGTCGGGTGAGCGACGGTGGTATACTCGCTAGCTGAACGAATACATAGTATTTTAATGATGTCAGGAGACTTTGAGATAAATGTTTGGGATATAAAAGACACGAGAAAGGTTCAATAACGGTTTGAAAAATGTTCCTTTATATTTGAGACGAGCATCTGCTGAACATGATTTCGTATTTTTATTTGGGATTTAAATCAAAACATAAGCAGTTTAGATTAATTAATTTAAAAATTCTGGACGTTTCGACGCGGATAAGCATCGTTATCTAATGGTCGAAAATTTTGTTACTATTGTAATAGTCATTACATAAGCACTCTAATACGCATTCTTAAATTCACTTTGTAATTGTTCCGCATTAAATAATGTTTGCTTATAAGGTAAATCGTTGTATCATGCCATCTAAAATTTGTAAAAAATAATTATAGAAAATTTTAAAAAGTGGTTTCATATAATTTAAACCAGAAGCCACTGGTATACAGTTTTCATGAGATTGATTGTGAATACTATCCGTTGAAATTATTTCTTCACATAATAAACCTGGTACCAGTTCGTGTCTCTGTTTTATCACATTAGCTATACGGACTCATGTTGCTGATTTAGCGTAATTACGGGTCGGTTATCGACCAAATGACTCATGAGTACGTTTGCCACATCGCGTAACCGGGGTTGTGCCGTAATGGCACAGGAATGCGACGAGCTCGTATATCAGGCGGTTTGTCACTTGACATTGGCACGGTCGCCCATTATCGGAAACTGTCGCGCTATCACATTTTCGGGAATTTTAATTAGTTTTGGCACGCCACTCAAAACACGTGTTCAGTGCTAACGAAAAAAAAAGGTACTCCTGTTACACACGAGCCCATTCCATCCCTCTGCGGGGAAGAGAATCTTGATCAAAAATAAAATCAAACATTTCTAACAGGCAGGGATTTCAAAATGGTTAAATAGTAGGAATAAATAATTGTGATTCGACGGGAACATCCCCCGCACGGCTTCTCCATACGATTTAGATCTTCAAAATCCTCTTTTTTACGGGGTCTAATTCTATATCTTTCTTTATATTTTGAGGTGCATATGAAACCGACACGTTAATTTATTTTATTCTCTAATTGTTGACCAGAAATACGAACGAGTGTCCAAATCGACTATGAGCTTATTTGCAGATAAAACACATTAATGCAAAGTCAATGATTGCAAGACTGCTTCCAGCCCAGAAACAATTCACTCAAAAGTTTTTACGACATTACAAGACGAATGTTATGGCTTTCGAAAGTCCCATATGTATAAAAAAGAAAATAATCTATCTGCCTAATACCTCTAGTTTGAGGAATTTTCAACATGATGAGGTTCACAAATAGAGCCCCATAACTACATCTGCTCCGAGAGGGAACAAAAACATTTATAAACCTATGCAACATACTTAATCAATTTGAATGTTGACAGTTTATAATTTCGATAATAAGAAATGTTTATGCAGTCACTAATGTTTTATTAATACAATTTAAAAGCTGATCTTTAGATCTCTAGTAAGATCATATTCATCGTAGGCCGAAAAATAAATATAGGTATATTAGGATTTGGGTTAAGTAGTCTTGCACCAGTTTTATACTAACATATTCTTACAATACTTGTTAGATACCCGTCCATGCCAGGGTACGTATTTGTATTAGCCCAGTACAGTACTTAATTCAACACATGTAATTTAAGCGGTATAGAGTGCATTACCATGCTTCTCTGTCCCTTAATTCCAGGAACGATTTTAGAGAGACCTATTAACAGACGGTGATATATGTAATATAATAATGTCAATATCTTCTTATTTATTATTTGTAGATACTCATCATGATTACGATACCCGTAATTTTTTCAATTCATAATACGAGGATATCTCATTGTGACGTCATCACTCACTCCGGTACTATATCTAGATTAAATGAAGCATACTCAACCAAAAAAACTCTAACCCCAAAATTGTGTTTTAAACAACTTTTCTGTCAAAAGCATAAAATTTAAAATAAATACATAACCAATTTAATTGAAAATCTATCTTACGTTTTTGACAAAAATTCTATTAAACTGTAACGATTAAAATATCTTAGCTTTGGTTTCATAAGTTTGTCTTAGTTTAAAATCTTTAGTAATTACTTGAAATGTGGGAAAAATTTAAGGATTTAAGAAAATCTTTCGTATTTATTATCATTTTTAAAATTAGAAGTAACTCTAACTAACTACTTCGAACTCAAGTGTTTACTCTCTGTACCGTTTTTCCTTTGACGAAGCTAAAGCCGAGCGTACCCAATGATATCCGAGCGTTTCACATATAGCGTTACTCAGAGCTAATATATCTATATTATAAATGGTGATATTAAATTTACAGCTCTAGGTATTCTGTCACAATATACAATTAAAAATAACAAAAACAATATGAATTACATCTTTATATATTCTACATTACGTATTCTCGTTTGGATAATCTTACTGAAAATAATTTGCTTAATTGGATAATATACCTTCTCTCATTACGTGTAATTTTCGAAATGTTTTATAAGCTGAGCTGATTAAGGGGAAACTGTGTAAATCACTGCAATTGTGAGACGGTGGTAAGGATAATTAATACGTCAGTGAAATTGATATATTAAGTGGCGCCATTAAAATAGTCATTATTTATTACAATCTGGCAATATGTGCGATTATTTAATTCATAAAAATTTAATTGATTTAAGTCAGTTCGAATGTACCGTATCAAGGCTGAGTGGATGGAAATTCTTACCCCTGTCTTCTCTGAATTGCTTAGTTTTGCTATTCATTGAGTATCCTTATGAAAGTTTCATCCGAAGGATATCAGTCGAGTCGTATTCGCTCTGGCTATCTACTTAGTAGATTAGCAATTTTACCTATTTTTAGTCCGGATCAGAGGTACTTCTTTTCCCTCCCAAGTTTGCTTAAATTGCAGTCTGACCTCGCGAAGCCTTTTGGCGCGGAGGCAAGACAAAAGGAAGCTAATATTATTGTTTACGCCCTTGAGGCAGCATTCCATTGGCACGGGATTGCGCCTAGGGTGGAGGATCGCATGCATACAGATGGCGCGAGAAGAGGCGAGTATTTATGTGTTCTGGCAGCCAAAGGGGTAGTTTACGGCGGCCGCTTCCGATCTCTTCCATTAGTACAATTCTTTCCGGCGGCGAGGAGCGTCCATTCAATTTTCGTCCCGTAAAGCTTCGGGACGCTTCCCCGAGACGTGCCTGGGCTGCAAGAAAAGCTGATGAAGGGGGAGGGAGTGAGGACGAAAAGCCGAGACCTAATTGAGAGGGATGCTCCGACAAGTCGGTAACTGGAATGCTCACTTTCAATTTAAAATGCGAATGACTGTCATATTTCTTCCTGTTGTTCTAATCCCCTTGGAAGGAAGGGAGTCTCAATATCTGATCCGAGACGGAGCAATAGACCTCTTTCTTTGGGAGCAATAGTTCGTAACTGATATTAAGAGTGGGCTGGTCCAAATTGAAACACGAGTCGCTTATATTCAACTCTGGCAACTACGAGTGGTGTACATCAGTATAAACGTTTACTGTCCGTCCTGATTGACGCAGAGAAAATTGGTAGAAAGACATAAGCAATGCATTTCTGTTATTCAAAAAAACAGAAATATTTAATTACAGAAGCTGAAAATTCTGTTTAAAACGACGGTAATTAATTTAATTTTGAAAAAGTTTAAAATTTAATTTTCTTAGATTTTATTAATTTAACAACAATACATTAATTTATTTTGCTTTAGTAATTTAACATTAATTCATTTTGAGATTTTATTAATTAGTTAAACAAAATATAAAGAAATAAATTAAATTTATTTAATTCATTCGTTCAATATTAATTAAATTTGAGTTTGTAGTAAATAATTAACCAATGGAACTTTCATAAATAATCTTAATAACAAAAACGACTGCCAAGTTCCATTTACAATTTAGTTTTAACAGTATAAAAAATTGTTGATGTAATTGTATTGGATCGTTAATACTTTTATCACTCGCCATTGTAATAATATATAAGATATTAAAATGGTAATTGAGAAAATTAATTAGAAATAGATTACAAAAGAATCAGAAAATAAAAAAAAAGAAAATTTAAAATCGTTGAAGAAAATAAATAAATATTAGTTTCACATGTTATCAGATGATATTGGTAGCCATAATTGAAAACGATCTTTATTTACTTTTTCAAAATGATCTCAATGTTGTAGTAGTTTTGTTTAGAGGAATTACTTGGAAATTCCTTCTAATTCAGACGTCTTGTGGCAAAAAGGATAATCGCGCCCTTTCCGTTGGCAACCTGTGCTGATATGATGATAATTTTTTATATAACCGCAAAATTATTCAGACAATTTTATCTTTTCTTAGTTGAGTTACAAGCCCTGAAACACGAGTACCAAAAGAATACGAAAATGTGAAATAAATATTTACTGTTAATTATCATTCCTCATTATTATAATGTCTGATGGAAATATTATTTCTGGAAAACTTTTGAAATTTTATATCTTTGAAATTTATTTTTAAGGAAATATAAAGAAATATTTCTTCTTAGAACTATGTGAAAAATTTTAGACAAAACGTTAATTTTTATTATTTTTTAGTATCTTTAATTTATTTGTAACAATTATATTCGATTTTATATCAATAAAATAGTCACACAAAATTATTAATGTTAAAACAAAATTTGTAGTATATTAATTGAGACATTTATACTGATTTTCTGCTCCAGTCTCCTGTAATTTAGTTCTGTAGGCTTTTCGTTTCTAGATATCATTTTTAGTTTCTTCACTTTAATTAAATCATAATCAGTATAAAACTGGTTTAAAGCCCCTACTGGTATAAAATGTTATATGAAAGCTGACTAATGAAGTTTATATTTGTATTATATTAATATTTTAAAAATTACCAATAAAAATATGAATACATTATGTTGTGGGGTGTGTCCTCATTTGTTGAATTTTATTAAATCATCTTTTAAGTAGTTTGAATATTTGTCGTGGGGAATAAAAATTTGTCTGCGATGCTCAATACCGGTGATAATTGGTATCATGTAGACAGCGATCGTACAAGCTGTCCAACAGCTGTTTCACTGCGTTCGCAAGCCCAGGGGTTGAGAGAGGGGGTGGAAGGATTCAACCCCCGCACCCCCTCCCCCGATCGATGCTCACACGAAAGCATGTGTCGCGCACACCAAGTTGCGTCTGAAACTTGTGTGACAGCTTAATTACTTGCTCCGTATCGACCGGCAGGAATTCAACAGGAGCGAGCAACCAACCTCATGCCTCGTGACTTTAATATGGAACCTCCCTTTCACTAACTCTCTTTTCATTTATCTCTTAGATCGCATTGTACGTGATATAACATCGGAGAAGATACTGGTAGCATCTCATACAAAACAAGATTTATTAAAACAATATCTTTTAATTTCAACTACTTCTACGCCATTATTTTTGTAAATATTACTTCAACTTTAATCTTCAAGTGACATATCAGAAAAATTAATAATTCCTGTGAATCAAATAAATAATAACACAGAAGTATACAAACTTAACTTGGAATAAGGGGGATCACTACAAACTTTTATCCTTCTTGGCATTTTCATCAGTCACCTCGTTGCTGGTTAGATTGAAAAAACAAAGCTGATAAATTGAATTCGAGCACGCCTCTCACCTCCACGACACTATTTGACAAATATATGAATGTAATTTAGATATTAAAATAAAAGTACACGCATTTTTGGATTTATTAGAAAAGTTTCTCATAATGACGTCCAATTACCTCTACACGAAGTTCACAAGGACTCTGTCAAAAATTTCTAGAATACCACGAATTGCTTGCGCTGTAGCCACAATTCGGTGACGAAGCTCTGAGTAATTGTTTACAAGCATTGCATAAATAAGTGTTTCCTTCGTCAAATATCAATGATCAACGAGTATTTTTGCACTGGTGCACTGATGGCAGTAACGGCGAGCGTTTTGATTTCCCTTTCTCATTTTCATTTTATCACATTTCTCAGTAACGAAACTTCTCTGACAAGAGAGAAATGTTTGTAGTAACAAAACCTTTATTCTACCTTCAAGTTTTTGCACACCTCTGCCCCGTATTTTGCAATTTGTGCTCGGCCAATCTAGTGTTAGAAGTAAGTAGCTAAAAATCCTCAATGGACGAAGAAAATACAGATCTGTAAAACGTATTTCTTGGAAAATATTTATAATTAATTATTGAAAATAAAGTTTTATCGACTGAAAAATATATTAGAAATTTTACAGTCTTTTTAAATTTTTTAAATGTTGTCATACAAAAATTTCAGAGATTAATGGTCGGCGTCTAATATAATTTTCAGTGTAATTGGATTTCTCAGGACGTACCCCATTCAAGAAATAAAATTTTAATGCAAATCCTCGAATACAAAATTACTGAAACTGTCTTACAATTTTTTTGAGGGGCTGGGGTTACATGTATATTAAATTCTCATAAAAATATACTCTCTAATCTACTGGTGACTTTCACCCCTCGGGATATTTAATTCTTTGAGATAGAATATTAAAATAATAGGTTTTTGTTTTAAAGAGAACAAAGAAACAGCGTACGACTCATTCGTCAAATTATATTTAATAGTTTTCCTCAGCATTTTATGCCTTCACGTATTTGTTTTACCTAGTTCTACACAATTACGAAACAAATCACGAGAAGGTCCAGAATAATTCAATGATTAAATTTGTTTGTAAGTTTTCTAATGAAGGTTTGAATAAGAAAACCGCTATATTATTGTACAAATACGCTATAACGTTTTGTCCAACAGGTAGAATACATAACCAATATCTTGTAATATTAACTACAAGCAATTTTATATCCAATTATAATCATAAAGTCATAATAATATCTTTGAAAAATATATTATTCATTGTTGAATTAATTGGGTTAAATTAAATAAATAATACAAAATTTCAGTTTTGAATGGGTGAAAAAACATATATGTTGATTAAAAAATAAAGGTCCTAATGTGAAAATTTTTTGCCATCGACCATGTTAACTGACAATTATAAACAAAATTTTATTAAAAGAAGACAGAGTAAACTTTGCACGGTAGACAGTTAAAAAATGTTAATTCGTATAAAATAATTGTGAGACTGTTTCGTTTCATGTACTGATATTTAATTAATTTGGGAGATTATCTATTAGATTACTGTTACACTTACTGTTAATAGAACTGGTAAAGGGTTTTTCATATTTAGAATAAAACTCAATAGCAAAATCTTTTTTTAAATCTTTAATTTTCAAGTAAAATATTATGCACTTTCATGGGTTACTTTAGACTAATTTTTCTGAATAAACAGTTTTTTTTATCTGGTGTAACTTTACAAGAGTTTATTTTTCTATTATAGCTCAATTTTATCCCTTCTTGTCATAACGCCCATATATTGAAATTTAGCCAAGTATGTGACTCAAGGGATAAAATAACTATTATGGGAATTTCGTTTATCCTTCACGCTGACCATAAATATATGGTAAAATGATCGTTTGGTGTTTTAACTCACTGTAATTGGACAATTCGTTGGAATTGTATTTGAATAGAAAGACGTTACGACGTATTAAAGTCTCGAACCAGTGAACAAAATCAATTGAGGTCGAAACAAAATTTTATATGGTAATGATATTTTGCAGATAAATTTGGTCTTCAATGGAGATCAGGATAAGAGTCCCCCCGTGAGTTGTTACCTTCTACACTAATGCAGAGTATTGTGCGAGTCTCGTGGAGTCGTATTTCATTGCTTTGTCGCAGCTATTTACTTCATACGGAACTACGGCGTGTGGAAGGAGCTTTAGCAAAGACCACTATTTCAACAGTAGTGGGTCTTTTCAAAGAGCAGGACAGTCAGTCTTCCCTTTGTGCAGGATCACGTTGCAAGGAACTCGACCTACTTACAAATCGCCCTGGGCTATTACTTAAATGGAGCAATACCCGTCTGCACGCAGTTTTTTCCCCCTTGTAGGAACAGGACATTACTGTAAATCAATGGTCCGTACTGGAGGAAACCATTATGGTGTTTGCAAAATAATGTTCCCGGTATTGCATCGTATAGCCTTCCTAAAGACCTGGCTGGAGTGCTCTTAAAAGTTCCGCATGACCATTGCAATATCTCATGCCGAATAGTCTTCGGAAGACAGCAATATGTAAATATGGAAAACGATCGCACAAATCGAAGCTACAATCAGCTTTTAAGCAAACTGAAAGTTGGACGACGATTGGTATATTTTCCACGTGTAAATTCATGCATTTATCAGTTGTAGATCCACTATACACGAGGGATGGCCTGGTGGAACCTAATTCCACTCTACAAATATGTGCATGTGTCAATTTACAAAGCAATGTTTCTAGCATAAATGAATCATTAAATATTTCCCATGTGATTGTGTTCACTGTCTAGTATTGCACATTAAAATTGTGCTAGAAATACATGCTCTTGCTTTGGGTTCTATTCAGATTATTTTTAGGCACCTGTTTACCTGTGTTAACATTATTACCACAACCGATCCAACAACTAATAACCAATTAAACTACCAATACTCAGTATCGAAGTGCAAATTGGATGAGTTGATTTTAAATGTTTTTATTTTAGTAATCAAACCTTACACTGGTCTGATGCAACCGTCCATTTTAACATATCTTGTAGAAGAATTTTCATCTCTACATGACAACATAACACACACACACATATATATAATATATATTAACTCTTAGAATTATAAAACAATTTTTCAGAATTATATTTTAATAAACTAAAAATATTAGAGAATATTCATGAAATAAAAATTGATACGATGTATCGTTCTTCTCTTCGAACCTCTTCAGAGTAAAATATAAAAAATGTACAAGAAGGAAAAGAAAATCAATTCAATTACATTTCATAAGAAATGTAGCATTCAAGGGAAATATTTCCTAGTGATTGATGCTTTCAGAAAAACGGAGAAAGTTTCCTCTGTTTCGTTGTAAATGCAGTCTCCTTGTTGTTTCTCAGATACAGATGTGAGATTTTTTCGTTTTCCCCGTTTCTTTAATGTGTTACTGTACTTCTCAAAAACAATGCTACACATCATACACTCCACGTGGAGAAGAAGAGCCCATTTTCCATCTCTTTCTATTAGACGTAATCTCCTTTACCTCATGTAGTCTCCATAATAAAGTTACTTTTGACACTATCCGGTGTATCGAAAAATCCTTGCTGATTAAAGTGAATCCATATTTTGTAATGTCTGGAGGATTGACGATGATGGGCGTCTGCATGAATATCAAAGATAGAATGAATTACTTCAGAAAACAAAGGGACGCTCAAACAGGTAGTCAGTTTTAAGTAAAACTGAGAATTATAAAATAGAAATTTCTGGCAAGGCTCCAAAAATTGTCCATTCTTGACTGAATCCTGAAATTAACTGTGAGAATTGTGATTGAGCAACCTACAGGTGAATCTGATCTTGGGTAAACGGAAAGAGAATTGTCTTAATGTGCTGGGAGTCGACTCAGGTAGCTTAGTTTGTAACGCAGTTGCGAACAGAGCGGCGTGTGCCGGGTTCGATTCCTGGCCAGGTTGAAATCATTCCTTCCTGATTCTTCTTTACAATTTAAAAATTATCGGCAATTAAACTACATCGTTTGTAAGATAATTAGATGGATTTATGGCAAACTAAGAAATTATTGACTTCGCCATTCGAAGTTTTTGTATACTTTTCATAAATACCAATGTTGTTCCAAAGGCTCTGAAAGATTGTGGATCCCCAGGAAGTGGGTTAGATTCTAATAATAAGTTAGGAGGTTGATTTAAAGATCGAAGGTTTTCCCAGTGTATACTCTGAATAAACAATTCTTGGGTTTCCACCCGGGTTAAATGGAGTATAAACCACGACGTTTCGATGGCGTACCCTGCTATCGTTCCACTTTCACTTGAGAACGATAGCAGAGTACGCCATCGAAACGTCGTGGCTTAAACTCCATTTAACCCTGGTGGAAACCCAATAATTGTTTATTCAGGTTGATTTAAGTCAAGTATACATGAGTACGATACACTATTGAACTGTCAAATATTTATTAGAGTTATAATTTTACGCGAATAACACTGTTTGATGCTTTCTGATATTTTTTCCTGTCGAATAAAACAATTTCGATGTCTCTAAACACTCACGCACGCAATAACAAGGGTCAATTCACTTCAATAGGAAGTCGTGATTTGCCTCCGTTTCCTCTTCAGTGTTCTTGTGAAGTTAGTCGAGTCACGTTAAGTATTTTCGGTGATTTCGCCGTAACAGTTATTGCAGCGTAGCCCCCCCCTCCCCGCTCTCCCTCCAAATGAAAGGGGCCTGTATGCACGGACAGTTAAAGTGGTTTCCAGAGATATTCTCCTGACCCACTTCGCCGGAGTAGCACTCGCAGGTCACCAGAGATAATATATTTCATGTGAATGGTTATTGGCTCTCTAATGACCTGGAAGTCGTTTCCTAACAACATCCATTGCCAATTCTAAATCTTCCGCTGTGCAAATACTCCGGCGATACAAACAGCTCCGCCTGGCGCCGGGACTCCCAACAGACACGAGGACTCAGGCAATTTGTTTTGACCCAATTTTGAAGTAACTCTCCTCAGTCATTGCCTTATAGAAGAGGACGAGTGAAAGGAAAAAGAAAGACGCTTTTAATGGTTGGTATTACATACTCGTAGAACGAGGTAAAATAAAATGGAATAATTTGTGTAATGGAAGTTACTAAGTTCGAGGACTGTCGCAGTAGTTCCGAGAATGGTCTATTAATAATTTGTGAAAAGCCATTTGAGAGGATTACCACATAATAATATAAAAAACTCCGTCATTCGTTATCAATTGACAAATATGAGTGATTTTTTTTAGAAAAAAAGCGAATTAATAAAAGCGATAATTTAGATAAAATGAACAGGAAAGACGCTATTTTTTGAGCCTATTTTGAGTTAAAAAGCAACAAAAAATATCAGAATATACATTTCTATATTTTTGGAATAATTACATACAAACGCATGTGTGAGAACCATTTTCGGAAACATTCAACAGAATATTTAAACATTTCTTGTAAGATTAACACGAATTCGTTACCAGATTCAAATCTTAAATTTCTGTTATCATTTGCCTAAATTTAAATTTTAGGTAGATAATATAAAAAAAGTCATCATTGATCTTCATTGTCACTGTTTGCTGGTTGGCTTGTGGTATACTACAATAAAATAATATGCAAAAAAGAAAAAATAACATTATCCCGGTTTTATGAAGATATTTCAGCATTTATAGACTACTTTAGTTATTGGATACATATGAAAATAAAATTTCTGGAACAAAGTAGCCGACGGACTGATTTCATTGAAACGCGCTACTCCAGCGTTTTTTTCCATTTGTCATCAAAGATATTATTTAATGTTAAATTGTTTAATTTTAATTACTTCGTCAATTATGAAATTAAAATTTTATAATTAAAAATGAATTTTAATTTATGCTTTCCCAGAATTTTAAACCAACTTAAATTAACTGTTGGGATGATGCAGTCATGCTTTTTAGGGCGTTGTGGTAATAACCGTTTTTAAACATTTCTGTATAATTGAAATTGTTATCAGAAAATAAAAATTGTATGCAAAAAGTGAATTTTTTTGCTGAAATAGTTCGTATATTTTTCAGCATGGAAATAGTAAATATTTACTACATTATGTTCCCATCAAAATTATTTTTATTCGCTTAATATTTATATTACGGATGAATGGAAAATGTATGGAAGACAAAAAGAAATACATTATCGTTGAACAGTATATTTTAAGTTAATGATAAGAAAGGATGATAATGCAGAAAATGATTTATAACTCAAGGGAATTCAAAACTGGTGGAATTGTATCCAGGACATACAAATGAAATTAATAATAAAGAAAGACAAACAATATTAATAATTCTAAATGAAGTGTCAGTATGGCCAGAGTATATATAAAATGTGTAATATTAAATTCAAAATCGTTTATTTACTTTAAATTTCGTATATACTGTTGAAAGCAATCTTTATTTATTTTTTTAATTCAGTAACTATAATATGTTTTCTCATTATATGTTTTACACTACTTTATTTATTTTTGAGTTACCATTTGACACGCAATGGAAGTTTCTCAAATGTCAGGTAGTAAATCATAAATCGTAATTTTTCTGTTTGTCCTCAGATAACTTTTTTGTGAGGTTTGTGTGTGACATACACTGTATTATTTCAATACTAATTACATGTATGCTTCAATAAATAGAGCTCGACGCCAATGTCACAAAGAAAAACATGATGCAAATCGCTAGGTCTTACAGCTGAATTACAGCTGACAAAAATTATATAAAGTAATAATACACTCTGCTATAATACTTCAATATTTAAATAAAATAAATACATTTTAACTCATTCAATGTAAATTTAATTGGCAGATAAACTATTTATTTAAAAACAATAGCATCTTATGAATATTGGTTGGAATGTATTCATTTTAGAATAACTTCATGAACTAGGAGGTCCGTATCGATGTCACGTAAATTTCTATCTTACACGATAAAAGAAAAGGAAAAAAATGGATGAAACTTATATGTTACACAGTTTTATGAGTAGATTTTTAGTAATGTAAAACTGCCATCCTGTGTCTTAGGTCTGATTTTAACTTCCAGGAATGGGACTTAAATTAAGATCAAAAACTCTAAAAAATTCCAACTTTCCCAATTTAATTTTATTTTTAAGGTTTTGTTATTACCACGTTGAAAAAAGATTGGTTGTTAAGAGTATAAGAGAAAGTGTATAGTGAAAAAAGTTAATAATAGAACAATGAGTAAATGTAATCTTTTGAAAAGGAAAAATGGCGAGCGCTATTCTATCAGTAAAAGAATGTAATAACTCTGAAGGTAACAATGGTACACAGTAATTTCATTCGCTGGTAACCTCTTTGAATGAATTTTCATTACTGAGGTTTTAAATGTGGGCTTCGAAGCATTGATGCTTCGAAAAAGTTGCTAAGTACAAGACACTGCCGCGTATAAATCTTGATAGGTGAACGTTTTATCAGTAATTCTCTTCCATGGTATTATTATAGGTTTTATAGTGAATAGAATTCACAGACCTGAATCGTTTCTTACTTCAAATGGTTGGGAAAGTTAACGAAATAATATTGAAAAGTTATCTGTGTCGACCACGCAACGTGGGTGATATATTTTTGAGAGATTGTAAAGATCTAACTTAATTATTTTTGTACAACAGAAAGGGGAAAAGGCCAAGTTATTTTTTCGTATTGAGTTGTATTCGCCAAGGCAAATTTCCACAGCCTATACCATCTTGTATCGCTCATAGTGCAGTGCAGTGGACTCACGAAATCTAGTGTTATCTTTGAAGTTAAGTTTATACTAATCTGTAATAATAACTTCCACAGTATTTCTTCTCTAAAACCGTAGAAAATTCACTTCTATTAACACACAAAGTATTGTTCATATTAGAAAATCTTTTCTCAATAATCACCATTTATTTAGTTTCTTCTATATTTATAAATACATTTGTATTTTTATTTTTACATTTGTAACTAACCTAAATTTGAAATGCCTCGTTAATGTAAGAAAAAGTTGTAATGTAATACAATTCTCACTGTAGTTATTGTATACGAATGTTCATACTTCTAAATTCTTCTATTGTAACGCATGCATGGTATATACGTAATTGGATGGACCAACGTCTGTGTAGTACCTACAAATAAATAAGAAAAATTGACGGAGTATTCATGTTTCTCGTTAGAAGCCAGGTGTTCTCGATCGCAATACAGCGCTGAGCACAACGCAAAAATCAGCTGTTTGCAAGTACGTTTCCCCCTAGCACATAACGCGCAACCCCTCCGCCCTCTGCCTACCCTCTTTTCACGTCAGCCCTCGGACACTTTCATGTGTAAATGCGGTCATTAAGGCACTTCAATCTTGCTTTGCAGGCGGGCGAGGCCGTGGCTTGACAGGAAACTAGCTCGGAGTTTTCTATGTCGCTGGTTGAATCGCAGATCCGGTTCAGATGCTATCTAACTACGGCAGGATGTCCAGTCCGGCAGAGAAATATTCCAGGAGTTTTGTGTTTGCGCATAAATGGTGCTGCGAGGGCATAATTACAGCGGCAACACTAAAACAACACAGAGTAATTACATTCTTCGTGATTCTGACGCTTAGGGACAAACTGTAAATTTGAACTGCTTTATTTTCGTACATTTTCGCAGAAGTTCATAAATAAGTACATTTACTGTATCATTGAGTATTTAGAAAAAGTATTACTGAAAATATTACTCGGAGTAATTTACAGGAAATTATATTCGATACTGTTTTTGCTCTCTCATACCCTTTACAGTCGTTAATTAACAAAAAATAGACAGTATAATTTTACAAAACTCCCTAGGTTGAAACAATAGCTTTAACAACTATTTGAGCCTGAATGGAAATTCACAAAATTTCTACGCAGGTAAGATGGTGAAAAATAACACAGTGATAAGAAATTTAAGATGAATATGAAATGAAAGTGTGTGCAAAAATTCACTCTCTTTTTCACCCTCTATTAACGTTTACCTTGCAGCGTCAGACAACAAATTTAATAACGTCGTTTTCGTCATAGTTTTACTAGTTTATAGCACACTTTAAAACGTTTCCTGTCAAATAAAATTTCGGAGGCTTATTTTCCTACTTATAGAAGTTAATTACGATTTTGACGTCGTTTACATAATATACGATAAGGACAAATTAATATTTGAATAGTTTTGAAAATAATGACGTCACGTTTTAATAACGCAGGTTATTCCAGGTGTCGAATTTTTGTATGCTATTTAGTTATGAATATTCAAATGCTTAGATTAGCTGTAAGTCTATCAAAACATTTATGTTGGATAAAAGTATTTGACTTGAACAATTCAAAATAATTATTCCTGTTTTATACAACAATGTTTCTAGTGCATAGTAGTAAACATTCATCGCTATAGGAACTGTTAAACGTGATAGTACTTTTATATGTCCAATTCTTTTGTTGGGGTAACATAAAATCACGAGTATTCGACAGGATACGTAAACTGACTTCATAGAAAGTTAAAATCCAGCTTATAATAAAGTATAGTTCATTCTCATTCAATTTTTCGATCTATAATATGACAAACTACAGATTAATTACGAATTTAAACGGTTTCCCGTTTTAAAGTTCACAGATATTAGAAATGAAAAAAAATAAAGCTCGTTACGTAACGCATATAGCATGAGAAAATCTCAACATGTAACAGGAATCCTTTCAGAGAATAATTAAATAAATCAACATGGGGTTGAATACATCCGGTACAATGAACAGCCTCTTAGGCTGTCGAGCAACAATATTATGGGGTGTGTCTTCTATAGCTCTGGCTAAAAATTAAATTTTATTATAACTCTTGTTCCAGCACAACCCTTTAGTACCATAGCAACAATGATCCGTTGAAAATATTTTATGTACTTTCAACTGTTGTAAATGATACAGAAATTTAATAATATAATATGGCCAATGACGTTATAATTAATTATATAAATATGAAATTATACAATTATTTCCTAGTCTTAACCGTTACCCGAATAAATTACTAATATCTATTCGCTTGTACAAGTGAGTGCAAATTAATTCTTAAATCTTGACATCTTTAAAAAAAAATATTTAGTGTCACATTAACTACTCGGTCTTTAGCAAATAACTGCTGCGATTTAGACCCTATTTCCTTCGTCGGCTTTTTTTTCAGTAAACACACAACAGCCATACCCATGATGGGATTCGAACGTGGGACTTCTGTGGTGCTAGCCACTATACCACAGGATGCAGGCTTTCACGGCATTATTGAATGATGAAAAACGTACATTGAACATTTATATGATTCTTTTAAAATATTCATATAGAATTTCTATACAGGTCAATCACCTGATATTAATTCCCTTAATTAATTAAAATTATATCATCTGATCCGTTCATCAAAATCCAAGCCAACACATTTACAGAAAGGTTATAGTTGTATAATTTAATGATGGACAGTGTTATAGAATATCAGCTTGGAAATTCAATTGTGAATCATGATTAATAGGCCTAATTAGTGTTAGAAAATTAGTTTTTGTGTGATAATTCTCGAAAACTCGCCCTTCAGGCCTAAATCAACAATATGCATTTTAAATTACTTTAATTATTTAAACAGCTCGCTGGCATCACATAAAAGAATTTTATTTTTAAATTATTATAAAAAAATGTAAATGTTGTATCAATAATTCAGGTAAGAATAATGTAACACAAATTTTCCTGTAATAACTGCAATGTTTGTTACACAGCATAAGGAACATATAACATTGTGACAAACATTCCGTTCTTAGTAAACATGTCAACTCAAATAACCACGCCTTTCATTAAATTCATTTAGATTTATTGTTGTTTCCTTTATTTCACGGTTGAGGAAATAGGATACGTCATACATTACATCAAATAAAAAAATATGAGACCAAATTAAAATAGGATACTTGCCTACCAAAAATCCTTAAATACGTAACTATATTTAACAAGATATAGTATAAAATAAGTGAAATCAGGACACGTACACTCAGAAGCACAAACACACTCATAAACAATCTAAATGTCACTTCTTGCATCTTCACGACCAGAAATCTGACTTTCCGTAGTAGCTTCAGGTAATACATGAAATAAACAAACAAAAGAGCAGAAAATACTGTACAGAAAGGTTAAAGTTATGCAATACTAAATTTTACAAAGCAACACATTTAACACTTTTGGTGGGAACATTAATTTAAACTATTAATGAAACGATTGAGAAATCCCTGTGCACATTACAATTCACCATTTAATAGAATATTTTTATAATAATTCACAAAATGTTTTTAATTATGATTATTTTATATATTGTAGCAATACTACATTCTGTAATCAAATATTATGGGAAAACAAATTCAGCCATTCATGTTCTGTTTCAAATAATTTCTGCTACATTTAAACACTTAATAACAAATACTTATCTGTGTTATATAGTTGTCCAGAGGATGTGGAAGAAACTTCGAAATTTTTGTTAAGTAATATGTACAAGCAAGTTTCGTTTTTAAGGTTTATTCATTGGCTCCTTGGGCATTATAAATAATTAATAAGACGTCTGTTTATTGTATGTTTAATTGAAAACTTCCAAACGGAAGTAATGAAATTCTGTGCTCCTTTTTGAAAAAGAGGAATTCGCGAACGTTTTGAAGAATGCGCTGATGGGTAGGCATAAGGGTCATTATTTAGTCTCAATTGAGTATAATGAAATTTTTAATAGAATTAAATGGTTCCCTGAGGAAATAATGTTTCTTCAACTGGGTAAGGGTCTGGAGACAAAAAAATTCTTGAAAGCTAAGGAGGTGAGAAAAATTTTGTAAGAAAAATGCGGAGAATAACCTGGGGTTTTTTGGAGGGAGATCGCTTGTCCTGCTTTAAAACTAAATATAATCTGCGTTTTTCAGCAATGAAGGTTTTCTGTAACTTATAGACTTTTAGGTATAGTTTACTTAATCAGAGTACGAATAAAATAATTCATCATATATCGTATGTAACAGTGTAGGAAACAGGTTGTCATTTTGGAAAAATGTTAATTATAATAATTCTTATTTTAGGTAAAGACGTAGTCAATTTAAATTTAAATATTTACTAATAAATATGTTTTAGATATAACCTTTATATTCCGCAAACATCGTTACTTGTTTGCCGACTTCGCCAACATTGACCCTTCCCTCTACCCAATTCATCTTAGGGGCCCGATTCAGTCATATTGCTCGTCAACCCCTCTTCGCCCTCCACTCTCCCCCCATTCGTAGATTCGTTGATGTGATATGTTATATTACATCATCGTTTCCAATCAATCCAAGATTCACTCTCTCCTTCACGCTCTGTAACTTGGAGTCATTGAGCGACTTCACGGTACAGTCGTTTAAACCGCGATGTGACCGTGACCGACGATACATCACAATCCAACATTTATAGTACATATTACGTACATAATAAGAAATTAAATACTACTACTACTATAATTACAGGCAATCTACATAATTATAGATATGAATTAATACATTTCCTATATTCTATCCAAATATTAACGAAAATAGTATATAGGAGGATGGAAAGACAAATAGAATGCGAGTTAGGAAAAGATCAGTTTGATTTTAGGAAGAATGTTGGGACAAGAGAAGCAGTATTGACATAGCGTCTCATTTCAGAAGACAGGAGAAGAAAAAATAGGCCTATGTTCATGACATTTGTAGATTTAGAAAAAGGCTTTGATAATGTGAACTGGAACACACTATTACGAACTTTGTAGAGGACAGGAATAAAATATCCAGAAATAAGGCTTATCCATAATCTCTACAGAAGACAGTCAGCAGTAATTAGAAACGAATATCAAGAGAGGAAAGCAGAAATCAAGAGAGAGGTAAGACAACGATGCAGTCTATCGCCTATGGTCTTTAACTTATAAGTTTTATATAGAATAGGCAGAGAAGAAAGTTAAAACGGACTAAGGAAAACGAATCATACTACAAGGAGAAGAAATAAGAACCCTACTGTTTTAAATAAAAAACACAAATTATATATACAAAATTATTTGAAAACTGAAGGTATGTACAGCAGATTTAAGATCCAAACCATTTTAAGATCAAATTTGTTTTTATATTGTAAAAAGTCCATAAAAACGTGATGTTTAAAATAATTTGTATTTTTAAATTTCTAGATGACTATGGCACATGCCGAAAGCTCCTGCAAAATTGAAATAAAAATTAATATATACTTTTAATTCATTAAATGACTCATAAAACCTATGTATTTCACCATTATCATTAAATTTTAAAGTTACTTATTTAGAATTTAAACAATTATTTTATGAAATAAAAGTATTATGGGTTTCATAAACAATTTATTAACAATTTTTAGTAAAATGTCAATACTGTTACTCAACTAAAAGGCGAAGTATTTCCCAGTAAATTTGTATCAAATACAATACCCGGGTTTCAACCCGGGCCAAAGTTTGTTTACACAACGTTTCGACAGCAAGCTCCGCGATCGTCGTCGTCAGGTAGACTGGAAAAAGTTGTGTAAACAAACTTTGACCCGATAATTGTATCTGTTACGAAATTTCCCCATGCTCCTCTGTATGAAGGAAAATTTTTTTAGTAATACATTTGAGGTACCCAAGTACTATAAAAGAATTGGTAACAAAATTTTAACCCTCTTAATAAATTCACAATTTATGTGATCCAAATTTCACTCCAACCCAAATACTTTCTCTACGTAAAATTTTATATTTTAAATGTTTTATTCTGTGATTATGAACGAGTAAAATATTTTAAAGCGATATCTTATATTGTGTCACTCTTTTTGATCCACTGATATGTTTTGATTTCAGAGGCAATAGTACCCAGATTAATTACTTGTATCATCTTATTCAATTAATAATAACATAAATTGCAAAATAGTTTCTTAGACAATAGTTAATACTTTGATTTGATTTTTAGTGCAACGACATCTGAGATTAAGTCGTGTAACTACAAGGCAAATATTGAATTTTATTCTTTAGCCTTTTAGCAAGTTCAAACGTGCTCGACTGTCAACCTTGAACGCTGTCTGCTTAAAACCCGGTTCACGCTATTCCTACTCAGCCCGTTCATAAATGCCTAATATGGCATACTAGTAATACTAATCAGCCCTGGAATAACATTTAAAATATTTTCTCAGCTTTTGATAGACCGCGGAAGCAACCAAAGTCATCACTTTTCCTTTACTCTCGTATTCATTTACTCTATGTATAATGCGGGAAGATATGACCATAAGTACGACTGCGCCTGCGATGTTCTATTGACCATAAATCCAGATCTCTATTGCTTTTGTATTTCGGCGGAATAGAAGGCGTCCTGAGGTCCCCGAGGTACTTCTGATATAAAGTGCTCTTGGTCAGGCTAGCGAGTTATCGCTCTATTTCCCCAGGCGACAGTTACCGTGATATCATCCTACGTGGCTACTAAATTTAGAATTTTCCGAGGATTCGATGGGTGCCGAGAGTACTAGAGGGCTCCGATGATAGCTCAGATATGGACTGATGTACTCTAATGCGATGAGCAACGATACCTCAGGGGAAAAGAAGAGGCATAACGGACACACTACTGCAATTTAAAAGCAAGACGGTTTTCTGTAAAGGTGCTGTAAATCACTTCTCGGAAATATCCAATTTTATTTTGAAAATTTGTAGAGCTATTTGAGAATTTCAAGAAGTTGAAATGGATTATGAGGGGCTTTATTAATGAAAATTATTATAAATGAAAAATACATTTACTCAACATTTATCAATTTTAAATATACATTGAATAAATTTTAATTCACAAAGTCGGCCTTTTTATACGATTAATACTAAATACTTCTTACATTACTTACAAACATTAGATATGGTATAAACCAGAAAATTAAGATCTATTCCACGGGCTGTCTTAACAGGCTTTCTCATAGAAGCAGAAATACATACGCAAATCCTACGCGGAATTGGCAGTACGAGAAAATAGACAAAATGTTACAAACAGTCTAACTTTTTTTTCAGCTAGCTGTTACCGCCACTCGGTATGACCAAACTTCCTCGTTGAACAACGAGCACCTTGCTCACTTAGTTTTCTTCTTTACCACCACGGACTAGAGCAAGCTTTCCGCCCGTTACTCAAACGTCCATTGCCAGTTGCAATCTTCAATCGCTTACTGTTATAATGACAACTGCTTAATTTTTAATATCCTGAACTCCTAATGCTTAGTGTTCACTCTTTAACTCTAATATTTAATGTTTACTCTTAATGTTGACTGCTTAATCCAGGATGTCCTATGTCCTTACTTCCCGCGAATCAATTTTTCTCGGTTTTTAACACTTTACCCACACTCTATTATTTTATTTCCTTCGGTGCGGGGATCCGATCTCCTCTAATCAAATGTAATTATCTTTCGTCTGTGGGAGGATCCATTCAGTCTACTACACCGATGTTTTTGGGATAATCGTGTCAGCTCACAACATGATGTCACCCAGTCTCAAACCCCAGGCCGCGCCAACTTATCTAGGTTTTATTACCCTGTCTGTAACCTTATTCAACTTCCCTCAAGTCACCTCTCTTTGATTTTTTACCGCCTAATTCCGTATGTAGTTGTGTTAAATCATTAAAAATCAGCATGGGGGAGACGGTGTCAAAAAATATTATTACACATCGTATTATTGACAGTCTGGATAGAGAAGTGAACATTAAGGGTGAACATTAAAGATTGAGGATGTAGGAGTTAAAACTAAGCATTAATATTTCAGGATATCAAGTATTAAGCAGTGGTCATTAAAACAGTAAGAGATTGGAAAGTTTTGTAGTACCTAATGGTTTTCGTTGGAGTTGAAACAACATTAATAAATATGGATATCTGAGATGTTTGGGAGGGATTAATATTAGTTTCGCTCGAGAACTGGGATTATTTTCAAAGTTGGGCCTAGAATAGTCATCAGAAGGCTGATTTATATTCCTTATAACCCCACGGGATTATTCCACATTAACTCCAGAGTTACCGTAGGTGTCGCATTTTGGGTAAAATTGTAGCCTCATTATATTATATCAGGTCACGAATATCTTGAGATAAAAAAGAATTTTCATTCTCGAGTAAAGTAGTGTCTTTAAGTGTTATTTTATGATTTATGAACTGCGGTAATCGAATGTGTCCTTTATGGGCCTTAATTCCTGTTAATACGGGCAGAACGGTTTCACCTATATAATATTTACCACACTAACCAAGTGTTTTGTTATTTCTTTTATTATTACATTGTCCTTCACAGCATTCTGCAATATTACTTCTCCTCGGTACAATCGTCAATTCTGAAAAAGATTTTGCCAAGCCTTGACTACTAAAAACACACTATAAATTAATTAATCTGTTCGGCTCTGCGATCATTGATTTTATTTTATTAAGAAGCCTAACAAGGCTGTATTCTCAAGCAACTAGTTTTAAATGAACAAAAGCTTTAATAATATGTTAACTGAATTATTGGTATATTATTTTAGAAACGTCGCTAATAAGTCAATTTATTAAATATTCTTTTGAGTATTATTGGGTGATTACACATGTTTATAATTTGCATAATTTAGTTGCTATTTGTATTCTCTTTACGTTTTCATCAATTCATAGTTAATAAATGTTTTCTATTTATTTAATACGTGTACGACGTTTCGTTCATAGTCTGGTTACCTGATGAAGTCCACAAATTTGGACGAAACGCAGTTAGATAAAATAAAACATTTTGCTGACAATTGGACTGAATTGTTTATTTATTTACATTTAAATGTCAGATTACATATTTTGTGCTTAAAGAAAGATTTAAACTTTGCGTTTATAAATATGAAACAGTTCGAACGTAACTGATTGAATTTGAATGTTATAACAGTGAATAGTTTACAAATACGTAATGGAAAACTTTTTGGTGGTTTTGTGAAACATTTTGATTTTAACGTGTTATGCTCGATATAGATAGGTTACAAAGGCACAACTTATTATGGTATAAATTTTCCACTTTATTAATAGTATGCGGCAAAGAAACGCATTTATTATTATTTTTACGAAGTTTCTGATCCATAAAACTGTCACTATCAGGCTGATGACCTTTACGTATATCAATTCGTAGTCAGTAAATATTAATTCTATGATTGTATCATGAAGAACCAGTCAATAATATTTTTATATTATGAGATCAGTAATGTCAGTCGTGAAATCAGAAATGTCATGTCAAATTCAGGCGAATTAGGGAGGATCTTAATAGTAAGTGATTACTTCATGATTTTCAAAACAATGTTAAATGGAAATAGAAAAGAATTTCTAAAGATGTCTTTGTAAATTTGCTTACATGTAAGAGGCAGAAATTCATTACATTATTGTAACATAACGTGAGATTGAATTCGAGCCCAGTAGTGAAAAGAGAGATATTTTATAAATTATTAAAATTTCTCTTAATTACTTGACGTTACTCTCGGTAAAACGAAACATTAATCGCCAATCTATAAGACCATTCCAGGAAGGACAGACGTGCGTCTGACACATTAATGCAGGTCGTCTTCACTATGTAGTTAATTTGACTACAGTCTATTCCGCAGTGACATAATCCTGGCCCGGGTTTATTACCTTCTACATCTGGAAGTTTGGCTCTAGAAATGTTAATTTAAGTTCTCCGTATTAGCAGCGCGGGTCTGCTGCAATGCCTGACAACTATACGTCTTCGTACGCCAGCGAGATTAATGCAACTTAAATGTTACTTGCAAGTGCTTCGTGATTTCGTCCACCCCGTGAACGTAAATAAAACATTTCGTACTTTCAGAAAACCTTGCTGAAATTATTTGAAAAATGTGATATACGTATTATCGAGTAACATAATTATTTTCCTTCTCATTCATCTGGAATCCACACACGCCCAAAATATTTTATTAAAGAATGACGTTGCTTTCTAATTAAAGTTAGAATTAATACATTTATGTTATTTTTAGGTGAGTGCTTAACAGCCTTATGAAGTGTTATGGAGTTGTTCTCTGATCGTGACAACTATTTAGGGATGTTCTAGGTGTTTCATCAGCTCCATCCACGTCATCAGCTAAATCCAGAAGCAGCGTTTCAGTTCGTCTCTCTCACGAGGGTAAGTATTTTCAGCACATATACAGGTCGAGCTTCCCCTCCATTGGCACTTCCAGAATTGCGTCCATGAATGACGACGACGTCGAGGACCCCTCGTCGCTGCAGGCGTCTCCCAGATATGCGATAGCTCGGGTCCACCCCCTGCTGAGGATGACACATGACTCACGACTGGTCAGCACCCTTACTTACTCAGTGACCGGATGACGACCGAATGTATACAATATCCTCCCTCGGAGGCAAGTTTAGATTGCACCGATAAGTGTGAGCCCCATAAAGAGACTGATACTCATCATTTCCTGCACAATTCTACCAGTCGTGAGGTCTGACATCCACTAACGATTCCAATAATTGCCACATAAATTTTAATATTTGGACGTTAGTGAGCCCAAATAATTTTCTTTATTGAATGCTGCCATAATTCTAATGAGGGTGAAGTTAACGTCTCCTGACTACCGCATCTTAATTCGACGGATGACAGTTGGCGCAGTCACGCGGAGATTACTGCTGGTGCTGCCTCGTCTTTTATGTAATCATAATATTGTTTAATCTCGGTCACAAATACATTTAATTAGTAAATGTGTAAATACCGTCTTGTAATATAAACGTCATTCTCGAAGGTTCTCGTCATAGGAAACTGCTCATATTTCTCATTGTTGGTGTCACTTCTTGATAGTTCAATATTGGAAATGGAGAACAAATATCTCACTCGGTACAATATAATAACGCAAAATAACTTCTTATATAATAGATTAAATGGATTTGAGAGGAAAATTTAAAGAAGTATTTGGATCAATTAATGATAATGGAGTGTGGAGGAGAAGGTTCAGTTTTGATATCCATGATCTGTTCAAAGACATTGATCAATAGGTTGGGCAAGCCACGTGACCGTAACCCAGTAAACCGTAACAGAGGACCATATTGTGTGGAAAGAGATATGAAAAGTAGTGGGGTTAGGAATTGGAAGAATAAAGCTAATAAAGGAACCAATGGCATGAAATTATTATGCAGGCCAAGACTCGACCAGGGTTATAGAGCCAATGATGAACGAATGAATAAGTTTTCTTAAAAATTTAGCGATCGTCTGACATATTGTGCCACCATCATCTGAAAAAAAATTCAATTGTATGCTTAAGTGTATTTATACGTCCGTCGTACTTGTAATATTACTTCAAAATTGATATTAACCTCTATTGAATATTCATAAAACTTGGAAAAATATATATACAACTTACCATTATTGCAGTAATCCTTTCTCCGTGAGAAGCAGCCCGTTAAGGGCGTTGATCTACCAGGACGACTGTTTGACTGTCAACTTATGTAAAACATTCCAAAGTTTTTGGAGTGGCGCGTGGTCAGTTTGACAATTCTATTTCAACATTATTCGCAGGTTTCGTGACCGTAACAAGCACAAAATTGCTGTTTCCGAGGCTGTGACGCTGATCGCTACTGTAGGACGGATTGGGGAATTAAATTAGCGATGGTAATTAAGAAATAATGGGAAATTTATTTACTAAAGAATTTAACTGGGACAAACATCATTGAAGGAAATATTTACAAAATAACCCTTTGAATAGCATGGCATATGTCTATGTGGCATTCAAATTACTTATAACCTTACAGTACTATTGTCTTGACTTGCTGTTTCCACGGCATAGCAATCAGATCTAATATTATCTCAGAATAACCATAGTCGATACCCTTCTTAAACGTCAAGGATTGGAAACCTGGCAGCGTACCTCCTTTCTAATGTGGCGTCGCCTATTCACCAGCGGCTCCGTAGGCCGTCGTCTTCTTCGTCACAAGTCGCCCTCCATATACAGCCGGGACCTAGCGTTGGTTCCCATCCGTTTGCTTCAAGTTCTAAGAGCCGAATGATTTCACACAACCTCCCTGCCGATTTTTCTTTAAACCAGGAAACCCCATTGACCGAGACAACCGCGTGATATTTCAAATTTTGTCGTTTTCGTGGGTTCCCTTTTTCCCACGCCAGCTATCTGCGGAAATTCCGCAGGTCATATTGGTACGTGACCGAAAGCTGTTCCGTAGGATTATAGGCCGGCCATTCTTACTCTGACTCAAGATTTCCAACCCTTGCTAACTTTATATTAACAAATAATCAAATATCCACTATCGCACTATACTTACACCACAGAAATTTGGCCATAAGCATAATTACAACAGCTAAATAATAATCTATTTCGCAAATTATCGAGAGGAAAAAACAGATGTTGGAAAATTCTCATTCCTAAATAGGACTATCAACGACTGGAATAATTTACCTGTGGGGGTGTTTGGAGGAAATCCTCTTCAAGAAAATAAATTTAGGTCAAATCTGAAAAAACGTGTGAAGTGAAGTGTTTCTCTTTTCTCTTTCAGGGCATCCACATCTTTAGTTTATAATTATGTATCTGCCACCGGGCTTGCGCCCAATTGTAGATTATTAGCAAATACAATACAATACAAAACTTAAGTATGTTTCAAAACGAATAATCCTAACTCCGAAATTCTCAACTTAACAGTCTTTAACCCGATATTAACGAACAATGTACCGTAAGCAACAATGGTTACCTGCGGAACCGCATAACAACAATCGTGGAAACAGCAAGGCAAGACATTAGTACTGTAAGGTTATAAGTAATTTGAATACCACATAGATATGTACCATGCTATTCAAAGGGGTCATTTTGAGCATCCTTGAGCTATTATGTATTTTCCTTTATTAAAAAATAAACATTTACTGTCTATATCCATTGTTTTAAAATATATGCATACATGTGAAATTAGATGATTCTTTTTTAAAAAACTTGTATATTTGTATCTATGTATATAAGACGAAAAATAAAAGTGATAATTATATAGTAGATGATATATAGTTAATTTAAATTAAGTATTATTTTATTATAATAAATAAATTTACAATGACTGAGGAGAGTGGAAACAATGTAATATATTTTGGGTAATTGTGATTTCAGTGATTTGTTTAATAGTGAAAGTCAGGGAACGGATTACCTTCGTTTTACATAGGCAACTTTCGACTTTCTTATTTTTCGTCTTATGGATCTATTACGATCTCTTATCTGATATTTACATTTTCAATCAAACCATATTCCTTTATACGCTATCATCGTTTACATGTTTTGAATCGTTCGTATCATATAGTGACATCAATAAAGTAGTCCGTAAAGATCTTAATGGTCACAAACATTTATTGATTCCAATGCTTACCCTGATCCCTTATCGCTGAGAAGTTCTCAGAGGGGCTTTTAACACTGGATCTCTCCCTAAAAACTCTGTTTTTGTGTGTTAAAAGGTATTTGCTAGACTTATATTATTTACTTAAAAATTTCCCCCCGAAAGGAACTTCCCTTAACACTGTATACAGACAACTTCAGCTTTCGTATTGACCGGTTGTGAGAAAGGAATGTTTTCCAGCGAAAACATTCAGCAGTTTACATTCAATTATAATAATTACAATCACACCCGTTAAAACACTTAATGCCCGCGAATTATAGCTTATTAAAAAAAGTTTAAATAAATTTAATTTTCATATTTATAAACGTTAGTTAATTCTGAATAACGCAGGATACGTCTTTGGTATTCAAATTTCAATTATTTTTACCGAATGAAAAAACCTGATATGATTGGCTATAGGAACGTATTTAGATCAACATTTGATAAGTAATTATGTAGCAGATAAATTACGAGTCCCCTTAGAAAATAGAAATCAGCGTGGAAATAAAGAGCCTGCGTGTAAAAGTTTGTCACGTTAATGATACACTAGTTACGCTAACGAATTTCGTGTTAGCAAGCCTTCTACCTCCGTTCTCCAGAAACTAATATTTTAATAAGGTCATTTAACGAAATTAGAGAACATAATTATCTCTGTCATCAATGAGGTTGCGTAAGTTAAGTTCGCTCACAGTACAGCGAATTTGTAGTCATCCTGTCGAACAACAGATGGCAGCGCCATGCACTTCGCAATGCTAAACTCGTAGAGTGGTTTTATATTCAAGCCACAAATTTAACCAAAATTTATAAACCCTTTCTACTTAACATACTCTCTACTTCATTATAATTTTTCCCCTAACATAATGAACAATTTCAATAAATGCCATGTAATCAAACCTAAATACTTGTACTAGATAGGAAAGACTAATAACTGAAACAAAAAAGTGGTCTCCAAAAGGATAACTGACATTTCTGGAATTACGTATGAGGCCAATAAAATTTATCTTCTGCGAAATCGTACGTAACTCTTTGAGCGTACGGTCAATAAATTCTTTAATTTTACACGCTGACTTGAGATTATATACTACCAGTTTTTTAGGTAGTAGCTGACGTAGTACGAAAAGTATTAACTATAATTGAGTACGCATGCCACGGTAGAAGTTTTTAATAGGAACCTGGCAGAGCGGTTAAGTGTAAAACTACTGTTTTTAGGGAAAAGTTAAAAGTACTTCTATAATTTAGAGTATGATGAATAAAAATAGGTTAGTAACGAACGGAAAATTATAAAAAAATCATATGGGTGGCAAAATATACATAAATGTACATGTAAAGAATGTCACTTTATTTTAGGTTCGTAAATAATTTAAAAAACTCGATTTTTTTATTATGGGCTAAACTTTTAATAAACTAGTGATTCTACTCGTCAGTTGCAGATACATTGCCTGTATATATTACTAATATATAATCATATTTACATGAAACAGACGACTATGTCATCTGTGTTTACTTTAAAAAAAATTGTTTGAAGTAGCTCCAACAGATACGGTCATTAGCAACTGTACACAACTACTGGGAAAAACGTCCAAGCTCATGCCAGGGTTCGAACCCGGGACCTCTGTGGTGCGAGTCAGCGATGACACCACAGGAGGTCACTCGTATATGTTCTGATTCTCTTTTTATATCTATATATCTTGAAAAAAAGGTTTGAATCGACCTTATCAAGTATTTTTTAGATTTTTAGTGGAAGTTTCAAATTTATGTGATAGTTTCTCAAACTTCTTAATCAAAATCCTAAGCTATTATATTTATAATGAATAAACTATAAAACGAGATATTTTCACTAAATAAAAAATTAATTAAAGCAGTAAGAGTACACTCGATCTAAATTATGTAACAAAATAACAAATAAGTATTTGTGAGAATGAAATTGTCTGTAATTAACGGGTTCAAGATACATATTGAAAGTCTTAGATAGAATCACTAACGAGGAAGTTATAAATAGAATAGGGGAAGAGCGAACAATATGAAAGGACGTCGACCAATAGGAGGGATACATTAATAGGTCACGTTTTAAGACATGAGGGTCTTGTAAAATTAGTAATAGAGAGAAGTGTGGCGTAAAAACAGAAGAGGGAGACCAAGGATTGTATACGCTAAAGATATCAGGGATGTCCTAGTTATGAGGAAATGGAAAAGGCTTGCGCACGGAGGGTTGCATCATACCAGTCTTAGGACTGAATACCACAACAACAAACAGGTTTTTAGAGAACGTTACGTATAGAATTTTCCTCACAGCGTCCTCCAAATTTAATTATCATTTTTGGAAAATATTCACGTCTGAATAATGAAACAGCTTTAAAAAGAATGATGTTTTACATACAAAATTTTCATTAAACGCCGTTTAATATTTTATTGAATTATCATTATTTAACCTCGTTTCAGGTGGACAAGGTAAGAATAGTTTAGAAATATTCGTAAGTTTTTACGGTGCCAGGAAAAGTGACGCAAAATTCGATTTGAATAGATTTTAACTTAATTTGTATAATATTTTTTGTGATTTTTTAATTAACTTAATACTTTTTGCGTTTGTAACTTTAGCAACTGTGATTCTATTGGAGCAAATATCTGCGAGGAAATGAGCTGAACATCCTCGCTGGTTACTCAGCAAACCCTCGGGGTAAGACAGTTTCTCTTCGATATTGCCTAACCCCCAGCTCCTAAAAGTTTCCCACAGATAAAGGGGTGGCGACCCCTCACTTTAAATGGTTGTGCACCCTCTGTTCGCCACCCCTAACTAAATACTGCTGCAATCTACTGTAATTGCTCTAAGGATTCGCCGTCACTGTATAGGGCTTCACAGTGTGACTATATTGTTGCGTCACCATGCTGACAGGGAAATGATTGGACTTCAACTTCAAGGGATAAAATGTTTCACAGGAGAGACGTTGGCTTCTGTGAGTAAAGATTACGTTCTTCCAAGATTTAGATTTAGATTTATTGTTGTTTCCATTAATCCTCGATTGAGGAAATAGGATACGTCATACATTAAAAATGAACAAAATAAAGTAAATAATTAAAGACAAATAAACTTAAAATAAATTAGTAAAAGAAAGTGTATATAGACAAAAGTCAATATAAACACAACACGGACACACACTGGGAAACACAAACAAGCACACACTGAGGAACACGCAATGGAGTTTTAACTACTTGGAGCTCTGCGACCAGGAAACTGTCCTTCCCTCTGTCGTAGCTCCAGGCAATACATGAAACAAACAAACAAAAGAGCAGAAAAAACTGAATAGAAATTTTAAGATATGTGCTATTTTATAAGGCAGCTCATTCAACACTTTTTGCAGGAACCTTGATTTAAATACTAGAAGGACGATTAAGAAAATCCTGTACCGAGTAAAACGCGCCATTTAAAATAATAGTTTTACTCTGCTTCACGAAGCTTTTGTAGGTACTATTTTTAACCTCTGGCGGAAGGCTGTTGTATAAAATTATCCCGGTATTGTGAATACTTTTCTGGTGTAGAGCAAGGCGATGCTTGTCCGACCTTAGAGCTGAACGATTTCTAGTCGCGTATTCATGAAACTCGCCATTTGTTTGAAACAAATTAGTGTTTCGCTTTACAAACTTTAATATTTCATGAATATATACGCTCGGTAAAGTAAGTATTTGCAAACTTTTGAAGAAAGGTTTGCAACTCGTTCTAGAATTCGTGCTAGAAAGTATTCTAATTGCACGCTTTTGCAACTTAAATATTTCATTACTCCTGGAGCAGTTTCCCCAATTAGAGATGCCATAGCTCATAATTGAATGAAAATACGCGAAATAAACCATTTTGACGCACTTTTTGTCAACGTGTTGCATTAGTGTTCTCAGAGAATAAAAAGCTGAACTTAGTTTTCTGGCAAGCAGATCTATATGGTCATTCCACTTTAATTTATCGTCAATCTGAAGGCCGAGGAAAGTTGCATTAGCTGAGAACTTGTCTACTGGTCTATTATAGTATTGAATATAAATCAATAAATAAGCTTTAAAGTTCTCTGAAATAAAAGTGCGGCAAATAAATAAAAAAGTTAGATAGATAAGCAATGGATATATCTGAGCCCATAGTACCAGAATATATGAATTAATAAAACGGACTGAGATAATTTTGGAGGATTAAACGACGCGGCGTTCGATGACACTGAGTTCTTTGATTGTATGATAGTACTCAAGGGTTTAGTTACTCAAATATGTGTGGAATGATTCATGATGAAGAGGAATAGAAAATATTTCTTGAGGTATATTATTGTGAATGAAAGTTGGATGATCGGTTACTTTTCCTTAATTCGATCCCAGACCGACTAGAAAAATAACGTGAAACTCATTTAATAGACATGAAAAGGACAACGGGAAGAAGGTGGGGATTAATTTGAACGAAGACAGTCGATTTCAGAAAAATGGAGTCATATGAGTCAGAGGTATAAGAAAGGAAGGTAACATATGTGTTGCAAAATAGATCGTGGTAAAATATTTTCTATTTGTAGATACTCATATATTTATGTAGTAAAAGAATATATATGAAAAACAATTATGTAAATAATCTTCTCGTAAACCCCTTATAGTTCTTGATATCTTAACCCTACCAAGAGGATTATCTCCTTCATGTTGGCTTCTGCGCGTCATTACAGAAATTTCTAAGATTTTGGCATTTATTCTTTTCGCTACTTGGTAGATCCCACCCTCATGCTAGATTTGTTTTAGTTATAATAATATACTTTAGATCTATGGGTCGTAGTAATTCTCAGTCCCCATACTATCTCTCCTGATTGATCGATTGATTGTCGGCACTACAGGCCTTGAATAACCTTAGCCGCCTTTATCAGTTGCCTCCATTACTTTCTATCCTCTTCCTTACTCCTCCTGAGATAATCCTCCACGTCTAGGCGTTGGGGAAAGAAAAAGATTAGAAGCCTCTGAAATGTAGTGTTATAGGAAAATGCTGAAAATCAGATGGGTGGATAGAATCACAAACGAAGAAGTTATAAACAGAATAGGAGAAAAGCAAACAATATGGACGACGTTGACTAAGAGAAGGGATAGATTAATAGGCCGCGTTTTAAGACACGAGGGTCTTGTATAATAAGCATTAGAGGAAAGTGTGTGAAGTGAGAACAGAAGAGGGTGGAAACGGATGGAATACGCTAATCAGATTGTGGATGATGTGGGTTGTGCTATTTATAAGGAAAGGAAAAGGCTTGCGCAAGGTATATTAGCATGGAGGGTTGCATCAGACCAGCCTTAGGACTGAATACCACAACAACACATCAGCTTAATTGAACTTTCCCTAAATTCCACATTTGTTGTTTTTCAACTTTTCACCCCTCGTACTGGTCCCAATATTTTTCTTAAATCTTCCTATCCCATCATATTAGCCAGTCTTCTTCTCTTCTATTCAGTACCCAACACTTTGATCTATACATGACTACTGGGCTCAATATTGTTGTGTAAATTTTTATTTTAGTATTCCTACTAACGTTTCTCCATTTTAGCATATGTTTCAGAGAAAAATAGAACTGATAGTCTCTTTTTATCATTTTCTATATTTCTACCTCTACTCTATTATCTTATGTTATTATCGACCCCATATACTGAAATGTTTCTACTTACTGATATTCTTTCCTATCTAGTTTCATCATCTTCTTCGGCTCTATTACCGGGTCGACTGCGGAATGTCATCATGCATAGCACATTCCGAATTTGGTGTGAGACATGGTCAGCGTATCGATTCTTCAGCTGTCTTAACCTCAGTCTCCATGACCATGACGACAAAAACGTACAAGCGCTTGCCAGGATTTGAACCCGGGCCTCTGTGTTGTGAGGCAGCGACGATAGCCATGATCACAGGAGGTCGGCATTTAGTTTCATGTTTTTATATATTTCTCTTCTCCTTTCTCTGGCGTTCGCCATCCTCATGTACTTAGTGTTCCCATTTTTTTCTTTCAACTGAGTGTAAGTCTGATCTAAGGATTTACTGTTCCTTGCTATTACTATTGGTATTTCATATTTAAATCGTAATTTCAATTAGTGTGCATCCCGATGATTTAAGAATTTTTGATCAATTCTGGTAGAAAATATTCGCAATCACCTGGTTCCTAAATTGCAAATTTCCAATGAACTCTGTTCCATCACTGACCTTTATATTAATTACATTTTATCTATAAATGACGTTTACAGATTCATCCATGAAACCACTCTGTCTCTACTGTATGCATTTTCACTAAATTCTGGTCCTATTAAATTATAAAATACTAATGTTTCCAGATATATATTAATTTTAGGGATTCACGGTTTGCAGGAATTATATTTCGGTGGTGATTAAATTGGGTGATGTGATTTCACGTAGATTTCGTTAGTGGAACACGCTTTTCGAAAGGAGCGTACGAAAGGCAAAGCTTCGTAGTGGGTGTTTGTCATTATGTCACTCCATTGATGACAGAGGTGCGCAAACGGTTGATTGCACCAGAGTGCTAGGCCATTTGGTAATGTTTGAACTCGAGGGCGGGGAAACCCTCGACACGACGCAGATGAGCAAACATCACGCGACCAGCAGAAGAGGGAATCACAGGGGGCGTGACATCTGCGCGGGGCTTCGAGTGAATTAGGGGCTTCTATCAACTTGCGCCAAATAATGGAGGCCTGCCGGAGACTGTATGGCTTTCAGTGAAGTGAGCCCGCAGGTGTCCAGCGCCCTGATCCACTCCACATCGTGCTGGTAGCGGCGCTCAAAAAAATCATAATATCAATTGTGAATCAACAATTCACTTAACACGACTATGCTTTTATAAAGTACACCGATGTTTCTCGAGATATGAAGTATCAAATCCAACAATAGAAACATATCGACCGGACCATGAATATTAATCACTGAAAAAATATTCTTTCACATCTTAATCACCGTAGAACTTACATTCGATGAACCTTTTTTCAGTGATGCTAGCAAATTTCCCGACTATGCCGTGATAGACTCGCAAAACTGTGTAAGCTCGCGTGTTCATACATATAAGATGGGAGTATTTCGTCCAAATATGGGGTTGACTGAGGTAGCTCAGTCGGTTTGAGTATCCATGCGGAAAGTTGACGACATGGATTGGACACCCAATCCGGTCAACACATTCCTTCCTTGAATTTGATAGTTCATGAATATGTTTGATTAGAGGAGAAAGTCGTACTAGTCGTAAATGTGATAGGTAAAGCGATTTGTTGTGATGTGAGCAACGTCATAACATCCACTCAGATACGTCACGGGTTTTAATCTATGTGAAAAAACAATAGTGTGTTATGAAGATGCCATTCAGGTTGTCGTCTCGATAAAGGACAAAGTTCTAAGAGGTTTGTTGAGAAATTATATATAAATGCATTAAATTCGTAAAAATATGACATTATTAACAAATTATTTTTTAATAAAATTTTTAATTTTCTTAAAAAATAATTATTGAATATTTTCTGTATGCAGAATGTGGGCCACCGTTTACTGCAAAATAATAATTCTATGTCAGATTTCTTAAATAATAAAATCGCTGTTTTGGAGAAATTGATTAAAAAATCAACTGTATTCCATTTCATAGTCCTTCATCCAGTCACTGAAGTTTAAAGTCACATGAGCCAGAAGTCATATTGTTCACCTCTAAAAGGTTATAGGATAACAATTATTACCCTGTTTTTCGTGATGTGTTACTAAACCTTCTAAAAACAAATTTAAACCTCTCGTCAGTTTTTATCCGACGTTACCTCGCCGGGAAAAACTGGTCACCACTTTTGCCTCATGTGGTCTAGACAATAAAGCTGTTTTGTTCCACTCTGGACTTCCTGAAGAGTCAGCACATTGTTTCATCTCATCTCACCATCTCTAAACGCGAAATTCGCGGACCTAATTGTTTAGTTTAATACTTTTTTTCTATTGCCAACAGTGTGTATGCTTTATTGGGGCATCTGTCTCCCTGTTACATTCACAGTTACTATCTATTATTGTCTGAGCCCGCATTGTTCACACATTTTGATTGATATATATCAGTTTTGAATACAGTACTACAAAATTCTCCTTCCGTAGGATGCTATATATATACATGGGTTTTCAGGTAATTTCCTGAATACAATATTGGGACTACTGAAAGAAAGCGGAACATTACATAGAGATTGGAGAATTTTATATACGTACAACCCATTTGGTTTATAGGAAGAAATAAACACAATCTGCATGTAGGAAAAGTTTTGTGATCAGTCAATATTTCCTTTTTACGTGTATTTGCATATTGTAAAACTAAAATATTATTGAAACAAATATCGCTTGTCAACAACGGAAAATCTGCCACACGAGAAGTGTTCCAGTAACTAACTATACCTCGGTTATAAAAATCAGATATAAAAAGCTAATCTATGTCCGATAGTTGACAAATGGGGGACGATAAAAAGAGTTTTTGTTTACCAGTGGTTTATCAGTCACAGACACGGACACGCGATAATTTACAGAACGAAGTGATCATTTTAATTGTAACACACTGTTATCTGCGGAAACAGCGAATGTTATTTGGTAGAGTGGATACCGCAAATTTGCAGGAGTCGCCACTTCATTAGTTCGTATTGAGCCTTTATTGGACAGCACGTGCTTGGCGCCGACCAAATCTGCCACTTTGATGACGATTTGCTTTGTAATGGAAAAATATTTTTCCTAATTAATTTTTTTTCTGTATTGTACCTACCATTTTAATGTTCGTAAATCTGAAAATGATTCTGAAGTAAACAACACAATTGTTAAAAAAAAATTAATGAACTCTTTTTTACCGGAACTCTGTTTATAAATAAATAATCGCAATGCAATTTTAAATAGACTGATTTTGTTCCCCAAAATAAAGATGCACACTTTGACGACGGAAACGACATTCAAGTCATTGTGTAGCGCTAGTTGAAGAACATCCCAAGCAAGCAGCTTCTTTTGTGATTTTTACTCAAGTGGAAGGAGACTATGTAGATCATCAGAACTATCAAAACCTTCATCTCCAGTTTTCTTTAATTTTTATTGATCCACTCTCAAAATGTTTGGACGCAATGTGTATATTTATTCATATTATTTCCTTTGATGGGTTTTCATTAAACATAAAACTCTAGCAGGTTTACCGTCAGCATGTACACAAAAGTAGTTGAATAGACTTAAATTATATTGCACATTTACATTTATACTTTTTCGAGATACTCGGTAAGATCTATGAAAAGTCCAATTTTTAGTTGGGTAATGGAGAATATAGAAACCAGATTTTATTGTTGACTTGAGTGTTAGGTACTAATTCCTGTAGTTTATAACCCAGATACGAACAGCTAATCCGTTTTAAACTTTCGACACGCACTTACATTGAATTTTTTTCTCCATTGAGTGCTCGGGAAACAGATCTTTGATCGTAGCACTCGCCTCACGAGCAGTAAGGAGTAAATAAGGATTTAATTAATTAACCATTGGTTTTATTCGTAGCGTATTAGTTCTAAAATATTGGTTGCGACCAGGCGCACATTGGAAATCCTCGTTTCCGGAACAGAGTGGTGCTGTGAATGTAACAGACTTCCAAATGTTTGCCAGAGTTCATAGCTGTTTCGCTGAACGAGCCATTCCGACGAGACGACGTTTTTGCTCGCGGCTCTTTTACCTAATCTAAATAAACTCTTTGGCCGTGCAACGTGGCGTTGTTTCGAGGCCCCGGCGGGTGCAATTAAAAGGTTTTACGACAGTGCGCAGTGCGGAGAGTAATTCCATTAGTCGGCGATAGGTTGGCCGCGCGTTTGACTTGGTAATTCCGGTAGCCCATGTGTCAGGATTGACTGTTGTGGCTGTAATTCACAACGTTGCCCTGCCAGACCCGATTCTAACAGCATTTGCGACGTCATATGCAATGCAAATGTAGCGGAAGATAATGGCACGGCGATAATAAAAATACTTGATCCGTGTTTATTGCCACGACGCTATCTGCTGAGTCAGCTTCCCTCTCTCGTGGGACACACGCCCCATTGGCTTCCGGTGACTCTCTTATGCATCTGGAGAGATCTTCCTCCAACGGTGCTAAAAAAATTGACATCTGCTCGTCCAAGGATCCTGCAAGCCATGCAATATTAGTCCCTTATGTCATCAGAAAAATACGTGACTGATCACATTTCCATAACATCTCATTAAAGTACCACGAAACAAATAGAAATGAATATACAAAACTAATATTTCCATGATTGTTGACAACTGAGTCTGATCACATTTCCATAACATCTCATTAAAGTACCACGAAACAAATAGAAATGAATATACAAAACTAATATTTCCATGATTGTTGACAACTGAGTCTGAGTATTCTCTCCAGGTCACACAACACTTGAGACAGGAAATCCGATAAGTTGAAGAAATCATTTGTCAAAACTCGCTCACGTAAATAAACACATGATTATAACACATGATTATAACTTTCGGCGTAGGGACAAATATACCCTCACCACTTTCTAATACGTAATAACTTACAAGACTTTCTCTGGATTGTATTCGAAAGTTTTAATATTTATGATTAAATATTTGGCGTTTGTGGGTTATTATTACTCGTGCGGTTTTTACTATTATCACCTGCACTGAATGTGGGAATCACAATACCAAATCACTACTGACGGCAGATGGCTGCAAAGGTGCAGATTCTGCGGGTTCACTACCGGCTGTCAGGATAGGATGACGTAATCAGATGACGTCAGGCCGAAAGTCTCGTTCGCACACAATGTGTAACGTAACCAGGCCTATTTTATAAGTGATTATATAATTCAGTACAATAAAATCCACATTAAATTATTCAAACGCTAATATCAACCAAGCTTGGTGACTTCTTTTTTCCTTTCTAACAAATGAAATTAACAATGCTTAGTTTCATCAACATAAACACTTAATGGTCGAATAAATTTAAATAAGTTCCAGTTTTATATTCTTTTTACATTGTAAAATAAATCAATCTTCCCACGCACTTCATGTCCATTGGAGATAAAAAATTGACTGTTTTTCTTCTAGAATCCTTCTGCAGATCCATTAACACAACGGCATTGTTCTCCAACAACCTATTTCTCAATTCAAAAGTGAAAATTATAATAATATTAAAAATAATAAACAAACTTTTAATACGCGGGAAACAACAATTTAAATTCTTTAGTTTATTCTTTGAAAGAGGTATACTTCCTTTAAAACCATGGAATCCCTTCAAGTTTCCCAAAAGCAATTCATTTTTTAATCTGCCCATTCCTATACGACAGCCATATTATATATGAATAGCCACTATTCGCTTCATTCACTTAATGCGAAATGCTTCAGAGGGCTATCATCTAAAATGAAAACGTAAAATATAGCGATGTTTCGAATAAAAAAAATTGTATTAATCTGCGGTCTTGTATTCTCGGGATCTGGTCAATTAACAATTTTCTATCTGACTATGACATTCTGCCGGAAGTAAATTGGCGAAGAATCGGAATTTATTTTTCATACAGCTATATAATTGTTCTTTCAAGACGTACAAATGAAACAATAATTCAAACGAATAATCTTTGGAAATCTACGAGGAACTAAAAATGAGGTGAACAATATGTCTGCCACCGAAGTTCTCCATCAATGACAGAACCCCGCCCTCATTTGACATATGAATATGCCACATGGAAACTAGTACGTGCATGTCAGGATGCATTAAAACACGCGTAATGGAAGGAATATGAATGATTTGTGGGACCGGTAATTCCTGATATTTTCTAACGTATGCATTAAAAAATTTATAATCTGATTAACAAATTAAGTGTTACTTTTCATGGTGACGGATTACATGAGGGTGATCCTCAAACAGGCAACTCCCCTTAAATAGTATAGGAAGGAAATTACAAAGAGAGGGGAGGGGGTGGAAGGTAGAGAGCAAGGTAGCCAAGGGTTGACTAGGACCCCCGAGCTATATGACGAGAGAGGCGTTTGCTGTGTCTCCGCCAATTTTAGGAGGATCCAATGGGATCAGCGGACAAGTCTTACCGTATGCCCAAAGTTTACGACCCGAGTTCATACGCCTCCCAAAAGAGATGGAACCTCGGCATGTGAGAGCCATAAAACTCTTTGAAGAAATTAAATAAGGGTAAATACTCATTCCTATAAAAATGACTGTGAGTGAATTCATAGACTATTATCGCTTAATTATTCATAATAATTCGCTGCATACTGGCAGAATCTTAAAACATTTTCTTATCTTCTCCTTTTCTTACGTCGCCCTGTTCTGTTGTAGACGAATTATCGACACAATACTGAGAATAATTTACTTCAAAACATAAATTAATAAATCAAGGTAGTGTTGCTCAATATAATAACTTTCAAGCTGTACCACCACATGTATAGACATAAATTTAGTAATTTCTGTATAAAGCAAGAAAGTACTTTTAAAATTGTTATGTTTGTCACTTAACAATTATAATATCTCGAGAAATGTCTTAGTAAAGGGGACTGATGTTCACTGTTTTATATTTTTGGTTAAACTGATAGCCACGCTTTGCTAAAATAATTATAAAAATTAAATAACCATAGCTCGCCAAAGTAAAATAAATGCACATCAATTTATTTTATTTATGATGTACTAATTGAAAATGATAACAGGAAATTACAAATAGAATGTTCTGAAGACGCTTCCTTACAAAAATGTGATAGTTTAATATTAAGAAAATAGCGTGAGGGGGAAATATGCGGGTTAACAAATCTTAACTGTTTATGGGCAATGGGAATAACGTAAAAAAATTTGAAATTCAAAACCTGAGGACATTTGAACTCATCACTCACTCGATTCGTGATCCTGGAGCGATTATTCCTGCGGTTTGACGTCTGCGGTCGTCGGCGTCGCGTTGCAGTTAATTCATCGTTGACATGACAAGTAGCTGCTCCTCTGATAACAACATGATGGCTTACTGAATGATAACTTCGTTTATGATATCTACATTATAACAAACTCAGTCTCCAACCTTTGCAGTTTTATTCCGCTCAACACGTTGAGGTCAATAGTATATAATCTTATACGGCTACCAAACGCGAACGTTTACTGTATCGTTAGACGATATATGTTTGATGTATTAAGGTGTACGAAACACGTGTTTCTCTTGGGATGAAATCGCCCATATGCCAATTTCCTAACGAGATAGGGGTACGAGTTCATTACTGTTAATTGGGTGCCTTTCAGGAGGCATCGACGAGAAGTTTATGAATTAAGTACGGCGCAGAGTCGATTCTCGCTTATCATAGTGACGTCTAACGCCAATGTCATCGCCGCACAATGGACGGAACGATATAACGAAGGCTGTGGGTCTCGTAAATTTTAATCAGGCGTCCGAGCCGCGCAGCTGGCCCGTTTCCCTCGCTACATCAAGACGCGCTCCGTCGGATCCATATTTAATGGCCGTCAGAGGAGGTGATAATCGCCATCCTAATTGCATTTGGCCGACGAGTGCGGCCTAACTCGATTGCGAACGCGATGAGTGCAGTTTGCCGGACGGACGCGCGGGATCCCTGGTGGCGGTTATATTATAGGGGGTGAAACACTAGCCAATATCGAGAAAGCAGTTTCCACGTTACTCACTAGCACGTTGCCGTAATAAGATCACAACGAAACCCATAAAGCCTAGAATGTACGTCAAATATACATGGGATCGAATGAGACTGTGGCAGTAGTTCTGCCAATATCGCTGATGGGACAGCATCTAAGAGTTTCGGTGTTTGCCGTGGACTCTCTTCTTAATCTTAGATGTGCTTGTGGGCGTAACTGTATGTTGGGGGCATACATTAAAACTTAACGTGATGATGCATGACAACTTTTCCCTTTCACACATTCCTGGTGCCCAATAAATGTCAGAATTGCTTAAATAACACCAAGATATATTAAATCTCTTGTGTTTTAATGGAGCTGACTGAATCCACCATAAACTTTTTATCGTTCTACGAGGACTATATAACTGTCAGAGATGACTGTTGACAAATTTAGAACTCTGGTATCACGACATCCACAGCACCTATGGTGAAGCTTTGGAAAGTCTATTTCTTTATGATACGTGCATCTGTTCTATTCTGTATCTTTAAATCAGTAATATAATCTTACATACACAATTTTATGTGGATAAACGACTGATGTTCCTGTACGTTAAATGTAACAGACTTTACGGTAAACTGTACCCAAACAATTCCAAGAATTTTAAATCGGGAGATTATTCTTCACCTTACTTACCACGGAAAAATTAAAATAAGCTCAGGATTCCATCATACATCGTGGTTGCTTCATCATAACGAGTGTCTAGCCGTTTAAGAAAATCTTTATTCAGAATTCTTAATACAATATTTACTAACAAGGCACGTGAAGAATGTAGTAAATATTGCTTTATTATCAGTACATAAATTGTTTGAATCGCTAAAAATTCATATATAACAATTATGGTTGACGATATCCGTTGTAGACGTACGAAGCGTGCTCAAGTCCTAACAGAAATTTTATTAAATCAACAATCCCATAATTTTGCATACTCTCAGATGCACTAGCAGCGCTAAAATCGATAAAAGACAGTTCAAGAAACAATAAAATGTTAAACAATATTAGAAATAATATTCTTCAGATCAACAAGGAAAAAAGGGATATAATACTATGTGGAAACCATCGTATAAATACATCAGATCGCAGATTGAAATGCTAAAATAACAGCAGCCACGAGGGAAGAAAACGAAGAAGGTTATAGTTTAAACAACAAAGATATGAGAATATATTTTAGAAATCAAGATGACACAGAATGGATGTATAACAGACGAAAAGAAAACATCAGTTCCATCTTATATGCAAAAATCTGTCTATCCCATCCTTATTTCCTAAAATCCGTACGGGAAAGGAACAAGTCCTGTCTCGCATTATACCATTACATACTAAGCTCACACATGACTATTTATTTTCTAGAGATTCGCCACCTAGATGTCATACCTGCAACGTACAAAGACTATAGTACTTTTGAACTTCAATAAATATACCACACAACGTAGAATTCATCTCAACTGATATCAACCTTAATCATTAAATGAAAATCACGAAGAAATAACTAATGTTATAAATTTCTTTAAGGGCACTAATATTTTCATTATGATTTAATTCAATGTATCAGGTTAAATTCTATAAGTTGTTCGAGGTTTACTTTGTAATATTGTATACCGTCCTCAATGACTTATTAGTCGATCCGACGTTAAACTTTAATAATAATAAAAATAATCTCAGAATTAAGTATAAATAAATAAAAAATAACGTAACTTCGTCAGCAAGAAGGTTTAATTTTATTTATTTCATAAATTTACCGCGTCGTAAATATATTAAATAAATATTACTTAAAATAGTCTGATGACAATTTGGTTGCATTTTTAGTTATTTCACGTTATTTTTGTAAGTTGTAATAGAAGTGGGAAGTATTTTGGACCCAAAAGCGACTTTTGTTTAAAGAATAGAGCATTGAAATTGAGAGAGGAAGCTTGTGAATGTGTGATGGATTTGATTGAGAGAGGTGAAAGTGGATAGGAAAGTTTCCTCTTTTACGGGGGTGGAGTCCCCTACGGGCTAAATTTTGTCCGAGTATTCGTAGGAACGCGGCGGCTTTGTCAGCTTCGATTAATGCTCTCTCGGCCGGTACAAATATTGGGGCAATAACTCCAGCGTGTCGGATAAAATTCTGTGTATCAAAGAGCTGGTGTATTTCCAACGCGGAATTGATGAAACGTTAACCTGTGGCTATTGGAGGAAGGGATGAGAGAAGCACCGGAAACTGCCACGATACACGTGTACTCAGACAGAGAGGGGGAGGGGCGGGCGAGGGATTTTATCCGTAATCTGCTTTCATGTGGTCCCTGGAAACAAGTGAATCGTGCAGAACCTTTCTGGGAAACGCACACTGCAGTAGTATTTTCAGGGCAGATTGGATTTATTAAGTCTAGCCTACTGCGCGAAATCTCAAATGAGCTCTATTTAAAAGCAAAAATGTGTCGAGCTGCCATACGAACTGATGAATACATTCAAACACGTATCTATAATACTGGCGGTGACAGGGACAGGCATCACGAGTAAACTAATTATAGATTAGCGCTACCTGCAGCTAATGAGAAGCCTAGACTGTCTGGATGTTAATGGACCGCTGACCTATTTCAGTCACAGCCTATTACGGAAAAATATACGTTTTGCAGCAGCAAAATGGGAACAATTTAGCCTTTAATTGGATGAGCCACTGACATTGATCATATGAGATTACCGGGCATCATCTACGTCGTTGTCACCAAAATATATCTCATGTCTCAATATTTACAACACAAATGAGAATCATAACTGAAATTAACTCTGAAAAATTGGTTTTCTACAATGGTACGCTATATTTCAATAATAACGGCTGAGACTTTTATATCTTTAAAAGCAGCAAGCTTGAATGGTAAAACGATCCATCAATATAGTGTTTAAAACTTCAACGATTTCCATATACAATTTTTACTCTTCATACAACTAATAACAAATAAAAAATTTATTCTTAATCATTAATCACGTATTAAATTCAAACAAATCAATATCCAAAACACTACTCAAATTTCACATTTTTACTGTGAGAGTGTTCAAAGTACAATTTTCTCTACATTGCTTTACTGTACTCTCTAGACTAAAAAATTTAATTTACCAATCAAATCAACGCAATTAATGCCGCTATTGTCTAATTTTTAATTAAATGTTAAATCTTTAGATAAATAGGAGGCATTAATAAATCAATTTGTTTAGCTTAAGGAGTCACGGTGTAATTAATTCGAGTATGCGGGAAATATTTAGGGCTGCGAAGAGTTCTTTTGTGGAAGACCATTTTCTCTGACAATGCGGACTCAACTCTGAATGTGGGATCGTGTCTTAATGTGAAACTGATTTACCTTTGTCAGCATGAAGCTTGGCACAGCTAATTTGAAATAACTGCTACCGAAACTAACTGGAGACACGAGTGAACACATTTGCTCGAATCCAGCGGCTGGAAATTTTACCATTGGTTGGATTTATGAAAAATCCAACCAATGGCATTTATTCAACATTTTTACTGATTTTTAGAAAAAGGAGAGGAAAATTCAGAGCAACAGAAGATGAGATGAAACTGTTATATTTCTAATAATTTTAAGGTAAAATATTTGCACTATATTTTGCAGAGATCACATATCAAAAATAAAATAGGAGTTTCCTGCATCATTCAAGATTTTGAACGACCCAGATTCTATTACTTTAGGAATATTGAGCTGTTTTAATTAAAATAAATAAAATATAGAATGAATAATTATTACAATGTCTATTACTTTTATAAGTTTTTTTAAAAGTTCAATAGGAATACGAGACTGATTAATTTAATCTCAAAGTTTTATCGGTCAATTTATGGAAATTTGCTGTATCATCAACCCTTCTAGCTTTATACTTAGTAGAATATCTTCATTTATTCACCCTTCGTCCGACGTCACCCCATCACCCTCCACTGTCCATTGCTCGTTGATATATTGGGTTCGATCCCCGGAGAGATAAGGCCACGAGGATCTATTTGTTATGCGGATACAGTCACCCACACATAATCCAATCGGCATACGCTCAATCACGTCGCAACGCAAAAAAAATCTCAATTTTTTTCTCTCGGTGTGGCGCGCTAATATAATCATTTTGCTTCGCATATGAATGCCTTTCCAGAGTGATGGGTCGGGACGAGGTTTAATGAGAAGTATTTGTCACACTGCGCAACCCTCTCTCTTGGTCTTCGCGGAGGGTAACTCTCGCATTTATGTACGAGCACAACTCTCGCAGTAATTAAGACGACACCTGCGTTCCCCACACCGCTGTTTACGAATAAAATTCCCCAGGAAAAAAAATAGTCCGAAGAGGAGGTGGAAGGGGGCTGTTGGCTCCGATCGCAACGCAAAAACGTGATCTGCGATAATTTATTCCAGCAAGGAAATGACTACGGCAATGCATACCAATGAATACACTAAATTTGGCCGGCGTATGCAGCGCCACGGCTAAGGTGGGCCGCGGGGGAGGGGAAAATTTTCCCTGCGCGGAATAAAAATGATAGCGGGCAACGCCTGCGTGCCGTGTGCCGCTAGATCCAAATTAAAATCGCGCACCGACCCTGAGCGGTCGACTCCAGAGATATTACTCACCCACCAGAGAAAAAACAAATCAAGTGATTAAAAACATTGTGTGGGGATTTGGTTTAGTGGAAGGCTGTAATACCAAAACATTAAACCTACTTTCTATGACATACATTATACAATACTTTTTTCTTATTATTTTATAGAGCATAAATCTCGTGAATATCATTTCCCGAAAATAAACGATGCATTTTTTTAAAAAAAAATTCTCAAAAATAATTATATGCTTCTACCAATTAATTATATTAATCCAAATATAAGGAAATGAAGTTGTCTGATAATTAATTTATGAAATTAAATACATTGAAATTGGCAACCCAGTTTAATAATATATCGATATTCCATTCTCTTTAATAAAATACACGAAATAAGTAAAATATAAACAATGGCCGAAGGTCAGAAATGGAATAATTTAATAAAATGAATTATAACAGCGTTTTTTGCGTTTGATCTAAAATACTGTAAGAGTTAAAGGTATGCATGTGATTAGCTGTCGAGGTCATGTGACCTTGTAATTGCAATATGGTGAATAAATAAAATGTTAGAGTTTTGGTAGTTGACACCGAGAGGTGACGAAGGGTTGACGTGTTTGTGTTTTACACGATCACGTGTAATAGTGGGGTCTCGAAATAGCCACAGAATCGGCGGTGAGGCTCCAAACGGAGCGAGTCTGCGTGATTTGAATTTAATTAAATTATGACGACGAATATTGAGTTATTGATTCTGGTGAATGTGCCGAAGTGTTTGGAGTTTCTTGTGTAATAAACACACCCTGGGGACACTAATATCTCGTGTCTCTATTAATAAATGTTGTTGATGTTTTTATTTAAATAAATTATCTAGCACCCTAATTTATCTACGGAAGGAGTGAGGAAAGCAGCAGCGAGGCCGAGGAATATATATAGTTATTCGCGATATATGTTATATTTATTATTAAAATAAGTGACGTTTACTTTTGTCTCGGAGGTGTGAATGTAATTTTGTGTTACATTTTATGTTTATATATTACGATACGAGGTTTAGAAACTGCCATAATAGATAGCGGCGTTAGATCATGATGACGTGTGCTTTCCGTGTGAATCTGTCTGGTTGTTATGAGATACTCAGGCAGCATTCGTGTAATTTTAATAAAGATGTCTTTAAGTATGAACGAAATGGTTAATTCTAGTCAGAGATTTCCTGGTTTGGAGGGTATCACCTTTGGCGGGGAGGTTTGTCGTCTCTGGAGGTCAGATGGCGGTTATTGTAAAGAAGCTTATCTGATTTGAAAGAAAAAATATATGGAGAGAGACGGGTCTTAAATGGCAGAGATTGATGGAAATACTTTGATTGGGAAGCCTATAACAGTGACAATTAAATAACAATTAATTCACTAAGGTCAAAAACGTTTGATTTGTATAATGTGTCGATTAGTGTTTGTTCATTTAAACTTGTGTAAAATATTTGTAAAAATTCATTTGGTAGCATAGTAGTTCATTTTTTGCAAGCGAAACCACGAATTAACCCTAGGAAAAGATGAGAAATTTTATTTTGGATACGTGACGTATTATGACGTCTTTTTTGGGGGGCGTTAACAGGCTACATGAGGGTGATCCTGAAGCAGGAAACTCCCCTTTAATAGCATAGGAAGGGACTTGAAAAGGGGGGATGTGGAAGGTAGAGCAAGGTAGCTCAGGGTTGACTAGGGCCCCCAGGCTATAGTGTAAGGATCCTACCCGGTGTTTCACCTAAAGGTGATGCAGGGAAAAACCCTAGAAAACCTGCATCAGGTAGGTCGGGCTAGTGGGTACTACTCCTGCGCCCTTCTGATGACGGGAGACTGGATTGCTGTGGGAACGCAACAAACCCGCCTCCATGCCTAGATAAGTATTGAGAGGAAGTTGGCCGACTTGTCCAATGGGATCAGCAGACAACTCTTACCGTATTTTGAAGGTCTTAGACCCCCATACATACAGCGCTCAAACTGCTCAAGGTCGTCTCAGCCTGCAGGAGTCTTAAATTAGTTACCTTGGCCATGGGCCAAGGAGGGTGGGAAAGAGGAAACCCAGGAAGGAGGAAGTCAACCTCCACCTGGCTCTCACTCATATCCCATCAGGATATCCTCCTGACTCGTATTCTGGGATGGATTTTTTTGGGTAACAGGCTACATGAGGGTGATCCTGAAGCAGGCAACTCCCCTTTAATAGCATAGGAAGGGACTTGTAAAGGGGGGATGCGGAATTTTGCTTTTATTAACATCGTTCCGGGCATAAACTGAGAGATAAAAAAATTATTGTATACAACATAAGAAATTACGTGTAATTGGAGTGAAGTTAGTAGGGAACTTGAAAATGACCGGACGACCTCGAGAATCTGATGTTCTGGTAGGATGTTCCGATACAACTAGTTTCAACCTAAAAACATATACAACGGTATACTTATTGACATAAATCAGAAGATGAAAAAGAAGCAGAGGAAACGCGACGCGTCTTCTTTCGGTCGTCGAAGTGAATTGCCAGTTAAGTTTTAGTGTTCATTGTTGTGTATATCTGTGAGGAGCCGGGAATGCGGTGCTACCGTTTGATGACTGTCAAAGTGCCGGCGCAGGGACTGGGTGTTCATTATAATCTAATTGTGGCGACATTCCCTGGCCATATATGCAGCCAAGACATGCGCACTAATTACAAGCAGCTATTGTATCCCAACCCGACCGCAAGTACCGAAGTTCCCTCTACCAATCCTTTATTTTTTTGCTCTCCCTAACGTCCATTGGTGCCGTATCAAGTAACGGCTATAGGTTAGAGGCCTAGCTGCCATGAGTTTCGCTTTTAATTAGATTATTGCTTCTCGAGCGCACTACAGAACCCTAAACCCTCTCTCACTGCAGATTAAAAGCCACGTTTACAAATTCCATTCCAAGCCAAATTTCGGATTCCCTTTGATCTCCTGAATGCCAATAAATGACCTTTGTTTCGGTGTGGGGAGGGAGGTTCAGGGAATTAGAGGCTGCCCAGCTCGGATTTGCATATGCATTGGGCAATAGGTTACGTGTGGACAGGACGCCGCTGCAGTTCGTGTGAATCAATGCCAGCACACAGATACTGGCATAAACCTGATACGAAAATGTTCCACTGCTACCTACATCTAACAATCCAATGTACTCAATAAAACAACGATTTTTTAAACTAATCTTATTTTCTGTCTGTCTGCGATCAAATCAAGCAGTCACTATTTTAATTTATACCAGTTTACAGACAATATACAAACTTTTGGTGTTTCCGGATTGATCCAGAACATGCAAACCCTATCAATTATGTGAATAATAGAATCTAATATTTAACAGCTAATTATATATTGCCCTCTCGCACGTCCATCCATCAGTATACAGTTATTTCGCTAAATCATACTCCCTATTAATTTTACTATGCTCTACCATCCACCAATGTCGAAACGGCCATTCCAAATTCTATATAAATAAATGTATCACTGTGGATTGAATCTAAGAATAATGGCATGGAAGAAAATTGGTTCAATCAAAAATATTATCGTTTTCTAAACGAATCTCACTAGTTCTTCTCTGTACAAATCAAACAACGTATCTAAAGAATTAGTTAAAGGAAATCACCGTTCAAATCAGTTAAACTAATTAAGAGAATTGTTGAAAAATAAAATATTTTGCAATAGTGAAACTCATATTTTTATTGCTATTAAATTGTCCCAGGATCTCTCAAAAATATTTTAGTATGGCAACAGAAAAAATCTTTTCCCACGTACGAGGAAGAAAGTATATAACCTTTGGCGAAGAGGTGTGTCGTCTCTGGAGATCAGAAGGCAGATATTATAACGAAGCTTACCTTAAATGAAACAAAAATATATGGAGAGTGACGAGTCTTAAACGGCAGAGACTGATGGAAATACTTTGGGTGGGAAGTCTATAACAGTAAACCTAAAACAACAATCATTTTCACGTTTGATTTTTAGTGTGTCGATTGTATTGGTTCATTCAAACTTGTTCAAAATGTATTATTAAAAAGGTATGTTAACTTTATTCATTTACCGGTTTGCTAAATGATTTGATTGGAAGTAAAACCACGGTTTTAAACCGTGAGAGAAAGAGTACAAAAACCGTTCACGTGACGCATTATGACGTCAACAACTACTTGTTTCTCATAACAACGAGCCGGACATATTTTAAGTTAAAGTAATTTTAAATTTGGGAAAGGGTTATTAATATGATTAAGCTGAGTTAATAATATAAGCAGTATGTAATTGATATCGATAATGAAAAGAAATGTAAATATTTTTATTAGCCAAGAATGTAAAAACTGATCTTATGCGTTTGACACTCTTAAATATAACCTTAATTAACATTTTTAGGCCACATTAAAGAAACTGAACGTGTTCATGAAAGTCTCTAAGATGAACACTGTAGCTTACAGCTATGCCTTCCATTAAAACCTCATGTTCAACAGCATTATATATATTATAGTTATGTTTAAGGAAGAGAATATATATTTTTTAATATATGAAAAGAATATATATTTTTTAAACAAAACTTCGTTAGATTTAGGAATGGTTGAAAGGCAAATTTTAAGGGGATGGAGTCTTGTAAATTCTGTAAAGGAAACCGAGGGAGAAATTAACGAAATAGATGATTTTCTTGCATAATATCTGGTTATACAGATTAAATTTATAACGTACGTATAAGATTGGTTTTACTTTTCCATACTTTCGATGTAATACTAATTGGTGAAAGAGATTGCCGTCTTCATTATAAATGATTTTGCAATCTTCCCTAAGCCACGTAATATTCGCAGACAGCCTATTTTAATAAGATTCCTGTCTTCAGCCGCAGGGGTTTGTACATTGTTGCAACCAACGTCACAAGAAGGTGCTCTCGAGATAATTTAATAACGACATGGCGCTACGCTACTATAATCTCTTATTAAAATGCTGATTTGGTTCCCGGACGTCGGTACTTTTCCCTCCCCGGGGGCGTTTCTTTTTATATTTTTACGTCATCATATTGAATTGAGTTTGAAAACTTTTAGTGAGCCTCCGCAGATTGAGAGTGGAGCGGGCGAGAGGCCGCAAACCCCCTCCCGAGGGATTAGCACTCATATCGGGACCCTCGCTCGTTAATTAATGAGATCTACTGACTAATATAAGCGACGGCGATGACAGAGGCGGCCATCGTCGGATTAAAGCTCCCAGGAGCACGCTAGGGTTGCTCCAGAAAATACGGATAGAAACGTCCGTTGGGGAAGCCCGTCTTATGCTAACACAGTCATTAACGAACTTCGGGCAGCGTAGGATTCACGTCGAAGATCAGCCACGTTATCCTCGTCCGATTCTACGCCTACTAAATTTACTATTCTTCCAACCCCGTGCTCCCCTTACATCAGTTGATATCGGAAAAATATTAGATGGCACTTGATGCTTCTTGGTGCCGATGACACGTAGAGGTTATCGTAAATTATCTTCGTTTATAGCTCACTGGAAGCGCTAGAATACACTGCGATTGTTCGGCAACGCCGCTTGTCTTGTCTTTCATTTAAGCGTTAGGGTTGATGGATTCAGAAGTCACAACCCTGATGAAAAAATAAGAGATAACGTCATTTAAGTAAATAATTTAAAAAAATGTAACAGCCACTTTGTCATATTACCTATTGTAATGCATTACATTTTTAATTTTTAATAAACCTAAAGAAGCCTCAAATTAGAGTCAAAACGTAGTATATTTCACTTTTTAAATAAAATAAAATATCGACAAAGAGTCTGTTATAATTCGTTTACTATCACTATAGATACCAAAATTCAACTTTGTCTTCTGTAATCACCCATAAAAACACAATTATTATAGAACTATTTGTCAATTTTACTCGATTACCCTTGTACAGAACTATCTATCCGGTTAAAATTTTCATTTCATGATAAGTTTCCTTTCAATAATCCCTACATCTGAATTTGAGCTTTTTAAAAGTTCTTTTAAACCTGATCTATAATGTAAAAAACTCGCTTGTAGATTTTGTATTTAAACGATACATTAGCATGCCTTTACAAGAAAAAATTATTGAACATTAAATTTTTGTAATTCTAAAATTCAAATCCTTAATGCTTCCTCAAACTAACCTACATTGAAATTAATTTTGGAAAATGATGGTCAACGCTAAGCGTTTCCGTTCATTTTAGAAAATTTCATGAGCACGTTCATTAAATTTTATATTTATTTATTAACAAGAAAACATTGATGATCGCATTGTTAAAATTTAAAATTAACAATGGAAAACTTTTTATTTAATTGAATAATAAAATGAGTTAATCAAGATAAAAAATAATGTGAATTAAAAGTGAATCATATAATCTATTTATAAGGTCAGTTTCATTTTTCACACTAATAGCCGTATTATTCTTTATCTACAGTGGAACATGTCGCTCATCGAACTTGGATTTACATTTTTCAACTAAAAATTGTGCTGGTTGATAAACGAAATTCTAATTAAAGAGAAATAAGTTTGGACATGACTGAATAATTCTGAACGTTAATTTTTTTATTATTTTCATATTCAATAATTCATGTTTTTATGGTGATTTTCATTTGGCCATTATAAAAATCCTGCCAATCTTTATCTATATGTTTTCACTATTATTATTTCTTAAATATATTTTTTCTCTACGTTTGGCTAGGCTGTTCATTTATTATTTTCATACTATTTTTTTTTAAATTTTGAAAAAAAGTAGGTCACTAAATTTTGTTTCGGGGCTGAACCTTTTTCTTTAAATAACATTAATATGATCTTATTCACGTCAATGAAACTCGCCTGAACTAAGGAAGGTTTCTCGTGCTTCCAACCAGATAATATGTGTAAACATAGCATTTCCATCATTTTCCAGGTTGGAAGATGATGGAAGTGTTATCCTCCGAAACGTCGCTGTTTACGGAAATTCCCCAGATGGAAACTCTCTTCGGGAAAGACTTTAATCTCTAATACTCTGAACTAAACAGTTTAAGAGAGAGAAATACGTATAAATATTTATTTTGTAAGTATTTTTCGAGGCTGAGAGGAAATTTATTTATGACCGAGAAATATTTTGGGAACAGCGATCGGAATAAAAATAAATCGTTGCTGATTCATTCATATACGTACTAAAATTTTATAACTGCAATGAATTCTGTTAAATAAAAGAACTTTTTTGGAGCACACATGGCGTATATATGTATGTTGCAAATGTTCGGCCTGAAAATATGTGAACATGCGTACGACAATAATTCATGACAAGAATACAGGACGAGCCACAAATTTTCCATTAAAAAAAAGAAACTAAGAGGTGCAATAATTTAATGACAGTGCATGAAACCTTTGTTCTATTATTCGTTGCGCCGCTGAGCCTGTTTTGAATATTAAGTGTTTATACCCATGACTAGTAGTTTCGGTTTCTGAGTCACGCTGCCGCTGGTCATTGCTCGCTTTTAAATGACTGTTGGTGATTGTAAAAGCGAAGTCTAGCGATAGGTGGCAACCATCTGTCAATGGCTGCACGAGCATGTTTGTCCGGAAACGTGTCTGCCAGCCAATGTGTCACCCAGCCTGACAATGTGTTAGTGAACACACTCCACACTCACGCATGCATTCATTTTTTTTGTTGTTGTATGTCCGCCCGCCTGTCGATAGTGCTTTGCAAGTTTATGTTTTCGGGCATCAATTTCCAGTGTATCAGGAATTTCAATTGTTCCTGTTTCCCGTGATACTTCATTCGATTTCGACAAAAAAACGTGGAACATACATAACTTTTAAACAAAAGCTACTGTGAAGCGTCCGAATGAAATACCTTAATGTTCAGAGTCAGTGCAGCTTTTTTAATTAAATAATCTAATTATATGTATGTAAATACTACTCCAGGTCGATGAGTGAAATGATGCGCAGTAGATTCAATAATGTTGAAAAATGAAACTAAATAGAATATCTGATTCATTGATATTGTAGATCAGTAATTTTTACCATTTGATGTAAAAGAAAATTTTCAAATGTTAATTTTAAATGTAGACAATACACTCAACAGCGTTGTGTACGTAACTATGATGTATTGATACAGCACGAGCCCTTAAAACTTTTCTCATCCAAATTTTAATTATATTAATATTACAATAAATGAAATCTTATTAGTATTTACAATATCAATTTATAACGTCTGACGTTGTACCTGTTAATATCAATTGTTAATTAAATGAATTTTTAAAAACAAGTTGTCCATCATTTAAATAGTGAAAACTGCAAGCAAAATATATCTTTACTGTTACAAATATGTTACAATTGTGGTGACTCATGACCCCTACATTGAAGCGGTAAAGCAAAAATAATTTAGTTTTTGGTATTTGCGTACAGCAGGACGAAAAGCGAGGGTGGTTTGGTCAAGGCCGAGTAGGCGGGAAACGTCGCCGTTTACAACATTATTTATTGCCTGGAGTTCATTGTATTTGGACAGTTGGTCCCGGGAGTTGTCCTGAGAAAGACGGGATAAGAGAAAGTGGCTGAAGAAACAACATGCGTAAAAGTTAAATTCGGCATGTTTCGAGAAAGAAGATTCATTTTATGGGAGTACGGAAAACGAAAAGATAACATTTAACGGAGATTTAATCTGAAGAAGAGGCGCTAGAGGATCTAGAAGACGGGATCCAGCAAAGGAACCTCCGGCAACGGCAAACCAAGAACGACGTCACCACGCAGAACATCTGGTAACGGCATTTTTACCCGGTTTCCACTTAAACCATTCTCGTTGATTCGCGATTGTTTTTATTTCAATTATATCGTTCGTCACCCGCGTTCCCGGGAGCAGCCGTTTAGAAGCTGCGAGATTCTTTTTGCTTTACCGACTGGGCCAATTTGATAATACATTGTACTCGTAAATTAATATTTTTACTAAAACTTAATTTGAGGTATATTTCTTTTGGAAATTTTATATTGTAATACCACGATTTCGATTACAATTATCATCAAAATTAAATTCAATATATTCAAATTAAATATACTCTTTTTATTATTTAACAATTCCTTGTTATAATAATATAATTTGTTGGTGTAAACAAAGAGTAAACACCACACTATAAAGTATAAACGTTAATTAAGGATTAGTGGCATGAAACTACAAAATGTAAAAATATGGTCACGTAGCCTGATCATTTACATTTAAAATGGTATAGTGCGTCTCTATGTATAAAAATAAAGAGAAAAAGGGAACGAAAATATTATTGTATTTTTAAAATAGTTTTTTGGAAATTCATTTTCGATGTTTAAGAAGCAAGTTCCGTAATGATCACTATCATAACTTTGTGTACATATATTTTTGGAATTGCCTGCAGCCGAGAATGAATTGTGAGTGTTCGGGGACCGGCGGGAACACTGGGGCTATTCAGCATCTGTAGGGTAAATACTAGAGAAAGTAGCGACCTGGCTGTGTCAACAAGCAAAGCGCTCGGCGCGGACAGATCAAAGTCCTGCATGGAAGCAATTTCTGGAACACAGAGACCCTCTCCTGGCGCCGCTCTGCTGTTTACGGGACTCTTTCAAGATTTAGTGCCGGGGATGCTTTGACGCGACAGCTGCTGCTACCTGCTCTTACACGCCTTAACAGCTGAAAGGTTGTCCTCGAGGCCGAAAACATTTAGTACTGATTCAGTTTCAATCAATTCACGCGACGAGGGACCTAGTCAAAAAATTGGGCGTCCCAACTCTCACCATACTATTTCCAACTCCTTACGGAGTTACAAGTATTAAATTTATAACTAATGAAACATTTTTCCAAATTCAAACCAGGTAAGAAATTATAGGACATGATAAGGCTGGAGTGTTACATGTGAAACTGAGTTGAACTTAATAAAATATAACTCAAGATGACGATATGGAATCTCAGTTACTTTTTTCGTCTTAAAAGTTTGTGGCTTAAGATACCAGAAATCAAAAAATTAAGAAAACAAGGTAAACTTTGCCAATGGATCTCTTAATTCAATCAAATAATCTCTTAATTCAATCAAATAATAATAGTTATATGTATCTTACTTCAATTCAATAAATAAATACGTACGCCAAATGTTAATAAAATTAATTGATGTATCTACTTACACTAAGTTTCGTTCCGTCTTTGATTTCCTAACTATACAAAAATCGTTCTCTTTAATATATATTCAGCTAATTAAATTGGTTATAGTTACGCACCTGAGTAGATTAAAAGAAAATGACCGAGTTGCATCGTTATTCTTTTTTTAATTAATTATTTCTGACCTATCGACATCTATAACAGCCATATTCATCTAAAACAATCTACTCAAAACTTTACAGTAACGTTTCAATTAACATTTAAAATTTAATACTCAAAACATAATACTACTATCTACTATCTAAAACCACATCAGTTGCCCGAGTCGTGGGTTGTGTTTCCGGTGCTTCTATGTTACATATTAAAATAGCGTTTCATCCGTCCTGAAATGATCACCTCGCTCATGTCTGGGTAACTCCGACATCCTTAATCTCTGCTCTGACGTCTCCAGACGGTCGTGTCCCATGGTATTCCACATCGTAATTACCTCTTTCCATTTTTTAAAGAAAAAAGATAAATGACGCGGAACTCGCAACAGTTCTAGTGGTCTTAGAAGATCGTATTATGCTTTACGTTTTTCAATTATTAAATAGAGTGTTACTGTGAGAACTTGAGTGGATTGTTTTTAAAATAATTCTTTCACAGTGAATATGGATATTGTCAGAATTTCTTGAAGGATGAATGCATAATTGAAAATGTAGTGTGTTTCGAGGTACTGAATGAGGGGAGTTTTCAACTCTTCTATGGAAAATAACGTGTTTAATTTCAACAGTTCTTATGCTTATTTTGTAGATAAATTTATCAAAAATGCATACTGGAATTACTGATGATAATACTAAAAACCGTAAATGTTATAGATTCAATCTGCTTGTAGATATTTGGCAACCATTCAAAATATGAAATATGAATTTAAAAAAGGCCATATATCACGGATTCTGTAGTAGATGGTTATACATTCTGTCAAGGCTATCGTATTGTATTCTTAAAATAAGACTAATAAGAATTTGGTGATACCAAATGCAAGGCGATTGGGTTGAGAGAAATTGTAGAAGACTGCAAATAAGGTGTGGGATTTATAAAAGCATTGAGACTCCGTAACATCTGTCTGTGACGAGGCCTGGGATTTTCCCCAAAAGTCGCTGACAAGTGGGGTGAAAGGTTTCTCCCAAATTGTAGAGTTTAATTCTTTTGGTTGGGAAGGTTGTTGTCCCCGCCAGCGAGGGACATTAAATAATGGTGTGGGGAAAATGATTAAAAGTGGACACAAAAATTGGATTATGATGATAGATGGAAAGAGATTAGGAGTGTGATTGATTGATAGAGAGAGGGGGGGAACGATGGGCAGGATTGAGAGACTGTTTCAATCTGTTTAGTGGTCGTAAGTTTGATGATTAAGGAGTGGAATGTTCTTGACCGTGGCAGCGGATAAGAAGATTAAATTAGCAAGGTGTTCATTTCTCAACACGGAAGATTAAAGGAAACGGTTGGGAACGGCGTGAGATTTGAGGACCAGTGGCGAGATCCAGAATCTTCCTTCCTTCCGATTTCCTATTTCTGCCAATTCCGAGTAGGTTTTTTGTTTTTAAATACGACCCGAGAAAGATCTCATTTTTCTAAATGATAGTTTGTATATAATTTAATTTTTGTATGTGTAACGTACAAAGGGTATATTGTTAAATCTAAAATTAAGCCGGCTTCATACGAAGAATTTGATTAATTAATTATTGTATCGTATCAATTAATAAATGTAAAGCTAACTCATTTCCATTTATATACAGTATTATTTATTTAAACCAACTATAAACTCCACATAATCATTTCAGTATCTTATGATTGTTTGAGATATTAATTTTCAGGCAAGAGTAAATTACAAATTTTCACAACAATGATTTCCTTGAAATGCCACATATCTGTTAATTCAATTACTGAATCTAGAATTTACGCTGTTTATCGTCTTGCAGTTGTAGATGTTTAAGAATTAATGGAACCAACGTGAAGTCAGGCGTGAACAGGTAGTTAATTTACTCGCTCCGCAAGCTGTTCCGTTGCTACAAACTTACCAAGTATAAATTCAGCGAGAGAAGTCCATGTGGGGCTACGATATTGACGTAGGCCATGTGCAGGGGTTGTAATGAGCTGGGGAGGCTGCCAGACTGCACCCCAACGTTGCCGACATCTAGTTTTCAGTTGGTTTATTTACTCGTAAAAGCGAAACCATTTTCCACTAATTCTGACATGAATGAATTCAACATTTTAGTAAACCAGGATGAGAGCAATATTGATTGAATACTTCATTTAAAACACTGAAATTCGCTTCAATTACCTACAAGTATTTAATTTTTCTTAATTGAAGTTTCACACAAATAAACTTGTTACTTTCTATAAAATGTTTCAGTAATCCTACGAACTGATATCATCGTATTATAATATATACAGGTGTCAAGAGCTGTTTAAGCCTAAGTGTAGTAGAATACAAGAGTTGATAATTTAATTAATGCAGAGAGCAGGTATGGTATTAATGATAAATTAAATCTGCAGTGTTCTCAGTTTATGAGTGTAGAACTCGATTAAGTCACACGAAGATCAGGGGATTCTTCTGATTATCAACTTTACGATTTATTATTTCCATCACAGTTTGCAGAGGGTTGATTTGGAGGAAACATTATTCAGGATTAAAATTAAAAGCAAACATTTATTGTAATTTGTTTCCAATACATAATGAAGATTACTCCTGGAGTAACAGAAAATTCTTGAATATGTTTTTCAAGGCAATTAGTGGAATTTTAGGGGAATTTGAAATAAAAAAACCTGAATTCACTTTAATAAATGCAATTATTAAATTTTGTAAGTTTTTAATGGGAATTATTTTCAAAATAACCAATAATTTAAAGATAATCTCAGAGAATTGATTTGAAACATGTGATCCTAAATTGTAACATTAATGGCCAATCAAGTTTGTCTGAGCAGAAATTTAGAGAAAGAATATGTTAGAAATTAACAAAGTTAAATAAAAAATTTAATTAGGTAATATTATTATTTCAAATTTTTATTCTTTTGTTGCTGTTAAAAGATATATATATATATATATATATATATATATATAAAGTAAGACTTTTGTGAAGAAAATATTTAAAAAATTATATTTTAGCAATAGGCTATGCATTTACTCATTACAAGCTGAACCGTTTGTATATACGATACGGTTATATAAATCAGTTATGATAATTTATATAAATAGTTATTACTTTCTGACATTAACGTTAGTTTAATACTTGCATAATCTAAACGAGTTGACCAACTGAAACCAAATTTTGTACGCGTGTTCTTTGCGACTCAATAATAAGCACTATTGGGTTAAGACTCGGCTACCACCCATAGGAGACCGGGTGGAGGGGGAGGGAAAATTTTATATAAGCAAAAACTGTCAATATTTCCATCGTATAAAAATATTTCTGGGCCATTTGATTTGATGTTGTGACTTCCGATACAGTTAGCGTATATTTACCACCCTATCCATAAATCAATCGAGACTGTGCTCTTAATCAGTATAATGTCAGCCGTTGTGTTAAATTCTGAAAATAATTAATAATAAATATAGAAAAAATAGTAGACATTATATTACCATTAAAACTATAAACAGTAAAACATAATTAATACAATTAATATGTTTTTTAAAATTGAGAAAAAATAATACCCTTCATTATACTATATTTGTAGTTATCATTGTTAAATTATTAAAAATGATCGGTAAAATATTATAATTTCAGCGTCTACATATTGGCATCCGATAATTATGGATTGACTTACTAGATTTATTACATTAAAATGTAAAACGGATGGGGTGAACGATTCAAGTGATTTGAACAAGTCCAATAATTATTTTTTTTTGTAATAGCTCAACCATCTGTCTTAAATACCTCTTCTGGGACAGAACTAGTGGTTTGATTTATTATTATTCAATCCATTAGTCCTCGGTTGAGGAAATAGGATACGTCAAATATAATATTACAAGAAATATACAAAATTTTACAACTAAGAATTGAATGACAAAAAGAGGAAAGATAAAATTCAATCTTCAATTTTCAGTCGACGGAGGAGGCAGCAGATGATCGTGCGTAGGTTCCCGTCGAACATGAAAAAAAATAAGTCAGCAGTTAAATTCTAGTAGAGTATAGTTCTAAAATAATAGGAGAATTTGATAGGACACCTCAAACTGTTTTAGTCCTTCCTATCTACGAACTGTTTGAGTGAATAATACGCTCCATTCATTAACAGAGATTTACAACTCTTTATAAATAATTTTTGAACCTTTAAAGCTTTTATTTCTTCCGGGAGAATATTGTATAGATTTATACCGGAGTACTGAATGCTTGTTTCAAAAAGACTTCGACGATTTTTTCAACACGGAGCTGAGAGCGATTTCTTGTGCTGTACGAATGGAATGAACCGTTTAGAGCATATAGGTTGATGTTGCTCCATACAAATTTTAAAATTTCTAGAATATACGTACAAGGTAAAGTTAAAATTCCAAGTTTGAAAAACAAAGGTTTGCAAGTGGTATTCCACTCCCTACAAGATACTATTCGTACGACCCGTTTTTGTAGTTTAAAAATGTGAAGCGCGTGATGCGAATGACCTCAGTTTGCAATACCGTAACACATGACAGAATGAAAATATGCATGGTACATCATTTTTGATGTAGCTAGTCAGCTTCTCGAGCTAATACTCGTAATGTAAAGCAAATTTTGCTGAGTTTTCCCGATATTTTTTTAATGTGGTGATTCCATTTCAAATTTTTGTCAATCAGCAGATTAATACGTAACAGTCACTTGAATAAAAATAAACGAGTTAATTACTTTCACTGTTATGGTACTCATGTTCAGCATGGATAACCACAGAGACGTATCTAATAATAACGTTATGCTGATAATCGTGTCTTGAATACGAACATGCAATCAGGAATCCATAGAACCAAACATGCATAAATGGAACAAGGTACACGTGTATACGCACGTGCACACAAACATGCTCGCATGAATACATACGTTGACAGTTGCATATGTGATTACATAGGTAAATAGATATTTTCATACATTTATAATTACTTAGATACTTAAGTACAGGGTTTTGGTTTTAACGAACCGAGGTTTATAATGATCAAAATAATATCGAAGAATATCATTGACAGCAAGTGTAGCAGCAGAATACTCATTTCATGATATAATTATTTAAAATAAATAGATATCGCTTAAGTATTATTTAGAGGGAACGAGAACATCAAACTGGCTTATGTCTAAAAGCCAACGGGTACTGCAGGGAAGCCTGCTTGGTTAGGAGCTACATTCGACGAGAACATTTTTTGCAGCTTGGGAAGCGGAGGATTGATTCATGGAACTGTTTTCAATGATTTTCTTATTAGGAAACATATGGCAACAATAATTACATAATAAATAATTAGTATATGACTGGAGCCATAAAAATTATAGTGTAATGCAATTTTTATAATTGTGATCGATTATAATATTACATTTGAGGTGAATATAACGCTTTGATGAAATGAAAAAAGAAGAATTTAGAAAAAAGGAAGATAGGATAGGTTTCGAGTTCGTCCCTTCCTCTTAAAAGAATTATAGTTAAAGAGGTTTTAGACGAGACGTACTTTGTATGATCGTAATTAGTTTCTTTGAATTTGGAGTATCGACGGATTTGGTTTATAAAACCTGTTGTTTGTGAATTTGTATTTGTTGACACGTTCTCTACTCGTCTCGTGCTCGACATGGCGTGTAGAGGAGCTCTTTTAAGCCCTAGGGAGGACGAGGCTGCTAATCTTAAATGCAAAGTGCTGTCCCTGTGTCGATCCCCGTCGAGGGTGCGTAATTGCGCACGTTGCGGCGCGGGGCGTCGCTTGTGGCAGGACACGTGTGACGCGTGCGTGGGTCCTGGACACGTGCCCGCCCAGCACCTGGCGCAATGCGTGCGACAAATGCGTCGATTCACTGTGTGTCTGTGTGTGCACTGACCGCACGGCCACCAAACACCCAGAAATACCCAACTTTATTTCTCTCGTGTGATTCCTATTCACGTTTTGCGGGTGCAGCACGATTCAGTAATCGATTACTTAAACTGTACTTTACCTTTAAAGATCGTCGCATAGGGAAAACTCGGCACATGGCATTACTAAACCTTACGTATTAAATGAAAGTCCATTATTTACATTATTATCGAATAATATGAAAATAAATATAGTATGTTTCTAAACAGTTTATAAATATGTAAAATTTATTTAACCAATTAAACAACAACATCTTGAATTTTATTATAAGTCCATAAAATTTTATATCTATACTATTTCCATGCGTAATATTATTTTGAGGGAACATAAATTATTAAATGAAACAGAATGCAATAATATCCATCCGAACAGTTTGTGGCGACGAATGTCTGGCTTAGCTCAAGGAAAACTGCAGTTTCAACTTGAATTCTGTCCCCGATGAGAAAATGTAACTCAACTAATTTCGGTAGCCATTTATAAATTGGATTCCTACTTCAAAATTGGATGGGTTTGTTGGATAAAGATTTCCCCCCTCCTTCGAAAGTTCTGAACAGTTCTAGACAGTCTTATTTTGATTGTCAGCTAGAGCGGAGGTCCTGGCCTATTCCAACCTATCATTTAATACACTTGCTTTAACTTATGAGTTTCACGTTATCATCTGTCTCTTTATATGATTGTCAAGTAAATCACGAAACCAAAATCTATCCTATCTTCTTTTCCCTAAATTCTTTCTTTTCCGTTTCATCGTTAACCAATCGATATACGAGATGGTGGCAGCGGTGGGATCATATTTTTGGGTATATTCATCTAAAATATAATACTATCATAATTATTATAGTTAACATTTTAAATAAATGCATCACATAAAATGTTTATTGTATACAAACTTATATCTATCAAGTTTAATTAAAAAATATTAATAGAATATATTAAAATAAAACCAGTTATTGTTTATAATGGTTAAATACAAATTTATTTATAAATATAGTAAATGTTTTTCAATCATCTAAGATTATTTATCAATAATAACAGATAATTTTTAACTGTATTAAATGAGAAGAAACCAACTAATTAGGCCAGGAATCTTTTTAATAAGAAAAATGGAAAAAAACAGGTACCGTTTGAATAGCATCTTCAGGTGCAAATATTAAAATATTACGAGTTGCAATATCTAAACATTTGAAAGAAATAAGTTTTTATAAGTATGATATGCCTAAAAATTAATTGAAAATTACTTAATACACTATTTTATTAAATACAAAATTAAAATTTTGGAAAGTTAATTTTTAATGTTTCTGCTGTACACGCAGAGTAAATGACTCTAATGCACACTATGCTTTTGAGTGTATCGATGATATTTAAAAATAAGAAATAGAATATTTTACATTAAATGGTAACATTTACGTATTATTTACATCCTTCATCTAACATTTTTTAATTTCTCCGACGGAATTGTGATTATAATTAGTTTCTTTAATATATTCAGTCTTGTAAACTATTCATATTTTCATTCAATAACTTTTTATTGATTTTTAATAATATATTTATGGAAAAATTGAAAGGTTTATTCTTTCATAATTCATCAAATATTAATAATTTTAACTATTATTTTATTAAGTTTCTTTTGTAAGACATTGGTTTTATAGTTTTATTTTAACAATGCAAGCTTTATCCAAAACTGATTTCTCCTTTCGATGAAGCGAATATTGGAGTTACAAAGTTTTGGAGACTGTTTTTAAAAAAGGTCAAGTCCCGTAAACTTTGAAAAAGAGAGCAATGAAGGTGCAGTTTAGAAACTCTCAACTGATTCTCTCTTTCATGTGATGGATTTTGTTTCGCCACGCTTTGGTTTTCCATTTTCAGGTTTCTGTATTAAACTCTCACCACTTGGTCATGACCTCAAACGTTGTCTGTAATAGTTTGTAAATTTATTCAATGTAGTCATGCTATTAATGTAAAATAAAATATTTCAGTAAAATACTGAACGGCTTCAGAATCAACAGGCAATTGACGTTTTCCATTAACTTTGAAATGCACTGGTTGCCAAATTCCTATTACGAGAAAATAAACTATTCAATCAGCTCTCGTCCTCTACATTCTTTATCTAAGAATGTATTTACCAATTTCTAGGAACCAATGTGTTTTATTCGAGAAAGGTGTTTTGAAAAATGTAAACTTATTTAGAATATGTACTTTATTTTAAGAAAACAAATTGTAAATCGGTCACTCTTTAAGTAGTCATCTTTTTAATATGTTGTACCGGTTAATTGAATATTTAAATTCATTAGCCATAAAAAGAATTCTTTTATTCAATATATTAACTTTGGTCTCATTCTTTATTTATCTAGGACCGATGTTCCATAGTTGTATCGAAACTATATATTCAATTTTTTTCATTACATTAAATATTATTTTCTAATTTAGTGAAATTAAATTCATTAAATCAAACTACTTTAACGATTAAATATATTAAAGTAGATTATTAGCAAACTGTATTATTCTTATGATATTTAATCCTCATATAAACATCTACTTGCAATGTAGAAGTCTCTTAACGGTTATTAATGCTCTCCATTTCTACTAGCGTATTATATTCTTTATGTAACTTATATAGGTTCTTTACTGGACTTTAAACGTTTTTATCTTGCTCTCCAAAGACAAAAAAGTGTCCATTTTTTAAAAATTTTTATTCTCTTGTTTTTAGATTTTAAATGTTTGCGTCCTTTCAAAAACTCAGGCAGTATTGCGAGCAAGCAAGTCGCAAAAGAGGCCGGAAAAAGTAAAAGTTAGTTGTAGTAGGTAATTGTTATCTTTGTATATGTCAGAGAGTTCTCTACCGTTAGCGATAGTAAACGGTGCGTCAGTGGAAGAACCAGTTGCAAGACTATCGCTGACGCATTCGTGCAATGAGGGCAATGAAACTTTGTTGACCGATATCAGCCTGACTCATGATTTAGGAAGGAGAACAACTACTTTCAACAATCAACTAATGGAACTGTATAACAGATTGAGTAATCCACCGCCTTTGTGTTTCCACTGTCATGTCGTTACTTTAACCTTTACAACGTATCTTGTTCTCTAGCAAAACAGTTTAAGCTGATATGTTACTTACTACAGTTGACTTTCATGCCATTTGTGTTCAACGGTTCTTCCTATCCCATTTTAGTTTTATCGCACTCTATTCATTCATATTCTTGACCAATAACGGTTCACCTTACCTTCAGTTCTGATCCCACCATCTCTTCCGACATGCTAAATACTTTTTTATGTTTCAAAAAACAGCCAACAGCTGACGTAAAGTTCTGTTTTTTCAAGAAACCCGAAGACCTTTCATTAGTTATATTTCTGTCTATTTTTACTTACTTACTGGTCTTCTCTGTGACTCAAATCAGCTTATCTGATTAAAAATACTTGAAGTCCATAATTTTATCATCTATTTATATCGGTATAAGGTAATTAGATGTGCAATATTTAGTAAATAGAGAATTCATAACATTAATGTTTTATTTTGTTGACAATGTTATATCTTGTAATTAGATAGCATCACAATGTATCTGGACCACAGATGCGTAGTCAGTTCTTCTTACGGAGGACTTTTTGCTCGATCCGGTACAAAATTGATGGGATCTAGCTGGAAGACTGATAATTATTTTTATGAAAAATTGCAGGTTTGATTAAATTAAGTAACGAGTTAATTAATTTTATAACAAGTATGAGTTATCAGATTGATGGACCGTATTGGGAACCGAACATAGTCCTCAGCTTGCCGTACTTAACAGACTGAACAATGATGTGACAAAATCCTGGCCAGGTCGACAATTCTCCATCCTTGAATCTAATACTTCATATTATTAGCCAGTGTTGCGTTCTTCTTGAAAGAATTAATTTCTTCTTCTCATTAAGTATTAATGTCAGCAGACATCACGAAAACACAAATATTGTGAGAAATTTGAGTGTTTCTTAAAATTATATATATTTTTGGTTTTTGTGTAATCGAATAAGGCAATATCGGTGTCAGTTCCTGGTTTCAAAATTCAAAATTAATTATTAAGGAGTTTTTAGTTATTTTATTTTAACGAATTTAATGATTATATTTGCCTCTGAAGAGGGGGGGTGGTTGTGGGTAGCGTCACTGCCTCGTACCACAGAGCTCTCGGGTTCGATTCCGGGCAAAGGTTCGGTTGTTTTTGCACGTCTTTGAGTGCTGTTGGTTAATCCCCAGCACACTCGAAACTCAAGCTGATTAAGAGAATGACAATATCTATGCCAAAAACTCGACACCATAAAAGGTATAAGAGGTCACGATTAAGAAAGAAATGTTTTAGGAACATAATATAAACACCGATTTTCAATAAAAAACTTTTTAAATATCAGAACGGTTAATTTGAATGTTTTATCTAATTCGGATCATTTTGTGATTAAAATTTCTTCAGAAACAAAATTAATTAAAAGAAGAGTAAATTACTTCTTGACGTCTCAGAATAAAATTTATTCAATACTTTATTTTACCTTCTGTTCATACTAATAAGATACATTTAACGAACAACTAATACGAAATTATAATAATTAAAGTTAATATTACAAAAAATTGACTAATAAAAAATGGATTGTTAAGTACATATGTCATTAACTGATTCATACATGTCTTTTTTGATGATATAAATATTACTTTACAGTTTTTGAAAATTCTCATTATTATAACATTTAAATAGGCCCTATTAATGCAAAAATTAATTTTATTTTTTTTCTGTTTAAATTGTTGATGGACTCGTGTATCTACTTTTAATGAGAAATAAATTCTTTCTTCATATGTGAAATCGAAGCATTTTTTAAAAAAGATAGTTTGTTACTAACCTAAAATCGTGTTACCTTAGGTAATTTATTTTGTGTACATACTAAATTTAAATAGAATTAGAATGTTAAAGATTGGCGAAATGCGACATACAGTGGTTAGGTTAGGTAAATGGTAACAGCTTAATCTGACAATTGCAACTTCTACATTCTGATCAACGCGTCTTTAAAACCTTTGGGACGAATGTGGAGTCTGCTTACAGCCAGAGGCTCCTCGGAGTGTTCTGGAGTTGAGCTTCGAGTGTCTGCGAGGGCTGCCCGTGTTCCCAGACCTACTAACGGCGTTTTTTCCTCTGTTACAAGACCAGCATCCTGTGAACGGCTTCTTTTTGAAACACCGCAGAAGCCGCCAAGGTTAAAGTCACTGCTGACAGGTCTTCCCCAAGGACGGACAAACCTCTGGCTGAACCCATTAACAGCAAACAACTGCTTCCTCTCCTCTTAACATACTCAGCCGCACTCGTCCAGAACTAATTATGTGTGTAAAATATCCAGTATGAGGCGAAATTGATAATTGTATTATACCTATGAATGACAAAATTTCACTTGAAACTGTTAGAAAAACGAGGAATTAATTCATAAGCGTGGTCGGAGTAGAAGGTAAGCGACTGTTTAGCGCCACAAATTCATATATTCTTATGTATATTATATATTTTTTTGTGATGATCAATGAGAAAAAAAAATTCGAACTTAGCAGTTGAGGAAGAAGAGTCGCTATAACGACTCTCTGGAGACTTACGAGAACTACCGATCGGTATGGTCATTATCTAGAAGAGAAAACATTTGGACAAGGACAGTAAACATATCAGTAAGCAGAAAATGTGACCAATGCAATAAAATATTCAACAGAATAAACATGTTATGAATTTCACAGTCATCATCACAAAGACTGAGCGTCTTTTTTCTGAACGTAACACATATTATGATTCCGTGTCATAGAAAATAAGATCTATCCATTATTAGCCGCGAAACAAGTTAGCTACTTCTCGTACATTAATAATTTTTATATCTCACAGCTATATTACTAAATCACTTATCGATTCGATTGTTATAAAAACGCCGATGTCGTCATAATACGTAACATTTCTCAGAGTTAAAACGTGGTTTCACTCGCAACAGTATTGCCCGACCTACCTGATGCAGGTTTTCTAGGGTTTTCCCTGCATATCTTTAGGTGAATCACCGGGCAGGATCCTTAAGCCATAGCCCGGGGACCCTAGTTAACCCTTGGCTACCTTGCTCCACTTTCCGCATACCCCTTTTCCAATTCCCTTCCTATGCTATTAAAGAGGAGTTGCCTGTTTCAGTATCATCCTCATGTAGCCTGTTAACCCCCCCCCCCAAAAAAAATCAAAAATACTTTAAACAGGTTTGAACGAAGCAACAGAATTGTCACACTATACAAATCATACGTTTTTACCATTCGAGAAGTGATTGTTATTGGATATTCACTGTTATAAGCTTCCGAACCAAAGTATTTCCATAAATGTCTGCGGGTTAAGACTCGTCTCTCTCCATATAATTTTGTTTTCTTTCAAATCAGGTAAGCTTCGTTACAATATCCGCCATCTGATCTCCAGAGACGACGCACCTCCTCGCCAAAGGTGATATCTTTTCTTCCTCCGTCTTAGGCAAAGATATGTTTCCTTTGTAATCATGCTCTGTTGCTATTATATTATAGAGACATGAATAATTAATACTCATACTCAGTTGCCTTATATTATAGAGACATGAATAATTAATACCCCGAAACTGAAAGGAGAAAATGTGATTTTGGTGAATTAAATGTACTAAAAAGTATAAAAATATGATACGGGTCTATTAAGATTTTAAGGAGAGCAGCAAAATTCAGACCCAGAGATCGAATCATGATCGGCTCCCCACATTATCCTCCGCATGTGATATACGACTGAACGTAATATCGATGTGCTGGTAACCCACAATTTTTCCACCGAGGAAAACAGCGGCTCGTGACTTTATCGGATTTTTTGGATCGTCGAGCAGACTATCGGTCCCGGCTACGTAATGAAGTGGGATTGTTGTTCGGATGTGCCTAGTTTATGTGTCTGGCAGCCGCTGTGCAATTCACCCCCTTCCCTGAACCGCGCACGATGCACTACTTGTTATTGGGATTTGCCGGCGGACGCATCCGCGCGGAACAGTCCAAACATGAGCGAGGGTCCTTCGTCCAGAAACGTAATTAAAGTAGTCATTAAGCGATTACGCGGAAGTGGCAGTGTAAATTTTAATTTGACCGGAGCACGCTCGGGTCCGGCCACTGTCGGAATTATGGTTGCTCGGTAAAGCCTCGCTATAAATAAACGGAGACCAACAACAGATTGCAGCTGCTGCTGCTGTGGCTGTGTGCAGGGGACGCTCACACCTCGTCCATATTCATAGGCGCCGACAACGATATTTGAACCAATCTCGTCTGCATTTGAATTATAATCGACCGAAAATTTACGGAGCACAAAGTAAAAGGGTCACCGCCGCCGTCTGGCGTCGCACTACGGACGTTTTAATATACGTCCGACACATGGACACAATTCACATTTCCAACTGAATGAATTAAAAATTATAATTTATGCATCAGATCACTGAGTTTCATTTCCTTAATCGTATAACTACGTTAATATGCATTCCAATTTGCATAAATATAAATATGCCATTCACAACGACGATTCGTTTTCTTCTGGGAGCTCTTTAGGTATAACATTTCGTTATCATTATTTATAAAAACTATTTGATAGCGAGGTTGAACGGGATACCTATTTTTACAAGGTAGTGTAGGAGTTCAACAAATAGGGGTAGAACATTTTAACTCGTCAGGGAAGAGGTTCTGGCAATCAAATTGACCAACTTGTGACTGCACCTTGTGAATGAACTCTTGGCGTCTTACATCTGCGAATTTATTATTTTTGCATCATTTCGAAACAAGGTAATTCACAAACCCCTCGCTTTTAACTCTTTAATGGTATATATTTCTAAAATAAGTATCTTTAACTGCATATAAGTTACGCATACGATTTAATTCTACTTCTTTAAGCCTCTGTGAAAAACCTTAAACTGAAAATAGCGTGAGGGGCAAAAATAGAAAAAATGAAAAACTGGCAGACTCAACTTATAAAAATGAGTTACAGGATGCTTTACCAAAAAAGAATAGATTAAGAAAGAGAAGGATCGGAAAATAGGGAAAAATGTTAGAAATGGCTGTGCGCTCATCAAAGAAAGCTTTCTTTGCGAAAGGAAATATTGTCAAGCAACTAACAATGCACAAACACAAAAGTTGTTAATAAATTGCTTCAATTAAATTTTGTTGTATAAATTGTAATTAAATAACATCCTGCTCCCCCTCCCGGAAAATTTGTAAGTTTTTAAAAAAATATATAATTTTCTGTTTTAAATTATATTAATATTAGACTAAATAGGTACTAGAATGTTTTATTCTTTTACGACTTCATTTTTCTTTTGAGGTAGTTTTACAAAAAATCTTAAACAATAAGTGTCTCCCCCCCAGACTTCCCCTAGCATTAATTGACGTCATATTAGCCTGGATTAAGGAACGTGGTTAATTATGGAATTGTTTTGATGTCGATTGCTTCAATTCGTTTTGAAATAAAGGTGTCGTCATTGTAGCATACGGTTATTAATCCCACATTAATGCTCTAACCTTAAAGAGGCCAGAAAGAAGTGAATAGAAGGTTACTCTAAGGAGGATTTAAGCTTGTCTAGTCAAGCCTGAAGGCACCTGATAGAATTCATAATCAGAACAGAATTTAAAATATATATTATGTAAATATACGCAAATTCAATTAATTTATTTTGTTTCTAAATGTAACAAATATTGTCTATTGTCTTACCAGCACGGTAAATGCGACTTGTAAATAAATATGACAACAGAAGGTAGAGGCGTGGATTTTTTTAAAAAAATGTCTACCGGTGGATGTGTAAAGTGAATAACTGACTTTCAATTCCCTTCCTATACTATTTCTGGATTATCCTAACGTAGGATTTTCTTTAATTAGGATTATGTAGTCAGAAACTAAAACAAAATCTAATATTTGAAAATAAGATTTTGTTGACTCATTTTCGTATTGTTTCCCTAGATGCAGTATGTAAAAATCCCATGCCAACTTGATGTTTAGACTTTAAGCGTGAGGTGTACTTTGATAACGGGGAACACGTGTGACGGATGGATCAGTGTCTCTATTCCTGAAATGGGCGTTGTTCAGTTGCCGGACTCAGGGCATTAGCTGTCGGAAATTAATCCGAGGTTTGTTAACTCCCCGCACGCAGAAAATCAGTTGCAAGTAAGCTTAATTATTCCGCCGGAAAATACACACGCACACTCGCACACATAGAGAGACCGCATATCCAATAATTGGCAATGAAACGTTGCCATGGCATGGATTTGCATCTCGTGTAAATAACCCCGCTGCGCTCACTGGCAACACTGCAAGCCGCGATAGCAACTGTTTTTGCCATAATTGGTTGGCTTAAAATATATAATACGCTGTTGACAAAAACGGTAAACCAAAATATAAATTTGTCAACATTCCCTAATTATGATGTTTGCATTTGAAGGAAATACGCACCCGAGAGACGTTGTAGTAGAACGTGAATCACATAATAAGGGTTGTCCTAATTTAAAAATTCTCTCTCTCACTGATACCCTTAAAGAACCACAAACCATACATAAGCATTGGCGTAAGTTTCATTTATGAAATTTACGAGAAATCAATAATAATTTATCTACCTCATTAGTAATTCATATAAATTATTGGTATTATATATATAAGAAGAAATAATGAAGAAGAACTGTGGCTAATTTAGAATCATTTTTATGTTAATTTCAGATATAAGACCCACAGATTATTAATATATAGAAAACCTTTTACGTAATATTTATTTTCCAAAATCGTTCCAATTAAATTGATACTATTTTAAAGTACATAACAAGCAATAATCTTCATTTATTAATAAACGTCAATATTTATATTTCCCATTTACAATACATAGAAAGACTTCTCAGTTTCTGTTTGAAAGGATAGATTTCTTGAAAATTTTGTTTCGCGAATAAATAATCCAACAGCCTATTAGTCAGAAAAAAATTAAAGTCACATGTGATTTCATTACATAAAAATGGTGAACTCTGGATTCAGCAACGCTCCTACTTATAAAACAGGGCCATTAAAAAGACAATTAAACAAAATTCATTCACACATCACAGCAGAGAAACTTTGGGTAGTACAAAGAAAATAAAGAAGAAAATTAATAATTTAAATTCACATATGTGTAAATCCAAAACGAAGTTGATAATTGGCATACTAGATAATTTAATTAATACTAAGAAATTAAACTCCTTCATTCGTTCTCGTAGGACGAAATATGTATAAATGTTGTGAGAAAATACTAATGTGATCACATTAATTACATACTAAAAAGGTAGCAAAATTTAAAACAACTAAAAGGGAAATAGTATATATACATTTTTACGAAATTAAGTCACTCTTTACGAAGTCATTTTCTTTCTCAAAATCGTTCGATTAAAAGTATCTTATTTAAGACCTCGTAACAAACAATCATCATTATTTAATGACACTGGTCGATATTTATCTTGCCTAGTTACATTAGACAGAAAAATTTAATAGTTTCTATTTTAAAAGTTTTTAACCTTAAAATGATGCTGGATTAAAGAAATTATACTACAGTTTCTTAGTGAGAAAAATCTTAAAACTTTCTAACAAACAGTACTACACGATGTTGCTTCCCTTAATTTTGCAATTTAAAATTTACAATATATACAATATAATATATATATATATATAATAATGAGATGATTAATGAACTAAACATCATATTGTAATTTTTTTTTATATTTTTAGACATTAAATTACATCTGATATTCCAAATGTATAATACTCTTTTTTGTGGCAAATAGTTTAATGTGATATTTATTTATAACCAAGTAGGCAGATATTGTCTAAGATTCAAAGAGAAATAATTGAATACCTGAGTTATTTTTAGTCTACTTACGAATGCTGATTATAGTCAGATAAATAAACGTGAATTCAGAAAAATTTGTGCTTTAATGATATAACTTGTTACGAGTTTAAAATCAGTAAGAGTTGTTAATACTCGTAAATCAATTATGCAAACAATTATATTGCAAATAATTGTTTAATAATTTCTGAAATTCCATCTAAAATTAGTGGAATATTTATTTTTTTGTAAACAAAATATTTAAGCGAGCTCATATACAAATGTTTATAAAACAACCATTGAATATTATTTGTAATATAATCATATTAGCGGCGTTGCAATAAACTCGCTGTATATTAAATTAGTGAGCATTTTTTCCTAAATTTATTTGGGATTATTTATCAGATACCAGCAGTAGTCAAAGTTTCAAAATTAAAGAATAGCGTTCCCTGTGCATTTAATTTAGCTGTATTATTGTTTGATTTATATGAAAACAAAATGAGAGATATATTGGCGTAATACTATTAATAAAACAGCTTTTACCCGAGCACTAATGACTGATTTTTTTGTTGCGCACGTTCTGTAATTTTTCTCTTTACTTGATACACAATCGGCAAGTTTCTGAACATTACGACCTGGATGTTAGATTATTGCACTTACTTCCGCCCAACAATGCAGCCATTTCACCATCACCAGGATATTGCAGGAACCTTATATCGTTTTTCACCTCAGATAATGCTAATGGCTGCACACTTTTGCTGATACCGCTGTCAAACTACCGGCATCCTAATTTACTGTGGTCACGTCATGTTGATCTTTTATCTTAACAGCCTGCTTTGTCACGAAAACAATTAATTTAGGGAAGTATTAATGTTCGTGGAGCGACAAGGATTATGCGCTATAAACGAATGCAAATAATGTAAAATATTGTATTAATCTACAGAAAAAAGAGTTATCGTTAATCCTGAAATCATATTTGTCTGTAGTACTGTATTCATAAAAAATTATGTTGTTTCAACGTTTGCAGACATTAAAATATATAATCAAAGTTTTTTTAACACGTTTACTTCCTAATTTCAAAATTATTTTGGTCTTTTACAGTTGAAGCTTAAAAATATATTCTAATATGTGTAAAATATATTATTTATAAATCTTACATTGGAAATAAAATTTTTAATTCCTAAATAAATAAGCTAACAGCCTAGTTAGTGTGAAATAAATTTAATTTTAATAAGAAAAATTTCGCATAAAATGATGTTGCGTTCCTTTCATTGAAGCTTTCCCACGCATCTGTGCAAAAATAAATTACTATAAATAAATTACAGACATATATTTTTATTTATGACGTACTGGGTTACTACTCACTTATTTTCAAATAAGTCAGATCAATATAACAACACTTTTTTTAAAAAATGTAACTACTTTATCCATTTTAACTGAAGAGTGATACTAAAGATAATTTTTTATTTATATTTTGTGTTCAGTTATTTGATGCTTGAGTTTATATTAATTCCAGAATTTATAACATTTAAATATAACGTTTTTAAAGTTAGGTTAGATTTGTGTTTGATTTAAATATTTTAAGCCAGAAATTTAACACAATATTTTTTCAACAACTTTCAGTGTGATAAGGATTATTTTAATACAACAGCACTGTTTTATATTATTAACGTAAAATAAAAATAGGATTTTCTTAATTTTTGTGATACGAAATTATGCTACTATTAAGAGTAAACATCTTTACTGTGCCGAATTAAACGTAGCAATTACTACAGACTTTTTACGTTTTAAGAATTTGGAAAATATAGTTATAGCTCAAAAGTGTAAAGCATTTATTAAAAAAGGACTGCAACGTTTCGTCCTTTTTTAGGACCTATACAGGTATTTATCTACAATTTTGATAATATTTATTAGTCTTGGTACTTGGTTTCAACTACTACAAGTTTGAATATAAACCACGTAAAAATGTAGAGAAAAGACCATAATATTACATTACAGAATATTATAATTTTGTTATATCATTAGACTGCATAAAGTTTTTCAGTTTATAATATCCCAGTATAATACAAAAAGGAAAATAATTAAACTAATATATTAAGAAGGAATCATAAATTTTGTACAATTTTTTGGTATCACATTTATATTTAAAGCTAATAATTTTCCACGATAATATTAATTTTTGTTCGTTAGGATTTACAAATTATTATAGTTGAGGATTTGTTGACAGGGATGATGATAATCGAGAACGAAACTTTGAACCAATTTAGCCGAAAATCGTTTTTCAGAGAAATCTCTGTTCATAATATTTATTCTGATTAAAATAATCGTTTCTTGTTCAAACGGTTTATTTTTTATTCTCTAATTTACAGAGGATATTGTACGTCACCATATATAGAAAGGAAAAAAATGGTGTAAGGAAAGTCAGTGGAACTGAAACGGAGGAAGATTATTGGAAAAATGTATAGTTTATTTTCATGTTGATACTATTACACATCTCTGTAGACAAGAATTGATCGGTTATACATCTTCTATCAAAGGCCCCAAAATGTTAGTCTTCCTTTTCTATCTTATGTCTTTATTATTATGTAGACTGCCTTAGGCACAATAAATTAGTACTCTAACCTTTGTGCATTTTTTCTTAACAACCAATCGCAACCATTGACTGTAATCAAGGTGTCATTAAATAAAACGCTACCGAACTTTCCTTTTTTGGGGCAGGGGACAGGCTAACAGGCTACGTGAGTGTGATACTGGAACAAGTAACTCCCCTTTATCAGCATAAGAACGGAGAAAGTTCCCACAGGTCTTCCTCAACTCTTACTTTCCATCCACCATATCCAATCTCTTCCTCTTTCTTCTGTACATCACAGATACGCGATTTATCGCTTGGGTAAGCGATCACCCAAAAACATCAATATGGACACTCTTCTTCGATATAAGTTTAGTAATCCCCATTGTGTCTATTGGGAAGCTCATTGATGTTTTTAAATGGATTGAAAGACGAAGCTGGTTTTCGAATAATTTTTTACAATTCAATTAGCAATCAGAAATATTCAATTTCTATGGGCTAAAATGCTGAATTAGGAATTAGCCATTCAATACCATTATATGACGCGATTGAGGACCATTCAAGCGAGTGGACCTAAATTTATTTATTTAAATCAATAAAAGTAAGTTTGTTCTCATAATTTAGTATTATAAGCAAAATAATGCAATCATTCTGCTAGCAAATTGTTGCTTTAATTTAAAATTACTGTATTCTTGTTTGCGTTGTTTAATTTATTCTGGTTTTTGCTCGAAGCTTTGTCGTTTCGAGATGGTCAACGATTGAGACCGCCCACGTAGATCGCGAGCACATCTTCGCATGTTGCAAACAAACGACCGCGGAGCTTCCGGTGCTCACTGCAGCTGCATGATGACGTCACACCGTTCTCGCCCTTCGCGGTGGCGTTAATTGAGTAGGGGACGTCAACATTCAACATAATAACGGGGAGACAAGCTCATTAATCTAGCGCCGGGATTGTGATAACCGTTTTGTGTCGTGTGTGACTTGCAAGTTTGCGAGATGGTGAACTCGTTCTGACGAGATATGAAACCGAACGGCAAACAGCCGCAGATGTTGCACGACAATTAAACAATGTGTGTTGGCGGGTTAACCCGACCGATTTTAGCTACCGTAACAATTGAGTTGTTAGCTAACGGATATTACCAGTTCCGAATCATACACCGCTTATTAGCATTGCAAATTTACCCGGAGGCATACGATTGCTAAAGGGACGAGCGTAGTGGTTGACAATCCCACTGCCAGCATTTTTTTCTAACTCATCTTAAAATTACACATATGAATGCTTACCTTTGGAACAATTGATGAGGTGCTACAATGCACAACAACAGCATGTCGTTCATACATAAATGGCTTCATAACTTCTTTGTTTTTCAGAATTACCAGCAAGGTCAAGTTTGGAAAACCTTTGTTTATAAGGACGATAAATAACTGCGTCAATTTACCCGCAGGACTGAAAATATAAATAGGCCTACAACGAAAGAAATAAGTAATGAATGAGACAAATGAAGGTTGGAAAAATGTTTGAAGCAATTCTTCTAACGGGAAGAAAATTTATACTCAATCTCTACTGTAGTGAAGCGAAAATAAATCAGATTCTAAATACAAATAAACGATAAAAAAGTTGTTTTGTGATAATTAGTCACCGAACTTTTCTCTATTTTCAGGTATAACTCTATTGTTACATTTTGAGGCCATTACTGTATCATTCATAAATTAATATACCGTATAATGTCCTTTTCAATTAATATTATTCCTTGTTGTTGCTTTTCTTGCAGTATTCAGTCCTAAGTCCGATCTGATGAAACCTATTCTACGCAAGCCCTGTAATTTCGACATAGCAACTACATCCTCCATAATACTTTTATCTTATTCCAATCTCGGCCTCTCTGTTCTGTTCCTACACCATTATTATTTCTAATGATAGTTTTACAATACCCTAATGTCTCAAAACGTGTCCTGTTAATCTGTCCCTTCTTCTCGTCAAAGTACTCCATATTGTTCTCTCTTCTCTTATTCTTCTTAGAGCTTCCTGGTTATTTACTCTATTCACCCATCCAATTTTCAGCATTCTTCTATAGCACCAGATGTCAAACGATTCCATTTTTTTCCTTTCTACAATTCCTTCCGTCCACGTTACGTGGCCATTTAAAGCCAAACTCCATAAGAACATTTTTAGTAATTATTTCTTTATATTTATACTTATATTATCTGTAAGTAAATTCCCCTATTTTTTTCGAAAGCCTTTGTTGCCTGTGCTATGTGTCCACGATACTTTACTATATTATGCTGCCCAAGTAGGAGAATTTTTTATCTTTCTTCTTCAAAAAATTTTACATAAATATATTACATCATCTTGGAAACTTTTGTTTTAGTTTTATATTTTTTTATAATTCTACCTGAAGGGGTTCCAAAAACTTTTATTAATTATTTATAATTTTTTATTTTAATAAAGAACGTTTCTGACTAATTTTTAATAAAGAACGTTTCTGACTAATTTGACTACTGTTTTTCATAGAGGAACTTGATACTATAAATTGAACATTCGTTAAAAAATCCGCGTTTCAGATAGAAGGATTGCAGTTGTTCATATAAAACATTTTCTGTGGAATAGAAAGATCATTTTTAAATAAGTTGAGTCTGTACAAATTGTAACAAGAATTGGCAACTATGCAAAAATATGAAACTTCAGCATTCCGTTCAAAATTAGACTTCAACTAAATGAGAACTATATTTCCATTGCAAAATGGTTTCTAAAACTGATAGTATTGTTAGTTATTTATTAGCTATAAGATTATGAATTTTTGGTCATAATCATGTCTTTAGCAAAACATCACATTATTACAGAACATCAAACAGACATTCGCTCGTCAAATGACAATTTTATCTTGTCTTTTAAACTTACGGAACTCCTGTATCAATTGATTTTTTACTATTTAAATAATTTAAAAAAGTGGAACAGAATTAGGATATGGTAATTAATGATATGTCAATGTTACCAATAATTGGCCTCAATGTACTATCCGTTTTGTGGAATTAAGAGTTGAAATCGTTGAAATTTAATTTTTTTAAATTTAGTTTTTAACGCAGCAGTTTTATTTTTCAAATCCTTATCTCTAATATTTATGACTTCGCTGTATGTTGATTTAACAAGTGTTAACTAGTAATTTGACATTCGTCGGTAATTCTTGAATGAATACCCGTTACATATTTTGGTGAAGGGATGATAATGATAAAAATGAAAGCTTTTAACCAATTAATAATTATTTGAGACTGTTGTTGGTTATATATATATATATATATTTATTTATTTTTGTATATATATGTGTGTATACAGCGTCAGTATGTTGACTGTGAAAGCAAATATTTTTTTCTATTTCAAATGAACGCAAAGCCTGGTGTGAATTACGGGGAAGTATTTTCCTAGATTACGAGCAGTCCACGTTTACAAAGAGACATTGTTCGGCCAAACGCAATACACGCGTGGTACCATATGTGTTTGAGTGTGTCATAGAGCATTGGGGTTGGAGGGAAGGGGTAGTTGCGCAACATTAATACCCGACTCGCTATTGATTATGCTGTCTCGTCAAATAGCCGCCTCATTAGCGCCGCCCGGGGCCAGATTTATTGACAACACAATGTCCCTCGCCATTCCCGTAAACCCAATCCACCCACTACCCGGACCAAATCCCCCCCACCTTTTTTTGATTAAACAAAACACTGCACAATTCAGGAAAAGTTATAATTGCTCCAAGTTTGCAATTTTGTTAATAATGTCATCCAGTCTTCTGCCGACCAGAAAGGCAAACAACATCGATATGCCAAGGCAAACAATTCGTGTGGGTTAAATATACTTTCTATTCCATCCCCATTCCATTAGTCGGTATCATAGACAGAAATTTGGTGTTGATTGATACAGAACGCAGTTACCAAACTACGCATACAAAATTAATTTGCAGGCAATATAATTGTAATAGTAAACCGGGTAGGACATTGTCCCAATTATTCCTAAAATGTTACGTTTCTAGCAGGATTGCCATTTTGTCAGTCGAACAGAAATATTCAATAATCATACGTGGCATGGCAAACTATTTAGGGTTAATCAAGTATTCATTATTAGTTTACAATATAATAATTAAATTGTTAATTATTAACTCTTTGATGCATCACCATTTTCACGTTTAGAAATTTTCAACGACCCGCCGACTGTGAACTCAGATCAGTGATTTGAATGCAAGTAACGTCAGCATAAGTCAATTGTGTGAGGTTTGTGGGGAAGAAAATATGAGTGATGGAATGGTAAGGAAATTGATTAGAAAGTTAAAGAAAGGCAGTGAAAGTGCAGGCCATCCATTTTAGTGCGTTAATATCGTCTTTCTTTGATGACTCTATACAAAATCTGGGAAATAATGTGTTATTTTTTAAATATGTATCACAGCTAACGTAAAAAGAAGACTGTTAAACTAAATGTTTATGCTTCACAATCAATAATAGCGATTATTCTACTGAAAATTTACACAAAGTAAAAATAACGAAATTTTTCCATCCAACACTGACTTAATAATATCATTTATTTTATTGATACTAATCAACAATATTATCACAAAGCAAAAAATCATCAATTCACAAGCCTTATTTTATCGATAGTGTTACAAGTGATATTTTAAAGGATATTAAATTTACACAAAAATTGATTCACTATATTAAAAGTATCTGTATTAAAAAAAGGACCAAATTAATTTTGATAATTTAAAAAAATGTAGTGTTTAATGTTTAAGTTGAAATTGTAAAACCTTCGTACCATGGTTTCATTACCCAATGTGTAAAAAAACAATTGTAACAAGAAGAAATTTGCTTAAACCAAAATCAAAGATTTGGATTATATACTCATAACAAAGTTTTATATTATAATTTTGATTAAATGAATTATAACAGCCTCTTTGTTTGTTTCTTATTTTATTTAAAAGATGGAATGTACTACGTTTCGTCTCTCATTTGAGACTTCTTCAGGAATAAAAAATTAGCTGTTCATGGACCTCACCCTATGAATTCTCCGGCCAAAATTTTTTATACCCAAAGAAGTCTTAAATGCAGTACGTTTCATCTTTTAATTAAATAAAAATTGGCAAAGAGACGGTTATAATTCATTTAATGACTTATTTAAATGTCAGATAAACTACTGACTATAATTTTAATTTTGATAACTAAAACGTACTTCATAAAAAATTCCCTAAATAAAAACTTATAACTGATGAAGCTATTTATATTAATTTAGAAAGGGGCATAATAGTTGCAGAAATGTTAAATAACGTATAATATACACAGTTATCTTTTTGAGTTCAATATTAATTATATGTTTTCAGTTGTTATCATTTCTGTGGAATAATATTGTTGTATTCTGTTCTCTAAATCTTTCAAATGAAATGACAATTTAAATTTTTTGTCAAGTGGCATTTCTATATTTTGTTGTTCTTTTGAAAATTTAAAATTTGATTTTTTATAGATTATGCTTGTAATTTTATAAACATGAGATAATAATTTCAGCTTATTATCAGTAACTATCATGATTGATGTTTAGTTTTCATGGGTTAGCCAAAATGCCAAATGACGCAAGACTGTAAAACTGAAAGCATTCCAAGTGTTATTATTTTTTTTTATGAATTTTCTAGTATATTCATCTTGAAATATATATTTATTGTTTTGAAGACCTCGTTTTGTATGAAATATATACAATAATTACTATATTATATAATATTTTGTGGGATTATTTCTTAACATGCCATTACTTAGTTGGTTTTCTTGTATTATTTTAATTTGGAATATACGATTTGAACCAAAATAGTTTTTTTGGGGGGAAGGATTTGAATTAAAGTTTTTTTGCGACTCTTAATTCAATTCAGTTTCACTTAATCTCACCAAAAGTAGTTCCTGTGTTCTATTCTCGTTCCCGTCGAGATATCCTGTTTCTTTACTTTGAAAATTTTCTTGAGAATGATTAAATATGTTATTGAACAAGGAAAAAAGAAAGAGCTGAGCGAACGTAATTAAAATATATTTACCTGATATTTCTGAAACAATGCACGATTTTGTTTTGCCGATACATTTTCGGCGTTTCATTGTACGGGATGTTGTGATATATGAGTTTTAATCTGCAACGAGAATCTAATGTAATTGCGCCATGAGGCGGTCCAATAAATACAAGTATTAGAATCAACCAGTAATTAACGACTCCCATGTTGTTCCATAACTCACAGTTCTTTAGCTCCCGGCAAACAAAGAATGTTTTACACAGAAATTTCCGACTAGATAGCCCAAACGATCCCCAAAATAAACGTATTTGTTTGTGGCTTCTGATGCCCAACAGTTTCTAATTACTCCATATTTCAATTGAAAGTACTGTTTTTTTGCTGTTGTTTAACATAGTTGAGAATATTTATGGGAACTTCAGGTAATAAACCCATTTTCTTAAAGCATTACTTTTTTACTTAGAATATAGTCAAGAGAATGGGTTTGATAAGAAAATGAACGTTTATTAACTTGAACTAAAACTCTTACAATACGATTGCTACATTTTATTTGCCTTAAGTGTATAGATAATAGGGGATGGGAAGGGATTTATTTAATTTATTATTAATAATATGCTCCTCGTTGGTGGAAGCCAATCGTAAAGATTATGTGGAGTACGGGAGGTAAATTTTACTAATTACGATTAATTATTGAGCTTCACAGTTGGGCAACAATTTTAATAAAATGGGTTAAATTTATTAAACATAAGGGATAAAGTAACGAAAGGTTTTAAATAGAAAAGAAAAGATTTTATTTATTATTCTAAACAAGAGATTGAATTAAATTATACATAAATGAACAACTTAAGCAATAATAGTCTATATCGAGCCTCATTAAAAATCGGTACAGGTAGGGTACATTTTTTTTTGGTTAACAGGCTACATGAGGGTGATCCTGAAACAGGCAACTATTTTTTTTTTGTTTTTTGGGTAACAGGCTACATGAGGGTGATCCTGAAACAGGCAACTCCTCTTTAATAGCATAGGAAGGGAATTGAAAAAGGGGGGATGCGGAAGGTAGAGCAAGGTAGCCAAGGGTTGACTACTAGGACTATAATATAAGCATCCTTCCCCGTCTAAATGAGGTGCAGGGTAAAACGCTGAATACCTTAATCTAGGTCTTGGTCTAGGTCCTTCTCTTACATTCTTCTAAATGATGGAATAGGAGTTTACTGATGGCTCGCAGCATTCCCTTCTACATTCCTAAGTTCGAAAATAAAGCCTGAGAAAATTAAATTTAATCTACGAATTATAAATAATTAATAGTTTACAAATTGTGTAACCAAACATTTTCTACAATTAATTATTAGGCAATTTACTTTTCCTTTTGGATTATATTTTTTTTAGATATTTTAGGTAATTTTTACTTATGTTACAACAGTTCTCTATTCGATTAAATATCTTGTCTCAAAACGCTGGGAAAAATCTTATTTTGTACAAAAACTGATTTATATTTAATGATTTACAAGTTTTCATGAACTTATAAATAATGAACAAAAATTAAATATATTAAATTATTTATTTGTAGTAATACAATTCTGTATAAAGAATTGGCATTTATACCCCAAACAAAAAATTATAAATATTTCTAAAACTAAAATTATTTTAACAACTGAAGAGCTTGGATGGAAATTTCTGATGTTCACGAAATCCCTCACCATAAATTAATCGAAAATAAGTTATGCAGACCACGACGACAAATTACACGGAATGTTCACTGGAGGAAGGAAGGCTTCTTTTTTTCCTTGCGTTCCCTTTAATTTCTTGCCTACGAATGTGATGTTGTAACATTTGTTACCTAACAGTTCTCCAAAGACTTATTACAAAGAGCACTAGCCCGAGGACAAATGAAGCTTTTAATCCTTGTCCTTCGCTTTGGGATCGTGAGAGAACTCTGTGAAATGTGTCCCTGAATTGCAATCAGGTTTTGTGGCTGGTGCTGTATTTCGGAGATTGCTTGCTAGAGGTAAAAAAGGCTTTCGAAGGTTTTTTAAATAAAATATTTTATGTATTACATGAACCACAAATATTTCAATATTTAACCATTAAAAATAATGCATTTACGATTCATTACGAGATTTATCATGCACAGCTCGCATATTCCAATTTTTAATAATTTTAAAATAAAAAAGATAAATAACACAATTTATTACAATCTTATACTATATTTTGATATATGTAATAAAAGTGACATATTATCTACGATTCTCTTCTTACATAATTTAAAACTTAAAGATACATTACGTTACATTTAATTATTTTCTATTGAAATGTCTTCCACTTATAACTTTTTATTTTTCGTTGTAAGATTATTATTTTTAGTTATTACGATGATTTTTAAAGCATATTATCAATAATACAGTATGATGTTCCTTTTCATTTTGTATAGCATTCATCTCCATTTTTTATATTAGAAAGAGCCAATAAATTTATTTATTCCTTGATTCTCTTACTCAGTGCTTAATTTATTTAACGTGTTTATATTTAATAGAATATTTATTTTGTGTCTTAAAATAATCCGACATTAAATATAGATCTATTTCTTTTACCAGAGAGAGAAATTAAAAGTTTATTATTTCATGGATGTTCAATCGATTTTTGTTACTTTGCATATAATTTTTTATTCTAATATAGTCCTTGAGATTTATATGTATGTTAATTGGTATATTTACTCAAATAATTGAATTAATTAGTAGAAAAGGATTTGTTCAAGGTCTCGCTTGGTCCGACAGAAAGTCAATGTTGAAATCACCACAGATAATTATCTTTCCCTTCTTTATGAACTTTTGAAATAATCGAATCCAAAATTTCAAGAAATATGTCTACATTACTAACTGGATTTCGATAAATACATAAGACTACTAAATTTTTTATGCCTTTACCAGTTGTGATTTCAATTGAGCTGCATTCGAAAACCTGCACTTTACTATATCAAATCTCGCATTGCAATATGAGGAATTCTCGTTGTTTACATAAATGCACGAACCTCCATTTTTAAGTGTGCTTCTATTAAAGTTCGCTAGTCTTTTATAACCCGTGATTGGAAAATTTTCAGCTTCAGGACTAGATGTTCAGTTAGCGCTAATATGCCAACTGGGATACTTTGCAGCGATAAAAATGTTTCTAACTATAGTTTTTTACTTCTAAGGCTCTGAATATTTTGGTTAAATATACAAAATATATACACATACATGCATTCACTATTTTTTGAACTGAATTCTTCGTTTACAAATAGTTATCTAAAAAGTATTGGAACAATTCAAGGCAATTTTTTGGATAACGTCTTCTAGGGCGAAATTTCCCGATCACAATTAAATTTGCCTATCTTGTTAAAGATTTCATCTTTTAAGTCGTATGTACATGGTGAATATATAAATTTAATTTAAATCAATTAATATTTAAATAGATTTCATTGAGCACCTGGAAAAGGTTCTAGATTCAGAATTTTTTAAAATATAAATCATGCTTTTAATAAAAAAATATGAAGGCTGTTAAAAAATGTAAATAAATTGAATATTGATTAGTTTCGTACTAAATTACAGGGATTATTGAAGAAGATTGATTATAATATTTAAAATATTAATAAATGTCGTTCATGGGGTTACATTAAAATGTAATTGTAAGTTTTGAAATTTTAATGCATGTAAAAATATTTATTGTTGAATAACAGTCTATATTTTTTATTAACGATATATATATATACATGGTGAATATATAAATTTAATTTAAATCAATTAATATTTAAATAATAATGAGCACCTGGAAAAGGTTCTAGATTCAGAATTTTTTAAAATATAAATTATGCTTTTAATAAAACCATATGAAGGCTGTTAAAAATGTAAATAAATTAAATATTGATTAGTTTCGTACTAAATTACAGGAATTATTGAAAAAGATTGATTATAATATTTTAAATATTAATAAATGTCGTTTATGGGGTTAAATTGTAATGTAATTGTAAGTTTTGAAATTTTAATGCATGTAAATATATTTACTGTTGAATAACAATTATTATTATTAATAGCAATTATTAACGATATATGTTTATGTAAATGGATAAATGTGATGCAAGAAATGTTTTTTTTATAATGACACCTTCCGAGTGAGGTCAAAACTATACCACCGTCATATATATTTGGGTAATTTAAAAATAAATTAAAATTTACAAGTAGTAGTTTGTGAATGTTAATATTGACAGGATTCTCAGCATATCTCAATAGTTAAGTTAAATATTTAATGAGAATCTTGAATATTATTGAAATATTATTTTTATAGGTACCCTTGCAGAAAACGTTCCATCAACCTGGAACTATATTTATAAATAACGGACTGTAGACTTAGATAATATAATTAACATAATTATATATATACATAATAAAAAATCTATGCTATTAGATTATGACTCGAGGTATTAATATGGTGCAGAATGGTGGAATATCTACAGGAAGGAGTTGGAAATGCACGTGAGTGAGATTCAAATTAACATTAATTATTAAGTAGAAGGAAATTGGGTTTCTACCTTTATGTATTAACATTTCTTCTCTGGTTTTGATGTATGTGTCACTGATTGCCTGAAAACTACTAGGTTCTGCGTTGGGAATGGGTTATAAATAGTGGCTTGAACGTTCCTTTTGGCAGCGAAAGCTCCGGACGCTCGGTTCTCATAGCAAATATTTTAGCATTCATGACGCGCGTTCGCTGGTCCAAGGAACGTGAAGGATGCTCTCTCTACTTACAGCCAATTTGACTGCATCGCTTAGCATGATGTAAGCAAAGGCGTTCCGGGAAATTCTCTACGCAGGCCGTAGACGGTTTTGGCAGCAGCGATTCTTTACTTGCGTAAAGGTCGAACCACGGACCTCAGCGTGTGGGAAGAAAAACAAATACATACTAAATTTCTATCACCATGCTAAGTAATTATAATATACTTAGTATTATAATAAAGTAATTATCCTATTTATTAATGCTGCATTAGAGAAGAATTTTAAATATTATCGGTTATGTAAACGTATTTGAGTAATTTAAATATGTTACATATGACTGACGTTATGAAAACTTTAAGACATGCCAAAAACAATGTTATAAAATAAAACGTTTCGTTTCTTTCAATGTAACTTCCTCGAGTGCACAAGCAGAACAAATTTTTTATACATGAATTCTTGACGTATGTGTTTATAAATTGTTAAAGAAATTTTTATATAAGCATGTAACAAAACAGTTTTATTATACAACTAACTGCGAGTCCAGCAATGCTCGGGATATTAATGCTTACATATAACAGAAATTTTACTTAAGTTATGAAACTTTTGTCGTCGTCGCCGCCTCCACCGCACGCATACACCCCAGGCTACATAAGGACTCAAATGTTTCCTGTAGTAATTTCCATTTGTCGTTGGGGTTGAACGGATACAAATAGTTTCGTGAGAAACACCGTAATTAACTCAGAAAGGAATTTATTCGACGGAAATATTATCGGCTGATTTTGTGTATTTAAAAATTTCCGCCCCCTCCATTCCCGCTCTATGGTGTTAGCCGTGTCTTACCCCAACTATGTTGAATTTGGAGTCTTAAAGAACATGTGTGCAAAATTTGGTTGAAATTGCTTCACACCAAATTTGAGCTCTTTTTACACATAAACAATAAATTTCATTTATAATAATAAGGTAGTTGATCCGTCTGTTTTGTCTGTTTAGCACGAAATAACTTGCAATTTTAATAAACGTCTCATTTACGTTACAATATATTTGAGGTTCTTAGAAAATATACGAAAATGTTTATCTCTGGAGTGCGGCGCATACTATACTCGGCGGAATATAAAAGTGACGCGTTGAACTGCTTAGAGTCAATTTTATTTTGTTCAAGTTTATTTGAAAACAAAAAAGTTACTTACTATTTATATACTGTAATTATAATAAATTATGAAAACATTCTCGATAAATAATTAAAATAAATACAACTATCAACTTAAGGAAATATTTTATGTTTTTTAAAGAAATACTTAGAACTTGCTTTTTTAAAAAATTGCGTAACACGTATTAAGTTGCTCGCTACCTTTTGAACGCTTCTATCCAGTACTTTTTCAGAAGTCTTCTGAATGGTACCACTATAACATCCGTAACTACGTTTCACTTAATATTACGTTTCCTATTATGGGTCAGTGCTGAAAAATCTATTTATGAATAAATACATTCATTCAACTGTCTCATTGTTATATTATGCATCAATTAATTATTTATGGTCTATACTCTTAATAGGATATGAACAGATTGTTCTAGTACCAAGTATTTTGGAGGTAACCCTGCTTTATGCTATTATTTACATAACATTTGATAAATAGTCAACTCTTAATCAGATTACAATTAAAGTAGTTATAATAGGTGACATATAGCTCTGCGCCTAGGTAGTTAGGCAGGTCGCGATACTCTGCGCGGACTATAATCGGACTAAAAGGTGAATTTCATGAAGAAGCTTAAAAATTAAAAAACAATGTTAGCAAAGAAAGGTATGTAAAAACAGTAAATTGTAAACAGTATTATACTCCGTTAATTAAATAACCACTTTCTATACATAATTTTATAATAGTCTTATCGCATTGAGTAGAAGTTAAAAATACATTTTATTTTAGCCAACATCTTTAAATATTGTCGATTTACTATTACCTCAAACCATAATTGAGTTGTTTATCATTTTATTGGAACAACAATCTTTATTTATTTACCAAATATTGGTACAGCTGTGTTTTTATTAAGGGTTTGTTATTAAAATATATATCGTCTACGTTTCGCACCCCTAATATTAATCATTTCCTTCTTGTACTCTTCTACTCTTTATACCTACTATACTTTTACCATCCCTAGTTATTATGATGCAAAAGTTTACCTTTACTATCAAACATCCTTTGATATCCCACTATTTTCTATGATTGACTCAATTACCTAGGTTTTCACTTTATTAATCCTCTTGTTTTACTCTTTCTTCACGTATATGCCAATTTATATGTTTTTCGAGTCTTCTTCTGACTCCACTAATATTACAATATCAATTCTTATTCATTCTCTTTGCAGTATGATTCCTTTTCCATGTTCCCCTATAACTTTCTTCATCGCCTGTTTTATGTATTAGTTAAAGAGCACATTCAACAGATTTCATCATTGTCTTACTCCTTTATTGATTTCTGCTTTCTTTCTTGCACTTTAATTCTAATTACTGCTGACTGCTTCAGTTGAGGTTTTGGATAACTCTATTTTTCCAATATTTTATTCCTGTCCTCTTAAAAATCCTTAATACATTTTATCAATTTATCAAAGGTTTTTTTTTCTGAATGTCCAAATGCCATAAACGTAGGTCTGTTTTTCTTTATTCTATATTTTAAAATTAGACGCGGACTCAACATTGCTTCTCTTGACCCTATATATGTAACAACTTAATTGTTTAACAGAATTATTTAGAATGAAAATAAATTACTTTATTTACATGATCTGGTACTTTCATTTCTACAAAAATAACTCAAATAACTAAACTCAAACAGTTGAGGATTACAAAAATTAATTCTTCGTGAACAGACCAGATGCTTAATTTAAGACAATACTAATAAATTGTGAAATGCGTGACATAATAATGTTTCGCCACACACTGTTTATTTACATCGCGTGTGTATATGTAACTGAGCATATTTCAATGACTTTATTGTGTTGCCGTAAATAGATAGGATGGAATTTGTTATTTTCGTTATCTGTTAAATATCTTGCTGAGATTATTTCGGTTTATTTGAGCTATTTTGTCATCAGGCGAATGTAATGGCGGGACAAGCGAAGTTGGTCTCTGTGTCCAGCAAGTTGACGCGCCTACTCTGTTTCACGGAGTGGCATTTTGCCGCCGTCTAATGAACAAGAGACACAAGATTAATAATGCTGCTAGGGGGGGCCGTAGTTTGACATCCCGTACACACACTCACTCACACACACGCACATCCATATACGCATGTAAAAGGGGTGAGGGAGGGGTGGCTTGAGCGAACGCAATCAATCGCTCTGTTGCACCAGCGGTCGCCTCGCGTGATTCATTTCCTGATATGCGTTGCCTGTGAGCTGAATGCGAAACACGGTTCGCCAGTGTACTGTACACCCGATGCTTGATTATTCTGTAATCGCGTTTGCTCGACCTATTTCTGAGTCGCCTGCTGTACACAGTTGCAGGTCCAATTGTTTGCCGTCCACTTTCGTGTCAGCGGAATTGGTCAGCCATTTCCTTCCCATCCGTTACAATTGCGTCTTATCTTTAAACGTGAACTAGGTTCATACATCTTCCATGAAGTCTATCTAGGAAAATGAATGCCTAACTCAATGAATATTTATTGCATGCGATTGAATGGATTCTTGGGAAAAAATTGGATTTTGATAAGTCAGCCTGAAAATGAATGAGAACTATAAAAAGTGTCATATAAACGCGAGTATATCAGTTCTAATTTATAGAATATACTATTAAGCCCTCAGTAATAAAATATTACCCTATTTTTAATTTTATTACTAATTTAAGTACCACAGTTCCAATATGGTCAAATTTCCAACTGGGATGTTTTAGAATCAGTAAAAAATTAAGCATAAAGTTTTTTTCTTAGGTGTAGAAAGAAGCTGACTATCAATCATTATCAGCCAATACAGTAGGTATATTAACTTAATCTATAATTACTCTATGACGAAATGGTATACTGCCTATATGGTCAAATTTCCTACTGTTCTCTCATCTCTCACACTTTAAAACTGGTCTAAGAGAAAGTTTACCTACTTATAATACAGTCTTATATATCTAGAATTTTACTTTGTGGATTATAAAAAGTATTTCCGTCTATCCTATCTTTAATTTTATTGGTTAAATAAGATTTTTAAAATAACTTATTCTCATAATTTTTAGGAAGCTTTTTTCTATTTTTGAGTTTTACATTTATTCATGGTAACATATACCAAGGATTGTTACACAACTTCTTCATGATATTTGGTTTAATTTCATTTGGTTTTTTTCAATTATTTCCTTAAATATTTTTCCTCTTGCCCGCTCGAAAAGACCCATAAAATTTCTGTTTATGTTCCTGGTTCATAACAAGCTATTAGAAAATTTAATATGTTCATTTAAGAATGCAATTGTTTAATTTTGGACCAATAATTTTACTTTGGTTTCTTTGCTATGTTTTTCATGGATTATTTATTATTTTGTTGATTACATTCCTTTTTTTAAATTTTGATCATATCGATCTTTTACTGAGGAAATAAAGTAATTATTACGAAGGAAGCAACAACCTTTTATAGTAAGAATTATTTATTTGACCTAATGCCTCAAAGAAACTGGAGTATTGGATCAATATTAAGATTATATTCAACGACACTGATAAGAAAGGCACAACATTCATGAACATAGCATGAAAACATACAAATGTGGAACACTAAAAAGGTAGCAGCAAATATAACAAACGAATTAAAAATAGATTACAAAAATATTAATACGGAAACGAGAAATATAATAACAGTCAATTTGAAAGCATGGAAACGAGTGGAAATAGAAAAGTATATAAGGATATACACGAAGAGGGAACGAATCGTCAGGTACATTTCAAAGCCTTAAAGATATTCAAATAAAATTTTTAATTAACGTCTCACAATTCTTATTACTTACTTATTATCATAGAAACACAAGTGATATTCACCGTTTTCAGTCATTTGAACATTAAGACTTAATATCCTTAAACGGCCTTAGTTTCCTTAATGATAGTATTCCATATATTCCTACCTCGAGCTTCTAATCACGATGTTTTTACTTACTTACTTACTAAATTGACTTTGAATAAAATCTTTTGTAAGCCTACATGTTGCGAGTTCCAATATGTGATTAATATGGTGAAATATTCCATTTATAGTCAGTAATTAAATTTGATTTACTTATTAGCCGCCAGAATAGAATGTCAGATAGGCAACCCGCATTGCCTGGTAATCCATCCTGATTCCTGCTGCACCTAATATACCAGAAGACATATTTCACAAAAATGAAGTTATTTAACGTCTCACCAATAATATTCAAACGCTTATGAGAGCTACTATTTCATAGAAGTCTAATTTAGTTTCAGTACGTATATGTAATAATGATGGAATTTCTACAGTGAAGGAACAACTACACATGCTCATGCACAGTTCATAAAAGCAAATGACTAAGAGTCGTTTTCCAAAAAAAAATTATTTTCAATTGCTGTAACAAGATACATATCAGTAATACTGAAACAGGCAAATCCCATTTAGTAGCATAGGAAGGATATTAAAAGAGGGGATGTAGAAGGTAGAGATAAGTAGCCGAGGGTCTCCCATTTAAACTCTTTAGGCTTAACGAGTATATAGTTTCACTGCGTGTAGGAACGATATTTCAATATCGTCACCAAATAATCATTAAGTATTACTGTAGATGAATAGCTTGTGTGAGCTAAATATTGGTGTTTGAACTCCGGCATATCGGATTATGGCTCTGTGCCAGTGTGGTTGTGATCGCTTTACATAAATCCCGATGCCGTACGTGCGCAGAATGAGGCATTTCATCTACGGGAATTTCCATCCTTCCACTAATTCTGTCCGCTCCATTTAGCTACGTGCCATCGGCGTTATTTACTGCTTCTACAGGCTCTGATAATCCAGAAAAATAAGAATAAATGCATTCTGTGTTTCTATTAATCCTGACAAATATTATTTAGTACAACTGCAACCTTAACATTACTTATTATATTTATACGTAGTTTTTCATTCGTGAATTTGCAAGAAAGTGTGTAAATTATGCTGAAATAAATTTAAATAATAATAGTAATACCAATAAATTTTGTCTGTATTGTTCAAATTAGATATATAAATTGGATGAGGCAAAGGAGTCATCATTACTAGCATTAAGCAACTTAGACATAACATTAAGCGTTAACATCTTAGTTCTATTAATTTCAGGTTCATTTCGGAGACCAAAACTGGGACATTACCACAGACAGCAATTAGAAATCTAGATTAATTTCAATAGGCAAAAGACATCCCAATGCCCAATCGGACCCTGACTTATTAAGTACCCTTTATAATATTTTAATTCATAATATGAAAACTTCCATGCCTTTTTGAACAATTAATCTTTGCAAATTAATGTTTTTGTCTGTCATTAAATAATTCTCAAAGCCTCAAAATTGGTGAGGGATTCATGGAGTAAAGTCCATGAATTGCTTGATTTTATATCTGATGAACTCTTAAAAGTCAGACAAAACGTCGTATTTTATAACTTTGAAATAAAACCGACGTCAGTTAACACTATAAAACCTTGTTTTCACATCTATTTCTTTTAATAATTGATCAACCGACACCTTTGTACATTTACGTCTAGAATGTAATATTTCTTGCAACCTCAGATGCTCACCAGATCAGTGAGGGGGAACTCGCCCACTCGAAAAGACCCATAAAATTTCTGTTTATGTTCCTGGTTCATAACAAGCTATTAGAAAGTATATAAGTGGTTCATATTCTCTTGGAACTACAACTGTAGTATGTTAGCTATTCTTCATAAATGTCCCTGAGTACAAGGTGATCGTATTGAAATACCTAATGATTATAATTGTTAATGGGATGTTAAATTGTAATATTTTAGTTCAAATGGAGACGAATTGCTTCAATTGAATCTCAGTCATGGCCATGAAACTAAAATTAGAAGATGGGAATAGAAAAATGTCGACCGGACTCGGGAATAGAACCCGGGAAATAAAAACCTACGGGCTAAAATCGTATAAGAAAACTCCAAGGAATTTTGAGTTTAAAATTGATCTTTTTGGTTCAAAAAAACGACTTAGCATGTAGATTATAAGCTATGATACCTTTTAAGCAGAAGGGTTGTATGTAAACCTGTCTTGTTACACATTAATCAGTTTTAATGTATCCTATTATTTACTTATTGCGTATATCATATTTTAACGTTAAAATGCCCAAAAATGACTTCGGATGAAATCAGCGTTAACTGGTGGGTTTGTAAATTAAGGTCGGACGGTATTATTATAATTATCATACATATATTTAATAATAAATTTTATTTTCAATAATATATTGCATCATATATTATTTAGAGAATATTTTTAATAGGATAAAGAGAGTTAAATCGTTTTTGAAGTAACAAGTAAAATACACATAAAGAAATAATGTAAGGAAGGCCTTAACAATTTACGTACGTTGGAATTTTTTGACGATTTATTTTAAAATTGGTTGGTATCTTATAGCTAAAGGTATTAAATGTTTTTAGACGTTTCTGCACGCATTTGTATATAAGCATTATACTGTTTAGAAACATCGCTGCGCTGCTGTTGTTTTATCGGGCAAAGTTCCAGACCAATTAATTGCTTTTCTTCTGATAGGATCGAACTTCTGACTTCATTGCTGGATTGAACTTTAAAGTTTCCATGATTAAGTTTCTGTTCTCGTTTCAGTAATAGTCTTACAATGTAGGAACCATATTCTTTAATTTTCATCTTGCTTATTAAAGGCTGTCTTCCAGGGCAATGACTATTAATTATTCGTCTATGTCGCATCAGGAACGTAGCGTGTGTGATCACGTTTTACATTCACCATTACACGATCTAATCTTTCACTAGATGATATTGTGTTCACATGAGCAGATCAGAGTCGGTGCGTTCCGTCTGCAGCTCTGTAACGGGATTCTGGTAAGAAGAGCCGAGTTAAAATAGTTGATCCTGCGGAAGTATCGGCGGGTCACGTAGAGCTAGAACTCTGTTTTGACGTCGTTGCTTCTCTGTTCGGAGGAATGACCCGGGCACAAAGAGAGACGTGACCTCTGCCAGACTAAACAACGGTCTGCCTTCCAAGGTCGAGACGCGGCTGGCCTTCGGACAGTCTCCTCAGGTAGACCACCCAGTCGCCAGCTCCATATACTTACATATATTACCTAATTATCCAACCACCTCCATCAGTCACTATAACGAAACGTTCAAAACACGATCAAATGTAGAGTAACAACACAAAATAAACCAACGTTCCAAGAAGAAACGCCTGGTGAAAATGAAAACGTCAATCACAATTGATTTTTGTAATAATTTCTAAGATATAGCCTACATTTCTACAAAAAAATAATAAAAAGACCACTCAGTTCCATATATCGGTCAAAACTTTTCCTGGTCCTATAACCATTCAGATGGCAGTCGTATAGTGTTTGATGGACAGATCGTTTCGCTCATACAGTATTTTAACAAATACAGACACTTTCAAGTGTTAAAACGTTACAAAGGTTTTCCTATTACATATTTATTTTTGTGCACGAGTGAGCCGGTCTTACTCATTTTGATACCGTACTGATTTAGTACATTTATATGATCTATAACTACCCTACTGGTATATTGGTTTCAAATACTGTATTCTTCTCCTTCTTAAGCTCTACAGCCGGTTACCAGCCAAGGCTTTCTCAATCACTTTCCTCCATTCTGTCCCATTCGATGTTATTATCCGCCATATATTGACGCCAATGTTTTTAGCCACTTTTCTACATTGTCCATCCACCTTGTACGCGGTCTGCCTTTTCTTCGTTTTCCCGCTGGCTATATAAAGGTAATTTTCTTCACTGGGTTTTCAATTTCATACCTATATATATGGCCAAGCCATCTTAGTTGCGAGACTTTATTTACGTTTACTACTTTTTGGTTATTTGAAATTTTGTTTTAATTAAAAATTGTATCTCATTCTGCAGCCTCAATTTTCCATATATACTTCTCAGGATTTTCCGCTCAAATTGCATTAATTTATCCTCAATTACCTTATTCATTGTCCAGCATTCGCTTCCATCTAGAACTACTGGTCTTATTGTTTTGTATCGTTGTATCTTTGTTTTAATACTTATAAATTTTGATTTCAGCTGGTTTTGTTCTCCAAATATTGTTTAATTTTAACTTTATTCGTCTTTGAATATTTATTTGTTTGATCCTTGCTTAAATCACTCAGAGAACTACTTCACATATGTAATAGAACATACAGTGAATTGAAGCGTTCGTTTATAACGTAATACAGATATTGCAATATGGCAAGGTGTCGGGTTATTGCTTAGACATGAATGCATACAAATGGGTATTAGTATAGCTTTTTATTTGATATTTACATCATAGTTTTCTGACTTAAATATTTACAATAAATAAAAACGGCCAAAAAAGTCAGCATTAAATATATAAATAGTTATATTATGTAGTTATATATTTAATGCTGACTTTTTGGCCGTTTTTATTTATTATTTGATATATTATAAAGTTAGAGCACAAATATTGTTTCTGAGTATTCATATTAGAGAACTATAGAAATGGTACCAAAAAAATTCTTCCTATTTGTAGGTGATGAAATTTTTCCTCTTTCGCCAAATAAAATATGTTTCAACAACCACAATAAATTTAAGCTCTCGACGTGCGTGACCTTTTTTCTGTGCTGATGGATTAGTTATGAAAATTATTTTTAAATGAGTCGTTTACCATTGTAAGCGGCTTGTAGAAGGCTACGATCCCAAGAAACGAAAGTTCCAGCGGCTGTTGGTGTGTCATCGTCGCAGTGGCTCCATATATAACAATCGGACGCAATACGGCGCGGATTCCATATTTCGCCCTCGCCCCAACCAGACCCAACACTTGCGCTGTTCCATCCGATAATTTCGGCGGTGTCGGGTTCTTTATGGGCGGGCTGGCGGTAAATACCACTCGGAGGGTGGCTCACCCCATAAATCGCCGCGCTAATACCCAGCCGGCGGTATTACTCCGCATTATCAGCGCACTCGCTCTCCTGGATAATTGAATTTTTCCCTCTCCGCAGGAAGAAATAATTATGCCACGGCTCGGGCATCAAGAGCGCGGGGAAGTAACCCCCAAATGAACAACTTTCTAATTTCGGACCCGTGACAGTGGCAGCTACTGGCGAGTTAATGGAGGGAGTTAACGCCCGGTTTAGCGAACAGATAAAAACAAAATAGATGCCCTCGCGGGGTATTTATGCACATTTAACTCGGTGATCTGGATCTAAAGTCCCGTAAACTGCTGGACCGGATCTGCTTCCAAAGGACCACGAGAATAATAAAGTACTCCATATTTAGTTACTATACACTACAGAACTTCAAAAAATAACTTAATAATTTCCCCCCCATTTCCATACATCATCAGCAGTGATAATTATAAAAAATATACCATAAACTTTACTATCATAGATATTAAAAACTTATGGAGATAAACTGCCTTCAACATTATTTGGCTAGAAGCTACAGGGAAAATGCAAATGGACCTTAATGAATTATTATTCAGATTCTCGTTCTTGGCTCCTAAATGACCAGGCTAAACGTATCTGACATTCATAGAATAATAACGTCAAAAAGGGTTTAAAAAATATTTTGAACATGAAAAAGATTTAATTGGAATTTTTTATTTATATTTATATACATTTATTATCAAAAGTTTTTGCCTGAGTTCTGTACTATGTAATAACAACAATATGGACTTTAGGGAAACTTAAATGTTTGAATAGCAACTGCTAAGCCGAGGGTGTTATTATATAAACAAGACTTATCACGGTTAATTACTGAGGTGGGGGATAGAAGGGGGCAACAACGATTAGCAAAGACCCAGCTTATTGCGTTTGATCCAGAAAGACAAACCTGTTTTCGTTCTTCTCTTGTTTCAGAACCTTCTCGTCAAGGTATCAGGAATGACTTCCGGGAATTCCTCATGGATTTCTACGATGGCAAGCAGCAAGTTATGGCAATCCATTTCTTACAAAAAGGTGTGATCTCGGCAGGGGGAAAACAAGAGATTTTAACACCGTCGAGCGACGAGGAAAAGCAGTCTTCAGACTGCGAAGATGTTCATATCTCAGCGGAGAGTTTTTGACAGACGTGACATAATATCCTTTTGTGCAGATTCGTGTTTGCTTTCCTAAAATTACTTAAAAATTTCTTCATTTTAACTTTTGACCAATACTCCTACTTATCTCCTCTCTCGACTTATACCTTATTTTAACTCAAACATACACTGACTGTATTTCTATTCTGCCTACTTCCTCTTCCTTTCAACTTCTAAAGTAACTGACTACTCTCCTCTCCCGATTTGCACTTACTTCCAAGTTCTAATGTACACTGCCTTTTTCACCTCATTGTCTCATCTCAGCCAATATCTCCTTCCCCTACTAGATGAAAACGCGACCCCACGTGACGTACTAGTTATGATTACATATTCTAGAGGAATATTTCACTGTGATATGCACCTTCAGGAGTACAACAGCCGACGTCCACAGCTTCCTTGTTGTTCGCCTCTCTTTAAGCGAAAGAGCTGTGGGTCAACACTTTTCCCTTGTTTCCCTTGACGTACTACTACAACAGTAAAAAAAAACAATGCTCCATGCTACGTGTCCAGGACGATGAAGACGAGCCTTTTCCCTCGCTTTTATAACCAATATTTTCTCAGCTGGGAAAATTGGTGTCTCTTCTAGCTCATGTGGTCTAGATATTACAGTTTTTGTACGAACTCCTGGTTTCCCGGATAGTCGGCACATTGGTTTTTATTAAATGAAACCATTATGGTGCAATGATTTACGATGGTGGACACTTAACATAATTTTATAAAGTCCATTTGGAATTTTTTTCGGCAAACCTATAAAAGAGGTAATCAGTTGTACCACAATTATAATAAGCTCTGTCATTGGTTAATATTTGCAATCCCATTTAAAACCTTAAGTCATACAACGAAGGGGAAGGTCCTAAAGTACAATTTAAACACAAATTCCGATAAGCTAAATTTATAGGCTTAGACCGTGGTCAGACACGGAAACCTATAAAACTTATTTTGAATTTGAGTTTGCAGATCAGTTGAGAGTAATTGGTTCACTCAGGTTCCTAGCACATTTTAGACGGATTAACTCCGGGTTAAAGTCCTCCCACGGTAGCGTACGAACTTCCAGAATCAGTTTAGTGTAAATGGTTCACTCAGTTTCCATGTAGATTTTGGACGGATTGGCAGCAGATTAAAAGATAGTATTAAGCTAGGGCAGTACAATTAATTTAATTGCATATTAATTACTGCGTATGAAGGTAAAATATTTCTATATCCATACAAATATACTAGTTTAATTTTTGTGGTGGGTGTAATAATTTTATTAAGTCATATTTTTGAAAGCCAACTTTAAATAGTGGAATTAACAGAGATTAAATACTCTGAACTGTATTTAGGTTTTACTAACAGTAAATAGCATACTGTGTAGCAAATATACCAAAGTATAACTTTTTATTTATGTGAGAATAAATTGTAAATACAGAAAATTTGTACACTTGTTAAGAAAATGGTTGATTTATTATGAAGAGTTATAAAATTGACAAAGCTGATATTTTTACAAGTCATACTATTTAGGTGTGTGTGGTGGTCTATGTCAACAGTTTACGTACAGATTACCAGATTCATGTACAATATTTTAATATTTACTTATAGTTATTGCTAGACTGTTAAATAGTTTATCAAATATTAATGAAACTTGAGTGACCATGTTCTCGCCCTATCCGTAAGTAGTTTGGACCATTAGCAAACCTGTCCCAAACAGGAGGAAGCCTGAAAGGCTACAAAACTTGACCGTTAAGAAAGGATCGTCTTCTTTTTTGTGGATAATTTTTTTGGCCTGTAGGGGACAGCATGATATTGATACTGACATTACGAACGGCAGTAATATCTTTGTAGCTACTAGCCTTAGCAGTTAGACAGTGTGTAATATCGCTGACCGCCTATCTCCCTCGTCCAAACCCTGTCGTTATGGGGAGACTGTTCACCTATCAGCTCGTAGAGCGATGATCCCTTCGTGGCCACGTTGTAAAAAGCAGAACGACTCCTTAATGTACGCTCATATGAGCTAACGGCCGACCATTCTGTGACTTATGGCAGTTTAAGTGTCACCGACTGCTTTTAACGGAAGCTACTGAAAGCTGCACAATTGGCCGGCGCCAAAGGCCACTTTACAAGAGCAGGAATCGTCTGCTCGTCTATCCTCGGTCATCCACTTCAACGAGGTTGATGGCCGATAGAATGTCCTTTGCTGCCCTGACACATGCAATTCAGTCAAATTAATGGAAAAATCGTAATTAGGTGTTAGAATTTAGAAATTGGCTCATACTGGCAAAAAATTCCAAATACCAGATGCAGGATGTCATACATTATGTTAGAATAATCCCTCACTTATAGAAAAAATAATAAAAAATGGTATATATATAATCACATCTTCTCATGCAAAATATTAATTATATGAATAACTTTAATATTGTATAATCAAATTTTAAGTTCTACATATAAATTTAAAATATAAAAAAATTAACTTCATATTAATCTGAATCTAATTCTTATAAATGCTTTGGAAACACTACTAACTGAGCTTTTATTTGAATGGCAAATATTGACTTCATTAAATAATTAAAAATTATTAATTTCAGTAAATTGCGAGAAAAAATTAGAAAAACCATTGAATCTACTTTTATTACAGTATAATGTGTGATACTTAAGTTTGTTGTGGTGTTAATCAGTTCTATGACTGGTCTGGTGCAACCCTCCATGCTAACCAATCCTGCGAAAGCTTTTTCATTTTTACATACGTATCACATCCTTTCTAATTTGCTTAGCGTATTCCTTGGCCTTTCTCTTCTGTTCTTACCCAACACACTTCCCTCTAACGCGAAATTTACAAGACCGTCATGTCTCAAAACGTGGCCTATTAATCTATCCCTTCTCTTGGCCAAAGAACTCCAAATTGTTCTGCCTTCCCTTATTCTGCATAGAACTTCCTGGTTAGTTATCCATCTACCCATCTGATTTTCAGCATTTCCGACAGAGCCACATTTATAAATCTTCTATTCGTTCCCTGCCTACAAACCCCATTGTCCACATTTCGCACCCATATAACGCCACACTCCATGCAAAAAATTTTAATATTGATTTGTTAATATTAATACTTATATCAGCCGTACATAAATTCTTCTTTTTTGCGACAGCCTTCCTTACCTGTGTTATCCTACTCTTTATCTACCATCCCATTTAAAATACCACTTCCCAATCTAACGCCCTTTTTTATTCCACATTTCCCATACTACACTCCATCGCCTTAGTTTTGCCAATATTAAACCCCAAGTTGTACTCTTTCTCCCGGATCACGTTCATGCCATTTATCATGATTTCCAAGTCTTCTTCTGACTCCCCTAATGCCTACGCAGAACGTCAGTAAATCTTAGGATTTTTATTTCTTCTCATAGTTAAATTTTTAAAACATATTTAATTACTTTTAAATAGAATTAAATTCACGACTTATTAGGCAACAAGGTTTTTATTTGATTTATATGACGTTTCGTCATCACGTTTGGGACCTCATGCCGTAATTTTGTTCTTTAAGTTTAAAGTAAATTTAGGAAAAATGTATCAAAATTTCTACTGGACAGTTTACAAAGATAGTTGCAGTTTGGACTCAACTGGCCTTGGGGGCAGTCCAGTATAATTTTTAATAACAGACATTAAGTAATGTATTATTTCAAAAATAATTATGGGTTAATGACCCTGGTGAATTCATTGTTTAAACACACAGTTTCGGTGAAATATTGTATTTAAACAATGAATTTACCCGTTGATTAACCGAGAATAATTAATAAAATCAATACTCCGGGAAAGCATACAACATTTAACACATTATTTATGAACTTTTATTTGCAGATTTTTATTTCAAAAGATTTATAGTTCTTTTTTAAAAATAATTTGGAAACATTAAGATTCACAGTTTCTTATTTATGGAAATATTATATTATACAAAAAGTAAATTCTATATATTTGGTAAAATCGAATAAATTGATTTTGTAATATTTAAAAGTATTTGAATAATAAAGCAATCTTTAAAAGTATGTCAAATTATTAATTTTCCAAGAAACTTCATTATGAAAGTGTCTTCAAATTCAGTAACAAGAATAAATAAATTATTTTCCTTGATAACCCCTGAATAAATAACGTATAATTATATATATTTTTAATTAGAACCCTCAAATTCAATTCGGGGTACTTTGTATACTGGCGTTTGACTTTTTGGACGTAATTCTGCTGTGACCTACAGGAAGATTATCGGGAATGTGTACTCAATGAATTAAAATAATTTCTGAATTACAATTGCACTGAAACTTCTCACACATTCCTTTAAAATATTCTACATAGATCTGAGTATTCCTGGGTTTAAATGTCGTCCGACAAGTTAGCGCCCCCTGAAAATATGGATCTCAGTTATTTGGCTTATTTTATTAGAAACAACTTATTACAAGTCAGTTAATGATTTAGTAAGCACTATCATTATTTTTATGCTAGTCAGTATCTATCGGCGATTTCCATAGCAATTTTCATGAATGTGGGTGTTCTTTTAAATAAAATTATGTGAGGGTTCGAAGAATCTTTCTAATGGCTTTCACAACAATTATTCTTTCCGAGATTGTTACAGAGAAATTCGTATTGTATTTACATTTCATCAAAATATTCACAAATAAAAAATACCGAAAGTTAGTTGCATAGGTTTATTTTTCTTAATCTTGGTGCACTTTATTTCTATAAAATAATTTTCGGTTCAAAGAGTTGTGTAAAAATTATTCTTCGTCATTTGAAATTTTTTTACGGTATTCAGGAACATATGGAAACTGAATATCTCTTACTTCATCTTTTAATATTACACAATAGTCAGAAATTCTGTTGATACTTTATGACTATGCTCATAATAGTTTCCTTTTATACGATCTGATGTATACATCGTTTCTGTATCTATTTAGGCAGACCAACGAATGTTCTTTGAGGAAAAATTGCCAATAAAAACGGGAGATATTTACAGCCACCAAAGATATATACACCGGGGGCAGCCTTTAGCTTTCAATATCGCTGACGACGTCGAAGTCGTTCGTTCGCTGACGTGCTGCAGCAGTTATAACGTGGCGATGGGGAATGTGACACACATTCCAAACGCCTCGACTTCTCTAGAGATTTATGGGCCATCAACCGCAGACCTCTTCTGAATAGCCGTGGTATGTGAAGCCAGGCGTGAAGGGACCAACGAAGGGAACGTATTGTCATCTCGGTGATAGTCCTCGTCACGGAAAATTCATTCGTGATCTGTCAGAGGTGCGTAGTTAACGAAATTATAGCTGCATATCTGAGAACCTTAGGTCATTTGCCTGTGAGTGAAATAGGTTATTGTACATCCTCGAGGGACTTCAGTTCCATAGTGGTGACGACAGTCCTACCAACAAGTCGAGAATTATGATTATCATTAGCTTTAATAACCGCCCCTCCCCCTCCCAAGGAAAAAAAAGTTACAAAAAGAAACTGGAAACATTTTTTAATAGGATTTGTATTACCTAAACAAATCTGAATCACGGCAGTTGACAGTCTACATGAGAGTGATCCAGTTTAATATCATAGATTTTTTATGAAAAGGTGGATGCGAAAAGGAGAACTAGTGTCCCCGGACTATTATTTAACGATCCTACGCCGTTTTTACCTGAACGAAAATACAGAACAGGTGTATCGTATACTAATTTGTATTTAGATGTATCAAAAATTAAAACAATAAGAATTGAAAATGAGCACGTAAAAGACTGTGTTGGAAATTGTAAAAGATATTGCATGAAATAAACGAGATGAATGAGAAAATTAAAAACCTAAAATTTTAAAAGATCAATGCACAATGAAACAAAACTTAACTTCATTAAAAATATTTAAGAAAAATTAGCATCCTAACAAAAGTAATGTTACGTAAAAAATTAATTGTTTAGGTTGTAAAGCTTGGTATATCTGCCAGATGAAATGTTTTTCAAAAACTCAAATTAATGTGCATAAGATGAAGAAAAAAATCAACATTCATAATTATTCAGTCGTTACAAATATATTTATTTAAACAACCGTAATTTTTATTGGAAAAATGTACAAACTAATATGAACGATATAAATATCATTGAAGATTGTTGCACATTTAATTTAGTAATTCGGCAGACTGATACTCGTAATTTTAATAAAATATATGATTCCCTGTTATTACAAATTATTGTTATCAATCAACGTAAAAAGAATTTTCCAATGTTGGTTTCAAATTTCATCAATACGCTTAACGTATGTATATATGTCATTTCGACTGAAATTTGTTACATCAAGTGAACTTGGATATTAATTCCCTTTAAATTCATGTGAAAAATTTTAATAAATGTTCATTATATTTTAATAAAATTTCAATACTAATATCATGTATGTAAAAGCCGTTTTCTTTAGACTTTTTAAATTGATAAAAATATTTATTTGCACCTGTTGAGGTTCCATACACCTTGCTTTTTTGTTATAGTTTAACTAATTATAATTTAAACAGTTAATTATATACGTTATTCTTGTAAAATGGTTTACAACTACATCTTCACCATTAAAGTAAAGATTTAAAATTATCTTCCGAACGTAAACGGTTGACAGGTTAAAAGTTTAAAGCGGATCAACTTCAAAATGACGGAAGAGTTTCAATGCACTTTATTTACACTATTTAATATATATATATATATATATATATATATGTAGTTTGTATGATTCCAAGAAATAAGTCGGAGAATCGCAACAGGCTTTTATGATGACCAATTGCAGCCAATTTTCTACGTCACTGTCAGAGTAAGCACCAATCAAAAACAATCACGTCTGCTGTTTATACAATGCTTCGATATACTAAGCTACATCTGACAGTGTTATATATCGCAGAACAGTCTCTAAAACTATAATTTCAAGATATATATACTTAATATACAAATTTTATTATTAACTACATATGTGTAAATAAAACTAACGAGACGTTAGTTCAGGGAAAGCTAAATACGATTTACTTTTTATTTTACTTTCTCTAGTTAAAACGAAATAGTTTTTAAGTATTTAATAGTTGGTCAACGATGGATGATCACAGTTACCGATCAAATATATTACAAATTTATATTTTATGCATTCCTTTTTAAAATTAATTAGCAGCAGCCTCAGATTATTTGTGGACTCGTATGTCCCTTGCAAATGCTAAAAATGGGGTGAATTTAAGATATATGAGCCGGGACAAGCAGACCGCCCACCATGGTTTACGATCTGGCGTCGTAACACGCAGCGGCGGGATCCTCCCTTCTTCCTGTGCGACGCTTGCAGCAAAATCTCTTCCACTTCAGCTTTTGTTCATGCAACAGTGTCCTAAATCGTATCGGCTACAAGTAGCTCCCTACGGGCTCTTTGTTCCCTTTGCTCAGGTGGCTTGAGTGCTTACTTCCTTGAAGCCTTCGGCGTCCGTTTTCTATCAGCAAGTTTTACCACTGTGAACAGTTTCAGTTATCAATATGCTTCCATGACGCAACGACTTGCACTTGAAAACTACCCTGTTGCCCTTCCATCGTCAATTTCTCACATTGTGTAAAATGTGAAGATAATATGATGTTGCTGTATATTTATTGTGTGCATCAATGATGCAACATAATATTAATTTCTCCTCAGTCACCCAATTTTCAGTACTTCAACTCGCGAGCACGATGATTGTTGTGTTCATATTTGTTAACCATTATAATAAATTATCAGATGAATTCGCTACTCACAGTTTCTTTTAATACATTGACGTATGCCTTAGATACATGAATTTAATTAAAAGTTTCTTAAAAAGTTAATTAGTACATTTTATTTAAATATTTGTTGTGGGACCAATATAATGAATACAAAATTAATAACTCCATTGCAGAGCTCCTTAAGCTGCTGAGATAAGAAAAAACACACCCATATCGGTGAGAGACAACGTAAAACCGACCCTAAGCATTGATTGTAGCCTTTAGAAACTATATTTCAATTAGTTTTGAGACGCAGATAGTTTCCTATAAATTCAAAATTTGACATGTCAATCGACAAATTATTTTTCACGAATTTAATTTTGATAAATAACGTCTGTAAGGGATTTATAACGCACTTCTCATTTTTAATTTATTTTATTTTACATTATGTGTTGTTTAAGCGCGTTATATATAAGCCTGTTAAAAGCGTCGCAAGGTCAAGTAAGGAATTTGCTGAACAAGCTTCAAGCCAAGAATATTCCACAGGTGGGAAAATTCCCAGTACGCCGGCAAAATAGAAAAACTTCCTCACCAACTAGTGAGGAAATAGGTAACAGACTTGGATGGTGCTGCTCAGACCAGTTTCCAACAATTACGGTGTAAGAATCTTGGAAAGCGGAGAGAGGAGCAGATTGTGAACACGTGACCGAATGAATCGGACTTTGCTTCCAACCTTGTGGCAGATAGTTTATTCTGATGAGCCGTCGGAAGTTTCTTTCCTGGAGATTTTGTTACGCTAAAATTTTTACATCAAAATGTTTTCGAATTTCATGCCGAAACAACTTGGGGGTAGAATCGCATGTTCGAGCAGTAGTTAATATTTTAGCTTATCTCAGTTTCTTTATATTTCTTTTGATTTATTTATTGGAATAAATGTAGAAGTTTTAAATTTTAATTATTATTTAATTTGTTTCTTTTAATTCGTCAGAGTACTACCAGATGGTGCCCATAAATAATCTATGTAGACAGTTTTGAAAATTTGTAGTCAGTTTTTCATTTATTAGAAGATAATAGTATTTAATTTGAAACTAATACATAGATAACGAATTATATTATATAATTTTGCAGGAAATCATATAATTGGGAAGGCGATGTGGAGATTTAGGGTGAGGTAATAACTTTTTATTAAAGCGTCTTTCCGGTACATTATGAAATATAGTCAGTGGCATTTATGTTACGAAACCACTAATTTAGCTAGAATAACTCTATGGTTCACTACGTTACTAATGATATTACAAAACCGGTGTGAATTGTGGAATGTAGAAATTGAATATATAAATAAATAACAGAAATTATGAGTGATTTTTACTCATCTAATGGTATATAGAGAGTATATTTTTAAGTATTGAACAGGGTTTGAAGTTGTATAGAACGTAACCAACAGTTTTATGAAATCGCTTGAGCATGGAAGTGATGTGAAATCGAAGAACGACTTTAGATCATTACAGAAACCAAGCACGCATATTGTTCTGTAACTTAATGGGAACAACCTGTGTCGAAATGAATGTGCCGCTATAAATCAAAGACTGCGTTAGCCCTTTTTCCAATTACGGGATGTGGCCGCTGAGTCTGAAATACTGTGACAGCTTACATCTATTATGGTGGCGAGGTAGATATATGCTTGCAAAGAGGCCACAACATTTCGCGGAAATGTTCGATTTTAAGGAAATAAGGGGAAATTTTCAACTATTAATATTCTGCCGCTGCTGGTTAATTATTCGCCCAAGCTGTTCGTATCATATATTTCCTCTTTTTCCGCTTTTACATTTTAACTAGCTTTCTAACGAAAAAAATGGAAATGCGAGGCTGAAGTTAGTCATACACACTTTTCCCTGAGTTTATTAAAATTCATAGTGATTAAGGAAAGTACATATTCGCATATAAATAACTTTTAAATTAAAGAGCTGTTTGAAATATATTTAAATGTTGAGAAATTAGCCGTAAATCTAATTATATATAATAGACATTATATGTATTGCAATGGAAACTAAAATATAAACAATCAAGCATATGAAAATACCAATATTACATATGAAGAATTAACGACCCGTATAACACACTTAAAAAATTAATTTTGAATATAAAGTAGACGTTTCGACTATTTATTGTGGTATTTGTCATAAACTAAATCAACTAAAGATATAACACAAAGAGCATAGCCAAAATATTAAATTAATTAATGCAATTAAGGATACTATCATATAATTGATTAAGTTGTAAAGTATCATGTTTAATATTTTTTATAAGATATGCATTTAACAGCACAACAGTTTATTCGGTTACGTCTGACTATTCATATTACGTGTTAGGTTACTATTTTTTTATATATTTCATTTTAAAACTTTAACTTTAAATAACTCATTTTTATCGGTATAAAATATATTTAACCACCACTAAAGCGTTTATAAAATGTTTACTTAACAGCATAACAACATTTCTGATCAAATTTGTACACTATTTAGGATATATCTAACTGAAATATTTTCTAAGGATATTAATACTAAGACTTACAATAAAATTTATTTATAAACGTATAAACCCCAACATGAGGATCGTTTCAGTCCGATACAACGTCAAGAAGTGTATAGAAAAATATCGTTCTGCTAAATAATTTTTATATAAATAATAATAATAATATTTGTTATATATATTAGACAAGCATATATAAGAAAATATATTTGAAAAGGTCCATGATGCCATATATTGCATTTTGTGCAAGCAAAAACCAGTTGATTGTTGTTATTAATATTTTGACCCTAGGCTCATAATTGGTTGGTGAGACTACATTATTTATGTTTGCGTCATAAACTGTTTCAAACATTTTTTATATTGTGATAATCACTCTAGAGAATTATGAGGAAGATTATTTTACTGGCCAAAATCTTTTGCTTCACGAAAGGAATGATAGGAGGAGTGAAACTCGGCTCTCTGATGAGACAAGAAGCTGGCTTTTGGAAAAATCCAAAATTCAAAATTTTCAATCCAAACTTTCAGTGGAACACTTCACTAAAAATTTTTCGTTCTGGTATCTGTTCACCAACGTCGCATATCTTGTCATCAGACCTACATCCTGTCAAAGTAAACGAATCAACTAGAGTTTGATTCTTGGTTGTCCGTTGCAATAATCTGCCCACATTACAAAAGACAAATCATCCCAGGCAACAAACATAATTCTACTCAACAGAAATTCTGATATTTAAATATTTACTGTATGCTACAAGTGAATCATATTTTGACTTGTGCATATTTGAAATATATTATTTACTCAATTTGAACCACTGATTTAAATAAAATTTACATTACGCCAGAATTTCTGGGAGAGTTTAAAATTACTGACTGAAAATGTATGTATCTTTGAATTTTTCAAATTAATTTTTTTTTTAAATTTCGTATATAACAATATTTTACCTATTTCACAGTGTGAGTTAATTTTTATGAGTTACCATCCACTAACAAATCCATTTACAATAAACCTCGATTCACATAATATATGCTTATATGGACACAAATGGCTTCGTTCTATTACGAGAAATTAATTTGACAAAGGCCGAGGATTTTGCTCATGTTGTTGACAACTCTTCTGGAGAAGAATACAATTAAATGGGATATTTTGGCGTTAGATCTCTGTGAATTGAATCTCCAGCCACTTCCAGCTCTCTGTGTATGGATCTCTCTCTCTCTCTCTCTCTCTCTCTCTCTCTCTCTCTCTCTCTCTCCGTTTTTTTAACTCACGTGCTACGAATGTGGCCTGTTCACGTTGGCTCGTAAATCACATGGCGTTAACGTATCTGCAGAATTACTTCCCGCCAGAAAACTGCAACATTGATAAAAAGAGAAAGAGAGAAGAAAAATAAATGTGTGAATTGCACACACTTGCAAACTGTTTAAGTGTGTAAGTTTCACACTAAACACGTACAACAAGCCTCAGTTTAATTTCGTGTTTCAACTTTTGACCTATTTTCGAGTTCATGGGTGGCTCTGTAATTTAATCCACTGGAAGGAAATTACGGGCAACATTTCTTTGGGTTTGATATTACAACGAGGGTCTTACAGCAATACATTGAGGAATAGCAAAAAATGTTAATTTATATTGCGATATCTCGTATAAACTTCGCGGGGCTTGGGCAGGATTTATTCACTTATATATTGTGCGTGACATTTATAGGGAGCGATTGTGGCGAAAGATGTCTCAGTTCGCCAAAGAGTTTCAATATAATAAATTACAACTGTGAACATAACCTCAATAAAAGATACGAGACGGTAATATTTCACTTTTATTGTTTCTACAATTCTGTTTTTCGACAAAGGCAAAACTGTTGTGTATCATCTCTAAGGTTGATATACTTGTGTCCACAGTGTCATGTAATCTCATAAAATATATTAATTTTCGGCTTAGATAAGACGACATTGATTTTAGTTGCTTGTGCGACGTCTTTTTAAATAAACCTCTTATTTATAGTACCGTAATATTTTCCAGAATGAGACTGTGGCCTTGTTTTCCTTTACCAGTCTGATATGAAACTTGTTATAGACTTTTTATTTAAATTGGAATGCTCGTAAAATTTATGGTATTGTTGGAGTTAATAGAAGTCCAACGAAACGAGAAAAAATGATTTAGGTAGCTGTTTATATTTTGGTATTATTAGGCCAATAATATTACTTTAATGTTCTTCGAACACAAAAGAACAGCTTGTTATATTTTAATTTATTTCTACGAGTAATTATAATGTATGATTTAAAGCTTCAAAAGTTTGAGGAGACTGTTTTATAAATTAAATTACTTAATAAGATTCCTCTTTCCTCTGTCTGTCTTGAAATGATTACTGCACCGTAACTGATTATAATTTAAGTTTTAACTGTCTGAATTCCGTTTCTGATATTAATTTGGATTACTGAACCCCAAGTATTTAAACCGTTCATGGCCTCTTAAACCTTTTGTTAAGAAACATATCTTATACGCCGAACAGTGTCCTCATTAAAAATCAGCAGAACTGTTAACTTCTTTTTAAATTTTAGTATCAACTTCATATTGGGGTTGACTATACCATAAAGTAATCACATCAAAATTTTCCACAAATAAATGTAAGTGTTGTCTCTATGTTTCCCCTTAATAGGTAATTTATAAACACATGAGTTAAAAAATATAAATTCTTTGTTTATTTTCTCTTCTTCCTGACCCTGCATGATTATCTTATTATTTCATCAATTTTATTTCACCGTATAACAACCACTCCATAAAAAGTAAAAGTAATTTTAACAGAGTTAGTTTAAAGTTTCAAGATTTTAAAGTCAATGACTTGCCATCACACGAAAACGTGTTTGGCAACACTGTCACTGGCGGGCTACTTGAATTTACGTGTGCAGCGGCCTTTGTGGATAACTTCTATATTAATTAATCATCATCAGGGAAAATCAGTTCAACTGCTTTTCTGTAAAAATATTAACAATCCCAGTTTAATAATTTAACTTCCATAATTTATAATCTTTACAATTCTGTCTTCTTTCCTATAACTTTACATAACAAAAATAAAGAATTTAACCGTAATTGCTTCAAAATTGTATGCAACCGACTAATAACCTTTTGTTTATATATGCCAGAAGACATTATAATAACAAGAAACCTTTTCACGACTCTGAATAACAACGAAAAATACTTTCGTTGAAATCATAATGGCTGTTTCCTTTTAAAAGTTGAAAATATATCATCGTGACTGACAGTCAAATAAGAGTTATACATTTCTTCGGTTTTTAATTTAGTAATCCATGTGACGTAAAAATAAATTAAATTTCTATTCTAATCTATACACAGACAACAGTATTGTCTTATTTAATTAAAATAACGTTATTAGTTCTCTGATGTGTTCTTTTTACACATAATTCTCTTTGAAACTTTTTATCCAAGATTAAAAATACTGTATATGCACCGGTAGAACACATTAAGTTTCTTCAAGAAATTATAATGTTTACTTTATATTTTCTTCATTATTTACAAGTTTTTATTGTCTTCTTATTGGTTGCAGTACTACATAATTTATATATGCTTCAATTAAAAAAATAATTCATCTATATTTATGTTTAAAAATGGTATTTAAATTCAATGTTGATAAATTTAGTGTCATTAAAATAGGTAGCACAGGCAGAATTAAAAGTACAATGTGTGATTTACCGTTAAAACTTTATTGATAGAGTTCTCAGAACGTTCGTACTTACTGGCGACTGTTCCCCAGCATTTGAAACCAAAGACAGATGATAAAAAAAATTCAAGAAAGGTACGTGTGTAATTTAAATATTAATAATAAATACCAACGAGTGTTTTAGATAAAAAATTGCTATAATCTGGAGATACGAAGGGTTATTTAGTATTTAACAAAGAGTGAGAGAGGCAACCCGCGTTACACACGCTGCATATCTTCAAATCCCAGACACGCATCTTTGTGCGCGCGCGGGTTAATGGGTAAACATGTCGAAGCATTTAATAGCGTGTTGAAATGAATGGAGACAAGGTAGTAAAACAAAGGCTGCGATGCGTGGTTATTAGAAGCTGTTACTGGCACAGGATCGTGGCTTAATAACACTCGTGTCGAGAATCCACTCGTCCGTCTCAATGGCATCCTGTTCCGCTGCTGTCAATGCGCTGTTGCCACTTCAAACTTATACCACTCATTTCACTGCAAAATTACAGTCTTAATATCACGTTGACGTAAACTAATTTTGCTTCTAACAATCATAAACCGGTATATACGATCCTCAAAAAAGTCAGAAAAGCTTATAAATTTATTTACATATAAATATATATATATATATAATGGTCAGAAATGTTCTTAAAATCTTATAAGGGTGTCGCTCGGTAGGTTTCATTGCTAAATAATTGCTAGAAAAATCGATGCGTTACGACGTTAACTACTTAATTAGCCACTAAGTCGTTGCGCACGTAAATTCAAGTAGTCCGTCAGTGACGGTGTTGCCAAACATGCTCTTCGTTTTGTAAGCTTTAAAAAAGCGAGAAAGTAAAAGAATGTTGGCAAGTCATTGGCCTGTAGCAAGGATCGAACCGCACCGTGAAGCATAAAGTTGAAATAAATTCTTTTTGTGTATTCTTAAGGATCCCTTCGTTTGGCCTATATAAGGAAATCACAGACATTACGATTAATTTTATAAACAACACAGTTTTTTTCATGATTATTGATCTCATCTTTAATATACTAATAGTCAGATGATTAATCACGTTCATTTACATATTTTCTACATGACTATTAAAATGGTTAAAGCAGACAATATTATTAAAGAAAATTGCTTTCCTATTTTTTTAATACAGTGTTTTTAGCAGCATTATTATTTTGAAATGGTATTTAAAGTTGCTAATACTTCCTCGTGTCTAAACTGAAAGACATAAATTTTTAATTGATCTATATATATATTTATTTATTTATTTTAGAATAGCAGACGTATTAGATTACACACTGTTCTAAGGGGCAGTTTTAAAATAGATTATTCACGATGTGGATAATGAGAATCTCGTGAATTTATATTATATCTCGTGTCATATATTTGCATAATTTGCACGAAAATATTCATGATAAACGGTAATAAAATTTTAATTTTCACTAACTTGTCCTCGAATTGTCAGTTTTTTCTTATAAATAATTTGATAGAGATTTATTTTGGATATTTTAAAGTGAACTCCCGTTTATTGGTGGCGGTAGTCATTTATAATTATTGATTAACTTTTACTGTTAACATTACGAACAATGCTGTAAATGTGCAATTTTTTTTTCCTGTCGAAACATGAAATTACCACACCAGCTTTACGCTGTTAATGCGTCGTACCATCCCGTTATATATTTAGGAGCAAACAAGTTTTTAATTGAATATTAAATGACTGCACATGTACTTCTCTCTGTGAGCCTCGTGGCGCAGGGTGAATCAGGGTTTTGCGTGTCTATTTTTTCCCGTGGCCTCTCATTCTTTCATTCAGTCCCCCTGTCACCGGGGAGTGGAGCTGTAGTTTTCAACTGTAACAGTGGCGGTGGTCTATTGTTCGCTCCAGCGCTGAGCTGCTGCAGATAAGCCTCATATTTCAGTATTGATGGAAAGCATTTCAGCCATTGCTACTCGTATCGAAGGCTCGTTTACACGCACCACGTCCCAATATAAGCATGTTACTGGCTTTAAGATAACTATCCTCGCGCACGTTGCCTCCACTCGTCCACGAAATATGTATTATTGAAAACATAAATTTATTTAAAATTGGTTTCTTGTATGCTCGAAGGAGGAGCGGAAATGGGAGCGGAAAATTGATGTCGTTCTGTTTTAGACGAGAGGAAGCATTAGCAACTTTAAAAACCATTTGAGAATAATAAAGTCGCTAAAACCGATAATACTTAAAACAAGGAAGCTGTTCAGTTTTAAAAAATTGTCTATTTTTACCATTTTTTAACTTATCAATAGATATGTAAATACCACTTTGATATATAAATTACAATCATGATGAAACATCTAACAATTAACATACTAAACATGAGATCTATAGTAAAGAAAATATGTTGTTTATAAAATTCATTGTATAGATTTTAATGCTCTTATATTGGCCAAACAGAGAGATATTTAAAACACGCAAAAAATATTTTACAATAAATTTTCACATATTTTTCCAAACATATATTCAAAAATTTAAATAGAAAAAAATTAGCTGAAAAATAAGTATTTTCTCATATTCATGAGATACGGGTGTAAAATCGGAAACAAATTATTTCGATAAAATATAATTTTCTTTATAATTACAAAAATTTAGATATTAATTTTTGTAAATTACTGAAATATAAGAAATTAAAAACATTTTCAAAATTAATATTGGTGTTGTTGTCCTAAAAGTGGTCTAATGTAATTCTACTAGCTAATCTGTCCTGAGCGAGCTTTGGATATCTACACAGCTAACAAATCCGAAATCCTCCTAATCTACCTAACTTATTTCGTCCTTGGCCGCCCTTATCTGTTCATACGTCACAAACTTCCCTCTAATGCTAATTTTACAAGACTCTTATGTCTCAAAACGTTGTCTATTAATCTAACCCTTTTCTTAGTCAAATTCCTCCAAATTGTTCTCTCATCCCCTGTTCTCCTTAGAATTTCCTGTTTAGTTACCTTATCAACCCATCTGACATTCAGCATTCTCCTATATCGAAATCATCTATTCTTTCCCTTTCTGCAACTCCTACCGTCCACGTTTCACTCCATACGTATTATTAGCAATAATTTTCGATAATATTCCCCTCTTCTATTTCCGTCCTATGATATTAAAGGGGATTTGCCTGGTTTTACATAGATTACATATCTTTTGGAATCGCACTTTGTTCTTCGTATTTTAGTGTTCACATTGATTATTATTTACAGAGGTCCACCAGTAATCCCTAGATTGATTGCGGTGTTTACCTTGAGGATGTCTCTTATTTGCTCCGGTTTTTTCAAGGTTCTCACATGCCGAGGCATCTTCATATGTTTGAGGATGTGTAAGACCTACCTGATGCAGTTTTTCTGGGGTTTCCCCCGTATTTCTTTTAAGTGAAAAACGGGGTAGGATGCTTAAATTATAGCCCGAGTGCCCTAGTTATCCCTTGGCTTCCTTGCTCTCCTTTTCACATCCTCCCATTTTCAATTCCCTTCCTATGCAATTAAAGGACCTCATGTTGCTCGTAACCTCCACCCTCCAAAAAAGAAGATTTTTGCACGCATGTGACACTAAACTAATTGTCTTCTGATGTTAGCATTCATCAGTGCCATTCTTCTTCGGCATTGGTATAATTATGTTATTAGTTCAGTATTATCAATATAATTTTCTGAAAGGGGGTAAAGAGGAGAATCAAAATAACTGTATTATTGTGGATTATTATTATTATTCAATCCATTAGTCCTCGGTTGAGGAAATAGGATTCGTCGAATATAATACTACAAGAAATATACAAAATTTTACAACTAAGAATTGACAAGAAAGGAAAGATAAAATTCGATCTTCATTTTTCAGTCGACGGAGAAGGCAGCAGAGGATCGTGAGTAGGTTCCCGTCGAACATGAAAAAAAATTACTTCCAAGTAATTAGAGTAGTATCACTTTCTTTAGGAAGATAACAAATTATTCTTTCTAAACACATTAGTTTGTATTAATAACAATTTGAAACCGATATACCTGTCAAGAGTAACAATTATGAGAGGAGTATTTAAAGGAGATACAACAAGCTGTAGTAAATTTGATTAGAAGTATTTTAGAATGGAAAAATAATGTTTATGTTTATTATATTTTTCAGGTAAATCGTAGTAAATAATGTTTTGACGTTATTTGATCGATGTAGCATAGCATGCTGCTGGTAGATTAATATTTTGAGAAAATTGGTCTTGAAATGCTGTTAAGGAGCTACGCTTTGTTTCGTTCGCTCCTCTTTCCCCGGAAGCTGCTCAGCACACATTAGGCGATTTCACATCTGACGGGGCAATTTATCAAGTCCAGAAGGACGTATTTGAAACACAATCTGATGGGCAAAAATTTCGACGACACTGGGCGTCGTTTACGAGGCGGCATCCGGGACACTTAAGGAAATCAGATCAGATCTAGCGTTCGCGTGCGGCCGATTTCGGGAACTTGCTTGTAAATCACCCAGCATGACAGCAGTCATCGTTTTGATTTAAAATCGTCCCTTTCCTCTCGCACTCTTTCCCCCTCTCCTTTTCTCTCCAGGAAATGAAACGCGAGATGGACGAGGAGCATGCATGGTAAACAAATCTACGGATAGCGTGAGCGCTCCCCGTGTCCACCAAACCCTGAACTCGGCCTAATGGCGCGTTCCCTAATCGAGATCTTTTACTTTCCACGGGTGAGAACACTTGTTGACGAAAACATGTTATATCGAATGCTATAGGTCATTTCTTCTGGAAACCTCGAACTCCACCCCGAAGAGAAATAGCTTTTTGCCAACCTTCGTACATGTAGATAACATGGAATTAATGACTTTCCTTTCGTTACGATCAACATTTCGCAGAATTGTTGATTTGAATTTTACCAAGAAGAAAAGGTGAAATCAAAATCAAATTTAACATCAGTAGTATTTTTTATGAGATGGAGCAAGGACCTTAGTCGTAATATCAGAATGAAACACCTTCAGTAAATAGAATGAAAAATCTGTTAACAAAATTATGGATTCTAAATTAATTTCCTCTTAAAATAGTTTTTATTTACAAATATGTTTGAAAAATAACTGTCCGTCTACTCATTGGATTTATATTGCAATCCTACAAAACGTCCTTATGTCTTTTTAATATCTTAAACGAAATTTGTAAAAAAAAATTATTTTACCATCCGTTTAAACGAAATGTGGAAAAGGATTAGATCTTCAGTCACTGACGCCCGGAATAAATATAAAACATTAATTATTATTAAATATACGTCTAAATGAGGCGCAAAAAAGTTTAAATTATTAGATTTAGATTTATTGTTGTTTCCATTAATCCTCGATTGAGGAAATAGGATACGTCATACATTAAAAATTAAAAATGAACAAAATAAAGTACATAATTAAAGACAAATAATCTTAAAATAAATTAATTAAAGAAAATGTATACAGACAAAAGTCAATATAAACACAACACGGACACACAATATATATATATATATATATATATATATATATATATATATATATTACAAAATTGACGGCCGAAAATGAAGGAATACTTTAACTATTACTGTTTCAAAGTAATAATAAATGGATAAATAGGATTCATAACAAAAAATTGTAGTACGCTGAGATGTTCTATATATATTTTGCCCTCAAAGCTTTAATTTCATTTTATGGTGCGTTAGTGAAAGGTGTACAAAACAGAAAAAATATAAAAGACAGCATACGATAGACTTTAGCGGATAAATATATAGTGTAAGATTTGTGGCATGAAAATTAATGTTTTTCTACTAGTTGAAATGTACCACACTAATTATATATAAGACACTAATCAGCAATTAGCAAAAGATCAACAAGCGCTGCGGGAGTTTTCTCGCAAGCGCTTCAGCCCAGAGTGACTGCGGGGTTCACCTGATCATGTCGGGAATGCCTCGCATCTCTCTCTGGGTATTTATTTATCAAAGTTCTCATATGCTGAGATACCTTCACCTATTTTAGGAGGTATATGTACTGGGGTCAAAGACCTTGGGCATATGGCATGAATTGTCCGCTAATCCCATTGGATCAGTCGGCTAACTGCCTCCTGAAACTGGTTGAGACACGGAGAAGGGAATGCTGCGACCCCATAGCAGACTCGTCTCCTGTCAATCGGAAGGGCGTGAGAATAGTACCCAATGCCCGACCTACCTGATGCAGGTTTTCTAGGGTTTTCCCTGCATCTCTTTAGGTGAAACACCGGGTAGGATCCTTAAACCATAGCCCGGAGGCCCTAGTCAACCCTTGGCTACCTTGCTCTACCTTCCGCATCCCCCCTTTTCAATTCCCTTCCTATGCTATTAAAGGGGAGTTGCCTGTTTCAGGATCACCCTCATGTAGCCTGTTATCAAAAAAAATGCAATTAGCAAAATGTTCCAATGTTTTAAAAACTATAAATAATCAATAATAGAAAATATATTCAGTTTTTTTACTACACCACGTCAACAATGGCAAAACTTGCTGATTATTCATCAATATCATACAATAGAAGCAGTGATACATCGTGGCACATTACTTTAATCAAATGTTCGTTTTGCGTGATTGTGCCTTAGAGAACGAAACGAAAGTTGAGCTGCTTAAGGTGATTCATTGGTCGTGACTGTTCTGTAATTTCCGGGAAAGTATTCAGTGTAGCAGATGAAAAGGGACGTAATCCGTGTAATTCGGTCTGAATGTGACTGTCGCTGTTGGTGCTTTATGCGTGCACGATTCAGACGTGATCGACAGAAATACAAAGAAAAACGAATGTAGGAGGAAAGATTCATACTGTTCCGACATTAGGAATATTGTCAATCCTTTCAAGTGGCACAATGCCAATTGTGTTTGCATTAACGCACGATGAAAATAAACTTAATCAGGCACGATTTTCACGGACGAAATGGCGACATTAGTAATACAGGGTTTAAGGGCAGCCCGGTCGATTATTCTTTCTTTTCTATAGGGCGTGACAGCCCCGGTGGAGGGGAGGTTAGAACTCGTGACCCCGGCGCGGCGTGGCACGAAAGCGTGACCTCTGCTCTTGGAGACGGCGCTTCTCCAAACACTAATGAAAAGGCGCAATCGGGTCTCTGCCCCCAGTCTTCCGTACAAGGACATTGCGATCCCTCGTCTCGTCACGCCACTGGTAAAGGCATCATCAACAATAAAATCAAATTTACTATGCTGTGGTTCCAGCGTAACTCCAGAAGGCTAAATCAACTCATAAATTAATTGTATAAAATACTCTGTGTCATTTGACATTTACTGAAATCCAATTTTTATTTCACGAATATGGGAATAACGAATTTTTGGCATAATGAAGAAATATGAAATATGTATACATGAAAATAAGTTTTTATTTATCAAAGATTACAAAAATTTGGAAAAACATGTCTTGGAAAAACAGAACAAATGCGGAATTTGGTGGTACGAAATCAAAGGCAAGGAGTGTGAGGGAAGTGGTACGTTGCAACCAGGTTAATAAAACCTTGACAATTTGGCTCGGATTGGGTTTTTCTTTAAGTCTTTGAAGTTCGGCGACTTCTGATTGTGAGCGAAGAAATGGTTTTTCATCTCTACATTTGGGTACTTAATTGACCCTTTTCAGATTTGTGGTCCATCGTTTTGTATAAGAAAACTATTATAACATGGAAACCAACCATATTCTGAAAAGGTTAAAGAAATAGACCAAAACTTCGCTCTACGAAGAAATAATGACGTATGTCAAAAGACCCGATAATTTTTATACTAATGGGTGAATGGAACGTTGTAATAGGAAAGGTAATATAACGTTATATAGTTGGGGACTATGGAGTGAGTGAATCTACGAAGAAATAATGATAATTTTTATACTAATGGGTGAATGAAACGTTGTAATAGGAAAGGTAAGAGAAAGTTATATAATTGGGGACTATGGACTGGGTGAAATCTACTTTTTATGGTTTTTAATATGTGTACGACACTTTAATTTCCACTTCACGTGTGTTCTGGAAATTGAACAAAATCTTTTAAAAACATTTTAGCAACACCCTAAATGTTGTATTAATATGCGGAATGTTTGATATGAAAGTGTGTTGTATATAACAATTAAAACCGTCCATTTACTTTTTTGATAAAAGGAAACGAATACCTGGAGAAATAAACAGGAATTTAGATTACACGGTTTCAGATTCGCTAACGCGACAACGCAGATATGAATCATAAACATATTATTATGCTCATTATACCGTATTAGGCACTAGACAATTCATTATTTTATTTTTATAGATAACACTATTGTCTACCAAATATTGTGAGTTTCAGAGACTGTAAAACGGGAAGTTATGCTAAATATTGACGTAAATAAGAAAAAAACATATTCCAGCTGCTGTTCAATACTCAGTAAGGCTTCATTGAGAAACAATGATCGTTTTTATAAATACATTAAATATTCCCTCACGTGTTTTAACTTTTTTATTTTGATTTTTATAGTTCCATGGTATTATTTGTAAATTATCAATTATAAATCTCCACTTGTTTTATAAATTTTTGAGAATGTCATTGCGATCAATTATTTGTAGCTGTATTTCCACAGAGCCTCCTTCAGGAAGGAGCTGAGTTTCGTGCACGTGTTGGCCCTCTCGTCCCCTATTCCGCCCACACACACACACGCACACGCTGTGTGGTTAGACACTACCTCGCTTTTCCCAACGGGTGAAATAATATCCCAATGACACAGCGCCCCCATATCCTACAGGCAATGTCCTCCCCACCTCTCACCTCCAACGAACAGAAAACTGTTGAATTGTATTACATGACGTTAGACCTTGGATAATTTCAGTAATGGCAAAGCTAATTATTTGATATTATAATATTTGTGTTCGATCTGAAAATAGCTGCGACCGCCTAAGTCAAACCCTAGAAACATAACAGGATAATAACCATTATTAATTATTAAAATTCCGAGGCAGCAATCACCTTCAACAGTCTTCGGCTTTTGAAAATAAAGAATACTACTACAAATTCTAAGGAAATATTGACACTCATTTAGATAATCGATGTTTTTAACTACTTGACTTCACCTGATATTATCAATATAATTTTAATTAAATACGAATACATGAATTTATAAAGTCTAGAATACCAGAAATTTTTTTTCAAAGATTATAGTCAAAATATAAAATTATAATTTCAAAATAAATGGTGTCATGTAAAACTGTAATAACTGAAAAAGCAATTTTATATAATTTTATGCCACGAGAATTCTCTCTAATTTGACAGAGTAATTATCGTTAGCACATTTCATGATCTAACAATTTCTGCAGTGCCACAAGAATGGTATTCAAAATAATTTTAACGTCTTCTTAAAAATTTTATATTCACAATACTTCACAAAATTTTAATTTAATTCTTAAGGTTCATATTATTAAACAAGTGAAAAGTTTTGTTATAATATAATTTTAACAGGGTGAATTTATCGGTAATATATTTTAATATAATAAAGCACAAAAGTATTATTTAAAAATTGGACTTATCGTTCCGTTCCGGAACTTCTTCAGGTGCAACTGTAAACGTGCTACAACTCTGAATATAAACATTTTCTTTAAATATAAATATATAATTAAAACTTTACACAGTGTGCTATACTCACACTTTGCAGCCGAGATACATCCTAGAAAGTTTTAGTATACTAAGTAATGAACCATTGTTAAATGAAGGTGTAATATAATTAAACAGTAGTTACATTACAACTGGCACACAATCATCAATTATTAAAAGTAGTAATTTAATTAAAATAGGTAAAAAACAGTTATTTTGAAGAACAATATGTTATTACGTACTGAAAGTTTCTTGAAAGAGTTGAAGATTTGTAGTGGAATAAAAATATAATTTTTGGAGAGCAATTATTTTGTTTCAGACCACTTAATAATTCATATGCAATAAAAAGCCGCTCTTTCCACCAATGGTTTGTTACTCATCAGTTTTCACCTTTGACTGTCGTCTTATCAACGCGTCCGATCAGAACTAGTATTAAATGTATATAATTCATCATATGTGAATTTATTACTCCTGTATATTCTTCTTAAGTGTTTTTCTTACTCATTGAAGTATTTTCAGTTGTGTATACTTAATCGTATTTTATTATCTATGTATATAATAATGCTTTGACTTCACCTTTTATTCGGCTGGGAGCTAATGGAATAAATAAATATAAAAGTCACGAATTGTGGGTATTTTAAGAATCTGTTGACGTTTTACTGTATCATTTAAAGGTCATTTCATTTTTATGACTTAAGTACGCAAAGAACTAAATGACTTTTTTCAATAATTAAGTTCTCCCTCGGCCTTCAGCACCCGCGCGGATAATAAACCCGTTGCCTGCTGTGTAAGAATTTTACAAACTTGTAGACGGTCTCAGATGAGTTAGAAAAATGCTGTAAAACGGGAACAAGTAACTAAGTAAGTAAGTAAGGAATTCAAAACCAGTTTTAGAGCAGCTCATGCATGCATTTGGTCGTCAGCCGCAATGCTTTAGTTCTAAGGCAGGAGAGCTGCTTTGTTGGGTCGTGAATAAGTAGGGCCATTTACTGGAGTTGGTGACCCAACCCCTCAGCAACTGGGTTAGAAATGATTAATGCCGGGCCGGCGTTCAGGAGCCCGTGTGATGACCGTGCATAATTACTGCAACTCGCAAAAACACGCCTTAATAATGCACCTTCCGGCTGGTGCAGATTAAAACATAAAGACGTGTTGCAAGGAGCTAGTTTAATCAGAGCCAAGCTGCGGGACGAGACCACTTAATAATTCATACGCAATAAGAAGAGAAATATAAAGCCGCTCTTTCCTCCAGCGGTATGTGTCACTCATCAGTTTTCACCTTCAACTGTCGTCTTATCAACGCGTCCGATCAGAATTAGCATTAAATATATATAATTCATCATATGTGAATTTATTACTCCTGTATGTTCTTCTTAAGTGTTTTTCTTACTCATTGAAGTATTTTCAGTTGTGTATACTTAATGGTATTTTATTATCTATGTATATAATAATGCTTTGACTTCACCTTTTATTCGGCTGTCAGCTAATGGAATAAATAAATATAAAAGTCACAAATTGTGGGTATTTTAAGAATCTGTTGACGTTTTACAGTATCATTTAAAGGTCATTTCATTTTTAAAAACTGATATATCATGAAATACACCCGGGTATCTTTAATCAATTACTATTTTCATTGTTAAATTAATAAATCAAACATTACAGACAAAAATAGTATAAAATAGTTAAAAGAAATAAGTGATCTCCCGCAGTTTATCATTGAAGAAAGCAGGCATTAGTAGTACCCATGTATTTTAGGAGGTATATGTACTGGGGTCAAAGACCTTGGGCATCTGGCAAGAGTTGTCCGCTAATCCCATTGGATCAGTCGGCCAACTGCCTCCTGAAATTGGTGGAGACACGGAGAAGGGAATGCTGCGACCCCACAGCAGACTCGTCTCCCGTCATTCGGAAGGGCGTGAGAATAGTACCCAATACCCGACCTACCTGATGCAGGTTTTCTAGGGTTTTCCATGCATCTCTTTAGGTGAAACACCGGGTAGGATCCTTAAACCATAGTCCGGGGGCCCTAGTTAACCCTTGGCTACCTTGCTCTACCTTCCGCATCCCCCCTTTTCAATTCCCTTCCTATGCTATTAAAGGGGAGTTGCCTGTTTCAGGATCACCCTCATGTAGCCTGTTAACCAAAAAAAATCAGTTTTGAGTCAATAATAATGAAATCATTAGCCTCCTTCCGTTAACTTCTGAGAATAACTAGCATAATCACAGTTACTGTCCACCAGTGGCAAATATGACCAGTAGAATCCTCCACGATATGGCGTAAAGGAACGAGGAACTCTTACATTTAAAAAAATTCCCGCAAACAAATAATTATAAATTCACTTAAAAATATGTAATATTTAAGGAATGTATAATTAAGATGTAAAAATTGGGAAACGCTTCTGATCATATACAGTTCTCGATGATTTCATACAGAGCGTTTCAAAATGAAACATCCAATTTGAAATGCATGATTATGAAAAAAAACATATAAAACTAATTTTAATTCTGTAGTAAAGAAAAATGGACAGTTTTTCTTCCATTAATAATTCAGATGGGCTCCATTTGCTCCGCTTGAGATGCAAGGCACATTTCTACGCTGGATTTAAAAACACCGGAGCATGTCTTGAGTTACTTCATCCACTGCTATTGTTATGCGGTTCAAAAATAATGTTACAGTAAGGCACATTAACTGATAAAATCACATTCCATGAGGTCCAGGGACCTTGGTTTCCTGTGATGTAAGGCAGGAATTGTTGTTTCAAGATCGGCAAACACTCTTTACGCAACATACTTGGTTGTTAACGATATACAAAAACATTTGTCTAAGAGGTCTTATTTGGGACATTTGTTGGTGCTGTTTATGACTCATCCTTACACTTACAAGGTCTTTTATGTAAAACTTTCTATTCGTTTATTTCTATAAGTTTACACTAGGCGATAACGTGTTATTGATGACACACTCAGACCTTGATTTCATATTCTCAACATTTTTGAAACAATTTGTTGAGTTCATTTAGGATATCTTAATTGATTTTTGTGAACAGGTTACCAGTCTTTGTGTTAGTATTTTTATTATGTGATGTTGGTGACGCATCCAGACCTTGAATTCAGACAACGGCACCAGCTAAACACCCATCACCTTGAGCGGACAAGCGCGCACCTGTACACAAAGGCAAAAGGGTGACTCAGCCTGGAAACTGTGTGTCACAAACCCTACCTGACTCACTCTATTTACAAACACAGCATATATTAATAACACGCCCGACACAAGTAATGGATTTCTCTCTTCTCAGAATTTAAAGTCAACGTGTTCCAGGAAGCGGTGAGAGCCTTTTTCGTAAGGATATGAACGGTATCCTTTAAAGTTAATAGCAAAAAGATGCAAACAAGAGGAATGAAACTGGGCTGATGATTGACTCTTGAAAACTTCACATTATTAAAATTGGATTAAAAACGACCAATACTAGAAATAGGTCTATAACACATGAACCACTTGCAGTTTTCAAATTTCAAACCTACAATCCCTGAAAATTAAGCGAAGAGACGTGTAAGCACGTAATATAATTCTGGAATATAAATACCTTGCAGAAATAGCAATCAGAAGTTTCTTTACCTGCAAACGATCACAAATACTACGTATATTTATTTAATGTCCAGTTTAATTAATAATCAATCATATGAATTTAAATTTCACACAAATTTTCCTGTATGAAACAAATACCAAGTTGTTGTTGCGATATTCAGTCCTAAGACTGGACCATACCAACCTATCTTGCGCAAGCCCTTTCACTTCCTCAAAACTACCACATCTTCCCAAATTTGCTTAGCGTATTCCATCCTTGGCCTTCCTCTTATGTTCTTATCCCAAACATTCTAATTTTACAAGGCCCTCATGTCTCAAAACGTGGCTTATCCCTTCTCTTGGTCAACATTTTCCATATTGTTCGCTCTTCCCCTATTCTGTTTATAACTGCCTCGTTAGTGATTCTATCCAGCCACCACATTTCAAAGCTTTCTGTTCTTTTCCTTTCCGCAATTGAAATCCTGTTTTCTGCGAAAGCCTTCCTTGCCTGTGCTATCTTTCTCTTTATATCTACTATATTTCTACTATCCCTATTTATTACGCTTCCCAAGTAGGAGAATTCCCTAACTTCCTTCAAAATATCCCTTCCCAATATAACACCCTTTGTTATTCCACTATTTCCCATACTACACTCCATTACCTTGGTTTTCCCTCATGTTGAACTCTTTTTCCATGACCACTTCATGCCATTTATTGTGGTTTACGAGTTTTCTTCTGACTCCCCTAATACTACAATATCGTCGGCAACGCGTCTGGTTTCCATTTATTCTCCTTGAAGTACGATTCCTTTTGCATATTCCGGTTTATCGTTCTTCATCGCCTATTCTCTATATCATTTTAACAGCATGATAAAAAAATTAAATATAGCTCGACATGTGGCCGCTACTCTGAAAGCATTTTAACATAGAATCATGAGCAAGGCAAAGATCTAAAAGTAAATTTAATAGAAAAAAACAAAGAACTTAAAATTACTTGTGTTAATACTTGATTTTGCCAACTTTCACAATTTGGATCACAGAACTGTACATACACTTTTATCAATTATTCTTTAGAAACACAGAGAACAGAAACAAAATATCGCGAAACAAGAGTTTTCCATAACCTCTACAGATGGCAGTCAGCAATAACTAGAATTTAAGGGCAAGAAAAAATAGCAGAAATCAAGAAAGGAGTAAGGCACGGATGCAGTTCGTCGTCCATATTCTACAACTTATATGTTGTACAGGAAATGACGAAAGTAAAAAGCGTATAGGGAAAGGGAAATCAAAATGCAAGGAGAGTAAATAAAAGCTCTAAGGTTTGGTGAGGTTATTGTGGTATTAGGGGAATTAGAAAGATGGATTAGTATTAGTATTTAATCATATTACATTGATCACATAGAGAAGTATAACTTCAGGGATGTGGAACGAGTCAGAGATTGTACATAAATTACTATTAACACTATGTTACTATTTACACTCATATGATTATATTTAAGTTACAATCTGACATGCTTAAGTACCACAGAGAAGACAAGATACATAATTTGTGCCCTATATATAATATTGATGAATAATTCTAATATTTTATGCTAGTGTTTCAACAATTTACTATATCTACGGTAAGTTCTATACTAAGATATACTCAACTCTATGAATTATTCAACAGAGTAGAAAGAGTGTCTAAGTAAAAAGTTAGTTATTTCATGTTTGAACTTGTTTGTATCTATTTTCAAGTTAGTTAAAGTTTTAAACTACTAGAAATAAAAACTCAAACTGATGAAAATACATTTTTTTATTTTGTATTTTTTAGGTTCTGACCTTTTTTTCTCTATTTGCATAAGAAGACTCGCAGTTTATCAGGAATATGATAAAAAATATTGACGTTGTGTTGTACCTGTTTCACATATTTTGCTATCTTTGGAAACACTTTTCATTATTAACATAATTAGAAGTTGGCGTGTAACAGACACTCAATGCTAGTGTCACTCTTAAGCGTTAGGGGTTTCCGCTCTGTGTAATTCACCAATGTACAACATTTCATAGAGAAACGAATGCCGGAAACAAATTTATGTGATTCCTTTTTTTGACTTTACCTCTTACACGTTTTCTAAAAACTTAAAACTCGGGACACATACGTCTTCACAATTCCTAAATAATTAATTTTTCACGTCTCATACTTTTTATGTAATATATTCTGGCTTAAATTTAGTGGAAAATTCTTTATTGGCAATCAGTATTACTGTAATTAAGTCGTTGGCCTCAGTCTTATCCTCCAGAACATTCAGATTTGTAATTATTAGTCAAAAGCAACGAGCATAAAAATATATTTAGCACAATGTAGCATACTTCCTAAATTAATACCATATATATAATAGATAAGTAAGATAATATAAAACATTGAAAAATACATTAAAAATGACGACAAACGAATAAAGTTAAAATAGAAAGAAATTAATATACGAAATAAAGAGTATTTTCTTTCAGGTTCACTTCTATTATTGATATACTTCTTTGATTCATCAAGTACCACATAAAAAAGTGTCAAAAATTCTCATAATAAATTTCAAAATACTTTTACGCGTCCGTTTCTTTTACTTCAAAATTAAACAGTATAAAATCTTCGCCAAAATATTTGTAAATATGTTATAAATCGCTAGATTTTTAGCAACATTTTTATTTTAATTATAATTAATTTCAAGCCAGGATTTATTGAAATATTACATTTTCTTAGAAAGGTATATAAGAAGATGACAGAACTGAGAACCAATTAACAAATTTATCGTTAAAATAAATAGTTTTTTGTTTAACACACTTGTTATTATTAAAAATCTTAACACCAGTAATTATTCTAAGTAACGGCTGTTAAAAAAGTTTTGGAAAATGTGTTTAAAAATTTGTTGATTTCTGATTAAAAATTTATTTCTTATAACGATTAAAGGTGTAGCGTAATTTAAACATGAAAGAATTTCTTTGATCTTAAAGTTCTTATTTATAAATAAAATACCAACAATGGCCAAAATTCTCTTTTTGGCGGAGGATATTACGGTATAAATAAGAAACATTAATAATATTTTCATTAATGAAGTAAATAGGTCCGGAAAGTCGGAGACAAAACGTTTTAAAATTTAAAATTTTCTACTTCTGGTTTTAGGCCATTCTTTTTATTTATAATATTAAATTAGATTCATTTGATTACTTTAATTCTGTTTATATAGTACTTTTTATATTTACAATTCCATTTTTTTAAGATACTGATTTATTATATTTCGTTCTTCGGCAGATTAATAATTTCTGGTTAATACACAAGGCATAATCTAAAAGTTTTGGAATATTTTAAAGGTTTTATTCGTAGTGTTCCTTCTACCGTTACTTTTTACTGCAACTGCCGACTGCTTTTTGCACCGTCGTTATGACAACTCATCCGATGATTCACCAGGCTCACCTCCGGAGAACCAGAAGCCAGTTTACACGGAACTAAAAGGGAATGCGCTGAAAAGCAGCGGGTTATTACATTGCACGCCCCGACAGATGAGAGGGAACAACTTCTCAACTGATGGTTTCATTTCGTGACTTACTTGTTGAGATGAACTACTCCCTTCACGTGCACAACTTTCATAAATCACAATTCTCCACACTGCTGTTAAATACTTTATGGAACAGCGGAATAATGGCCACCCGAGGCGTGCGGAAGGAATTTCCTCCATTCGTAAAATGAAACTACGTCACTCAAACATAAGCATCAACCTTTCACGACTCTCTATGACTCTCTGAAATCGATAGATCTGAATCTTCCGTAGTGAAACTCTCAAACATGAAAATTTGAATTTAATCTGGTTGAATACACTATATCTATATTTCAGATAACTGTATACATTGGCAGGCTTCATGAAGTTTATTCGCGTGACACTCTAATAGCATAGGAATGCGGTAAGTAGAGCAAGGTAGACGACGATCATCCAATTGTGAAGCATGGAAACTCCTTCAGAAAGCAGCATCAAAGATGTCGGGATCTCGGTACTAGACTGACGTCATTCCATAATTATTTTTACCTCTGGAGACCATGCCTCAAGTATATTTAGGAGACACCTCGCAGTCTGATAAAATAAGAACATTGAGTTCAATATGAGGATTAATAGAGGGAAAACCAAGGGAAAACAGTAGAATAACAAGGGTTGTTAGATTGGTAAGTGATGTTTTGAAGGAAGTTAAGGAATTTTGCTACTTGAGAAGCGTATTAACTACGGATGGTAGAAGAACAAACCTGCCGTATTTCCAACGTCTATGGCCTGAGGAATGTAACATCAATACAGGCTTCATGTAACGAGTTATGAGAACTTTCAAAGGCAAGTACAGAAAGAAACAACAGAGGAAGATCTTGGGGAATCTTAATTTAAAATCCATTCCAAAATAAGCGAGAAGACTAAAAGGAGGAAATTACAGTGTCAGAGTGACAACTCCCTATTAATATCATAGGAAGGGAATTTAAAACAGATGATGTGGAATAGACAGCGAGGCAGTCAAAGGTTAACCAGGACCCCCAGGAACCAATCACCTCAAACTTATGTATAGTAAACTCTACATTAGGTTGAATTCTCAGCATTTGTCCCTCGCTGTTCCGATGAGAGAGACCAGTTTAGAAGACAACTGGCCAACTGTACCAAAGGCCTGAATTGCAGAAGCAAATCCTTCTTAAAACTGGAGGCTCTTAGTTAAAACGAGAGAGAGAGAAAGTGGCATTCTACAGTACAAAAAAGCCCACATTCATTTGCGCAGGAAGACTTTTTATGGAATACACTTTGTTGCATCTCAATTTAATAAGAAGGAAAATGGGGTTTGCTAAAGGGAGAAGAAGGTAGCCATGTTTATCAGGACCCCATTTCTGTAGTTTAATAATCATACCCGTCATTAAAGATGCAGCCAAACCGCAGAAAATATGCAACATTTTAGGTTCCTGATACTTCTCTCACGCCCTTCCAGAAATCGGCTGGTGGGAATGCAGCTTTCATTCCCTGCTACTTGTCCCGACTACTGAACCACATTTCAAGAGAAACGGCGGACTAATCTTACCAATTAACCAGGGTTTGTGACATCAAGGCACACACCTCTCAAAACTGACCGATATTTCTCTGTAAAAATTGTATAAATATCCGAATAATTATATTTTAAATGTGTTTTACAGCCAGTATAAATATTTATGATTATTCATAGATATTAAACACCACGTTTTTGTTGAATACACTTGTTATAATCTACTTTCTTCCTCAATAATGAAAATGTGGAACGAATTAAATACAGAATGTAAATTATTTGCTGGATATGTAAACTGAAAAATGCAAATTGTAATATGTTATAAAATAATATTTTTCAGCTTGATTTTAATTATTCGTTGAGCGAAGCCTGAAACATCGGAGCCCGAGTATGATTTATTGGTTTCAGCTTCGCTTGAAACTAACCAGGTATGGAAGAGTAGATGTGTGTTAATTTTTTTAAAAAAATGATGCTATTAGCATATGGGGTTTAATGAACAGGAATAGTTATTATATGTGGTTTAAGAACCAATCATCCGTAACAAAAATCTTGTAACACTAGAACGGTCTGTGACCACGATAAATGTACTATCGTGACGCATGGCTGATCAGCGACACAATTTATGTGATTTCATCCAAGAAAAGAAGAATACTAATGTTAAAATATCGTCCCACGTCTGTAGGAATGAAGCAATGCATCATAAAAGGAAATACAAAATTATATATGGAAAGATTCCCTAAGTCGATAGTTAAATATAATTTTAATTTATATGCTTAACACCCCAAAAATATTCAGAGGAGGTGTCTAATGTTCCATTGTCAAACAAATATGATTTATACGGACCACACTGGTAAAGACAAGAAATAAACTGAATGTACAATCGCTGTTTTATCTTGACCGAACATTTTGCCTCCATGATTTAGACGTTTGCGTATTCAAATTGCATTCTGCGTTCGAGACGAATACACAGAAATTTATTTATTATACCGGTGGCCCTCCCATATTTCACGTTAATCTGGCCATATTTCTGGCAAAGAGTTTTCGCTGCAAATTACGCGACATTATATTTCATAACACGTTTTTGTTTCGGAAACTTTTAAGGAGTGAATTCGGCGAAGAAGAATATTAGGGAGAAAGATAACAGAACCAGTAATAACTTTTACTCCCCGCAAAGGGGCTGCATTAAAATTCTGAGAAAACGGCAAATACAGCAGTGTGTTCAAGATAAATTGCCTGATCAGTATTCTTCAAGAAGAGCGGTACAAATCTGATGAATGTTTCCGACTAAAGATTAATGTAATAAAGGTAGAGGCGTTTGCGGAAAACCGTCCCATTTGTTATCCCCGGAGTTGGGATCGATAGTGTAGTCACCAGGTGCCAAGTTTCGACTTCGCCGCAGTGTTATTCTCCTTTTTCTATCAATAAACTAGTAAAAGGCAGTCTAAACAGCCAGGGAACCTTCAGCGTAGACAATAAAGCCATTATAGATATTTTGAAAATAATTCCGTGTCAGTTAAAACGAATTCTAAGTAAGAGAAACTCATTTACGCCTAGTATTTATTTATAATAAATTTTTAAAAAATTGTGTCACTGAACTCTGGTAACGAAAGATATTAATTATTGTCATCTTAATTGAACTGTAATTAAAAAATTGCAAGACACGGGAATTTTAAGAGTTTTCAGTTACATAACTTAATGATTCCACTATAAAATAATATCGCCTCATAAATTGGTGGTTTAAGTTAAAGACATCAAAGTTTTAGACTCATAAATCATATATTCACATTTTTATTCATAGTAATGCTTGGTGGTGTCTCTTAAAAACTGAAAATACTTCTTAATTTTATTTAACAAAGTACTTCTTATTAGTTTTATTATCCATTTGTCTTGTAAATTTACTTAAACTTAAACAAGGTGCATCCAAATCAGCAGACCGAAGCAAAACGCCGCTAAATAATGCAAACTTCGACGGCATCGATGACTATGATTTTAAAGAGTTAACATTGCCAGACCTATTTGTCATTGAAAACGTTGCTTCTTTTGGTGCACCCCACAAGTGAATCTGATTTTAACGAGTTTCATGTTATTATAGATTTATTATGGCTCTACCATTTTATCAGTATACAAATTTATTATTAAAAATAAATTCATTTCGTTTTCTTTTGAATTTTAAGAATTTAATGTATTAATTTTTGTTCTTATAAAATGAATGTCTAATTTATCTTAAATTCATTTATTCTTATAATTATTATAATTTCATTCAAATTATGATTTCCTAATATTAAATAGTAGTTCAATATTTCAAAAATAGTAATAAATAAACCCAATCCCACTATGTTATATTACACTGTTAATGGTTTCAAATTTAAAAATCCGATTCAACTGTTTAAAAAATTTACGATTCTCAATTTCGCTATAAATCTCGAAAATATTATATCTTGTGGCTTATTGATTTAAATATAAATAAAGTCAAAAAAGTAAATGACGTAATACAGATTTTTTAAGTGGTTACTTTGTTTTTCATACTCGAGAAACCAATCACAACGTTCCATCCCTTATTATGGTAATCTTTTGGGTTTTACAGATTAAAAGCGAAGAAAATTGATAATATTCTTCTGTGATATGTCTTTTGTATTCCAAAACTTGGAATTAATTAACACGGGGACTGAAATTAGAAATTCCTGTGAACGAATTGTTACTGAGATAAAATTTTAACTATGTGTTAACAACACACATGCGAAGAAATGTACAAAATTTTGTTTTGTAAACTTGCTGTGTGTTGAAATATTTTGAAAATTATTTTAAAAATTTGGCAGTATTGGAAATGTTCTTTGCGTTACGTTTTTTGAATATATTTTAGCTTTCCTTACATTAATTGATGACCATTTTTATGAATTGTCAGTATTATTTTTGAACCTGATTAAAATTGTGGGAAGTAACTAATTAGACTAAGAGCTTCATACGGTTACTTAAAAATTGGCACTTTACAGAACTTTGAAAAATGTTTTCACCTAAACTACTTGAAAAATTAGAAAAATAATTTTCATTTAAAGGTATTAGCACTTAGTGTATGTGCAAGAAGAATGAAAAACAATATCTTAATATTTGTGACGCATAAAAGGTTTTTGGTACCAGAAATCATGAAGCTGAGAAGAACATATTTTTCTGAAAAAAGTAATAATTTACTAATATAGGATCAAACATATTAATTAAAATTTTCCTGTAGCATTCTTTTTTCGGTAATTTATGGGCATATGAGTATAAATAAAGTTTAAAATCGATTTTTTTCAAATTTTTGACGAAATTTTAGACCCCGTGTCACTTAAATTTTTATTTAAAATTTTTTAAGAAAATTTATAAATTTTGAAAGTCAAATATTAAAAAAGTTATGATAATAATTGTTTTCCTTATTTTTATTTTATTTTTATGTCATTAAAAAGGGCAAAAATTATTATCATAATAAATTATCAGTCTTTAAATAAAAATTTTAAAATAGTTTTAAATATCCAACGAGATTCCGTGGTGTGACGAATTTATAAAACAATTTTTACGTAACCAGGACTTGTGTTCATGACTGTAGGAGCTGGAACAAAACCGAAGTCTGTGGGAGAAGTGAATATAATCTATGGTATGCCAAACAAAGCGCTTGGATATTTGTGGGATTGAATATGTTATTCCAGGGATTACACACTGCTACGCCGTTATTAGTATGAGAATAGAGCATTGGTTCTCACGTCAAAGACTCTCGTAAATGGGACGTAGCTACATTTGCATTGAGAGACGTGTTTAATCTGCTATGGAACTGAGACTAGTAAACACATCACCCCGCAACGTGCGTTGTACGATTTGATCGTATTTCACGAAACGCTCGTCTGCGGATGAATAATACAGTCGGCATGTTAACTGCCGCCTGTTCCAACGTTGACTCACCTCGTCTACTAACCAACGCGTGAAATTGTGGCCAAGAGGAATGTTGACTGGCTCTGTTGGAGAAAGCTCAGAAATGATTCATATGCTCCTCGTTTCATCGCGTTAATGAATATTCAACGTCAAGTCAGCGAGCGGTAATTTTATGAACGAATCGCTGAGAAATAATTACAGTTACACAATGCACTGTGTAATTCCTACCAGCGCTTTAAAAACTGGGGAGAATAAAATGTATTTTTATATTTAAGATGATGCGTGTTAAACCTAATAAAGTATTAAACATATTATTTTCCTGAATAATTAACCCACTAAAATTAAATAGTTCAAATTACCCATAGCAAATTTTGTACAGTAAATCACTGAAACATTTTCACAGCAATTTTTTTCGACCTTCTACTAACTATAAATTTTTATATACTTTAATAAATATATTTCTGGAGGACGGAAGAGTTATAAAAAACTGTGAAGAATATAATTACATAGAACTGAAAATTAACAAGAGAAAATTAACCCTTGATGATGGATAGTGCAAGGGAGTAGAGAAATATCGATGTTGCGTACAATACTATGGGATGAAGGATTTATAAAACAAATAAAAAGAGTATATAAAATACTATTGTAAAAGATATAAAAACTTACAGAAACGAGGTATGGAAGCTGAAGTTCAGAACGGAGAACAAGCTATTAGCAACAGAAATGAACTACTGGAGCAGACATGCAGGAAAATCAAATAATAAAAAGTAACAAATATCAAAATAAAGGAGAACATGCGATTAGAACACACAGTAGTACATGACGTAAAAAGAGAATAACATACGGTTTGGTCACGTATGACTAATGCCCAAAATAAAACGAGGGAGACTGAGAAGAAGTTGGTGAGGACGAATAGACAAATAAATAAAAGAAACAAATATCCGATGATCACTGGTTGAAACAGAAGGGTGGAGAATAGATGTCACAAAACAGCGTAGGATATTCTAAAACAACACATATATATATAAGTATATTTCCAGATTTATTTTTATGAATATACTTTTAATTTAAATATTTACAATTACATTAAAATAAATTATACAAGAAACAAAAAGTTATTAGACAGAAAATAAGAATTTAAATTGGAATGAAATGCTTCCTCCCTAACATTTAATGACCACATAAATCCTTTAGTTAAAATATCAAATTTCGTTTTGCTGCCACGAATGGAACCGAAAATTTTTAAATTCAAATTAAATTCCATTATTTTTGACCATACTTTGTTTTTATTTATCATATTAAGTCAGATTAATTTAATTACTTTATTTATAAAAATATTAGTGTTTTATTTCCTTTTTACGCCTGTTACTAATAAAAAGATATGTTTGACGATCATTAATAGACAATTTTTGGAACTCATTTTACTGGTAGAAAATATAAAACAATTACTTAAAACACATTTATTGTTTATTCTACGTTTCGGTTCATATTCTCACCATTTTCAGGTTGTGTCTGGAGGAAAATTTAGTCATGATGTTATAAACGTTTCCGCAATTTAACTATGAACAATTATTGGCAACGGAACATGAAACTTATTTATATGTGTACACTTCGTACACTGAGGTTTTTGAAATAACAAATGCTAAAGAGGCCTATATTTCAGAACAATTAATAAATTCGTTTACATCAGTTAATTACACAACGTTTCACCCCTTATTTTGTAACTTCATCTGGAGTTTGAAAGAAAAAGGAAATCTAAGCTCTTCTTAAATTTCTTGTTTCTTTAAAACACTAAATGAGGTCCCAAAATAAGGGACCAAACGTCGGGTATTTTATCTGATGTAAGTGAATTTATTAATTCTTCCGAATTATACCATTTTTTGTAGATTTACTTATTAAAACTGTATAGTTCTAATTAGGTTAATAAATAAACTAAATAAAAACTATAAAAATTCAAAGTTGTGAAAGGGAAAATGAAATACAGAAATATTATTGCTGGGCTAATTCGCGTCAAAAATTCTGAAATTTTTAAATTTTCCTTTTTAATTTTGTTTTATTTTCTTATACGGTCAAATATATTTTTATTATAATTATTGGAAGAAAATTTTTTAAACTTAATACTAATACATGTTTATTTATCTGTTTGAGTCATCACCTTACGCAAACGCAAACTGTTGAACTGTCTGAGCTTAACGACAGCAAGCCGACAATTTTGAAAGTAATTCAGCGTGAATTAAATATTACAATTGTAAAATAGTTAATCTATTTGGAGACGTCGTCAGGAATAAAAATTTAGCTGTTCATGGGGTGAGGTGCATGGAAAGCTAAATTTTTGTGCCTGAAGAAGTCTTAAATGAGGGACGAAACGTAGTATATTATATTAATTAAATTAAATATAACTGACATAGAGGATGTTATAACTCAATTAATATTACAATTATTGGTCTCTAAGTGCCAATTTATTATAATTTCAGTATTATATGATATATATCGGAATGTAGGTTAATCTTTTTAATTTTATTTTGTTTGGTAAATAAAATATAATGGCACAAATATGAAATACCAATGTCTGTGGTAAATTAGAATGATTTTGTATTATTTTATCAGGCAGATGTATACGTTATCGGCAAAATATTGTAAATATCCATGAATGATATGAAGAAAATTTTTATCAAATGGGATTTTATAAGCTAACTGTAAAGCTACTATGTGGAAGAATTTGAAACCTCACTTCACATTTCCCGAAATTTAATTCAATTATTTAGGGTCACGTTGTGCCTAATAATATTTAGCTGATGCAAAGTCTTTATAGTCGACGCTGGAAAACAGCAGGTCGCAGCTTTCACGTAAAAATGAGCGGATGGGTGAAAAGCGCAGATGTGCTCACGCAATACGGTCGCATTGCATGCGTAATTGCTGATGCTTTCGGGATAATTCTGGCAGCGTTGATTACTCCAGCAGCCAGCCAACGGCGTAAAGCGAAGACAATACATTCGGCCAACACGTATTTATGGACGCAACCGTGGACATCACGCCGCGCCAGGGTGTTAAACACAACGGCAATAAATTTCTGCGATTGAGATAAAACGCCCGTTTATGATCAGTAACAGATAGGCGGCTGTAAAGGTGTATAACTGGGCGTGATTGTCCAACATTTATGCGGGCGATACGCTGCTACTGCCGAATCGATTTCAATAGCTGGAAAGTGTTCCTAAAATTTTATGTATTTTCGGTAATGAAATATGACAAGATATGATTCCATAAAATGCAGTTTCCATACATATCATTTTACTGGACGGTATTAAATTAAAAGGCACAGCTACAAATGTGAAATTTTAAAATAGTTGGTACCGAGTCCAACTGTGAATTGTACAGATGAAATAAAAATGAAATCAGTTCAAAAAAGTGTCTGATTGTGAAATTTAGTACGATCTGCTCTGAGACGAATAATTCAAATTTTAATCAACTATATTTCAATTCCTTCCTGTCGACGGGTCTCATTAATCTATTCACGATTTTTTAAACAACTCAGTAACATACTAAACTTTTTTATAATTAAGCTGACTGTGTTTGTTCTATTTACTGAGTACCATCTTTTCTGTTTCAGTAATTTCCTGTGGCCATAATCGTGAATAATGAAAACTGAAATACATTTATTTTTATATATTATTCGTCTTATTATTATATAGTTGATTTAATATGACTAAAACTTTATTAAATTAGTTACTGAACATCTGTAAACATTTTTATGATGTGCGTACTTTCAAACAAAACTGATAAATATGCTTTATATTTATATGCATTGCTTCTCTCCGCAAGCATAATTTCGATGACGATTGAGAAAATTTGATAATTTTATTTTTAGGTTAAGAGTGATGATCTGAATCTTGAAAAATGGACAGTCTCTTACTAGTTGATGAATTACTTTATATTACGAAAAGAAAAATATTAGACCTATTTAAATTAATAAAACAATTTCTAATACAAATTGTATACTTTTCATATGTCGGAATAAAGATGTCCGTTAATTTTGTTTAACGTCAAAGTTTTATTATTGTAATAATGGTGCAACACAATTCTATATTATTGTATGTACATATTAATTCATTTGAAGGATAACAGGAAAATAAATCTATCCTATTCAATGTACTGGTAATTAAGATATAGCTATTAATTAGATTGGTAACAAGAATAACCAAGAGTGAAGCAAATGTATACAGTTGTAAAATAATTAAATTCCAGATTTCTGTCATTGTTATGATTTTTTAATTTTTAGGATATTTTAGGAAGCAAGAGCAAGACACCCAAGTTTTAACAAGTGCCCCTTAAATATTGTTAAGGATACTACCCAGTATTTTCCTAAAAGTGTTGAAACAGGTATGTCGGGTTCTTGGTACCTGTACGCCGTTCCGATGACAGGAATACTGAGTTTATTTAAAGTTCATTACAATACATAACTGTAATGGTCATTTAAGGGCTCTTTCTAGGTCACTTGTTTTCATCAAAAGAGACCGGTCACTAGTTTCCTTATTTGCAGACCAATGAACACGTTCCTAATAATTATATAAAGCAAAATTTTGACTAAGAAATTTACAGTGGATCAATAAGGAAGGCAGAAGTAGAAACAGAATAAGGATAGAAGTTCCTCGTCGTTTTAGGCAACAGTTATTACATACCCGAAAATTTTGGGTACTTAGGTTATATTCATAATTACGACAGATACACGCAGAGAATCAATTAAAAGTATTATAAATTTTCAACTACATTCCTTAGAGTCTTAGAAGACCTATTATTAGAGTAGAAAACGTATGGTTTTCAATTTCACCCTAATTTTATAATGAAATGATTCCGTATCTGAATTATCAGAGGGTTTTAGTAAGGATCATATGACCTAATTGTCTGTAATATTAGACAATGAACAAAACAAAGGTTTAAGAAATGCCACAACAAAATACAACTGTATACTTTTGATTATAACATGTTATTTATTTTTATGCTCTGAAGTCCGCGTTTTAGAGCTTGGTTAGTTTGACCTATATAAAGTGCATTACAGCCTAAACATTTAATTTTTAAATACATTCTCATTATTTGGGATATTGTTTACAGTGTTAAATTATTTATCGATTCAAATATAAACAGGTCTGCCTTGAAGGGTAGATTTAACCAAAGAAATGCAAGTTCGGTTGGAGTTACCATCGTAGGAAGTTCAGTTTATATTTTTTATATTTCGACGTCTGTTTATTGATTAAAATTTACCATTTGAAGAAATTACCCGAGAATGTTCCAAACATGCTGACGAAACGTCTGTTTAATTCAATGAAAACTTTATCTGTAATCGGTCGTAGATTTATTCGATTTATTTATTTTTAAAATAGACGTTAATGGATTTACCATTTAATAATGAACTTTATAAAAGTAAGAAAAACAGTTTTTGTGGATAATAATAATCATGACAGACACAGAACGAATCTAGTAGATAATAAGAAGTTCAGGGTCATTTATCATTCAGTAGGCATTAAAATATATTATTCAATCAGGAACTGAACGATTTCCGCTTTATGCCTAGTGGCGGGGCAGTCGATTGGTGACAAAACAACCACGACTTCGTTATTTTGCAAAAAGGGAGAGACAATAAGCAACTCGTCCTATCTTCCTGGCTTCGTTAACGATATTGCCAAATCGTTACCATTCACAAGAATGTTATGCGCGCGAGTGTCATTGTCTCCGCACCGTAATCAAGCGGCTAAACCAGAATTTGAGGGGAAATATTCATGGACGTGGGGTGGGTATCTCCATTGGTGTGCATTAAGCACACAGTGTTATGACCAGCTCAATCAATGAACCGTGAGTCGCTCTGAATGGAGGAGCGTCGATCGATTGGCAGTGATTAATGGCCACGGGAGGATGTGTCGGGGTAATAAAACATATATAGCGGCCACGAGGCGATAGACAATCAGTGCTGAGTGATCGATTTGCTTGCTTGTGTGTGTGTGTGTGTGCCACTAGTACGTCCAAGGTGAGGAGGGGTGGTGGGACATTCAATGCAAAGGTTTTTGTCATACTTGTCTCTCCAACAGTACGCATTCATGCAGCCGCAGCTAAATTAAAAAAAAAGGAATTGGAAATGTGACATCCCCCCTGCCTTCCCTTCGGCTTTCAAAGCGTTTATTCAAATGGTTTCCAGTCTGTGGATGGACATGTCGGTCGCAATAATTGCACGGAAAATTGAAATAGATTAACGTTTTTAACTGCAAAATTTCAACGGCGGGAGAATTGGCCTGTAAAAACGAACAAACAATAAAAGTAATTTAAGAGCGATGGAAGTCTGTAAATGGAAACATCAGAAATGAAATTACTTTCACAGGTGAAAGGATTTACAAGAGTAATGGTTCTATAAAAGAAGAGATACGAGAACTTTCAAAAAAGAGACAGGACAATGAACTCTGAAACACCTCCGGGACATTACTTCTCATTATTGCCAGCACTCAGATGTACTGAAACTGGAGACTAGTGTCAGTGTAATAAGAGGAAAATATGAAGTAAGTCATCAAAATTGTATTATAAGATTTGGAGCACATTTTTCTGATTTAAACAAAACTAAAGCATTTAAAAAATATCGCAATTTAAAAATTATTTTGTGTGTATTCTGTTTTAATAATTAAAATGTAGTTATGACTGGTCACTGATCTGATTATGATTGGTCACGACTCTGATTATGCCCGACCACGACAACGGTTATGACTAATCTAAACTCACGCGACGATGACATTACTAGCGAAGCTCTCAAAGCCGTTCAAAAGATCTATACAAGACAGGGAGTGGAACGAAGTATGTAAACAACGCATATAATGCATATAATGCAAACAGACCAATCTGTTATTTATTGCTTCACCGAAAACTACTACTGTCGTCGAAAATGGAAGTGTCTAAAACGGTATGGAAAAATAACAGACAAACAAACATTATAGAAAGGAGTATTATGGTCTGGCAGGTAATTGTAAGTTATGCGACTTTGTAGGCGTTAATTTCTATATTGGTCTACATTACACATCCAACCCTTCATATCGTATTAAAGCGACGCTGCCACCATGTCAATTACAGCCATGCAGCCTAATGTAAAATTCATTGGTTTAATTAAAACGTGAAATAAACAGAAAAACCCTTTCATCATAAATGTTTTAAGGTCGAATGCCGATATTAAATTTATTCTTAAAATACACACACACATTTATACACATAAACATAATTTTTCGCTGATCCTCACACACCAATATCTAGCCGATAAGTCTCTAGAGATGCTCACTTCTTTATACAGTTAACATCCCTTTCTATACTTTGCCGTGCTACATTATAACCCCTCAAATATACCCCGAAAGAAATATCTATATGTAAAGTCTATTCATTTTACAATAAATTAGGATATAACAATATAGGTACCAATACTATAAAAAAAGCAGATGAAATCATAGCTCACTGAAATTAGGTGTTGTCATCTCACTACTAACTGGAGTTTACGTATTGAAACTGATTAATTATATGCCTTTGAATTCACTGATATTTCTTGCTATTAATTATTTATTATTATTGCAGAACATTAAGCATTCACCTAATTTTCTTAACTCGAAATTAGTTTAAAAAATTTACCAGTCAAGGTTATATTTATTTTTAGCCATTATAGGAAAAGGAAAATACGATGTTATTAAAATTATTATAAGATATAAAATATACATTACACATAAGAGTAAACTGAAATATAATATTTTCATATAAAAACATTCCTGACTAACCATTTTGTTTGCACTTTCAAGATAGAAATGTCAAAGATAGGCCTGGGGGAACAAAATTCAATATTAACTCTTAAATAATGGATTCCAAATGCTTTCAAAGGACGAAATATGTAACGTTGAAACAGGTTAAGATGACAATCCTTTTTTTTGGCACCTGTCCACATTTAATGTGCCACGGACAAATTTCTCTTATGATTTACAATATTTCATTCATTAAAGAAGATGTAGGAATACTTGACTTCATTCCTATAGAATTTTAACTAACAATTCCTTAAATTTTCAATTTCATGAAGTACAGGGGGAAATGAGACTCAGTAAAATTCCCGAGTAATAGTTTTCTTGGCTGTACAAAGCAGGTTAAACCCTCATTGACTTTATATAAATTTTCTTTTACGGAACGACGTTAGCAGTACCGGTATATTCTTCATAATTCCATCTGGCCACAGCCGTCCCAAGAAAGTATCCGAAGAAAGTGACATTTTCTCGTTATAATCCGGTATTCCCTAGTTATATCTGTGTAAACTTATACGTACAAATTAATTTCAGCTAAATAATAAACTTTTCTTGTTTTAACCGGGTTTTGGCAGCAATTGAAGGTTGTATTAAGTAAGATATTCAACTGAATTACGTTTTAAGACACATGTTTCATATATTACAGTGTGTATCCATGTTTATTTATTATTTGGCTTACCATTTATTATTCGCCTAAATATTAGTTTTAATTTATAATTATTATTTTGATGACCGCGTAATTGTTAAAAAGTATCTGAAAGTTATAAAATTTGGAAGAGAACTAATTTAATTACTGTGGTTTCTCTATGAAAATAAAGTATCGTTTGAGTAAAGAAATCCAGACACAGGATTTTACCTGCAGTGCCGAAAGAATGGATTTAATAAAACGCTGAGAGCCCCTCTTGCTCTGTTCTAGTTTTCGCTAGGGCCCGAGCGCCCTTCATCTGCAAATAAAGCTTTCCTAGAAGCTGGAAACGTCTGTTCTGAATTTCAATTAAGAGAGAAAAAAAGATAGCAGTGGCGGTGGCGGCGGTTCCCATGGCGGGACCTTATCGCCCAGAGGACCCGGCGCCCATTGTGCAGCGAGCTTTAACGAGCTCATTCAAGCAGCAGCGTAATTTCCCGAGTAAATACGTCGCTTGATGAAAATTCCCTCTTCGAGACGGCGTGTCGTGTCAACAAGCAAGCTTCACGGCGTAATCATCTCTATTCAAATATTATTTTTGGGCGCACAAATAATATGATGTCTCGAGAAACTGCGATCCTTAGGGGGGATACGCAGAAGTCATCTGGGGATGTGTGTATCGACCCCCGTCCCCCATCCGGTGTGACATCAGGGGTAACGGCTTCTTCTGGGATCCGGAGGTAAGACATAAAGATGGAACGACTGGATGGAGCTCTGCATGATTTTCCTCCAGCATGATCCGTAAAATGAAACATTCTCCCGATGAGCTGTCGCATGCTGCGGAAAAATACCACTTGTGAATCATGAAATAATCATAACATTTTAATTTATTATAGCGCACATTTCATTTTATTTGATTTTTTTATTGAATTTATATATATATATATATATATATATATATATATATATATTGTAGCCGATTCTACGTTCCTCTGTATTCGAGGATTTCTTAATTCCTTTAGGGCGCCAGGTATTTTTCATAAAAACACCAAAAATTGATTTTAATAGTTTTAATTTCAATCAGAGCATGAAAAAAAATTATATCTGCAAGGCGTGGTCATTCTCTCGTCGTCCCGCCGACACAACCTGCTGCTTCCTTCACCCCATGACGACTCAACGTCTCGCCAGACCACATTGTTGGCCCGGGTTGCGTCAGTTCCTCAACAATTGCAACTCGCAAGCTGGCCTGCATTGTTCATCGTAACTTTTCATGTTACAATATATATATATATATATATATATATATAACAATTACTAAGGAAAGGAAACAGATATAGAAAGTAGGTGACTTACCTGAGATTCATAGATGGTAGACACCTTGTGAGGTTTGGAGTTCTTGAATTTTCGGAGGCACCGCCCCCTTCATCAGAAAGTTAGGAAGACATTTCCAGTGATCGGCTGTGACTGAATGGAGAAAGGATCGGTGGAAGAGAGACTATAAAAACAGAAGACCACGTGGTGGAAAAATTCAAGTGTTGATGCAAGTTCTGGGGCAGTAATCCTACTGGTAAGTCGTCGGAAGTTTCTTTCCTGGGAATGTTGCCACGATAAGTTTTAATTGTTTTCTTGTTGATCAAAATTCCTTTTTATTTTAGTTTCCAGCCTAAAACACGGTAAAACTAGGGGAAAGAGTAACATGTTGAGTAGCCGGCAATATATTTTTTAAAAATTAGATTGTTTCTTTTGTAAACATAATTTTTTTATAAATGTAATGTGGCAAAATTTTAATTTTGATTTATTAAATTTAATGAACACATGGTGTGCCATATTATGTGAAAATAAAACCGTTTCCATCAGACAACATGACCCTTTAACATTGTAATATCACCTTCCTGCCATCAATTCCCTCCCAGAAATACTTTAGTAGATTTGGCGTGTTCACTTCTCCTTTTAATTCAATAATATCTTTGGTACCTCGTGTCTATGTCACAGTACTCAAGCTTTAATTCGTTTTTTTTCAGATTTTCCAAATTTATGGAAGAAAATCAACGTTTATTTAATTTTTATCACCTTATATTTATAAATATGATAAAATATATTTAATCTGTAATTATTATTTGTATTTGATAAGGTGAATGAAGAGCGAATCGGAATGCCTGAGGATATATTGTTTCACTAAAGGGAATGTTCCTGATAATGTAAACAATTATATTTAATTAAGAGACTCATATTAGACTCGTCGGTTTTTAAATTAAATTTCGGATGAAAGAAACCCTTATTTAGACTTCAATTATGAACAAATTTCATTTGTAATCGTAAGGTGTAAAATGCAGTATTTTTCATCCCATTTATATCATAGTCATATGTAAAAAATGAAAGCAACACAGGCAATAAAATAACTTTCGTACTTACCGCCAGTTATAGTAATTTTTATCATAGATATAAAATTCCTCAGATCTACCTGCTCTTCCTTCACTATCTCACACACTCTGTGCCACCATATTATTTCCAATAAGTTCATAATGTATTTATTATTTCTACAGGTGGGCATTTACCCGGTGGCAGAATTCATAAAATTAAAGTACAAAGATAAATTGTTGTTAAATTAAAAATTCAAAGATAAATTACAGAAAAAAATACAATTTTAAAATATTTCACGTCCTTGATACTGATTGCGACAAGACCGCTCCTTTTCATTAGCTACAATTGAAGTAACGCCACTCAACGACGAATTAGATTATATTGCAGCGAATAAATAAATAATCCCCACATTTGAGGCGCCAAATTAATTAAATAACACAGAAATTACATATAGTGTGTATCACTATCGAAACGGGCTGAATACGTCTCACTGTTATCTTGAAAACAAGACTGGGAGAGCATGTGTACAGGGAAAAGCTGATTGTGTAAGAAATTAATAGCACTAATATTTGTTTAAAATTAGGCACGTTAATTAAAAAACAGGAGAATATTATTAAGTAAAATCAGTCTTTTTTCATTTCAGCAAATAAGATTCTATCAAAGAAATAAAATGTAAAAAGAAAATGATTTAAGGTGATTGGAGGGTATATTTTCATAAATTATCTATAAGAAAGCTTAGGAATTTTAATTTGAAAACAGACTTTTTTCGGAGCCCCTCACACATTAATGTTTAGCGGATAAGTCTCTAGAGATACTCTCTTTTGTAATACAACTAACATTGCTTTTTATACTTTTCCGTGCTACAATATAACCCTTCAAAGATACTCTGATAGAAATATCTATATGTAAATTTAAAAAGAACGGTTTTAGTAACTTTTTAATAAAAATTTAAAATCATAAACAAAAAAATGAATTAAATAATAAACTACATGACACCTTGAATAGATCACAGTTCATATTTTAATTTATGAACGTTGATTCCATAAGATAATCGTTGGCAAAATTAATGTGGACTTACTTGGTTATCTTCGGCAGTATTACATTCATCATTGTTATATTAGGACTTTGTGTGATATTAATAATAAAATCAAGAGATTTTTGTAATTTTACAATGCCAACCAGGAATTAATTCAATTAATACTATACACTAAACGTTTCAGTGTATCTATTTACTATAAAAGAAGATAGTTATACTCATAAATTTCATACAGATATTGTACGCTTTTAATAAGGAATATTACGTAAGTAGCTCATACAAAAGTATTCCAGAGGGGCGCATTAAATCTTAAAAATAAATTTATATTTTACACGGAGTTTATAATCTGTGGTTCATTTCATTTATATATTATGCATTTATAAAGATATTAACGGGTTTTAGTGTTTTTCAATTAGAAATATATAAATGATTTACATTTGATGTTAATGTACAATAATATATAAAACTTTAGCTATCTGCGTAGTGCTAAATCACAAACTTGCTTGGTTGATGAAGAGCTCTCGTAATTTAGAAACGAAACCCCATATTCGACCGCTGCAAATGTCCACAGCAGCTTTGAAACCTCCTGCGGTTTGACCCCGCAGGTAAACTCACAGCTGCAAACCTCCAGCTAATTGCGTTTCCTAAGGGAACTGGAGTTCACACATCTCTCGAAGTGGAAACACTCGGTGGCAAGGCAGCTAGTGGAACGCCTAACCACAAACTGCAGGGATATGGCATAATACAGTTTCAATACTCCGTAGCAATACATGGAGAACATTATTAATTAATATTCAGAAACTTTACTCGTACAGTTATATCCGAAAAAATTCTAGTTTTTTTTAGTTCTTAGCGTTTTAGCGATTATTTATTATATAGAAATAATAGAAAAACAGTAGAAATAATTTAGCATTTTTACCAAAGGTAAAATAAATACTATAAAACAAAATAACATTGGAAAAGTTACTTTGATACATAAAAATTTAAGTTAATATTTTCACCAACGCATTAATAACTTGTGAATTGAATATTCAATAAATATTCTACGATTCTGACTTATGCCTTCAAAGTATATAGTAGCTAAAGTTTACTTAGAAATATATTTTTTGAGACGGGTTATGCCAAATTTTGGAACTTTTTGTAAAAGTTCTATTTTAGTTTTTAATGTTTCATGGTTTATACTAACTAATTTAGAATTCATATGAGGAAAATAAACACCCTGAATTATATTTGAGGTATAGTGCTAGAGTATTTCTTTATACTATTAAGACATTTTTATGGTTTGTTATAAAATTCAATTAACAACAAATTAAAAATTCATAAACACACTTAATTCATTCGTCTACGATTTTGGGAATTTAACAGGTAAAGGCGTGCGTAATTAAATTTCTTTTGTTGTTAAATTTTTTAATAGATATAAATACATGATACATATATATATAATTTTTTAATTTTCCGACCAACAATTTTATATATATTTTTTTGGATTTCTTACATAAGGAAAACATTTAATCTCAAATTTTCAACTGAATAATCTGTGGAATTTGACTCACGTATGCTCAAGTTCATTGCGCCGTAGCTTGACATTGTTTTGGCATTTCTATTTCCGTATCTGAGCTCTGATATATTCCGTTTATTACAATTGCGTTCTTACTGAGTGAATTATTTATTAGTTAATTATTCATTAAGGAAATGAAGTGTGAAAAAGTGAAAGGTATTAATTACGATTCATTCGACGGAATTCCACCCAACCTAAATAAAACATTTTATTTTCTGCGTTCATTTGTGCTATTTTGATGATAGGTGGGCGTGAAACGGTAATTTTTTTGAAAAATGTGTCGATCTATCTAATGGATCAATCACGTGTTGACACAGCGGTTACTGTAGAATTACTTATTGCAGGGAGATAATATAAATGAATTACCGGGACACGCCGGGCACCTGGACAGTATCATTTAAATAATAAAACCCCAAAAGAGAACATTTTGTTTCTTGGACTGCCAAAAAAGCACTCTATTAATAGAATAAAAGACGTGGTATGATACGTCTATGAATTTTAATTCTTTAGGAAATCCTACGATTACTTAAATTTTTATATTTCGTGTAATTAATAAGTAATGTGTGTTATTATTTTTAGTTTAATGTTATCTGAAGATATCACTCTAACTTTGAAGATAATAATCAATCATAAATTGTAAATGGTAATTACAAAAAAATTATAAATAATTCTATTAATTAAAAATGATATAATTGTTTAAAGGGAAGAATTTGAGATTGAATGTTAAATTTTTTTCAGGATAACAGTTCCAAAAATCTCTGAAAGGTTTACGAAGGATCATGTTCAATATAAAAACCTGGACAGTGAATTCTTAGTAAACGTAAGGCTTCTTTTTACAATAATTGAATATATATTGAGACAAACCAACGTCATTGCTTCCTGCTAAGAGACTTTATTGAGGGGCTGCACACTGGAACCTTACAGGGTCATTAATCGTGATTCAGCTGCCGTCCAGACAAGAGCTTGCCACGGCTCAACAGAGTGATTTACGCCAAGTCCAATTTTAACCGACAAATTAATGTGTTTGGCCGCATGTCAGTAGCATGTTAGTTAACAGCATGTTTGTAAAGTTAAGTGTGATGTATCGCTAATGACCATGTTAAACAAAAGAATCAAAGGTACGAGCAATAAATTATTCCTCGATGGCCGATATCTTCCATTCACTGTGCGACTATCTCAACGCTGAAATCTACAGACTATTAGCGTTACTTATGTTAACCTGATGGAGACGTGAGTGAACAAAGCATATGATTTGTTTTCAACATAACAGTGAAGATTAAAAACGGAGGTCAAAAATTAGTATGGTCATACTTACTACTAATTCCATGTAAGGTAAATTGTAAAACTATATCTAGCAGTCCAAATAATTTATATCTGGTCAAAGAGGACTACCAAACATCTAGAAGTGTTCTTAATAACCCTTTTGTAGAAAAATAAATTAATTTGTATTAACTTGACATTTATTTACAATTTTTAATGAATGTAGTTAATTCTTATATTGTAATGAAATTAATTATATTTTACACGAATAATTAATTTTTGTAGCAGCTGCTGATGGATAACAATAAAGTGGCAGTGGTTAAGAATCCAGAGAAAACGTTACTTGGCAGAAGAGCCGCAGCAGGTACTTAAATATAATTTTGTAGGGCTGTACTCCTTTTTAGGGAAACCTGGTTTTTACGTTGAGGTTGGGTATCTGTAGCCCTGCTCGCTACTGGTCGTCGTATTTTCTATAGAGGTCACTCCAAGGAGAGCCTGGTATGGCCAGACAATGGACGCATCCTCGGCGGCGATATTTCATCCAGCTCCGCCGGCCATGCAAATGCTGCCCTCCCATATTCCCCCCCCCTCCCCCATATTGCGAACCAAGATTGTAATTGCTAATTTCCGTATTATATTGAGAACCTACCAAAATAGATTCGACTGGTTTACTATCACGGAAATCATAAGTATTACACCGCAGTAAATCCGTTTAAAATGTGGTCACGAAGTATAGTGAAAAATATTTCAGCTACATAGAACATAATTTTAATGAGTTAATCTTTAATATATTAGATAATATTGCAAACATCCAAAGGTAGTTTTGATTTTCACCGCTCCACTTACCTCATTATTTTTACTAATAGAGTCGTCATTATTAGAAGATACGTCGTGAAATTAACTTCCTGTCGGGCACTCTGCCACTGAGCTAGTCCGAGTAGACGCTTCTGTAGAATTGTAGGTGAGCCTACTTTAGGTTTATAGGAGCAGAAGAATGTAGAATCGGCTTTCGGGAGTTTGGCTAAGACTAGCTCAGTAGTAGAGTGCCTGCCCGGAAAGTGGGAGGTCCTGAGTCGAGTCCTAAACCTTCTAAATATTTAAACCTTAGTCTGTGGCTGACTTAAATATTAAGTAATGAAATATTTATCTAAAATTATTTATCTATTGAATGTATTTGAATTTGGTCAGGCTCGAAACAAAACTAAATTTTATACGATCTAAATATGTTGGGCCACCGTATATGTTTAAGCTCAGACGACATAAAATATTGTGTAATTAGCAACTAATTACTGACATGTTTTCAACATCAAACGTGTTCAAACACCGTTTATTCAAAATCTCCAAATCACATCAGTGTTTTTCTCAAACGGAGTCAATCGTCAGTTTTTCAAAAATCGATATAATCTTCAAGGTATTTAAGTGTAGTGCGACGAAACAATATATGAATAATGGGTACTTTTTATCTTTTTTTGTTAGGATTTAATTAGTGTAATTATTATTTGTAACTTATTTTATTTTTAAGTTTATTTTTTGTAACTGCCACCGAGTGTTACTCAATTGCAGTATTAATAAATTCAATTCAATTCCTGAGGCCAAAATTTGCGGTTTACAAAACCAATTCAATCCTAGTTTCACTTTAAAACACTTGGACTCGCTCTTCTTTGTGGATCACGAATTGGACCCAGCAGTTTCTCCAACAAAATGGTATGCTATTTGTTTGATGTGACCACACACTGGCTTGTGTTTTATTACAATTTATTGGTTGTATATTCAATGCAAGAACTTTTGAATCTCTCTCGCCCTCTCAATGACCCAAAACTGTACTTTAGTCCGAGCTGTATAGAAGAATAATGAATTGTCAAGATCATAGCACTACAAACTGATGTATGCTAAGGTTTTTGACTGCGGAACGTTAGCTGTTGTGTCAAGATGATGTGTGCAGAATCAGATTTTTAACGAGTAATTTGTAAAGTGGGACGCTTTCAATCTGGACGTTGGCTTGAAGTGTGTTTCGCAAGGACAGTTAAGACACGGTGTCTTAAAGGTGATATGGCCGAGCTGGCCTGCATTGTTTATTAATGTCCTCTCGGCCATGATGGACCACGTCCACGGCGCTCATTAACCAGGGCCCGGTGTGGTAGATGGCTGATTACGACGTGACTGATCGCCTCGTGACCTGGCATAGAACGCCGTCCAGGCATCCGTCACGACGACGTCTGGAAACCGCAGATAACAACGCGCTGAGAGAGCTACTGACCCACAGATGGCTGACCGAACACGATTAAAGTGCATTAACAAAACGAAATTTTTAAAAACGATTCCTAAGCATTTTGTGACTTGGAACTCCTCTGGTAAGTCTCTCAACAATGACGACTAAGAAATTAGTGTAGGCAAATACTCTATATAAATTATAAAAATAGAAAAATTAACCCTAACCGTATTTTTGTTCTAGGGCTTCTTTTACATGTAAATGGATTATAAAGAGAAAAAGGTAAATTTACTCTTACGACAGCCCTATAAAATTAAATTACACTGCATATCTTTGTGCTAACGAATTTAAAATTTATAACGACGGACGTTATTAGCGTGCTAAAAATAATCTTGTATTTTGAAATTTCGTGGAAATATTCGTGTAGTCCTATGTGCTCTGGAAATGGAATTAACCGACTTTCAGCTGTAATTACTTTAGAGCTTTGATGAAAAATTAACATTTAAAATTTGAAAAATTAAATTATTTTAGTTTTTTAGAGCAATTTAAAATGATTCACAAACAAAAAAGTCAATTATCCAAAATTTAAGGAGGTAGATTAGATGCGTTTTCAGCTAATAAAATTATTGAAACTACTTATAATATCGTAAAAAAGATCAATTAATCACTAAGTGCATCATAAATAATGTTTTCCTTATCAGAGTTTACGTCTTATGTGAGCTTAAGTTTAGAGGATGTTTACTCATTTAAATAGTACGGAATTAAACCGAAATGACGCAAACTGATAGTACTAATACTGTTAATAAGAACAGTGTATGGAAAAACCGAATTCGATGCAATGTACCAGATTTAGATAAACATATAAATTTATTTTACCGGCGAAGAGAAGGACATGTAGAAAGATTAGAGCATAGGTGAGCAAAGTAAATGAATAGTACATAGTAAATCATGCTATCCACAAGGGGGATCACATACAATGGGAAAAGAGAATAGGATTCAGCGCTAGAAACTATAAAGTATGAAGTGTCTATTAATGTGTGGCTAATGAGCTATAATTTTTTTTTAATATTTTCACTTTTTAAATGCTGATTCAATTTTACATTAATTGAAACTTCGATCAGTGTAAAATATTTTTAAATGAGCTTAAACTAAATGTATGAATAAATGTCGTGTAACATTTGTTGATGGTATTACTTGATAATTAACTCCTATATTTACATAACATTCTAGGAACACGGCATAATGTTAATTAAAAGACTCTCATTTTAACGATCAATTTTCGTTTTTGTTAGCAATTGTTTTGGTTATTCCAAGAATTCCTCTGAAATAATGTTCCACACTCCACAGTCGAAAACAGACAATTATTTGATTTAATTGAAATATAAATTAATTAACTATTGTGTTGACGGGGTGAAATGGAAGGGTATATCATTAATATCAATGCGTAATAAAGAAATGAAATTTTTAAAGAAAAGCTTTTGTTCAGCAATTTCTGTCAAATAAACTTCTATAACCTTTAGCAGTATGTTTTACTCTATTTCACGATCCTTCAGAAACGTTCCGGAGATTTTACGTGGTTTATTTTGTTGCTGTTGTAAATTAATTTTTTCATTTAACTTTTCCTTTGTGATTATTTTATAATTAAATGTTTTCAAAAAGAAGTTAGGAACACTGAAAAGTTAGGTGCTTATTTAGTAAAAATGGGACGTGAAATATTTTAAAATTGTATTAAATTTTTTCTCTAAATTATCTTTGTTCTTTTAATTTATCAACAATTTATCTTTGTACTTTAATTTTATCAATACTGCCACGGGGTAAATGCCCACCTGTAGAAATACATACATATATTCCTGAAATTTTTGCTGGTTTATTTATTCACATGATTATGATCAGTAGAGATTGTTTGCAGTTGAAAAGAATTAGACTTTCCTGATAGTTCACAACTACTTGATTACTCATTTCCAAGGTAAGGTAATCCATTGTAGTAAGAAATATTGGAAATTATAGAATTGATAAACAAAATTATCATTTGTAATGGAGTGTAGTATAGTTATTGTAGGTTGTATGTGTTAAAATATTTACAAATGTAAGTAACCAGACATGTATGGGTACAAGCCGTCTAAAGTTAAGGAATTTCGAGTTGTCGATGTCTAACGTGGAAATTCTACCTAATAAGGAATTTCTAGAGGTATCATTAAAAGCCTTATCAAAACTGTTTTCCTCCTATTACGCAGTCAATAAATACTTGTAAGATAAGGACGTTATAGGGGTTAAAATCGTGCCCAAGATACGCAGGAATTCCTGTCTAGGAGGAGTCTGAGGGCGCCGTGTGCAGATAAGGCGGTCGCCAGCAGGTTCGAGCGTTATTAATTGCGCTGCCAGTCAGAGCCGTTAATTAGTGCGCTGCAGATGTCTCAGAGGACGGCGACTCTTGTGGAGTTGTGGCTTGCAGATGGCCCAGCTCCCTCGAGGACAGACTTCTGCTGTCGCCGCTAAGCCGGGATTACACTCAGACGCATATTTCACCAGCAGAGTGCCGAAATTCTACTGTTCCACCGATCATTAAGAAATTTAACACGAAAGACTACTCACCGCTTTGTGGATCGATAAAATCTACAGTAACTAACCCAAAGCGGCAAGAAAAATTTCAAAACTGTTGTAAAATGATTTTGTTACTAACGGAATCTATTTTTATCCAGAATTGAATCAATACTTAGAGGAAACCTATCCCGGGACCAATTCTGGGAATAAATAAATCTGGCCAAACCATCTTAGGTACTCCTCTCTTGTAATCCTTGCTCGCTCCCACTGATCATTTTATTTACGAACGCGACTACTTATACGGAATTAATGTAACATGTTCATACATACAAATGTGACAATCGACTTTCAAAATATCTGATTGGTGCAATCCATCGTGGGAGTTGATAAACGTTTTCCTACACACGTGACTAGTTGAGCCAAGAATGACTCTCCGAGGTATTGTCTTTGACTGATTAAGGGACGGAAGGAGGTGTTATGTAAACAAGGACATAACATATCATAATATTCATATTCCTTGTATCCTTCAATGAAGCAATGAGTCAAATAGTTTGTAGTGCAGTAGGACCCCTCCCTAATTATATTCACATTTTTTATTCAGCAATTCAAACCCGAATCCAGGCAAGAGGTAGGAATCCTAGGCGCCAGGGTGTCGCCCCTTCATCAACCCAATATTCGCGCGCTGGACGAAGGACAAAGATTGGGGAACACACGTCACGCGGGGTGTTTCTTCCCTTTGGAGAAAGGGAAAGGAAACGTTTATCTGGGAGGTGAGAAGACGAGAAATGGTCAGAGGTCAGAGTTGATTAAAACGTTGAAAGGGCGTGGAAGTTGAGATGCAGGGATTTATTCAATCGCCGGGCAGTACCAGGTCTATAGCCGATGGAATATCCACAACCCCCCGAGTAAGGAAGCCTGGAAATGAGGGAGAAAAATTACACTACGCGGAAGTTCTAGAATCGCGTAAAAGGTGGAACAGGTTCGTCACCGAAGAACGTAAAATCTCTGCTTATTTAGTATGCATTTTCATGTGCATTATTCCAATTACGTTTATTGTCTAAAATGTCCTAATAATTTAATATACTTAGTTTCATGTTTTTAATTATTATTTACTAGATTTATAGATTGTAACTATGCGTTGGTAGTTTGTAATTGCATATAATAGGAAAGTTTTTTTAAAAATTGTTTGAAAAGAGGGTATTTACAATTCAGGGTCAGTAGCTCAGCCACAAGAATCCACAATCATTTCTTGTTTCTATTATATTCATACTCTCATACATTTACATCTCATCTTCTAAACTTAGTTTATTGGCCTTTCGATGAGCTTCAATTGAAGCATTTCTTTCACTCTTTTAATGCATTATAACTTAAATTTAAAACATAACAAAAATTCTGTAATTTTATCTGTGAATTTTACCAAATTATTTAAGAACGTCATGGAGGCGGGTCTCACATCCGCGTCGAGAATGATAAGACGCCGCACCCTCACAGCTGCACACTGGAGACGCGTCACTCTCCAACCGCTCTCCCAACTGATCTCCTTCGCTCTCTGAATCGTTCCTGCAGTTTTTGGCGTTCCAAAACCACCCAACTTTTGAAATGTTTTGAAAATATATGCATAAACTACGTCCGATACTGCCCCCTAGCAGTGTATCTGTCAGTACTTTTCCTTAATACCGCTTCCCTTAGGGCGACGACCTAAATTAAAGTCACAAAATTTACCTGCTACGGTGCTTTTAATAGAATATTTATAAATTTCAAAATAACAACTTAAGGCGATATTACGTATTATAGTATCTCAGCCGTAATCAAATAGTCAGAAAATTCTTTTATGGCCAAACTAGTGACTAATAGTGATAAAATTGATAATTGATTCAATTTCACTAATAAAATAATGTTTATACTATTCCTCAATATTCAAGTGTGCAACATTTCCTTCTTTCAAAATAGTTTTAGTGATACATGAATGAACTGCAGACAGTTCAAAAGAAAATGTCAAGTTTTTAAAGCATGATTCGGTCGTCCAGATTCACCAAGTCTTCCAGACTTCACATTTTGTAACTTCCTGTTTTCTGGATCAAAAGAGAGTAGAAGTTTGTGCGTCCCCTACCAAATAATTTGAATTTCATGAAGGCTCACATTAACTCAATATGGTTTCTGTGTGTCCTTTAGTCTGGAACTATTATTTTTTAAAGAAATAACTTCAATGAAGAATGAAGATAATACGCATCCCTTTCCAGCAAAATGCCTCATTGTTTAATTTTAATTGTAGCAGTAACTGAATGTGTTTTTATTAAAATGTTTAGCACTTGACGTACCCCCTAAATACCATGAATTTATAAATAAAATATGTAATGAATACACCGTGTGTTAAAAAGAAAAATATTTTATATAAAAATAATATTTAAATACACTAAAATTATTTTATTTTGACATTTTTTCTTTATTTAATTTTAGGAAACATTCTGTATATATTTCGGCCCCGGACGTTGTGGCAGCAACACAAAAATTTATAGTATTCGGATTATGAAGTGAGAATGTTCCGAAACTGGGGGACGGAACGTTTTAATTATAAATTAAATTATTCTGTTTCGGATTTTTGGTCATTACATGTATTATATTTAGTATATGCATTAGTGGAAGTATTTTAAATCAATTGTAACGAATAATAAGTTTTTATCTATTGATAAGGTGCTAAGCAAATCGTCCTCGAGACTCTCGGTGCTCCTTCCGCGTGTGTGCTCCCGCATCGCATGAAAATGCGCGGGCCTGCCCCAACCTTGCGCTCCTGAAGGTCAGCAATCCCGCATGGCACTTACACAAGGTCGCCCATGGCACATCCGGGTGCCCATATCACAGCGACGTCTCTTCGCGTCACATGGAGGCGTCCCAGTGACACGGAGTCTCACCTGCAACAGTGTCTACGGGGTTCAGGGGATTCACCATTAAAGAAACTGGCCACTGAAAGTGAAATAAACACAATAAAATTCAATAAATTTCTAAAAATTACTGAATTGTAAAAAAATATAGTATTAATCATAATGTACATCCTGAACTCAAAATCATAATCACTTCTAAAATCTGTTGAAGTTCAAGACCAGCCTAAACTAAATAAATAAATTTTATCTCATACATTTATAATTTTTAAAATTTAATGAAGGCGAAAAATTACTGCCAAAATTTGTCAGAATTAAAATTATTTATTTATTAAATTATAACACGACGTTTCGTTCCTTTGTTTGGAACCACCAAAGGTGTGAAAAAATCTACAAAACACAATTATAATTTAAGTAAATGAAATAAATAAATAAATAAAATATATCTATATATATAATAAATAAGAAGTACTTACAGAAAAATAATCCAAAAAGATGTATAATCACAGATTGCACAAAGATTTATTGACAAATTTGTACTTGGATTTGTACTTAAATACATATTTAGGAGTATTATTTACAAAGCAATAAAATGCATCGAAATTCCAATACCAAACAGGTTTTCCTACATTTAACGCACAATTAAATTCTAATTTATGTTTTATCTTCATGTTTTAATGTAATATTTGTAGGCTTCATACAAATTTTGATTTCCCTTTTTGACAACTTATTTAAGTTTAATTTTGGTTGAGGAATTACTCTTTACAGTTGATTAAAATACTTGCTATAAAATTACTTTTATTTCAGACAAATTTTATACTAACCAAAATACAAACATATTAGATTGTTGACATTAAAAAAAATAATCGTAAAATTTAAATTAAATTTATTTTTCACAGTGAATATTGTTATTGATTACTATGTATAAGTTGAGTAATATGGGACGCATTTTAAATTTTAATTAACTATTATATATTTCGTTATTATAACACGAATTTTCTGGTTCTATTGACCTTTAATTTCGTAATAAAGTCATCACCAAATTATTTTTAATCTTTTGTGAGGAAGTATAGGTAATAATATAAAATATGTGACGTATTCCTTTTTTCTTTGAAATTATAATAAAAATTTTAAATAAAAAACTTCAGCTACAGAATACTCATACTGAAATTTATATTATGAGAGTTAATTTCATGTACGATTTTATTTACTTGAGATTTGTAGCTGTTAGGTCAAATAATTTTTTGTAACGTAAAGGTTACAGATTGTAGAAGGAATATTTTCCCGGTGTAGAAACTTGATAAAGGATCTCAGGGACGAGGTCACCCGGATGGAGTCCCGAAAATCCTTTAACGTATTATTTTATTTTAATTGCATTGGTTTCAATTTGCCCTTTAGTGTGAGTTAAACCTACCAAGTTCAGAGGTGGAACACGTTCTACGAAGTTATATCCGTTATATATGGTTAGATCAGTCAATGGCCCAAAATTTAATGTTTTACGTTAGTTCTAAAAGAAAAATTCATCTTCTTATTACAGAAGTAATAGTTTTTCTTTATTTCTCCTCGACTCTGCTTAAAACTGAAGGTCTTGGCCTAACGGTATGGTTTTGGACTGTCATCTTCAATGATTCATTCTGAATTCTTACTGGTACGCCGTCAGTTTTTCAATTCTCTTTTAGGTTTCCTCGCCATTAAACGATCACAAAAATCCATGTCCACGCCCTGATTCGAACTACAAGCCAGTAGATGTGATGCAGTGGCGCTGACAAATTCACTACGGCAGGTCGACACAGAACTGACAGTGCAAATTTTAAACATTTAATTTCACTTTCAGGAACTTTTACAATTCTTTTTACATTTAGACAAATCTCCCAAGTCAAGTTGCAAGAAATTATTAGCTGTCTCTAGTAACACCACAATATTTGTGTGCAAAGCTAAGAACCATAGATAAGTTATTTTGTCTACTGAATTTGTTATAATATTTGACAAACAAGGTAGACCTATATTCTTCCACTCAATCATCGTTTTCAAGATTGGTCCAAACCTTAAGACTTTTAAGAAATAAATATTCATCTGTGGTTTGTGGTATAGGGTCGTCAGCAGCATCACGATGTAGTAGTGTTACATCAAGAATAAAATCTCAACATAATTCATTTTCTGAGACCGGAAAAAATATATAAACTCAACGAGATACGGTCACAGTTGATATTTTAAACAGTTAATTTATTACAACGAAAGTTTTCGGCAGCTTAAACTACCATATTCATCCTAAATACAATAACAATAGTATACAAATTACTCAATAAATTAATTGTTTAAAAACTGTGACCGTCAAATGTATTTTTATTATCTCTTCACCATCGATATTGAACGATCGAATAATCCATGGCATATATATTAAACCCAAATATTCGCGGTTGTTGTATTATTTTCAGTGCTCACACCTACCTTTAGTTGTGTATGTTTCCGGGTCGTAAGGAACACATGTTCAAAATTTGGTTGAAGTTTCTCCACGAGTTAAAATATGTATGCGGAATATACACTCAGATACAAACACGCTAACATCTAATTTCATTTATAAGACGGAGGGTTTTAAAGAATTACCTGAGGGTAAGTATGCCTACATTTTTCACTAAAAACGACCATGATTATAAAATAAAGGAAAGGGACTAAAGAACGGATTTGGACAAATATTCCTTCGTAAACATGACACAAAGGGACCGGAAGGGTACTGGAGGCTCTTCCTGGGAATTCTATTTTTTTCAAAAAGAAGTTAGAAACATTGAGAAGTTAGATGCTTATTTTGTGAAAATTCCGTGTAATGTTTTTAAATTGTGTTTTTAGTTTTTCTTTGTTTTTTTAATTTATCAACAACGTATCTTTGTAATTTAATTTTATAAACAAACTGATCCGGGAAAATGCCCATCTGTGTGAATTAACAAATACCAATATAAAAAGTGCTATATTACAGTTGAATGCATTTGTTAAGGGGAAGTGTTTCCTGAAGAGCCATTATGGCAAGCTAAGTGTTATTACGTATTCGCGATGCAGGTCTAAGCCCGCGTGTTCCGAGGGATAAAACCTTGCAGGAATTAGAGCTGCGCGCTAGTTGTTTCTTGCTGATTGGACAGGGTGCTGTATATGGTTATGAGGGGGCGGAAGTTGTCGCCTCCGTCCCCGTCGCCGCCTCTGAATGGGCAGTTATTAGCGGCTGCTGAGTGCTTCAACCACAAGGCCGTTACGCTTTGAGCGAGAGAGCGAGTGTGCACTTGTCTTTAGATTGGGAACTGGTCGGCGGCAGGCATTGCTAAACTCTGCTGGGGCCCGTGGCGGAGCTCCGAGCCCCATTGCGAATTTCATTAGCGTATTGGCTGTCACGCAGCCTAATGCCTCACGGGCTAATCACGACTGAGTAATTAGCAAGGGAAACCCTCCCCCGCCCCCTTTCCCCAGGGAGGCTTTGGACACTGGCTCTCTACCTGCCCGTGGCGCAGGGCCACTGCACTTTAGAGAACCTGCCGACGGCGACACACGTCGGATCTGTATCGCAATTAATCACGCCGCTCCTCGGGGAATTATAGTCATTATCGCCTTGCAAGATGCGCTTACTGGTGTGGGCCAATTGCCGGCCCCAACTCAACGTGCTTCTAAATTATCGACTGTCCTGTCAATACAACTCCCATAATAAGATACTGCCTGCAAAATTATCCTTTGAAAATAATGCAGCTTGTACACTATTATTACTTATATTATTATTTTTTTATTAACAAGAACTGTTGACTACGCTGTCGAAACAGTGTAATGTTTTTCCAAGTAGAAAACTCTCTGTACGTGCAATGTATCCGACTTTGGTAAGTTTATCATTATTCTAGATATCGTCGCAGATTTACATTAATCAATGAGATATAGATAGACCGCTCAAGTAAGTACAAACTCCACAAAAAGAGGCGCTGCGGGAGTTTTCTCGCAGGCGCTTCAGCCCAGAGTGACTGTGGGGCTCACCTGATCATGTCGGGAATGCCTCGCACTCTCTCTGGGTACTTTTTATCAAAGTTCTCATATGCCGAGACACCTTCACCTATTTTAGGAGGTATATGTACCGGGGTCAAAGACCTTGGGCATATGGCAAGAGCTGCCCGCTGATCCCATTGGATCAGTCGGCCAACTGCCTCCTGAAACTGGTGGAGACACGGAGAAAGGAATGCTGCGTCCCCACAGCAGACTCGTCTCCCGTCATTCGGAAGGGCGTGCGAATAGTACCCAATACCCGACCTACCTGATGCAGGTTTTCTAGGGTTTTCCCTGCATCTCTTTAGGTGAAACACCGGGTAGGATCCTTAAACCATAGCCCGGGGGCCCTAGTCAACCCTTGGTTACCTTACTCTATCTTCCGCATCCCCCCTTTTCAATTCCCTTCCTATGCTATTAAAGGGGAGTTGCCTGTTTCAGGATCACCCTCATGTAGCCTGTTAACCAAAAAAAAAGTACAAACTCCCAACTTAGCGATCACCTGAAATTAATGTATAGCAAGTGTGTTAGCCGCATTATACTGATACTTCCAATAGACTTCTCATGATAATCCGGAATCAAATACGTAATTTGATTAATTTCAAAATACAAAAGATTTTAAATTTCTAAATATTTGCAAAATGTAAAAGATTTTTTGTAACATTTTGTCCTGTTTGTTTCTTCATCGGCAATTCATGCAATATTCTTTAGACATAGGTGAAGTTGAGAGGCGGAACGAGATATCGGGGTAGAACGGGATATCCAACTTTTTATTATTGGATAGTAAATTTTAGTGGAACATTGTAAATGGTCAAGGAAGAACTCCTGGAAAATTCTGTGTCTTTGTCTTTTGGCGTCTAACATCTGTAATTTTATAATTTTTGCAGAATTTCGACAGAGGGTAATCTAAAAAACTCCTTGCTTTTAACTCTTCAATAGAATATATTCGTAAACTAGGCGTCTTTAGCTGTATATAAGGTACGTACAAGGTTTAAATCTGCTTGTAATAAGGCTCGGTGAAAAACCTTAAACTGAGATATAGAACCGGGCCGAGTGGGATAGTACTGTACAAGACAAAATGATATACGTTCCTCAAAAAGAAGGATAACACGAGCAGACTCACCTTATAACAATGAGTTACAGAATGCACTTTCTAAAAAGGAATAGACTAAAGAAGAAAAGGAAAGGAGAACAGGGAATAATGTTAGCAAAGACTTGCAGTTGCAAAATAAAATTCTCTTTGTCAAAGAAAATATTGACAATGCTATCAACTGTACGCAAAATAAGTATAAGAAAGAAGCCACACACGGTGTCAAATTTTTTTAAATAAATAAAATTTTATTTTACTTATTTTAAATACAAAACATCAACCCCGGGGTTGGGATAGAACATGATATTTGTTTCCTTTTAAAAATTCATCGGAAATCTAAATTCGTTGTTGTAGGTTCAATTGTTATCATAATAAATAATTAATAGAATAAAGTAATGTTTTATACTTTTATGAAGTCATTTTTCGTCTTACATAATGTTACAAAAAAATTTAAACAATAAGAGTCCCGTTCCGCCCCAACTTCCTCTACAGGTTTAAAGTTTCTTAAACTGGCATAAAATTAAAAACATTACTTTCTCTCTCATAATAATGTTATGAATTATACTTTTTATGAATAATCACTTTCAACTTTTTTTCCTGGGAGAATCATTTAATGAATACATGAGCCAAGTGTGAATTTATCGAGCCTGCAGTCTCACCTAAAATTGTTAAAATTTCACAGTACACTCCACTAAAAGTAAAAGACTGTACAATCCTCGACACGATTGTTATATTTGGCTCTGTATTTTGTCTTCAACTTTTTTGACAAATTGTCTTTTAATTTCCATTAAATTTGGATATCGCGTCAAAGTAACTGTTTAGCGCTGCAGGAAATCTACCGGATGCGAATTAAAGTGCAATTTGGCGATCTGAGGACACAGGTGCGTCGCTATCAGTGAAAGTATCAGGGCAGGGCGCAGGTGGCTCATTTACATGCCGTCGCGTTTCCGGTTGAGTCACAGAGATCGTCCGCGGTTGCACGCCTGGCGCCCATCGCGCTCCCTTCACCTGGGTAACAACGAAGAGGCAGCTTCCGTTCCCCGTGAGTTATTGGGGCGAGGTCGCACTACGAAACCAGTTCACGTTGAATATAAATAACACCAACCGATATCTCCGTCCTTTTCAACAGATCGGTTTCTTCTTATTCGTTCTGAAAGGGATACTTCAGGCAGATGCTTAATAATTGGGAAAATCATGAATGATGAAATAAAGTACATCCAAAAAAAATCTCATAGACTTGGAAGAATTTTTTGAGTCCTCACTAACGATTATTCCTGGGTGACATGATTAACTCGATTACCAGACAGAATGACTTGGAATTTTTGCGTAATCAGCCGCCAATTCTGAATGAGAACGTGAACATGCAGACTAGACAGAGAATGTGGTTTCATCAGGACAGTGATCCATCTCATTTTACTCGAAATGTAAGAGACTACCTGAACAGTTCCTTCCAAAATCGATGAATTGATCGGGATGGTTACATTTTGTGGCATCCACGATCACCGAATCTCACGTCCCTCGACCTCTACCTGTGGGGTTTAATCAAAGACGTGGTTCACAAGAATTGACGGGCCTCTGCAGTGGAATTCCCCAGACGTATTCGTGAGGCTATTGCACGTATTACTCCACAAGTTCTTCGAAGCGTTGTTGAAAATTTCCACCAACGAATTCAGTTGTGCCTGCAACCTGCAACGGTGGGAGCATTAAACATCTCCTGAACAAATTCCACACAGATTCACGTCATTTATTTAGCGCAAGAGATGCGAAGCAGACTTTACCTCCACGTTGTGCATCCTGGGTCACGCTAAAAAGTTTTAATCTTCAATTTGAACACAAAACTCGTTTTTGTGGCTTTTTTTAGGAAAATAAGCGGGAGTGGCATGAATGATGTGGTATGTGAAAACAACTCATCTAGACGAAAATAATTTATGGAGTGAAAAATGGGATTACCGATAAAAAAAGCTATGTGCTCGCAGCTTGCAAGCATGAGATTAAAAGCTTAAAATAATGCATGCATCGAATGTCCATCTACAACTTGTGTATTGAACTTTTTTCGTTACCTGTCCCCATTATGAGAAATTGGGCAGTAATGTTTCAGATGGGAACCCTGTATATTATTCACAACCAAAAAACGGTTCTTCAATGCCACATCATGGATTGCTTTATTTCCGAGTCTCGTACGACTGAAATACTGTTTCTGGCTAAAACTTCATAAAACGAAAATAAGATGGATGTTGAAATTTCAAGTTCTTAGCCAATGATCAGACTGAAAGGGAGTTGGACTTAGGAAAATATCCGCTCTCTTCTCTTCTTCAGCCATTGTAGTAAGGAGAATTCAGGATAGATAATAGGAACGATTCTGTACGTGAGGCTCTTTTACTAAAACGTTCAAACCTGAACGGAATCAAAGACGCTAGAATGCTTTTAAATATTAAGTTTAACAAATAAGATTACTGAGCTGAAGAGAACCCAGGAGCCTAGCCAGATGGAAGTCTGAACTCACCCTAACTTTTCAGTGCTTTTAAAAGCTTTGGTGGCTACCTTTCCCCCTCCATTGTGTCAGTGTAATAAAATGGGAAAATAAATAAATACAATCCAAAATTTAATTACGTGTGGTTCTTAGGGTCCCTACTTTGCTGGTTGAATCCGAATTCGTAAAACTGCATCTGCTTCTTTGTAACTGAACGCGATCTTAATTCTGCAAATATCATCCTGAAGCTTGTCATTTATTACGGCATCGAGTGGAACTTTACAGAATTGTAAATACGTGAAGTTACGAGAATAAATAATATTGGGCACTTGACTAAATATGAGTACTCATTTGGTGTAAATTGAAATATTCCGAATATAACTATGTTAAGTTTTTATCTTGTCATGAGTCTACGAACAACAGAAAAACAGTACAATTGGCCAACAATACATCAATCTGCATGACTCAATCTTTCGAGTGCATTGGAACAATTTTCGTTAACACAGATTTGTAATTTATTTACTAATTGTGCTGTATTATTTCTGTCATTATCAAAATTGTGACATGAGTTACTAGAAAACAGTGTAAAATAGAAAGCTACCAGATGAAATCTCGTTAATTAATAAATTATAAATACAGGAAGTACGGCAGGTGCATTGCTATGGGCTTTTTTTCTTAAATAAGAGTTAGAAACTAACTTTCACCGTAGTGACGCACGTGTCTTTCCTGATAATACTCGGGTGATAGTTCATTCTAGATTACATTTATTTAATGTTCAGGTTTGGACGGTTTAGTAAAAGAACCTCACGTACAGGATCGTTCCTATTATCTATCCTGAGTTCTCCTTAGTACTATGGCTGATCAATGCCGTTCCTTGGTTAATAACTTTAAATTAATGCACACATTAATGTCATTAATAATTAATCTGTCCCTAATTTCGTAAATACTCTGAAATACTGCGAACCATTATAATCAGATTTTCTATAAATAACTGAAAATAAGATTAGGTACTTACGGCGTTATAAATCTTTGTATTTTACCGTGCAGATTATTATTTCGTGACGTAAAGCATTCTTCTGAACCCTTTTTACAACTAATTTGTTTATTTCTCATCACTCGTTACTGGATTCTCTAGTCCAATTAGACATAAAAAATTAATTATTTATGAATTTTGGAATAATTGCTTTTACTCAAAATGTTTAGTAAACGTACTACTAGGTGTTGTCATAATATTCACTTGAAAAATATATATTCCGTATTATTGTCTAATTATTAATTAGAATTATTTTTTATTTTACGACCATTTGCGTTTCTGCTTATATTGGGATTTTAATAAATGATTTATTAGTATATCGTTGATAATTTATTTCTAAAATCATAAGTACATCGAAATTTTACACCCGATGATTTCAATATAACTTAAAGGTAATTCAGACTATTCTTATTGCACTATTCGCTCGTCAAATGACTCGGTTGTGTATTTCACGTGTAAACGTCTTGTGGATTCCTAAAATATGGGAAATATATCCCACTTATACTGCGACAGCGGACGTCTTCAAAAGTTTGCAAATACTTACTTTACCAAGTGTATATATTTATGAAATATTAAAGTTTGTAAAGCGAAACACTAATTTGTTTCAAACAAATGGCGAGTTTCATGAATACGCGACTAGAAATCGTTCAGCTCTATGGTCGGACAAGCATCGCCTTGCTCTACACCAGAAAAGTATTCACAATACCGGGATAATTTTATATAACAGCATTCCGCCAGAGGTTAAAAATAGTACCTACAAAAGCTTCGTGAAGCAGAGTAAAACTATTCTTTTAAATGGCGCGTTTTACTCGGTACAGGATTTTCTTAATCGTCCTTCTAGTATTTAAATCAAGGTTCCTGCAAAAAGTGTTGAATGAGCTGCCTACTTGTAAAATAGCACATCACATATCTTAAAATTTCTATTCAGTTTTTCTGCTCTTTTGTTTGTATGTTTCATGTATTGCCTGGAGCTACGACAGAGGGAAGGACAGTTTCCTGGTCGCAGAGCTCCAAGTAGTTAAAACTCCATTGCCTGTTCCTCAGTGTGTGCTTCTTTGTGTTTCCTAGTGTGTGTCCGGGTTGTGTTTATATTGACTTTTGTCTATATACACTTTCTTTTACTAATTTATTTTAAGTTTATTTGTCTTTAATTATTTACTTTATTTTGTTCATTTTTAATGTATGACGTATCCTATTTCCTCAATCGAGGATTAATGGAAACAACAATAAATCTAAATCTAAAGCCATCTGATGTATACCGACTGGGATCACTCCATTCCAGCCGCTTCAGAAATCAGCAGTTACATTTATTGAGGAACATCCGTAATTCATGCAATAAAGTCCTGGTATAGCCAAGGTCTAAGCCATTCCCAGAAACTGTAATGTAAATGTTTTGATTCTGTCCAACATCATGACACTGAGTTTTTAATGGTACTCAAAAAAGGAAATTAATTTAAATAAAATTTTATGTGTATTATTTTACACACACAAATAAATATACACATATATGCCCCACAAAAAAATTCTGGTATAATAAAAAATATTATATTTTGGCGTCTAATAATGAGGCTTTATTAAATAATGTTACTATGAATGCAGGAAATTTTTTTTATTGTATCTGTAGGAAATATTTCTCTTGTGAAAAATATTCAGAGGTTTGTCCGTCAGTAACGTGTGGAAGTTTGTAGTGCATTTTCCGGGTACCAACAAAGTGGTTTCGTTACCTGTAGATTTGAGGGCACGGTGATTAGGTTACGTGGCAGATGTCTTGCCCACGGCATGGATGTCTCCGCGGTGGGAAGGTGACACTGTAGGTCAGGATGTGGAGCGTGCACGGCTCCACGCACCACGGCCCTCACGCATCGCACGTAGCTATCTCTCATTTCCCCGCCCATCCGCCCACGATCTTCACACTTAGGTACGAACTCTCTTCTTAATGGCTGATAGGATTGTGTACACATATTCTGTGACATAAATTGGCAGGGATGTGGTAGTTGTCATATACTTATCAATAGCATAAATTATAAATTACAAATATAACAACAATTAACTTCTGTATAAAACTTTAAGACCATATGAATTAACGGCCATATAACAGGCAATACAATGAAATTTTGAACAAAATAGACGTTTCGTTAAGTCCTTCTGTTCCTTTTTGATCCTTAAGCCAGATTGAAATATTATGAACAAAGATAGTACATAACATAGAATAACCCAAAATATGTGAATAACACTGACTATTTAATAAACCGACATACATTAAATTTAACAGAAAAGTGTATTGTTTCACATTGACATAGAATCTATTAGATTTAATATAGGAGCATTTCAGAAATTAATCTTTTTTAAAATTTACATTTCTTTCATGATAATAAAATTAAAATTTCTTGTGTAACTTATACAGAAGTCATCCTTGAATAGTTTATAATGGTCTAATAATTGCTGAATAATAGTAACACATTTCGATTGAACATCGTGTTTCTATAATTTTCTAATTATGAATTTCAGTTATTTGACATTTATATAGTTTTATCCCTTAATATTACAACTGATTCAAATCTCAGGAGTATATATCTACTAATTCTTTTGTCATATAAAAGTATCTACTAATTAATTGATTAAATTTAATTTTATAATACCGTAAATGTTTAATGGAGGCCGGGAGTTTGTTTGCATTTCACTGAAATTATAATAAGTTATTAGATATTAAATTATTAATTCGCCTGGGACACCATATCATGACTCTCTAGATCTTGCCAAGACTTTAAATCCTTACAAATATTCTGTGTCTTCTCGATATTACTTCATTACAAATTTCAGTTTGTAGACTTAAATAGACATAATTATATACGTAATTACATTACAGAAGCACTTATCATAAAAAATGGGAACACAAACAGAACATTATTTTATATCATTAATTATTTTCTGGCAGTTTTATTCTTTCTTGATTATCTGAAATACTGTGAGGAGCGACGTACAATTTTAATTCTGGTGTTGTGTTAAAAAAGTGATAACTTAAACTGTAAACAATTCAATAATAAATATAATCTCATTCACATTGTTAAATTATATTCTAACTAGTATATATCCGAAATAAAGCTTTTAGCGTCTTAGAGCGATCATATAATTAAGTTTACACGTTGAATCCATGCCAACGTATTTTATCTTAGAGCAGGAAATTCTTGGACTCGAATGCCTATGTACATCCCACAGTCTCCATACTTGGATTGTCGGTGTGCATATGAAGCAATGCAACGCAAGAAAAAGGTTTCCCTTTCTCCTTATACAGCCTTACATACATGTATTTAACTGCCCATCCGAACATGCCATTTACATAACATTACGTTCCCAGAAATGTCGATGAGTTAATCGACCGTAGCAGTGATGTAACAACCAAATGGAGAATAAAATCACAATTTTAGAATATTAGTTCCTTCGCTTCGTATTTTATATATTACCTGGCCGTTTTAATGATTTTGGATTGGTTTGTTTGATAATGTTTTTTGCATTGCGATCTCAGATAACTTTCTACTTTGCCATTCTTGGGTGTGATTAATCTATCAAGTCTCTCAATGTTACATTCTATTTCACATACCATTATATAAAACTAAATAGATTGTGGTTTCATAGTTTAAAAATATAAGAAAAAGGAGAGAGGTAAAATATAGTTATAAAGTTATGTTTTACTTAACGTAGGTCACTAAACACTGAAATTGATTAATATACTAGGCATAGTAATTTTACTGTTTCACCAACAAGTTACTATGTTTAATGTGGGTCGGTATGAATTATTCCAGGACGTAGTATGCATGTCGATGTTGTCGTCCTTCATAATCTGAGGTCAACAGTTCTTAGTATTCACTATGGACAGTTTGCAACTACTTTTCTACGTCCGAACGGAATATTAAGTAATTGTCATACTAGGGTAATACGCATTCGTTTCAAACGTCTTTCAATAAGTGAATTTATAAAAACAGAAATAAAATAAGTGGAGTAAAGTTACGTGATTTTACTTTTTAAAATTTTCTGAATCGCCAAGCCTGTCTCAAAATACATCTAATTGTCTACTGTTGCCAAAAATAATTTCATTTCACGATACACGATACACGGCATAAATACGTTTTCATCATAGTTACTAGAATCAACTCCTGCAAATAAGTGCGACTACGATAAATGTGTTAATATGACTATATTTTTGACAAAATATTTTCAGAATGCAGGCACACAAGCATACATTTTTAAATATGGGAAATTAATCTCAGTATTCCATTCGTTTCCATTTTAAAAAGAATTTGTACCAGTCTTCTTAGCCTTTAATAGGCTTTTGGATTTCACTAATTTAATAAGCAGTTAGGTTTCTACTATTATACGAACCGACTTAAATTAGTAAACATAATAATTGCAGTCCCATCTGTCATTTGTACTTTGGCACAGGATTCACGGCATAAAAATTATATACAAATAAAAATATTCAGGTTTTGTATTTTTTTCGCAAAGTTCCCAGTTTAAATGCTTCAATTAGTTAATAATTTGTTAAAATAAAATTTAATATTTAACACTGGATAAACATATAAATTTTGCCATACTCATAGCTAACTGAGTAAAAAAATTACAAAAAAATTATCAATTTCACAAGAATTCCATTTATATATAAATATTTGAGAAAAATAAATTTTCTGTTATCAAATTATTTTATTCTCTAATTCTACAAAAATTTAATATATCAAAATTTATTATTTCCGTACTTAATAACTGTCCATTTTTGAGACGTGGATCCTGCTGGAAACCTTTGCACTTAAAATTGACGATATCTACTCTGACATTAATGTGGACCCATGACCATCGTTTGTACTAATTCGTTTGTGGGCAAAATTAGACATAAAGCGGGACGTGATTGTTGAGAAGCATGCAGTGCACGGCAGCATGGAGTATACGGCGGCTCGAGGTGGAGTGCTGTTGCTCGCACTGGGACCAAGTCACGAAACAGTTGTAATAATAACAATCGGTAGGTTGACTCCTCAGGACAGATACAGTATATTATAATTTTATATCATGTGGATGATTGACTGCTGTAATTTTACCACGCCTGAGGAAGTGTAATTGTCTCTTTGCTGGTTAGTAAAAGTTGGTATTATGTAGTTATCTTGCAGCCTTAATTATGAATGATGAGCGATCGCTGAGTTACAATGAGCAATAACTTACGATAGTGATCGGGAAGACGAGAAGGTACGCTCAACTGCACAAAGAAATAGAGGACATAATATAATAACATCAAAAAGTCATATATCAGTCATTTTAATTTTTAATTCATGTAGACAATTCATTATTTAAGATCATGTTCATTGTTGTAAATAAATTGCTTAAACGGTTTGAAAATACTAATTACCTCGTCACTATTATTTTTCATGACAAATATTGGCCATAAACACCTTACCAGAACTGAATTCGTTACTTTTATTAAACAATGCAAATCAGGACAAATATATTTCCACATTTAAACCAACAAATGGCAGATATTTATTAATTAGGTGAAGATCTATATATTTTTAACCATTGAGCTAATTCATTTGCAGCTCAGATCCGTCTACCATACTGTGGAGACTCATGAACCCTACATTCAACGGGTAAAGCAAAAATAGTTAAATTTTTGTTATTTGCGTACAGCAGGACGAAAAAACTAGGATGGTTTGGTGAGGCCGAGTAGGCGGGAAACGTCGCATTTACAACATTATTAAATGCCTGGGGTGCTTGTCATTCGAGACATTGGTCCCATGTAGCTGACCTGAGAAGTTCGGAATGGGTACGCAGTGGTGCAACAGGCTTAAAAGTTTATTTTTCGGCATGTTCTAGAAAGAAGATTACAATAGTAATACGGAAAATAAAAAGATAACATTTGGTTGTAGATTTAAAACTGAAGAAAGAGGCGCTAGAGAGACTTGTTCAGCAAAGGAACATCCAGCACGGCAAACCATGAACGACGTCACCAGTCCCTTGTTAACATCTGGGTAACGGCATTTTTACCCGGGTTTCCACTTAAACCATTCTCTTTTGTTCTCGCGATTTTAAAATTTCAACTATATACGTTTCGTCACCCGCGATTCCCGGTAGCAGCCATTTCAGAAGTCTTCGTTAGTTCTTTTTTTTTGGCTTTACCAACAGACCAATTTGATATTCGTAAATTTTTATTTTTTCCACTAAAACTTAATTTGAGTTATATTTATTTTGGAAATTTAATAATGTAATATTTTAATTAAATGGAATATATTCAAATTAAATATACATTTTATTATTATTTAACAATTCCTTGTTATAATAATATTTTTGTTGGTGTAAACGAAGACCAAATACCACAATACGTGCTGACTGATTATTACACTTAAATAACACGTAATGCAATAATTTATTAAAGTTACTATATTTCTGGTCTCACCAAACTTGTAATTTGGCTCTACTTGTTGATCACTGCTCTTCCGCGAACTTGTATTAGCGTAGTCGGCGAAACGATGATATAAAATAGGAGCTGGTTTCTCATTTAAGAGTTATTTCGGATTTCTGTATGGTGTAATAATGGATGTTGTCTTTGATCTCGTTTACACCGCGTCATTTCGTTAGCTGCAACAGCTCATTTGAACGTTTGGGATGATCAGTGAACCAGTTACACTCTTCGTCTAGATGAGGCGTTGGTTCTGGCCACTTGCTTGAGCCTTAAGGCAAAGGCGTAGGAATTTGCGCAATTGGTGTGTTTCAACATGGATTCAACTTTTACGCTTCAGCTTTGCGATGTTTTACCTTCGAAGATTCCTACAAGTAATCACGGCAAACAAACCAAAGGCTGGAACAGAGCTCAGAAGTTTTGACGACCAAATGTCTCAGATAGACCGACCTTCAGATACAACCTTCAATTTTTTTTCTGTAGGAAAGTAGAGAATGGTGCCTAAGTGTTATCGATCCTCCAAACCTTTCCAAGAAGGACATCGTTTGGTATTGATGAATGCAGCAGTTGAGTGGTCGTGCAACCCTTGAGTGAATTCCGCTTTACACACGTAAAGTATAATATAATGGAAGTAAACGAATACCCTTGAGCTGTGGGGTTGTATAGCGTAAAATGATTATGCATCACCTGGTTAGTTCAAACAATCTTGAGTGTCCAAAAACCCAAAAAGATCAAACCTATCCTCAAAAATCAGGAAATTATTTTTGAAAGGTTGTGCAGGAAAATTTTCATTCGAGGTAAAACAGAAAACAAGTAGATAGTTTCTATTATTCCCATAATTAAAATGAGAACATAAAAGTAAACAAAATTCATGGTTTTGATCAAATAATTGTTACGGAGAATAATGCCTGTAATTATAATATAAACATAAACATAAATTGCATCTGTACAGATAATGAAGTAATTTGCGTAATTAGTCGTCTAATAAATAAATAGTCCTATGCTCTCCTGTTACACGTAATTCGATAGGTGCCTACTTCTGTTAGTTGGAGTGCGTATTTTTGCTTTGATAATGAGTTATTAGGGTGTGTATGCGTGGATATTTGTTTTCATGGTGTCGCTATGGCCCCCGGAGGAGAGCCCCATGGGGGACAAGTGAGCCGACCGGATGCGGCCAGCTACCGATATTCCATACGGGTATGGCGACGATATTGGAGATCGCGAACAATGCTCCATTGTGCGACGGAAACATAGTCACTTGATATGCGACTGTAATACACAATGTAAAAGCCCAGCGCCCGGAGAAGGAGAAGCGTAAGGGTGGGGCTTTAAAACTGCGATCTGCGAAATAATAATGGCTCTTCCTGCTCTCGTCCCGGGATTAACGTGCACTGCCGCCGCAGCCGGCTGCCTGCCTGACTATATTCCTGGTCCTGGTCGTGCTGGTGGAAAACGAATGGCTTACGGCTAGAAACGATACACAGAATGTAAGCCCTGCTAAAGAACTTTCTAAAAAATTGCATCGAACCCATAATTAGTGAGCCATTTTAAGCAGAGATAATTTAGTTACCAGCTAAAGCTATCATTATTAAGGATTCAGTCTACTTTGATACAATAACAATTTCTTTGCCATCACTATATAGGTCATCTGTTGTTGTTCCTGTGGTATTCAGTCCTAAGACTGGTCTGATTTCCATGCTAATTTATCTTTCTCAAATTTTCATTTCCTTATAACTACCACACCTCATATCCTCCCTAATCTGCTTATCATATTATATCCTTTTCTTCTCTCTTCTGTTCTTACCCCACACAATACCCTCTAATGCTAATTTTACAAGACCCTCGTGTCTTCAAACGTGGTCTATTAATCTATCCCTTTTCTTGGTCAACGTCCTACATATTGTTCGCTTTTCCCCTATTCTGTTAAGAACTTCCTCTTTTGTGATTCTATCCACTAATCTCATTTTCAGCATTCGCCATTTCAAAGGCTTGTATATTTTTCCTTTCCCAAACTCCTATCGTCCACGTTTCGCACCCATATAACGCCACGCTCCATGCCAACATTTTTAGCAACGATTTCCTAATATTCACATTTATATTACCCGTAAGTAAATTCCTCTTTTCCGCGAAAGCCTTCCTTGCCTGTGCTATCCTACTCTTTATGTCTACCAAACTTCTACCATCGCTGGTTATTACTCTTCCCAAGAAGCAGAATTCCTTAACTTCCATCAAAATATACTTCCCAATCTAACACTATTTCCACTATTTCCCATACTACACTCCATTACGTTGGTTTTAGTTCTATTAATCCTCATATTAAACTCTTTCTTATTATGGTTTCCAAGTATTTTCTGATGCCCCTAATACTTCAACATTGTCGGCAAAGCGTAAGATTTTTATTTCTTGTCTTTTCAGTATGATTCCTTTTCCACATTCCGTTTTAACTTGCTTCTGCTCTATATATAAGTTAAACAGCATTGGCGACAGACTGCATCCTTGATAGATCAGCTAGTTGATGTAATCATAGCAAAACCAAAAATATTTATATTGATTCTATAAACATGGTGATTCACCAGAAGTTTTCAATTACTTGTAGATGACTTCAAAGTACAACACTCAGAGTTAGAACTTCATACAATTTAAAAAAAAATTATTTATATGAAAATGATTCAAAATAAATTAACTAAAACCCATAATTTTTTTATGTAGCTGGATTTAAACCAACAGTACAAAATACAGTATTCAACAAATCAAAACATTTATTTAGTTAATTCCCCTTTCACACTTATATATAAATCATAAGGTCTTTTCTTATTTTGGTATTTTCAGCTGATCAAAAGTAAAAATTATTTTTAACTGTTTTTTTAGAAATACATTTTTTGGCGTGAATATTTATATAAGATGTAATTTGGTGTGCTAAAATTGTGTATAAATTCCCGGTCTAGCTATCCACTAAACTCGTCGTCTTTGAGGCGAGTTTCATACCACCCGGTGTTTTACCTAGAAAAGATGCAGGGAAATCCCTAGGTTGGACTACATTAAAATACCAAGAATCTTATTCTTCTTTAATAATGTTTTAAATTTTTTACAGTTGTTTGTGTTAGATGAAATCATGTTTTGTGTCATGCAAGATGACAGTCCACAGTCGACTCGGTAGGCCCAGGCCCTCAATGGGCTGTAGAGCCAAAGAAGAATAAATTTTTTTTAGTGAAATCATCGAAATTGATTCTAATTCAACATATGTATCTAATGAAGATTCAGATTCTAATGAAAATATGTATTTTCGTATCATACGTCTGAGGAACGGTAAAATGAATATTCGAATAAAGAAAGTGTTTTCTTAGTGGATAACCCTTGAACCCAATTGCAGGAATTTAGAGTGGGGCCAGACTGAAGTGTAACGCGACTTTCTAAAGTTGTTTTTACTGCTTTTAAACGTAGTGTGTGTAGAGGACTCGACGAGACTACACTTACGAATGCAAAAAAAGCCCTTTAAATCCCTTCATAATTAAGAGCTGCATCAATTTCAGTCTCGAACTAATTCATTTTACTGACCAATATTTGAGGAGCACTTTGCCGAGATCGGTGCCGCGGATTTGCTAATGGGGGAGGGGATGAAACGCAGCTTTTGTGATAGGCAGGTGGGATTGGAAATCGAAGCTCAAAGTTTGCACAGCTCAAACCTCTTAAAGGTCTCGGAAATCTTTATTTCCACCGATGCGGAAGATAATGTTCTACCCTAACGAATTGGCAAACGATACAAGAAACCAAAGTCTTTTAAAACATTTCGAATCGGAACTTCTCATATTAATGTGATACATGGTCCCATATAATTAAAAGGTGTTATTAAATTTGGGCCAGGTATATTTTTAAATTACAGAATCATTAAAATATAACTTATTTTATTTTCAGTCGGGATTACACATTGATTCATTTAAGTGCAATTGCCTTTATGGCGTTTAATCTGTGGAAAAAGAAAATTCATTTGGTCATCAAATGATCATATTAATCAAATCAGTGTGGAAATTTAAATCAGGCGGCGTTATAAAAATTAATAATGTAAATAGAATTTTTTCGCGCAGAATAAGCATTAGTTAGGGCTTTAAAAATTGATATGTAATTTAAGATAGCGTCGCGTTTTTTACCCCTTCAGTAAAAATTCATTTCTCCGTTTGTCAGTCAAGGAAGCAATATTCTGGAAAATAGTTAAATAATATTTTACAAAGGTATGGAAATCAAAAGAAATTAAAAACAAAAACTACACAACGTTTCTTCCACTTTCCCGTAGAGCTCGTCAGTATACAGTGAAGAAGAAACGATTGCGCACTTTTGCAAATTAAATATAAATACTATATCGTTTTGGTTAAAATAAAGGAATTCAATATTTAGAAACAATGGCTGTATTCGATATAATTTATAATCAAGGTGGACTAACTTGTTGACTGCTAATTATACGAGCTTTAATTTATTAACTACATGGCGCTTATTATTTACAAATTTCAAATGACATGATTTATAATAAATAATATCACATCCAGATGACAAAGAGCGTTCCTTTTAAGTATTCGTCTCCTGGTTTCGGCGATATGAACAAAAAGGAACGACGTGACTAAAATGGCTCGAGTCTTTTACAAACACATTCTCGAATATTTGACAAATGGACCGGATATATTCGGTATAGAAACCTGACTTGGCGCATAAAGTGCAGGTGTCGCAAAGAAATACTGCTGAGGACATGTGAGAGGGAAGGAGGATGAGGGAGAGAACAGATCGCTAGTGAATTGAAGGGATAAGTTATGGAACACAGGTGACCGATATAGGGAAATCTTCTACCGCTGATTTGGCACGGCGTAGGGCACTTACTAAATAAAGAACGGACATATTCGTTGTATTCAAAACGAATTGTGAAGGGTATTAAATACTGAAAACATCATTTCAACAAATGTTTACTATTCAGTATAGGAAAACCAAAAATCGGTCTACAATTTTCAAAGAAACTATTTTTCATTCTTATGTCTTCATCATCAACAGCATATATATTATATCTCCTTTATTTCCATAGAATACATAAACACCGCTTACCGTTTAAACATTGAGCGGTTTGGTACAAAAAAAAGAATTAAAAATTAATTCGATTGATTTCAGTAGAATATATAGAGTTTATAAACCTTTGTACTGGACAAATTTGTTTATATTTTAAATTTCGATACTGCACTAATTGTCATTATTATCATTATTTTTCACGGTTAGTTTTTTGCAGGATTTCACAAATCTGTATAGTGCTGCCGCACAGGTTTCGTTTCAGGCGAATTCAATTAGGTTTCCCGTAATGTCATCAGACTCGAGACTCTCTCGAAGTTCTTGTCGTTGCATCTCGAACTTGGGGCATTCCGCGATGAAGTGGACGGATGATTGTATCAATGTTGATACTTATTCAAATTAAGTACCAGTCAACAATTATGCTTAATTTTTAGAAATGGAGATGACATCAAAGATGTAAATACGCTGATATGACATTGGCTGAGGCAATCACGTGTTCTCCAGAAATTTAAAATTTTTACAATCATCTTGTTCCCACTGATCACCACGTGGGGTAAAATCATCCGATTTCAGGGATTGACACGTCGACAAATAGGCTCCGGCAAGGCACGTTTCAACTTTCAATATAATTTTAATAAGATCCAGGGCTAAAACATATTGGAGCCGAAATTTTGATTGCATATTTTTTTATTAGAAGCGTGAAAATATTTATTCTATTAATATTTTCAAATTTTTATATTTATTAAAATTTATTTCTGAGAAATTTGACTACGGTTATTTATTAAAGTGGTTATTGATCATAGTTTTACGCAAATTTTGGTACTCTAGTCACGTGATGATTTTGTGCCATTTTCCATCCTCGTTTGTCGAGCTCTAAGGAGCAGCTAAAGTACAGGTTACAGACGATGATGAGCACTACGTATCGTAGTGAAGGAGAGCCCCTGGTTTGTTTGGAAGTTAACCTTCTCCGCGGTTGGCATGCGACCCGGAAACGAGCACACGGTAGTTTTTCGGGATGCAGCTCTCTGCTAAATGGACGATAGCGATCTGCAGGTTGTGTGCTTTAATTATGAGTCTCTCCCCTCCCTGCCCCCCTCTGCCGGCGAGCACGGCAATTATTCAAATCCCTCGCGTTTCTCGTCGATGACCGAGCGCGATAAGGAGGCGACCGACTTCGGGGTCAGGACGCGCTGCCCCCGCGCCACCATGACAAGATAATGCGGCTGCAGCGGCTCCTCAGGAAGCACGCTCTTTTGCACCCTAATTGCTTTCTAAACACTCTCCTGCTGGTACGTTCTTGTAGCAATTAAAGGGCGATCAGCCGCACGCAAAACAGGTCGGTCCTGCTCATGTTTCGGAAGACGCCCATCGTGGTACGTGATTTCTGGGGCAAGTCGGGCGTTTTACCAAAAGGTCACCCCTCTCCCCCCTCTGAGGGGGCGGCAAGGGACGCGAGAGGGGGGCAGGAGATCAGCATTAGCGTGGGCAGAAGCGTGAAATTAAGCCGCCTCTTAATGTATACTAATGAAGTTTTGTAATTGGGAAACAATCATTAGTCCCGACTACCGATTTCCTCATTCCACTTTTTATTCTCCTCTTCTCCTTTTTAGTGGCCAACATTATGATTGGCGAACTACATAGCCTGGAGGCTACAACATAATACAGCACGACTGATTTTGGGCATCCAGTTCAACTACCGCCCAAGACCCATTTCTCACGTCAGCTATCTCAATTGGGAGCGTGTTAATTAAGAGTACCTAAGACCTGACGGCTGAAAATATATTGCTGAGAAATACCATTGGAGGTGATGAGGCTGCAGGTGGATGTGTAATACTTAGGTTTCCATTGAGACTGAAATAATCGTTATTTTGAGTGAAACACTTTCTTGAACTCACTGGAAAATGGTGGATATAATCAGTATCAACGTTTGTAAATTATAAAAAAATATATATATTTCTGACAAATTTTTCTAGTTTCAACGATATTATATTTTCTCCACCTGAATCAATATTTTGTGAATTTTCTAATATAAAGACAATTTGTCAAGACTGATTTTGTAATCATAACATTATACTCCCCCATATTTTACATCAATCATAAGAAATAAGAAGTTATAGATTAATAGAGTACATTTTGAAACGACGATCTTGTACAATTAGCATTAGAGAGAAGTGTGTGGGGTTGATTCAGAAACTGGAATACGCTAAGGAGATTAGGTTGGATATGTGAAGTGGTAATTACATGGAAATGAAAAGGTTTGCACAGAAAAGTTGGCATGGAGGGATGCATAAGACCAGTCCAAGGTCTGAAAACTTCAACAGTAAAAATTCTTCAAACCATTAAAATAAATCGAAGAACCTAATAGTCCTAATTAATTTAATAGGATAACACTTTATCAGTTGTGTATTGGAGAAATTTAAGACATTTAGTATTTAAGTAATCTGTATACTATCTTGTCAATATTTTTTAAAATGTTTAATTTTCCTTAGCTTAAAATTTTACTGTATATCATGTACATAATTGACAGATATTAATTGATTTATAAAACATCAAGCCCTGAATCACTTCAATGTATCCCTAATAACTTCCAAACTTAAAAACGAAACATATTAATTTTTTTACTTAAGGTTTATTTATTGTAAAAATAATAATGTCGGAGAATTATTTATAATTATATTCAATTTAAAATTAAATTAATTACAATAAAATGTAGTTTATGAGAAATACCAGAAGCTATTTTAAAATTTTATCCTGTTTAAATTAAAGATTCTTCATATCATGACTTGCTCAAAACTTGTATAGTGACGCTAATGTATGCTGAAATTATAAATGTGGTAGTCAAAGAAGTTTGATTCAAACTTATTATTTCAAGTTTCATTACATTTACTTCATAAAGCTTTAGCCATCAGAACCTGAAGAAGGTACAAATTGTTACCGAAACGTTATTAAGATAGAAGCTAATTATTAATGTTAATTATATTATATGTCGTTTAATTATAATTAATTTTAAATTTTCTATACAAAAATTTTTCGGAAAATGAAGTAGATGTGAAAATATAGTCACTCTTGTTAGCTCGGAAAATAAAATTTTCTCCATAATAAAACTTAACGAATTGAGGTAACCTATAATATGTATTTTATTATGTTAAAAATGTCTAATTTAATCTGTCAGAATCTTTGTGACTCAATAAAGCGGCCAACAGCTTAACTTTATAACATATGACCAACAAAACCTGATATGGCATGTACATTTTTCAGGCAGCATTCTCGTTTTTTAACTAATCCCAGAGATAAAATATTATAGAAACTGTTGGTCACGCTACAGAGCCCATTAATTTCTGAAGAGATAAACATACGTTGATAATTGAAACTAGATTTCTGGGTACAGTTTCAGTGTAACAGTTCCAGAGAGCTCGGAAATTTATGACTGCGTTCCATCTGCTCTAACTGGAAGTAGGGAATTGCCTTAAAAAGCCAAGAGTGCCTCTGCTGGTCAGTAACACTCTGAGGAAATCTGAAAATGTTTTTTTTTGTTTCATTGTCATGCGTGAAAACCCATGACTGTAAAAATATTTCAATAATACGCGTACAATAACTAGAATCACTTCGAATAATTAATGAAAATTGATTGAAAGGAAAATCCATGAATTCACGCTGTTAACTGAAATAAAATAAATGATCTTTTCATTCAGATAATAATAATAATAATAATAACTTGGCTAAAATTAGAACTTTTATGAAATAGAAACATAAAGATAATTGACCAACTACCACAAATCTTAATTATTCACATGGGACTGTTAAATTTCTTACTGATTCAGACGATGCCATTAATACTTCACCAGAAAGATATATTATTTTCAGCGAGTTAAATTGATCTTTGATTGATGTGTTGTCATTAGATTTTATAAACCAAAGGAAATTATAGCTAATGGTCCAACAGATAGTTAATAGCATTGAAAATACTGTCTTTGTGACGTTGAGAAAGAATAGTTATTCGTTGTCCGGAAATGTCAGAGAATGTAAAGAAGTGAAAGATAAATTATTGGTGCAAAAAAAGTTTTTATTCTGAAAAATATATAATTATTCTTAAGTCAGACTTGAGTTCCTGTAGGAAGCTGACTGATTCTGTCCATCATAGGAACCTCCTACATCTACGTTGACACTCGCTGTAAAAAATGACTAACGTTTACCAATGATATACATTATATACTGTCACATATCCAAAGTTGAGGATTTCCTCATGTCATTGATTAATATATGGCCTGTATCCGTTTATTTATGTCCCATAATTAGTAACTGAATCAGTACTCACCTGTAACCCTAACAGTTACATTTAGTTACATTTTTCGTTATTAAATTGTGAGAAAATTAATATAATTAATTCTCTGATACTAAAGTCAACAATAAAATTATTTGTGACTCAAAATTTTATAATGAATTTATTAAAATTATTTATTATCTTATTTAATTTACCGTTTTAGATTTCTCGTTTGTTTTTATCAATAAGGATAAAATGTAGTTTATGAGAAATATCACAATATCGTTTTAAAAAATTAGTCCCGATTAAAATGAAAAAACGTTTCGGTACCTATCCCTCCGTCTTCAGATTTTGACTTACTGAAAAGTTGTGTATTGAGATTATGAAACTTTAAATTATGAACGTAGGAGTCAAATAAGTTAAATTCTCTAAGTGAGCGTTTATTATTTCAAGCTTCATTAAATTTACTGCCTAAAGGTTTAGTCACAACCTGAAAATGTACAAATTGGTAAACTGTGTTTTTGAAATCCATTGGTTGGTTTTGGTCATAAAATAAACTTTATTTTATATGACATTATAAAAAAAGTGAGATATCAGTTGACTTATTCAGGTTTTATTTACGCATGATAAGTCACACCAAGAAAAAATATACTCATGTTAAGAAGACAATCCAAAGTTTGAAATAAAATTTTCGGTCGAGTCATTAAGATTAATATTTGGTCTTCCCGTCTAGTGTAATTCTTAATCTTTAACCGTTTATTATGACTTTCAAATACACTTTTTTTTAAATAATACCACTGTATGTTTTAGGAAATCTTTTTATATCATATCTAGTAAAGCGCTTAGGAGTTTAGTGAAAAGATTAAGCATTGTAGTATCACGAAATCTCGAAGGAGCGGCGTGCAACGAATTAAATTACAATCATTCTTAGTCTGATGCACCTTTCCCTATCCGGTACTCGTTACCGTAACCATTAATCGTTTTTATAATTTACTCGCAGCTCAAGTACATTTCGGAACACCGGAATCTCCATAAAATCATACTCTGTCTTGTAAACAATCGTAGGGGTTGAATTAATTTCCTGTAAGCGGATTGAAAGCGTTTCAAGGGGGAAGCAGGTTCGAACAAGTTATAACTAAGTAAGTAAGTAAGTCTGCAGCTGTTACCTGCTGAATATGCATCAGCTCTTCTTAAAGATTTTCTCCAACGGATAAGATGTCAAGATTGAACATGCAATAAAATCATATATTCTTATTAGTAAAAATATTTTATTATTAAACAGGATATCTTCACATTTGATTCTGTCACATATTTAAAAAATTAATTCATGTACTCTCTATAGACCTAAGTTGATTTTACATAGAAAACGGGGAAATGAGAGATTGGGTGGCAGTTGGCAAGGAGGTGAAAAAGTCAGAGTGCATTAGAACGTGGAAGGACGTGGAAGTCTGGAAAGAAGAGAGGTAAGAAAAGACAAGAAGACGGTTTCAACAAGCAAACTGCACAACAAATTTATGTCAAAATTCTTTGCTGAAATACGAACATCTTCGCCCATACTGAATGCTGATTTTTCCTCGTTGCTCGACGGTTCAAAAATCGGAATGCTGAAATCACCCTCTTTTTGTGAGGAACGGATCACCACAACTTGCTGCCAGCCATCATAGGAATCCACTTGAAATTCCCCGGAAGTCATCCCTGTTATCTGGACAAGAAATTTGCGAAACGAGAGAAGAACAAAAACAGGTTCGTCTTTCCGGCTCAATCATAATAAGGGCGATGTCTGCTACCTCCTAGAATAATTAACTCTCGGTAGTCTAGTATATATGAAAGTATTCTGAGCTAAGCAGTTGCTCTTTCAACATTTACTTTTCCTTAATGTACACATTTCCATGTATAAATAAATAAATTTTAAAAAATCAATTAAATTTTGTTATTTATTAAAAATATTTATAAAACCCTCTTTTACCATATCACTATTTCGTTTTTTCCCTCCGAGTGTCATGTAAACTCATTGTAGGGCTACTTTTCGAAGCACAGGATTTTGAATACAACAAGACTTGGTAATGCTTGTCATTACGAACACCGAAATTATTCTCAATTTTATTTTCTATTCCTTTTGAAAATACGTGTTACTACGAGAGATAAAACATAAACGACAATAATATGAATTTAATTGTTTTAATTCTCCTCCTTTCCCTTTCTGTGAAATTTTACAAATGCCGTGAGGAGGATTGTCATACATCAGAGTTTTGGTTAGTTTTTCAAAAAATCAGAATTAGTTTGAATTTAGTGAGGAGTAACAACCTGTTAAAACCTCTTTTTGGAGTTAAAGAGCCAGCATGTTCCGAAATTGAAACACAGTTCCTTACGTTTTATTATAGAATACAATGAACTTTACCCACAAGAATGATTCTAGGATTCAGCGAACATCCGTAGACTACATTTCATCCCGGCTGGCATAATGGCTGCCAGCAGGTAGAAAGGAGAGAGACATGTGGCAGGAAGTTTGGGTTTTACGAGAACGCTGCAGTTTCTTTGGGCAGATGGTGACGTGCACGTGGGAAACCCGTGGCTTTCTAAACCAATTTGTGCGGTCTCTTTTGAAATGGTAATTAACCTTAAGAGTCAACAAGATACATTGGGTGCGATGATTACGTGATAGTTCAACACTTCTGCCAAATTAACTTCATATTTACTCCCATTACTCATTCCTTGAGTTGCAGTTTTTGCGACAAAATCTCAATTAAAAGGCAACATTAATGAACAAAAATAATTATATAAAGGCCAAGAAGAACTCTTCACCTAATGAGGAGATTACATTAAGCATGAAAGATATCCGTCAGTATGAGCGATATTGAAAATTTCTCTACAGTTGAACAGAATTTTTATCAATATTAATTTGTATTAAAATTTCAGCTACACACAATCTTCTTTTTAATATTAATAAAAATAGTACAACCTTTTATTACTGTTAGAAGTTAATTATAAATTTATTTTAATGATTCTTCAAACTGATTAGTTCCAGTTAACGTTTTACTAGATGTATTAATTATCATAATTGGTCACTCGTACTTCTGTATTGTACCCGAGACGGACGTGAAGTTTTTCTTTTAGAAAAAAAAAGAATTTAAAATTTCATAAGCGCTTAATTATGATAAGTCTCTAATGCATGGCTTGACGGGAAAGCGCATGAGAACCACAATTCTTGTCAAACGTGTTTGAAAAGTAAAAAGAAAAAAAAACTGAGACACGTACGCAATTAAAGTCAATTAATGCTAAAAAGAAAATGTTTAGAATCAACCATGAATGTCAATTACTTTTGTTTAGAATGTGTAACATAGTTTTTTTTACTCTCGGGTTATCGATAATCCACAACTGCTCGTAACGGTGTTACTTCCCATATGTTAAAGCACACTGTCCGGCCAAACAACTGGATTATTCAAAACGGCAAAAAGTGAATTTTACATTAATTATGTTTAACATACGGAACACATTAACCCGAGTTGTCACGAAAATTTAACGTCAGTTTTAAACAAAATATTTCCACATGCACTAAATGGAACGAAAAACATTTAATTATTAATTAAATCAGTTCATCTCTGTGTTTTGTCATAACGCGGGTATTTTTGTGTGGTGTTGAGATTAAACATCATGAATATATGTTTCCCAACTGTCAAGTCGGGATTATGACAAAAAAACAGAAACTAAGTAATTTAAATAATAATTAATTTTTTCCTTTATATATACATATATATGTTTAATTTTATTTTTGTGTTCAAAGCTGATGTTTAGTCAAGTTAAAAATAGCTTCGCGAAAAATGAAGAAAAAGTAATTTGTGATTTCTTGGCAGAATAATTGTTGCCCGATTTTGGGAAACAGTAGCAAAATCAAGGCTCAACAAATTAATTATTCTAATTCGAACAGTTAAATCCAATTGTTATTTATGTAACAAACTGGAAATTATTGCAAAAGAAAATAAGTGAATTGTATAAAATATTACATTATTTAGCCTAAAAGTTTTATTGAAAATTGTTATAAGTGCAATAGAATTGTATGAAAATAAACGTGCTTGACAATATTATATCAAAATATTTATTTTTATTTTAAATTCGAAAGAGAGACAAATATAATTTATTTGCCGTAATACATAAGCGACCTTTTGTAGTCTAGCGGCTAACATCCCATCAAAGAGTTCACGGGTTCGATTCCACGCATGTTTTTTGTGCTATCATGGTCACGCAAACTGAGATTGAGACTACCGATAAATTAACCACATATCACTCTAGATTTGGAATGCGCTATGTAAGATGACAGTCCGCAGCAGGCCAAGACCTTCAACGGGCTGTGGAGGCAAGGAAGAAGAAGATAATACACTAGTTATTCATATTTATTAATCAGAAACGTACATTATATAGCAATTATTATTTTTATGGATTATTAATTTAGTAATCAAAACAACAACATAAAAACAACAGAATACTAATTTATTTTGCTGGAATTAAAATTCTCAAAGTTGATACTGTAACGAAACTTTCCATTTCGTCGTCGTTATTTAGTTCCGACCTCTGAGGCTGCCACGTGGCAGGCAGGAAGAAGCGAAAACCAAAATCACAATACAAAAATTATCAAAAATTTATTGGCGTTAATAGAAGAAAAAATCTTCTAAAAGTTCATAGAAACTAGTAAAATACAGGTACATAATTTCAGGCTTGGACCGCTGTTCCCTTTCGAAGGTAGCCCTGGAACCTGGAGTGCTCACGACAGTCGGGGCCGACGTCCAAATAAAAAGAGGAAGGCTCCGCTTGTGGTCGTGCTCACACCAGACGCTCGATCCTCTCCACAAATCCTCCTACGTCACAGGGGACCTCGGTTTCCGGCTGTCAGAGCGCTATCCCCCATGTAATATCGTGGCGACGAACAAGTATATTCAGAAGGAATAAAATGGCGCACAATGAGGACAAGGCAGATGTGTGACGCGAGTGAAACGTAAAATTTAAGTCTATAATACTAATATTCATCTACAAGTCACATCAGCTATTAATTTTTGCATTACCTAAATAGTTAATTGGACGCTTTTCAGACGGGTTTTCTCAAAACATTGCCTACCAACATTGCGACACAGTTTCCCACCTTCCAAAAGAGAATTATCAAATAGTCCTATTTCCCCTGAACCGCAAAAACTCTTTCTGCTGCATTGTAACTGCTCCTTTTCCCGCAGGTCATATGTAAATAAATAATATTTTGGCTATCAAACCATGAACGAGTGAGGTTTCCATATGTACCCCAATTTTCTACAATTTCAAATTTTTCTTTCATGGTTAATTTGTAATTTGAATTTTGGTTAACTAAGAAAGTCATATTAATACAATATCATTAACATAATATTGAAAGGAAATTAATGATTGGTAGCAAACTGCCGTAAAGAAAATGTCACTCGGGATCCGGTCTGATAGGAAACAGTAAAATTTAATGAAGATCATATATGGCTTGAAACTATTATTTTCAACGTGATGCCGACGTTTCAGTAATGGACTCAATAAATAAAATTAAAAAAATATATACAACATCCTGCCGTATTGTTACGAGTACACCATTAATTAGTGGCTCTGAATGTGGATTGTATTTCACAAGCAAGCGCTGATTAAGTGAATTTCAAATTGAATTGTTTGTTCGTTCGTTTGGCCTTTGTGCACGCAGTACAATATATAAATTACTGCGAAATGAATGCGCTGGTCGTAGTGACAGCTAAATGCCTGTCGAAAAAACATCTCCCGCGCGTGCCATATGCTTTTGATGGATTCCCTCGAGTCGCTTATTGTGTGATCCAACATACCGTTATCGGCTTCTTGCCATGACGAATTCTCGTTATGTAGCCAATAAATGTCGATGTCCATTCGTCTTGTTTGTCAATGCACTCACGGCAAATTTGAATATCCTCGAAGTAGTTTCTTAGAGCGTAAAAGGATTATTACGAAAAAATTGATCAAAACTCATTCAAAGTGGACTTCAGTTGTTTTCAAATTAAGTATAAATATCTGTTAACGTACTGTTTCAATACGTTCTAAGTAACTTTAAAAACAGTAGTGGTCCGGGAGACTTTTAATTTTAGCCTTTACTTAAACCCGATGAAGAACTGTTACTATTCTCGTAGCTGTAGATTGTAATTAATTTTTACTGCTGAGTGCTCACATTCATAAGTGCAGTTACACCCTTCCACTGTGTTGGGCAATAGCCGGAAGCCTCTGTCATGCAAATGAAGCGATTTTCAACAGCTTAACACGAGTTTCTTTTTTACCTTGAGGAGAAGTTCCAACCATCCTACATTCCAAATGCTTTTCCAGGAAAAACCAATGCCAGGGACAGTTGATGAGCTCATAACTTTTAGTCACATTCCTCCTTAGCCACAAGGTAGTTTATAAGCATAATTACCTCAATTAGTATTTTCATAAATGTAATGTTGCCTAATAATTACTTCTAAGAAGTTACAAGTAAATTTTAACATAAAAATTTATCTGAAGATTATAAAATTATAAATTAACCAACCAAAAAGTCAGGAAACGTTGAATTTTGCAGAAAGATACATAATTAAATTTATTGAATTAATAAAAATATTTTAATTAAAGTGAATATATTATCGTGATCGTGGTTTTTATTTGTTAATTACGAGTATATTACCTGCAATAAAACATTAGGCCCCTTCATATTGAAGATTACAATTTACAATGAAAAAATTGTATAAATAAATAATTATTCAAAAATTACGGGAATGTTATAAAATATATTATGGTTCAATTCAGTACAATATAATTAATTTAGTGGAATTATAACTTGAAGATTTTTTGAATGCTCAGATAATTTTATTTTCAAATATCCTTTAGCAGAATGAAAACCTCCATGAAACATAAAATACAGAAAGGATTACTATAAAAAATTATTTTAACATTTTATCTCGTGCCTATGTGACATTTAATCCGGAAAGGTCTAGTAATTGACAATACTATGATTTATCCCTTATTTCTAACTTCATCGGGTGAATAATAATTAAAAAAACGATATAATATAAATCAGTTTAATTTTTACAATTCATTAATAAGTAGTATTTATTATATTCGTTAATTTTTTTCAAAAACAACCTTAAGCATAATGTTCTCTTCTTTCTTGGCTATACTGTCTATTGAGTGCCTTGGCCTACCGGGTCAATCGCGGATTGTCACCTTACATGACACATTCCGAATATGAACAGACTGACACGTGGTCAGCAGTCAGCAGTCAGCAGTCTCCAGCAGTCTTAATCCCAGTTTCCATGACCACGATGCCACCAACACCTAAGCCCATTCCAGGATTCAAACCCGTTATGCAGCGACGCTAGCCACTAGACCACAGCATTATATAATTTCGATGTGCAGAAAATTTCTTGTTTCAAGGACTAAAATAAAAATGGCGGTCAACTCTATTACAAAAACCTTCAAACTTTCCCTGATTAGTATTTGGAATTGATTTCAATATTTATGCTACTTAAAATTATATCAATACAATAACATCGTATCGCATATTTCATTCAAGTCATTTATTCAATTCATTTTCTTCAAAAAAAGAGATTTTATTACTATTTTAGTCGAAGTTATGGATGTGGCGCCAAATGAGGTTGGGCACTACTGAAATATTAATTTTTTTACTGTTTAAGGCTCGGTAATTTGGTCAATATAACAAGCACTATAATTTAAACTATTCAACTTAGATCAGTTAATATTCTTACCAAAAATGTTATTTTTAGTAAATTAATATAATTAAATCACTTATTTATTTACCCATTAATAAGTTTGTTGAAACAAACTGACTTTTATTTTCAAACAAGGCGTACAACAGAAATTTTGAGTTCTGACTTGACTGGTGAATTCAAATCTTGGACAAGGAGCAGAGAAATGTTTGTGAGGTCTCCCTTGAGCCGGAAATGTCCTTGAAAATATTTCGTCTGTGCACCCCTCTGCCTATGTCTCCATTGAATTGATCCTTGCGCACAGTGTACTTGTTGATTCCGAGGAGGACGCCTCAAAGTGGAGTAGGTTCAGGTAGCGAATGAATGAGCGATCAGGGAGCAGGTAATTGAATTACCCAGCGGCAGGCGGGCTCATTCGCATGCATTATGCTGGCCTGGCGAGGCGTGACACGCATGCTGAAGGGCCAGCCACGCGCTCAGCTGGGCCTCAAAATCTACGCACATATTGACCGAAACTCTTAACTGATGACCCCCAAATTGTCTCTGAAATACAATAAAAACACCCACGCTGTCAGGGGACTCGAAAACGTTGAAATTAAGTTCAGTTGACACAAAACAAAATATATTCTGTTTTCATCAGTGCCACGTACGTAACGAATTATATTAATGACATAATAAGCATACTTCAAGATAGTTTACATGAAGGATTTGTAAATAATTAATATATTTTTTAAATTAAACACGCATATTTCGCTTCCATTGACGGCTCTGTACTTTGAAATTATTAAATGAACTAATTAATACGTAAACCAAAAAACCTTCCGTTTCATTTTGATGACCAATTCTCGAAGTTTCTCGGTAGGATTTCTGCTCTCGCACTGACGGTAACATTGATCTGCTAAAAATTTATTGAAAACAACGACCAAATAACAATATAAGTATCCCCGATATTATATTGTGAATATTATAATTTTAGTATTTTGAATTCAAAAATTCACTGTTATTAAACCCGACTATGAAATTTTTTGTTTCCTTTGAATTTATAATTCGATTTAAATCGTCAGTAACTATATTTACACCTTTTATCCCCTCAATTTACCTAAACGTCACACAGTAAACATATATTAATTGAACCCAGTTAATTCCATTGTTATTGTCACTCATGAACGCTGAAACTAGTGGACCGATTACGATACAAAGGTTCTGAGTTTTCCCAAAGGCTTTTGTATTTTTATTTAATACTTTATGGCTGATGAATTTTCACAGCTAATAGTATATGATGAAAATACATCGTTTCATTGTTTAGATTTAATGTGTTGTTGCCTTACTGCCATGGAGATTTACCGTTTAGAGAGCATTTGAAGAAACATTATTTAACTGTGGGATTTGTTTATATATTATAATTCATTGAAGTTTTTCGGATGCAGAAAGGGAGGAAATCTGTCTGAGAAATATCGATTTTCATAAAAAAAATTCTTTGAACTCATTCACAGAAATACTTTTGCCTAGAAACCATGCTTTCCGCTGAAAATTCAACACCAGTCCGAGAGTAGAAATATTTGACCATGTTCCTTGCTAGATTCAGTGCATAATTTTTTCCCTGTTCATGTGAAGTAAGATTTAGAAAACAGCTTGAGCGGCTTAAGAAAGACTAATTTAAGTACTTTGGTACTTTTTAGATGTAATTAGAGACTAAATGAATGTTTTCGATCCGCGATTTAGCTTCGGATGATATTACTAACTTTAATATGAATAATGGTAATCACGCAGGCCCATAATGGATGTTTGCTGTTATCCACGAGCCCTGGAATATACATAAGTAAAGAATTCATTATAAAAGTTTTACGACGCCGTTTGCAAATAAACTTTACTACCCTATTTCACTTGCAAATTAATTACCGGCACTATCTCTCCGCAAAGTGTGTTTTTTCTTCTTCAGTACACAAGTAACGCGCTGTTATCAAGCGACGGAAATTAATTGCAGATGACGCCACTTTGGAAATTAGACTTCACGCGCGAAAATTTGGAGCGGAGAGTGAAAGCGAATGGCTATTCGCTAGGATGTTGGCGTATATCAGCGGAAATTTCCCCCTCCCCCTCTCATATATCATTTTCTGCCGGATATAAGAACAAATGAGTAACGACGTGCAGTCAAAGAGGTCCCTGTCTTTGAGCCGCCACCGGATCTAGGCTTCATAAAGTTTTATCTGCGAGGTCTGTGAGGCGGCAGGAAGTATAAACGCACGAGTATTTCGTGTGACAAAGCTCGTAGAACTCACCAGTGTGTTATTAGCTAGCTGCTGCAAAACGTCACGAATATTGACGATTCCCGGCTTAATGGGACGCTATAGTTTCAACTGATGACGCCTCCATTAATAGCGAAGCAATAAAACTTTAGTGTCCACTTTGCTACGCGCACAGTTAAACAATTTATACTCGCCTTTACGACTTACGCGATTAATCCAAAGTTATATTTATGTATTTGACCGGTGGTAGACGTAATGGTATTATAAAGGTAAGGAATGAACTAAATGATCTCAAACAGTACTGAAAAACCTATAAAAATTGCACTCACATTAAAAATTATCTTGATATGGTTTAAATTGAATTCAATGGCGTTATGGAGCTAGTAGACTTACTAGGGATCTACTGTCTACGAAGAGTTTTGGTTTCACTGCAGGCTAATTACTGCAAAATGCCTATGAATATGTATTAGTGGTAATACAGGTCGAAAATCACGTAAACCATGTTACTAGAAAAGCCTGTAACTCATTGGATTTCAAAATTGATCTTATAAGCTGCACTCTAGTATCCTCGGCATACGGTACAGTATGATGGAATACTAATGAGAACGTTTAATCTAGTTATATAAAATAACATTTTATTTATTTCATCTCTATAATTTTCATGATGCTCATTATTTCCATACAGTTCTTTCTTACGATAATTCAATCCATCAAAATATGTAAACGACTCCCTCAGTCAAACATTATTTCTTTGCTCTGCATTGACAAGTTGGGGAACAACTCAACCAGCCTAAACTAAACAGTTTTTCAAGACGTTCAATAGAATATTACAAGCTTTTAACTGTGGGAATTATTGAGTATTTAATTAACATACAAAAATATGTAGGTAATCTCTGACCCTTCTTCAAGAAATCTCTTCGAGCATGCTATTTTTAGGAATTAATGATCGATTCCGACGCAGTGAAGCTGTGTGAATTATCATTCGGCTCGTGTAACTTGAAGGAGACGGACAGAACGTATATGAAGGAGGTCAATATTCAACGCTGATGAAGGCGTGCTACAGAGAAGCTGGAAGAGAGGCAACGCCACATTACAAAGGAGGTACGCTGTCAGGTTTCCAATTCTTGACGTCTAGGAAGGGTATCGCCCACAGAGATTAGTAAGAGATCAGATTACTTCGCCGAACTTTGAAATTTTGTATATATTTCCTTCATTATTGTTTTTACTAGTTAAAATGTTTTGTAAATAAATTTCCATTGTCTTTTAATTAAACTTTTAATTTTATCTCACAACCAGCACTTATTATAGTGACTATAAAACATTTTGTGATAGATAGTTTGATTTTACTTTTAACTATTATTTATTAATAATTTTTGGAATCTATTTACTAAATTGTAAGGATTATGAAAAACGTTTGTCTTGTTTAATACAGTATTAATTTAATCAACATCAAGAACCTTTTCCGTGGACAAACTGATCTGCACATTCTCAAGAAATGAAACTAAGTAACGCATAGATTTTAAAATACTCTACCAAATTAGGATTTTAATTCTGATGGAATCGTGGATGAAGTATATTTCGCCATGGTTGATCAAGCGTTTCCAAAATGTCGAACTTTGCGCTGAAAGCCGAAAAAGATCCCCACTAGCACTCCAGCCAACTCTTCAATCCAATATCCGGATCTTAAAAGTCGTTATCTTTGGGAATTCGTATTGTAGAATAATACAATCAAACGATAATTTTTTTGTTTCATACCTATTACCGTATTTCTTCCAGTAAATTTTGTACTTTAATCCATCACTCGCCGTTGGTAAGAAAATCAATTTTTAGTGGAATACCTATAGGGTAGTGGTAAAATTGAAACGCTGTATTACCGTAACAGACCCAACCTATAGTTTTTTATGGGAGTCGATTTTACCTTGAAAATCTTCATGGTGCTTCGGATCAAATTCATGCGACATTGAAACATTTTTGTTCACACAATTGCGCTGCAGTAAGAGTTTGTTGTTGAAGCGAAACGATGTTCCAACGTTCGTCTATTTCTTTTCTTTCATTCACTGAATGCCAAAATGGTTCCATTTTAAAACCCTTTTATATTTTCATCTGCACCCAGCTATATCTCACGGCAGGACGCAGAATCGTAGTCTTTCTTAATATTCCATATGATTCTCCCTTTGGAGACAAATTTTTTCATTATATGTTAAGAAATGGTATTAAAAAAATGAAAAATCATGAACTAGGATCTCAAACCTTAGAAACGAAGAGGCTAGGACTCTTACTCCCCTCAAATTATATTCAGGATGATCCGGAATCGTTCTGGACGGAAGATGAAAGATTAAAAATATAATCCAGGTAACAAAAGAACAGAAGTTCGCAATTTTATTGTTCTATATTATGACTAAATCATAAGCATCTCCTTTCAAACCTAAATTAACATGGGTGTGGATAGTGAGAATGGTCTATTTACTGAAACTGTATAAGTGAATTGCATTTAACAGCGTACAAATGATGTTTTTAATGGAAGAAACAGAACATTTGAATTTAAAACTTTTTAAATATATTATTTACTTAATATATTTTCTTTTATGTTAATTTTCTATGTCCAATCGTTGTTCACATGAATTTATTAATTCAAAAACACACCTGAAATGAGCTCAAAATGATAGATTAGTCCACTTATGCATGCATTAAAATTTTGACCCTGGAAAGAGTGGTTTACGATTAATGCAAATAGACAAAATAATGTGCGTAGACGTCAAGAAAGTCGTAAACTGCATATTACGTAACCTGATGAAAATTTATTTGATTACTAGACTTCTCGTGAATGTTATTAACCACATATTGCATTAACACTTGATGAATATTTCATAAATGTATTTATTAAACTATTTCGCCAGCCATTTCTCATCAACGCATTCATGGGTCTCTTGATCATTTCATTTGAGACTGTGAGGTTGCGTTCCTCACTTGTTGCTTTACCAAGAGGTGTGTGGGGAATAGTTGATCCTCACGTTCGTCGGGGGGAGAATTTGCATCTCTCGAGACTTATCTACACAATGGAGGCGAGCATCTTCAGCTGGTGTAAGGCATGGTGGTACCAGCTGGTTGAGCTGCTCCAGACATGCGGGCTGCTCAATGCCTCCTCATGTCTCCAGTGTCTTGCCTATTGTTGGAGCCCTTTGCACTATTACCTTACAGAACTTGAAAAACACTCGATGCAGCTTCCAGCTCTCCAGTTCAAAGACAATATAATTTTGGATTCAGCCAAACTTTGGGAAAATGCACGACTCTCTTATTCACATAGTAGTTAAATTATGACTTAAGGTATGAAAAACCCTACAATAATAATTTTTCAAGTTTGTTTACACTGTAAACATCCACCACGAGTCAGTAGAATAGCCTCTGACCACTGAAAGTCTCTTAAATGATGTATGGTCGATCAAAATCACGATTCATATATTCAAGTTAAAATTGTTTTTGTCTTAAAAACATTTGTGCTAAGTTAGATTTTCCAGGAACGAGTGTATTAAGTACCGTTTATAAGGCAACTAGCTGTTAGATAAACAGTAAGATTTCAGTACAAAATCACAAATCCAAAACTTGACCTTTAACAACACATGAATTTTTATTAGTTACTTTCTTTTCATCATGCTGATGTACATTTGAGAAGGCATTAGCTTTGGATTCCTTACTAATTTATTTTCTGTTCTTTCAGTTTTTGTTGAAAATAAATAACGGTGAACTTAATTGTTTTACGTAAATGTAGTAATACCAGTTTTTGATTTATAATGATTTCATATGAAGGCTGGATGTGTGTGTTCAGTGAGAACTTTCAAGTATGACTGGAACATGCAGTTCATGATGATGCTCCAACGTACGCCTGTATAATCATATTCAGCAACATCCAGTGTAGTACGCTTGCTGAGCAAATTTAGGCACATCAAGGTGGAAAGAATGTGGTTGTTTCGAGCTCGAGACCAGGTCAGAGCGCGCCCTCAGGGTTGGAGTGGCGACCGCCGGAACTAGAACAGACACGTGAGGACTGCGAATTTAATTGGTTTGCAATGTGCATACACGCGTGGAATGCAATTACGCTTCATTGGACTATGCGCAACGCAAACAGGTCGCTGGGAACCGTTTGATGTGGCCCCCACTTGTTTGTAAACTTCCACTTTAGTGATTGGCACAGGATAAATATCGCATCGCCGTCAATTATGCTGATTTCGGCAACTGACAACATGCCACCCGTTCCGGGAATTAATCTGCAAATAACGGAGATTCGTCATCTGCAGGTCACCATCAGCAAGATGGAAGGTAGACATGGTGTAGCTTCGTGTCGAAATGACAGAATCTATCGTAAATTTCTAAACTTGTATTCGTGTATGCGGTGAACATCAAAATTGTGAAAGGAATTAATGGTATACGTCGACAGAATAAATTCAGTTCTGCCACTGTGATAAAACTACATTTAAGCTACACCAGCGCCGATGCGAAATCTTTTTTACGAAGTAGACGCTTTTACTAAATAGATGACACCGGTGGCTTTCAAACCAGTGGAAAAATAAAAAAAAGTAGTGCCAAATAAGTAACTTCAACAATGTCGTATAAATTACTGATAACCAACATCAACTTTTTTAACAGGGTCGTGTGTTTCTTGTGGACGAAGAAACCATTTGTCCATCACTGCAACGACTGAACTTTCGTTTCAATATCATAGCGACAGCAACGAGTCTCAAAATTTTCTAAAATAAACTTTCATACACACACATTGTAAATCTTCTTGTCTTTCGTGTTTTTTCGTAATCTGTAGGTGATTTTTAATACGTCCATTTCCTGGTCCAAATATTTGCGTAATTTAATTTTAATTGTATAATTAACCATAGAAACGATGGGAATTTAACCATCGCCTATTTTACAGTACGCAGTTGATGATTTGTATCTCTATGTACGCATACTTACGCTAACCAGAACAAAATAACAGCAGATAAATCAAGAATTTTTTGTTCGCCTCCGTCGGACCAACCGAGCACAAATGGCGAAATAGAAAAGGTGAACGGAAGATAAATCAGTTGGGGGTTTTAGTTGAAAGTAGTAAATAGTAGAGCTTTTAACGGCGGTCGCTACTTCGCGGTAGTTTGTTTTTTAATTTATTCAGCAGTTTATCACTGTAGCCTATTAGGGCTGTCATTGGCGTAAATGGAGCTCCGCATTACATGCGCACAGAGACTAGCGTGTTCTAGCGAACCAACCGCACATTTTGATCCTATTCTGTGACAAGCCCCCCCTGTATTATCTGCCTCGTATTTCATGCGCTTGTCATAGCCAGACGGGTGGGCTTAGTCTCGGCCAAATCAATAGGCAGCTTTTCCAAAAACGATATAACGCGATACCAGCTGCACTCAAACACAAACACACACGCGCATATACACACATGTTCGGCTAAAAGGGTGAACGCATTCATCACTTAAGTATCGATCCTGGCAACAGGTTAACCAACATGCCCACTCGCCTACAAAACCCTGTTATATCAAAACTCACAATATGAAATTAGCAAATTAACGTGGCTAGCGGAAACCCTCATCTAAACCACTTTTTGAAGACCCGAAAATTAACTTATTTCTATTTTATTCCTTGCATACCAGGGTTGACCAAGAGAAAAGATGGATTAAAAGTTCACGTTAAGAGGCATAAGAGTCTTGTAAGCTTACCATTAGAGGGAAGTACTTAGGATAGCAACATAAGAGAGAGGTCTAGAATGGAATTCACTAAGAAGATTATGGAGGATGTGGTATGTATGAATGAAAAGGGTTACGCTGGATATTAGCATGGAGGGTTACATCAGACCAGTCTTAGGACTGAATACCCAACAACTCAGGAAAAATCAACCTGGTGGTAATTGCTGAGCTATGAGTCCAAAGCAAACCATGAGCCGATTTTTTGACAGACGAGTTAACATCCGCCATATGACTCGAGAGTATTTTATAGTGTCTTGATTATGGTTAGCGGTTGGTAAGTAGATATGGAGACTAAATCTACTAGGCTTAGGGGACTAAATGGAATAACTTTGACGCAGTAAAATAAATTAATTTACGATATTTTAATAATGCATTAATCTACAAAAGTAAAATATGACGTACCTGCACGAAACAGTGCATAGTTCTGCTATAGTTGACAGTCTCGTTTGTTAAAGATAACTCTGGAGTTGTTGGCACTGAGAGTGAAATAAGCTTGGAGCCTGGAATTTTTTGTTTGCCAGACGAATTATTATTAAATTCTTCTACTTCCAACATATGGCTATTAATTGCATTTATTTATAATATGTCTACTTGTACAATGTCTTTTAACTATTTTAAGGGACTTCTTGTCTTAAATACAAACAGGCTCAAAGATGCACATTAAATGTTCCAAAGCGCCACGTTCGGCGCATGTGGCACGGTTTGGCCACCTCTGGTCCAACTCTCTAGGTTAGTAGTCTTTGTTTATATATATATATATATATATAGAATTAAAACATTAGGGTATGCGAATATTCACTACAAAATATGAAACTAATAAAATGGATCTCTCAAGTATCAAAACAATAGTCAATTTGAGCTTGGATACCCAGTCTGAATCTGCAATTTTGCCCTGTATATGTAAAGGAACACATGTAGTCTCAAGTGGCAATTAACCATATTTCTATAAAATAATACTAACTCAAGAGATTTACATTCAACCAGAATTACATAATTTGGTCGGAATTCTTTCTCTCTGGGCGTTCGTGGGCTGGATGAATGAATAATTGATATAATCAGCAAGAATGGTAATTCAACTGTTTCTGTCCCAGTAGGTTACTGTACCTCACATTAATTTTGGTGAAGCGTAGAGTTCTTGGTAGCCTACGCTGGATTTCCTCGTCATCGGTGTGAATTTCCTCGTAGTCAGCTGATGGCTGCTGACAGGATGCACGGCACTTGAAACTGATTATTCCGATATCCAGCTATTATGAGTGGCTTAACTGATTGACGAGTATGGCCCGAATCTGCCTTATGTGTTTAAGAGTTAGGTTCGAAACAGCTACGTCCAGAATAACTTTTCACCTTTGAGATAGGGATCTGAAAAGTCCCTATCGAGCGCTAAGGTCAGAGTAAATTTCTCTGCCCTCAGTTCTTCCTTTCACCTCCTCGGGTATTTTCCTTCCATTAACTTCCTCCTCCCTTCTTCGCCAATCCAAAATTATTTTGAATCTTAAAGTTCGACATTGCCGTTTTTTTAGTTAACAGGCTACAAGAGGGTGAAATAGGCAACTCCCCTTTAATACCATAGGAAGGGAATTAAAAAGGGGAGGTGTGTGGAAGTTTTCTCAAGGGAGCTTTATTTAGATTAGTTACATTTTCCTCTGGCGATACAAATTATTGTTCTTGTCAGCGTCCCAGGATCGGACTATTGTTCCAGAATTATCTATTTATGGCCGACCTAACATCTCAGCCAATGCTATGCTTAGTATTTTGTCCGTACCTCCTTGCGACCCATTTCTGCCATCATCCACATTTATTATTTATTAAATTTGAACCGCTACAGTGCTGATGTTACATATCATTAAAGTACAAATAATTAAAACACGCCGAATAAAATTATTAGATAGTACACTGAAAATTAAAGCAATCGTTAATGTTTAGAAAAGAAAAATCTAATAGTTTTTAACAATAAAGCCTTATGAAATATATAGAGGCCTATATGAGAACAAGAAAAATGGAACAGAAAGTTTTAGTGTATTTCCTATTACGTTATTGTCATATCTAGAACACATTGTTTCATGTACCAACTTAATTTGGACCATTCATTTAAGTTGCTGTTACTGATTTCCAATTAGTAAAAATAAATATATATTCTTTTATGTAACTTCAAATTATTATTATATCACGACTACGGTAAAATATTTATTTCTTCATTAGTTACATATTCTAAACGAACACTTTTAGAGTCACAATTAATTCTGATATTATTATAATAGACAAATGCTACTGTTTATATTTATATATATTACAATAAATTTCCATTACAATTACATTTTAATCGTTCAAAATTAATAATCAGATAGGTGAATGCCCACAGAATGAAAAGTATTCGTTATTTAAACTCTAAACAAAATAAGAAGAATATAGATGTTTGACTACGCAAGTGCAGATGTTGGTATTAATTTTAAATCCCTTCTTCCGCTGTAAATCAATTTTTGCGTGTGCCGTGTTTATTGCTACTCGTATTTTATTTGCGTTTTATGTCCCTAGATGCCGGTATTACCCTTCGCGGGATTACACCTTTTTTGTTTTTCATAAATAAAAACTGATAAAAGTCATCGCAGCGACTGAAATTCACTCATTATCTTATCACTTAATTTAATCAATAAATTCACACACTATATAATCATTATTGATTTTCCATTATTATTCTTGAATTGCATTTTAAATGTAACCTGCTCAAATTATGGAGGTGAACCTAAGAAGCTACATATTTTATTTGTTAGTGTACAGTGTGATAAAATTTGAAGATAAACCATAAAAATACGTAGCTGGGAAAATGTTTCACTTAATTTTTATCAAATTTAAGTTTTATATGACAGTTTCTTTTACTTGCTTTAAATTTTCTGGAATTTTTTTCTTTTCACCATTACATTTGAGCAATTAAAATATCATATGCCTGTCAGAAATGAACTTTTATCAGCTTAGTTACAATTATATTAAATTAAAAGAAGAACTCAAATACAAAATAAGTATATTACGACACTTATGTGGGTTGTTAAGCAGGAATAAATTTATTATTATTGGATTATTGGACATTTGTCTGATGACAGCTATGAAAAAGGTGAGCTCATATTATACTATTAAAATAAACTATTTACACTCAGGACCAATGTTTTAGTGTCTTATGAAGTTTAGACCTGAAAAAGAAAAGAGAAGTGAGGAGTCACACAGAAATCACTTGGCTGCACTTCACTATTTTAATGATTTGTTTAGGAAATAATTTAGCACTTTACTGATTCGAAAAACTTCTCACTTTATTTTCCTTAGCCTATTCCTAAACTGATTTACGCTACCCGGAATAGTTTGTCAGTATTTCAGCAGGCAAGAAATTCCAATTGCGTATTGATCTATTTACAAATGAAAATTTTCCTACGACTGTGCGTTGCCCTTTTTCTTCAATTTTGAACGTGTGATCATTTTTAGATTAATAATTCGGCGCCGTAAGATTATTTGTTGTTTCTTTCCAGATCATTTCACCCTTATAAGCTTTATATATTGCGCACAACGTCACATGTTTCTCTCTATTACTAGTAGCTTCTAAATTGTCGTGAGGATTCGACCCCCAAACATCTTTTCAGCCCATTTTGTACTTTTTCCAACGCCAGAGTGTGTTCATTTCGATATAGATCCCAGCACGTTACCCCATATTCTAAAATTGGCCTGACCAGTGTTTTGTAAGCTTTTCCTCAAGACCCTATTTGAAGAAAATAAATGATAAACTTATTCATCTCTTAAAATTTTTAATGAAGATAATTAAACGTAAATATTGATTAAATGTAAGTGTCCAAATATATGATTCTTTGTCCTGAACTGGATCCATTGACAGTTTCAACCAATATGTTAAAGTAATTGTCCCAAATTTGAGGACGAAACGTCGCAGTTGACTCAATTTTATATAATGTATTGTATATTGTGGTCATCCTCTTCAAGATTATTTTTGTCTATTGCATTCTGTATCGTTGAGGAACAAAGATAATTAGCACACTTGGAAACAAACGAAGTAAATTAACAGCCGTTACTAGATTTTATAACCCTTCTTTTTTCTGCTTTTCCCTCGGTTGTCTTCTCCCAGAGAGTTCCCGCAGGGTCCTCACATTAATTCATCATGGTCCACAATCGTTTAGACGTGTAAAAAAGAATGATATATTTTGCAGTGCAAAAATTGCTATTCAATGCAAATGCAGCGGTCGAGAGGCAAGGACAAAAAACCGCGTGGCGAGCGGACGATGTTAACACCGTACGAAGCCGAGCGAAACGTTCGTGCAGCTATCTATTATTTCTCGGAAAATGGCGACCCCTTTCCTGCCTTGAAGGACACCTCGGTCGATACCCATCGCAAGAATTTGACTGAAGTGTGCCGACGTCTGGTCTCTTCTCCTTGTCTGCGGCTGAATTACGGTCTAGGAAGTTTGGACAATTATACGACTCGTTTAGCGTTTCGCTTGCTTGCATTGCCCCCTTTTTGTGAGTTCCCTCATTAAGAATATTGCATAAAGGAAAAATAAATCTTTCCGAGTAGTGCATTCGCGATGATAAAACAGACCACCTGGAGCAACAGCAAACGAAGACTACCTGGAAAGTATTCTCACATCGCAACAAAATTTGTTTTTGTTTCTTTCTTAGTGTACCTTACGATTTCCTGATAGTTCTGTGCACTGCAATGATAACTCGCGTCCGTGACTTGATAACAAGATATGATACAATTAAAAAAATACTATTTACACTCAGGACCAATTTTGTAGTTTTGGCCTGAAAAGGAAAAGAAAAGTCAGGAGTCACACAGAAATCACTTCGCTGCACTTCACTTCACTATTTTAATTATTTGTTTAGAAAATAATTTAGCACTTCACTGATCCTAACAACTGCTCACTTTAGTATCCTTAGCCTATCCCTAAACTGATTTACGATACCCGGAAAAGTTGTCAGTATTTCTGCAGACAAGGAATTACAATCGCGTATTGATATATCCGAGTATGAAACTCCATAACCTCATTGCCATACTTAATTGCTTACATTTATTTGAGCACTAACCTACATAATTACCCACATTTTACAATTAGTTTCAAAAATATTCTTACACTCACTATTGCGTTTCTACGCGTATATTTGGACTGAGTTCTGAGAAATTCTCAGACAATTCCTTCGATAGTAAGTAAACTCTTTTAAGAGAAACAGTTGCAGTAAAAATTCTATAGCGTCTTCGTAAAGTCTAGACAAAATTTGAAAATATTAGACCACTCACGAGCTGTGATTTGAAAATGGTGAATAAAATAACGTTTCGAGTTATAGTGTTTCAAGATATTTAGAGCATAGACTCATTGGAGAAAATGTTTAAAGCTTTACTAGAAAGGAGTAACGAAACTTACTTTGGAAAAGAGAGTGGATTTGTCAGACAAACCAACCGCCAGCAAGGGGAATTTCTGGGAAATTGCCTGTGGTTCACCCAGCGACGAGTAATATTAAACATGTCGAAACGTGATTTATATTCCAAGAATTGATAACTTGAGCCCAGAGAATTGGTTATATTTAAAAATTGTATTATAAATATTTAATAGAAATTGTAGTGATTATAAAATTCAAATCTCTAATAAAATGTTGGTAATACTTATTTGTGTATTTATAATTTTTTAGTAATAAATAAAATGGCCTGAACCTAAACAGACAGCATATCATAGTTATTTAAAACACACGTTTTCTCTACCAATTGGTAGACCTTATCAAGTGCATGATACGAAAGAAATTAGCAAGATTACCTTAACCCTTCTTATAATATAAAAATTATGTAACAAAAGATAATAGGTTTTGTTCTTTTAATCATAATAATTTATGATTTTAATTGAAAAATTATGAAATAATCTGTTGTTAATCCTTTCAGAAATGAGTGTTTTCAACATCAATGGATTTTACATCATTCCTCAACCTTATGATTAGTTAAGAGAATATACTTAGTGTTTGTCTCTTGGTAGTCTTCAAAGCTCTACCCTATGTAAACATTGACACAATCGTTACAACTAACTTTGTAAACGACAAAGTGGATATCGTCCTTAGATAAGGGATCTTTTCCAACCCAGAGAGTTGGTAGAGATCTTAAGGTCAATTGGTATAAGAAACGATGAGTGTTTTCAGATAAGTATTATATATTGTCTGTTTAGATTCAGGCAATTTTATTTCATACTTAAATAAATTATATAACATACGTAAATTATTGTATCAATTTTTTAATAAATTATATGGATTAAATTAATATGAATGTATAAAACCTTGAGTCAATCCCATTTAAATATAATTTAATTGCAATACAAACTGGAGATGGATAATATAATACATTAACTCATAAAATTACAGTGAATTTGAGTAGGATGGAATTATTAAGAAAGTTAAGTAACCTCATATTCCCCAGATAAGTTTATTATCCTGGAAGGTTTCAAAATTATGTCATATCCTTCCTAGATTATAACGTAATGGTTACAAGATAAAAACTTATATAAGTGTACACTAAAAAATATTTTATATTATCAGAAATAGTTTACGAAACACAAAATCAAAGGTTAGGAACTTTTGAGTTATATTTTTATTTTAGTAAAAAGTTATTTTTTTTGTAAAATAGAAATCTTTCTTACTGTACACCTATTTTATCATTCTTGTAAATATTGTATTATATTTTAGGATGAATATAATAAATAATAAATTAGTTTTTCATCCCAAGACTGTTTACAGTTGCTATTATTATTATTATTATTATTATTATTATTATTATTATTAAATATAGAGATCGCTAAACTTGTTGGAAATTATTTTTCTAAGTCGATTCATGAGTTGATGCTCTGATAAAATTCCGGCAAATAAAACAGCTCAAAGTGAGTAGTGAATCATTACATCTGGATCGTAATGATTTTCATACAAATGTTAATTGATAATCTGCAAGTAATTAAAATCTTCTCCGTTCGCAAACCTTTTCGGTACAATTTTTAATATTATTTTCTTTCAGGTAACTTAATGAATAAGTAACAAGTCTGTTATAAAAATTATTGGTTTTTAGTTCCTATTCGCTACAGGAAGAAAGAGACTGGATAAGTTTTTAATACATAAAAATTTTCAATCAGTTTATCAAGTCGTGTCACATGTTGTTAGTTCAGAGAAAGTTGATAAACAATTAAAAGAACATAACTAAGCCGTTGTGAACATCTTCAACGAAATGCTTATTTCAGACACTGGTCAATTGAGATCTATTTCCTTAACGTTGACGACTCACGTACTCCGAAGCTAGTAACACTTCCACTTGGACCAAATTCATCCTTGTTAAATTAATTTTCATCAAAAGCCGAGACACTTTTATGTGATTCTAGATATTAGAGATCTGAAATGTCTGATTCTGGTACCAGTAAAAGCCATTCGAAACCAATTTATAGAGTCTTGATTGTCATCCAACTTTCCATTTTTTTAATGTTGATCGTAATGATGACATCTGAACATGCGAACCGTTCACAGGGGGGAGGGTTGTGGGAGAGGTTTCTTCCCCAGGTACCTTATCGCGTGTCCCCGGATAGATTGACTAACTTTTCTAATTTAAAACACCTCCCCCTCCTCTGCGCTAAGCCTGCCAGACTTTAAAATGTGTTCGCTAACGGCCTTGGGGATGACGTGTACAAATTAGGCTACAGCCTGGAGAGGCGTTATTAATTAGCTCCAGCGGAAGGAAATCTGGATTTTCCCCTCGCTTTAATAACGGGAGGTCATGCTGCGACCCAGGACCAGATTAGAGTGACGTCACTGTTCAGAGAAGGGTTGCCCAGGGACTATTGACCGCGGTCAGTGAGTTCATGTAGCGTAAAAGCTTTCGTGTTATCTCCCCTAAATCCACCCTGGCAACATGCACCTGCTTTCATTCATCGTCTTGAGACCGCTCACAGTGATCAAGAACATACTTAGTACGATAATAACTGAGTGGTGTCAACATGAAAATTAACGTACCAGAGCAAAAAACACGGAACAAATTGTTATATAAATTAATAAAACATTCAAATTTTTATTTAAATGAAATTTTAACGTCGCCCATCAGAAATAAACAAACTAATCCCATTGCAAACTCAAGTTTAAGTTGTATTTGGCTTAATTATCCCATTCTCATCTTATTCTCACTCTAGGATTGAGACACCTCATAGTTTCTAATTATCCCGACGTTGATCGCACTCATTACCTGCAACTACTTTAAGTGTATCTTCCAACGAGACTCTTCAGCTTCGACGTAGAAGTTACATTGATCATAAGAAGATTCGCACTGGTCGACTACTTTGTTATGCATTTTTCTCGCGTCTCGGCTCACCAGACTCTACCTAGATCGCAGTATCTTCTCATGGTCCAAAAATTAAAAGAACTTCACCTCCCGTCAGGTTTTTCACTTTATTGGCCCAGCAGCTTATTTTCCAATTTCCACATTTTATGTCCTTGTTTCTTCCGAATCTTTTTAGTGGCTGTTGACAAGTTTTCAAGATCTGGTTAAAACCTACACCGATAAATAAGAGTTTTCCAAGTATAAGAGGAACAGTAAATCTAAAAATTGTTATTTTTTTCAACAACTGAATTAATATTCCACTGCGATGATGAAATGGATTTTTTTTGTAGATGCTCATGTCCAACAAGCGTACATTAATAGTTAAATGTTAATTTCATTATAATATAGCCAACGTTTAGTTCCGCTTTCCAAACAGCTTAATGATGTTTAAATGTAGCATGGGCCTTCGGCATATGACCTTACACGTCTTTCTCTGCCTCGCCATTTCCGGTGACCGTGCCGTTGAAGACTAAATAATCAACTTCCTCTGTTTCCTCTACACAAATTCGTAAAACTTAAGTAGTCTTGTTAGAAATTTTAACACAGCGGACGTCAATTTTATTCGTAACTAAATCAGATAGACTTCGTACGACCTAAACACCATGCATCCTGAAATATATTGATAGTTTATTTGTAAACGATTCGTCATTTATAAAAGTATAAAAATGTTCATACTTTACTGACCCTTGCTTTGAATAATCAAAGGAAACATTATAAGAACTTGGAGGATTTTACTCTGGAAATTATTTTTCTGAATCTTCAAACTATTACTGTCTCAATAAATTTAAATAGATTTATGATTTTACTCAGCTGTAATTTAAATTAGTGTCATTATAGGAAGGTCATCAATGTTACTCGACTTTAACAGTTCACACTTTGAAACACTTTAAAACACCACAGTAAATTAGAACTGACCAAATTTGATCCATAAAAATACTAAGTGGTAGTAAATGCAACATCATTTAGTTCTTAAAATGTAACTAGCATATTTACAGTAACTAGAAGCTACGGAATAAACTTCAAATATATTTATTATTACAAAATATATCGTTTTTATTTATTTATGTGTTTCCCAAACATCCCTATTTATTCAAAAATGTACAAGTGTTAATTATCTATCATTAATTACCCAATAAATAAGAAAAATAATAAATTATTTACATTTAATTTGAATACGTCTCGTCTCCTCAGTTCATTTTAAGAAAAAATTATATATAATTACATGTATGCTTTCATGCAACCATCCATGCTAACCTATACTGCAAAAGTTTTATCATTTTTACATAACTACCGCATTCCATATCTTCCCAATATGATTAGCGCATTACATCCTTGAGCTCCCTCTTATGATCTTACCCCACACACTTTCTTTTAATGCTAACATTTACTTGACCCTCATGTCTCAAAGCGTGGCCTATTAATCTATCCCTTCTCTTTGTCAAAGTCCTCTTTTTAGTTCCTCTTTTCTTATTCTGCCTAGAACATCCTGGTTAGTTTTTTAAAATATTTTTCTTATTTTATCAGGTTAGTTAATATTATATTAAATTAAAAGCACTTGAATTTAAAAATTAAAAATATCTTTATATGTAAACTCCGGTCTCCTAAACAGCTTGACCAATTTTTCTCTTAGCTATAGTAGAGCCTGTAGGTGGCCCTGTTTTTAATTTTCCTACCAATTTGCTTTCGAAGCTTTCACATTAAAGGACACATTCCCAAATATTTAGCCTCCCCATACGAATATTCCGTGGCACTTAAACGTACCCTTCATACGTTCATTGCGTCGTATTGACATTTAGAAACACCCATTATTATATATAATTATATTGAAACCATAATTAAAATATTTGCGTTAGACATTAAAACAAAATGTATTTAACATGAAAATGTTAACTAAAGAAGGATTGAATCCGAGATCTATTTACCCCATTTATATCATTTCTCCGGAATATAAGGCAATAAAAAATTATTAAAAAACTAATAGGCATACAATATATGAATACAAAATTTTTTCAATTTTTTATAAATTAAGGAAGTTGAACAAGAATGTTTTTTGGATCCATTATAATTTTTAATGAAATGTTAGTTTGATTTTTTTCGTTTATATTTTGAAACGTTTTATTTTATTGTAAAATATTTTCTTCGTGATACAGATCATCTGCTGTGAGCTATAATGTATTTTGATTTTTTTCTGAACGAAATGGACTGAAGTAGTTATTTTAAATTATTTTTTAAGTTATTATTGTTTGTACTTAAAAATCAAGTTGGGTTAAATCTTTAATCAAGATAAATAATTAACCAAAGGAAAGGATCCATTAAATTAAAAGACGGTCAATAAGTCAGAATATAAATTTATCACTATTTATTCAAAAGCGACGTTTCGTCTTCTTTTTGAGACTTCCTCAGGCGTACTACAAGAAATTTAATATGGGTTCAATGTTACAAATTTTTAAATTATTTAATTAAAATTAAAAAATTGTAACATAGAACCTATATTTAATATGTCGTAGATTTGTAGTACGCCCGAGGAAGACTCAAAACAGAGACGAAACGTCGCTTTTAAATAAATATTTATACATTTATATACTGACTTATTCATCGTCTTTTTATTTTTTGTAAATTTTAAAGTCATAAAACTATGTTGAAAGAATCCATTATTTTATTACTACGTGGCCCTAGTCAATATCTATGAACATCATTTTATATTGCTCTTAAATTCTGAAATTAAACGCAATTATAAAAATAATTTTAAGTGGTTGCCCACAGGTTTTAAGCATGGTGTAAGTTTCATCATTGTTCTTACTGTTTCGTCGATCCAAGAATAGTTTGCAAATTGCTGCCGAAACCTAATAAAGCTAGAAATGCGTATATTACTTTGTCATTTCAGAGGGTTTGAATATGATGAGATTAGCCTGTGAACATTCCTGTTCTTGGCTGCAGTTGCCGCTGTTCTCGGGCGAAGTCTTTGAGAGAACGCTTATTAACTCATTGTGACACATCTGAATTGCAAAGCCGCTATGGACAGAGAGCTCCGTCGGTTTCGTCCCTAGAAATTAGCAGAGCGACACAGCCTCTAGATTGCTCGGCATCTAACCCTCCCGTCTGACGAGGTGCAAGTTTTGCTGCCAAATTGCTACAGTTTCCGAGTTAATCTACATTAGCAATTTAGGCGGAGGTACATTGCTTCTTGGCATTGTTAACGGCAGCTTCCCAAGTTCCCAGCTCATAACCATGTGGTTGCAAGGTAAACGCCTATTTGGCGAAGTGCTAAACACCACGTAACTAACTCAGAAAATATTCTTTTGCTGGGAAACAATAATTCTATTTACAAAAATTATTTGACAATATTATTGGTATATTAAATACCGTAGTACAGAATCTGGATACTTTCAAATTAACTCAATATTCATTCAGTTCAGTTAACAAAAGATGAACAGAATTTTCAATAACATTTTTATTTGATGCTTTGGTTTTAAAGATTCAAAAGTCCATATAAATTAATTTTTTTAATATCATTTAGGACAGTATTTAAGAAACACATTATATGTTGCCTGTATTCTTTTTTTCTTAATAGTCGCATCAACAAAGTAGTCGTTAGCGACTTCTAAAATATTAAAATTACAATTACCAATACACTTGTATCTTTAAATTAACGATTTTATAAAATTTAAAAATTATGTTTTAATTGTAAAAATATAAATATACATAGTCTTTAGAATTTTTTATTCCATTAAATAAATTTACGTAAACAATATCTGTGTCTAACTTCATAACTAAGTTCCTTTATGACCAAGGTTATACTTTATTGAAATTAAGATTCTGATAGAAAAATATTGAGAGTTTCTGCTAATTATACATTAAAGATATAATTTAAGAATAAACGACTCGTATATTGGACATTTACAAAATTAAACTGAAGAATTTATAAATTAACATATAGAAGATTTCACCAACAATTGGGGTCCTTGCAAAAATTTTTGTAACCAACTGGGGATATGGAAACAAAGATCACATTAACAACTAATAGCCGAAAGATAAAATTAAGCATGATATACAAGGTTTCTTAAATTACGATGATTAAATACCCTCGTTTACCTCCTAAATGAACGTGTTACACTTTGTGTGGATACGTGCATGGGAAACGAGTTCACCGCAGGCAAGTAGGATGATGTACAAAGACACCTGCTACTCCAAATTTTAAATGATGAGCTGTCTTTGGTACCGGTACTCGGCAGATGTGAAGGAGTAATAAATAAATAACGTTAGCTTTCTCCTGTAACTTGTCGGAAGAAAGAGGAATTGCCGTTGGCACTTCAACCCTTCAATTTGAATTCCCAATTTCTCAATTATATAATAAATAGGGAAGGGAGATGCTAGAAAGAGTGAGATTTGATAATTTAGCGCGTTGATTTACCATCATTCTCATATCTTTGGTAAAATTAGGATATTCAAATGAATTCATCAGTTGATTGTTTGTGACACAAAGCAAGACAATATTAATCAGCAGATTTTTCCCACAATTGGGAATTGATATTCCAAACAGTTGGTATTTTTGTACTTGTGAATATTTTGTGTGTACAGAAAACCAAATTTTTTATAGTTGGTGTGAAATATATAAGAAGGAAATGACACAGCGGATAAAAGTATAAGGCATTCCATCTTGAAGGTTACCGGAAATTCTTCCCCAATTGCTGTCTGAGTCACATGCTCCAAGATAGCCCAAGTGAGATGAAATTATTTCGACGGCACAAATAAAAACTTTAAACTACAAGAATATGTGTCAAGCATAAATCTAAACAGTTTGGCCGTAGTTCGAACTGTTTCGGTCGTGATTTTTCGGTGACAAAATAAGGATTTATTAAATGACAACCAAATTAAAAGTTTATTACCGTTTAATAACAACCGCAGTGCAATTTAAATAATTTGAGTTCAAAAAAATTTTAAAAGCGTTTTGAAAGTTATAATATATAAGAAACCATGACGGATAGAGCCCAACAATTATTTTTATTTTAGATCTAACAAATTTAATACACTTCGTTTGCTGAGTCCATCTATACGAAATATCTAAACGTTCTTTATCGCAATTTATTAAAGGTTTTCGTGAAAAAGGGGACTTTACTTACGGGTAATATAATTGTGAATATTAGGAAATAGTTGCTAAAAGTGTTCATATTAAGTGTGGCGTCATATGGATGCGAAAAGTGGACAATAGGAGTTGCGGAAAAGGAAAAAATAGAAGTATCTGAAATGTGGTGCTATAGGCAAATGCTGAAAATCAGATGGGTTGATAGAATCACTAACGAGTAAGTACTAAATAGAATAGGGGAAGAGCGAACAATACGGAGGACGTTGACCAAGAAAAGGGATAGAATAATAGGCCACGATTTAAGACATGAGGGTCTTGTAAAATTAGCATTAGAGGAAAGTGTGTGGGGTAAGAACAGAAGAGGGAGGCGAAGGATGGAATACGCTAAGCAGATTACGGATTATGTGGGGTGTGATAGTTATGAGTAAATGAAAAGGGAATTATTACTAGAGTAAACGAAATTATAGGTCTCCAATTTATAACATAGGCACTAAAAATTATTAGAACTAAATCTTACGTTTGACATTAAAAAGTCTATTTTATATCATGAATCTATTAAAAAGAAAATAATAACCTCTGAATGTCACACATGATAAGGACACTTACATTTGCATTTAATGGCTTGTCAGTCAATTGTTATATGACTCATTTCGTATAGTTTCAGACAAACAATGCTACATTGTCCTCTGTAACACAAACAAAAAATAATTGAAATAGAAAATTTTAGATATATCTCTAAACTATAAATTAAATTGGAAAGATCACATTAATATTCTTCTCAGAAAACTAGACGAGGCACACTTTGCTGTTATAATTATGCCAAGTTGTAGCGAGCCAAACATAAGAAAACTAGTTTATTCTGCATTTATTTAATCTTTGATGTTATATGGCATAATATTTTGGGCTAATACATCAGGAAAGACAAAGGTTTCAATCTACAGAAAAAAGTTGTCAGAATATTATGTCAGATTCCACCAAAAAAGTCATGCTCTCCAAGAAATTGAAAACTTACTTGCCAGTACATTCAATCACTAATGTTATTTGTGATTAATAACAGTCACCTATTCACAACAAACATATATGCCATTGATACGACAAAATAAAAATAATTTACAAAAGGAAAAAATACATAAGGTAAATTCCATTTGAATATTTAATAAACTTCCAGCCTCCATTAAAAACTTAAAATTAATTACAAACATGTTCAGACGAGAACTAACTAACGTTTTACTTAGTCACTCCTTACACTCTGTTGAAGAATTCATGGAGTTGAGTGTATCTTATTATAGAACTTACCATGGACATAGTGCATTGTTGAGACACTAGTATATTAGCAATATTTATCAATATTATATATTGGGTACAAATTATATCTTGTTTTCTCTGTACCACTTGAGCATATCTTCTTTTAAGTTAAATATAATCATATGAATGTAAACAGTAACACAGGGTTAATAATAATTATGAAATCATAACAATTTATGTACAATATGTGACTCGTTCCACGTCTGTGAAGTTGTAATTCTCTATGTGTTCTATGGGATATGATTTAATACTAATAATTGTAATGGGAAGGTAACAGTATCTATGAATTTCTACTGTACAATCTCTGCCATGTATCACATTTGTTTTTGATACCTTTGATTCTTTTAAAAATAATTCATACAGTAGTTTAACTGAAAGTAGGAAAATCCCTACTGTGGTGACTCATGACCCCTACATTGAACGGGTAAAGCAAAAATAATTTAGTTTTGTTTATTTTCGTACAGCAGGACGAAAAAGCGAGGGTGTTTGGTCAAGGCCAAGTAGGCGGGAAACGTCACCATTTACATTATTTATTGCCTGGAGTGCATTGTATTTGGAGAGTTGGTCCCGGGAGCTGTCCTGAGAAAGACAGAATAAGAGAGCATGGGCTGAAGAAACAACACGCGTAAAAGTTAAATTCGGCATGTTTAGAGAAAGAAGATTCATTTGATGGCAGTACGGAAAACAAAAAGATAACATTTGATGGAGATTTAATCTGAAGAAGAGACGCTAGAGGATCTAGAAGACGTGATCCAGAAAGGAACCTCCGGCAACGGCAAACCAAGAACGACGTCACCACGCAGAATATCTGGTAACGGCATTTTTACCCGGTTTCCACTTAAACCATTCTCGTTGATTCGCGATTGTGTTTTTATTTCAATTATATAGTTCGTCTCCCGCGTTCCCGAGAGCAGCCGTTTAGAAGCTGCATAGATTCTTTTTGCTTTACCGACTGATCGAATTTGATAATACATTTTATTCGTAAATTTATATTTTTACTAAAACTTAATTTGAGTTATATTTCTTATGTAAATTTTATATTGTATTGCCACGATTTAGATCTTTATTATCATCATAATTAAATGGAATATATTCAAATTAAATATACTCTTTTTATTATTTAGCAATTCTTTATTATAATAATATTTTTGCGTTGTAAACAAAGGCTAATCTTTATTATTTTTGATTATTTCCCTCTCAACTATAATAGATACCATTTCGTCTCTGACAACATCATATTCGAGTAACTTTAATGTTCGAGCTGCTGTATGTGGATGGTGTGCACGTGTTCGCTTCGATTCCAGCAAGTTTTTGAACGGAGCCAGAATATGGGATTGGTTTAGCCTTGTCGGCCAGTGGCTCTGTGCTTCCGGGCAACCTTCGAGACCTCGTTGGGCATTCCCGAACACGCCGGGTTCTACTTACTATGCGAGACGTGCTCACATCGTCGTCACACACGCGAGACCTTCGCCAATTACCGAGGCGGCGCAATGGCTACCGAGGCTGTCTTCAAATTTATGACCATCTTGTCTGCATGGATGTGTTATAATTGGACGCGACCGGCAGAGATGTCTGAATACAAACAGCATGCCCCGTCGCTGCACCTGTCTAATACACAGATGCGCAATACAGTTAGAGACGTATCCGATGCACAGAATCGACTCTGGCAGTTAATCACGGTAGATGGTAATCGGAACGGCTCGAGTTCAACGCCTCCACAGTCTAGTCCAAGGCGTGCTTCATATGACAGAAATGATCCTCAATTCCAAACGACTATCTAAAGAGGTAAATCAAATAAGAAAATTACAACTAACCCATTACGTAACATATAGAATTATTAAATCGGTGGTTTTCGCAGATCCGAGCAAATATATTTGTTTATTATATGTTTCAGGTTCTTAACTATTTCACGAATGTTAATGGTGTGCCAGGTATTCAATAGCAGAACATTAAACTGAATTTAATATACTATGAAGTATAGTCCGAGCCACGAAAAAGTAATACACAAATTCTCCCAACGCTAGATTAACAGATATAAAAGGGGTGTACAATCTTGCAACAACGCTTGGCGAGGGTTGTTTGTGCGTGGTGCTTAGCTTTTTGTCCCGAACTCGTTCCTATTGAATGGGCTTGTTCCTGATGACGATCCTTTGTTGCATGCTTTCAGGATTGATACTTTTGCTGTCCACCAGAAATAGCCCAAGTTTCCTAATTTTAATCCAGAAATAAATAGTTTTATTAACATGTTCCACTAATTAAAATGGAAGGGGGGAATTTTGAATTAAAATTTTAAATATTGATCTATTCCAAAAGCCACCGTCGCACCGCATGTGGCAGGCAATTCTCTCCTTCTGCATCTAATAACATTTGCTCCTTCCTCCGTATCGATGTAGAGTCTTAAAAGTACAGCCCTGCTTTTAACTGCGGTTGAGATGAATTTATCCAATTAGAGTAGGTGCTTCATAAAGTAAATGAAAATTGGCGGCCACGAATCCCAACAATTACACATGAACGGTCGTATTTCGTCGCTTCAACAAATACAACAATGGTGTCTGATCAAACTATAACGCGCATGATTTCAAAACTTAAATATAACAATAATAATAAAACAATGTATACTTTCTGACGAACATGAAGCAAAATTAATAAAATACGAAACTGAGGAGAGGAAGGACATTGATACAATTTTTTTGCTAATTGAGAGCTTTTTATATTTGGAGATTTTTCGTGACATTCTTACTTTTTTCGGGCAAACATTCATTTCGTTGAGTATCGAGTCGGCAGCATTCGGCAATTATCTGGAGGATTCTCTTGCCTGTGGGCTGTCGTGACAACGATTAGCTGTTTCCGGCGACCACAGCTGACCAAGGACGAGCTGGACGAACATCCCGAATATTCTGTTCTGCAAGCTGAGCCGTGATGTACAATTTCAGGTTTCTCACCCCTGGTTATTTTGAGCGTTCGTTAAAAATTCGATGCCACGTTTTGTTTTCATCCCCACTAGTTCCCTCGTTAAAATTATTGCTTTTCGTCGAGTTTAGCAATTAGCCGGCCCATTATAATGAATTAATTATTTTTTAATTTCAAATGTTTTTTAACCACAACTGTTAACTTTTAATTGAATAAAATATTTTCCTCTCTTTTTCAAAAAAATTCAATTCCTTTTTTATGATTAACTATCAGGGGACCCAGCTTTTCCCGGGCATTTATTTAAACTATCTCGGTATATTATCAATTATTCGCTTACACGTGATTAAATGGGCATCAAAAGCGTCGCAATACGAAACTCAATTATACTATCAGTACTTCGAGAGAGTAAAAAAATATTCCTGTTAGGTACATAGGAAGGCTAAAAATATTTTTTAGTAAAATAACTAAATAGAGACTCTCTCAACACTTAATATTAGCACAAAAGTAGTCCCGGTACATTGAATAAATAAAAATTACCACCAGTAATCTAAGAGTGTCAAAAGTATTACCGGTAACCGAATAATGTGAGACACTCACTGTTTCTTAAAAATAGTAAAAGAACGTCCGCTATTTTAAGAAGGAGATACGGGTTATTTTACCCTCCTAGGTGGCATATAAACTATATTAGATTGAAATAGTTCCAATTTTAACATAATTTAGTTCACCCCATTCATAATCATTCAAATTAAACTTACGCAGAATCCCCTATTAGGAGATTTTAATAATAATTATTTTCAACCCCCACCACAACACTAATGAATTTCGCCAAAACGTCGTGATCAAAAGCCAATGATTAATCAAGATTCTTTTATTAAGTATATATATATATATATATAAATTAATTGACTATATTCAAAATATTAACTCCCCATATTATTTGTTCACCCCGGTACATTACAAGAATTATTTCTGTTTAAATAGAAGTAAAACACGGTTATAACGTAACCCCTTCATTAGGAACAAAATCTGACGCCCTAGTCGTGTCGTACTCTTTATAACCGTGTTCGACTACATTTACATAAATATTACTTGTTGTGTAATAAAGTTCATATATATGGCACAACCGCAATGGTGTCTGTTTTTAGTGATGACGATGCCGAAACTAGTCGTCCAACAACGACCCGAGTTGAGACCCCGAGAATGGTTTATTCAACACATTCACGCAAATGTTTTCATTCTTCGAAATCTATGTGTATTGGTTTTGCATGTTTCATAGTTGTAAGTTATTGGTGAGGTAATGGTTAGACAAAATTTGAGATTATAAACTGTTCCTGCCTTATTTACCAGTTTCACTGCCAAAAAGTGGATGGTTTAAGTTGAAATACAGACTGGGTTGTCTTTAACGAACTGGTATAAGCATATAAAAAAAACAAGCGAGGTTCACTTTGCTCGCAAACAAGTCTATTTTACGGGCGCTATTAATCGAGCTGTTAGGCGTCGGAGTGGGGGCGCAATTTGTAGCGGAGTGCAGCCAGCGGATCTTTTTATTTGGCGAGAACTGGACCCGGCACGTGCCCATGGCAGCTGGAGTCTGCACCTGTAGCAGCTGAGAGAGACGCAGGTGCTGATGGACATTCCGACAACACACACGTCACCTTTCCGGAAACGCGGCTAACGTGACCTACTTTCTTCGGGTGGCGACTTCGTTACGAGCCTCAAAGAACCTTTTTGCCGAAAGGCTGAAGGAAGCTTTTCAGCTGAGCCTGAACCAGCTTGACTGACATGTTTCTGAACTATCCACCTATTTCACTTGAGATGACCACGTTTATAATATAGCAGGCTTGGAAACACTAATGACTTCCCAGTGAATCAATACAAAAATGATTCTCGTCAACGCAACATTTCCGCCAATTTTCGGATCGACTATATGACTCAGAAACATCTTATTATGGCATTAATCCGACCCGGTTCATAAACCGAAAATAATTTATTTTCCCTCCGATTTGAATTCCATATCAATGTAATTTTGTGTTTTTAATATCTAGAAAAACAACGCAACGTTCATATAATTTGACACAATTCCCAAAGACAAAGTCTGCACATTTTGACTCACGTCTGACAGTCTAAAATACTCATCGTCTAAATAATTTGGGTTACTCTTTAAATTTGGTTATTCTGAGCACCAGGGCAGATTTAGAAGAATATTCTAAAAAATAATTTAATTCTTCACTGCCAGGAATTCGAGACACATCGAACTACTTCAATTCTTATACGATTCTTCTCGTGCTTCTGCTCGCAGGATAATTTTTTCATGTATCATTTTGTGGGTAAAGTCGCTATAGTCTCAACCCACTATCCCTTAAAAATAAACTGCACTTTATACAAAGCTTATATGAATAACCCTGGTAGCCGTTATTTTTTTTATTCAGAGCGCCATAATTTTAGTTATTACTCTTAAAGACATGTCCTTCCTTAAGTATGATTTCAATATCTTCCCAATTAGCAACCTGCTTTTTTTCATATACAAATGAAGAGACAAGGCTGTATTTACTTTTATATGTTGTTTTAAATTGATTTTTATTTATAACGGTCGCATCGACTGCCTGGTCATTAGCGACCACAGTGAAAAATATTTACACATTAATATGCAATTATATACACTATTATGAATTTACGTAATAAAATACTGGTAACATCAATTTTTCTGCTCGTTACCACTAACAAATTATTTATCTTCTTTCCATTTGATATTTATATTTTAACAAAAGAGAACACAGAATACAATATATTTAAATTAAATCTAATATATTACTGTTCTCACAAAATTTAATAATGTCTTCTTGGTATTCATGGGAGTCCAAAATAGAATTATTTTTTTGGAAATAAACTCTTTCATTCAACGATATTCGTGTTTTGCCAATATAATATTTCTCACATTATTTACACTTTATACACTACATCTTTGTTTTCCTAGATTTTTATCTCATCCTTTTTACTATCAATAAGTTTACCAACCTTGTTTAAAGATCTTGTGGCGAAAATTGTTCTATCATGCATAGGGAGGGACATGCCTTTAAGAGAACACTATTAGAAGGAATGTATATTTTTGAAAATTTAGAAAGTGTAATGAATTAAAGACATGAAGTGTATTGTAGGCACCATATATGCAGATGTATTATGTAACATGAAAAAGAAAAATTAGGGAAATGATTTGTAAATATATTATATTATTTTTGTGAGATAAATTCTATCATTCAGTTATCATATATCATTAAATTTAATGTGTTAATTGTAATGTATCTCAAAAATAAGAGTTATTTTTATTTTATTATTTATTTATAATATAGGGATTCCATGTTTCGTGGAACAACACTACGAAATTATCCTTGATTTGTAGTTTTTTTGGTACTTGATTGAGAAATACAATTTTTATATTCGCGAGCGAGGTGCACCTTCGCAGAAAATATTATCAAGGTCGATGCGGAACCGCACATTACACAAGAGTGGCGATTTACGAGAAAGTTCAGTGGCCTCCCACATCCGTTTTGCGTAACAGAGCTAGGAGTTATTGCGATGCAAGGAAAACATCCTCTCGCAGCTGGCTCGCTGGCTGCGGCGATAAGGCGCCACTTAGATGCTCCAGTTCCGCTCAAATATTCACCACGACGCATTTCCCTCGGACAAAACCTAACGACGTTATCCGGAAGACCATCTAGATCCCACATGCTTATATTTCCCTAGCAAATTATTTCTTTTATAATAGCATCTGCGTGCCTATCATTAAAACTAGTCTTTAAATATTAACCATTAATTTTCTTCTGGAAAATCTTACACTATGCACTTATCGACCTAAGTCCATCCAGTGTTGTCTTCTAGTTTTTTCTAGTCTCTGTACACTTATGGAATATAGTGCAGCATGCTGGGATCCGTACAGGATAGGTCAAATAGAATCCTTAGAAAAGGTGCAAAGAAGGGCCTCAAAATTCGTACAAATAGGACCTGGGCATGGGAATGAAAAGGTAAAGCGACTAGGGTAGGATACGCTTCAGGCAAGAAGAGAAAGAGCTAGGCTACACATTTTCTACAGAGCTTTTGCAGGTCAAAAACCTTGGCAGGGAATCCGAGATAGAATGAAAGAATCGACTCGGAACGGGAGGGGAGGAGTGATCACCTGTTTAAATTACAAGCAAGGAACCAAAAATCAGACGTTGGAAAATACTCATTCCTAAATAGGACAATTAATGACTGGAACAATCTGCCTGCAGGAGTGTTTGGGGAACTTCATCTAACAGAAAGAAAATTTCGACTCAATCTAAGTTTAGTGTAGTGTAGTGCAGTGTAGTGAAGTGATCAGTGCTGCGAAATCACTAAAAATATACTACCGTGAAATATATTTCCAGGTTTTCTTTTATGTTTTCTTTCTTTTTTTTCAGGCAAAAACAATACTATTCTTATTTTTTAAAAAGAAAATCATTCCTAATAATATGATTCCACACTTATTTATTTATATTGAATATAATTATACTTTCAACTATAGGTTAAATATGGCCCTTATGACCAATTTATTAATTATTTTTTAAGTTCTATGTATCTGCCACCGGGCATCTGCCCATTTGTAGATTTAATAAATACAACATTAAACTTCACTCACACACTGTGCTATGCTTTTATACACTACACAAGACCTACACCATTTCTTCGTTTGAGTCTTCTGGTAAGGTGTTGATCAAGGGACACGAGGACTTAAATGTCGGCCAAAATCTGAAATAAATCGATTTTCTAATTGTTTTCATTTTAATATTCCCATATGCCTTACGAACGATATAGCAAAACTTTTAATTCGACTTCATCATTTTTAAAGGCTCAGGAACAACTGAAATGGATTTGATTCTAAATTAATAAATTATTACTTTTTCAGAAAAATGTGTTTTTCTCAGCTTCATGATTTCTGCTACCAAAAACCTTCTATGCGCCCCAAATATTAAGATATTGTTTTGTAATTGTTAAAATAGTGCTAATTTTTAAGTAACCCTATGAAGCTCTTAGTAAAAAAAATATATTCTCACCACACTTTTATTCAATTTCAAATATAATACAGACAGTTGATAACAATGATCAGCCCTAAAAATATTAATGTAAAAAATGTTAAAATATATTTAAGTACGTAACGCAAGAAATATTTTCAAAACTGCCAAATTTTGAAAATAATTTTCAAAATATCTCAACAAAAACCAATTTTACGTAAATAAATTTTTTTACATTACTGCACGTGTCTTTTTGTTAACAAATCGTTAAAATTTCAGTTCAGTAGTTTTATAATTAGAGAGATTTTAAATTTCAGTCCCCGAGTCCCTTAAATACGCGTTGTTGGGCCACTGGATTGTCGTGGAGGTGAAGCCTCGCTTCTTGCTTTCCAGCATTCTTTACGTATTTATTCTTGGATATTTGGAATTCGGATTGACCTGGGAGCATTCACTGTTTCGTAACACTTTATTTTGAAATGTTTAGATACACTTAATGTTTGTATCACTTTTTTCTGAAAACAAAGAACTGGGCATATTTAAAGTTAAAGTAATTTTGAAATTGGGATAGTATCGTTACAAACAGATGAGTTCAAAGCAGCCATTAGTCATTCAATTAAAGTTGAAACAGACGTGATACGTTCCAGAAACAGATATCGTTTCCTCCCGAAATTTTGGGAGAATCGGCCAACTAGGGAAACTAGTACGTGAAGCGGAAACTGCGATGAAATGTTCAGGGTATTTATGAAAATATACAAACAAAAGGAGCCAATTCTATTTATCTCAGCAGTGACTGATAAGCAATAATAGATATCATCTCAGTAAAACTAGGTGGAAATTTTTAGAAACGTTAGCATTTGCTTTTTTTGGTTACCTCGGTGTGTTGGACTGAAACATTGATTATCGTATAATAAATTAGTACGATAGAGAAGAGCATTAATTATCAATGGAGTCTTTTTTAAAATCATTTCCATGGATTTCTTAACTAGTGAGCTTTTTAACGCGATTCGGTCATGCATGAATTAGAAAACAACTTTGTATTTAAATAACGGAATTCTGCAACAATCTAGCTGGGTAATTTACAACTATTCTGATTAGACAAGCGCGCATTCGTTGTTGAAGGTATTTGCGTAAAGCATAAACAGTTGTCTTACTTATTTCTCATTGTACCTCATAAATTATACTGACTGAACGTTCCGGAAAAAATGGAAACTGTAGTATCAGAAGTTAGTTAAGTTTCTTTTAAATTTTATAAGCGTTTTGCTGTTAATTTTTTATATTGGGGACAATATCGTTAGTCTGTAAAAATATTGTAACACTTTCATCTGTTATATTCCTTAGAATTTAGAAACATTTTGTTTCATGCAGTAAAAAATTCTAAACATATCATTTTAATTCCAGTCTGATTGAAAATTTGCGTTGACTTTCCACAAGCAACGATCTGGCAGGTTTGGTTAAAAAAATGCCTTGTTTTATAATTTCCTGAGAAGGTTAGTAGGGATATAAAACTGTTATCGGACATCATGAACCAAAACGATGGACGATCAAAAACCTTGAATTACTTCACCTTACAAAAGAAAAATTATACGAGACTTTGTATCGCTTTTATATTGAGACGTAAATTTTTTTCAGCAATATGAAACTGAAATTCACCGCGTTGTCTACCAAACAGTGAACAGTGACGTCATTCCTGTTAAATTAAAAATGCCTATTCTAATATATTATTGTGATTTTTCACATGAGAATTGTTGTTGGTTACCTACGGAAAATTATAGCTTTTCATAATGATTGCTTTTCGAATACAATGAGGCTGTTACTTAGCTTATCACGTGTTTGTATCTGCTTGACCTATATTTGTCGGCGGTTGATATTACGGAAAGAAATATATCTTTAGAACGGATGAATGGAGTCTCTGTTCAGTTCCAATAACTGTTTGCTGTGACTACAAGTTTTTAACAAGGGCAAAGAAGTGGGCTGTTACTCATTTCTTTACGCTTATCAGTTGTAGTTTATTCTTCTAGTTTATCTGAGGCAGCAAACAACGAGCGATTGAGTGAAAATACACACTGATATCTATTCTTCATTAGCGTGGAAGGAATCTTTTTTAATGCAGTGTAATGAACTTTGATTGATATTGGATTTCTTGTCAATTTTTGTCATTTATGGAACAGTTCTGGGAAAAATACAAAAATAAAGAAATTATATGGGGTCAAACAATGCGGGCTTTTTTATACTTTAATGGATATAAATATGTGATAGCGGGACTACTGTTTGCTTCTTTGCAATGGTGGCAACACTGTCGTCCTTAAGGTATATCCGGAGCGTACATCAACGTTTAAGTAGTTAGCACCTGCTCAATACCAATTCTGAACGGACCCACTCGGATGCTTCACAGTCGCTCTCCTCAATCGCATATTCATCACGTAATGACTGCTTCAACTGGACGTAATATCAAAAAATGATTTTAAAAAACTGACTATAAATATATAGCAAAATATTTCTTCTTTGAATCGGAAATAAAAATTCTTTCAAATATTATATGAAGCCCTTCCTAAGGTAAACATTGTAAAACTATGGACATAATATTTAAGGTGAGGTTCGTATATAATTTCAAAGAAGAAAAGTAGAAAGTAGGCTTAAAATTAGACAAAAAGTACCCATTACCATAAATCGCACGTTTTTTTTCCAAATTAATGGTTTGATTTTTGACAAATATTCCAACGCGCCAGATATCCCAATGTTGGGGATCTATGGGAAATCTGATGAAAACAACTTTTCAGTCTAGACTACGGTAGTAAAGAGGAAGGGGTTTTCTCAGGCGGGGGATCGATATATGAAAAAATAATCAGAAAATTTTTATATTGTTACAATTAATTTGTAACAACTGAGCAAAAGAAGCCACATTCTACAGGGTTTTCAAAATGGGCGGCTTGATGTAGAAATATTGAGACGGAATAAAACAAACTGTGTGTGAGGTATTACAAAAATGATTAGTTTATTAGATAGGGCCTTTCAAATAAAAATAGAATTTCATTAATACCTCACACACATTTTGTTTTATCTTTTCAAAATTTCATCATCGGCCTCTATAATGAGGAAGGTTATCGAAGAAAGCTCCAAAATAATTTATTTATTATGATATTTAATTCAATTAATTTTTTATTCGTTCCAAAACCAAAAAATTTTGTTAAAATTGGTGAGTTAGAGTCATTTTTTGTATTTCAAAGCGGTAGCTATTATTTTTCAAAACTAACGGCAAATACATTATAATCATTTTATTAAGTTGATTTTAAATAATTAGTTTTTTTTCATTAAGTTTATCATTCATTTATAATCTATATAAGCTTCAATTAATTTACTACAAGTAAAAAATATCTGTTAAAGGGAAATAGAGTTTAAAAAATTCATAGATTCTTCTCCGGTTTGAAATTCTTCCTCTCTTTACAGAAACTGCTGATTAAATACTTCTTATACTTTTAAATTCTCTCTTTTCCAATTTTTCCTTCCAAATAGCAAATGTAACAAAATTGCTTGTATAAAGTGTATTTAAGTGATTTGTAATACATATATTACTTAAATGTAAGAAGCGAATTTAAAATTATATTCTTAATAATTTATCCTGTATTACTAAGTAAACAAATTGTAACTATAATAAAGAAAATTCTCGTTGTATTACAACGTTAAAAAGCAGTGATGTATTCGCGTGCATAATGTCTTCCATTTAATAATTTCAGGCATTTTAACAAGTAAAAACGTAAAACAAAATGTGTGTTCTGTGTAACTGTAATTGTTATATGTTGGAAAATGCTGCGTATTAGTTAAAATCAGTCAAGCTGTGTGTTTTTCTCTTAGTCTTATTTTTATTACTGTTTTTTTAGTTGTTTTATTTCCTGGAAGTAGAAACCATCACCAATAATTTTATTTTTACAAATTAATAAATTATATTTTGATATTTTTGAACATGAATTTATTTAATCCAAAAAATTTCTTACAGACTCACGTTCCATTACGTTTTCTTGAATGTGCGTTTCCTGTTACAAACAATAAAATTTAGAATTTTCTTAATATGCTAGTCTACACATATCGGAATTCTTACTAATTTTTCTAATAAACTTTATTATAATAATTGATGAAATCCGCTATTCAGGGACTTACATTCTTGATTTTTTACCGGAGAAGTATTTTCTAATAACTAATCACGGTATTTCGTAATCATTATTTCCTGACAAAAATCATATTTTTATTAATTTTTGAATTAGTATGTTTTGGAGAAATTAAACATTCAATTCATTAATTTGACTGTTAATTTAGACCTATGTATTTTTTACATTGTTTTTCTTATAAGTGATACGTTTCGTTGAGGTATTTAGTGACCAGCCTGGCTGGACCTCAGAGATGGGCAGCTGCTGTAGTCAGCTGTCCATGACGTCAGAACGGCAGCTGAAGGAACAGCAGATACTGTTATTCTGCTCCGTTCCTGAGCATGCCTGATTCATAAATATGCTGCGTTAATCAAGTTTAGATAGACACCTCTTCCAGTTTCCCCCTGAATTCAGCAAGTAAGTAGATTTATTACAGCGGCAGAGCGGTCTTGAAAGGAAGTCCTTGCTGAATTTTCACGAACCAACCACTTTAATTTTTTTTCGACATTCAACCCATTTCTGATTCGAATGTCTTGTTAAATTAAATGGAAAATCAAGGAAAAATTGTTGGGTCTCACTTCACAGTTGACTTTTCATTTTTAAGAAAACGATTCAATCTTGGCGTGTTGCGGGTTGCCTGAAGATACTGGCGAGGGTGTGTTCCCTAAAGGAAATTGAGGTTCCTGGAAACTATTTAACAGCTGTAACCGTGTAAAACTTTATCGATAATATTTATTAAGATAATTAGCAATGTTTTTATATTAAATTCAAGTTGTGAAATAATGTTTGCAGCGACAAACAAGTGAAATGTGCGTTTACATTGTCAACATAAATTATCATGTTTCTAATTTTCCAAAAAAAAATTATTAAACTTTTCAGATAACTCCAAAATATATATCTCGGGGAGCTTTTTTAATTAACGTTAAACAATCAGAACATTAGCACTTATTCTATTTATTTTGATGGATGGCCTCACTCACTAACACAGCTATTTCTTTCGCTATTTAGTCTGAAATCTTCTTATATGGACTGGTAGCGGCCGCTCACACTCGCAGTCGTCGTTACGCACACATTGAACTCGTTTGTCTCATTCTCATTGTCATCCTCTTGATGCATTGTCACCCGGACATCATTGCCGTTTTATGAAGCGTTGTAACCCCAACAAAACCAAATAATTATAAGGTGCATAAATTATTTACAATTTATATACAGTTCACAAATATTTATAAATACGAAATTGTTGATGTGCACTCAAAAGGAGACGTAATGTATTACTTTTCTAAACTGGATCATTCTATTCTTAACAGTATTTCTAGATGATTCTCTTAATGGCGCGACATTGAAACTTCTCATCTCTCCTATAGTGTTCCATCAAGAAACGAAAAGGAAAAAGCGTTTACCTCGCTCGGTATGTTATGAATAAAAAAGTATAATGAATCTTTCGACAAATAAACATTAAAACTATTAACTACTTATTTCTTCATTTTGACATATATAGTAACTCACACGTTTAAATATACTTTAAGTCTTCATTTTATAGAATGCAATCATGTTTTACTTAATTTTGTCAATGGTTTAATCACTTATGGCTCTCACAATATTTGTTCTCATACTATTTCAAGAAACCTGTAAACAGAAATAAAGTTTCTCCTCCCAAAAATGTTGCACATCACAAGTGATAATTACAATGGTTGCTTTATTTTGCTATTATAATTTTTTAATTCTTGAAAATAATGTATAAAACATGTTTTTATTAGTCAGAATTCAAATTTACAACCCCTGCATATAAAATTCAATTCATGTAAGAATATTTCGTGAACATTTATTTGTTCAATATACAATTTACTTGAACTTTATACATCTCGAGTTATAAATTGTAGACGGGAAAACATGTGAAGTAGGAATTAGTAATTTCATTTCTGTTCATGGTCACACCAATTCCCAAGACGATTTCCTTCCTTTGCCCTCCTTTACTTCCGCTGAATGGAACAACTCGGTTATCGGTTATTAAATTACGGAATATTCGGCGGGAAAAGTGCACAATTTGTACAATGCAGAACAAATGGTAATGTTGTACTGAAGTATATATTTTGGGAATAAGTTAAGATTTTACAAGATTGAAAGAAAATTGTGAATTTACTTAATGTAGGAACCTTTTTATGGAGAGATGAATAATATAAACTGATAAGTAACTACCATTCTAAAATATAGCTATTTAAAGCCTAAACAAATTATAATTTTTCCACACACAAAATTTAATATATAAGCAACAATTTGTGCTAAAATAAATACCTCTTCAGATAACGATAATTCAATAATTATGAATACAGTCCAAAAACGTAGTTTATATAATAATTTTTATTGCAATTTTTTTTAACTTTATTTTTTGAGGTATGTGTGCATTCACATTCACATTTTAATAATTAGGGACCAAAATGTTAACTTGCGAATGAATACTGTTGAAGTGTTTTTTCTTAAAATGGACTTATAGACTGAGTTTTATAGTTTTTTACTTTTAATTTTTTTTATGAAATTAGATGCTCTTAAAATTTAACATGGTTTTTTTCAAAAAGTAAACATCAAAATTATCAGTAAGTCAGAGTATTTTATATTATTCAAACTCAGTGGTTAAGTTACAACATTTTGTCCACAATTGTAAAACTTGTTATGGTTGAAGGGAACATAATAAAAAATATCTGGCCGTAATTTGTTTTGAAAGGATGCAAATAAATACATTTTAGTTACAAAATAGACGTCCTGAAGTGAAAATTTTCTTCCCTGTACTCCGCCCAATGACGGCTTAAGCGGTTTGATTATGTATCATTTTTCCTAACAACAAGCCAAAATTAAGAACTAAACAATGTAGCGCATCTAAAGTGTTGAACGATACGAAAAATTGCTACTTACTGTTTGTATTGATGTTTATTTGATAATTTTATACCTGACAAATAATTTAAATATTTCAGTTTTTGCAATGGTTACTTTAACAACAAGGAATTTTTTTATTAAATATTAAAAATAAAAGTAGAGAGCATTTGTCAGAAAAAATAATTAATATTTACTTAATACAATTAAGACGTTTCATACATATTTGTGGGCTGCATCAGGTAAATCGTTTATGGATAATACTATTACATTAGTGAACAATTTTGTGTCGTGGACGGTTGGAAGCGTCGCTGTACGGTGTCCTGGACGAAAAATTATCTGCATCTGTAATACATTTATTCATTAATAATAGAAATCCATCGATATGAACGAAACGTTGTAATTATATTAAAAATATTATGATTAAATTTTTTATGACAAATTGGCTGTGTTTTTATTATATTTAATTGATAGATCAAGGGTTTGTTTAGTAAATGTTGTTATTTTATATTAAAGCATTGGAGACATTAACATCAATTTTCATTTTTACCAATATTAAGATTAATGTTCTTCAAGGAATTTTGATTGCATTAAATTGTACAACAATATTAATGTTCTTCAATTTATAAGTATATATTTCGTTTGGAATACTCAGTGAAAAGAATTTCTGTTAATTATTCTAAGTAATTGTTTGGGAAAAGCAATGATTGTTGGGGTCAAGGAGTGGAACGTCGAGATTATTTTGTCCAGTGTACCGTAAAGTGGAGTGCATTGAATGTAACATTTGAATAAACGTTTCCCGCTGTGCGTAATGATTACGACCAAGGTTTTATCCGAGTGCGCGATCTCATCTCAACGAATCGAAGCTCGTAATTACAAGCAGGCCAGCCAACCGCTTCATATTTCAATCGCGTTCTATGCGCAATGTTGTCAGCCATGGTGAACACAGACTGCATTGTTCCGCTGGCCGCACAGCCTTAAAACTTAATTGTGAGCATTTACGAGCATCCTCAACCTGCCACAGTAGAATTAGAGCCCCCTTGGCCTTGACGGAGCAGTTCTCGCGTCTTTTCTTTTCCTTAGTCTGAGACGTTTTGTTTTTCCTCTCAAGAACACATTCCAATATTGTATCCAGAGATGGCTGTGAGAAACTTCCAACTTGCTAGAAAAGAAATTTTTCATTCTAACGACTTAACAGACTAATTGGATACATTTATTAATATAATAGCGAACGCCATAGAGATTAATCTTCTCTAACAAATTATTTTACTTTTTACCTCGACGCAAAGAACAAAACAGAAGAATATCAAAGCCTGCTTCTGTACTTTACTGCAAATAAACACTGATGTTTCAGGCAGAACATTTATAAAATCTGTAACGACTCCTCTCTTCATTTTAGAAGATAATAATCCTAAAACGAGCTCTTTCTGTTCATCCTAAAACCGCTGATAAATTATTTCCTAAATTTATTTATTCCGTCTATTAGCTGTGAAATATGGGATATTATCATTTAAGTTATAGTTAAATTGACTGTAGTCACAATATTTGGGAACAAATTACAGTTTGAAGAATAAAAATTAAGTATTATTAGACTAATAAAATTAATCTGTATCGAGAATAATAACAAGATGTAAATTTTCAAACGTAATGTTTTCTTTTGAAAACTTTCGACTATTTGTCATAATCATTCGTTTCATATGGAGTGTGACGTTATAGGAATTGCAGGGAGGAAAAGAAAGGAAGCTTGTGAAATGTGATGTTATAGGAGAATGCTGAATATCATATCGGAGGATAGGGTAACTCACCAGGAAGTTCTGAGCAGAATAGAGGACGAGAGAACAATTTGGAGGACTTTGACCAAGACCACTATTGAGGCTTGAGGATCTTGTAAAATTAGAGCGAAGTGTTAGGGGTAAAGGGAGAATAGGGAGGCCAAGGAAGTAAGAAAACTAGGAAGGATGTGGGATGTGGTATCTATGTAGAAAGGAAAAGGCTTACGCAGGATGGGTTAGCATGAAGGGTTGCATTCGACGAGTCGTAGGACTATTTACCTCAACTAAAACAAAAACATTTTTTTATTAGAAGACTATTATAAATCATTTATATAACATAGAAATTGGTCGGATAGGAAGTGTTCTTTAGAGAGTGAAGTAATACACGGAAGATTGTACAGAGATCACTTTTCACAGTGAACCATGAAAAAAAAACCGGAGTCGAGATCTCAGCAACACTACAATCGAAGTCGACGCCGCAAGCGTAATTCAGATATAAATGGCCGAATAACTAAGGTTCATTCGTTTGCAATTTGAACTGTGTAATATTTTAAACGTGTCAATTTATACATATGCTACTTTACAAACCTTTATTGCTTCAAATAAGTTCATACTTACGTTGGTCTGACTCAGTACCGACCTATAATATTAAGCGATTTTTTATTGCAAACCAATCGTGAAACACATCATACTCCATTAATTTTTATCTATTATTTTAATATTACACTGACTGTACTGATTTTAAGGAGCAATGAGTCACTGCACGCCCTTGAAGACCAGCATCTTGATAGGTTCTATGGATATGAACTGATTTTAATGTTAATTAAAATTTGTTTTTACTGGTGGGATTATGTCCAATTAGCATCTATTTCATCATAGTTTCTTGCTATCCCTCATAACAACTTTATACTGGATCCAATTATATTTAATCAATTGTCCACAGGAAATTATTTCCGTTGGAGCAGCAAGTGGAATCATAAGTAATTTCTGCTAATGTTCATTTATGTTGTTATTCATGGTCTGATGTGATTTCCGGTATTTCTTTGGGGATTTCCTAGAGCTTCAGACCACTGAGTATCTCTGACCAGGTTGGTTCGTTCAGTGAAACATGTAATAAAGCATAGATAAAAATAATCCTACTGATTCTGTAAACAAGGTTTAATTGCCTAGACAGTGGAAAACTGATTTGATCATTCGTAATCTTGGAGGTGGGAATTGGGAACACATGTTCCTTAATGGTTGAAGGTGTACCAATTGATGCAGGCCATTGTGCTGTATGAAATCATACAACAGTATTATCAATTGTTTGCGGATTTGGAATTATATTATTAGATTTAGAATTAAACATTCCTGGATTTTTAAGAATCCAAATCATCCTCCTTTGCTAGAGGAGAAGCAAGTAAGTTTTTTCTATTTTTTTTGTACTTGTTCATGTATCAAAAAATTAATCTTGCAAATGATCGTTGATGGTTTATAGTAGCAGATGGTTTGAGTTACACAATGAAGTCCTTCGCCGGCTTTAGTGCTGAAACGTGACATCCATTTGTTTGTTAATGGAGCTTGAGAGCAAGAGAGGAATGTGATAATCTGAAGGTGTTTACGTCTGTGGAAGGTGGAATTATTGGTTTGTCCTTTAGCAGGCCAACGGACCAACGAGTTCAACAGACGTGTGGCCTTGGCATTCGCAGTGTGCCTACGGGGGCAAATATCCAAGGCATTTGTGGAAAACACGTTAGTGAAAGTTGCCGCCCATAAGTTCTGTGGGTGGCTTTGACTGGTTTCTGGAGAGCGTGGGAAAGCCATGTCTAAACTCGCAATGAACACTGGCTTCAATAGCTGCGAACTAAAGTGGCCGTTCAATGCAAATCACCGAGTTGAACTCTGGCCATCGCTGCTAATTTTAGACCAATCATAACTCAATCAATTCCAAGACGAGTTTAGAGTTCAATTTAATATGGCTCGCATTGCGATAATTCATATAAATACTACTTTCAAAAAATATATATTTATTACACTTGAAATATAAAATTTAACTATTATCTACTAAATCAATCAATAAATAAATCATTATTGTATTATTATTAATTATTATATTCAATAAATAAATATATTATGTGTTGTCTCGGATCTCGAACATTTCACAGTTATTAAATATTAATTTATCACTATTTTTAGAATATAAAATTAAGTTTATTTTTAAATTAAATAATTAAACAATGTCCTAAAGGTCAGATTAATATAAGGAATAAAACGTTGTGTAATGATTACATTTTTAATTTTCTTCTGTGTAGAATAAATATATTTTCATTTTATTGTTTATTCAAAATTTGAAGCTTAAAAAGTGCTTGATAACGACTACTGATGCAAACCGGACTCCTCCATTTATAATTTTGGAACAGAAAAATAAAGCTTTTATGGAGAAATGAAATAAAAAATTATATTTTGATGCGCCTTTGTGATGTGGATTTTAATATGGATTTTATGTTACAAAATTTTCATCGTATTCTCATTTCAAATCCCAGCCAAAACTACTTGTTTCAAATTTATTTGTTATAAATGGAAATCTGTGGACTATTACCCTTTCCCTAAAATTTCTAACAGCAGCAATGCAGCCAACATTTGACTGTGTATACTTTACAACCTAAATACAACATCTTAAAGATCACGAATTCTAATGGAAAAATGTTAGTAATGAACGACATCCAGAAAATTTCATATTTATTATTGCACTTAATATCTTAGAAGCTTTGTAGGTAGGCGGGTAAATAAAATTAGAACTTACGATTTTAATTTCTGAAACATTGAGCAATTACAGAACAAATCTTGCCTGCTGATTAATCCGCTTTAGTGGGGGAGAAACTTTGCTGAAACTTACCAAGGGGATCTAAAAAATTCCCGAAGGAAAGCCTGATTAAATTTTGCTAAGCGTCGGGTGACAAAAATTATTTAAAAAAACCAAGATCTAATAGTAACTTTTTATCTAAAATTGGAAGCTGGCGAAGAATAACTAGAATAAGTTTTATTGGTAAGTGAAAATAAAGGCACTAGCAGAACGAAGATCAGTTACCACATAAATGTTGTAAAGAGAGAGAAGTACCCATGCAAGTATTATTCTAACGGTAGTTTCCATGGAGTTGTGTGAGAGAGTCTAATATTACACTCATTCATCATATTGAGTTACCAACAGTTATTGAAACTTGAAGTCAGAAAGTTTTTCATTATTACATTTACACAGTGGTGTTCGTTTTACAAATATATAATTGATCAAATGTGAGAGAATCAAAATGTAAACAGGTTTCCTCCATATTACACGAAATTAAATATGGCGGGTATTTTCCTTGTCAGTATGGCGTCACAGCCTTAGGATATGTTTCAAACAATAATTATTTTCACGTTTAAAATACGAGTTTCTTAGAACTCAGGTAGTTTGGTTTTTTAAGAATATGTGTACCCAGAGTGATTCAAATAAAAATACAGACATACAAACATACATACATATTTATAACTCCATTAATGTAAAATCTCTTACAAAATTCAATAATTCGCATAAATACTCTTAGATGCTACTTTTTCTTGAGATTATAATCAATAACTCAAATGAAAATTGAAATAAATGGTTATTTTAGCCTGGTGTTTGTCAAGTAATAAATTATATCATAAACTAAAAAGGGTTTCATTTTTATTTCAAATTTACAATTTTCTAGCGTATTATTTGTTATTTTAATCTTATATCAAATATTAATACAACGTTGCGTATTAATAGACAGAACTTTTTTTTAGTTTTATCTTATACCCCATTGTATCATCATATTCAAATAATTTAATTTTCTTACAATTTTAAAAATTCAGTTAAAATTACATATTATTAAAAAGATTATGTGCAACAAAAGAGTATTTATGAATAGTTATATTTTTTGAAATTTCAACTTAAATCACATAATTAAATTATTTAATTGTTATATAAGTTATATACGTTATGTAGTCTGAAAATGCTTATTATTTAAATTAATAATCAGCAAAATTAGTTGGAAAAATAATTTAAATATAACTAGTTTAGTTACAATCTGTAATTCACATTTTCATATTTAATTAGTTCAGTAAGTGACTTCAATTATTCTTTTGTTATTATTATTTATATAGGGTCGTGTTAACAATAATAGTTGTTGACGAGTCTGTCGAGATAAATTCAAAAGTAGAAAACATATGATTTTAAAGTTTTAAATAAATTGACGTTGATTAAAAATTTCATGAGTTCAGAGATAAATGATTCAGAGGTAGCAATGTTAAATGGTCATAGGTAGGACATTCAAAAATTATATGGAGAGTTTCAAATTGAGATAAACTGCTGGCAGACAGGGTATGATTTTTTTTGCTTAGTGGTACGAGTTTATCGATTCATCAGACAAACATTCCATTATATCGTTCATTTTAAAAGACGTTCGTGTTGCATTCAGTTCCTTGCATGCACATTTGTATTCATAATTTAATGAAATTCTGTAAGATGAATAGGTTTATTGGAATGTAAAATAAGATTTCTAATGTGACAAGCACGTGAGAATTACGAATCTAGACTCGTCTATTCATGTTTTCACTGCGGAAGAATAACGTCAACGTGAGCTGTGCAAGTTCTGAGCACTGCATGGTTCGCAATGCAGAATACAAAGAGCGAAACTGGTCACCGCAATCAATGAAGCTCTAATTGAGCTCGAGGTGGAAATCGGGTGATGACCAGTTGGAGGTTTTCCAACGACATGTGATGACGGGACTTGTGAAGAACGTCACAGGACCTGTTACTCGTGTCACGGTAACCCGAAACTCGCCCTGGAGGGCCGGTTGGGGAAGTCTTGACGGCAGATGTGACACTGTATTCACAGGAACTGACTGATCCTGTTTCAAATGACTGCGATTAATAGACGAGACCTGAAGCTTCACTTGACACACCCAACCGCGCCGTGGTACAACAAATACACATTTTTCCTTGTCGCCAAAGTGAAAAATTGTCTGCTCTGCTTTTTCAAGCAATATGCTACAAGAATTCTTTCCATGTTTTTATTTCTGGTAAAAGTTTTTAATTTTGCAACCTATTTATTTATGTCTATTAAACGCTTCTTATAAGTCAGTTTCATCGAGAAAAACTCAAAAACGGGTTACCACGTTTACGTTAATTTTCATATTTATTTAAGAATCAAAAAAAGTTTTCCATATTATAGTTAAAGATTCAGGTTAGTTGAAATACATTTTAGTTTTTGACTACGAAAACTGCACTGTCCTTGGATTGTTAAAACTTACCTAATCATTCTGAACCTGCGGAGTAAACAATGTATTATGAATGAGTCAAATCAGCCCCTATGTCAGTTTTTTAATTTAATGATTCAACATTATAACGTTTAGTCTCTCATTTGAGACATTCTCAGGTTAAAATTTAGCTGTTCATGGAACGTACACTGCATGACTCATTCGTCCCAAGGAGATAAACTATTTAAACAGTATATTTACCTATAAACCAATATGAAATGCAACTAATTAACACTTATTTATAAATACTATTTTAAATAAAATTTAATAATTTACAGGATCATTTTCTGCAGTATTCTTCTAATTACTGTAACGATAATTGCATATGAGATTTTTCTGAAAAAATATTTCTATTTAGTTTGGAGTGTACTTAAATCTTGACGAATAATTACTGTTATTTACATATAAATTAAAGAATTCGCCATTTCGGGTTTTATATAACAACCTTCCTCCAGAGGTATCATTATTACGAAAGTTCCCTATAACTTAAACTAAAATCATTGGTATCATCATATTAATTACAAAAAAATATTTGACTATGGATCTATATCTGTCAAGTCATTAATCGAATAGAGATTTTACTTGCTCTTTTATTAATTCAATTCCTTCTAACTGTATGTAAGTTTATTAAATATAGGAATATCATCGTAAATATCCATTTATATTAAAATTTTGCACACCTGAATTAGCTACGAATTAATTGCCTTTCACGGCTAGAGTTAATGGTTGTAATTACTGACTTCATTAACTAAAACCTTTCATTTTGTTAAAGACGATGTTATGAAATAAATTTAGAAGATATGTTGAACAACTATTTTTTTTCTTTTCTACGAGTAATATCAATAAATGGTGAAAGTATGCAAAGTAACCTATTTTTACGGCTAGCTTTAATTAGACAATTTACAGAAACATAGGAACTTAGTTGAGCTTCTTTACTTTCAACTGGCTTATTTTTAAGAATTTTGAGATTAACAAATTTTAATGCCAAAAATGTCAGTGTTTAATATAACGTAAATTGTAGCGATTTGCTAATAGCTAATTTAGTAATTTTTTTTGCAGACCAATGTAAATTCAAAATATACAAGTAAATACCTCCAGAAATTATTATTTTTAATCTTAAATTATTTATTTTAACAGTTGTGACATCTTTTAAAAACATATAATTCACTGCTTTGTCTCAAAGTTAATTGATTAATAAAGAAAATTTAAATTATCATCTCTTCATTGTAATGGTTTCTGTTTTTGAAAAGCAGACGTATTTTTTACAATTTTCGGTATGACGTCTCGTGTGCTATATTCGTATTTATTTTTCAAAAATTTGTTGTCTTAAATTGTCTAATATTTCTTTATAAAACTTATTGAATAGAATTGTTAATTAATTGGTATACTATTGTGATAAATGTATTAAAGCTATTGTTCTCTGTGCTCCTATAACAATGATGAAGTCTATGATAAATCTCTTTTGCGAATATTAATTCACGTTAACGTAGCAGCTTTCGCACAAGCTGTGTTCCCATACATGAGCGAGCTTCTTTGCCCCTCCCCACCACCTCCCCCTCTTCTGGACCCTGCGTGCCCTTTTTTCGTTTTTGTTGGCGTGTTTTTGCAGCCGCTCCACTGACGTAAACACAGTGTGTAGCAAGCCTTGTTGTCTGGGACGGGTCCTGTTTACGTGGTTAGGGCGCCCCTCCTGTTTACTGTGCGGAATGGAAACGACTGTTTAATTTCATCTCAGGGCAAATGTAATGACGCTGGAGAAGAACATTCCGTCCGTGCCGAGAGTCAACGCAGTGATTATAGAAAACTGTTACCCGTTGCAATTTTACGGGTGAAGAGTCTCTTTGGTTCCTTTCGAGGCGTATGGAATAAGTAATAATACTCTTCAAGAAAGTTATTGGAGAAAGTAGAAACTTAACCTCAATTCTTCACAAATTAAAAACATTCAACAGAGTTACATGTATTATTTAAATATTGTTGAACCAATTTAAAAAAAATAAACAAATTTTAAGTTCTCCACTAAAGTTTGATTGCTTTTACACAAATAATTTTTGTGGTGTAAAACATAGGGGAATCTTCAGAAAAATATACAAAATCAGTTGAGTCTAACATTTTAATTTTTATCATAAGTATACTTGGATACATTTTACATTGCCTATAAGAAAGAAGAGCGATCAATATTTAAAAATTAATCTTCACTAACAATCACTTCGGAAAAATACGTTTTCTTGAAGACGAACAGATTTTTTCTAATTTTAATATTCCTAAAATTATTTCATACAACACGACTATAAAAATATTTCCTTAAAATCTATAAGTATAATTTAAAAATAAATAAAACCTTAATTCATAAAAGGATCTAAATTTGTTTATAAAATTACATAATTTAAAATGTTGCTCATTTTTTCAGTTTTCCTAGATATCTGCATGCTTTACGTCAGTTTAATAAATTATAGAATCTATAGTTTTTTGTAAACAACTAATGCAAACTGTTTTGAAGTGTAACTATTTCCTGCTTATAGCCTGTCCCTTATTGTGCCGACTTACGTTGACCTGCATTCTTAATTATTTATAGTTCTGCGCGAAAATTGTTGATTTGTCACAAATAGTATACATTTTCTACTCTTCAAAACTACTAGTATAATGCTTTTCGCAAAAAAAAGTTGAGATTGCAGTCGTATAAATACAAAACAGAATATTTTACTTAAGGTCATCGTAAAAATTAAAAAATTCAATAATTATCAATCAGAAATTATAATAATTTTGTGAGTAATTTAAAAAATGGTATTTTCATTCAACGTATTGTTTCTAAAATGCTAAGTAATTAATAAAATAAGATAATGTCTACGCTAAATTGAAATTGAGTAAATCAGAATTCCTCAATATTTAAAACTGCAGTACAAGAATATTACTTAATTATATTAGTCAAAATTTTATTTAGTATCATCAAATTTCTACGCAAAAATATAAAAATTAATCATAAGCGTATTTAATGGTTGTAATTACGCTGGAGTTCATTTATTTCATCTTGATGTATTAAGTTTATTATTTTATTGCAATTTACCGTCACATCTGTAATGGACTTAGAGTAATTGGTTCTATTGAGAACGCAGTTGTGATAAATATTAATTATAATAAAATTGAGAACTTCTTAATTTCAGTTACAGCATTTAGGACGTAAATAAGCAGATACACGGTTTTTCTGAGGAAGCTTGTTGGTCAAAGACTAATGTAGGCCAAATGATCGATAAACACTTTTTTGCTGACTTCCAGAAGAAGGGAAGTCAGATATCTGCACTTCATTAACCCAAATTCCTCTTCTGTAAGTGTGAAAAAACGATGTTGTCATAAAGAATAATTTATTGTCAATATGTGAACGTTTAACATTTTGTTTCAGCCTGGTATCAATCAATATGAAAATATGAATTTGAAGGCACGTAGAAGCACTATGAGTGAAAGGACCAATTCATCAGACGGAATAAGGTAGAATATTTTTCCACGCTCGGTAATTGGATACATTTTAAATTTTGTTCTAATCTGTCTGTATAATTTTAAGTGTACTGGTTACTCGCATTTCTCAATTAACTGTTTTAATTTTCCCATTTCGCTGAGTGCTCAAGGCTACTCAGGCACAATGAATACTAAAGACGATTGCAAATGTTAACTAGATTCAAATATGTGGGAGCAAATCATATTAAAATCATATTTTTATCTTCACTGTTGAATTCGTGTTGTTTATGTACAAGTTTTATGAATTTCAACAGTAGAAACAACGGCTAAGAGGATTATACTGAAATTAATACCAAAAAAGCATTTCCCTTTTTAAAATAAATGTAGAACTAATCAACATAATCTGCACATCAGAATAAAGAAAGAGGGGAGTGACTTTTGGTTTAAAACGACAATTGTTTAATTTTTTAAAACCATGCAATTGTTAGTTTTTGAAACTGACAACGTTCAGTACGAGTCATAGCTTTACCATTATCTAGAATTTTGGTTTAGCCCCCACCACCACCCCCGCTCTCTCTCTCTCTCTCCCTCTCTTTCTCTCTTTCTCATTCCTCTAATTCTTTACAGTCTCGCTTTCCTCTATCTCCGCCAGTTTCATTACATAACTTTAGTTATTTCTAACCCTTATTAAATTATAACAGTAAATCTGTTAACACAATTTCTTCATTTGCAACTCATATTTTTCACTATATTAGACAATTATTGCTAGTAATTGTTAAGATTTAATTATATTCTCTTTTACTTAACAATTTTCGTTCATAATTAGCCTGTTGTTGCGTATTTATGTCACTTAAACTTTATACGCTATAATGTTACTCGATGATCTGGAATGTGTAAGCTTAGTTAAATCTAAAGACATGGAAGGTTTTTAAAAAAATTGCGCAGATGCTATTTTCAAAATACAACGTACAATTAATTGATGTAAATGATCAACGTAAATATAACTTTTTGTGACTAGCCCAATGACATATTTTCCTCAGCATGTGGGTGAAACGAAACGTTGTAATATGTTGTCCGTCGTGTTAAAAGAAAACCTTGTAAACACAAACTCATTGGAATAGTTTTTGTTTTACCTTATGTATAATTAAAAAAGGAGAATTAATAATATTCTGCTAGATCTGCTAGACCTGGAGAGAGGTGAAGCCGCTGGCTGTCAACAGGACCAGATTAAGATGATTTATTAATGCCCTATGTTGGATAAGGAATCACAGAAATTGATTATTGTTTGTCTCAGAACAGAACCAAATGCTCTGGTGGTACTCAACACGTCTTCACAGTGACGTCATCAGTCGGCGCCCTGATGCCTCGTGAAATCTTGATGGTTCCTTCTTATTTGTTGCCAATTACTCAGATGTGTCCTGATGTTCTGAGTATATATTCCTATTAAATAAGTTCCTTCAGCTTTCGACATACTCGCCGTACATTTCAATATATTTGTTTAGGTTATAGGCTTCATAATCCTACCTATGCAATTAATTATCTCCTCTGGACTGCAGTTTAAGTTGTATTCATAATTCATTGAATTGCCTGCCCTAGTTAACCCTTGTCTACCTTTCTCTACATTCCGCATCCCCCCTTTTCAATTCCCTTCCTATGCTATTAAAGGGGAGTTGCCTTTTTCAGGATCACCCTCATGTAGCCTGTTATCCCAGCAAAAAAAATCCAAGTACATATCTTTTTCAATATATTTAAAAATCGTCAAAGATAGTATACAGGCTACTTCAAATTTTGAAAATATACACACCTTCAAGTACAAAATATTTTCTCTGAGTATATGTATGTGCTTAGGTTAATGCTAACCAATATTGAACCCGTTATGAAAGATGAAAGTAGATGAATCATAGTAATTTGGTCAGTTACCCAGTTAATGAAATGCTGCATATCAACTGCAAGCCGCATGCAATCAACGTTAAAACTGACACGTATGATTTGAACAAAATTTACGACATCTTTTTTGCTGTAGTAGTTCAATGCTTTAATATTCTGCTTCACTGTTAAAATTTAACTGCCGAAAGCACTCATTGTTACACATCATTTCGACCGTAATTGTCGCTGAAGATGGTCCGCGACACCAAATACTTTACATGTAAATTCAATAATCTTTTCGACTGATGGAGTCAAGGAGAAATATGATGTATTGCTAAATTTGTAAGCTTTTAACCATGTTATTTATATATAAATTCAAAATTGTAACATAGAACTCAGAATTAATTTATTGTAATATTATGTATGTAGTAAGCCTGAAGATGTCTCAAAATGGAGATAAAACGTCGCTTTTGTTAATAAATAGTTATATGCTGACTTTTTTGGCCGTTTTTTAATTTATTGTAAATATGTATGTCAGAAAACTGATGTAGGTAAATTTTTCTTCCCCACCACACCCTAATCTTGAAACTTTTAGTTCTCAATTCCAATTTGCTCAGTCTCGATGCTATATAATTTTTCAAGATGTGTACCAGAATAGCTTTATCTTTACGGTTATGTTTTTCCTGGCCAGTGTAGTTCTGGAGGCCGAGTCTTTCCTGAAACGCAATACTCGGGGAAACCTCTGCGGGCCTTCGGAATCGATAGGGCAGACGTCGTCTTTTTTACCGACGTCCACCGCCGCCAGCGCCGTAACGACAGGAGCGGTTGGTCTCTCGGTCCCTGGAAATTATCGCTCTCGTCGCTTGCTCTTATCAGCTTACGCAGCAGCAGGAGCGGCAGCGCCGGGCTCAACGCCAGATGTCGCCAATGTTGGCTTGAACAGCTTCGGGCCTTTTTGCAAGGATCACGTGCGCGCAGTCACCGAAAGACATCTCCTCTTCAAATATCAGAACTCCACAAATCAAAAGTTATCAAGATATTCGCCGAAGACTCATTTTTCAGGACTGACAGTGTGAACCCCTCGTTGACACTAAAGTATTCTTGAAAAGTGAAAACAATTAGAAGGTAGCAATTCAAATAATAACTCAAACGAGATTAAAAACAAAGGATTTGAGGTAAGGCAAGTAGATGTATCACAGCAAGGAAGTGTAATTACTTACACCAATTTTTTTCAGTTTCCCAGTTCATGAACAATCCGTAGCGAATAACTGAAATTTGTCTTTCCCACAATATTGAGTTAAATTTTACAAATCCATGGTCTTGGCAGAAAAGTTATGCAACTAGAAAATTAAATTACTCTTTTTCAGACGTCTACGAGTTTATTTCGTTAAAATCTGGTGACAAGTGTCTGTATTTCACTTATAGAGTATTCATTAGGTTATTAGCTCCGGTATGTTATCAGCACTGTGTTCATTACCGTCTTCTCATAATGTAAATGATATGCTAAAATATACATGAAGTAATAACCACAGCCTTGGAGAAAATTCGTTATTGTTCGGGTTGTTCTGGTCCGTCACCAATACTAGCTGATCAAAAATTCAGATTTATAACAATATTTTATTGCTAAGAAAATATTGAAAACAAGGCTTTCTTTTATCCTGGGTACGCTTCCAAGATGGAAGTGTAAAATGGCCGGGTAACTTCCCCTGCTCAAAATGGCATAGGGCCAACCCTGCTGGATGTTTGGATGTAATGAGTCCTAACACAACGACCTTTTTCTTGAGTTGTGGCAAAGGAGTTGTAAGTAAAGTTCTGTAATTAGATTAAACAAATAATTTTTAAAAAATGAGTGTTACAAGTTGATAGGTGAACCAAAAATAATAACGGTTACGTTGAACCTAGAAACCTTCCTTTACGTCGCCGAAACTATGATAATTTTACTTAATCGTGTCATTTAGGATCTTTACCTGGAACCAGAAAAACAGTAATATTTTGGTCGATGCAGCATGCACCTAAACTGTAATTTGCATATGAGTACTGATACAGTTTGTAACAGTTAATGCTTAACCAAATATATATACCGTTTAAAGTTAAACTCCATTCAGTTTCTCACTACACACACACAAAAACTTGATGAAAAGGAGTTACGAAGATCTAAGAAAATCCTGGAATTTATTTATAGTTAATTTATGCTCGAAACAAATGGCCGCCAAAATTAGCACATTTGAAACCAAACGATCCTGAGAGATTATTAATTTATGCAATTGAGAAACGAGAAAACAAATTACATTCTGGAAACGTCCATATTTGAAATGAAATAAAATACATTATTTTCGTGTGTTGTAGATCAGTGAAGTTATGTTTAATCAAATTGAAGGAATGAAGGAAGCTAAAGTATTTAAAAGCAGGAGAAATATGATATGTGTATGTCTAAAGATTAATAAGTCAAGGATTGAACAAAATTTAATTTTCGTATAATCCTAATTCTCAAGGAGAACCGATACCGAAGGTTCATATAGCGTACTTCCACATTCCAGATCATGGAATCGCGTAATAAATTAATCTATAATGTGTAAGCCTTAAGAGGAATAAATCCATAAAGGAAGGATAATACGTAGGAGAAAATTTAAGCAAAAGAGATTCAAATTAAATCGTAACAATTCCTAGCAATAATAGAGTAACAGAGCGAAATCTAAGAGAGCTAATGGTAGAACTTGTGTTCATCGAATATAAAAGATAACGAAATAATTGCTTTTAAAATTAACTAACATGGAGGGTTATATAATTAAAATGTGTGTTACTATATGTATAACCTTTTATATAAATTAGTTCACATAATTAAAATTATGTATATTTCAAATTTCTATTACAACTATTAGTCTCTTTAAATCATATTCCAGACTTTCTAATTGGTAAACTTAAAAATCATTAATAATAACTCATTATAATACACTATGTGTAGAGGTATATTTAATACAGTTTGTAATTAGTATTTATTGAAATATTTTCAGAACAGTAAATTTTCCAGAAACATTCATTGGCTCTGTACAGCGGGAGAGCCTACATACATTAAACAATTGCTGTATAGTCGATATAAAAGTTGTGTTTTATACTTAAGTGATTTAAATACATTAAATGTTGATTTATAACTTCCAATTTTGTCACATCATAATCATAGCAAACATCATTCGGTGATTGAAAAAATAATTAATGTTCATTATGATTAATAGCGGGAATCTTATCAAAAATTTGAAGGATTTGCATGGAAATTACAATTTTGAGTGAAAATGCTTTCTTTTGCAGCAGATCTATTTTTGCGAAGTCTACTTTGGTAGTTGTGTTGTATGGGAAAAGTCATTTAAATTAATAAGTCGAGGTGTTAAAAGATGACGTAATGGCACCGCCGTTTTAGGCGTTTGGTGACCGAGAGACTTCCCACTTGCAGAGCAATGTCAAACACATTCCAGGCGCGTGTGGCGTCTTTGTGTTGTGTACTGAGCGCAGTATTTTTTGTCTGACCCGAGGTTTTTTCTTCACGTCGTCCAAACAACGACGCGACGCACGTGAACTGGTGAGCACGTGGCAACAGTGGCTCGCTGCAGGAGACCCGCCATCTTGTACACGCGCGAGGCGCGTTGTAAGAAAAGCCTTCGGTTCCATCCAGGAGGTATGTGACGTCAGTTTCTCCCAGTGGGTCACCGATCTGCCAACAAATTTAATTTTCTTTGGTGCCTCCTGTCAAAACATCTCAAAATATAACAATTTATGAACGACAGTTTCATATAAATCATAGATATTACTGTACAATCCTAAAAAAATTCTCAAAATTAATGTAGTACTTAAAAAACTTAATAACATTATTGAACATTGAAAATTATTTCAATTAAAAATGGTTTTATAAAAAGTATAATTATACAATAATGCAATTACATTCACAAATACTTTTTCAAATAAAATTGTTTAAATTAAGAACTGTAACTCTTAATAAGTCTCAATCAGTCATACAGTAAACGGCTCTATTATAATAAGAACCAATGAAAAAACTTAATAAAATATTTTAAAAAAGGAACAAATTAATGAATTTTAAAATTTTATTTCTACAAAGACAGCCCCTAATTCTGTCTAAACGCCCATTTCCTATTTCTGTTACCTATTTCCTCTTTTTGTAGCCTATCATCTCTACCAGTTTGCCGGTGAGGTCTTGTAACACTGTATATATTATCACATAAAGTTAATATTCTTTGTATATTCTACTTAACCACATCTAAAAACATTTTAATTATTGTTTTAACCGTAACAATTGAGACTCATTATTATAATTACTATCCATATTATGTTATTGACATTAGCTTGTCATTCGCAATATATGTAATGCGCAACAGAGCAGATTCGTCTCACGCTGAGAAAGAGACAAGACAGTTTTATTGGTGGAGTGGTTCTATATCTTTGCTAAACTAAAACGTGATAACTGGCTGGATAGGAAGGGAGTATCTGGAAGCTTCAAAGATGAGAGCGTCTGTAGAGGCGCTTATCCGCTGGACATCGATGCGTGATGGTTTCATAAACTTAAGAACATTCCATTGCCTGCGATGAGCAATGTTAAATTAATTTCCTGTGATAAATAAAAAAGCGGAGTTTGAGGACCGTTTATCTGCGTTAAAGAGGTTCGAGAATCAACCTGATTCCATCTGCTGAAGACGTATCCCTGGTTTACATCAGGAGAAAAGTGACAGTCACGGGCGTCCGTCCGTTCATCGATGGGATTGGGAAACGACATCAAAACGCAGTGTCCGAGTTTCAGCTATCTTTCAAGCCAAGCCGTAAGCTACATCAAAATACATTACATTTCGCAAATATCATACATTCTGCTTTTGATTTTACTTAGTCAAATTATTCTCCCCAAACATTGACAATTGTCTCTTGTTTCTAATAAATTAAAGATAATGATAAGCAGTATATCCTTCGACCACGGTAAATTCCTGTTGATACAGACAGTTTGTGGTTGACACAAAATAATTTCCTTTTTCTTGAAATGTTTATAATAAATATTTCACGACTCTTTACTCATATGTTTAAATTTGTACCATCAATTGCCAAACTTTGAAGTAAGAATCATCTGTTTCACGTAAATATTCATTATTGTAGCCTCCACTGATGCAGAAAAACAAATAATAGAAGAGGTTGATGTCATCCGATCAGGCATTCACTATATTTTCAGTGAATGTCTGATCGGATGATATCAACCTTAACTATTATTTGTAACATAATGTTTTCTTCCATCTGTGGAGGGTTATTATTTGTTACTATTTGTTGTGATTTATTTAATTTTTTATTTGGCTCACTCACTACAGATCAGGCACATACTCTCGCAGGTTACTTAGTATTTGATATTGCAAAGAAATTTATATTTACAAATATCTAGATGTGCCGACATGGCGTCTAATTTATAATCTTGACTTTTGAATAAAAAATTCACAAATAATACATACTACATTGCACACACACGCACACTTAAATAGGCACTGCAGGTGGAAAAATGGAACTAGTAGACATTTTTGTGCTTCAACAATATTAGGCCGAACAGTAAAGTGTCTACTGTAATTTAATTAGTAAACGGTACAAACGATTGATTAAGTCATTTAATCAGTTTAAGATTTTTAATTCCATGTGGCATTTGATAATTTCCTTCATATTTCATGAAAGAATCTTCTTCCGAAAGGAATCATGGCTTTTGGAACCAAACGTGCATTACTAACTCGATTGCAGAGGGGCGGAGTGCGCCTATCGTGTATTTTTAAATTTAAATACATTCCTACTTGCAAACTTTTCCAAATTGCTCTGATGTATTCAGTCGTTTTTTTTCTGCACGGTTGATTAGCCTCATACTTCTCCAGCTCAGACTCTGCCCATTAGCTCTTTCGCTTCGCAGGCTGTAACTTGGTTTACGTAGTTTATATTTTTTAAAGTTGATGGAAAGTAAGGGACGAAAAATATTCATGTTAAAGCGTCTCTGTGCGTGGGAGGATTAAAACTAAACTGTGAACAGGCAGGAGGCGGGGGTGGTAAGCGAATTTGAGCCCGTATGGGGCGCCGAGGAGCGCGCCCTGCTAATTCGGCGCCGTCACCTGTTTTAATCAGCACGCCCTAATCTGGACTTCAAACGCCACTCCGGCCATTACCGTTGATTGCAGGCCCGTCCGTCGGATAACCTCGTTGTCCATCCTCCCGGGACGGCCAAACAACAACCGTCCCCTGACTTAACTGCTGCTAAGCGGAACGGAATTAATCCAATCGCCCGAGGAGCCTGTGGAAATATGTCCTCCTCCCTGAGCCACGTGCGCACAAACATCCAGCCAACAGTTGTCCACACTACAGCTCGGAAATGGTTTACAAGCATCAAAAGGCTTAAGTAGTCGCGTTAATCTACTTAAATAAGATCTAAATAACTTCCACTCCTTCACCAAAGGTTGGAGTATTTCACCCAACACTCATACATGTAACAAAATTGCCCTGTGATCTGCAAGACCTTGATCGGAGCTGAAGTCATTGTTATCCGAGTACCATGGTCGTGCGTCACGCCCGCACCAACAATGAGTCAACAGACTCAACAGGCAGTCAAGCTCTCCTACTTTAACACAATATCGTTCAAACATTTAAATTAGAACAATCTATATATCAGTGATTAGTGTCACCAGAAGATCTATTGATTGGACCTGAGACATGACTGTGATTATTTCATTCAAAATCGAAATCAGTTCTCACGCAACGTTGAATGTTGTTAATAAATCCCCTGGGTGAAAGTTATATCTTAGACCGCAATCACGAAATGTATTTATTTTAGTTATATTTAATGATGCATTAACTGCAGTCATTAGCGACAGAATCTTTGAGGGGTCACAAAGGTGAATATTTGGCTACAAAAATTAATTTTTCAAAGAAAATTTAATGATTCTTGGTACTCCGGGAACGGTAAATCTGTTGTGGGCTGCAAGCGTTGATCAGGTGTTCCATGGTGATAAAATTGTTGCAATGATCGGAAACTGGACGATAACTGCATTAATTTGGAGATGCGTGACTTGAGAGTAGCCTTCGTTCAATTTTGACTCAGATATCTTTTTTTGTGCAGATTTGTGTTTTCTTTCGATAAATTATTGAAAGGGTCTTCTTTCCTCTTATTAAACACTTCTTGATTTCTGATTTTGACCAATTCTTCTATTTCTCACACGACTTATATTTCCTTCCAAGTTCTAATGCACGCTGACTTTTTCACCTCCTTGACACCTACCAGTCAACCTCTCCTTTCCTTTTCTCTATGGAAAAAGGTCTCCCCACGTGACGTGTCTTTGACAATCGTAATAATATTTGACGAGCGCGGAATCTGCATTGTTGGAGGAAAGGTTAGAAACGGGAAAATTTCAAGGGTAATCGTCCCCTAGTGGCCAAACAACCTTAATCTCCGTATATATCTTGTAGGCTTGGATTTTCATAACTGGCTAACGCCTCTCTATTCTGAAATTTCCGCATGCGCTCCGCCTTTTTATGAATATTATCGTTTAGTTCTTTGACTTAAATTTGTCCTAAAATACGGTTTTTTGTAGAAAGGAAGAACTGTATTTAAATTGTACAAGTCTCTGAATGAATTCGATAACTTTCCGTTTTCGGCAAAGGAAATACTCTGTGTATTGTTAGTAATAGTATGTGAGAAAGATGTATAATTTCATATTATGGTTTACTGACGGTCATAATGAACTATATTTCAATTTATAGAACAATAGTTGAGAAAAATGTATATAAATATGTCAATAATTCCGAATTTTAGTAATTAAAAACCAATCAAACTTTCTGGAAGTATCCTGCAAGTAATGTAACACCGATATTTGACGAACGTTTTTAACTCATTGTTTTCTCTAGGACTACGGAATATATTACTTGAAAGATAATTACAAATCGATCTAATACGTTCCTAGTCGTGAGCTTCCTACTACTCGTGGTTACAACTAGCATATAATTAATTTACATAATACTGCATATATTGGCAACAGCACAATACGTATTTAGTCTTAAATATAGCAAGACTTGTAACTTATTTATAGAGCAATCAACAATAATATGCAAGAAATGTGGCAGTGATAAACAGAATTTTGGAAAAGAAAATATATCCAAGGAAGTTATATGTCACCGAAATATTAAATAAAAATATAATAAATGATAAATTGCTGGAAAATTAATTTTCATTCTTCGCGAAAGAGCCCAAAACTCGTGCGTATAAGAGTAAGTGTAAATGTACACTTAATTAAGGCAACATACAATAGCTAATATGACGTACATTTTTGCAGCGTATAATGTTAGTACGCAAATATTTATGTACACCAGTCTATATGTTCTCTTGCACGCTTGCATATATGAATAAAGTACAACCATATGCTTGAGTGAACGTAAAGTTAATTTCATTGTGCACTTAAATTATTTGTATGTGAGACTATAGTTGATCACTTTCTACCCTTCTTCAGTAGCTTTAATGAATAGAATTATAATAGTATTTATATTAGTCGTATTGTAAGAGTCAGTTTGCAAAAAAAACTTAAATCACGATAATGAATTCACAGTAAATAGAATAAAACAAAAAACTTCTTAAAAATGGTAGTTTCGAGGTAAATCTTAGAGAAGGGAATTAATGTAATTATTGTTAAAACATTTTTCTGCAAAGTACTGTGACTTGGCAACCTTCCACCAGGGGGAGGGGAAGATGAAATTTTTAAACAGGTAGTAATTATTATTCAATTTCACATTTCAGTTAACACAAACCAATTATTTCCTCCATACCTGATCTAGTCTCCGGGTGTGCCATGTCCTCTCAGCAAACCGAAGAGAATGAAAATAGAAATCCCAAACTGTCCAGTTGAGTTTTCCCGTATCTATTTATAAAATGTGGACTGCACTACAAGGGGCTAGTCCAAGACGCTTGCTGACAACCCTCGCTACTAGCGTTGCCGTTCGCCGCCCCATGTGGAATCCATCTTCTGCGGCCAACGAGAGTGGAGTGGGTAGGCGTTTTTTTCACTTGCAGTTGTATGGTGAACCAGAGCTGTCAGAAATTTATTTTCTTGGTTTCTTTAAATAGTCAATAGTTTGGACTATTTTTAATCTGATTTCTCAAATCAAGGCTTGAATTCTTAATTATAATTAATTTATTAAACGTTTCTACGTTTGTTTTATTTATTGAAAACGTCGGCAAGAATACTCCCATGAAGTATGGAGCGGGAAAAGATCCCAGCGTACCACCTTCTAATGCAACATTCTAAAAAGGCCCAGCGCAGTTACTTTGTATTAATACTTAAATATACAGAATCACAAATATACAGACAATTTAATGGTTTTTATCCAACTACAATGACGTTCCGATCATAATTTAGGACTTCGTCAGGTAAAAAGGACAAAAAAGAAATTTTTTACCTCTACTATTTAACAATATATATATAATTATACAAAAATTTAAAAATTGATAATATGAAGAAATTTGATTGTATCTGCTTTTCACCAACTAGAGTCCCAAAATTAGAAGCAAAACAACACATCGCTGTAGTTGAATGACACTTTTTAAATTTGCTGTTACTCGCTCAATTCTCCTTTTTCCTTAGCTTTGCAGCGCATGGAGGGCCTTGGCCTACCTAGTCTACTGCGGACTGCCAAATTTAGAGTGACACGTAAGGAATCTCCAGCAGTCTTAATCCCAGTGACATAACAAACATCCAAGCCCATGCCAGGATTCAAACCCGGAACATCTGTGTTGTAACACAGCGACGCTAGCCACTATACCACGGTAGGTCGGCACATGCTTAATTAATTTGCCTTTATATAATTTAAGGAAAAAATATGTTAAGTAAAACATTATTTATAATAACTATCTCATTGAATAGAATCGACGAGTAACTTACTGATTTTATCAGTTTAATATTCATATATCCACTTTTTAAACTTAAAAAGAAAGAAGATGAGAATTTTGTATAAACCTCAAAAAATTGTATGTATTTGGTTAACAGACCAGATGAGGAGAACTTTAAGGTTTCCTCCCACGTCACAAAAAAAATTAGTAGCGACGAGTACTTGAAATTGAACGTATGAAAAGCAATATTTTATTTTTAAATGTTAAAAAACGTTGTAAGTCCTGGCAGAGTGTTTAAGGCTTTTTAACAGGTTGGAATCACTTTTTGAAACTTTCTTGGCCTTATAAAGTATTTTAGAGACGAACTAGGTTTTATAGCATCCCAAAATATCTCTGTAAAATTTTTGCCTCTTTCTTAAAGTTGAAATACCTCCCTGTTTCAGTCGACAGAAAATATTATCTGGAATGTGAGACAGATTCTGCCTATTATATATGCGATGTGCATAGCAACAATTAAGTAAATAAGTAGATATATTTTAATTTATAATTTTAGCATTGAGTCACGTCGTGTTTTATAGCAGTGATAGAATTTATCAATGAGTACACCCGTCTGTTTAAATGCGTATGTGAGTAATGGAGGGAAGATTCGTGATACGAATGAAGGAGGGGTATTTTAAAACGTAGAGTATTTATTAATGAAATTTTTGCGGAGTAGTGAGAGGAAACGTTGGCTATAATAGCGTGACCAGGGGAGATCCCCTACGCGGAGGCAGCGCAACGTGCAGGCGCGTCGGGCGTGTTGCGGCCAGCCAGGGACTGAGTTATGGCCACGGCACACTCCTCCACAGCTCGCCTATAATTACTGCGGGATTCCTTCGACCCCACCCGAGCACTGGAATTAAATGTTGCCAACTTGCCGGATCCCATAAAGTACAACATTCGGCCCTGACATGAAATCTCCATTATGTTGGAAGTGAAGTCTTTCGCAGCTGCGCCTCCCTTCCCTCATACAGGAATAATTAGCCGCGACGCGGTGCTTGTCGCCATTACGCCGGGGCGACGAGAATTTGTAAGGGGAACCTTTGTAAAGTGGAAAAGAGATAGCGGTGTAGAGGTGCGTAGCAATTTAATTATTAAGTAGCACTTTGAAAGCTAGACCGTCGTTTTCCGATAAGTTCGGCTGCTTGAGTAACGAAATCGTATAGGAAATTCATGTAATAATTTTAGGAGTACCAAATTATTACTCGTATTCCTAATACGAAGCTGTTACTTGATCTTGCTATTAAGAGAGTAAGAAAAAGACTTGAAAATGGCATTACGTCTTTGGTTCAGCCTGTTCTTGCGTGTGGAGCGGCGTGATGGGATCCCTACAGAACCGATAATATACACCGATTGGACAGGGTTCAAAACCGGGTGGAAAAAGAAAATATTTATAGAAATACGGGTAATTGCAGGCGCTAGCAATTAGAAGAAAGAGGGCTAGGCTTTGTGCAATGTGCAAACCGTATACAGACGAAACGGCCTGGAGTGATATCAAAACTCGTATTCATTTACCGACTTACGAAGCGCGAAATGATCACTCATTTAAAATTAATCAGAGAAGACAACGAACTGACGTGAGTAAATACTCCTTCGTAAATAGTATCGTAAAAGACTGGAATGGTTTGCCTGCAAGTCCACTAGCGACTTTTCCGAAGAGTGTAAAAACATTTAGGGGCCGAATTAAGGACATGGTTTGACTTAATACATTTTAGCCTCAATTAATATTTATGTATTTGTATAGCCAATATTAATACTAGTATTAATTTTTTAAACACATTAAATGTATGTTGCCACCGGGCTCAGCCCATTGCGACGAAATAAACCTATCTAACGTGATCCTGGAGAAATAGTACAACATGATGAATAATTGAGGGAAAACCAAGATAATTGAGTGTAGTATAGGAAATAGTGGAGAAACTAAGGGTGTTAGATTAGGAAGGGATATTTTTTAAGAAAGTTAAGGATTTGTCTTACTTGGGCTAATAACAACGGATGGTGGAAATAATATAGTAGACGTAAAGAGTAGAATAGCACTGACGCTTTCGCAAAAAGAGAGATTGACTTACGGGGTATATAAATGTGAATATTAGTAAATCATTTCTAAAAAGGTTCGTATGGAGTACGGCGTTACACGGATGCGACACTTGGACGGTAGGATTGCAGAAAGGAAAAAATAGAAGCCTTTGAAATGTCGTGTTATGAGAGAATGCTGAAAGTCAAATGGGTGAATAAAATCATTAAGGGGAATTTCTAAGCAGAATAGGGGGAAAAATATGAAGAACTTTGACCAAGAGAAGGAACTGATTAATAGGCCACGTTTTAAGACATGAGGACCTTGTAAAATTAGTATTAGAGGGAATTCTGTGAGGAAAAAACATAATAAGTCAAGCCAATGTGGTAGTTATGTGGAAATGAAAATGCTTGTGCAGGATATGTTAGCATGCATTGATGTATCATAAAAACAATCCACATGACTATTAATTCACTTGTCACAAATAAGTCTTGTTAGCTTTTTGTTTGAGCCACATTTCCATAAATCCTTGACCTCTTAAATTCGGTTGAACTTTTTCCACATAGACCAAAAATATATAAATGTTGAGGTAGTACCTCAACAAAACGATTTCTTTCTACGTGAATTTATTTCTTTAATCATTGAATGTTCTATGTAAAATCCTTTCAAATGAATTAGTACAGTATTAATTCTTTTACATGACGTTAAAAATAAGAACGTTATTGGCCTTTACAAAATTGATTAAATTATTTACTTATTTTCATTATTTATTAGGTAGAACGGCAATGACTCAAAATAAATTTTTTATTTAAACTTAAAATTTTACCATAAAAAACTGTTATAAATAACTGGAAATGGTAAAAAATTATTTATAAAAGGCCCTAAATGAAGTGATATAAATTCTCGATTGATTACAAGTTCAAAAGCCTAAATTTGTCACAATTTCCTGTTACATTTTTTCCCTATTTTTTAAACCTGATTATATTGTAATTAAATTCTAATAATATTAATCTGTATGTGTCGCTATAAACCTTTGATCAACGAAAGTTGCGGGAGGACACAAAAGAAGAGTGAAACGAAAATTTATCAAGTGTTGGCTGTTAAATGGAAATTACTACAGCGTTTTTTTTAGCATTTTTAAAAGGGGAAATGTAAGCAATAGTCGATAATAAGACATTTCAATAATTAAACGGTCGACCCAGTGAAATTGGTTCAGTGATGACAAATACAGTTAATAACGATGAAAATGAAACTGAAACCAATCCTATAACTGTAAAATCAACATATGAATTGACTCAGTTGAAAATTTCCAGTAACCCCTTTCCCGTTCTGAAAAAAAAGAAAGAAACGTTTAGCGTAGATTTTATTTTCACCATTGCAATATCATAATTAACGGTAGCACACGCACCGTGCTATAAACACGTAATTAAGATCGGCGAAGTTGTTTTCGGTGGGGAATTCCCCGAGTTGGCGTATTAACGGCGCCTAATGATGTCCAGAAAGAGGCATCGTTAGCGCCTCGTTATTAGTAAGGGATTACCAACACAGGGGCGTTGGCCGGACGAGTTTTAAATAAACCCTTCCCTCAATTCGCTCTTACAAAGTACGTTAGTCTCCAATTTGTTGGAACGCATACAGAAGGCAAATTAAAATAGATGTAGGAATCAAGTCAAATACGCATATTTTTAGCACGAGACTAAAATTATAATTTATTAAATATCGACGGCATGAAAACTCTCAAGTCAAGCTATAAATTATTATTTTCGTTTACTCAATTAATTTAGGGGAAGTTCCAGTTGACCTGAAAGAAAGACAAAGTCCTTGAAATAAATATTATCAAAAAGTTTGTTTTATTTTTCAATTTATCGGTGAGGGTAATTTTAAATAGGAAAAATTTCTAAATTCTTACGGTTGCTAAAAAAACTACTTCTACTTCAAATATTAAATGCGTACCAACCAAACGGGAAGGGATATTACGAGATCAGAACGGTAAATGTGACAGAGTGACGGAAGCCGCGATAAACCAGACCAAATTGCAGGCAATAGAAAGTATATATATATATATATATATATATATATATATGATTTTCAATTAATGGCAACTTTATACGATCCAGGCTATCAGCTATCGTGTTAAGAAGTGGGGAATAGCAATAATGGTGTCCCAGTAAAATACCAGCACATACATAGCAAAATAATTAAGTAGAATCACGTTCTTAAGATATTTAGAGTTAGTTTTGTAGATACGGCTGGTTAATAATTTTCAACTGAATAAGCCAATAAGAACATACTGAAATCTTAGCTATTTATTTTTCCATTTTTGGAAACGTGCCTTCAACTTTAAAATGTGCTTATAATCCATTTTAACTACTTATAAGTAGTAGCCTTATGAAACTTATGTTGATTAAATCTCATTCCTAAATAGCACAATAAGCTATTAGAACAATATATCTATTTTTTTCGAGCTAATACCCCACAAAAATAAAATTTGGTCTCAACCTGTCTTGACGAAATTCAGGCTGTTCATTTTTCAAAATAAAATAAGTGTTACGGTACGTATTTACTCCTTTTCACTGTTTCCTCTATCACCACATGCTAAAACGATCATATATAATATATTTTCGTTATTCACAGATTTTATATAAGTTGTTGAGTACTCTGGAGGCTCCTCTGGCCCTAAAACTCGAGCCGAACTGAAATATGGGATATAGTGCAGTGAAGTGGAAGTGTTTCGTGAAACCAATCAGACTCACAATGCACAATAAAATAAAGGTAACTATTATTAAAGTTTTTCTCTTTAGATAATCTATATTTTCATGAAGAATTGACTTATTTTTGGAGACAAAACAGTATCATTTTTGAATTTACATATTATTAAGTCTTTATTTTCAAAATTTATCTCTGATTAACATTATTCTCTACAAACATTTTTAAAATAGTGTGCTTTGTTTATTTAAAATTATTATATTATTTATTATAAATTTGTGTATCTGTTAATTTGAAAAAAATTCACTTGCAGATTAAATAAATACGTACAAATAGATTCTTCATATTGACCATTTTAAGATTGAGCAATACACAGGATGAATGTTGTATTGACTAAACCTATAAGATGTATATGTAATTTAAAATAAAAAAACCAGATACATTTTTCCTTATTTATTATTCCCATATTTAGATGTAAAGCTGAAAGCATCTACCCGAGAATAGGAAAATTAATAACTGAGACAGCACTGTGGGGTATTTTAAAAGAAATAACTACTGAAGAAAGGAATCGACGAATTATTAAATTGCAAGGGTACTGAATCTATTTGGCTGAGCTTATGTAAGGCTCAATTATTGTCAGTCTCCTGTTCCCAGACGTTGCCCTTCTTTCTTAATATGTGAATGAACATGTGTATGCGTGTGTTTGTCTATGTGAGTGAGAGAGAGGCTAGTGAAATGTCATACCCAAGAGACGTGCTAATTTAGTTGTTTGTTCCTCGCAGATAGACCCATGTAACATTAATAACAGTGACTGCACGGATGCACAAACCGCAAATCTACTACCCCTTTATCAGATTATTCTAGTATCACTGAATAATTATGGCTTATTAAACCGAGTTTCCATCTGTTTCTTATTTGCATACACACGAAGGGAATGTCTCCCACAACGCGGTCCTCAGCTTCATATTATTTTTTAATGAGAGATTCAGATAAGGTCAGAGAGTGTCCTATTCCATTGAAGCCCGGGACTTGGAGCTGAAACATGTCATTTAAAGACAAGGGTCGTGGCTTTCAACTTGTCCTGATACGACCTGAAAATTAGGCTATCATTAATGGATTTTCAAATATAACAGTATGCTAGAGATCATAGCATTTCCTTTTCTGAAACAAGTGAACAGTTTTCGTCAGAAACTGAACTGAGACTCAAATCCTAAATTTTTTCGCTGATCTCAAAATAAGAATATAAACAGCTGAACTGTACTTGGGATCATAAATTCAGCCTAGGCTACGTTACTAGGATAAAATACTCAGACTTTTGTCATATTCTATATTCCAATAATGTACAGTTCATGAGATTCTACATGCGCGGTCGGGAAAGGTGGAGGGGAGTATTTTCGTATGAGGAGAAACTTCCCCTTCGACAGAATGCTGGAATATGTTAAAAACATGAATTGTATTCATACCATGGAGACTGTGACGACGTCCATCTAGCATACCCTATATTCATTATCTATTACGTTTTACGGATGAGTTTCTTTACGTACAAAATATATTTTTATAATTACTTTTACACTACGAAGTTGCGTTTACAAAGTGAATTACAGTTTAAGTGAGTTCATGTCTGCCCCCACTACAATATGGTCCGAATTGTCCACTGCGCATCGTGTTGACTTATGACTAGCTAAATCTCCAATAGACAGTCGCCAATAACTTGCTAGTTGAGGTGACCATAAATTTCAAAAAAGAAAAAGAGTCATTTTATGCCACAATGGTCGACATCATCTCCTGTAGAGCAAAAGTCGGTAGTAATACACGGAAGACATGAATTTAGGTTGCTCACGCGTTGTCTTCTCAAGGGGAATGCCCGCATTGAATTGTTCATCCAACAGCGCATATTCCACTGTCCACACCCCGACACGGAAGAAATCCATTGGCGCGATTACGGCGGACTTGCTTAATTAAGTATTCTCGTGACAAGCGCGATTGGCCAGTGTGTTGTGTGTATGTGTGTGTGAGTGTAGGCAGAAATATAATATGTGTTCCCGCACGGTCGGCAACATATATATTCATGACTGCAGCGGCCCTGCACGCACACCCTATCTGCTGGCATGTAACATTCTTAATTTAAACACCTGCAGTCTGGAAATAGCCTGGCGATTAATTACACCGGCCAGGCCCAACCACCTCGATGATATGGCCTGTTGCGTTTCGCCCCCCACCAGTTCAATTGCGTTTCGAGCTTTGGTGGGGCGATTAAAATTAATCCTTTGGATGTGATAGCACCAGCAGCACACTCGCTACGTAGACGACCTAATTTCAAAATCGGTCGACAATAGCTGGGAATTACAGATATTACCGGCTTGTGGATTACAATCACGAAACTCGATTATTACACACAAACCGCTGGTTATTTTTCTGACTCTCCCCATTAACCACCTCACAAGCAATTTCCAACGTATGGGCGTCTCGAAGCAATCTTGAATCTCTAACTAATGCTATCGTTCTATTTTGGGGCGGTGAGAAATGTCACGTTACATTCCATTGATGATTAACATAAAGTGACCTTAATGAAAACATCAGCACACTTTATTCGACTGTTTTTGCTAAGTTATTTTTAATACATTTCTGTATATATTTGTAAAGTAAGGGTAGTATGACTATTAGTCAAAATCATGTAAAATGAAGAAATGTACCATGTTTGGAAGGAACGTGATCACTCTGGAGATGAGGTTGCTGTGTGCGGATCGACGTTGGCTGGATGAATGTAAAATTTAATGAAGCAGACATTTTATTCATTAGAATATTTTGATAAGACTGTTGAAGGATCGATACGCTGACCACGTGTCACTCCAAACTCGGAATGTGTCATGCAAGATGATAGTCCACAGTCGTCTCGGTAGGTCCAGACACTCAATGGGCTGTAGAGCCATGGGGAAAGAAAATAAAGAAAAAATAATATATCGAACAAAATATTTTTTTTATTGAATCATAACAGTTGAGACATAATTAGTGTCATTTAATTAAGACCGACAAACCGACCTCCTTGGTCCAGCGGGTAGCGTCGCAGGGCTCCAGGGTTCGAATTTTGGCATCACGGAGATTAAGATGACAGTCTGCAGTCAACCCGGTAGGCCAAGACCCTGAATGGGCTGCAGAGCAAAGGAAGAAGAAAAAGAATAAGGCTTGATTGATAAATTTGTCAACTGCGTTGTGGAAAGTTCTAATTTTATTTAATATAGTTTATTTTGCTTGATTTTGGTTACGTATTTATTAATCTTAGATATTAAACTGATATTTTCGTCATTGACTAAGTTACTTACTAGACTCGATGTAGACAATGAATTAATAAATTGTAATACAACATAAGATACGCCAAACATATTTGGTTCTTCTGTCCGTAATTGTGCGTGATTTAATTGTTGTTGCAGGCATACCACAAACTCATGAAATTATGGTCAATTTCAGTCTCCGAAGACCAGCGTTTTCTCGGGATAACATCAAGAAAACCTGAAATAGTATTTTTAATTGAGTTGTACGGTTGCTGACTATTCATGTGGGTCTCTTCGTAGGCTGGACTGTAGGCTGATGCAATCATCTTGGCACCTTTCACCGCGATATCGGGTTCCCAAATGAAATTTTAATTCATTCCATTAAGAACGATAGTTGTTTCATAAAAGTCAATTTCGATCTTCAAAAGTTAATTAAATAACTTATTGGATTACTTTGTTTTAAAATATAATTAAAACATTAAACCGGTTGAAAAATAATTTTATCTTGAAAAGCTTGAGCCATACCTGATACATTTCAAATTATGGACCTCCTAATTTTCCATAGCATTTCTAATTTAAAGATAACTTGCGAGTAACCAGTACTAATAGATCAGTAAAAGTTCTTGTTCTACACTGGGATGAACCTAAAGCGTGGGAGAGTATTGTTAAGGCTCAAAATTGATGGAACCATTTTAGACGAGGAGCAAGACGGAACCCGCTTTAATGTTCTTGATGCAGCAGTCGCTCGGTACCAAACAGACACATTTTGCGGGAGAAATCAGAGAGTCATTCGGTTAGTCATATGTCAGTGAGTTAAGTAGATCTGAGTTGTTGTGTTGTTTCGTGTACAAAGCATCTTGTAATCCTGTGAACGTGCTATAAGTTTGTTTTGCTTATTGTAGCAGCCAAGTGACAATTCTGATTGGTACTTATTTTGTGAAATTTTGATTATTTTTAAATTTTCAACAGTTTTCTACTGCTGCCATATCTCGCGACATTCCGGGTAATTTCAAAATTTATGCTACCTTTAAAGTTATATTCGTGGTCCATAAAGTATCCTGAAAATGTCCTAAACTAATCCGTAAAACTTTGTATAGTTTATATCAAATCAGATGATAATTTCTCACATTTCATAGTGTACTCTGTTTCAGTGATTTTCTTATATATTCCATATTACAGGTTAATTTTATCCTCAAAGTTGTCTGCTTAGGCAAATCCTCCTATAATTAATATTAATACTAAAATATTTAAAATATTTATGAAGTATGAAAGTTTTTAAAGCGAAACACTAATTTGTTTCAAACAAATGGCGAGTTTCATGAATACGCGACTAGAAATCGTTCAGCTCTAAGGTCGGACAAGCAAAGCCTTGCTCTACACCAGAAAAATATTCACAATACCAGGATAATTTTATACAACAGCCTTCCGCCAGAGGTTAAAAATAGTACCTACAAAAGCTTCGTGAAGCAGAGTAAAACTATTCTTTTAAATGGCGCGTTTTACTCGGTACAGGATTTTCTTAATCGTCCTTCTAGTATTTAAATCAAGGTTCCTGCAAAAAGTGTTGAATGAGCTGCCTTGTAAAATATCACATCACATATCTTAAAATTTCTATTCAGTTTTTTCTGCTCTTTTGTTTGTTTGTTTCATGTATTGCCTGGAGCTACGACGGAAGGACAGTTTCCTGGTCGCAGAGCTCCAAGTAGTTAAAACTCCATTGCGTGTTCCTCAGTGTGTGCTTGTTTGTGTTTATATTGACTTTTGTCTATATACACTTTCTTTTACTAATTTATTTTAAGTTTATTTGCCTTTAATTATGTACTTTATTTTGTTCATTTTAATTTTTAATGTATGACGTATCCTATTTCTTCAATCAAGGATTAATGGAAACAACAATAAACCCTAAATCCTAATAAGTTTTATTAATTTAATAATAAAAATAAATACATATTTAAAAACTTAAATCATGTCTATTACTTTTTGTATAAATCTACTATCTGGATGCCCGGCGTTGACAGGTATTCCCTTATGAAAGTGAATTATTTTAACAGTATTCTCTTAAGTAAGGCCTAGCTGATATGGATGTAATCTTTGTTTTTATTGGTCTCTCTGACTCTTCGTTGTCGTCACAAACTTGCACATTTCTTTAACTAAAATTACTACAACCTTTACGCTAGAGGTTTTTAACCCCCATGGTGCTTTCTATGGTTTTTGAGAATTTTTGTGCCACATCTTTTGTAATTGGTCCACAGGTTCAAGTTTATATGCAGTTTTAGTATATATGATAAAATTTCATTAATTTACAAAAATTGGGCCAATTCTGGGACACTTAATTACAGAATTTTATTTCATTTTTTAGAAAAATAAAGTCAGCTAAAATTTATTTTAATTCTTTAATAAAAGTAATTAGTTCACTTCCGTGTACTGCAAGAACAACTACATTATTTTGTACGGGATCTCGTATTCATAGTTGATCGTATACGAAGTCGTTTCAATTTTGCATCTTGAGTTCCTTAATTGATCTTAACCTTCTGCCCGAATACTAATCGAAATGACACCGCACACGTGTTTGCTACGGTTCACCTAAATTAACAAATTCCAGTCAGCCTGTCTTGTATTTTTGCTGCTGCGGCGATCCACTTTTTGGCCGGCTTTGAAAGGAACCAATCGTTTCGGTCTGCATACCGATCGGGGAAAAGACTACGACATGTTGCTGATAAACTACTTCTTCTACGGTCGTCGTGGACGTTTATCAGGGAACGCAGGACGAAGATAAATATCCTTCCCGACTGTTATCCTTCAGACGGGCGCGCCGAGTGCTTTGCGAAACTGGACCAGGCCTTAGAAGTCCTTAGATGACATGCGTGACCTCGAGAATATTTCACCAATTTGTACCACTTTTCCAAATTAAGGGACAGCTTTTATCGACATGACAGCATTATGTAAAGCCATCTATTAATTGATTGTAACCTACTGACATACAGAAACCTTTCATAACATGATTAGTCCGATTTTCAAACAGATTAATTTATCTTAAAATATTTCCCAAACTTATTGAACTCTCATAACAAGTTTAGAAAATTTCCGCTAATGTCAGACGCACAATATTACCAACAATCACTCCTGATACTGTTCTAAACTCGTCTCTTATAAATTATTAACAACCATCCAGCAAATACGATTAATTTCCACACAATAAAATAATTGTACAAGCCAATCACAAAGTCTACTGATTATTTAATATAAAAGCCTTGACTAAAAAGCATGAAATTTGAAATCTGACATAGGACAAATTTTAATTAATAAAATACAAAAAAAGCCAAAAGTCGGAGGTATAAGAATTTAATTTTAGACTTTTGGTAGTTTATTTTATTTATAACTATCTGGGTTCCCGGTTATGCTCGGAATATTAATGCTTAAATATAACTAGCACTTTAATTGAGTTATGATACTTTTTTTGTTTCTCGGGAACATCGTCGTCGCCGCAGCACGTATACATGCAGGCTGCAAGGTTAAATATATCCTGTTCTATATGTCATTAGGGTATGACGTATACAAATAGTACCGAGGAAAAACACCGTAAAAATTGACCCCGAAAAGTATTTATTCTACGGAAATATTGCTCGATTTTGCACATTTAAAAATTACCGCCCCCTCCATCCCCGCCCCTATGGGTCTTATACCAAAATTGCTGATTTCCGAGTCGCAGAAAACGTGTGTGTGAAATCTGGTAAAAATCTCTTGACGCGTTTAGTTTTCTATGCATAACATACACACAAACACTCATAGGAAATTTCAGCTTGTTTTACACATGAACAATTAATTTCATTTAAAATAATAAGGTACTTGATCTATGTATTTGGACTGTTTTGCACGAAATAAATTGTAAATTTTATGTTCGTTTTATTTACGTAGCAATATATTTTAAGTTCTTAAAAAAATATACAAAAATGTTTAACTCTCGAGTGCGTCATATACGCTGCGCTTATGGTCGTTACCAGTCAATTTTATTTCGTTTTAAGATGTTAATTCAGATTATTTCGTTCATAAAATTTTCTAAAGTTATTAATGAAAGGACTGTCGTCAATCCGAAATGAGAAAAATAGCAACAAATATACCGAATAAAACAAAATTATTTATACTGTATTTTTTTGAATTTTTTTAACAGACATCCGTAATAAGTTAATTATAATTTTATTTATTTTTTCTAATAAATCAAGACTGTTTATTCATAGATTCAGTTTTAATTTAAGTGAAACCAAGTATCAGTTATTATATGAACAAAAAAAATTATTTTCAGGTTAAGGAAAGGAATATAATGTGTTAAAGCGGCTGACATTAACCCCTGATCATTTTCGTGCTCGTGATTACGATAGCGACCCAGAGCTCGAAGACCTTATTTGGTAATGAGTTTTTGTGCGTTCCATTTAGCTCGACAATATTCGGCTCATGGCCGAAGTTTAAATGTTAAAACAATCGAGATTATAAGCCGCTGAATACGAGTCTGATATTTTACGGCGAGACGGATAGATCTACGATAGTCTACGACTGAACGGCGACCGTGAACCGCTCCCTGGTCGTCCAAGGTCCTTCTGGCCGAATGCCGCGGTCAGACATTAAAGGCACGCATCAATGGGGATTTTTTTTCTCCCTTCTCGTTCTCTCCTCTTTCTGTCTCAGACAAAATTTCGTAAGCTGCCTATTGGAAAACAACCCGACCTCCATTCTTCTCCGGTCTGCCGGCGCTCATTAACATTTCAGACCTTCTACACTCCCATTGTATCGTTCCGTTTAATTAGTTTCCATTTATGTAAAATTGGGAAATACTAAAGATCTAGTCCCCACGAATTAAAATGTTGCCGTGGCAGCAATAAAAGGACACCGCTACCTTTATTTCTTTTTTTTCTTTCTCTCCTTCCCGTTTCCGCTCTTCACCGCTGTCTGTAATTAGAAATAAATTGTAGCAGAGTGGCGATAGACATAATTCTCAATTCCGTGGCCCTCTTTGGGAAATTTTGAAACGGCAACTGACAAAAAAATTTGGCACACCTATTACGTGACACGCTGAAAATTATTTATTGGCATAAGCCTTACTAATTGGTATGTATGTAATCTTTGTCAAAGACTTTGGATCTGTTCTAAGCGAGTTTTTATTCTACTTATTTCAATGTGATTGGTAGCCCGATTAAAAAATGAAGACAGTATAGTATCAAGTAAGGATTGCGTCTGGGCTGTCGTAGACTCAGGTAGACATCCCTGAAATTATAAAAGGCAGTATTCAGGCCTCATTACTTACGTAGTGTACTTCTGTTGGTCAGATATCAGTTTATTTTATTTTAGAATATTTAATTATACTAATTCTTTGCAACATTACAATAAAAATTATACAAGACACACTAAAATTTAGTGAATTGTAGTGAGTCATATCACTTTTAGCGTAGAGCTAAATTATTTTGATGTATTACTAGTAAAATCTTTTAAAGCCTATATTTTATCTCATTTCTATTGTTGCTTGAATTATTAACGTAAATTATAGATTAAATTTTTAATACAAAACAGCTTTTACTCCAACATTGGCTAATTCAAATAATAAATTGTTTGACCTAATTTTTCTCGTAGGAACTTTTTATTTCCTCTCCTATCGCTTACTACTTTTCTCTTTCCCGGTATTCTAATTTATTAAGAATATCTTCACTATTTGAAGCCTGCTCTCCTTTCGATCAATTCTATGAATTATTGTTTCGAAACAAATAACGTTTTACTTTATGATACATTGTCCTCATTCTTTGAAAATAGTTGTAGAGTTAAATTTCCTTTACCAAACAATTTTCAGACCATTAATGAGAAATATAAAAGCTGAGAAAATAACATCTTATAATTACGCATTTATAAATCTAATTGTCCCCAAAGTTACTGGCCATTAAAAGTTTTTTGAGCAAAATGTAGCATTTTTATGCACTTAATTTATTTCGTCTAATTTTAAAGTTGGTACTTAAACTGAAATGAAATATTTGTTAGCATTGCATCGATTTTTTTTCCTGACAAAAGTTAAATTACCTTTAGGGTGGAATAATATTTCTGGCAGTATTATCCATAAAAGTGAATTACGTAGCATTTATTTGTATATTTTACTGCTTACGTTCTCAAAGTTTCAAGAATTTCACGCACATCCGCCCTTCTCATGTTACAGAGTTTCGGTTTTATGTACTAGAAAAGTAATTGAACAACTCTATAAATGTCTATATACTACTTTTCCAACTCGCAAACAGATGGCATGCCATTTAGTTGGCTCATATATCTTTGTCTCTGCTGTTAAAGACGATGCGAACTTCTTTTATACGTTACACTACGCAGCCGTGTCCTGCTGATAAGAATCTTCGAATGTTTCAGCCGGACTTCAGACGTAGAAAATCGAATACCAGCTTCGTTCCAGTACCTCAAGAACCCTTCGCGTCAGTTGAAAAAATAGGAAAATAGTGAAAAGAAATACATAAATTTTTAACGAACTTCATGAAACATTAAAGAGTCTAGAAATAATTGAGACATGTGACGGAAGGATTTCAAAATTTTCTAATCAGCAATCCTTCATGTAGACACTCTTGTACCATCAAGGTCAGTATGGAATTTACGTTTATTGTTGACAAATTAATTTTCAAATAATAAATCATGAAATACAGAACAGTTACGAAGGAAATCGAAGCTGTATTTGAGCTGTAATCAAGTATTTCAAATTTTCTCGAAACTAAATAATTTCTGCATCATGGAAGTCAATTTTCATAATTATTTCCAAAGAATTGTATTTACTGATCAATAAATATGTTTACGACTCCTGCAGCTTGCTTCATTTTCAAATAGATATATATATATATAGAAAGTAACTATTTTGAATCAATCTCCTTCATTTGTTCAATCTTTACATATATATATATATATATATATATATATAATTCCGCTGTGTGTGTTAGTAATTCTACTCCTGCTAAATGGTTCCGACCGATATTGATGAATTTCCTATTGATATATGGGTACACGTGGATGGTTATTAGCTATAGTTTTACTCAGTAGATGATACTGTTGATAGTATACAAATTTTTTAAACTTATTTTCCGACCAATAATTTTTTTATATATATTTCTTGGATTCATTACATAAAAGCCTATAATCCCAAATTTACAGCCTAACCGTTTCAACAAGTTGTGGTTATTATCTTACGCATCAGTACATACGCAAGTGCATTGCGTCGTAGCTTGGCATTGTTTTGACAAATTTCTATTTCGGATTGCTGAGTTCTGATATATTCCGTGTATTGTTATTGCGTGAATACTGAGTGTATCGATTAATATGAGGTTGAATAAATGAAGTGAAATAATATTTTGTGCAAATGTGAAAGATACATTGCTTGAATTACGATTTATACACATGTTCATTCGACGGCACTCCATCTAACAAGTGCGTGGAAAGGTAAATTTAAGGAAATGTGATGATCTATCTGATGATTTAACCACATCTTGACATGGATTAAATACTGCAGCTGGCTAATATAAATGAATTACCGGGAATCGCCAAACGCCCTGCTAGTTATATTATATAAATTAATCACAATATTAATTGTAAACTAATTAATGTTTGAAAATATTACGAAATAAGCAGAATGATTTACCTTTATATCTGAAGAAGTTTTGATGGGGAGGTTTATTATTTTCTTTGTTTGATTTATTTGTGAGACAGAGTATACTCTACCTGGCTTGAAATGATTATCATAATCAAGTGGGATTCAAATATTTTTATTTTACTGGTGGGTTGAGTCCTAAAAATCGTGACCATGGCCAGAGATGCTTCACGATTGCCGAATCTCAAACATATTTATGGTCCAATAGCTTAGTCTTGACTTTAAAATAATTTCAACAATTTAAGAACCCCATAAATATGTAATTAACATTTTTTGGAGGATCATAAAACTATTGCAAAAATGTCCTCATTATTTTTTGTTTTCTTATCTTCAGCTACTCTTAGGTCGTCTCATTAGCGGGAGAGGTATTTTTTACGGTAGTCGTGTAACAAAACTTTTCCATTGTATTATGGATCCTCTTTTCTGTCCTCGTAGCTTAACAAACAAATATTAAACATGTAATAGGGAGTTGTAAACCTATTCAAAAACGAAAAGAAAGACCGTGGCCAGAGAAACGTATTTGCATTCAGTTCTCGTCAATGGAAATAATAATGCACCATTGCGTGTGGAGTGGTAGTCCGTAAGTACTCTCACGTTTCTCCTTGTAACATGAAGAACTGACAGTAACAGCATATGGTACGTCGGTTGCGACGCTTTAACAAAACTGGCCCTGAGTCATGGACGTACGCACACGCTCCGACCGCACTTCAGAAGCTGCTCTGTCAATGGACACACTACGCAAAGGGGTTGTCGAAAAGGGGATGAAGGGAAGGGTGAGTACGCGTCGATCACTCGCTGATAAAGCGCCCCACCGGAAAAACATTTATGGGGTAAAAAATCAATGTAGCGGTCGTTCGTCGCTATTGACTGGTGGTGGGCGGACGGGCGTACGTCAGAAACCATCAACGGTTCCTGAACCACTCGGAAACTAGCAAAGCTCCTGTAGTGGAGACACCATGTAGAAAGGGCTTGAATGACAGCGCCAGATGGCCATATTTATGCATATTATATTACCATCTGTCGCGGGGTTGAACAGATTCCCTTTGCGGTATCACAAATAATGTCTCAATTCACACAATAATTTCCCAATGATCATCCATAGCCATTATATTAATTAGAACCATTACGCTCATTATAGTGACGCGACTTTTAAACAGCATTATTCCATTCAAAGAGAGAAGAATTGCTGCAATTGAAGATCAACTAAAAATTTAAAACGCACGTCTCGTAATTTTATAATTCACCAATTTTCGTTTATTTTGATACATGTACAACAATTACCTAGAAATTAATAAAATGAAAAAGGAATGTATATTTGAAATACTGAAGGTTACTAAACTCACTTTTGATGCAAGCAGAGATTTTTCAACATCCTCTGGGCCCATAGCCTCTTTTGGGCTTGGAAACTTGTGAAGGAGAGATGAAAATGGTTTTGGTAATTCTACGTATCAATAACTAAGAGTCATTAAATGGTTTCTTAACCAAGAAACAAATATTTTACCACTGTGTGCCCATATGGATCTGACTATTCGATAAATTGCAACGAAAGATGAAAGAAGCCATGGTGTGACATAATATAAAAACTTTGCAAATCTTTTCATTCTATTAAAAACTAAAATTTGAAGGGATCAAAAGAGTTAATGCTCTGTGAGAATCAGGGTGGAATGTGGAGACATACTGGACCATAAAAGGCTATTGTCAACCGACGAGCGGAAGAGTACTGTCTCTTGAAAAGAGAAAGTAGGATACTGGTGAAGATAAAAGAGACTGACAGGATGAAAATGGCCTTGGGGTTAGAGAAATATACAAGCGCTACGTCTCATTTACAGTTCTGAGATTAGTCTACCTTCCGCGATGTATGAGCATTGATATACACTGGGTTCATCTGAGGTGAGAAATTAGTTTAAAATGCTCGTTTGGCGAAGGAAAATGACCTCCAAGATGGCGGTCGCTTGAGGCCCCGAAATGGCCCGAGCTTTAACGTGCTCTTCACGGTCTGCAAGTAAGCCTGACCGCTCGACGCCCATTCAATTTGCATCTCATTACTTTCACAGTTCGACTGCCAGATATAATCTAATTAACCAGCTATGAATAGAGTCAAGGGTAATTAACCCCCGGGGGCGGTTATAATAACAAGGTGTAAACGCCGGGCCGCATTGTTCCCCGGAATTGCCCCTGCAGCTAACGGAGTTAGTCTCCGAAGAATGTGCGCCAGAAGAGCTAATTCTCGGAGATTATATACCAACTAAACGCAACATATCTTCCCACCAAAACAGATTTATTCTGAACGTCATTGTATTCCAGTGAAGCAACTGCGTGCTTCTCATCCAGAAGCCTAGCGGATGAAACGGTAGTTCAACTCGAACCATAACGAATCTGTCGTCATAATATACACATAATAGCACAGAATATAATATTAATAATTCCTATATTAGACAAACTGATCATAGTTTTCATTTTTATTTTAATGCAAATCCAGTATGAAGCGTAATGTCAAAGCAAATAAACAGTGTATGAATATCCTTTTATTTTCTCAAGAGATGAGAAAACAGCTTTTGAAATTCTATTTATTCGCGAAGGCTTTTCTATTATGATTAGCAAGCAACAAAAAACCCCGTTCTGTTTTTAATTGCTTTGATAACTGCGAAGTACATTTTTAGGACTTATACTGACGAATAATCTAAGAATTTCAAAATTGTTAGTGGAAGTTTGCTTATTAAAGGAAATATGTATCTTAAATTTATCAGGCACTTGATAAGTTCTTAATTATCACTAATGAACACGGACGCAATTTCAATCCACAATTATTAATTAGTTGCTACACATATCCATAACCCAAAAATAAAATCAAGCTAATAAAAGTCATATAGCCTACTGAATGAAATAAATATGTTCGAAAATTATTTTTTCGAAAGTTATAACTCCTGTTTGTTTCATATAAGTTAAAAGTAAAGGTACCTTATTGGTTTTTCATCTTCGTTAAGGACAAGAATGAAACCTTTTACGTCTTGAAATAAGAATGTATTTTTTATAATTCCTATAATTCTTGAGCCGCATCAACAATATAGTCACAATTGTTACGTATAAATTTTTGACTTAAAATTTTCTGCAAACAACTTTAACTTTTTAAAATTCAGATATTTTATACATATATATATATATATAATGAGGGCAAATTAATATTGAAATCAAGTAAACACCAAATTTTTATATATAAAAATTCCATAAACACTTTTTGTAATATTTCAAATAATTTTTATTTAAATTTGTAAATGACTATAGCTCCTGAAAAAATTAAATAAATTTGGAATCAAAATTAAGCTATAGTTTTGGTTAATTAATTGATGTGAGTGATAAAACAGGGAAATTACCTTTATCATACAAAGTAAAAATCAGTCTTTAACAAATTAAAAAATCCTTGATGAAATTAACTCTTTAAAATATAGATGTACATGTAATATACCATTTTAATGTAAAATGAATTGATTTTGAAAGTTGTAACAGATATGTTTCTTTCTGGGGTGAATAAATCGTCACCAATGGCCGGTGATCCGTCATTATAGTATAGGCCGTGAGAAGTAGCAAGGATTATAAGGAGCACAGTAGAACAAGAAAGAAGTCCCAAGGTCATTTTACTCCTATCAGCACTTTTAATCCTTAACTTATAGGGATGAGATTCTCGTAACCAGAAGTCAATGTTTTCAAAACAGTTTCTACCTACCAAGTTGCCGTAACAAATATTCACATGAAAGTCTAAGTCCGTGGACACAGGCTATGCTACTGATGCAGTTTTGATTTAAAGTACCGTTGATCCGTGACCACTAATATTGGAATTTATAAAACGTTAACATTCAAACTTTGGACTTCGCTTAAAATTAATGACTTTTCGATGAAATATTAATAATATTAGCAATACTCTATGCACTTTTCGGGATTCCACTCCTAACATTATTTGCATTTATTGTATCACCCAGTGCCAATCAGAGAGAATTAGGTACGAGGTGAACGTAACTTCGTAATTAACGACGATAATGTTTTCGATCCAGCTACTTTCCCATGGAACAGATGCGAACCACTTATTGCGCTGATGACATCGATTGTTCTCCGTATTTAACCGCGGCGCAGAGCGGTGCCCTGTTTTTACTAGCAAGTTCTGGAACCCATGCACACCTCATCCCCTTCAGGCTCCCTCTTGTTCTCGAGTTTATTGCCCCCTCCTCCAGCAGCATACGCTGTTTACCGTCTCAATTATCCCGGCAACCTGGCTGCGAGTCATTCAGACGCGTGTAATTATCAGTGGGACGGATCCACAATGCTGTAATGATGGTCCCGCAGGGATCTATTGTTGGGGTAGTCATAAAGACGACCATTACTCGAAATAATGTCGTTCGCTTCGCGGAGATTAATCCGGATCGCAGTGCTTCCTCCGCTTTCCCGTTGTTCCGCAAATTTTCAAAACTGCGGGAATGGATGACTCATCAGCTTACATTTTATCCTCCATTCTCGGATTTAAACAAGGCTACGAAAGAGAAGTACGGACTTGGCTTAGTTTGATGTACGGAAAGAATAATGATGCGTGGTAGTCGTTGAGGCCTCCCACGTTGAGCTTTCCAGCTGTGTTTGAGATTCAAACCTGCCATTATATCTCACAGATGATTAGAAAGTCTTTAGTATTTAGATTCTCTACGTTTAGTGATTTCCAAATTGTTATTTATCATTTGAGCACGATGATCCGTATCCGATAAAAAAATTGGTATTTAACTTGCAACACTTAATAGCCTTTGCCTATCAAGATTATTTCTGACTTCACTGGTAAACAATTTTGTCAGTCTTTCAAAACCGGTTTTTGTATTCTTCACTCCAAGCAAATCTTTACCCAGTTTAGAGAATAAATTATAATTTTTAGAGCTATTGTATCTGAAATAGCTGAAGCCAGTTAATTGTAGGGTTGAAAAAAACTTTTACTTAAATTCGATTGAAAGAACTTTAACAATTGATATTAAATAAATAAAAGAATACCACTTTAAGTTGTCAGTTTTGTATTTTATCAGAAACTTTCGGCTATTGCCATTTTCAACTGTAAGATATAAATATTATGCATCAACAAAGTTATTATTCATAAAAAACAAGAACAAAAATACTTATATGCATCTGTTAAACATTTGCTTACCTGAATATTTCAATTATCTCACGTACAGATTTTTATTTCATAATACCAGAGCGGAACACGTCTACATCTAATCAGTGTCCAATTCCAACTGGTCACAATTCGTTAACATTGTGTTACGTAACAACATGAGTCAAATTCAATACTGAACCACTATCGTTAAACTTTAGGTTAATATTGTCATGACAAATTAATTCATTACAATAATTTATTTACAATATCCAATAGTAATTTAAACACAATTTGTTTATAAAATAATATGTAAATCATACCACAATTTAAGTTTACAAACCATTTATAAAGCAAATTACATCTTTAATACCTCAAAAAATTTACATTAATTGGCCGAAAACTTCTGATAAATTACAAAACTGACAACTTAAAGCCCTTTTCTTTTATTTATTTAATAACGTTTACTTGTGAACCGTTGGTGAAACATTTTTCTTCAATTTCTCCTTTAATAATAACTCTGATTTCGGAGAAATAAACAATCAACTTCTATGGTTTACAGTGAAAACGAGACAACCATCGCGCTGACAGATTTATCACATCAAAAATATTCATATTAAATTATGATGACAAGATATACTAAACGTTTTGCGATTTCAAACTAATTCGGTAATTACTCATACAGTCATGAATTCAGTGGTGATTGTTTTTATTTTTCTCAGAGGACTTCGCCATGACGATTCCAATCCAAGATGGTCAGGTCTCTACCAACTGATGGAACAGGCTTCCCTTTCATTGGAGCACTTCCAATCGCTTCCACTTACTGCTACTAATATAAGTTTCATCAGCAGCAATGAAACCTAGAAGAATCTAATCTATTGGGAGAAATATATAATCGACTGCGATAGTTAAAAATTAAAACGTAGCATCCAACGCACTAAAAGCATTTTCATACACGAACTTTAAGGTACAATTTTGTGGACACTTTTGTAAGTTCAACGTGCACTTAGTGTTCTTCAAAGATTGTCAATACTCCAATGTAGGTTGTTCTATATTAACCTTGGTCTTTCGGTTTTTGGGTCCTGAGCGCTCATCGATCGACTCAGTTTGAATTAAGTTGCTCATAATTGTATCTTAGGAAACGGTTGTGAAGATTAGGCTAAAAGGGAGTCAATCTATTTTAAAACTGTTGCGGTGGAAGCTTTTACAACGAAATGCTTCATAACTTCTCAATTGTATTTTATCATTTCTTATGCAACACCTCCTCGTGAATAAAACAATTGAGTAATCATGGTTTAAACTTTATAGTATACCAACTAATGTATAATACCAGAACTGAAAATAACCAATCGTGCATACAATTACGACGTCTGGTACATTTAGAACATTTTAAAAACATTTGACAGGAAACAGTGATTTGTATTATTCGTCGTGCGAGTAGAAATGAATTCTTTCATGATCACAACTCTAACTAACTTCGTATACTTATTATAATATATTTATAAATATAAATGTATCTAGAAAATAATACTGGTTTCGTCTGAACAAAGATTATAATTTTTCTAGCAAGAGGAATAAAATATCTAACGACAGAAATGACATGAAAAAAGAGGGCAGAAATGTGGATGCAAAATTATGAGAATGTGGTCGACAAATTGAAGTGAAGAAGAAACCGTGAGGCTGTATGGAGTGTTGTGGGTCATAAGGAATGTAAAAAAATTAATCTAGAGGTAATGGTTAGGTTAGTAGATATTCTCGAGTTGAATTTTTTTAAATAAAACGGATATATTCAAGAGTTATAAAATCATCAAGGAACGAACGCCGTAAATGTAGGTATTTGGATTTTTTCTGAAGTTGAAATAAATCCAAGAAATACACATGGATCAGATCAAGTTGAAGGTTTCAATTTCGAAACATCTAGTTCGACAACTGCTTGGTTGAGCTTGAGATTCTTTATTTTGTGATTTAGTATGCTGACGCATTGTTCGGCGCGCATCACCATGTAGGGTTGTCAGCGCTGTTCAGAAGACGGATTACATGGTACATTTGTTGCTCTTCTCAAACTGCGATAGTCTGTCGCCCGATGAAACCCAATTACGACGACGGAGCTGAAGGGTGAAACCGTGATTGCGCTCGTCCGCTCCTCGTCCAAGCTCTGTCACTTGATGGACGTTGGCACCATGGTCTCGCGGCTTGCTTTCAAAGACTATCTTGCTTGTCGCATCAGGATTGGGAATCAAGTAAATTGCACTTGGTTGTGATCGGCTCCAAAAGTGGTTTTGATTTTTCCCTCTCTGCGTATGTGTTCACGCTGCGTCCTCAAATTAGAATGCTCTTGATTAAAGTTATATTCCTAGGAGGCTATCAGCGAGGTAGATTCCGCAAGAATATTATCACAATGCGGTATTGAAGTAAATAATTATAAAACTAACCAGTAACCATTAAATAAAATCATGGGCCAGTGTAGAAATACGAATATAAAATCATAGTTTGTTAATTTAGTATACTGTGTAGATTATATTTGCAGCTGCGTTCTAAGATGGTGTGGCATGTTGGAATGCTTGCACAAGTGAACCATTCGTTGCCAAATGCCTCTTTATGTTCATTTAAAACTGAAATTGTGTTCCTATTAGTTCACCCCTTCATCATAGTGATAATACTGATAAAGTAACAAATAAACCAAAATCAGTTAATAAACCACAAAAATCCTTTAACTCTACCTTGGCTCCCCGGGTAGTTATTTACATTAGGCCCGGTACAGTACTGAAATCTAAGTGACTTCAGTAGACCCGGAGTTGACACCAATATCGGTTGGCTTCACGTTGTTTTTATCCCCCACCTCCCCTTCCACTTCCATAAGGATTCTTCCCTTTAATAATAAATTTGGTTTAAATTAAACCCAAACATCATCGAGAGAAATACTTTCAAAGCATTTAACTATGAAAAATATTTAGTGGACGCAAATGTAGACCGTTTTTGAATGTTTTAAAATATCCTCCTTCTAGGTGTGGTAGTCGTGTATAACCTCGGCTGTATTTGTTTATGGGACATAATAAAAACTGTATATTCACTATTGTTCTAAGAGGTTAAATTTCAATTATTGTCCAGATATTTTATTTTAAATCATTATCTTAAACCTCAGTTATTCAGGCACTTTTTGTCGTAGCGGGTGACCAGTTTCTGTATTCCACCGTGAAAGGAAGGTGCAGTCTGTGCATACCTACTGTCGACTACACCGCGGCTCATCGTGCACATTTTCACAACTTTATTAACCTGTATAATACGCTTATTTCCTCATTACATAAGTCATTATTGCTCCCCCATAGACCTCACAAAATTTCCGATGTATGTTTACTGACGTATCACTGATCTGATTTCGAAGTCGGCGGGTCTTCAAATCGAGAAAGCAAAGGGATGATTGCTTCACAGTAGCGTCTGGCTTCATAAAGATTGGAAAATTCTCAAAATTGCAACTCAAACGCTGCAGCGGAAAATATTAAAATGTAATTCAAATATTAGATACAAGCGAGGGAGACTGAATGGCGAAAAGTTTACATGGGTGTGCGACATATATGAATTATATTTGGTTTCAAGTCTTAATTTTACGTAATGATTTGCTCCCATATTTGTTATTTTCAGTGGTAAATATTATTTATTTTATTTTTTGCACTAATATCAGCCTATTTAAAAAATAAGGTAAGGAATTCATGATTCGTGAGAATACCTTTATTTCGTAGTCTCGGAAAAGTTTGGATTTAATTCAGGTCCCAAATAATCCCTCATGGCCTCTCGCCGAGAATTCCTCTCTGAATAGTTCAGCCTAGAGAAATAAAAATGATAATGCAAACTAATAGTGGCTTACGTCATGAGCGTAATAAAATCCAGTGTACAAGTTAAAGCTCTTATCGTGTGTTCAGACTGTTGTGGTGGCCTTGTCCCCGCATATTACGACTAAGTACACGTGTTTGAAAGATTGTTTCCCTCTGAAATTTAATATCCAGCACCTTGCAGCCGTCTTGAGGAAGGACGTAGCCTCTTTTATTGCGCAGGCCAGGAGCACCTCACGCGACATTCCTGGGATCCTCATCTGCATACGGAGCCATATGGTGAGCCGACCGTCTCAACCGACCAGATTCGCCCACGTAAAAACCCTCCCAAGGTATTTTTACTAAGGGTAAACAGATTTACTGTGCCCACGTATTGTATTCATACTAAAACTTTGGAATTTTTTCTTTTCTTTACTGCCTCCGTTTATTTCAAGTGGACAGAGTAATAAATCCGGTTGCAGCCTCTTGTTCTTATATTTTCCTTATTTACTAACTGCCATATTTAATCACCTGTTCTTTTAATAAAAGACCTTCTCATCTATTCTGATATTTTCCTTATACTTTCACCACTCAGTTTGTTAATTAAATATTTTTGCAGTATGCCTCGACTGCTTTTATTACACCAATACCAGATTCATCAGTAACCCTGACAGATAAGTTATATTTATAAACATTTTTACAGTTAAATTTTTTGCGGATTTTGGGATACTCTAATTACGTTCTAATGCTTATTAAGTCATAAGAAATCGTCGTAGAATCGTGGATTGCAAATTCATATGTGGTGATAAAACCAATAGCATATTTCGCAATAATTATTTTCTCAACGAAATAGTAAGGAAAAATATAACAACATGAACATTATTATCTATAGACACTTCTTTGATTTACTGAATTGTAATATTACAAATTACGTATAATAATACGTACTTGAAATCCAATAACGTTAACTAAAGTAAATATAGTTTAAAAATTATCATTATCTTCCACCGGTTGGGGAAGAGAATTACCAAGTATTCGACAATCATGAAAACATGGGCCTAGTTGGTTTTCCTCCGTCGTCGAGAGACTAATATTTTACATATGAAGCATATTTAATTACAGTGCTTTAAAATCACGGTATTTTTCACCTCGCTTTATAACAGTTTTACTTTCTAAATATAATTAATTGAAATTTAAATATCACAAAATGTTTAACTTGTAAAATTAAGTTTAAAAAATTAACATTGTGAAAAGATTGTAATATCATACGAAACTGAAATATTAGTAATATTAAGAATGGTTTAGTAAAATTTGTATTCAATATATAATGAAGGAAATAATAAAAATTTTCTTGCTTTAATCTAGGTAAGATATTACAAAGACTGATTTGTCAAAATTTAGAAAATTTAATCCTAATAATATAAATAGTTACAATATTCATTTTCACGCAATATTTTTATGGAAAGACGAAAATTAACTGAGACATGAATATATAATAGATATTGGCAAATCTTGAAATAAAACAAGAAAATGAGAGAATTTCCATCTATTTTAATTTTAACGGAAACAAAGCCCGAAAAAATGTAATTAACTTCATAATTTTAAATGCATTGAATATTTTTTATGCTTTAGTGTTCAACACAAAAAAGGTGATTGAATTTTTTTATATATTGAGTTTATGATTTTACTTTTTAGCATTATTTGGAATATTCTATCATTCATTCACAGTGAATTTATATGTAATTTTACATCTGACTTTTTAAGTAGAATATTCCATCTCCATTACTACTTGTGGTATAAATTTTTGTGGAAATGTGAATCGTAAATGGATTAAGGTTTCTCAGTCTTTTATTCAAGTAGACACTGAAGATTTCATTTCCATTCTAGCATTAAAGGCATGAAATTTTTCTCAATATCAGCAGGCAAGCTGACACAAAGCCAGTCAATTGTCTGTAAATCAAATTCAAGGACTCGGGGATCCTTGGAACATCCCTTCATTTGAAAACTCAATTTTGTAGTTTCCGAATCGAATGCTGGCTGTTCACCCTCTTCGATTCAATCTAGCACAGGACAGATACGGAGAAAACGATATTCGTCCACAAATTGTGACATCAGTTGGCCCGCGTGGACCAGTTCGTTGAATGGTTCCTACACAGGACTATGTTTAAGTACAAAAAATTTAACTCATTTTTATGGAATGTATAATATACCTGAATCTTGTTGCTTATCAATTGCGAAGACATGCCTATTGATTAGTGTTTTACGACCACCTGAAAAAGAATTATTTACATCACTACAGTTTTCGTAATAGCCAAAACCCTTATTATTACGTCCACAGCTTGCATTAATCTGACGATTAAATGTGATAAAATTTAAATATTTACGTGCTTTAGCATCCTTAAATGCTGATATTTTTGTGATGGATTTCAGTTCTCGATTTACACTGAAGGCGATATAATTAATCATTTGAATACGTGACTAAGTAAAACAAAATAATTTTGTATTTTCTGTTGCATTTAATTTTAAGGTATAGTAATTATTTAAAACAATATTGTTTGAGCAATTTTCCGCTACAGGAAACCGAAACGGAGAATGGATTAAATTTTCTAAAAGATAGTCATCAGTAATTGAATATGAGAAATTAGTGAAAAAATATAAATTATCGTGCAATTTGTTTCCAAAAATAATATAGTTTTAATAAATTTTATAAATGAGTTTTAGCGTAGTTTCTTGTTACAGTGAACATAGAATAGATAAAAATTATCAATAATAAACCGAGGATTATTAAAAAACATTTTATATTAAAATGCATTTTTATTCTACATTTTGTGTACGATATGGCATTTACAAAATTAAAAGTTAGTATTCCAAAAAATATTTATGCCGAATTTTGATTATCACAGTGTGGATCATAAAATAATTAAATGTTGTACAAAAATTATAACTTGAAACAAACCATAAAGCTTTAAAATCATCCATCCTCTTAATTTTTAGAAAAAAATTCAATTAACAGTAATTAAATTGTAGCCGAAGCTGTGTTTATTCAAATATACTCATCTGCAAGTTATATAAAATATTAATAACAACAGATCTGGCTTACAGATAATTAAGTAGCTGTCTAAGTATTGTCAGTAATTGCCTGTATAAATAAAGAGCAATGTATGCTGTGAGCTCTGTGATTTAAATACTGGGCGTCGTTCGAACAAACTACTACTTAAGAGGTTTGCTCTTATTCGTTCATTTGCGTTCATCACATTTCCGGTGATCATCCCAGATAAGTTTTCTGTTGATCATTTCAAGAGTTAGGTTTTTCCTTCATCCCTTTCAGGTCAAAACTGGTCCCTCGTCAATCATCTGCTCTGCGACTTCATATTTGTCCCTCATACGTTCCTCTATCATTCATCCGATTCCCATGAAATTATGGTGTATCGTAGTTTTCAGCTCAGAGATGGTTTATGTTGAATTATTGAAGAGTTATATTCCTTCCTTCTCTCCATTCAGGCCAAGAAAGACAAATAGAACTTACAACACCATATATTGTGACCTCACGCTTAACTAAAATTTTATTCAACAGTAATGATACTTCTTCTGATGAGGAATTGATACACTGACCATGTATCACCCCAAATTTGGGATGTGTTACGCCAGATGACAGTTCGCAGCCGCCTCGGTAGGCCTAGGCCTTCAAGAGGGCTGTTGAGCCATTGGAAGAAAAATGATACTTCTTAATTATGTAATATATAATTTATTGAGGCACGTTATATGAAGTGTAGAACAACAAGAACTCATTTTTATTGTTCGTAGATACATACATGTATCTACAAAAATTATTACACGATAATAAGAGAAAATAGATTCTTCAAGTATCTTCTCCTTACTGATATAATTAACTGCTTATGTGTATTTTTCTGCATCTATTTAATGTACCAATAGATTTCTTGACTCGATTAAGATACTGAGTCATTACGGTGGTTATCATGAAATTCATCTCTCATGAAGTAGAGGGCGTAAAACAGAAGATTTTATATAATGCAACGTTCCCTTGTGGTTGATTCACATGTTGACAAAGAGATTACTTTCGAATTAAATACTGTAGCGGGCTAGTATAAATGAATTACCAGGAACCGTGGTGCACCCAGCTTGTTTAAAGAACTTTGGTTACTCGTCTTGTAGTATGACTACAAAGGAAACACATCATTGTGTAGTGCAAGGAAGAATCTTTGGAGTGCTGGGGACAGTCCTAGGCTAGCGACCGTCCTGGTTGTTTTGGAGAGGAGAAATATTATTATTATAGGATGAAATTTAATTGAAAGAGATTTCAAAGAACGGTTTAAGGAAAGATCAGCAAAAATGAATTGATTTCAATAGAAATGAGTCTGTAGCAAGCAGCGCACTATTGTGTTCATAATTAAATAACTTTAGGTTGTACAGTTGTGTAATGTGATGTAAACAGGTTTACTTTATTCTTTTCAATATGTGGTGCTATGGTTATGTGAACTTTATTCATTGGTAGATTTATCAAATTATTTGATTGCAAGCCAGGATTTTTGGAAACCTGGGAAAAAAGAGTATAAATTTTGTTTGGGATGCGTGGCGTTACGCCAGTAACGTTTGTTTTAGAATAGCATCGAGCGGGCATTAAGTACACAACGTGTAAGCAGTATTAAATGATTACAGTCTGCTATAACTTTTGATGTCATTATGGGGTAGCGAAAAAAATTATATTGATTTTGGGCCCCTAGTTTTAATAATGTGTCGCCGTTATAAGGGATAGTTAATTATTGTATCGATGTACTGGTACCGTACGACTCCTCTAATTGCTTTATAAAATGTTTGAAGTGTGGTAATTACTGTTCTTCTCGAAGGATGTCTCTGCACGTCCTCAGTTGTTGTCATTTCATCTGCTGCGTGATGCAATTTCCATCCATCTTCCTCTTCCCCTTTCCCCCTTGCCGTGCTCTCCAATTACTGGCGAATTCAAAACACTATTGGTCGTGGACTTGAATTTGCTTAGCATTGCTGACTCTCCCTTTCTTCTCTTCCTTCTTTTTTACCCTTTACTCCGTCTCATTCCTCTTTTGCTCCCACTTTTTTGGACTATTTGTTTTCACGGAGAATTTTATACCGTTTGCATTGGAACGTTTGAATGGTGCGTGGCAGAAAGAAAACAAAACCCTCGTGGCTTGCTCTCTAAAAGGACTGGATATTCGAAACGAGATGTATTGTCGGCCTGCACGGCTAAATTCAAATGGTTTGTCCTTGGGACGGGCACACGAATGTCCTCTGGGGGGAGGGGGAGGGGGGGCAGCATCAATGATTCAAGGCCAGGTAGTTGCCAAGCGACACGGCGACACGCGTCCAGTCAATAAAACACGCTCGCATTCAATACTAGCCGCTATCAACAGAGAAAGACCATTAACAGAACATGCGGCGGCGGGAGGAGCCAAAAAAGTGCGGTCCGCAACTCATTAAAAAAGAGGTTGCGCTCTGTGCACTCGGCGAGTCCAAGGGGAGTGACCCTTTCCAGGGCGTCGAGGTCAGCGTTCCAGGAAGTGAACGGACTTCTCCAGCGGGTCGCGGATGGTCCAAGGTGACGGTGATGGGGCGGAGGCGGAGTGTCGTGCCAAGTCTAGCCGACTTCGACCGGTTTCCGGTTCATTCTCTCCCGACTACACTCATCGATACTAATCTCCCGTTCTCAGTCGCCATATAGTTCGCCATTCTCTGACTACTTCAATTAATCAGATCAAATTTTATTAAGAGAGAACATTCCTCAAGTGGTTTATTCTTATTACCAGGTGTCGTAAATATATTGTCAGCAAATGAACCAAATAAATTTTGTATTTTGTGGTTACAGCTAAAATTTTATTGAAATCTAGTGGTGCTTCAGAAAAAAAGGAAAACTGTGCCAAAATAAACATATCACATAACGAAGATTTGTAAAGGAGTAGAGAGAATATTTAAATTGACGGAGACAAATATTCTTGAAAAAAAAAATCTGCTCAACTTCAAGTAAGAGGATACATCTAAGAGCAAAGACGATAAACATCAAGTAACGACGTGACTCCAATGAGAAGAAAACGTAAAAGAGGGCGTTATATATTTATTATCTGATTCAAAAATCTGATCTCTGTAGATCGTTTAAGGTCGTGTTTGTTTCGACGACCAAAAATTTGTCGATGAATTTACCTGAACTGCCAGTCGGTGTACGAAATGTCTCGTGACAATGAATTACTGAAATTGAGAAGATTGGTGTGGGCGGAAACACACTGCTGAGTGTAGACAGACGTCTAATCGCTGCGTTTGATCCCCCTTGGAGGCAAAAAAAATTTCAAGTCCAAAATCTTAAACTAAATGACTCAATACTATTCCCAATACGTAAAAGGTTTAATCTTACGTCTATTATGAAGTAATAAAACAGTTTTTGACCTTTCACAGGTATTATTCCCCTTAATTTAACTAGCAACAACGTTTCGGCATATTTTCATGCTTTATTCCGGTTTTCTTCCTATACAGGAAATGTTTACAACGAAAATGATAAGGTTAAACAAAATCTTAAGCAGAAACGAAATCAAGTCACCATCAGATCAAAAAGTAAAGCGGAGTTTAAGAGCTAACAGTGTGTTCGGATCTCACTTTTCAATTGTTATACTCACTTTTGTCTTACTATACGAAGAAAACCTCAAGAAAGCATGAATATTTGACGAAACTTTGTTGCTAATTAAGTTTAATAAAGGTCATAAAATAAAGGAAATTTCAAGCATATAGACGAACATGGATAATTCTTACCACTTACATACTGGTTGCCTTGACTTTGAGTCTCAATGATGCCGGGGAAAAGGGATCGAGGCTTTCAATTGAACCAGCTGGCAAGGGGAATGTCAGGAGGTAGGGAGGTTTCGGGGAAATTCCAGGTGGGTGGCTTCGGGAATCTGGAGTATTCGATGCCTCGAGGTACGTAGGTGTAATCAAGTGTACTCAGAGGTTTAAATAACTGTATCCATTATAACTTAAAATTACTTAAGCAGGGAGATATCTGCCTTACATCACTATTAATTTCGCTGTGAATTATTTCTCCACAGTTTTTACATATTGCGATATTTTTAGCGGCAAGCTATAATATCTTCTGATAATAATAAGTAAAATACTGAAATAAATTTGACTTAATATTATAAATAAAATACAATGAATGGCCACGAGTCGGAAATAGACTAATTTTAATTTGAAATAAATTTAACTATTTTAAATAAATTATCTCGCCACAAATACAACGAAGAGAATTTGGATATTTATTTATTATCTTATTTTTAAATTCTGAATATCCCAGTTACAATAATAAATATATTACAAGTAGATTGAGTAATTTGACTTATAATAATAATTCATCTACAACGAATATCAATAATAAAAAAGTGAATTTCATTGTTTTACTACATTTATAAGAAAAACTAAATAAATTAACTTTTTTGCCAGTAAGTATTTATAACATATAATAATTTAATTTTTGATAAAAATTATAAATATTTTATAATCAATTTTTATAAACACAAGGTTGTTATATTGGTCAGACAAAACGCAAGTTTCAAATCAGAATTTAGGAACAATTTGAATATTTAAACCAACATTAGACAGTCTGTGTTAACTAAATGCGTTTATTTAAAAAAAAACACAGGGATGATGGAGTATTGTAAAAACTTTAGATTTAATTTCAACATACGACTCTGTATTATTATGATTGAATAGTACATTCTTGAAACTTTGAGGCGTAATTCTTATGGTTAGAAAAATTCGGTTACAGTAATATACGTTATGTGATATGTTTATTTTGGCACTGTTTTCCTTTTTTCCTGAAGCACCACTAGATTTCAATAAAATTTTAACTGCGCCCACAAAATACAAAATTTATTTTGCTCATTTTCTGACAATATATTTACGACACTTGGTAATAATTTCTGTTAAATCGTGTCTTAGATGTGTTTAAATGAAATATACGGTGTTGGATTATTTATTTTCACTGGTATTCCTCAAAATTCAATCAAAAAATAAGGTACGTTGGCATTCACTACTAAAACATCAAGTATAATTAGATTAATTTTCATTTGTTACAAAAAATACTATTTAAATACGTATATTATTTTTTTGTAAAATGTAGATTAAAACTTTGATACCTGAAGAGGTCCCTGAACGAGGACGAAACGTCGATTTGAAATGGTTTAAATAGTTTCTGACTGATTTATCTATTTACTATTATTGAAACTTCAACTATTTCTAACTTAGCAACATTTTCAATTTCCGTTTTTATTTATGTTACGGTAGCCATCACAATCACTGAGCTACGTCACTAGGACAATGGAAAGAAAATTCACTGTTAAAGAATAATTTTGTAGCATTATATAAATACATTTTCTAATTGACAAATGCTTAGTGTATGACACATTTAGTTCCACGCTGTTTTTATTTAGCTGTAATTTACCACATTCGCCCTGCAGCTTTTTAACGTTGTATGATGACGCTATTTACTCTGCCTATTTTGTTTTGTTGACCAGCTTTAATATGCTGACATCGCGCTCCCCGTTATTGCGGCTTGTTAATATATTCGCACGGCGAAGCATCGAGTACTCATGTGTGAAGTGACGATTAGTCGTCGTGGATGCGACATAAAATTAATTATTTCATGAATATTATGACTATTTTTATTCACATAACTGATTATTTAAATCCTCTTCTCTATCCCCCTGAATATAATACTGGCGTCCGTGCAATTATAGTTTCAAATATAATTCACAGAGACTTTAATCCAATAATTGACTCGGGAAAACGTTCATTAAGGCATTCAAATAATACAGGCATGTATGTATCTGTATTGCAAGTAGTGATAATAGAGATATATCATGATTCAAAATTTAAAGATTATTCGCGGATTCGTTAGCATTAATTTCGATTTATTGCTAACAAACTTTATCTTACATTCTATTAATAACATTATTTCGCACTGTATGGTTAGTAACTTTGTTTTGAAGCATTTGCTATTTGGTTAAGTATTTAAAACAATCATAACGCACGTTTAATTTGTATTTTATACAGCACACATCTCAATTTATTTACTTTAATTTGTTTTATGCATATACGTTGAGTGTGTGCCGGCTAAAATGCGTTGCTACCCCAGTTATTGAATTATTATTTAATTTTATTATTTAAATTTTTTTCTACCGTAAATATCTGTGCTAAATGTGCGACAGATACAAGCATGACCAGGTGCAGGGAAACAATTCTAGGAAGAAGCTTTGGTTTAATGACAGTCAGGTTCCCGGAAACCGCTTTCGCCCCTGTAAACCTAAGCAGCATTTTGCCTCAACCAACCATAAAACATTTTAAAAATTTGGCTGTAGATCTGAGGCTAATTTCCTCCAATTAAGGGAGCTGAAATAAAAAAGGGAGAGGGGCTAGGAAAATATTTTGCATAAAGTCAGAAATAAATTCTTGGTTGTGGAGGAAGCAGAATATCACGTGGCCGAAAGAACCTGTGTCTTTCGGAAGCCATCCTTACTTGTTAGCCGTCGGAAGTTTCATTCGTAGGAGTGTTGGAAGTTTTAGTTTTTGTCTTTTTGATCAAAATTTCTTTTCTTCTCTTATCCAATTTTCCAAGATTAAACATGATAAACCTTGTGGGAAAGAATAACATGTTGAGTAGTTGGAAATATATGTTTTAAACTTATATTATTTCTTTTTCTTTTAACTATCAGTAATTGTAATTTAAAATTTTAGTTTTGATTTAATTTATTTAATGAACACGTTGTGCGCCATACAATTATTTTTGCCAACCAGTGATAACCATAAAAATTACTCTAAGTATTCAGGAGTGTTATTGTATCAAAGAGAGAGAAAATAATAATGATAATTTGAAATAGATATTTATTAATTCAAAAACTTAAAATGATTATTAAATGACACGAAAAATAAACCAGTGAACGCCAGTGTTGATCTGGATGGTTTCGTTCCGTCGCATTTATTATTTAGTTTAAAGGGGAATAAATAATTTTTAATCAGAAAGTTGGTACTGTGGTTTTTGCACCGACTGCTGTCTTTCCCTGATGCGTTACCCCAGAATGATATGTTATTAAGAATTAAAATATGTAGGATAAACTAATTTTCTTATGTTTGGGTCAATATAACTTGACATAATTCTAATAGAAAACGTCCCTGAGCCTAAAAAAATTCAGCAATATATTTATGAACACAAAATCTAAAAATTAAAAACCTAATTTTTCCATATTTATCATAAAGAGTTCGATTAAAACAGGAGTTACGCAACTAATGTCAAATTATGTATTACAGAATTGAAAAAAATATAATCGCTACGTTCGCCGTCAAATTATAATCTGGTTATACAGTTCGTTGAAAATTGTTATGAAAAATTTAGAAAAGGTGAATGCTTATTCCATTGTCTGAATTAGAAGGTATAATCAGAGAGTGGAATAGGAGGAAGAAATAAAAGGCTTCGAATAGTAACAACCGTCCCCAATTTAAACTTTTTTGATTAAAAAAGCTGTGAATTGATTTAAACCTTATTTATAAGGTTATTAATTCTGTAATTTTATTCGAATTATACATACTTTTTCAAATATGTACGTTATTTTAAATAATAAATTTGAAGTAACGTGAGGCTAGCAACAAAACATATGCAGTATACGATCATAATTTCCCGATTTAAACTATTCGTAATCCTTGCAAGTTGATATTCATGATTCCGTCGAATTCAACCCCAGGGCATTAATAACAGCGAAAAGTTATTTCGGATAAAATATCCCCTCACGACTGCACGTTTGAAATTTTTTGTACAAATGTTATTTAGTTTTCCTGCATATTGAAGTAATATTTACTCGTATTGTTTATCACCCGTGCTCTAATTTCTCCGAAGATAAAAAAAATATTACACAACAAAAAAATTCCCACTGAAATGAGCTCATTCGTGGAAAACGCGCACCGAACATAAAACCTGATACAATTGCATTTGCTCTCTGACCATATGCTTGTATGTGTGCATGTAAAATGTACTCTTTTAATTCCACGACTCGTAGAGTGTACACGCAAACAATTGAAATTAAACAAAAAGTAAAATAAAACAGTAGAAATGTTCATTTGACATAGTTGATGACCTTATTTCGTTTAGTGCACAACACGATGAACTTTGCGATGCGTATTTTAGTGCTGCTGAAATTGAACGACCATTAAGAGTCGAAAAACGTAAATATGTGGAATGTGTTCTCGTGTCCGTTTCATAGAAATAAAAAAAAATAGTCATGCACATTTCCAACAAACAGTAGTTCCAATAATTTTTTTCAGGAAATAAATACCTGCTAATAAATATATTTAAAGTTTTAAAGCTTCTATTGTTTTAATTTTAAGAAATTGATTTATACTATAACTCAACTGCTAATCAAAAGATAACAAAATAGATTAAATTTGTTATTTGAAATAATAAAATAAAGATTACATATTTACCGTCTGTTATGATTAAATTTATAATAATACTATCTGGATGCCCGGCGTTACCCAGTATTTCATTTATATTAGACGGCTTCAGAATTTAATTCGACAGTAATCTCGTTGTCGTGGTTAAACCGTCGGATAGAACGAGACATTTTTGAAAAATTATCTTCTCACACCTCCGTTAATCTAAATGAACGCTGAAAATTAAATTTTTGGCTCAGGATGTCATATGATGCGTAATTTAACAATGCATCTTTTACATTTGCACAAAATAATATTACAAATACACTTTATTAGTACAATGTCAAACATATCGATACATAATTCACTCCACATGCACGCATTTGCAATAACAAAATGGATCAGAAACCAGGAATCCAAAATCGAAACGTCAAAACAATTCCAAGCCGCTACTTAATGAATTGCGAATGTATTGATGCCTAAGATAGTTGTCGCAGATTATTCAAGCGGTAAGACTAAAAATTTACGATTATATGTTTCCTGATGTGAAAAATCTAATAAAACAATTTAAATTTGGTAACAAAATTTTTAAAAATGGATCTTGACAACAGCGCCACCTACCAAATCAAACTATTGCTAAGAACCATCCAAATGACCCCATAAATACAAGAATAAACATTTCATAAAAATCGGTCAAACCGTTTAGGAGGAGAATAATTAATAAAACACGCACACAGTAATTTTATGTTCAAGAACATATGCCATATTTATGTAATAAATAGTAGTACAGTAATATAATAATTTAAAGTATGTAAATGTATCATTTTTTAAAAATCAGTTATATTTGTTAAATATTTTTATTGCATCCATGTTTTTATATTTTATGTTCCAAAAAACCAATGCTATAATTATAAATATATAATAATTTAAGAAAACGGTTTTACTATATTTTAAATTTTCCGTGATTTATAAGTAGAATTATTATTTGAGCGGAGTTTAGGAAGCGATTTAATGAAAGGAATAAATGTAATTAAAGGGCAATTTATAAAATATTATAATTCAATTGACGTCAAATTTTGTATTCATCTTTAACAAATTAATGTATGGATTTATGATTTTTTGCCCTTTCCTTACTAGATATATAATTGTAGTACGTATTTGTATAAATTAACACGATTCCTTATTACAGAAAATATTATATCAGTATTAATCAAGCATTGAGAGCGCTGCTATATTAATAAAATATCATATTGTGAGAACAAAAGTTTTGAATTTAGCATTGAATTAAAGACTGTATTATGAAAACAGGTTAAATTTAACGTTCACTGATATTTGCTTCATCATACTGAATTTTTCAAAAACTAAGTTGACTCTGTCGATTAATTTATGTCACCCTTGTCACTGTGCTGATAATTGGCCAATCTTCCAGAAACCCTTTTAAGATCTATGACATTGGCGGTAAAGAAAATTATTCCTAATACTACTCGTGACTTTCTGATTTCAATTACGCCTGTCGAAATCAGACTACTTTTTTTTATTTAAGGCTCCATTCATTATAATTTACAATGCTGATTCTCAACGTGCGAATTAATCTTTGGAGGGCGAAACGTGAAGCAGCTAAGCGGGTCTGACGGGTGGGTTGGTTTCCCATCGAGCACTCAACAAGCAAGGTGCGAACGTCTGTAATTAATAGGTGATTGTATGCAAATGGAGCACCAACCTGAAGCCACGCCACACACAGAGGAAACCAAGCGCTCCTTATGGAAAATTTGCAAGCGTACAAAGCGGTCACGGAACAGATCAACTTAAAGCCAAACCTCGTTAAACAACCTGTTCTGTCCTGCCACTTTATTTAATAGATACCAAGTAACTACCATAATTATAGAAAAACAATTATATTCCAGATGGTACAATCTAGTTGTAATGAACCAGAATAATAAAATGGAAACTTTATTTCATTTACTCAATCACGATAAAATATTAAGTAAAATATAATAACATGAACATTAATAACCATTGACACTTTTTTTGGTTAATGAATCTGAATGATAAACTTTCAGACCTCAAAATACTAGAATAACTTAACTCAAACCTATCTGTCATCCCGGTGCGATGATATCTGAAGTAGGCGTCTGCGGTAGTTGGTGTCGTTTATCTGTTTCGCTAACTGAATAATAGATTACGCTACTGTCTTTCACTCTCAGACATCTAGCAATGAATTATACTCTTCTCTCTCTTCCTCTCTATGAGATCAACGTAGTACGTAATTTTGACGGGGTTCCAAATAATAGGGATAAACAAAGTTTTTACTTTAATTCCTCTCTAAATAATTCGGAATTGAATAACCCTGCTATTTTCAGCCAGATTTAAGTTTTTAATAAGAAGCTGTTTATCACTCCACTAACTTGCACGTTGTTTCATTTTTCATGGGCATTCTAGAATATTTTTAAAAAGTTTTCCTGTTGTTCTGAACGAGCCAGTTTCTCCTAAAACTCCAAACGATACTTCCATTCTATAAAGTGACTTCTTTGCAGTTTAGACCACTTAAACGTAATACATACTATAAAATGACTATATTTAAATTATAAGCTGCTCCCTTCTCAAATACTACTTCTAATTATTTATATTGCATATCCCTAAACATTACCTATTTAAAAATATGATTTACATAAACTGCTCCTGACGTATTTAAATGACCGACAATATTATAATGTTATATATCATATATTCAAAAAATAGCTGGCAGGAACTGTTATTTTAGCGAGAAGATGAATAAAAAATGTCTATAACACGAGATTCGAAATAACTCTTGTCAAATAATACTTGTGTCAATATCTGATATACAATCAAAAAAGAGCAAGGATCTAAAATAAATATCCATGTACTATATAAATAAAAAACAGCTAATTTACTGAATACCGAAGGATTTACCGGTGATTTGAATGAAGAAAAGCTTCTCTGGTTTCCAACCGGGTTAATATCGTGGAACAGAGACGTTTCGACGTCAATCACTGCCATCGTCTTCCAGGGTAAATAAAAATATTAAATGATAATTTTTTTGACAAACTGACTGTATTTTTTGTTTATATATACTTAATTGTTAGGTTATAGATATATTATATATGAAAATATAGCTACAGAATACTGATATTAAATTTATTCACTGAATGACCACGAAATAATTTTCCAATTTCGTAGCTACTTTCACATTTCAGATATTTTAGTTGTTAAAGAGTAGCTAAGCCTATTTATTACTATTTTAAATACTTGCAATAAATTCATACGTATCCCTTTACAATATGTAACACCTAAAGTGGTCCCAAATAAACTTTAATTCGTATTGTAAGTTACTATTCACTGATTTTCTATTGTGTTTTATTTAATTCAGTAAATAAATTGATTCATGTCGTGTTCATGTGCACCAAGCTTAATTACTTTCTGTTCTTTCTGATGATTACATAATCACGGAAGTTTCATTGGCCATATAAAATACATCAAAATACGTTTTGATCTATTGCTTGCATTATTAAAAGAGTTCAGTGATTCTAGAATAAATTTCTCCAACAATAATGCCCGTTATGTTTTTTTTCTTTAAAATTTTTGCTACAGCTTCCAAAATTACGGAATACCTTCAGTCGTCACGATCAATTATTAAGTATGACGGTTGGTTTTAGTTTCCATGGCAATATATTTGATCGGTCGGCTCAAATGAGATTTGTATGTTGGAAAATCCTTCACTAACAGCCAAGCAAAAGAAGCTTCGGAAAAAACAGTGTTGTAGAGCATGCGCAGTTCTGGCGGGTCAAGGACCAGGAGATGTTGAGCGATAATCTGAGTCGGGCAGGATCCATCTGTTGGCAGCTGCAGAAGCCCCACGCACGTTCGTAACTCGAGATGCGTCGCAGCACGCACGAGGGAGTCTGGTTACCCGAAGACGTTGTTGCTGCCCAGCCCGACTCGTCTAAACCTCTATTAGTGACTGCTTCACAAAGAAAAGTCAATGTGGTCGACGATATCCAATAATCTACAGGGCGGGCGAGATGAAATCTATCACTCGTTGAAATACGTAAATTTAAAAAAATACTACTTGGCCTTTACATTGCACTCATGTTACATCGATATATTTCACAGTCCTAGTCAACGGAAAATAAAATTAATGCAGCGGCAAATATTTATTTCGTAAGTAAATCGAAATTCACACCGACATGACACGTTGACAATATTTATCTACATAGTAGTACCAACGGAAGAACTAAAGAAAAAGGAATTAATCCAAAAAAAATGCAGTTATCTGCAGACGAAGAAGTAAGTCTGTTTAGACACTCCTCCAAGATCAGTTATTAAAATTCAGTTTTATAAAACAACAATCTATTTCGAGTGTTGCGAAAGTAGGAATACTTAAAATCGTTGAAATCTGTTAATGCTTTTTAAATTAATTTCTTTGCTCAGATAGCAGATAGCAGTGGTTGTCCTAGGAGCAGGTAGCGAGGAGTTCCCGGAAGGATTACTTGCGATTTTTTTCTGTCTAACACGCTGTTATTTATTGTATTTGACATTTTGTTTTACAATTTTTACTATACAGAGTGAACTTTCCGAAGGTGTACACTCTGAGTATTTTGATACATCAATCATGCTTGTTTCTGTGAAAATATCTTCTTCAACAGTAAAGAAGCCTGTAATATGTAAAAAGTTTTGAAATTAAATATTATAAATTTTATCAAACTCCTATTATTCTTTACGAAAATTATTGAATTAATTTTTAATTCCTTTGCGCATACTGTACTTGAATTCTTCGAAATTAGCTATTTCATTAATTATATTTTAATTGTATATTATATTTTCCTATCATTGAAATAAAAATAATAATAAACAGTTTAATAATATTTTTCCCCAGTAGTCGTTTCGTAAATTCTTTCCAATTTATAACAATTCAGTAGTAAATACTTTTATATTAACAACCCGTATCGATATCCCAGTTGATATTAAAAATTATTTACTTTACTCGTGCTCTCCCACTTAGTAATCAAATTTATTTATGTTTGCATCTTCAATAATTATTCTCTTCAATTTAGAGTACAGCTTTCCTTTCCTACACGTATAAACCATATATTAATGCGAATTAGTTCAGTTATTTCACTTTTTCTGCTAAGTATAGTTTAGGTTGTTCCTTCCTTCAGCTTAGAAAAACCCATTCCTTAGTGTCGTTTATCCACATATTCCTTTTTAACTGCAAATATTTTATTTTCATTCCTATTAAATTTTTATATAATTTTCTAATTATTTTTATTCGTATAATTTAAATATATTTGATGAAAAACAAATGTTCTTTCACTGAGCATATTTCCTTAATATTTTCAACTATTATTTCTACTTATACGACAAAATCAAAAAGTATCTGTTTACAAATGACGTTCATATAACAAGATTCGTCTTTATATTTCAATTTTAAAGCAAATTCTGTTGCTCAGCAAACTTTCATTATACTTCGTTGTAACTTCGCTCAGTTTTAAAAGGTTATTTCGTTTTATTTTAAAAATATACTTTCTTAGTGACTTTTTTTATAGTTTTTCTAAAATAGTTTTCAAAATTTCTTTTCTTACAGTGTAAAAATTTGGATTCAATTATTTAAATATGAACTAATTGTAATTTATATATATTTATATTTATTTATTTATTTATTTATTTATGTGTATATAACACAAATTCCTACTTGGGTTCTGCAATAAATAAATAAATAAATAAATATATATAAACAGATACGACTGCAATTTCGTCTCCTTAAGTCTACTTCCTCTTCCCTTCAACTTCCAAGCAACACTTCTTCTTTTCGGAATCATCTCTCAACATTCTCATTCAAATTTCTGTTTATAATTCATCCTGAAATAAATTGGGGACGTTCATCTGCGCTGTAACTGCATATCATGATATTTGACTTTTATTGATTTTTAATATTTATAAAATATTCTGAATTTTTTGAAGTCGTATAAGTGAAATAATATTGGTGAGAAACAAAATTCTTACTACCGATTACTTAAGCCATTTATTAAAACTTAACAGTGATACTTTCTACCTATATGACAAAGCCTAAAAATTATTCGTTCACGGATGACTTTAAAATATCCTTATTATTATTTTTCAATTTTTTATTAAAAGAAATTCATACATGTCTCTTATTGAGAGGTGTTTACTCTCTGATCTGGTTAGTTTGGACACATTTGTTTCATGTTGCGTTACTACGTATGTAAAGATTATTTTATTTGGTTCTCTCCCTAGAGACATAGTCGTTTATCGACTTGGTCCGTCCATTTGGGCGAAGAGACGGCGTGGCCAGTTTAACCCCCCCGAGTCACGCGAACTCCCCCAGGGGGGGAGAGAGAGTGGGCGGGACACAAATCACCTGTCAAGAACAGCTGAGCCTGGGAGCAAAGGCTGATTAAATGCTTCATTAATTCCTCCATCCACTAATTGATTAGGTCCGCCATCGATTTCGCTGAATTACTCGAGCTACAGCGCATGCGCTCTGCCCCTGAGCTGCTTATTTGATTGTTAAAACAAATATTTTTTTGTAATAAAAGTCGAGGGATGGGGCTCCGTTCACAACGGTACATACCTGGAACAATTAATTAAACTCAAATATTTGAAATTCGTCAGTGATGGAAAAAAAAATTGGATTTCCTGCTGTAGTGACTGACAGGTCATGGAACCCCGGTGAATGGAGAGAGAAACAATACGAAATATCACTTAGCCAGCCTCCCCATGATTTATTGCTTCCCTTTTCACGGCGAAACTGAATTCAGAGAACTTACCAATATGAGCATCGTCAGAATTATAGTCCGGGGTAACAATTATAAGCTTCCTAGAAATGTTTCCAATAACAGGCTGGCTCATAAATGCATATTGCCCTGTGTTATGACAGACATCAAAGGACAGTCTGAATACAAACTTTTATCGCGCAATATTTCATAGTATGCATAATCCAATCGTAAATTCGGTTGCTGACAACTGTTTCCAGCGGAATTTTAAACTTCCGTGGCAAAGATCAAAGAGTCCTACGTTCTCACTCGAGTGACCAGAATTATTCATGAATTGATCATTACAATATTCAAGTGCTCTAAATATTTGGGATATAAGGGATATGAATGATTGAATAAAGCCATCCAATTTAATTCAATATTGTACCCTAATTTACAATTGTACCGTATTAATTAAGCACCAACCTGATGCCGAAACTGTGAACTATTTTACTAATTGTGTTTAGTAATTACTGAATTATTGCGCCGCGACAACCTAAACCTCAAATTTGCAGTTTCAGTGATTATTTGAATGCAATATTGTTTTTTTAATCATCGCGGGAATTACTGGATAAGAAAGTTATTAGTAAATTTAAATTTATATATATATATATATATATATCGGCTAGCCGATCACTGGAAATGTCTTGCTAACTTTCTGATGAAGGGGGCGGTGCCTCCGAAAATTCAAGTACTCTAAACCTCACAAGGTGTCTACCATCTATGAACCTCAGGTAAGTCACCTTCTTTCTTTCTCTCTGTTCTTTCCCCATTAATTATATATATATATATATATATTATATGAATTGATCGCGAAGACCGGGATTAAGACTGTTGGTGGATCGATACGCTGACCACGTGTCACTCCTAATTCGGAATGTGTCATGCAAGATGACAGTCCGCAGTCGACTCGGTAGGCCCAGGCCCTCAATGGGCTGTAGAGCCAAGGAGGAAGGAAGGAATACTATATGAATGTTAAGTGATTTAAATTAAGCAATTAATGGAAAATATATATTGCAGAAATAGTTCTCGGGTTTCCACTCGGCTACAGGTGCGATTAAAACGCGACGTTTCGACGAACACGTGCTCTGTCGTCATCTTCAGCCTGAAGAAGTAGCCAAGTAGAAAGCCGAGAACTATTTCTGCATCAACTACACCCGGAAAGCCTAATCCACTTAAAATTTATATCACTTTTAAACGGATTAATAAGTTGCTTTTTAAGCAATACGTTACTGGACGATATGGAATTAAGCCATCAAAAACTATGAAAACTTGAGTGGAAAAGACAAATCGCTTTGTCAGATAAATTGTAGACCACAGCACGTTTTTCGTAAATGATAGGGTTGTTTGATTGAAATTTAAGAGCCCGTTCAGAGAAAGTCTGTTTGAGGAACAAATAACTGTGTGTCTTAGAACTTTCAGTATGTTTGATACTATTCTCACGCCCTCCTGAATGACGGGAGACGAGTTTACTGTAGGATCGCAGCATTCCCTTGTCAATGTCTCCACAAGTTTTAAGAGGCAGTTGCTGACTGATACAATGGGATCAGTGGACAACTCTTGCCTTATACCTAAGGTCTTCGACCTAAGTACATACACCTCCTAAAAAAAGTGAAGGTGTCTCGGCATGTGAGAGCTTTGAAAAAACCCAGAGAGAGTACGAATAGCTGCGAGATATAAAAATTATTACAGTGTGACTGCTCTTGATGCCAAAAGAGTTTAATTAGTCCGTCGTTGTTGTATGCTTTGGATTTCATGTGAAGATAGTCTACTTCAAGGAACAATTTTACTGATGGCACCTTACTGTGCAAAATTCCTCCTCGGCGAAGTTGTCGCTCTAGTTCTCAGCATCCCCACCCACTTCGGAGGAAGATGGCATCGCCAAAGTCCTCGTTCAATTTATAGGACGAGTCTCCCGTTCGTGCGGATAAGGTACCTCCAATTACCGCCAGCAAGTTCGCGTGTCCGTGTTTCACAGGGTCCGTGTGCCTATTTCTGCTGGGATCAATCGAATGGCGTCAACCATTGCCATCACTTAAGTAAATAACTCCTTTATTCAAATATGTACATATGAATGGCTTGTCCACCCTGGTCCACTTCCAAGAATTAAACTGAGTTTTGACAATGGAATCCAACTCATTTCGTTTCCGGGTTTACGTCGGTTTTTACAGCTTCGAAGCTGTTATCAACGAGTGGGTCGAGGTCCAACTCCTCTAAACATAAGCGTCCTAGTGTTTGAGGCTATAAAGTCACTTTTACGGGACGACACAAAGCACGCAGTGCTTCCGGATTAACGACGTGTCTGAAGATGACTCGTCCTCATGATTTCTGACCTGAAAACATCACGCGATACTACCGACCACGAGCCCCTGACATCTGATTGACCCACGGAGATTCATCAAACTCACTATAGGAAAAACTATATGAAGCCCAATGAATTTTTCTCCTTTTTTGAAAATTCATAAAACAAAGATCCTTTTAAGGGACAAATAAATAAGTGCGATTTTGTTTTTGCGACCAAAACTAATGTCAAATTGTCTGCAAACACTACGGACAAACGAAAGATATCGTGGATATAAAATAATTCATTGAAATCACAGTTTCCTACGAACCAAAATATCATTATAAAATTCATAAATTACTTTTCAACAAAGCCTAAAACATTTGAGCACGAAATTATATTATTGGGTTTATGTTTCACTCATATGCCCAATATTGTCATCATTCATCCTATAACCAAACGTAGTTTAATTTTTACAGACTGTTACTAACCAAAAATATCGTAAAAAATTAGGATAATTAGCTAACTCAGAAATTCACTGAAATATACTACCGTAGCGCATCGTCAATCACGATCATGAATTACCTATCCAAAAAAATAATTCATGTTTAAATTCATATGTTTATAAGACTAATTTTGTTTGTGTGCTGAAATTAAGACGTTTTTCGTTTCTATAGCAACACATACGACTGGCGAAACATTCCTACCCACCATTCTATAGCTGCAAATCATTCCATTACCAAGAAGGAAAAGGGGCTTTATCGACGTTTTGAGTAAACACGATTCATCGGCGTGGCTCTCGGCTAAAGAAGTATACTCAGTTTGGTGCATTCGATTTCACTCTACCGTTATATTTGACAATATTCTTTCAATGATCGAATGAAGGCTTTCCCGGTGTAATTTACAAGGCTTCCAACCGGTTAAAAACACAGTAGTTCCACGGCGTTTCGTCAGCTGTCATTGCTACCATATTCAGTTTTTTTTACCCGGTTGGAAGCCCGAGAAAGCATTGTAAATATTCTTTCAATCAAAATATTGATTTTGATACTTGAGGCTCACCTAAATTTAATTTGACTTATATACTTTCATTCTGTAACAATCATATCACAACTGTAAAATTGCTTTTACATTCAATATTTCCAGATTTTTGCTATGAGAAGCGAAACCTTGATGACGTCATAATGAGTGACAACTCTCATCTCTTTCTCAGAGTTAATACGTGGATTCATTTGCAACCAACGAATATATTATTTATCAAACGTCTCTCTCATATTATCATTTAACGATCAGGAAACTTCGCTTTTTATCCTCCACCAGACGTCCGGAGACGACGCATCTTCCTGCAAAGGATGATATCCTTTCTTCCTGGAACATGAGCCATGGTTTTTATTTTTTTCTTTGTAGTTATACTACTTTCCATGCTGTGCTTTTGACTGAGGGAGTCGTTTGTATGTTCTAAGAAGTTATTGTTGTTTAGTGAGCAACGGTTAAACATCTTATTAATACTTTTAATATAACAGTCTCTGTTACTTTTCCTTCGAATTCATTGTTGGAAATTAAGAATGGAAATGAAAGCAACTTGAATGGCTTCGAGTGGTAAAAATATTGATTTTTTTTTCTCCAAGTAAGTGGCACGTGTTTATAAAGACCCTGTAGCGCGTGTTAGGAAACTGGGTCGTCAATAGTCATGAATTAGATTCAGCGATCACTGTGTGCAAAAAAAGGCTTTAATTCGAGGAAGAGATCTGAGGAATATAGGAATTCATGTCCTTATATAGACTGGCGTGCCTAAATGGAATTGTGATGGCTTTGGAGGACCTGAGACTTGATGTCCTTAGAAATCGGCTGAATATATGCCACTCGTCCGAACAAGCAGTCAGATACCTTGAAGCCGTTTGTCCCAAGGTAACGGCTCTCTCATTAGTTCCGTCCTTCTGCAGCGGTATAAGGGCGGAAATTGACTATTGAGCACCGAGACAGATAATCGCGGCTTGTTTATTAAAATCACGAACATGTCGGGATTGCGCATAAAATTTTCAGATTTACAATTCAATACTGCCAATCACAGCTCTCAGCCTGTGAGAATGCAACTAATTAAAAATTGTATTTCTATAGGGCGAGGTTTGCTATTCAGAATTATTCGGTCGCTCGAAAAAGCTCCACGTTGAATTCATTCAAACCCCTTCACACACACACACGACTCGTGTCAATGGGCGAAGATATGCGGAAATAAATAATGAAGCGAAGCACACTGCGTGCGCCGCTATTCAGCCTAGGGGAGTGGGGAGAAATATTTACAATCGGGGCGGAATAAATATTACCTTCCACGCTTCCGCGAATTAGAATATTCATAAAGAACAGTAATTATGTAACCGGAGGGAATTTTATATTTTATGTCTGAGCAGAGTTTCACCGCACATACTTCAACCCGAACTGTTAAAAAAATATATACGAATTTAATATAAAACAGAATGGTATATATTATACATAACAAAATATGTACATAGATGAGTAATAAAGTGTAAACAACAGAAAATTTGTAAAAAAAATTTACATCAAAATCAATTTAAAAAGAATAAGAAAGACAACATGGCGGCTCTGTTTGTTACAGCAACATTTACATATTTGAAAATAGTGTTGAATAGTAAGAATGTATTCTTGTGTCTAAATGGTAATAAAAAAATAAAAACTGCGTTAAACGGTGGTCCAATCAGCGTAGAAATACACATATAAAAAAAGTTAAATGCAAGTATAATTTCATATATACTGTACTTTTGACTGAGGGAGTCGTTTATATGTTCTAAGAAGTTATTGTCGTTTGGACAGCAACGAAGAAACACCTGATTAACACTTTCAATTATAACATGCTCCATTATCTTGTCCCTGCATTCATTATAGGAAATTAATTTTTTTATAATTTTTCGCAAAGTAAAACTCCAATTATAAAGACCAATCAATTATTTCAGGTGGAATTGAGGCTGTTTTAATTATTTTGTTTTCTTATCTTTTACAAGAATGAAAATATTTTTTTTCCTTTAAAACACCCTTAGAACTGAACTTCTGTTACACAAACCACTGTAGTATATTTTCATCAACTCTATTTATGGCGACGGGAAATTAATCCGTTATTTAAAACATATTCATGTTACTAATTAGATATTTTAGTTTTAATCGCCAAACAAATGGTTATTAAATTTGATAACAGGGCGAAAATTTTCTAATTTTACATTAAAAACTAAGAAACTGTGTCCATTAAGAATTTTTAACTAAAATTGGTGACATGGAGCATTTAAAATTGACAACTTAATTTTTGATTGCGAATTTTGTAAATAAGTAATATTTGATTATTTGTTCCACATAATAATATACTCTTTAATGTCCACTGCTCACTAACTACTTCTTAATGCCCGAAAACCAATTTTCCTCTTTTTTTTAACAATTTTTCAGCAGTTAATTTATTGATTGTATTTTATTTTTCGCCTTTGCGAGGAGCCATTCACCCCACACCACCGATGAGAATCCACCGAGTCTCAAAGATTTTTTTAAAAAAAGAAGTCCTGCGCCAAAGTGTCTAGGTACCAAAAATCATCTCTGACCTCCTTCTTCTAATACTTCTATTACAGCTCTCAATCTCTAAACAAAACAATAAACACACGGCCGTAAACGATCGTTACATATCATAATAAATATTTTATCACGTATTTATTAAAAATTGAATTCTTGAAACAGCTTACGAATATTTTTTTAAAATTATTGGAGTAAATACAACTGAAAATGTGTTTAGTACACTATGAAATTGACTTTCTTCTCATAAATAGGATGTGAAAGAAAAACTTTGGAATTTTATGGGAAAGGTTTTCCAACGCGTAATGTTTAAACTATTTAAAAACTTTCATGATCATGTAGAATATTTTTTTTCAATTCTTTTTACTGTTGAAAATTTCATAGAGTAACATTTTTTTGAAAACTCGTTCAGTCCATTGGTGTTACTTTTTCAATTTGAAATTTTGCCTACGAGTCGTTAAATTGCAGAAGTGCTCCACTTTCTCTGATTACATTGTATGTTAAGCAGTTTCGCTGCTATCAACGACGTCCGCATCGTCCGCACACGAGTTATTTGTCTGAGCTTCATAACTGTCCGTTTCAAGTGTCATTGCATCTTTATGTAACTGTGCAGGTGATAATTTGATAATTCTTCAGGGTCGCCAAACGTCAAAGAATGATAATGCACCCTTCTTGTCTTATCCCCAGCAGACACGAAAGCATAATGACTGTTTTTCGCTATCTTCAAGGAATTTGCAACACGTAATGCCTATTGGAATAACGGAGCTTTGCGGTGAATGACACAAATTATACATCGTCGGCTAATGTCCCTTGAACGTGCTTGAGTGTCCCTCCTGAATGTGAAAGTAGTTTGTGTTATCATAAGCATTATTATTACTATACATTTGAAATTTAAATTTTTTACACTTTTTCCCCGTTTGAAGAGTACCGCAAATGAATTCATTTAAAATATAGTCAATATAGTCCTTCACAAGCAGTACAATTGATACTGATAAAAATACTAATCTTCTATGACATCAAATAGTTTAAAATTCTGGGAGATCATTAAAATATCATTGAGAACTAAAATTATATTTATGCATTATTTAAAAATTCTTTTGGACATTTTTAGTGTTCTGTTTTAAATTAATCAATAACAAGTTCAGAAATAAAGAGATAATATTTATTATTTCTTTGCAAAAATTTACAAAAGTAATCAGCTTTGTGAAAAAAATCAAAACATAAAAAATTACATATTTATAACTGAAACTGAAATTTACTGTGTAATGTTTGGATATTTTTCCCAAATTAATAATATATATTTGTACCTGACATTTTAATTGCTTCAGTCAAAAGAAAGCATTAAAAGTGACCAGAAAAAATTTTTAAACGACGGATGGAACGAATCAAATTTTAAATTGCAATGTTATTTAGTGATCTCCCAGAATTTTTATCTATTTGAAGTCATAGAAGTTAATTACAATATTTTATGTTACTTCCATTGTGCCAGTGTATTTCTTAAACGAATTTTATAAGTGAAGCTATTAATTGTATATTATTCCAGCACCTGGATGGTTCTTGTACCATGTGAGCATTTTAACATTATGTAATAAAACCTAGATACCAAAATATTCATATTAAAATAATTCTAGTATAGTTCGTAAGCAAATAAATTTATGAACAATTTTTTTTAAAAAAAAAACCAATTCCTGCACTCGTACATATATTTCTGTTTCATGTTTCGCTTATATTGTTTCATTGAATCGCAAAGATACATGTTTCTGCACACAGTTGTGCTTTTACTAGAAATGACTTCTCATACTTTTATTATGTAAAGTTTATAGTCAGTTTTATCATGGGTTACATGTGCGGAATTCTTTATCTCGCGAAATTTATTCAGGGTGCGGCAGTGTAGCAAAAAGTAAATGTAAAAGCAAGTTACCTGTTTACAGAATAGTACTGTTTATACCCAATTATCTGCAGTTCTCTGAAGCCCACAATGATTTCGCGTACGACTACAACGAAACTCCGGCAACTTCTCGCGAATTTCATCCCACACGAATCTCAGAGGAGAAGAAATTCTTGCTACGAGAAAATCATTCCGAGAAAGCGCCTCGGAAGATGTTATCGGTGGTGTTAGTTGACGGAAGTGTCAAGGCAAGTTTTGCAGGCCCGTTGTTCGGAGAAAGAAAGCAACTCCGTTAATTAGGGAAGGACTTTTGTTAAAAAGGACCGGTCGGGATGAACGTGTGTGTCGACGAAACATTCATTCATCGCATTTCCCACCAGTTTCTTAGTACTGAGTGTGATGGTTCGTTGCGTCTGATACGAGAAAAAAACCTTACGGAAAATGTTTTCGTCTATTTACTTGGAGTGTGTGTGAACCTGTTACGGAAGGGAAACCTGTCTCGGTATGTTACACGGGCAACAGTCATATAATCGAGGAAAATGTCTAGTTTAAATATTCAGGAATCAAAAATATACATAATTTATCAGAATACGAAACCCTGTTTCAAAAATAACCTCGTAATAATTTTATCTTTTATATAATCATTTTATAATTCAAATACTAATTTACATGTGGTTTATTTAAGTTAATTATAAATTTTTATTTAGATTAATTTTATATTTATCTGTGCGTGGTTTTTTTTCACTAGCAAAGTCATGTACGAACTCAACTTGAAGATACGAGTAAGAACTAATTCGTTTTTCTTTACCAAGACCTATCAGTATGTTTATTCATTTCCAGGGTGCTACAACACAATAAAAGACTCAGTTTTTGAACCCATCCAACTTTAGACCCCTGTACTTCAAAAACTGAGGATTTTAGAATTCAATTGGAAATTATATTCTTTGCAATTTTAGTTTTATGATTGTTTCCTCTCAGACCTCCAGAAATGGGTCAAAATTACACCTCTCTGAGAAAAAAAATATCATTTTGACAATTTTTCGCCGTTTACACAGCTTACGATTGAAAAATTGTTTAACAACAAAAATAGATTTCAGTCTACCCTCAAGTACTGTAATATAATTATCTTTAATTAAATTCATATTCTATTATGTACATGAAACGGAGCAACGCCGGGTACTTAAGCTAGTATATTTCTAACGGCCCATTTGTAGAATAAATAATTACCTACAAAGTCTGTAATTTAATCCTCGTAAGTTTATCGGTAGAAAACTCCTAATTAAGTCTAATTCAGTAAGTGAATCGTGTTAATTTATGTAAACCTCTGTAAATGAGACTATTTTACTTTAGTAAAAAAAATCAAATTTGAGAACAAAGTGAGTGCTTATTAACTTTAATTACTAAAATTGGATGCAATAACCTTGCAATTTACAAAATAACTAGGAATTTTCTATTTTAATTTTTTATTAAAATATTTTTACTAACAACTGAAATTTCACAATTATATCACCCTTGACTCTGTCCTAGAGAATTTCTGTCTCTGTTTATTAAACATGTGTTTCTCTATAATTTCTTCACGGAGAATCTGTCGCTATTGTAAAAATCGTTGAAATATTTACTTTGGAACGTTTAAATATTTTTTAAATTAATAGAGGACTGACTGAAATCTGAAGTTAATTCTTGTTCAGTGAATTTTCCGTGACCTTGATAAAGTCTCCACTACTCCACAAACAGTTTGTTGTTCCAACTTGAGCCTGTACTGCTTCCAGATTATTACGAGCACTACGCAGAGAGCTCGTACACGTGGCAAACTTTGCTCATACACCTGGAAACTTTCGGCCAGGAAAGTGTCTTTTAACGTGCGATGATACCGTTTATCTCACGGGACCTCTGGCTTCACGTCATATCCGAGGAACTTTAATACCCACCCCTTCTCTATTTTTCTTTGCACGAAAGATTACGAGGCTCCTACGGGCTTCAGTCTGCTAACTTCGATGGCGCACTAAACCTCACGACAATCCCGTACTATAAACTACTATTTATTTTAAATTGTCACCTGCAAATATTTAAACCAGCGCATTGTAAGAAAAAAACGCACAAGGAAATGCAGAATCATGAAAAGTTATTTCACTCATAATCGTTATTAAAGAAAGGTTAACAATATTCAGAAAAAAACTATTTAATATTCGAAACCAATCACGTCATTTAAAGTCAAGCATATTCTCCTGGAGTTCAAAAGAATGAAATGTGTAAGTGTATATTTTTTATATCTCGCACTACATTACTAGTTTACTTATTATATCCTTAAGCGATTTCAAAACGCCGATGACGTCATAATACGTCACGTAACCGAAATAGAACTTCTACTCTTTTCCACTGTGTTTAAAATCGTGGTTTCACTTGCAACCAAATAAACTACTATTCTACCAAATTTATAAAATTTACATGAATTTTCAAAAATATACTAAACAAATTTTAACGAAACAACACAATCTACACACTGTATAAATAAAATGTTTTAACCTTAACGAAATGATTGTTATTGAATATTCACTGTTATACGCTTACAAATCAAAATATCTCTGCCGTTTAAGATTATTATTGTATTATTGGTTCGCTAATAACCATTGGGTTGTTACGAAATAATATTAGAAAAAGAAAGACTCTTCTCTCCATATTTTTGTTTTAGATCAGGTAAACTCCTTTACAATATCCGCCATTTGATCTCTAAAGACGACACACATCTTTTCATAGGTGATACACTTTCTTCCTCATACGTGGGCAAAGATATGTTTCTTTTGTAGTCATGTTTCTCATATTACGACTTGGACCAAAATAACAGAACAGCACAATGGATGTAAACAGTTCTACAACTATAGTCTGTTAACAACTACAATTGTTAATGGGACCTAAAAATAAACTAAAAAGAAATTTCGCGCATGTTAAATTCAATAATGGCATAGAATTATTCTCATCTAGAGAATTAAAATGGCCAAGTTTTAATATTTTATATATGTTATAAGTGATTCAAAATTTAAATTTATACGTAGTCCTTGAATAATTGGAAAAAAGGTCCAAAATAATTGGAGTAGTGCAAATTTTACATGCAAATAATTTATATATATATTTATTTATTTAAGCTCGGTGACTATTCGTAATATTAATTTGTTAATCACGTCGTACAGTATCTATAAATTAATAGTTGCCCAATATAACTTTGAATTAACATCCAGATGATCAAAGGTTGTACCTCTGCTGCTGCCAGTGTAACACCTGCGTCATGCCGGTAGCGTTCCAGTGATTGAAAGTCACGGTTACAATCACACTTTCATCTCTTCCCGTCCGAATTTAATCATTACCGTATCACGTTTAACATCAACAAGTCGTTTAATTTCAACAACGCATTTCATTATTTTTAAAAAATTCATTCTTTTATTTATATGACAACATTAGTATCTGTAACAGCCTTATATGCATCTAACATATATCAGAATATAATTCAACACAAGTTCACATAAATATAAATCAAAACACCAATTACCTAAATGGTTTACTGAACCAAAAACTCCGTAAGAAATTATGACGATCAATTCAGTGTTAAATGTTATCTTTCTAAATATTTTAGGTAAAAATGTAACAGCCGCCAATGTAAAAAAAGTGTTATGCCATGTTTCTATTTGGAGCAGCAGTGGGTGATTGGCGTTTGCTGTGTGGGCTTACAATAATTTTTATTTCTACTGCTGCATATTTCTGTTTAATATTTCGAGACCTGTTTGATGCTATTATAATCAAACGTTGCTGACGTCATAACGTCACGGGTCCGTAATAACACTAATACTCCCTTTCTCGGAATTCAAATGCGTGGTTTTTGCAATCAAATAATATATACTAATGTTCTTTGTCAATTTATGAAAGCAATAACAATCAATCATTTACATTCAAAATATTTATTTCCTTTTTAATTTGTCCTTTTTAATCTTTTCCATTTCAGCAAATAATAATATTTTCCATTATAGCAAATAATAATATTTTCCATTTCAGTAAATAATAATATTTTCCATTTCAGCAAATAATAATATTTTCCATTTCAGCAAATAATAATATTTTCCATTATAGCAAATAATAATATTTTCCATTTCAGTAAATAATAGTATTTTCCATTTCAGCAAATAATAATATTTTCCATTTCAGCAAATAATAATATTTTTCATATTAAACAAAACAGGACGATGATACCTCTGCAAATATGTTGTTCCTTTTCACTCATTCTACAAGGTGATGTAGGACACCTAAACCTAGTTTACTAGTAGTAAACTGATCAAAAAGAGGTATATTTATTCGAATGAAACGGGACTGGCAGCACAACGCGAGGATTGAAAAGCTCGATAAGAGTCTAATGTCTAAATGTAGATGGTGATTATCTGGAGTAGCTTAATTTATAGAGGGAAATTTTATTTTGAATAAATGTTTGCTCTTGTAGCCAAACGATTGTCACTTGTTGGACGACCCTGGTATATTAAAATTGTACAACAGGTAACAGATTAATATCAACCGCAGGGTCGATGAGATATATTCAACCACAACTTCGAGATCAGAAAATGCTGAATTACGAAAAGGAGGATAAGATAGTTGATTTTATTTCGTAATTCCCTATATAGGCAAGATTAGAGACTGTAAATTTAATTAAGGACGTATCACTTAAAGTAACAGATGATCAAATGAATTGAAGATAAAGTACAAAAGTAGAAATGGACTAGACCCTCATCTCTCACAAATTGTTATAGAACGACTCTCAGATTTTAGAAATACCTAAGTAGGGGATGAACTTCAAACTCATCCATTATCATTATTGTTTTGATGGTCACAAAAATGTTAAATCTTCGACAGATTTACTTGCAACATTGCATTCCCACACCACAGACAAATACAAGGAGTTACCAAAGCTCCCTGAATATTATTTTACAATAAATTACGGTAACAATTTAAGTCCTCGGGTAAGTTTGTTTTAATCATTTTGTTTTAAATCCAATTACGTACGTAGTATAAATTTGCCCCATCCTCTTATTTAAAAATTTAAATGTAAAAAGCTCTCAATTTTACCTAAACTCCAAACAACTGTTCGGAAAAATAACCTTGTACAGGATTCAAATATATAGTTCAGATTATTTTTTTTTAATTTTCCGTCCAAAGCGGTTTGCCCCCACCACCCCCGCCAACCTAGGATAACTCATTATTTTTACAATTTATGTACAATTATTAACGATTATTTGGATAAAATAAAATATAACAAGCAGATCCTCTTCAGACTTTTAAATCATTTTGTGGAAAAGAAAGTAATAATATTTACGTATTTAAAGTAACTTGTATTTTACGTTAAAAAGGATTAATCCATAGAATAATTATAGAGGTTATCTGCATATCATTATGCTAATTTGTCCGTATATCTTATTTTGTATTTCCTCACGTTAAGCTATCGGTTGGCAAAAAACGTGGAATTTATTATAAAGTTACTACCTCAAATTACTAACTGTTGGGCGGAAAGCTGAATAACAAAGCAGTGTTGTTTTTTTCATCCCAATGGCGAGGCTTTCCGATTTCCCCCGTTTGCTCCCACGGGAGTGGGTGTCTAAAACTTGCACATGGGCAGCGGCGGGACTAGTTTTCGCGAGGAAAAACTTCGCAGGCCTCTTATCTTCGACGGTAAAAAACATCGGCCCATCGACGCAGGTCTGGGCCTGCAGTGTATATTTGAAGAACTCAAGGACCACGCTCTCTGAAAATTATCTCAATAGCGATAATATATTTCTTCCCTACTGTTATGAACTATACTTGAGATTGATAAGAACCCAAGTTACAGTTCATCAGATACATTTATGTATATTTATAATATAATGTATTTATATATATAATTAAGTTTCGGGAAAGTAAACATCGGATAATGAATTCCAAGGACACGGAAATAAAACACAAATTCATGCCATGATCGATCAACTATAATATCTCATGCAGAAATCGTGACGTACGTGGTCGTGCATCAACCATAAAGTAGTAGTAAAATACTCTGAGACCACATAAATTTACACAAATATATTATTGGGGACCTCCCAATCTTTTTTCACTTTAAACATTGCTTATCACAAAATAGTTCTATTGACCTGCAAATAAAATCCTGATAGTCCTTTATTTTTAATTATTACTAAGTTGCTTTATGAATTTTTAATAAATATCTTATATTAATTTGCCTTGTACTTTCTTCTTTTCTCCAAAGTACTTTATAATTAAATATTATTCAGTGGAAATAAAATATAGTTCTAAAATTGTTATTGGGTAAAAATATTCGCATGAAAACCTGAAATTGAAATTTAACCATGGAGCTGGAGATTCTGATACAATGGAACAACACCTTTATACGAAGAAAATTCATATCACATACGTAATAAATGTAAAGAACGGGGTGTGTAACTACTTATGTATAAATACATTTACTTATGGGAACTAATGTTGGACATATTTCCCATTACATATATTAAGATTGTCGTACTAAATATTCCTTAGGACTTCAGATACACTATCAATATAAATATAAATAAATGTAATGCCTAATTAACAAAAAATTCAAATATTAAATATTTATTTTAACGGATACTTTCATATTGAAAATATTACAAATAGAAAAATAGAGAGTTTCTACGTTTTTTCCCTTACTTTGAGAAACAAAAAGTTAACAGAAGTTAAAAACATGAGGTCAAGATTTACGCATTTCGATTTGATAATTTAAATTTTATGCTGGCAAATATTATTGTACATTTGGTTTTGGTTGAATTGAAAATTTGTTTAAAAGTTAATACTGATAAATAATATCAGTTAAAATTCTTAGAATAGGCTGGAAAAAAATGAGCCTTTAAAACAATAAATATTCAACTCGATATTGTGGTCTAGTGGTCATCGTCACTGCTTCACAGAGGTACTGGGTTCGATTCCCGGCAAGGAATGTCAGTAAGTCGCTAAACACCGAGAAGTTAATGTGACTCAAAACAATAAAAAATCTTCAATATTATTGATATTTTTAATTCATTTAATCTTATAATAATAAAACCCAAAATATAAAATTTTAAAAATGTAAGGACTGAGTACTATACTAGTTAAAACCAAAAAAGAAAATTATCCTTAAACGATGACGTCCTAATTTAGGGAAGAAACGTAGTGTTCTATTAGTACTATTTTCAATATGTATGTAGCCTTTGAGTTAGCGTTTATTATAAATCTGTTCTGACTGAATGACATATTTACTAGATCTGTTCTTAAGTGTTACATAAGAAATGAATTTCAAACAATCTTATTTGATTTTATCAGAGAGACTATATAATTTATGATTCTAAGTTTGAAGTTATGGTCACTCTTTGTATAATTTCAGACAGCCATTTAATTTTTTTATAATTATCAAATTGAGACTTGAATCCGGATTTATGAAACACGTAAAATAACGACAGTGAATGAAGCATAATTTTTAATGGACAGTGTGAGGCTCTAAAGTGAAAAGTGCTGCAAAATAAAATGGACCCTTGAGCGAAGGCGACTAGAAAAATTATGCATGGTTGTGGTAGGCATGCCTGAACCCGGAGACACACAATACTTATTTTGGTGAGGGCGGGAGGGTCTGTTTCTGGCGTCTATACCTGAGCCCCATGGCGTGCTGTTTGCTTTCAGGGTGGAGGTACCATTAGCATGAGATCTCCGGCCCAACAACAGCCAGGTACGAGGGTGAGCCTTCCTCCATTTACTCCGCAGTGACAACTTTTACCTACGCTCTCCACTACGAACCGTTCAATAGGGAAACTAAATCCACCGCGAAATGAAAACCCCCAACCCCACTCCAAGGAATTCCAGCAGAATTATGTACCGTAAGACTGTGACGTTGATTACTAATGCTCCCTTACTTAAAAAATTATGTCCTACTACAAATTATGACTGTAGTTCTATTGAGTTAGCCCCTGGAACGTCTCTAAAACGCCAACGTATCTACCAAAAAATTTCCACCATACAAATTCCCATCCGTAGTAATAATAAGCGCAATACAATACAAGATATCTCATCAAGAGATAATTCTGTCAATTACATATTTACTAAGTGAATTAATGAAAACGACCTATGACAGACAGTAGCTTTCTATTACTGACGTTTCGGTACCTATTTTTAACTTCCTCAAAGTTAAAAAATATGTGGGCTATTCTCAAATAAATAATGTTAATTCACACTGTGAATATACTTTGTTTATTTCAGAATAGTTCACGGTACTTTCTAAAGATGCTTTTATTAATTCTCTTGAGATATAAAACACATCTATTATAAATATAGTATTTATAAGGAAAATATTTATAAAACGTATTTAATAATATTTTTGAAGTTAAATTCAACTAAAATAAATAAATGAAAAGACGGCCAATAAATCAGGAAGTGAATTAATCATTATTTTTAATACTATTTAAATTATTTGCTGACTTATTGGCCGTCTTTTCAATCATTTATTTAAACTTAATGTTAGAAAATATTTCATGTTTAAAGACAATTAAATTTTTTAGTACTGTTTTCAAATTGACGAAAAATAGCAAATGACTATTAGTAACATTCTACTTACGTATCTGATTTTACTTTTCTCTGTCGGAATTACTCAGTCAGGGTACTTGAAAACACACAAACACCGAGGCCCTTGCAGGAATCGAACCCAGGACCTCTGTTATGCGTGGCTTAAATTATTATTCTGTCCATTAAAAACCGTATTTTTTATGTATCCAATTTATAAAAATGAAAATTTGATTTAGTATTTCGCCGGTTATATTTTTTGCTCAGCACAACGTTTCGATAGCAATCTCCGCCATTGTCGTCAGATGACATGCGCATTCTCCAAAATTTAATATCTTAAGCGAAATATTATTCATATACCCCAGAAAAAGTAACAAAAAATAAATATATACTCATTACTCTATTTTTATGAGGTAAAATTATTAGATACTATTCTATACCTTACCAATGTATTAAAATTATATAGATAAAACTTATTATTTGAAGAAAATAAATAAAGTAAATTTGAATATTAAACTAAAATAAACATATAAAATAAATAAATAATGAATAACGACTCGTTAAAGGCAAAAATAATTTATCAAGGACTTAAAACTTAAGCTAAATGGACGTTTCGACCAACACGCAAAATATTTATAACAGTATGTTATTTTTAGTCGTCTGTTTTATTGATCGTTAATTCGTGGTTAATTTTTGTTATTGTATTGTATGTTTAATACTCTATTTACATTTTGATGATATTGTAATTTAGTAGCATCTATTTTATCAACGGTACTTGATTTACATAAAATGTCTTTTAGATATATAAACTAACAACCATCTATAGGCTAGTTTGAAATTTTTTTTTGAAATACCAATATTGATGTACGAATGTTCAGATTTACTTCATTTTACAAAGTAAAATCATGGAACAATATATTAGAGTAGTCTTTTGGAAATATTTGTTTATTGTGCACGGTCTAGAGAATATTTTCGTGATTTGATTGTGGAGGTGAAGTATGATTTTACTAAAACGGAGGTAACTTGAAAAATGAAATTTATTATTTTGAGACTATTGTGGTTAATATCATAATTGTTTCGGTTGAATAATTTTTATTAGTAATTTTATAGTACCTGTTAACGACAGATTTCGATATGGAGGAAATGCAAACTAAATTTTTTAAAACTCCATCTCGCTAAGAAAAATTAAAAATTTGACAAATCAAACAAAAGTATTTTTCCAGCAGTGAAAATTTTGTGCTCTAGCCTAGTTAAATGGAAAATACGGCAAAATAGTTTGAAGAATAACTATTTGTGATCTCTCTTACAATTTCTTTAGTTTGCAATTGGTGAAGTTGAAGGGAATATTTCAGTGACTCAAAAATAAATTAAACTGAAATGTAAATATAAATTTTATATACTCGTAGAATGCCATTTCTCCATTTCTTTGCAGATTCTTCAGTCTATTTCAAAGTGAGGTGCAAGGGAATCCTTACTGGGAGGCTGGAAACAGGAGCTGGTGTCCTGGCTGTTTATCGTAAGAAACACACGCCCTTAAAGGGACGGCGACAGAAGGTTGCCGAGGAGCACAACAACCCTGAGGAACCTCATGGAGACATCTGGCAGGCTTCCTACAGTCGTTCCACAGCTGTTTGCGATTTCCGACACCCACAAAACACGAGTCCCAGGTCCTAGGGAATACCTGCTAACAAGCAAGACCTTCGCTCCCGGAAGGAATGCAATACATATTTCGGTGAATGATGCGGGTTAACACCCACGTACCTTCAAGACGAATGATTTATACTACAAGACTAACAGCAAGTAATTGGTAGATGTTTCCGTCCAATATTTCATTTTCTGCAACAAAAGAATACTTAAAACTAAGAAATTAATAAATTTAAAAATCAACAATTTCAGCAAGAGACTAATATAATTCTAAATATTCTTCTTGGTTATCAATATTATTAAATATTCAACAGCAATATTTAACAATTGAGCATAAGGAATATCTTAATTCAATTCATATCATTTCAATACCGTTTAACGTTCTGACATGTTCCTTTGTAGACAAAAAATCTTTTATACCTACATACTTACAGTAAGTTCAGCCCATCAAAGGAAGGTGAAGTTCCATATTTCATGAAATTACGTAGGGCAGCATTGATTTTACATAAAGAAATAGTTAAAAGTTTTTTCTTTTTTGGGGGTAACAGGCTACATGCGGGTGTTCCTGAAACAGGCAAATGAAGGGTGTGTGTGGATATTAGAGCAATAATCACGGAGGAGGGAATGCTGCTACCCTGTAGAAAACACCTCTCTAGTTTGCTGCAGGGTAGCAGCATTCCCTCCTCCGTGTCTCAACCAGTTCCAGAAGGCAGCTGGCCCACTGATCCAACGGGATCAGCCGGCAACTCGACCCCAGTACATACACCTCCCAAATTAGATTAAAACGTCTCGGCGTGTGAGAACTTTGAAATCAGAGAGAAAATGAGGCATTTCCGAGGGTAAGCCCCGTCATCAAGCTGTGAATAAGCACATGCGAGAGAAAGGTACCACAGATATTCTACCTTCAAGACTATACACTCATGTTCGTATAATTCCCATTACCACGAAGCCATGAGAAAAATCCAATAATATCAAAGACAAATCATTCATCTCCACCATCAGTGTCAGCAGAATTAACATTAAAACAACCAAAACACAGGACGAAACTTAGTAGTAATGATTAATAAATAAGGCTAAGTAAAACAGCTAAAATATAGGTATTTTCTTTTAAATGAATACTTTGGATGAGCAATGCAACAAGTAGATCGTTGCCTCTGTCCACTTTAAGACGAGGTCTGGCCCACAGTTAGCTGATTGGGCTTGCTTATTTTCTTTGGGAGATTTCTTCAAAGTTGTGCTGTCAACGTCTTGGGCTCATGAACCTCTAGAGTGACTTGAACTGCAGTAACATTCCGTCATTTCTTACGTATTCCTTTTTATTTAATTACTGTCGTATATATCTTAGTCGGTATCATAGTCACTTGAGGTTGTCCAATTTCAGCTTGAACATTCAACAACTTTGATGATATAATTAAGGGACTTGGCTGCTTTGTGTTCCACCAACTGGAACTTCAGGAAATTAGTGGATGCAGTATTCAAGAACTTCCTCTGGTATACTAATGACACTTCTAGGAATGTTTCAGCTGTCTTCGAAGAACAGTAAATATGCTTTGCTCGCCGAACGTCGGATACAATTCATACGTCAGCAACTGGAAGCAGTCAACGCCAATTGTTCGCTCCTTCATTAATTTTAACAAATTTCTAAAAGTTAATAAAATGTCATTTATGTATTATCAGTCTCCGCTTACACTACTTCACAGCACAGAGCAACCTGAATAACTCAATATGTATGTCATTATTTACCTCGTCTCCCTTTCATATTGTTAACTGGTAGTCTTTTTCTGATGGGAATCATTCGTCTCATTAATCAGTTTCATTATCTTTTACGCATCTCACTTTTTTGCTTATCAATTTCACCTTTTGTACTATTTTAAAAACAGATTAAGTAAACAGTGGCCCCGTAGTTCACTTTCCTTCCAATTGTTCATTCTTAAGATACTCTTTTCTGTGATTGATTTACCCATTATTTCAACAATTATTCCGCATGTTTCGTTTACTCCGACAAGTATTCAGTGTTTTTTTAAAAACGTTTCCCCAAAACCCATCATGTTTTCAAAATGACAGACTTCTACGTTCATGAAGGAGAACCGATTTACCAGCTTGAATCATTCATTTTCAGAGGTAAAGTAGTCTAATTTCTAATCGACTATGGTATAACTTCATGACGAACACGTCCTGTGTCTGTGGGCATGTCCGACTGGGTGACCGCTGTTGGCTAAATATTCGTCCGCTTGACTGTTTCTGGTGGAACTGGTTCCGGAAACCTCCTGGAAGTGGAGCTGAGGACGAGTGCGAGAAATGTTCCGCAGATCACACCTGGCTAGCGCGTGCTCACTCCGCTTCCGATGGAAATTTATGCTAATGGACAGGCAGGGAAAAATGAGAAACCAGTTACCTGGCTAAAGACGGCCTCTGCGCGTGATGGAGTGTTGCTGATTGCTTTGTTAACTACAGCTGCCGTCTACTCCACAATGACAACAAGCATTGCCCCTCTCTCCTCTTCGTCCCAGCCGCTCCTACGAAACTCGGGAAGATGATTAATAGTCATCGCGCCTTCCCGACGGAATGAATTCGCAATTAAAACGCGATCGTATGTGGCGACGATTCATCACGCAGCTGGTTATCGCGTTATGGGGAAAGCGAGACAAGCATCTCAGATAAATCTGCATAGGCCATCGTTTTTTTAAACCAACTCGACATTACGGCTTAATTTTGAAAGTATAATAAATTCTCCTATTGACGGCTATTTAGAACGCGTAACCGCTCACTCTCACTACCTCGGTTTAATGAGTAATGTTTTCCAGATCTATATCGGAGGTTCACTTCTAAATGTAAATGATATACGAACCAGCACTCGTTCAGTGATTATTAATGCGGCGTCCATAGGAGGAAGTATTAATTGATGGGTCGTGATCAAAATTAGGACTAAGACCAAGTGTGTTTATTCATATGAGAAATATTGTATCTTCTAAATACGACAGGTTGCTGATGTTATATTGATCAAACTTACCTTCCATTACCCTTCAATTACTAATGTATAAACCTTCACCAAAAAACAATCTTAGATCTTTATCACCCATTAACGCAAAAATAATAATTGCATAAAATTATGACTAATCCATCGATTTTATATATAATAGCCCTGGAAAGTACATTGATTTTAACCAAAATATTAAAGAAATAAGTAATAAAGCGACCATTAAGGCACAATAACGTAAAATCAAATGTCCACCTAAACTACTACAATTACTTTGAAATCTAAATATAGGAAAACTGAAAATCGTTAATTTTAGACTTCAACGAGCTAACATAATAATAGTCGAAACGGGTCAGACCTTAAAACTTATTATTTTGAAGAAAAATATATTCCACGAACTTTAATTTTTCAATAATTTGATACTATAAAAGAAATAGTAGGTTCCGAAAAAAATTTTAATGTAAGATAAAATTTATAGTTGCTGTAACATTTGAAGTGAGTCTTATTTATTTGTAAATTTGAGATGTTTTACTCTTTTCTGGGTAGCAATAAGTAAGATATCAAAGGATATATTGTAATACGTGAAGATGGCTTTAAATATAATTTAGAAATATGTTGTTATATAAACGGAAATTTGTTAAGTTGAGGAGAAAATCCAGCGTGTGTAAAGAGAACTTCCGGTTTATTTGTTCTATTGCGTATCGCTTGAGATAGACCTCAGCAAGTAATTTTGTGTCCCACATTTATAAGGTCAACGCCCCAAGGAAACGGCATGAAGGAAATTTACCGTCCCAAAGCCATGGTTGTAACGAAGCGAGTTTTTGAACACATTCTCAAAACCGTCCAGAGGTGGGGGTAGTTTTTGAAAAGCCGCGAAGTGTTGTAATCGCACAGGACGTTTAGTATCAGTTAAGTTCAAATTCCGATAAAATTTAAATTGGGAACGATCCGAATCAGAAAACTGTCTTGGTGCAGCCATGAGGGTCCAGGAACCAGCCACCTCCACCGCATGTGCCAGGGTCACAACTCTGCGTCCAGCCTAAACCGATCACCAGAGCATACAGTTAAGTTCTCCGATACTCTACATTTATGCCGTATGACACATGCCAGGCGTAACTGTGAGGCTTACAATTTTCATTCCAGTGACTGGTAGTCCTTATCAAGGATGTGTTAAACTGAACATATTTTGGCCAAAATTAGTACGTAAAATTCAAGAATCTCTTTGTAATTACATTTCCAAGACGAATTTAGAATGCACAGTGTGAATACCGTGACAACATTCACGAGCCTTCCATAATTCTCACGCTGATTATCTCGTATATAAGGGATATTTTAATTCAAACCATCCAGCACTAATACATTTCTAAATGAACTATAAAGACGGTCCTTCCATAATACTGCGACGTAGAACATTTCGTCGAAAGGTTGTCAATTTTCATTCCATGATCGTGGGAAAGATGCGGTAACTGAATGAAACCAGGCCAATTTACAGAAAGGTGGTGGAAAATTGTAAAGTGACATATAACAACTATGAAGGTGTAAGTAAGACAGAATTAAGCAGTTGATTATAACGATGTAAATAACTGTACATCAATCGTGTTTCCATTTTACACTGGTTTCAGAGATGACTTCCCATTGTCTTCCAATCCATCCACACTTTCTACGTCTGCTACTCTTATACAGTCATTCTCTGTTTCTTGTGATTCCACGTACAATACAGGTCAAATAACGATATCGGGTAGGGAAAAAAACTTTTTGGAAAAAATTATGGACTCCCTATAATTCATATCTTATTACGAACGCATTACGGTTTCTATCGCCATGTCTTATTCCTGTTTCCCCTCCTCTTTTTCTCTGTCTCTCTCTTCATGTGTGTGTGTGTTTGTTTGTATGAGCCTCACACACTGCCTATAGTCTACGTCTGCCCCAGACGTTTCTGTCAGTCTCAAGTGCGCTTGCTTGTCTGCCTTCCTTTACTACTCAGCTCGTTCCGAATACCCTCCATTCATTGACGTCTCCCCTCTTCTCTTAATCCATCTTATTGAGTGCTCTGCCAAAATATGTTCTCACGTTCCTAAGGGAATACCTACCTTAAACCTTAGCAACGGCTTCCCTCGGTATTATCCACACCCCACGCGTATATCCGCCAAATGACGGGCAAACTCCGGTGGTCTATTGTTTCTGTTTTCTAAACATTTCTGAACGTTGTGGTGACAATCGAAAGCCGAAGCCCAAGGAAAAGAATAATCTACTCTACTCTTAATGGAAGTTACGTCACATAACAACTGAATTATGACAAAACTTTTGAAATGTTGTAATTGAACTTTTTTTCGTTAATAAGTAGATATTTAATAAATGTGTATCACATGAGAAAATAATATAATATATGAGGAAATTTTTTCGCATCTAGTACTTGGCTGCAACAGCTGACAGACCATTTATTTTACGACTGATATCTACAATATCATCAATACGTATTATAGTAAAAAAATGGTAGCTAATTAGGTATATAAAAACTGCACCGAATTGCTTTGATAATGTTTCAATGATATCGTCATATTTGCACATCACGTTTGTTACACCTGACAAAATAACGAACATTACCTAAAATCATTCTTAACTGATCCATAAATAAAAAAATATACCCAGTATTTCTTGAGTAATCCCCATTTTGAAATTATAGTAATCAAATGAATGTTTCATACGTGGTAAGGCGAAAAATAAATATAAGTGACAGAACAGACTGATAGTGATTAATTTTAAAAAATGTCAGCAAGTTAGGTGCCGCGTTTGCTCACACTCAAACGATTTATCCATCTCCTGACTGCAGTACGCAGTCTTCCTACGCCGATACAAAACTTCTGACATTACTCAGAGGCCTGGAAAGTGATGGACACGGTCTTCTGTGATATACGCAGAATGATCTAGAGTACTTCGACTTTTCCAGGGAAAATTATGTGTCGTTGTTGAAGCGCAGGATCTCTTCCATGAAGATCATAGGTCTATATGTGATTTTTCAATGACGAAAATGGTCGAATTGTAGGTTTAACTGTTACCACGCCCAATGTTTTGGCCCGATTTGGACCATGCGACAGTAAAATGATGAAGTCGTAAAGGATAGTGCCGAAACTAAAATTCCTTTCCGAATTGCGTAAGAAATTTAAGCAAACGCTGCATTAGCTGAAATGAGATCAGAAACGAGAATTAGACGGAACAAAGTGCGCAAGGTAAATTTCATAGAGTGGTCCTCGGTCAAAAAAATTCTTGCTGACCGCAGTAGCGACCGGATGATTGTCTGTATTTTGGGAAGGAATTTCGCGGAGACAACGTGATCCTGATGAAAGTGGTCTGTGGTCCTTCTTGGAGGGCGCCGATCCGTGCCAGAACAAGCGGCGCCTCTCGAGTTACCGGGAAAAGAAGGGTCGTCTTTCTAGCGGCGGAAGTGGCGTGCTCAACTTCCGCTCCCACGGCGTCGGCCAGGGACACTTGTTGGCGCCTCCAGACGTCGGCACCTGGGGACAATTACAATTTACCGTCACCTACGGCATGCATACACCACAAGCCTGGCCTTGGCCCGGAATTGTGCGTCCACAAACATTTCCAAACTTTTAAACTGGCAAGTCAATCATTTATATTTACGACTGATAACTAACTATATATTATTTTTAAAAATCAATTATTGAACAACTTGATAAACATTAGAATAAATATAAAATATAAGATGAATAAAAAAATTGGGGAACTACTAATGTTATGCAGTTTTTTCTTTTTTTTCCATAGGAACCTCATTTTGTGAAACTTATAATTTTCATATCAGAAAATCAGTTAGTCGTAAGTGGTAATAGAAATGACTTTCTAGAATATAAATACATATTCATATAAACCTGAAATATTGTTAATAAAATATTAAAAATACCGATTTTACTAATTTACGTTTTCGAAAGGAACGGTTAAATTAACAGAAAAATTTGTGTGTTCATTATAGTTTATCTTCCAATGTACGGTAATGAAAATAATTTAGAGTTAAATTAAATTTAGAAGAAGTTCATAAATATTACTTTAAGATTATGGCTTTAGTGTATTATTTAAAATGTTTATATTTCTGGAAATATAAAATACACAATTTTTCTTTATTTGTATTTGACATTCGTAATATATAACATTTGCATATGATTAAATAAATTTCATGTTCATCGATTATAGCATGTTATTTCTCTGTAAAATGTGTTAAGATATATTTTATTTTTAAATTATTCTATTTTTAAAGTATTAATAAGTGATCCTGTGAACCATGTCAAATTTATTACGTATTTTACATCCAATTATCCTTTGCTCCCAATATGATGACAAGAAGAAAAAATTGATTTCAAGTATAAAATTTTGGTACTTTTCAATAAAATACGTGTATCTTTCAAATAAATAGTGGTCCATATTATTTCAGCTTCTTTTGTTTGTCTAAAGCATCATTTGAGGCGTAAAAATTACTTTAGTCATTTATTATTTAATTAGTAACATTTTCCCGACAAAACACTTTAGATAACTAATGTAAATAATTTTCAATTTAGGCCATGAAAGTTGATTAATAGTTTCTAAATTATATATAAATTCATCTATATTTGGATATTTAAAGTATTTGGAATAAACCGGAACGTTTTTATTTACTACAGACATCTGATTAAACGGTCTCAATGTAAGGGAGAAGCGTTGTGTTATACATTTATACATAAGGGGAAAAAGAATCTGAAATCATTGAGTGTTTATAGTCATATTGCATTATATTATACAGTAATTTTATTATTGATACTTTTGCATTACATATGCACCACATTCTAAGTTTAAATTAATTTGAACTGAAAATAATTAATAAATAGTCCTTATGTCATCTTCATTTTCAGTTGAAGACTGTTTACTTGAGAATTTATCATGTTGCCTATAAAGTATTCAATTAGTATGTATTCATATCAACTCAGACGTATTAAACAAAGGTTATCATTTCGGGGTTGAAAGTTGTAATTATCGGGAGGATTAAATACGTGGACAGGCACGAGGTTAGATCATATCTGATGTTAAGCAGCCGTAACACGTGCGAATTGTTAAGCTAATTACATAGAACAGATCGGATGTTAATCTTAATATAATATAAAAATTAATAATATAAAAATTAATACTTTGAATGACTCCGTCGAAGTTACCTATGCGCGAATTCGCTGACGTAATAGTAACGCAGATAATGACAATAATGTTATTATTGTGGCGTCTTGCCCTCAAATTTAACAGTTTGATCGTGTCTGATGCAATGACAAAGCTCTAAATGCAAATTTCGGGTGACCTTGGATCGCTTTGGTGGACGAGCGCCCAGCCAGATCGCTGGCAGTTTGACGGAAATGGATGAAAGTCAGGTGTTGGGCGGATGTTGTGCGATTTCAGCCTCGATTCGGTAATTGGTCTCTTCCTCGATGATTAAGAAGCTCAATTTCCAGGCCTGGGAAGGGCCCGGAAGGCTCTCTCCTCGTATAGTGTTGCAGCTCGCAGGAAACTGTGGTGTTGGCAGGAAGCACAGCTCACGTCACTAAACTTCGCGCTACACCCACGCACTGCTTTAATTACGACTTCACAAATAACAACAGACTCTCTACCTGCCTAATACTCAATTACATATCATTATATCAACAAAATTTGCTCGATAAAGTGTTCTTAAATCAAAGACCTGAGAATTGTTTAATGAAAAACAAAAATGTTGCAAACAGAAATAAAGCACTTTAAAATAATCAAGAGAAAAGCTACATACAATTATAACTATCAGGCAATCAGTGCACCATCCTTAATGGTTTTTGTAAAATTGAGATTCTCATGAACGTTCCCAAATATTTTACTGTCCTAAAAAAGGGGTGGGTTTCTTATAGACAAAGTTAAATTACGAATGGTTATGAATTTAGCAACAAATAAATTTAAATTACGATTTAAAGTTTTTTGACAAATTACTTTTCATATTTCTTATGCAAAGTAGGAGTGATCTTTTAATAAAATAATGCTTTATTTCAGGAGAATTTTATAAAATAATTCACGGTGTTTCAATAAATAAACAAATATCTAGAGGAATATATCCTCTACGGTGTTACATACCCTAAGTACGTATTTTCCCATTTTTTTCACCTCAAAATTAGCATGGTGAGTCGCTATCGTATTTCACAAATGTAGTGGCGGCGTAGCTGTCGAGACACAGGCCGTCGCCACCATTGTTGGCGAGACGCAGAATAAAGACGTAATCTAGCTGATCGTTCTGCCATAGAAAATATTTTATGGTATGTGTGTGGAAGAAAAATAAATAAATTATTATTTATGGACAAAATACGGCAAAAATTTTCTTAAAAAGTAGACCTTAAGATATTTTTTCTTGTTCATGAGGTTAAAAAGTAGCGTTAAACATTACAGAGCTGTAAATACACTGGCTCGTGAGTAAACTGTACCTAATGTAACTTTTTTTGCATCGGTGTTGTTAAATATCACCAACTTAATTTTATTCCACTCAGCAATCAATTATTTTAAGAAACGTAATAACGGTAAATCTAAGATGGGGTACAATAAAATGCAATTTAATTATGAACAAAGTTATGGAGGAATTACTGTCCCATGCTTCTCAGTTCCCAGTCTTTGTTTCTCAGACAAAGAATCTCGATCACAATACTGAAATTAAGATATACGCCCATGACCGATAGTATTTATGACTTTAAATATCCATCTGAAGCATTACTGCGGTAGATATTACAGCTCGATGCGAAACTAAGCTGACCATCCATTACGAGGCCGCCATCCTCCCTGAAGAGAGTCTCTGTCCGCATCTTCTGTGATATAAATTAACTACTAGGACAACCACAGAGAGGGTACAAAAAAAATAACACAGAGTGAGAGAGAGGAAGAAGCGGCCCCGACAGTCGCCATTGTCTGTCGGTAATAAATATTGCACGCAACATAAATCCAGTGGGTCCATGGTATTAATAACGAAGTTGGATGAGACGAACGCACCTCTGGAGCGATGGGCCTTGACCAATTGATGGGAAGGGTTCATCGTGAGCAGATATTTCACTCGCCATCCACACGATTCCAGAGAATATAGCGCCCCATGTTGGTAATGAGGATATTCTCTGTGTAAGTTATTACATCTTCCAGCGATATTCCGTTGGGCGGAAAAAGAACCACTTCTTTGTCTGCAGTCAGAGGTTTAAAGCGTGTTATGAATTTAGAATAAATAATTGTCCAAATATTGTTATGGGCTTTGAATACATCTGTGAATGTTTTCTAGAAACATGTAAAGTTTATTGGACACGTGACTTGTATTTACAAATTTAATATTATAATACTTTATAAAGCTCTGTCTGAAAAGTTACATAACTTACCTCTATTCTGGGAAAGAATATAAACTACACCAAAGGAAGAGTTTTTTTTCACGACTATTTAGTTAATTCTCCTTAAATTTTAATAAGAAAAAAATTCACACCTATGAACATAACATAACGTCATAATTTTTAATATTTTATTGCAGAGGCTATTGTTATTAAAGCTTTACGACGATGAAGAGATGAGGTTTAAGAATGCAGCTAATTTTCTGAAAGATTATTAAAAATAATTCTTACCCTTATTGCAGGCACATTTATTTATTCAATTTAAAGATAAACGTCATTTCGCTGTAAATTCACAGTTTTTTATTTCTGTAGAAGACACATTTACATACAGTTTGATTCACATACAATTAAGTTTAAATTCAAATATTGGTGTACAAATTAAATAAAGCTGGATAAACAAATTTGTCTGTAAAAAGGTAAAAAATTATTTCTGTTAATTTACAACAGACGTTTAATTAAAACTTTCAGCAAAATTGTATACTTTTTAGTAAGTAGTATTTTTTTTATTTAAAATAATCGGTTCTACTTAGTGAGAACTTCAATATATTATTTTATTGGAAGCATTTAGGTTTAATTAGTGTTTTAAACCATTGTCATATATATTGAATAGTCATCTTAAATAACAATATAAACAGTAAAATAATTAAAAATTAGATCAAGGGTCGGCGTTATGTTTTAATTCGTATAACAATGGTATAATAAATAAACTCACAAATTTATCGCCCCCCTTTATTAGACAAATGAAAAATTTGGCAATCCTAACAAACACATCATAGTCAAAAAAGTCTCATGTAATTATTGTCAAGCGGTTTACATAGATGAGCCTTTAATTCAGAATCCATGAAAAAAAGGTTAATTTATTTGGGATCAAAAGAGAAACAATCGGTGCTAACTTAGTAATGTATCGTTAACTGTATGGTTGCTTTTGAAAATATAAAAATTGCTGATAATTAATGTGTTTTCTTCTGAAATTATTGAAATAAAAGTGTTTAAACTCTCCCTCGCCACATTCCGCCTTTCTTCTCCTTTAATAGCATAGGAAGGGAATTGAAAATGGGGGATGTGGAAGGTATAGCAAGGTGGCCCTGGGTTGACTGAGGCCCCAGGGTTATAATAACCATCCATCTTGTTTTCTAGTCCTTAGTTTTGAATTTCTACTGAAGCTTTATTATTTTATGATGAAGTTGTTCAAACATTAAGAAAGAGTCACAAGCTGATGATGGAACGGAAATGTACTGAAACGTCGTTACTATTTCGAAATATCGTTCCTTATGTAAATATAAGCTATTTATTTAATAATAATAATTTATGCAACAGAGAAAAATCAAAAAAAATTCTGTTATGATTTAGAAGGACTCTCAAAAGTGTTCCATGCTTTTGATGTCTGTCTGAGTGTACAGTTTATTAATACTTTTTGCAAGACTTCGTATAAACAGGACGTCACCAGCAAACTGTATTGAGTTATCCAGTATGGAAATCGAAACCGGGTCTCCGTGCAATAAATCTCCAAGAATTCGCAAAGCGTGACTTTGGATTTATTGGCGAATGTAGAACGTAATGAGAAAGCTGTCTACCAGTTAACGAGTTGTTAGTTCGCAGATCTACGCCAAGTGACTTTAGTCTCATTGCGTGTCTCCCCCTATAACGTAATTACAGTCTATGCGTGTGCTGAACAGGTGCGCATTCCGTGAACTTCATAAAAGTTTCACAGCGCAAAATTTCTGGAAGGCAGCAAGCTCGATTAACCGCGTGCACGATACGATACATGTAATTGTGTACGAGGGGAGAAGTTACCAGCGACAAACTGACTGCCAAGATTTACGGCTGAGTGGAAGTTTCAACTCACAACTAGTTATTGGAACTTAAATAAATTTTTTATGCAGTAATATTGGACGTAATAAGTCGCTCGCCTTTAAGTTAGTGACTCAGAGTAAATTACGCATTTTACAATTCATATAAAGAGGGGTATTTTTTTCCATATATTTTCTGCTCACGGGATTCCTGTAGCATAAATTGCGTTAATCTGATATGTTTGACGGAGTATAAATTCGTGACCAGATTATTATTTTCTTTTTCGCCTACGACATGATCCATTTTTTCGCCATAGTATTACATTTTGTAGTGAATTATCCCCAATTGTAATGATTTCTGCTTTCGAATCGGCTGTGGAGAGAACACGCCGCTTTATGTTTAGGCAGGTGTCGGGAGTTTGTCGTGCGTCTTTCTTGGTCTGCGCGTGCCGTATCGTGCAGACGCACTGGGTCGTGTTTACCCTGTTATCTGCCTCGTGAATCACGACCAACACTTCTTCTGGCACGTCCAGTCAGGTTAACGCCGCAGATGCGCCTCGAAAATACACGCATTTCGTGCATCGAACGAACAGCGTCATACGGACTTTGCGAACAGTCCTAGCGGTGCGCAATAAATGACGTCTCAAGTGCTTGTAATCGTTCGTCTTTCTTTATCCCCGCTCGCCATTTATCTGCCGCGGTGTATAACTCACCTCACGCAGCACGATTTATCTTCTATAACACCGTCCCACTTTATTTTCATACGTTCCTCGTATGCGTTGCTCCATTTCTCTGTTCGGCCTAAAATTAAATATTTACATCCCTGTTAATACACGGGTGCCCTTTTTTGTATAAAAACTTATGATGTATTCACAAAATAAAAATAATGTATATAATTCACATGTAATAATGAAGGTAGATTAGTCCATTGGCTATCCTACTTTAGCAGATGGGTTAGGTTGTTTTCTTTTCGCGTGTATCTAAGAGACATTCGATGAGTGTTGCCAAGCGATGTATTCATTATTGGAGTATATATAAGGATGTGGTCTGCGGTTGTGATGGTAAGATGGGTTAGGATCTCTGGATGTTCTGGGGGAAGAATAAGGTCAATTGAGAGTTGTTTTTAGCCGACGGAAGTGGAGAGGTGAGGGAGGATTGTTGTGGAATTGTTGGACCGTGGTTGAGGGCGCTTTTAAGTCGGGAGGTTATTGATTTGGTGATTTATGTGTTAACTTTAGCAAGTTTGATGTTATGATGGATGGTGGAATATCTGAAGTTTGTAATGGTGCGCAGGATTGTTTTGATGGGTACCTCATTCTGGAAAATCCTAATTGGTGTTTACTTAGTTTGAATGTACACATATACAACAATATCTTAATTTAAGCCATTTTTAAAACCTATATTATAAAGAACTGAAACTACCAGTTATCCTTCACATATTTTATTTTAAAAATCATTAAGTAAACATAAATTGTCTCAATCAGGAGCTTTGGACTACTGTTAATATAAACTTATTTCTTTAAGCAATATTTTTCATTATATGACGTTTTAATTTATATACAATAATGAAGACCACTTGGTCAAATAATTATATTTATTAATTATATATTTCAAATTAATAAAAAATTGATTTTATTATATTTTTGGCTGACTTGAAACCAAAGGTTTTTCTTCATCGAAATTATTTGTTTTTGTTGATAAGAATTGGGAGAAATTTTGGTGCCATGATGAACGATAAAGTTAAAAATTGTTGTTAAAAACGTTCTTATTTCGCGTCAGGGTCAATCAACAAGTGATGTATTTTACAATAATCATAGGTTAATAATAATTTCATATTTTTGAATGATATTCTTTGAAAAATGTGGAAATAACCAATGTATCAGCCTTCTTAAAGTATTTAATAAAGTTCATTACTAATAGTTCAACGTATAGTCAAGATTTTTAGACTTCTCCAAGCTAAATACTAAAACAAATATTTTTAAAAAAGACAATTATAGGTATGAATAAATAAAATTCTTTAAAAAATACAATGTTCACAGTTGGAATGAAATTCTAAAAAAATGATATACACGTTTTTAACTGATATAATTACATGAATAGAAGACAGTTTTGCTTTCTGAACTGCGTCCGTAAACGTCTCTGGTTCTACATTAGGTTACATTTGGAAAAATAATACTTTAAAAATATAATTTTAAAGTTGTGCTATTAATTTTTATAGTTTTCATCTTCCCATATATTATAGAAGCAATGTTTCACGTCATATTGAAACTTAATAACAGATTTTCTGACATTAAAAATAATATTGTGATTATTATTTTAAAGAAAACTGCTAATTGGTTCACATATATTATTACTAAAATCAGGCATTAAAATTATATATTGTTTAAGCACTATTTTATGTAGCTTAATATACCAGATAATTCAATATTTCATTATTATTAGACGTCCTAAAATTAGGCTGCAGAAAACGTGATTTATTAAATTTTAAGCGAACCCGGGATCGGGCTGTACGAGGGAAAGAAGTGTCTCGTACCTGATGAGAAGTCTACCAGGTAGTCCTTTGGTAGAGTTGCCAAGAACAAATCGGTTATCACAGGCTCTAATCCCGGTCCATCCTGATGCTTTAATTCATTTCCGCAACTAAATATGTTAAATTCTATCATGAAGAAATTAGGTATTTTAAACATATAAAAATTTTGATTTTACAATAATTGCAAATTTTTAAATATCTACGTCATAGCAATATAGCCGTGTATAACAAAATTTTTACCTTGTTTAATGACAATTTAGGTAAAATAAGGAACGTTAATTATAACAGTTGCTAATATTTTCTGATTAAATATTATTCATCCCTTAATAGTTTAAAAAAATTATTAAAAACTGATCATATAAAAATGTTAATAACATTTTAAGCCCCTTACTACATTTCCTAACTTACAAGGACAGATACATTGTGTCAGCGTAAAAAAAACATACGTTAACATTATTATTGTTAACTTACTCTATAATATTTTTTGAACTTTATTAAGCCTTTCCGTTGTTGACTGAGACGATAAAATGCAAGAATGAAAATCAGTTAGCAATTTTCCTTCTAATTGAATAATAAAAGTTTACAGAAAATATTCACAACAGATTGTTTTACAGAATGTAAAAACACAACCTCAGTAAATTACACTGGGAAATGCCGGTAAGACAAGAAAGTTTTGAAACAAATGCAGAGTTAACCAGCTGCATTATGCAACTCTGTATGCAACTGAATTCTGAAAATACCGGAAAGGATTTCCCACTTTTCTGATATCAGCCACATACTCGTAATTACATTTCCGGCATAAAATTTGTCACGACAAGGTCACAGTATTCAAAGTTATTACAAAGAATCCTCATTGAATAAAACCACAAAACTTTAAAAAAGTGAACAATGTTTATTTAAATCAACTGAAACTGAAGAGGAAATATTTTAACTACAAACGAAAAATTTTAACCCGCATATTTTTCCGTGAGGTAATTTAACGAAGTAACAAGTTCCAAATTGAGCCGTATGAAATTCATTCCAGGTATTATGTATTGATAGAACACATCCTATGCAAAATAAAACATTAATCCTTATATTTCACATTAATATTCCTTCTTGTAAATTAAAATCACTTGTGGTTCAGTTCCTTCAAGCATAACATAATCCAATGAAGATGAGAGAATAAAGGTATTAATAACCAAGTTGTCATAAATTAAATTGAAAACATTTCAATAATTATGATACTGTGCCGTTTCAGTTCGTCTGGTTTATTTTTCTCGTACTATGCTAAAGTTTCTCTTACTTATTTTTGAGTGGCAACATTCTTGTCTTCCAACCTCAAGGAAGCAAATTAAAATACTTGTATGAGCTTAATATCAGGCGCATAAAGTTTTTTTTTCTCGTGATTCATCAAGAAAAATATTATGTTTCGCGAATAAGGCGTTAAAAAGTCGACACAAAGGAAGCCGCCAACTTGTTAAAGATATTTATGGATGATATAAAATTTTCTTTCCGGTAATTCGTATAAGGGACTGTAACCAGAATGAAGATGTGGGAAAACAAACGAGCAATTCCCGTTTGTATGTTTTTATTTTTCTCTGGCAATTATCGGCAACTATGTAACGCTTACGGCGTGTTAAATGTAAACTCTTTCACTTCTAGTACAGAAAGTATGGAAAAAATGTTTCAATTATTACGGATATAGCATCACTGAAAGTTATACACATTCTTATCCGTAGGTCCTTGTGTCTACATAAAAAATTATTTAATCAGTTCCATTTAATTCTGCTTTACGTTTCTCCAGCGTTAAATAAAGTTTGTTTATTTTAAAACTGAAAGTAAATACTCTGTGAAATTAATTTGTGTTGGCCATTTTTGTTTTTTAATAATGTTATAGTTGGACATGTGTTTTTATGAAGGAATCGTTCTTGACGTGGAATCAGCATTGACTTGATCAGTCCAATTGTCTCATCTAGTTGTCTTTATAATTTTAAATTTATTAATATATTGTTAGTACCATTTATCACGCCAATATTGACTATATTTATGTTATCAAATTACGCTAAGGTACAAATTGCCTCCAACTTAGTCAGCCGCCATCATTTTGAATGATAAGTTGCTGTGCTTGGGTTACATCATAAAAGTGGAGAATTAAGGAACGACATTTATTTCTCTTATTTAGTATTGATTTGTCAAGACAACTACTTTTTCCCTGCATGTCCGTACATTTGAATACATAAAATAATCTTTCCAATTCCATTTTCTTTTACTGGAAAATTATTTCTGAAAAACCAAGTCAATACTTCAAAATCTCAGCTGAAGGAACTAAACTATACGTTTTATGCAATGCCGCAACCTCCGCATGCAGAGGTGACTGTGTGGTCAATCGTTAAATCCCAATCAAATTACAGATTTAAATTCAATATTAATTGAAAAATAAGCCGTAAAGATAAACTCTATTCCTTATGCGGGAATTAGAAAAACACGGTTACGTTTACGATACTTTAATTTAAATCGAGTTACGCCAAGAGACACGGAATTTCAGGCTTATGTGATGCTTATCATTATTTTTTAAAATAAGCTCATGGACAAATTATAGAAATCCGCTTTAAGTATTTTGATTTCACCATTTTAATCTTAGTGCCCTACAAGGTTCATTTCATTAGATTCTTCATTCTCTATATTGTGGTGAAAGTAACGATGCATTAATATTCATGTGGGGTGAAATTATGGTTTTTTTCTGAAAAACAGAAGGTAGAAGCTGACTAAGAATTCAGTGGATGAGCATTCCCAAATTTTTGGACTACGTCCTTTCAACTGAAACATACGATGACTCAGCTAAGTCCATACCGCTAGAGCGTGGCGGTTCCTTTTTAGGGGTCTATATCTCTATCTACCGAACTCTGTGTGGGGTCTGGGAACGCGCCGTAGATAACGAAGTCGCGGCCGATCTGGGAGAATTTAGGACAACACGTAGAGGCGGTAAGGCTCCTCACAGCATTCATCACCGCAGGCCCATTAGGAGAATGGAAGAACAAGATTAATTCGTGTCCGCGATAAGGCTGGTGTCTGGCTTCAAGGTCAACCTCGACCAACTTCTGAGAACCGCCGACGGGAATATTTGCCCCGCCGCAACGTATAATTAACACCGAACTTCTTGGATCGGATCAGACCCGACCGGGTTATTAAAAACAGCTCACTTCGTGGAGTAAAGAAATGGCGACGCAACGGACTGATTTAAGAGGACGACGGTACGGGGCTGCTTTTTCTGGACGACGCACGCTGGAACAAGCAAAATCTGTTTTCCGCCGAACGGAATTCATTGCCCAATTAAAGCGCTGACACCTCGCGAGTTATATACCCATGTACTAGGGTAGAGGACACTCTGTTTGGGTTGGATGAGACTTGAGCTAGACTCGTAGCCATAAAAGCGTTTTATTGTAATCCACGAGGACCTCCTCCTTATTTTCCATACGATTTATTCTGGATCTTAACTCTTCCATATTTCTCTCAACTCATGAAACACGCCTGTCAATGATAATATCACAGAATCAAAGTCTAGATCGTCCATTAATATATAATCATAAAACAGTGTTCAACACGTCGTCAGAGGTTTAACGACGCCAAAGGCATTTACAATTAATAATGAGAACACCCCCAAGCTTCATGTCTAACAACGTCAATATTCGTATATTACAGAGCAAAAGCTCGAGTTAACATAGACAAGTGTAATTAAAACGCCTTGAACCATACAACCGGGCGTTACACGCCATATTATGTGACAAATTCTCGTTCAGTAACCTTTAAACATCGTGGATTTGTCTTCAAATAAAAGTCTTTTTCCTCTCAAAAATAGTATAGTTAACGTTCGAGTTAGCTGTTACTTTCGACTTCTTACTGTGTAGACTAACTGAAAATAAATAAACGATGATAAAAAACAGATCAAAAAGAAATAATTAAATTAAAAATTAATAAATTCACTATACTTTAGTTTTAATTTGGAACCTTATGATTATTATAGATACAAAAAACATCGCTATTAATTATCAATAATGTGGGAATTTTCTACTGTCTGTAAAAGAAGCGTGTCAGTATGTTAAATTCTATATAACTGATTTGCCTTTACAACTAATTAAGCTTTTAAAAATATGCCACTTTCTCTTACGTTAAATTTTATTTGGATATGAGCTATATGAAATTGTAAAAATTATTACACGAATTTTAGAATGATTAGTAACGGATTCCTCAAATACACCTCAATTAAATTATATAATTTTCTGCCTGTGTCAAATATCTTTCAATATTTGATAAAATTGAATTATTTTTAACACTGAACAGTTTTTACATTTTCAAAAATTCAATTAAACTAGAAGAATCGCAAATAGAGGAATAAAATAATTTGGTCATGAAACCGCAGAGGTGTAGCCTGGGGATAATTGAATAATTTTGGATTTGGAATCGTTGACATGAATAATTGTTTTCTACGTATTAAGCAACGTAACTTTTGAACTTTTCTTCTTTGTAATCCATAAATAGGATCGACACACATCAGGAAGGAGATTTGGCAAGACGGCCGTATAGAATTTCACGCCACGAATAAAATTATCGGTAGTTTGGCTGCATTTCCCACAAAGCCCTACAGCTGCTCGACATTTTGTACCGGTCTTCGACGAACCGCAATTTACATAGTGTCAAGATAAACCTTCCAAAACATTTAGCTCAGGGAAGTGAACACTGGACATTTTAGACACTTATCCTCCACCTTTATCTCTTACAAAGAATATGTCCAAGCAAATTTTCTTTTCCGAATATTATGTCAAAAGTCTAAAAAAAATGGTGGGATTTTGAAATGTGTAAATTAAAAAATATATATTATCAAAAATACTGAAGAGTTTAGAACAATCATCCCTTAGTTTTTTGTTTGTACAATACAAAAATAAATTATAATCTATAATGGCCAATGGTCATTAAGTTTTATTTTAATACATAGTCGTATATTAAAGTTTATGAAACATTTTCTCTTTAACCTAGCATAGTTCCAGGCTGCATTTAATCCTTAATTCATTAAGTTAAATAGTTTGATTAAGATATTTGTAAAATAAAACGTTGACGTTCCTGCTTGTCGAACAATTTGAATTGGATTAAGTCAGTTTCATTAATTGTCATATTTATATGCTGCCGAGGTAAAAAATAGACCTTACAGTTTTCCTATTGACTAGTCACATTTGAATTCTGATGGGAACGCAAAAATAATGGAGAAATTATATTTTATTGGATGTGTCGTTTATTTTAGTTATTTTAACAAATGTAAAATGGCTGTCTGTGCTAAGGCGCAGTCATTTTAGGATGCTTGAGAAAATATGAGAACTCGTATAAATTTTCCAAGAAAATTAAGCAGAAAACACATAATTCCATGGAAAGTGAAGGGTTCTACGCGATGAAAATTGACAGATTAATCACCGCTGAAGACGCACTATTCGCGCCAAGATTGTTTTTCTTCTTCCCGAAATGTGTTTTCCAGGAACCGAATAACCAGCTCGCACCTGGCCTCCAGCGCCGGGTCTACCAGCTAGCTACCTGTTCTCGAAAACGAAATTGGATACGCGAGAAAAACAACCTAAAGACCGACGGATTGGTTGTTGGTGGTGTTGTCGAGAGCCTGGGGTTTCGATAGAATTTCATGCGAAACTCGGAAATGTTAACAAGATAATGCGAGCAACGTCGTGACCGCGCCGTTGCAATATTTCTTTGCAGAGAGAATATTATTTGGAGAACTTTAACAATCATTACTAATGAAAAAACTTGATTCTGTATCTCAAGCCAGAATTTGTTTCCAACCACAGCCTTATTCAATTTTTATTCACTCCAGAGTACTCCTGAAATACGAAAGTCGTAACTCATTCCAAGTTTGTATCGGAAATAATATTATCCAAGTATATCAGTGCATACAGACAATTCAAACCAGTATCATAAGCATAAAAAGTAAAGATATATGAAAAATAATTAATAAAAGATAGGGAATAAGTTGTTGACCCAGTAAGCCAAGGCCCTCAATTGGCTGGACAGCCAAGGGAAAAATAGAAAATTATTGGAATTAAACATGAAATGGCTTCAAGATTTTATTTTAATTTATTTCCATCCAGAGTATAGGATCAGATCAGTTCGTAATCACGAATCAAAACGCATAGGACTAGTTGTTTCAATCCAGTACTTATATTTTATAAATATGGAACATATTTTATTATTAATATACTAATTTATGAATTTATTAAATAAAGGTACTGTGTAAGTTTAGCCAAAATCGTGCAATTATTTTTCTTGGGTTTTACGATGGTCAACTGATTGCGTATCAGTGTCAGATCTTTGGTTTAACAAGTCTGTGAGTCTTGTATCTTTTATCATGTTTCAGCGATGAAATTTTCGTTAATGTACTATCGTGACGCGTCACTGACCTTTTCCATTGAGTAGTATAATAAACTCTTACAGTGTCTGCCGAGACGAAGCTAGTTTTCTTGACATTTTTAATAACCTGTATAGGAAACAGCAGTCTTGTGGTCCTCGAAGATACAATAAATTAATCTATTATTCAGTTAAAGAATTTTAATTCATCAGGAGCATTCCGTGCCATTGGCCATAATCATCTGATACAAAAAGAGGTTTCATTTATGATTACAGCGCAGTTTTTTCAAACACCGGCTGAAACTGAGAAACGTCATAATAACCAACTATTTTCGATTAAAGTCTGAGCTAAAACTATTATAATGTATATCAGAGGTGGCCGAACTGTGGCGTAAGAGACAAACGTGGCGCTTTGAACGATTAAAAGTGGCGCATTGCGTCCTTGAACTTGTTTGTATATCGGATGAGAAATCCATTTAAATAGTTATAAAGCATTTACGGTTAGACATGTGTTATAAATAATATTATAAATGAATACAATGAATGTCCAAAAGTCAAAAACAGAAAACAGAGAGAACAGACAATTCCAAGTTCCAGTGCCGAAAACTGTAGCCCAAAGTTATTTTCACCAAACGAGCCTCACGATGCTGTCACTCTCTCGTACTGAAACATTATACTTTAGAAAATTTCTGCTTCATTAAATTAATTAATTTAACTATGTCAAAGTTGTTACTTTTCATCCCTTCAGCAAAGCAGATTATATCCTGAAATAAATTTCCCAACCCCTTACCATGAATGTACTCGTCAGTCAAAAAATTGGCACTTGGTATGCAAAAGGTTGCCCACTTCTGATGTATATCACATATAGCGGCACCAAAAAATGCCAATTTTTCTATATTCTTGAAACCATATTTTACGATGTGTACTTTAGTGTTTCAATAATATTTTCTAAGTTATGAAATTCTTTTTTAAAAAAATTATTAAAAAATCGTCTTTGCTAGAGGATTTTTGTTTTTGGTATATCTACAGAGTTGGTATAATTGTAACGTCTATCGTATTTTCATTCTATGGGGTTCGATGCATGACTAATGGAACTTTTTTCCTCAAACCTTCTCTGCATCTCGTTATCTTTTCCGATATAGACCAGAATTCTGTGATCCCGTTAGAGCAAAAAATTTTCGTAGTCTTACCGATGTTTTGAAATGAATTCATTACGGGCCTGTGTAATTTGAAAAACGGCAGGTGATTAACAGCAGAAGAATTTCGTGTTTAAGTAGAAATGCATTGGATTTTATTCCCCGGTTTCTTAGGAAAAAATGCCTTAAAGTCTGTCAAATATTTGTTACGTTAAATTAATCCCCAACTGCTTCGTATACTTTCACTCTCGTTTCTACTTTTACGTATAATTTTATTGTGATCCCCTCTCAAAGACCACAAAAAAGGTGGGTAAATAATACTCTAATTTATTGTGTTAAAGAAGTATTTAATCATTAATAATTATAATTTATAAATATGTTATGTTTTAGGCTACTAGTCTATAAAATGCCTACTGTTATATATGACTGAAAATATTCAAACAATCAATTTAAAATGCTCTTAAAAAATTCAGCATTGAGAAAAACGAACGGGTTTCCTATTTTCTGTTGTCTGGCTGAAGTTGTGCCTTTGAAGCTTATATAGGGAGGAAATAAGTCGTGTGATTAATTTACCTTTCATAATTCTCGAGCGTATTTTCCTTTCCCTTTAGGTTAAATTAGATACGGGATAGAATACTCTCCGTATGGTCTGGAGCAAGGCTTGGATGAGCAAGAAGATGATGATGCGGTCACCTGGGTGTGAATTCAAGGAAATATGATTGGATCTTAGATCGCTACAGCGCGCCTCTTGATAACTGTGGTCGAAAAATTGCTCTAAGATGAGGCTGCTTCAGTCCAAGGAAATTTATGATCCGTATATTTAATAGGTGTAAGGATGCTAGAGTGAGCACTGAGCACGTGACTATTCTCGTTAGGCTCCTTTGATACAGAATACCACAGCTTGCGTGTGCGGTGTACATTTCATCGGGGAAAATATTTGATCAGCGACAAAACGGAATACGTGTTTGTAATTCAAATAGAACTCGCCAAAAATGATCAAATAAGTTTTCATATTCACTATGAATTAGTTTCCTCTCTGGTTAATAAAACTGGTTACAAATATATCAATAAAAATAATTTAACGTACGTAATGTTACAAATTTCTATAGATAAATACATATAAACATGTTAATATTCTGAACAGAAACACAATAATGTAATAAAATTATTTCCGAATATAACATTAAACAATGTAAGCTTTTATTACTGTTATAATTTCCTTTTCCTGAAATAGAAACTGCATTAGCCCCACGATAAAATGCAGTAGTTTAATTAATAATTTAATTCTTTTTCCTGTTTAAAATTACTTCATTTAAATAATTTGTTACAGCAATTATTTGTAATAAATTACATTTCCGAAGTCTCGTGAGGTATGTCTTCTGTCACGCGTAATCCTTACGCTACTGAATAAATTATCATTTTTTATTACATTGGCACGTTGATAAAAATAAAAATTGTCACCTATATAACTTACCTAGCAAGAGATTGTAAGTCGAGTCTCAATTTATTCATAGCATGTAAATTTATCCATTTAATTAATTTATAATAGCAAGTAATTTAAACTCATACAAATAAAATAATACATTTTTATAAATTGCTAAAATTTTAATTAACTGCACATTTCCTTTGAGGTGCATACATCAGAGATTCCGAGAGCTATGCTATTTAAATTAATTTCTGTCTAACTAAATATGTTCGAGTTTCTTAAGGGACTCGTCATACCGATTTAAATTAAAAAATTTTACGTTCTTAGGACTATGTAGAAGCGTAAATAGATTTCTAGTGATATCTTACAACCATCCGTTATCTTGATTGACTAATTGGTGAATGAATCAAAACCTTAAGTTAATTACTTGAATAGAGACGTTTTGCTTAGCAGAAATACGGCTGGATATTATTTTTCCTGACGTCGTAACAGGATTTAAGTCTAAAATTCTAGTCCGTAAATATAAATGGTAAAACTAATTACTACATATGCTTAATTATTATTTTAATAGGCGTGTATTTATTAGGAAAAACTTTGTTGTCAAATTAGGCAAGAAGGTAGTCATAATTAACTTAAAAAATAAGTAAAAAATTATAAAATAAAATGTGAATTATTGGAACAATGAGTTATAAGATATGCATTAGGGGGAGAAAATCGATCCAAGTTGCCTTACCAATAATATGCGTTCTCGACTGTCATAAAGAAGGATGGGCACCCATCTTATCCATGAATCAGTGATATTCCTATTCTGCAAAAGAATTTTGGGTGTAGTGAGGGAACACGACATTCCGTCGGTATTACGGATTAATATCCTGGCTTCGAGAAAGGATCCGCGGAATATGACTAATGTATTGTAATGCAATGATCCTCGTCATGAGTCACGTCACTAAGGGTACGTCTTCTTTGGATGGTTTCACGAGGGTTGTGCCATGGAATAGGTGGGCAAAGTAACGTGATATGAGCAGGGGACCATTAATCGAGATACGGAGGAAGAAGAAGAGCACGGATGAAGGAGGGTGCGAATCTTAGCACAGGTCGGAGTCGCGTGTGTCCCTATGACGCACCGCAGCGGTCTGCACCTGTTTCCGTCGGAACTCTGCATGCGGAAACTCTCACGTTTTTGTTTTCACTGGTCGCAATTTGCGACGTCCGGTCAGGGTCCCGGTTCCGAACTCTCGTCAAGGACCTTATGCAATTAAATTGCACGTCTGCAGAAAACTACCGAGATCCGAACCAGCGACCTCGCTCACTTCTCAGAAACGCCAGTGCCTGATCCCTGCAAAATTGCAACCTTCTCTTCTACAGATCATTTCAAATTAATTATACAACACAAAAATAAGTTTTAATCATTTTGACGAGAGGTGATCAAGAAATGGAATGGTCTACGTGTTTTTACCACCTCCATACTGAGAAAATCAGTCTACAGAACATCAAGTCTAGATAACCTTGTAATGGTTTCCTTGTAAATACACAATAATCAAATGGAGTGTCTGCTGTGAATTAAATTTAATCAATCATTTAAGGTTTTTCCAGTAACAAGAGAAAAATCAAAATTTTAATCCATTACCACAAATTTTATGCGACATTACGTACATTGAATAAAACTCCTCTCAGAAGGCTTCGTGGACATATTGAATAAAAATTGGACATAATTGGCAAAATGGAAATTTAATACCCAGTCACTGTCCCAGTGGGTTACTGACGTCGAATTAACTTTCGTAATATAGGTCAGGAGCTTTTCAGTTGTACACACTGGACTATCTCGTCAGCGGTGCGAATTTCTTCTTGGTCGGCTGATTACTGCCGACAATTTGCGTGCTTGATGCTTGTTATTCTGTTACAATAACTTAGCTAATTGAAGATATAGGCTTTAATCCACTATTTTTCGTTGAAGAGTTAGCCCGAATCAGCTTGGCCAATAGCAACTTTCACGTTCCATGTTGGGAACTGAATAGTCTGTTTCACGCGTTTGGGCCCTCAGTTTTCACTTTCGTCACTTCGGACTTTGTCCTCCCATGACCATTCTATTCCTTTCTCAGCCGTTCAAAAATTATCTTTTCCATTGCTTTCCGATGTTGCCATCTCCTAAAATCTTTTCTGACGCTCATAACATTACCATGAGCTGGATTTTCCTCTCATCGTCCCAGGACAAGACTATTGTTCCAGGTTTATCCATTTCTAGTTATCTAAGCAGATCCTAAATACTTTGGCAGTGGGTTGTCGTCGTCACCTAGGCTAACCATCGGAAATTTTTCGGGATCATTTATTTTATTTGGTAATTTAAGGAGATTTAGGCTCATTCTACTGATCAAATGGAAGAAAAAAAAGATGGAAACTGAATTTAAATGACACAATATATTGTAAAAATCTCATAGGGGTCTGTAATCGTTCCGATTTACATTATTTGAATTACTTTCATATTAAAGCTCAGGCATGAAGGTCATGATACTGAACTCAGTCAAAACAGATTTGAAAACTCCCAACCGGACGAGGAATCGAACCAAGGACCTCCACTCTATCAACTGAGCTATCTCAGAACAGAAACTTAGATGTTTCTCAAACAATTTATTGACCTGAAGTTCAGGTTGAACTACATTTCACTAAATCATATTCTTCTCGGCCTGCAGTGAAGAAATGTAAATTTATCATAGGTGCAATGATTTTAATTTAAGAACGGGAGAAATTTCTTTTAGCTGAAGCTTAGCCCTTCACTCCATGAAACTAAATATAAAAATCAGGATAGAACTTGTTTAAAATTTAATTCAAGATTAAAATTCATATAGTGTATCATAAAATATTGTATTATATAGACCAAGTCTCTGTAATTATACTTTATGGATAACTAACACCAAATGAGTTTTAATATATCAAAATTACTAGTCTTGAACTGATTCCAAAATGATTTTAAAATCCAGCCAGAGTTAGTAACCACCATTCTGGCGTTAAATGTGGGGACATATCCAAAATTAAATTTTATATTAGACCGGCAAATCTATGTCTTATTTAGTTTGAAGATTAGATGTATACCCATCGATATAATTCCTGTCACACGTTGCATTGTTGTAAATAAAGTAAATAAATACCTGTTTTACAGATTTCTTGGGTTCCTCTTTCTCCTTAGTTAGGTGTGTGTTTCATGGGCAGAAAATATTTGTAATTGATTACTTCTACGCCAGAAGTTAAAAAAATATAGCAAAAGGAAAATCACCTTACTGATTTTGCTAAAGGTAACATGGTTGTATGGTACATTGTTGTCAGTAAATTTTTAATTCAGTGGTTAATTTTCCCCTGCTAATAGAGAATGTTAGATACGTCGTTGATTTCCGACCCACGAAATTTCTGCGTGACCGCTCACTGGACGCTTAGGGTGAACAAGTTCCACTCCAGGGAACCTTCGGGCAGCGGCGGCAATAAGCAGCAAATTATTCGGCTAGCTGAACCAAATGCTGGCTCGAAAATCCCCCCTTCCCTCCGCTCCTGTCATTGTCCTCACTCCGTCATTACCGAGATGGAAAACCGCAGCCTTGACCACGGGGGAAATCCATGGACGACATCGAAACGAAATATCTGTCACACACGCCGACTCTGCAATTCGTAATGGACGGGAGGCAAGTGCTGATAGGCAGGCCTTCATCACTGAATCACTCGTCCTCTCTCGCGTAACACGTGCTGCCTGTCTGAATCAGCAATACGCACGACTTACAAATCGCGTATCTGCAATGACGAAAGAACTTCGCCGCCTCCGTCATCATTTCGACTGCGCTTACGTCACGTCGACTGACAACATTGACTTTGTTCTTTGCATCGGCGAGGCCATCACATGTTTCACGATACTGGCGTATTTTATTTAAATACATTTAGCGGACAAGGTGTTCCTAGAATGTAATTTACGGCGGGATCTCCGACAAAATTCCCCAGAATTTACCTGCCTGGGAAAATTTCCGGTCCCTTGCTTCAATTGTGGGTTAAGAAGGTCGGTTTTATAATAACTACCAGACAAGGGGAAATGTTGTGGTTACGACTACGAAATTGAAGAATGGTCGCCTGTCAGAGATTTTTTTTTCCAAATAGCCTTCCTAGCAGCCTCTTACGTATAAATAAAAAGGAGATTGGGTGTCGGAATATTAAAAGCACACAAATACATGATTATTATACAGGAATTCACCTTAACTGAAATTGTCAATGAAACTAAATTGAATATTAAATTTAAGCCAACTCATGTTCCACGCATAAATGGTTTATAAAACTCTTTCTTCTGAAAAGCGTTTTAAGAATGCCCGAAAAATTAAATAAATAAAAACACCTGGAACTGATTTAAAATTATAATAATTTCAAGTTAATTCTATCAATCCCAATCTGGACTTTATATATAACCGTATTTTATATTATTAAAGCTTTTTAGTAAAATGTTTCAATACTGATCAACGCTTCAAAAAATAAAATGATAATTCAGTTGTATTATGAATTTCCACCTAACAAGAATTTATTTTTACTATGTAAAAGTTATGTGTAGTCGCTAATGACCTAGCTGTCAAAGTGGCTTTAAAATTTGAAAAAGAGGATTTTTTCTTTTTACGAAAGTATTCCATTTTAATTACATTGTCTCAATGCGGAATGTGACTGTGTTAGGAGAGAAAAATTACAAGCTATCAAATATTTACGATGAAAACCTAAAACAGTTATACAAATTTAGAATTGATATGAAATGTAAGACTAGGTTCTCCAACATGTAAAAAAAATAAAATGCTTCTCCTGTGCGTATTTTATATGCACAGTAACAAGAAAACTAATTCGTAATTTTCTAAAATATTTCCTTTTCAGACTTTAAGCTTAAAATAAATACAAAGACGGCAAATTAGTTAGCAAAATAATTTTATTACTACGTAATTAATACAAGTACTACGTTTCGTCCAACTTAGTGAACTTCTTCAGGTAAATTATTAACTTTATTAACTATTTGCATTAGAGTAATTTGATGTCGCGGAATAATATATAATATAATATGCATTGAATAATATTAACACTTATCAAATTCACCTGTGTAATTACATAAGTATACAATCCTTCAATGTTCCTCCCTTTGAAGACGAATAAATATAATTGTAATTTGAATTGAGAAATAATAAATTCTCAATATTCTTATTTATGGAAATGAATTGAATGACCAGTTTTCAATTACATTAATAATTTTCAGATTAATTCCTTGGAACTGTCAAAAAATTAATTCAGCTAATTTCTGTTGAGTACAAAAGACTGCTATGTCGATAAAAGTAATATGTTTAACTACATCGGATTTGGTCATACCAATATTAAATGATTACTATATATTTATACATTAAATACCGTAAATTATAATAACGATTTATACTAAAACTAATTTCCACAAAATAATTGTTTCTATAACAACTGTTCCAGACACTCCTATAATTAATTCTTTCCTAAATAGACTTGATCTTCGTCTTCAGTTCCTCTCTGGGGTTTGTTTGCAGTTTTTCCTTGTGAACACGTAGATTTCCTAAGGTAGTTTGGAAGCCTGGGAACAAAGCAGGACCACTCAATCACTAGAGGCAGGCAGTCTCGTTGTTGTTGAACGAGGCGACAGGCCCGCTGACGAATCGTCTGAGGTGTGTCGTGATCTGCGAAACGTTAACCAATTCATCAATTGATCTGTCAACGAAACGGATCTTGCCTTCATGAATGTTACTGTTGTGACATTATCACAATCGCCGGCTTGACAACCGAAGTGTTTAATCACCTGGCAAATGTGTCCGCGATTTTGTCGCATTTGTTTGGTGAGTTTTTTGGCGATGAAAATAAAACTCATATTCAACTTGATACTGCTACATCATAACAAGTAAGCCTGTTCAATTCCTTTCCATATAAATAAAACTGACCTTGCTGGATTGTATCCTACTCCGCGTTACACACAAAAAAAGATAAATTCATCAATCACGAATACTCTTTATTTGAGTTATTAAACATTTCTAACGTAGTCTTGAAATTTCATGTGAAACTGTTTATCGAAAACCAATTCTAACAATTTATTTGTAACGATATTATGATTATTAAAGAGGAAAGTGGGTAAAACATGTTGATATCAAAACTTACACTGTTTAACCTCTGTTACGTGGTGTTATTGTAATTTATATTTGTTTTTCGAATTCTTCACATTATATAAATATTGTTGTGAATTTGCGGTAACCAGTAGACGCCTCAGAAAAAGCCTTAAGAAGCGGCGAATTTACAAATAATTCTGATCACTTAACTTTCGTGAACAATAAGAATTAAATAAATCCCTATACGCTTATTTTCACAAGTAAAATAATCATTATTACCGTCAATATTTATCATTAAGATAGGGAATCCATAGGTCGTGCGAAATGGAGTATGGTCAACAGAAAGGAATAGCCGCTGGCGGGTGGCTACTACGATTTCCAAAACACTCATAATAATATTCCCAAAGTGATACACAAAGAGTGCCATATTGCTTTAACCACACCCTGTACTTATTAGCCAGTAACTATTTCGGATGATGTTATCCTGAACACAATATGTTTCCTTATGTCAACGTTTTCAGACTAACTTTCATACTTCCATATACGTTTTTAGGGACAATTGGAGACAGACGCGTCTCTGGGTTGCAGGCGTGAGGGCTTGTGTACCGTAACAAGGCTTCAAGTTTTAAGTGAGCTCCGGATGACCCCCTCTACCATTGTACCACTGGGAATCTCGCGACCTATACCTAAGACGAGCGTTTCTTCTACAGTTATCCATCATCAGGAATTATTTTGATCAAGATAAGTGTTAGCAATTAATGTTTTCGTAGCACTATTTGATACTCTAAGCATATCTCTACGAAACTTATATATATATATATATAATTATTGAAAACAAGGCTATTGGAAGTTATTAAGAAATAACATTTACTACTTGGTTTTCATATCGGAGAAAGTGAAGAAGTGAGCGAGGAAGGATAATAATGTCTTAAATAATTGCATATCATCAACACCAAAAGTAAATATGTATTTATCATTGCATTGATTGGAAATATACAATAATAAGGTTAATCTCTAAATGAAAGAAATGGTACAGCAAAAAATTCCACACTAAGTTATTATTAGTGAATAGTAATGGAGTAGGACAGAAATAGTCATAACATCAAGAGTTAACAATGGCCCTCTTCTGTAGCTAAAAATATTTGGTGGTGGGTGGTTATTGCTTTAGGTTATTTAGGGAGCTCACATTTTCTTTAAATTCGTTATCATTTCAAAAGAGCAATTTTAGGAAACGAGGTGATTTCAATGTGTAAGTAGTCATAAAACATTAAATAACCTACTTGAATTTTTTTTATTTTAGGTATACGTTCATGAACAGTTGCACGAAGGAAATTGTGTCCCATTCATTCTGGAAAAGTTTCATATTCTCGACGAAACTGCAGCCCAGACAGCGGTGGATAGGAATGTAAAGTACCCTCAAAGCATAATGGAAGTTATTTTTTGACGCAATCTGTATGCGTGCTTCTTGCGTCAGTGAGTGCGTAAGAAACATAAATTGCGTATTTTGGCTTCTGGCCTCGCCATTTCCATGAGCAGCGGATTTTGCAAACGATCGCACGTAGGTATCCTAAAATAAACGTTACCAAACTGATGCTACGTATTAGTGACAGAAATATTTAAATCGGTAATAATGTCTAATAATTTGCATCTCGATTTCTGTAATAGATAGCATGTATTCCAAATTATCTAACGTCCTTCAAATACCTTAAAATTAATTAATGACCATGTAAGTGAGCATAGTGAAATGTATTTTAAGACCAGTAAAAATACAGTTTCTTAAGATTTCAGTTTACATTAAACTGTCTGTTATTGGTCATACCTTACATTTTATTTTATACAAAAACTGACAAAGGTAAGTTCAAATATATCATAAAAATTATTATAGAAATTATAATTGATTATTTAATTATATTTAGTTATTTAACAAATGATTATTTCAAGAATTAATACATTATTACTGAATGTATTTACACAAATTTTATATTCAGAAATATTAGTTTTCTTTTCGACTTAATTTTTCTGATATATATTGTCTCTTATAATTCTTGGTGGACACATTTTGGTTTTGATTATAGAATTTGTAAACTGATCCGCGTGAAATGAAGTGGAAACGTGGAAAATATACAATATTTCTGTTTTCTTTGAATTAAATGTTACAAAAGATGAGAAATTGTTCTCTGTACGTAATGAATATACCAGATAAGCTCATCCATATTAAAATTATATTGTAATGAACCAAGTTTTCAAAACCCACCCTAAGTGAGGATGATTTTGGAAGATAGCTAATTTTGGAAAAAAACATACATTTTTTGAGAGCTGTTGAATTTTAGGAGCGATTGAAGACAGACACGGCTCTGAGGTGCAGACGTGAGGGTCCAATGTGTGCCAGGGGCTCCAACCTATAGAAAAATGTTACGACGGAAACGCCTTCACCTTGTGATAAGTTCGCGACGTGTCTCGCAGACATTACAAAATGCCCGGCATTAAGATTCTGAGAAATTCTGTATTTTAACAAGGACCCAACTTATACTCATCTGCAGAGCGGTGCTTTATCTTAAACTATTCCGTTCAGTTGTTCCAGAAAAAGAAACCAATGGCAGGTATCAAGAGTCTTGATGAAAAAAGCAATCTATCCAAGATAACTCCGCCAGAAAATTTTATCTCCACACATCCTTTCGTGATTTCGGGTAATGCAGCTTGCTGTAAGATAGTATAGTTTGCTGAATGGTTTAAAATTCGATTCGTCCCACAAAACTTGGAAACTACGTAACTGTTTGTTACTGATACGTCCTTCAATTTCTTTTTCTTTCAAATGGCCGGTAAATGTTCAGTTATAAGAACAGAAATGTTTATATTTTACATTTATTATTCAAAAAAAATCGGAAAAGTAAGAAAAATTTCACAGTTTGAAGAATAGAGCATTAAATATAACTGACTGATGTCCATTACAATTTTAAAAATTCAACATACCAATAAAAAGAAAACAATGGAGTCTCGTTGAAAGTAGATATTCCACTGTAATTAAATATTTTGCATGTAACATTTTACGATCAAACGTAATAAAGCACAGAAAATAGTGAAATACTTTGCAATAAAAGGCACGTTTAATCAAAATCGTCGAAAACTTTCAGTTGCATTCTTAATGCCTAAAGACCAACAGAGATCTCTATAACGTTTAATTTCTAACGAGGAAGCAAACCTGAATTCTCGCCTTTCAAGAAGTTCCAACTTTTTTTGGGGGGTCAATGTGACAATTCAAATACGGGTAAATTAATCAAAAGCGTAGAAATGCTCAGTGATTAATCAGGATGGCAAGAAATATGGAAATTATTACGTTTTTTCGGTGTGCACTTCAGATAGACGGTAAACATATGCGTGAGAAGATTAGTACTTAACATGAATGGATTGAGGACTTCCACTAACCCGTCAAGAGATTAATGACCCCCAAAAAACTTGCTCTTACCTGTGCGTGTTACGAACTTGAAGTGGACGTAAAGTTCTTATGTATACTGACCGTGGGTCCTCGGTTATACATTTACGAGTTTAAAATTATCCATTGAAAGGTGTCGAAAAGTGCGGCTTGCCCACATCCCCACTTTTTCATGCGAGAAATACCTAAGTATTTGTGTAATGCAAATTTGTGTTCCTCGAGGACCACCCAAGATGGCAGCTGTTTCTAATTGGTGGCAGCTGGCCGCAGATGGACGGTTTGGCTACCTGGGTCCTTCTCACCCTTCCAAGGTCTTCTCGCCTCGGTCCATTGCGCAACGCACTCTCCAGATCCCTCATCAAGATGCGTAATAAATACTGGCAAATTGGCAGCCTTTACACACTTAGTAAAGAAACGACACAAAAATTCTAATATAATAAGAAAGGTCAGGATCAAAGTAACTTTTTCCAATCCTTTGATCGATGAGTCCTGATTTGATCACATCGGATAATTTCAAATGTCAGACCAAAATTTTAAATGAGATACAAAATGAAAAACCTTCTTTAATATTTAAATGTATCAAGAGTCTTGATGAAAAAAAGCAATCTTTCCAAGATAGCACTGCCAAAAAATTTTATCTCCACACATCCTTTCGTGATTTCAGGTAATGCATTTTGCTGTAACAAAGTATAGTTTGCTAAATTAATATTTAAATCAATTTCATGACATTGTTGGGGAAACTCCTATTTTTTGTCTAGCATCAATTAATTTTATTATTAGTTAACTACCATTGGGATGGATCCTGATGGTAGCTTACAACAAGTAGGCAAGAAAAATAAAAAACAATCGGAAGAAATAACTTAAAAAATCGATATCCCATTAATTTAATTAAAGGTGGCAAATTCTTTTACTTTTACTGTCAAAATTTTCGCTGCGGACAGGATTCGAACCTGTGCGGGTAGAACCCATTGGATTTCAAGTCCAACTCCTTAACCGCTCGGACACCGCAGCTGTTAAGGCATACAAACATGGATACCTTTTATATGACGTAGAAGATGAGTACACAATTTGGCAAGCTTATTGATTAGTTTTGTCCTAAGAAACGGAAATACAAAATCAAAAATTGCGATAAAGACTTATATAATCAAGACGACACTGAAGCTGAAATTGTCACTTACACGAGACTTCAGATGAGAATTAACAAGACGTTAATAACTGGTTAAATGTTACATGTGCAACTTAAATTCTGAACTACATTGACAGCGTATAAAAAATGGTTTTGTAGACTAGTATTAGAAATTTTGGAAAGATAATCGACTTATAAACATTTCTCATAATCATTCGTCTTCACTTCCAAATTAGATTCAATTTTATAGGCCAATAAAACTTAAATATCTAAAACGTATTGCATTTTTTCGCAAAACTTACTGTAGTGGATGACACCAGATGTTATTTGTTGGAGAATATTGCCTGAATTTATTATTCCTTTTGAGTGACGAAAAGACGTGGAATTTGTTTTGATATGGCTTTGAACTCTACAGCTATTTTCAAATGCAGTGGGGAACGAATGAGAAGCTGAAAAGTAATTATTTACTCAGCAATTCTTTTTTAATCGAAAGACTTTGCATGTAAGTATAAAGTAGTAAGTATTATCAGTTAAAACATCGGTAAAGATATAAGAAATTAATAAACAAAGTGATTATATTAAATGTGTTTACAATAATTGTTTTATTTATTAGTACAATTTTAATGGTGTGGGTATGTGGGACGAAGTTCTATGGTAAGAAAGTGAGAAAAAGTAGAATAAAAATTGAATTGAGGAATTGCTAGGAGAGGTAGAAGTTCGTCATCATGTACCTGTCTTGCTACCTGAGTTCGGTGTGAGACAAAAGGACAGGTATGAGGGCCCAGACACCAAAGGAGATTCCACGAAGCATGCTCTCAAAAACACGACAAGTGAGGAGCGTTTAGTAAATTTAAATTAAATGATGAACTAAACAATGTGATCAATGGATTTCTTGATTTTCCTGTTGACAATTTTTGTCTGTATTCATACGCAATATCCTCTATCGTGCCTTTGACATGTCATTAAGTTAACACCAGCCATTTCCAATTATCCGTTTCTGGCTTTTACAAAAATTTTATTGATAAATCAAAACCCTTAATTCAAGTCTACAACGCCACACAAAAATAACCGTACGTATTTTTTTTACTTAAACATAAATGATTGAGACTACATTTTATAGGAAATGTCATGTTGGGTAAAACATAGTAAATAGCACAGATATCAGCCAATCACTCTAAATTAGACTGAAACATTTTCTTACGACAAACTAACGGTCGTTGTTTAAATACAGACTCATGCATCTTAAATAAATATTGGAAAACTTTAACTAAAAAAATATACGCCGATGAATAACGATATTGGTCCGTAGCACTGTTCTAATCATTTTTCTATTGTGAAGAGTATTACTGCATCCTCAGGCTTTCATTATAATACTATAAACTTGTGATTGCATCTGGACTGTCCGAGTGGCAGGTAGTAAGTCACTTTCATGGAGCGTAGGGTTCTTAACTAACTAGAATTCTGTTGATCAAAATTCGATTTATATTATTTTAAAATACTTATTGTGTATAAAATTTACACATATTTAAGAAAAATGAAAGCAAAAAATATGTAATTTAACGAGAAAGTCAATATCTAGAACAATGCAAATAACAATTTAGCTGCTACATCCTGAATGCAATTCAATATTTAGATGACTTTACTAAAATAATGGACAACAGAAGTTTTGTCTATAAATAGTCTAACATTAAATTTCTAACAAATATCGAAAATATTTTCAACTCCAATTCATAAATATATATTGATTTGTATCATTCTTCTTGCAAGTGTGCATATAATTTCTATGTATGTTAAACGATCTGAAATAGTATGTTGAATAAAACAAATTCGAATTTGTTCTACAAAAACCTCTATGGTAAGTAATGAAGCATGAACATGTCTGGGTCAGTCAGGCGCTGTATTACCTGCCGTTCCTATATTTCACCCACCTTAAAAAAATTAAACTTCCTCTTTGTTATTCACGCCACTTTTTTATCTATGCATCGCACCAAGGCGTTATTTTGGAGATTTTAAAATATCTATCTCTCAGGAATTTCAACTGTTACAGCCGTTCAGTTTTTATTCTTCAATTTCGTCGTAAGTTTTCTAACATAATACCTTCCATAGTGCCTCGAGCCATGAACGAAGTTCTCGTTTCTCAAGTTAATATGAACACGATGTCATTTTTCTTGCTTTCCTGTTCATCACTAATAACATAATAAAGTGTTTTTATATATGAAAAACGTATGTATTACCTATTTATCATTATTTGGTGTCAGAGCCAATGATTGTAGTTTTCAGCGAAATGTAACGTAAAATTATGAGCTTTCCAAGCTCTCTGATTAGCATAAAAGCTGACGCTCCCAAACACAGGTCTACAGAATTCAAGGTTCTACTCAACATTTCGGAGAATTCGCTCGTAAAAACTTAGTTACTTTAGCTCCTAATTTCCGCCATCGACTTCAAAAACAGTCTCACTCTTTGAGACAAAGCTGGAAAGCTTTCAGCTTTATTGTTCTGCCTGCATCTCAACAGCGAAGTTTAAATGTCGACATATAAAGCGGATTCAGAATTTTTTTGGAAGATGTAAAATTAGATCAGTGGAGTAAAAGGATGTGTTTTTTTTAATTAAAATTTCATAGGGAGGAGAGAAAAGCAAACATATCCCTTTTCCATTAAGACAAACTATAAACTCGTAGAATCTGAACCCAATAAACATAAGTGATACGTATTCAGTAATTCAATATCAGTAAACGCAATTTCGTAATTGATTCCTCAGTTCTTCATACCGATGGTATTACAAAGATTCACTTTGAAAAGTTGAACATAGTTCTGAACTGCTGATCATCACCCATTCAACAATAACCGAAACAATAGAAGTGTAGAAAACAGCCTTATCTCCTATTAAAATGTACTGGTTCCACACTGATGAATAATTAGCATCCATAAAGGGCATAATGACCCAATAAGTTGATGCTACAATAAATAAAAATATTTTAAAAATTCATTGTTGCTATATATTCAGTAAATACCAGCAGTTTTCATCAATGCTTTGTAGATTGTGGATGAAACATCGTAATTAAATTCTACTTAATTCAAAATACTCAATTGGTTCAAACTGCACGTCCGTCAGCTACTCTATCTGTCTTGTCGCATTCCTTCAATTTGCATTAAATTATTATTTACACTAATTGATTTTAATATGATTTCTTTTAACACAAATATCAAAAAATTATTTTCCCAAAAATACGTTGATATATTTTTAATTATTGCAGTCGATAATTATGTTCCTCTGTTTGAAGAGGAATACTGAGCTCTGTTAATTTAAAATTTCAGTATTATCTTTGTTAATGGTGGTTCTGAATTGAACTTTAGGTGAAGGTTGGTACAGTAGTTGCTCTGTTTCAGCTTACGACCATTTCAGGGTTGTCGAAATTATTCATCAACCCTCGTTCTATTTTCGTTACTCACTGTAGCACTCCCAACTACCACTTAACTCCTCCACCTCAACTTACGTAACAATATATGAACTATAACTCCACTTATTTCGCCTTTCAACTGTCTCCTCTGCGCTTGTCTACATATTAACCCTTGCGAACGTTGCCGAATCAAATTTTCTACCCCATCTCGTCATTCTCTACTGAGGCAAATCTAGAAACACTCTTCTTCTGGTCACCAACTACCGTTTCTATCTCTCAGGCCATGTTTATTATGCATACATCTCATCTGTTATATATGTGGGAACCAGCCGAATTCCACCTCAACGCAGAACACGAGACGACTTCAGCTACACCACGTTCTACGTCATCGCAGCTACAGCTGATCGGGACGAAGAATACGCACACTCAGCTACATCGCTGACTAGTTATCTCTGCACTTCGCGAGAAGACAAGGAAGAGAAAACGTCACGCAGAAGCAAAACTAATGCACACTAGCTTTTTAATTATATAATGTTCTGTTCTAGTATTACGGAATAAGTTATTCACAAGTCTTCATGCCTAACGCATTGCATCGTTATCGTAACCGCATCTAAGCGGTTAGTCAATATTATTCACTATACATATTACAAGCTTAATAAAGCATTTATAGTTCATTTCGTCGTATTCGATCACGTCGGGGTCACCAATTTTTTCCTTCTATAATCAAAGGATTCGTGCCACCACATATATTGTTACAGAAGATAGCAAAATATTAGTTATCAAATTTAAGGATCCAATTTGGTGACTACAATTTTAACTTTTTACTTACTCATTTCCATTATCTTGTTTCGTTTTCAATTTCTACTGAACAGAAATCAAAATTCGTACAGAAATTAGATCAAATATTACGGAAGAAGTCTCATATGATTTAACAATGGAAAATGTGACACAACTCAATGCCACTGTCAGCTATAAACACCGTCAATTTGTATCCGACTGGTAGCATATGAACAATTATAGTAGAGAAATGGATTCCGTTGGCAGGACGGTTTCGAGGAATAACCGCCACCCATATGCCGACAAGGACGTTTGTGTTACGTATGGGGGCCCCTGACTTCCTTCCTGCTCCGTTATCCCTGCCACCTGTCCTGTTTCCGCTGCCAGCAGACACCAATCACAACGGTCACAAAAATTTTACTGTGTCATCACCCCGAACTCCATCGCACCTCTGCATGTCCCAATCATCTATCGCCTTCCACTAGTGACCGCTTGAGAGAACCCTAGTGTCGAAAATGATACTTTTTAGCAAATAAACGAGGTGACAAGAATGGACGTGGATTTCCTACATATCATAAATCAAAGGCTATATACAGGAAGTCATCATTTTTAATTTTTTTGATGGCATTGTAGCGGTTAGAACAAAAATAAGCAGATAGTTAGGACAACTCCAACTATTAATTAAAACGCTAAGGAATGTTTTTTTAATTGTATATAGTGCTTTAATTGAAAATTAACTTATATTCTTGAAAGATATGTAAATATCAATGACTAAGTATTAACTGGCACACAGCGTATGTATGTTTTTAATTAAAACCTACAGATTTCATAATATAAAAACGTCGTTTCTGACTGAATAATTTGTACTTGCTTTATTTAATATTTTATTATAACTTATTTAGTCATTAATATTTTATATAACGACGTTAATTTTATTGCATTAATTACCAAATATGAAATTTATTTAATCCCTATTCGTACATACTTTATTTTCTGTAACCGATACATGTATTCCCAGTGCATATATTTTCGCAACAGTCTTCAAATAATTATATTTAATTTCGTTTTAACTCTACTGATTGGCAAAGAGATTTGTCTATTTCCCTTAAACTAGAAAGAGAGGTTGTTTTGAAACAGAAAATTTTAAGGAAACTGAGCGGAATCCCATCATTTCCAGAGAGACTAATGATCCAAAATCTCGTTTTCAAGTGAATAGAAAAATTCCGTTAAATATAGACGGGATACAGGACAAAATTAAAAGCATATAAAAGTTAACATTCCTTCCCCTCTTGGAGATATTTGATAAGAGTTATCCAGTAAAATGTGAGAAATAGTGAAAATGTTTGCAGATTGGAATTTTTCTTGGGACAGTAAAATCGCAGAGGCAATAAGATTCAACCCGTGGTGTTCTTATGTTATAACGGATGATTGGAAATTCAAGTTATGAAATTTTTGTCACCAATTAGAAACTAATAGAGTATTGTGTTATAGGCAACAAAAAAATTGAGACTAGTAATTAAATATGTTACTGAAGTTTTCAAATCAGGGTAGAAGAAATATAGATGTCATCAGGTATGTCTTGATCCTTCAAGACAATTTCTGAAAATATGAGGGACATTGGAAATCATTTTTTTTGGTGGTGAATTTATACCTCGTTTTAAATTTCAGTAATGAGCCCGAAAAGGTGAGCTAGCTGGAAGACTAGATATTATAGTATCTTTACTTATTGTCTTATGAAGCGGAGAAAATATAGCAGGCTCGAGTGCGTGACGTTCGAATAAGGAGAGACTGACAAAAGTTAGTATTAAAGTGAAAAGTTAGGAAACACCACCTTCGAACGTAATTGACCGTAGCACGCAACTTGCGGGCCTGCATCATGGAAGGGGGTCGCCGCGATCAAGCCGACGCCTCGAGAAGTATCGTTTTTCGGCCATTGGCACCAAAGGAGCACACGTCGGTGGCGACGACCAACAGCTGGCATCTGCGAAAAACACCTGCCCATGATCAGGTGCTCCAAGACACTTCGACATTTACACGAGCCTCTCGCAGCCTTCATCCTATCCGGACCAGACATTATCCTCGTCATTCCGTGCAGTCGAAAGAGGTCACGCTTTTTTCCTCTTCCATCTTGACAGACAGAAGCCATGAATGCTCTCCGCGCGACGCTCGTTTTTCTTGTTTGCCAGCTGAAAAGAACGCAGCCAGATAGAAGCAGCGCGTACTCAATAGTCTGCCTTTACTCACTGCCAACTGTGAGAAGCCAAATTCTATCCAATTCTTACCTCGCTCTGTGAAAGCCCACGGTGTCATTCCCACATCTAAAAATATAACTAATATTTATTGAAACCTGATTCAGAAAATAATTCCAGCAACCAGGTATTAGACATTTCACATTTCTAACTTTCATCTGAGTAACTAGTAATGCGAATTCGTAATATATTCATTTATAATCTGATGTCATACAGAACGAAAAATACGCAATTAAATTTAAAATATTTTTATTAAATGAGTTATAACAGCCTCTTTGTCAGATTTTATTTAATTTAAATAATGAACTATACTACGTTTCGTCTTTCATTTCAGACTTCTTCAGGCATTAAAATGTAGCTGTTGATGGACCTCAATACATAACTCCTTCGGCTGACACTTAAAAAGAGGCTGTTATAACTCATTTAAGTTTTATTTAAAAGCCATATTTTTGGTTCATATTTATGAATGATGGAGAGTTATTTTAATTACAAGTTTCTGAAAATTAATATATAACTGGGTACTGTAAACTGAGAATTCAAAAAGGTAAATAATTTAATAAAAGTAAAATAAACGGAAACTACAACCAATTTGACAGCTAAACTTTTTTAATAATATCTAGATAATATAATTTCAACGCTTTGTTCATATTTCAAAATTAATATTGACTTTTTAAAATTTTGTCATTTCCAGTTGCTTGTTGAAGTCCGGAAATATGGAACATTTATATTCTAATAATTTGGCTTCTTTATTTATTTAAAATAATTTATAATGTTCTCATAATTAATTACTTGAACAAATAATAATTTCAGGTTTATAAGTTGTTGATATGTTTAATTTTTAAGTGAAGGAATTTCAATATTACATTTAACTTTGCCTTTCTGTCGTAATATGTTTTTATGTCTGATAATTTAAAATTTAATGGCAAAGAAATTCATAGTTATGTTATAAACATATTTTACATCATTATTTAAACAAAAAATTATTATTAACTGAATTACATATTTATTAGAATATGTTTTCGACTGAATTATTATCAGGCGTAAGATAAAAATGTACAATATTTTTTATAATCGGTTACTACAACTTCTTTTACACTTAATGAACATCCTAATAGTTCGAGGTATATGACACGCACAAAATTAGTGAACGTATTGGCAATAAAGCTGAAAAGAGTTGCAAGTAAGAAAGGAGAGAATAGTGGCATGTTAGTAGTGAGGAACATTCGTACAGTAAATCCTAATAATAGGAACGACAATTTAGTTATAAAAAGAAACGATCTCGCTGATATTTTATTTTTCTGGAAATTATTTAGCTTGAAAGTTTGGACCAATTTCTCAATGTAACATATGAACCGAATTTTCCTTTCCGCCAGACGATCTAAATAACAGAGAAGAAAAATAGTTTGCGAAATCAATTTTACTGAAAAATGTTTTCCAGAGATGAAGTGTTGTTCTTGTGATGTATCAGGGCATCTGTTAAGTAATTCTGCGTTTAGTGAGTTTATGTAATTATGGTTTTGTATTGTTCATTAACTTCGATCAGCATTTCATCGTCTAGTGTAGCATCACACAAGGACCAAGTTTTAAAAAGTGTTTAAATTAATTTATGTAAAAAATTAGGTTTAAGAAATTCTTAGTTTGAGTATAATGACAAAAATTTATGATTAGAACTATTTAGGATTTCCGTCACGTCGATTTGACCAAGTACGTCTCATTGGCCATGATCATTGCTCGTGTCCGAGAATTTTCATTACCGGATGTGACGCAATTCAATGCCAGTTCGTTTATCTCAGGAATGTAACGAGCATTCGGAAAACGGGTTAAGCATTAATGGGCCGGTTTCCTGCAAATAATCGCCCAGTTTCTTCAGCCTACGGGTGATTATGACCACCTTGTTTACACACTGATAATAATTCACGTTCACTTGCACTTCAAATCAAGTTCTTTGAATGGGAAGCGCAAAAAAAACAAAGATACAGCATAGTCTCCTTGAAATGCCGAACGCTTTTTACCACCCCCTATGTTATTGTACTGGTACATAAGTTTGTGTCAATAATATTTCGTAGGGCAATAAATCTCCTCTTTGTTCAAAAGTTTGACGTTTCTTCAGACAAGGGTAAAGAAATTATTCACGGTACAATTCACTGTGAAACTATTGAAGCTTTCTTCCCGACTACATATCAACTGTTGCAAAAAATAAAGATCTATTGACTGCATAAATCACTTGTTAATAATAAAAGATGTTTTTTTCTTAAACTTTATATTCTTCCATTCCATCAATATTTTATACTTATTCTTGTCCTTCTCAAAGTCACACAATAAATTATATATATATATATATAAACTTTATTTATTTTTTAACGGCAGAGAAAATAAAATGTGATGATTGCTCTCTCTACATCTCAAAGAATACAGCAGATCATTGTCAGCAAAAATAGACATAATTGTAGGAATCAATGTTTATTAATCAGAGTAGAACACAACGTTTCATTCCTACCATTGGAACGCCTTCAGTATTGAACAATCATAAGTAAAACCAAAAAATTATCAAAAAACTTCGAATTAATTTGCAATTGGGTAGATCTACAACAAGCCATATGAAATATGAGTCCTGTTTGTGTCAAAAACCTTGCAAATTAATTTGGAGTTTGATTATAAATTTTTTGGTTTTACTTATGATTGTTCAAACCAGAATAATTTCCAATTAACGAAACGTTTTGTTATACTGTAGTTAATAAACATTGCTTCCTGGAATGAATCTGCGCCCAACAAATTATTGTATTGTCTCAAGATGGAATGTTCATAAAATGTAAAAAGCTTATTCTATTTGAAGTATTAGTTTTTATATAATCGGCAAAGGAAAGTATTATTACTATTATATTTAAATCAAATAGCATGCTAATCAATCGTTTTACAGATTTTAATATCATGAAACCTTAGTCTCAGCTCACCAAATGACCATACAACCTCAAATCTGAAGATAATACTGAAAAATGCTGAAATTAAATCATATTCTGATACAAAATTACAAATAGAGTGTTACTCGTCATCTTGTTTTCTTACATACACATTGCGTGATGGTTATCATCTTTGGTGGACCTTCCCTATAATAGAATGGGAAGAGATAGAAAAAATATTCCGGGCTGTAGTCAAAGAATCTTACCCAGTGATTCTCCCAAAAGTGATGCAAGGAAAACTGTAATGAAACCAGCACAATTAATTAGGTTTTTACGACTATCACTGATCACTGATGATGGAAACTGGATTGTTGTTAAACAACAAACCCGCTTCCATGCCTCGATCAATCTTCGGTTGATGGGGTGAGGGGGAGGGGCAGCAGGACTGTCTGTATACCGAAAGTCTGTGAGCCTGATGCACGCACCCCACAATCTGCTCAAGCTCGTTATTATGTTACTCGCTGCTTCAGCGGGGCGTTTTTTAGAATCTCTGCACAACGGCTCGATCATCCCTCTCCATCTCTAATACGTTATTTATTTGTCCAAATTATTTAACAGTCCTTCCTTAAATAACTCCTGATTTCCCCTCATAGGGTCAGCAATTTAAAAACTTTTAGACCATCTGAAATAATAATTCAATTCACAGCCATCTTGTTTCGTTTTGCAAACTGCCTGAGAAAGTGGTGGATTAGTCTTGGTCCGTTCCCAGGTTCTTGCTCATCATTTTATTTCTTGGGATAAGACCCTACTTACCCTCCACCAGTTCAGTGATCATCTTTCGTCAACTGCACAGATAAGACTTCCATTTTACTTATGAAAACCAATATTTTATTAAGTTTTGAGTTCTTTACATCACATAACAGTAAATATAAATATTTTACACAAACTAAAAGAAACGTTTGACTTTACTTAAAATGCGTAATAACTGATGGAAGAAAGTACGAACTTATTGCCATCAAGCCCATTCAGTGTCATAGTTCTATTGAGGACAATGGTACATGGTTGTAGTTTTATAATATAAAATACAATCTAGAAAGTAGTTAAATACAACTGCAGTTTTATAAATAATTTTTGCCTGCGTAAAGCATGCTGTTTCCACCGGAACAATTCCATCCTGTTGGAGTTGGTTGATGAACGTTAGATGAATGGGCAGTTGACTTAGTTCCAGAAGCAGACTCGCACACGGCTGAATGACGCTCAGTCAGGAACGTTCGGCGTTTCCGTAGACTTGTAATAAATTTCACATTAGTGTGAGCAGAGGAGGTAGCTGTCAGTCATGGCGGCGGTCGCCTGTTCTTGTGCGTTCCGCTGACTTGGCCCTGCCATTATCCACGGCAGCCAAACTGCCAGAGTGTGACATCTTCATGCGGATGCAGCGACTCCTGCCTGGCACGACCGAAAAGTTGCTAGCTCTTCCTCCTCAAAAACAAGCCTCACCCTACTCAGGCCACTCGTACTTGCTCAACTGGTATTAGTATTGTTGATAAGAACGGGAAGAGGATCTTTCTGGAGGGAAAATCAGACGGTACAGACCATCATAAACGTGATACTAACGACAGAGGGCAATGCTCTCATCAGAATCATCGCATTCAACTCTGCATGATGCGACGAGCATTAATAAATTTTTTACAAAAAATAACAATTAGTTTCCTGTGGTCTAGTGATTAGCGTCGCTGCCACGCACCTCAGAATTTTTGGACTTGAATCCTGGCATCAGCATGGATGTTGTGTGTGTTTCCATACCATGAAACCCCTACCTACAAAGGAATGCGCTCTCCAAATGGTAGAAAGTCGCTAATGACCAATATCATTTGATGAAACTCCAATTGGACTAATAAATTTCAAATAATGTTTTCCTCTCAACTATGGCTCTACGAGATGAGAATATGTTGATTTTCTGCTAAGCTCTGTTCTTCACTATCACCACTGTTATATCTTTTATTTCTTCCTTGACTATACAGCCCATCCAGAGCCTTGGCCTACTGGGTCAACTGTGGACTGTCGTCTTACATGACACATTCCGAATTTGGAGTGATACGTGGTCAGTGCATCGATTTCCCAACCCACTACTGCATAATATATATATTCATAAAATAAAATAACTTTATCGCTTGATTTTCTCGTGTTCGCAGTCAGAGAATTTTCTTTAGGCAAGGAGATTCTACTCACCAGAGACATAATAATAGACTCTTTGACACTGCACCGCATTTCTCGTATCAAGGATTCATTGCCCGACAAAACTTCCCGTTCAATAAAGGAAAAAAGAAGCATTTATATGGTAATGAACTAGTATCCGACATTATATCAATTTTTGTAACTTACATAAGTAATCAGATATTTCAGTATTACTTTACACCTAACCTATTAGTACTGTAAAATTAAAGTTTTACTTTATAATAAAAAATCATTTAATCCCTTTAAATTTGTGTATTAAAAAAACTCGAGTGTCTAAAACATCTGATGAGCAGTCAACAATTGTTGTAGCGGGCTAGTATCCAAACACTCTACGAGGCGTAAAAGATGTTTATAACTCAACGATTTAAAATTTTATATTGCAATATTATCTAAATCACATAAAATTATGTTTGAAGCATACAAGAATAATAATTGTATTTCTATTTCGAAACAGGCACCACCCCGAAAAATTCATTTAATTTAACTTATTGCTGAAGAAAACAAGTTCATTATAAAATAGAAAATATTGTGACGAAGTCTTACGTATATTTTGATATATAATATAATTTGAAACAGATGCTTGGTGGCGGTATCGGCTGATAAGGAAAATTAAATGAGTCGGCTCTGAGTATGGTTACAGGAAAAATAGTCTTAGGGGGTGGATAATTATATTTTATAAATAAAAATCCAGCCAATTTGTTGTAAACAATATTTATATTTTTTGAAGACTTCAACAATGTTTCATCCATTTTTATAGACCGTAACCTTCGCTTGACGCAAAATTATCGGCTTGTAAATATAGGTTTAAACACTTAAAATTTGATGTCAGCTTATTCAGTGATAGTATTTATATTTTCTAATTATTTGGACACGGATTAAATTTTTAACCGCTTTTCATGCTACACCCTGCAAAGCCGGAAGCCCTGGTTTCATAATGAACTTTGGAGCGGTAATGTGAAGCTGAAAAGTAATTATATTTTTCATTTCATTTCGCAGAACGTTTATTACAATAGGCCGTAGAAGACGGTAAATTCATTTTGTTAAATTTAAACTGTTATTTGATTTATAAATAACTATAAACCTTTGGTACAACTTTCTTTTAAATTTAAATTCGTTTAAATGATTATTTAAGTTGCTAATGCTGAAAAATTGGAATAGTTATCAACATCCACACTTCTTCCTTCCTCCTTAGCTCTAGAGCCCATTGAGGGCCTGGGCCTATCGAGTTGACTGCGGACTGTCATCTTGAATGACACATTCCGAATTTGGAGTGACACGTGGTTAACGTATCGATCCTCCAACAGGCTTAATCTCGGTCTTCGACTGCTACACATCTACATACATCTTTTCTAATTACAATTGTCATGAAAACCCAAACAACAGGTACAAAATTTGGACAAAATTGCATTTATTGAACATAGAAAACGCTCGTATCTTCGTTCTGGTAAAATTATGTAATTTCTGGTCTAGACCGACACTCCACCTCTCTTTTTAAAATATAAACATCCCTTAAATTCGTAAATAAGAACATTAAAATTATAAAAACTTCGGTATCATTTATCTGAGTATAAAAAATATATTTAATATACATATATAAATATTTTTACTATATTTTTAGTGTATATTTCCTAATGGTAATGACTGTTAAATTTCACGAGACAGCAGCGCTTAAACTTGTCGAATGAAACGTAATTGTCACTAAGTGAGAATTTTCAACTTTGGCGTGGTATGATGGTCGTGATACATGCTAGATGGCAGCAATGGGCTTTTTAAAAATACTTATATTAAAATCTTCTGAACTCTGCAAAAAATGAATCATACACGAAAATTCTCTAAATTTTTTCATTTAAATACGCTGAGCCGTTTCGGAGTATTTTTAAGACAAACTTTCAGACAGAAAGACAAAAATTCCAAACACAGTCATTTATGATTAAGCATGGCATAAATAGAAGTTTTCACCTATTTTTTGTGCTTATTTTGAAATCACAGACTGACACGTCAATTATATTTATTCGTATTATAGAACAATAGTTAGTATTTTATTATTTGTTAATGTTGAATTAAGAGCCGGCGTCAGACTGGCGGGACTGTAATCCTTTTGGAATCCCTTCGGGTCACGTACAAATATGACCTGCGTTATTTCTGCAAATAGAAATAGCAGTGAGGCTGTGTAGAGCATCATTCGGTTGTCAGAACTTGAAGGAGACGGACAGGAAAATGTAAATGTAAATGAAGGAGGTCAAAAGTCGTCGTTGAAGAAGATGGACGCCCTACAGAGACGCTGGCGGAGAGGAGACGCAACCCCGCAACCGAGGTACGCTGTCGGGTTTCCAATCCTAGACGTTTAGAAAGGGTATCGCCCACGGGTTTTATCCTGAGACTGTAGTAGATTAGATTGCTTCGCCTAACCTCATTAACGTTTCCCTTAATTCAGTAAATATTTCCATCATTAATGATTTCCCTAGTTTTGTAAATAAATTTACCAGTATCTTATAATTAACTTTTTAATTTAATTTCCTAACACGTCCTACAGTATAGAAGCTCATAATCGACATCGAATGTTATTATTAGTCGGAAAGTGTGAATTATATTTTCGTTTCACGTCCGTTTCTCTTAGTAATCTTCGTTTCTACAAAGTATTTCATTTCTGTTTATTCGTGACAGTGTCTTGAGGAACGTCTCAAATTTGAATGACAATCCTTGTCGTTAAATTATTCTTGTAAGGGAATTAGTCCGTGGTGTTTGAATTTCTATACCAAAGAAGGTATATTACCTCCGATAAGGGATGTAAAATTGCTTCTGAAAATTCCTGCTGAATATTATTTTTGATTTGGTACAGTTAAACCATCAGGAGTAATAATAGCCTTCCTGTTGAAGGTTCCTGATTCCAAATTTGAGTTTCATGATATAAATTAAATACATTTTAGAGGCTTATGGTCAGAATACTATTGGATGGTAATTTTTGAAGACTTAAGCATTTTCATGTGAAATATGTTTCGAGACAAAATCACTTCGATAAATATTTCAAATTCTAGAAATTGTGGACTATTGTAGTCAAATACATATGAAATTACAAATCAGCGTGTTATACATTGTTAACAGAAGCTTGTTAATTTGTGAACAAAATGTAAGTGACGTAGTTGAGATAGTAAATTAGAAAATTAAATAAATTATTGGATTAGTATGGTGAAAGCAGGATGAAGTAGAGAGGAAATATTTGTAAACATAGCTTCCGTTAATGGTGTGAAATAAATCGTTTAAATTAATTTGTGCAAGACAAAAAAATCCATTTTTTACACGTTTGTGAGGACAAAACACGAATTGAAAATGTTATAGCTTAATTAACTATTTTCGTTATTTTCGGTTTTATCGACTGTCTATTCATAGTTGATAAACTCGATATTGTGTTCCACAGGAATTGAAGGTTTTAAAACTTCTTGAAAGAATATTTTGGTTTTGCCTAAATAGAATAGGATCTTTCCATGCTTAACAACTACGTAAAACTACAAAAAGAATAGGCTCCAGATAAATTTAACATCCCTTATGACACGTGTTGCGCACATGTTTGAGTTAACCTAAACTAATATGACGGTTTTTTATTTTTATTTTGAGTTAGAGGGGTGGCGTGGTGTTTGAGCTGTGTAAACAAACGCCAAAATTTTCTTGCCCCTGTTTGTTGGCCCTGTACAAAACCCGTTACATGGGGATCACCAAGCAATTACCACCCGGGAATGTGGAGAGTATCAACAGTGGCAGACATGGGAGGACTATACGAAAGTTTGATACCCAGAAGTGACGGATCGTCACGTTTATTACTAGACTACATACGCCAAAGTCCTTCTCAATCCCTGTTGACGTCATTCTATATAAAACTCACCCAAAAAATAGATTAGCACTTGTTGATCACTTCAAAAATTTTTGAGCGCTATAATACAATAACTGGTTGGTGTGAAATTGTGAGTTCGGGTAAACTCTAGTTAGTACAGAAATCGTACGTTAGCCTTAAGAGTTTAATTGTAATAAAGAAGTTCTCTGTCACACTCAAGCCTGAACGTGTAATATATAATTTTTTGGAGTTGGAGTCGAGGGCAGCGTCATGGTACATCAAGGGACAACACAGAGTAAGTCGTGAAAACGTGCCCAGCAATGGAGAGTAAGACTTATTCACCAACAATGCAAGGATGTTATTCATTGCACAGCCTTTTACAAATTTAGCATAGTCCATAAATTATTCTTAAAATATATGGCTTCAAAAACACGAGTATAATTTAGTATGCAACACATTCAATATAATTAACCTTGAGGAAAATAGACCATAAATCACATTAAAGTATTAGGAAATATAAACACTTGAATAATTGAAACTTAGTTTAGTGATAGTAATATTAATTTTAGGCCATTAAGAGAATAGGAGTAGTATCCTTCGAATTAACGTGACAGATACAATAGTTATAAATCATTTAGTTATATTCTACGTTTCAGATGGTTAAAAATTGAAATCGGAGAATAAATATCTGAGGCTTACTATTTTCAATTAATATCGTTAATGAAAATTTATTTACTTATTTAATAAATTAAATCTGTTGAAGGTAAGTATTAATTTTAAAATATATTTGTTCTTGAACTTAATGTTTAAAAAGTAGTTATTGTTTACCTTCTACACTTTTTAATAATAATATATAATTCTTGAAAAAGTATTGGCAACTAACAATTGCTGCATGTTTATGTTTATCATTTAATGCATTTAGTAAAGTAATTAACTATGATCTACGGTAGACCATGTTTAATTATATTGAATGTGTTGCAAGTTGTATGAAACGTAACACTTCAGTGATTATTTCGACTGATATGCTTTTTTTAGTTAAATTTCTTGTTATTCAAATAAATCAATTAATTTTCTGTCTTACACATTAGTTCAGAATAAATTCGTGTTACATAACTGTCGTTTGGTAAATTTAACGAGTGTTGAAACTGTGGCTACGCACTTCATACCCCAACCCTTAGAGTTTATTAATAATATTTTATGCAATATTTTGTCATTATTTTGAAATGATAAAAACAGAGAAACGTGGTAAGTAAGAAATAATTAGAAAAGAATGTTATATTGGTAAAATGAACGTACTTTTGTGTATCTGATTTTCTGTCAAAGTAACTGCAAGACAGGCACGGGGTTGATTGAAGTATTTAGCAGACTACCAGGATAACTCTTGGCCACAATATAGGTGATGCTTATCAGCAGCCAGACTGCATTATTGAGGTTGATCGCAAATGGCGCCAGAAGTCTGAAGAAGAAGAACCCCGTAGTCGGAATTGACCTGCTTCTGCCGAGTCATCATACAGATTACCAAGAAATGAAAAGTAACTCAATCACTGCTCCGAAGAACAATTTATTGGGGTGTATTGCAATCGATTTTAGGGAGGAAAAAACACGCGTCATCTTTGATTTGAAATTTCAGTCTAGCATTTGCTGTAAGTATAAAATCTGAAATATTAGCGTGTCATCAGATATGATTTATGAAAATAACGAATCTCCATATTATTAACAGTGTTTCTCGATTAATGTTTAATATTTCCTATAGTCAGAATAGTCGACTTTCCTGATATGCTCAAATAACATTCGCTTAGTCTCCGTAAAGACGTGAGACAGAAACCGAGAACCTGACCTACATTTATCTAGGGCTTTCCCTGCACTACATTTAAGTAAATACCAGTCAGGAACCTTAAACTGTAACCAGTTTACCATAATTACACTTAGTCAATCAATTCTTCTCTTCAGTTCCTATCATTTCCTATCGGACTCAAGCTTTTGTACTGGAATATAGCATATTTAAATAAATATGTAGGGGTAAAAAGGTAATTTTAAACATTACATAACACTAATTATTTTATTATTAAGAGTATAATACGAAATTCCCCTAGTGGAATTCGATTAATAATAGAACGAGCTTAGACATAAATTGAAAAAATATATGAAATAATACTTTTCCTTAAGTTGTACATCTTATTATAATACCAGCATCCGGGAGAAATTATTAAATAGGCACTGTATAAGGAAGTTGACAGAATCGATAAAATTAGGTTAAAATGTTTTCGGTAATTTGATCATAAAACGTCGGAAAATAATTACGATTCCATACGTAACCGTTTCTCACTTCAGTATGGAAACTTTTATTAGTTTTGGTTTGAACGACAAGTTTTTTTAAGTGTATATATATTAAAAGAAACATCTATAAGGAGTTACGTCCGTAATATACCTACCGAGTTCTCGGATGGAAAAAATTTCTAAACAGTCGACCGAGTGAACCCTCCTCCTGCCACCACACGGTATCTACCAGCTTCCAAACCGGTTCCTCTCAACCCGCGCGCTCTAGCCGGTCTTCCAATCGGTGTAGCAGACTAAATCAAATTAATTATTTAACATCGACACATATTAATTATTAAATTCTATTTATGAATCTGATGTAAATATGGCGAAAAATACTGTAATTTAAGGAGCTGGAATCTGTGACTCGTGCGCTGTCCACGCGCTTTAAATCACCACTCACGACAATATCACTCGGCCGAGTACTCGGTGGTGTGTTGACTCAGCCCAGCACTCGCGTAAGAATTTGTGGGGAAAAACATTTTCATAAACATTTCTTAATACATCAGAAATAAGAATCAATTAATATGTCTCGAATATTTGATGTGAATTTTTAGTGTAAAAGAGAGAAATATTGAATCGACGTGATAATTTTTTAATGAAAGTTTATATGGCAAATAGGCCCGTAACATTTACCATACTGACGGGTGATTCAGTAATCGTAAAAATACTGGGAAAATTGATATGCATGATTTTTTTGTTCAGTGTCAGTCCTGCTGAATGTTCTCTTGGAGTAAATTGAAAATCGATTTATTTGGAGGAATCACTGCTCTACGAAATGTTGGGCCCTCGCAATGATGAGTTCAGTGAAATATGAAATGCTCTTTCGGTCCGCTTATAAGCAAAAGCGTCCACGATTCGGCAATCGGCAATTAGGGGGCGAGGACCGAAACCTCGAATGTGTAATGGGCGAGTTCTTTCATGTCGCAGCCGTGACTAACAGAGGAGGGACAATAAAGCACGGCGCCCCGCTGATGCCCTGAATAAATCATGGCGGACCACACTTTTGCAATCTGACTGCTCCCTCCGCACAGAGACCATTTTTGCCGGACTAAACCAGTTTCGTTCTCTAGGATAAAAGTGCGTACGCATGCCTGCCCGCTTTTGAGAGTTTTTTCCTTTTTTTATAAATTCACAGCTCATAAATTCGAGGCTCCGGGCCTGCTGGCCCCGCTATAGCTCATACATCCGAGCCCTTTGTATCTGTGCGCCAAATGAAATGAAGATTAATTCGTGGAGCTTACGAGCGCGTAATTCACTGGCGCACCCCAAACTCACCCCCTTCCTGCCCCACCCCCGCACTCTGGAAAGGCGACAGGATTCGCCACGAATTATGCAAGAAGCTTCGCTCACCACTCTGGAACTGGCAGCCGCGACGTAAAACACGCCATATAACGTGCCTCATATACATAGTAACAGAGATATTCTCTGAAAAATGCAAGCTACATGTTGGTTGGTAAACGCGGTGCCTAAAAGAAATATTTCCGGCTAGAAGCTTCATTACCGAACAACATAAAGCACACAGCAATGCCTGTAAATGAACACAGTTAATCAATATCACTTTTTTAAATGATTACTATATTTATAGTGTAATAAGGTGCTCATATGTTTCAAATAAGTCTCAATTTATTGAATATTATAGGACATATTCATTTATTTGAAAAAAATCATATTGAAACAATTAAAATTTATAAAAGCAACAGATATCAATATGTTTCAAAGACGCTGCTACAATTCTTTCTGTTAACATATCGTCTAAATATTTTCACATGGAGCTATGATTCTAAATTACACCTGGCTTTCACAGAAAAAGAGTCAAAAATTTATGGATATAACATTCTACTTTAATTTACCAACAGTCGTTTAAAGTTTCAAATTACTTGAAGAAACTAAAATTAATATATTTTTAATGGAAATCTAACAATAAGAGTAGGCACATACATTACCAACTGGAAGTCGTTTAAAACCAACAAGACCCATTATGAAAGAAATGACTACAACGCTTTAAAACATGACGCAAAAGCAAAGAGACCAAATCAACTTATCGAGAATAAGTAGTAGGCACACAAAAATTTCACATATTTACATTTTAGCAAAAGACCCTGCACCGATATGTGACCCAGTGGAATATCCACGTTACAGTTGAACACCTGATATAGAACTGTTCGAAATTTGACGAAGAGAGAAATAATGTGATAAGTCAAGTGAGAAATGCCCAATGAAGTTTAATCAAATTCCTGAAAAAAACTGTATAGTAATGTATAATTGTATATTAACATGTACATTTAAATTTTACAACTGAATAAATAAATGAAAAGTTAAAATTGGATATAGTAAATTTAAAGGAAAAATATTGTATGTAACAGTAAATTTTAATACTGTATTAGTCGCTATGTTTATTTTGTTGATGCGACCAAAAAATTAATAAAATACATCCGTTATATTTACAATAATGAGAAACGTTTGTCAAGTGCAATTAAAATTGGGAGTGAAAACTAGGCGTAATCTTGAGCAAAGACTGGAATTGAGGAGATCATATAAATTCAGTAACTGGAAAATAGTGGAAGTCATTTCACTTTATAAACATAAAAACTGCGGTGAAGTACTCAAAAGACCAAGGACATCCCTTATATGGTATGGCGTTTCTCTGAGTATGGAACGGTGAGTTAGGTCCCCTAGAGAGCCGAACAGATATACCATTGGACAGAATTCCAAACAAATCCCTGACTGTTTTAATAACCTGTGGTATTTGACTCACCAACGCATGCGCAAGTTCATTGCGTCGTAGCTTGACATTGTTCTGACATTCCTACTGATTATTTCTGATGTATATTGTAATTTGGTGCATACTGAGTGAATTATTCATGGATTAATTCGACATTGAACAAATGTATTGTATTTAAAATAATAATTTTTGTGCAAATGTTAAATGTGCCGTGTTTGAATAACTATTAATACACATGCTTATTCAGAGTCATTCCATCCTACTTCCTAAATATTTTTATTTTATTTTCAGTGATCATTTCTGCGATTTTGATGGTATCTGAAGTGAAAAGATAAATTTAGAAAAAAATTGTCAAACAGTTTAAACAGGGGTTGACTAAGAGATTAATCTCTAATTAAATTCTGCAGATGGCTAATATAAATGAAATACCGGGCAACGCCAGACACCCAGATAGTTTTATAACAAATTTTCTGTTATAAAATCTCTATAAGAGCCTGATATATTTGTGCGTTCCTGTCGTGATCTTATTTCAGGTATTAATATATATTACAATATGCATCCGTCTGAATTATACTGAAAATAACTCATTATTTAATTTGAGACTTATTACTCAACATTTAATTGTGTTATAATATTACGGATGGAAGAAAAAGCCAATTGTGAGTAACAGAACGCATTACGTCAGTGTCATACAGAATCGAATATTCCGGAAATAAAACAGTAACATTGTTTTCTCCGTCGCTGTCGTATTTTTATTATTCAAGCTCTGTGTGTGCCAAAAGCTGCAACGGCTATTTCCCGTACTTTTTGTTTATTAACGAAAATGATTGGATGCTCTTCCGAGATAAGTGTCCACTAGCAGGTTATTTTGGTCAACCGGAAATTACATACCATTTTTCCTGAAAGTTGCAGTCGCTGCCACATGTTCTATCGATACGGCCGATGTACCATGGAGATTAATTCTTGGAACTGAGTTTTCTATTCGCGGCGCGAGAGTTTAGCAAATAGTCACAAGTCGGCCACGTGTCGTTCATTGATTTATACGACCCGCTTATTTTACATGACCTCATAGATCCATTTACTAGATTTCGTTTACCTAACACAGTTGATGTAAAGTAGTAAAGTAAGAAGTGTAATTTGTAATTCTTACTCACTAATTATTATTCATCCATTAAAATCTTAATATTTTTTAAAATAAAATACCTAATTTATTAAGTTTGATAGTATGAGAATACATCAATTTATTCCTTATTATGTAAAATAAGAGTAAATATTCTAAAAGAAAGGAACCAAATCTTCGCGAAGGCAGAAAGCCATTTTATAAAGTAAAGCTGTGGACGTGTTTTATAAAATGGCATATTGCGTTCACAAATAATCTTGTATGTGTGAACTGTAAATATTGAATCTTTCCTCGTATAATCGATTTTTAACATGACAGCTTGTGATTTATGAGGGTAAATATTATTTCTACATGTCAACTTTTTATTTATTGACTACACGAATGTTGTATTAAAATTTCTGGACCCAATTATTTCCTTAATTTGGCAACAGAACTAATTTCATATCTTATCTTTTCATTGAACTAAGAATAATATTACATTATTCAAATTGCCGAGATAAGTGAAAAACCGGAGGTTTGTTAAATTTTTTCTTATATATAGCTTCAGTATATTTAAATAACTTAAAAATCATGGGTAGCTTCGGGCCCTGAGGAACACGTGTACAAAATAAATTGGACACCTATTTCAGCGACATACTGACGGACGCACTGAAAAAGGTTTTAAGTATAGTAGATATTGGCCTTAAGAAGGTTAAGCAATTCTAAACTGCCTTTCGTCACATTGAGATAAAATGGCGAATGTTCCAACGTCTCTTACTTCAACGGTTCCTACAAGGATTTTGTTTAATTTACTGAAAACAGTTTTCTTTTAGAGGCTATCTGAAAATAATTGCTCAAAAAGAAAAGGTTGAAATTTAAAATTCAGAAGGCTGAATTTAAATTTTATTTTTATGAGAAAGTAAACAAAATATTTGTTGGCAAGAGTAGCCGAGAATATATTCAATCGGAAACGTTTAATACTGAAAACAATAACATAAGTTGAAGATATATTCATCACTTCCTGAAGGACAGGTAACAAGGTTGAGATTCCGTTCTCTGTCAGAAAATGAGGAATTCGTTAGTCAGTCGAATCCATAAGAGACAACTTCCTTTATTTGCTTCTCCAAATTATGTGCTTCAGTTAATGATCTACAGATTGCATTACGTGTAACAAGTCTGATAATACCGACATGAATATCACGTAGTTTCATCACAAATTCTTATCAATAAAGCGTTGTTTTTTATTAATTTCGTTATGAAAGTGACAGAAGTGATGGATTTAAAAAAAATGTTAGTGTAAAATTATATTCCTCTTTTGTGCTACAGTTTGGAGCAGTGTGAATGTATTAAATGGGGGAGAGGGTAACACTTCGAAATTGGAAACTGTTGGATACTCGAGTCCTATTTATTGACGATTTGAAATTCATGAACCTCCTGTGGAGTTGGTCCTGCCTCTCTCTCCTTGTGAGCCCTTGCCTCCTGGCCGTGTTTACGTTGCCCGCCTGGGTTTGTTTAGAGTAGGGACTGTAGAGATAAGATAAATATATCTAGACCTAAGACATGGGCTTATGAAAAACACCAGACTGATATAAAACACAGACAGGTTATAACGAGCTCACGTATGAGGAAGAGAGAGAGTCGTATCCTATTACCAAGGGTAAGGTACTCGTACTTCTCTTAGGAACATACACTCTGGACATGGCACGCTCGTACTCCACTAAAAGAATATTAACACAAAATAAAAAAAACAGGATTCAACCTCATCATTTATCACAGAATTGAATTGAATTTATTAATACTAGCACTCGGTGGCAGTTACAAAAAATAAAATATGTTACAAATAATAATTACACTAATATAATATAAATTAAATTAAATCCTAACAAAAAATGAAAAAAGAAAAAGGGTTCTAAATTGTTAAACGTACTCATTGCTATTATACCATCCTTTACATCAATATGATGTTACTATCATTTTGCTAAAAAGTAAGAAAAATAGTCTAGAAAACACTGCCAATGATACAATAACGCAGGTGCTTGTCAGACAATTATGATAAACTCATTTCGTGCAGTTTCAGACAAACAATTCTATATTGTAACTCAGTAACACTAACAACAAACATTTCTAAAATGGTGAAGTTGAATGTGTCCAAAGATTTACGTATATCTGTAGACAATAAATTAAATTGCAAAGATCAGGAATCTAGGCTCGGCAAAATTTTCTGTTAGAATTGTCAAGTTGAAGTAAATCAAAACGTTATAAAATTAATTTATTCTGCATACTTTCACTCTTTAATTACATATAGTATAATATTCCATGGAAAATGCATCAGGGAAAGACAAAGCTTTTAATCTACAGAAAAAAATTGTCAGAATATTATGTCAGGTTCCACCAAAAAATCCTCAAGGGGGCTCTTTGAGAAAATGGGAATACTTACTTTTACTTGCCAGTATATTCAATCACTGATGTTGTTTTTTATCAATAACAGTCACCTATTCACAACAAACTCAGATGTGCAGAGCTTTGATACCAGCAATAAAAATATTTTACACAGGGAAGGGAAGTCTGGAACTAAAACACACAAGGGTGTTCATTATAATGCAATTAGTACATTTAATAAACTTCCAGTCGCCATTAAATAGTTAAAAATAATTATTAACAAGTTCAAGCATCTAACCTTTTACTCTGTTGAAGAATTCATGTAATTGAGTGTATATTAGTATAGATATTACCATAGACATACTATATTTTTGGCACACTAGTATAACATTTTAGCAATATTCATCAATATTATATGTCGGGTACAAATGATATATATTGTCTCCTTTGTAGTACTTAAGCATATCTTGTTGCAAGTTAAACATAATGATATGAATGTAAATAGTAATTAAGCAATTGTAGCAATTTATGTACAGTCTCTATCACGTTCCACATATCTGAAGTTGTACTTCTCTGTGAGAACAATGAAATATGATTTAATACTAATACTAACAATATTTTTAAAATCTGATGGAAGCAAGTGTTTGCAGAAAAGTTGCTTGTAATTTTTTATCCCCTAATTTTTCTGTTTACTGACTTCTTAACTATTGTAGTTACTTCGTTACATAATGTGTTTAATTATACTGTATGAAAATATGAATTTATCAACTTATTATTTTAAGATGCAATTAAAAATTTCTCGACAAAATTTATTAATACATTTCTTTATAAGTACAGAGTGAGTCACCATTTTGTTGCAAAACAGTAATTGGTTTCTCATGGATTTCATAACTTTAGAACAACTCAATTAGAAATCAATTGGATGCCATTTCATTAGAAGTGTAAATAAAAATCACTTGAAAGTTTTCTTTACGATTACGACGAGCTACTTACAAATAAAAATCCCATCATTGCTACTCCTTTACCAATGTTAGGACCAGAATTGTTTCTTTCAGTAGATCTGGAAACCCTGGTTTCTGTATCCTTTTTACATATTTGAAACGTAACTGAAATTAAGCTTTATACAATTTTCTTATTGGTCTTAAATTTTCCCACTTTTATTTGATTTCAGAAATTACTGATGTATTTAACTGAAATTGGAAAAGTATATCTATAACGGTTATATTATACCACGTAATTCAAATACAAAATGTCCTTTCAATGGAAGAGAAAGCATCATTTATAGTTTAACCTCGTGACATAAATGATAATTCCTAAATTGAGTGTGACAAAAGAAGTATGGTGGGATTATAATGGGCATCAAGGAGGTCGTAAAAGGAATGAGTGGTTATAAAGTAGAGCAAGTGGGACCGAAGCGGTGCGTAATGAAAGTTAACGCAAGTAGGTCGGGTGGTTCAACAAAGATCTCTGTTGAGCTCTAAAGAGATCCCAGAAAGTTGGTATTGCTGTCACAGTGTTAAATAATTGTTCCTGATATCAAAAATGTTTGTACTAACATAAGATGGATACATAATGAAAACAGTTATTTTGGGCTAGACATTTGAAAATGCCAACGAGAAAGGTATAATACAAACAAAAGTCGTGAGTGGACCTAGAAATATCCACAACCTTACTTTATTTGTTGTACGATACTGGTTTCTAGAATCATGATGGTCTCATAGAGATACAAACTTCAGACTTCAAGATTGGAGCTCCACTGATGTGTTTTAAACTGACAACTTCGTACTTGAATCGTTTCAATAAAGGAAATATATAAACACGTGTATAGTATAGAAACAAGGCACGTGCTGATTGTCAAAACCTAGCGATACATAATGAGCAAGAAAGGTAAACGCGATTACAATTACGAAACACATTGCACTTCTTGAACATAAAAGGGTAACAGTAATTGTTTATAGTTATTATATGTGGAAATGAAAGGCATTAATTTGACAGTAATCCCTTAATAAAAGTCTAGTGGAATGTAAAAAATAGCCGCCATATTAGACGCTATTAAATATGGTGGAATTACTTGTATTCTCTTTCTTTCGTCATCCTTGATGACGTCAAAGATGCTACGTCATTGTCACATTTCCCACATTTCTTTAACAAAAATTGCCAGCCACCTTACCTAGGGTTTTCCTACTCACAAAGTGTTTTCTCCGGGTTTTCAATAGTATGTATATGAGGTTTTGACCCAACTGCGGAACACTAATTTGTTTCAAACAAATGGCGAGTTTCATGAATACGCGACCAGATATCGTTCAGCTCTAAGGTCGGACAAGCATCGCCTTGCTCTACACCAGAATAGTATTCACAATACCGGGATAATTTTATACAACAGCCTTCCGCCAGAGGTTGAAAATAGTACCTACAAAAGCTTCGTGAAGCAGAGTAAAACTATTCTTTTAAATGGAGCGTTTTACTCAGTACAGGATTTTCTTAATCGTCCTTCTAGTATTTAAATCAAGGTTCCTGCAAAAAGTGTTGATTGAGCTGCCTTGTAAAATAGCACACCACATATGTTTAAAATTTCTATTCAGTTTTTTCTGCTCTTTTGTTTGTTTGTTTCATGTATTGCCTACGACATAGGAAGGACAGTTTCCTGGTCGCAGAGCTCCAAGTAGTTAAAACTCCATTGCGTATTCCTCAGTGTGTGCTTGTTTGTGTTTCTCAGTGTGTGTGTGTGATATCGTGTGTCCGTGTTGTATTGACTTTTGTCTATATACATTTTCTTTTATTAATTTATTTTAAGATTATTTGTCTTTAATTATGTACTTTATTTTTTCATTTTTATTTTTTAACGTGTGACGTATCCTATTTCCTCAATCGAGGATTAATGGAAACAACAATAAATCTAAATCTAAACTTGTCCACGTGTTTAAATTCCTATAAAGAATGTACGAACTGGTATGTATAAAAACATATATATATATTCCTTATGTATATATTAACAAGAATAAGATTGATTGCTAAATTTCGGCGGAACTGTGAGGAATTTGTGAGGTGGCATTTGAAAAAGTGAGTGACGATGGAAGTAGGACACTGCCAAGAATGCACAACTGTCCGACACCTGGACCCACACCCAACCAAGAGGAAGAAGGGGAACGTTTTACGATGCACTTCCCTACACAGCAGTAGTTTTAGAACCATTAGGACAGACACGGCTTCTTGATGCACCTACAAGCGATTAAAGCCATCGTGAAATGATGCTTTAGAGCCACTTCCATTGGAGTGACACAAAGACTGGACATGCTTCGTACCTTTGCATTGTGCACAGTGCCTTACACCAGGCAGATAGTTTTCATCATATAAAATCATGTCTGAAGTAGAGAAAATAATGTTTACTTCGCAGAATAATAAAAATTAAAAAATCAGCACATAAATTCAGAGTCATGAAAGTACAAGGAAATTCTTCAAACGTTTGGGACATGTTCATAAAATTTTTACACTTTTTTAAATCAAAACTTGGCTCGAACAATGCCATGTATTCCGTACAGTAAATTTATTCCATTTAGGACTTCTTTCAATAGGTCTCAAAGTCGTGTCGGAAATTTTTATTTTTTTAATGTACTCTGATGAGATGTATTTAATGTAAGTGATATTAAAATTATTTTCACTTTATTATCTATTTATTATTTTATTTACACTGAACGCCAGATAAATGTAAGAGACAAAACGGTTTGTAGAAGAAACAATTACTGAAAATGACCACCATTTTATGTTTGCGGACGTCCTGCCGGGTCCTTCCTCACGTACGGGATTAGCACAGCAAGTTTCTCTGGCTCAACGACACTCAGCAGAAAAAGTTCTTACGTTGATCAGTTGGCTATCTATTGGGCATATTGGCCGCACTTCGTATTTATTTCCAGAAACGTACCATTAAACAAACAGCGTGCTCCTCCGTAGGTGGAAAGATGTGCGATTTTCGAATTCTATATCACAGTTTTATTTTCTGAAGCGTCTCTGATGAAAATATCAAGAAGAATTTTTTTTATTCACCCACTTTATCTTCCCGTTAATTTTGTGCATTTACTCCCGTTACACTCCGTTATAATTATATTAATTTTGTAATTAATCTCAGGGTAGTGTATTTGACGAAAAAATGTATAGAGAAGTGAAACATACAATGAAGTTAAATGTATCATAAGAATGCGTGACGCCTGTCTTCTCTTCTTTTCATAATTTACGTATTATTTCCTGTTTTTTTCAGGTTAAATGCTTAAAAATATAGAGTAATACATGGTAGTTTTATTCATATAATTTGTACCTAATAATACTTACATTGCACCTATAGCTGACAACGAGATTAAAAATGTATGTAGAGCATACAACATGGTATTATGCTTTTCTTTTCGATCGCTTAAGGTTTAGTTGAATGGCCTAAAGGAGAGTATGAAAATCGTATCTTGCAAATATTAAAATATGTACCTATTTCTCAGGAATCCTTGTAAATACAGGATTAAATTTTTAACAGTTTATTTTTAACGTTATGGTAAGTGTGTGGAAGTAGAATAAATTATTTAAGTTATTAGTCACATATCAAAATTCTTAATAAAAATAGATCTTGAATCGTAGATTATTAATTAAAGCTTTAATTATAATTAATTCCAAGAAAAGGGTGCCCAAATGATTATTTTAACATTGGCAAGCTGGGGCGTTCCGACTCCCCTTAATGATCACCCAACACGACAACCTGCAGCAGCAATCATTTCGAATAAAATGACTATTGAATTCATCACCTCCACCACTTCAATTTTACGCTCTTGTATTTCCATTTCTCGTTATCGGTTATTTTGATTATAGCTGTAGTCAGCTTTTTTCATTGAGTGGATTATATGAATCCCTGTTTACGTGAGTCATTGGAGCGTTCTACAGGCATTTGATAATTTGAAGAGATCCATTAATTCCAGAGATCCAGATACTTGACGTGTCCCGTGAACATTGTAGGGCGTTTGAATTTTCACCCGGTTTTCATTAGCGCCGAGTTGGCAAAGAAGCGTTGAAGCGTCAGCGTGCTGAATGGAATGGAACCCCTGGAGGGCGTCGCGTATCGTATCCTTGACAGTTTGCATGCATCGGCGATGCGGGGCGATCTTTATTTTCGCCTCACCCCGTTGAGTGCGAACCCCCCTAGGGGCGTATTCCAGAAAGCATACCAGCAATTAATACCCACGGCAGCCACACCCTGCAGCTGCGACAGCTGTGCTGGCCGGGACTCACAATGCTCCACGTCAGCTGCGACTCGCTACGCCGGCTTTCCCCTGACACTTAAAAAATCCTGCTTTCACCCGAAAATCGTGCTCTCCCTTTCTCACCCCTGGAGCTACGGCTGTCCAAATAAATCTCCCCCAACTTTACCTTTTGAAACATTCCAGATTATGGTTTTGAACATCGTCACGCTCTCCTCAACTGTGTTGATCTCAAAGTCTCACAAAACTCCTTTTTTCGTTTTTTGTTGACTTTTGTATTATCACATGAAAACGAAACCTTTTTGAAACACATTGGTTTCGGTGTCCGTACATCCTTCAAAGAATGAAGGCTTCAAGGGTTTGGCTTCAACACAACCTCTACCGTAACTTCGTAGGTATTCATTACATTATTTTATTAATTCAAAAGCACTAATATGTGTGCGGTGCATTGAAACTGGTCAAATGTGACCAACCATCACTTTAATTGATCCTCATAAGTCTGCATTGTAATTTTGTATTGTTCAGTAGTTGGTGGACGCCTGTATGAAGATGGTCTTCATGTTTACCTGCAGCTCTTTTGATCTTTTTTTGGTAAAACGGAACTTTAGGTCTTTGTGTTTCTCAGGTACCACGGTACGTCTACAATGATTTGCATCACCTTGTTTTTCCAACGTCTGTATTTTCTTGACGTTAGTATCACTTTTTCACCCCCAATTTTGGATGCCGTATAGCCGGACCTGGTTGAATACCAATAGTTTATTTTATTTTGACATTCTGGAACGTCGCCCCAGGAGCCAATATAGTTTTCTCATTTTTATTTCGAGTTTTTCCCGCTTTTATTCATTACATTTTTAAATATTTTTATCACAAATGACACTTTCATATGATTCACATCCCAGTATTTCGATGCCTTCGTCAACAGGTCTTTTGAAGCTACATGCAGTAACACCACTCAAATTACTAATGACATACAATGTAGTTATAAGTAGCCAATAATTCAAATTAGTTTGTATACGTATCAAAGATTTTAATAAAAATTATACAATCTAAATAACAAAATTGAGATTGAGCGATTAGTAATAAGCTACATGAGGGTGACCCTGAAACAGGCAACTCCCCTTTAATAGCATAGGAAGGTAATTGAAAAGGGGGGATGCGAAAGTTAGAGTAAGGTAACCAAGGGTTGACTAGGGCCCCCGGGCTATGGTTTAAGGATCCTACCCGGTGTTTCACCTAAAGAGATGCAGGGAAAACCCTAGAAAACCTGCATCAGCCCTGGTCTTTCATTATATAATAAACCTCAATCGTCTTCACTGCGAGTAATAAAAAACACTTCACGTGTTTAATAACAAATTATAATGTATCGATACTTTAATAAAAATGTTAGTAAAATTAAAACATTATCTCACGTTAAACAGACCACCTATTGATGGTAAGATGCGACTACCACCTCCAAGAACGAGGTTTGACAGGGCAGAAATTTAAAACATTACAAAAATGGTCGAAATTTGAGTGGAATAATTATTTTACAGGGACAATTACATCGATTGTGTTTCATCTGATATTATTTGTGTATAATTCCAAACCCCATTCATGGGAGTAAGGAAGTGTCTATAAAGGTAGGGGTGGAAGGGTCTTACGTAAAAACTACGAGAAAATAATCAATATTGGTGTCGAAACCAAAGTTATATGAGTCGCTGAGTTTAATTCTGACATCCAATATTCCCCCTAAGAGGGGAGTGGAAAGGAGTAAAACAAATTTCCACGTACTGTCTTAAATGGATGGAGCAATTTCAACCAATTTTATATGGGAGGTGGAGTGACAAAAATTTTAAAATGTTCATAAACGTTTCGGTCTCAGCTCCATAGTCACAGCGTTCTGTTATGTAAATTCGGGGACAGAAATTAATCCTAAAAATATTTCACTTTTTTTTTCAATTTTGAGGGATTTGAGTTTGCTCTTTAAGTGAAACAATAGAAATGGTAATTGTTAGAGTGTAAGTTATCTATAGTCAATAGTTTTTTTAGGTTTTAATGTATTTTTTACACTGTTGGAACTGCCCCCGGACGTATGTCCCATTGTAGTTTTGATAAATACATACGTAGATCTTAACGGCTTTCTTATAAAAATCACCACCTACCTGTTTTCATATTCTATATTTCACATCACCTGATTCATAATTAAATTTCATTATTCCAGATATTTTTTTTATCTGACTCGAGACACTACATCAGTTTTACCACGTTTATATAATAATATTTTTCTCAGATCGTAACATTTCTAAATGGATTCATTAATCTTCTTTGAGAACTTTAATCCATTATTCTCGAAAGGGGCTCAAATCTGATAGTTAATATGTTTATGAAAAACTAAATGACAGAAATGCAAAGAAAATATCCTAATTTTAAAATAACTTTAATTAAGAATTAAAATTCGAATATAACCTTCTTATCTTCCCATAAAATGATTTTCTTTAGCTTTGAATGTATAAAATTATACGAGCTGCATATTAATGTCGATTCAAAATTCGGTTCGAACATTCTTGCAGTGCCCATCAAACCTGTCAAAGTGCATGCCGATATTTAATTCCGAAATTTCTCTAATCAGATGTATCGAAAAAGTTTTCCAGTTTAGCCCATAAATTATTCCATCGCAAACGAAGCTTGACGTCGAAACAAGATTTCTTTGAAATATAATTATGCGTAATTATTTTGTAGGAAATTACATTCAGGATGAATGAATTAAAACAAGATTGGTACACGAGTGGTCATTACTCAGATAAACGCATATTTGCATGCGGGATGTCATGCATTTTAATGAATTCCTTTAACCGCCAAAAGCTGTCATAGACACCATACTATTTACAGCTTCGTCTATATGATTGGAAATTCACAAAGCACACTTAATAAAGTTATTTGAACGAGCTTCGATTAATAAAATGACAAAGATACTTTGGTTGAATCAAATTAACAGCGAATACCCTAAAGGAATTAAACATTCATGTTTTTATAACATGTAGGCGCAATAACCAAACAAGTAATTTTTTCCACATATACTTTAATTCGTAATCTGCTGCACAAACTACAATTTATTTAATTTTTTTTCAAAACAAAAAAAAGAGATATTTTTCAGATTATTTATAATTTCCGAGAAAATGTATTTCATGCATTATATGGTTCTGAGTGTCCTACAAATTTTGCATTTTATCATTTTGTTTATTTTTTCAAGCATTAGTATTATATAGTTTAGAATAATTTTCATAAAAGACTATTCATACGGAAGTTATATGAAATTATCTTCATTCCTTATGGAAATACAAAGATAATCTTCCTCTTGAAGTTGCATCATTAATTCGCTAATTAATTTAATGATTACACACCTTCCAATAAGTACTTAAGCTGTTTAAAAAATTTAATTAACATGAATTCTGATTTTTAGTTTTCTTATTTTATATTATACTAGCTGGGTACCATACGATGCCCAGGATATTAATGCTTAAATATAAATACCATTTTACTTAAGTTATGATACTTTTTGTTTCTCGCGAACGTCGTCGTCGCCTCCGTCATGAGGTGGGGGACAAATACAAACAGCGTCGTGGGAAATACCGTATAAGAAACTGACGCCGAAAAGTATTTGACAGAAATATCGACCGATTTTGAATATTCAAACATTTCCGCCCCTTCACCCCCGCCCCTAGGGGTATTAGCCGTGTTTCACTCCAACAATGCTCATTTTTGAGCCGCTAAGAACGTGTGTTGAAAATTTCGTTGAAATTGCTCCACGCGTTTAGATTTGTATGCGGAACATACATACACACAAACACACGCACTAAATTTGAACTACTTAAACAATGAACTTCATTTATAATAATAAGATTGTTGATCCATCTGGTTGGTTTGTTTAGTTTGAAACTTATAAAATTTTATGTTCTTAAAACTTACTCAAGATCATGTAACCTCAGTTTAACAAATGTTTTGATAATTATAACACGGCATTAACAGTATGTTAATAAAAAATATTATTTCATAAATAAAAATCAATTAATAAGTAATTATTAAAATGTTATACTCAAAATTAGAAACTTATAATCATATAAAAATTTAATTTTCTTTCACATACATTAATACCTATTAGTTAAAAGCGATAGTTAATCACAGGGGAACTTTCCTCCTTTCCGGACATATTCATCCGGTGTTGTAGAAAGGGTTGAATATGTCCGAAAAAGAGGAAAGCTCCCCTATTTTATAAATGATGGTTACTTTTAACTAATAAGTGTGAAGGTACGGGAACGAAAATAAAGGTTTTATATGATTATAAGTAATTATTGTTTCGTTTTTACACGAAAAGGAACTTAGAAACTTTTATTAAATGACTGACAGCATGTTATACGTGAGCAAAATAATTTAGAATATGAATATATAGGTACGAGCTATTAAAGAATTAAAACGGAAGAAATTTTAAACAACATTCACTGGGTGTAACAGGTTCATAAAAAATTAATTATTGTTGGAAAATATAAATTTTTGGGGCAGTTTTATGTTGTGGCTATAATTTTTTATTCACAAAATTGTTTAAAAATTTTAAAATATGACTAAAAACCGTATGGGGACCGATATCATATCTTAAATCAGGTCACAATTTACCCTATGAATAAGGACGAGGTCCAGAAAAGTGAATAAATTAAGAATTGATTCTCAAAATTTTATAAACTGATATCTATATCTGTTACTCTTGCAATGTCTTCTGTGGTGAAATGCGACTCTGGTATTCCCAAACCTTCCAAATATTTCTGTTTGATATAGATGAAGAACAATTTTCATTTTCACAGCAATTGCTAACAATTGATTTAAAACAGTTTTCTTATTTTTAAGAAAAACTGGTTTACACAAGTATTGAGAGTAAGATGGTGAAATCGTCACTAAATTTGCTGTTGTGACGCTGCGAGGAAAACTGATATCGGTATCATTTACCTATCAACCTGAAGTTCTCATTTTGTAAACTTTCCCGCGAATAATAATAATCAAGAAGAGGGGAATATGACACTGAATCAGTTTAATGATCCAGTTCCTTTATCCAAGAGAAACAAAATTGCTTAGAAAATTAAAGTGTTGAATCATTTCCAAACTGATTCTAATGAATAACGCAGATTCTTAATGATTCTTTTTCATATCATTGGCTATACAGTACTTTAAAAATGCGAATAATTGAAATATAATTACACATACTTATGTTTTTTTCACTAGTATCACTCAAGTCTTTTTCAGGTAAAAAGTAATTTCTTAGTTCTATTATGTGTGACTCCATTTTTTATATGTTTAAAAATCTGTAAGTTCTTACATCACCTGAATCTAGATCCACTTTGGGTTCTCTTACATCTGAATTTAGAAATCCTTGAGATTCACGTTGAGGTAGTCCCGTCGTGGGAAATAAAGTATCCCCTTGACCTTGCATAAAGCTGTGTTTAGTCAGTGCATGAAAAATACTACCACTACCCTTGTGCACTTTCTAGCAGAACTGGCGACATTTACGACCAGGACTCACAATGTGCAGAGACAAATGGGCGCAGCAACCCTCGGTCCACAAAGGCGAGCGCAACGACCTCTATAAACCTGTCACTCACAAGGCACATTCAATTACAAAAGCGCCAACTTTACGGCCTTACATTTAACATAAAGGCCCGGACAACCTACATACGGAATCGCCACCCCGAAAACGCTCGTCCAGTGTTGCAATTCGGCTCCACGAAGCGCGTCTAACCGGTTCTGCAGCAGAAGCCAGCACCAAAAGGTTTCACTAGAATCCGATCCGTCCCTGTGGTTACCAGGAACGTGAAGCTGTAGCAAACTTTAGTACTGAAATGAACCTTTCCTCCTTCCTCAATACTGTGCAGCTATGTAGGAACATGTGAAATCAATCTTCCCACACATCTTTTACGAATTATTTTATGCTATTTCTCAAAATTCTCAGTTTTCCACTGTCACTACGACAGAAATATCCACGTAGCTACAACTACCATGTACGCGAGTGACCAGAAAATCAGTCAAATCAAGTCATTCGATTACATTTTGCATGAAAGTACATGTAATTCATAATTAACAACGAAAATTGTAGTGTTTTCTTACAAAGTTTATTAATTTGTATTTCACTAGAGATTAAATTATAACTTATAATTTGGACGAACAAATAATCTGGAGATTAAGAAAATTAAATCAGTTAAGGACTAATGTTAAAATATTTAAATGAAATAATTTTTTGACTAGTTTTCTCAGATAGTTTTTTATTTTTAAAGGTTTAACTTTAAAGTCTGTTGTATATAATTAAACAAATTGATAACCTTGTATAGACTTTAAGCCTTTTTGAAACCAGCATTCACTATTCCGGTATAAATCTATACAATAGTCTCCCGGAAGAAATAAAAGATTTAGAGGTTCAAAAATTATTTATAAAGAGTTGTAAATCTCTGTTAATGAATGGAGCGTATTATTCACTGAAAGAGTTCGTAGATAGGAAGGACTAAAACAGTTTACTGGTGTCCTATCAAATTCTCCTATTATTTTAGAACTATACTCTACTAGAATTTAACTGCTGACTTATTTTCTTTTTCATGTTCGACGGGAACCTACGCACGATCTTCTTGCTGCCTTCTCCGTCGACTGAAATTTGAAGATTGAATTTTATCTTTCCTTTCTTGTCAATTGTTAGTTGTAAAATTTTGTATATTTCTTGTAATATTATATTTGACGTATCCTATTTCCTCAAGCGAGGACTAATAGATTGAATAATAATAATAATAATTTATTATATAAATTACTCAAAAACAACGTTTTGGCATGTTTGTATGTCTTCTTCAGGTTTTTCCTCCATAAGGCAAAAAAAAATGTGGAGACGTTGTTACGAGTAAATTTATATAATAAAGTCTCTACAAGATCATCAATATGTTTAATTTTTTATTTTTAATTAAACGACGTTTCGCTGCATATTCGAACCTTCTCCAGGTTTTTTTCTGTGGAATACATATTTACAAGCAGTTGCAGTTACAGATAGAAGGAAATTTACTGGACCAACAACTTACCAGATTATCGTTACATCCAATCAATTGTTAAAATCTAACATATAATATAGCAGTGTGATTTTCTATTTTAATTTTTTTTAATTCAACTGTAATTGCATCCAAATACGTATTCCACAGACCGAGATAAAACCTGAACCAGGTGCGAATATACACCGAAACGACGTTAAATTAAAAATAAAATTTGTCTGCAAAAATTGGTCATAAAATTACTTCATTTAAAGAGTTTAAAACTGTTTAACTATTGAAATAAACAGGAATACTAGAACATATTTTAACTAATAAATCTTTATTAAATGGATTAGGAAACAATAATCGAAGTTTTTTTTTTAATTTTTGAAACCAGTGTTTATGTCTCAGTGTATAGTTTGGTCTCCCTTCACGAATAAATTTCTCAAGATGATCGAAGCTACTTTATAGCATCATAACTTATAGAATGAATATTACAGTTCCATTTAAAACTATAATGATAAAATAATTGAATATCTAATGTCTTGTTTCCAAGCGTTGCTACAGAGAATTGATTTTTTTTAATCTTTAAAAACGAGATTTGTTGTGTTAATTTATTTGATAAATTGAACTTGGAGCTAACTAGAAAATCAGAAACATTGGTGTGATATACTATCTATGTAAACTATATTGTTCATTTAAATTTTAGACACGTATACGGAAAACAATATGGCCGCTCATTTGGAAAGACCCATTGAATAAATTTGCATACACTGGGAGGTGTGAGTGCTTTTAAGTTACTTGCTCTAGAATTTCATATCGTGTGAAACGAGTATGTAATGTAGTGTCCTTGAGGTTGTGGTTATGTCTTCAGTACGCATGATTGAAGAAAAAGGCTGTTGTAGAACAGAAGATGAAATATCACCCGAAACTTAAAAAACAGTAACAGTAAAGGTGCACGATAACAATAATAACAACAAAGTGTGCCTTTTGATATTATGCCAGTTGTCGATATGCAATATGATTACTATTAGCTCTTTTTTACCTTTCACATCGATTAAGAACATTCCTTGAACATGTAATACAGTTCTTCCATTGCAGCTGTTCGCGTAGCACATTCATCAGCTTACTTCCCTCTTTACAATAATCCAACAATTAAGTGACTCAGACTTCAAAGCACGTCATTGAATAGATTGTACTTGTATCTATACGTCAGTGCATACTTCCTCCACCTCTGAGTCAGACTTTTATAAATTTCATAGTTTAAATCTCGTATGGAAAATTAATATGAGTAATAACGAAACCTCTGTGGGTTCATTTCCAGCATATTAAAGGTCATAATTAAGCACAGCGACTCGCATTACACCGGTTTCGACACCTAACTCCATAGTATCCTTTTTATTTTCATATTAGCAACTACTAAATTTTAAAATTTGCCTGACGCCAGAAATAGAACCAATGTATTAATTTGTGTGTACATCGTATCGACGATCCAAAGAAATTAATTTTTTCTCATCCTGCTGCAGTAATAAGTGCGATAAATGATCTAAGAACACATGATATGACTTATAACTCGCAGCTTTCGCGCGCAAAATCCAAGAAACCTTCCCGTAGAATTTTTATTTATATTCATATTTTCTGCGATATATCGAAATTAAATGTGCACGAATATTTAAATTAAATCTCATTTTTTTAAACCCTCAAATTTTCATTGGAATCCGTTGACAAACAGACGGACAGACTGCCAGATAATCAGACAGACAGACAATTTTATTTATTGGTATACATTATAGATCAATAATATAGGCAACACTGATCCATTTTATGAGATCTCCATGCGCTTAAGGGACACGAAACCTTTTACGTATTTTTTTCACATAAATTCAGTATACTTAAAAAATTAAGATCATGGGATGCTTTGGGTTCTGAGAACACGAATGACAAATTTGGTCTAATTCGAACGAGTCGTTTGAAAGTCTATAGCTGGTACGTGCTCACGCACAGACAGGCATATAGATTTTCATCATTTAGAAACATTTCCTTCGAATCAAATAGTTATGTGGAATAATAAAAAATTACTGTAATTTTCTTCATACACTTAAAAAATTGGATTGGAGGTTCCACCCCGAGTCTGACACTTGCAGCTGACATTTGATAATTTGACATGAATCATCCGTGACAGAAATCTATTGAATCCCGGGGCCTGTAACGCTGAGACAATCTATACTCTTCAAGGGCACTCCTGTTAAATAACACCTTCCTCCTCCACTGGTAATTCACCATTTGCCAGAGTGCGCAGGTGGCAATTACGTATTTTTTTTATTTCGTTCGGTCTGGAGTGACCCTGCATGCTATTATACAGGCGGCACCTGGCGTCATTCATGGAGTGGCTCTGTTAGTGCAAAAGCTAAGAATAAAACAAGGCAGCCCTGCAGTAGCTCCTTCTAATTGGTAGCTTTCCCATCGCTTTCGCATTAGTCACGGAGGAGTGACGCCATCAGCATAATCAGATTTGATTGTGTCAGCAACTCTCAGATAAGGATCCTTTCTTCCCCCTCATTTTTTCTTCACCCTTTACTTTGGCCATGAGAATCGAAACAGGCTACTTTTGTAACACTTGTTTCTCATCAAATGTCTCTCTTCCGTTTCCTGTTTTTGTGTGGCGAGTCTTCGATCGCGTAACTCAGTTAGTATGACTTGCGCTCAACATTTCTCAGGCAATTATCGGGTTACAACTTTCGAGTAACGCTTGTTTAAATAATTGCCATACTTATGAGAACGTATTTACTTAGTTGGATGTACTTTAAATTCATGTCAACCTATCTCAACTAAAAAAAAAACAAGAATTGGTTTCACTAGAAAAAAAATTCAATGTTCCCGGTATTAAATATATATTTATAGAATCTTACGACTCATACAATAATTTCTATCATATACTCATTATTATGAGCAACATTTTAGTATAATTACATTATAAGTAGAAATTATTTAATAAATTTCATTATTACACCAATCAGTTTTTTATTTTAAAATCCATTTACCGTCCGATATCGCAAAGTTGTAAAATAATGAGGCATATAATATACATAATTGTATACAGAAGTCAACAAGTGAATAACTTCAGCATAAATGGTTTGTAAATCTTTGTAATAATAAAATCGCTCATAGCATACTTTACAAATTATTTCCTCTGCAACATTTATATGATTTGAGCATCACTACCACTGAAAACAATTATTTTTTGAGCGCCTTTTTATTTATCATATTCTGCATTGATTCATAATCCTTATGACTCCTAATTTTTAAAACCAGTTTCCTATATATCCGTTCTTCAAGTCACCTTTGATAATCCTGAGTATGGTAACATTTAAATGTGTTTCTAAAAATTCTACAATTCAATTCTAAAATATATATTTTTAGATTTCCAAGTACACTTTTAACACTAATTTACAGTTGACTAGCTTGACTTAACTATTTATTTAAATACTATCATGAAAGTATTATTTATATTGTCTAAAAATCTTGAAGCAGGAGTATTTTTAATTGCTAAATTTTAGCACAGATTGGTCGTAAAAAGTCAGGAATGGAAAATAATTCTAACTGTTAAAGGATTCATTAATGTAGAATATGCTGTGAATTTAAGTGTCGCGTTTGGTACCATATTGGTCTAAATGTGACCAATATTGTTCTTGAATTGAGAACTCTCATTTTCATTACATCTTGATGCCCCACGTTTGGCGCCAAAATGTAAAAAAAAAATGGATGGGCACTTAAAATAATTAAGAAAAAGAATATTTTATTTAAAAATTAAAATTTATTGAATTGATCGCTCAAAAACCAAATTGTCCCATCTCTAAATCTAAGTGTTGAGAGGTGAGCGAGAAAAAATCGCGAATGCCGCTATAAATACCATACATTTGCTAATTGGGATATAATTACACGAATTCTGGACAAGCGTGAATTATATTTCATTTATTGCATACAAAAACGAAACTCTGGTTCAAATTAGCTTCAATTCAATTGCACAGACGTTATTTGCTATCATTATAAAGATAAACCACTATGATCTGAACAAAGAATTTTAGTTTAAAATATAATAATAAAATAATAGTTGTATTCAGTGTGCACTGAATATATACAGTTACACATAAATATAAACCCCATATTTCATTTTCACTCCCGTATTTGCTTATTTTATAACTCTTCTCACAGAGTTCAGCCACGAACGAAACGCTTGATGAATATGCATTGCTGTATACTGTATCGAATTTAAAAACACAAAACCCTGAGAGATGTATCATGTTACGTCAAAGCAAAGTTTAATGATACAATGAAAAAAGATCTCGCTCGTAGAATGGGAAATAACGTCCATAAAGTGTTTGGAAATGCGTTATATTAAAACTTATTAACAAAGACCAGTAGTTCATGAAGTGTTTCCTTTGGTGAAACTTGATATAAAATTTCAGGATTACAAAAAAATAGCATTAAAACTTTTAATGTATTTATGCTGATATATTTTATACGGCAATAACCACGAATATCAAATCACTCCTGTTTTGGCTTACTTTCGTAGCGATAAAAAAATAGCACTGACTCAGAGAAATTATACCTCTAATAAATCTCGGATAATTAGTAGTTGTAACGATAATATTTTACGAGCCCATATAATGTTTTTCGAGCGGGACTGTTGCCTAATCAATTGAATTTTATTGGTTCAAAAAAGTTGTTGTTTTAGTATTATTCTGATTATAACACAAAAAGATCCTTATTTTATTTTCCTTTTGAACTTTATCTTTAACATTCCGTAGAATAACAGTAAAACTCTGTTGAAATATATCAATTTTATTATTATTTGATAATCGCTTAGAAAATTCTACCTAGTGGTTCAGTCAGTAATTTTTTGATTGTATGCATTCAATATTGTCGATCACCTGTGGTATAGTGGCTAGCGTCACTGCTTCAAAACCCAGAGGTCCCGAGTTCGAATCCTGGCATGGGTTTGGATATTTGAGCTGTCATGGTCTCGGAGACTGGGATTAATGCTGCTGGATAATCGAACGTTTCACTCCAAATTCGTAATGTGTCATGTAAAATGACGTCCACAGTCGACCCGGCAGGTCAAGGCCCTGAATGGGAGCAGAACCAAGGATGAATTCAATGTTAATTGTTTGAAATGGATACAAACATTTTATTCATAGTAGTTTTGTATCAATTTTCTATTTTGTAGAACACTATCGTCATAAACATACCAGCAAATTAACGGTAAATTTATTTCTACAATTAAATATGTTAGTAAATGACAAATATGTATTTAATAAAAACAACCTCAAATTTTTATTCTGGTTCTTCATTAATCATAAGGAAATAGTAATGTTAAGTTTCAACAATATCTGAAGCGGTCTGTTTTGTTTGGTACAGTGATCCTATAACATTAATTATAAAATTTAAAATAGATTCATTTGTGTTATAAAAGTATTTCATTAAGCTCTCAGTACCTTTTTTTAAACAATTTTCATAACAGATTTAGTTTTAGATTTATTATTGTTTCATTAGTCCTCGATTGAGGAAATAGGATTCGACATACATTACAAATAACAAATAATTTTAAGAAAAAAATAAGGTACATAATTACTTACAAATAATCTTTTCAAATAGAGGAAAGAATGACAGCTAATATTGAAGATTTACTGAAAAATCGAGGTTCTGTAATCATAAAACTGCTAACCTGGGACAAAAAATTTACTCGTAAAATGTGTCCAATTCCATAGAAAGATATATTTTTTAAATACGGCTGTCATATATCGGTCTGTAAAAAAAACAATAAATCATAAATATTGACTGGGAGTATCCAGATGAATGGTCATTTTATTGTTTTTGTTAGTATTAATATATAGTATAATTTACTTAAAATGAAAAAGAGTATAAGTTTAGAAACTTGAAAGCTCTTAACGACAAATTGAGTATTTCGCAAATTTAAATTGAAAAGTAAAGAATTAATAACGTGTAAATCCAAATTAATAGTAATACAGACAATAAAGATGGAAGATATTATTTAAAGGATAGGAGAGACATGATTCTCCTTACTGCTGCAACCGAGGACACATCTTGTTGGCCAAGGAGAAAGTCGTAAATATTGCTTCAAAGTACTTTCCTGTCTAGCGGGGCGAGGAATGTGCTGGCGTAGGCCCCACTTCTTTTTAAATAACGAATTCAAAGTAGTTTATAAAAGAAGGGCATTCGTCAGTACAGCGGCTTGCAGTGCCTTCCCCTTAATTAATGCTGGACCTGGTGCCAACCCCAAAAACACGGGCGTAATAGCGAAGGCAGAGGACCATTAAATACTTCCTCTCGTAGCACTTAGCCACTAACAAATTTACGCTCAGCGCTTAAGAAAACACAGTCTCCGCTTAGAATCTTTCCCGATGTCTATTCAAGTCCACAATTCAGTTCTTTTCCATTTTAACTAACTTTTCAGACAGTAAATAGTATAAAAACTACCCATTCCTAGTTAATAACTTTAATTTGTGAGCATTAATCTATTCGATCTTTTTTTAAACAGTAACACTAATTATAAAGCGTCTCAACTGTTATTCATTCGGCCCTCAGGATGATATTATTTATTAATACAATATTTTTACTATAATACCTTACATAAATTACTTTTCACTTATTTCAGTCACCAAAATTATCATCAAAAATATAGATCCTACAGTCATCATAAATTCACTCAACTTGTATCTACCGAGGAAAAGTATAGACGCAAAATTCTTTAAATAAAATGTCACGATAAATAGTTTTTGTTTATTGACAACAATAAAAATACTTAAAAGCAATACAGCATAACTAGGAATAATCATTTATTATTAACTTTTTCATTAACGAGAAGACTTAAGCATATGTTGTGCATAACATTAAGCATTAGCTTACAGCAAATCATAATTATAAGTACATATGTTGACATAATCTTAATGTCACTCGTCTACGTCAGGTTTTTATAAGAGTCTCGTCTAAGGTCCAAATTCACGAAGAGTGATCTTGAAATTAAGTTAGCTAGCACATAGCTATACTACTGTAACACGTTTCCATTTTTCAACAGATTACAAGTCCTTCAGATAAATTTCAATAAAGAATTAAAAATTTGAAGAAGATGATTACAGGACATCTTCCAAATTTAAAAAAAATCAGAACGGTGTATGATGTAAGTAAAATTCGTTATAAATTTTTAATCATTTAAACTCACCGTACATGGTGTATTTTACTTATAGTCGTTGAAAGTTATTTACAACACTCTTTTTCAAATCTAAGGAAGTGTAAATGCATCAATGAAGCCCAGTAAAGCATATAGTTAATTTTTGGAAGAAAGGCAAGAATGGAAAATGTCAGCCGGACCGGGAATCGAACTCAGGACCACGCGATACTTAGCCGCGTGTTCTACCAACTAAGCTAATCAACATCCCACCACCCCCATAAACAAAGCTAGGCTCACCTACCAATTCACTGATCACAATCTTCACATCCTAATTCTAGGAAATACGTGAAGAACGGACATTGCGTAAATTTGGTATAAATAGTAAATATATTTGCCGACCTCCAGTGGTCTGGTGACTATCATCGCTGTCTCACAACACAGTGGTATCGGGTTCGAATCCTGGTGTGGGGCTTGATGTTTGTTCCATCACGATTACGGAGACTGGGATTAAAACTGCTGGAGGATGGATACGCTGAACTCGTATCACTCCAAATCCGGAATGTGATATGTAAGATTACAATCTGCCCTGAATGGGTTGGAGAGCCATATAAGATGAAGTAAATATCTTTGTAACTCAAAGCTTCTCTTTCACCTCGGTTTATCTGCATCATGTGTTTGACAAGGACCTACAATCTGGTCAAGACGTAAATTCTTAATTATTTCCAGTCTTTAAGAAAAGTTAATGTTCATCAAAATGAACTTCAGATGTTAAATACATAATAATAATACGTTTAGTATATAAAACACTTTCAAAGTCAATTATTTTTAATGAGAAATTTCATTTGTCAACAGTAAGTAAATGTGAGGTTTAAGAAGTAAGGAAAACTCGAACGACGTGTTTGCGGGTTTACACAGATAATATAGCGATTGTGTTCCAAGTAGTGGACCCTTTTTCTATTCCTGGTTATGTCGGAATTTTTCTATCCTACTTTCATTAAGTCAGAAGATAAATATATTATGCTAAGTTTGACCTTACTGTACATTGTTCCTTATTTCAGCTACTCCTTTTTTTATGAAGTGATGGACGATAATTGCTGTTTTCTATATATTTGCCATAAATAAATTCCGTGAGCGGCATTTTAAATGTAAACGTTTGCAGAGTGGTTCTATTGTTAGGTAGCATTCATTTTCTCGCCAGACCTTTTAGCGCCGACTGGTCGAAGACTATTATGCGGCGACGTAATTTAGGATTCCTGGACTGCCATGAAGGAACAGCCGATTGTTTGTAATCCGTTACATATTCTTGTAAACGCCGTTCCGGAGTTGAAGTTTACCTCATAGAATACGAGAGTCGGAGATTAAAATAGACATCTCTGGGAAGTGTCAAATTCTTGGTGGAGCCGCTCGCCCGTTATTCGTGAAGGCAGTGTTGTGTGACCCTTCTGTGATGCATCATAGTCCCACTGACAAGATCCGTCTGCCAACAAGAATTCTCTCTATAAATTATTACCGTTTAGTAAACCATTCAAGCGTGTTGAAAAAAATAATCTGGAAAAGATAATCTGGGAATGCTACCACTATGTATTTTACGACTTTCTGACGTGTGAATGAGTAAACGTTCCGTGATATTCTGAGCAACAAAACATTTAACAAAGTTATTTTTGGTAACAATCATTTACGTCAGAAATAGATCATTTATATACACGATTTATTAACACTAATTTTAAAAGGTTTCCTGGTGCAAACTGGTTGATGGCTGCTTTTGATTCCGTTTAATCCATCTCGTCTCCTCCTTCCGTTATATAAGATGTCCTGTATCCCACTACACGTGTTACAGTCTTGTTACACATATCACGAAGTGATTCTCCATCAAATCTTGCACAACTTTCCAAAATGTAGCACTAACCAAACTCAGTCCACACAAAATTCAAGTTGCTTATTATATATATTATGAAAGTTTAGGAACGATCGTCCTGAAGGAGAAGTAGGATAGGAAGCCGGGCATAATGAATCTGAAAACCATAATTATTTTTGTGACAAGTAAGGTTTTTCATGAAGACTGGTTCAGTTGTGAAACCATTGAAATTTTACGGACAACCATGAAGACTTACTTTAACAGGTGACATAAAGACTGGATTAAACCTTTTCAGTAGTATATATGGTAAAGTTAACGAATGTCAATATATTGGTTGATACAGAAAATGATCTGATGTATTATTATAAATTTTAGGTTCTCACTTGCTTTTACCTGCTATTTTCCTCCATTATCCCTTTCCCAGACAGCAATTTTTACTCCCTTTCGATCTCGTGTGACCAAAATCACGTTATAATAAAACAATAAGTGGGATGAATGGAATAGTAACACCTAATAGGACTTATAACTCACGCCGCCTTTCGCGTGGCAATTTAAACGATTTATAAATATTAACATTATTATCTTGTGAACTCTGCAAAATATCGAAATGAAACATAAATTCTTGTTTCAATCCCTGAAATTTCCTTAAACAACCGTTGAGACGTTTCGGAGCCTATTTGAGACAAACATACAGTCACGCAATTTTATTTATTGGTTTAGATATCGATAGTAACAATAATAACAGGAATGATGTCTAGTAATGATTTTTCATTAGCGTAGATTGGTTCCGTCAATTTTAAATAAATCATACCTTTACATGTCATCGTTGTGCTCGTTTCTTTTAAATTGTAACTTATTAATTTAGGAAGCAAGATCACTGAGATAATTTAAAACACATTTGAATTATCACTACGATTAATTGCATTGTTTTAGGACTTCTTTTCTGAGTACACACAGCTAGTTTCAATGGCAAATAATTTTTTATAAAATGTGCACACTTGAATTTACTATTATTTCGGGTTAGTTCGGTGACCAGTTACGATGACGTTTCAGATTATGATGTATTCGATCGGTTTCTTTAATTGTTTAAGTTTGTTTGTTCTTTTAAGTGGTGTTAATTACACGAAGCAGCTGTAGTGGGAGACGGAGAGCTGTGTGAGAGCAGCTGCGTCACGCACTGCCACGCATGATCTCTCTCCCAGCACAGGGTCATCTCTGTCCGTTACGTGCTCTTCCTGTCCGCCCCGTCACGCGCAGCCCGTCTCTATTCACGCCAACATCTATCACCAACGCCTCCACACCAGACGCTTATTCCCAAATACAAGGCTGGCCGTCATAGTCCACTGCAAGGGCAGCGGATTTGTAGCTGTTCGCACTTACGTTCTGCCAGTAGTCCAATTATCGAGAGTTGACGCGTGACACATCCGCGCTGGCTTCGTTGTTGTGGTGCAATGTCATTAATTACATTATGTGATCGGAGCAACTAGAACTTAATAAATATATTACTGGCTGTGTTGAAGTACTGTCCGATTTTCCTCAAGGTTCCATTTTCATTTAATTTATTTATTAATGTTTTCATATTAAAAATAAGTAAAGTAGAATTTCTGTTGTTAGTAGATGATGGGAATATCGTAAGCCCAGTTATTTTAGATACTAAATTTTATGTTTTCAGAATTAAGAATTTCCAGCTACTCTAGAATAATACATTCAAACATTGTTACAATCAATGAATTACATCTTCAATTAATTCTTTAAAATATTTAGGAGTAACTTTAAGCGTCATTGCATCCATGGACAAAATTGTGAATAAATCATTACTTGAAAAAAATCACCTGATGAGATTTAAATTGAGTATTCATTTTAAACACTTTACACTAGATACTTGTCATGCTTATATCATTTTCCTATGAACACATTGGCGTTTAGAAAGAGTAAAACATTAAATTTTCTAGAGATTTCACACATAGCATCGTTAACCTAATCATTTTTTATTAATTTTTTGGCAAAGTATAATAGTAATCCATATACGAGGGAATTAAATTATATGGAATTTATTTTTAACATTTTTAAATGAAAAATGAGTCAATTGAGAGTAAATACACCAGTTTATACAGACGAGTACGAAATTTAATCCTTTTAAAAGAACGTGAAATGTATTAAATTATTTAAAATTGTAATTTCTTGATTTCATTTAGAGACTGTCGCTCTACCTCCCCGTCTATGCAGTTATGGACTACATTGCAAGGGGCGAGTCTCAGACGTTTTCTGACGACTCTCGCCTACTAGAGTTGCTGTCCGTCGCTGCATGAGTGATGCAGCTTCGGAGGCCAACGAGAGTGGAGTCTGTAGGCGTCCCGTTTCCGCTTACCCAGAGCTGTCGGGCATTTATTTTCTTTAAATAGACAATTATTTGTACTACGTGTAAAGTGTTTTCTCAAAACAAGACTTCAATTATTTATTATAATAACCTGTTTAAACGTATGTACGTTTGTAATATTTATGGAAAACCACGGTAATAAATGCGAGCTTCCCCCACCCAAAAAATATAGAGCGTAGAAAGGTCCCAGCGTGCCTACAGCTACATCCTGAAAAAGGTCCTGAACAATTACTTTGAATAAAAAAACACCGAAACTGTACATCTGTGTTTCTAAATAATTCTACGTCCTATATCTTTATATTTCTTTTAAATTCTAATTATTCTTAAGGTAAAATTATTATCAATTTGTGTATCATAGTTTTTGTTTTATTATTTATATCGTCAAAAAATTACTTAGGTGCCATTTTTACATATTTTTATTTTATTTCACAGAACCGCAAGTATAGGAAATGGTTATTATTAACATGAAGCACCGTAACAGTTACTGTAGTTCAAATTAGAAAATTTAAATTCATAGAATTAATCGGAGGCGAATAGTGTAAATAAATAAGCATTAGGGAAGGATAACGGAGGAAATTTGTGCCGTTAGTGGGTCCTTTCAGCGTGACAAAAATAATAATATACTTAAAGAGTAAGAAACAATATTTATGAAAATGCCATCCATTAACGAACTAATTTTTAAATGAATCGTATCTTCACACATTTTCTGAGGAGTCATTTCCTTTAAATCGCAGATGTTTATTTTACAAAATTATTTTAACATTTTCTTAAACTACGTAACATTAAAAAAATTAAATTTGAAAATGTTGTTTTCGATTATTGTGAGAATCAAACCTGATTATTCCTTTGCGAAACATTTTATCTATTTCAGATAATACACTATTATGGAGTCAATATCAATTCATTGTAAACGGTTTCTCGTCCACAAGACAATTGATCAGACAAACTTCACCTAACACCTACCTCCTTAATATATATATATATATATTTAAGTTTCTTTACATAATACTAAAATTCCATGGTACTAGTTTTCTCTGTAGTTATTCCTGTTAGTTATTGGTTTATCAGTCACATTTCACGGAATACAAACAATTTTTTTCGTGTCAGAGAATCAAAACTTTCATTTAAAAGTTTTCATCATACATAAATCTAGAAGACAGAAGAATTTACGAAAGTCGGGCAATTAATTCTTATCAGTAACAGTTCTGCAAGAAAAGATCGTTAATTCATTTTATCGTCCGCACCAAAATGGGACAAACGACTAATCATAAACATGTCATTTTTTGCTGTCAATCTTCTTTTAGCTTATATTTCATAGTCTTATAATAAAATAGAATATAGACCGGCTGTGAAACATACAGAATCAATTCACATTATTAAGTCAGCTAACCACAATATCTAAAATTATATTCTATGTTGAAAATATAGAAATTTAAAACGTTTGAAAATGGAGTTCTACTATTTTTCAACTACATAATAACTGTTATTTCACATTGAAAGTACTTCTTGAGAACTTTTTCATGTGAAAAAGAAACATACTTTCATTTATGATGTGAAACTAAAAGGTCTAAATATTTTCGTTTCTAATCTGGTGCACTACGTGTTAGTGAACATGATTTGTATTTAAATTTACTTGAAAATCTACAAATGGAAGTAAACCCGGCGGCAGATACACGCCCTATGTCAGAATAATTACATTCTTAAAAATATTTTATAGAAGTAGAGCCAATGTTAAAATCTGGAACATTTTTTAACGGAATTGTATTTTGAAAGAAGTTCCTAAGACATGTATAATGAAAACTTTTGAAATGTGGCGTAATGGGGCGTTTATGAAAATATCAACCAGAGTAGGAATTGCAGAATTTTTATTATTAAATGTAATGAAACATATGATAACAAAACAGCGGGCAAAGAAGACGCAAAACTATGAGAAGCACATTAAAAAACTATTCAACAATAATTATACAGTCTTAGTTGCTTTGTAACTAAATATTAAAATTCAACATATAAAAATATTGGTTTCATTTTTAATGTAAATAAATACAAGGTGAATATCAGAATGGAGCTGTCAAATAATATGTACTTTATATGATTTCAGCTTTTAACCCAATTTTATTGAACAATATACTGTGATTTATAAATAACAGGCTTCCTTGATGACGGATTGACCGTACTGGAAAAAATGATTTGGCCTTCCATCGGTAGCCTTCAAGGTAACCGGACGTTATTATTTTTAGGGGCATCTACTTCCAGCAGCAATAGTCGAACTGGAGAACCGCATAACAGCAACCCTGGAAGTATTAAATCAAGACATGTCTGGGACTAATTTATAAATAACATAGACATTATACCGGACACTTTTTTCATTTTTCTTCATTTTAAGAATAAAATTAAATTTATACTGTCATATTGTGACCAAAATTTTCCTTTTCTTAGCTTTACATATCCAAACGTCTCTAAAATTACATTAGACTGATAGCAGGATGAGGCTCTCTGGAAATAGCGACGTAATAAACAACAAAAGCGTCTCCTTTCACGATGACATTTTCAGAATTCAGGTAGCGTTCAGTTACAAAGAGCCACTTGCATAGAATTGGATTTAATAGTTAATTTTGGACCCCTCAGGTTATATTGTGGAATGTGATTAGTTACCCTCCCACTTTATTACATTGACAAAACGAAAGGGGAGAGGGAGTAGCCACAGAAGCTTTTCAAAGCATTAAAGAAGTCAGTCTATGTTCGGGCTTCCTTTCTGGAAACATAACTAGGCTACTGGACTCTCTGCAGTTCTTTTTTAAAATTATTAATTGTAATGTTCAAAAACATTCTAGCGTCTTTTTTTCCGTTCAGATTTGCACGATTCAGTAAAAGAATCTCACGTACCCAATCTTTCCTATTATCTACCCTAAATTTTCTTTACTTCGATCGCTGAAGAGGAGACAACGATGCATATTTTCCTAAATCCAACTCCCTTTCAGTCTGATCAATGCCGGTCCTTGGATAATAATTCAAATTTCAACATCCATTTTATTTTGTTTTTTTAAGTTTTAATAAGGAAAGACATTTCAATATATTCGATTTTTTAATGTATATATATATGTTTTTTTGGCGAGGGCAGGTGAAAATCTTCTAAAGACACTATCTCAGGGCCACACTGGATAGTAGTGTGGGATTCTACCCACTAAAAACACCTCCCTTTCCAACGATGACTGTGTGTATCTTCCTGTGGGACCGTCGTTAGACATTACTTCACAGGAAGCAGTCGTAGCGTCAAGCTCTCTCTGTCTCCTTTAAACATTATTATTTCTCTCTTTTTCGTAATTTCTTAATAATATATATATATATATATATGTGTGTGTGTGTGTGTACGTAAAAATCGGATAATTCAGTGTTTTATCATGACAAGTTTTTCCAAACTTTAATTGCCTTTTAGTTTATGGAATAGTTCGAGCGAACTTGGGTGTTGGCCTTAGAAAAATATTACTTGATGAAAAACACCTTAAATATTCCAATTTTGGATTATGATTTTATTGCACTATCTTCTCAGCCACTTGACAAATTATTCGAAAGACGGAATGAATTTAGAATCTGCCAAATATTGAAGTAATATCAAAGTGTTTAGATTAACAGGCAATTAGCTGGGCATGAAAGAAGACACACTTAAAATGGAACATAAATATATCTCCAGCATTAATGAGACGGAAGTCGTGTATGTTGTTTTTATCAAAAATCCCCACCAGTTGTCTTAATAAGATGCTACCTTGGGGGAATTCAGAAAGAAGGTCATTTGGTTTAGTAATACAGGCGACGTCGCTTTTCGTATATCTATAACTCGGACCGAGGAATAAATTTCTCGTACGATGCGGAACTGGATGTTGATCCCCGATTGAAGGCAATTTGTTCCCTACGCAGAACGCGGCTAATGGCCGTGAGTGGTAAATTTGGCTGCGTGCCGCATTCTTGGCACCAGCCCTCTGGTCCCCTGCTGTTTACGAATCTTCTTGTCCTCTTGCTTTATTACTTCCTGCAAACGTCGCCGCTGCATCCCCGCGTTCTGGAGGAAGTCGCTAATTGCAACTTGGACAGACAGGCGGCTCGTGTTCAAACGATTCGTGTAACGCTGTGTCGCTCCTATAAAGTGGTCGACGATTACAATTCTATTCTACAACCTAGCCTGATTTGTCACGTTTCTTTGCAATATACACAGTTGCATCTGACGAATACAATTTTACATTACATTACTAACAGTTCATAAATATGTTGATTGAAGATTCAGTTTCCTCGTGGAAAAAATTTTACCTACACATTTATTTGTTTCAATTTCTTTTCAATATTTCCATCTCGCTGATAACCTCCTTTATTTCCGTGATAAAAGTATCCATAGGTAAATATTTTTAGAAAATGTAATACATAAATTTAAAAAGATTACTGGAACAATTAGTAATAAGACTAATAGAATTTAAATAAGTGTTAAATAAACCAAAAATAGTCTTCAGAATAATTTTTGTTTGGCTATTTTGTAGTTTTTAAACTTAATACTAAATTATGTATATTAATTCTTCGAACAATTTTTCCATAACCTAATTCAACTTTTCTTAATTATTGAAGAATTTCTTTCTTAGGCCAATGTGATTCGTCCCTAGATGAAATGTGATTGTGATCTACAAGCTAGAATGCTTCAGATTTAAATTACAATAAATGTGTTGCAGCTGAAAAATGAAGTTGCCTTCCGTTAAATGCCCTAAACGGGAATTAAGCTCGTGCTAGAACTGATATGGTGAGTCCCATAGGATGATGATGAGAAACAATGTATTGCCTCAATGAGATTTGAACCTATGATGCAACTGAGTTGGTTGGTGAGTTCAAGAGGATGATAGTGTATGCTACCATAGTAAGCATATTTTTCCCTTGCGGGGACCGAATCCTGCGGTATGGGGCGGTAAATAAGGAAAAAAAGGAGAAAGTGGAAGAAACAATTTGTGATAATGTATCAGGAACGAATGTGAAGTTTAACCCATTGTCTACAAACGCTTGACAAGAAATGAGCGAGAGAGAATTGTTGATCAAAATTAAATGTGGATTAATAATGGAAAGAAAGTGAAACAGACGAAGTTGATAGTAAGAATTACTCTTTATAATTTTTAGGTTCAGATAAACCTGCTCTGTTCTTGTAATTGTCATCTACATAAAGTACATATTTTTAATAACAATAAGAGCTGTATTTTGAGCTAAAATAATTGTGGACTTATAAGGGCTTATTTCCACCTGAGAAGCTTATGAAAAGTGGTTGTCAAAAACTAAATGACATTTGAATCCAGGTATTACCTGAAGATGACAGGTGGTTGTTATTGTCAAAATGAGTGGTACTTTGAAAGTGCGTGTCTCTTATTAACGTCTGCAGGCTCATAATTCTCCACTTTCCTTAGTGGTCGATGATCTTAATAACACGTAATTATTCCATTTCCATGGTGGAAGGGGTTCGGGAGCTCACTGGATCCAAATTACACGCACCTAGTCTCATTTCCCCGGGTAGAGTGAGCACGATGCGTGCCAAGTTTGCAGACGCAGGCGAAACTGCGCAGAACTCACGCAAAAAACTAGCGACGATGGAATTTCGTAAACAAGGAAGGGCGCCGGGCGTCGGGAGGCGCCGTCTTCCTCACGCACATATTTCATGAGTGTCAGTCAGACCAGTCCATTCGGCACCCTGACTGATAGACAAGTACTTGTAAATCATGCCTTACAAATATCACGTTCGTTACGTTCGAAATTTCTACTTCAATGCGTATGAAGTTTATGTACATATACAGACACGTAGAAGTTATGCAACTCCGCTACACTTCACTTTGCTGTCTTCTCATTACGGAATTGTTTACCAAATACCAGTGTTAAAACCTTGTTTTAGTCATTGATGGGCATTCCAAAAATTTACCGTTCCCTTTTTTCTTCAAATATGAGATATGCTCTATAAATTTATTTCGAATAAATGAAAACAGAGACAACTTTTTTGAACATATAAGAGATTGAATTCCTTACTGCCATAAAATAGCTTGTAATATAAACTGGGTAAGACTTTACCCCGTGTAAAAACTCTCAGATCCTTTTCTATTCAACGTCTTCATTTTACACATCCTCTATTTTTATCTTTATTTACATATTATGCAATTACGTAGTGAAACCCAGGTATTTGGCTAGGTATTCATTATATTGCACTAGGGACATTTTCAATTTTTAAATCGGCTCCTGTTTGAAAAGAAGTGTAACTTTTTTTCAGGTTTAACTGGCATTAACCCGAGTGTTATAAGCGACATTCCATTACATTTTCGTCATAGTACGTTACAATAATTTCTTAAAACAATGGTAATTGCAAGAAAACAATAGTTGTTTCCTTTTTTACTATTTACACTAAACGTTTTAATTATAATTCAATTAATTTTTATAATCTTTCTTAATCAAAATAAAGATAATAAAAGAGTTAAATCAGCCTCTTTGTCCAGCTTTTTAATTTAAATGAGAGACGAAACGTTGTATTATTTAAATTTTTAAAAACAAAGAGACTGATTTAACTCAGTTATTGTACATTTAATTGTCAGAGAAACTATATAACATAAAATGATATAATAAATTAAATTTGATAAATTAAGCTGTTATTTTTCTGATAGCAATTTTTTTCCTTTGGGTGTTCTAGGAAATCATCCCTGTATGTTTGGAATAATGAGTGTAGTTTTGTTATTGAGGGAAATGTACTTTAGTAAGAACAAAGACGACGTATTTATAATATTTCTTTAGAAATATTGCTATTGTGAAACTTGCCAACTGTAAAATTGTAATTTCTGAAGTAACTTTATTGGGTTTCTCATGTAATCACTAATTCCTTTCATATTAGTGAAAGTTTTATACACTTTGGTATGAAAAGTAATTTAATGTTTTATTTTCATTTAGGTATGCCTGTTTCCGTAGTTTGATTACCTCAGTAAAGTTCAAAGTGGGACTCAAAAATAATATTCAACGATTATCATTTATAAAATTCCGGATTTTATAAGTTCATAATTTAAGTGACATTTACTCCCGTGAGACTAGTTTTATTTATTTCAATTATTAACAAAACCTAGTCGTGATTAGATTTGCGAATTTGGCTGATGCAACAGCAATGTTTCTAGCTGCAGGAAGGCCAACGACTTTCGACTGATGTTGAGCCTTCGGAGCTGAAAATACTGCCGGAATTCATCCTTGTTCGGGGACATCAGCGGCCTATCTTACAAGGCTCAACTCCGATCGTAGTTCATTCGTAAAAACCTCGTTACTCTTATATTTTTTGCCATTTCGGAGCGGCTGAAGCACTTTGAGTGGGTAAGATATTACATGACGGAAAAGTAGCAACAGCAACAGTTGGACCCAGTGGACAATAAATACAGCAGTGAACCGGTCTGCAGGGAGAGTGGTGCAAGTGTAGACGTTTCGGTCCAGAACTGAATTAAGTAGTTGGCAGAAGCGAGTGCGATCGATGCCAAATAATTTGACACGGCGATATTCGTTTCTTTCTTAAACGGTGTGAATTTGGAGGCTAGCATCCCCACGTTTGTTACATCAAATCATGTGACAAATCAGTCATTATATATAAAGTTACTAAATAGCTTGACTGATTTTGATTTATATTTTATTGGGACTAATAGGTCACCTGGATGGTTCTTAGCAATAGCTGGCCCCTGTGTGTGACGCCGTTGTTGAGATCCAGAAATTTCTTTTAAAAAATTTTCTTTGTACATTCTTTTGTTTTTGGATTTCTCAGATAAAGAAACATATAATCCCAAATTTTCAGCATGACCATTTCAATAATCTGTGGCCAATGAATCAATATACATGAGCAAGTTCATTGCGTCGCAGCTTGGCATTATTTTGACACCCCGATTTTGGATTTCTGAGTTATGATATATTCCGTGTATTGTAATTGCGTACATACTGAGTGAATTATTTATCGATTAATTTGAAATTGAACAAATGTAGTGTATTTGATATAATATTTTGTGCAAATGTGAAATGTGGATTATTTGAATTACGATTTAGACGCACGTTCATTCGGTGGTATTCAGTCTAACCACCTAAATAAAACGTTTTAGTTTCAGCGTTTATTTGTGCTATTTAGATGATAGGGGGAATGAAAAGTAAAATTTTCCAAAAATGTGACGATTACTGTTGAATTAAAACTGAATCGGGATAATGTGAATGAATTAACGGGCAACGTTTAACACGCAGCTAGTATAATTATATACATTATTCAAATTTTTAATCTAAGATTTATTTTCCAAATAGTTTAAGAAAAATTCAAATCGTTACTATTAATGAGAACTTAATTACGTTTATGTCGTGATAAGAACAACATGTCTTATCTACTCTTTACGATACTGTCGACATGAAATAGGCATGGGATCCATAAATATCAAATTACAAAAATTCCATTGAAAAAATTTAAATAAAACTTATTTGTATGTTAAAGAATTATTTAAAAAATGGTAATTATTTGGACATAAGTCTGACATCAGGAACATGTTATATAATACAAGAAATTTTTTACCTGAAGAAGTTCTATAGACGGAAAGAAACGATGTGTTTTTAATATGTAATAAACTTAAATTTTCTTTCTTATTATCCACAAATTTCCTGTATCTGTTACATAATAAAAAAGTTCAGTTTTTAAATACTTTGTCTAGGATATTATCTGATTGGCATTTCTTCATCTAAGGAATTCATCATTATAAGAGTTGGTTTGTCCTTGATTTCTCAATGGAGTCCACTTTGATATTTTTCCAGGCTAAATTAAAAAATTACAATGGCCATTGTGTATCTTGGGTTCAATGACATTATAAGCGGTTTCTCCACAAAAATACTCATTAGTTATTTCCAGAAGGAAATAAACTGTTGTATTCGAGAAGAATTAAAGATTCCTTTTTAGAAATGTAAAGGCACTAAAGATTACCGGCGAACCCCAAAAATAACTTTACAGCCGAGGTAGCAATTATCGGTGTCTTCGCTCCCGATGACAGCAGAGGAAGGCAGGAATAAACTCTTACTTTGATCCTTCAGCAAGGCGCGGACGAATACATCTGAGTGGGGGGTTCTCTCTATAATGAGGTCGCCCGCAGAATTTGCGAGCTGTGGCCGTAAATCATTTTTTATTGGAGTCCTTGGACAAGCGTCGGTCCGCAACATGTGGTAGACATCCGCCAAGCAGGCGTGTCTTCGTGTCTCGCACGCCCGATACTTCTCACATACACAAGAAACCACGACACGCCAGACTAATGAACGATAATAATAATTCTCCCTCGTAAAAACTATTTATTTCTTATGCGTCTCCTAACATGCGCAAACACGTTTGATGTTCGATAATTAAGTGCCTAAAATAAACCAAAAGATCTTCAAAGTATTTCATAACGTGTATTTCGTAGAATACTTTTTATAATGTATCAGAAATATTATGAAATATGAGGAAAAACAGCTCAGCAAAAAAATATATTTTTGGCCGTAAATGTGTTACGATTCATTATTTAATCATTACACTGCTGATTCCTCCTTCACCTAACACAATTAAGTCCTGTTATAGACAGCTAATTGTTATTCAAAGAAAAATGAATGCTTATGATTTAATAAATGGATTAAATATATTATATAATGAATTAAAATGTCCCCGAAAAGTATTAGGTACAAGGAAATCGTAGATGAGATTAATCAAAGTCAGATACAGAACAACGTTTAATTGGAAAATTTCAACTATGGCTGTGTATAGAATGCTTCTTCAACTTTCGTTAAGAAAGGAATGATTTTTTTTTGCGTGGGAAGGTGGAAAATCTTCAGAAAGACGCCGTGAAGCCCGTACTTCACGAATTGTGGGATTTTAACCCACTATAAACCACGTCCATAACTAAAACTGGTCTGTAGAGACCAACCATTAGTTTTCCTTTGTTAATTCTTATATCTAGTTACTTATTAGCTTAATCAGCCCAATGACATCCTTTAGTTTTCATTGTTATCCTACAATTGTATTTCACGCTCACGCAGCGTGCTCTATTTTGTAATTTATCACTCATACTAATTCAAATCGTTTCCTTCGTTTGAGTCTCCTGAACAGGTATTTATTGTCCGAGAGCTGAAGAACTTCTGTATTTTCAACCCGGCGAAGCCTTCCTTCGTGCTTGCCCGCAAATCTTTTAATTTCTTCTTTGACAGTTGGAATGCCAAGGTCTCAGAAAGGAATGACGAGAGAAAATAAACAATATGGACAGGATCGTTACTGTCGCAAATTTCATGTCTATTCATTAAACTTGGCTCTGAAATTATTTCACTATTAACTTCTATTTCCTTCGCCGTGACAGATTGATTGACGCCATCATTGACACAAGAGGTCCCCGTCGCAGAGGACCTCACGATAAAAACCTAGCTCCCTGATGAGATGTTTTTTTGGAGCGTCAATGGATCACTTCTTACAATCTTAGTTTTTCGAATTAGAATTAGCATAAGTCATCGGCGAGTTCAACTTTATTCCGTTTCATCATCAAACATTTTTAGCAGAAACATTTCAAACTTATGTTTAATACAATAAATTTGTTGAAAGCGATCATAAGAGTCCGTGACATGAAAACCTTAACGAGCATTTTCTCTTAAATTAATTATTCGTCTCATACTTAATGTAACCTGATATATTCTCAAATTAAGTACGAAAGTCGTAACAATACATTTTTATTGTATTAATAACATTACTTAAGGCTGGTATCAGGTAATATTGAAGGATAAAACATCTACATTCCAGTCTTCAAAAATTAACGCCTTGCATCGCGTTAGATGGTTGTAAAGCTTCGGAAAAAGTAGTGGACAATGAATAAATTTGTACATTAATTAGAGGTTGAAACTGGTCTAGAATTTCCAAGGTTTCGCCGAATAAAATCATTAAACTTTTGAAAATTTTGTAATGGTTATTATTCCCTTGAATCAATATTTTGAACATTATTAATTTGGTCTATATTATGGCAAGTTTTATTATTTATTGAAATATTATCTTATTCGTTACTTTTAGAATTATTATACTACATTAAATAATTGTATCAGATGATTTTTTTTCTGTATCAACAGCATTTTTTCTTTGTCGTGGCCCACGTACAAATCTTTAAGTATTTTTACGTTAGTAAGTGAATAATTAAAAAAATATATATAAAGCACATCTGCACAGTTCCTGTAACAGTTTCGACTTAAATACTCAGTGGTTATAACTCCCCGTTTGATGTTACGTATGTTAGAGTGCTGAGTGCAGTGAGCAGCTTGAATGGAGCTTTAGGTATTATGACTCGTTACTTTGACAAAGTATTTTAGCGATCCGCTCGTAAATGCGATTACGCGTCAAAGGAAATCATCCATTATGGATCACCTCTTATATGCATGTCAGGTACTGAATTCGGTCATACGTGTATTATATTAAATCCAATAAAGACTCACTACACATTTTTCATCTTATAATACTCTTATCAAACGGTAATCATTGGAATATATCTTTTTTAAATAAACTAATTATCTAAATCATCAAAATTTATTCTTAATTTATTTCAAGATAAATGATGGTTACTTCAATTTTAATAAATATAAGAAATTTTACAAACACATGTGCATGATACTTTAAAATGTTTACAGATTATCTGCAGCTTCCTTCATAGCCATAGATTTTACCATTACCCACTTAATTACATGTATTCGTGAAATAAAAAGCTGCCAAGTTTTGATTACAGATTTTAAAATAAATCCAAACGATTTTCAGTTCAATTTAACAAATAAATGCCATTTTTATAAAGTAACACAATTTTTTGTACATTTTATTCATAGCAATAACTCTAATTGTTCAAATATTTACAGAAATATCATTTTTCAATGCTCTTCAATGGTTTCAACCATTCATTTGGTACTCATGTGAGACTCGAATTTATTTTACCTCATTTATACAGAATTATAGCAATTAATACATTTGAAATGTGCTTCAATTTCTGGTGATTAGTCGTTAATTATTAAACATAATAATGATTTTCGTATATTAGTAATGAGGTATATAACTGACAACTGAAATTACACTTGAAATATAAATATAAATGTTAGCTGATAGTCTAAGTTTATAAATAAGAGATGACATAGTAAAGGTTAACAGTAAAGATGAATAGATTTTTTTGCTCTATCTACCTTTCAATATCTTTATGCACAAACTTGAATAGGGGCCGTACTTGGACTGAAACATACTTTAAGCTTGCCTAAGTTATAATTTTAATTTTATCTGTTTGATATTATTTGTAACTCGTTATTATATAAATTTCATTTTACAATTTATTGCTTGTGTGCAATATTTATTCAAAAAATATACCATTTATTTCTGCTCAACTAGGTTTATAAACAGTATAACCCAAACAGTTTTGAAGGACGATTAACATAAGAAATGTTGTATTACATCTTACCGTTGTTTAGTTTTTTAAATAAAAAATGAGTTCCAAGGACCAAATTTCTACTCTTTGATCTGACAGAAAGAAACATCACATGATTCTTTGAAGCACAAGGCATAATAAAATTTTACATCCTACGACCACGGTTTAGTTTCGTGAGTTAAAAAGAAAGACAACAATTTGTGCGATGAAATGTGCTTATTCTCTTTTGGTTGATAGCAGACCTATTTATTGCATTTGTTCTGTTAAACACGCAGTACTTTCAAAGAAATGCCCCAAAATTAAAGCAGATTCTCGCTTTCTAATAAACCCGAGTTACAATTTATAAATAACAGGTTTAAGAAAGCTTCCACCCCTTCTGCCCCAACCCCCAGAAAGGGAAAACATGTTTCCATAAATTATAGCTTCTTGTAGACATCGTCGCACGCGAGATTGAATAAAATATTTGGGGCCGACGCAGCAACACAAGCGGAGGAAATTTCTATAATTGCTACTCTGTTGAGTCCCTCGAAGGGGATGAGGAATGCAGATGGGGTGAAATCATGTATGGTAATTGATATTAGGAGCCAGAAAAACAGGGCAGCCGCTTGAGGTTTGTGTCGAAGTCACGTTAGATTTGTTTTTTGTTGCTGAATATGTCGCATATATAATTTACTTAAATACCAGTAGAATATGAAATTCAATTTAGCTTAATTCAACACATGTTTGTGTTTCTACTATGTAAAACGCCAGTTCACGTGATAAAGTTATCATCTAATTTTCCAGAATGTATAAGTAGACGATAAGACATAATAATTTAAAATTACTAGAATTTGAATTACAATGTACATTAAAAATTGAAAAAGTGTAGTATCAAATAAATAAGCTTACTTTTTTATCTTCTCAGGAAGTTATACCGAAAAGAAATTATAATTTGAAATTGAATTATTTTCAGTAGATAACGACGGCTAATTTAGAAGTAAAACATTTGGAAACCTTGGTTTATGCAGAAAACATAATGAATTATTTTTTTAATACTATGTAATGACGTATGTAAATTGGTCATGAACAGAAATGTTTAAGATAATTGGATTAGTTGAAAGTTTGGTGCAAGAAAAGACAATTTTGTTCCAAAAACCTAGAGCTATTTTGCTAATTTGTCATACTCCTTTTCGAGCATTAAGAGTCGAGTAATTTAAGTTCAAGCAACTCCAAACAACTCTAAAACTTTGTGCAACGTATTTTTTATTTTACAATACCTGCCCTATAATGACCAACTAACGGCAGATTTCTTGCAGGCGATCGTTTCCTTTTAAATATTAGTGCAGTAGTTTCAGTTTAAATGTAATACAGTATTATATACGGTAATAAAGGAACAATTTATCCGTCAATGAGTGCAGTATACTTCGTAGAAGAAACGGTTGTAATATTATCTAATGCCAGGTCAGTTATTTGATTCACTAACCAAATTTACCAATTGTAATTTTTAAGGATAGTAGGGAATTCATACATAACTATTCATACTAACTCATATCTCAGCAGAAAAAATTATTATACTAGATAACCCCCAAGACTTTGCTCGCGCCGAAATAGTTCTTTTTATTTTGCCCTAAAAACGGAATAACAGGTCCAGAATTTTGATAAAGTTGAATTATTTAAATGTATAAAAAGTACGGTATCATCTATTTATGACAGCTTCAGAGCAAGCCTTATAACTCGCAGTTGGTTTTGAACAGGTCCCGCTGTCATACGTTTCGAAGCCAATAAAAATGAGCAATTATTAAATATTAAAATTTACCTTACGCGACAAAGAAAATCAATTTATTTACGCATCGTATCGACGATCAAAAGATGTTTCTTATTTCTTAGGGAGTTAGCTCTCTGCCAAAAATAGGTTAATAACGGCGCGAATCCTACTTCAACAATAGGTGGAGTGCTTTGGAGCACATACAGATCAAGAGTATAGGCAACCCGCAATCAATTGTAGACCTTAACGTATGTAGTAACTTCTGCAATATATTGAAATGAAATATGCACGAATATTTAAGTTAAGTCTCCTGTTTTTGTACCCTCAAAGTTTCATTCAAATTCGTTGAGCCGTTTCGGAACCTATTCGAGACAGACATTTGAATTTTATTTATTGATATAGATTATATCCTATATATTATTAATTATATATTGTGGGAGCAATTTATTCTTCGTATATAATTAATGGGCAGTTACTGATCACATTGTAAAATCTAAAATAACCTAACTGATTGACAACTCCACGTGTGATACAGAAGTAAAGCTACAAAAGAGATTAAACGAAGTAAAGAAAGCTAAAGAAAGATAGATAGTTCTTTTATCTATTCAGAAAATGGGATAGGAAGGAACAAATAAAATCTTATTAAAGCACGAAGAAAAATGAATAGGTGAAATAAATAGAGTAGAAAACAAAATCATTCACGTTCAGCTTTTCAAGATACAAAAAAACTTTACCATACTATATTTTCGACTAACTGTTAAGTGAAACTATAGCAATGCTTTATTTTTAAGCAAGAAAGGGCTACAAGTTAAAAAAAATTATGGATTCCCAAAATTGACAACCACTTTAAATCCGACTGAAATCCTTGAAATGTTATTTTATTCACTTTTCTTCAATAATTTTAACTTTATTATACCTGATATATAAGTTTTGTTGTGATTGTATTATATCCTCAATGGTTTCAATAGTCACTATTCATAACAGAGAAATAAATTCAATATTTTCAAAAATATATCATTTTCAAATTATCTGGAATTTTTTGGCTATACGTATTATAAAATTGCCCGTATAATCACGGCAATATTTCTGAAACCTCAAGATAAATTAAAATTAACTATTTTAGATAATTTCGAATTAGTATTAGTGTTATAAAGTTTGGGATGTAATACAAGCACATTTTAATTGACTTCGTAAATTGATAAAATCAGAAAACTTCAAGAAAATTATTCGTAATGGTGCGCGAGTAGACTGGTTCACGGAAATTCTGCTGATACTATACGAATTCTTTTTTTACCTAATTTACAGATGTCTTCGTGATGAATGAGAAACAGTATTAGATTATTATGAGCGATAGTGACCTAAGTGGATGTGATCGTTCAAATATATATATATATATATATATATATATATATATGTCTGTGTGTGTGTGTGTGTGTATTTAGAGCTGGTGGAACACGCTTTTAGTCGCATGCGTTAAATTGCTGTAGAAATACCGGTCTTTTAATTTTATTCTACAGGTCAGAAAGAGGACCACGTCAGCATGAAATTCACAGTAGCCTGTGGTAGTCAATCTCACTAAGGCCCTGTCATAATAAATTAATTTTAAAATTACGTTCCTTTTAATTTGTGGCTTTTCTTCCACGTCGAAATAATTATCCATCTGCGTTTGCTTTCGTGGTAAAGCCAGGCAGCCGGATTTTTTCCCTTCCTTTTACGCCTGGACTCGCCGACCAACAATTAAAACTCCTGGAGGGGCGGTCCTGTATAAAGTAACACGCTAGCAAAGCTATTGCCTTCGGTCTCCAGAGAACTTTAACCCTTTGCGCATTACACCATGGCCTTTATCTATCCCCGTTGAGCCGTGCAGGGTGGAATTTATTGCGATAACCGACATAATTCGCAGCGGATATCCAGTTTCGAACGGCCCCAGTCCCTGGGAGATCGGCATTAGGCTGGCTGCCCGTAAAGTTTTACGACGCTCCACCCTGAACATGGGCCCCAGATGAAGGGAGAGCGGCCTTGGCGACGACGACTCTGCTATCTGCACTCAGTCTCCTAAACCACTGCTGTAGGTCCTCATTAGATAACAATTGAAAAAATATATCTTTGTACAATATCTTCTCCTTTCACAAATGAGGCCGTCCGAACATTTCATTTCTGCTTCAAGTTACGGAGATGAAAAACCATCTTTTAGGGCGAGGAGTAACAAGAAAATGCAAGGACTGAAGTACGAGGCATGTTCAGAAAAACTTTTTAGAAAACGTGTATTTAAAAAATATAAAAGGATATTCCTGATACAGTTGTTGACTACATTTCCACATAATGGCCGTCAATGACTTATCACAAACTTCTTTATACCCTCCTCAAAGAACTCTCCAGCCAGCTTCTTTACCCACTTCAAACCTCTTTCTACTTCTCCTCGTCGATTGAAAATTTAATTCCATCCATTTCTGCAGTCAGGGTAATACGGGTATGGTTGAAAGCATCTCAACCAAATGAGTCCATGAGCGCCTTGGTAGCTAAGGCTGTATGATGACGGGCGTTGTCGTGCAACGAGCACACTCCTGTCTTCAGTATTTCCTCCTTTTGCTTTAAGTGCTTCCAGTGAGTTTTTCAATTAATTATATGAATGGAATCGCTCAAGTTTCGAGATCAACAAGTATATTGTATTCTCAAGACCATTATTTGGTTAGTGTTGGTCGAGTGTTTCAGTGTCTGCTTCTAAGAGTAATATTCGTATAAATAAGTAGAAATAAATGCTGTGACGGTATAAAATTCTACCAAAAGGGAAAGAGCATACTAAACCACATTATATATTTTTCTTTCCTTGAAATTTCTTTTCACGGCAAACAGTTGTACGTTTTCTCGTTAAGTTTATTGCTCGGGTTATCTGCAATGGTAGAATTTCTAATGAACTGAAACTTTTGGTTGTGTAATGGTAATTGTTAAAGCACAGAGCCTAACGCTACTCTTGTAGGCGTGACACAGGACAGGAGCCCGTAAGAATGTTCTACATCCAGCAACTGCGTGGAAGGAAACACATAAGTGGGTGTAAAAATTTTCGTGTTAGTCTATCGGTAGTTGGCAAGAAGACCTATGATTTAGTGAGCGATAGGACTGATACAGGCTCCTGTTATGGTGCTCCACCAGTAGAATACTTGGACAATGTGTGGCCAATCTGGGCATTATAGCAATCAAGCCGCCCATATTGTTCACTTTTTGAAGCCTAATTATTACAAAATTGCAATATTATCAAGTAAATCTTAAAGTTAATTGTCTTACGTACCGTAAAAAGTCAATGGTATTTAACTGCTGACCCACAAGAACTGAGTGGATCAATCGAATTGACGCATATGACGGCGTCGTACACATTTAACCGCGGTACTTGGTTACAACATGTCTCGTTTTATTTTTTCCTTATTCTTGAATGAGTGGGGTGTGAATGTAGGAAATTTATATTTAAGGCAATTAAGCTAAGTCAAAGTGGTTTCTAAGTAACTAAATTTTTATGAAGAAGTTTTTGACGGACGTATCGAGGTCAGAGATATTCCAAGGCACTTCCTCTGCCTCTTACGCTGTGTTTGCATAGGGGTATCTTCTCGCATCGAAGATATTACGGTTATCTGCGAAGATGTGTTCGTCGTAGAGGGATTTTATTCGCTACCGTAACGGTGTGGTGTAGTAAAACTCCCTGCTTCAAGTGCTGCATTAGCGATACGGTGGGAGAAGGCGCAGAGTAAAATTCTGTTACCAGCGCGTTTCCCTGCCACGAAATAAGCTGCCAACGTAGGTTGTCTGAATAAAAGACCTCTCTTCGGAAATATATTTTTCAGAACGGAAAAGTTGCTAGTGACACTTACAAGGTGATTGTGGTTCAGTCTGATTTATTTGCGTCAACTGTGAAGATGCCAAATTGTCTTTCCCTTTGTGCCTCTGTTTATTGCTTTTGTCGGTGATCCAGATAGTAAGGAGGACACGGTTCGGCAATTTCTTATTAGTGGCAGGTTAAGGGAAACCTGATAATGGGATCAGACACACATTAACGGCGTCGCTCGTTTAATTCAGCACTTGCACGAGACAGGTGTGTTACAGGACTTGCTACTTAATGGAGTTTAAATTAATGGCTGAGTTAATACTTCCTTCCAAGGATTGAAGGTTTCAGAGCAGAACGCCCCGGCTTTGGAGCAAATACCAAATAATTCCATCAGCAGAGGAAAGCCGGGAGGATAAAGTGCCACCCTCCCCAGTGAGGATTTGCCACGACATCGGACAACGCCAAGGAGGACGAACAGGCAGCTGTACTGACAATACTTCCTGTCCATTCGTTAAACCTAGGATTCCAGTAATTACTTGCCAAGTACGCTCTTAGAGTAACTCAGTGAAACCTTACCAAATCGCTTTACAAGATTACCGCCATTAAATTATCGAGCAAATCACTAATTGTACTGATACATAAACAATAAATGGGTATTGTGACAGATATAAAAATAAATATTAACCATTTACTAATAGTATTCAATGAATGTAAATTCCAATTTTTCTGTATTGATTAATGATTCAGCTAGTTTGATCGTTAACTTCTCTGGATTACTGAAAATCAATTAGCACAACATATTTATGATTTTCGTAGGACTTTATCATATATACAATTTATAATTCTTTTAAGCTGAAGCCGAAGAACGAAATTTATTAAAATGAACCCGGCAAAACTTTTAGCTTGTATGAATTGGTTTTCGAATATGTTTTTAGACTTATTTAGGGTCAGGAACAATTAATTAGTGGGAGACAAATTTATAGTCGTCGTCAAGGACGTCGTTTATGTTCTTTCGTCAGTGCCTAAGAATTTCACATTCTTGTTAACAGCTGTGAAATATGGAACGTAAGAATATTTGTTCAATAGATGTCAGTATAAGAAAATATCATTGTTAATAATCCTCCAATTGTTTTTATGAAAACATTAAACACTTCTATACCTTTGGATAACTAAAATTGTCAAATTCCTTTCAATCAGTTCCATGCAAGTAGAGAAATTATTTTGATATATTTTAATTTTTCAGAGGTATCAGAATGAGTATCTCGAGAGTTTCTATATAAACCGACCAATTTTTACCCTAATTTAATACTTTATTCTGTTATTCAGAATTTTCTCGTACTTATATTGTTATTCGGGACTATTTGAATCATAAATTAGTTCTTTACGCACTTACTAATAAATTAACCCTATTAAGACTCAAGACAAATTCTATCCAGTCCTTGCAGAATAATTTTGTCTCTTTCTGAGTTTAATTTTTAATATAATACCAGGAAAAATTATCAGATTTCAGATGATTTCAAAAATAATGGACACGTAAAGTTATGATATGTTTGCTTAATGCGCGCTGGTAAAACGTCGTTTGAAAAGTTAAAAAACGAGTAAGTATCAAGGATAAAAAAGTCATGTCGACTTTCTCGGGTGATGCATATGAACGAAGGTGAAATGCAGACCAGGGAAGTTTCGGACGCTGAGAACCATCCACCCTCGGAGCAGGTGGCGAGGCCTGCTGATCCGATCTTCGCTAAACCTACTTACGGGCTCGTCTCCGGTGCGAGATGCCAAAGTGAAACCAATTTGTCGGACACTCGGGGCTCAGCGTCGTTTATCCGCTAGCTGCGTTAGGGGTTGGTCCGGGGGAGAAAACACGAATAAAAAAATAAAATTGTTTCCGCTGGCTATCAATCTGGACCGCGGAGCAATACAAACAAGCAAGGGATGCAGAAAAATCGCCGACTTCAGATTGAAAATTTGCTGAGTTGCAAATGGCCGCAGAGTTTCACAAACTTTCAACTCGAATGAGGGACGAGAAACGTTACGATGGATTCGTTATATGGTCCGTTCATGTTGCTCGGTTCGTGTTACGCAACTGTAATATTAATCTCATACACTGATTATAACAGAGCGTATTGCCAATATGTTTTAATAATTACGTCACCCTTATCTGCTTGCATTGGTTGATATTAAATAGATCGAAACTGATGAACAACTAATACTGTGTATGAACCAATTTTATGGAATTCTATTATATAAAAAATTGATATGGGAAAACACATATATAAGTTACTGAGCTGAAACACACTTGATATAGCTAAATTAACAAATTAAAATTGAAAAGTTTTCATAGCTCTAGTTGATGCGGTTGTGTTCGTCGTCTGCGGTCGTCGGCGTCGTGGATGATAGGAAGTTCTTCTGCGTAACACACACTATGATGACTGATCTACTTATTGTGGTGGGCGCTTAGCTGTTGGTTTTTACCATCTATTAATTTGAAACAATTTACGCGTTCACCACATTAAATTTTTGAGTTTTGGGTTCAAATTATTGAGAGTATCAAATCTGTCCCGTTTTTATCATAAATATGTTGTCAAAATTTATGTAATCAAACTATTTACAGTATATATATTAGAATTATTTGCAATCATTCTGTTACAAAATAAAATAATAAAATAACCTATTTACAACATTTACTATCCTCATTTTAAACTTGCTCCGACAAGCAGCATAAACTTGCAGGTTGACCGTGGTGGTTAGGAAAATTACACCAAATTACATGTTGAAACTTGAATAAGGAAGACGTACCGCGTCGTTAAATATAACCCCATAGAAATCATGCAGAGAAAAATAATTTATGTATCTAGAATTGAGGGGAATTTTATGCCGCCACTGTATTTTTTCTACTTATTTATGTGAATCTTACTGGAACACTGGAACCAAATAATGGACTTGAGTGTATGATCTCATTGTTGTTCTCGAAAGTTTAACGATTCTATTAATAAAATGAATTGCTTGGAACGTAGATATACTTTATAAAATTAATTGTGACGTTTTGTTGGCGTGGTATGTAGAATCCTACCGGAATAGTATATGGGCGCCACCTACGCTTTACGTAGGGCAAATTTTATTATGGGAACACACTCGGGTTCAGGACTGAGAGCATGGATCAGGGGAGTGACGTCACCTGTTCCCGAATCATACAGATTATTGAATTAAATAACACAAATACAAGTGAAAGTAAGTATAACCACGGCAGCTTTACTTGATCAGTCTTGGAAAACAAAAGTTATATATATCTAAGCTTAAAAACTATTTACATATAGGGAGCTCCGTGTTCATGCCGGCTTATCCTTGAAGAGGATTCAATGACATAATTTACAGTTAAAATACAAATTTCGGTAATTCATTTGCCATAGAGTCTGTTTGTTACGCCAGGGAGGAAAGTATCCAATTGAAGAGAATTTCACACGTTACCAGTCGGGTGTGACTCGCTTTAGACGTTGACTGCCTCAAGATAACGATTTGGAAACTGGCGGGATAATTTCTTCTTCACAGCAGCAACAACAGTAGCTAGTTGCTTCTCCTACCCCTCCCAGGCGCAGAGTGAGTAAAAACAACAACGTCAACAATATAACAATCGTCTTCTCATAAGGACATATTCTTGCTGCAGACGCGAGCGCTACAATGCGTCTGGAAGCTTTACAAACGAAATTGGAATAAAACTATTTACATTTGTTACCTACAAAGTGAGGCACTGTTACACGGTTACATAGGTCATTGATTTCCACTTGTATAATACAAAACCACGATACTGTTGTCAAATTTTACACCAATCTGTGGGAAAATGATCCTTGAAGGATCTATGATGTGAGACATCCATGGTTCAACTGAATGCTAAATTGCAGGCATACTACCGAGTTGGAAAATTTTGTATTATCCGCGTCAAAAATTTAAATGGAGTCCGGAAGATGCGAGGTAAATTTGATTCTACACTGTTTTGCTCGATTACGTTTCGCAACGTGAGGACTTTAGAAGGAAGGCCAGTGACGAGTCTTTCCCACGCCTGTTTGTCACTCGCTTGTTCAATGGGATACGAGTGCAAGTTACGTCGCTCGAGCGGAAGGAGGAACTCTGAAATCTGAGGTTGGTCGGCAACCCGAGCCTCCAGTTGCGGCCGCTTGCCATATGCCATGCTCCTCCGATAATAATGCATTTCCTCGGGCTAACCGCACCACCCACCATCCACGTAACTAACTACCACCGCTGCGTTCCATTTTCTGCAACTGACGGACACTCGCAACGTCAAGCTAGAGTGGTTCTCTATGCACCAGTAGTTCTCGTTTATGACAACCAGATAGAAGCTTCTGGCTATAAAAGATACCGTATGCAAGGAAGAAAACTCGTCTCATGAAGACATTTCGAGTTTCAAATAGCTTATTATTACTGTGCAAATTGTGCTTAACTTATTTATTAAAAAAAATTTAATTCAAAGTGACCCAATCTGGCTAAATTTCTGGCGACTTGTGAATTATAATTAAACCTATAATTAATATATTATATTTTAATGATGACAAAATAAATGCAACAGCCAGAAAATCAGTAAACATTAACTTAACTAATTTCTTATTTCGTTTTTCATACTTCAAAATAATTCACAACACTTCATCACTTATTTAGGACCTATTGATGTGACGCAATTTTAAACTGCAAACAGAACATAAAATGTTAATTTTGAGACTAAGTTTATCTTTTGCGTGAATTTTGTAATCTGAAAAATTGTTCTTACTATTATTAAAACGTAGGTGTTGATCAAAACTCCATAATGAATTTCCCTTGAGTTCGTTGTTACTCCCGAAATTTTTATGTCTCCCTTATTCCCGAATTAGACATTAAAACAGTATATTAAGGAACGATTTTTCATATTAAAGTTTCCTTTAGCAGTCTGTTTAAAAATTCAGTTCTTCCCAACCTTAAAAAATAACCAACATGAAAGTTATAACTTTATTGGAGTGATTAAATTGCCATGTAAGGATAACGTGATAAAATTTAAAGCAACAGTTGTCAGACTACTCCAAGCAAATAGATTTTTTTTACGTGGAAACTTACTAGTTGCGTGATGTTTACCCCGAGTAAACACAAGACCTGTACAAACATCGAACTCCTGCATCGAAATGAGGGAAAGCAGGAGCAAATACTCGCACCAAATCCGGTTATATATTTTGTCGGATGCCCCACCTGCCTGCAACGGTAATATCTGTTTCATTCCTACACTGTCGTCAAAGAAAGATTTTTCGTGTCGAGGAGAAATGTGTAAGGACGTAACGCATACGTAATGCGCCGACTTCGTGATCTGCGTGGAGAAAGACGGGAACTAACTTACCAACCGCCCAAACCAAATCGAAGGTTCTGCGTGACAGAAATGACGTTCCCTGCTCTCGTCACACTTTCTCCCCAACTTGGGTTAAATTAATCTCCGAACAATCAGAAATCTGAAAAAATAACGTTATAAATAACCAATAACAATCCGCCGTCTTCTTCCACCACGAATAATCTTCAACATTTTAAATAACACTGAAAATAATTAATATTAGTTCATGAGAGATACTGTAATTAAAACTAAATTGGTTGTTATTAAAACATTACTTCGAGGTATAAAAATTGAACTCTCGCTGTACATAAAAAATGCCTACGTTATAATATTATGAAAACCTTTTACAAGTAATAATTTAATAGTGCCTCTACGTGTTTTGAGTGGGAATGGGAGACCGAGTGTGAAACAGTTTAGGCTGCGTTTAGACTATTTGAAAGTCCAGAAATACTAGATCGGCACAAATTGATTTTGGGTTACCGAAGACTTAAAAAAATGCAATAATAAATATTTAACTTATTTTTCTGGATCGGGGCACATATCAAGGCGGAAACTTATGTTATAACTTGGGTAATAAATGAAAATATGACCCTGAAGACAGGTTGAACTTTAAAAAAATAAAATTAGCGGAGCGGTCCAACACATCGTATTTACATGGCGCAGCGTGTGTGCCACACTCGAGAGGTAAACATTTTTGTATATTTTTTAAATACTATGAACATAACTACATAAATAAAACATTCCCACGTCGTATGCCCCTCAGATACAATTAAACCCAACCTGTTCAAGCGGATTAACCTACCCTCATGTAACCATGTAAATTATATACAATATTTATTTTCATATGTTTTTTGTGTTCATATTGTATATACTATATCGAAATTGGCACAACTGAGAATCTGTAAAGATAATAGTTTTTATATATTAATAAAAAATAAAACATTCATTAATTATATAAGAGATTTCTCGGTAAACAGATCAAATGAATAGATCAACTACCTTATTCTTACAAATAAAATTTACGTGTGTTTCTGTGTTTGTTTGTATGTATATTTTGCAAACAAATTTATACGCGCGAAGCAATTTAAACCTAATTTTTCACACGTAAGCTTTGAGACTCAGAAATGAGCGATGACGGGGTAAGCAAAGAGTATTATACTCTTTGAGGGTAAGACACCCATGGGGGTGGGAGTGGAGGGGAAAGAAATTTTTTAATATGATAAATCGGCCGATATTTGCGTCGAATAAATACTTTTCAAGGTCAACTACTATTACGGTGTTTTCCGCGACACTATTTGTATCCGACCTACCCTAATGACATATAGAATTAGGTACAGGAAACGTAGTCTGCGTATATGCGTGCGACGGCGACGACGATGACGACGATTGTCGAGGGAAACAAAAAATATAATAAATTACGTAAAATGTTAGTTATATTTTAGCATTATTATACTGGGCATTGCGGGGCACCCAGCTACTAAATAATATACCCGCTTCCACAATTTCCGCTATTAAAAGTGATTAATTATTTTTTTAAATAGAGTAAAAATATTAAGAATTGACATCTGTACATTAAAATCATATTTTACCAGTCATTTGGCTGGTAAGCTTTTACCTGAATTTCGGAGCTGGACGAAAAAATATCGAAGATTCTTTTTGTGACAGTTAACTAGGGTGGAGTAAGTTATTCAACTGCCACGAGATAGGCACTTGAAATGATCGGAATTTCGAAAAAAGAAAAAAAAATCCGGTGCGTTTGTTTTTAGAGGATTTTTTTCCCTCAACAGAAGATACGGAGTTGAATGGTCAGGTCTGAACAGGTCGTTAAGATCCTTTTCCTATACGAAACCGGTTTTGCAAATTATTTTAGAGAGACGGCGTCTGTGAATTTTGTCTGTTCGGTCTGAGTGTCCAAGGTCAAAATATTAGGCCACGTCTTCTGCTGCGTGTAGACGTTTGGCCCATGCGAGGTTAAAACTGGATCAGGGTCGTGGGAGAGGCTGTCCTATTTATGTAACTCTTGCAAAGGCGGTAATAATAATGGTTAAGCTGTGAAAGATTGTAATGGGTGGGCGCACCAAACAAAACATCAGCAGCGACATGGCGCAAGCTGAAGAAGAATTAGTCATCATGAGCAGCAACTAGTTTTCTTCTGAGTCTATCTAAAAGTGATAGAAACGTAAAGAACCCAAGGATACATCATGGCCAGTCATCTCAGAATAGACGAAACTACCTTTATTTTGTCTGTGGAGTTTATATTAATTTTTTGCCGTTTTGAAAATAAAGTAATGAATAGTGTTTGACATTTTAATTATTACAAAATAAATGCAATAACCTGTGAGTGAGAAAATATTTTTTGTTGATTATAGGTTGTGATTAACTGCAAGTCGTGTCAGTTGCGCAGATAAAGTTGGAAATGGAATTTTCTCAACATTAGGAGGCTTATGAGGCAAGCTGGCGTAACGCTACTATCATTCTTAAAAACATTAATTATACAAACATCGATAAGGTTTTTCTTACCACACTTCTTGTATAGCATCTCTTAACTTTTATACATAAATGTTTAGACGCACAACAAGCCACAAACTGAAAACTATGTTCCCTAATGTCAGTGTTTTCAGCGTGTTACACAGACTATCAAGTTGCCGTAACAAAAGTTCGTGTTAATCTGAGTTCTAGCCAACCCCACAGCAATGGATCACTCCGCAGATTATTTTGAATATACTTATTGTTGTTCTATATGAAAATAAATCACAACGTTTCATTCATAATTTTGGTATTATTCAAGTGTTGCCGATTCAATTTACAAAACGATCTTACAAATATAATTCTTGGGTTTCAACCCGGCTCAAAGTTTGTTTACTCAACGTCTCGCCAGCAAGCTTCGCCGTCGCCTTCAGGTAGACTGTCGACCTGACGATGATGGCGGAGATTGCTGTCGAAACGTTGTCTAAACAATTTTGACCCGGTTGAAAACCGAGAGTTGTATTTGAAACAAATTCACCTGGAAAGCCTTCGCTCTCTAAAACGATCTTATATTTTTAATTTTCAGAATAAATTTCTTCTGTCGACGTAAAATTTATAACGCCATAATAATATTAAAATTTTAAGCAAATTAAATATTTTAATAAATGAAAAAATAATATAAAGTAACACTGAGATTGTGGAGTGTCGATATAAAACAATTTTTTAATAATCAGGACTAGTTTTATGAGCTTTAATGGCGAAATGAAGAGACTAATTTAGCGGAAGAGAAAAACAGTTACAGGCGACCTCTTGTGGTGCAGTGTCACTTCCTCCTATCACACGAGTCCCGGGTTCGATTACCGGCAAGGGCGTGGGTGTTTGTATGCGTCTTTGTATTTCCATAATCGAGTAACCCTTACAAGTAAAATATGATACTTAACCTGGTAAAGTAGTCGCCAATGACCTTAGATGTTAGTGCGACTTAAAATATATAAAAGAAAACAGTTACAGTATTAATATAAATATAAAATAGAACAAATAATTGATATACGATGGGTTTATTAAATTTTGTAGTAAAGTATAATTAATACTGTACAAATAATAAAATTAATAGGTATCTCCAGTAGAAAAAAAGAAGTAGCAACAATTCAGATCATATTTATTCAAAAAATAACTACCAACCAATGTTTTTGCAAGCCTTGTTTCGTCAGGTGATTAAAAAGAAGGCAAGAATGACCAGAACGACATACAGGACATGCCAGGAGACAAATCAAAATTAGAAACATTACGAAAACAGTAACGTTGTGTAGTATTAATTTCTCAATCATTTTTGTCTGTATTTAGACTATTTCTTTTTGCAATTTGTACACTTAAAACATAGAGGTTTAATATTTTAAGTTTACATTAATACTCGTGAATAGAAATCAATAAAAAGGATTAACGGAAGTGTTGCTTTCAATTGAAACTCAGACTGAATTAGAATATCAGGATTGAAAAATCTCGAACAGACCAATACATTTTTTACAAACATATAGACCTCTGGGCTGCAGATAATTTTCAATTTAATATTAATATATTTTTCATGAATTCGTGGTTTTGTAAACAATGTTTTTGAAGTGACAAAACGTACTTCATTATGTAACATAGTAAAAAGACCTGACTTCAATACTAATATCAAGGGTATCAAAGAGCTATGATGCGTGTATCGATTGAAACAAACTTTCCTCAAATGAAAAAAGTTTATTTATGATCTCATCACAGAAATCATGCAATCACGATAGTTATATTGTAAAGAAGCTTTAACTTATTGGCGCCGCAGCACCAAAATAACATTAAAGTTGGTGACAGTAACTTTGAACACATTTTGTTATCTCATGCATAATTTGGGGAGCCGCGCCGTCTCACGCGAAGTAGACGTGGCACGGTTTAAGGAGTGAATATTTCATAGCCGGGGCGTGGCAACTCTCCCTTAGAAGTAGATGCGAGACGTGTTTACCTTTTAATAGCAATATTACAGCCAGAGGACATCGATCGCCGTTGCATAATTAAGGAGCCAGCCACGGACGAACGGACTGACTGTCCGCTCCGTTTCAAAACCACTTACTACGCCCAACACGCGACTCAAATATTCTCAACTGAAGCCTTGCAATAAATTGTCTTGAAAGCGCTTTAATTAATAGCTCAGGGTCTCAGCGATGTCTCGGCGACTGTTCCACTATGGTATTTTACATACATTTCTTATCAACCGTGTGTTTTATAAACACTCAACGTATTTACGACTAGGATTACTCGCACACTAGTCAAGTGTACTCACCCTCATCACTGAAGGCCCATAATTCTTAGTGAAAATTTCCTAGCCTGCTTCTAGTGTTCCGATTCAATTCACTATCAAATTGTAATTTAATTATAGGCTCGAAGTTAACGTAAGAGTTTCTCAATAAGGGCGGGTAGATGTTGAAATGGAATAAAACAAGCAGTGTGTATGTTATTAACAAAAATCTTCTTTTATGTAAAAGCACATACACTGACCTTTCAAAAAAATTAAATAATTTTTATTAATACCTCACACACAACTCGTTTTATTCCATTTCAACAACGACCCACCCTTTTTGAAAACCCTCATATATTTATTAGGTGAAAATGTACATCAGATAAATATTTTTAAAAATTAGACTCACTAGAAACAAATATTTTTCAAATTCAAGTATTTCACAGTCCAGTTGTCATGTGATAGGGGTTGACAATTTCAACGCTAGTGTAATATCCACTTATTACAATATACACCTTCAGGAATTTTTGAGACAGGCCATTATTTGTCATTTTTTGTAAAAATCCTATATTAATGAATTAAAAGCTAATATGTAATCAAATATTTTATTTTTAATTATTTTCATTAATATTATGCTTTACAGACATTTATACAATTCAATTCAAATACAGATACATAATAGTTTTCTGATTTAAATATTTACAATAAATAAAAACGGCCAAAAGAGTCAGCATTAAATATATAACTTTTTATTAACAAAAGCGACGTTTCATGTCCATTTTGAGACTTCTTCAGGCTTAAAAATTTATCAAAACATCCTATTTATTCCCTGACTTCCTCAGTCGTTAAGATTATTGAATTTATGTGAAGAATTTGGTGGACGGTTACGGCCGTCGACTTTGGTTACACTTCATGAAACTTTAATTAAACATGGAGACTTCAGCGTTCTTGATAGTTCAACAAAATTGTAGAATTAAATTAGCTTCCTCGGGACGCCGGTGTTGGTTGGTTGCAAATTAGCAAAATCTTCCATTCTCAAATATCGCTGTCGATCTGACTGAATGTCTCATAATCTCTATTTATCTAATGACATAGAACTGTCCATCTCCATCTGCGCTAGACTGTTTTCTGTTTTATGAATTATCCGATCTCTGTTCGTTCCTTTAAACATTTTCCACAACTTCAGGATTATTGTATTACCTCATTATTTTGAATCACAACTCGTTTCTCTGATTGTTCATTCATTTAATCAAACTTTACTGCTCATAAGTACAGTTATTTAGGATAATCCTACAAGACTAATTTCTGAGTTCAACTGGATCGACCAAATTCCCTCTACTACTAGTAACGGCAATAGCTTAGACGGATTAGTATATCAAGCAATGAACCAGAGGGTTCGCAATTTGGTTTTGCTAATCCAGTTTCCCGTTGCGGAGGTTTCAAAATTGCACGAACACTGAATTAAAATGCATTGATGAATTAGATTTAAAATTATAAAACATTAAATTATCGATATTCCTAGATCACTAATTGTATTAAAAACTATACGTTTATTTATCTATTAATGGCCGCTTGCTCTAATAACCTCCATAGCCCAACGTTAATCTGAGATGTATTTCACAATCCGAAACGATGGATAGATTATTTATTACATTTAGTTCGATAATTAATTAAATTTTACGGTGTATACTTTTAATTAACATTTTATTTAATTAGTGCCAATGGATTTTATTTTTACAACTGTCTACTCCTTAGATAAATGTAATTATTAGAAGTAAATTTATAAAGAGAAATATATTCTATCAATTGGACACTACAAATTATATTTTAAATGGAGCAGAAAACATTAAATTGAACGCTGGGAATTTTGATTTCTAAGTTTTTCTGATAATGAAATTGGTTATTAATAGTATTAAAATGTGATGGTGAAACTAATTGTAGTCACGCTATGTGAGTTCGTAAATTTAGCATACTTGACACAACAAAAACAATTTCTCCAGGTATTTGAGGAAAAGTAAAAGCATCGAGCTATTTTCAGAGGCGAGGGTTTAATATTACGAAGAAAATTGCATATGGATGGAAATCGACGTATTCGTCGGAAATAACGACTCTGCAAACGAAGAGAAACGCGTGAGTAGCAAGCAAACTTGTTAAATAATTGATCAAATTTCTGGGAGTGATTGAAGGGCTGCAATATTCCACTGACCATAACATTTCCTATATTTTTCTCGTTCGAGATGGATAACACATTGTATATCAAACAACGTATATCGCTCGATCGAAGTGTCACGAGATAAATCAACAGACGCGCATGTTTTTATGATCATTTCATCTTTAGGAAATAATATTTCTTTAAAAGCAAACATATATAAAACAAGATAAAAATTATTGCAAGTGTACTACTTTAGTTTTCACAAAAGTGATACTGAAGTTTATTTATATTTAAATTAAAAATTATCCAAGCACTAAATTAAAAATTTTTCACGTTTACGTATATGAATTTGGTAAAATTGTTTTCAAATATTTTGTTACCTAAATTAAAACGGTTCTAATGCTCTGGAAGTGATTTTGTTGAAAATAATCATTAATATAATAACTCTGGTTAATATACCCTCATTATTGACATAATAATTAAAGAAAAATGAAGTTGATTAATATTCTATTCCATTGATTCTCCTTTATTTCCGTAGAATACATAAACACCGCTTACCGTTTAAACATAGAGCGGTTTGGTACAAAACAAAAGAATTATAAAATTAATTCGATTGATTTCAGTAGGATATATAGAGTTTTTAACCTTTGTACTGAACAAATCTGTTTATATTTTAAATTTCGATACTTATAAGTTATGCACTAATTGTCCCAAATGGCTGTTTAATTAAGTAAATTTACCCGGTTTTATTTTTATTAAATCACACAATACATAGTTTCTGAGTTCGTCTTGAGAATCACCATAGTAAAACGTCATGGGATTATACGTGCTAAACGTTTTTCTGTTTCATGATTTACGTCAGCTTTGGCTGCCACCATGTTATTACTGACGCCGTCAGACGGACTGTTTTCTAAATTTAGGCGACGTATTGTTTCAGCTTGGAATGGATTCGCTCAAGAGTAATAACTTACGACTTTAAAGCCCCTTCCAAACGTTAGTGTTTTCCATCCGGTAAATTGTACTACAAAGGATTGAGTTTGCTAGACTTCATTACGCTATTTTTTATTCATAATAATACAAGGTTATAAAAATAAATATTTAATACAGTATAATATGCTTCCTTGGTTCGTGAAACCTATTCTGACGTACGTCTATCCTTAAAAAATGCTGCTGTTTTTATCTCCAACTTCTTAAGGTGACCAAACATTTTATCTGATCGATTCACATCCTTATTCAGACTATCACAGAGCCTGAGAACCAGTGGGTATAGATATTTATATAACTATTTCAATGACAATTCGACAGTAAATTGGTTAATGCGTTATTGGAGTTGGTGTGACGCTGCGAGGTATAACAGAAATAAACAGGGGGGGGGGGGGTAATTGACTGAGCGGTGAATAGTAAACAAGCGAGTCTTGTCAAGCAGCAACTGTAATCCCCGTCTTGTTTCTCGTTTGTCTCTATCACACTTTTCCATATTTTTCTCTAGTATTACCATAACTCATAAACACTATTCCCGTACGTAAGTCGGGCATTTAATCGTGTTTAGTAACGTCACAAGATAAAATATTTGACTTAGTGTTTTTATTGACAAATTTAAAAACTTATTTCTCAAATCTCGCCTTTCAAATCTAGTGATAAGTAATAATGTAGGCGTTGAGGTTAAGGATCTTATATATCAAGCGATATTTTTATCAAATATTTCAATTTCCGATAATTAATTAAAGGACATGTGGCTCATTAAACCTCCGGTTTGTGCTCCGAAACGATTTAATTTAGTTTTTGTACTATTTAAGTGAAAATGTGTATAGGAGTTGTATTGTTCGTTATTTTTAATGTGTATGCTGAATTCTATATTAAAATACTTTGCTGTTCAGTTGACAGTTAAATATAATTTATATTGGTCTACGATCAGTTTATGCTAAATTCTCTGGGATTTTTGTATCTATGAAGCAAAAATATTATTTCTTAGGGATGCTCCACGTGTCATAACTTCTATCTTTCCTCCCCTATATTAGCACTTAGGCGTGACATGGCAAATAACCTCTGGACCCGGAGCTCAAGATTGGTTTCTCCTCAAGGGCGCGTTATTCGGAAACACTCGATGCCGAATCAATTACGATTGTCACTCGGAAGGCTGCTCGATCAAAGAGTTCGTCAGCCGTAAATTGAAATGAGGAAATTCCGATGTAAGTCACGACCTCCCGACTCTTCCTCCGTGTTTTGTGTCTCTGCCTAAATACTGTTAGAATTTTTACAGCAGTTTCCGAAACTCCGGTGGCCTATGAGAGGGAAGTTTATAGCTTGCCAAGACAATGCCCGCCAGCTTCAGCCCGTTTTATAGCTCTCCTCCCGGAAACCCGGAGGAATATTTACGAGTAATTGCTTCGTCATTCTGTGCAGCCCCCTAAACGTCGCATTTAGGGCTGCTCCGGTATGTAATCACCTCCGCATCCAGCGCCGTATTTTAATTTGGAATCCCTTGCCTCATAACTAAAGAAAGAAAATTGTTCGTCAAAAAAATCCTTTTATGCCAACAGCTTTTATTCCAGTGTTGGACGTTATCTTTCATCCCATCCTTTCTTTCAACAATTCATCGTACACGTAATGTGTCTGAGGGTTGGAGTTGGTAAGTAATGCATCAAAGACCAACCTGGAGATATTAGCTCACTAAATGCATTGCAGTTAAATTAATGATTATATATATAAGTATTCAATTCGAGTCAATACTAATAAATTATCAGAGAATCAGTCTACTTTATCAAAAACTGTTTCTGATAATAGCGTTAATGATAAATTAATTAATTATATTATGTTGGAGAAATGCTGAATTAGTATTGTTAAGCTGGTTTCTTATACTGCAGCGCGCATTCATAAACTACGTTAACTATATAACTCTATCAACATTTACCATCTTTTTACCCTAAGAGGTTACAGAGACACGTCCTCCGCACCCCCCCCTTACACATATCTAATATTGAAACTGTAACTTTCTGCTACTCTGACTTTGATCCCTTGTTTACGTGTATTAATTGGGTACCAGGTTACCAAGGACAACCACCAAATGAGTTTTATCTTCAAATAATTGTTCATTTATTCGTGTGATAAGATTAACAAAATCCCTCAGGGCGTGGTCATCCATAACATCTGCTCACCTCAGCGCCTCACCAAGAACTATTAAATTACCAATGAATAATCCGGTTTGGCGTCTCACTACCTTTACTCGGCTAGCGTGTTCGATACATTTATGATCGCGACTGCTAGCGGACCTCCTACGTCTCTACTCATTTTCGACTCTTCCATATTTTCGTGCACCTCCTCAATAATAACTTACTCTGTCGGTTTCTTTCAAACAAGCCGCCAACAAACGAGGCTCGAGCGGCTTAGCTGCTATTAGAGACGGATCCGTAACTTTATTTAGAATATATATATATAATATTATACAACACTTTCATTTGATCGTTTCTTGTTTGCCAAAATACTCAACTATATTTCCTTTTACCAGATTATTGTTTAAGAGACATCAAAGAGTATTTACTTTGGACCCCAGTACTTTATTTTGTCCTTCTTTATCTTCATTTTCCGTCGCAAGCTTCTCACACGAATCTACCATTTCCAAATTTTATCGTGTTATGTATTGTATTAAAACACATAAAAATAAGTTAATGTATATATTTTAATTATTAATAACACAAAATTGCAATGTATCCTTTAACAACTAATCGATAATTCAGTTCTGGCTTCTCTCTTACTCCGTGACGGTCTCAATCGATTGAATGCAACTTGCATTAGAAATGCTTTTATGACGTGTTGTTAATCTATAAACCCTTCACTGAAGAAGTTTCTTCCTTCACTCTGCATCTCATTCAGTGCCTTGGCCTACCGGATCGACTGCAAACCGTCTTACATGAAACATTCAGTGATATCCCAGACTTCGAGGCCATGACGGCACAAACACCCAATTCCACACCAGGATTCGAACACGGAACCTCTGTGTTGCGAGGCAGCTACGCTAGGCACTAGACTATAGAAAGTTTACAGAGGAAAAGGTATTTCATTGTCAAGTAAGCATGAAATATTACGTAAAAATACAAAAGACAGCGTTTTTTTGTGGTTGGCAATAATGATAGCCAATCAGGCACGCAGAATGGCGTTTTAGGATCCAACAATGCAATCACTAATAAACTAACAATAACTAAAGTATTTTCTTTCCATCCTCAGGGTGAATAACGTCATTTATCATTTACGTTTCGTTCCCGCTTTTCCTTTCCGAGAGATAATTTCCAGCGTGAAGAAGTTTTTGCAGGTTTGTATCGAGATAACAAATCAAAGCCATTATTCTGGAGGCTGCTCTGAGAGTATCTGTGTACCATGCCTTTTTTAATGTATTTTCACGGTTAAGATTCTCCGCGGAACTTTTTGTTTTCCACTTCTGTGACCAAGGTACGTAAGGCAAATTACTATTCACTCCAGAGTATTTTTGTTACCAGAGAAGTTGCGCGAACCAAATTACAAAACAGAGCTATTCCATTAGTGTGAGCGAGATAGCCGAAGGGAAGGGGTAAAGGCAGAGGTTTTGTTGGGGGAGGAGGTGTCAGTCCGAAACAGAAACGCGATATTTGAAATATTGCAGCAGGTAATTCGGGAAGAGGGAATGAAAATGCCGCGGCCGTTTCTTTATTTAGGTCCCCGCAAACACGCCGGACGGAATTGAAAGGTGGAGGCCGGTGTTTGCTGCTGCATTCCTCCACTTGTTATCGATTGTGCTGCCTGCGGAGGAGAATGCGAACAGGGGCGGGCGGGGGTTCCTTTCACACCCGACAAGCCCGTAAGTTGCCGCTGGCCCGGAAAAAAAACCGGGGTGGGCCGTCGTGAAGGGGCTGTCGATACTTCACCGTGGCTCGAAAAGAAATTCACGGGGGAGATAACTGAAATCGAACTGTTATGGCTTTCACACCTCGCGGTAACAGCAATAAGCCACGTCAAACAAAATAGCCCTTACGCCACATCACTCTTCAATTAAAAAAACGTTAAATACATGTGTACGACTTAACCAACTCCGAAACTCAATAAAATTTGATCTGATATTAATGTTCGACTGAACTGTGAAAATTAAATTCTAGTACTGCTGGAGCCAATAACCACGAAACACTTAAAACCAAATTTTAGAAATCAATAAATATGAAGTGTTTTCATACAGGCATTACAACTACAAGGGATGATAAATATTATATAAGTGATATTTGGCAGTCATAAGACTGTGTTCCACATGCCGAAAGTTTCGAATGCGAAATATAGCAGGTAGCAGCCTGCCCTTTGAGTAGGTAGAGAGTAACTTCCTTTATTAGTAGACTTGTTTCGGTCATACTTTTATTAATTGCATTTGGCATATTATTTTAAAATATACAATATATATAAATTCTACTCGCCATTACAAGAAACATGACACTAAACAATCTACAATTTACTCAATTTGTGCGCAGCAAATCAACTACCTTTCATGCAGCGCTAACATTTTTGACATTCTACTTGAAAAACATTTAATTGCAGATATTTTATTGTTGTTTATATAATTAGTGTAAATTTTGAAATTATTATTGTTTAACCAAATACACTTATAATTCATACACTCGCAAGTTTATTATTTTTCTAAATCCAATATATATTGATCAAAAACCCATAAGAAGTCCGTAATTTCACAGAAATCAATTTATTTGTTCTATTTTAAAAAATTGAAGGTAAACATGAGTACAATATGGGTCATTATATTTTAATATTGGACAGTAAATTAGATTATTATGGGATTGAGATCCGAAAGCTCTCGAGTAACACAATTGACATAAAAGAAATAAATTGATTTCTTTTAAATTACGGACTTTTGATTGATTTTATAAGCAATATATAAATATGTTTAGTTAAATTATATTACATCTGCAGTCCCTAGTTGATTCATTACCAAATATTGCTATTTTTCCACATTTGGAAATGTCCCCAAGTGGAAAGAAAGTAATTAGAAATAATCAACTGACCTGGGTTTGTAGTGCAAGTTGTACTCAATAAAATAAGAAATATGATTAAAAAAAGAAAAAAATTATTTCTATATTTCAGTTTTACAATTACAGATAGTTCTACTACGTTCAAGTAACGAAGTGGAGTTTTCTAGGACAAATTAAATGTAATTATGTCTCAAGTATATCAAGTGCTTTTTTTTCCAATATATTTGAAAACCGTTCGTTTTGATTAACGTGCCTTCCAAAAGGAATTGTTAATTTTCATTCCATACTAGTCTGAATAGATTGAGTGTGTTCTCGACCAATTACGATGGAACACGCTCACTGGCTCGTTGCTCTCGAATTGTTCCCCTCAGTTACATCTTCGAGTGGTCCAAACATGTGGAATTCGCATTGTGACAAGGCTTGACTGGATAGTGGATGTTCAAGAGCAGTACATTGGATTTCCGCTGACACTACAGCCAGCAATGTGGTCAGGGCTTGCATGCATTGCTGTTGAGTATCAGTCAATCACCGTCTTGAAAACTGGCATTCTTCAGTTCACAAAGCAAACTCTAGCAGGTAACCATATCAGAAATTTTTTCGTACGTCACTCATGATCAAAAGCAGCTCACCAGCACACATTTTATTTTATCAACAGCGAATGAAGCTGGTACTTGATAATTAATAACGATCGTCAGTCTTTATGGGAGGTTGGGTGATTTAAAGTAGCCTTGAAATTAGTTGCATACATCTGTATGTCAGGTTCACTGATAAGAATGATACACTCACTATGCGGGTATTCTGTGTATGTAGTAAAGAGATCACCGCAGTATGCTGGCGGAAACAACTAAAACAACTAAAACGTGGAGATGGGAAATAATATATTCAACTCAATTATAAACTATTGTTACTACAGAGAAAAAATTCCATTTATTTTTATTAGGCATGTAGGCAGTGAAGTATCTGTTTAACTAATACCTCAGAAGAAGCCAATAATTTTCGTTTACAAAGATATCATTTAAAATTATATACTCATTTTTAAATAACCGATTTCCCTACCTAACTTCATTTTTAGTGAGAGGCTACATGAGGGTAATCACATGGTGGCACAGGTAGAAATTTTAAATTGATTATAAAGTGTTAAATAGGGCCCCAGACTATAGTTTAACGATCCTATAGTGTGAGGATGCCTACAAGTGATGCAGATCCGAGACTGCATGACATAGGTTGGGCTCTTGCTACTTGTCCCACGCCGTTCCGGTGAGTGCAGTGGGGAATTCTTTTAGCGTAACAGGTTACATAAAGGTAATGCACTGGAAAAAGGTTGTAACATTTCATAGAACTACAACCAAACATAGGATCAGCAATTAATTTCACTGACAACGTGATGGAAATGTATTCAACAGCAACAGACGTTTGATTTACTTTACATTATCCTTCTTTACGTGAGTGACCTAAAATGCAGGAGCCAAATCACATTGTATCATTTCACATCCAGAATTATTTTAATCATTCTGACGTCAGCTATATTGTTAGTATTTCTAATTCACCGACTATTTCAATATAACAAAGGATTTAATCCGTATGTTTTTATAACATTTCATATTTTTATTAAAACATTTATAACTCATTCGTGACGTCCTCCCTTCCACTTAAAATAAGTATAACCAGTAAATAAACATAAATTTAGCATACCATGAGATTGTATGTAAGCATGAAGGCAAAAAAGTAATAAAAGCCCCATCAACAAACCCCTAAATAGCAATTCACTACTGTCAAAATTCAAATTAGACAAAATTGAAAATAAATGTTAACTAAGATTTAAATAACTTAATTTATATCAATTATGATGTAAGTCTGTTTTAAAGAATAGTCTGACATACAATTATAAACTGGTAGATCCCTGCACAGAATTGTCCTGAAATTATTATTTTTGCTAATATACATAAATTTTATATGCATTGCTAATCCGTACTTCTCATTGAATACTGATTTTTTATAAATCATGTCAGCAATTTGTATAATATTTTTCTGAACATTTTTAACGTCACTTAATATTTGGAAGAGGCCCTTTAAAAAACGAGGCTTAAGTAGCACAATAATTATCAGTCTCACTCAAATGTCTTCAAACGTAAATGTTAATTATGAATTAGTATTATGTCGATACACCATTCATCAGATCGCTTGGTTTTCACAAGTCTCCTTTCGGAAATAGTTTATAGGTCGTTGATTGTGTAGGGTGGTGATCAGTTTCCCATTACTGCCTTCTCGTATCTTCGATTCCTGATAATGTCTTTAGCTGTGCCGAGCTTCCGCATCCTGACGATATATCAGAATCACAAAGTTGAAGACACTTAATACACTATCCTTGTCGTTAAACGAATTTTAATTGCCTGTCTATATATAATAAATATACTTGGCATTAATATCCTCTGAAGCGCAATTACCATTACTTTTTGACCTTCTTATCTATTGTAAAAAATCGGTTAACTGGTGCTTTACGTCCGAATGTAGGTATATCATGCTCGTGTTCAAAGAATTATATAATGTGGGTAAGGAAACAACTCAAATATTTCGAACTCATACTCAGGTTTTTAAGTAGAGTCCATTTGCAAACTTTATTTCAAGGTTTACATAGAGTTACAGTAAGAAGGGCAGAATCTCCTGAATTACCTGAAAATAATCAGACAAAATATGGAATATACCCAACATAGAATCCTGAAAATATTATGAAATTAATTTGTATGTGAAGTTTGATAAAATTGATACCATATAAAACACTTTACGAGAAACCCACAACCTAACGATACACGAATCACCAGATTTGTAACAATTTCTGAAATGTTAAAATTCTGATTATTAAATTAAATTTCATATCGTGTCAAAGCTCGTTATTAACAGACATTATTTTTAGAAACATGAAACAATACAAACACAATTCTGGACTTCTTTAGCGATTCGACATTCACTGTTTTCAGAAGCAATGTTTTCCTTCACTATTCGGTATATTTTTGTTTAAATTTATTTTCCTAAATGCGTACTTCGCTAATCAGCTGAATTTGAAATATATTGGTGGGAGTTTTTACTTTCGTACAACTATTAAACGTGAAGCTGCTGTGCTTTGGAGGGTACGTAGTAGGTGCTTTCATTATTGGCTTACCACTCGTGTTGACGGTTGGTTATTTCTCTGTTCTCATTTTTTTTATTAAGATATTTACAATCTGTTCAAAAGAATATTTAGCAAATTGGATGGATGAATGACACATGAGGGGAGAAGTGGTCCAGTGATCACGCTCCCTGATACATGAATACAATTAATCTTCACAGATCTGTTGGCCGCTTCCTCTTCAATCTGCGACGAGAGGTTAGCTCATTTGCTAGGTGGCTGACCTCTTCGTTATGGTGTCCTGGGAGATTTTGACGATAGTTACTGCTGATTCTGTGTATTTCCTCTTCTATAGTAGGTATGGCTAGGTCTTCATGTATTGTTTTGTTGCTGACGAACCAAGGTGTGTTTAAGATGGTACGAAGGATTTTTGACTGAAGACGTTGAATAATTTTTCAATTTGAAGGCTTGGTGCACCCCCATAGTTGGATACCATATGTCCATATGGGTTTAAGAATACATTTATATATGAGTATTTTATTTTCTGATTTTAATTTGGAGTTTCTGCAAAGTAGCCAATGCATTTGTCGAAGCTTGCTCTTGATGTGATCCCTTTTGGATGTTAAATGCGGTTTCCACGTAAGTTTAGAGTCCAATAGGACTTCGTTGGTGATGGGTAATGGTGTATTATTTATTGAGACATTTGGACAGTTTGTTTTCCTGGTGGTAAAATTTACTTGCACTGATTTATTAGGATTTACATTTATACGCCAAAAGTCTAGCCATTCTTCAAGGTTATTTAAATGATTTTGTAGAGTGGCAGCAGCTGTAAGGGGGTCAACATCTGCAGATAAAATTGCGGTGTCATCAGCGTAGGTTGCAAGTATTGTGTTGTTTGTTTCAGGTATGTCCGCTGTAAATGTAAGATATAAAAGTGGTCCCAGGACACTACCCTGTGGTACTCCAGAGGCAAATGGATGAATTTTGGAAATGTCGTTGTTTGAAAAAAGCAATCACTTAAATAGGATTTTAAGATGAAATAATAGTTGGTGGGAATGATGAGTTTGAGTTTGTATAACAAACCGACGTGACAAACTCGATCAAATGCTTCTGCATTGTCTGTTCTCATTTAACTGACAGAACCGCTCTCATTTGAAAATAATAATACTAAAGTATTGTGTAGCGATCCAGATGCCACTGTTGAAGAGCCGAAACGGTTACGTCAACAATGAGTAACACGAGAAGTTCCTAAAATGCGCGACGCCCAGAAACTTACTGTAACGACCTCCAGTGGCGCGTAGGTCCATCCGGGTCGCTATAGTATTGTTTAATATATTAGGATCCATTAGAGTGCCAATCCATCGAGGCTTTGAGATGTGCCACCCTTCTTTCGAGCCACCTGCAGTGAACACGTTATTCAGGTATCCCCTAACAATGACGACACGCTGAGGCTGTGTATTCAGTCCGTTGTTGCTATCAATCTGGAGGAGAGGCACCAGAGCAAGAAGGACCTTAAAAATTCTAGACTTATGAAACTGCATTTTTTGTGTAATAGGATCATTGTTCTTACAGTTAAAACTAGTCTTCTTACGTTTAATTTATCGACCAGAGTCTACCAAGTATTGTCTTCTAGATTTCTCTGGTCTCTGCACTCGTCATTTAAGCACTGTGCACTGCTCATAACACAAAATTGGTGATCTTCTTTTCAGTGTGGTCCAGAAGTTGTCGGGTCACTGATTTGACGTGAAAGTGAAACCTAGCTTCATGCTTCCCAGAATACCCTTCAATTTCTTTCTTAATCCAGAGATCTTTATAGAGATCGGAGTGAAGGATAAATCGGGGGCCATTGTCGATGTTTGGTAAAATCTTATTCTGATATTTTAGAATACAATTAATGCTTGATTGTAAATCTAAAATTTGTTGGTACTGAAAACTTGGAGCTTCTTCCAATTAGTTAATAGTATTCTCTACTTTTGATGCTAATTTACGCTTGTTTAATGTTTTTCTCACCTTTGTTTGGTGTTCAGAGGTACTTGAAGTTGTTTTTATGGGGCACAGTGATACAATTTATATCTATAGACTTGATGCTTTATTTGGAAAGTCGATAGGGATAGATTTCTGCTTGATTTGGTTTATCTGTCATCGTTTAGTCCAGTTAACAATTGAAATATCTGTCTTGTAGTGTGGCCACACACTTTTACATTGAGACATAACGACCCTTTCGCTATTTAGTCTCCTCCAATGACGCGTTGCCACACCAACATAACCAAATAAGTATCAGGGACATAAATTATCAACATCAGTTCTTTCTCTCCTGAAAGTTTCGCAGTGTTATCAAGACCCACGAAATGATTTCCTCACGACCAAAGACTTTTTCAAATTGCCTAAATTACTAGTTCTGTATTTTATTCAGGCAAGACCATTATTTTTCCTCTGAATTCCGTGATGTGAAGTACTACTATTTTTTGTAGGATCGATACAAAGTCAGAAGTGATTTCGCAGCGGAGAAAGCAACTCAAACGGGTTGCTTTTCGCAGACTTAGATAAGATATGATCAATTTAGACTTATTAGGAAGCGTATAGAAGGGCTTACGTACAGTGGTTGTGTTGCCTCACTTGAGATGTATGGTGGGAAAAAAGAAGAAGTCGTTCATAAATCCCGTCGAGGAACAGCTAAGCTCCGACCTGTTCATAAATTGCAGCTACAAGTAGGCAGAGCTGGCTGGCTACGCTCATGTTTCATGCAGCGAGCACCCATTATGAATATTGAACCCCGGGTGCCTTGCCGTGCCGAGCAGTTCGTTGTTTTCAAATATTTATTCCCGGCGGCGAGAATTCAATGTTGCTTCTCCCTCACACTCCCGGACGCTACAATATCTACGTCGTCGTCCCGACGCCATGTCCTGCCGCTGTCCAATACTCGCCGCTTCGGAAATCGAAGCGATTGCTGCAAGAGACATCTTCTTCCGTCAAGGCGTGAGGCGTAGGAGGGGCTATTTATCTGAGATCTCTTTATTCCGAGCAACTACCAATTTTACGCGGTACTGGAGAGACGCCAGTCGCCTCTAAAGTGATATGAAAAATGGAGCCACGTTTCCCGAAGAGTATCTACGTTTTCCTCGATCGGATCTTGCGTCTCGCAGAGGATTGTTCGAATGAAAGGCTGCCTGCAAATGATTGATTTCAAAATAGTTTTACATAAAAAAAATATTAAGGTTTTTGTATTTTGAAACAAGACAATTAACGCCTGTAAGAACTAAACACAAATATTTAACGATCTGTTTGACAATTACAGAAAACAATTTTGAACAAAAAATAAATTTTAAATAGACCATACGTTTCTATCAACATACCCTTCATATTTAGGGGCGGAATGGGATACTGTTTTTTTAAATTTTGTAAAATTATTGAAAAACTAAAAACACTTCTTTAATGTATAAAACATCAGTTTATTCTATCACTTACTTAATCTAATATAAATATAACTTAAAATGACGGATTTAGGTTTTTCAACGAATTTTTTTAAAAAAAACTTGTAAATTTCCCGTTTTACCCCATCCCCCAGGACAGTACGGGATAGTATGTTTTTTATTTACAATTAGTGCAATAAAATTAAGTTTAATTTAGAAAATCTTTACACCTGTTGAATTTTATGTCTTATACTTATTTAGAGTACAGTTGACCGCTTCATCAATTGTTTCTTCCACAAAGACATTCTTTTTTCAACTACAGTGTTTGCTAACTTTTTCCCATTCCTCCGTTTCTTTTCTTTCTTAATCTATTGGTTTTGGGTACAAAATCCTGTAAATGCCATGTTTTCCTTTTCTTTTGTTGAGGAACGCATTACAGTTTGTCTTATACAGTAGTATTCCGTTCCACCCCGCACGCTACTTGCAATTTAAGGTTTTCCACCGAGCCGTAACACAAGCCAATTTAAAACCTTATACGTAAGTTATACGCAGCTAAAGTAACATAGTTTACGAATATATACCATTAGAGAGTTAAAAGGGAGAATTTTTGTCGATTACCGTATGTTCAAATGCTGAAAAAATTATAGTCAAATATGTAAGATTACAAAACAAGATTTTACCCTTGTTTCTAACACCTGATGAAAGCAACCAGGTTTAGCGCGAATAAGGTAAACAAAAGATATGACAAGAGGAAAAAATTGTATTACTAATCCATGATTAGTGTAATGATAGATAATAGAACCCTTATTCCAAAATGTAATTGATTTTGTTAAAAAATAATTATATATTTTCATATAGATCGAACAGTTCTAAATTTATATAACGCGGAAGAAAAAAATTGTTTCGTTTGAAAATGGTGGACTGTTTATTTGGTTTATATAAATACTGTCTGTTACTTCATTATCTATATGTTAAAAAGAAAATGTACTAATGCAAAGTTTTCCATTAATACGGGCATGAAACATCTACAGTCACGTAGCAAGAAAATCTGTAACTTATAACCACTGTTCATTGTCAGCAGCAGTCTTAATACTTTAGCACTACCAACCAATTCCTTAATGCCCAGAATTACATTTAAATTCTTACCCTCGCCACTCCGAACTTCACCACTTCGACGGAGTGATTCATAAATGAATTATTAACCACACTGGAACTCCAGTGACAGTAACAGAACCAGTGGACTCAGGGATACCTAATTATGCAAACAATGAGTACATGGGAGAAAATATGTAATTATCACTGTCCACGTCAAAATTTAGGCCAGAGTAAAAAGCTTCACATAATACTGTCTCAGCACACCAAAGAGGAACTGTTTTTATTTCCACTCAAAGTACACTATAAGATACAAAGAAAATAAGTATTTTTATATGAATAGTCTTAAATAAAATTTGAAACAAATTAAATAATTAAGATGCAAGAAATTTTAATTTGTAAGTGGAGAAATTTTTCGGATGAATAATTGTATGAAATAAAAAGCATAATATCAAATAAGATGATAAATAACGTATTAGAACAGGAAACCGAAGATTGTGAAAGAACAACATTAATTTTTCACTGAAACTTATACTTCACTGCAGTTCTTTTGCACAATGAAGCGGCATTTGTAATAAGTCATTCCAATATGACATTAACTCGTTTAAGAACAAAAAATATTGGGCGTACTATTTCCTTGACTAATATTAATATAATGCCATAGAAAATTTTCGATGCCTGTCCTGAAATTATATCTTTAATGCTCATTTCGCATTATACAAATAATCAAAACTATAGACCATATCATCACTAGATTATGTTGTTGTTGTTTTGGTGGTATTCAGTCCTAAGACTGGTCTGATTCAAACCTCCATGCTAACCTATCTTGCGCAAGGTTTTTCATTTCCGCAAAACTACCACATCCTCCCTAATTTGCTTAGCGTATTCCATCCTTCGCCTCCCTCTAATGCCAATTTTACAAGACCCTCATGTCTTAAAACGTGTCCTATTAATCTATCTCTTCTCTTGGTCAACGTCCCTCATATTGTTCGCTCTTCCCCTATTATGTTTAGAGCTTCCTGGTTAGTGATTCTATCCATCCATCTGATTTTCAGCATTCTCCTATAGCACCACATTTCAAAAGCTTATATTCTTTTCCTTTCGGAAACTCCTACGCTCCCCGTTTCGCACCCATACGAAAATTTTTAGCAATGATTTCCTAATATTCACACTTATATTACCCGTAAGTAAATTCCTCCTTTTTGCGAAAGCCTTCCTTGCCTGTGCTATCCTACTCTTTATCTATACTATACTTCTACCATCCCTTGTTATTACGCTTCACAAGTAGCAGAATTCCTTAAATTTTGTCCAAATATCCCTTCCCAATGTAACACCCTTTGTTAATCAACTTTTTCCCCTACTACACACCATTAACTTGGTTCTATTAATCCTTATATCGAACTGTTTCTCGAGGATTACGTTTATGCCATTTATTAGGGTTACCAAGTCTTCTTCTGATTCCCCGAATACTACAATATCATCGGCAAAGCGTAGGTTTTTATTTCTTCTCCTTGCCCTATGATTCCTTTTCCATACACATTATGTATAGATAAGATTATAATTTTTCCTTGTTGTTTAAATAAACGATTAGATCTCCATGCCGTATATTATTTTGTTTTGAGTGACTCTCTTCAATAGAAAAACGCATAGTCTAAAGTCGCTGATCTGAAACTAAATGGTATAGGGCTGTAATTGCGTTCCAAAGATGGAAATAATAGCAGTAGTAGTCTGTGAAAGAGTTTACTATGCAGACATTCATTTTGATTCCATTGAAGCGTGTAGATCATTATCCGAATTCAATTGAACAATTCGTCAAAGCCATATACGATTCTTGACAATTACGCTTAAAGGATAACTAATTTTCTTGGATTATTGGAATTGTTAAAATGTTATTTTTATAAGCATGCATTCAAAAGAGGTTTCCACTACTTCTGGATACTAAATTCTGAAAAAAAGACTGGCCTTGTGAACGCGGACCGTAAAATTAAGCTCAGTCAGCATCCTAAAGCGATGTGGACGTGACTACTTGTCGAATTGTTGTGGAAGAGCGGTCAGTGGGCTTCTGCCATCCTCTGTTTGCGTGCCGAGTAGTAGCCCAGGTGTCTGTAGAATCACGCTGCGGAACAGCGGGCAGACCACCTTCTTCATTGAGGGTTCGAACAACACGCCTGTCGACTGGTTTCGTTATGCTTGCCGAACATCGCACAACTCGTCGCTGAATCGCTAAATCCAGCCGAACAGGCCGCCGCGCTCTTTACGACTTGTTACTGGGCGTGTCACTGCGGGATTATAGCCTCCAAAGCCTTTATTTGTTTCCAAATGCAGTGGCTAAGCAGCTCACAGACTGTAACGTCGTAAATAGTTGAAAGAGCCTCGTAATTATGGCCATACCTGGAATCTAATACGATCTATTCAAAATGGTAACTCCCAGATCCCAGAATTTATAATGAGACCTTCTGTTAACCATTACAAAAATATGAGAGCTAAGAGAATTAGGATGTCATCCAACGTCCAAAGAATCAATCGATATACAGGGTGTTCAGTTTACCTGAAGACATTGAAATATCTCGAGAACGACACATCAGATCAAAGAAAGTGTGAATGAAGAATGTATTTCTCAAAGGGGGATGATACGAAACTCGACCCCTTGGGGGTGGGGGAGAGAAGAGTAAAAAAACTTAAATGGTAACCCCCGCTTCTATTGCAGATTCGGATTTTACAGAAAAAATTAATCCAATTTGACCTACGATTCGAGCCATTTCGGTCACAGATGGCGTTTTAATCGTAAAAATCAAAATGGTTAAAAAATCATTGAAAAATGGAAATATCTCAAGAAATAGGCACCAGATCAGTAAAATAAAATTAAATGTGTTTGATATTCTTAAATACTACTTAATGAATGACACCGTAACTGTCCACCCACCCCCAACTCCCGAGGGGTGGGGATGCGAATTATGCAAATAATTAAACAATGAGACGCAAGGGAATGCACCTAAAACCAGCAACATAAATTGTATTAGGCAAAGGGACTCACCTAAAACAAGCGCCTCCAAGGAACAGGAAACTACTACGTCACGTCATTGTTCCTGGGTAACGTCAACGTAGTTACTGCTTATCAGTGAATGAATAAATGAACGTCCCTCTATTCTGTCGATGGCAGCGCACTATGCAAAATAATTTCCATGAATATGGACATTATAAAACCAAAATATCCTATAAAAAATTGTATTCTCATTGAAAAATTTGACAAAATTAATTATTTTGTTACGTAATAATAATAATAACAATAAACAGTGCATGTTGGAAGATGATTACCAATGGGACAAATGTTTAGAAGAAATGACTACCAGGAATAAGTTTGCCACTTGTCAGGCAAAGATGAAACCCAAAATAAATACATTCATGAAGACAGATTTTTAACTAGAAGCTATTTATTTTCACATTGGGCATCAGAAATCTTATTTCTGTATGAATAAAAATAGAACTCATCCTAAATTTTGTAAGAAACTTCCTGTGAATGAATTTCCCGACAGAAAAAAATATTTTACATTAATATGTAACAGTTAATAAACTATTGAAATAATGCTTTGGAAAAGAAATTTGTTTTCAGCTTACACAATTTTTTTATTCAATACCGACTTAGTACTCTACTTAGGGTTCAAAAACGTTTTCTATTATTCAGATGATCAATGATCAAGAGGTAAATGGAATGAAATCACACAATGTCCTGACGTATGGAATTGATCACTCTAGGTATACATTACCTTCAGCTGGATGCAGCGACCAGGTCCCGGAGCTTTCATGTTTCTTTACATGTTTTTTATTATTTTTACGTAAATAACGAGCAACTGGCAGAGGACGGGCGACCCCTGGAGAGAAGCAGGTAAAACAGGGCCGCCCACCCTCCGGAGGGTACGGTACATCGACCTCCCTTCAGGTAGGGCCCGAGATCGCGCGTCCAGATTCCGCGTTTCGCCGATTAATAATGCATACGTACTTCCGATACATGCATCGGAAACTGCCCGTGGCTACTGTTACACTTTTATCGCCCTCTCTCCGCACAACATAACGCAGGTCGATAACTGTCCGCTGTTACTCGCCGTGGTGGTCGGTTTAGTAAGCTTTCAGCCTTTCTCTTTGCGACCCTCAAGTCAAGCAGCTTAACTTGCATAATTTTTTTCAGATACAAGCTACCCTTTTTCACATCCCACGGTTCAGTGAAAGTATCATCCCTCTTCAAGAAATTGCTATTGATCGTGGGTTCTCAGAAGTTTGATTGATTGGAATACTTGGAAACTTATTTTTATTAAGTATATGGGTGACAGACTTATGGATTAACTGATAATGTTATTGATAGCCACTTGTCACTATCTCTAAATGTTTTGAAAATTGCCTCCGTCATTTCGTTCAGGAATCCCTTCATCAATAATGAAACTGTAGCAACGCAAAGGACTTGGGTAAACACTCATCTGTGTAAATAACGGTGAGACGGTCTCAAGAACGCTTGAACAGATTTCAGAGTGCGTTCATGTTTGAACTTTCTCAAGGCGCATAAAGTCAAGAGTAAGGGCTCAGAGAAAGGTCAAACATACACATTAATTATATTTGTGGATACTATTTGTATTTCTCGATGAAGTAAATATCACGTCAAGACTGGTGAAGCTAGAAAATTATAACGAAATTCTCTTTTTCAATCCAGTAAAACATATGGGAAACCATCACTTTTTCTTGGCTCATTCCTCCGATTTTAATTTATGACTAGTGTAATAATAAATCGATTTACAGGAAACTGAGTTCGTCTGTATATCAGGATTGAATACTGATACTGTCATTGCTTGAAAGTCTGTTGGCTGGAAGGGAGGTTGGTAGGAATTACAGATTAGGTTTTCCGGCAGTCAAAAATCGATCCCAGTAAATTTACATAGTCTTGGTTTAACCAATACTGATCAAGACGGTCTGTCTCAATTTTTTTTAATTCAAGAAGAGTCGCGATGAATGAGCTGACGTGGTGTTACAATTTTTCATTTATGAAACTAGGAGAGTATAATGTAATGTTGCCGTTATGTAGCCGTAGCAACTCCGTAGGATCATGAAATGAAATATATCTTTCCACTGCTGTGATTAAGAAAAAATACTTTTGGTGTTATTGCTGGTTCAGAGAAAGCTTCATCCTTGACGATTCGTACTTCATCTAACTCGCTGTGGTTTCGTGAATTACCAACCAACTGCCAGGATCTGACCGACTGTGCGTCTAGATGGCTATGGATATGGTCGCCATATTTTTAAAAACTGGCAATCACTTGTCTCGGTGTTTTATTCTGTGTACAACAACATCTATGAAGCAGCGAATGTAAATATCGCAGTCTTGGTTTGACCAATATTGATCAAGATGATCCGTTTCCATATTTGGAAATTTAAGAAGTGGTGCGTTGTCTGATCATCAGAGTGAGCTGATCTGACGTTACAATTTTTCTTTTATAAAACTAGAAGAGTGTTGTTTGAAGTATAAGCATTGCTTGACAGGCAAAGTAGCTCGGAACACGGGGAATAGTCCGCCATCTGCTTCTGGTTCAGCGCTTGTTGCGGTTGACTAGAGGAGAGGAAAGATGGGTGGGTGGGGGAGTGGGGGGGGGGGGTGTAGACCAGACCGGTCCAGGAGGCAGCATCCCACGCCAACAGACCGGCCCAGACGCACTCACGCACCATGGCGTAAATCTCTGCGTGTGGCGACAGTTTTGCCCGATATTCCAGCCAGACGCAACTAATTAAACGGGACAGTCGATAGCATCGCCTCTCCCACGCCCATCGCTACATGTGCAATTGCTCTCCTTGCTCTCAACGCGCACCTGATTTATAAATCGCGAAAATTGGCGCGTACGAATCGCTCGTAAATTCCGAGTCTTCGCTCGTCGGAGCTAAATTACTAGCCTCTGCTATCAATTACTATTACAGGTCTTGGCGGGCAACATTACACCTATGTAATTATGTAATAAATTACTAGCGCTACAATTTTGAAAGCAATTCCCATTTATTCCCTTCATTTCTCTCCTTACAGTGAATATTTATTAAGGTCTTCTGTTGATCAAATTGTAAATTTATCTGAAATTTTACTCTAATTTGTCGTATTCCGTAACTTGTAAGACTACCTTCTTAAATTACGTGAGCTATTTGATACCAATAACGTCTCCGGCTATTTCCATAAATAACTTATCAACTGTATTACGATTCCAATCCTCATAATTACCAATTAAATCCACTGGTTTATTCTGTAAAAACTTATTTTACATTCACTCGTACGATCTAATATTCTTTGCATGTGTTTTATAATGTTCTGACCATTTCATCCAAAATACCTTACACAAGTAGGTTCAACTCTTTGGCTTACAGACTTTTGTTTAATTTTCTTTATTTTTTTCAACTTTTACATTCAACTGAAACTTCATTAATAAAGATAATGTACTCATTTCCTATCATTAAATTAATTTCATCCAAAATACCTTACACAAGTAGGTTCAACTCTTTGGCTTACAGACTTTTGTTTGATTTTCTTTTTTTTTTCAACTTTTACATTCAACTGAAACTTCATTAATAAAGATAATGTACTCATTCCCTCTCATTAAATTAATTTGATATGGATGGATTTTTTTCCACCTAGCCTTCGAGAACTTCTTCTTGTACAACTTTTCAAGTATTTACCTCTCTTCGCTACGTGACTCTCTGAGAATTAACATTTCATACGTAGAAATTTCCGTAAATGGGTATCATATTAGAGTAACCTCTGAAATTATTCATATAAAATCCAATAATTCTATTTTAAACAACCAAAGGGATAGAAACAAGTTGGTCATATCTATGACGTTATGTTAGCTTTGTAATTTCTTTGGTTCTGTAAATTTGACACTTTTGTGACTAAATTCAATTCTCTTAAGTAACTGATGAAGTCTGCCTAAGCCAGGAGGAAACTTAAAGATTAATTCTCACAATTCTTTTATCTATTTTTACCAGATTATATCTATTGCATTTCGTCTAGTCAAACTGGATAATTGATCGACAAGATTTTCCTTGTAATTCCAGTTTCTTTCAATTGCCCTCGACAATGCGACAGTTTTCATTGAATAGAATGTATTTTAATTATACGAAGATAAATGGCCATTTTAAAGACTATTTAACCTCACTACAACGACGTTTGGTTCACACGCCAATGGATGCAGTCCATGACACAAATTGCTATATTTGGCCGCATACCTTTTAACTAGTTAATGGCATAAATTTAAACAGTGAATAATTTTTTTGTCTTCTTTTCCCCTGATGTTTTAATTTTGTAATCTAATCGTCGTTGCAGTTGAATAAAAGTCTTTAAATTGTCTTAAAATGATCAGGAATTTATCTATTGTAACATTAAGTTACAGTTCCGTCCCTAATAGCGGCTAGCCCGCTCGAGACTACTGTTGTCGGCATTGTTCGAAAGAAGCCGACAGAGGAAGTCAATTGTTGAGTTGGTACTACAAGCACGGGAGTGTGAAAGTGCACGGAAATATTAACAGTCGTAGACGATCCATGATGGCGTAAGAGTGGAATTGGATCTGCGAGAAGCCGCGACTGAAGGTTGAGGTGTTACGTCTCGAACACGCTACAGGAATAGAGGGAGTGAGACATCGCACAGATTTTCACGATTGATAGTGCACGTCAGATAAAAGTAACCGCTGGTTACATTCAGTGTGCTTTTGTATGAGACATTTTATGGCGAGGCACGGCGGAGAGCGGATGACAAAATTATATGTATGACCACGCCCCGAGGGGTTTTGTTAATCTTTTTGCTCTAATAAACTGAGAGTTCCTTTAAAATAAAACTCTTTTGGTGATTTTCCTTGGTAAAATTATATAGCGCCCAATTCTTATTCTTCTTTGGCTCTACACCCCATTGAGAGCCTGGGCCTGCCAGAGCGACTTTGGACTGTCACATCGCACCCAATTGTTGCAAATAAACAAGTGATCGAAGGCAAAACATAGAGGAAGAAATTAACAGTAGCACCACCGATTTGTTGCACTATATATATTAAAGAACGGAGACGTAAAATAATATTTCAATTATTTTGGTTTTCTCAATTTTTGTGATTACACCGGCGCTTTCAAATCACCATTTTGAGAATTTCTGCCTCTATGCTGTACTTCATGTATCAAAAACTCTCCTCTGATTCTCTTTTCTTCTCTTAGGAATCACAGTATAATTTTATTCATCAAATTTATAATCCAATCTTCTTTCAAATCATCCAAATCTCTACAAATTCTGAGACAATGAATCTGAACGACAGTAACTTCTTTACATATTTCAATTATTTTGGTTTTCTCAATTTTTTGTGGTTACACCGGCGCTTTCAAATCACCATTTTGAGAATTTCTGCCTCTATGCTGTACTTCATGTATCGAAAACTCTCCTCTGATTCTCTTGTCTTTTCTTGGGAATCACAGTATAATTTTATTCATCAAATTTATAATCCAATCTTCTTTCAAATCATCCAAATCTCTACAAATTCTGAGACAATGAATCTGAACGACAGTGACTTCTTTACCAAGATGGTTCTTAAAACATAATAAATTATCATTCTCTTCCGTACCCGAGTAAAGAGTCTACAGCTGTAGAGAATCGTCATTTAAAAATTTTGGACTATTTTTAAAAAGTTCTTATAATAATTATCAACTTGGTAATTAATTAAATAACATCCGTGTTGGTCCTCAAGTTAACTAATTAAGTTAAGTGAATTATTCTGTTTATAATACGTCAGAAACAAGCGCAATAAAATAATATCGCAGCTATGAGTTCAACCAGCAATTTGTTAATTAAATTAAGTGGAATTTTAGAGGTTGAGTCTGAGGGATTGAGGGAGGGGAGCGAAGTTAAACAAGTATGAAAAGAATACATTACGCTGGTACGTGAGGCGAAGGTCGTTTTTGTGCCGACGATGAGGGTACCTCTACACATTCAAGATTACATTACGTCAAACAGGCTACCATTTAAGGCGGAACAGCTGTCAGCAACGCGTTGAATACGAATGGCTATATTTCGCCTTCGTATACATCCAGTGTCACTACCGGATTTTAGCTTATTAATTATAACCGTCGTAGCTTCTGTTGAGCGTCTTGACGGCTGACGGGGGGAAATAACAATCCGAGACGAAAATTTATGTCGTACGTAATGTTCCTTTTGCTTTATTTTCCGTCTAAACTTGTACCTGTCTGAAATATTCTTAAGAGAGTACAGTTTCCCAACATTTCAGTTTGTAGCATTCACGGAAATAACCTCTGATGTCTTGTACAACGGCAAAGAGAAAAGTCCCAATGAAAAACTGATATTTTTTCTATCCACAAATTATGTAAACTCTGTGTCCGTTAGACAAATATTTAAATAAAGCACAACAATGATCTAGTAAACCACCTGGTTACAGAGATTGGATTACTTGAATAAAAGTCTAGACAAGGTATAAATTCATTCAAGGATGATTGAGAGTAACGCCATACCGATAGGTACAGTATTTAGTTGAGACGATTACTTATTCACGAGACACGAAGCTGTGTATGTGTCTAATAAATTTTCAAACTCACCATGCAAATAAAACCCAAGATGCTAGAGATAAACAAAATAGAACTAAATTATCCATTAATACACAGACAAGCCAAACCTTTAAATTTATTTATACGACGATTTTACCCACAATTTTGAGATGAATTCAACTAAAGACATATTCAGTTACTTTTTACTAAAATTAACTACACACAAAAATATACCACCAATTATAAATTTTAATTGTCAGCACTTCAATTAAATATAATTTTAAATCAGTTTATTATAAAACTATCTGGGTGCCCGGTGATGCCCGGGATATTAATGCTTAAATATACTTCAGTTTCTCGCGAACGTCGTCTTCGTAAGGGCGTAATGTATTCTGCAGTAAGTCCTGTATATCATTAGGAAAGACAAATAGTGTCGATGGAAACATCATAAAAGCAATTGACCCCGAAAAATATTTATTTGAGCAGTTACGTCACAAACCTGCATAAGCAGAACAGTTTATCAAAACCTTAAACATTTCTGAACTAAAATTCCTCCCACCTTTACATTAGGAGTTTCTCATCCCCCTGTACTTTCCTACGTTTTTATTGCAATTTATTCACGTATAAATTTCTATAATTAAATCATAAATAAACATAAATTATTCCTTATTATATAGGCATACTGCTAAAACATTTTATTTAGAAATAAGGTATTTAAAATATGGCATTAAACTTAATCTTAATATTACTATGATTCCTATTTTCTGCCCCCACCGCAACAAATTAATCAAATTAAATTTCTAAATATTTTATTCCTTCTTTTCCAAGAATCGTACGGATTTTCATATGTATTTTAAAAGTTACTTGTTTTTTTATACTGATTTCGCTTGTCAGCTGTAAATTTGTTAACCACATACTTTTAATAGTTCCCCAATACTCATCCCACCAAAAACCGGTTTAGTCATTAATCTTTATTAGGGAGTCTTTTATTCATAAATTTAAATACTTGATTGCTGGGTGGCACATGCAATATGGTGTTTTTGGGAAGATATTATTAATGAAGTGTCGGAACATATTGGCAAAATGTGTGAAGAACACGAGGCCGAGGTTAGGCAGCGTGTGTCTTAGTGAAAGAACAGCTTAATAAATACGCCCTGAATGGAGAAAACTGGTCCAGAAATTTAAATATCCAAGGAGCCGGGCGGGTGTATTAATACTCGACGGTTTTGATAGAGAGTTCGGAATAGGAACACCGAACATTGAATACACGATCCGAAATAATAAAATACGTCCAGAGCCTGAATAATGGGATATAGATGCAATAAAGTGTCAAAATATGCCTATGAAATCTGTACCTTGTCCAAACACGGATTAAACTTTCTATTTAATAGCTGATTTATTTATTGTGAAAGTCGATTGTTTCACAGTTTATTGAGGATAGGACAGTTGTGACAGTTTCGTCAAGGTAGATTTCCTTTCTCATATACTTGAACTCATACGGAATAGTAAAGTATTACACCTACCGAGTGCTGGACCAAGTTAACTCAACACCGAGTAATAGGCAGATTACACGCCCACGAACAGTGAACAAGTCAGTATATTTTCAGATTATACCGTTAACTCCTTAAATTCAGCGATTTCTTAAATTAAATTTAATTATATTCCATATTTCTTCAACTTTCTTCTTTTCTTGATCATCTTGTTGATCTTAAATTATTAATTTTATTTTTGACTTCTGGCACACCAAAGTCTGCTAGACCTATAGAGTTCCTGGATTGAAAAGGAACCGGTTTGGAAGCAGATAGAACGGTCTTCTATCCACTAAAATGCCAATTTCTATTATCGATTCTTTTCCTCGCATTCAGTAACACTTAAATCAAAAAATAAAATGGCATTTTCGCATTTTTAAATGATACATCTCCTTTTATGATCATTAAAAACAGAAAATTTACAGTAAATGTAATCTTACGCTTATAATAACACAGAAAGTGTGACTTTTACCTCGCAGTTGGTTTTCACGCCGCCTTTCGCTCGGAAATTCAATGGATTTATAAATATTTAAATTAATATCTTCTGTACTCTTCAAGATATTAAAATGAAACATACACGAAAATCTCTGAAAGTTTCAATGAAATCTGTTAAGCCGTTTCGGAGCTTAAACAGATCAAGTGTATAGGCAACCCACATTCACATAAACTTTCCATAGAATTAGTATTTGTATTATATTTATATCATTATCAAAATTTAATATTCATGAATATTTCAGTTAAATTTTGTGTTTTATACCCTCAAATTTTCATTGAAATTCGTTGAGCCGTTTCGGAGCCTATTTCAGACAAACATATTTGATCTCATGTTAGTTTGGATTAATTTATTTGTGCTGAGACTTAAACGCTCCTGAAGACGAATGGCGTGTTTTTTTTCAACCTGTCCATCCTTAATTATATTTTTCACACTGTAAAATACTCTTAAACTTAATACTTCTCATACCATGCAGACAATTCATATTTATATTTGAGAGTACCTTTCAGTTACACTTGACTTACGTATTTTAATTTTATATCTTTGCGAATTTGTTGAAATAGGCAGTTAACGTTTCTACGTTGAAAATGTGATGTGTAATGAATAGTTTTAATGATGTATGAATATTTTAAAGGACCCTGTTCTGTGATTCGACCACACCTGACAGTTCACCCTTCAGCGGAACGCAGCGGTCCAGAAACACCGGGGCGGAAGACTCTTCACTGAGATGCGCTAGGTAATTAATGGCCATTGTAACGAATCAGGGAGTCGGTTCCTCTTCACAGGTATCAATATCGCCGTGTCAGAGAGAGGAAGAGATGTTAATGAGACGGACGTGAGAACGTGTTTTGTTTTGCCGGATGTGGGGTGGGGTGGGGACTCACCTACCTACCGGTAACGTGAGCTGGCCCCTTCCCCGCGGCCGTTAATGACGGCCATTGAAGGCCGCAATCTGTTGCGTGCTTCTCCGTGGCCATATGTTGTTAGACCACAGCAACAATGCCACTGCTGCTTCATTACCGCCGGGGCAATTACCCTTCCGTTTTAGGATACTTGAAGCCATTTCGATCGCCCTTTCGGTGCAAACATAAGTCGCAATTATAATCCACAATGCGGTACAACGCAAATACCGTGCTGTCATAGATTTAAAATCATAAGCTACACATTCTAATCCTACAACACTATAAAATTGAAATATGGTTCTTTAATTTCCGACGACTTTCGACATTTTAATTAATATGAAAGAAATATAATTTTTTGAGGATATGGAATATGGAAGAGGAATCATACTGCCAGGAGAAAAAATAAAAACCCTACGCTTTGCCGATGATAATTTAATTTTGGGGGAGTCAGAAGAAGGCTTAGAAACCATAATAAATTGCATGAACAGGGTCGTGGAGAAAGAGTTCAGCATGAGGATTAATAGAGGTAAAACCAAGGTAATGGAGTGTAGTTTGGGGCGTTAGATTGGGAAGCGATATTTTGACGCAGTATAAGGAATTCTGCTACTTGGGAAGCGTAATAACTAGGGATTGTAGAAGTATAGTAGACATAAAGAGTAGGATTTCACGGGCAAGGCAGGCTTTCCCGAAAAAGACGGGGTTAAGACTGATGGATAGTCGATACGCTGACCACGTATCACTCCATATTCGGAATGTGTCATGTAAGATGACACTCCGCAGCCGTCCTGGTAGGCCAAGGCCCTTAATGGGCTGCAGAGTCAACGAAGAAGAAGTAACATAATTGTGAATATTAGGAAATCGTTGCTAAAAATGTTGGTTTGGAGCGTGGGGCTTTGTGGATGCGAAACGTGGACGATACAAATTTTGGAATAGAAAAGAATAGAAACCTTTGAAATGTGGTGCTATAGGCGAATGCTGATAATCAGATGGGTGGTTATAATCACAAAGGAGGAAGTTCTAAACAGAATAGGGGAAGATCGAACAATATGGAGGACGTTGATCAAGAGAAGGATAGGGAAATGTGTGGGGTAAGAACAGAAGGGGGAGGTTAAGGATGGAATGCGCCAAGCAGTTATGTGGAAATGAAAAGGCTTGCGCAAGATAGGTTAGCATTGTCGGTTGCACCACACCAGTCTTAGGACTGAATACCACAACAACAACAATAACAGGATGTTTTTGTAATTAAGCTTGTTAAAATATGTGAAAAAGGAGACAAATTAGTAAGAATATATTTTTTGTTTAGCTGACTTAAGATTTAGATTTATTGTTGTTTCCATTAATCCTCGATTGAGGAAATAGGATACGTCATACATTAAAAATTAAAAATGAACAAAATAAAGTACATAATTAAAGACAAATAATCTTAAAATAAATTAATAAAAGGAAATGTATATAGACAAAAGTCAATATAAACACAACACGGACACACACACTGGGAAACACAAACAAGCACACACTGAGGAACACGCAATGGAGTTTTAACTACTTGGAGCTCTGCGACCAGGAAACTGTCCTTCCGTCGTAGCTCCAGGCAATACATGAAACAAACAAACAAAAGAGCAGAAAAAACTGAATAGAAATTTTAAAGATATGTGATGTGCTATTTTACAAGTTGGCTGCAGCTTCTTCAACGCTTTTTGCAGGAACCTTGATTTAAATACTAGAAGGACGATTAAGAAAATCCTGTACCGAGTAAAACGCGCCATTTAAAAGAATAGTTTTACACTGCTTACGAAGCTTTTGTAGGTACTATTTTTAACCTCTGGCGGAAGGCTGTTGTATAAAATTATCCCGGTATTGTGAATACTTTTCTGGTGTAGAGCAAGGCGATGCTTGTCCGACCTTAGAGCTGAACGATTTCTGGTCGCGTATTCATGAAACTCGCCATTTGTTTGAAACAAATTAGTGTTCCGCTTTACAAACTTTAATATTTCATAAATATATACGCTTGGTAAAGTAAGTATTTGCAAACTTTTGAAGAAAGGTTTGCAACTCGATCTAGAATTTGTGCTAGAAAGTATTCTAATTGCACGCTTTTGCAACTTAAATATTTCATTACTCCTGGAGCAGTTTCCCCAATTAGAGATGCCATAGCTCATAATTGAATGAAAATACGTGAAGTAAACCATTTTGACGTACTTTTTGTCAACGTGTTGCATTAGTGTTCCCAGAGAATAATAAGCTGAACTTAGATTGAATGTTCTTCCATCAAAGGTAATCAGAAACTTCAACGCCCTTTATTACCATGCAGCTGCATTTAATACTACAGTGATATAGGAAATTTACATTCGTTATGCCACCGTGGTTCTCTCTTTTTGTATAAAAAATCCATTTTATGTTCGGCTCGTTGTTCACTAATGGGAGAACAGTGGGTTAGTACCGCATTTACGAGAATTACAACTCATTTAGTCGCTTTTTCTGTCGGTCTGTTAGCTGTGAAAGACCCAGGTGGCACGGGTTTAAAGGTTGCGTGTCCGAGCCTTCCGTTTAGATTCGTTAGATGTAAAGTTTCCTGCATATGCCATATCACACGGAAAGCACACACATACACACGTAGCGCCTCACCCTACGGTGGAGTGAAGGGGTGATTCAAAAGAGTAAACTCACTAGCTCTGTGCCAAACTTTTAAATCTAGACACAGGCCATATTCAACATCAAACTAATGAGCTAGAAATTCAGACGCAGCCAAAAGATTTGGAGGTTAATAATGCAACAGCAGAAGATATTTATCTCCCGGAACAAAGACAAGTCCCCCCCTTATTTTGTAAATTTATTGGTCTAGAGCCAAATTACACTGCGAGTTCCATCTTTGTCTGGAATCGAGGGATACACATTTAGCGGCGTAACAACCATTTTGAGAAATTGACAGAGCGAACATATCGTTGAAGTTCTGACCGGGGGACTCTGAGAAATGAAGACATATTTGCCAAGATAAGACATGTCTTCCGGGAAGTAGGTGAACTGCCTTACAGAATGAAGTCTTGTCTACCGTATATAATCATTTGCCCCTTTTCTAAAATCGATACTTATAAATGTAGACAGTAAATCTGAATTATTATTGTTGTATTCGGCTCATTACCTTTTCATACAAATATTTACGGTCTGCGACCCAAATTATTTGTTTAAATAAAAATAATTTTATTTATGTTAAAAACCAATTTCTTTAATAGATCCTGCGCATTCTTACAAAAATACATCTTCAATAAGGAGACCAATTGTTTAATTTGAAATGGTTTCTAAGGGTTAATTTTTTGGGATAATATTGCCAATGTTCTAACTAATTTAGGTTCATATCCCTACGGTTATGAATATGAAGAGACTAGTCAATTAGAATTGTATTACATTTCATTAACCCATCCATTAAACCATTCTATATTTTACCTACTCTAACCAATAATTTGAATAGAAATTATGAGCATGAATATAATGAAAGATGGACGTATAAATTGAAGGGATAATTTTAACTCCCTATTGGGAAGGAATTCCAGAATCTCATCTTCTTCCGCACAACAACCGTCTGTAATTCTTTCCAAATTAACAACACGTTTTATGTTAATTAACTGTTGAAAACATTCAATGGTTTTTATAAATATTAACAAACAGTAAAAAAATCTTACGTTTCCTCCTATATCATAATCTGACATAATCGATGTCACGGGAACTCAAATAAAAGTCTTTCTCTTCACAAAATTATACCGTGTAACCTAATCTGAAACTTATAGTTTGGAGTATAGTAACCTCCTGAAGGACGTGATACTGATCATATTGATCAAATATCTAGATTGAATTTCAGTACTCTTTTAGTTACTTTACATTATAGTAATATAGTTCTTGATTTAGAATAAGTGACAGTGTGAATTTAAGAAGGAACAATCAGCGATTGAGGAACTTTTTGGATGAGCACGTGGGCGTAAATTTTAGATAATATTTTTTTCATATTGAATTGTACTCTGATTATTAAATTACTTTTGACAATTAGAGCCTCATGCTTGGCTCATCTACTCATGTGTCATGGCAAGACGTTTAACAGCCCCGTGTTTGGATCGCGCGTATAGAGTAAATTAAATTTCAAAGACGATTTTCGTATTTATCATTAACTAAATTATTTCGGTAGTATCAGAGGCGCCCAGTTCGGTATTCGTCAACAGTTTCATCAGAAGGATACAATATATTGTGAACAGCGTTATCCATAAAATTTTTATTCATGTTACTCGACTACCTTTCACTCATATTTTAAAGTTTGAAAACTGAGAACGTAGAAAATAGCTTTTGCAAATGGTAGTATAATTTCAAGTGCCTTCATACTGAATTTTTAATTTTCTTCAAATATTGGTGTTCAAAATTGACTATGCTACTTTCCTGTCTCTAACGTTTACAGAAATTGTTCAAACTCAAAGATTCTCTAATCGATTTGAATGATTTGGATCATTATTGTGTTATAGTCTCTCTATATATATAGAAATCTCGTGTAGTTGAAGGGTTCATATTTCCTACGATCTTGAGTCTGACGAAAGGGAAGGCGTGTATGTGTGTGTGTGTGTCTGTTTGCGTGGAATGGGTGCAGCCTTTGTCTAGCCACACACGCAGATGGACCAGCACTAAGACGTGCGTGAATAGGACCGCAATTCCGACGCTGAATAAGGCAGCCAGCGCCCGTTGTATGCAGTGACCACAAAACCCTCTCGAAAGGAACACAACTCCATGCCACGAATACGTAATGAGCTTATTATTGGGCTCGGCGTGAGCGCGGAAGCAGCCTCTTAAACTGTGTTTTCTTTGTGGATCTGCCATTGTGCGGCCTATCACAATTGTGGATCGCTCTTTCAGGTTACGGGGGTGTGTCGAAACGCGCAGAAGCGCTCTTCAAGCCATCAATTTGCGCACGATTTCGTTCCGTAGAATAAAAGCTGTCAATTGCATTTATTGGTCGGGCGAACGGTTCGCACGAAAGAAAAAAAGGTAGATCCAACTTTCTAATTTCTCCACTCGAAAGAACCCTGGATTGTTACAAAATGCTATACATCCTTTCCCAATAATCTTTTTATCCGCCTTAGTATTCATATCGATGAAAATTCTAGCAATAGCTGTGTAACAACAATTAATTGGATCCAATTTTATTATCCTTATAAATACCACTATATTCGTGTTAGTGTCTTTTCCTCCATTTTAAATGCTCGTGAATAAAAATGGTATAACTCAAAATAAATACTGTAACTTAAATATTTGCTCTAAAAAAGAAGTTACGTTTATTGTTATCAGCGATCTTTGGAAATTAAAACAAGAATTTTTTTAAGAAGGTTCAAACTTACTTCTGAATTCACACGTACATAAAAGCTCATTTTATAGTAATACTAAAGCAGGGTATTGAATAAGCAAAACAATTTTTTCAGTTACTCCAAACAGCTTAATGTAGATAAATATCGTTATTTAGTTAATTTTTAACGCATATAATGCTTATATAAACGGAAAATTTAGTTTCTCAGACTGAGCGATTATTGTCGTTCACTGAGATTTTTCTGTCATTATTGTCTTAAATTTCCAAGTCAAATATAAAATTTATGTGACTGTAATAAGAGCCTAAACATTTTTATTAATAAATAAATTATTTACTTCTTAATTACTTTACGAGAAATGAACTGAATTTATAAAAACTGCTAATGGTAATTATCTCTCCTTGTTAGATTAATGTACTGTTTCAGTAAAACTGTGTAACAGGCCAAGTGGAATCCATCCTTGAGTAGACATAGGCCAATTATAGTTTTAATTAATTTGAAAGATTCCAATAGGTAAACTTAAGTGGCTTTCAGTTTCTGCTCATACTTTTGAGAAACATTATAGAAACGTGAATTTAAAATTTCCATTCCTATTATGCTAATTGTGGGTTCTCTTCAAATCGAATTTTCTCCAAGTATCGATCCCTGCTTGATTTAATGAGGGATGATGGAGGCTGCACTCGGTGATTCCCAGCCCCTCACGTGAGAAGCAAACTGGAATAGGCTGTCGGTAGAGAGACGGACTACTTTTCTGGAGATTGAAGGCCAGATGCTTCGTCTGCTGTTCCAGGTGGAAGGGCGACCATGACCACGAGTGCTATAACGGTACGCGTGAACCCCATAAATTAGGTCTTTTTCTCGAGTGGGGCAGGTCCCGAGTTCCCTGCTGTGTCCTAGATTAGGCTCGCGGGCATAGGTGATGGGGGAAAAGCACTAAAAAGAGGAAATAATTGTTCAACTCATTTTAGAAAAGATATGGAGTACGTACAAACCCTCTTAATCGACGGAATATCACCTTATTAAGCCCATGCAACCTTAATACACTTGACCTATTTCATGCTGCCACAAAAAAAGAATGATCCTGACCTGAAAATAAAATTCGTTACATAGAAAATAATAGACTTTGATTTCAATGGAATTTACGTTTTATTAATATCTTATTATTTTAAATTAAAACATTTGGTTAAAATACACGATCGATTTATTTAAACAAATTTCAATTTCTTACAGGGAGGTCTAACCAATTGAAATTATGCTTTTTATAATTAAAAAAGTCAAATTGAAAATCATTGCACGTATGTTAACTTAAATAAATTAACGACTGGATACAGGAAAAGTTTTTATATAGGCCATTCGACTTTTCGGTGCATATTCGCACCATCCTCGGGTTCGCCTTTCAGTAGAGGAGATATTTATATACAGTTAAGTGTATAACTTTTGTAAATTAAACAAAGACAAAAGAAATTAGACAGTTCAAAACAATTTACCACTTTACAAAAGTTCTAAATTTAACTGTATGTCAAATCTCCTCTCTAGAAAAGAGAGCTTGAAGACCCAAGGGTTCTGTTAATATTTTTACTCTCTAACTTTCCATTATATTTCCTTAAATTGAAAAAAAAATTATAGCGCTTAAGAGAAAGTAAATAATTATGAAAAATTCAATTTAAACAAAATTATATCTATACTTTTCTTCAAGAATTTTAAGTGTAATGTTGTTGATATCAGTCTTTAATTAATATTAAGAAAACTAATTCATAATCTGAGAATTTGGGATATTTTGGCATAATTATTTGTACAAACGTCAGTTCATGTAATGGAAATTTAATAACATTAATTAAAAATCTTAAAACATCCATCCAGACTAACACGAGATCAACGGCTAATCTATACCAATAAATTAAATTGAAGTGTCTGTCCGTCCGTATGCTTGTCTGAAATAGGTTCCGAAACGAAAAAACAATTGAACAAATCAATTCAATCCGACACTAAATTAGTAATGAAGCAAAACATTTTGTTCTTACAATCGACTAGAATTTTTATAACTTCATAGAGAATTTTTTTATAGCTGTTGTTAAAAATTTAATAATTTTATTAGTTGATACCTGAACGCTATTGCATATTCAGAGGTAAAATTTAATAAATAAAATTTTTGAATGTTAAAATATTATTTGAGATATATAACAAACTTAAAATGGATAGGAAAAAAGTAATGACCTAAGATAGAAAATTTTAATCAAGGAGTCTACAATGATTTGCAATTCAGAATTAAGGGAAGCAATATCAGATAGAATTGTTTACTGAACCACATGTGAAGCATGTGTGCTGTACGGCAAAGTTTCGCGTCCAATTTATGAAGGATTTTCTGAGAGTAATTGTTCACTCCCCGTAATCTTCCGCATGCGTTCAATGGGACTCAAATCCCGAAACTGGGAGTCCATTGTGCAATTGTAATGCCTACCGGATCTTTTCCTGAGAAGCGAAAATGCGGACATGTGCATTGTCTGTAGAGGCATTTCATATTCGGTATTAGGTGAAGTATTGATCATGATCCCTATTACTTATTTTGGAGGGGAAAAGAGGAGTTGCTACTGATCGCAAAGGGTATTACCGAGTTACAAAATAGAGGGAATAAAAGAGAAAGAAATTTGTTATAAATTTAACGAAACAATAAATTTCATTAAAATATTCTTCTTTAAATTTTGGAATACAATACGAACGTAAAACTAAAGTTTTTAATTTTATAATACTAAAAATATTTCTTCAATAAATAAAACATGTTCTTTAAATTTAAATATACCTATCATTTACTTAAAAAATATAGGGAATCTTAATCAAAATAATCCAGCTAAAAATAAAATTATTTATGAACCAGGAGCTCAAATCTGTTTATTTGAGTTTAAAATAGAAATTACCAGTTACCAGTGGCGTTTATAAATACAAACATTTGGTCACCAATTCTTAGGGAGAAAATTGCAATTCTAATAACTTAAAGGATGTTTGGCTTTAACACGAGCAGTATTTGAGTCAAAAATAAGAATGTAGTCCCTCTTATCGGGTAATATCCTAGTGAATTGACTGAAGAAACAAAGTTTTTCCCTCACTCTCAAACTTGTCTATCACAACTGGGAAAAAATTGGGCCATTACGTATGGAATACTTAATCTTCTTCGTTATTGCTTATGTATTACATATATTTAATCATTTTGAAACATTGTTAAGGAACCCCTTTCTTCTTTTCACATCAATAGAACCCAGAAAAAAGTGACAGTAAAGGGGTTTAGTCGAGTTCCTCTTTTATAATTTCGTTGACAAAGATTCTAAATCGGCTTTAAAAGCGGATGCAAAGTGTCCACCATCGTAAATCCTCCATTATTGCTAGCTCAATAACAAAGTATGTGTGAATCCGCCGGAAACCCCAGAGTTCCTCTCAAATAACTTCATTGTCTAGACCTCGTGAGGTATGGGAGTTGACGATTTTCCCCGGTAGGAAAACGACAAATAAATAGCGAAGGATAAACGATTGGACCTTGTTTTTCTTCTTATGGTGCATGTGTATATAATTAACTTGTAGTGGAATACAATTATTATTTAAATAATACAACGTTTTCTATTTCTTTCGGGTTCTTTTGAAAAATATTTAATGTAAATTAAAACTATTGAATAACTTTAGGAGATAGCAAAGTCTATTTACGTTAATCATAATCATCCTAGCAATAAATAAAATAACTTTGAATTAGAAATGTAGTTTAAATAAGAAGATAAACTATTCCTGTAGGAGTCTAAAAGATATCCATAGAAATATTAGGAATAGATTCAGTTTGCCGCGAGAGCGATTGAAGGTATCGACAGTGCCATCGTGTTTCGTATGCACCAAGGTCGATTGCATATTCTTTCATTGGTTGGAGGCGGAGACCTGCAATTAACTCGATTTCGAATTCCAGCTAACGAGTTGTACGAGAAATACGTCTCACCTTACAGATAAACGGTGCTATTTATGCCCCCATTTAGGGTACAACATCGATGCATATCTCACTAACTACGCACTTCTTACTAAGACATCTCGTGGAATGTTAATAGGAAACACAAAAGTCGAAGTGAATAAGTTAGGTTACAAGTAAAGAGAGTAAATTGGCGGAATAGTCTGCAGGTTTGCAGTGCGGCTTTATTGGACACGATGTATGGTCTCAAGTGGATTGCATCGAGACAAAAAACATTATCAATATTAACATGGCGCTTAAGGTAAGGTTCGGTACGACGATTAGTCGTAGTATTAGTATTTAATCATATTCCATTGATCCCACAGAGTAGAACTTCAGGGATGTGGAACCATGCTGAGATTGTACTTAAAGTACAATGATTTCTTAATTAATATTAACTCTGTTACTATTTACATTCATATGATTATCTTTAACTTAAAATAAGATATACTTAAGTACTACAGAGAAGACGAGAAATATAATTTGAACCGATATATACTATTGATAAATATTTCTAATATATAGTATAGTTTCTCAACACTGTACTACATCTATGGTAAAGTCTATACTAAGATACACTCAACTCAATAAATTCTTCAACATGGTAGTGGTTAAGTAAAAAGTTAGTTCTTGTTTGAACTTGTTTGTATTTATTTTTAACTGTTTAATGGAAAGTTTAATACCCATGCTAATAGCATTATAATAAACACCCTTTTGCTTTATAGAGACTTCCCTTTCCAGTATAAAGAAGCACTAAGATATTTATGAGATAGGTGTCGAATGTAATCCATATTCATCCCCGCCTTCCGACATTAATTTTAATTTATCTACAACTACATTACCACGCGTTTTTTACAATTCAAAATATAAAGCACTAATGACGTAACAAATCTATACTTTTCAAGAACTATGTTCCATTATTGTCGATACATCTCATCAGATAGAGATTATATACGTATAAATACAATCATCTTTGCTAATAAATTAGATGTCATGGACGGTGAAGCTTTTCTGATTTTCAACGAAACGCACCGCAAACAAACCTGAGCAATCTTATTCAAAGCCTTCGTCGATTATGAATTTTTTTTACTATGTTTCGGTACTAAGTTCATTTTGTGGTTAATTTAATTAATTGGAATGACTAATAATACTTTCAAAAGAATTACGTTCAGGTGTGGTATTCATATTGTGGTAGAGTAATTTATTAATTTCTTAGGTTCATTCTGGATATTTCATGTTTTTCACTCTTTATTGAACCAAAACTCGCTCATGGGAAGTGGTTGTCAACGGTTATTTAATTATCAAGTTGGGATACTTAATTGCAGTTTATTATTTATGTGCTGCTCGTTCTCTTTAATCATGAGTGAGTCATCTATAAAGGTGGATAAAGTTAATTGGACTGAAAACGAAATAAGGGCTAGGTTAAAGGTAATCCTACTTCAACAATATCAACTGTGTCCTCTTATTACTGGGTAAACAATTTTCAATCAGTACCTACGCCTAAGTTTCCTACAAAGGAGTCCGCCCCGCCAAAAATTCAGGTTCAGGAGCTTTCAGTGATTACTTACTTTCCTTTGATCCCATCACCCAGCCCGGTTGCTCCAATGTTTCGTTATTACGACAGTGAATAGGACATGAGGGGGGACAGCTAATTCCAAGAAGAATGTTTTCATCAGTGGCATTAGCTTTGTACCTACGATTAGGCCGAGTTTAATTCGATCGTATTACCTTGTGACGAAGTGATTTCCATTCTCGGAACGACACGCGCTGAAGCTAGTAAATTCATTTAAAATCTATAAAACCTAGAAAAGGTTATTATTGTGTCCAGATCAAAGAAACATACCTTAAGGAATTAATTCGTCCATTGTACTCATTTGTCGAAAATTTCTTTCTTCTTCAAGACCGAACAGGTGACGTGAAAGTTACCAGAAAATTTACAACCATCCATTTCAAAGCGTGGTTAACAGATGTTTCGAAAGCTATGACGGCCAGGGTATTCTTGCAATTATACAACCGTTAGCATTTGATTATATATAATTAAAATATTACCAGGTTACTCACTGTAAAGCAACTAACAAGATAGTTGCTAGAAGTGTAAAGAAACAGAGGATTTTTAGGATCTACGACGCAAAATGTTGACAATAAGCTGCGTGCTGAATTGCCGTGGTTCAACTTTATTATCAGTAATCTTTTTAGAACCAACTCCTGGGTACAGAGACAATGGAGTCAGAAGCTACAAAATTTACTTGAGGAGTTGGAAAGATTGCAGAAAACTTTCTTGTTGTGTATTACACTTGGTATAAATAATGGAAAGTTGAAACAATGAAATTAATATTGCGAACTGTAAAATAAATTCACTTTTATGGGCAGGATTAGAACAAGTGCTATCGCAAAAGAACCTAAATAAATATACAAAAACTTAATCCAGTCTACTCTACAGACGACATGACTTCTTCGTCAGGAGCCAAATTTTTATGACATAATATATCTTTATTTATTATATTTAAAATTCTATAAATAGCAATGAAAAACATTAATTTTAAAAAATTACCAATAATTTAAAGTATTGCAATTTACTGCATTTCGCGGGGGCAAATTTTTGTTTAATGTTCATACAACCCTATTTTCTTTGTTTGCACAATTGCACACACAGAGGAAACTTATCCAGAACACTGAATGTTTTTTCTCTCTTTATACTCTGTCATTTATCATTTAATTTCCTTCTTCATATTAGTGGTATCAAAAGAGGCTAAATTTGCAAATAGGTAAATATTGAATTTTTGTAAATATTCCGAATTATGTCCGCGATTGTCAGTCCCCAAACGTGTCCACGTGAAGAAAGTCATTGCTACTTCGCAGCAACCTTTTCAAAGTACATCACCCTCGTAATACACATTTTCGGCAACGCTGATTAACTCGCTCTTTATTTTAAGCGTTATGATTGGTTTATTTAAGTTCACACCCTTCACAGCAACAAATAACCATCCGGTCAAGTTATTTAGTACAGAATATGAGCTCTTTTTATGAATAAGTCTCTTAATGACTTCTAAGTATATTTAAAGGTAACAGCGTTTCCGGAAATAAATTATTTAATTTTCCTTTAGTGATATTGTCAATATCTGAGATCATTTAACACACATGAAAAAGATCGACGTATACACCGAGGTATTTTCTCTATGAATAACCAAGTTTATTGGTGTAACAGAAAAAATTACTGACTTCCACAAATCTTTTCTCATAGATATGAGAGAAATAACGGTTCCTTAACTTATTTGACTCTAATCAAATTCCGGAATACGTATTGAAAATATTTAGAAATTGATTGTGATGGCGTTTGAAAAATAGATGATGGACGGGATTAAACTGGTCTTTGGTTTCAACTATGATATAAAAATATGAATTTTAAAACCACCCACTTCCCATTAGGCTAAATGAATAAAAATTTTGGATTTCTTCATAAAAAGAATATGAATATCTTTCATCCTTAAGCCATCTTAAACTTCTAGTCTATCTATAAAAATATAATTTTTAAGTCAGAACAAGTATGGTTTACATAAGAAGTTGAGGTAATAAAAAATAATGGTTAAATTATAAATTAATAAAATATCAGTTTTCATAATGTTTTAACTGAATATTCACATGAATAAAATTTGAAGTTTCTGTTATATTATTATTCCTGCTGTTCAGGTAACGTAGATGTTTGTTAAGGTTTCTTTAATCGAATTCTGGACGAAGGGATCATAATGATAGCGATGAATGGAAAAATATTGAGCAAGATGACAATTGATTTGGTTAATGTGCAGCTGTAACTGGCCATTGAAGTATGTTGAATTGATAAGTTCCATTATTGAATACGGTGCACGTTCCTAATAGTGGCATTCCCTATGACGCCAATCAAAGAAGCAAGCCGTTGTAAAGAGAGCGAGATTCCTCCACGCGTATTTAGAGCTACTCGTGTGCTATCTGCGACACTTGAAGGAGACTGCATCTGCGATAGAAGTGCTGTGTGTCGGAATGCAGTCCCTGGATTGCCGGATGGAAGTGCATCGGAATGGACAGAGAGCCAGGTGTGAGCCGCTTATCGGAGCCATGGCGAGTCTTTTGTGCGCAGGACTGCTCCTTATCGTTGGACGAGCGTGTTGTGACTAACTCGCCCTGACATCTGACAAATGGTGTTCCTTACCCCGCCGACCTCCTCCAGTATGCTGGAAAATCACTGGAACTTATTCAGGGCTCCGAAAAATAATGTCTCAACTTGCTTCGTCACCGTCTTGTTCTCTAGGTTACTTGGCAGGCAATTTCCTGCTCTGTCCGCAACGAAAAGCTAAGACCATTTCCTATTCTAATAAATCCCCCGTGAGTTCAGAGTTTTTCGGAACTAAAGATTGATTATATTCAAGATCGAAAACCAAGGCTAAGGATGCTGGTCTGTAACAGCGATCAACGAACATTGGTAAGCCAATTAAAACCACGATCAACTTCGTTACGCTATCATATGTGCCCTAAACAGATTAGAATCCTCCTTGGCATTAGCGACGACAACTTTAATTTTTGCCAACTTCAAAGCAATGATATGTATATAATGTCCCCTGTTATTGGAGAATTACCATCTGGAAAACATTATCAAACCTAAAATTCAAAGAGAGAAGAAATGCCTCAACTGAAGCTCAGCCAAAGGCCGTGAAAATAAACCTGAGATTTTGGGAAGACTTACAATATTCTTCATATTCCAATGGCTCAAAAGCCCTCTTGAGGGCCTAGGCCTACCGAGGCGGCTGCGGACTGTCATCTAGCGTGACACATTCCGAATTTGGGGTGATACGTGGTCGGTGTATAAATTCCCCAGCAGCCTTAATCCCGGTCCTCGCGACCATGACGACACAAACATCAAAGCCGATGCCAGGAATCCAACCAGGAACCCCTGAGTTGTGAGTCAGCAACGCTAGCCACTACACCACAGGAGGTCGGCGAAATCTTACAATACAGAGATTAATTATTTTTTTAATTATACCAAAGCGAACAAAATATTCGGCGAAATTCCTAATTTAATAATTAAAATAAAAGAAATAAAATCTATGGCCTATTTCAAACTTTATTTATTAATCCAATTTAAACAGAACAACGTTTCGATATATATTTGTATCTTCTTCAGGTTTCTATCTTATTTATCACCATAAGTTTATTCTATTAAAATTATATTTAATTATTACATAAATCAGACGTAAAATTAAACCATCAAATTTAACTAAATCTTGTGAGGTGTATTCACTGTTTATCATAACTGAAGTTATAAAATTCACTCTTGTATTCGACTGGAGTGGCTGTTAATGATGAGCAAATTTATGAAATAATATTTTATATTATTAATTGATGAATATTGTAACGCGTGATGCGCCACTATTTCTATGAAGTTTAATTTTATATGCAAACATTAAATAGGTTACTTTCGGGATGAACTAGATATACGTACGAGGAATGTTAGTCGAGCATTTTAAAACCTCATCTTTTACGATTATAATAAAACTGAATATTTACAATATATATGTATAATACAATTATGTTATAAAATGAAAAATTATTAACGGAAAAAAGAAATTGTAATGGATAAAAATTTATTGTGCATGTCGCACAAGCAACGAGGCTGAAATAACACTTACAAGGAATAAGCGTATTGTTAGTTCCATAATTACAATGGAAAACTTTAACAATGAGTTAATTCTGTATAGAAAATTATCATAAGTTGTGCAAAACACCAAAATGTACATTTCTAATAATCCTAATGTTATCTTTAGTGAATCTGCCAAAGGAATTTGACTAAATAGTTTTATAAAGTTGAAACGTTATTACCAGACAAATAAATACATAGAACTTGCAATAAAAATTAAATCCATTACTTTAGTTATTGATCAATTAGAAATTAACTTGAAAAGACTTGTGGATAGTAGCACTTTTTAACTCCTAGTTATTAACTTCTGATAATAGTGCCAGAGCTCTATTTTTAATTAAATAGTTTCTCTGTTTTTTTTTCACTTGGCCCACAGTTTAATTATCTTCCAGTTACACGGAGCAAAGAAAATGATTTCTGGTGAGCTGATAGCCATGGTTGCAAAATTTCTGACTTTACAGTCCGTCTTAAATAATTTCTGAACCATGGTCCATGTTCCATTGTTTGCCAATTTAGTAGACACTCGTATGGATATAAATATGAAGGCACGGACTTGCTCAATGCTGTCCTCAGTAGTTGATATGGCTGGACGTCCTGCTCTTTCTTGTTATCGAAACTTTATCTTCTGAATATTTGTTTTAAGTCTTCTCGGTACACATTTTCTATTCTGTGTTGTAAATGGACACACCGCAACATCAGAATGGGAACTGAAGTGATAGCACTGAAACTCACCACAAGCGGAAATAATTGTAAAATCTATTTACTTCTGAGTGCAGAACGCCATATTGCTGACCTATAGACGTCTTACTGAAGGATAAAGTCATGTCACTATAATATCTTTTCATTTTTAAAGGAACATATTTTATTTCAAATGTTGAAATGAAGCTGTTGGTTCCACTTTAGCAATGAACTGGAGTGGTTAGAGAGCCAATTTGGAAAATAGTGGTTCGTGATTCCCATAAAAGGAGACATATCAATCTTTGAACTAACCAGATTTCGGACTTGATGTCTCAATGAACTGTTTATAGAGCTGAAGTAGAGGTAGCCTAAGGTAGTCTATGTGTTACATTTACATTTAAAACACCCTAGCATTTTTAAACGATAGTTCGTCGTCAATGTTACTAGTCAATAAATTCAATCAGACCTGCAAAATTACTATAAATAGTAGACTAAGTATATATTGTATAACATACAATATTAAAAATACTATTGAGGGTGTTGACAATAAAATCCAAAAAAAAGTATTTTTCATCCTATATACTTGAATTTGTTTCACGGTTTTAATATCCAGATATTTCGTTATCGCTGCAGCCAATATATGAATATACATGAATTTATGAAGGATGCTAATAGCATATTTTATTAAATATCGTGTGAATTTATTTGTGGAGTTTGTAACATTTATTTTATATTCTGAATAGACACATATTTACATAATTAAAACCGTATGAGTCCACAGTAAACGGCCAGGCGTGATGTAGAATGCAGTTAAAGAGAACATATGTAATGTGCACATCTTATTCATGAGCTCGTATGTGCAACATCTAACACAGATACTTAAATTAATTTCCTGCCTTCTGATATGCAAAACCCGAGAAGTTTCGTGCGATCCATCAAGTAACACCTTACGCAAGGTATCGCGTTACAGGTTGGTATTCTATTCACGTCTTGAAATATGCGACGTAATTTTCTGATATTCACGCTGAAATACAGAATTAAGTCCATTATGTCTCAAGGTTATCAGATCTTCAGACGGGCAGGAATCCGGTAGAGGCGACCCTATTATCTTCAAAATTATAACGAACACCGGTTACAGACAAGAAAGGCCATTGAATCATGACTCTGGAATGTCACGTTTCCAGCTTACACTTAAGTCAGAAAAACGGAAACATATATTGAATTTAGTAAGTCCTCTTATCTGGTCTTGCCACTTTGGTAAATGTGACGAAGGGAACAAGAAAATTGCAAAAATAAACCTATTTCCCTTATAGAAAGCCATTATAATTTTTTTTAAATTTTGTAAACATCAATATATATATACTTAAGTAAAAAACTAGAAGACTGTAAATTTAAAATAGAAAAGTATTGTATTTTATATTTTTCAAATTATTTTTCAGTGTTATCCGATTGTTTATTTGTTAATTTCAAAGCAAAATCTCAGCAACGTTTATGACCTCTTTGGTCTTCTCATTTGCATTTAATTGGTGTAAACGTTTTTTTACAGTTTATTAGTAATGCACACCTGATGATGTTCACTGATAAAGAAGAAACGTAACACTTTAGAAACTTAATATACCAATGTGCAAGTATTTTTGGTATACAATTAATTATTTACTTACACCTTGCTCATATTATAAAAATCTTAGTTTATTTAACTATAATGTAGCATTGCAATGTTTTTGGGTTTATATTTCCATAGTTCTGGACCTGACCCTCTGTTCAATCACCATCCTCAAGATTGGAAAAGTTTATTTTTTCTGAAATATTATTTCAGCATGTTACATTTTATTACGAAAAAAAATAATAAATCATAAATTTCCCTAATATTAACCAAATCATTTTGTGGATTTTAAATAACAATAGTAAAGGTAGCAATAGTTTCTGATACTGCGAAACAACCTATAAATATTGTGAGGAAATAAATAAAAATTATTACACTAACAATTTTTTTTAATTGCGTAACTGAAGTGACAAGTAGAATTTCCAGCAATTAACGGTACATGTACTAAAATCAAAAACACATTTTTAATTAATTTCTTCTGCACAGACCCTTATAAATATAGATCATGGGCAATATCAGTTAAAATTATGTATCATTCTGAAAGCGTTACAGAAGCATCACGCTGTAGTGTCTGAAAATCAAAGAGTCATTAACAGAATATGATACACCTCTTTCGGCAAGCACCAGGAATCGATCAAGGATCACCAGCGGTCGATCTAACCAAGTGGCAGGACCTCGTCGATACAGCTCATTCTGAAAAATTAAGAAAGTTATAGACCACAAACTTCAGTTAATTTTCTTCTGGAAGACTTTTCGAAAATCTATGAGATGAATTGCCAAATATTATTTTCAGCTATTGTTACAATGAAGTGAATTCACTCCATATTTAACTTCTCATCAAAATCTAAAATTCGTATCTCATGATTTTGTTATATGAACAACACTTCTATTTGTCCAAATTAAATGCAAAGTATCAGTAAAATATGACATCCTTCACTTGGGATATCTTTGGTATAAGAGATGACAAATTAAAATACATTCTATGTAATATATGTTTTTAAATGTTTGTTCCAGTAATGCATGGCAAGGGCTTATCTTTTCAGATTATATGACTGCAATTATGTGAATTTCTAAGGGCTTAGCTCCAGGAGGAATTCGGAGGGTGTATTCCAAGGGAAGTTTGCTTCGGCAAGCAGCTGTTTACTCCTTCAGGGCTCCGGGGATATTCCGTTATCCCTTCATTCCTGAATGCTATTGGGAAGTAGTAGTACCTCAAGGGTCTATCACAGGTCTTAGGGGCGCAACTTTGGGCATAGCCTGTGCGGACAGGTCTGTTGAACATGAGCCCTTGTGACCTTGGGGAGCTAGTGACAGGTCCTCGGCCTTGGCTGCCTAAAAGCCTATAATTAGGACAACCTCAACCCTCCACGATTTCTTTCAGCGTGTGGTGAAAGTCACAGGGGTTCCGAAGTAGGGGTGTGTATCAAGGGTCGACGAAAAATCCTCTAACGGTTTCCCCACTTCCTGATAACGTAATATCTTTAACTAATAAGTGATCAGTGAACAAATAAGGGATTGATTCACACTCTCCTTTTAAAACAGGACCCATAATGGCGTGTGACGTTGGAACACATTCCAAGGACATCAACTGTACTTATTACAATCTCTGTAAGATGTATGGATTATATATGTTTATACTTGTTATAACTATTGTAAAGATGGAAGTAAATGGGGCCTCAAAATGAAGTTTCTGATCCAGAAATATTGAATAATTTTATAGTGGATCAGATAGTGAAGGAATCAAGAGTCATCAACTAAAAAAACGAGCTACAGTGTATCAGCGCGATGACTCTCTCATATTGACAGGTACTATAAATCTCTGTAACATTTCCTCCTATTCCTTTCTATACATTTGTCAACATTCCTCAGCTCTAAATCACATTTATGAAATAGTGTCTGTCTTTCAGGCTACAGGTTATTGCCTTCCTCATCCTCCGTACTTAAGTAATATCGTGTTTCCAGTCATTCCTACTACGCACATTCTTAAGGTGTATTCCTCAAATTGGTTATCCATTAAAGGTTTTATTTTTATGTCTGTTTTATGATGCATAAAATGACCACTTTCAGACAGTCTATTTAATTAGTTAAAAAATATATCGTTTAGGTCCTTTGGATGTTTCAAAGATAGTCGCGAGAAGCCTCGATGAATTTTTTAATTTGTTTAACTTATTTAAAATGTTGTGCCAAATATTTTTAACTTTTGGTGATTATTACATGTTTCTGAGTTATGTAATGCTATTTGGATACTATCTTTAATTCGTTACAACTGCAATGAAGTAAAATCATGATGTTGTTTTTTTGTGATAATCAAACAAATTTCTACCGGAACGCTCTTTCCTTAAATGAGTTAAATAAACTGCCTGAAACTGGGCACTATTGTTTATACATAAATTCTTCATATTTCTTCAATATGGCAACATTTGAGAATCTTTCACTCTCGAAAATTTTCGATTATCATAATTTTACTGTGATAAAATGGAGTGTCTGATACAAAAGTAATTTCTTTTTTGGAAACTAGTAGATTTTTAATTAATCAATATTTAAATGAATATTTTCTTAACTTTCGGAGGTTTTCCCGGTGAAGATGTCGACGGTGTTTGTCGACGAAACGTCGTGTATTTACAACGCCACCCGGCTGCAAACCCAAGAATCCTATCAACGAATATTTTCTTTATTGCAGTTGCCCTATTTTTATTAGTACAAAGATATTTTCAGACGTTGACATTAAGGATACTGAACATAAAAATATTTTGGTGTCCTGCTTCCGTATCATACCTTTAAAACCTGTTTAACCGCCATGAATTGCTTCAATCAGCATGTTTGCTGCCCAGATCAAAACAACTACTTTCTGAATTTTGCCACATTTCTATTACCCAATAATAAATTATTTGAGAGTTTAGATGAGAATATTGTAATATTGGATACAGAAGTGAGAATTTTTCTTCCCCGCATCCTCTTCGCAGACGACAAAACACAGGCCTCGTGCGGCAGCATGTTAAATATTCTGCGAATGAAGGAAGCAGCCCTTCGGTCGCTCTGTCGGTCTGAATCGCTGATTCGACTGGCTTTTCTCCTTCGCGTGCAGGAAATGTGAGCGCGCGTGCTTAATATTACCAGTCCTACGCCGCTGCATATTGTATTAACTCGGCGCTCTTCCATGTTTTCGTTTTTTTTTTCAACTTTCTTACTCCCTCCTTCGGGACTTCCTTTCTCACATCCCGCCGCGTCCCTAAAAACGCAATTCTCTTCCTCTGCTTTCCCGTCTACTGTCGTCACTTCTCAACAACTCGCTCCTCCTGCCCACGAAACTACTCATTGCCACGTAAACACGGACCAGGAGCAGCAATTTGGCAACTCCGCACAGCTGGGAACACATCAAAAGGTCCTGAGAGCTTGCTCAGGAGGGGACCTGGTAAAAAGGGCGAACCGTGATTATCCTGCGTAGAGTACACGCGCAAGGCCAATAACAGACAGATCGGCACGTCACACACAGTATAGAAAAGGGAAAAAACAGTAACATAAAGAGGATTCAAGGGGAGACGGGGGTGCACCCTAATGAGAAAATTCCTTGCACCGCGAGCATTTCAATCAGCGGTAAGCGCCTTACGCAGACCAGTTAGAGATTACAGCTTAAATTTTGATTTCGCGCTGCTGACGTCACGCGGTCGAGGGTCCAGCCAAACAATAACATGTACTCCAGAGATTACGTCCCGACGCTAATTAAGGGGGAGTGACGTCGGCGCCCTGTGGAATTGGCGGACATTGGAGCCGCTGTCCTCACCAAACCTCGTACGGTCAACTGTGATTCAGGTTCGTCCCAGAGAGACCTCTTACACCAGCAGACTTCTTGTTCCACTAAATTAGACTCAACGACAAACTGCTGGTGAATTTCGAGTGGCTATGTCATTCTGAATCATGTGCAAAAGTTCTAAAATAACCTCAACAGGAAAGTCAGTGGTAAGGGTACTGAGAAACTAATTCTTTATTATATCCTTTATAGCGCAGCAAATACATTCCACGACCACTGAATTTATATTATTTTCTAGATTCATACAGGGTGACTAAAAAGAATCATTCTATTTAAAATGAATATTGAATTTTAATATTATTTTTGTAATAATGGAAAGTTTGTGTAAATATATTCTTACATTAGAACTCACCTTATATCTATGCGGTATTCAAAATTCGCGAACTCTATTTGTAATATAATTTAATTAAAATTCAGTTCATAATATACCTTAGTAATAAAAATAGTAACACCATAACAGGCATTACACTACTTTTCAATGTGTATAGTATAATGAACATAGATAATTTTTTTATCAAAAAAGGTAAACTCATTCCTATTCTTTTAAAACATAATAATAGAAGTTCATACCTGTACACAGAATTCATCTCATTTTTTACACAAATCTCAATTTAGTTTATAAAAAACATTTAAATGTAAAATGAAAATGACTCTCGTAAGTCAAAAGCCCTCCTGTTTATTAGTTTCTATGGTGTGATTTATAAAAAAAATTATTGTTTGATCTCTTGTAAATAAATCTAAAAAGTTTTTATTACCTATAACACAGAATATTTGTTCTCATTTTTTATATTAGAAAGATAAACTCCGCTGCTCTCATATTGAGTAAAATGTAAATCGTTATGTATCATTTTTCTTGTAGTAGTGCGTAGAATTGGTATACATTAAATATTTTAAAATAAAATTTCAATTACGAAGTATAAAAGACGAAAGCCGACTGGGTGATTACTCTCCTTTTAAAACGTTCGCTATCGGACCATAAATAAAACCGACCGCAACCGTTCCAATTCACCGCACACTCCAGGGACACGGCTTGAGCTACTTGTCCACGGCTGTTGTTGTTATGTGGTACCGCAGTCCGACCATTGATGATGGAAGTGGGGACATAAGTCTCTTATAACCCTAACAAGAAAATATTAAACTCACTGAGGTCCGGTGACCATGGAGGTGCGTGTGTTGCAATGTTATATTAGATTGCCCATTCCGGCCGATCCGTCGTCGAGGAAACTTAAAAATTCTCACATGTACAGGCCCCAGTAAAAATCTAGAGATTTCTCATTCTAACATTAAATTGTTCTATGACGTCTTCGGATGATTCTTTCAAGGGCAGAATAAATTCTTTTAATCAAAACTGGGTTCGATTCCGGTCCGGTTAAGATTTTTCAATCCTATACCGTTAATTTATATTACATTGCTTCGTCTAAATCATTCCTCTTCCTCAGCTAACACCGACTTCTGAAAATCAGGGTGACACGAATTTTTTATTATCATTAGAAAGAAAAGAAATTATAGTTTGTTGTCTTATGTACAGAAAAATTTGTCTGCATTTTTATTCTTAAGAAAATATAAAATAGAAGCTCTCAGTCTTTTGTGATTATCACTTGTGCATTTACTGTTGTACTTAATTTCTCAAGCACTGAGATGATGGCGTACCATCAACAGGAATTACTAAACGTAATGATGAACAAAATGGAACCCAGAAATACGGAAGTCTGAGGCACTCTGTTAAAGAAAAAAAAAAGCTCGTCCATAAGGTGAGAAATATTGTCGTCACCTCGCTTATCGCAGGCTTGAACTAGCGTGACGCGCATTTGAGTCGCCTTTTCACTAATATATTCCCGCATATCAGTAACCTTCTTAAATGCCAAGGTTTTTTGACAATTTAAAAGAAGCAGTTAAGATAGAAAAAAAAGGCGTTGAACGACCCTACAGAAAGATTGTAAGAGTAATACTATGCACGCGTAGGAAAAGGAGTGACTTATAATCGGATTGCTTTGTATACAAACTTTTAAACAAGTTTCTGGCTTGGTTGTTGCCTTCATATGGATAACCTACAACGCTAATTTGAATACAATGCATATCGTCTGAAACATTTTAACACGTTTACTGGCAATATGTTGCGAAATAATAAATTGAAAAATATCTATGTAGCACCTAAAAAATTGAAATTAAATTAAACTCATGACAATGTTTCCACTATTTTATGTTGGAACGTTTCTAAAAATCTATAGTTTAGCGGCTGTGGATGTTAATAAATTTTTGTGAGGTTTTCACACAAGACATAATTTTTTTAATATTTTAAGCTCGCATTAAATACGAGGGTTTTAACGAATATACCTTTTGGTTTCATTTAACTTACCTATTGCATCTCTCAAATTGTCTAACTCACTTATGGTAACATTTAGATTGTTTCATTTGATTACTACATTTTGCTTAACAAATTCATCTCATAATTATTCTAAAAATTTTCTGGCTTTCAAGAAATTTGCAATTTCGTTGGCCTTCTGTTGGTATATTTATTGATAGTTATTTAGTGTTTATTAGATGATATTATATTTTTTCATATATTTTGTTTGAGAAAATGATGTTTTTTTGTTGCTACGTAAATTGTATCGGAGAATAAAATATTAATTTTTTCGATAGTAATATTAGTATGTATGATTGATTTCTCTACGAAGTAAAGAATTAAATATTTGGATCATTAAATTTATATAAAAGGGGACATTATTGTAAATCAATACTGAATTTCCATTTGTTTCTCACTCCGTGCCAAGATAAATAAAAAGTATGTTATAATCCTATCCTAAATAAATATTACTTTAACTTTAAATATGTCTGGCTTCTTATGAGAAACAAAACGTTGATGACATCATAATACGTCATAAGGATTCTACTCTTTCTCTAAGGGTTCAAAAACATGGTTTTGCTTGCTTCAAATAATTTAAGGAGCTGTTGGAGCTATAATAGCCACGTATACTTCCCTAACTCATGATTGGTGCACAACTATTGACGTCACAGTGTGAAGAATAAAGGGAAACTGTGACGTTTTACTTTTGGAGAATAGTTTTCCCCTTTAGCCTAATTTAGTACATCTACAAATGAATAAAGTTTTCATACCTTGAAACTATATATTGAACACATTACACTTTTACACGCTACAATACACAAGCTCAGGAATCAAAATTTCTTTGTCTATTTCTGAAACATTATTAATACAATCCTCCCATCATAATAATTCTCTTTGAATATCTCTCCTTAACCAATAGTTTCCGTCTTAATATTTTCCATTCAGCATGCAAAAAATCTTATCTTCAGCTAACAGAACATATCCAGAGATTCTACTCTCTCTTTCCTTTCAAAGATGATCTTTCTTCACGTGCTATGCAAAGATGTTTTATTTTTGTTCTTTGTAGTCATACTACAAGTATATGTTAATAATAACATAAGTAATAATAGATAACTATGATAAATAGGATTTATTACAAATACCAATTTGAAATATGCAAAATTTTACGACCAATTTAAAACCCGTTACATAAATCAAAAAATATTTTATTAAACAGTAAGTAGCATCGTTTCCGTACATTTTTTTTACATATTCATATTATGTATTCATAGCCAATCTGATAAGAGAGAAAGAATCTACGATAAGGTTGTTGATTGTTGATTAATGAAATATTTTCTGGACTATATTCTATTACAATCGTTATTAGGCGTATTTATCAATAAAAAATACGCGTGAAAAACAATATATATATATATAGTACAATTTTTTACGCATTTCCTAATAAGGGAAACAATATGATTCATTATATATTAATATATAAATCAAGTGTAACATAGCTATGAGTTAATTGTTGAATCTACAAACCATTTAATAAAATTCAGAATCACGTAATAAAATAATACACAAAAATCCATAATTGCTGCAAGAAAAAGTGAAATGAAATGTTGAAGCAATTGATTAAAGGTTTTGAAATTAATAACTATTAAAAGGATTTCCCTTTTAATACAATTTCAACTCTGACTACTAAATAATATTCCAAGTTATTTGAGGACTTGTATTTTATTTTTCAAGACATTTAAAACCTCATGGATTTAAGAATGTTGAGCAACATTTTTGTAAGAAGTTTCCAGTTAGAGCAACATTTACATCTTTAACGTGCAGCTTAAAGGCGTAGCTTCAAAGAATAACGCTCGTCCGAATTATTTATTATGAACTGCAATCAAGTTTATTCTCCCACGGAGAAGAATTTTCCCTGTTGCATCTATCTTTCCAGACGACGTGTGTAGGGAAAAAGTCATTGGAAGAGGTGCGGTCAACACGCGCCACAAAAAACTTGTCTGATCTGCTGTTGGGGTGGCCACAGAAAATTCATGAATAATGCTCAGGGAGCCATTGCGTCTTATATCTTCTGGTTTGATGCTGCTGCAGCATCATCAGGGACTTTCAAAGGGGCCACAACGTTAAAGCTTCGAAATTTAACATACGATCCCTATGTAGATGATTATGATGCAGCCCTAAACAAGTTGATATTCTTGAATTGTTAGCAGCCAGGGTTAGTTATGTAAATTTTACTGTCGCCTTTTTTGAATCCAACAATATCAACTCTTCGATTTGTAAGAACACTATTTCTATTATCACGCAAATATTCTTCCGAGTTCGTTGGAAGTATATTTCTTCACCGAAGATTGCCATATTGATTTAATAATGCCTCTTTAAGTTAATTGATTCATTAAACTTGATTAAAAAAAGATGTGCGTAGCCTTTTCAACTGTAAACGAAAAATTTGTTGAAAATATTATTCACTAACAGGTAGTGAAATATTATCTTCTCTGTTAAAAATGTTATTATTTTATTTTTCCATTCCCCTTTGAAATGTTTCTACACTAACATACATTTTGAGTTTCACGTAGTTTTATGTGTTAGACATGTTCTACTGTGAATCGCCCGTTCTGGTCAAAATTATTCAATCTTACATCACTGAACTCCAAGGTCATCGGATGTCACTACATGTGATGTTAGGGGCTTTTAAAATCTCAGTTTACGTACGTCTAGTTCCAGTAACAATGTTCGAATTACTGAACCGCATAATAGCGTACGTGGAAGTGTAACTCAAGACACTAAAACAAAAAAATTAATCAAAGTTAAAATAGTCAATCCACCTTACTCAGTTACCATCACGAATCTATTTAGATTATTTTAAACCTACTTCTTGCTGGAATATTCTCCTTAAACAGTGATGAAGGTAAATTGTACCAACTGCTCGTTCATCTGTTTGCGTTGTATTTTGTATTTAAATTTTTTGTCACCTCTTTTAAAATCTCACCGCTTTTAAAATCTCAGTTTATGTACGTCTAGTTCCATTAACAATGTTCGAATTACTGAACCGCATAAAAGCGTACGTGGAAGTGTAACTCAAGACACTAAAACAAAAAACTAAATTAAAGTTAAAATAGTCATTCCACCTTATTCAGTTACCATCACGAACCTATTTAGATTATTTTAAACCTACTTCTTGCTGGAATATTCTCCTTAAACAGTGATGAAGGTAAATTGTACCAACTGCTCGTTCATCTGTAAGCGTTGTATTTTGTATTTAAATTTTTTGTCACCTCTTCCAATATAAATACGTTCCTTCTCGTGTATCACCTATATTATTTAAACAGTGATCAAAGGCAGTCTTTTTTAAGCTTAGTATTACAGGCATATAGTCACTATTTCGTCTTAGTGTGCGTTCATACCCAGGTATAGATTGACGTATGTGTAGGTTGAACTCCTGCGTCGCCAGATGAATTGCTATTCAAAAAGCACGCAGCCCCTGTGGCTCTGCGATAAGGGTGTCTTCCCCAGTCACTAGCGGATCCCCGTAATGGTGTCGTAAATCCGTGACAGCTCAGGTAGAAGGCAAACATCAGTAACGGCGGCCAGACGAGCAGTCCCCGTAACTTGGAAATTGCCAATAAAGCGTTCAACAGGCCAGAAGACGGTTCTCACGGGCACAGAAACGCCTGTCCAAAAAACGCCGCGGAGGCTCGGGGTACGCGACGCTATTATCACCGTACAGAAGAACTTAATGAGAGGCCCGAGCGGTGTGGGATAACCCGCAGTAGATTTTTCCGAACGCTACCGTCACGAATTACATGATTGTCAATTGTAATCCAATGCACTACACTACAAAAACACTATCCGAAACCGTTAGACATCCTGTTTTTAATAATTTAATAATATAGTTGAAAAAGCAGGAGACAAACTTGACGGTACTAAGGAACATGCAATGCCGCATATTAAAGGATGCTGCAAATATCTTTATATATGAAATCCTCGTGTGCGTGTGTTCGTAATTATTCTCCTCCTAAACGGCTTGACATATTTGGATGGTTCCTACCCATAGTTAGCCCTGGTAGGTGCCACTGTCGACATCCATAATTTTCTTTAAATTTTTACGACCACATTTCTTTTTGGATTTCTCAGAACAAAAAATATCCCAAATTATCAGTCTTACCGTTTCAATAATCTAAGGCAATTGACTTACGCATCAATACATGCGCAAATTCATTGCGTCGTAGCTTGGCACTGTTTTGACATTTCGATTTTGGATTTCTGATATATTCAGTGAATTTCAATTCCGTGCATACTGACTGAATTATTTTTCGATTAATGGGACATTGCTTAACTGAAATGAATACAATTAAGGTATTGAGCGATTATGATGAAATTAAGCTCTCGTAATGTAAGTTGCATGAAAAGATGACGCTCTGGCTGATGGTTTAATCTCATGTTGATAAAAAGCGGGCTAATATAAATGGATTCCCCGGTCACGCAACTAGTTTCTTTTGTAACTTTCACTGAAACAATCATTCTGTAATAACCATTCCGATTTATCTTCACATTTGGGACTTTATCATGAAAATGATTTATGGATATTACTACAAAAATTGTACAAAACCATAGAAAATACGATTTAACAATATATAATTTGTAATAAATCCATAATATTACGTGCTTATTTTCCATAGATTAAAGTATATAGTTACACATGAAATTTGAAAAATAATATAAAGGTGGAAATATATAAATGTTTGGTTCAGGATTGCATTTTAAATGTAATTTAGGAAAATATAGCAAAAAAATATCCCAGACACTTAATCTCGATAACCGGAAATAATAAGAAATTAAAAGCAAATATAAAAATTCATTATCAAGTTGAACTAGACAAGGCGAATTTGTAAGAACTAAAACAATTGAGGATACATTATATATATATTAAATAGTTTGTCATTTATTGCGCTTCAATAAGAACCCTTTTCAAAAAAGCAGTTACCCACAATTGGCCTGTATTTTAATAATACTATTAATGAGGACTATCTTAATGCCATCGCTTCCCTTCAACTAGGGACCCGGGTTAAATTTAAGGATCCTAATTGCTAGTCTACCTAATTTGATGCAATTAAATCCCCAGGTAGGTCCAAGTCTCGATACTTGTCCAACGTCAATCCGATGCCTGGGCGAATTGATCTAAAATTTGGATATTATAAAGTAAGATGCATTTCACATTAAATTGAGATACATGAAATAATATTAGCGTTGTGCATTGTAATACTTCTTCCGCTTTTGAGGTATTTTTCCCACATTTGGTGAAAGCTTGTTGTCCAGTATTATCCTTATGTACAATTATATACACAAATATTTTCATTTTTATCTCTCACCCTGCCTTAAAACCTTCGACGAAACTACAATTGAACTGCAGTATATTTTGTTTAAAAACGAAGAAAGGTGAAGTGCGATTGGCAAACGTAGCCAGAAAATACTATAAAGAGAATAAATTATATATGAAAAATATTCCAGAAAGTCATATTATTTTATACAGTAGTAATTTCATCAAACCGCTGGAACAAATTAATCGAAGTGAAAATGTGAAAGAAATTGTAATTCACAATAATGTCATGAAAGCGTGTAAGTTTTAATTGTATTGTAAGTACAAACCACAAACGTTAGATAAGTATTACATTATACTGGCAAGTAGAATTTCGTTCATAGTTGAATATTATTTGTGGCTATAACACTGAAGTAGATTTTCATTCATGCAGTGGTAATTTAGGTGCTAACGTCTGTGCATCCACGCGGATTAGATTACCCCGATGAAATATTCAGAAATGCTTCGCGTGTTATGTAGTTTGAGCGCGAATTTGTGACTAATTAGGTAGCTTCAGACATCTACATCTCAAGTTAGATTAGATTGTGGATTTCCGAAGTTTAGTACCCAAACTTACGCTCTCCATAAAGCGTTAGTGGTTCGATTTCCAAACACTACAATTGTCTTGAGCGACCTCTTGAAAACCATTAACGACAAGCACTAATCACAAGATGTCAAGAACTGTAACCTGCACTAAATTTGTGTATTATGAATTCAAATATAGCAAATATGAAGCTGGCAGAAAATAATTAAAAGTGTTAAACTTAAACCCTCAATAAAACTCGATGAATTTAGTCTAATTAAAACAATGTAAAGAAACTCATTTTTTGTTCTAATTTTTTGATATCACATTCCTATTTAGCTTAACAGAAGTTATATTATAGTAAAGGATTAATAAATAAACCAGCCAACATGTCAGCAATGTTTTTAATAAAATAACAATTAGCACATTTAAATAAAATAAAATCTAGCACTACACATCCTTCTTTCGCTTGGAACATAATAATATAATTATATGGTACCATAATTTTTATAATTTTTAAAGAGATGAAGACATGTAATTTATAATAATAATAATTTAAAATTTAAATCTCGCTTTCTACATTTTATGAAAAATTCTCGTCACTACGTGTTTTAGCCAATTTATTATAAACTTTAACCGATGTTTATTTTTAAAACTGCTTTATGAAATTCAAAACCCCACTTGGTAAAAAAAAAACTAGTCTGCGGGGCGAAACGAGATACTACTGCATAAGGCAAAATGTTACTCAATAAAAAGGAAAAAGTGGCAGACTCGTCTTATAAGGATAAGTTAAAGGATGTACCAAAAAAAATAATAGATTGAGAAAGAAAAGAAGAGGAGAAAAGGGGAAAATGCTAGCAAAGGCAGTGGAGTTCCAAATAAACCCCTTTACGAAAGGTAAAAAAAGATAAACTGATCAACTATACGCAAAATAAACACAAAAGGTGTTAAGTTTTTTTAAAATTAAATTTTGTTCAGTTAATTGCAATTTTTAAAAAATCTGGCTGGTTCTGGCCCAAGGAGTGGGGCAAACGGGAAATATGTAAGTTTCTTTTTAAAAATTCATAAAAAATCAAAATTCATTGTTTTAAGTTATACTGATATTAGATTAAGTAGGTCATAGAACAAACTAATGTTTTATACTGTTATAAAGGCATTTATCTTTTTCCATAATTTTACAAGAATTGTTAAACAATGTGTCCCGTTCCGAACCAACAATCAATAAAACATTAATATTAAGGAAGTATATTATTTTTCATATTTTGATCAAATTTAAGTTCTAAACATAGGCAGCTGATGACCATTCTTCCTGAGGCTTATGACACTCAACCAGAATATTTCTTCAATTTAATCGCCACTAGTAATTGAGGTTGTTTACAAACTGTAGCGCTAGGACAGTGATCAAATTAAAAACTCGTTGGTATAAGTAAGAAAATACTATTTACTATCCTTTAGTATTTTACTAATGAAATTCGATCCGCTATTATAATCTCCAGTGGGTTAGTGTAATTTTAAAAATTATACATTTTTTTATAAGAAATACTAAAATATTATTCAAAGATTTGGACTTCAATATTTTTTATGAATGACTTAACCAGTCAACTTGTCATAAATATTTGATAAATAAAAATTTTTTGTATTTGAATAACAAAGCAAGCACTACGAGTCGTTCCTATCTTTCAGAACATCTTCAGATGCGCAAACATAAAATAGTTGGTAAGTTTATTTGTTTGAAAATTATTTTATGTTTTCAAAATACTGATAAATGATAAAAATTTTGTGGAGAATTTTATAAAGTTGTGAGTTTATATTCAGACTTGCAAAGATGAAATTTCCAAATTTTTTGGTACACCTGAAGAGGTTCCAAAGCAAAATAAAGATTCATAGTGTTAATTATTACTTTATTAAAGTTTTTCTGACAAGTTGGACAGTTTATTAATTAATGATTCAATTGAAGTCAGGTTTATTATTTTTCTCTAAAGAGATTATTTAAACCTTTCCATGAAAAGTAAATATTAACAAGTAATTTCTTATAATATTCTTAAAATTAAAAAATATATTAGTGTGCTATTCTGTTCTATACTATCCATTATCCAGTAAATAGAAATACCGTAAAGGCAGTCTATAAAAAGACAAGCAGTCAGAAGGAATTTCTGCTTTATTAGTTGCGAAGCACTCTCGGCTAGAATCAAACTCTAATTAAATTCGCTTGTATTACAACCATCCACACCAGAACGCTTTTAACGAAAGTTTTCGATCGAAGCGAACCGGCGCCGGTCAAAAACTTCCCACTCGAAGGCTGTACACAGTCACAAGAATGTTTTCAATAATCTTTGGTGAAGAGGAAAAATTTATAAAGGATTTCTAAAACATAAAGCTCGCAATTTAGCAACTTTTACTGGTGATTACACTATCGGAACTTTGAGCAGTTTATTAAGTAAGCGAAGGCGATTAAAGGCTCGTGGAAAAATTTCGGCAATGTAGGTTTCGATACCAGGAAGAATTTGCACGTAGTGACTGCGTGACCTACCTAACAAATATTAATGTGCGATGTATGTACGTGATAATGTCATTTTTTCCCCTGGTGTGGAAATGACGCTTATTACTTCGATGGTGATAACACATTTCGAAATAAATATTTTGTAACCACGATTTTGTAAACTTGCTGAAATGATATTTAGTTTCAGTCTTCATAAATATAAAGTACAAAGGTATAAAAATTAAGTACATTAAATACATTTATGACATTCAAGTCAAATTTCGTTTACATAATACTAGCGATGTATTTATGGTACGAATCAAAAATGATTGACGGTTTCTTTGTACATTAAGAAAGAGAGCCATTCTCTTCTATTATATATTTTTTAAATATCCGATTATAGAAAAACTAGCTATAATTTGGGTTTGTATGAAATGTAGACGAAGCATAAAAAAACTATTTGATGATGTAGGACACTTTTTAAAAATTTAAGTAATAGGAATTCGTCTTAGACCGTGACCTAGATTTTTTATGTAACTAGCTACAAATCGATTGATCGACTCAATTTCTTCTGGTAATAAGTAGAATATAATCGTTTTTGTTACACTAAGACGAAAATTTAAAGGTGGTTTAAAGTTGTATTGCTAGATTTAATACGTGAGGGCCTGACCGACTTCAATGTGGACCAGATATTCATCCGGTTCTGAAATTTGGTTTGCGTTATTCGCCGATCATAACTTATTAATTTTGCCATTCTATATAATTCATAATTTAATCATTACTATATTTATTGTTTGATCTGAACCATCTTTGTAAACATATAATGTTGTCATCTATTAACGCCAGTAAATATTCATGCATTCCAAATTTAGAAAAATATAACTTAATAGCAGTCCAGGAAGAAAATTCTCTCTCTTTGGACCTCTAATATTTAATACAAGAAAATAAATTAAATTCAGAAGAAGTTATATTGCTCATTGTTTACCTGAAGAAGTCTCAAAGTCTTTGGTAAAACGATTTAAATAATTTTTAGGATAACATAAATCATTCCGAATCCTCAATTCTACTAAAAAGTAATTTCCATGAAAAGTCAAATTTTCTCGATTAAAAATATTAATAGTTGTCCTTATCCCTTATCAATTCTTGTATTCTATATAATAATTGGGTCCTCTTAAGATTTTATTTTTGGGTAACAGGCTACATGAGGGTGATCCTAGAACAGACAACTCCCTTTTAATAGCAGAGGAAGGAACTTGAAAAGGGAGTATGTACAAGCTAAAACATGGTTGCCAAGGGTTAACTAAGGCTATAGTTTAAGGATCCTGTCCCTGTGTTATACATAAAGAGATGCAGGGAAAACCTACATCAGGTAGGTTACTATTCTAACTCCATACTGAATGATGGGAGATGAGTTTTCTGCGGGGTCGCAGCATTCCGTCATTCGCATCTCCAACTTTTTTAGGAGAGCAGAGGACAACTCTTACCGTACACTCAGTAAATACACCTCCTAAAATAGATTAAGGTGTTTCGTCATGTGAGAACCTTGAAAAAACCAGAGACATAATTTTGTTTAAACTGAAAAATAAAGTCGCCGTTATAAATTTTAAAGTAAAATGACAATTTTTGGAATATTATTAATTTTTTTGTTATCCTTGATGCTCAGGTTATGGAGGCGTGCAGTTCTTATCATATTGACTGGAAGGAATTGGGGCTCGATAAGGTTTCAGGCGGGAAGGAAACGAACTGTGTCGTTTATATACCTGAAAGTGACCGCAATAAGTCGGGAGTCAATAGTGTCTCACCCAAAACTTCTGGCCTTATCAATGTAAATCATATGACTTAATAAATTAATTAAGAATTTTTTTTATTAAAAGAAAGCAGTTTCAATGGCTCCATAATTTGTTAAACTTGTTTTTTACATCTGCATTTCAACCGATAGTACAGATCTGTTATGGGTTTAAGTAGTTTGGATGTTTTGTCAGTGTGTAGGATGGTAGCGGTAGGTGAGATCCATGAGAGGGCTGAAGTAAAGGGTGGGTGGGTCTACTCGTAGGTAATTAGAGTCGGCCTTGGCCCGGCGCGGATTAGCAATGCCTATACGAGGAGCCGTGAGCTGGTCATTGCGTCTCCAAGCACGTTCCACAGCTGGTCGATAGTGATGGCAACTTCCGCCTGCAGAAATGAGGACGTTGCAGATAAGCCCCTGGGCGGCGGCTACCTGGGACCCTTCAAGGTCCCCCGCTGATAACGGTGCGCATTCACCAGCTTCACAATAGCAAACAGTCCGCAGGTTCGCTCCCGTGCCTCTGCAAAATATGCTGCTTCCGCTTACACGGTTGCTCCTTTTCAGAAACTCCGCGCCGCGTCTCACATCGGGTTCTAGAATGACCTCCCGTACAGATATTTGGCCCATTGCCGAAAGAGAGAAGTCCCCTTCTCTTTACCCACACAGCTGATTTTCCTTCCATAAAAATCTCAGAGACCACTGGTGAAATCTCCTCTTAATCCAATTATAAGTGGAATTACTGTGTATTAAAATTATTTATAAAGCTCCTCTCCGTTACATCTCGTCATATGAAGCTGAACGATGAAGTATTCAATAACTCACGCAGAAGTTTCTCTTTAAGTTGCATTCAATGATAAATTACTTGCTTTTATCACATAATCAGGACTGTCAGTATAATAAAGTTTTATAATAGTAAGTAAATTTGAATAAGAAAGTATACATTTTACGACAAAAATAAGAACACAAGTCATGATAGAAGTAAATTCTAAATTGTAGACCATATACTAGTTATTAACAGTTAACCCTTGATGAAGGGACTAAATGATCATTATTAATTTTCTGATGAACTGAGATACTAAGATTCGTCAAAGGAAAAAGGGATCGTATTTGTTAAATAAGCAAGTGGTTGCTCTAAACAATAATGGATTAATTGATAAAATCCCTTATCCATACAGACGACTGCGAGTGTGAGCGACCACTATCAGTGCGTATAAGACGGTAGAGAGTAAATAGGGAAATGGTCGCTATTTCTCTGTGATAGTGAGTGTGGCCATCCTACTCAACCAGGCATTTAGTCCTTACAGATTCACATCACTCCATAGAGAAGCTAAGTCAAACTGAAACCTTAAACGAGCTTCAAATGAAATTGCAGGAGGAATTTCACGAAATAACCAAAACTGGAACAATAGTAATAATAGTATGGATTCCGTCACTCAAAAACAACGGTGGAAACGTCATTGCAGACCAAGAACGCCACAAATAATTCAGACACCACAACAGCAAAGTAAATAAATACCTTCCGGGTATCTGGAAACATACACAAGGCAAGCTTCAACAGCACTGGGAAACCAAATGGAAAGAAACGAAATCCAATGACTACAACCCACAGCCTTCGACTCCATAAAAATCAATTCCTCCTGAAATAGATGGAGCAAATAGCTATCACAAGAGTTCATACTGGTTACTCCAAAATCACCCACCTTCACCTAATCTCAAGGATCCGCCCGTACCATTACCATAAAACATATCATCTATGAATGCATTAAATTCCATTAAAAAAAGGGAAATACTTTGATGCCTCAACGAGATCGACTACTTAGCGAAACATCAAGAAGATATTGTTAATTTCTTTAAAATTATAAATTATTATGGAGAATTCTAATGTAAAACACTGTAATATACAGTCGCTAAGTACCAGTTGTTGTAAATGCGACTATAAATAACCCCCTTCATCCCCTTAAAAACAATAATTCTTAAATTATTCAGTCAATATTTTCTTGTCAACCGCCAACCCCCTCCATACACACACATAATCCCTATCTGATTACGATAATTGAATGTTAGTCATATAGAAGTCAGAGGCAAAATAAGTAAGAATCAGAAAGAAATATGAAAAATTAAAGTTAGAGTCACAAATTATTTGATAGGAAAAAATGGTCGTTGGAACTCGAATCTGTGAGTCGTACGTGATGGCTACACAATAAAAAACTGTTATACATTTACGAATAAAAAATTTAATTATTGTCTGCAATTTCTTTCTAGCATTTCTCACTTCAACACATATGATTTTGTAGTTCCATACTGCTTGAAGCTTGGGGAAACCTTTCTGCGCGTGTTCCCGCCTCCAGAGAGAACGAAGCTTTCTTTATTTGGCACGCACAAACAACGTAATCACGGACGGCGATCCGATTCGGACGGTGTTGCTTTTACGTTCGTCAGGAACAGAGGGAACAATGCCCCCTGGAAAATCGGAGTTTCACGCGAGGGAGTCTGGCGCTACGTGGGAAGCACGTCTTTCTCCCGGGACCAAGCAAATACAGCGCTCCAAGTGTAAGATCATCACGTACTTCAACCGTACGGCAACGCCTCTGCGCCACGCTGCCTCATTTTATAATTCACTTACAACCTTCCGGGATAAGATAAAATGAAAACTCTGTAACAGCTAATAACAGATTGAGAGATATGATTTGGTAGAAACATTTAAGGAGGGAGGAAAATTTGATGACATAAAAATATCTAATTCACAAACTCGTAGTAGATAAAGCTGTACTTATTATATATTATATGATAAAAATAAATATTTAATTTTTAAAATAGAGATAATATAAAATATTGTTACTCTAATATACTTAACCCTTTACAACAGTGTGAAATTTACAATCCACGATCTCTTACATTCAATAAAAGAGATAAAACACCAAATTTTTATTTATTTTAGCAGTCTGAAGTGGATGTTTTTTTCTCAAATAAAATAACTAAATTAATCTGACTTAATATACTGATAAAATACAACGAATGGCCAAAAGTCAGAAACAGAATATATACTAATAAATAAAATTGAAGTGTCTATCTGTCTGACTGTATGTCCGTAAGTTTGTTTCGAATAGAAAAGTAGAAATAAAGAGCGAAATTATTCTCATAAGATCAAATGTAACTTCTATAAATGTAAAAACAGAAACACAAATATTAAATACAATGCATGACTCTGTGTTATAATAAATTAATTGTTCACTATTGAAATGTAATTCTTGTTGGTTTAAGGAAATTTGGTTACAACTGTTTCGTTGGCACTGTTTCCCGTCTTTTCGCCCCGAATGTTACAATAGTAACACAAAATTACAGCAATATTTTAATTGTAAATAACTACAACGAAAAAAAGTTTATTTGTTTATTTTTTCAACTATGTATATGTAATTATATTTTTTTGTAGAAAGAACTGAAAAAGCCCCATAAGGTTGGGAAGAAACATATTAATTTAAATTATTCTATTTCGTTCATTGTATTTTACTTACATATTTTTTCAAAAGATATGTTATATAAAATCACAACATAATTTTGAAATTTTATATAATGAACTACATTTATTAAAACACCATTTATGATACATGCCACCAATTAGAAAACTGTACACACGCATGTAACATTAAAATCACAAATTCTGTTGATTGTTTATTCAATTATGTTATGTTGGCAATTGATAATTTTAATATTTTCATGAGGCAAGCTATAACATATAAAATAGACCATTTTCAAAAATTATTTTAGTTAATATATTTTTTCATATTGCCGGAAAGTAATTCAATGCAACATTAATTGTTTTTCATTAACTTTTAATGTAAATTATTCTAAAATCATATAAATAAATAAAAGGTCTTGAGTCAGAAAACTAACATTCGATCAGTTCCACGAAGTGATGTCCCTTATTTGTGTTTGTGCTTTTCCAAGTGTGTGGGGCCAAATTATTTCTAGTGATGTGTTATATTTATTTATTGAAATATTTATTTTACCTAGTAAGTGTGTTTATTTTAATACGTACTTTAGATCTTATATTATACTATTAGTAATACATTATTATTAACTACGTTTTGTTTGAAGTTTATGGTCACGTTATCTACAAGTAGTTTTCTTTTAGAGTTTACTTTGAGGGAGTAATAGAGATGGAACCTCTATTCTTCTTTGTATTTTACCAGAAATGAGAACTGTGTTACTAGGCTTCCTAGTTCCTCATTGTGCTGAGTTCGTGTTGTTTACATCTGTGCGTAACAAACCACCCTGATAACTAATCAAAGTTTATCTACCCAAATAAAACAACACAATAGTCAATTAAGAAAATTTTGTTTATAGAAATAAAAGAAAATTATTTACTACAACAAAGATATAAATTCATCTTTTCAAATTTAGTGAACATATTGCACGACAATTATGGGCCCAAGCAATTAATGTTTTTTCAGTTCGTTAAAAATAATCATTTCAACTCATTTAACGAAAGTTTATGTATTTCGTTACATTATTTCCTCAATTGTAATGTTTTTTTAAAATTATTAGCCAGGATTGTAGACGAATTTATGGACGATGGCGTGACATTAACGTTGATATTGATTCATATTCTGCAAACAATTTCATAGTATTCAAAAATTCAGCCATAGAGCGTGAATTTACAATTTTACGACGACCTAGTTTATCGCCTCATATCTACTGAACCGCAGTACGTCCATACTTTTTTATTATCCCCCGTTACATTACAGCTCTCGCACATATTTCCTCGCCTTCCAAACGTTCTCATTTTCCTCAAGGTGTGCCTGTCCACTTTTTTTCCCTTAAGCTTTTGTAACACTATTGTCCTTCACACTCTATTGCTCTTTCTGCTGATTCATTCTGTCTTCCTTTATGATTCCTTCCATTATTTGGCTCAACAAAGTTTATAAAAAACACCAAAGTCTCAGACAGACGTACAATTGTGAAATATAGGAAAAAAAAGGCAGACTGATAAAAGTTGTATTGTCACGTAAGCGTCACGGTGACACGTTAGTGAGGCAACACTCCTTTTGTATCCCTTCTCTGGTGGTTTCATACCGGGGTTCACAAAAAAATTGGGTCTGTCGTCATTTTGATACGCTAACAGCGTAAAATATTGTGTAAATAAAAACTCGCGTAAAAATTTCAAGGGATTGTTTAAGTCGTCAGTTTCACAAGACCTTGACATCGACTTGAAATAAGTAACCGTCTACAGTAAAAACGCTAAATTACATCTACAGTTTACTCGAACTATATAATTTGACGTATCTAAAATTCTCATAACTCATCACAGTTTTTGCAATTATTAAAATGGTAGTGCGTGGATTTTCTTGCAGTCTTAATATCAATGCATTTAATATTAAAAATCGTCATTTCATTAGAAGGGAATGCTGCGACCCCACAGAAAACTCGTCTCCCGTCATTCGGAAGGGCGTGAGAATAGTACCCAATGCCCGACCTACCTGATGCAGGTTTTCTAGGGTTTTCCCTGCATCTCTTTAGGTGAAACACCGGGTAGGATTCTTAAACCATAGCCCGGAGGCCCTAGTCAACCCTTTTCAATTCCCTTCTTATGCTATTAAAGGGGAGTTGCCTGTTTCAGGATCACCCTCATGTAGTCTGTTAACCAAGAAAAAAATCCCTTTCTATGCTATTAAAGTGGAGTTGCCAATTTCAATCAACCCTCATGCAGACTGCTATCCAAAAAAAATTACAGTTAAAAATAATGTATTTGCATGTTGTTATTCCAGAAGAGCAAAAAAAATTATATTCACACGTACACCGTAAAATAATATTAACACGTATTATTACCAAAATATATCGCTAATCCGAAGACCTCATTCTGGCTATTTTCAGAAAGCGTATTTAATATAAGGATTTAATGTTTATTGACACCGCTTAATAAATTTGGCTGCTTAGTAACTCTCGTTTGGCTGGCTAGTTTAAAAAATGCATCAAAACCTTTCTTAAAAGTTCCAAGCGGAAATTTCAAGCCACTTTCTTATTTTTCGTCCAGTTCTGATCTTGTGCACTACACATATAAATAATTCGGGGCTAAATATGAACGTTAAACAAGTTGGATTTTTATTCCTATCCATTCTCTGTTAAATTTTATTATGTGCAATAAATTAACTTGCAACTTAATCCATTGACATAATAAAAGATTTTTCTTTCAGTATCTGCTATCTTGACGTTTTATTTCGTTGTGCTCAAGCTTTTAGTCACAAATAAACATTCGTGAATTATTAATTTTTTCATGTTGAATTACTAATTTTTTGTAATAATAACGACGAGACTGGACCAGCCAGTGTTTACCTAAAAAAGAGATTAATTGTAATATAAAAATATTTATTTTCAATTACATATCTTTATCAGTTCCCTTAAAAATCTAAATCTGATAGTAATGCAAATATAAATGAAGCCAACCATTGGTCACAGAGTAAAAAACTTTAGTAATTATCATCGAACAGTTAAAATGTGTAACCTGTATAAGTTAATTAAACATTTAAATTATATAATTTGTATTTATTTAACAAATCTGTTTATTGCCAAAGTAATGTATTGAAAGATTATCAGCATCATAAGGATCAGTCAAAGTTAACCACACAACTTTCTCCGCATACGTAATTAACGACAGGCAGAATTGAAATAGATTTAATTAGAAAGGAAAGTAAAACCACTAACGACCGGAAATGCGATTGTCACACCGTAACGTGCCGAGGTCAAAGGAAACTTACGGCCAGAAAGTCAAGAATCTACAGCTGCAATTGCAGCTGCTCGTTGCAGTTGCCCGTGCCAAGGAAGCCTTACTTGCAAAGCGAATTACTTTGTAAGAAACAGCTTGGGTATTAGAAAACGAATGCTTACAGTAAGTCTTCCTTTCTCAAGTGGCGTATTAAGAATTGAGCGAGTCAAGTACACTTCAATCATATTCCCTCAAATTCGGGTGTTCATATTATGTGGAATAAAGTCATTGATTCAGCATTAATAAAAATAATTTATTTTCGGTGAAGTATTAATTGATGAGGAGGTAAGAACAACGATATGAGAAAAGTAAATCATATGATTTATTAAATTTTTGATCCCTTAGTATTCGGTTCAGAAAATTGGGAAAATGAGAAGAGAATCACTGAGTTCCACGATTGATATTCATAAACGAAAGTCTTCAATTTGTAAAATTATGTACTTATTCTGCGGTGAGCGATTACACCCGCATGTATATGCAAGACAATTATCCTCATTACTGTTTATTGAGTCGATTTTACTTTCTCAATTATGTATATGTGGCATGCAAATCCTGCGCGTTAGGCTGCAATAATGAACGCGATTGGTTAATTTTAACATCCAATTGAGATGATACATGATGAGATGAGACGAGACCAGTTCCCACAGACACCAAAAATGACTCACACTGTTTTATCCCGGATATATTGGCTTCAGATATGGGTCTCTATCCAAAAAGGAAAACTCCAACAGAACACTTCATTCCGTGGCCTCGGAAATACCACTCCTGGCCATACAACTCTGAGCTGAATCCAAAAGTGAAATTCCACCGACGCTTTGCTTGTGCAACTAGCGATTTCATCGATTCCACTGCGTCATAAAATATATGGGGACGCTGTTTTTAGATACACGGTACTTCATTCCAGTTAAAAGTGAAGTGTTGTAACTCTCTGGAATATGAACACATTTAAACTTTCTAAAAGATAACTGTTTCATTCTCTTCGGTGCTAATCTCGGGGACTAGTGTCTTATATAAGACTGCACTTGTGTAATCTGAAAATTCTCCACCTATATTTACTTCGAATTTTTATTTATTTCGTTTATTATTTCAAATCAGTGTGAATTAAAACTATCTGATTTGATAAAATATTTTGTAACTGTGTCGATTTTTTCAACAAATATTCCTTTCCTTAAAGTACTTAATACCTAATGTATTAATCAGCCACAGAAATAAACAGAGAATTTTACTTTCTAAAAGAAGATTTGTGTTAATTTGTAATAGAAGGCTTGTTTTAGATTTTGAAATTATAAAAGTAAAAATGAAATATGTATTGCCAGAAACAAATTATAGTTAAAACATTATCAAAAAATCACTTAATTCTTTCCACTATAGAGAGTAAGTGAAATACACGTAATTTATAGATAAAAAGGATAACTGATAAAAATATTCATAAAAGAAAAGAAAATGATATTAATTATTGAATATTTTATTATAATAAATAGTTGATAACTTGTGATACTTTAATATTAATTAAACAGTTATAAGCAATTTCAACGTGAATGAGTTCAAAAAATAAGAAAGGGATAGGTTGACTAGGGCTCTAGGGCTATAGTTTAAGGATTTTTTTGGGGGTTAACTGGCTACATGAGGGTGATTCTGAAACAGGCAACTCCCCTTTAATAGCATAGGTAGGGAATTGAAAAGGGGGGATGCTTAAGGTAGAGCAAGGTAGCCATGGGTTGACTAGGGCCCCCGAACTATGGTTTAAGGATCCTACCTGGTGTTTCACCTAAAGAAATGCAGGTAAAACCCTAGAAAACCTACATCAGATAGGTCGGGCATTGGTTACTATTCTCACGCCCTTCAGAAGTACAGGAGACGAGTTTGCTGTGGGATCGCAGCATTCCCTTCTCCGTGTCTCCACAAGTTTTAAGAGGCAGTTGACCGACTGATCCAATGGGATAAGCTGACAACTTTTGCCTTATGCCCAAGGTCTTCGATCCCATTACATATACCCCCTAATTGGCTCTAAACGTATGATAGCGGGAACTGTTTTTAACCAACTGCGAATTATAAGTTTTGCCCTGAAGCGATCATAAATAGATGATACCATATTTTTGATACATTCAATAAATTCAATTTTATGGAAATTCCGTACCTTTTGTTTCGTTTTTAGGGCAAAATAAATATTTCAGCGCGAAGTCACGGGGGTTAGTTAGTTTTATAATAAAGACATCGGGACTCTATAAATTGGGTTTGTTATTTGAGTGTCTACTCAAGAAAATTGATCTGTTAGCTTGCGTGGATCAGCATCAGCATACTGCAGGGACTGCCTGACTCCGGGAACACGTTAGTAGGCACTCTACCAGTCAACGTTACCACCCCATCATTACTTATTCGAAATGTCTGTAGTAACAGTTCTATCCACAGAGAGGTAGCATAAGATTTACAGGAGCATAGTACTTAGTTGGCGAAAGCGCTCTAAAAATAGGGAGATAGCGTTTAAGGGAGTTGGTTATGAAAGAGCAGCGAAGGAAATGTGCTGACAGCTAAGTGGATTGCTCCGCAGCTGGATCTGCAGGTAGAGAGAGAACATTCCAGTCGAATGGACTGTTACTGAAGATTTAACGACCTCAACCGCCTTCGCTGCCGGCTTTTAAAACTCAATCATGTTTTTGTAGCTCCTCTCCTTCTCTCTCCATCTTATTTCGAACTTTTACAATCCATATAAAGCTTCTACATTTCCGTAAGTAACAGCGTTCTCGTGCTAAGAGTTCCGATAAGGAATAACCAGGCCGTTAAATCCCAGCTACAAACTTTCCTCCGAGCAATTACGGGCTCTCGATGCTTTGTACGGGATTAATTTTAAATGGACCACCCACTAATGATGCTATTCAGACGGGAATGTGTTGGTATTGACAGCGACTTAACACTTTCCAATCATTTCGCACATGAGCGCTTCGTCAGGTTTCTAGGAACACACGAACGACCTGCGCTCGGATGTTTATCTGTCATCATACGTGTGAAAGTGAATGTAACTGACACACAATAGACCAGGGGTGAACAACCGTTTACATTTACTGACCCACATTTGAAGAAGACTAGAGATTTTGACCGCTCAAGACAATCGGAGCACTCACGATAGCTTGGGAGGAAAAATAAAGAAATAGCTAAGGTGTCAAGAACGTCATTTGAAAAATTATAGGCTAGCCTAGCATTGAGAAAGGAGTAATGTTGCATCAGATCTGGCAGTTGACTTGGAGAGTTTTCCATTCTCATCTTCGTTTAGTTTCATATAGTTCCAAAAAAAACATTTTTCAAATTCAGTCTTTACTCAAAACACAATATTAGGAGCTTCCGGAATCTTTGCCACATTCATCTATATATAATAAAATAAAAATCATAATACAGTTTTATTTTATACGTTCATTCGTACTTTGGAACTTGATGAAATAAAAGAATACATTCGTTTTAATTCCTGAAAATTAGTTTCATGACCTTTGTCTGAGCTTCAATTGAAGTCATTTTTCTTCCTCCTGGTAATTAAAGTATTTTAATAAACGAAACTAGCAATTACATCGGAATTAATTTAATGAAAAATCATGTCGCGGTTTGAACGTCATGTTTTACCCTCTTCTACTTCCACTCCTAGAGGCTGAACTACTACTTGTCTGGCATTTTCAATGTCGCAATTACACTAAGCGACTTTCACAACCCGGGATTCAACAACAATGTCACTTGGAACAGAAACAGCTGCTGCAATGTACAATATTATTACATACACGTTTATTGTCATTGGACACTGTTTTTTGTATTTTCCAATCGAAATGGGAGGGATTAAGTTTTACCCTCTTCTACTTCCACTCCTAGAGGCTGAACTACAACTTGTCTGGCATTTTCAATTTCACGATTACCCTAACCGACTTTCACAGCCCGGGATTCAACAACAATGTCACTTGGAACAGAAACAGCTTCTGCAATGTACAATATTATTGCATACACGTTTATTGTCATTGGACACTGTTTTTTGTATTTTCCAATCGAAATGGGACGGATTAAAATATGAACGTCATATTAAAATGGATCATTTTCCATTCGTAATATGGAATTCATTCCAAAATATTTACGGCTTTTTATTTTGATATAATGTCTACAGTTTTCTGATAATTTTGGAATAGAATGTTACACTAAATTTAAATAAAATAAAAATGACACTTTGGGGGCGAACTTGTTCACTAATCACACGAAATACGCCAATGTTCTTCGGTTTCCTTGGTCGACATATAACTCCACGGGGCCAAGTCATCTGCCTCTTTAATAACTTAGTTTTGTAAATTACCTTGATGAAAGCAACTTTCAAGAAGGACTATTTGCGGGAGAAAACGGAAGTGACGAATTGTTTACGACGTCCCTCCAGGAGATTACCAGGTTGTTGGACGTCTTGAAGCCGCTAATACAGGGCGGAAAGCCTGGATGATAAGTAAACAAGAAGAGCAAGCAGCTGTTGGGACGGAGCACCTGTCCGCGATGTAGGCACCTTGCGCTGCAGAATTCTCAGCTGCTATCTGTGTATAGCTGCCACCCTCGTCGTTCATTCACCAACACGGAGGGGTACATCTGGTCCTCACGAGTTCACCCATTCAGAGACCCTCCATTACTGTTCACGCGCAACTTCTACCGGCTCAAAGGACCTTTACAAACAGGGATGCGGCGCGATTATTCTCTGATCTACCTACGCGACTCCTATATATGACGCAAGGGTCTGAGCTTCAATGCGTTTATCACATTTCTAACATCTTTGATAATATAATTCAGAAATATTACGCACTAACCGCTTCTGTACCAATAGCATCCGCTCGAATGTCGACTACGTATACCAAAGCAACTACAAATACAACCTCTGAATCCAAGAAACAATCATTTTTCACGAAACACAGTCACATAAAACTTATTTAATTATTAAATGAATTTTTGGATCCTATGTAATGTTTTGGAACACTGCCCGATCACCAGGCAAGACATTATCAACATGGCGAGTTTTCAAAAAGTGTACTCATAGATTCGTGTGGTTAATACTCCACATCATGCAGTGTTCAGTAAAATTTATTAATTCAAAACCTAAAAAATAATAAGAATTTTCAAAATAATTCCACGCGGCTTAAAAAGTTAAAGCCCAAGACCATGATTCCATGATTTTCCAAAATCGAACATTAACTCCAGTTGGAATAAAATATTTTGTTAACTTTCAACTTTATAAGATGTAACTTAATATTTGGTTTGTGCTTGGTTGGACGTCTAGTTTTAGGAGAAAAAATGATGTAAGAAGAATTATGACTGAAGGATGAAAGTTAGAATCAAACGAGGAGTAATGGAATAATTCGACGTCTCTAATAGTAAAAATCTCCGTTTGTCGTCATGGACTGTCTTAGAGGGTCATGACTCACGTGCTTATGATCTGAACTCATTATCCTAAATCCATGAAGACGACCCGATAATTTTATCCATTTCGAAACTGCTCCCTGTTTCATGCCATATTCTTCCTTCAAACTATTTTTTTTATTATTTTTCTTTCTTCCTACATGTTTTGAAAACCAGACAATAAAACACCGAAATACGACAAACCAAACGTTAAATCCACCATTGTCAAAAAATTTCATAAGACGACCATTTGTTGCAATAAATTTAAATAATTAGTTTCTAATCCACTCTAAATTTTAACTTATAAACTCCTTCATTAGTTTATTTGTCTCTTATGAAAAAATATTCATTAATAAAGGTTCTGAATCATATTTCCATTTAATGGGAATGTGTTCCATAATAAAATGTTCCCTAATACCATGGAATGAATTAAAGTTTCTTTTTATTATCAAGGAAAAATAAATTAAAGATATTAATAAAAATAATGTTTTATTGTAAATTTCAGTTTAAATGTAGACATAATTTTATAATATTTATATAATAACTATTAAATAATTTGTATATTATAATATTATATATTTAAAATTACATATTATATCAGACATCAAGTGTAAGCTTAATTGCGGTCAATAGCTACATGCATTATAAGAGGTATTATTTTAAAACACCATATTAAAATACATTATTTTGTCCTCGTGTTATTATTCTAAATTACTCATTATTATTGCTAGTTTGTTTCTTTATATTGATTTTCTTTTAAATTAAATAAAATAACGACCAGATACAAACAAAGTTTTTTAATTAGTTTACTCGACGTTTCGGTGCACATTCGCAATTTCTTCAGGTTCTCCTTACAGAATAATGTAACATCTAGTCATTAAAACCACTTACTGGATACTACATTAATGTGAAAGGAGAACCCGAAGAAGGTACGAATACGCAACAAAACGTAGAATGAAATAAATAAAAACCTTTTCTGTATCTGGTTATTAATTCATTTCCTTTAATTTGGAAAAACTGACGTTAGCTTATTTTATATTGGTTTTCATTTAAAATTAGTTATTTTGGAAATAATAATGACTATTTACAGAGTTAGAAGAAGTTATTCTCATTTAAAATCTAACAGGTTTTTTTTAAATTGTGTATTCCGAAATTAATCTGTCCATCTCATAAGTACACATTATAATGTGAATCATATGTCAGTCTTGAATGTTTGTATACAACATGCAACAGTTAGTTACCAAATCAAGTCATAAATGGCTCAAGCGCTCAGTAGATCGACTCAAAGGCATAATTTTCTATGTAAATAGAAAAATTATTTTTACAACAAATATTTTGTAAATGTCTTCTTTGACGTCAAAACCTGTGGGTTTTGTAAATGTGCAATAAATTTTAAATTCGTTTATAAGTGTGAGTATATCTTTGTGGTCCAGGGAGCAGAGAAAAGTTTTAGATGACGTCATCTCACGCCTTTAAAAATTGATTCGTTTTAAGTATAGTAATAGATATTCAATTTATATTTTTATAAAAATTTTTGAAAAATCAAACAATAAATGGTTACAATGAAGAAACAGTGAAATAAAACTGAAGAATATATTTGTATTTAGCAGCGTTGGATTTGTTCTTTCATATTAAGTTGTCAGAGTGTACCGTAGTTTGGATCAAGGAATGATACAGCAGTTTTTTGGTCACTTGAAGTGCACCTGCTTATTCCTTCCGAATGAATTGCGAGAGGAAGGACTTTTTACATAGATCTTAGATAGTTCGCTATATCGAATTTGACCGGCTACAAGCTTCGCTAATTTAATAGAATCGCTTTAACATGTTGAGAGAGAGAAGGAACCACTTCCGCATTTCACAGTCCCCAGCTGTAGGGACTAGTTACTTTGGGCAGGTGTACGTTGCATCTGCCGTAACTGGTTCGGGTCAGCTGATGGACTCCACCTCTCGGTACACTTAGGAGGCGATCCAATAAAAAAGGGAACAAGCACAGGGAAAAAAATGTTGAATACTTCTCGTGCTAGCTGTGTGTTTACGTGGAGAAACCCAAAGGTTTTGTATTTGTTTCACCATCGCTGGAACCGTCATATTCTACGATTCCAGAATCCAAACTGATGTTGGATTCATCGTAGGACCGCAAAGTTAATCATTCCTACCACCGACTGTCTGTTAAGCGTTGAATTCATTAAATTTCATAATGAGGAACTTAAAAAAGTGAAGTTCAAAATCAACGGAGGTGGCGTATTTATCCATAGTTAAAGCAATTTTGGAATACGACTTGTTGGGATCCTAATAGAAAAAATATTCTACTATTCTTAAAATGAAATCGAAGAGAGTTGAACATGAAAGGATTGATTACTAACCAGATTTATTTACTAAAATAACAGATCTCAACACAAACGAGACACGTTAAAGCCGTTGAACATGAAAGGATTGATTACTAACCAGATTTATTTACTTAAAATAACTGATCGCAACACAAACGAGACACGTTAAAGCCGTAACTAAAGTTTGTTCAAACTTGACTATTTTGTTCCCTACTTTCTGTGAAGCGTGAGAACTGTAATGAAATTTAAATATATTTGTGAGCGGTCTGGAGTCACAGTACTATTGAAATAGAGTTAAAATTATTCAGATGTTAGAAATCTAGATAATGTCAAAAGCTGGGTTCAGGAAAATGAAAAGAAAAGCAGCTCAGTATCGTTTACAAAACGCACGTTTATAAATGAGATAGAATATAATAATAGGTGGTGAACTAATTCCAATGGAAACAAGCTGCAAATATCTGGGGATATATATTAAAAATAGACTTTGGTGGGAGGAACGGGTGAACATCACGTCCCGAAAAGCGTTGAATTCATTAATTTTCATAATGAGGAACTTAAAAAAGTAAAGTTCAAAATCAACGGAGGTAGCGTATTTATCCATAGTTAAAGCAATTTTGGAATACGGGGTGGCTTGTTGGGATCCCAATAGAAAAAATAAAATAGAATCATTAATTACTTTTGTGCGAGTAAAGCCGGGTCATGTAGAACAACTAGGTTGGTTGACATTGTCACAAAGGAGGGAGAAAGAAAGGTTGCATTTGCTATTCAAGGCTTATACGGAGTGAAAACCATGGATTGGAATAAGCTCCAAAATGCAGAAGGTCAATTATATACGTAGATGATATCAATTCAAAGTAAAAAGTAGAAAAAAGATGTTGGAAAATTAACTAGGACCATCAACGACTGGAATAATTTACCTGTGGGAGTGTTTGGGGGAAATACGTTTCTGGAAAATAAATTTAGAATAAATCTTAGAAAACATGTGAAATGTTAAGTTAATATAATTCTTGTACTGTTTCTTTTGTCTTTCTTTCAGATTTTTTGACATTTTAAAGGAAAATAATTATATTTGTATTAGGAGTATTATGTACAAGGTATTAGCCACCGGTCTTACGCCCAATTGTGGAGCAACAATAAAAATTTATTTTTAATAATCATTGTAAAGTAAGTGTTGGGTGTAGTCAGGGCTTCTTTGCTGATATCCAGAGGAGCCGTTGATAAAGTTAACATGAGGAGATTTGCGTTGTCGAGAGTAGTAACATCCCGAAGCTTTACGATCCCGGTGCTGTTTGCCTGGCGATTATTGCCCTCGAAGCTTTATTAGCACGCACGGTGCTGGCTAGAAGACAGCTACGACATTCGCGGACTTCATAATGATCTTCCCTCACGCCGGAAAGATAAACTCCAAACTTGGCTCAGCCTGGCTCTTCATTTTAAGTGCTCTTTGGAGTTTACCGTTGCAGACTTAGTCCAAACACGCGCGAGATATTCTAACACAACGCGTACTACCGCGGGAAACTTTCTCCGGCGATACATCTCATTTAGTTATTGTGTTTATCCTTCAAGAAAGTTCCCTGCTGATACTTGGAAAGTTTTTATATTATTTTACCACGCAGTTAGTGTTTAACAGGTACAATGGGGTGTCTTAAGAACTACTAAATTCAACGAGGATTTATCATCAGTGATTGAAAACAATTCTGAACATTTTCAAAACACCCTGTCGCATTAAATTTTAACAGAATTGGAAGTATAAAAATTTTACTGGGCTTAAAATACATTGTATTATATGCATAATTTCATTGGAAAAAACTCCAGCGGTTAAGAATATATGTTATCTTGATGTAGACATTCTTTGTCAATACATTATTCGTTTGGTTCATTTTTAAACTTGTAAAAGTGTAAATTGTCGGGGTTTTCTAGCTTTGAGCAAGAAACATACTCTTGAGGGTGCCGAGATTATATTTGTGGGACTCCATCAGAGTGCAAAAGCAACTCTGATGTAGGATGACGTCATCTCACTATTAGACGTTCAATAATCAAAATGATTTTGATCATTCGCATGTTTACTCAAACACTATACGTAATATTTTATAAAAGCTTTCTTTTCTAAAACTCAACACCGAAACCTCAAGGAAAGGTAAGTTTCAGAAACTTATTAACAATACCATAGACGTTGCCATAGTTATAAACTTTCATTAGGCTTGTTTTGTTTATTTTACTGCTTGTAACAATTTGTCGTTGGCTTCATTTAAACATAAATTTCTGTCGCGTTGAGTGCAGTCTTCTATAAAGAAATCTTCCTTATTATTTGTTGGAAAAGATTGTCAGCAACGGTGTTTTCTGCAGGACTTTTATGATGTACTACTTCTTTATTTGCTGGACTACATCACTTGATTCTCAGAACCTGAAACAATGAAAAAGAGAATTGTTCTCACTTTTATTAAATTAATAATTATTAAACAAGTTAATAAGGCAATATTTATAGAAAAAATAAGGAAATTAAATCATCATAGTAAAAAACATTTCTTGATGTACCAAAAATGAAAGTCAGAGTAAAAAATTAAAATGTTTCATGAAAAAAAATCACTTATCACGATTCGATAAACGAAAGACTGGCAGAGAAAGGTGGTTTAAAAATTGAGAAGTAAAGAAAAGCTTACAAATTCGGAGACATAATACGAGGTTCGTGAAAGGTAAATTTTTGTATGTGGGATAACTGATGTGAAGCCACGACACAACCCGAGCACCAATCAGAAACCGCCTCATTCAAATATTGATTTAAACGGCCCTTACTTATTATTCTATCTTTCTCAGTCGAGTTACCATGAACCGGTTTGCCCATTTTATGAGCAACGAAGAAAATGATTAATTACTTCACGCAGTATTGTATGGTCTAATTAATTGTTAATGAAGACTAAACCAGCAATTTCTTGATTGATATAATAACTGCTTCTTACGCGTAAAAGAAAAAGTAATAAACGTCTTTCATAAAAGAAAAAATACTATTTACAAATTTCTGCCCCTTCGCTTGTGCGTCTAAATTTTCATCTTGATTCTTTAAAATTCACCGGATAAGGTTCAAAATTTGGAAACGAAGCGTCATATGATAACAAATGTTAACAAAGTTTATACGAAAGCTGTTCTGACATAAATGCTGTCTCACTATTTGTTTATTATTGTATAAATTATTTGTGTATGTAATATAACTTGTTGAACTACAGTAAATATTTCATTGAAGTCAAGAAAAATAGTTTATTTTCAAACGGCTAAAAGATGTTTAAATAGTTTTATGCGTAATTTTCGAACAAATAATATTTATTATTCAAGTACGTAAGAAATGAAGCTCAGCCTTGAAGGCTATAAAATTGATTTAAGAATCATGATGGAAATTTCTCGAACCCGTTTTCGAATCCTGGTCCTGCCTAGATATTTAAATTGAGAATTTTTTATATAATTTATAGCAACGCTTTCTGTGTTTTTCGAAGATCGTGAGATCCCTTTGAATCGAGGTCCCTAATCACTGGAACAGAGCGTACAAGTCAGGAATCTGAGCCATCAGCCCTTGGGCTGTGGGAGAAGAGCAGTTCATTATTTACGCGAGCGAAATTATGGGCCACGACTGGCCCACATTCGACAGAAAACGCAAGACTGTACCATCAAATATCCGTATTTCTCTTTCTGTCTTAAAAAACAAAGTTATAAATTAAAGCGTGAGCACTATGCGGATTCCTGGGGTTCATAATTACAGTTTCTCATGCACCTATGTAATTAACAACATGAACTTGCGATTTTCCCTGTCCATCATTGTCAAAGAAAATTAAAGGTTTCTAAACTTCTACTTTTAAAAAAACTGCACAAAATATTGCTTTTTAAGGGCATCCGAAGATATATATTTCTTTTTTGTTAGTGGCACCCACTTATTCATGTTCAGTAGAAATGACGTTTATAGCTATTCCAAAAATTTGCACGTAATTTTTTGGGCAGAATAGTGTATTATAGTGCATTGTGTATACGGATCTACTTTCCATGTTGTTACAGGAAATTTTTCAGGGATGACAGCAATAAATATTCCGATACTCTTTCCCTACATTTTTTACCTTTTCAAACACCATCTATATTTATTATAAAATCACGGACCATGTTAAGCAACCCTGTCTTCCGGTATTCTAAGATAATGAAACATCTAATCCAGTTACATGGACTTTATAGAGCCATTGACAAACAATAGTGGAAATTAAATGTCTATGGCATACTTTCATTATTGATTGATGTACTTAAAAAAATCAGAAATCATTAATTACTTGCAAGATCAAAACCGTAATTTCTCACTTGAAATACAAGCGATTATTTACTATAAAACCGTTTCTCTACTATTAATGTACGTATAGTGAACGGTGAAGCACGAATTTCAGCACAGCCCAACTCGAATCTACAGCCTTACGCCAAAAACCCCATCCAGGAATAAAATAAATAGCGTTAAGAAAGTGTTCCGTAGATGAAACTAAATACTTTAATGCTCACGTTTGTGGTACTGATTATTTAGTCACATATTTTTCATCAAGACCTAACGTAAAAAGAGTATGCAGGGTTTCCCCCGCATCCTTTTGGTGAAACACCGGGTAGGATCCTTAAACCATAGCCCGGGAACCCTAGTCTACCCTTGGCTACCTTTCTCTACACATCCCCCCTTTTTAATTCATTTCCTATGCTATTAAAGGTAAGTTACCTGTTTCACGATCACCCTTATGTAGCCTGTTAACCAAAAAAATAAAAAAAGATATATCGAAGACGGTGTAAAAATAAATCGTGCGTGTACGCGAACCCCAGTCTTTAATATGAGAAATGTCACTCAACGTCACTAGGTTGCGTGCGCACTTTGCTAAGTACCACAGTCTTCTTCATAACCTCTGCAATATTACTAAAATTCTTTCCCGCACTTGTAGATAAGCTTAGATCCAAGAAAAACATATATTTTGCCCAACTATCAAGAAAACTTTAGACGAACACAACCCAACAATTAAAAAAACTAATAGTTTATCTGAAAATTATATAATTGTAACAGCATTTGTTGTGAGTTTTATTTCCATGTTAAAATTTACGACGTTTCGTCTCCGTTTTGAGACTTCCTCAGGCATAAAATTTAGCAATTCATGGTCTTCACTAACTCAGGCGAACATTTTTATTTTCATATTCTGATCGACATTCGCCATAAAAAATTAATTTCACCAATAATATATACATATATAAACATTAAACATTAATGATTTTCAAAATGTGACATCACATTGTTAGAAACGAAAGTTTTGCCACACATTTGCCCCCAATCTTGATAATGAACTGAAGTGATCATTGATACTCTCAGGATTTTTTCGTGACTGTAAAATAATGTTTTTCTTTTTATAAATAAAAGGAATCTCTTAAAATATCACCATGGACTTGATAATTTCGTTAGTCAACCATGAGAGTCGTAGATGCTATCAGAATGGCACTTAATGTAAAAAAAGAAACAATTTGGTTTAACATACTCAACAATTATAAAATATAAACCCAAATTGGCAGTTGGTCAGTTCTTTATAGAATTAAACTCTATAATCATACAGATGGCAAGCTGAGAATGAAAGAAGCTACTTGTCGTCATCAAGTGAAATTTCATCATTAAGTCCGGTTCATTCATGAAATAACATAAAGTATTTAAATGAGAGATTGTCAGCTGTGAAGCCTGCAGATGTCAGTCGGATCCTTGACACCACCATATGGTATTCCAGGCTTCCAAGAACCGGCGACATTCGTAAATAGTTTAATGAGAGTCTTGGATCGAGAGGCCGCAGGTGAAAGGTGGTGGTCTCGAGACATTTGGGCTTAGGGGAAGCTCCCCAATCATTTCCATATTTGTGTTAAATGGCCGTGGTTACGGTGATTTTTTGCTGAGGAAGATTTCTTGCTCCTGCTCTATTATCTCAAGGTGGAAGGCTCAAGTTTCGAAGGCCGGAAGCCCAAGGAATGCGGGTTGGTGGTTGGCAGCTGGGGATCAGCTGCTGAGGGTGGGTCAACCATCAGTCTGTGTCAAGGCCTCGCTACCCTCAGCCAATCCCCACCTGTTTTTCTATGCGAGGACCGATCTCTCTCTTATTGCCTCAGCCTTCAGCTGACGGGCCCTCTCTTTCCCTCTCACGCAAACACGTACATTCTCCGCTTCCCTGAATAAATTCCCTACTTCCCCTGCCTTCTACCCAGGTATTTATCTGCCTTCATCTATTTACTCCTGTCTTCTTGTTCTGGGGACCATTGTAACAGGTATTTGGCGCCCTTAGATAAGTCACCGACAGTTCACATTGAATACCCTCAAATAAGATCCTGTGTTCAGTTTAACAATTGGTCTTTCTAAACGTGAGGGTCAATGATCAAGATAACTACTTCTTTCAAATGTAGTTCATACTTGATGTACGTAGCTATATCGTATTGAGAGACCTGATCACACATCAAGAAGTAGGAATATGAAATTAAGTACAAAAATATGTTGTTATTTATTTATGATACTCGTAAAGTAAATTCCTTTTTCTTTTAGTTAAAGTTACGTTAAGCAATATAACAAAATTCTTGGAAAATTATATACTTGGAGCTTATTAGAAGTGTGACAATCAATTAATAGAAAACTTTTAAGAAAAGAATGGTTATAACGAGAAAGTTCTCTATGAAATCCAGAATTTAATATTGGAATGGCCTAGGTTACACATGGTTTGGTCTACTTCGTTGTCATTTCAGCTATGACTATGCCTCTCGGCAGAATATTGTAACGTATACATATATATAGAATCGTCCAAGAAATAAATTTTGAAAATTCAAATTTTCCTTAAAATAATTGAAGAACTAACACTTGGATCTGTTCTGAGGGAGTGAGACTAAGCTCCACTAAATCAAACAGAAACAACTACTACAATGACGACTACGGCAATAACGAAAACTTCATGTTCTTCTCTATCAATGTCTGATTCTGATGATTTAGATTTTGAAGTGAAGGATGTCCAAGTATTAGTAAAGATGGTAAAGGATAAAATTGTGCTCAGATGAAAACTAGGTTCCCTTCAGCTATGAACTTTCAATACGGATGACTTAAAGGGAGAAAGTACTCCTGACCTCACGAACGCAGAATTGGACAAGTTACAGATTGATCGCAAAGAATTAAAGATATTGCAACACATGGAACCTCGAATTACACGTTTGAAGTCACAACAAATAGCTACTTCTGTTTTTATAATGAACCAGTTGCTCCCAAATTTTGAAAAATTGGATTTTTGTAACCAAAAATAACGGTTTTAACAAAAATAATTAAACGTATAGGATTTGAGGGGACATAAGAAGGGACTAATAACAAACACGATTAAGCTTGTTATTGAATCCATCGTCGTTTATCTGATTGGTGAAATGCCTGAAAATATTAAAGCTCAATTTTATTACATCAAAGTCTTTAATACACTTTATAAATTAGTAGTTACTAATTTGAACAACTATCTTAACAGTAGATAAAGGGGTCGGCAGGAATTCCGACGGGTCTCCCACTTTAACTTTAAGATTTTCAGTATCAATCAACACGTTACAGGGGCAGTTTACTCAGTGTTGTGAAGTGGACTTTAAATCTTTCTCCATGCTCAAGGGTGACTTTATTTGCTATCGTTCTTGATACAGACCAGTAGTATTGTTAATAATTAAATTTGTAGAGGAAAATTAATATTAGAGCAAGTTTATAAACTATACTTATACCTTTAAATATATACAAACAAAATGACGTATATTTTACACCATAGACAGAATTGGCTCCTGTGCCTGATCGACGCCGAATAAGTTAGTACAAAACAAATCTGTGATAGTTATAATAAATTTAGGCTCTTCCGACGTCTGAATGACAACATTAAACCAGAATGTTTCGTATTTTTCAGTAGAAGATACGCGGCCTAGTGTTTTTATGTTTCTGAACCGTCGGTTACCAGATGAAGATGGTCAAGTCGTCATGCTGTTCATCCAAGACTTTCCTACATACGCATGACTACCATAAATGTTTTTACTACGTGCAAGGTGATTGAATGTGAGTGATATGTCTAGTAGAACTAGGCCTGTCACCGGTAGAGTCAATTGCAAAACGCTTGAGGTAGGGAGTGGGTGGCTGCGCCGATGCTACAAATGTTTCTGGAACACTCGGTATTGCATTCCTCGAGGTTTGTCCGAGAGTTGAACCGGGTGCAGAGAATAAATCACTGCTCTAACCTTGGAGACAGCTAAACTGGTTCCAGCAACATCGATACGACTCTCAGGGACAGCGCTTGAAGAATGGCGGCTGCGGCGCTGGACTCTTCGCCCTCGCACACGGAGATGCGCAGTCTCATTACCTCGTCGCGATTTCAATCGGCCTGCCAATTATACCAGTCGCTTGCAACAACGCGAATTAAACGTATGTGTGAGTGCTGGCCACAATTCCACACCACGAGATCTCCAGCGTATCTCCCTCGCTGTTCGCGGAGAACACCTTCACGACGTCACGAAACGATTAACATAACCCAGTCATGATGTCCCTCGACAGACAGTCAAACATAATGCAAACGCTTATCTGACGCAGTGAAACTTTCTACATTAGATTAGAAAATGATTTTAAAAAATAATCATAAGCAGTTAAGTTTTTAACTTTAAAATTGTAGATATTAAATTGCAAGGAGGCCGATATTTTACTGGCGTAAAATTAGAGTCGAAGAGAATAAGTAAATACTCCAATATCAATCTACTCCAAAAAATGTTAAGAAATGTCGCTCCTAAAGTTCTGGACATTTAGTTGTATATTCTCCATACCTTAATATTCATTCCATTTAAGAATAAAAGTTTTCTAGAAAATAGTTATTGCAAGTCGAAAGTTTAAAGACAATAGAGTTTAAGATCATGTTTTTGTTGTTGTTGTTGTTCTGGTGCAACCCTCCATGCTAAGCTGTCTTGCGCAAGCCTTTTCATTTCATCATAACTACCATATCCTCCCTAATCTCCTTAGCGTATTACATCCTTGCCTACCTCTTCCGTTTTTACCCCACACACTTCCCTCTATTCCTAATTTTTTAAACTTCCAAATTTTAAATAATGATTGTAGCTACTTCTATAACTTTCTAATTGGCTAAATTAATAACACTGAAGATAGGTCAAAAGCTTTCTATAACTACTTTACACATTTTTTTCAGTGCCAAATCGTCGAGTTTTAAAGAATATGTTTTCTGCTCTCGTGATAATATATAGTTGCCAAAAAAGGCGCATTTGAAGAACAATAAACTATATCATTTGAAAATGCACGTTTTTCATGTTCAAACCACAGCTTTACAGAATTTTTTTTAGAAAAAGAACTTGAATCTGAGTAATTTTTTGTGACAGAGTTATGTGTTTCAATTAAATTTAATTTGTCCTAAATTTAATAAATCTTCCCATTTAAGTAGCCGTTTTGTATTCCGCGTGTGTTATTATTTTATTAACGTTGTAGTTTGTGTCTCAAAAATTAAGAGCAGAGTGTTACTTAGAGGAAATTTCGTAAATGGCAGCGTCATTTTTACTAGCTAGACTTCAAATAATTGCTCATAGTTTCATACATACATTCATAAATAGATTCACACTCCATTGAGCCTTATTAAATTCACCCGGATCTTACAAATGCTGTTATTATAAGAAAAGTACATGATTTGAAACCGGTTATTTGTAATCTGAGCACGCATTCCGATCAAAGTCATTGTACTTTGGAACCGAACCAGCTTTTGCGTCGCCGTACATTAAACTCGTTTCTTTCTTTTAATGAAACTATTTACTTAACCCAAGCACCTTGCGCCCACAAATTGCCAGCGAAGGGGAACAAAGTTACCTTGACTTTAACAGAGTTGTGATCCAAGTCTGCAAAGGTAAAAGATCTTGGCAACAGCTTTCAACACGTAGGTGGCAAGATCACCTCTAGACTCGGTAGTTCTCCGAAAGCAGTAAAAGTCGAATACGTGAACTTGAGGACTAACATGGCGTTTAAGGAACATTACCAGCTTGAGACGTCGAAATCCCAGTTCAAAATTTTGGAACCCGCCTCTGTACTGTAATAGTGATACTTCAACTGTAGTGACGTCAATTATCTGGAATTGGCACATTGCCGTCTTCATTAAGAACCAAAGTGAGTGGTCTTCGAAATTCAGTAACGCAGCGGTTCACCCACAGACAAACAGGTCAGAACTTGGTGGAATTTTTAAAGTGGGTCTCTGGAATGCAGGGAATGTACTTCTCTCTTTGGTTTTTGTTTAACGTCCATCTTAACAGCTTCAAGCGTATTCCAGTCCCCTGAGGGGTTAGTTCATACAACTCTCGACCTTTTCAATGTTCTGATCTAAAAATCCGTAATAGAAGTAACAAAATACACTCAACCATTTCAGCATTGCAAAACACTTTGGTGGACCTTGAAATCTATAAGAAAATATCCATTGACAATTATATTCGTTTTCGTAGAATTTTGCAACCACGAGCACATCAAATGGTAATATCAATATAACTATTTATAATATTTTCTTAATTTTGGAAAAAAAATATACTTTGTTATAGGGACAAGAGAAGCAATGTTGATTCTGCGTCTCATTGTAGGAGACAGGATAAGAAAAAACAGAACTACGTTCATGGTATTTGTAGATTTATAAAAACCGTTTGATATATCTGGAACACAATATTAATGATTTTGAAGAGGACAGGAATAAAATATCGAGAAATAAGGCTTATCTATACCGTCTACAGAAAGCAAGCAGTATAATTAGAATCGAAGGGTAAGAAAATAAAGCAGAAATCAAGAAAGGAGTAAGACAAGGATGCAGATTATCGTTATTCAACTTATATATAGAACAGGCGATGAAAAAAACTAAACCGGAATATGGAAAATGAATCATATTACAAAAAGAAATAAAATCCCTGCGGTTTGCCGATGATGCTGCAGCATTAGGGGAGTCAGAATAAGACTTGGAAAACATAATAAATAGCGTGAACGTGGACCTGGAGGAAGAGGACAACATGAGGATTAATAGAGGAAAAGCCAAAGTAATGAAGTGTTGTATGGGTAACAGTGGAATAACAAAGGGTGATTGGGAAGGGATATTTTGAAGGTGATTAAGGATTTCTGCTACTTGGATAGCATAATAACTAGAGATGGTAGGAGTATAGTAGACATAAAGAGTAGGATAGCAGAGGCAAGGAAGGCTTTCCCGAAAAATGAATTTACTTACGGGTAATATAAGTGTGATTATGTTCGTTTGGTGTGTGACGTTATATGAGTGCAAAACGTGGACAATAGGAGTTGCAGAAAGGAAAATAATAGAATCCTTCGAAATGTGGGGCTATAGGAGAATGCTGAAAATCAGATGGGTGGATAAAATCACTAACGAGAAATTTATAAGCAGAAAAGGGGAAGAGAGCGAACAACATGGAGGACGTTGACCAAGAGAAGGGATTGATTAGTAGGCCACGTTTTAAGACATAAGGGTCTTATAAAATTAGCATTAGAGGGAAGTGTGTGGGGGTAATAACAGAAGAGGGAGGCCAAGGATTGAATACGCTAAGTATTCTTGCGTTCTCGCCTTGAAAATGCTGGGCGCTACGAGCGAAACATTGGCAAGAACGCCAAAAAACAACCTGACCTAACAACCCAAAAAATTCATATAATGCTATATAAACATAGCCACGAAAACAATCAGTAGCTTAAAATTCGTTTAGTTTCTTAAATTCTAATAAAAACAATTACTAATTTTTTTAATGACAACAAAGGTCAGAGTAGTTTCTTTTTCAAGCCCAGAATTCCAATGTTATTGAAGCAGGAAACAAGTAAAATTATTTGTTTCTAGAATCTCGTCCTTGAACAGAAAACTGCATTACTGTTTATAGAATAATTGATGTGGCCATGGAAGTAACGCAACATATAAAACCCTGTAACACTCGTGTACGTACAAAGTAGAGTTTCTGAATTCAAGGCTATGTTTACGTCAAAGGTCGACCGATACGCAAGTATTTCTCTTGGGTCACTGAAAAGAATAATCTCTCAAGGTAACGAATCAATCCTTTACTTTCAAAGTTAAATTCCTTCAGACTATCTTCAGTAGCCTTATTGAGAAAATATCTCGACCGGAATATCAGAGATCATGTCTAAGATTCTAAATGCAATCAGTAAGAAGGTCAGTATTATTCCTATATTAATATGTAATTTCCTTTTTCAAAATTTATTCTCCATTAATTTATTTTTATTCCCATTTATTATTAAAAACTGTCCACAAGTCCAGCTTATTTATATATTTAGACTAATTGCCTTCATTTATGAAAATTTTATTTTCTGTAATTCCATGTGTTTGTACACAGTCGAGTATGACCATTTTTAGATTAAATAAATATGTACATACAAACATTTTGAGTTGTTTTGAAAATAGAACAAATAGTGAACAGATTAGAATATATCTTCGTAAAGGTGATATAAATATTTTATCCTTATTGTTTGCCAATAATAGAGAAGCTATATACACTACAGTATGACTTCCGTTCTTTGTAAATATTTACATAATATATTAATCGTCTTAATAGTTATATTTATCTGACAACATTAGAATCAATCAATAAATAAAACACATAACATGACACAAAAAAATTAATTTAATATTACAGGGCATTTAGTTCCTCTTTTTATACTTGTTCAGATATAATAATTGTGTGCTGAAAATTAATTTAATTTCCGCTATATTATGTAATTAAATAAATAAAAAAATTCTAAAATCGTGATCTTTTCGTGCACAGTTCGAACTAAGAACCTTCATAATTATTAAATTATCTGTGATCTCTTTGGACGCTTTATTAATTTATTCATAATTTTTTCCATGTTTTTTTCTTTTAAATGTCTTTAAATAATATCCGTTCTTATTTATAATCATTATATTTTCCAATGTTTATTTACTTTAGCAACTCTGTCGTGTCTCGTCCATCATTTTACTTACAGCCGATTTAAAATCTCAATCCTTTAACTAATTTTCTCTTTAATATTTCACGCAATTAAGATAATTTCTTTGTCGCTGCTAAATGTACATATAAATTTACAAGTATGTTTTTAATTTTTTAAAAAAAAGTAGGGATGAAAAATTAAACAAATTAGCTTAAGTGGAGAGACGTGTTTGTCAACAAAATTTATATCAAAGTGCTAGTTTATATAAATGCTTTAGAAATCTGTTGTTTACAGAAAACTGACAATAACAAAACAGATTAGATTGAAATTTTCAAAGAATCACATTTCTAGCTCGTTCTTTGTACTGGAAACCGTGGGTATAGTGTTGCTCTAAATAATAAATTTCCAAAATAAATTATGGTCTGATAATGAAGTATATACATAAAAGAGTATTATTATTAAATGTTATACATTGATCCCATAGAGAAGTAGAACTTCAGGGATGAGAAACGAGTCAGAGATTGTAAATAAATTATTATTATTTCTTAATTGCTATTAACTCTGCTACTATATGCAATCATTTGATTACTTTTAACTTACAATAAAATGTGCGTAAGAACTACAGAGAAGGCATGATATATAATTTGTACCTCATACATAATAATATTAACCTAACCCATCTGCTAAAGTAGGTTAATCAACGGATTAACCTACCTCCAAATCTACATGTTAACTATATGCACTATTTTAATTTTGTAAATTCATTATTTTAATATTGTATGTACTATAATCAATTATTATACCAACTGATAGTCGTAAAGATAAAAGTTTTCATATGAATGAAAAAATAAAATGTATAATATTGATAAATATTGCTAATATCTTATTCTAGTGTCTCAACCACGTACTATACTAAGATACACTCAACTCCATGAATTCTTCAACAGAGTAGGAGTGACTAAGTAAAAAGTTGGTTCTTTTTGAAGCTGTCCGTATTTATTTTGAACTGTTTAATGGAGGTTGGAAGTTTATTAATGAACGTCTTTTTGTATTATAGTCAGAGACTCACCTTCCTTGTCGAAATTATTTTTATTCCTGGTATCAAAGCTATGCACATCTGAGTTTGTTGTGAATAGGTGACTGTTAATACTCCCTGTATACTGGCAAATAAGATAAAGTATTCCCATTTTCTTGAAGAACCCGCCGCATGAAGTTTTTCGTGGATCCTGACGTAATATTCTGGCAACTTTTTTCTGTAGATTAAAATGTTTTCTTTCCTTGATGAATTACGCCAGAATATTAATTATATCCTATGTCACTAAAGAGTGAGAGTATACAGAATAAACTAATTTTATTATGTTTGGGTCACTACACCTTGACATTATTCTAACAGTAAAGGTTTCCAAGCCTAGTTTTCTTAGAAGAATAAATGTGATCTTTCCTATTTAATTCATAGTCTACAGGTATACCTAAAATTTTGTGTTTTTAACTTCGCTTTTTTAGATTGTTGTGTTCCAGATCTCAATGTAGCATTGTTTGTCTGAAATTGCACGAAATGAGCCTTATCACAATTCTGACAAGCCATTTACTGAAAATCAGTGAAGCATTGGCGTTAGTGAAACATTAGCAGCTTTTTCCAGGCTATTTTGATAATTGTTACCAAAATGCTGGTCTCATCTGCAAAAAGTATAGTTTTAGAGGAAGAATTTATGACTTCAGGTAAATAGATTTATATAGATTAAGGATAGCAAGGGACCAAAATGGAACCCTGACGAACGCCAGTCTTTTTTCCCACTCTGAATGAAACAAATTGTCCATAGAATATGTCCTTTAAAGTAAATTTCTGTTTCCTGTTGGCTAGGTAAAAAGAGAACCATAATTAAAACTGTCCTACTGAATTAAATATCGTGTCACTCGACCACTTCTTGAATTTTATATTTGTATTTCCCTTGTAGACTATTTTGAATCCTGTACATCGTGACCGAGCAACTTGTCTTATTCCCCTGGTTACACTCCCAAGTTTTCCTTGAATTTGACAAGATGAGCATCAAGGATATGCATTTCAAAGGACACTACGCGTTCTCAGTCAGCGCCTTATAAGATGCGGAGTGACAAACCAGAAATATATTAAACTACAGTTCCGTTACAAAGTGCATTACTCAAATCAACATTTGATAAACAATTTTAAGATTTATAATACTCACAGAAACATTTTATCGCCTCTTGGAAAGTATACGCTCAAATTTATTATATTCACAAAATAAATAATGAATAAAATTTCATTTTAAGCTGTCAATTTTTATTTGTAATTTATTTTTGGTTTAAATCTTGTCTGATTATAAGGTCTTAGTATGAATATAGTTTATCACACTTTTTTGCTGAGCGTTAGAGGATTAAATTTTACATTAAACTTTCAAAAGCCTTTTATTGACCATGAGAGACTGAGTAGAAAACTGTGTTAAGTTTTTTAAGTAACATTACATTACTAAGTATTTATTCTTATGATCCTGTTTACAAGCCAGACTTCAAGAACTTGGAATATGTTGATTACATGTCTACGTTAATATTGCAAGGTAAGATTTACTCAACATCACTTGACGTTTATTTGCAACGTGATTTGAAATTAGTTTAATTTTATGCAGTAAAGAAAATATGGCTTCCATTTGTGTAGATTGAATCAATAGTTTTAAATAATGACAAGAATTAATTTTGTTTTCCCATATAGACTATTTATCATTAAAAAAAGTATTCAAGAATTTTTAAGTATTTACAAATAAAATATGTTTAATGCATTAAACGTCTAAAAAATAACTCAAATATGGAGATAAAATTTTAATTGTAAAAATCGAATATCTGTATTATAATTCAAATTAAAATGAGTGCTATTTTCTAGCCACCATAATTATTAATTTATGGGCTGTAAGTCTTTTAGAATTTATTTCAATTAATCGTCTAAATCAGATTACTTAACAATGCTCTGAGTCTTATTCTAATCATTAATTATCAAGTCTTTCTTTAAAGCCATTAATACGAATATTCTAAGTTCCGAATACCATTCACAGCATCTTCTACTGTTTTTTATCCCGAGCCTCGACCGATAAAATTTGTTGCGTAAGAATATAATAACCACGCGAACAAGTCTGGATATTAATTGAGAAAAGTTGTTACGTAACGAAAAAAAATTGTTTTTTCTCTCGTCTGATCAAACCAATGGTCGACTCATGGTCACTCCCAATGAAAATAAACTATGGCACATTACTAATTTTGGATTTTATACATTAATAATCTTATTTTCTCGGAAATACTGAACTTGAAGAATCTTGTGTCAACACTTTAAACAGTAAAGTTGGTAAAATCGTTTTAAAGATTTCAACGTTTTTTAAAAAAAATTAGAAATGACAAGTATTATTATTTTTTCAACGTTTAGCTTTTATTTTGAGTTGCGACTGTTATTAGTAGACTCCTCGTATTTCTCAAATAAAATATTACAATATTCTATTACGAACCTGCATTTTTTGTGTGTAGTCTGTCCGTAAAGTACACATTTTTTTGTAAATTAAGCATTGAGTGTTGCATCAGACCAGTCATAAGACTGAATACAACAACATGTTTACAAGTGTATTGTGTTTATTTTACAAACGTTTAGGTATTAATCATATGTATACTTTCTTTAATGTTCTCCAACTTTCTAACTACTAATTCACCTGTTAACTAAAGTGCCGCGATTCCAACAAGTAAAAGTATTTAAAAATGTTAAGTTGATAAGAAGCTTTTGCACGTATACATGTATCGCATTTCACATGACAGAAAGAGGACTTCTTTTCAATTACGGCCAACGTGTAAAGTCAAATTATCTCTGCTCGTAAAATAATATCTGAACGTTGTACCATGAAAGTAGAAAATTATCTAATACTGTCAGGAAGAAATGAGTACGCGTGTATATTTGTCTGAGTCAGACGTATAGTCTAAGTAAAACAGAAACGTCTGTATTTGCATTGTAAATTCATGAGAATGTATTTTTTTTGGCATTATACGTTAAACATTAACACTATTTACATTATTTTACTTGCCCAGGAACTATATTGAGCGCTTGCATTTCTCTCTTTTACGTGTTTAAAGTTTTGTCACACAAAGGATTCAGTAATAAACGATAGTTTGCCTTTACGATTCTCTGGGTTTAAGTTGGCTAGGAGTAAACTTTTAAGGTTATAAAGTGTTAAAGTTCGTAAAATCTTGCGTGAACCAAAGTTCACATACAAAACACTAATTTTAAAACTTCACCGTATAAATTGAAATTTTTAGTTTAAAATTCTATTCAAAGTGCTTTCTTTTCGAACGATGTAACAAAAGTAAAATTAGAACGACTAATTTTATAAACAACATTGGTAATTGAAAACACAATAGTATTATCGTTGTGTACTATGATGAACCCATGAAGAAAGTTTAGACTTTAAAATTATATAAAATTGTATCTTCATAAATATATTTATTAGATTAATAGACAAAGTACCGCAATGAATTCTTCATATATTTTATTATTCTTTATAACATTATTCTGGTTGAGAATGGAATTCATCTCAGTTAATCTAAGATTTGTAATTATTGTAATCGTTATAAAATATTTTTAAGTTTCTATCTGAAACAAAACACTGCCACAAGGAATTGTATTCAATTTAATCAAATTATTGATTTTAACAAGGCCACTATTTTAGAAAGGAAGCCTCATTAATGTAAAAAATTAATTTCTGATTCCAGTACTGTTAATATTGTGTATGACACATAAAATTGTCTCAATTTATTCAATGTTTCATTTCATATTCTTAGATTATTTTCTATATTCAACTTTATGTTAAGATCTTTGATTTAATTTTCAGTCCACGTGTATTCAACGTTGGATCAAGACGTTAAACGCATCGAAATGTTACGCAATTTTTAATGTTAGTAATTGTTGCTTATAAGGTCTAACAGTTTATTATTAACATTAACAGACCTTAACTTCATTGTTATAAAATATTTCACGTTACACTAGATGCTATAAGTTGGTTTTGAAATCAATTTCTGACATAGCAGATTAAATCTACTGTAAAGGGTGGATGTTGAATAAAATATGTATTTTGATTTCAAACAATTTTCTGAAAACCTATACTCCTCACAGCTGATCTTCGTCTTCTTTTGGACTACCTGTCTTAATATCTTATTTTTTCTCCTCTCTCAGAATTCGTTCCTCTTCTAAATCTTATAGCGTAAATTTCTAACTGTACGTCTTATTTCACTCCTCTCTTTTTGACCTCTTTCACCTTTTACGTCTCCTTACCACTTCCCAGCTAACCTCTCTGTCACCCGTCTACGTGGTTAAACACCACACCACGCGACGTGTCTACGCCAATCATATTTAATATTCACTGACTCTGGGGAAATTTTCACAGGTCATCGTCCCTTGGTGACTGTCCAGGCTTGATCCTCTAACTTTATTTTATAGGCACGAACCTAAGCGACTTCACTTCGCCTCACTAATCCTAGATATTCCGTAGCAGCTTTGCCTGCATCTGAATGTTATCGTATAATTTTCTAAATATTACGTATGAGGTTTTAAGAAGGGGAATTATTTGTCTGTGTTACACTACAAGAGAATCCACCAATATGTCATTTTTAACACATTATAAAAACTTTGGATCTTGGTTTTGGATATTCAAAGTAAACCATTTTTACTTAACGAATAATTTAATTATATGGGACAATTGGAGCATTTTTATGAGAGCACTGTTTGAGTTTTATATTCTTAAGATAAATTTTAATTCCGCATATAAAGTAGAATTGAAAAGATTCACTCCACACACTAAAGTAAGATGTCTTTGATCACAACAAAATGAAATTTCGACTGCACCCAGGAATGCTGAAAAGAACTTCCATGCTCAACAAATAACCTCCCCACTCAGGGCGAATTAATTTTATATGCGTGTTCTTTGAGAGCTTGTATACTCAGTAATGAAGGTCATAAATATCTATGAAGATGGATGGAGCCCATTCGCGGTATCAGTGCAACTATTTGCAGAATCCTCCATAGCCTTGAGGTCCTCCCACCCCTGTAATATATAGTTGGCAGTTTCCGCGCTGGCGTGCATTACGATTCCGCCGGTGGTAGTAGTAGGATTCCTAACCAGACTATGAATATGTCTCTGGAAGGCAGAGACTTTCCGCGCCACCATGAGATCATCGCTATTCGTTCCATGTGACGTTATGTTGTCGTCATGCTACGGGAAAATAAGAGTATCTGTAACGACATTTCAAACCTTACATTGTTACATGTGACATGAAATCACTGCCACTTTTATATAATGTTAACGTCATAAACCCGTTCTCGAATAAATTGATTTTAGCATTGCCATTAACTCCTTAATGAATTTCTGTTGTTCATTGAATATATTCTTGACCGTGTGATCACTCTGAGCAAAATACGCATTTATAGATCATGACCGAAAGTATAACACACGCACTCACAAGGATAGATTTTATTAATGACTATTAAATTTCATCTCCCTATACTTTTATTTAAAACAACTCTCTTTAACTACAAATTGCAGTTACCTCTAACTAACCAACTGTCCAGAATAAGGAATAAATGTGATAAATAATAGCAATCTGAAATAAAGTATAAATTATTTGTAACTAAATTATAAATGAAAACTATATATAATAAACTGTTAAATAGCCTAATATATTGGATACATTTAATCCCACCAATCAGTATAAATTAATTATTGTAAGACAATTTTACTCATTATCTCATTTCTTTCTTTCTTACTGACTACTTTCAATTTTCTATTAATCACAAACGTACACAAAAAGACATTTATAATACATAGTCAAGTATTCTTCATATAATTACACTTAAATAAATATCTTATTCTTAAGACAATTTAATAATTTATATTATATTAAAACTGAATTAGAAATTTGGAACAAATCTCCAAATAAATATTCGAAAAACAATTTATGACCTTTCTGAACCTTTTTTCTTTTAATTTATTTAGCGACAACGTTTTGGCATATGTTTATGCATACGTTCAAACAATATATCAGCAAAACACGATTTACTTAAATTCTTTTAATACGTTTATCCCTAGTTTTTAGACTTATTAAGGTCCAGACGCGTGACTAATTCCAGCTGAACTTAACTGCAGACAATTTATTTTACAGGAGATTAATGATTTAAAACAAATTACAATCAAATTTACTTTTTAAACTAATAATTTCGTACATAACTTACTGTGCATTTTGTAGTATTATAATTAATTTGTTTTTTATGATTGTAGATGACTATGGCACGTCTATAGTTCCTCTAGATTTTAATAAAATTCATATTCAAAATTAAAATTTAATTTTGGTTTTTATAAAATTTCTGGCTGATTTAAAACCAAGGATTTTACGTCATAATATTTTTAAAGACAATATTTCATTATCTATTCTTTTAAAAAAATTGTTCGTCGTTAAGGTCAGTTGGAATTTCATTACTTATCGGTACCTGAATAAAACCATAAATCTGGACGAAATGTCGTAAAGGAACTTAATTAGTGTCTTGCTGCCTTTCTTCTGAAATTCTTACTGGTAAATTTATTAATGTCAGATAATTTTATATAAATAGTTATAGAAACAAATCTCGTTATAAGACGGTTAGTATATTATCATCAATAATATTTTTCTCAGACGTAAATAAGGTATCAGAAATTGAACAGATAACGAGTTAGAACGTATGCTACATAGAAATATGTAAACGTTTAGAACGGGTCACTCAATTTAACCAAATTTGTGTTTATGGTTGTTTTTTTCTTGCTGTATATGGGAATAATGCTGTCGAGAATTATGTATGTTTCTCATTTTTCCACTAATGGTCACGATCTTTGATACCCTCCTGGCTCTCACTCACATATCTATATAATAAACACTTTTTTACTTTTCCCCCCTTCAAAATGCATATTCATCAAAAACGGCATTCTGGCTACCATTAGCAAGCTTCTACATTAAATAACAAGATTCGCTTTTATTTCTTACACCTGTCAATTATTTCTGTTGCTATGTTCCACTTTTCTAAATAAGTAATACAAGCGGGCTTTACTCTGAGGGTAATTCGGATCCTTTAATCACCTTACAAATTTCAGATCCATTTTGGCTACACTATGTCCTTTAATTTCTTCCATGAAGGGACTTATCCATGTAAATTCACAAAATAATCCAAATTTTTGTTATTTTCAGAGCAGTGTCACTCAACGATGGACTATAACCCAAAGAACTTGTCATAAAAGTTATTACAATTTTACTCTGAGTAATAAATAAAAGAATGACCTGACCTTATAACAATAGGGCGCCCAAATATAAAATTCATAAGGGAAAAATGTGACATTGATTATATTTTACATTTTAAATGCGAGTATTGTGTTGTGATATGCAGTTAAACATTTTTTCAGTTGATAATGGCAGTAGGTAAAAGCTTTTGACGTAATTCGTGTAGATTAGATGAGTTTAAGAATGCTTAATGACAAATTTAGTCTTTTATAAATTCTAACTTAGAAATACAGAAATGAAAGAAGAAATTTAATTCATGACTAAGATAAATAAAATAGTTACATTTATTGTAAATAGCCTTTTTTCACCACCACTGGAATGACTTGTTATAATTTAATAAATTCATTCATTAGGAGGCATACACTGCACCGAGACATATTTTCCTCTTGACGTTGTAAAAGACTAATCTTAATTGTTTCTAAACTACAAATTCTAGGAGGAGACTCATGTTGTCGGAGAGTAGCTTTGTATTCACCAACAGCATCCGTAAATTTGTATCTCAGTAAGCCCAAGAAAAGAGTTTCACCTAATTGAAACATATTTCAGTCTGGAACGCATTGCTGCAAACCCAGCGAAATAAAATTCCCTATCGCCGCTGGTAGGTCAGGCACGTAGCGTCACAGACATACAGAAACAGCAGAACAGTCTGTCACTGGAAATCGCAAACAGCCTCATAAAACCACGTATAAATCATTCGGCTGCTTTTATGGAAGAAGCGAACCGCAGCTCTGTCCTTTTAGGGGGAAAAACGACGGACGTACTTGCTTGACAACGAAACAAAGCTATAAAGACAGCCAGATAAATGACTTTGATAAGAATTTGTTTAACTCTATCACACTCGTATCCGTCACCCATAAAAATACTTCCATCTCTCTCCACTCCCCTGTACCTTACCTCTCCCCTTCCTATCTGTCCTCCTCACTCCTCAATAAAACAAACTAGGGGAACCTTGGGGTAGGACTGTGCTGTAAGATAGGGGATGAAATAAGCGTCGTGGACGCTTGTGCGTGATGGAGAGCCATCAGTATTCAAGACCCCAATCCCGTCCAACTACGACTACCACTACTACTACAAGAGAAAAGAAAAAGCGAAAAAAAAACCTCCACCAGACAATTCCACGGGGCATTTGGATGGGGTATTATAAAGCATTGCCATACAGCCCGTCGTTTCTCCGCCAGATCAAAATGGCGTCGGAAACTTCGGCAAAGGACTTCCTTTTGGGAAAGAGCTGAATACGAACGAAGAGCATCCGCTGAGCAGACTCTCGGATATCACAGCGATATTATGACGTAACCCTTATGTAAAAATGAGTAATATTTTGGATAAACACGATATTCTCAGGGAGAATAAAAATTATCCATGATGTATAGGAACTAATAAATGTTCAGTACAATTGCTATGGCAATACTTGTAACACAAGTTTCGTTCTGGTTCATTATAGTATGACTGCAAAGAAAAATATAAACATATTTTCCCGTGTTCGAGGAAGAAGGATATCATCGTTGGTAGAGAGGCGTGTCGTCTCTGGAGATCAGATGGCGGATATTGTAACGAAGCTTACCTTATTTGAAACAAAAATATATGAGACGAGTCTTAAACGGTGGAGATCGATGAAAATACTTTGGTTGGGAAACCTATAACAATGAGTATTTAATGACAATCACTTCAGGGTAAAAACATTTGATTTGTATAGTATTTTCTGTTTGTTCAATCAAACATGTTTAATATATTTGTGAAAATCAAGGTTTCAAGTGAAACCACGATTTTGAAGCCTGTAAAAAAGAGCTGAAATTTTAATTCAGATACGTGACGTATTATGACGTCATCAGCGTTTTGCTTCTCATAACAACGAGCCGGGCATATTTAAAGTTAAAGTAATTGTGAATTTTGGATAGAATAATTACAACATCAATAGCTGAAAAATTATTTATAATAAAACCCTTGGTTTCGGTTCAACACACTTGCCTTTTAAAGACGTCAACTATTCTGCTTCAATATATTTCCCGGAGAAAATGAAATCGCCATTAGAGTTGAACGTAGGAGGATGTGGAGCCACCTGTAATCGTAAAAATTATAGTACAATCGTTGATATATGATTAAATTGTTATTAATTTCCACTACTTAAAAAATCTTATGTTTGATATTATATTTTAATATTTTCTTTTTTTGGTTATAATAATGACTATCTTTTAAAATAAGGTCGGGAATGAAGAGTGAAAACTAACTTGGAGAATGTGCGAAAATGATATTACTCGTTTTTATTACGAATTAATATCTATATACCTTGTAAACATAAATGCACTATTCTCCGATAAAAATTCTTTGATATTATCAACTATGCCATCATCGAAACGTCGTGGTCAAATCTATTGTTTGTTGCATTCAGGAACGAGCTCAGTATTTATGACAAAGTAAGGATAAAATTTAACATTTCTTGTCGTATCTAGTTGTAGTTATGATCTATACACTGAAATCTGATTTAACGAATACCAAGCTACATATATGAGAGTCAATTTGAAAAATTAAATATTACAAACTTCCTTTTGAGAGCACCTTAATTAATTACAGGTTGCTCGAATAGTTGTTCGGTTGTCTTGTCCCCGTTATTTTAATTGATTTCACAAATTTGAACAATGAACAAATAACTAAACTAAAAATAATCCTGAATTTAAAGTGTAGAGGGACGACAGAAATTCATATTTTCAATCATTTAAAAAACCTGTATTACCTAAATTATGTATCGTACGGTAACTCGATTTAGTTTTCTAAATTGGAATGCCACTCAGACATTTTATACTTCAGTAATTTTAATGAACCGGACACTAAATTATAAAAACATATTCAGATCGTACGTAACAAACAAGCTTTAAAAATATTCTTATTAAGCTCAGTCAGAGAAACTGTCATCGAAATTGGACCTGATAATATGATCTATTGGAGTAATTTAAACATTGATAAAATTATTATCAAAGGAGACGTTTCAAGTAACAAATGGGTTTATTATACATACAACGCATAAATTAAAAGTGTCCGCTATTTAAATAGTTTTTTTTTCGTGATGTAATTAATTCAAGTTGCAACATTAAAGACGATGGCCGTAATTCTAAAAAGAAAAGAATTATTGGCAAAAGACTATTAAATCAAATCACGATGAAATTTATGTTACGTGTAAGGACTAACTCTTCGATGTCTGACATAATATAAATTAAGAAGAGAGATTTATGAAACCGAAATGACTGTTTCTCACCGATTTTTATAATTATTTTCAATCACAACCTTTTGTTCCCGTAAAGATAATTATGGGAATTAATGCTGCATTACCTTACCTGAGATACAGTAAATGACGTGCCGTATTTTCCCCACAGCTTGTCCCATTATTGAGGCCTGAATTTGAAGGTGCAAAATACAATGTTTCCATACTAACCCCAGATTACCTGAAATTCAATTCGAATGCAAAAATTCACATAAATAAAATTCCAATGTATGTGTGTTAGTCTTTATTCTCTTCCTAAATAGATTGTCCAATTTAGATTTTTTTTGTTGCATTTATGGGGTCACCTGAATGATTCTTAGCTATAGATGTATCTGGTAGATGGCGCTGTTGTCGAGATTATTTTATATTGTCCGACCTATTTTTAAATATTCCTTTGGATTTTTCATATAATAAATCTTATAATCCAGCCTGACAGTTTAAATAATTTGTGACACTTGGCTTTACGCATCAATACATGCGTCGTCACTTGGCACTGTATGGCATTTCGATTTAGGATTCCTAAGTTCTGATATATTCTGAAAATTTATCATCTGCATTGCTTGAATTACGATTTATATACATGGTCATTCATAGATATTCCATCTACTCTAAATAAATAAAAATTTTCAGCGTTCATTTGTGGGGGTTTTACGATAGCCGGGGGGCTTACGATCTAACAGATGGGTTAATCAAGGGTTGAGAAAGAGATTATTGTCAAATTAAATACTGCAATTTGCTTCCGAATGATGGGAGAGGAATATGATTTCTTTTCACCATGTCTGGACCAGGAGGCAGCTGGTCGACTGGTCCAATGAGATCAACAAACAAACAGGTCTTACCGTATGCCCAAGTTATACGACCCCGAAACGTACTTTTTTTAGGATGATAAGTTACAATTCCCCTTTAATACCATAGGAAGGGAATTTGGACGACATGAGCTACATTCTCGTTAATTTTAAATTCGTAAGCACAAATGGAACAGTCCCACTAATTTGAGTTCAAACTATTGGATATAAAATTACTTATTCGTCCTTTAAATATTACATTCATTACTTAAAAAACATACTTGACGTTGCATAAATAATATTTCCAGAGAAAATTGTAGCTTAAATTAGAATTCGTAAAGGAACACGTGTTGAAAACTTCTGGGAACGTTAAGCCTTCCTGATATTTCCTTTGCACCAGGGTCACGCTTATGTCTGTTTGCATGTACGCATGATACTTCAGGTGTTGCAGTGCCAGGACTGTAAACGACTTGATTTTGTAGTTGTAACAAAGCTGCAAATGACAGGACTTTAAGTAGAATGTGCATTTTTATACTGCCAGTCTAGATACTTTACATTCATGCATGAATATACTTCAATTAAAATTAATAAATAATTAATAAAATCTACAGGCATGTTTATTACATATTCATGTAAACCGACTTTTCCGTATCTATTTGTTTGCTCTCCAAAGTTATTCAAAAAATAAAAATAAATAAATAAAATAATTCAAACAAAGGGATTAACAACAAGCACTTCACTATCTAACATTGACTATTCCTTCCGAGGCACAACGTTGTACATAGGACTATGTAATTGTAAACCTCTTTGTTTGAATTATTATTTTACTTATTTGAGAACTAGCTATGCCTGCAATTCGTTCGCGCGGAAATAGTTCTTTTTATTTTTCCCTAAAAACGAAACAACAGGTATAGAATTTTGATAAAGTTGAATTCATTGAATACATAAAAAGTTCAGTATCATTTATTTATGATCACTTTAAGGCAAACCTTAAAACTCGAAGTTGGTTATAAACAGATCCCGCTTTCACACATTTCGTAGTCAATTAAAGTGAGCAATTACTAAATATTAAACTTTACCAGATGCGACAAATAAAGCCAATTTACTTATGCATCGTATCGAGGATCCAAAGAAGTTTATTATTTTTCAGGGAGTTAGCTCTCTGCCAACTCTGTTAACTATGGCACGAACATTGCTGCAACAATAGATGGAGTGAGAATGCTCGCCTTCCATCTCTCACTCCCATGCAGCCAAAATACGCTTATAATTACACAGTAAGTGAGATGAATCGTATAGGAACGCCTAACCAGACTTATATAATTAATGTTATATGTTCATGTATTGCCTGGAGCTACTACGAAGTCCAGATTCCTGGTGGCGCAACTGCAAGTAGTGAAAACTCCATTGATTTTACGTATTTTTGTGTTCCTGAGTGTGTGCATGTGCCCTTTAATGTGCGTGTAATGTTTTAATGACTTTTGACTATATACTTTTTTATTTTTGTTATTTATTTGAAGAGCATTTGTAATTAATTTTGTACCTTATTTTGTTCTTAAAATTAATTTTTATTTATAATGTATGAAGTATTATATTTCCTTAACCGAGGACTGATGGAAATAAAAATAAATCTAAATAACATCACTTTTCGCACATCAATCTAATGGATTTATAAATATTTACATTACTATATTCGGAAGTCTGAAAGATATCGAAATGAAACATACACGAAATTTGAAGTTAAAATTCTTGTTTTAATACCTGAAATTTTCATTGAAATACATTAAGCCGTTTTGGAGCATAAACAGATCAAAAGTGTAGGCAACCCACCTTGACCTTTTGGAGACTCGAATGAACGTACGCAAAGAAATCTTCCCGTAGAATTTATACTTATATTCTGCAATGTATTCAAATGAAATATACAGGAATCCTTACGTTAAATCTCCTGTTTTTAAACCTTCTAATTTTAATTGAAACCCGTTGAGCCGTCTCGTAGTCTATTCGAGACGAACATACAGACAGAGACTCAGACACTTCAACTTTATTTATTGGTACAGATAGAATTGTTAAGCATGAAGATGGTAAAAATAGGTGCCGAAACGTAGCTTTACATGAATATTAGTAAATGTTTGTCAATCAAAGGTCATTTTTATTTATACCTCTTAATAAATTATTTTATTGAAGCATAATCAAGCATTTCTTCTACACGTGCGTAGTAGTGAATTGCAGAAATTTCTAGATTTTTGGAATTATTAAGACTATGAAGTTCTCCGTCTTATGCCAAAGTGACGGTATTCAATTACAGCTAATATTCTAGTTTCCTTGCTTGAAACTCAATGTGTCACCCAGAATGTGTTACTACATGTGATAAAAATCCCCTAAAAAGTCAATGATGTGTTAAGAAAGGATTTGAAGTACGAAAATAACGGGTGTATTGTGTGTCTTTTGAGATTGCCCCTGCCACCATATGACACAATTAGCGCTGAGGTAGTTCTTCTATTGTAAACCGGTTAGCACGCAAAGAGAAGCAGGGAGGGAGGCAGTGAGACGGAAAAAAAGAACATACACACACTGCCAGGTTTATATACCGAACTGATTACCTGCTTGAAAGCCAGGCTGAATTGAAACAAAAACTTGTTTTTCGTCGCCAGACGCAAGCACGCAAAAATAGCTGCAGTCTTTTATTCGTGCCGCATAATACGCACTCTAGTGGGGGGTTATATACATGTGTGCGCAGTTTTCTTGTCAACTGGCTGGGTGCGTGTGTTTTATTTTTACGACCCGCATGTTTTATCACCTTATTACAGCTCCTAGCAGTCTTGATAAGGCGCTCCTGCTGAACTGCGCCTTTGGATACTATCGTTTCCTGTCTCGACCCTTATACACACTCTCTCCTCAGCTGTCACCCCTCTCTGGAAGCCATCTTGTAATTAGTAGACCGACAGGCTCCAGCACGGAGCAAAAGTCAAGTACTTTATCCGATGTGCTGGAGAAGGTTTGAAACCCTAACTAACCAGACTCGATTTCATCGTTTATGACTGCCGGTGTTATATAAAATACGTTATCCAATTAGGCAGCGGTACACCGCTTATTACCCTACTAAACATTCCACCTTGTAAAGCTTAAATTACGAGAGTATAACGGTGGCTATTTATTCGCCATACTTGTCTCGAAGTCCTCCATATAAACACCTGCGACTTCTGTAGTGGTTCCTGTTAGTGTCACCTGTATTTGCAGATCAGATCGCAATCGGAACACTTGTCTGCGTATTCAGTGCAAACTAATCCAAACACTCATATGCATACATAAAGTAATGAAACATAAATGTTTGACACTAATCAACCGTAAATTACGGGCATTAAAACAATTTTTTTAAAACCACGCAGCAAACAAACCATGATAATAAAACCTAAATGAAAATTACCTCTGCGACTCCCAGAAGCAAGAGAATTGTAAATAAAGCATTCGCGCGAATTCAGTTTACTTTTGCATACTGATATGTAAAATATATTATTTTTATGTTATTACCGCATGGCTGAAAGTCATTATAGAATCAAAGTGCAAATAGGGGAAGTTGGGGGGGGGGGTGAACGAGACATTTATTGCTTAAATTTTTTTGTAAAATTTAGGAAAAAGAGAAATCAATAAAACATCATTTTATTCAATTATTTAGTTAACCTAATATCAGTATAACTTAAAACAGCGAATTTAGACTTTTTGAATTTCAACGTTTTTATTATATATTTTTGAATTTTTGAAAATAAACTTACAAATTTTCCATTCTGTCGCACTCCCGTGACAGAACTGGATAGGAGATAGGAGTTATTAAAATTTATACATAAAATTTAATTTAAATTAATAAAATTCTTAACACATTTTTTTATTTCTTTCTTATATTTGTTTTGCGTACAGTAGATTCCTTTATCAATTTTTCCTTTCGCGATGAGATTTTATTGCAGCTTGCTCAGTCGTCGCTAGCATTTTTCCCTTTTTCCTGATATTTCTTTCTTTATCTATTCTTTTCGGACACAGAATCATTTAACTCATTTTCATAAGGCGAATCTGTTATTCAGATCCTCCGGCCTTTAGTATGATTTCTTTTCTTGAAATTTGGATACTGGACCTGGAATTAAATATTGAATATTGTTAGCGCGATCCGTTGGACTGTCAAGTTTCCGAGGTCAGTCAGCCCCTATGCCAGATGGTAGGAGACCCTCCCACCATTGACGACGACAAGGCTCTGTGCCCAAAGGGTGGAGGCTTGCGTGCCTCGTATAGCCCGCCAATTAGCCATATGGCAACGTTTCTGGGAATTGCCCTGAGGACACCGTCTACCTGCAGGAAATTGCTCATTCACACGGCCCTGCAGCAGCCTAGACGAGGAAGGATGTGACTAATTTTGGTTTGCGAAGCTGCCCACGAAATAGCTCATCATAATTAAGGTTTATTTATTACATACATGATTATCCCTATATCACAATTTTATGCATTTTTCGCTTGTAAATTAAAAATATATCAACACAGATTACTTAATTGAGCAATAAAATCGAACGTTACTTAAGAATCTATAACGAACCAATGTGGTGCATGGAGCGATTTGGATGATGTTTCTGGAAATAAGAAAACTTCTGCTCTTAAGCACTACAATTTTTCGACACTGAATACATCAAGTGCCGTTGAAACTCACGACAAAAATATTAAATAATCTTTGTATCTTCAATTTACATGCGGCAGAACGTATTAACGTCACACAATGAAGTCCCCATAATTCCAAAATAATAAAAATGACAACAGTTAAATATTAACTTCAGCATTCTGATCACTAAAAGTATGATTCCCTCGAAACTTATATTTCATAATAAATATAGTACTGCTCAGTATCTGCTACAACATTTAATAGTTGTTTAAAAACATTACACAATTTCGTGTTCGAGATCTGGAATGAGTCTAAAACTGATACGTCTAGACGCTAGAATCCAACAAATGCAGCTTTTCCTCTTCCGTTTGACAGATAAAGCTCAAGAAAAGAAAGAAAAAAAGGAGACATTTCCCTTGCATGTCCACGAAAGCTTTTTTCTCTCTTCTCGTTTCAATGTGTCAAACGTTTCTGTCGCTTTCTTTATACCGATGCTTGGATTTACCGCAGACGGCGTTTCCTTGACACGGGAAACAAACTGAGAGTGTTAGAAGGGAAGAAGTGACGATCCGTACACAGGTATTTGGTTTACAGACCGTTTACGATCTCTCGACAGTAACGACCGGGAAAGACGTTGATACCGACCGAAATAAAGTATTTGATCAGCAGAAATTGTCGTAAAAAACCGGAAGTTTAAAACAACAGGTTTTTCTTACACGTTCTCATACCCTTAATTTACAAATGAAGCTATTCATTATATTTTAATGTATCTAACAAATATTCCACTATTTTTAATTCAAGCAGTGAAAAAAATTAAAAATAAAGTATGCTTCGCCTAAATAATTTTTTCACATTAAATGAAGAGGTAGCGAACCTTTTATGAAACCAAAATATTTGCTTTTAAAATAAAATGAAGTCAATGAAAATAATTTACACCAAAACTACAAATTTCGTGTTCGAAACCTGGACTGAGGCTGGTGACTAAAATTGATATCTAGACGCTTCCATTCTAATACACGTAATTAGTGGAATATTATGGAAGACAAGAGTATATGCAGGTGAATAAAAGAAAATTCCACCACCGAAGAAGTTTATATTATATCTATAACCTCAGTTAGTAAATGGGCTATGCAAAAAATAGATTCTCCCATTTCTAGGAGCTTTTTCGCGTACTGTTCTGTTACTATTTTTCCCTTGTTCGTAATCAAAATAAATTCATCATAATTATCCTGATAATGATAAAATTAATTTACTAGCCTTTAATATATCAGAGACTTGCGATTCTCAAACTGGATAATTGATGGAATGTTAACCACTTTAAAACTGAAACAGCTAGTTAAATACTAACGTACTACACTTGTTTTTAATAAATGAGGCAAATATTATTGTAGAATATTAAAAATCTTTGGTGTTACTGAAGTGCTAAGTAGATTAATATCTAGTGAAATATTTATATTTGTTTGTACCTGACTGTAATTGCTATATAGGAAAACTATTAAAATACTTGTATAAAGATAATTATTGTCTTGGCTTAACATTTTTACGTTCACTGTAGTTTGAGAGTCATCCGCGTCGAGAATTCTCTTCCTTAACAGGAAGGGGAAAGAAAATGTATTTGCTCAAAGAAGAGAAACGTTCAGGGTTACCAAGAACCTGCGGGTTATAGATTAAGGATCCTACCCGGCAATTCGTCTAAATGTGATGCGTGATAAACGTTTGAGAAACCTACCCCAGGTAGGCGGGACTCTGGGGACTTCTTTTACGCTTTTCCGATGACTGGAGTGGGGTCTGATGCAAGTATACAGCATTACGATCACCATGCCTCGTCCACGTTTGGAGAACTCCCGGAGCCTACGATTCACAAATGTGATTGAAATGACTGGGCTTACAAAGATGCAAAAACATATACTAATAATTTAAACCTACATTTTTGAAGCGACAAAGGTGCGTGTAATGTCAACACAATGTCGCAAAAGTTAAGAAACAGCTGAAAAAGGTACTACTTGCCGAGTTTTGAAACGATTGGGCTGATAAAGATATTCCTCGACAAAAGTATGCTAATTTATGTTTATACGGATTTCGCTTATCGTCTCACAAAAAACTTTCAAACTTTAATACACGTGATATTCTTTACGTGCCTGTGGAATGACAATACGCAGTTACGAGTTACCTTGCCCCACTCAGAAAATTCTTATTTGAGTTTCAGCAGTTGCATAACAAAGGCAGTGCATGAAAATTCAATTTATAAAAGTTTATTAGGTAAGTGACCCGAGACAGTAAGCTTCTCATTAAAATATTGTCAGTATGCCAGAACATTTTGATGCAATGAAAACGTTTTGACACTCCGAAAGATTTTTCTTGAATATGATTATTGAATTTATAACGTATCCTTCCTATATTAATCACAATTTTTCAAAATCGTATAACAACAGCACGTACCCATTCAAATATTAAACAGTATAATTAATGTTAAGAAAATTTTTACGTTTCTATAGATAATTACAGCGCAAGTAAAAGTTTAAAATATAAAAATAAAACAGATTAACTTGAAATGTTTTATATAATAAAAATGTATTGGATTTTAAAAGACAGCTAAAATAACAAATAATTATGCTCTTAAATAATTTGTATTTTAGAAGAATTTAACCTTACGTACATACAAAAGTGACTAGTACTAAAATACTCATACGCTAAAAACTGAACACTATTTCTTATTCAAATGGAATATTTCCTGCTTATCTTACTTTTCAATATACTTTCCACTCACTTCAATTGATATTTTCTTAACTACATCGACGTCCTTTTGGTTTATTTTCACTTATTTATTTCCCTTCATTTATCCTTCAATCGCTTTCCTATTAGTAATTTTATTATACCTTTGTTTCCTTCAGACCTGCTATGTTATTCAATTCATAAGAAGTTAAATTTAGTCTTGTTACAAGCAATGAGTGGCCTGAAAAATAATTACCCAATAATCATCAACAAATTTTGTGCTGGCACAAATTTAATATATTATTTATTAAATTTATCATTTTTTAAATTCCAGTGTGGTGTTAAAAGTGAATTTGGAATGATGTCAATGAAATATCAACAGAAGAAGTAAAATATAAATCATGCGCAATTATATAATAAATAAAATATTGGTATTCATTGTAACAGAAAAATATTGTTTACGTTGACCATTAGAAGTGTCGCGATTATATTCAGTTCAAAAATTGAACCGAATAGTTCACTAAGATGAAGTTTTTATAGGTATAATTAATGGTATGATCATCAAAATTTAAAAATAAATCATTATTGTTGCTGTCGCCTCCACTAGAGTCCGTGGACACAATATAGTCAATTTATCTACCGACAGATGGCATTATGACCGATGTTGTTGAAGTAATTCAGACAAGCTAAGAGAGCAAATAGTATGGCCCCTATACACCATGGTCCAAGCTGGGCCAATTCAGGTCATAGCCAAGGCGTGGATGGGGATTGGCTTGTATTGGTTAATGTTAGTAGATGTTGGAAATGGAGTTAGACGACATTGACTTTGGAAGCGGTTTTCTCCGCATATAAAGGAAAGCTAGCAAAGGGCGCCATATTGGCTGATGTAGTGTGTAGATAGAAACAAAGACAACAATGACTGTCGGCTAATGTATCACCCAGCTATTGACCCATAGTGAAGAGAGGCTAATAAAGTTACTGATATGTATTTTAGAAATTTCGGACTCTACCATTTTGCCGACATAGCTCAGCGTTCCATAATGACTGTAAAGTCTCCTCCAAACTCTTTAATGAACGGGAGGCAGCTAATTTTACCACAAATTTACCAAAACAGTCATTTTAGAAAACATGTTTCTTTTTTCTGGAGATATGGGAAAATAAATTTCAACACGGCGTGATTTACAAAGTTGATCTTCCGGCACGCCCAAGTATGTTTCCTAGAAACTTTCACAGCAAAACTAAACTTTTTCCGACATTATACTTAATCTGTCTCCACACTCCCACTTTTCCGAATAGCACGTTTTCTGAGGTACAACAACTATTTCAAGTTTTCAGGACGTAGGCACAGCACGTTACGACTCTGACTTACGCTAAACTACGCAGCAACAAAATACACCGTCCAAAAGCGTCGCCGATAATAGTAATACAATATACATATATATATATATATATATATATATTGCATACAGACATATATATATATACATTTAACATATTAGTTATATGTTTTGAAAACTCGGCCTGTATCATGCTGCATTCTACATTATCAAAAATCTTTCTAACAGTGTTCTTTGGCATTGTCAAGATTTTTCTTTCACAGTGGTAGATGACATTACACCGAAAAAATGAAGAATTTTTTTAAATGACCTCATTATGTTGAAAGATTATAGTACTTTTCAAGAAAATAAATGTAAACAGAAGATGAGAACCGTAATTCTAGTAAACTTAAACTTTTAATATGTACTCATTTCGACTCTGATGTTAATATTTGTTGGAGGCACCTGGAGAGACAACTTCAGCCCAAATGGGGGCAGGAAACAAGGACTTTCAGGACACAGCCTCTCCATTGCCACCTGCATCGCGACGCGTTGTGATGAGTGTAATATCGGTATTCGTGTTATAAAGTTCGCGAACCTTGCAGATATTTGCCAGCCGCCCACCTGCACCGTGAGACGCCGGCTCGTAGGCGCTGTTTACGATCAGCTGTGATATTTGCAGTGTCTCGCATGTTACTGCGTCCCCCGCCCTTCCCTCCGCTCTCCCGCAAGTGTTTTAATTTACTGTTCGGCCGAGCCTGTAGCTTACAAAAGCCGGGACCGACTCACTCACATTGTCCGAGGCCAAACGTGCCTGCACATAATTGTCAGCAAGGCTAAACATCGCCTTGATAAATTAGTATTTGGGCTGCGGATCTGTACGGGACACTGTAGAGCCTTGAGGTACGCTGCCCGGGGCCTGTTTGGGCCCTGATAATAATTATAAATGGCCAAACAACAAACTATTCAGCCCCCACCTCTGCTCATCCACCACCTGCCATCCGCAGTCTCATTCACAGACCGCTACGGGAGACCGTATAATTGAAATAACGTCTTAATTGGCTTCCATGAGGAGAATTTTTACCGGGTAATTACCGTATCTCGAACCTTCAATCTGGACGCCAGATGTCATGATGGGCTGTTCTGATTGTGATCAGAGTCCATACACTGTCTCCCTCGAGGAAGCTACTGAAAAGCCATTTGATGACTCGTTCCTATCACGATCACACAATAAATCCACACACAAAAGACCCTTACATTATTACGGGCATATTGTGGAATCAGTTGTTATTCGTATTGAATTGGCAACAAATTGTTCCAGTTGAGAAATCCGTACAATCAACCAATGTAAAATAATTACAGATAATTTTAGTCTGTGACTTCAATAAAATTTCATTCTTTTCTTTTCACCTGTTCCATCCCCTGATCTACTAATTAATTGTAAACTAAAGTAATCTTCTATTGTAGTGAAAAAGTATTTAGCTTTCAAATGTCGTTTCTACCAAAACTCTCCCACAAATTTACTCACCCCATTGATCTACGTCCCACTGAGAACCTTGACCCTTTTAAGAATAATAGCTTATTTTTGCTTTCCTTCTCCACCTTCCCACTTCCAACTCTCTTAAGACCATCTTTTTTGTTTTCCAGCATAACTTTCCCCTTCAGAACTTGCTTTATTAACTTATTATTTGACACTAATATATGACCCTGTATTTGCAGTCTTCTCATTTTTATATGTGCTGCTATGTCTAATCCTCTTATCCGGTAGTATCATTGAACATTCTCCAACCATAATTATCCTTTACTGGATAGATCCGTAGTAAATTTTCATTTTCCTAATGTTTAACCTTAACACATTCGTTCTTGACAAGGAGCAGGTAGTAAGTTTTCGTATCGTGCAGCTTCATTTTAAGTAGGTTTGTCAATGCTCTAATCATAAAAATATGGTCCACAATATAATATCATCTATTTCCAAATGTAATCCTTGTTTTAATCTCATCCTTTATTTTATAATGAAGGATGCTAAATAAATAAAGACTTTCCAAAGAAAGTAGAAATGCTTCAATTGAAGCTCAGGTAAAGAGCGTATAGCTAAATTAGAAAACGAAAGACAAGAATGGAAAAATATCGACCGGATCCAGGACTCGAACCCAGGAGAGCGTGAGGCCCTGGGTTCGAGTTCTGGGTCCAGTCAACATTTTTCCATTCTTCTTAAACTTTTCTTGGAAGAACATTTCATTTACGTTTCTTCCTCGAACCAGCATTTCTTTAATGTAAATTGCAATGGAATCTTAAATGAAAAAAAATTATGTAAGCCTAATAAAATCCTACCTTTTTCAGAATGTCACTAAAGCCATATTTAAAGTACATAATGTTGTAGTTAATAATTTCATAATGTATCCCATATTTCTATTTTGTCTATTGTGTTATTTAGTTTCATCAGCTGAGTTGAATGATGTAATTAGTGCTCTTATGTTGACGCTAGGTACGGCGTTGCTTTCGTCTCAAGATGAAAGCATAGGATACTGAGGAATTGTGAGCTTTAACTCGTAGGCTTCTGCAGGACAGAGTTTTAACTTCAACGAATCTGACCAGTTGTTAAGGTAAACAAACAAACCCATTGATGGTGAAGTCTTCAAGAATCTCAAAGACTCATACTCTGCGAAAAGCCATTTTTCTAATATACCTCTGCCATAAAATCCTGTCTCTACACCTCCTGTGGTGGTAGAAATGTAGAGAAGGGTGCATCAAGTATATTGTACGCTAATGATATGTTCGGCAGTTGGCTAGTCCTTCATCAGCAGGGTTGTTTTTTGCGATTAGGTCACATCTTCTTTCCCACAGTTAAAAAGACCCATCTATTATTAAAAATATTCTGAAATGCGTTTTCAACATATTTCTGAATATACTTTTATTTTTTTCCTATACTACTTTTATTTCCATTAGTTGTTCCCATCCGGAACTAAGCTTTCGACTGGGCAGTTGTACCTTCGTGAAAGGTTTATTCCAATTGAATGTTAATTTTGAAACTCGTTTTTAAAATATATTAACGTAAGTGCTACGATTTTTCAGCATTCCACAGACACACAGGACAATATTATTCTTACTGTCTCCATATCCGTTGGGGTGAGAAAGTAAGGCTGTTTATGTAATCTCCAGATCATTCTCGTTCTTCGAATCAGCCATTCTCCATAAATTTTTAACTTAATGGGATTCTGCGTCTTTCCTGTACAAAGGTCACCTCATTTAATGCGCATGCACCTGCTCGGGCTCAGAAAAATATTTACGTATTTAATGTAATCGCATGGAAAAGTGTCCAGCTGTTCAGCATGAGTGTCCTTCATCTTCATGTGGTCATTGAAACACGGGAAGGTAGGCGCCACATAAGGAAAGTAATGAAAAGAAGTTAGAACGTGCAGACGTCTGTTCAAGGACGGTAAGATTAATTACGGATCATTTACGATCTTATTAGTCTTCTAATCGAAAGAAAAAGGGAAGGCAAGGAAGCATATCGGAGACGTTGCGCGTACTAAACCAGGTAAACTATATGGGCGACTTTCTTATTAGGCAGCTCACGGACTAAGAGCAGTCTTATCTTCTGCGTTCGTTGCTTATTATTCCAACACATCTCTGTACTTTTGGAACGTGTTCAGAGATATTTACAAGGTTCGAGATAAGGACTCACACATTTGCAGACGAAGTCTTAAGATTAAAAAGATACAATCATTACTAAACAAATAATAGAAAATCGGACGTTGAAAATATTATTTATCTTTTAATCACGAGATCCCAAAGTACACTTATAAAGCATGATAAAGAAAAAGTGATATAAAAGGTTTAAATTTAACGTTTTTTATATATAATTCAATAATTAATGAACTTGTACAGAGTTTATTCTTTAAATTCTATTAGTAACAACGTTTCCGCATATTTTTATGCCTTCTTCAGGTTTTCTTCCTATAGAGGAAATATTTGCAGGTACATAAATTCATGAGTTGATCATGAAGGTTAGTTAATAACAACTTGAATTAAATAAGCAATCTCTTCATATGATTATCTTTTACGCTATTTTAACTCAATGTTGGTTTTTCAGTAATTTTTATCAATCTTCTAGAACTTTTGAATTTTTGATGGCCAAATATTAAAGAGAGAATAATGATATCTATTTATGATTTAGATTTATTGTTGTTTCCATAAATCCTCGATTGAGGAAATAGGATACGTCATACATTAAAAATTAAAAATGAACAAAATATAGTACATAATCAAAGACAAATAATCTTAAAATAAATTAATAAAAGAAAATGTATATAGACAAAAGTCAATATTAACGCAAGACGGACACACGATGTCACACACACACTGGGAAACACAAACAAGCACACACTGAGAAACACGCAATGGAGTTTTAACTACTTGGAGCTCTGCGACCAGGAAACTGTCCTTCCGACGTAGCTCCAGGCAATACATGAAACAAACAAACAAAAGAGCAGAAAAAACTGAATAGAAATTTTAAAGATATGTGATGTGCTATTTTACAAGGCAGCTCATTCAACACTTTTTGCAGGAACCTTGATTTAAATACTAGAAGGATGATTAAGAAAATCCTGTACCGAGTAAAACGCACCATTTAAAAGAATAGTTTTACTCTGCTTCACGAAGCTTTTGTAGGTACTATTTTTAACCTTTGGCAAAAGGCTGTTGTATAAAATTATCCCGGAATTGTGAATACTTTTCTGGTGTAGAGCAAGGCGATGCTTGTCCGACCTTAGAGCTGAACGATTTCTGGTCGCGTATTCATGAAACTCGCCATTTGTTTGAAACAAATTAGTGTTTCGCTTTACAAACTTTAATATTTCATAAATATATACGCTATGTAAAGAGTCAAGATGATACAGAATGATAGCTTTATTATTTATATCGAGATGTTGGTACGGTAAACGAAGAACATGGTAACTGCATATTACATTAGTCGTCGATGACAAAATAAAAAATTTTATCCGATGTGAGACCAATATTTGATAATTATTTGTGATCAGCACTAAAGTAGCTTAGATGCTTAGATAGGAATGTGAAGTAAGATCGTCTGTGAATGAATCGCTGCGGCAAATGATGAAGCTTCAGTGAAGTTTCCAAAGGAATTGTTAAGTGTCGGGAATACAGAGTCGTAGACAAGTAGAAGTTTCGTGCTGAGAGTTAAGTGCAGTTTATGCGCCGTGCGGATGAATTACATTTCCTCGTAACCCGCAGACAGGGGGTCTCCATCTCCTCTCCCACGCCCTCGCAAATTCCAAACAACCTAAGTGATTCACAGGTCAGCTGTCTCACAAAGCATTTGGTCGACGCTCCATTACGCATACAATCCCGCTGGACGAAGACTCGCTTCACAATTATCACCACTACATGTATTACGACTCCTTGAGTTTGGCACGGCCGAACATCTGGAAGAAATGGCCGGGAGGGGATACAGAGAAAGAGAGAGATAGGAAAAACCGCGGCTGGTAACAACATTTGATATACGAACTGGTCTCACAGAGTAATGCATAATTCAGCATCCAGCTGCCGTGCTTTGGAAGCACATGACATTTTTTTCCCCGTTCTCCCGTTATTAAAAATACTACTGAAGTTAAGTGCATCGACACTTACGTTGCCCCTCAGTTTAGCTTATCGCGACAAAAATAATGCTCTCCTGCTTGACTAAATTAATTCCAGAGAGTAAATTGCTGAACTTCCCCGATAATCAATACTTATGAGTGTGTTTCAGCATTCCTGGCCCAAGACGAGTTTGTGCAGCAGAAAATTAAATTCTTGCCGTTTTTATAATGAGGGTTAATTGAAGACGGAGAAATTTGCAGCCATGCTTTGCGAAGTGCAAATACTTATGCAGAGTGCGGGCTCTTGGGCTGTAAAGTTTCTTTTTCGTGGTTTTTTACAATCCTTGACCGGACTTTAAGAATTTAGTTGCATCATTAACATTTTAACTACTTTTAAAAACATAATTATATTTTATTATAAACAATATACGTCATTATTAGTTAAATTTTATAAGCCACTCAGTCAATTTATAATAAAATTGAATAAATATGCATCCAGAAAAATTGAAACTTCCGAGCACGGAGCATAACTAAAGAAATTTATTAGCTTAACATCGATGTGTGAGGGTTGCTGCATAAATCCCTAAGTCCCTAACAAATTTTTTAAAACCTTTCGAACAGTCCAGTACTAATAATGCCCATTTCTCAAGTCAATTTTCCATTCCGTAACAGAAAAAGTAGTTTGGAGACGCTTTTCGTAAATTATGGAGGTTCAAGGATCAACCTGGTTCCGATGGCTGGACACGAGGCCCTGGTTGACTTTGAAAGAAAACAATATCCACGGCTATCCGTCCTTCCGTACGACAGCAGAGCTAAACCCTGGTAAACGTGCATACGAGTTGTCCTAAGTTAAGACAATATATAGTAAGCGGTATCAATTCCCACTTCATTTTCACATGTAGAGAAAATTGTTTTATTGAGAATAGCTTTTATCATACTTTCTGTTTTTTATTTTCACTCAGGAAGAAAAAAAACACCAAATCCTGACGATTATTCGTTGCTTCTCAATTCAAACTTTAAGCAATGTTCCCACCATTTTCATTTTTTTTGTTTGGTTGGTATAATTTGTTTATGGTTCAGACAGAATTATGTAACAACTTTTGTAATAATTTTTTGTGTGTCTCAAGACCAGTGTTTAATTTTAAACAAATTTTCAAATTATAAAGGGGCCACCTTTAAAGTAGGCATTTACTCAACCCGTTGTTTCCTGTAGCCATGTGTTACAATGTACTGCATCCATAGATGTAAACAGCTGACTTCAACATTGATGTTGTTCATCAGTAATACAAATTGTTTGAAATAATTAGCTACAATGTACATCAGTAACAATAAACATAATAAACTGTGGTAGGAATAAATTTGAAAACAATTAAATACAGGTGCTTAATAGATTGATTGCGATTCATTAACTGTCATTAAAGTAAGGATGAACCTGACTGTATCTATAGTTTACAAAGCAAACAACATACGTATACGTGGTCAGTCCTACAAGAATTCACAACTGAGTAAATTTAGACACCCGGATGACGTAGGTCGAGTAACACGAAAGACACAACCGATTTTAACCTGTATTTGTTTTATTGTTAACCCCTACAACAGTCACAAAAACTGAACGATTGCCAGTTAAAATTTGCTTCAGCGGTCACTCGTATTGATTTCAATTTGCCTGGAATTGTTAAGTGCATAAAAATTACAATATTGTTTTTCTTGAGAAATAAATTTACAGACAAGATATTAAAGAAAATTATAATAAACAACAGGAAGACAAATGAAGGTGATGGTAGTCACACCTGAAGATTGAGGGAGGGGGATTCTGTCCTCAAACTCAAGATTTTCCGTAATATTGGTTCATATTTGTTACAAATTTGAATGCTTTTGGTTATGGCTTCAGTTATCCTGACGATGCCAGAAAGTAGCTCGATCCGTGATTATGAAATGGACGACCTGTTGATCAAGTGAAATATACGTGATCTTCTCTCTTCAAAGCATTTTCTGACCAGTGCCATTTTATTCCGGTTGTGTGACAGAAATCTGATACTAATACATTAAATTTCAACAATTAAGTAAATTTATGATTTTAAGAAAAAGAATGGAGGGTCAGTACAAAAAATTCTCGTAGCTGACACTAAAATTATATCAATCGTCTACGTATATCCGCAGTGGGCTTTTTGGTGGCATTGGTGTCTGGCTAGGAATGCTGCGGAGAGTCTGGGAACCTGCGAGAGCAGCTCTCCTGAATTGGCGACGACCGCCCCGCAGATAGCATCTCAGGATGCATCCTTAATTGCCAGCCAGACCTGCATGCGTTGCCACACACGTTACAGCCTTCCACATATCGAGAAATCGTGACCGCTCGCCTCCCGTTCATGTAAATTCTGGTCGGCTCCAGTAGTAATGATGTCAGACGTGGGTGAGGTCACGGACCAAGGTCGAATGGTCGCCTTCAGTTCGAAAACGAGACAAGTCTTTTCAGACCACTGTCCTGTGTCTTCGGCGATCAACGTTACTCAATGTCAGCCACTACTTTATATTCTCACATCTTCCATAAAATTGTCATGAAATTTTATCCCCTAATGTCTTTAAATTATTTAAATCAGTTCCACTGCTTCAGGAAACAATACTTTCAGAAACACGTAAATCCATACTTACATTGATAAAAATTAAAATATAGAAAGCGAGATTGCAGTCTTTATTTTTAATAACCCCTACAAACAGGTTTAGTCGTAAAAGACGTTTGGTATCATGAGCCATATAATTACTCTAATGTAATTATCTTAATAAATTAAACTATTAAGTGAGATCGGAGAACAACATCAAGGCACTTATGAATGTTGACGGGCTCAATTATCATCTCGTGGAAAGGTTATTAATAGTGCAACATGAAAAACATATATATTTATTTATGAATCAATAATTAACATTAATTTCCTTCTTAAAGATTTTAGATAACACAAATATATAATAAAACGGTATAGAATAATTCATACAGTATATGAACATAAAACGAATCAAAGGAAACTAAAAAAGTAAACAATTTAAGTGTAAAATTATTGAAGAACGTAGGTTTTCCCAACGTAGTGGTCAAGAAGATGACGGTGTCAGCCATTGAAACATCGTGGACAACGAACTTCGTCACTCGATTGGAATTTCGAGAACTCTTCGTCGTGTTAAAATATTTTTAAATGTCTGAATTTATTTAGTATATCACGACGTTGACTAACTGGGTCGTTTACTCATTTAATTTATTTTCGAAAAGTCGGGTCAGTATAACATTCTTTGAGGCCTATTATTTTTCAGTGACGGCTCTTTCATATAAAGGTTCTGTTGACGTTTAAAAGCACATGCTGAAACTTGTCAATGACGCAGTTATATTAATTTTGGAATAATGAATAAAGACTGTCGTTTTCAGAAATCATATTCGTAATTCAGTGACTCCTTTGCTGTGGGTCATGACTACATGACTGCATCCTGTTATTTTTTCACCGCTAGTAGTCCGGCATCCAATAACCGACATCAATGAATATTCTTATGGCTCTATTTTTCACAGAAACTTCACCTTAACCAAACTCAAACTAATTGGTTCGACAACCATATACGGCTTAATTCACGAATCCGAATCTCTTGAATTTATTTGACGTCTGAGTTTTTTTATTGAGCTTTGGGTCTAGTCCATCACTACAACTAAATCTCAAACTCTGCCTTGCTAACCGATGTTAGTTGTAGTAAAACTCAGTTCCCTCTGAAATTTTTCAGGACCAGTCTTTTCGGTTCCTAAATTAGGGTACTGCCCTAACATTATCAGGGATGCTACGAGTTCAAGTCAAAAATAGAAAACTCTCAGGTCATTTTAATACCTCGCAAATTATATTCAGGATAATGATTAAAAGAAAAAACATTTCACATTATTGACGGAATATAATTTTTGGCATGTTAAGCGTTAAAAAATGACAGTAAAATTTTTAATATAAAGTAAATTCTCAATGTCTAGAACCATAACCTAAAGACAATCGAATTTATATTTCATTAGTGAGCTCATTCAAGTAGTCAAGTAACATCACTCTGTATACAAATAGGAATAAGAATAAATTAAATTATTGGGCTAAACCTTTTGTTTACTTATAACGTAATAGTGTGAGTTATTCGTGTTATATGATAAAGCTCATAAAATTAAATTGATATAACAGTTTCCAAAGTCTTCATAATAACACGAATTGATTCGAATCACATCATAAACATTCGTTTTTCATTGCAGAAGCCATGGTATTCCAATCTGACACATGCAGATTAATTAACTTAAACTTGTGCAAAGGGGAATGAACCAGGAGGGGAGACAGGGAAATTTCACAATTGGGTCTCCCGGAAATGTGAAAAGCAATATCCCTTTAAGCTCCGGAAATGAGTTTTTTTGTACGCTTCTGACTTTTGTACACTCAAAAGCAAAGAAAGAACGGATAGGAAATAAGCCTTTTTTCTGTAATAGAGTAAATCCAAAGTCTTTGAATTTGCTTTTAATAACAGCGCAGAGGGGAGGAAACATAATTGGAAAAATGTTTTGTCTAAATAGGAGCCGGAAAGCAACACCTACTGAGCTCACTATTTGTTCTTTTACGGGCAGTGAAATATATGAAGCGGATATTTTGCAAGAGTAACGATGTAAATATTTTTCTGTTTGTCCATTTATAAATATGCCTGTATGTGTTTGGTTGCATTCAATAAGAGACGTAATTGTCACGTGCAGCAGTATTAGAAATTCTGAAAAATATGAAAGTTCACTTGTGGATTACTGGAACTGATTGTGTTTGATGTAAAGGAATAAAGTAAATATTTATATGAATAATTAAACCATAAATTACCACAAGGTACTGGTGACAGTAAATTTTACTCTGAAAAAATTTCCCACAGGTATGTTAGAGTGGATATAAAGCAGTAAGTATACTAAAATTAAAATCAAACTCAACGGTAGAATTAATATTCGAGTTATGCTATGTGCGGTAAGTCACTACACAATTAACGAATCTAAAAGTCTATATTTCTTATGAAAGACGGGGAATAAAGGCAACACTGTAGATGTTCGAAGATAATTATTTCCTCGCCACAAGTTTACCTAATTATTACAACCAGTCATTATCCTTTCAGGAAAAGTCTGTTCCCTTTTATTTAGTTCCATTTGTTAGGTAACGGCATTATTTTACGTATAAATAGTATTAAGTAACTATTAATACTAATTTTACTACAAAAAATACAAAAATTCTTAAAAATATTGTGATTAACTAAATTTGTTTCTTGGGAAATATAAAAGAATATAACCCCAATTTTATGAGCATTATTTAAAGGACAATAATTATTTTTTAATTTGTTAAAAATATTAAATTATTAAGTAAATTTAAGTCAAGATGTACTTGACAAACTAAAAATAAAATTGACGACAGTTAAGAAAAATAAGCATTAGTTTAATCCAGTAAGAATTTAGATTAATAGGTTGGGTTCGTCTACCTCTCATTTTCAAAAAACGGACAAGGAAATATACGGACCAGAATCGGCAGCCGACCTCTTGTTTTGTAGTGGTCAGCGTTCCTGCTGGTACCACAGATGTCCCGGGTTCGAATCATGGCAAGAGCATGAATGATGTGAGTGTGAGTTTCCATGCCGTGAAACTCCTACAAATAAATTAGTTCCCAAAATTGCAGAATGTCGTCAGCGTAGTTGATGCGAAGCTAATTAAAGTTAAGGATAAAAGAATCGCCATTCTAAACACTTCACTCTGATCCTGCTTTGGCTGCTTATAGCACTTAAAACGATTAATTAGTTCAGTTTCTTCAATATTTCGGAATAACTGCCTAAACCATAAAGTTAAAGTGCATATTGAAGAACTATTTTTTCAGATAGACGACGCCATGCTTGTCCAAAGAGAATATTTATTAAGAGCCATATTTGTTGCCTTGAAAAATAATTGAACATGGTCTGTTTTGATAGTCCTTTTAAACACCCACTCAACCACGGGCAGATGAGTAGACGGTATACGTAGGAATTTAAAAGAATTTAGTTAGGATCATCTCGTCACCAGAGCGTTGACTTGATGGAGAAGACTTCTCTTCGTTTCCACCGTTCGTTTATAGTCTGTTAAAAAATTAGAAAGCTTCAGTTGACTGCATACTGTATTTTTAATATTTTCATCAGCACTGTCACTGTCACCGTGGAGGTGAATGTCACTCATCCTCGTTTTAAATCTATTCGGGCCAGAAAATTCTTTGATGAGTCGTCTTGGATTCACAGTCCAAATCGGGTTGACCTTACTTCACATAGCCATAAATTTTAGTACCGCTAATCGTCAACGAGTTTAATTGCTGTGAATCAAGTAAGTAACACTTTCTGAGATTTCTGAGAATGCCTTAGATACGGAAAGTAAAATTAATATTTGGAGACGGTGGTGATTGAACTTCATCGTTACTAGGAACGACTCGTTTTTCTGGGAAAATTGCTTGACCTTGTACAGAATTTCATGGTTCACCACTTAAGATTCAAAATATTCTACGGTGCGATGCTGTGATGAGTTCCGGGACTGACACCCTGCCGTGTCGTGTTCTGGAGCTTCTGGCGTCACGTACTCGTTCAACCCCGAGGGAACTGCGGCGCCGATGATCAATTATTCGTAGCAAGTGTTCTGGGAAGCAGGCAGGTGTCTGTCCTGACAGCCACGTACCGCGGAACGCAGCTATCGGGAGATTTCTCCAGGCGACATAGCCTCATCCAGGCCCTGTCACACGGAATTAGCGGTAACCGTTCTCTCAATCAAAATGGCGCACGCCTGCTTCGTGGTCAATTACGTTTAGGTTCTGCTAAGTTCGGAACACCGAAAAATTAATTGTTTTCAGAGCATGATGGCGTTACGCGTCCTACACGGAAGACGTCAAACGGTCTATGTAGGAGGATTAGCTCTTCAACGACGTCTCTCCCCGATCTTTCTCTCCATCTGGTCACAGAACTTCTTTGGGTGCTCTAATTACATCTTAAACCCATAATGCAATCAATATTTTTCAACCAACCAATTTACTTCAAAATGATGGTTATAATTTATCAAAGAAAACGTGATGAAACCTGGCCAATGGCTTGATGCGAGTCGGACTCAATTTTTTCCTGACATTTAAAGCGACTACAGTTCAGTGCAGCCGTCGCAACTGATGTGAGTTTGGCAGTCAGTTGTGAGCAACAGTGTTGAGCAGTGGGTGTGCAACCATAGTTCTTCTCAAGCAACCTCAATGGAGAAACGAGGAGTGAAACATGTTTTACACTATAAAACGATTACGGAGACATTCGAGTCAATGAAAATGGATTACAACAAAAATTTTAAGACGTACTCGAGTATTTAAGTGGTTTAAACGTTTTAAAGAAGAACAGGTGTCGCTCAAGGACAGTGAGAGGTTAGGGCACCCCACCTCAAGCTCATCCGACGGAAACACATTAAGAAAATACCGTGCGTGATCTTTTGGAAACCAATCAGTGTAAATGTTGGATTCACTCTATTTAGAAGAAAGTAAACTCAAATGCTGACACACCGAACAGAACCAAAATTGTTAGCCCTAAAGTATGAATTAACATACAGAAGTTTTCTCATGAAACAAAATTTGTGAACGTAAGAAGCATATGATTCAAATTCCTGACTGATATTGAAAAAAAAATCATAAAGAGAGAAATTTTTCAAGATGATAATAATATTTCTATTAAATTTTAGTAAAATCAAATATATAATAAATAGTCAGTGTTATTCATTACGAGAAATAAAACGATTTCTATACATTTATGAGTCGATTGTTTCTCTGTAAGTTTTATCTATTGAAACATGCTGCCTCTGGAATATGCCACTGGCCATAATGGTAATAAAGTTCCAACGTCGCTTTATTGATGCTTATTAAATTTTGATCAGTACCAGAACGTACGGTTCCTCTTTGTCCAATATTTGTGTTTGAGCTGCTTAATTAAACGTGAGGAAAACTGCGTTCACGTAAGTTAATGAGATGGTCAGCACAAACATCCTGTCTTATTCATACAGTGGAAACTGCACCCTTCGTAAATTATTATGGATGAAACAGGAAACGAGCATATGCAACGATTACTTATGAACATTTAAAGAGGTAACAAAATAGTGAAATTTGGCAATTGACAAGACGCAAAATGTTTTAGTCCACTGTATTTGTGGAATGTATTAGTAGCATAACTTATTTCTGTACTCGCCAACTTACCGCGAATATTTTGGCAACATTTTTACATACATAATGTTGTGACATTTTTTGTGTGCAAAGTAGAATTTCTGCCATCAAGTTGCCGTGGAAAGCTATTCTTTCTTTCATTCGGCACAATGCGTGGTTTTCTTAAAAGCCACCTATAGAGCGTCGACTAGTGTTCCAAAAGACAATTTTTCCATTCGTTGCGAAGGTTTTTTCTTCCCAATTTTAAAAGAGGGTTTTGATAAGAATAATAATGAAATCTTTGATTTAATAACTATATTGCAGATTAATCAGAAATATTTTTATTCAAATTAACGTATTGATTTTAATTTGATATCTACTTTGGGTCAACTTAGTTTAATTTTTCCACAAGCTTGGACACAATATCATTCTTAGTCTTAACTTTTCATCTTCCAGAGATGAAGTAAATGATGAAACAATTCTATAAACTCTTTTTCTAGAACACTGCTTAAAGTCGCCTTATGAATAAGTAACTATGATTATTTAAATTGAATTTCCTGATCTTCACCCAGTACAATGGTCTCAAACAATGCCTTACACGTTCAAATGCGGAAGTGCTGGGCATCACATTTCGGGTGTTACAAACCGTTTGCAATCCACGCCACACCTCATTAACCTTCTTGCAAAAACATGGCTGTTGGACAAACAGTTTGAACGTGTACGTTGCCCACGCTTTCCCATTAATCTGCCTCATCACGTTTTAATAAAACAAAATTATAGGACTGATAGTTATATAACTATTCTTCTGACTTTAAGATATAGCACGGTTTATTTTCTAAGAGGTTGTAGTCACAGTGGTTATAAAAAAATTAAGCAAGATATGCTGCAGCCTTAAATGTTGGAGGCATTATAGAATAATCTGGTTGGGGCGAGGTTTACGAGTGGAAGACGAGCCTGTGAAATATTGTGAGTGCAGCCGTGCCAAGAGCTCTCCCGCCCATTACGAGGCGTTGTGATTTTGGGCGTGTCCGAAAGTAGTCTCCTGGCAAGCGACTTCCAATTTACCTTGCGCCCTACAATAGGAACCCGTCCGCAGAGGTTCGCTATAACCTGGACGCAGTTTGTCATAGCGGCGTTGAACGCGACAATTAGGCCGCGGGATTTATCATCGCCGCTCTCTGGCCGTACACAGCCCGTATTTCAGGATCGCCACTAACCGCGATTTATGGATCGGCGTCGGCGATTGTCACCGTGATCGGCGCGTGCGTCGACGCCCTGCGGCCGCCATTATTATAATGCAGATTGCTCTCCGCGGTTCGTTTGTTTCCGCCAATTTGGCCGGATTGTGGCGAACACCCGTCCCCGGCATACGAAACGCCTGCAAATTAACAGGGATAATGCGTTCACGTGTGATTATTCAGCATTATGGCTTATTTACCAAACAAATATAAATGGAAATAATAAATGAGCTCGACACCAAATCAGCAGTTGAAAGAAATGTTTGCTTAATTACCGTATAAGCGAAAGAATCTATTTTGAAATTCACGCCCACCTGGAGAAGTTACATATATATAATTACATAATAATAAATAAAATGCAAACAAATATCACTACTTAAGAAGGGGCAAATATTTAACAACTGACTCATAAATATCACCGTGCCTAATATACAGAGAATTTAAAAGTTACAATGATGAATAAATTGTGCAAAAAAATCGTCTAAAATAAAAGATGGCAGTTTTTAATAAAATGAAAAATTGACATTTTTCCATTCTTGTATTTCTCCTAAAACAATTAACTATATACTTAATTGGGCTGAAATTGAGCATTCCCACTAACTTAGCTTATAAAAAATAATTTTAACACGAGCAAGGCAAAAAAAAATTGAAGGAAGCAGGTCGAAATAAAACTATTTCTATTAAGTAAAGATAGGCTAATAACATAGAAAGGAGTTTTGAAAATCCAAATGCAGCCAGGAGTTAACTAGAACCCCACGCATTAGTTTAAGGAACCCGGTATTCATCTAAAAGTTATTCAGGTCAAACCGTAAAAAACCTGCATCAGACAGGCCGGTACGTGTCCCACAACCATCTGAGTGATGGGCAACGAGTTTTCTGACGGGTTGACGCATTCTCTTCTGCATGTCTCGGCCCAGCTATACACCTGTTAAAATTTTTCAATAAAAATTACAGACAGTTCTTGACGTACACCGAAGGTCTGCGACCAGGAGCATGCACCTGTCAAAGCCACCGAGGTGACTTAGTTTTCGGGAACTTCAGAAATAAAGATTGAAGAAGGCATCTCCTCTGTCTCTTCAGAAGGTACCAGTTACCACAGTCTACTCTTTCGATACGTTGATCGAAATTGTATTGATTTATAAAACGACTGATAAATACAAGAAAGTAACTAAGTTTTTCTAACCATACAGCTGATAGGGTTATGTGTTACACGAATTAATATTATTTTCTGACTACATTAAATAACTACATTAAATAGCTACATTAAATAACTCTAATACTTTGTATTAAAAATGGCAACTATGTGTAGTCTATGTATGGAAACGTCACGTTTCCTTTTTTCTAAAAAAAAAAGAAAGGTTCAGGTAGTGTGTAACCGGTATGCACCGGCAAATATGGTGCATTATCTGCTCTCAGCTATGCACCAACAGCCTCGCATTTACATGCATTCCACATTAATACGATATTGCGATGTTATCTGCGGTGAAGCACTGCATCACAAGGTGCTAAGACGAAACGGGGGAGAATGCGTGACCGTGAATATCACAAAGAACTGCGAAAATAAGTGACTGCACTGGTTCAACAGACATGGACGACAAGGAACATCTCTACAAGTATGAACTTCATCAATGTAGAAAAATTTCGCTTTCACTGGCTTAATTTTCTATGGTTAAAGATTTTTAAATAAAATATGGTAAAACACCGAAAAAGAAAGTACTAATTCAAACTTCCTAAAAGTATAATAATTATTTTCAGCCCAGCCTTTAACAATTTTATTTCTCAAGAGATATCAACATTTCACGAACGAAAACGTTCCATGGGTGAGAGTGTCTCGTTTCAGCAAAATCTTACGAGTAAATGAAATTGTGTCTGTTTCGTGGGATGACGGTCCAGTGATTTAGCATAGTAACTTCTTATTAACTTGCTTCATATATGTTCATGGCGAAATAATACATTCAAATGAATCAAGCTATAAATATATTTCAACAATGAATTGGGGGACGATACAAGTAAAAACTTGTAACATTCCTTTAATTTTTATATAAAGGCCCCCTACACCCTCAACCACTCTCTCTCTCATTCCTCCCTTTACTCTCTGACACGATTCTCTTATTATTATTCACCGACAGACAAAACTATTTTCAGCCCAAAACTTAACAGACATTTAATAGGGATTGTTACAGTCCCAGCCGTAATAATGGTTAGTTTAGTCGTTGATTTTTATTTTCACTATTTTTTACTTCAATTGTGAATATATTTTACTTGCCGATAATAACAAATGTTACAAACTTTAGAAAAATATTTGCAACGATGATGGAGCACTTAAGAATCTTAATGCTATTTTTAATTCTGAAATAGAGGAGAATCAGTTAACCCCAATGAGAAATTTGACAAGGCAGGCTCCTCCTGAATTTTATCTGAGTACAGTGGAATTACACGATGGTCTTTTTAGCGCAATTCCAATGATAAAGCGTTCTCACTCAGAACATCGTAGAGTATCGATTGACCCGCTGAACAAACTGAAGATTTGCTTTTCGTCTGAGCGCATGACATTGCTGAGTCTGATTAGCGTTCCTCTAAGTTCGGACTTGAAACCGATAAATCAAGCGCAGGGAGCCGATAGAGATGGCTATCTGCGGTGTCCCGACACTTCCGGAAGCACGGCAATCACTTTGCGCGCAGGGTTCGTAATCTGGTTAAAGCGATCGGGACAGGCAGGAAGCGCTGTCGTGCCGCGGGGCCATTTACCTCGTCCCAGCTCAACCCTGCACGGACAGCCGCACCCTGCCCACAACATCTTCGCCCACAACATCCACTACGACGCCCATAATTAAGCCGCCGCGTATGGACGGCCTACCATTCAGCTCCAAATTATTCTAGATAGTTTTCGCCAGGTGTCTCCCATGTAAGGGAATCTCCATAATCCCAAAATTGTTCCAATATCTTGTCAGGTCTGTATGCTGTATTTATTAAATCTACAAATGGGCAGATGCCCGGTGGCAGATACATAGAAATTAAACAATAATTAATAAACTGGTCGTAAGGACCACATTTAACATATAGTTGAATGTATAATTATATTCAATATAAATAAATAAGTGTGGAATCATATTATTAGAAATGAATTATTAAAAAAAAAGAATAGTATTGTCTTCCCTGAAAAAGAAACTGGAAATATAATTCACTGTAGTATATTTTTAGAGATTTCGCAGCACTGATCACTTCACTACACTACACTATACTTAGATTGAGTAGAGATTTTCTTTCTGTTAGAGGAAGTTCCCCAAACACTCCTGCAGGCAGATTGTTCCAGTCATTAATTGTCCTATTTAGGAATGAGTATTTTCCAACGTCTGTTTTTGGTTCCTTCCTTGTAATTTAAACAGGTGATCACCTCTCCCGTTCCGAGTCGATTCTTTCATTCTATCTCGGATTCCCTGCCAAGGTTTTTGACCTGCAAAAGCTCTGTAGAAAATGTGTAGCCTAGCTCTTTCTCTTCTTGTCTGTAGCGTGTCCCACCCTAGTCGCTTTACCTTTTCGTTCCCATGCCCAGGTCCTATTTGTACGAATTTTGCGGCCCTTCTTTGCACCCTTTCTAAGGATTCTATTTGACCTATCCTGTACGGATCCCAGCATGCTGCACCATATTCCATAAGTGGGCGTACTAATTCCAAGTATGCCAACTCTTTAGATTTCGCATTCCCCTTCTTGAGTGTTCTCATGACAAAGTGCAAGGTATTCCACGCTTTCCTTGTAGCATAGTTTACCTGCCCCCAGCTTACTGTTAAAATAAATTCCTAGGTATTTACAGTTTGTCTCCTCGATCACTGTTTCCCCATCTATTTTATATATCAAGGCATATTGAACGCGCATTTTAGTAAAACTAATCGCCTTACTTTTACTATTGTTGATTTTGATTTTATTCCGCTTAGCCCATGTACTTAGAGTATCTAAGTCAATTTGGAGAGCAGCTGCGTCTTGTTCCCCATTTATTTCCCTGTAAATTACACAGTCATCTGAAAGAAGTCGGACCTTAGAGTTTATATTATTAGGCAAATCATTAATAAAAATGAGAAACAATAATGGGGCAATAACTGATCCCTGGGGGACTCCCCCGAGTTCTGAAGTTTCTTTCCCAACTTTGACTTTTTGTAGCCTATTTTTTAAGAATTCTTGCACCCAGAGAACTACTCTTTTGTCAATGCCTGATAAACTCAAGCAACAACGTCTTATTAATCTGACTACAGTAAATGAATCACAAACCAGTAAAATTTTTATAATCATTTTATAAAATAAAAATTAGCATATTTTAAAACTAAAACAATTAGCATTATGTATTGCTCTAATGTTTTGGAACCTTTTCGAGTGCACGGAATAAAAAATGACACGTTGATTTTTGCAAGTCAAGTTGTCTTTAATAACAAGAACAAGTACTCGGGGAGCAGAAAGCCTCTCTACATAGGATCCCACCAACACGTACTGGTTCGTTAAATTCCTGCCTTGGCTAACTACCAAGGAAATTGACACGTTCTGTAATAGGGAAGACGTGTTGAAAGTGAAACATGGGCCTCCCTAATACAGAAAATTTACAGAGTAACCTCATTTTCTGACACAGGAAATCAATATCCCACCCCGCGCGCATATTCATCCGGATTATCGATTCGCACGCCTGGCGGTTAGTCCACACGGTATACTTTATCGAGCTTTTACGTTCCTTTGCGTAACGTTGCATTAGGCGGCATCCTAAAAAAGCAGTATTAATATAAAGCCAAAATAGTTATTCAGAGCCAATAATTCAAATCACAATAACAAATCCGAACACAATAAATTTATCTAATTTAAACAGAATTATGAATAAAATATACAAAAAATGTTTTATAATTCCTACTAGAATAAAGTTGGCAATAATTTATATTTTTTATCATTTTATGCGGGGGAGAAACAAAAGGAATAAATTAATAGGCCACGATTTGAGACATTAGGGTATTATAAAATTAGCATTAGAGTGAAGTGTGTGGGATAAGAACAGAAAAGGGAGGCCAAGCGTAGAATACGCTGAGGAGATTAGGGAGTATTTAGGGTGAGGTAGCTATTTAGAAATGAAAAGGCTTGCGCACGATATCTTAGCATTGATGGTTACATCAGACCAGTATTAGGATTGAATACCACAACAATATCATTTCATTTCGAATCGTATCAGGAAGATAGTCATTAACGACTTATACAAACGTAAATTTATATTTATGTATACACTTTTGACTTTAAATTTTCTGTATACAACTTTAAATTAAAATTTCTATAAATACAGTTTTAAAATTTATATTTACATGTCAAAATACAATTGTAATTTACTATTCAGCGTACAGTTAGGTTTTGTTTTCAGGAACGTGATTACATTCTCTTGGACATTTGTCACTTGCACGATCTCGTTGTTAATTTACTGTTTCTTGGATTTCCCTCCAAATCCCGATTTTGTCCTACAAACAAAAAATTCCTTAAAATCTTTTCGACCGCCATTTTTTCTTTAAATTGCGCGCTTAAATTTTACTGACGTATATTTTCCCTTTTGCTTTTATCTCGTTTAAGAATCTGATTTTTGCCCTAAAATATTGGAAAATAAAAAATATATATGTCGAGTATTAGTGTACAATATATTGCATGAGCCTGCAATACATACCAAATTCTTAAACTAAATTGGGTTCCAAGTCGAGATATATACTATAATAAGGTAGGTTAATGAATTTAAGTTTATAGAATAGAAATAACGAGGCAGGAAGAAAATTTTTTGAAGGAAGCCTAAAATGTCTGACAACGATTCTAAGAGATAAAAATAATAGGAAAGTTTTTGAGTGAAGCGTCAAATATATTATAACCAATAATCCGAAGAGAGAAAAGGAACAGAAATAGCGAAGCAGGAAGAAACATTTTTTAGGGAAGTGTTAAATATCTGCCCAGCGATTTGAAGAGATGAGAAAATATAAATAACGAAGCAGGAAGAAAAAAAGTTTGAATGAAGCGCCAAATGACTGACCAATGATTTGTAGAGATAAAATTTCCGTTTATCATGATGATAGTCGATATAGTTGTGGATGAGCTTCGAACTTCTTGCTCAGCTCTCTTGTCTAGCTGTTAAAGAGTCCTAGTTTTCTTCTCTTATGAGCTCCAAATATTTCGTTTTAAAGACTTAAACGTAGTGGAGAAGTGCGCAAGCGAAAATCGTTCTGAGATTTTCTGATGATCTGCAATAATAAACAAGCAGTGTCGAGGGGCTAGGATATTACTCTTCAGAAAAATAATTTTTAGCCTTATTAACTATCAATTAGATGGACAAATGTTATGTTTATGTTCAAATTTGAGCAATTAATAAAGCTGTATTAATAGAGGATTTTATTCGAGACATTTTCGTAATTAGGTTTTTATATACCCTTTTCATGCTTGAACAATTCCGGAACGAGTCGCCCTTCATTACTTTCCTCCATCCACTGACTGCTGTTAACGCCGAAAATCTTTAATTAGCCGCGGTGCACGATGCGAGGGAAGACAAATGTTCCCCGTCGTTCCTAAGGGGGGGCAGGAAGAGCATTGTATTGATCTCTGAGGAAGCTCTTCAAACAAAACAATGTTCTCTAGTGCGCCAATAAATGTGGGAGAGGCTAAAGTGGCGGCAAAGCCATCGATCATCCGGGCTACTGGAGTTGCAGCTGAATCAATCATCGCGGAAGGCTCTAATTATGCTCGTCCGAGACACCTGCAAAACAACCAACAAGACGACGCCTCTCCTTTCCCTCCGCACACAGATGCAATTAAAAACGGACGCCTTGCCGTTCAGGAGTCTTCAGATCCGTTGCACAGAATCCTCAACCTGTAAATCTTGGAGCAGGTGCGAGCGAAGAGTTGGAGGACTCTTAGGAAGCTAAATGAAAGACACGTGAGCCTACTGAATTCCTAATCGGATGAACTTTATTGCTTTGATTTCCACTTCCACGACGACTGGAAGTTCCTGTGTAGAAAAATACGTTAAATCTTTAGTACATTGACCAAGATGGTAACAAACATACAAGAAAATGGTTTTACCTATACTTTTTATACTTACAGTATTATTACTATAATTATCGTGTTAATAATAAATACTAACTACAAATATAAATTAGAAAATAATGGAAAAATTGATATTATGATCCTGAGACGAGAATGTTAGTAAAATCGCGAATAATATTGTTTTTAATTGATTAAATAATTTATTTTTATCAATAATTCTGATAAATATAATTTAATATTTGTAATATCTTGCTCAGACTACAGTGTTTGTTTCACAGGACAAACAAGGGGGGCATTAAAATTTTCCCCAAGATAAACACTCAGTTTTCAGTAAACATGTCAAATCACATAAGCTCATTTTTGATTGAAATAATGAAATATTATTAGATTCTGAAGTCAGATATTATGCGAGATTAATATCAAAATTAGCACACAATTGTAACTCAATTAATTTTAAAAATTGATGACCGTATTTTGCTATAACTTCTTTGGTCTCTTCGTATACTATCTCGTTGTAACAGATTATCTGATGAGGTCCTAAGACTGTACAAGAAACGGAGTCTTAAGAATATTTTCTTTAAAGGATAGCTATTTTTAAAATCAGTACCATTTTAATATTTATCCTATGCAGCTGTGATTTTGAGCACGCGTGCTCACATCTTCCATTAATTAGGACGCCTGATCAGCAGTGAAACATCACTTTACGTTCTCATTTTGTTAGAGCGCTTCCGGATGTTCAAAACAATTGGAAGACCAGAATGTAAGGAATGTTACGTAAGCTAATAATCATCGGCAATTGTGTGAGGTGTGTCGGGAAGCGATAATGAGTAATGGAATGGTAAGTGGATTAGACTGTTTAAGAAACATCGAGAAAATGTGTTCGATGAGCCGTATTGCAGCCTTTTATATCCTATAGAAAAAATCAAACAGAATCATTAGAGAAAGTTCAGAAAAAGGCTGCTAATTTTGGGCGAGAAGGGCCGGGTCATAGGAGTGAAAAAGTATAACAACTAGGTTGGGAGATATTGTCATATAGCAAGGTTACATTTGCTATTCAAAGCTTAGACGGGGCAAAAACCGTAGATTGGAATTAGCTCCAAAATGCAGAAGCCCAGTTATATAGATAAATGGGATCATCAATTCAAAGTGAAATGTAGAAAGCAAAAAACAGATTTGGCGAATTCTCATTCCTAAAAAGGACCATCAACGACTGGAATAATTTACCTGTGAGAGTGTTTGGAGGAAATATTCTTCAGGATATAAATTAAGGACAAATCTCAAAAAACGTGTGAAGTAATATGGGTATTTTGAATAATATAAAAGCATATTTGAATTTAAATGTTAAAGTCAAAGTGAAATGAAGTGTTAAGATAACAGGTTACATGAGGGTGATCCTGAAACGAGCAACTCCCCTTTAATAGAATAGGAAGTGAAATGAAAAGGGGGGATGCGAAAGGTAGAGCAACCACAGGTTGCATCTTTCTTTGACGAAGGCTTAAAAAAAAATTCCCGCTACGAAAAGAGCATTAATAACCACGGTCACTGTTTGGGGAATTATTGTGAGCTCTAATGTATTTTTTGTTTATAAAATGTCTGGGAAATAAGACTTTGTTATTTTTCAAATAAATATCGGTACTTTAAAAACGGCAATTGTCTAGCGAAAAATTTTTGGTAGTAATTAATGCTTAACCGATTCTTTGGCCACTAAATATTATTTTATACTATATTGTCACGATTATGGTTAAGGAAATCATAATGATGGTGATTATAATTATTACAAGATTATCATGAAACGATCTTCCATGTTGTTGCTATACTAATTATTTCAATTAAATTGCTTCCAAGCCAGAATTCAAATGCTTTGTATTAACAGGTTTTTTTGTGTTCTTTAGGAACATTTTTATTCCAGCAGTTAAATAGTCCTGTAACAAATTTCTTATGCCCGCAATTTAAGAATGGTCTCAACGGCTATAACCGCTTGTTTCCCCTTACTTTGAAAGGCTTGGAAAAACCCAAAAATCTTATTATGGGGTTGGGAGGAAACTAGATTCAATTTCCTCCGCATGAAATTTCCTTATTAAGGCCGAGCTTCAATGAAGATTTTACCTCTAAAATTTCCTCCCAAGCCCATCAGTAAGTAGATTTTCCATTATCTATAAGGAAATTTAATTAATAGAAAAACGTGATTGCTTAGTATCAAACATAGAATTCTATAATCGGTAAGGACTTCAGTGTGGGAAAGACATTTAAGAATTTAGCTATAAATGTGTCGCAAAATACTGTATTATTTAATAACACGATACATTTAATCCTGCTTTCTAATTAAGTTTTGGAATTTTCTTAAAACCGAGTAATATTTTTCTCCATGACATGCGATTTTATTCAGAACTGTTGGTATAGGAATAATATCCATAAAGATAAACCGAAACTAACGTACAAATTTTCAGGTTTTTCAATATTTATTTGGTAATTACAATATAAGTTAATTAAACAAACGATTATTCAGATAGTATACCACTGGCCATAACTTTTAACTGTTCTCAAATTGTAGACAGATTTCTGTAACTAGTCTTTTAAAGTTACTTTACTTATTTCATACGAGAAAATATCTTCATTTGTCTGTGACAACGGTTCTGGTTATTCCATAATTTCCGTAGTTTATCGCGGCCGACTGTAATTTAAATTCCTGACCGATTCATGTGTAAATAACTCATATTTCAAACGTTTCCAGAAATTATAGCAACTAGTTTCGTCTCTCGAACATTTCACAACTATTTACTTCAATGGTAATAACAGATGGAGCATACTTCAAATATTCTCTCGAAACATCGTGACAAATATACACCCTGTTTTGAAAATAAGTTTCAACAAGTTGCCCAGCGGTACTTTGACTCGTCCAGGTAAATCCTAAATACTGCATTCTGAGGATTTTAGCTTAGTCGAAACAAACCGTTAGACGTAAACAGAAAACTACTCTTGCCACATTTCAAGGAACTTGTAAATTATGTCCTAAATTTAGTAACTGAGGGACGTTCAGCATTCATAATTTAAAATACGAAAAATGAAAACATTGCACTTAATAGTGTTAGTTTGAAAAATATTAACAGATATAGTATTATGAATATATATTTTGATTAATCAATTTCCAGAATTGAAAATTAAGTTATTTTATAAACAATATTTGAACAATTATAAATACTGTAATTAAATTAATCTGGTTTAATATTATAAATAAAGTAATAGAAATGCCAAAAAGTCAGAAATATAATCAAATAAATTGAATTAGTTTCGTCATCCAACTTTCAGAAACTCCTAAGATCATTAATTAAATTATTCCAAAAATTTCATTCTTTAAATTTAACTGTATGAAAATATTTCCTCTTCAGAAAAAACCTAAACGGCGTTGTTCTTTAATTTTTGTACATAGATTTATCTGAAAAAGGTCAGAATATTCCTTTCATCATTTCGTAATAGACGTAACTATGAACTTTTTTACAAGTGTTGAGTCAACCAAAACAGTATTCAGAGTAGGATTTTTAATTATTTTTAATTTATTGACAAGACGTTACCAATCTATACAGTTTTATATGTATACACGTGATTTTAAACGAGTTGAAAATGACAATGTCGAAAGGTCCCTATTGAAAATACAAATTTTACTCTGAAGACTATTTTGGTTGACTCAACGCTTTTAAACTTTATCAGCCTCAATATTAATGGAACTTTTTTACTTCGAATTTTTTTTATGAAATTCTGTCAACTATTTACGGGATATCATTATACTCAAAGTTAAATTATTCCCACATAAAATACGTCAAAACGAACGGAAAATTTTTTTACGGCAGGATACCTATGGTTAAAGTTTAACTTAGGGAATTCTGTCATACGTACGTGAATTTTCTTTTATCTATTTGGATTTAGATGAAGATTAAAAATAAATCCAAACAAGCTCAAATATGAACTAAGTTCTTACTCTGTTGAAGAATTTATGGAGCTGAATGTATCATAGGGAAGATATTTATAATTATGAAAGAACATTATTAGAACACTAATTTTTTAGTATAGGATGTAAAAATATCTATCAATTTTATACATAAGGTACAAATTGTATGTCTTCTGTATAGAACTTAAGAAAATCTTATTATAACTTAAAAATTAATGAATAGTTACAGTATATTTTAATATTAATAAAGCAACCTATGTAAAATCTCTGACTCGTTCCACATCCATGAAGCTTGTGCTTCTCTATAGGATTTATGGAATATGATTTTATACTCTATACTCTACTCTATACTTAATTTTAAAGTGACAAGTAAAAAAACCATATCGTTATCCACAAGACTGTTGTTTAACCTCAAATGTTTCTATTTCTAAATTTCAGCATAATGTTCCGAAAGTTCCTTTCTTTCTTTTCTGGTATTCATACACCATTTTTAAACAAAATATATATGTATTTATTGTAGTTTTTTCTATTTAATATGGTTGTTTATGTAATGTTTTAATATTGCAAAAAATTATCTCACGGTTATCATTATAATCTATGAGATAATCAGTCAAATAACACATTGATTATTTTATTATAGTTTCAAGAATTATATATTTTAGAGATTTGTATTTGTAAACTGTTTCAAATTGTTCTGTTTAATGGTTTCTTTTTCGGTAATTCTTTATTTTAATAATGTCTCATGATCCTTCTAGCTATTAATAATTTAACTGATGATAAATTGAATATAGCAAAATATGTTTTCAACTGAGTGTGATATTTAGCACATTATACAGGCCCACGTGGGACTGTGAGGCGTTAACGTGAAGATTCGATTCCTTTAGCCCTGAGAAACCCTCGGGAGGAACCGCCGAAAATTCCATTACGTCAATCGTGAATAGGGCCACGATGCACTTTTGTTACTTCCTTTTACGAATTCGAATTAGGGATAAGATATTGATGTGGGTGATTGTGTCTTTCGTCGAAAATGATCGATATCTTGGAGGACGTCCCTCACGAATTCAGCGGAGCATGAATAGGCACAGTTCTGTTCTACAAGGCGTTTCACAATGCGGCTGTCAGACATCGCCACAAATAGTTGACTTGAGTGGCAGTCAGCAGGTAGAAAAGCGCTCGCCGCCCGGGGTTTTCCGTTAGGGAAAATACACCGTTGCTACGAACCCTTTGGCTTTCTACGGAAACTAAATTAAACGACTCAGTCATCCACCTTAATGTTACTGCATAACCTACTCGCTGCGTTTCCGTTTATTCGTTATTTTTTTAGAATTATAATGATGCAAAATTTGCATCTAATACCAAAATAATTTAAAATTAAATAATTCTAAACTCAAATTAAATTTTTATTTTAGTTGATTCCTAAAGCAACTTTCAATCTCTGTTTGTTAACATGATTCTTCAATTACATGACACCTATTAAAACTTATTCATTCCTACTGAACTTCACGGTGAAGTTCAGTAAGCATGAAAAAGTTTAAAAAATAACCTCAAATGCATGAAAATAGCCAAATTTAATAGCGTAGAAATTAACACGGCACGACGTCCTCAATTTATTAATTAATTAATTCAGCATGCTTATAAAGGAAACATATCGAAGCTTAAGACGGAGGAATAAAGTATATCATATTTGGCTGAGAAATATGCGGTTTTTGGAGATCAGATGGCGGATATTATAATGAAGATTACCTGATTTGAAACAAATATATATGGAGAGAGACGAGTCTTAAATGGCAGATATTGATCAAAATACTTTGGTTGGGAAGCCTGTAGAAGTGGATATTATATAGCAATCACTTCACTAAGGGTAAAAACGATATAGTTGTATGTTGTGTCGATATTGTTGGTTCATTCAAACTTTTTTAATATATTTGTGAAAATCCATCCAAAGTTTATTGATTTGTTATTTGGTTGCAAGTAAAACCACGTATTAGCCCTGAGAAAAAGATTAGAAATTATACGTGGTCAGCGTATCGATTCTTCATCTGTCTTAATCCCAATCTCCGTTAACTTCACGTTACAAACATTCAAGACCATTCAAGTATTCGACCTGGTATCTGTGTTGTAAAGGGACAAAACGTTTTAAAATTTAAATATCTTCTATTTTGACTTTTGACCATTCTTTTAATTTTATTTTAAAATTAACTATTTTGTTTGAAACTACTTTTATGTTGACTATCTTTACTTTCCAGAAATCCAAAAAACTAGACGAAACGTCATAAAATGACTTAAATAAATAGTGTTTTGCTGATTTCTCTATTTGATAATTGTTAATATCCTCCTTCTAACTTCATATTCCATACAGTTTGTTTACAACCGTATAAAAATTATAATGTCTAAAATGAAGTACGAAATAAATAATTCTTTAGTTAAAATGCCTAATAATAAAAAATTAATTTTATAATAGACTTATTTGAATTTATATGACAGTCGTGATATATTTATATCTTCCAGTATGGTCAATAATATTAAAGACAAATTTAATATTTCATTAAGGTGAAATGTGATTTACAAAATTAAATTTTTAGATTCTAATTCATATGACATCGGTCAAAAGAAATGGTCTTAAAAATTAATGAAAATAGTGTCAAAACACAATTTATACCGGCTAAATACAAAAGTTTTGACGAAGAATGTTAATATTGTTCAAGATTTATTCTGTTATACACCAGAAGATTCTGCGCTCGAAGAATAGAATACCTGTAATGGTACACAAACAATTTATAATAAAAAAACTTTACTACGAAAATTAATTTAAGAAATTTTCATCGGGTCACGAATATTGAAATTACAGTTAAATATTTGCTTTAGTGACTATCTACGCCCACGTGTTATTTTACTTCCGACCTTCAGTGTAAGTCAGCTTTACATAATTGAAACAGGTCATTTGGATGTTTCCTTGTCACTATAACGAGTCTAACACAGATTTATTCAATTGCATTGGCCAAAACCTTGTGGGACTGTTTTTAATACATACAACTAATACCATAAACAATTACAAATAAGAATAGGGAATAAATTATGTAAAATCATTCCTTTAACCCTATAAAATATTTTACTTATTACTAGGAAAATTTAACTACAACAGTGTAATCAGAGTTGTAGTAAACGCACCTTGGTATGTTCCCTACAGCGCCAAGCAATCTGACCTAAACATACCCGCAGTCACTAATCTCAGCAACAGACATCAAAATCAACTGGTAAGGAGTCGGCCAACTGCCTCCTGAAACTGGTGGAGACACGGAGAAGGGAATGCTGCGTCCCCACAGCAAACTCGTCTCCCGTCATTCGGAAGGGCGTGAGAATAGAACCCAATGCCCGACCTACCTGATGCAGGTTTTCTAGGGTTTTCCCTGCATCTCTTTAGGTGAAACACCGGGTAGGATCCTTAAACCATAGCCCGGGGGCCCTAGTTAACCCTTGGCTACCTTGCTCTACCTTCCGCATCCCCCCTTTTCAATTCCCTTCCTATGCTATTAAGGGGAGTTGCCTGTTTCAGGATCACCCTCATGTAGCCTGTTAACCCAAAAAAAACTCTGTTCGAGGACGAGGAAGAGCTAAGAAGAATAACAAGATTCAAATTATAAGATATTACCCGCCGATTTAATAAAAAATTCATATTTCTCGTATTTTAAGAACTACAGAATGCCATATCATAATTTCTTTTAGAGAATGTTCACAGGGACATTGCTCTTCAAGTCTTGTCAGGCAAGCATTAAGTGAAGTATTACAATAAAATGTATTTATTGTCTGTTACAATAGACAGATTGTCATGAAAAATATTCCGAAAGTGCAATAATACTAAAAAAACCTTTTTCGTGTTCATTATCGAAGTAGAAAGTAGAAAATATTAAACCATATCAAAAGTTAAATGCTAGATCTGGATGGATTCAGGGAAACATACAGGTGACTTCATATGATAAAAAAAACGATGATCAGGATTTCTTCTATACAAAAGCTTTCTCCGGGAATTGCAGCAGTGTTCAACTAGATGTACCTGATCCATAAGTGGTCTGGGCAAGGGTCCGTCATCCTCGGGGCAGCTTTTTACACTTCGAAACGGCATGTCGTCCATAAATCTCTTCAACTTCATAAGGAGGATGGATGAGCGGCCATCTGCGTCAGGTTCGAACTGCATCGACACGATCACCAATAAATACAAGACAAAGCTGTTATTGTGTCACAGTTATACGTCGTATCTTTGAGACAAATAGCTTTCCATAGATTGAATTGTACTCGAACCGCAAATTGCTGGGTGTATACGATTTGCTCTTGGAAACCCCTCGAAGGATGATAAGAATTATCATGGAGAGACATTATTTATACACATTTATTTGATATGCTGTAGAATAAGAAATATGTCAATTAATTATAATCTACTTCTTACCACTACATTTACATATCCTATTTTTAACGAAGTTTCTGTTGACGACGAGTCTTACAGACGATCTCTCATATGGAGAGAAGGACTACAAACATTTTTGTTTGTTTAAACAACTCTTATAGCGGCTTAAGTGAAACCACAGGGTTGTTTTATGTAAGCGTGCGCTTATAGCGTACATTGCGATATCTTGTAGATACAACTTATATGAACTCCTATGGTACATTTATTAATTTCTACCAGTCCATATACCAGTCAGGTATTTAAATTAATTTCCTCGTTGATGTAATTTTTCCCAGTTTAAGCATTAAAATCCACAAATATCCATTTTAGAAATGAAAGCATATAAAGTTGAAAAACATAAGATATTACTTCAATAATTTTAAATTTAATGGGACTGATATATGAATGTTTTTGATCATTCGCAATTTAAGTTTAAAATCGAATCTTTTCGCAAATATTGCCAAATTCATCTCTACAGAAAACCAAAAAACTCATTTATAATCCCACACAAGAATTTTTTAATTCTACAAACCTTCAGTGTGTCAAAATTTATAGACCCCTTACGCCGGAAATCTTTGCACTACAAATTGACGATGAGAACAAATAAACTTTGAAATACTGAAGCGTTGTAGAATTAAATAAAAATACGCTTCATTTTGTTACTAAAATATTCAATGTTATCAAATAATGATACGTACACACACGCATATGTATATGGAAATATATATTTTTTTAAAATTTCTGTCCATATCAGTATGCTATTAATTTGCCATCAACTCCTGTTTTAAAAATAAATTGTAAAAAATAATAATTTATTTTATATGCACAATTATTGTCTGTGAATAACTAAACATATGAAGAATTAACGATCCTTACAACAGACTTAAAACACAAAATTATGAACATTTTTAAACATCTATTGTGCTTCTTGTCAATATACTAAATCAACTAAAGATATAAACACGAATAGCATAGCTAAAAGATAAAATTAACCAAAACAATTTAATAAACTATCATAAAATTCATGTAGTTGCGAAGTGTCAGTAACACGTCTAAACTATGTTAAAAATTTTGAGTTTTAAGTCTGTTATATGGGTCGTCCATTCTTTATCTGTTTTAATAATTCATTTTATTATTTAAATTACGACTGATTAAAATCTTTGGAGACAAAATACAAAAATTAGTAAGTTATTTTATATTTGTGAAATAATCAAGCAAAGAGGAGAATAAATATGGTGTTCCACTATTATTTTTACAGAAGATTAAATAATATAGCCTCTCAAATGTCGAACAGTCACATTTCTTTATCGCCAATGAGAATCTCTTTTCGATCAACATTCTTTCGTCGGTCATCTCTGAAACAAGAACCAAAAAGAATCAGAATAATTGGTTATACAGAAATTAAAATGTATGTTCCAAGCAATGATGGATACCTAAGTATCAACGTATATAATTAGCATGATTAAGTTATTTGTATTTGTAGCCCGAGTCCCTCTGCTCTGAGGTTATTTGTAACCTGTTTGAAGCGTGCATGTATAGGGTCCATTCTGACGAGAGCATCGCCTTGGAGACGCACCTCACGTCTATTATTTGTGGCCTGTTCCCCTTCTCCAGCAGAGTTTTCCCAAGAGGAGTCCCCCCTTCCCCCCTTTGCCGGCAAACCTGGGCCCGTCCGTACGACAACAGCGGATCAGCTGCGTTTCCCTCATTACGACAAATAAAGCGCGCCATTAGTCTTGCCTCCAAACCGACGTCAGGTTGTTCACGTCTTCTTTTTTTTAGGCCTTCCACGGCGAGCACAATTATTTTTCCGCGAATAATGCGCTTTTTACCGGTCGCTATCCTTCTATCGGTGGGACGGATTTATCGACACGGCAATGCGGTGTCGTTATACAAATGCAGTCTGGAATTAACGTCGCGACGGGTGGTTTCCAGAAAGGAGTTGTGGAAGGGGGGCGCATGGTGACGAGCAAAATTAAGAAGGCCATTGAAAGCAAGGCGGAGAGCTGCTGGCTATATACACCTCGAGTACATCAAATTTAACAGTAAGGTGTTTCAGGTCATCATCTCATTATATCCCAGATTAATTAACAAAATACACATTTCTCCTATTTAGCATACATTTTTCAACCGCATTATCTTGAAACTGTTTTTTTGTCAAGAATGAAATATCAAACTGAATCTTAACACTATCGTGAGACATATTCTTCAGGAAGGTTGAATCCCTTTTCAATAATCATTATTAGCACCTTCGTATGATTTAAAAAAAATACGCTGGTTTTAAAAGTTGTTACCTAATTACTAGTAACATTGGTTTTGTTCTAAGACCACATACTGAGGGAGTCTAATTATTAGACACAACATAATAAACACTGAATCCTCCTGTGGTGTAGTGGCTAGCATGGCTGCCTCGCACCATGGGTCCCTGGTTCGAATCCTTGCATGGGCTTGGATGTTTGTGCTGTTTGAGAAACATTACTAAGATGCCCCTTCAACGATATATGTTCCCCAAATCATGCACGGACGCTAATGACCTTGTAGTTGATAAACAAGTAATAAAATAAATAAACATAATCTTAAATGGACTCTTTGTAAATACGATGAATCAACCTGTAAACGTGGCCTAATAGTGTCCGTGAATTGCGTTCGCATTCTTCTAAATTCTCTCAATCTCCATAATTTCAGCTTCTGAACACCAGTACTTAGTCATCATTTTATAAAGTACTGTAACGAATTGAGAGAAATAGCAAGTCTTGTTGAAATAACAACAATGACGCAAGCAAACATATTCTGTTCGGTTCAGGATACGTTGAACGTCAAAAAACTCTCCCATAAAAGTTTAAGTATGGTAAGTATAGATTTTTTCGCATTCTGTATGTTCCGTTATTAACAATATAACGATTATTTTATTTTAAAAAACTGCTAGTAGACGCTATTCAACGACTATGCTCGTTGACCTTAATACTCCTCCTCCACCTTTAGTCCTTATTAAACTGGTCACGTCACACGCCATGCTACTTCTCGCAATCTATAAAATGTATTCTACAAATACAGAAGCAACCGTATGCTTCGATTTCAAAGAAGTCACAAAATCATCTTAAGACCATTCCTTAGAAGCTGATTTATTTCTTGACAAAATTAATTATTTGCTGGAAAATATCAACGCCATACACTGAACGATAATCAACTCTCTGAATGAGTTGTAGTCAATATTAGTACTATTAATCTGCTAATGAGGCTGATATGTTGGGAATGTAGATATTCGTGTGCCTGCCAGGCCAAGGGGATTAGGATAGGCTCTATTCACTCTTCATTAGCACCAAGTAGGCCTCTGTATATCAAATTTCTATTTAATAAATCCATTTTCTAATATATAAAATAAATAAATAATGCAGCCAATATTTGTCAGCAAAGAAATTTCAATTAATATTTCGTTAATATAACATATTCGTGGACTTCAGGTCCAGCGTCCAGAGACGGTTAATTATATTAATTGAAATGTTTTGTTGTGAAATATTGACTTTTATTATTTTATTTAAACGTTGTATTTATAAATCTTTAATATTTATATACATTTATTTATTAATAATCGTGATTCAAGCCTGTAAATAATCTTAAATTTAATATGTACCCAAGATAGCTAATATCCTGCATTCTAATTCAAAAGACTATAGTTTATAATCACTTTTCTTGTAACAGGTTGTTGTATATATGATTTATATCAAAGGTTTTGAAATAAAATAAAATGGGAATTTCGTCTGCAGAAGTCCAAGTGCAATAAAGCGTGAATAGGACCTGTCGTAATCCGCTTGGCCTGGCAGGCGCCTCATAGCTTGAGCTCCCAACATCTTAGTCGCTTTAGGTGGTTGATGGTACTATATAATATTTCACTGTTACAGTACAAGCTTCAGCAACTACCACGTGGTTTCATAACTCTGTAACTCCTAATCTTCGCTCATTGGATGGGCCTGTAATTTAACATACATAATAATTATTTATTGTAACTAAGCATTCAAGGTTAACAAATTCGTTTCATAGTAACACTAACTTTAATGATTGCTTTTGACAATTGTCATTATCAATCTGTAATCCCATTTTCATATAATTGTTTTCCGACTGATACAGCTGCATAGAACTCAAATCGATTGATATGAAGGAATGCAATCAAAGAGAGAAGGTTAAAATTATATTTCAGCTTACCTAAACAACCAATTTTAAGAGTCAACATGGAAAATCTTTATCATGTAAGCTATTTAGTATGTTCAATTCTATTTGAAACCTATGCACATTCAGGAGCAACAAACTCATGACTTAGGTTTTATGTCAATGACATGATGAAAGTTTTGATATATATGTGACCAGAGTGGAGAGCATTCAAACGTAGAAACGACGGAATAATATCTGAGATCAAAGACAGTCTCGTTGACGACGCTTTCATCTGAAACATTTGCAATGTTGGTGATATACTTAACCTCGTCGTAAGGACTCGGTGCAATAAACGTCTCAGTAAAAAGCGGATGAGACGGACTTTTCGACACGTCAACTATTAAAATGGGATATAAACCAAAGCGATTTTAACGCAAGTCTGTGAACGAGAAACACCTCTGGAAATCAGCGATTAAATAGCCTCGCCAGAAAGATGCACCACTTTGTGAAAAGCAGTTTGTCCGACTGATTGAGAGCCTCCTAAAAGCAACAGACAGACGGCCTTTGTGGCGAAGCACGCGTTTTTGTGGGCTGTATTTCTTACAGTGAAGCAGTTACATACTTGCGTTGCGTTTATAACGTCCGTGCCAAATTGCTGATCGGGCCACGGACGCACACATTTTTCGCGACCCGACGTTGCTATTTTCGTGGATGCGTTGCCGGCTTCTGCATATGCAGCTAATTTTAACACAGAAGGACGAGGTGACTCGTTGCATTTTGGGATGGACACTTTCCTGTCTGAGCTGTCCACTGTTTTCGCCGTTCTAACTTCTATCATATGGTATTATATTTTGGGGGAACTCAGCAGGCATAGATAAGATTTTTATTAGTCAAAAACGTGTTATTAGAGCAATATGTCAGGTTGCCTCACGAACTTTTTGCACAACTGTTCAAAAAGTTAGGTATTTTCACTTTGACGTTTCAATACATTTATTCATTGATGTTATTTGTAATCACAAATAGGCACTTATTTTTGAATAATTCTGATATTCATCCCTTAAATACATGGAACAACAATAATCTGTACAAAAAATGTAAAACATTGTCAATTACACAGAAAGGTGAGCATTATTCTGGGATATCCATCTTCAACAGACTGCCGCATACAATTAAAAAGTTGTCTGATAACCAAAGTAAATTTTAAGTCTGAATTATCCTCATTTTTGTTTAGCCACTCCTTCTATTCAGTAAAGGAATTTATAGAAGAATCGGAGACGAGTAATTAGTTTATAATGTTGGAATCGCCTTTCTATTTGGTTACAAAAATTTGTTATAAGTATATTTATCTTTTATATAATAAAATAATGTAATAAATGTACACCCTGACTCATTCCACATCCTTGAAGCTTAGCTTCTTTACAGGATCTACGGAATATGATTATTCTATTCTACGTCATTCACAACGTGAAACGTTTCTTTCCTTTCATATTTACCTTTCCGTCCGTACGTATATTTATATAATTATAGATTAGGAATAGACATCCCTCATCGACAGTTCTTGTAAACTGACCGTCAGTTACAGGCGTAAAAACACATCTTCAATTTTTAAATTAATATTTCTCGTGTGTTTAGATTTTCAATTATTTATTTAACACAGAATATTTTATTTTTTATTCAATTATCAGTCGTAAATTAAACACGTGCACTTAATTTTCCACGTGTATTTAATCAAATTGAAGTAATTCAAGGAGCTTTCGACTACATCCGCCATTATGTTACAGTGAAAAAAATATTTTTAAATGGAAACAAAAATTTAAAAGCTGAAAAGTGTAAAAAAAAAGTACATAGGACAAACAGCGAGGGCACTCAAAATTCGCCAGAATGAAAATGTTTCCAATTTTAAACAATCTGTTAACAAACACTATACATGTTTACTTAAATAACCAAAATCAATAAACAGCCTGGCAATTAAGGATAAATAAATAAAAACACCTACAGCCGATTTGTCAGCAAAAAATTTAAGTAATGTTAATGTAATTACGACCCTTTGACCATTTGAGTGGATTTCATCAGATATGAAATATTAAAGTTTGTAAATCGGAACACTAATTTGTTTCAAACAAATGGCGAGTTTCTTGAATACGCGACCAGAAATCGTTCAGCTCTAAGGTCGGACAAGCATCGCCTTGCTCTACACCAGAAAAGTATTCACAATACCGGGATAATTTTATACAACAGCCTTCCGCCAGAGGTTAAAAATAGTACCTACAAAAGCTTCGTGAAGCAGAGTAAAACTATTCTTTTAAATGGCGCGTTTTACTCGGTACAGGATTTTCTTAATCGTCCTTCTAGTATTTAAATCAAGGTTCCTGCAAAAAGTGTTGAATGAGCTGCCTTGTAAAATAGCACATCACATATCTTTAAAATTTCTATTCAGTTTTTTCTGCTCTTTTGTTTGTTTGTTTCATGTATTGCCTGGATCTACGACGGAAGGACAGTTTCCTGGTCGCAGAGCTCCAAGTAGTTAAAACTCCATTGCGTGTTCCTCAGTGTGTGCTTGTTTACGTTTCCCAGTGTGTGTGTGACATCGTGTGTCCGTGTTGTGTTTTTATTAACTTTTGTCTTTATACATTTTCTTTTATTAATTTTTTTAAGATTAATTGTCTTTAATTATGTACTTTATTTTGTTCATTTTTAATTTTTAATGTATGACGTATCCTATTTCCACAATCGAGGATTAATGGAAACAACAATAAATCTAAATTAAACAAAACATTTTTAAAAAATCAATATTAATTTTGAATACATAATAATTAATTAAAAATTAAAGAATAATTTTCAATTAAATAAATTTAAGCCTGAAATGTTACTCATTAAATGCAATTGTTCATAAATACAGAATGTACTGGTCTCAGACGTGTTGACAGAAATTACAAAAAATTGTATCTACGTTTAGAAGAACGTGACGTAGTTTACTTACAACGTAAACTGATGTATTATGTTTTTTAAGTTGTATTTGAAAATGGACGAACGTCCAAAAGCTTATACGTAATAAATTGTTGGAGATTTGTTGGCGATTTCATTATTATTATTCATATTATTCAGAAGCATCATTTTATCCAATTGCTCATCAATTAATGTTAAAAATGATACAAATAAGCTCAGCAACATTTACGACTGTATCCTCCTTGGTCTCACATATTGTGTATATTTTTTATACCGTTTTTCTTTTTACTTGCAGTGATAAGGTTTACGGATTGTGGTAGAATCGAGGTGAATTAGAAATTTTTGTGTAGAAAGTGTGTAAAAATAAATTTTTTAATTATCTGTCTTCTAGGCCATCGATACTGATAATTTTTAATGTCAGTTACAACAGTATAAATTATCTCAAATTTTATTCCTCTCCACCGTTCGTCCTACCATTAATCCTCTTTCTTTGGCTCTCTTCAAACCTTAACATTGCGCCTACTAGCGCCTTAATCTCCTACGGTGAATCTATTACTGAAAATCTCTCACTGAGTTAAAAATTTTAAAAAAATTTAACTCATACCTATTAGTTGTTTAGTTAATGGTCCTTTCAACACAATAAATCAGAAACAATTTTAGAGAAGAAATATCACTTTTGAGCCATTTAAGTTTAGTTGCTCAAAAATTTTATTTTCAGCTTTAAACATTAAAATGAAAACTGACACTACATCCCACATTTGAACTTCATTGATAGGGTACTCGAAAATTTCCGTTTTCTAATTAAGGGATTTCGCCAACATCTTAATTATTATGAATAACTTAGTCAACTCCAAAAAAAGTTCATAACATGGCGACGGCGTGTATGCAAGTCGTTGCAGGTCTTTAGAGGTCAGGTCATCTAGAAAGTTCGTGCTGGATACTGCCCCGTGGTTCAAGAGACGATAGTGAGACCCATTTACAGTTAATGCTTAAAGCCCCATCGATGCGGCACCGTTGCGTTGCGTTGTGGGCGACAGAGATAAGCAAGTCATGACCAAAAGAGCCTCGACTAAAAGAAATAAAAACACTGCCATGGTTGTGTCCCGGTTCATCGCACCGCCTGACTCACAGATATTATTTGTACCTCTCTGTTTTATCGCTCCGAGGAATGGTCCACTTTACAGAACCGTGGCATTTCCTCTCAGCACCTTTCCTCACGACCTCCCAACATTTTTTCCACTTCGGATTAATAAAGTACTGTTAAAAGCTTTTAATGATCGGCTTACTGAGGAACAAATTTGCAAGTCTCTAAGTGAGCAACCGTTACTGAAGCTGATAGGAGCTGTCACGCATGCTAAATATTCATTACATATTAAGATTTTAATTAATCACTCTTTTATACAAATAAACAAACCAACCAATATGTCATATTTTTAACGCTACTTAATATTTATTATTATGAATAGTGTTAAACAAGCTAACATATTGGCTGGTTTCTTATTAGGAAATATTAAGTTTTAATAAGGCTTCTGAATATGAAATGTTTGATTTAAGAAATATAAATGGGCGAATATCAGTCATAGAATTACATTTCAAGAAAAAAAACTACAAAAAAATAATACCATATTCACAGTTAAATATTATAAAAAGAATGGCGAAAACAAAAAACATCCATCGAAAAACTCAGATAATATTTCCCCATTTTATTCTCTTAAAAATACCCCAGTGATGACAGAAACATTTTCACATATATGATTAGTATATAAATAATGTAGCATTATTTTAATATTTTAGAAAGCATATTTTTATTTCCAATTTAAAATTGATTTTTTTATTATTTACGTCTGTGTACGAAGAAAAGAATACTCAAAGCATGATAGTTCACTTCGACAGAAATATAATAGTTTGCCTCTCAATTTATTCAACTAAAATGGAACTATTTGTTTCCGTGAGCGTCTATAATTTTATTGATTATGATTATACTATAAATTTGTTGAAAGTGGTCTTTTTCTATTTAGACATCATAATACTGTAAATGAATGAAAGCTGACCGACGAAAAAAATGTGAGAAAATCCGTAAGAGGAAGAGAGAAAATAGATAAAGAAAACTAAAATCCAGATTAATCCCGTTGTTATGTAACAGACTCGCTGGTTTACTGTTCATTATCTAATGGACACACTGCTCTCTCGCTATATATCCCTCTCTTTTCGGCTTCTAAAAATAATGGTGAATATTTGAAGTAGTTGCTCCCAAGAAAATAAATGTATCAAGTTTGTGGGTGATTTTAAACAGAAATAAAGCATGTAGACTATGTTAGGAAACGGGTTTTCACAAAAAAACAACACTTTGGTATTTTTTTAGCTTTAATAGTTACTATGTAAAATAATAGACGTAAAAATATTCAGGAACGTGTCATCAAAAACATATTTCTCTATAAATACCTCGATTTTAGCTTAGCTATCAAACATGTAAATAGGGTCTATTTTATGTAATATATATGTTAAATTGTAGGACCAAATCTATTTTATTTAAAATGTCTAGTATGCGAATTTCTTTAATTTCTGTAGTGCTCAGTGTTTCATACTTTATGTATGATTAACCTCTAATATAATTTCTTTCGTGACAAAATCAAGAATTCAATGTTAATATGACGGAAAAATAATTAGTTTGAAAATCATTGTTTTATTTCCACAAACCGGTCAGTTGAAATTCTACAATTACCTTGAATAATAATAAATACAATCCCATGAAACAATTCTGACTTATTAAAGAAACACTCCATTCAAGACTCAGTCCAAGGAATGGAAGAACTTTACAGCGAAACCATATTTTCATACGTTAAGCCAAACAAAGGATAGAAAATACCCATTCTATTAAATTAAAAAGTTTTTTCCGAGAGAGACTAGAAGTGACTCACACAATTTAGTTACCGAAGTTTATCTCAGCCTCCGTTTTATAATCTTGCCGGTGACGTCCAAAGACCTTGCTGGAAAGAACTTCGGAACTGACCTAGTTCAACACTTTTCAAATTTAACTTGTTGGAAACAACTGCGAAAGCAATTTCCGAACTCGCTGAGTAAAAAGAGGGGTTACAAGGGTTAAAAGAATTCCCAGTACGTCAATAAAGCTAATAGTCCGCAGACAACGTGCATATGAATTACTGCTTTTTGCTCATTACAAACACGTACTGCGAGTTGAGCAGTTCATACAGTCAAAATACTATTTTAGAAAAAAGTTATGGGCGGTGAAACAGTTGTGCCGAAAGCGTGGATCATAATGAAATGACAAAAAAACTTTCATCAAAAAACTAACACACATAAATTAAATGTGTATTATTTTACTATTTTATTCTCTGAAAATGGCCAATCTGGGTTGATAGAAACCGGCAATAATAATTCACTGGGAGTCATATAATTTATTATAATATTTACTACCTATTTTTTCATTTTTCCACTGATAATTCAAGTTGAATTGTAGTTGTCCTATAAAATGATTACACATACTAGGTAGTAAATTAATGTACTCAGAGGTGTCATATATTATTTGACTCATTAATAAGCATACAAATAATGTAAAATTAATTAATTATACTAATTTGACTCCTTATTTTAATAATTTAGAATGAACCATTTTTATTTCCAAACTGAAATTAATTTTTTTATTATTTACGGCAGTATAGATTAAGTTGAAGAAATGTATACTCAAAGCATGATGAGGGTCCACAATACGTCCAAAACAAAATTATTTAGCTCTTCATTGATTCAAATAAAATGGATTAATCCGATTCTCAATTATTTGTTTCTGTGAGCGTCTAAAATTGACGGAATTTTGTCACTATTACTTTTTAAAATATAATTTAATGTTGAAAGTTGTCTTTTCACTATTTAGACGTCATAACTCTGTGAATGAATGATAAAAGACCAACGAAAAATATGAAAAAAATCGTATGAGAGAGAGTAGCGAGAAAAACGGTACGAGAAACTAAAATCCATATATATCCCGTTTCTATGTAACAGACTTGCTGGTTTACTTTTCATTATGTATAGGAGACGTTGTCCTCTCAGAAACCCCCATCTCTTTGAGGATTTTCCTGGAAGCATGACAGTTTTGTAGATTATAAATGGAATTTTTATTTAACGTCTGACAGTGTTTACAATAGCAATTAATCTCTTGGAGCAGATTCGCGACTATTATTTTCAAATTGTAAATGTAGACATACGGATATAACAATATATAGAAATGTGAGATAAGCGTAACATGGTAGAGCATTATCATTTCATTCCATGTTAACTAATTGGAAATTTTCTATATTACTTATTCTAATGTTTGCATTAGCCATTAGGTCTGTTGATACGGAGGTTTATCAATTTCTTAATATATTCCCTGTAATTGAACACTGAAAATATCACAATATTTCAATGATTAGGTTAGAGGTAGTTTACATTATTTTCTATGTGTGAGTTTAGTAAAAATTAAGATTGAAATTATCAAACATTACTAAACCGTTACAGATATTGAACGTATTTGTTCCGCGATTTAAGAAACAGTGACAGTGGAATATATTGATAGGACGAGGATGGCGGGTCCGCTTGGGAAAGAAAGCCTTGGACAAGACGGCCGTCGCGGTGACCTCGCTGGATTTGGACATGTTGCAGAAACCTAGGAGGTGCTTACTTGGTAATCCCCAAATCCTAATAGCCCCCGAAGCCAGACGACCAACTTCCTTCGCCGTAAACAAGCGGGCAGCTCGTAAATCCGGGCCGCATTGTGACCTTCCTGAAGGAGAGGGTGTTTTTCTGGCTGGTAGAGGAGCAGGAGCAGGTAGGAAGGCTGTTGCCTGGATCCCACTGTGATGGATGCCTAGGGAGAATCACTTTCCGCCAGAGCTGCCCCACGAGTGCAAATTTACGTCGACAAACAGACACGCCCCGCTTGCCGCGGAATGATACATCCCAGAAGATTGTTCCAGGCAAAAAGAGTAGCCTGTAATTCGTCAGACATAACGCATTTGTTCCGTTGAAATAACCACGCTTCAGAGATCCGCTGCTAGCTCTTTATCATTACGCGCGTCGTGAGCGAACGAAAATAGAGTCGAGAAATCAATTACCTCTTTAAATTCCGTGCCAGTAAGCAGACTTTTCATCACAAGGCTTACTCATAAAGTGTCCCCTGATTTCTCTTTACCGTGACTCAGAAAGCTAAAATTGAATAAAAATGCATCAATAATTTAAATTTAATTTCCCCCATACGAAACTGTAATTCACTAAATACGAAACAAGTTGTAGACTATTAATTTTATGTTTAAAGATTAATTATCAAGGCAGAAAATTAAATCAGGCCAACATTTTACGAATACGATCTCTCTGCCTTGACGTACATTCCGCAAATATACACAACCACAGTTCATAGTTTTTATGAAAATCTTGAAAAGATTGAGTAGGATATTGTAAAGGACAATGGCAGTGGACCACATTTCAACAGAGTCATCGAAAAGTAGCACACATATTGCCTGCAACTGATCCGGTTTCACGGAAGTAGTCGATTAATCTGCTTATCCTGGTATTCTTAGATACTGATAAAACCGGATGTTTCACACGAGATTGACCGACAATAAATGCATATGAAAAGTAATGTTCAACAATGAACACTCTTTGCTCTCTGAGAAAAGAACATGTTGTGAATTCCGCAATACTACAGTCGTCATGTGACCAACAAACATTTCCATGGGCCCTACATTATTGTCAGTAATACCAGAAGTGCAATCTTGTGAAACAATTTACAATACTACTATTTACACACGCACTTATTTCGATGTTCACGGCTTATCGGTCTGTCTTTGTGGAACACCGTATTATATAAGAATAAAGATGAACTGGGACCTATGGTATCTTAGGAGTCTAATAAATTGGAACAGTGGGAAGTGTTAATCGGGTTCCCTGTCTTCCTCGTACTTTAAAATTGAAATAATCGGTTTATGGCACATAATATTGAGACTTGATTTTTATGAAAATATCTACAAAACAATGCTTCTACACTTGTTCAAGACCGTATAGTGTATAAAAAGTCTCAATATTATAGTGTAAATTTCAATCGATTATAAAGGCGTTCAAGCGCAATCGGTTTTCTATCAATTGCAGGTAACTCTAATGTCACAGAATTCTTTCAAGTACCGCAGCTTAAATGTGCACTTTTAACAGTTGTAAGCGGCAATGACGTGACAGCATCTGATTGGTGCTTCTCTTCCACTGAGCTCCTTGCGTTTCACTGAATTTCCAAATACGTCAACTTACCCTTTAATAAATTAGTCGGTACAATTTGAAAGCGAACAAATAAATGCTTACCTGTACTGATACTTTCATACAGATTTTCAATATTTCCAAAAAAACGGCTAAGTCCAATTTTTTTCATCGTATTAACGTGGTCTCTCTACGGTTGATTGAAACGTATCAGTGCAATTATTTATGAGTCCTTGATCCACTAACAAATACAATATCTATACGGTTGTCTCGTCAAAATTACCAAACATATAATATGGAATAGTTCAGGAATTTAATCATTCTTTTCATTCAGAAAAATTACAATTGTATAGGGAATCATATAATTGCGATTCTTGTTGAAGGTTCTCCGTTTAAAGTAAACTTTGAAATAATTCAAAATTACAATCAAGTTGTTTGGTTAATTCGCACATTATCTATCTTAATGTAATTCTATTGATTGGTGTATTAGGGAAAAAGGAAGAGAGTAATATTTTCTATGTTCATGTCCCGTCTTAGAATGAGCTCAGTTGGAAGTAATATCACGGTATTACAACGCGGTAGGATGAATATACGTCAACGTTTCTCCTTGTCTTTTGACGTTAGCTGGAATATCTCATCTTTCTTGACAAGATCTCTCCGAAACTTCATCTTTCCCGCAATAAAGTATGCATGAGGCCGTATTTCCCTGCAGCAAGAAGGTCGTTGCTTGTTACCGGAAGGGGCTCTGTGCGTGATGTGAGCTCCCGGTTGAGATCAGGCTGACCGCGCCACGTGCTTCGGAGGATCAGAACACTACGTAGCTTAACGGCACCACAGACAAAGGACTCACACACGCACACACAATCGCTCCATTGTGTCCCACGTGTAGTCGTGCCGAGATTTCCCATCGTCGTCGGGATGAGAGGTGACATTGAGATTACTAAACGACTAACGGCGGTTTGATGCCGCTCACCCTTCAGTGATCATGTTAGACCAGTGGCTCATGCAAGACAGAGGATCTCACTTCCCTGGTGGCCACAATTTGGTTTCAAGAGTTAGTTAAAAACCTTAACCTTCAATGGCCTTGCGATCAACTTCCCTTTCACTTTCTCCTCTTTGCACAGACTTCTCATAAGTAAGCTGACGCCGTGTCTGATTTATTGGAGCATTGTCTAATCAGCCTAGGATTAATAATCACCAACTCAATTTATTTCTGATAAAGAGATTTTTTACCCAGATCGTGAAGTTCATTCTCAATAAAATCAATCCAACTCCAAGGCCCAAACATACTGCAGCTTCGTTAACCTTCTAACCAGATCTTCCTTCTTTTTAAATTCAATGAAAATATTAATGAATAAAATTTTGTTTCGTATCCTTCATTTTTTATTAACGAAATAATGTCAGAAAGAAAACGTTACCGCCATATGAGACAAAAAAATGAATCAAAGCTGTAATAGTTCTACGAGTTAACACCTGAGTAATACTACTCTAACTAGACTCATAACCAAACAGTTTATGATCTTTCACAGACATTTTATTAATTTAATGTAGTAAATAACATAAATTTGTTACATAACCGAACCTTTTTCAGATTTTCTTCAAGGATTTTAACATCGTGGCACTAAAACCTCGTTACGCCAAGATCAGGTATAACTGTAATGATTGCTTAGAAGTTTGTTATAAATTCAGTGAAATTATTGACTATACTACCTATTTTTGATACTAAGAAGGTATAATAATTTGGAAGAAAATCAAAAGAAGAGACTAGTATGTACTGTAACATTGTTACTTTCTAAAATAAATGAAGTGTCTATTAAAGATCATAAATTCCTGTATTATTTCATGATGGACCTGAGATAAATACTTCTTAAAATGAGAATAAGTTTTCTTTATATTTTCTATCACGCCATTTTTTATTTTAGCCGTCACTGGACCAGCCCTTAAAACAATTTTTTAAAATTTGATCTTTAACCTGCATTCAGTTGTGTTTGCATCCATTCTAAATTTACGTTCAGAGGGAAATTCATGTATCTGAAGAAGTACCGAATTTGTGACCGTAACGTGGAATAAATAAAATATAAATTTGGGTTTCGGCCGTAACCTTAACATTACTTAATTCTTTTGAAAAGCATGCGTCAAGTCATATATAATTAATAATGAACACACGACCGATAAATGTATCTGAATTCATTAATGTTGGCGTATTCTTTATTCACTTTAAGGGTGAATAAGGAGCAGGAATTTGTAATAAACTAGAACTTCGGATTAATAGTTCACGAAAACTTATAATAGGGTGTCAGATTAAAGAAAATTTAATTTTTACCTTCTGATCTTAGCAGTAACTAAAATCACATTAATTTTAATATATATTTGTCAATCATAAATATTATTAATAAAGTAATTAAATTATCAGACTTAATATTGTAAATAAAACACAAATAATGAAAAAAGTCAGAAATGGAATAATTTTATTTCAATACATTTCGAACTCAAATTTAGGGACCTCCTCAATTCTTAATTAAAATAACATGAAATTTTGTTATATTTTAATCAAAGGACTGAGGAGATTCTTAAAGTGGGGGAACGAAACGTATTCAAATAAAATTATTCCATTACTGACTTTTGGCCATTTTAATAATAATAAATTTCTGAGAATTCATTAGTTTTAATTATTCACTCTGAATTTTGAAATTACATTCTTAAAAATAAAAATAAACTTGAATTGAGGTGCATACAGGGATTTTAAGAAATTTTTACAAATCACAAAGACAAACTTGGAAAAAAATTGATTACCATAGCAAAATATCCCGAAAGAAACTTTATAACCCTATTCTAAAATGAAAGGAAAAGTTTAAGAGATATGATGGTTCTAGGTGAAAAATGTAAACTATGGAAAAGTAAACTCAACAAAAGAGTCAAAAAATATAAAGTTATTTTAATCAAGTCAGTCAACTGAATACACTTTCACGTCTGAAATAAATTACTTCGGTTTGATGGTACGAAGTGTGCTGCATCTTAATTTGAATCTCTAGTTTTTCCCATTTCCCCTAACTGCTAGCGGTTTACTTTATTATGCGCTCTACTTTACGGTATTTTACCTTCCCAAATAATGGAAAACTGAAAGAAAAAAACTACTGATCATGTTGCGGTAGTTACCGTCGACGGACTAAACTACTTTCTCTGGCAAATTTAATATCGACTGCGTCGTGGATGGAATAGATTCCCCGGCGCGATGCAGAAAGCCACCCCAGGAGACGTTCTGAGTTGTTGGAGCATATCGGTGCGGAAGTCCGAGCCCGGAACAAGGTCACTGAGACACCTTCTGGCCGTAGGTGAAGGTTTTCGTCTTCCCAGACGCCGGGCGTCGTGGCTTTGTGAGCCGTCGGCCTTGAGGAGTCCCGACGTGGCATTGACTCCAGCAGCGAAGCTGCTCCCGCATGTTTTATTCATGCCGATTCGACAATCTGGAATTATATTTATTTGTGATGCTTCGAAAATTCTACCTGCCAGCATTCCTTATCGAGAGCAGGCCGATGAAAATGCGTGAACTTCTACAACATTCCTACCGTCATAGGACTCCCCTCCACTGCGCCATCTACCCTTAATTGAATGCGACGCTGGGAATGGCTCGATTGTTTAATATGACACTATAAATTTCAGCTTAAGATATGCCCGTGCCGTAATAATGCTCTTACAAAGCGAGCAGGCCTTGTAACGTGCCGGTATTCGAAATCGCGAATTTAGCGAGCGTCTGCCCAACAATGGAGTTACGTAAGCATTGGAAGCGGCTATTCCTCCTGATTAACTCTATTTATTCTACTTGGTCGATATCGATTTTGTCCTTGATTACTACACTGCTTTGTCGTGACACTGTACTCTTTAAGTCATTAATACTGACAGATTCAATGTAAATGAACTAATTATAATCGTCCTCGTGATAATCAATACTCATCATTTCAACACATTAATATAGGAAGTAAAACTGTAAATACTAACAATAGTTTAGTGTTATTGTTAAACAATTCCAGTCAAATTGTCTGAAGCTACAATTTCATTAACTAAAGAATACCGACACAGTTTGAACATTTAGTTCGCAAATAAAATTACTGACAATTTCAACTTCTAAGACTGCAACACGTAATACTGGGAAAATATTTCTCTTATCGTTTCTTGAGCACACACTAACAGACTAAACTAAATTCCCCAGCATTGAGGGAGTTGACGTAATGACTAATTGTAAAATTTGACCTAATTATCAACTTAAGAATATAAATATTATTCCATGTGACGTCACTTGTAACTTTTATTCACACACATTTCCAGCTGTATAACTTCCAAACATTACATAAATAATTCTTTAGAAGACTTTATATATTGGTATTTAAAATAATACATAACTGTATTTTATTCGTAATTGTATTTTATTATTCGTTTTATATTCTGCACTAATTAAAAACATCTGACAATTATTATAATAATATAAGCCACAATCTGAAAATTATTGATATAATTTATTACAAATAAATTACATCGACTCTTCGTCTTCTTCATGTATTACAAATTTTAATAACCCTTTCTTCATTTATTAATTTAGATATGAGATAAATTTAGAAGTAAAGGGGTGGTGCACCTTTTGCATATCGAGCACCATATTTTTGCCAGACGTGTTAAAATGCGCCATATGACACAAGTTATGGCTCATGCGTTCATGCTTAGAGGTTGATAAATTGAAATCGCTGAAGGAATAAATTTGACGCAGTTTAATTAATTAATTTACGCCACTTTAATAAAGCACCAATTTACGAAACTCAGGAACGGTACTTCAGTTGTTGGTACTGGGAGCTTTTTAGGGGGTTAACAGGCTACATGAGGCTGATCCTGAAACAGACAACTCCCCTTTAATAGCATAGGAAGGTAATTGAAAAGGGAGGATGCGGAAGGTAGAGCAAGGTAGCCAAGAGTTGATTAGCGCCCGCGGGTTGTGGCTTAAAGATCTATCCGGTGTTTCACCTTAAGAGATGCAGGGAAATCTCTAGAAAACCTGTATCAGGTAGGTCGGGTATTGAGTACTATTCTCACGCCCTTCCGAATGACGGGAGAGCGAAAATAACAGGGCTATTTCAATATTCTGTTCAAAACCAACTGCGAGTTATAAGGTTTGCCCTGAAGCGTACATAAATAGATGACACCGTACTTTTTATATATTAAATGAATTAAACTTTATCAAAATTATTTACCAGTTGTTTCGTTGTTAGGGAAAAATAAAAAGAACTATTTCGGTGTGAACAAAGTCGTGGGTGTTTGCTAGTAGTTTAATAAAGTGCTTGGAGTTCTAAGCCAAAGAATAATTGAGTAGTTATTTCGTGCATTTACAAAATAAACCTATATCCCTAAGATGTAACACCTGTAAAATTAATTTTTAATAGACATCGGAAATACCAGATTGAACAGTTGCAATTCATTTAACTACATTGCAATTTTATCGTACTCAAAAGTAGTTGATTTGAATCTCTAGATAAGAATTAAACAAAAGAAATTACATAACAGAAAATAATATTTCTCATAAATTACTATCAAAACCCAAATGACTTTCGTGACAATTTCACTATTGATTAAATGAGGGGCAGTAATTTGGATGACTTATGGCAGTCACCTTTTTATAATAATTATTTTTTCCATGAATTTAAAGAAAACATATTGCCCAGCAATAGTACATTATTTTGTCAAAGTTATAGTAGAGATGGTAAAAAGTATTAAACAGAGAAGTTCAATACAGAGTCGTGTACGAATATGATCACAGTGTCGTGACATGATACGATCAATTTTTACTTTCTTCAGTTGAAGACTTCCTCCAGAGGTTTCAAAAGCAATTAAGGGACTAGACTATCTAATAATTTTTTACTTGAATCCGGTTTCCTGGGTGATGTCCCTGACCCACTTCACACTTTATCTAGTCTAATCAACTCCTGGACGCAGAAAGTGGAAAAATACAGGTCTGCCCTTTCTCGTTTCTCGGGACGACTCCGCAATGTGTGAGTAAGCCCAAGGTTATTGCCGCTTTTATTTATCATTCCCGTAGACTGTCCATTACCATATCGCACATCCGCCCAGCGTTAAGCAATTCCAGTAACTCCTTTGCAAGTGGACTTATCTTTTGCGCAGTAGAGTCCCGATTCTTCGTCAGGGCGGCGTCCACGTGAATAATGGAAGGTTCTGGGGGAGTTTACTGCGTCCCTCGGGAGAAGCATTTCATTGTCCACACACAACCAAGGAGGGAAACATCTCGTCATTGTATTCGTGACAAATCACGCGGATGCGCCTCAAAGTTAGCACCGTCCTTTTTTTATTTGGTCACGTTTTGGTCTGTTCCTCGCTCTTTGGGCCGTGGTTGTTGAGCGCCAGGTGACCAACTGGTCTCTTCTCCAAATACCCCAACTGACATCGGCGAGGAGCCTTTTCATCTCCACAAACTATTGACACCGCGTGATGTAGGAGAAAGGGAAGTGATTTTTGAAAGAAACTGTGTGTGGATAATAGGAGTAGCAAACACTTCACGGGTTTCAATACCAACCGAAACTAACACCGGAAACTATAATATTTTTCTGAATTGAGGATAACAGTATTGTAATTTAAACCTCTTGTATACGCATCATTATTTGATCTGGCGTTTCCGTCTAACGTATCCCTGTAACACATGACTTGTTTTAATCCGAAGTTACTTCTTCTGTGTGGTCACGAAACAGATTCTGTCAATTTTCCATGCACGATTGCAATGCTTACCTACCAAAACCCTTTATGGATGAAAATCTTCCTCTCAAGTTAAAAAATGCCTTGATGTACATTTACATACCAATTCAAAATAATTTGAATGTAACGTCAGGGTGGAGTGAAATTAAAAACTATTGTATTAATTACAAATATCGGCTTTCAATCCACCATAATAATCTAACAATGCACCTGATGGAAATAGAAAAAAGACGATCAAAAAGCTTCAAACCTTCCGACTCGAGAAGTAAGATTCATAGTTATAAGAATAAAAACGCTGTAACAGGTTCATAACTGTAGTGAAACAAACTGCATCTTTTTTTTACAAATATGACAACTTTTAAAGCACTTCTATGTAAAGATTAACTTTTTAACAAATCATCTTACCTATTAAATGAAATAAACTAAGTACTATTTTATCGTCATCACATTTGGGACCTTTGCAAGTGTTAAATTTTGATGAAATGAACGAAACTTCATTCTAATAGATCGTTTGTCAATAAGTGGTCATTTAGTTGATCTTTATAAAATCGTTAAAAAACATATTAGATAGATGTGACTGTTTGCTCATTAATTTTAAAAATAACATTAATTATAATTTTTGTTGAAGCCAAAAGCCTCCCAACGGTCTATGCATAAAATAATTTATTGTATTTGTTTGCTTTTGGTCGTCAGTTGAGCATATTCATTCGTTCACATGTATACTAGAAACTATTTCAAACGATTTTTCTTGTTCCATACTAATTATATAAAATAATTATATACTCACATTATATTATATAACTGTCACGGTTATTAGGGTATTTAATTCAAAATAAAATTATTTGTATGTAAAAATATTTTTAGAAGAAAAATGTTCTGAGCTATTCCGATCGTCATCTTTTCATTCCTGTAAATCTATAATACTCTTTATTTCAGCTTTAATTGAAGCACTTCTCCCCCCTCCCTTTTTTTGATTTGAAAAATATTTGTATTATGTTATATTATTCACAAAATATTTCTGGGAAATATATTTAACTCAAACATTGTTTGTTTAATAGATATACTAAAGACAATTTTAATTAAGTGCGTATTGCGAACAATTTTAATACGCATTTATTATTTAAATTAATATAATTTGTATTTATATGATTATTTTTGTATTTACACGTTAACCGAGAATCGAAACATTTTGTTTTAAAAATAGGTGAGAGTTGAATAATTAGTAAAATTTTCAATTTAACTAATTTTTCAATTCAACTGTTTTCAGTAAGAAATACCAAACTAAGTAAATAAGCAATTACTCTTTCACTCACCGCCATAGTTACAAAAAGAGAATTACCCAATTTTGAAGATAATGTAACAAGTCACTCGCCCTGTGTGATGAAACCTTGACATGGTTTCATCATTGTAATTACGTATTTCTCTGTAAAGTGAATTGCGGTAACTATGGATTTTATATTCGATTCGTTAATTGACTCTCTATTCTCAAACGCAGGACTGTTAATGAAGACCAGGCGCAACTTCCTTCATTAATACTTAAAATATGCAGGAATGTTGTGGAATAGCATCTTAAGAGAAACGTAAGCCTATTTTCTTACAAATTCCCCTTCCTTAATAGATGCTAGTAGTTTAAGGTAGTAGCTTGTCCCTTAATTGTAACACACACTCACTTGTGTGTTGTACGACGTAAATGCAGATCAGTTTGTGCTTTAAGCACCCTGCTTGAGGCTATCAGACGCTGAGGTGACTCAAACATCGCCGCTACCTGAACACGTCACCCACCCACACATAGAGAACCACAAATATGTAACGAATTGCGTTTATTACCTCAACTCCAAATTTCACACTGCACTTCCAACTAATTTAACATACCCTACATTTTTAATTACAAACCATATCGCACAATATTTCCGATATGTTGTTACGGTAGCAGTCATAAATACCACTTTCTATTTTCTAGTTATTTTTAAATGTTCTGTTATCAACTTTCGAATCAAATGACTTTTGTAAACCATCGCTAACTACAACTTTTACCAAAAATACTCGCTGAAACAACAGTTTATAAATAGTATTTTATTTTAAAACAGTTTTAAATTATAATAGGATATATTTAACGGCCAATTTTTGTGATTATACAATTTTTTATTGTGACTTCTGTTTCTTTCAACGATAAAAGAAGAAAAAAAAATTTAATCGAGTAATTCTGAAAATAATTGTTTCTTAAATTTGTATCGATTGCTTTAGTCATCAACTGCGGAGATGGGACAAGACTTTGATACGAAAATAAAATAAAAATAAATAATTGATGAAAATAATTACAATGCGGAAATATAAAAATTACACGTAGACTACAAGAAAATACGAAGATAATAATACATAAATGAAAAAAATAGACGATTAATAAACAAGGAAACATATTAATGTTGCTAATAACGTAAATGAGAATGAATAATAAAAACCTTTGAAAAATTCCGTTACTAAGTGGAAAGCTGATACGTAGTCCAGAAATTTTTTTACGTACTGAGAAAGTCAACGAGACTAATTTTCCTAGTTATTATTGCTAATTTAATCATAAACTCTTCAGAATACAGATATTACAGTCGTGAGTAAACTAACGGTTTCTTAGATCTATATTTATTTGTTGCTTAAGTCATATTGTTTAAATTTATGACAAGTCAAAGAAAACTTAGATACAAAAATAAAATCAAAAGGAAAATAAAGGAATGCACACAATACAAGTAGGGAAACATACAAAAATAAAATCAAAAGATTGCACAATTTTTAAATAACTCAAAACAGAAGCAAAGCAGGAGAAAATTGATAGCAAGTAAATAGCCGATACTCTAAAATATTAAATGCATGAATACAAAAATATAAACAATAGACTATTTTTAAACGAGAAAGAAAAGAAAGTTGGTAATTGCGTAAATAAAAATAAATAATATATAAACGAGGATAAAATAGTGACTTAATAAAACACTACTTCTTAAAACTATTTTCTTATACAGAGAATGTAATTTACGTAATTTTTAAAATTTAAACAAAATCTTTTAAGAGTGTAGGCCTTGTACTAATAACAAAGAAGCATAAAAAACCTATTAAATGTTTCATGGATTTCAGCAATGTCTAGCGTCATATCATATATGAAATAAATGATCAATTAATGACGAATACATAATAAGTATTTCTTTAAAAATCTTTTATTAATTTAGTGATCAATGATGAGTAACGAAAGCATGTAAGGTTATGAAATTTATTTCCGTCATTTGTTAGATTTGGATCTGTATAAAATAAAATATATTTCTCTGTAATATTTATTTTATTTTCCGACGACAAGTTTCTCTACATTCTCCGCCATATTATATACTTCCATACAGCTTTCATATACTACGTACCGAATGAAGATATTTTTCTTCTCACAGAATCTTCTTCAGTTTTAAATTATAAGTATCCAATATCTTTTCCCCATATTTTAAGTAATTTATTCTTTCCTTTTCTGGTGCTCAGTGGTGCAATTAATCGCATGTTTCTTATAAATGTAGCAATGCAAGGAGACCACGCTGTAAAAACTATTACCTGTACCACTTAAAATCTAAATTCCCTTGAATTTCTTTAATATGAACGACTTTAAAATTCATTGGTCTCGTCGTTATTCTTACAACTTATAGAAACACTGAATACATTTTGTTGGAATACGAGGAACTGGGAAGAAAGTAAAATATCTTACGTTTTCCTGGAGTATTTATTGAAGGAAAGTATTCAAGGAAGGAAATATGACGAACACGGAAATACAGAGCAAGGGAAACGTAAATAGACTGTATCCTAGAATTAATGTGGGAAACTATAGTTACCAGGAAAAAAGTGTACGTTTACAAGGTCTCGGTTGATCTGCGGAAATGGCCAATAGTGATCGAATTTCGGTGACTTTTAACTCTTTACTATAACCGAGCATTGAAAAACTTACACGTCATTTAGATAGCTGATAATATCAGATTCGTTATGGACTTCATTAACTGCTATTAAACATAAAGAAGTAGATGATACTTAATTGTACAGTCAACAACGGCTGACCTTCATTCTAGATTTTGAACGTTCCTGGTGAGATATTTTTTGGTCGTGATGAATCGACCACCAAAAAGTGAGGTAAAGAAGAATGGTGTAGGCAAACAGTCGAACAGGCGCCGTCTGGTTAAAGGAGAACGGATGGACGTAAAGTATAGTATTTTTTTTATACGGTAATGACCTTGAAATCAATCCAAGGATCGCAGCATGTCGGTGGAAATTGTAAGTTACTAGACCGTAAAGGCAGTCACAGTCGACGCCGTTTCCCCTTCTTGTGGGAGACACAGCATCCCTGACGTTAAACAATAACAGGAAATCTAAAATGGGCCGGCGCTACTACAGTGGACTAAATGTATCTATGAAAAGTTACGTTCTATGTCACATCTTTCATGGGGTGAAAGACGTAGTCGGACAAACTGTTTATTCCACATTCAAACACAAAGGAAAGCCGGTGGATCATTTATCATTTAGTTTTTCCGTCCTGCAAGTTTTCCTTAACTAATTTATACTTTAAGAAAGTACAGTGAAGATAATTGGCCGCACAAATAATTTTCTAGAGTATGAAGGTCTAAGACTAGGGATATACGCGGTATTTTGCTGTTCACAGGCTACACGAGGGTCATCCACGAAATGGCCTCTCCCCTTTAACAGCAAATGGAAAGGGGTTTAAAGGGGGATACAGAAGGGAGAGCAAGGAAGCCAAAATTTAACTAGGACTTCCGCGTTGCAGGTTAGACGCATTAGTTTTTTAAAAAACTAAGTTTCTTGTCAACTATTTCCATCGCAGACAATACGATTCGAAGCAACACTTCAACATAAAACAGCAGCAAAACGTTATAGCTTATAAAATATATATTATGCAACGTATGTGTGTATTTAGCTACCAAAATTTACGTCAACACTATAATATTCAAGGAAAAGCTGTGATTTTAATTAATTTAATGAACTAAATGAATAACTCGGTCAATTTAGTCAAAATTAATTTTTAATAAAAAATATTTAAAACAATAAAAGCAGCATTTCTTTATAAACTCCTCAGGTACCAAAAAAGAATAATTTAACTCAGGAATTTAAAGAGAATAAATTTTTAAAATTCCACCATCATTTTCTGACCATAAGTTTAAAATAAATAATTTAATAACTTACCTGAAGAAAACCACAAAGTTGGATGAAACGTATTTTAATTAATAAAATAGTAATTTAGTTATTTGCTGACTTATTGGCCGTTTCTTCCTTTATTTAATAATTTTTTAGACTAAATAGACTTATGAATTTATTGCACTGAAATCATATGAACTTAACAGCTAACTTAATAACATTTTTCTCAGGAAGTGCCCACTTTATATTTCATCACAAAGGCTGTAGTATGAAAATTACTGAAATTAACTTCTATTGGTCAGTCGGAAAGTATTGGATATTTTTGACTGGAAAAGTACAAACGGGATAAATAAATTTAACAAATGCTGTCAATATGTTCCAATAAGATGTCCGTTAAGTTCATAAATTTCCTATTTTACCAGTTTAAAAGACCATTCCTAATGAATGAATCAGCCAAATTGTAAAAAATTGAAAATTTAATCAAACAGAAAATGAAAGTTCAAGTTTATTCAGTCGTGTCCAAACACATTATTTCAATAACGATAATTTTTCGCTTTAGTAGACATTTTTTTATTTTAAGTAACGCTGCAAATTATGAACAGAAAACATTACAAATTGACAACATAAAAAATTTTCAAGTATTCATATTATTTTTGCTACACTATATCATACATAGAAACTAATATAAAAGTATACACCTTCCTCAATATTTTCACGTGTAAAGTTCTCAAACAATTTGGTTCAAATCTCTCTCTATCTAGTTTGTAATTATCAAACATTATTGTAGTAGAAATATATAACATTTTATATACCTAATACTTTCTATTCGTAATTTATTACAGTAATTTCAATTACCGAAGTACAAAAAGAAATTAAATGAAGAATGAAAGTATCATTCAATATTGATGAGCAAAACATTACATATAAACTCTAATAAGTCGGCTATGAATGTATTTTTTTTAAATAAATCAAATGGAACGATGAATTTTTATTTATGAAACATCTTATTGCAATTGTTTCTCTCTTAAAAATAGAATATCGATTATCATTAAAACTCTCAACGGCATTTTGCAAGGGACATTACTTACAGCTCCATTGTTAGGGTAAATCATACACCTTTATAAATATCTCCAAAAATTACGTAAAACGTAATTTTCAAATAACTATTCACAATACTGTATTATAAATGACATATTTATTCAAAATTGCTTGCTAAAATTTTTCGATTATCAGACTTTTAAACGTTAACTTGACAATTTAAAAAAACATGCAACTGAAGTTGTTCCTGATATATAGGATCGTTACTTAGTGTTAATTTTATTTTATTATAATGTTTTTGAGGAGGTGACTGGTTCATTCATTATTGATTCAATTGAAGTCAGACTAATATAACTACCAATATTGGGTAAATACAATGTTTACTGCAAGTGGATGTTTTATAAACAAAAATTTAGAGGTTTTTGTATTGAATGAGAAAGGTAAATAACAATTTGTAATGCAAGTTTTCGATGTTGATGTTCGGGGTGGAACGGGATACCCTATTCTTTTTACTGGATAGTGCTGGAGGGTAGTAAATAGGGGTGGAACATTGTAACTGCTCTAGGAAGAACTCCTGGAAGCCGACTTGAGCAAGTTCTGACTGAACTTTGTGAATAAACTCTTTTTTTTTGGTGTCTTACATCTGTTACTTTATAATTTTTGCAGCATTTCGGCAAAAGATAAGATACTAAACTCCTCACTTTTAACTCTTTAAATGTATATATTCCTAAAAAAAGGTGTCCTTAGCTGCATATAAGTTACGTATAAGAATTAAATCTACTTATATTTAGGCTCTTAGACTAGTGTGCGGGGCGGAACGGTAAACTAGTCTTTAAGTAAAAAGGAAAAACTTGGAGCCTGAACTTATAAGAATGAGTTACGGGATACTGTACCCAAAACGAATAGATTAAGAAATAAATTGAACGGGATAAAGGGGGAAAATGTTAGCAAAGACTGTGCAGTTGCAAAAAAAATCGTTTTGCGAAGGGAAAAATTGATAAAGCGATCAACCAAACGCTAAATAAGTATAAGAAAGAAAACACAAAAGGTGTTAAGAGTTTTCTTACATTATATTTAATTCATTACCATAATCGTATCTACAAAACATCCTATACCGTTCTACCCCGTGGGGTTGCAGCAGAGCGGGAAATTTGTATTTTTTTTTAATTCATCAAAAATCTACATTCGTTGTTTTAAGTTATATTGATATTAGAATTAGTAAGTAATAGAATAAAGTAATGTTTTATACTTTTCTGAAATAATTTTCCTTTTTCCATAATTTTAAACATTGTCTCCCGTTCCGACTTCCCCTACTGTAGAAATATTTATTCCAATTTGGAGTGAATCGTCTCATGTTAGGATCACTCAAAAAATGCTTAGACACTGTGGTTAAAATATTTAGTTTTTAGTTTTTTGCAAATCATATTTGAGAGCAACCTGTAATATCGAATAAAATCGTTGTTTGTTAAAAGCAGACATATTTGTGAATACATAGTTGTAGCGTGTGGCCAGCATATCGACCAGAACACGAAAACACTCAGGCCACGCACACGGAACGAGGACGTAATAACAACCCCTTCCGAATATCCCCCTCGTCTATGGAAGTTGCACTCCATCTTAGTTGTACCTGCAAGACGCGCGGGGACCCTACAACGCGGCAACCATCACGACATAGCAACGCGCTGCACGTAAAAAACGCAACATTTACTCTTACTCGAAGCATACTGACTTCAACTTTAAATATCATTTTGTACACGTCATAGTGTGTTAAAACAAACGTTACTTTATTATTATTTATAAGCTTCTCTGCCAAATTGTCTATCCTACGTGATCGTCCTCCTGTAATTTTCACCGATGTATCACTGAGCACCCTAAGCTGCTCTTTTAGCTGAAAATACGTATAACAACCTCAGTAACTTGGTTTATTCGGGACAGAGTCTCGATCATACACAGGTGCGATGAAACTAATTTAAAACTGATATGGGCCGACTATCAATAAGTTAACGCAGATTTCTTTCCCCTACAGAAGAATTCTCCTCCATAAACTATAGTTTACGGCTCACTAAATGCACTTCGATAGCTTCAAAAAAAAAATTCTCTTCGTGTGGCGCTGCGAGAGAGCTCTAATTGAAGCCTAATTCTTGGATCTCGGGGTATGTTTAGACAAATGCTGTAATTTGGCCTTAATCGAAGGGTACAGCCGCTAGACTTCAAAAGAACCTCTCCCTACTTGTGCTGTAATGGTAAATTTACCAAAGAGCTTTCAACCAAGAATCAATCAAATTACTAGATGCCCTTTAGAATCATATAATTTCTGGTAAACAGCGAACAGAAAACATCATATATCTTCTTTGATTAGCGTACTTGCCTTAATCGTAAAAATGATTTTTTTTACGAACATTGAAAGTGAAATTAATAACTAAATTAGGCCTCGGTCAGAGTTAGGAAGACTTCTAAAGGTAAATCGTATTGAATATAAATAATTGGAAAACGAACTTAAGTTCGGATTATCTTCACTCACACGGCGTAGACATATCGTGAAAACCTTTAAGTTCACAGGTGCGTTTTCATGTCTTCAGGATTAAAGCAGTCGTGGTTCAAGGTCACTGGCTAAGAACAGGAGTCATTTTGCTGCCTTGGGGGGCTGAAGAGACAATGTTGATATTTTACATCGTATAATTAAGTAAATCGAAAACTTTAGAGTGATACTATAAATCAGTTATCGTTATCAGTTTCGTTATCGTTATAGGATAAAAAATTTTAACTCATCAAAAGACAAACCACTTTGCATTTTTCAAGTTGCGTGTATTAAAGTATACTAAATAATTGCAATTAAAAAGTATAAAGCGTGTTGTAAATTAACAAACAGATAAATAGGAGACAGAGTTGATAATATAAATTATACATTTCCTGCCTAGTCGTATTTATTTATTTTTTTCGGTTTTATTAGCTACTTCACTGTCCAATAAATCAATTAAACACTAAATATTAATTTATGATTTTTTAAGTTACCAAATATATTCAAGTTTGGGTTTTTAGTCATATCACCGTTGCCTTCTTCAGCGTAAGCCACGATGTAATTTTAGTGAACCAACGTTCCCCTAACTAAAATTTTCGTAAAACTGAACAATTCAAAAACAAATTAAAATTATACGGGGACAATCACAACAGATATTTTAATAATACAGTAAATTCTCTTCAATATGGTTCTTTAGAAAATATTTAATCTTGTATAAAAGCTTAAATTACCTCATGCGAACAGTATATTCGCAATTAATGATAAGATGTAGGCTTGGTAAACAGGTCATAAAGCAGAAATGCAAAATACGTGTGCATTAACATAAAATAATAGTCAATATTAGTGCGGAACTAATATCCTACCGCTTCAGAGTAAGTAAATTATGTTTGCATGCATCGAGAGCAATTCACAGATCTGCAAGTTCCTCTAAAAGTCAGTTTAAGATGGGTAGTGGATTATGCAACAGGTTCACTCAATATACTAGCCGTTCCAACTATTACAAATTTCCTATACTTATGATGTTTCGCGAATTTAGATTATATAAAGCTAAACTGAATGTAGAAAAGTTGTCTTTTTGTGACATTCAACATAGGCAAGTGAACTCATTATGGAATCTAAAAACTTGTTTAATAGTTTGTACGTGATCAAAAGTCTCCTATAAAGTCTCGTCGCTCCGAAAACTCGTTTGAGCAAGACATGCTGATAGGACGCCGTGCCAAAACCTTCCTACTTTAGGCATCAGCGAGGCTTGCCAATAACGCAGTCCTCCTACGCTAAGTAGTCGAACTTTACGTAAAACTGACGAGAGAAACATGTGAAGCAAAAAGAAAGCTAATCTTAACACTAACAAATGGTAGTTCGCTAAACAAGTAAAGAATGCCTACGTACTCTGACTGAAATAACATACCGAGTTGTAACGTATATAACGCTTAGCTGGGTACTAAATGGTTTTTAATGGTAAGGGCAGAACATTACTTTCCACTCGCTCGCCCACAACTGCCAGCTGCCCGTATAGATGCAGACAGTTTTGTCCGTAGGAACTGCTGCCACCTGGAGAGCTTTGGAGGAAGCGTCTAGCGGCGAAGTGGGAATGAGGCTGACTGGAATAAAGTCACACTGCGTTCGGGACTGTGGCAGGCTACAAGTCGAGCGCTCAGAACGCGGTTCAGCGTAACTTCGCTCGTACGCTCAAGGATTTCAGTTTTAGCTCGGAAAATATTGTTCAAGAAATGATTGGTGGGTCGTAATGGTTGGATTCCGCTGATAGACAATGCCTAAAGTATGATTTTTATTGGATGTGTATGGTTCGATTTGATTGAAATGACTTGAAAACGATCGACGAGATTTTATTAATGCTCGAAACGTGTTTTCTGTGGATTGGTTCGGTTGTTGACGGGCATCGTGACCGTTACTGAAGTGGAAGTTTCAGAAGCAGGAGCCTCTCCGTGAGTGTAGCTTTATTCCGTGCAGCCGCGTTCCCACCAAGCCGGCGATCGAGGCCCCGCCTCCCAAGAGCCGTGATTGGCCGGTCCCCCCCACTGGGTCACTCTCCTGCTTGTGGAGTCCCATGCTAGATAACAACAATTGCACGAGGAAGGAGACTCAGTCACAGTGCATACTGACAGCGGGAACGACCACAGTGGGATAAATGTGCGCGAGTGACTTTGAGTTTGACGGGCGACCCCCGCTAGCGTGACTGCCTGCTCCGCCGAGTGCTCTAACAAGTAGCTGCCCTGGACAGTTGCTTGTCGTTCGTTCTCTCCCTTCTCTCATTTGCTGCCTCGAAATCGAGGTCCGCTCTATTTTTTTTATTTTTTAATATAACCTGGCGAGAGAGGCGAAGTCAGTGAAAATTATTTAGTGTGCCGTTTTATAAAACCGCGACCATGGTACCGCAACAGCAAAGCGACGCCACGCGGTCCAACAGTCCGACGTCCAGTGGATTACCAATGTTCGGATCTCAGCTCATTAACAAGAACTCCTCCACTCCGTACACGGATGCGACTCAGGTGAGCCTATAATTTTTCTTACTTTATCTCTCACTTCCCAATCTAATCTATTTTAAGTGTTTAAAGAAAGTAGTCTGTCCGTGAAATTAGCTAAACAGCGTTTCAATTTTTAATATTCCGTTTGGTTGACTCTTTCAATCCTCCTCGGGTGGCCACTCGTATTTCGACAGTGAAAGTGCGTCCAAGTCCTTCGCTCGCCAAAGCTGTACGCACTTCCGCGTGCGCGATTTTCCCGCGCGCGACGACGAAGAATCGCTTTCGTTGAACACTTGACAAGGCCACCGGATCATAGGTTGCCTTGCTGATATTCATTTTAGGCACCAGTGCAACCTGGCGAAAGAAAACAGGGGGCCCCTCCAATAGAGGCTGGCAACTTTTCAAGGTTCGTCCCTCGGGATCGTTAATTCACGCCTGTTTAATCTCTTTCCGATGCAAATTTCCAGTAATGTCCTCGGCAATTGAATACGGAAGGTTTTCCTTATTCACGTTTCCAGTGGTCGTTCCTCGTAACCCTGGGAAAAATTCGAAAAGATTCAGCTCTGTAGCAGAGTTCAATCAGAAGTTTAAACTCAAGTTACGGTTGATACCCAGAAGTTTTAGTGATGTCGGAGACGAGGTCTGTGAGTAAGTGGCGTGTGGTTCTCAGTATTTGGGAGACGTAACGTCTACTTGGGTCTAGAAACCAGCTGAAACTGGTGGCCCCCAGGAAGTATGTGGGAATTTCCTGTAAGCAACCGTGTCATCTAATCTAACTATTCTTCCTCCGAGTGTCGTCGAGTAGACGAGATGTCACTCCACTTTCTCGTACGTTACGAGATTACGTGTCGTATCCGCGTGTCACCGATCCCTTCATGTTATTTTACCGAACTGCGAGTTCTGATATCCAGGTGTACTTCGTGACTGAAATTTGGAGGATTTCCCCCTGGGATGAGAACCTTTTCTGATTGAGGGAATGAGCGAGGCTCGGGTCGGCTGTTAAAGAGGATGACTCACTGTTATCTGGCTCACGCGCCCGGTCGTGTGGGAAAACTCTTTTCTGCAAGCAGAGAGCAGTACACTGACTCCGTGGCCCAAGGTTTTCGCACCACTTGATATTTCCCCCTCTTCCGATATTACCGCTACCGCATCAAGGCCAACTCGAAGCTTGGAAAGTGCTGCCAAGGCTAGCAAACTCTCGAGTGAGTGTCCCTCTGATCTCTTCCGCGTGCTACACATCATCCGTTCTCGGAGTGAAAATGCCTTCCGTCATCTTCCCTGGAAATACCACACTCTCACCTTAAAACCGTTCTTATTTCAACAGTGCATGGTAATCTCCCGCGACGATACGTTAATCCGACTTAACTGAGTAATTTGCGCTAATTGCGCCAAAGACGACATGCTGCATAATCCTTCCAAGATAACCAACGTTTAGGGCTCCTTTCCAAGTTTGCACGTTCGAGAAAATATCTTTTACCGCAGAGATTTTAACGAAACGAGATCATCCACAGAACGCTAGATCTACCTCTTCGTCGAAATCATCTTGACCTTAAAATTTTTTATCAGATAATAGTGTTCTCATATGACGTGTAATTTTCTCAGAAGAAGCTAAAAGAGTAACGAGTCATCTGAATGTAGGAGATAAGCTTTAATAATGTTAAAAGATGCAGGGAAAAATTTTATCTCAAGTTTATCGACATTGGTAGATTATCGTTTTCTCAGCTTTCTCGAAAGTCTAGTTCGCATAATTGCATATAAAATTAAGTCAATTTCATATTTTCAATTGAAACCAGAGTTCTGGCCACCGCTCACGTGTTTCCGCTCTCTTGTAAGATCCAAAGACGTGAACGCTTCACTTGTTGCAGTTTTCCCTAGTCCTCAGGTGGTCACAAATTTTTAAGTATGTGAAGTTCGTATGGTAATCGGAAAATTATCACAAGCATGGACCTGCACTTTGCCGAAAAATTGCAGGTGTACGTGGTTCTCATCATAATTTCCCACCTGTATTCGGTTAGCAATTTCACTGAGTGAAGTCCTATATTAGTGATAAGAATCCTCATGCTTTCGAAATTGTCACAGTTTTGAATTTAAAATAATTCTGGATAACCGTAGTACTAGCTCATTCGGCCTGTAAGTTTTCCAGATTTTAAAGAGATATGCAGTTCCCTCACTAAATATTGATGTGCGTAACTGTAGAGAGTTTCCGACAAAATATCGGAAATTGTATTCGAATCGCAGGAAATTCGTCTTGAGATGAGATTAAAACCGGTAATTTTTCGGACTTCCGTTCGTCATATCAGTAAAATTCGTAATGGTCAAATCAATTCATTTTTAGTGATTTTCACGACTATTATCGTTGTTGCCTTTACTCGTGAATATTAACGATAATTTTATGATACAAGTCAATAAACGTATGTGTTACTAGTTTAAACCTTAAGAGAAAAGACCAGAGTTAAGTGACCTGGTTTATTGATGACTAATTGTTAGATTCATGTTCTCATCCATCAAAATTTCATTGAATTAAGATTCCACCAGTGACCGATTTTTCCTCTCTGTTCTGATAGGTACGGAATTTGTTTTAGATAATGGTTTAGAATTGTTCGTGGAGTTGTCTCCAGGACCCCCTAATTCCTCGAAAGTTCAAGTCCATTTTTAAGCAATTCTCAGGTGATGTAATAATTTGTTTGAAATGTATCACCTCTCGAAAGTAGATAGCAACGGAAACGGAATACTATTCCAAAATCGCAATTCTCGCTCTTTCAGCATCTGGCATCCAGATTTTAAAGAGATGTGAAGTTTCTCACTAAAGAAGCTAAGGAACGCGGGGATAGTTTAGTGATATACGGACCAGTGGAAATTTGAAGTCGTGTTAAATAATGACCTTAATTGCCGGGGGTGACTGTGAACCCGACGATGATCATCAAAAGGAAATAAAATACTGTTTTTACCGTGATCTCAGATAGGAAATTTTAAAAGGAACGAGGAATTTTTGGAAAGGTTTTGTTAATCAATTTGGTGATTTTTTCATTATTCCTGTTATATTGTTGTTCGCCTTGCTTCATTTAGCGGAATCTTCCAATCTTCTGTTTCCGAAATGTGGGATTACTTCTGCCCAATAAATTTGGTGTTTAAAGTTGGATTCTTAAATTATAAAAATTATTCAGATTTTTAAGGCCTAACGAATTATTCTATTTTTTATCACACTCGTCAGCTTTAATGCAAGGGAAAAATTATGAGTGATGTAAATTTCGCGTCGGTGGAAAAATTAAGTTTCTGGGTGAGAGGTGTGTAATTTTGTAGGGGATTGCTATTCGTGCCCCCTATGGGAGCCCGTGCGTCGCTATCAGCCGCTCGCCCGCAGAGTGACAGGTGATAGTCGCTCCGTGGTACTCGTAGTTACCCCGGCGTTCGTTGCTCCCGCGTTACGTAAAGCTCTGCAATTACAGTGTGACATCAAGGTCTTGTTCCGCTGGCGCTGTGCCCGTATCCATCGCAGGCCACCAGCTGCCGGCCAAATTAAAATCTGGACCTTCTCTCGGCAGCTGTTTCCCACGTCACGGTCGCCCTTGCAGGTGTCTGGCCAAGGACAAGGTACCCGTGTGTCCGTGTTCACGAACCCGCCGACTCGTGTCAAATACTGACGAACGCCGCGTGCATTTCGAAGAAATCGCACTCCCTCAAGCATCCCCAATTCCATACTGGACGACCGTCCTCCGAGCAGAGTCCAGAGTCCCTCCGTTCTCATCCAGAAAATTTGCATCGCGAAACATCTAAATTCGTGACAGCGCCATAGTAAGACTTGCCACAGTTTTCATCCAAACACTAGTTGAATATATACTGTCAAAGACCGCCCAATGAGTAAATCTATAAAGTGAGGACCTCGCACAGTCGAGAGAACTCTTGTGACCGAATAAGGTTTTTTCAATACAGTCAGGAATAGCAAAATTTTGTCTGACGTTTCTCCTGAGTGCAGTTGCTTGCTAAATTTTTTTAAAAATATTCGTTAAGTCTTCCCTTTCAACACTGAAACTCTCAAAAAGAATTGATTCGTTACAGGCGCGGTAAGCAGATCTGACGTTCCGAAAAGTCGCTCCTCAGTCCAGTCATTTATTACAAAAACCTTTAATATTCGTAAAAGTGTCTTTTTCAAACACCAAACTACCTAATTGCCTAAGAGTTTTGATCTCTTAGCAGAGAAAAATTGTAACGTTTCGATGTATTGCACCGGTTAACTTCGATCTGGACGGTGACCTGAATATCCATCGTCGTCGCGTCAGATCAAAAATATGATGATCCGAAATTCGTTGAGATCCGCACTTCGTTTGGCGAACACATGGTAACTGAGCGAAATGCGGGAGGTTCTGTTTAGTAAACTATAGGGTAGAAACCGAAAAAAATCCACCAGGGATGAGAAATCAAAACCCACCATTTTTAGGTTTAGCGTGGGAAATGAAACCGAGAAACGTTTGGGTGACTCATTTCGCTCTGAAAATAACTCCTGGTATCACTTTCTAGAAGTAATAAATTAATGTTATCTTCGATCATCCGAAAAGAAGTTCCGTATCGATATTCGACGGACGAATCCATGGTATTTTTATACATCTCGTAACGAAACGCTGTAATTGCATTCTCCTTGAAGTACTTTTCCTGCTCGCCTTGTAGAGTTTCGTTCGTAATTGATTGTATATAATAACATTCGATCGTAAATTTATCGGCATCCTTTCGGTAACTAAGAGAAAGAAACAATTTCCTTTTCCAGGGACCTGGCTGACTCCCCACATTACACACACCGCGCACGATCACGTATTCCACCGCAGACCTTGAATAACTTAAAATCTTCTCGTGTGAGTGTCGTTTTCCCTGAAACTTTCTCGAGCCGCCGTGTAAGCTTAAAGAGGACGTATCTACGGCGATTGAAAGCCACGTTCTCGTTTGATGCGTGCCGTAGAAATTATCGACTCGGTCCGTTGAGGGGGGGATCAGCTTTGCGCCCAAATTCAAGGTCGGAGGAACCACGCCCGATGTTTTTTCCCGCCGACAGACTATTCGCTCAAGTATCTCTGGATTGGAGAAGCAGTGGCGTGCAGAGTGGCAGTTCAAGGTTGTGCGATATTGACGTAAATTGGGAATGAAGTCGTAAGAGTGACGCGCCTCGCGACGGCCCAGCCAGCATGGCTCCTGCTGCTCTCTTGCGCAACGAATCCTCTCGCTTTTGTTACGTGTGTTGTTTGTGGCCTGCCGCTCTCTTTTTTTTCCACAGCAAAAGAGATAGAGAAGCGTTTCTCGAAGTTTACGAGACACCGCCTTGTTACTGATAGCACGTAGATTACGACGCAGCCGGAGATACGTACAAAAGCTTCTAGATGCAAAGCAGAGATCAAAAGAAGCAAAATACCACTGAGATGTAAAAATTCGATTAGAACAATTTGATTCGATTTTTGTTCAGTGCTCCAAAGTAAAATTAAAAAAACCTTTAAACACACAAAATTATATAAATTAAACGAAGGTCACGATTGCATAACTTTGTCCTAATGAATTTTTAATTAATACGTATCATAACACTGTCCATATTCTACTATTAAAAATCGATCCTTAACTTCTCATAGACAAGCAGAAAATACTCATTTTTGACTTCCGCATAGTAGCCCATCATATTTCAACATCAACTCCTGCGTCCATTCCCGTCGTACACTGGAAGAGGAAATTTAAGCGATCTGGATGAAAAATAGTTACCGCACTCAGGACTTTCTCTTGCCTCGTGGTGGCTCTACCACCTGAGCTATCCGAGTTAGATCCTAGCTATACCCATATATATTGTATAGCCCTCCAATCCGATCGAGAATTTTCCATCCTGATCCTTTTATTCCGTTTCATAGCCTTCTAGGCAGGAATTCGCTTGTTCTCAAACGAAATTTGTGTTTGAATAAAGTCTGAAATTACTGTCTCATTTACGCAATTATTACAGTTTGAGCCTACAATTTTCAACAACCAGTTGAGTTGTAATCGCATTTAAAACATAACCGTTACAATTCGACGTAATAAATTGAGTTAATGACACCAGTAACTCATAATTATTTTATGAAAACACATTTTCAGCCATTCTCAAACAATCGACTTTACTTAAAATTAAGCTGATATGAAAATGTCGGATCACCGTAAATTTTTCAAGGGTAATACAATCGCCATAAATGGTTTAATGTCTAGGAATCGTGATTATTAGTGGTCACGGAGAAGCCATTATTACAAACGTCCAGTATGAGATCATGGAAATTCACGTAAATGTACCATCGTGACGCATTACGATTTATATGATTTTACTGTCCGATAAAACATTCCTGTTTTCAAGTTATTCTCTATTATCTACAACAACGTAGGTAGTATCTACCGTATTGATTAACTTGATCATGGAACATCTTATTTTTGAAATTGCATACAAATTGGTGTAGTTGTGACTTCAGTTAATAACTCTTGCTTGACCCAGTTCGTGAGATATATTTTTGGGGAGACCGTTCATCGTACAATACTATGTTAACGTGTTACAAATCGGTGTTGCAAAACAGCTTTATGGTGAATAAAAGGCGGTAGTGTTGTCGTTTCGTCTAACACAATAATCTAGTTAATTGCGCGATAACTCTTGAGGTTGTGTCGTTGTTAGTGTTCTCGGCGACGTTTCTCAGACTATAATAGGGCGATGTCACGGTTATGTTCTTGCTAATTAGCGTTGACAATAACACGTCCTTCCGCCGAAGCATCCGACGCTCAATAAAACCCTAAGAACGTATGCTGACCCCTACGACAGTCACCAGTTCTCTCTCTTTGGTATCTCTAATCGATTCTTTGAGTGAGATTAAGTTCACAGAAGTTTTAATTTATTTTGTTTGATCTTCGATAAGGAACGATAACGTCTTTCCAATTCCGTGATTGTGACATCATTGCATCGGTGTAAACCGGGAAGTGGCTGTAGATGACGTCACTGTCAAGCTTCTCGTTCTCGAGATCTGACCAGCGTTTCTGGAATATAAATTTAAAAGGCTTGTCGCATGCAGATAGGTTTTGGGAAGAAATAAGCAAAAAAGTAGGGGGGGAAGGGAACAGGTAGCTGGTAATTGCGAGGCAGTCACGTTTTCCTACAACGATTAGTGGTCAGTGCTGCCACACAGTAGTCGTGGCTGCGCATTCGCCTCCAGCACGTACGGACTTAAGCATACGAATCAGGACCATTCTTGCTGTGTTAAATAAAGGGGATATACCACTCTCCCACAGGCCTTGTCCAGCATTTACTCTTCTTAGAAAATGTTTCATTACCCGTCGTTCTTTTACTCGCATTTATTTTCAATTTCATCCTACTCGGATGACCTTCTACCCTTGTCGTTCTTGTCGATAGTCTCAGCCGTCGATCCCACGATTTAGGTGCCGTCATGTCCCAGTTCATATCCCAGTCGGGCCCTTGATTGTAGGTTATTAGATAATTTGAGCTGGTTGCAAGTTTCAATAAGTAAGTCACGGAGTTTGTTTTGGAGCCTCCTGGTCGAACCCCCAAAATTTTCACAATAAATATTGTGTGTATTGAATATTTGAAAATTCTACTAAATCAGATAGATTCATAATTTAGTTTGTATTCGTGCTATAATGTGATACATAGTAGCGTGCATCAGACACAATGATTCGAGGACATTTCTCTGAAGCCCTCGCGTGATGTCTGATGTCAATTCCATGAAATTCATTCAAATTTATCACGAGCAGTCTCGGTTTGTGGTGTTACGCGATTGTCCCAGTCTCTGGATTCGTGAAGTGAGATCCAACTCCTGTTAATGGTAGGCCGTGGTTGTTGAATCATCGGGCGCCGCAACATCAGTCTCTGAAAGGGTTTTTTTTTCTTCCCGTCTTCCTTGAATGAGTCAGGTGTTCAATCTTGATGACGAACGCTAGCTTTATTCACACCAGCTGTGATTCAGATAGTCGTGAGCTTCGACGTCTGCGTACATACGAGTGCACTTTTCGTTGTAGCTGCAAGTAGAACGTGTCTTGCGTCATCGCGTATCATAAGGCGCTGATACTCCCAACGAGAGAGGAAGTGTCGGCGATAGGGCCGCCTTTTGAACTCGTTGCTAGCCATGTGTCTTGTGGGGGATATCAGCTTTGCGGCTGCCAAGCAATTCATTTCTTTTGCCTGTCGGGCCCGGGGCTGGTATCGGCGGAAAGCGTGGGAGGGGCTTGATTGGGGTCAAGTCAAAGTCAAGGTCAAGAGGGCTACATCCCTAAAAGCAGTGACGGGGCAGATCTAATCCCAGTCAAGCATCTTTTTTGTGTTCTCCTCCCTTCTCTTTTTAATATGGGCTGCAAATTAAAAAAAAGAAAGCAACTCCCATTACCCCCTCGAGCAAGGCAAGTATTCCGGTGCACTACAGGGTGACATGTTTCAACAGGTTCCAACCGAAGGAAGAACTCGTTATTAAAACCTCTGCGACCGCAAGGGCATTTCAATAAGATGCAGACGATCCTAAACTCGTTCTACCGTCCAGGAAAAAAGAAATCTTGGGAGTGTCTCAGAAGACGTACTCAGTGACTCAATGTTATACATTATTTCAGGAGAATTTAATCGAAAATCTTCTGTCGTTAATGAAGCGTACCTCTTATTATCAGAGTATAATTTAGTGAATTTAATAATTATAGCACAATAAACGTTACCACATTGTCTTTACTTTCCTGGAGCCACGTGTTTCGTTTCAGGCTATTTTGATTCCTTGTCGAAAACTAGTCCACTGCCGTTCATTTTCCACTATGTACAATAAATATTAACTGTCGTATACTTAATCGTTTTCCGAAATGTATACGAATAGCCCCGTTTAATCGGGATAATTTTCTCTTTTTTTTTCACCTTCAAGAGGTAGGTAATTATATTTACGGTTCAATCGATACTTAAGCTAACCTGCGCTGTAGTGGGGAACGTGACTTCTGATTTCAGGGTCACGTTGAGATTTCGGTAAGAGATCTGCTGCTAGTCTTGGCTCTAAGCAACAGTCTCTTTCAGATTAGAATCTTCATGCCTCGCCTCGGAAAAATACCCCTTGCGTAACCGCGGCACTAAAATAGAGATGACAGCAGTAAGTCCCAGGGGTCCTTAAATCGAAACCCAGGTGGATTACTCCTGGCCACGTGAGTTCGGAAACACGTGTTGGCCTTGAATCGAGTTGGATGCCCTTTGCTCGAATCGACCGTGGGCGTAATTTTTTCACTTAAACATTTTATTTTGTCCTATTAATAGTGTAATCGATTGTGGTGATAATGATCCTTTTAACTTTAATGCTTTATTCTAATCAAATATGATTTGTTAACTGGATTACTCCAATTATATTTCTAAGATGAGTGAATATGGATTTGCCTTCATACTTGTCATTTGAGAGATTGACGGACTGTAGAAAGCGTAACGCTCCAATCTCGGTTCTGAACAGTACAGCTTCTTACATTTTTTTTCTTGGCATAAACGTTTCTTACAGTCCACGATTTGAAGCTTTTCTAAAAATCCCTACCTATAAATTCCGATTGATAGTCTAATTCTTTGACCTATATAGAAACCCCTTTTAGAATAAGATTTTCCATGGTTAGTCATCCCCAATTCATATTTCGACTGTTATCCTTATGTAGTCACAGCGGCACCTGGGTTTGGTCCCCGTATAGTGCCTTAACTTAATGCTAATGATCACTTTTTTCTCCAAATGGTGCAGAAATCTTTTCCACCAAGGTAAACTGTACACGGCCGGGGAAAGGAGAAGCCTTGTTATTTCGTAATTGTTGACATGAGGACACAACGCCGGACAATGGTGATTTTAAAGTTTAACTTAATCATGGGGAAATGCCGGCTCGGCCTTCGCCTCCAGGTTAGAATAATTGGGTTGTAGAATTAGGCCGAGAAACATGACTCGTGGTTTAATGCTAATGAATGCGTTACAGAAATAGCGCCTGGCATTTGAATAGTTTGAAGGTAGTTTGTTCTCAGGAGCTAAAGTGTGTGTGTGCGTGCGTTTGGAGGCCAAGCGCAGCTGTCGCAAATTGTGTAAATAATTTTGCAATTCAAAAGCGCGATTGTGCGACGAACTAGATTTCTAGTTTCACAGCACCTGCCTTGCCTACATCGTGAGGTCAGCCAGGATCGAGACCTCTCTTTAAGGATGCTCTTGCGAAACTCTTTGGCGTCCTGTTTTACTTAACAGGCACGAGATTTATTATTGCCTTCATGGATACGATTATCGACGTCGCTTTCCCAGGCCACGTGGACTCCCGAGTTATGGCCATTGGAAAACTACTCACGGCTCATGAAATCACTGATAAATGCCGGTGTAAAATGATCGTTCCTGTTGTTTGCATTCTTATCGTAAGATGTCGCAAATTGGTATATATTACGTATGTCGGAACTGTATGGCACTGAAGATTGTGGAATATTTACTCGGCATCAATGCTTTAATCTTGACTTTCCGGATTTTAGACGAAAGAACTGAAAAATAAAAGCTCGGTATATTTTTACTTATCCTTCTAAAAGTTTGGGGTTACTTCAATAATAAATATAATAAGTATAATAAAAAGTATGTCAAACTCTGTGTTCTTAAATCCAAGGTACAGATCTTTGATTGTGTGCCCATTAAAATCTTTCTAGTCCATAAATTTTAAAATTTGGTGAACACGAAAATGTCATTTGGAATATTTCAAATATATTCAAACCATTCGCGGATATCGAGAATGCTAATTGATGAGTTCTTTTGCACTATTTCACATTGAGTACTCGGTACCATCTTCCTAAAAATCGTGGTGAGCCTGGTGTGGGAGGAACGCATTGTTCTGTGGTAAATTGTAAATTAGTGAGAATTTTTTGCTTCTCCTAATTTTTAGATTCCTAGGTTGTATAATTTGTTGCCTTTCATTCCAACATCGTTTCAACCGCTACTTTAAGCCTATCATATTTTAAAATATCGCTGAACTCATTTTAATGCAGAATTATTTGATTAACACATTTTTTCTTCTAATTTTAGACAAAGAAGAACAACCCTAACCACATCAAGCGGCCAATGAACGCGTTCATGGTGTGGTCCCAGATAGAAAGGCGCAAGATCTGCGAGCAGCAACCGGACATGCACAACGCAGAGATCTCCAAGAGGCTGGGCAGACGCTGGAAAATGCTGTCCGAAGAGGAACGTCAGCCCTTCATCGACGAGGCCGAGCGCCTGCGGCAGCTGCACATGAAGGAGTACCCGGACTACAAGTACCGCCCTCGCAAGAAGGTGCCGAAGCCGGCGCCCAAAAGTGCCACGCCCGCCAAGAAGGCGAAAAAGTCCGGCACAGCCGGCAGCCCCCGCAACGATTCCAACAACAACGGTATCGAGCCTACGACGCCGCCTCCCGTCCGCAACGGCCGCGTGCTACCGCCCCTCAGTCGTCACAGCCCCACCACCTCCATCAAGGTGCGCCTGTCCCTGGAACGCAAGGGCGGCAGCAAGGAAATCACCGTGCGCCGCCAGCAGCCGGCGTCGTCCACGCTGATGCAGTACGCGCCGCCGCCCCCCAGTGCCGCCGCCAAAGTGCCGTCCAGCCCCTCGTGCGACACGCCCGACTCTCCGGAGAGCGCATCCTTCTACGACGAGGCGTCCTCCACGGGGCTGACGCGCCTGCCACCCCTCGTACTGCCCGCGGGCGGCACGGACCTGCTCACCGTCGTCAAGATGGAGCCCATGGACGTGGACGAGGTGACCGTGAAGGAGGAGCCGCTGGAGATCGAGTCCGAGACGGCGGCGACGGCGGACCCGTCGTCCAGCCTGGCGGACCTGGAGTCGCTCACCCTGACGGACCTGCTGCACTTGCCCGGAGACTTCCGCGTCGACCTGGAGACTCTGACCGACGACCTGGACACGTTCGACGCTGCCAGTTCCAGCTCGGGGTCGCACCTAGAGTTCTCCTGCACGCCGGACGTCTCCGACATGCTGTCCGACATCGGAGTCCACTCCAACGACTGGGGAGACTCCAGCTTCAGCCTCATAAACTGTTGAACTCTGGCGCTGTGTCGTCGTTTCGCGTTGGTGCTGCCGGGAGATCGAGGAAGGCCTAATGCGAGTGTTTGTCACTTGACTCTCTGTTTTGTGTAAAGTCTAGGCCTGATACTGCAGACGTTCATTCGCCACCTCATTATGCTTCAGCGTTGCAGTTCATTATTATTGCTGTATTTCGAATTACATGTCCTGGTTTGAAAACTATCGAGCCTACACTTTACATGTTTTAGAATACATCCCGCTTGTGTGCAGACGGCTCCGGTCACCGAGTACCACGATACCTGACGAGTACTAGTGGGTACCCTTTCGTTTCTGTGGTGGGATTTTCTTTTGTTATTTCCGTCCCCGGAAGAACATCAGTAGCCCCGTGTCATCGTGCACTATGACGTCACCTCTTGTAAGGTACAGCCTCGTACCGTCGTCGTTTTCGGTGTCTCATACGTTTAATTTTTCGGGAAACCGAATTTTTCTCTTTCGTGCGTCCGACTTTCCCCTGCACACATTATTGGGGTTGTATGCCTCACTTAGTCCAATTTGATCTCTTATAAAAAAGGAAGTGTATCATGTCGACCGAGTCTAGTTCCGGTACTGGCTGCTGTTTCTACCCCTCGTTAGTGCCTACGATTACCAAGTATCTTTCGAGAGAACGGGAGAATAAAAAATAAAACCGATCCAGTACACGTTCCAAACGGTTATGAACTATTATCTGGCTGTGATTGATTATCTCTGTTGACCAAACTGTTTTTTCTCTTTGTAATTTTTTCCCCTTTCTTCTCTTCTCGACGCTAGTAACACTAAAAAACGTAAAATTGAGGGGGGTAAGGTAGAAACAGGAGAAAAAAAGTTTTTTTTCCTCTCTGTATTTGGGAAGGGCCTAACTTGAACCGCACCATACGAACACGCTCCGGTTCCGTGTTCGCCAGGAACTATACTCACATATCATGATACATCATTATGAGTCATTATCGTTGATAAGTTCATCAGTCCTAGCGTTGTGTTATCATACATGGACTGTTAGACGTTCATGTCGGCTTTTTTAAGAAACTGTTTCGCTGTATTAAAAAAACAAATGTTGAAAAATTATGGGACATACAAGTTTAAAGAAATTAAAAATGTTTTGTACTTAATTAGATTAACTACAGTTATGGAGGATGTACAAAATTAAGAAAGCACAGTCTGGAAGTTTGTTCACGGATGAATGTGTGTATCAACTTCTTATAAATAGTATGTAAGGAACATTTCTGGTGGATAGTTCCTGATTAAATACTACCCACCTCTTTGAATATGTAACTGTTGTATTAATTTTTTAGTTTTAACTAATTTTTTGTTCATATTGATACTTTGGAATAACTTTGTAAAAGACTTTATACAGAGACTTGTATGTAGTGTTTTTTACATTGATGATTGAATAATTTTTGACTGTGGGTATTTTTTCTATTTGGTTTGTGAGTTTCTTCTGACAATTTTTTACCTTCCAATCTTTTATTTAATGGTTGTAACAAATAAATCTTATGTTTACTGATGTTTATGATTCCCTCATTGTAATAGCCAATGATGCATGGGAAGTTTGTATGCTTATGTATCATGTGTTAACATATAATTATAGTCACTTGTATGATAGACAGCTAGGCTAAAAAAATTGTAAAGCACAAAGTTTATACTTGATGGAACTTCTAATTCCTTATGTGAAGAATGTTTTTATAATGATGACGCAGGATATGTGGTGTATATACCTGTTATTTCTTAAAATATTATGTGTGTGCTATTTTCTTTTCAATGAATAACTTTTCAATAATCTAGTTAATATTTGAAAAGATTTCTTGATGGAGTTATATAGCCTACAAATATTTGTGTGTTTACTCTAAAACACAATTCATTAAAATATGGTGTGCAAATAGATAAAAAGTGGCCAATGATATGGCTTTGTTAGTTGAAGTAAAAAAAATAATGTTAAAAAAGTTGTGGATGCTTCATTATGTATTGAGTTTTCTCCAAAGAAAGCTGGAAAAGTGTTAAAAATTATAGCCTCAGCCCAGCTGTGCGAGGCAAGCTGAGCTTTAAAAATAATGTGATTTATTATGGAGACTGCTTAAATAAGGGGGAATGCTACCCAGTGACTAAACTGAATTATTTTTGTTTTTGGATGAACTGCAAGCAAGGTATAACAAGTAGGATGGAAAGAAAATGTCTTTTGAGTTTGCAGCATTTGTAAAGTGGGTTTTATACCCAATATTTTGCTCACCCCCCTCCCCCGAAGAAACCCTTTCCCTATTTGTATATTACAAGTCCTATGTTTTATATTATTGTTATGTGATTTATATTATATATAAACAATTTTATGTTTTTGGTGAGGTCCTGAATTAACGGCAGAAGTTTCAACTGAGCACAAAGAAAGTTGCTGCTGTTAGGTTGTTTTTTATATATTTAAATGAATATATGTAACTCGCTGCAAACTTGATGGAAGTCAAACATACCACGCACCGTCCTCCCTCGCCCCTTTTCCCGATGTGGTATGATGGTTCGTGACTAAACTACCACAAAATATTTGTTTTTCTAAGTCAGTTATTTTGTAACATTCTTCATTCAATCCTTAGCAAGCTTCTGTCAGTTGATTTTTGTACAATTTATATATTTATTATCTTATTTTTGTTAATTTTTTAAATATATGAATCAGAGTGCTTTGTTAAGTGATCCTTCTGTGCTTTTTTGTTATGTGAATATTTTGTACAACCTCACTAAAATATATTATTAGTAGAAAGATAATTTATGAAAAGAAATTAGGAATATTTTTGCATATATATATAAAATGTAAAAAGTTTACCTTATGGCATTTTTGTAAAACAGCCCATGTATCATAATTCATATATACATATTATAGTTGAAATAACATGTACATTTTGTATTGTAGTTTGTTTATAAAATATATGGTAAATACACCATCCCATTTTTAAAAATTATTCGTATTTATTATTTTTTAGCGTTTTAGTTCACTGTAGGCATTTGCGCCTCAGTTTCATACCCATTGATCCCTTTCAAATATGCTTTCCACATATCCATTTCTATAAGTATGTATTTCGCAAAACAATATTAACAGAAGGTACATTAATGTACAAATAATAATTTACAAAAATACAGGAATGGCAATTTTATTTAGCAATATTGTAAATACACTACTGAAAACAATGAGCTTTACAAAAATTTCATTACCTCATTATTGCAATTCATATGGAATTAAGCTATCAATTCGACAGGTATTGACGGACGAACGCCATTGTTCTCAAGTGGAGAAGAGCATTAATGCACCTCCTCCTAAGTATTAAAATCTATTTTAATTTTTTTTCCCAATTTGATATGTTTGAAAAATATTGTTTGTAATGTATCTTACAAATATATATCGTTTTATAACGTCTCGCGTCATCCGATTTCCAAACGCCACTCATCTCAATCTTCCCAAAAAATTTCTTCTATTCCCCTTTCTCGGTTTTCTTCATTTATGCTACTAATCCAGCTCTTTCTGGGTCTGCCTTGTTTCCTTCCGGCTTCCATTGTAGAATTTGTTTCGGTAGTCTTGTTTCTGTCATCCTTTGTACGTGTCCAAACCAGATCAGTTGTTTGTCTCTTATGTCATCAATTATGTTGTTTTTTACATCCATAATTTCTCTAATTTTTGTGTTTGGTATCCTGCTCATTTTTGATCTGCCTACCACTCTCTTCCAGAAATTCATTTCGGTTGCTGTTAACTTTTTGACCATATGTTATTTTAGTGGCTAGACTTCCGCGCCATAAGTTATTATATTTTTTACAATTGTATGATATATTCTTTGTTTGTTCTGTTTCGTAATACTTTTGTCCCATAAAATGCTATTTAGCATGGCTATCGCTTTCCTACCCTGTACATCTGTGTAATCGCCTCATCCAGGTGCCCTTTTGTGATATTTTTATTCCTAAATATTTATATTCATTGCATCGTTTTATTTGTTTTCCATTTTCAATTTCTAGGTCCTGTTGTTCTCCCCCAATACACATGTATTCAGTCTTGTTCATATTTACTTCTAATCCCCATTTTGAATATTCTTCTATTAATTTGCGGGTCATATAATTCATCTCGTCATAATCTTACCTTTTAAGGGTAGTCCCATGTTTCGGCACTTTTTCTTCCATTTCTTTAGTGTGTATTCGAGGTAGATTTTGAACAACTACTGATACATTATTCATTAAATATTTTTGCGCTTTGGTAATGTTTATATAAAGGTATTTAAACGTTACGTTTAATGCAAAGGTGTTGGCGTATAATTCGTTGATGATCTAATGCTGATTCACGAAACACGCTCAAATTTCAATGAAAGAATTAATTATAATATTTTTTCCTTTGATAAACGTGACAAACATATCAGAAGCAGTGGGGAATTATATTCTCAATTTATTTACAACCAATTATTGATACAACTTTTCAACAGTTGGAAGGTTGTTTATTTTCAAATCCCAAGATTGAATTATTCTGAAAAGTACCATGATTATTATATTTTTCTGACATTGAAAGAACAAAATAAATCTATCAGTTAATAGTTTATATTTATTGAATTGTTTTAAGTTTAATAATTATTAAAATTTAACCATTAAATTAACTGTCAAAGTTGTATACTCCAAGTAGACAACTTTTCGCAACCGAAATTAGTATCACCTGAGTATAAACATAGATTAGTGAGAATAAAAGAGCCTTCTTCAATAAGTACATTGAATATGAAAAATTATTCTTGACTAATTGAAGTTAAGGGGAGGATTATTTGCATTCTAAAAACTGTTATCTTGAATAGGAACCAAATTCTGGATGAAACGTTGTGTGTTTACTTTGTTCATATATTTTCACAGTTAATAAATTTAACAATGCGTTAAATATCATTTTCTGACTTATTAGCTAGTATGTTTAAATTTTGTTTCCATGATTATCATCAGATTAGATATAAATGTTATTTTGTTTCCAAAGAACAGTAATTAATTAGATTCAGACTAGTTTCAGTAGTCTTAAAATGTTTTATTTTATAAACCGTGACCCCGCAAAAACTGCACCAGTTCTACTTCAAAATCGTCATTTTATATCCAAGTAACCAATCGAGTATTTTCGATATAAAACTTAGGGTTTACGCGATGGTCTCATGTCTTGTAATTAATTCGAAACGCCGTAAACGGCATTTAAGCTTTGTAAGACATGAAGTGGCTTGACTGTAGATAATAAGACATTCCATTTCTGATAACTTTGGTATTTGCGTTATGGATGCATTAGAATTTTCCGCTCATGGAAGTGGAAAGTAATATTTACTTTCAAAAATAACTATAGAAATGTTCTAGATTTCTTACTGCATGAAGGTTCGTGTTTAAGCAACAGTAAATGTTTTAAAAAACGTTCTCTTAAATATATTCGTGAAAGTAAGTTTTCCGTAAAACTCGTTTAAGTATTCAGCGTAAGTTTTGCTCTATTTTTCTTTTCAATGCCTTGAATACGTGAAACTTAATATCTTTGATAATGCTGAAACACCTGAAGTAGTATCTATGAATCTTCCCCGAACACTTTGGTTTAAACGCTTAGAATTTATATGCCCCGTCATAGATACACTTGTTGAGTTAACTTCATAGAAATATGCTTCTAGTAGACTGAGTAAAACAATTTAGGTCATTTCTTTAAATATATTCTTCTGGATCAGTTGGCATTTTATGTTAACCTAGCTTCTGAAATTCAATATAAACCCTCCTCACATTTTCTTTCGACTGACATAAAAATTAATAATGTAAAACAGAGTTAATAATGCTTGTAAACAATCTAAATAACTTTCTGTTAAGGATATCAAGCATGTGATATTCACTTTCTGAGAAAGTTTACTTTCATAAGAAGTTTAATGGTCTTGAGTAAAAGAGGAATACCGTCGGAGAAGTTTATTGAAAAAGAATGCTCATTAATTTTCATTTCAAAATTTTCAGAGATTAATTATATTATTCGGCGAATAAGGTTTGAAGAACCCAATTTAGTGTCACAATAAATTTTCCAGTTACCTTCCACTTCTGTTTTGCGACTATTTTATTAAACTCCCGTCGAACACGAAAATTGAATAAATTTAGTTTGATTATGAAAAATTACAGTGGGTGAGTTAATTTAAATTATTTGTTGAGGTATATTGTGTCCACTTCGAGTAAGGTGATCGAGGTTGACCTGTTGCTTCTGAGATGACTGATACCCTCGTTCATAAAAGAAAGATAATATCCATTGTTCTAAGAACTTTTATATCAATTCTTGCAGTTTATGATGATATTATCTAAATGGATTCAACGATTAGTCGTATCTAAAAATAATGAGATAGCTTACACTGTGTGATAAACATTATGCAATGTTTATGTAAGAGTTCTATGACAGCAATCGGAATAATTGCATGTTCCATTACGAAGATATTGGGAAGAAAAAAAATTGTAAATAATTTTGAAGGATCTAGAAAATCATGTGAGAGGATGTAGAGTGGACAGCACCATCTAGTGGAAAATCTATAAATCTAATCAGTCATTCGGGTGAACTTGGACAGTGAGGTTGTGTGTAGCCATGTGATTAAAATTAAGTTACCTTCGAATCCCCAACAGAGGAAGATAATAAAATTGTACTAATTTGCTTTTTATTAGTTGTTAAATGGCACTCAATGGAAAATGAGATGTAATTTTTTATTATTGGATACCACTACCGTCCAATAAATAAAAAAATACAGGCAATTAGTAAGCAATATATTTTAATTAAAATTTAATTCATATAATTACGACGTTTCGTCCATCTTTGTGGACTACATCAGGTATCTACGCAAAATAATTAACAAATAAATATTAATTTTAAATACATATATTTCGTTAAATTATAAATCATAATTTTCAATTAACTGAATTTCCTGATGACCTACCAATTAACTAATTTTTTGCTGACAAATTGGCTGTATTTTTCATTTATTATATTTAATTATCAGATCATTGATTTATTGCAGTATTGTTCGAATTCAGTTAGTGTTTAATCACGGTATAAATTCGTCAATAATCTAGCGGTCAACGTTCTCTGACAGAAGATTTAGAGAGATAATCAAAGATACCGGCTCTGTTTGTATTAAGTTTCCCACCATTCACAACAACATATTTCTGCCTATCCACAGATTCTCTCCTACTTTCCTTGTATCTTAATCCTATCAAAATACTTTTTATTCTCTTTTTTAAAATAAATGTTAGGTTAGAGGAAGTCGCAAAGCTGTATCAAAACGTCGGCTGTATAAATTTTTTTCCTGTATAATTTTTCCTCCTCATAAAATTTGTCTGGAAAGTACTAAGCCAAACAGTTTGAACTTGCGTATTGTACTTTTACTCTGTTTACAATTCTTATAACAATATGGTATATTAAATATATATATATATTTTTTAAATATATATATATATTTAAAAATTCTATTTAATATCAATAATATGGGTTATTGCTTTATTAGACGTTAAAATACTAAATCACATATCGAGCAGTGATAATCGATTACTTAAATAATATTACTAGAAGAAAATACTCGTTGGATCCAAAGAGTTTCATAGTATTCTCTTTGGTTGGATCAGTGTGAATAGAAATAAAAGACTGCAACCAAGTTCAGCTTGTGTGAGACATTTCTGGAATAATAAATAGTAACTCAAATGGAGACTGTATACGGTTATCATTATTATTATCGATAGTAATTGTTCCTGTCAATAAACTATCTCCCAGTACGACTTGTAATGGTCACATTGGCTGATTGAAGAAATAAATTGCTGAACATAATATGAAATAAAATCATTTTCTGACGATGTTCCCTTATTGAGGCAGAACGACGACTGTTTAAACGAAGTTCATTTGTTGTTTGTGACAGTTGCCTCTTTCGCAGCAGATTGTTTTATTGAACGTGGCCCAGCTGTCAGTCGTGATGTAACTATCCAAATATAAAGTTGACGCGGAGCAGGTGCTCAGGTTCCTATGACCTTACGGGAAGGGCAATACACACACACACACAACCCGCCCAATTTTGCGAGGGGAATGCCTCTTAATTGGTGCACATGAGTGTTTATCTTATCAGCATCGCGAAAAAAAATCCTTGCCACAACACAATGGAGAGGAGCGAATGCAAATGGGATCACTCGTTCCTACGGAACACTTCCGGATTCCATTTTTTGTTTTTCTCAGTGCTCTGACGTTCATTACATAGCCTAAGAATCATTAATTATATCGCCGTGTATACTATATGGCATACAGAGTAACGTATTTCAAACGCGATATAAATGCAAAATTTGTATATTCACAGAACCATAATAAGATTTTAATAAATGACCACAATTGATGGTCGAAACGGCTATAGTTTAATGTTAAATTCTTCATAATTTTACGGTAAATACCTGTTACATATTCACAGACTTTAATTGTTCTTGTAATATTTAGACTCTATTATTCATTTATCTCTGAGCAGAACATTCACCACATTAATATATAACTGTAATTTTTTTTATCAAACCTGCTTTTATTATATTTTTAATTGTTGATTGAAAATCCATTATTAACTTGGAAGAATGTGGCCTACAACTATTAACTATTATTAATTGGTGTAATTATCATTAAATGATTATTATTATTTCCGTGGGTTTCTTAAAAAAGGTATTCGTTTGGGCGTAAGAGGGATAGTATATTTGTTTGAAGAAAAACACAATTAACGTCTGTAAAAACATAAAATAACCGAAATAATTAAAGACTCGTCAATTTAATAAAAATTGAGCAATGCTTTAAATTTTGAAGACTCGGTAATCAACAGTTGTGATATTTGCCAATACTAAAGCTAGATTTAAATAAGATGCACAAAGGTAGTTAATTACAAAGAAAATAAACATATAGATTCGAGCATTCAAAGGGTATTTAAATAGTATTTAAATGTGAGGTGTCTGCTTTGCATTTAAAGAAACCTTGTTGGACGTAATTTTTGATATGAACCTTTTTTGATTAATTCATTTCCTTATCTATAACAACAATTTTGTTCAAATTAAATGATTAATTAAATTCAAAACAATGTTTAGTATGGGAGAAGGTTTATCAAAATGAAATTTTACACTAGCTCTAGTCACCTTAATTCTAGCTAACAAACATAAAAATTTAAGTATATTTGATTGTTTCACTCCAATTGTTCTTTTAATTTAAAGGAAACGGAATATCACATTAGTGATACATTGACATGAAGTGTGCTGTTGTTTGATGTAGGTTACAAACTAACTGTCTTCAATCCATGCAAATTCGAATTTATAATGAGTTCATTTGAAAGTGTGTTCAGATTTGTGAGTCTTTAGTTGATAAATCTACAGTCCCAAATATACAGTTTGATTATTCCATGTCATTTCGGCGACAGGGAAATTGCGCAACAAAAATATGTAAATTGCAGTAACTTTGCAGTAACAGGAATTCACTCGCCGTGCTATTAATCTCATGGCGTAACGTTGCTCTCAAGTACAACTCTTTAACAATGGCGGAAATATCTCTTTGACCTGCTTTACAACAATTACTCTCAGTCTTGAAATCCATTATTTCGTTTCGTTTTAGACTTATGCAGTAATTTTTACTGCCTTTATTTGGATTCCTCAAATCTGCTATTCTATTTTTAACAGAGCATGCAGTATGGAGAACAGTGAAACAAATGTTCTTGGTTCATTATTTAAATATCGTAAATCGTCTCTTTGAATAGAGTTTCGACAATTTTTTTTTCGGAAAACGAAAAAAGTATAATATTATGCTTATCAATAAAAATGGCTGATACGTTTGGTCCGATGCTCCCTGCATACACGTAATTTCGAAAAAGGCGCAAATAAATTCTATGACCTTACAGAAAGGATATTACCGAGTCCTATAAATTATTCAGTATTTTGTTGACATTATATAAGGAAGACAAAACAGTTTTGAATATGAATATGGATATGAATATATTATACGGAATAGAAGTCTATAGGGATTTGACAGGTATAATATAAATAATAATCACCTCCTTTATAACAGTGACTATAGTCATGTACAAATAATTAGTTTATCTGACAATTAAATAAATATTAAATGAGTTAAAGTAGCTTCTTTGTCAGTTTTTTTTATTTGAATAATGAACTGTACTACGTTTTGTCTCTCATTTGAGACTCCTTCAGGTATAAAAATTTAGCCGTTGATGGACCTCACTCCATGACTCCTGCCGAAATCTCCATGATAAAAGGCTATTATAACTCATTTAATATAATAATGTACATACTTAATTAGGGGAAAGCTAGTAGACAATAATGAAATTATTATATGTTTCGTCCTCCAAATTTAGAGACCTCCTCAGTTATTTAAATAAGATAATACGAAAAGTTCTTGTTGCTCCTGTAACGTCCGGCGCCGAAATGAGTGAAAATATTATTTCGGCCTCGGACGTTGCAGGGGTAACAAAAACTTTTTGTATTAATTATTAATTAAGGAAGGGATGTTAACCACCACTACATTAAACTGCGATCACACCTGAGCTTCTACCAGATCTACGGATTGAGGGTATACATAATATATTATTACACAATTGTCCAAATCGGAAGACACAGAAGGTCAGACATTTAAAGAAGCATATGTACAGAATTTAATTAAATTCCCGTTTCACAATAATGCATTGATTACAATAATGTATTGAATATCTGTACTTAGATAGGTTATGGGCAGACATCAGGTCGTGCAAATTTTTTTCAGATCCAAATATATTGAAACATTAATATTTTACAACTGATCGTCATTCTATTCTTAGAAATTACTGAATGTGTTGTCCCTAAGTTGAAATGTTTATCATGTGCCAATTTGGTCGCGGTTCATCTTGAATTGCGCAAGAACTGTTTCTTGAGTTAAGTTAAAAAATCACTGGCTGTATGTATTATTGTACTAATTAGAGCACATTGAGGAAGTAATCTTTTTTGAGGTTAAACGAGTTAATTTACTCTTCAACGGAAAATAGCCAAAATTACGTATAACAGTTTTCTGAACCATATGAAACTGGAATAAATGAGTAAATTAAATAAGTAGGATAATTCAAAATAGTACAAAAAAAACATAGGACAGAAATGAAGCTGTTCAACGTTAGACGAACACTGTTCACCTTTATATACGACCGATGAATTTAAAATATACCTACAGCAATTATTTAATTTAAAGACAAAATTGATTCACAAATTCGAATTAAGTGGATTCAGAATTATTATATTCACGGTCCGGAAAGTACAGTGAAATTATAGAGGCGAAGCGAGTAGAGAATTTATGGATCATTGTGACCGTCAGGTTTTTAATCGTCTGACGCCAACAAAGTCGTGGATGATATTTAACATAAAAAAAGGAATACATAGGACTCAAACGGTTAGCCCAGAAGAAAACATTTGTCTTTAAAATTAAAGAAACTTCTTTTAGTAAAAAAATACAATAATACAAATACATGTTAACAATAGTAGGCAATAAATAAAACTTTAAACATGAATTGGATTAGTAATCGATTACATTATTAAAAAAAACCACCCCAGGACTATAACAGAAAAAAGGGTGGCGTGAGGTTGAATGTCTCCGACCCCTAGTGTCACATCATTTCATGTCAAATGACCTAATTTGAGAATCGAACCCCACACTATCGTTTCCGATTTTAATAAAAAAAATTAATATACAATTTCAGTTCGAAATATACTTGCCTGGGTGAGATACGGGCTATTTGTCAGAACTTAATCGTTTGTCAGGGGCGACGCCATTGTTAAGCTATAATATTGTAGCATTATTAGAGAATCGAACCCTGAGAATTCGTTTCGAAGGTAAACCTCATACGTAGATTACGAGAATAATAAAGAAATCCTACAAAAATACCATATATGATCAGTATGGGCTCCCAAAATTCGTCACCTAATTTTTTTTTTCGTACTTTCAAGGAATCCTGCTGGGATAAATCAAGTAGGTGCAACATTCATATCTAGTGGCTACACGAGTGTCTACAAGTTTGAGGATGTATATCTTTGCAGACAATATAATTTGGTTTAATTTGGTGGCGGCAGACTTGACGTCAAAATGAAAACTTTTCAGTGGGATAAATCGTTTAAAGGGACACCAGATATCGCTTTCTACATACATCTAGTCACGTAGTCATTTCAGTTCATTCTACAATATTATATAGCACAGGAACCCCAGATTCGTCAGAATATCATTAATTTCAGCAGAAGTTTCTCATCATAGTACGTGTTTTGGTTGTCACAATTATATTATTTCCGAATTTGTAATTTAAGATAAACTTGTCTTAATGTACAGGCATGGAAATGAGAACTAAACGTGTTGAATAAATCTATCTTGAATGGCTGAGGCGCTCAGCATTAGTAATGAAGCCGTTTAGAAGGAATAGTGGAGGAAATCAGTGACTTAAGTTGCAAGACTGACATGAAATTGGTTCCCCCTCTTCCTGTATGGATAAATGAAGGCGGACATACGACTAAGTGGATCATGTGCATCGAAATTTCTTTCCGTATTTGACGACCTCGTTGATAAGTCATGTGAGTCTCGGCTGAACTGTTGTCATTTAAGTCCCAGCGTTGATAAACGCACGTTTTTCAGCAGTGTCAGATAAGACATCTAAACAGCTGACAGGGCCAGATAACCCCACTCACAGGCCACTGACATAGAGGATAGTCATGCTTCTCTTATAGCTCTCCCAGTCTCGTGTAATTGCTCTGGGCTTTTTTTTAACTGAACGGTTGTGCCAACTCATAGTCGACAAAACTAATTCGTTTAATTATTCGCTAATTGAAATGTTGACGTCTGCGTCAGCATTGCTTGCCTCACATCGTTAAGCTTTATCGCTATTACTTATAATAAATACAAAATTACGATGTGGTGCAAAGTGTCAAGTGAGGCGTGATACTCCTCGACGTTCGTGACCTGGAAAACATTACAAGCTCATCGAAAAATTGTTTACGTCTGATGCGATATTAATAGAAAATTTTAATGAGACTCTAACAAGTTGCCTGGAGATTTTCCATATATTTTAAAATTAAAAGTCTATTGTCCCCTATTGATGATAGTTAGTTCTTCTACTACAGAATTTAACAAATAGTGAAATATATTTTGATGCGTAACCATTCCATTCACCTGAAATAAAAATTTAGTAAAAATATAAAATATTGAGTAGAATTAAATTAACGACCAATTACAGACAACAAAGTTTTTATTTAAATCCTGCATTTTGGGAATTCATCTGGTAATTACTTCAGTATATTCAATTTTAAAGCATGCAGTTACAAATATTGACATTATTTTGTTTTTTGGGTTAACAGGCTACATGAGGGTGATCCTGAAACAGGCAACTCCCCTTTAATAGCATAGGAAGGGAATAGAAAAATATATTTGAACCTCTGTCTGTTTATGAAGATTTGTAACTAACTACATCCTTCATAAATAATAAACTGAAGAAGTCCCAAACATGATGACGAAACGTCACATGAACTAAATAAAAGCTTTGTTGTCTGTAATTGTTCCTAACTTTAAATCTATTTAATTTATTTGCAAAATTGATATAAGTAAAATAAATGGCCAAAAGTCAGAAGTAGAAGACTCAAAAGATAACGTACCAAACATTTTAAAATTCTTCCATTTCTGACTTTTGGCCATTCTCAGTTCTTTATTTACAATATTAAGTAGATTAATTTATTATTTTATTTGTAGTTAAGTGATATATTTGTTAAAAAATAATTTCACAATACTTTGTCATTATTTTAGGAAACAAAGCAATAAAGGTTAAAAATGACACTAAAATATGTAGTACATTTTTACTGTATTCAAATAATTATAAGTTAACTTTTACATAATGATTTCACTTCAATAAGTACAATATGATTTGCCATTATTTATAATTTAACAATTTTATTCAATACAAAAAAATTATATTTCAAAAACATTTATCAATTTAAATTTCTAATTGTCTGTACAATTTTTTGTCTGTAGCTAACGTCTGCAAAATTTTTATTGCGTCCCAAAAACAACGGCACGTTGTAGTAATAAAATGAAAACTGTTTTCTGTATATTTATTGTAGTATATGTATTATGTTGGATAATTTTAATTAATAAACATATTGAGGTTCCTTTAATGTTTCTGTGCGTCAGAAATTTTCAAATTATGCTATTATTTATTCCCTGCTTTTCTAGACTATATGTTTTCTCTCCTGTAAGGATATCAACGCCAAAGATCATACGAAATCAGAAAAAAGATTCTAATTATATTCATTTGCCACTGCCCCACGTAATATAGTCTACAATGGCGGGAACTAGAAGCTCCTCAAGATGGACGATTCACCCCTACTAACAAACTTGAAAACATGGGTAAAAAAACTTCACAATTATATATTAACCCGTATCTTTCTTTCCATTCTAACATTTTTCTCTCCAAAATTAGTTTTGAAGTCCGCTAAATTTTGAATATAATATACCGAACACTTAAATTATGCCACGATAAAAACATAACATTTTTTTTTTGGTTAACAGGCTACAAGAGGGTGATCCTGAAACAGGCAACTCCCCTTTAATAGCATAGGAAGGGAATTGAAAAGGGGGGATGCGGAAGGTAGAGCAAGATAGCCACGGTGTTTCACCTAAAGAGATGCAGGGAAAACCCTAGAAAACCTGCATCAGGTAGGTCGGGCATTGGGTACTATTCTCATGCCCTTCCGAATGACGGGAGACGAGTTTGCTGTGGGGACGCAGCATTCCCTTCTCCGTGTCTCCACCAGTTTCAGGAGGCAGTTGGCCGACTGATCCAATGGGATCAGCGGACAGCTCTTGCCATATGCCCAAGGTCTTTGACCCCGGTACATATACCTCCTAAAATAGGTGAAGACATGAAATCGAGATGTTCTTTATATTAAAGAGATCAAGAGAGAGAACGAGAGAGAGAGAGTATTTGTTTCATTTTTAATTATGGTAAAATAAAAAATTAACCTTGTTCATCATTTCATAATGCAATATTTGATGGAAAAAACTTTTCTAAATAGTAAAGAGATGTATTTTTTAACATCTTACTAGATTATTATATAATTTTTGTCGTGGTTTGATATTTTGTTGTACTGAGTCATGAATTGGCATTTTGACAGGTCCAGCTGGATCATTCGTAAACTTCATGCATATGCCAAAAGTCTTTGACAAACAAGTCGTCATGATAAATCAAATATTATTATAGGGAGACAGATCTGCCAAAAAAAGTAATTTTAATGATATACTTGAAAAAATGTGTTGTGTTGGATGCTGGGAGAAGGACTTTTATACAGAATCGTTTTAAATGGATGATACGGAGTATTACAGATGTTCCAATTCAGAACGATGCATAGGTCTGCGTCAGGCGAGGTTAGTGTTAGTGATGTCACTACGGGAAGGGTCACGAACTTTGTGGAAAACTCAAAGCACAATGCAAGGCCAGGTGACGATTTCTCGGAATTGATTACTCACGACGGTATCTACGCAGTAATAACCGAGGACAGTCTTAAGAATGGTTTACAAGCAACCATATATTTCTATTATCGCATTTTTTTAAAAAAATAATTACCCACGTATTTGTCGAAATTCGGAACGCCATCTTTCATCAACTACTTGATGTGAACAAAAGTATGAGATCATGAGTTGAGCGTCAGAATGCACCCAGAATATCTGAGACCATTTTACAGGGAGAAGTAATGCAATATTTAAGATTTGAACCGTCAGCCGTTTCTGTATCAGTTTTGAACTGATACCCACTACTCCACTTCTAAAAGTATTTGTCTGGATCGAGTCATAGCATGGGACTGCAGAGCCTTGAAATTTGGTGTTACAGAAGGCATATGGGTAGGTCGAGTCATAAAGAAGGACGTCTTTATTCGAATTGGTGAGTCGAGAACATTATGGGGGCCACGACTAAAACATGGAATAAACTAAATTGGCCACATTTTGAGGTTAAATTAGTATCAGAGGGAAATGTGCGGGGCAATAATAAAGTAGGAAGAGCAAGGTTCGAAAATATTAGGCAGACAAGGGTGGATGCGGGGTGCAATAGCTATTTAATTACAATTTAATTAATATAAATAGAAATTCTCATTCAAATTTATGGGCTTCTTCAGGTAACTATACACAAAATATTATAAAATTAACTTTTATTTGTATAATTAAAATATGAAGTGTAATTATCAATCAAGTAAAAGAAATAACAAAATTAATGTTAGTTTTATATTTTTGTGCATAGTTCCTTGGAGAAGCCCACAAAGTTGGATGAAACATTGTATTTATATTAATTAAATTTATTGGACGATTTATTTGGTCATATTTTTATTTATTATTAATGTTTACCAATGCTGTAGTGACTGATTGCAATAAAAGTTATATCGGCCAAAGTAAAAGAACTTTGAGATTTAGAATTAAAGAACATAAAACTAATTTTAATCTTACTACCAGTAAACACAATACGATCACCAAACATTCTATTGCTTTCATATATTGTTTCAATTTTAAAAACACTCGTATTTTATACAGAAATCTAACAAATTAAAAATCATCCTGAAATTGTTAACGTTAAGCATGACTCTCATATTCGTAATAAGCTTTACGATGTGGTATTTTAATTCTTTGGTCCTTTCTGGTGTGTCTTTGGTATTATATGTTTGCTTTCCTTTAAGGTAAACTGTCAAAATTTGAAACAGAAGGAAAAACAGGAGCCAATTGAGTAGAATGCAGTCATTGTGAAATAGAGAACTTAACCATTCTTCTAACACCTTCTAAATATAACATGATGGAATGTATTTTCTAAACGAATAAACTGTGTTATAATACTCATACGCACATACAAAATATATGATCGAGGTTCAAGAGATTCAAGCCTTTGGACTCAATAAGAACATTCACGTGAAGTAAAGGAACAAAGATTCCACAGTGTCAAACTTAAATTTAAAAAAATTTCGATGATATGTTTTTGCTCATGTCTAAAAATTACTAAATGTCGCTCTTTATGACAACTTGTTTGTTATAAATATATCCAAAAAATTGGTTATTTTTCGAACAGAAGCTTTCATTCAAATTGTGTCCTATTTATCTTCAATTTTGTCTCTTAAATATTTTGTAATACTTGTTTCTCGGATTATCCGTCAGTGCACAGGCTCCTACAGGAACGTGTCTGCTTACAGACATCCAGTAAGAATAAATCCTTCACCTTCCTATGGATACACTTCGAGCAAATCCAATCTCATGTTCTAACTTGGTCAATATTTTAAAATTAAATTCCTATGTTCGTATAATATTCCATTCGTCACGAGACGCGAATCAGAGCCCTGGTGTATGCTGAAACAGTTTGTTTATCGGAGAAACCTTAGTTCACGATGGCCAGTGAAGCTAAATTTTATCGTTTGGACGGAAACTTTACTTTATTACGGAAAACAGAAATGCTTTAATTTTCTCCAGCAGTTAAACTCAGAAGGATATATATCTTAGCACTTTGTTAAGTACGGAGAAAGTTCGACGAACTTTCGAAGTCATTGTGCAGAGGAGCATTGTGAGAAAGCTATATCGGACGTCATTAAAATGGCTATTCGCTGAGAGAACATATATAGAGTTATGAGCGAGTCCAGCTGCGAATTGGCCTCCGTCTTTGTTCGAAGCCGCGTCTAAAAAAAGGAAGCATGCCGGGGCAAATTGAAACTCAAAACCCGCCTTTGTTCGTCTTGCTGCGTTATGGGCGGTGGACCAGCCGGTTACAGAGCTTTCTACCCGAGAACCGTCTTAGTGCTTCAGGGAAATCCTTGAGTTTATGCGGCCTCGAACCTGCAGAATAAAAGGGTCAACACTGTGTCAAAGAGGACTGAGTATCCAATTTCCCTTACAACCCTCCACCCTCGTCGGAAAGTCCTCAGGAACGATTTATAGCCAGCTAAACACATATTTGCCTGTTCCCCATTTTTTAATATATTTGATGAAAGAAATAAACATAAAACTGTCTCAGAAGTGCGGCATAAAATTTTGTCCTAGCACCATGTGATATATGGTTCGCTTAAATGAACTATTCCTTATGCATATTAATTTCAGGGGAGTATTATTATATCTATAAAATATTTTATTTCAAACAATCCAAAAATTATTTACGGAAATTGCAAAGTAAAAGAATACAATATATGATTAAATCGATAGAATCGAGCTAAATAAAAACTCCAAAAGAATGGTTTTGGATACAGAATCACAACAGTTTTGATTAAATGTAGATTATATATCAGTTCGCAGAACTGAGTTATGCGATCGTATTGTAACGATCAAACACATCTACTACGACTTCGGCGGTTTCGGAGTCAAAAGAAAGAGACATTGTTTGACAAACTGGGGTAATAAAAGACAGACATTTGGACGCCAGTGGGATTAGGCCCACGGCCTCTGGAATGTGGGGACCGTGGCTGGAAAGAAGCGTGGACTTCCCCAAAAACCTTGTGGAAGAGGAGCAAACTATGCTGTTGGAGTCGAAGACCTTCGGCATAAGGCAAGAGTTGTCCGCTATCCCATTGGATCAGTCGACCAACTGCCTCCTAATACTGGTTTAGATACCACAGCAGACTCGTCTCTCGCCATTCGGAAGAGCGTGAGAATAGTACCCAATGACCGACCTACCTGGTGCATGTTTTCTAGGGGTTTCCTTGCATCTCTTTACGTGTAACACCGGGTAGGATCCTTGAATAATAGCCCGGGGGCCCTAGTCAACCATTGGCTACCTTGATCTACCTTCCGCATCACCCGTTTTCAATTCCCTTCCTATGCTATTAAAGGGGATATGCCTGTTTCAGGATCACCCTTATGTAGTCTGTTAAACCCCCCCCCCCTCCGCAAAAAATTTGCTCCACAATAGAACCCTGAGTTCAAATCTTTGGTAATCATAATTAACTAAAACTGATTTTCACTTGTTTCCTTGATAATCCTCATTAATCATATCTTATTAACAAAAACTTATTTGTGTTAAATTAATTAATTTATTATTTTTGTATTAAATATATCCTTGTCTCCTTAAATAAGAAGGGAATATTATTGGAAGGTGTATTTTTTTAACCGTAGACAGTGGTGACAAATTTCTTAATAAATCTGATATTGCGGCGGATCCTTTTATTCAGAACACTTGAATTTAATGAACTGTATTAATATTAATCAGTTTCGTGCTATTTTAGAATTCCCCCCCTGCGGAAGCGCTCTGGTTAGTTGTTTTCTCTGATATGGTTGAGAACTGCTAGTGCCTGGAAACTCTGTTCGCTCCCATCACGATGCAGTTATAGATCAACAACTCCCAGAATGTGGAAATCTTTATCGCTCCCTTGGCCCGGAGTGGCGCGCGGGGGAGGTAATCGCTCCCTTACAAGAGCTTCTCTGTTCCTTCTGAAAGGCTCGACTCATAGGAACCTCTCTGTAGGGGAAGGGAACGGCTGTAATTTCTGCACCATAAAGGATTTGCCTCGCTCTCGAGTACCAAGTACTGTACAGCTGATTTGATACAAAGACGAACTACAAGAAGCACAAACCTTTGAGTACCGCGTCCTGCTGAAGAAATCGCTTTGTATTTAACTAGCAGGCTGCGTGGTCCTCCGGAAAATAAAAAACCTTGAAATGGTGAGACTTGAAAACGCACTTTGCTGAGTACTGTTACTTTATTCCCTTTTGTTTTCCACAAACTAATTGCATTCTCAACATGTTGAGAGTGAATAAATAAATTGAAGATTCATTATCTTAACATAAACCTTGACTAGCGTTATTCGCTAAGAAACTCGAAATTATAAAAATGTTTCAAATCCTTTAAAAAGAATAAATTTTGACATCATCAGATGCAGTCAATCCCGCGATATCTGTATCAATCCATTGATATATGCCCATGAGCGCAAACCTCGTTCTTGAATCGATATCATAGCGATTACTTTTTTTAACATTTTTTTTTAAGAAATCACAATATTTTCCTAGCCAAAGATATCCAGCGTCGTTCTAGTATATATTCTATGAATCGATTCGTCTTAGATTGTAATATACAGCATTGGATTGCTTTATTTCGTGCTCAAATAATTTTGTGTTATTTTTCGTCAATTCTTTTCTTATCGGTGCAATTAAGGACTGAATTATTATTATTAATGCTTATTGGAATTAAATTCATTATTGCATTGTTGATTGACCGTTTTGATTTGTTTTGTTGTTGCAATCACTACGGGGTTGACGTAATTAGCGCCGGCAGAAAAAGGTGTCGGGATTGGTCGTGAATTTACTCATCCCGAAGAAAGGTAGATGGTCATTGGTAGACGATCAAAAATGCGTCAGTGATCGATAGAGGACGCGTCGACTGGGAGGTGGTTGGATTAACGTCGCCGTGATTGCCATCACTGAAATTTTCTATTATTTGTATGTCATTCACTAAAGTCGTATTCCTTTCAAGTACACGTTACATAAACCTGGAAATATTGACGGATTGCAGATTTGGAGAAACGGCGAGCAGTTGGTTCACACTCCCAGCACCGGGGGGCAGACGGACGCTGCGGACATTGGAGCCAGTAAATCGGACTTCCACAGAGTAACCAGGAGACACACGCAAGAGAATGCGTTGGAGAGGACAAAATGAAAGCTTCAAGTTTTCTGTACACATATACACATTTGTGAAATAGATCGAATCAGTAAAACCATTTAGTCAGTCAATATTGAGTACAATTCAAATACTGATTGTCCTTCGTAGCAATCTGCCCATGTTACGTATGTATACCATTGGCCCAAGTCTGGCAATAAACTTTAAAAATTCCTATCAACAACAAAGTTGATTATGTTTACGAACAATTGCTACAATAGCGTGTGCTACGTAATTAAACAATTTCACATATATTGTAAGTCACGTGTGCTTTACGTATTGCATGTACATTTAAAAATAATGTTAATTGGCTTGGATTAATTAAACCACGTAATACTTATACTGTGGACCCATTTTCCTATCCATAGTATTACTAAATTTGCCTATGATTGTTCTTCATCAGCGAGACACCGTAGAAACTTCAAATTCCAGTACGTAAAAGTTTCACAAACGGAATTGGATATCAAAATAAATTTCTTTTACAATTTTTGGCACTTCAACGTGGGATTATTACACGTGCCGAATTATGTATATTTCACTGCTTCAAATTGATTATTATAACAGGTTGCACTAAATGTGCAGCAACAAGGTTATTTAAAATTAAAATTTTAGATGCTTGTCCAATTTTCAATTGATTACTATGAAACGGTTTTCGAAATACGAGTCCGCGACATTGGGGGTGACGTTTAAGGTTATGTTTTGTGAAATAGAATATTGTAGAACCTTCTAGAAGACCATAAATAGGGCACAGGACAATGCAACCGAAACGTCTATCACAATAGTGAAGAGAGAGGGCAAAACTGTTTTTATTCTGACGGAACTCCCTTATAACTTAGAGGTTTCGATTTCTAGCGAGTCTTGTGTATCGATTGAGTCTATTACGGACCTGGTCTATTATGAGCTGCGTGCGTCTTTCACGGACAACTTTATGTTGAATTATGAGCCATTAATAAATTGTAATTATAATAGTGTTTAATTAATTTGTAAAATATTCTATTACTTTTAAATATTCGTAAATATAATTCCTTTAATTTTATACTATGGATAGAAATAATTTATTTTCCTCTCTAACCTAAGGTTTGGATAAATAAATATCCGGGCATATGAAACATCGGTATGATTTGGTAATGTAATATAACATTAATTAATTTGAGAAGAAAAATTCAACAGTTACATACAAACAGTTCAATTTTTTCTTTTTAAGTCCCAAATTTGTAAAACTCAATCTCTATCGTCGGTGTCTTTTAAATTAATGATTAAAGTTAAAAATTTTGTTGTTCATTTAGAATAAAACCATACTGTCGTTTAGATGTTCTGATTCTCTTACACACCTAGTTTCAGCGCAACCTTCGGTCTTTCGTCTACCAAGATCTTGACGATCTTAATTATTTGATTATTGGCCAAACGTAAAAATATAATCGAGAAATTCTTATTTTTAAAAATAAAAGGGCTTTGATGTATGCTTTATTGGTTACAGGAATTTCCTCCACTTCCTTAGTGTGTGGAGGTGGATGACAATATATTAATAATTTGCTGGCAATTTACTTTATTAGCCCTGGAGATGGGCTCCCTCTCTGGAGTCTGCAGTAGTTCCTTCCCTCTCTGTGCCAGGACAAACATGGCGGACAGCCAACACTTTTACTGCCTAGCCGCTTTACCAATTTCCGTCTAATGTATCGTACGGGCCTTCGAATGGCCGTTTGTATTATGTTATTCTGTGCCAAAGTCCCGGCCTCATATTTTATGTATTGCTAAATGACCCGTGGCCCGAAATATTGCTGGCGGACATGTTATCCGGACGGTAGCCACGCGAGATATACAGCCGCGGGCCAATTCATTTGCGGACCTCCGTAAACAACAAGTCATTTACCGACTTCGCCCTCTCACAATAAACATTTCTCTCCACATAAATTCGCGTTCCACACTCAGCGGTCGCCAGTGTTTAAGGAGTGGTTTCGCACATTCAATTCTATAGCCCTATCTGAAGAACATCGTCGATAAGTTGAGAAATGTCCCTAATTAACCTTTAAGTTAACACAAAACGCTATTAAAATTAATTCTCTCTTCACGATTAAAATTCTTATCATAAATTTCTTAAACCTGAAAATATCCTATGGTAGAGATTATCTCACCTAGTTATAATAAATTAATAGCAAAATATTCCTACAAAATTGCTTGTACAGTTTTGTGTAACGAATGAGGTACACCTCGTGAGAAATAACAAGTCTTAAGCCGGCGCCACACGTTGTGGTTTAGATTTAGATTTATTGTTGTTTCCATTAATCCTCGATTGAGGAAATAGGATACGTCATACATTAAAAATTAAAAATGAACAAAATAAAGTACATAATTAAAGACAAATAAAGTTAAAATAAATTAGTAAAAGAAAGTGTATATAGACAAAAGTCAATATAAACACAACACGGACACACACTGGGAAACACAAACAAGCACACACTGAGGAACACGCAATGGAGTTTTAACTACTTGGAGCTCTGCGACCAGGAAACTGTCCTTCCCTCTGTCGTAGCTCCAGGCAATACATGAAACAAACAAACAAAAGAGCAGAAAAAACTGAATAGAAATTTTAAGATATGTGCTATTTTATAAGGCAGCTCATTCAACAATTTTTGCTGGAACCTTGAATTAAATACTAGAAGTACGATTAAGAAAATCCTGTACCGAGTAAAACGCGCCATTTAAAAGAATAGTTTTACTCTGCTTCACGAAGCTTTTGTAGGTACTATTTTTAACCTCTGGCGGAAGGCTGTTGTATAAAATTATCCCGGTATTGTGAATACTTTTCTGGTGTAGAGCAAGGCGATGCTTGTCCGACCTTAGAGCTGAACGATTTCTAGTCGCGTATTCATGAAACTCGCCATTTGTTTGAAACAAATTAGTGTTTCGCTTTAAAAACTTTAATATTTCATAAATATATACGCTTGGTAAAGTAAGTATTTGAAATTTTTGAAGAAAGGTTTGCAACTCGATCTAGAATTCGTGCTAGAAAGTATCCTAATTGCACGCTTTTGCAACTTAAATATTTCATTACTCCTGGAGCAGTTTCCCCAATTAGAGATTCCATAGCTCATAATTGAATGAAAATACGCGAAATAAACCATTTTGACGTACTTTTTGTCAACGTGTTGCGTTAGTGTTCTCAGAGAATAACAAGCTGAACTTAAGTTTTCCGGAAAGCAGATCTATATGGCCATTCCACTTTAATTTATCGTCAATCCGAAGGCCGAGGAAAGGTGCATTAGCTGAGAACTTGTCTACTGGTCTATTACTAGCATCAGCACTAAACTGAACTAACTTAGTCTTATGTGTGACTCAAATGTGGGCCTGCAATATACACTCGATCCAAACATTGGTTCAATATTATCTTAGATGAGAATGTTATATACAAGACAAAATGGAAGATAAATAAAATGCGGCCAATAAGTCAGCAATTAATTTTATTACTACTTAATTAATACAAACCGTCGCGGGAGATGGTCAGCGACACCAAATTCCTCTTAATTTGACGGATCGGCCACACGATGCGTCCAACTATCAAGCTTGACAGTCGGCGAGTCGTTCATTTTTTTTGAACATTTCTAAACACTCTAACCAAAGTAACGCACAATGCTTCATATCTGCGTCTTACGTCCTAATGAATGGAGGTAATGATTAATAATAAAATATCTGAAAAATAATGTTCTGTTATTTTTTATATAAATATTGGTACTTATTTTGAATACAGCCCTTGTAATTTCTCTAATTACAACAAATTTAAAATGTAATAATATTGTACTAAATTCTATTTTCGTATTTACAAGGTTTTCAGATATGGATTCCGAATTCTTAATGAATACGGAAGAACGGTTCCTTATTGAGCGTATTCATCGTGTGAGGTCTTATTTCACTTATGAGCAAGTCAGTTCGTAAGAGCTTGAATTGCCTGGCTCTCTGCCGATTCTCGCGGGAAAAACTGAATGACTATGAAGTGAGAGGAGAGTAAATGTATTGAGGCTGAGCAGGGAACCTGGTTGTTGTGCAAGCGTTTCGATATTTAAATCGGGGCAGGTAGAGAAACGTGCGAAGCCGCCACGTTCAGCCTCGCTGCCCTTTGGCAAGTGTACCGAGATAGTCTCTCGTCTTGAGGCAACTGCAAGACTAACTTTTACCTGTTGCTAAGAAACATGCCTTCGAAACGAAATATTTAGTTCTACATCAGTAACCTTTCCCAAGATCGTACATCATTTATTGAACTCGTATTAACTAGCCTGAAAGAATTGAGTCACATTCCTGTGGATTGAAATTCCAAACAATAAATCAGTTTTATTTCATTAATTTTAGTTGAACACAGCCGCTAAGTAATATCGACTGCAGCATACTGGTTCATTTTTTAAAAAAAATTCAGCAACTCGGGTCTGCATCTGGAAATAACTTCATAACGCAATCAAACATATGAACAAACGTTGGCATAATCGGTTACATAATAATCCACCTGTTCGCATATGTTCACGATGTATTGCTATAGCACTGTAAACTCAAGTATAATTTGCCAATTTTTATAAAATGATTTATTAGACAGTTGCACATTAATGAAGACGCGCTATCCGTATATACTTGCATAATTAATAACCTATTACTGTAACTACATATATGCTATTTATATTATTTATGTTATAGAAGCTCAAATGAAATTCTTGATATGGTTGGAATTGTAATAAAGCGTTTATTTACTTATTATTATTTAATTATTAATTTTATTATGCCCCGCGTGTCTCCATCTCGTCTCGAATGGGTCCGAATTCTCCTCCTCCCTTTTCCTAACAGTCAATCAGCTACGATTTTCAATCTCATCAATTTCTTGGAATTTACAAAATTACTGCCAATAGAAAATTTTTGACGCCGAACGCGAGAAAGTGTTTTTACACACCTTTTACGTTCGTTACGCAGTAGCTGTTTCCAATTAGCTACACATAGCTGCCAACGTTTAACAGTGATATTTAAATTTTCATAATCTGTATTGTAATGTGTTAAATGTACGCGAATTGAAAGTCTAGAGAGCTTCGACGCATTTCTGTATGTGTGGGCAGCGCTTACCCGTTCTTTTTGCATGATAGCATAAAAAGGACCTTACACGGAAAACAATAGCCTTGTGTCCCTAATTTTTGCTCGTGTTATGCTGGAATACAAGGTGTTGCAAATTAAAAACTACCACTGTACGGAACTAATGCAAAACATGTGCGATTACCCTTGTTTACAGCCGGAAATTAAACGTTTTCCCATTGGCTGCAATTGTTCATATACCAAATACCAATATCTACGGTAATTCTTTGTTTTTAACATCAATTATTACGATGAGTACTGTGTTTATGAGGATCAAAACTTGTATATAATCTTGGAGATATAAATAAAAGCGTGTAACTATCGTTTTAATTGTTTGTGCTTTAAATCCAGGGAAAGCAGCGTTAGAGTAACTGCTTTCGACATTATATATGCAGTGGCAAAAATATGTAATCACGCATAGATTAATTTGAAAACTAATTGACTTTCAGACAATTGAAACTCGTTTGTGGCTGCGTTAAGACTTTACAAGCGTTATTGATATTCCAGTGGATATTAGAGCCAATTGAAACACGCATAAAGACTACGCGAACACAGACTTTGCACTTAATAACCAATAAACAAATGAGTTCTGGTTTTATTAAGCTCTGGCTACCGACCGACAGATATGGCTCATTAACATACACGTACACTTGCTAGACTCCCATTTACAATAATTTAAGGGATTAATTTGCCTTGGGTAAGGTGCCGTACGTGTGCAGTTATACGCTAATTCAAGGATGAATTAGTCATCTATTGTGCAAAGTGTGCTCAAGGTAAAGTAAATTATTCAGGGCGGTTTACCATTCCCGTCAGCAAGATATTTGTCTGAGACACGTTTGCATTCGTTTCCTTGAATGACTGTTAATAACACAAGTTCACAGAAAACAACATGAACATAATACATTTTTTCGAAAAAAGTGGATATTCCCATTTTCACGAGTGAAAGTACCAAGACTAATTTACTCCTAAGTCAACAACAATAACCAAAATTTGGTTATCGATCTGTCTACTGGACGCTACCGATCAGTTCAATCTCCAAATTTTCGATCCAGATTCCAATTGATCTAAACTACACGAATTTAATTACAGAAGTCATTAGTTAATACTCTAGGAAACTGAGTGTTTGAAGAATACTAAATTCCTCCAGTAAAAGTTGGTAAAAGGTCAATTAGTATTCTCACTCCTGTGAGATACTGACGTATTTATAAAATAAAATAAATGAACATGCAATAAGTCCGTGTAGAGCGTGATTATAATTTATGAGGTGTACCAGATTGGTAGTATGACAATGAAACTATAACCGTCGCTATGACTTGCGAAAGTAATATCTCAATAGATGGAATTTAAAAAAGAACTAATATCGACAACATCTGACATGTTAGATTGAGCTGATTGTGTATCAGCCTTGGTCCAGTCGTTAAGGCAGCTGTGCATGTCGCAGACTGCAGAATAGAAATAGCCCTGCATTATTTATAACCTCGTAAAATCTCCGAGTACAATGAATGCTGAGGGGAAACTCGATCCAAATTGACTTGTTTCGCTTCGTCCGTTTTCTTCGAACGTAAATGTGTGCACGCCTAATTTGAGTTTACCAAGGTGACGGGGACGGCTTGGGTCTAGTTTGGTGAGAAATGGAATACCTTAAAAATATGAGAAGTGATGGTCGCCCACGATTGCTGCCTTTGCGTGACACGATTCAAGGCCAGACGATCACCGCTGCATTTACTATCGCGAAGAAAACGCGTTAAGGGAGATCTAGTACCTCTGGGAAAGCGGAACCTCCAAAGAAGAAGACAGATAACCCTGCAGCTTCTCCAGAAAACAAACCACGTTCTGCTGTATAATGAAGAAAAGAGACTCGTTAACATTTCCCCAGTGCACCACTTCTCTTTTCTGCAGCGCTTTCAAGTACAAATATGGAAATGAAAAAGACGAAAATATAATTAAAAGATTGCAGTTGCATTATTTTAAACTTGTATTGGATTGTAATCTTTGTATACTCTTTGTATAGGTATACTCTAGCTTATCTTAATTATATATCCTAACATAGCCGTACCTGGAGAACTGCATCTCTAAAAAAATGATGATTTACATTACATACAAATATGTACGCAAAAACGTTAGTAAATACAGAAATAATGAAAGAATTAATTAACAAATTTGATTATATTTAAAGAATCACTCGAGACACTAAGAACAGTCTTCCCACACAAGTATATAGCTGGTACAGATGTGCTCATATGGATGAAATTGAAAAGCATTATTTTATTCGTAATTTTAATATAATGTGTCATAAAAGTGTGAATTTCTCCTTCGATTTTGAAGACTAAACTACTGGCGCACTCGCTCCCGCTAATGCAACCACCTGCCTCTGTGATATCCACGGCTGTAAGAAACGTTTTATGTCAGGAATGGAAAATTAGCATGCGCTGTATTCCGGTTCACTCCCCTACACCATCCGTAACTCTTTACAAGCTGCCAACAACAGGTGCTATGGACGAAGAAGCAGGTAGAAGTCTGACAGCGTATTGCAATTACACAGAAGGAGACAAGTATCAGGCTACTGATTTGAATGATTTTGACAAATTAATAAAAGTATTACTGTTTGTGAGCTTACTGTGGTTTATTTTAATGAATCAAAGGTTATTTTAAAGAAATAAACGTACAAGGAAGGAGCGGCATCTTGAAGAATTTTAACATACATAGAAAACTACTAGACAATCCTGCATACAATATTGCCATTATGTGTGGCTGTTTACTGCAATTGATATTTTAATTTAAAATATTTATGAAAAGGAAAAATACTTTTGTGTTAGAAATCTGTTCCAACTAGGTTTACATTTTTCTGGTTCTATAAATATTACACCATAACACGTTTATTATAAATTGCCACAGAGCACTTTTGACAAGTATTATTAACATTTTACATAAATATCTAAGTTAAAATGGTTGTTTGTGGCGATACGGCACATAACCTTAAAATGCTCACGAGTCGCCACTATATAAATAAATTCAAAATAAGGGATAGAAACTAAAGCATCAGCAGTAATATTTAATACGTCTGTATATAATATATTAAGTCTTTTTCTATAAATAGTTTATATAAGAACAAACCATATGAATTAGCCATAAATATACTTTAGATAAATAAAACAATATAATAATATTTCAAAAAAATAAAAATTGGACGCTTGTTGGAAACTCTTCAGGTAAAAATATAATAATTTGGATAGTCAGATTCGATTACTCTCTCACATTATTAGGATTCGTTTACAATCTCGCATATTAGGAATTCTCCACAAATCGTATTTATGTATTGTTATTTAAATCTGAGGGATGTTAATACATTGTATTTTTATTTTTAAAACATTGCTAAAACTTTGGCTGTGTGCTTGGTGAGAATTCTGTTCGGGTTGTCTCTTTGTTAGAATATTAATTCAGCATTCCATTTATAAATTTAACTGTTACATCGGTTTTGCACATCATCAGAAATAATGAATGTGCTCATTACAATACCGTCGAGTAAAGGCTCTTTATAATGTGATGGGCTGGAAACAAACATTCTGTGTTGAATGAAAACCAGGTCTATATGGCTACGGATTCTTACGACTTGTACAAGTAGTCGATTACCTTTTGGTTGGTATTTACTGCAACCTTCGGTGTAACTGGCCCATAAAGGTCTATGTCGCAAATCGCCAACGTGGTCTTGAGAGCGACATTATAGCTTGTTCCGTCCTAAAACTGTTATCTTGGTGGGACCAGCACCACCATTTGCCTTGCAGAAGAACACGTCTACGGCCTCAATAAAAAATCCAGCTGTACGTGCCGAAGAAGGCGGAGGTGGAAAAGAAAAAGGTCGAACTGTTTTTTGAAAACGGGTGCCGTAAATTTAGAATAGCGGATTGTGGTTATCTGCGTTGAGTAGCACCGCAGGATCTACAAAAATTGAGCTGAAACACAGAGCTTAAGGTCAGTATGTTCCATATTAGTTTCCCGGTCAGTGAACAAGCTCGTATAATGAGAATCGTGTATTTATTTCTATGTAGAGGGGAGAAGGAGATAGTTGTTTTATCTGAAACACTGCTCAGCCAGGACATTATTGTGGGGTCAATTATAGACAATAAAAGAGTAAATTATTCGTTTCGCAGTCGAAGGACAGGCAAACGAAACCGGTCTGCGCTTAGAACAGACCTTGAATTTAATAGTCCTAATAATGCCGCAAGATCGATACATAATATTTCAAATTTGTATTGAAATTTGGCACTACTTTTGTACTTTTGGATATCTACGGCCGCGATGAGCGATGGTCATGTGGGACGACACCCACACGATGCAAAAATGATCTTCTCACTTATATACGTGACAGATCCTTTGCCAATGACGAAATATTATCAAATACATCTCCACTTTAACTTACACGTAACAAGTATTATCCTTCTTGATGATTTTGAAATAGCATCACTATTCCACAATTCAGGAAATTTCTGTATTTCTCTGGGACCTTAAAAAAATACAACGCGTCTTCCTCAAAGGCAAATAAATTCACAAATATATTTATGTATTTTTCACAACATTAAAAATTCCACACATTCAAAGATGCAGTCTAAAGACTCTGTGGAAAACTAATAACAGAAAGCGGTGATGGAAAATAATTGAATGCATCGGATGTGTTTTGCCACAGGCGACTATTCTTGGTTCTTTGCTTTTCATTCTGTCTGTTAATGATTTATCTAATTAACAGCACAAATGTAGTATTTGTTGATATATGTGTACATTAAATTTACTAGATGATACATAAATCAGAAGTTGATTAAACAAATTAACGACAGAAATCTCAATATCCTCGTCCTCTTTAATTATGAAAATATTAATATGTTAGCAATAAAAAAATTTACTTTATTTTTCGTTCATTATAACATATCCTTCAGTAAAATCAAATCTCTAATTCACAACGGTAGTCCCGCTCTACAATAACAACAAATTTGATAGTGGCTGGCGATGTTTAAATATAACTAACATTTTACTTAAGTTATGATACTTTTAGTTTCTCACGAACGTGAACGTGAACAAGAAATACCGTAAAAGTATTTGACATCGATAAGTATTTATTTGACGAAAATATCGGCCGATTATTGCATATTAAAAAATTTCCGCCCCCTCCACCCCCGCCCCCGCCCCCGTGGGTGGTAGCCGTGTCTTTCCCCAAACAGTGGTGATTTCCGAATCGCAAAGAACATGTGTACAAAATTTTGCCCCACGTGCTTAGATTTGTATGGGGAACATACATTCAAACACGCGTACAAAATTTGAGCTTTTTTATACACAAATATGGAATTAAGTTTAATAATAATAAGATAGTTGATCCATCCATTTGGTTTGTTTAGCGCGAAATAAATTGTAAATTTAATGAATGTTTTATTTAAGTAACTATATATTATAAGTACTTAAAAATATATAACAATGTTTATCTCTCGAGTGCGGTGATTTAAACGTTCTCTTTGGTTTCTTTCATGAACTTTGATTACTCATCTGCTATGCAACATAATTAGTTTATAAATTACTGCCAAACTTGTAAAATATAACCTACATATATTTCCGGTATGAGTCTATTTGCTTTTACACAAATAATTTTTAATGTGGTGAATTAATTTTTTCATGTAGTGTACATTTTGTGAATGATATCAAATTAAAATGGACAGAATTCTACGAATAAAGTGGAGACAGTTGAAGCTGTGAACGTTAATGTGATTTTAATTCTAAGTTCTGATTTCATAAAGGCATCTTGCATTAGTCAGGGTCAACTTTGCTGAAGTCTGTTAGATATATCGAGCAGAAACTTCAGTCTGAGTTTTCCTAATTCGACGTCCTTCGTTTGATTTTTACGAAAATTCATTAATAAGTTCAGTAAACTAAATATTTCGTTACAGAACAATATTTATAATATTCATTGATCTTAGAAATTAGAAGTTACCAACCCCACATGGTTCCGATTTTGTAGCAGATGTTTTATTTCCTTAAGAAAGGAATTGGTAAGGTGAAAGGTAATAAAACAGAAAAAGCGATTCAAAAGTTTGTAAGCTAAGTAGTTGAACCGCGGAGATCCATTTTCATCCTTAGCTTGCAGTCCGGATGTTTGTCTTAGCGATAAAATTTGAAAATGAGGCTGAGGAAAATCGTTGCGTATTTATTTGTTAGAAATAAGTTAGAGGTTTGGGTAAGATCTAGATTTTCCTATGTATGTCCTGTACGTGCTCAGAAACATTGCTACATGATACGAAAGTCAGCTCCTCCATCCGGCAAAACTAGAGATTGTTCAAGAGCGTTCCAAACCGAGGTTTGGACGCCAACGAGAAAAGAAACTTGCAATTAGTTTGTGTTTGGAACGTAATGGAAGGAGTCTGTGGAATGGAATGGACTGCACTGCGGGCGGAAACGGCGACTAATTTCCTGTTGTGGGATGTCGCGCGTAACGCAGGGCCCCTCCCAGTTTCGTTGCCGGGGGCCCGGGCGCCGGGGGGCTGGGGGGCCGACAAGCATTTTGCGTGGGCGGCATCGAACCTTGGTTTTCACAGTCGCCGAGCTCGCAAACCCGTTGCCTCAATGTCACTGTCGTCGGAGCGAGAGCTGTTACACTCACTTCCACTCAAACCCGTTCTGTTACTAACTCAATAATCGCCCTCACACAACAATTTAATCTTCTCTATTTTTGACAGCTCTTCACGTAAATAGAAGTCTGTATTTAAAGAAAACAGAATGTTGAACGTCATTGTAGCTCCGTAATAATAACTGACGTTTGTGGACATTTTACCACTGCATAAAAAATCATTCTTGCATCAATTGGTATCTGAAACGCCTTCTTCAAAAGGGGCCTTCCAGGTCCTCGATAATTCACAATTATTGAAAAGACTCAAGCGGATCAAACCATTTGTGAGTGATTGGCAAAGTTTATATGAAAACTAAGGACGCTAATTGGTGAAAAGTTAGTTTCAAGCATCTTTGTAGTAGGCCTGTATTAAGTTAAAGACAAGCTATCCATTGTTATATAAAAATCAGATTGTAGTTTTCATAAGAACCGTAGGACAATTCTAATAAAAAACGCTGTTGCAGTTAATATTGGGCTCACTACGAATTTCAATATTTTCTTTTATAAATGTGAATGTAACGAGATTATTCTTGGGTTCTACTCAAAACCTAATTCCCTAATGTTGTACACCATCTGTTTTTTACTTCAGACTGTTTTTCATAAAATTGTCCCACGTTGGAACATATAATCAAAATTAATTTTTTGTTTGTAAAGGCTTAGATTTGAGTGATTCCAGTTGATTTTTGGGGGGCAGGGGGGGAGGGGGACTACATACGGGTGATTCACTTAATGACTTAGGAAATAAATTTGAAAGTGATGACGTGGAAAGGAGAGGAACTCAGTGTCCCCGAGCTATAGTTTAAGGATCCAGTTGGTATTCAGAGGAAACCACAGAAAATCTGCATCTGGTAGGTCGGACTATTGCGAACTTGTCTAACAGCTTTCCGAATGACGCGAGAGGAATTTCCTGTGGAATCGCCGCATTACCATCTATTTATGATGAAATAAATGACTGTCCTCTTTAATAAAGAACGTATGATCAGCGTAATTATTACTTTTTCTTTCTCCATGGCTCTACAGCCCATTGAGGGCCTGGGCCTAGCGAGTCGACTGCGGACTGTCATCTTACATGACACATTCCGAATTTGGAGTGACACGTGGTCTTCTCGACCATGACAACACAAATATCCAAGCTCATGCCAGGATTCGAACCCGGGACCTCTGGGTTGTGAGGCAGCAACGCTAGCCACTACGTCACAGGAGGTCGGCTCATCGCAATTAAATCAATAAGCTTGACTCAAAGAACCCCCATATTTATTATCCTTGCATGGAGTATGTCTAACCAGCATATTATAAAATGAAATGATACCTGTAGAATCAGAATCTCATAAAGGGTTTATATGAAATTTCTGTTTCAAGTACACCTGGTTGCTAAATTAGTCAGGAGACAAGGAGATTAAAAATGAAATAAACAGTAAAATAATTTAAGTTACAAAAGCTCTGATTGACCATTTTTTAAATTCTCCACTTTCATATTCAGCTAGTTAACACAAAGGAGATTTAGTTCAGGGTTCTGTTGTTGAGGCAGGCTAACAAGTGTAATTCATTTATATTTGAAATATGGTTCCGATAAAGCTTTTACAGGCGTTCGAGAATGAAGGTTTTTCAGGTGAATAAACAGTTCTCTGCTGATGTGAGTAAGCTTTTGCTCGCTAATATCAATAGCCATTGTGAATAATTACAGCTGAATTTTCTTTAACACAAATACGAAATTTATCGCAACTGTTTTCTTTATAGTACGTAAACTGTTATGGCAGACTGTTGGTCATATCTCTCTTATTACTAATAGCAAAATCGTAGCAAAGAAAGATAATTTATATTAACGATTCTTTATGCTCCAGTTATTCAAAGCAAGAAAAACTTGCTACATTTCTTGATGAATGTTGCTTTGAACAACATATCATAGCCATAACAAGATCTCTAATAGGCGATTGCGGTTGACTCCATTATAATTAACGCAGAAGAAAAATTGCGTAACTAACAAAAGAATTGATTGAGCTTGGCAGCAGTAATAGCAATTATCTACAAGTCATTATTTGTGTTGACTTTGGTGCAATTTCTTTGAGAAGGAAATATTTATTTAGCGCATAGCTGGGTCACTGATCTCTCGAAAACCGGGCGAGGAAAATATTTTTATTTTCATTTTATACATACGCCTGTTAACACGTATTTGTCAAATATCCCAATAAATGTAATGGTACAATAAAATTGGCGTCGTAATCAAGTAAATAACACTTAAAAGCCTTTTAATTTTTGGATTAATTTTCTATAAGTCACCTTACTCTCGTTTTTATTAATTCTTCTTACAGGCGGCAGTGGCTCTCTATTATAATGCTAATTCAATTTAAAGTAATATTTTCGTAATATGTAACACAATATTTATAATAAAAACCACACAAGTCCTCTAGTGGGTTCAGTAAATTAAAAACCCCGTTAATTTGTGCAAACAGAAGCTTTGGACATTAATGACAAAGTCACCTGAAATAATGTCAATTTTATAATGTGCATCAAAAAATTTTACACATAGACCGGGCAGAAGGTGGAGTATTTCCGTCACCGTGCATAGACGTTGGAGAGTTGTTATTATCATTTTTTTTAAAAATATTAATCATATTCTACGTACGTTCTGTTTCATATTTTATAGCAGAAAATCTCTTTCTCTTTTCCCCTATAACGTCTAAACCAGGAAAGGCTTACTGCATTTTTATGATAGCAGTGTTGCCTTCATGCTGCCACTGCAGTGAAAGAGCGCACCTTTTTCCTGTGTTCACATCAACCAGTCCAATCTCAGTCACGTCCGGTGAGTTTTCCGTGTGACGAATGTCCTTCCTTGAATCCGACATTCGTTTTGGAGCGCTTGTTACATGTTGTGCGATTGAACTTTTCGAAGGCTACCATCCCGATGGGAAATATGTTACAACTTCCTAAATCTTGCTTTCAAGCGTCCACACAAGCAATTAAATGTACACTGTTATCAGTTACTTTATATTTTCCACAGTGAAACCATCAAACTTTTCAGGCTAAAACGTTTTTCTCACAAACTTAAATATCTATGACTATACCATTAATCAGTAAGCAAGCGTCATTCCGAGTGCAGGATGATGTCACTGAGTTGCATATATACACGGCTAGCTTCGAGATAAACATGCTCTAAACACTCCTTTACTAGTATTATAATATTTTAACAAAGAATTAGTAAATTAATCATCATGGTAGATGATCTCGCACTAAGACCTTATTTATTTTATTGTACCGTAAAGACTACACTAAAACCCATATCTTTGAAACTGAGAAAGAATCTTGTGAAAACTTTCTGTTGGCAACAAAGTTATTGATTTTCTACCATACATTATGACTGCAATTAAATAATTCTGAACAGAAAATCAAAGAAGTTTCAAACAGTAGTCTGTTCCGTCGATATTGCGCAAAAGACATGGACTAAACTAGTGAAATAAAAAATTAAAGGACAAATTATCCAGAGTTGTTACAGTCACGCTATTCCCATGGCAGAAAGCTTCTCTTTCCAGTTTGCAAAACAACTGGATCAATGAGAGCGATGATAGTTTGGAACAAACTCAATTTTAATAATTAATTAGGCATTATCTGCGACGAGTTGCAATCGTTGTTCTACAGCATCGAACTTATGAACTGAATACGTAATTTTGAAAGTTACTTTAATTTAATGAATCTCTCAATCTAAAATTAAATAAGAATTGAACATTTCTCATTCAAAAATAGCTTTTTACTCATATCATATCTAATCCAGATCTGAATTTACGCCTTATTTGAGTGTAAACAACAAAGATTGTAAGAGGGACATTTGAAATATTTTATTGAATAGAAAAATGACAAATTTAAAATTATATATAATTAATGCATATAAAAAAGGCCAAGAAGGGAAAACGCAAACAAAAAATAGAAAGGGTTTATTATTATTAATTACTTTTCATTTGCTCTATTTTATTATAATATTGTTGCTTCACTTAGTTGCTTCCTGTCATGGCTAAAGCCTCTAAAATATATATAAACACCCTCTTACTATATCATCAAACACCAATCGGAATTGTTCTACATATTAAACTCATCTTTGGCTTCCTTCTTTAAAAAACTAATTCCCCCCCCTCAAGTTACTGAAATGTCCAGACCTAATTCTTCCATGTCCTATACAGTTCTTTTTACCAACTATTCTTCATAAATATGCATGTTTTTCTTGTGATATGGCGTCCAAAAATACATATATAATAAACAATGTGTAATATTGACCTGTTCAACCTTCTGCCAGGGACGCATTGTTAAAGTAAAATTACCGTACACGTGATTGTGTTACCCTGAGCGAAGCTGACTCCCATCCAGCCTGCAAACATCCCTTGCTCTGCCATCGTGACAACACCATGTGTTCAGTGGTAGGTAGGGTACCAAATAACCCTGGAGAATTCCATTTATATTTGTGTAATATTTACAATAGTTAATTACGTATACTACGCAATGAATTATTTTTTAGGTATTAGTCGGAAGTTTGTTTCCCGATTCAAATTAAATGTAAATGGGACTTCATTTCCTGTAATCGCTTGGTCAGGAATCCAGAACTGTAATTTAAGTTATTCATAAGATAGAATGTATTAATAATAATAATAATAATAATAATAATAATAATAATCATATTCCGTAGATCCTGTAAAGAAGCTAAGCTTCAAGGATGTGGAATGGGTCAGGGTGTACATTTATTACATTATTTTATTGTATAAAAGAAAAATATACTTATAACAAATTTTTGTATTATAAACTAATTAATTAATTACTCTTCTCCGATTCTTCTATAAATTCCTTTATTGAATAGAAGGAGTGGCTAAGCAAAAATGAGCGTAATTCAGTGTTAAATTTACCTTGATTATCGGACAACTGTTTAATTCTGTGCGGCAGTCTGTTGAAGATGGATATCCCTGAATAATGCACACCTTTCTGTGCAATTGACAATGTTTTACATTTTTTATACAGATTATTTTTGTTCCTTGTATTGAAGGGATGAATATCAGAATTATTCAAAAATAAGTGCCTATTTGTGATTAAAAATAACATCAATGAATAAATGTATTGGCACGTCAAAGTGAAAATACCTAACTTTTTGAACAGAGTTCTGCAAGAAGTTCGTGAGGAAACCTGACATATTGCTAATACAGTAGATTGTAAAAATTATCTGACGCAGCTCCACTTTAAGTGAGGAGATTGTCTCTATAGAAAGCAGTTTTTCCGATTATTCATTAGTAGACCAATAAATGTTGATAGCGAGTGGCGTAGCGGGGGACGGAGGACATGAGGCGGGCAGATATCACCTGAGACGGAGGACCAATCAACGTGCGACATGCACACAACACGCGCTAGGCTGACATTGACCCGGGTGGAAGGCCAAGAATTACTCACACATTCAATAGTAATTGCTTGAAAATATTGGAAACCTAAAATAATTACTTAGAGAGTGTTGGAATGTAGCCTCGATCTTTCCCACCACCAAGTCACGACTATTAGATATCAAGTGTTACCTTTTATCAACCACTTTCCCTACAAGATTTTAGCCTACCGATATACACAGTTTCCACCCTTGCTTACTGTGGGAGCGGCGTTATCGGCTCTTTTATTACTATGTAAGTACGGGTAGTATCACGTAATCTTTTGACTTGTACCTAATTATTAACAGCGGATACTATCTCAGTACTTGCCACAGGCCTGAGATTTATGACTCGGAAGTGAATTATTCTTACAGCGCCATTTAATAACAAGCATTGCTTTTGCAATACAAGGTTTTATCGCGATAGGAAATATTGTTCAATTCGGATTCCCCGCGGGTATAACGTTGCATTTGCCGACAATTGAAATAATTCATGAAACTGTTGTTACCGGTTTGTTACAGGAATTGATTGGATTACTCTCTAGTGTCTTGACGTCATTATGCCCTGGAGCATTGGATAGGTGTTTGCTTTTGTTTCCGCTTCCGTATACTTGTGACTGCATACGTAAGAAACTGTAAACTCCTTTTTTGTGCTGGCTTCTCAATAAAGCTCTTGACTTCTTATCACTCCATACTACTCATGAGAGAAGCCTTTTAACAAACTGCGACACGATTCGTCCATCCAAGCGAAGTCAGTTCAATCAGGTTTTGTTAATATACTCGGTCATTTTTGCTTTGACAAGTATTTTTTCATTATTTATATGATAATTTATATTTACTAAATAATATTTATCAAAGGAATTGTACACTTAAATAGAGGAAAAGCTAATATACAAGATTGAAATTAGAATACGTTTCGTTCTTCAAATTTAGGGACCTCCTCAGCTATTTTTTTAAAAAAATAATACGAATTCGTTTTGTTGTTCCTCCAATGTCCGACGCCGTAATGATATTTTCTTCCATTGCAGTAACGAAGATTGCAGGAGCAACAAAACCTTTTTGTACTATTTTTTTTAAATAGCTGGCTGGCCGACTGATCCAATGGGATCAGCAGACAACTTTTACCGTATGCCCAAGGTCTTCGAACCCAGTACATACACGTCCCAAGAATAGATGACGGTGTCTCGGCATGTGAGAACCTTGAAAAAAAACAGTGACTACGATACATCCCCAAAGTTTAGCCTCGCAGTCAATCTGGATAAAAATACCTGCGAGAAAAGCTCCCACAAGCATTCTTCCTGAAGCCTAGTTATTTTTTGATTACAGACCTCACATGAGGGAACTTCCGTCTAATAGCTTAAGGATGCTAACCGTTAATTCACCTGAGAGATGTTGGGAAAACGTAGAAAACCCACATTAGGTAATTCGTGCCATTGGATATTGGTCTCACGACCTTCCGAAGTGAGAGAAGTTTGATGTGGGATCTCAGCATGCCCCTCTCCGTTCCTCCTTAGGAGGCAGACTGGTCCAAAAGCGATCAGCGGACAACTCTTATCAAATCCCAAGGTCTTTGACCCCAGAACATACACCTCTCAAATGATAGCAAGGTGCAAAGACATGTGAGAACCTTGATAACTAGAGAGAGAGAGAGAGTTATAATATAAGTATTGCCATGGACATTATAAATTATAATAAAGTTATAACGTTAGCCAAACGCATTTTAACTATAGGTTTCAGTCTTAATTTCGAAACACGAAAATTGAATCTTGGCCTATATGGGAAATACAAAGTAAACATACAGTGAACCACCTCGATAAGCAGTATTTAAGAGAAAAATTTCACATTGGCAATATTTGATCTATATTGGATTTTAAAGGACTGTTTGTACATTAAGACCCTGAACAATCCTAGCATATATTTTTATTAACGTCATTGTGCGTTTGCCATTGATCCGGTATGTGAGTGATCGCTGTTATACGGCTTAAAAAGCTGAATATTATTTTCTCTCAAAAACTATGCCAATTTCGACGTTCATCATCCTTGCAGCATCAGTAGATCCAGCTCTGTCTTTGATACGTCACTCAGTCTCTCCATGTATACACCGTACACGGACTGCAATTGCTATTATACAGTAATAGTAATGACGCATGGCCTACATTCGTAAGCATATATTGGAACATGCCATCAGCTGAGCAATGAGTAGAGCGTAATATAAACTTTCGGTGCTTCATCACTATGAAGTCTGTTGACGAGGCGAAACTGAAAGCGTGTAGCTTGCTAGTAAAAACACCGCGGTTGCTGCTGCATCATGAAATGTGAGTATGTTTTGAACGTACGTTGCAAGTGACAGTCATGCAACGAGTCATCTCTCTCCCCATATATAAAAGATACAAACGAGCTTCAAAAGAGCGAGTAGCTAACGACAGAGGCAAAATATTGCGTTAACGCACGCGTGACTCACTCTACTTCCCAATTTCTCATTCTCGCACAAGTGACGTGTCAAAAGTCAATTGTCAGTGTTATTCGATACACTATGGTCTGCCTCTCAGTTGCTTTTATTCAATTACCACGACGGTTGTTCACCTTTTTTAGTCAAACACTTGCAGCTACAGCCTCCCAAAGTTAAGAGCAAGACGAAGAAAAAATACTGCTAACGACAGTAGATAAAATCAATTCACAATAAATACTTTCCTTTTATTTCAAAAGAACTTGTGGTTTTAAATGAACACCCATCATACAAATCTTTTAGAACGCCACATAATTAATTTATTATTATTATTAATTTCAATTATATTACACTTGTCGAGAAAGTTTTCTTCACAAGTAATGTGATTAGTGAATCTAGTTTACGTTTTCATACCGAATTCAGATATGTAGTAGCATTTTACAGAAGGCACATTTTTTTATGACAACTTCTCTTTAAAATTTGATTTTAGCATTCTCTTTGACCTAATGATAGAGTGGCTGATATAATTTATGCATCTTTAATTATTTTAATTCTCACAACTTCAGATTTTGTGTAAATCTTACAACTATATATCCGTTGTTTAACTGTCTACAGTACAATTGTTGAGCTGTATTCATAATTACATTTGTAACGTCAATTGATGCAGTTGATGACGAAAAATATTATACAAATTGGACCTCTATTTCTTAACCAAATTTACGTATAATAACGGACACTAAAACATTAAATTGGTATATCATAAGGAAATTAATTCAAAACATAAAAAAATAATAAATAATTTTGATTGGAATGTTGTAACGTTAAATTTCTAAGTATTACTACAATGTTTTGGCTGCAGTTAAGAACCTTAAGGAATTTATGTTTATTTCCTTTGCATCTGAAAATTTGAGGACGAAACGTCGTCGTTCAATAAAACTTCTGAATTGTCTTTCAAAGTGGTCGTTTGGTTTTTCCTTCAATTATTATTTTAAAAAATAAACATCAAGTAAACAGTCTCATACATTTAATAAGATTTGTTAAAAATATTGGACGTCTGGTTTTCAAGTAATCAATGTTCAAAATGCAAAGTGAGGTTGAAAATGGGAATTTATGGCTCATAAAAATCAATAATTCTCCATAACTAGATGTAAAAATGTTTTAATGGTGAAAGAAAAAAGAACTTCTTCAATTAAAGCTCAGCCAAAGGCCGTGAAGCTAAATTTAGAAGTTAAAAAATGGACATATGTTTACTGGACCAGCTCAATTGTGGAGCATCTGCCCGGTAAGCGAGAAGTTTAAGGTTCGATACCCGGGACCTGTTAACATTTTTCCATTCTCATCTACTAAAGTAATGTTTTGTGAATAATCAAATTAGGATGCTAATTTCTATTTACAAAATAAATTTCATTTCTTAAGAATTTAATTTCAAATTGTTTGTTTTTAAATTATATTATTACTTTGGTCGATATATTTTTATTAAATTTACTTATTTTAACTTATCTTTATATAAATTTGTTTATTTTATTATAAATGTGATTATTTTATAGGTATTTTAATATTTTTCTTATCTGATATATGAGTGTGTGTGTAATGATACATTTTATTATTAATTGACTAATAATTGAAGCAATAATATAATTAAAATATCGTCTTACCATGTTTTTTTTATATTTGATATTTTTTGTTGGAATATCCTGAAATAATTGTTTCAATTGAGAAATGTGGTGCTGTTAAACAATGTACATACAATATTTAAAATTTATATTTTACCTGTCCGTAAATTAATAGAAATAAACAAACATAACGGTCAATAAGTTAATAGCAAATATTAATTTCAACTTATTGGACATTATTTTTCTTGACATATCATTTGCTTCTTTACGTTTTCTACAAACTAAGCTAGAGTGTGCCCGTTACTTGAACGAACCTAAAAAGTGAAATAAAATTACAATAAACTCTCGGTTATATTTCTTTGTAAATTTGCCTCGACTGGATTTGGAGACACCGTGTTGACTGGTTTAGAACCACAGCCTCAAAAGGAACTCCTCCGGATCCCCAACTACAGAAGGTAGACAGTTTTCTTTATAAGAAACAGTCTACATTGCAGTCACTTCCTTCTCTTTATCCGTAAGCGATTAAAAAGTTTATTTAAATATACACGCCTTTGAAGCGTTAGTTTTTAATTGGTGCTCGTGGTGACGTCACGTAACATTTCTTTCAGATTTGCCATATAAGAGTTTTCACTTTTCAAGAGGTGTGATAAAATTATTTGTCTGTCTGTGGTAACTTTATGTTTTACTTTAGTTTCATTCTATAGGTTTACTACTTGCTGTTACTGAATTTTTTGATGTCAATCTTTTTAGAGCACCATATCAGTCATTGTTTGGTGTTTCTGAGAGACAAGAGGCACGCGGAAATGGCAGTTTTACCTCGTGCTGTTATTCTCTTAATATTGTTGTTCTCGGGAACATAAATAGCGTTCTCGCGAGTGAGCGAGGAACTTTGATATGCGCCGCTGAGTCTGCGGCACTTTATCTCGCAGCCAGGTGCTAAAGTCGAACTGCTGACTCGATAAAACCGAGTCACTCGAAACGCAGTTTGCGGGTCTCGACTTGCCCGATTGTATTGCGTCATGTTGTGGCCTGATCTACGCAAGTGCGACGCAGCCCTTGTACGGTAAAACTGCGGGCAAAACAGTTTGCATAACTCATGTTTCACGCACGACTGACAGCCACTGTGCGCTACATCAAAGATAAGCCGAATAATATCAAAATTCGCCAATATCGGCGATCAATTTAGTTATTTTAATTGCGGGGGAAATAAGGTTTTCAACAAACAGAACCCCGGGAGTCATCGAAAGCCGCAAGTTTCACCAAGTATCTCCAGGTCATCAGGTATATTGACACACCATAAACCTCATGGCGTTGTGCGTCGTGTTCTTAAACCCTAAATTTAATTGAAATCCCTTGAGCCATTTTGGAGCCTTATCGAGACAAACATACGGACAGTCAGATAACACATCAATTTTATTTATTGGTATAGACAATCTTGTTGAATGTGATACTTATAATAAACACATGCAATTGAAATACAAAATTAATTCCTAAAATAGTAATTCATAATTTTGGACTGACGGTAACACGAACAAGTACGAAACATTGTTCATAGTGACGGTGACCATATTTTTTTAAGAAAATAAAGGACAATTAGAAAAAAATTCCCTTTCAAAAATCATAAGTTTATAACATTTATTACGTTTTAAGATATAACAAGGCATACATTAAAAATTTTAAACAATGTTAATTATCATACGTACATTATAAAACTTTAAATAACATTAAATTTGAAATGGCATGAACTTGGTCCTAGAGAAAACAAGTGATTCTGAGTCCATTAAGATTCCTTCACATCAACCTCACTCATTTTTTTTTCAGATTTCCAGGACCAGTATTCTCGCTCTGCAACACTCACCTAACCATTGAGCATATATGCTAGTGCAACAACCTCAATAACATCAGAACTAAAACTATTGCTCCTTTCTCTAGATTAGACATATGCAACAACACGGAGGCAATGTCCAGCCTATTAGTCTTCATAAAGTAAGCTCAACTGTGCAAAGACATTTAGTAATAAACTGAAATGTAAAAACCTAAGCTATGTAAGTCGGGTCGCTAATAACACTTTCAATTGTTGATTCGAACAAAATTAATGTAATAAAAAAAAGAGCTCATCCACTTCCCACTGAACTCAAAATACAGTAGTGCGGGAGATTGTGAATCGCCTGCTCCAATTGTTGAGGTTCCCGAAGCGTGACATCAACAATGGGATATGTGATGTGTTTTGATGCCATGCGACCTCGGCTTCTCGGATTCTTTTCCCTCTGATAGTGAGTCATTTCGTCAGTCACGCAAGTAAATGCAGTGCAGTTTATAAATAATCTAGGATGAGGTTAGTCGATCCTGTGGAATTCTAAATGCTGCCGTAAACAATCATGATAAATATTCGTGATTTTTAAATAATTTTTTTACTCCAATTGATGTACAATCTGTCTATTCTTTTGTTCTTTTGTCTATTTTGTTTCATGTATTGCCTGGAGCTACTATGGAAGGCCAGTTTCCTGGTCGCGCAGCACCAAGTAGTGAAAACTCCATTGCGTGTGTTTGTGTTTCTCAGCGTATGTTTGTGCTCTTCTGTGTGCGTGTAGTGTTTTTAATGACTTTAGACTATATACTTTTTATTTAATTTATTTATTTTAAGATTAGTTGTAATTAATTATGTACCTTATTATGTTCCTAAAATTATTTATTTGTAATGTATGACGTATCCTATTTCATCAATCGAGGACTGATTGAAAAAACAATAAATCGAAATCGATTATAACAGACAATAAATACATTTTCGTGATACTTAATGCCTACATAAAATAAGGCTTGAAGTGCAATGGTCCAGTGAACATTCTCTAAAATAAATTTTAGAGTTCTTAAAATATGAGAACTATGTCTTTTTAATTAAATCTGTGTAGAAGGTCTGATGGCTTGAATCTTGTTAATCTTCTTGGTTTTTCCTCATCCTCGAACAGAGTTCTTGCGAGTTGATTTTGATGTCTGGTAACCTTGTCTTTATGCCTGTTGCTGAGATTAGTTATTTCTTGCCGGACTGAGGGTACGTTTCGGTCAGAATGTATGACTGTGTTGGGAACATGCCAAGGAGCGTTTACTATTGCCCTGAGTACTTTGTTTTGGAACCTCTGTATAATATCTAAGTTAGATGAACTTGCGGTTCCCCAGAATGGTAATCCATACGTCCAAATAGGTTTTATATAACAGGAGCTTATTTTCGATGGAAAAAGGAGATTTTATGCCCATGGGTAAATTTTTGGCCAAGTTGTTTCCTTTTGTTGAGAACGTGTGGACGCCAAGTAGTGTCCATAAAAATATTTGCGAGCTTATTGTGTACTGTATGTATATTGTAAATAAATGATTGGTGTAAGTGTACGAGGATGAAGGAAAAATAACCAGCTTGTTGCTTCAGCTTCAATACCGGTATTCTTTCATCACTTCTCAGGCTCCAAGAAAAAATGACCCAGAAATTAAATGAGCTAGAGTATTTTGATTAATGTTTCCTTAAGATGTACACCGTGATTCCTTCGCTTTAATAATGGTAACATCCGTGAGTGCTTCCTGAGGAGAAAGTGAAAGGAAGGCAGGAGCTTTCCTTCCACACGTGCAGCCTGGTGTGGTCCAAGGCCAGAAAGCTGACTCACGCCTTCTCCATCTCCTTGACGTTGACGTTGCTGCTGCTGCTGCTCTCATGGTATATCGTCTTTGGGCTGCGAGTTCCTGAATAAATCAACACAGCTCCGCTCTTGTACGGAAGTGGCTAATGCTGCAAATCCTTACAGGTCGCGCCGTGTGGGGAGAGAATTCAATTTCGGCGTGTCGAATATTACATTCATGGAGCTCCATTATTACTTCTGTTTTCACATTTTACAAGGTCAGCACATGAAATTTTTCCACTACGATTATACGGCTCCAACATTGTTTACATCGTTTAAACCATCATCACCAATGTAACTCTAGTAATACAGTTCATCAACACATGGTGTTTTATACGAATTAATATTTTCATTTTTCGGAACAATTATCCTGAAAACATGTTCGGTTTCAAATTTTACCGGCAGTGAAGACAATTTACCAAAGTTTATTTTAAACTTCTTTGATAAATATAATCATGTCTCGGAGACATAAATTACCTTCAAGCTCTTAATGAAAAATAATTATCCGGAATGATACTTCATTATCATTGAAACTCTTTTGAGATCCAACATTAATAATAAAAGACACAATTCAAAAACCCATACTGCGACACTTGATGGTTATTTTGGTGAGGTAACTTTTTGTAGCACATAGAAATTTCTATTGCACAAAGCATTACGATGACTTAGTATGCAAGGTGTTCAAAATTTCTATGAAAGGTAAGTTACAAAATTTTGTTTAATCGTTAATTTACCAGACGTGTTTACTTGACGCAAATGCAGATGCTGACTGTGACGCAAATATTCACAGACCAGCAGTTCGCATTGCAACCGATTTCATCACGGTCAAGATTAGTAGAAAAATTATCTTTTCAAGATATCATGAACTCAATAATTTGTCAACATTTGGATGAGGAAACATTAAATAGCAAGATTTAATTTATTTCAAAAGAAACTGATAACTCTTCTGGTTTCATCTTTCACACCTCAACATTCTGCCTCCAGGATATATTCGAGTAATTGGAGATATTATTATAATTTATATAAATAACCTCTCGACTGATTATAACTTTTACTATTAATAAGCGGAATGTTTGCGTAGTAGACGTTAAACATTGGCTTGTTCTTTATTGATTGATTAAATATATATATTTTAGGTTTAAAATGAGTATTATATTTTTTTGTGTGAAATCTATCATCTGAAGCTGTATTTGGCTGTAACTGTACTTACAAACAGTAACGTCAAATGCGATTTTTACTGTTTTCATTCGTCACAAAAAAAATTAATTCTGTTTTGAATAAAATACAAGGAATGGCCAAAAAGCAGAAATAGAAGAATTTTAAATTTTAAAACGCTTAGACCCCAACTTTTGAGGACTTCTTCAGTTCATTCTACAAAAAATTATATAATTACATATACACATTTGAATATCAATAAATAAACTTGTTATGCATGGTTTTTTGTAGAGAGAACTGAAATGTCCGATAGTTGGGGACGAAACGTTTTAAAATATATTTTCTTTTATTTATGACGTTATTTATAATATTAAGTCAAATTAAATCAGTTATTTTATTTCGAATTCTATTTTGGTATACTTTTGGAATTGTTAAGATTGTGTATAGTGACAGACCAAGAAAGGTTTGTATATTATTTTTGTTTAGTGACAAACTTTAGAAAAATAAGGAAGGTACCGTAGAACGTCTATTATCCTAAATGGGACCATCTTTAGTTAGAATATTCGATTGTTCGTGTAACTAAATATACAAAATTTAAAAGTATCTGTAATGTAAGGTTATACAAACATGCGTTAAATTACTTAAAAGTGTCTTGGATTTTTTTTAAAGAATAAATATTCTGAGAAACAGTATTAAAACGTACTTCTGAATGTTTTCGAGTAGACTTTTTGAAGACAAAGAAGGTTTAACTGTACAGTAACATGAAACCTCCCTTGAAGTTACAGTTTAGGGAAAACTAGTTAGTATCATTATTGTATCTTAGATTGAAAAAAAGTTGTGACAGAACAGTTCATTAAAATTAAATTGGAGCAAATTTGATTTCGAATATTTAAAATTTCGGATTCCTGACGTTCGCCTTCATATAGAAGTGAGTCCCAGTTCTTAACTGTCCTGAGCAGTGATTAAGTTTACCCTGAACACGAAACCGCAGCGTCCACTAACTTGCTACGCGCATTACAGCTTAGCGTTATCTGGTGAAAATTCACTAACGCGCGAAATTGGATCCATTACTTTCGTAAACCAGGGCTTAATGAACGGATTCGCCTACACAGTAATGCTATTTGTTCCTTTGTCTCACGTACAAAAGAATTTAATGAATAGCGACACAACTGAATGGCGATATTGTTCCTTTCGGAGCGATTTAATTTGCGATCAAATTAAGAAGGCGTTACACGATTAATTGATAAGAACTCTCCGCGGTGGCGGCGATTTTCCAGGAGCACCGAGTTGAAATTCGACACCCGTCCTGCTTTCGCGGAAAGCGTTACCGATTTGTGGAGTCGTTGGGCAACCAATCGGTGGTCATTGCACTCGCGAAAATGGTGAGTAATTTGCATCCATTCCGACGGAGATGCTCATAGTATTTATTGACACGTGAATCCGAAACAATGCAATGCATATCAGCGTGTCCAGTCCAAAAATATCGTGAGGAATACAAAACACCGATTAGCAGGTGAAAGTAAACGTTACGAAAGATTGTGAAATAAGATCTGACCTCCTCCACCTCTCATCCACGTAGACTCTTGAGTGTTATGAGGCACGCTGATGAATGCAATATTGGTACTACTTTCTTTCATAACTAACTGGGCCTGTTGTTAATGAGAACGTAAATTTTTAAAGGAGAAAACATTTATAAACTAATGAACAACAGGGTTCAATTTATACAGGTTTTTTAATAACGTATATTAAATAAATTAAAATGGCCAATAGTCAGTGAGATTAAGTATAATCTATCTTACAAACATAAAATTACGCTTTATCCCATGTAATTTTTTATTTATTTAAAGGTTTCTTTATATGATTAGGCTGAATTGTTTTGGTATTTTTATAGTTTATTGAACAGAAAATTAATACAAATTAAACTTTTTTTTATTGAATGAGATGAAATCTTTCTCCCAATGTATTATTTCGTGGGGAGATAAATGCAAAAGTTTCAGGGTATTATATGTGACCAAGTTTATTTGTGTATAGTACACAATGTAGTATAATAACTTCCCTTCCTTCGCCTTCCGCAGATCACTTTCTCAATCACACACAATAAAAAATAAAAAACTTTGCTTTTAATTTTAATCTCACATCATTTATAAATACTCCTTTCGTAGTATAAGTATCTCCGCAGTAAACTTTAAATTTTGTTACAAGTTAGGAAGACATTTCCAGTCGTCGGATAGCCGATCACTGGAAATGTCTTCCTAAATTTCTGATGAAGGGGGCGGTGCCTCCGAAAATTCAAGTACTCTAAACCTCACAAGGTGTCTACAATCTATGAACCTCAGGTAATTCACCTTTCTGTCTCTCTCTCCTTTCCCCATTAATTGTACATATATATATATATATGAATTTTTTTAAACCGAAACATAACTTATGAAAATTGTTTCCATAAATTATATATAATGAAATCAAATTTACATTTATAAATAATACATCACTTAACGACTGTTACTCAAAATAATTAAATGCGAGGTTGTCTAGTTTAACTGCCTAACGATTTTATTTTGAATAAAGTAATTAAGTTATTTGACTTAATATTATAAGTAAAAGACAAAGAATGGTCAAAACTCAGAATTGGAATAATTTAATTTGAATACGTTTCATCCTATAACTTTATTTTGGTCCCGGACGTTGCAGGGGCAACATCCAATTTTGTAATATTTTAATTAAAGAACCGAGGAGGTTCTTAAGTTGAGGGACGAAATGTATTCAGATTAAATTATTACATTTTTGACTGTCGGCCATTCTTTTCGATTTAATTTTTAGTTTATTTTTCATTTTAATTAATATGCTTATCTATTTTGATTAACATTATTATATTTCAACGGTCTGTAAAACGAACTCATTGTTAAATCATCACAATTCTGGCGTAAACGTCTGTGAACGTAGTCTATGAAGCAATAGTTTTTCTTTTTGGATCTCGGTTGTTTCTTTAATAGGATTTGAATCGATTCAAAATGAATTTATATGTTAATAGTTTAATTTAAAACCAAACAATTTATATTTTAACGAAATATTGTAAATTTAAATAAAGTACAAAGAATGGGTAAAACTTACAGCTAGATGAATTTAAATTGAATTAAGACATTTCGTCCCCAACTTTCGTGACCTGTTCAGTTACTAAATTCAATCATTACGAATGGTCTGTGAACAAGGTAAACCCACTTAAATGTACTATCGTGACGCATCGCTGATCACAGTAAGAATTTATACCATTCTACAAGTCAATGGGTCAAATTCATGTCGAATACGTCAAGCTCAGGTTGTGTGGAGTGAATGAGTGATGAAATAACACTTATTAATCTTTGTAGATGGAATGAAGACACAGAGTAAATATATATAAAAGAAAAACATGGGATATGTTCCACTAGAGAAGAGAAGAATATTTAAGATCTGGATAGAGTTGTTCTCTTGCACGTTTAGAAGACAAGATCTATGAGTATGTCTTCAGATGCTTGTGATAAGACTTGCACTATCATGATAACCACTGCTGATACACCAACCTCAATTAATATTCATAGCAGCAAATTCCAATCAACTATCACCAGAAAATGTCCTTATATGCAGGAAACCTTCCTTCTAAAACATGACAGTTTGAGATAGATGACTGAAGAGTAGATTTGGAACATCTTCAGCTACAATCGTCGAGAGACATTCAGTCTGGTGAAGATAGTCACGTACCATTTGCGTGTAATGAGTACAGGATGTTTGCGAGCTGTGTGTCGTAAAGTTGCCAGACTGCCTGTTGCTCGTTGAAGTTCTTCCCACGGCACATGTTGGAATCATGCCTGAAGACATGTCTGGACCCGCACTCTTAGCACTCTTGCAGACCTTCGGCGGGTCGAGACCGGATGTTGGATGTGCGTCGTGCATGATACCTTCATTCAGCTCGTCCAAATCGGTGTGTTGGGAACATTCCAATTATCCCAAAGGGCCACGAGAAGTCAAGGAGAACGAGCAGGTTCGATTCTAACCGAAAGTCTGTTTATAGACGTTCTGAATGAGTTTCTTAAAAAAAAGGCAGGCAAAAGAAGACAGAGTAACCAGAGGAATGGGATTAGCCATGACAGGTTATATTTACCGGTCTGCTGGAGACTATGAATCAAGATGCAAAAAAAGTTTCACATTTAAATACATGTTTTATTTGTATCATTTATTAGTGCCATGATACTTTGAAATCGAAAAACTCGTATTGATTCACGAAACATATTACTGACTGTTTTAATTATTGGTTTGATTTCAAATTTTACTTACTCTACTTGTCCTGTACATTCCTTGCCATATTTCATCTGCCATGATTTTAATATGATTTATATACAATTTACTAACGGTATTCTGTCTCATTAGCCTCAACATCATTGATCCCTTTCCTGACAGGGGCCTTTTATAGCTGTGTCCATGCACTCCTCTACAATAGTTTTCAAATCGGGGCCGTTTTGGTTTTCGACGAATTGGAGCACAAATGACCCGTCAATCTAAAAGTCCTTACTGCTGCGCAGCTGCGTGTACAATAATATTTGATAGAGTCGCAATAATTTGATTTGTTGGCACAACGAAGAAATTTGAGGTCTAATCGGCTGCCATTTGAAAAAAAGAAATTTCGATGTCTGTATTTGAAGTATTTGAATTTTGATGTTCCGGCTACTTTTGCATTATTCACTTTGTGTGGAAGAGTTTTCAAGCTATACTTACCGTTGACGTCCCCATCATGGCCACGATACAACGTTAATGGCTTTTTCTACTTCTTAGAATAATCATATCTGGAACATCTGCCAGGAAAATCTCTGCATCATTACAGTTCTCATTTTGGCAGACTCTGGTACTAGAAAACTCGTCTTCCAGGAACTGCAACTATATGTCTCAATACTCTCAACTAGAAATAGGCTTTTTGTAAGAGCACCAAAAAAACTTGCACTTCAATGCGAAACGACTTTTGAAATTCGCTTTAACATACAATACCATATCTGGCCAGCTAAAATTCTGCTGTAGTGTCCTTATCCATATTCTTGACTATAATTAGACGCTGTCTTCTTTAGAGAAATGTCGGGTTATACTTATAACAGAAGTGCATAAGTATTCAAATGTATATGTATTTACAGTTTATTAAAATAATAAAAATCTTAAATTTAATAAAGTCTATAATACAATATTTAATTTATTCAGTTACAGAAAAACTTGAGGGCCTCTGGGGATATTGGGTCATGAAGAAGAGACTATATTTAAGATTTTTCTTGGTTTTGTTTCCAAAAATTACTGGCTGTGAAATGCAAATTTACCCCTTGCTGAACTCTTCGGAGGATTCCAATGCACGTGTATAATATTTTGATCAAATAGAATAAAAATATATTCCATTTAAAAACTGGGAACTACAAGACACATTCATGACACTAACCTGAGTTAAGGAAAAGCCTGGTTCTTAAACACTAATCTGATACAATATTGTTTCTAGTGATGGGATGTAGAAACTCAGTCATACCATTTCGAAACACACAGAACGATACTGTGTTTCGGAATCGTGACCCTATTATTTCAGCATGGAAGCAACGTTCTGTAGAGTACTAAGTAATTTGGAATATTTTCCCCATGTCGCGTCGGTGTAATTCTTGAGACCCGTTGAAATTTCTCTTCGGTCTCAGAGCGGTAACTCGTTTCTCGTTGACATCGGGACATAGAAAGCTCATATCGACATAGTTTCTGGATGGGAATAAGCCCGGGATAGCATCTCGCCACTACCTGGAGGATACACGGAGACAGCACAAGCTTTCCTCGCCTGTCACAATACAACTTCCCTCGCTCGACGTCCACCGCAGTTTATTATAATGCCGCGTGATTTATTGTTCTGGCTGTCAGATTTGCATTCTTTACGAGAACGCTGGCAAGTTTGAATAAAGAATGTGAAGCGGAGGCTCGTTTATCGTCAAACTGTTCACACGGAAGAGATAAGTTCAGACCAAAAAGGCAAAGCCAGTCCTTCCCCCTGAGCGGCGCCGCCTTTCCTCCAGAACCTGGCGCCTCGTTCGCCTTTTCATTCATCGACATTCACACGCCTGATCACACAGCAAACTTTCCGAAATGAGTTGCGACCTGGTCATGTCGCTCAATCGCGGCATTCTCTTATAAGTGTTTTCATCTCAGAGTCGTTAAGCGACCAACTGACCAGTCGGTTCCTGTACGCGTTGTTACTTCGATTTACGTGTTCGTGAAGGTGACATGATCAAGGAGGCCATCATATCTACTAGATCGTATTATCTAAACCAATGAATTTCGTTTAACCGATTATCGGTCAAAAATCATATGCCTGATAAGTCCCGATAAAATTATATTCATGCAACTTGACCTTATTTCGTAAGATCTTGTAAAAATATTTGATCTCCGCGATGGCAGGTTTTTTCATCTGTCAATCAGTTTTAAGAAGTCCACGACATATTCCAATTCGTTGTGGTTGTTTTCCTTCTGGAAAGCTGTGAAGTTACTCTTCAGAGAAAGAACATTAGGAGTCCACCACATAGTAACTAATTTCAAAAACATACGCGTGAAAACCCACAGGTACAACTAGAGTGTTTATAAGCTCCAAAACATTTTAAAATTCAGTGGAAAAGGGAAGAATACATACCGTAAAGAATTTATTAGAAGGTAAATTTCTTAGGCAGTAGCGATAAGAAGGTATATTCCACAGATCTCTTTCTGAGCCCCATTTTAAGTAGGTTAAAATATTTATGTATTTTCCTTTCTATAGAATTTTCTCCCCGTCGCTCGGGAATTATGCCAAACAGTAAAATTTGAACTATCATATATTGATGCAAGTGACAAATTTATATTCAGGTGCTATATGCGTGGACTCTCGTATTACGCATTTGATCCCCTCTCCCTGATGACGAAAACAGTTTATTTACTGTTCGTAACGTTAGAGTAATTTCTCTAAATTCTTTCTTACTCTGATTTCTTGGAGTAATTTCTAATTTCTTTTCTTACTCTGCTTTCTTACTCTAATTTCTTTCTTCCTGCCCTTTCCTGCTAGACGTATCTTTGCGTCTCTTTCATAGTCATGAACCAAACCTGTTTGTTTGGTTTCCCTGATTTCCTTCTATCAGATTCGCTTCTCATGTATCCTTATCTCTTTCTTTACTCGAACAATGGAATATCCGAAAAAACTCAATAACTTCAAAATGACGATGTATGTAACCAATAATAAAGTGATTTTCAAAATTTAAATCGTCTCCCCCCTCTGGAAGAGTGAAGTCGGTTATTTTAAAAATAATGGTCAATAAGAGCTTATTTTAAACACCTTTATGCTCTAAAAACTTGTAAACTTCCTAAAGGGTACGAAACCCATGCTACCTTTTATAAAAACCAGGATCAATGAATATATTATCAATTAGTAAACTCTCTCTTCGATCTGAACATCTGGATAATAATTATAAACAGAATTTCCGATATCTTTAAGCTTGACTGTTATTTACGGTCGTTAATTTTAATGTTTGAACACTCATATAAAGCTAAAGTAATGACCGAAACGGTGTTTGTGCTCCTAGTCTGTGACCGTTGTTTGGCAATCAACACATGGTAGAATAAATCAATACTCTTTTACCTTCCTAGCCTTAATAGTTTATTTGTATTCGTTAGTTTTCTCTCTGAGAAATTAAATAAAATTATACTTTTTACACGTTGTCATCATCACGGATAAAAGTTTTCTTAACCGGTGCAAAAGCTTCCATATATATACCGGAGACGTTAACAGCGTCTATAACAGGTTCACTTAAGTTAGCAGTACGTCAGGATATATTTACATAGTTATTAGTATACTGAAATGAGTAACCAGCAGCATTAGTAGTACCTGCTTTAAGATAGGTTGGGTAGAAAAATAAGTTTGTCAGATTTATGTGAGGAAGCCTTATTAAAAGTCTCTCATTTCACTGTATGACGCTTTTCCTTTTTTAGGTTTACAATCAATTAAAATAAATTCCCCCTTAAGTGTCTTAATTTGTAAGTGACCTCGACCAAGCTACTTTAGAAGGGTTCTCATTTGTCCAACCCGGATATCAGACTCGTACAGTCGTTTGCCGATCGGTATCTTTTATTCTAAAGTGCGTCCAATCAGCTCTTTTGAAAAGTGAACGAGCGTAACTGTACGTAATATACATACATATGAAACGTTCCGGCGGGCCTGATAGGAGTAGGCACATGATTAATATGCAAATGCGTGTCCCTGTTCGCACCTGCCCATAACATGGAAATCAGTGCGGAAATGCATTCGCGAGGTCAATTACTCCTCAATTGGGAATCCAACGACTCGGTTCGACCGAATGAGTCCAACACAGGATTCTGAAATGTCAACTTTTTTTGTTACCTCGCTTCCAGTTGCATATAATTTGCCTCATTTATGAGTAATGCTGCCAATTGTGATGAGTCTGGAACGAAGAGTTCAACAGACCATAACAACATCCACATATCAATATCTTTCATGTACCGTACAAAGAATAGATCATTAAATTTGTAACACAATCACGGTAAATTTTCCCGGTCATTACATATTCATTTCACTGATATTCCCAATGATTGTCTCTGCTGCAGTGCCTTAATAGTTTCACTTGCAATTAATTTTTAAAATTATATGAAAAAAATTAATTCGGATATTGGTCTTCTTTCTGTGTATCATGATCGTTAGAGTCACACTGCAACTTCATCATTAGTTTATTAGCAAATGTAATCTTCTTCAGATGGTAAAGTTGGTGAGGAAAGTTGGCCTATCATTGGTCTCGTTTATATTTATTATTTAATAATTTCTTTATTCTATCTATTGTTTGACCACATTCACGGTGTCTTATCAAGTTTTGAAGAGCACCTGTTGATATTTTTACGATACGTCTCCATCATTCCAGTATCAATTTTATCTGTGGATTAGTTCTCAAAGTCTTCGGCACATCAGCCACTTCTATTTCCTGTTTCATGAATAGTAATAAATTAAGTTTTATTCAAACGAGGTACAATCAGATATTTGTTGTGCTAATTCTCACAAGAGAACGTAGTTTAATATTTGGATTTAGGCACCTCTGAAAGATGTAACAGAATCCTTAATACACGGAGTATCAAAAATGACCTTACACGCTTATAGAAATTTATTATAACGTTCGACGAACTGATTTGTGGAAATGTGGTGAGTTCTACTTTGAAATTACACTCATTTTTGTAATTTGTTTAAAAAAATAGTATAATCTTTTAAATTAATTTTTGATACACCGCTTACCAGAGGTCAGTTGAGTAGTGAGCTCGGAACTGTAAATTCGACCATATTCGAATACTGTGTCCAAGTACAAATGGAGAGACAAGTACTTTACCTATGATTACTCCACTCATTCTGACGAGAAGAGATGGCAGATGGTAAAAGACACTTGTAAAAAACCACAGGTCACCCAAGCAAATGAACAGCATTTGATCAAAAGATAATAGGAGAAAAATTAGTTGGTAGAACCTAATTATGGTTAAAATGATCTTGCACAGTTCAGCAGGTGTTGATTTAGGCGATGACCTTGATTTGTGTTTGGATCTTTATAAAAACGCCCCGCTTGATGTCACGCATCATTTAATTATATTTCCCACATTCATAATCGTTATTAAGATAATATCATTCATATAAGTCTGTATCTGATCTCTGAAAACCTTGCAGACCTATTTTATGACCTTTTTTGTGGGCTCTAGAAGGTAATCACCAGTCTGGAAAAATCGCTCCTCTCGAGCAACGGCGACAGTGGGCTGCTGACTCATCGCTCGAGAGTCAACAAGAAACATTTACTTCCATTATAGGTCCTAATAAAAACTAGCGCCCGCCACAATAAACACATGTGCCCGCGACCTCTAGAGGGCACTGCTGTCTGAGTGGGGCTTCCGCTCTGGGTTTTCTGTGGACGTCTCGAAAGCGTCGCTGTCTGACGTATAGTCAAAACTGAGTGCAGTTGATTCATGCATCGAACTTCGTAACACTGTATAAATATATTTACTAATGTATGGAAATAAAACTCACTTAGTCTCCCACTAGAATGATAAATCAAGTGGAACTTCTGTAACCTGAAGGCACCATGAGAAAAATAATCAACATAATCCTCAAATACCACGTCCAGCAATTGAAACCGGTATTTTCCGTATTTTATTCGAATTATATAATCTTTCTGTTATAACTAATATTTTTATTACCCTGTCATAGTGATAGGGTCTGAACACATGTTGTAACCAAAAGGGGCAGAGTCACTTTTCAACTCAGCGACACCAAAACTTTGTTCCAAATCTGATCATCTTTTATTTATTATTAATTTACTGTCTGTTCCCACTTCCAACAAAAACGTACGGGGCTGATATTGAACTTCAATAACATCGGGACTGTTAGCAATCAACTAAACCATAGATGGAAAGGCCTCAAACTCGGAAAATGTGGATATTTTAATTTCCATTTCCATATTGGACCTCAACTGGCACCGGACGTGTGTCACTGTTCATCACCTCAGAGATACCAACCTTGATCGTTCTCGCCAATTTTTAGATATAAACCTATTACCACCTCCACTCCTATGGTTTTAGGGTGTTTTCCAAGAATATAAGTTTATACTTGTACCAAGTTAGGTTGGAATTTCTCCACGAGGTCCAGAGAGTATGCCGAACATACATTAACACACAAGATACACACACGCGCAAGCAAAAGGACATTTCTTGCAAAAAGATGAATATTTTTTTTTAAATTTTGGAAATCTTTTAGACATGATTTGACTTTGAATCCACGATTGTTCTGAGGAAAACGATGGAAAGTGAATTACCAACATCCCAAAGCAATGCCGTAATAAATTTCTAATAGTTTTACGCTCTGACATTATAATGTCGTACATATTTTATACTGTGAAAAGCAACGCAAGGAAATCCAATTGCATCATTTACTTCAGAAAGAAAATTGGAAAATTATGGCAATAAAATGATAGTATTTTACTAATTCAGTTACCTAAACCATAGCTCAATGCCATATATCTAGATCCATTTGTCGTACAAGTTTATATTTTCTTCGGTAATTTTCTAATATTTGTTTTCATAAGATCGTAAATCTATTTTCGAGTTGATAGATGAAAGAAAAGGCAACCATTTATAACCAACCGAGAAATTCGCCATTCATAGGTCGTGTTTTGGCACATAATAAGGAATTATTTGCATGTAACTCGTTTCTTTTTTAGTGTGAAACATTAATCATTTACCATATTTTTATTGGGAATGATTAACTGCCGTAGACACAACTGGAACACGTTTAACTGGGTGCCTGTTGAAGGCTGCCTGGTTGAAAGCAAGCTTAGTGCACATAATGTGATAGCACAGCTTCCCAGAATTCATCTCAGAGGATCTTCATTTCCCTTCCGCATGATACGTACCAACACAACACCACTGCACAAGTAAAATTGTTGACTTCAGAAAATATGCGTATATTGTTCGTACCAAATAAACTGAAGGAAGTGCAAGTAAATATCAAACACCAATCATAAATTAAGTAAAACTTCTACAAAATTATCCTTATAAATGAAGTTTTTTTACCATTAACTGAAGAAGAATTTATATATTTCATTATGTGTTAACTTTTTTGTCAGTGTGAGACGCCAAAAATATTTTTCTTCCGTAATAAGAACTCTTTGACACCAAATCATATTTTTGGACTACGGATGATGTACCGACTATGTTAAAAAATGAATACACCACGTCAAATATTACAAATTATCTGAATGAAGTCAGTTTTTGTATCAGATAAATAACATTGATATGTAGTCGGGTTGAACTACCCAACGAGCCCATTAATATAAGGTATTATTATTGAAAAGTATGTTCCTAATTGTTAAAAGGTATAAAAATCACCCTGATTAATTAAAATATTTGAATGGTACGTCAGTTTTTATATTAGTGTAAGAAACAAAAACTGAGCGTCCCTTTCTAAACGCAACACGTAGTACACTATAGGTTCTGAAAGGTTTTTTGCTTCTGATAGGCTCTTCGCATTACAAGTTGTCTAAGATATTTCGCACAGTTTTCCAATTCTAATATTCATTTAAATTTCTCGTAATTTTAGAGATATGTTTCAAGAAAACCTGGAAAATAATACACCTACCTTCCAATATGGTATAGTCTAAGACAAATCAGTAATTTGTAAGTTTATTAACTGAACAATTTATAAAGTAAAACTGTCGAGCAACTGCTATACGAAAAATAGAAGGCATGTTTCCGTATTCAATTCTTAACCCGGAAATAATTTTTAGAAGTAAAATAAATAAAATCAAAACCATACTTGTTAATAAAACTCAAATGTAACATTTACATTTACAGACTGTATTAAAGGAATCTATTGGCATACTATTTGTTTGCGTAGAAACAAACGAGGCTTCTATTGTAAATAAAGCGAACAGAAGAGGTATTATTTAATTATTAGTTTTAAAAGAGTTAAAAACACATTTTTAGTTGAACATAAATGTCAGTGTGCAATATTATCGTTAGGAAAAGTAATAGAAAGTGTTTCATGATAAAACACAAGAAAGGTACCCAATTTTTTTCATCCCTGTCCTGCGAATAAACTATGCAAGATTTATTAATAATCGTCTCCTTAAGGAGATCAATTAGGTATGAAAAACAATATTAATTGTTTTTCGGAATGCATTATACGGTTTAATAAAATTGTAACGTTAAAAATAATCACTTTGTTGTTGACCGTCGATCAGGCGAATAGGAAAATTAAACTTCAAGACCACTAGACAGGAATTATATACCTGAGGGTTCGTAATGAAATAGAAATGTAAAGGGAACAGAGATTATGTTTATAGATTCGTAATGTAGTTGGCATGATCGTCATTCATATCTTTAGATAAAACTACATTCTATAATACGTAAATGACAGATTCTAAAAAGTGTTACTTATTCAGTTCATTACAAGATTTTTACACTAAAAAAGGCGAGGAAAAAATGTAAATAAAAATTCAAAATAAATAGAGTGTTATGTTTGAGCTTTCCATGCCTTTGGATTACAGGAATATTTGCCGAGTACGCCACGAAACGGGTATTTATTTCTGCAAAACAGTAATAGCAGAACAGTTATGCAAACATCACACTCAACCGAGAATTCCAAATTCGCAAAGCGCGTCCAACCGTTGGATTTCCTGCTTGAAGTAGCCTTTACTAATTCGTACTGTGCTGTGGTTTTCCGCCATATTAAGATATTTAAGTGATCTTTTTCGATTTAACTCATTTTCTTCTTTCCGGTTGTAAGCCGTGCACGAATTTTTTTTATGTTTGTTGCTCTACGTAACACTTACTATTAGCCCGGTACCAATCTTTACTTGACGTTTCGTTCTAATTTAATTACGATATTAAATGTCTATTTTTGTGTTTTATGGTTTGTTTTATATGATTAAGTTAGACTCTGCTACTGTTATTATTGTCCAGCACACTCAGAAAAATGGTCGGCCAGTAATAAATTATGTCAAACTTTCTTATTTTTGACCTTCGAACAACCCTCTTTACTGCACGACGTGGCACATGCGCCATTCTGCCCAGACTTTAAAATCCTCACAAATTATCTTGGGTATTCTCAATTTTACCTAAAAAGACAGGTGGTGGGTTTTATTGAGATATATAATATGCCATAGTACAGGAGTTTAGAAGCAATTTCGACTTTTTGTATCTTAACCCAAATGATGGATTATCAGTTTTTATTTAAGGTGAGGGAAATGCATCCAACTGACATTGTTCAGTAATGAAGAGAAATTAAACGATCCCCTTATAGAAGGGTTCAGTATTTTTATTTTGGTGGCAATCATCAGGCACCTTTAGGACTCCCGCTGATTGTTTATTTTGCTACTAGAAGCACTTAGTGTGAAAGAAACAGGGAATATGGTGTTCATCTAAACGCCAACTCGAGTCCGGGATTAAGGTTTATTTACCCAGTGTTGAATGTGTCATTACACGTAAAAGCTCAAAGTCACTGCAGTTCAGTATTCTAGGTAGAATTAGAGTCCCGCTGTGAGGATCTGGAGTCCCTGGAGCATGACTCGGCACGCTCCTTAAGGACCGGACGCTTTCTCGGTTTGGCAATTTTCGAGAAGCGCCCCTCGTGGCGCCTCTCTTTCTAATGAGACTCAGCGTGACTACAGAGAAATCTAATCGAAGACAAGAGGGGCTCTGATATTATCTCATTGTAGCTTGCTACCTGTATGCAGATCTTCTAGGCTAATTACCAACGCGCAGCTCTCCAACATCCTCGCAGCTTGAGTTTCCACAGCGTTCAAGATTTGGCAACAGGCGCTCTTACGTCACTTCAACACTTCAGAAAGATACAGTACAGTAAAAAAACATAAAATATAGATTATATTCGTATTTTTTATTATAACTAAAATTCATTAACAATGGATATAGATACTCGTTTCACTTTCCAATCATGTAATTTCTTTTCTTCAGAGAAAATCGTGAAACGTTTGAAACAGAATAACAATATTAAGCGTGAAAGGTAAATAAGCAACTTAATTCCTTTATTATATAAATTTTTTTCAGGAACGTTTGGTAAAAGAGCGAGTAATGAATTGATATGAATTCTCAGGTACACGGAATCAAAACTTTACCATAAATAATAGGTGCTCCTTTTTCATGTCCCAAATTATAAACGTATTCTCATATAATTGAACTGAAAAGGAGATCTCAAAAGTTTGTATATATAAATTTTGCTAAATAAATGTATCGTAGTTATTGAATTAATTCATAACGTTTCATTTAATAAAATATAAATGTTTGTGTCATCGGCGTGAAGTATTTGAGATTACAATAATTATTTTTATCGATACAGAAACTCAGCTTCTCAGCTAAGAAAATATACGACGCATAAAAAATTATATATATATAAATATGTTTGTAAATATATTTTTTAAACATTTGGAGACAAAATTGGAAATATTTTAACGCAAAATTGACCATATGATTTTATAAATATAAAAAATTTGGCAAATGATTGGTGTTTGTGAAATAACGTCGTATTACTTCAGGAAGGTCTTTGAACTTCCATCTATTAGAATGCTTTAACATATTCGTTTTTAACATGTGCCAGAAGTCAAATAAATTTGCATAAGTAATTTATGTTTCAAGTAGATTCGCGGGCAACGTATAACATTTGATATTAAATATTATTGTTAATATTTTGTTCAACGCACCAAATTGACATTAATTTTCCCGTGATGTATGTTCTGTGACCCGTGCAAGATGCGTTATAAATTAAGGTTTGATATTTATGTTTGTTTTGAGCAGGAAGTCATAACTTAAGTTTAGCAGTGTCACCGCTGTCTTCTACCCTACATGGCTCAAGGATTGTTCGCCCTGGTAATGATTTGCAGCGAAGATGGTCATAAAATCGCGATTCCTTTTACAGCTTCATAAACATCTACGCCCTTGTGTTCCCTAATTAATTGGACGCCTCGCACTCGGTATTAGAGACCGTTGCCCTTGTCCTGCAGCTTCAAAGCTCCTGTCACAACGCATGACTACGCGTGTTGTCCTCTGAATTGATTGCTACACAAAGGCAATCATTTATCAAGCAAGCAATTCAACCTAAAGTACAATACATGGCCTGTAGAAATACTTATAACAAATAAGAGTAAGTGCAATTTCATCCCTATTCTTGACATCGTCACAACAAAACAATTTTAAATTAAATTTCAAATAATTATTTTCTCATTCATTTGTTTATATACTCAACAACGAGTAATAGTTGAACAGACTTCAAGTAAACCAAACCAATGTGGAACTAAAAACTTTTATACGAGCCTTCATACGATGAAGACATTTTAAAGGTTAAAATAAAAATTAGAAAAATATTTTTAAAAAAATATCTAAAATTAAGCAATGAGTGCCAGAGTTATAATGTTATAATATGGATTGCATTCCGAAAAAGAAACTGAAAATTAAGATACATTTAAGAGTATAAATAATATACTGAAAGAAACATTCATGTCAAGTTATTTGAAATTATTGAAATATGGAGGTCAAAGAACTAATATATTCATGACCTAAAAAACTGTTTAAAACTTTCCATATCGCTTTTAAAAAATTCGTACTACAACATTTACAGCTTAAAAGTTATTATAGAACAGAAGCATGTACAATTTTAGTGGCTGTAAGAATTATTAAAATCTATTAACCGCAACGAAAAAATATTTTTGACTATTGGACAGTGTCAAGAATATACCAGAAATTGTTTGTAATTTAAGAAGTTGTGTTCATTATTCTTCGAAAGCAATTTAAGAGTCTACCGAAGTAGGTAAAACCAAGTAATGCTATTAGAATAGTTAAAATGTTAAGAATCGTTTCGTTACTAAATTAATGTATTGACAGGTCCGGAAAAAATTGATATTATTTAAATTAAATATATGACCATTTATAGTGTTAGCTATGAAGTATGTATCCGATTTTCATTTTTACCTAACATCTATTCGTCTGATTTTTTATGATTACGTATTAAATTGCAATAAGGAAATTCGGTCAAGTGGAGTGATAATAAATTTATTCAGTAGATTAATAGTTACATTAAAATTTTTAAGTTTGCTATAAGAACTGAAAGAAAAACACACATTTCTTCCATTTATTTGAGACCTTTTGAGGTGTTTAATATTCACTTAGCAAAAAGTTTAGACTTACTTGGACAACTAATTGCTGCGATAAGAAGGTGACTTGTATTGTTTACTTCAGTTCGGTTAGGGAAGAAATTCTAAATTTCACGTAATAAAAATATTAAACACCTGAAGAGACTGCAAATAAAGGTTAAAAAAGATTAATAAAAATGATTTAATATAAAAATTAACTCGTTGAGTAACTTTTTCATTTTTGCACATTGTATAATAAGTTAATTGATTCAGATGTGTTTTTTTTTATTTTCCGATTTTCAATTCTTTGTATTTGTTTTTGTTAATTTCACTTATTTGTGTTTATTTATCATTTGACCCAAAGATATCTAGAGTTGTAGAATTCAATCAATTAGATTATAAACAAATGAAATAAGGACTACTTTGTACACGGGGCAGGGAATTTAAGAAATAGATAGCACCTAATTGACACGAAAATACTGAGAAGATTGAAAAAAGGTAATTGAGTATAAAACCTGAAACAATGATATAAAATAGGCTATATGTATATATATATATATATATACTTAAGGTGTTCGTAATTACTAATGGTAGTGTCTAGTTCTACAGAGTATCTTAATTTCACCTAGCTCTGTATACCTCGGTAGGCATATTGCATGATTAACAGAGCGTAAGCGAGAACGTTGGTTAAATACTGACCACCTTTGTGTAAGAAAATACACACCCTTCACTATGCAAACAGAATTACTGTAGCCGTGACGGACTGTGAACATGAAATACTTGCACTGCTTCCGTGGGTATTTTACGCGGTCGAAGGTTAAACCGATTTTATTTGTACTTTATTTCTATTCTTTACTAGGATGATGTTAATTTATAATCTTTGCTCCCTATGGAACTGATTAACCAGAAATCAAATTATGTAAGTGAAAAGATGCAAGAATAGAAAATAAAGTAAATAAAGTGACTGTAAACATTGAATGTAGCAATTAAAGGGAGGAGTGATGAAGGAACTGAGACACAGAGCGAAAGAGATGCATGTGCGGAGGAAGAGAAATTATAACATTTATTCATTCTTCGCCCATTATGGTGGATGGGACAGGGCTATGAACGCTTTAACTGCATCTTACATAATTACGAAAGTGTCATCACAAAATATATTTTCCATTACTGCTTCACTTGCAGATTGTTAAGAACACACACATGGACAGTTAAAAGTGAGCATTCGCGACCACATAATTACGTCCACTCGTAATTGATGTTCGTATCCCAGAGGAGTTATCCTTTGGTGACTTCTATTTCACCTTTACATCGTAATACTTATTTTTCCTTATCTCTTTGAAGAAGCATTAAAACAATATGAAGTACCGTAATTTTTCAATTCTTTATCTTTATAATACTTTCTGTACGATTATAACACTGATATATGTTAAATTTAGACAATGTTAACTACAATTCTTAATAAAATAACTTATTACACTCTCCACTCACAGTTTCTTTGAATAAAATCTCCATAGATTCACTCCATATTTATTGTTGGTAGAAAACATTTCTATTTTACACTTGGAGAGATTTGCAGGTTCTTACCCTTGCTGGAAAGAGTTAATGATTCAATAAAGAGAAAATAAAATTTGATTTCACATAATCGGTTGTCACGTTACGTTTGACCCTGAACGTCGCAGATCATAGGATTCTGGATAAGGGTATCGGATCTGTATTTTGGACCAAGCCCCATCAACAAGAGTTCAAAGCACCACCACATCGCATCAGAAAGGATCTACAACTGATATTGGTTTGTCTGTGTTCCAATAGCAGCACGGGAGATAAATAATAATAATTTTATCTCACTGAAAAACATCAGTGTGTCTGTGTCTTTATGATTTCTCTTTTGTCCTGATTTTTTTATATTTTTTTATCTGAATATTTCAGTCACTTCCTATCATCATGTTATGTTGTCTTTAAGGTCACTCAGTTACTTTGACTATTTCAATATTTCAGACCACAGAATAATTAAAGAGAGCGTCTTCTAGTTTTTCCAAACCAATGTGATACTTACAAGGCTAAGTGAAGGTGATCCTGAAACTGGATACGTCCCTTTAATAGCATGCAGAAAAAACCTAGAAAATCTGCATCAGGTAGGTCGGGCTTTTGGATATTATTCTCACGCTTTTCAGAATGACGGGAGTCGAGTTTTCTCTGGGGTCGCAGCATTCCCTTCTCTGTATTGCCACAAGTTTTAGAAGGTAGTTGGGAGACTGATCCACTGGGATCAGCGGACAACTCTTACCGTATGCCCAAGGTCATCGACCCCAGTAATAAACCTCCTAATGTAGATGAAGGTGCCTCGGCATGTGAGAACCTTGAAAAAAACCAGAGAGAGTACGAGGTATTTCCAAAGGTTTTGTCTACTACGAACCTCAAATGTCAAAGAATTTCCCTTCACACCTACTAACTCAAAAGCAGAAACTGCCTATATTTTTTTCATATTCATGTCGTAGCTCATATTTTTATATGAATCCCTAAGGACGAACTGACTCCCCACTATTCGATACTATTTTCGTCTCACTTTTTTCGAAACGTTTTTGGCTGCATAAATTTATTTTACATTTTTTTGAGCTATTTGGCTTGAGATAGGACGAATTAGATAGAATTCACCGGTTTGGGCCTATTTAACAGAGTGGTAATCCATTGAAAAATTTATAGATGATCATTAGCTGATACCAGTAGTGGAACTGTGACAATCGGCAGTTGTTAAATTAATTAATAGAGGAAGGATTACATGAGTCACAGAATCCTGAATCCTGCGAACATTTATGGTGTTGAGGTAGGCACCGTCTTTTGCTTATTAACTTACGCAAGAACTTTCCAGCGATGACGCAACGAGAAGCGCAAAAGAAATCGTGGATGCACTGCTCGTAAAACTCACTCGCACGTAATGTACTATAGGGTGACCTAATAATTTTGAATTGTTTTTCCATAAGATCTACAGGAGTACGACTATCCGAACGTTTTTGCATACGAGACGTTCCGGTTGTCCCCATATGGTAATGTGGCCGGGAGATTCTTATAAAATCCAAAAGGCACGTCGCCAAATGCGATTAACTGCGACAGGTAGCTAAATGGCGACTGCTATCTGTGCGAAATATTCTGACGCTATTAGATACGACTTTGACTCTGAAAAGGCCGTATTTTTACTACCGGAAAATATTTATCAGCAGAATTACAATAGGTTGGTTTACTGCGGCCCAAAACGAAAATCGAACACAAGGATTGTTTCAGTACCAGAAAAAGCAAACAAATATATTTTATGAATTCAAAATAATTTACAATTCAATGTCAGTAATGACTAATTTCAAAAAGTTAGTGTTAAAATTAATTCACCATCTGTACTACATGAATAACATTAGGGTCTAATATTGTCTTTTTACCTACATAAGGAGGATTAATAGAGATCCTGCGATTGAAAATTCTAAGAACTCTCAGTACACTACCAGAATAATCTCTTGAATAGCGTAACGTAAATTGTAAACAATAATAATAAAATACAAAGAATAGCCGAAAGCCAGAAATTTAGTAACGGGGTGTTGCGGTAGTAACGCGAAATTTTAAGAAATGAACTGAAGAGGTTCGAAAGTTGGGGACAAAAGTTTCAAAATGAAAATTCTTCTATTTATGAGTTTTGTCCATTCCTTGTATTTTATTTATAATATTAATTCAGTCAATTTAGTTATTTTATTTATAATAGTAATTAAATAGTGATGTAATAATCAGGTAATACTTAAAGGGAAACAATTAGAAGAAAAATTTAGACTCTTCGACACGGTTTTTTTATAGCGGCGATCACTTGCAATTAAATAATATCCAAAGAACTTAAAATAAATCATCATGTTACTTGTTCAGATTTTGGTATCTTAAAATTAGTGGCGTTGTCAAAATCTAAACTGTGCCTTGGTTCGTCGTTAAATTAAATACAATACTTAGCGATATAAGTGTTTTAACAGATTTACAGTTTAAAATCAAATTTATGCTAAGCAACTTTTTACTACCAAATTTAAATTTAATTTAGAAAATCCTTAAATGAACACTCTCCGATTACTAAACACTGTTTTCATTCTTTTAGTTTTGATGATATTATTGTTTCAGATAAGGAAGCGAATTTTAAGAAAATATTAATTTCAGAAATTTTATATATTAAAAGGAACAAATAACTGTAAATATGACACATTACAACTTAGTAAATAATATGATGGTTTGTTAAATTGTCTTAGCTAATTTTATCTTTTGTCTATGCTCTTTATGTTATATATTTAGCTGATTTAGTTTATTGACAAGGTCAACAATGGATGGTCGAAACGTCTCCTTTATGTTCAAACTTTTTTCCAAATTTAGTGCATGTCGTTAATTCTTTATTGTATTTCGAAATAAATTGAAGTCAATAGAGGTTGCTAGTAAAATATTAATTACATAATTAAGATTACATATAGAATGGACATGATCAGTCAACAATTATAAATTTCAACAGACGTAAATTTCTATGTTATGTTGTAAATTTTATTAATTGATTATAGTATTTAATCCTGAGGATAGAAGTAGTGTCCACAATCTCCAGTGAAAAAAGTTTACTGGAAGCTGAATTTAAATTTAAAAAATACGATTATTTTTTGCCATATTATATTACTTTATTAATATTGTGTTGGTTAATTACTAAATGAATAAGAAATTAAATGCTGTAGCTATTTTTAATCATTACAGTTGATAATAAAATTTTAAATTTCTTCTCTAGTTTAATTTTCCGTCTTCGTGCTATTCTGTAACTCCTTTTCAATTGGAATTATATAATAATGTTACACGTTCATTAATTAGTTTATTAACTTTGAGGATAAATGTTAACTGGACGTGACCTCATTGTTACTGTACACGACGTTGCTAGAAATCTTCTTTTTCCTCTGGGATTCAAACGTGAATCACACGAGAGGGAATTGGCATGAAAGCTCCCAGGAATAATACTATTTTCTTATCTTCGATGCCGATTCTGGAAACACGAAATACGGCTTGGCTTGCCTTGCCTTGCCTACATGATCTTATTCCCACACTGCCGGATGTCTGAGTCGCACGTACTTTACAAGGGCAACGAAACTTTCAATACAATTCTCTTACAGGAATTTCATTCAGAATCAGCCTAAATAATGAACGTTTAGTAAGTTGCTTTCTCGTTTCATGTCATCTGTGACACTAAGCTCTCGTGAGCAATTTCTACACTAGTTTGGATGGAAGAACTACGAATCTGGAAACAAAGAAGTAGAAGAATAAGATCGGGAGCAGAAAGCATTAGCGCGTCACGCACGATAAACCAGCGGAAATGACACATAATTACCAAAGGAATAGTACAATTTGTTACGCCTGTTCGAGAGGCGTGAGAAGAAGAGGCGACGCTTTACAAGTTCACTCGTTCGGTACAAATGATTTCCAACAAATTACGCGGTAGAACGTTAATATATAAAAGAATGAATCTGGGCGTTCATTAGAGATGCACGGAAAATAAGCGCCTCATTTTCTATAAACACAACCCTCCAGTTAATCAATACTATGAATCAAAATACTAAGTACTAATTAACGAACTATTACAGCATCAATCTATGTGTTGGATTCGTATCAGCCTAATTTATTTCCTGGTATTGCTCATATCCAAATAGTAGTGTGACTACATCTAAAATGCTTTACATTTCATTTTACATCTGCTTTTATAAATAAAAAAGATAAATAAAACATAAATAAATACTGACAAAACTGAAGTTTTATTCAATTTTTCACCCTTAAATTTTTGTATTTTCAGGGTCAAATAAATTTATTTGGATGTTCAACTACAGAAAAAGATTGTAAAAATATAAATAAAGGGATAATATTACGTTGAACAATAAATTATAAAATTTTCAGATTCATTCTTAATTTTGTTATAATAAATAATTCGAATTTGAGACGAAACGTCTCTGTCATGGCCATTTAATTTATTTTTATGTAAAATGATTAATATTTATTTGGTATGACTATAATGAATATCAAAAATATTTAATATTTATTTGATATGAATTCAAAAGGCAATAACCTTGTAATGTTTATTTTGTAATTAAAGGTTTATTTATATGATTATACTAAATTCTTTTGGTAATTAGTAATTCATTTAATAGGATAACATTAATACAATTTAAATTTTTTTAAATGAATGAGATGGAATCTTTCTTCAAGTGTAGTATTTCGTGGGGAAATATGGGCAAAAATTTGTGTGGCAAATATCGATCAAGATTCTGATATCAAAAGTATATATTGTCTTGTCTGTAGTCTAGAATGTAATATAATTTCTTCCCTGATAATTTTCACAATTACACGCAATAAACAATACAACATTTTGCTCTACGCTTAGTTTTAATTTTACTTCATTCATAAATACTCCTTTCGTTGAGATTAGGTATACAAGAGTGGAGGAATGTTGCATTAGTTTCCTGGCGTCGACACAGACTGGCTCAGTGGTAGAGCATCCACCCTGTAAGCGGGATGTCCGGGGTCCGGTCGGCAATCTTTTACATTCTGATCCGCAATAAACTTTACATTTTGTTACAATTTTCTCCTTTCACAGATACGATCCCACAGCTACTGTTTCTCTCCCAACAACATTTTCCTCAATTCTAACATATTAAAATATTAATTCGCTCGTTCTCCTGGGACAGCATATCACGACTGTGGAAATCTTAAAACTTACTTCGTATTTCAGCATCCGCTCTGCTACTGTTGTTACTGTCCAGCACACTCGGGGGAAAAAAGAGGACGCCCAGCCATAAATTATGTCAAACGTCCCCTTTTCGACCTCCGAACTACCCTTCTTATAATGAAAGATCCCACAAGACGTGGCAAATACGCCACTCTACCCAGACTTTAAAATCCTCACAAATATTACGTGCCCCTTGCTTTTACGTCACGACATCCTCAAATACGAGAAATTGATAACAGTAAAGTATTCATATTTCTTCTTCCTTCTTGTGACCATAACGTTTTGTCCAATTATTAGAAATGAAAAATATTTTGATGATTTGAAGAATAAATATATTTAAAGTGTGATTGACTAGTTGTGATATTTTGGGTCAGTGCATTTTTTTGACGATGGTTATGGTTTAATGTGCACGAATCATGATTATACTTGGTCGCAGACTAACCTTCTACATTGACACTCGTACATTATAAGGACGGTCTGTGATCAGGAAAACTCGGGTAAATGTACTATCGTGAAGCAGCGCCGCTCAGGATAAAATTACATTTATACTTATTAAAAATTCTCTTTAATAGCGATAAGGATATTTTATCTTGCTTAATACTATGAAGAATCTTTATAACGTCGTTACTGTGTGCAACAGTTTAAAAACCTCCGTAAAATTCAGATCGAGGGATGTAACTCTTTACTTCACATATATCAATACAGCAATGTTTTCACTCATCTTTCACTCACTTACCATCGTAATGTAATTATTTTCAATAACAAAATTTAAGTTTTGCTTGAAGGTGAATACAAATATTCTCATCGAAAATTCAGTTACCAGCAATCATTACTATTAACCAATAAGTACTATATATGAAGTAGTAGCAGTTGAGACAGCGAACGACTGGCGCACGTAGCAGTTAAATATTGTATCTAGATAACGTATTGTGTGAAAAAAAATATAACAGCCGTCACCTTTTGGTAACCAGACCGTCTGCTCCATCGTGGGAACGATCTGAGGAATTTGCACAAGACTTCGCGTATTTTCCTGCCTTATATCTGCAGGTAATTACTAGCATAACTGACAATGTCAATGAACTGGTGACATAGACACTGAGGGCTTATTTTAAGTACCCACATCCCGCGAGAAGGCAATAAATAACACGTGTATTAAATCATGTTTGTTGTCATTGGTTTAGAGTCAAGTGATATACGGATTTGTTTTTCGTTGCTTACTGTGAAAATCAGAATTAACGTTACATAAAACATGGCAGGTAAAGCACTGGGAAATGTAGAATCTCAAATTTACAATCCTGGACGGATATCACTGAACCGCAATAGTTTCTTTCCATTCCAAAAACATTTGGAAAATTTGTAATGCAATTAATATATCCATAGCTCACAATTATTAAGGATACAGAGTAACGTTAAGATTACACTGGCCACATGTCACTCCAAATTCGGAATGTGTTATGTAAGATAAGTCCGCAGTCGACCCGGTAGGCCCAGGCCCTCAATGGACTGTAGAGTAGAAGAAGAAGAATAACGTTAAGATATCCATTTACCTCAAGAAAGAATAATTTCAAGGAACGGACAGACAAACTAACTAATTTGCTAAGTTATTACATTTGTTAGTTACAATACCTGCCTGTTTAGCCACTTTGCTTGTTTAAATCTCATCAGATCAGGTTCCAAATATAACGAACGAAACATCGTTTAATACTGCTTAATAAAAGTTTGTACAATATTTTTCTGACAAATACGCTGCTGTTATATTTATTTTTAATTGCAAAAGCAATTACAATGAAATGAAAAAACGACATAACTTTTTCTTATAGATTTTTAAAATGAGGAAAATAACGCGCATTCATCTCTCTTGGTAAATTAATGTAAGTAAATTAATTTGGCATATGTATCTCTTAAAAGGAATATCTATTCCTCAATTGCCGTCAATATCCAAGTTATAAAACTTCTCGATGTTCTTAACTTCACTTTACTTTTCTTTCATCGTGAATTCACTTTCACTCTGCTTTATTTAACATTAATGATTCACTGTATTTATTTATAATTTATTTATACTTCTTTTTCGTTCCGCTGCATCAACTTCACAGGCAATTCAACTGTTCTCCCAATAGTCACAAACAGATCGAATTACTTGATTAGTAAATCAGTTCGTGTAGCTTGAGATTAGGTATACAAGAGTGGAGAAATGTTGCATCAGGTTCCTGGCGTCGACTCAGACTGGCTCAGTGGTAGAGCATCCACCCTGTAAGCGGGATGTCCCGGGTCCGGTCGACAATCTTTTACATTCTGATCTTCTAAATTTTTCCTCTTTACAACGACGGGTAATCTACAAGATGAAAACGCTCAAATGAACAGTTTCCTCTTACAGTGAACGAAATAGAATTTGAATATGTCTTTTATAAAGCTTTACTCACCTTTTCAAGCCTGACGTTTCAGGATTTAAGTTTGGGAATCATCGCAGAGTACACAAAACTGATATAATAATCTTCAAATTTCTTCTTGATTTAATCATTAATTATTCTGTGAATATAAAAAAGGTGTGGAAGTAGCTGACATCGTTGGGTTCCTAGCACGAACTAAGTTTCGTCACAAGTAATATCCAACAGAAATTACCCTATAAATTACAAAAAAGTTAAAAATACTCTTTCGATTATTTGCTCGAGAAATGTTTGTGCTGAGTTACGTTACCAAAAATTATGAAAATGTATTTTAAGTATATGACGGTTCAGTTCGAAGATAGAAGGTGGGATTTTTTATGTGTATCAATATGTGGAATCTTCAGCTGGGTACGTGCTCATTTCTGGGTCTCACTGGCGGAAAGTTCCAAACCGAGAACCACGTTTGTGTTGTCTGGTCACGGAACGAGAGATGCGACGGTCGAACGGCGAGCTCCGGCCTTTGATATCTGCCAACTTGTTGCTTGGCTGCGCCCATTAGCAATACAAATGTTTTATCTACCTTGCTGATTCGCATCCTGTTTACTCCTAGCGTGATCCCGGCTACTGTCATTGCCGCCACTGGCAATTTATTCCGCATTACGGTTACTCCAGGTTACGTAAGCCTATCTATACGCTACGTTTCCTGAATTAGTGCGATTCTAGCCTTCAAGCGTCGGAGTAAACGTAAAAAAATAAATAATTACTCATTCATTTTCGACGAATAATTTCATCTTGATCTTTTTAACGTCACATGTATGTATTTCATAATTTTTTATGTTCAGCACATTGTTCAAGCAAATAAATACAACTGCTCTTTCTTACTGTCTGCTAGAAATCCCTGGAAATGAGGTTTTTTCCCTTCGATAATACATCGTGGGTAATGTGCTGTGAGAAATACATCTTGTCATCCGTCATGTAATCCCGTGTAATCACTTAGAGCTCGATAGTTCACGGTCCATAAATTCCATAGTCGGAATAATCCGCAAGACAACCAGCGATACTTTTCTTTCTTTATCTCATACCTGCCATTTTATCAACCATAATTGCCGTCTGTTGCCATTCTGGAATTTAAATTTTGTCAATCGGAGGTCCTTGGTTCCTTTTTATGACGAAGTACAATCCACTAATACGTTCAATTGTCTTAATCCTGAAATTTATCTAACTGAATCAAAATTAAATCGTTTTATATTTAGAGACCACCAAAACGACTACATCTAATCCATTATTTTATTTTTTATGCTTCCGCTTTTTAGAGCTAAGAAAAGAAAATATTCCTAAGCATCCGCTGCTTGGAAATTGAAATCACGAAAAAAACTTTAAAAATAAAGTAATTAAGTTATCTGACTTAATATAATAATTAAAACACTAACAATGACCAAAAATCAAAAATGGAATAACTCAATTTGAATACGTTTCGTCTTCCAACTATATTAACCTCGTCAGTTCTTTAATTAATATATTAAATAATATGAAATTTTGTAATATTTTAACTAAGCAACTGAAGAGATCTCCATGCAAAATTATTCACAAATGTGTAAGAGTTTTATCAATTTAGAATATTTTTTATTTTTAAATGAAAATTATATTTTAACGTAATATTATGTATTTAAAATTAATATTGATTTTGAAAAAAAGTATTTGTCTAGTGATCTGATGAAGTCCACATATATGGATGAAACTTCGTAATAAATAAAAAGACGGCCAATAAGTAAGCATATAAATTTATTACTATTTAATTAACATAATATAAATACGACGTTTCGTCTCCTTTTTGAGATTTCCTCGGGCATACTACAAACGTAATATTACAAGAAATTAATACGGGTTCTATGTTACAATTTTTAAAATATATATATAAAAACAAGATTTAAAACTTACAAATTTAGCAATTCGTGTCTTTTACTTCATGACTAAATTTGTAATTTTTGAACCATGTTAATTAAATAGTAATAAATTTATATGCTGACTTATTGGCCGTCTTATATTTTATTAGAAACTAAAAGTCAGAAAACTATGTTGAAACCTCTTAATTATATTAACTAAATATTAATTGTTTTTTGATACTTTAGCTTCAGTATAATTGAGTTTTGTTTAACTTTACCTGTCTTCATTTTAATTTGCTGTAAATATTTCCCCTATTGGAAGAAAACCTCATGAAGGCGCGAAAATATGCCGAAACGTTGTTAATTAAATTTAAAGAATAAAATCTGTTAAGGGTCATACATTGCTTTTATTAAATAATAATTAAATTTTTCGCTGACAAATTGGCTGTATTTTATTGTCGGTAGCAATAGTTGAATTGAATTTAATCATTTTGAATATACGTTAAATTAAAATTGTTTTACACTGACTCATCACGGATTCTTCCCCTTTTATACATTGTTTGCAGTAACCATTGTTATCTGAGAGAGAAGCTCCACGTTATCTGCTAGAAAAAGCACAGCACAGAGTATTGTCTTTCTGAAAACACCGATTACACAAGAAGCGTGTATCAGGTAATTCCCAAAAGCCAAGTGACGTGCGAAGTATTCACGATTAAATTTATAATTAAGCTCTTGGTTTATTTAATTGTCGTTTAAACAAACAATAGATGAGTTATATTGTTGTTGTAACTTACATTGAACCTTTACAATACCTAATGTCTAAAAGTCATTTGTGAATTACGTATTACTAAGAAAAATCGCTCGTGCAATTTATTAACAAAACTTTACTGATAAACTTTGTTTTATGCTCAATCGAGGACCTCATCAGTTTTAAAGCTACAATGTGAAACAATGTTATAAAATCTGTTCTTATTAGTATATAATTCATTCATAACTGACTCCTTGGGAATTACACATTGTGAATATATGAGTTTCTACACACGTAAATTTATATTAATATTTGCACTGTATAATCTTGTAAATTGTGTGGGGATAAGAAATCTTACATTAATTGTTGGAATCTTACTTTACATTTGGAGGAAGAGAAGGAAACAATAACAAAATTTAATAAGAAGAATAAAAGTTAATGCGACGCTAAATAAAAATAAATAAAACAAAGCTAACCAGGGACAACCTCATGTCTCGACGTCTAAAAAAGAGAGGAGCTTTACGGACATACGTATATAAATAAACCAAAAGCAAAAGAAATTTTGTACGCAATCCATCAATAAAGTACATAAATTATCTTAGAAACTTAGGCTTCCTTTAATATTATTAAATTATGTGCAAAAAATGTCCATATGGAGTGTGGTGTTATATGGAGCGGAACGTGGACGATAGGAGATGCAGACAGGAAAATAATAGAAGATTTCGAAATGTGGTGCTATAGGAGAATGCTGAAAATCAGATGGTGGATAGAGTAACTAACCAGGAAGTTCTAAGCAGAATAAGAGAAGAGAGAACAAATTGAGAACATTAACCAAGAGAAGGGATAGATTTATAGGCCACATTTTGAGATACGAGGGTCTTGGAAAGTCAACATTAGTGGCAAATGTGTGTGAAAACAGAAGAGCGAGGCGTAGGATGGAATGCACTAAGCTGATTAGGGAGGATGTGGTTGCTGTAGAAATGAAAAGACCTGCGCAGAGTAGGTTAACATGGAGAGTTGCGACAGAGTTGCGACAGATTACTACAACAACATATTCAAATGGTTCATTAATGACGTAAATTGACCGTATTTAAATTTGCAAACGAGATATACTATTCTGTATATACCTTCATAGTGTAAAGTTAAGAAATATTGGTTCCTGATCACCATGATTTTTCTTTTCAAAGCGTCTGTTATACCATTTAAGAATCACCGTGTATTCTTTTATTGAAATTTTAGAGTCGCGACAATGGTGACTATACAACAGAACAACCAAATTGAAGGGGTGAAATATTGAGGTAGTCAAACTTCGTAAACTGAGCACATTCCAAACACAGATAATAATGGAGTGCAAAGTTAATTTTGAACTGCGTCCGCACCGAATGTGATGGGTGCGAAGATTGCTTGTGGCCGAAATTGGGAGCAGCCCGTCAAGGCACCCTCTCCGTTGCAGTGCTTTGCTGATGATGATTGCAGGTCGGGGTCATTAGCTTCTGCTGGAGGGCGGCCAACTCTCCCCTAGCAATTAATAGAATGCCACACTAATTCTCCACGCGCCTTGATTGATTGCCACGCTCTTCCCTCGCACAACTTCGGATTCTCCATCTCCATGGCGCCTCGTCTACGATATATACCGAGTTTCCTGTGATATGAGTCGTAGTTTGGCAGAGGTTTGCCGCAGGTAAAAACTTTTGCAGCCGTTGTCAGTACCTAAGCAAAAAACTGAAGTATCCTCGGAACAGTTGGGGAGAAAGAGAAGACTTTGTCCTTCTCTCAGCAAACAACACTCGATTCTTGGAACTATCAATACGTTTGGATATTCTGAGGCATCTCGTCCAGTTCGTATGATCAAAGAGATCGTCGGGCAATTCAATCCCCGAAATTGAAGTTTGTCTTTGACTAAGAAAATAAACGAATTTTTATCAGAATTCATCCAATTGAAAGAACTCCTCAAGCCTAGGCCGAACCCCTCCACATCCCTTCCGACCCTAGGCCAGGTAAAACCAACCACAAATACAAAAATCAGGAATAACCTTTACTGCTTTTTGTTTGAATGACAGGCTACTTGAGGGTAATCTATGTGGTAGCAACTCCCAGTAAACTGCAAAGGAAGGCATTTGAAAGGTCTGATCGTCAATAATCAACTACTTGGACGAAACATTGGAGCCATTATCGTTAGTAGTTGACCTATGAATCAGTTCTTTTTGTGAGTTATTATTCAGGTTTAGTAAATGTATTTCGGGATTAAGAAGGGAGCAAGCAATATTGTTTTCCTATTTATCTCAGTATAATCAGTTCTAGGTTGCTGTGTGACTGAATACAGTGATTGCTTTATTATTTGTTGGAGACGTGATTGTTTATTTTTTCTCCTTGCAGTATGATTCCTTTTCTATATTCCTTTTTAACTTTCTTCATCGCCTGTTCTATATATGTTAAAGAGCATGGGCGAAAGACTGCATACTTCTCTTACCTCTTTCTTGATTTCTGCTTTCTTTTCTTGCCCGTCAATTCTAATTACTGCTGACTGCTTGGTGTAGAGGTTATGGATAGCTTTTCTTTTTGGATATTTTACATCCTGTTCCCTTCAAGATTACAATTTAGCAGAAATCAATTATTGAGATTTCAGAATAAATATTCGGTTACAGACTCAAAGTGCGACAAAACATTGTCAAACCCAATGCGATTTTGTTGGATATCAGAATCTACAAATTTTGAAGACTATCGTCGGCATTTGTATTCCATGCACCTGATCCTTCAGCATCTCCAGGTTGAAGAATTCCAAACAAACCCCTTTGTACGAGACGGATTGTCTGGAATCGTTCCAGTAACGTAACACCACTCATCATAATCACTAGTGCGTTGAAAATACAGCTGCTGGTAGGTTCTAGGAAGGCGTGATAAGGTGAAGACAACAGCGTGCAACGCGTTACTCACACCTTCCATCTGCGGAGCAAATATTGAAGCAACGCACATTCCACCGCGGAAGGCATTACATAGTAAGTTGTGAAGTCATTACCGCAGCCTTAAATGGAGCGAGTAAATAACTGACGGCACTAAAACAAGTAAAATGTTAATTTTTACGAAAATAAAAAATTGACGAATCCTTCGAATAATTATTTTTTAATATTTCACTTAATATGCTTTAGTCAACACTATCTGAAAATTGAAGGTATTCATTGTAATTTGAATATAAAAATAAAGTTATGATATAAAACCGAACAAGAACAAACTATGATTTTGATTATATCTGGGTCTCTATATTTAACTCGTTAAACAAGATTTCACTTCAGTTTAATTAATGTCTGTTAATAAATTAGAATTACGATGCTACTAACAAAGAAATTATTATAATTGTTAAAAAATTTAGTACATTTTTCGGTCTCCAGTTACAATCAAAACATCCATAAAATTGCCAACGTACACAAATTTAAAACGGCGAACTATTTTGCAATACATTATTGTGCAAAATAATTATTCATGTTAGCTCTATATTTTATTTTACTTCAAAATATGATTACAAATACCGTATGTTTTAAAATTTTGTAACTATTATGTTCCCAGATTGATTTCTTTTATTTAATATTTTAAACATCTTCTGAATAAACATAATTGTAATCAAATAAAATAAACAAACGTTTTGTAACTAGGTACATAGTTATATTTCAATTTTATTACACGATATTTTTTGGTTGCAATTATTTCAAATATATGCACAATTGAATACATATATAAATAATATTTCTTTGTGCGTCAAATTTATCATGATTCTCTTACTAAGAGTATAACATTTTTTTCTATCATCTCAAGCTTTTAAGTGCCTTTTTCATTGTACCTGAGTATGAAAACATACTGGCCGAAACATATTTTAAGGAACCTTGTAATAAAATTTTAATAGGTGATAATTGTAACAAAGACCAAATTTATCAAGATGATGTATTATATTTTGCATACCAAACGGATATGGTTAAAACAATTGCGTATTCGTTCTAAAATATTTTAAGATGAACTGTACCACTCTCTTCAGGTTGTAATGATGAATAATTGTAATTGTCTGGCTTGTTAGAAAACTGCACTGTATGAATCTAGCTAATACGAAATTAACAACAGTGGCAGTCTCCATCTTTACCGATTTTAGACGCGCATTACAGGACTGGTGCGAGATCTGAGGACGAGCGGTGAATTCGGATCAAAGTAATCGTATTGCCTATTCCGCGTAGGGATTTTGCCTTTAAATTTTCTTTTATGAGAATGCCCTTAAATACGACCCGAGAATGAATCCCGCGCGTCCAAATGTTAGCTTGTAAGAAATTTAGTGTTTATAAATATTGTTTAAAGTATATATCATGAAAGAGGCTGGCTTAGCAAATTGAATTTGATTAAATTATTGTATGTTGCCAATTAAGAAATGTAAATTTAATGTATTCCCAGTAATGCATATGATCTAAAGTAATTAATACCTCACATATTCATTTGAATACAACCTGAGCATTTACAAGATTCTTCCATATATTAGTAGATGTTACGTCAGAAAAGCAATGATATGTTTCGAATCTGTGTATTAATTTTCTTATTTCTCTGTCTCTCATTTATGGAATATATAATGATGAATGATAATGATTATATGCATTCCGCTTATGTTTTATGTAATTTCAATACAGTTCTGTCTTATTCGCGATGCTCACAATTAATTAATTGCTTGTTTTGGCCTCTCGTTACGAATAGATCAACCTCTGTATGTTCATTTAAATAAAAAGTAAAATATTTTATAGAGTAAATTTTCAGCTCCAGAATTGCTGTAAGGTTTGAAAGTCATACTGGTACTTGAATACGTCTGTGTTACTTGTCGAAACCTTGATTTTCAAGTTCGATGCGGGAGGAAAGCATATATAAGTAAATGCTCCATAAGAAACTACTTCATTTCCATAACGCGGGCACATGAAACATTATTATCTTGTTAGCCTTTTTATTCAATTAAATTACTTTTTAAGACGCCTGAATTATTAGTCACTTGTGTTGTAATTTGTAAATACATTTTTTTATTTCAGCTTTTTATCAATGACGTTTTTATTAAGTAGGTGTATTTTACTGTCAATAGACACAATTATATACAAAGTAATGTGTTGTTTATTTAACGAATTCTGCTATCCATACTGACACATGGTTCGCTATTGATTACGCTATAAACAAAACAATTCTTTTGTGAAATAAGAGAATATGTAAGTTGTTTTCTGCTCATAGACAACAGAGTTCAGAATTATTTCATTGAAGAGCCTCACTATGGTAGTATTGCACCACGTGATTTTGTGCCTCTGAAACAGTGTGTCACGTTTTGAAAAATACGAGGGAATAAATTTAAATATTATAGTGGTAGAGTCATGCGGTGAAGCTAATTAACCGTGCCTCGTGAATGGGCTAGGCTTTGTAGATAAGAGGATGGGAACAAGATCGTCGAATGGTAGTTACTGTCTCTGGAAGGAATATTGCGTGGGAAATCCAGTTACCTACCGTAAACGTTTGATCATTCTTATAGACGGAAAGTCAACCTTGGAAGGATGATGCATGAACACGTTGGCAGAAAAAGTTGTCCTTTGCTATATAGGGAAAGAATCCTTATTGGATATTCTTCATTGTATTGGAACCCTTGCTGTTTCTTTTTTAGTATGTGTCCATAATGTTGCAATTATGTAACCTCACTTTTAAGCCCAGACGAATTTTCTACATTTTAATTAGAGACATTGTGTTATAGAAATTGGACAAACCTTGAAAATGGTTAGAAAATAAAATTGTATGAGAGAGCAGTCATGTATGATAATATTTATATAATTGTGCTAGAATAGATAACTCTGAAAAATCTCTGGATCTGAAACCGGTTAAGAAAATAAATTAAAAAAACCAATACATAAATAAAAAAATAATATCAGAATTATAAAGCAATGATTATCGGAAATTTTATCCAACCATGGCTTACAGGCCCGTTAGTGAGTTCCAGCTTTAATAATTTTTCCGTCTATTCCTTCGTATTGTAAAACGTTTTGTATACAATTTTATGGATAGTATTTTACGTAACTTTTATTAATAAGATAAATTTAATGTTAATTATATAATTATTATAATCAACGTTTCCGTATATATTTTTTACGTTCTATTACCGTACAGCCAACCTGATGATTGAGTCATTACAACAAATTGAGCGTACAAAAATGTACAGTAACGTTGTTGCTAATAAATAATGAATTTAATTCTTTTTGAAAATTTAATATTTTTTATAAGGTCTTTAAAATAATCTTATTAATTTTATGAATAATAAATACCAGTAAGTGTTTTGATAAAGAATTGTTTCTTTTCATAACCGTAGTATATAAGTTTTTTGCATGAGTTCAGCTCCGCATTACGGGGTGACATTGAAAGGAAAATAAAATTGCTGTTAGAAGTTTATTTAACGCTCAGCTGACCTCATTGACACAAGTGTTTTGCGAAAATGCGATGTAACGTGCAAAGTGGGAAACTATAAATTCCTTAGAGAAGAAAGAGTAGCTATAATTATAGTAAAATGCAGTGTTAGTTAAACTTAATTTCATCGAGATGTCCTTTTAATTACTTTTTCCTTATTGTAATATGTGTATTTTACGCTTTAATTAGTAGTATCTTATGAAAAAATTTCTTTTTTACTAGTGCTATTACTGTATTTAGATCTTAAGACTGTATATTTGATGTGATTTCCACTAGGCTATGCCTAATTGCAATTTGTAAATACGTACATATATATAATTTATATTTTCTTTAATGAAAGAAATACGATTTATCGATTTAGAAAGTGTTTGAATGTTAATCTTTTGAGTATAAGAAACATTTAAAGTAACATAGAATCCCGTGGAAATATACTTGTACTGTACTTAACTAGCAAATGCATAATGTTTTAAATGATAACGAGTTATTATTAATGCCAACAGGTCTGTTACTTTACACGTTCTGCTTGAGAATTATAGGTGTAATTTATTCTTTGTCAGCGCTATTCCGAAAGGATATTTGTATAATAAGGTGTGGGAAAAAAGTAATAAAAAATAGACTTGATCAAATGACCAATAATATTGAATCGTTTCATTGTATGTATTTTAATTTTTTCAAACTTGAACTGTAAATGTTTCTATATTAGTATTCAGTGTTAGAAGATGTGAAGCTTCACGGTTCGATGTCAGCCATAATTACATACTTTCTTATCATTAAATACTTAATGAAGTCTAAAAAACAAACATTGTCATTTCAAGTTCCAATGTATTGAAGCTCCACAGGGCTTCCTAGAACCTAATTGCCAGAGTGGAACACCTTGCTTGCTCCTAGAAGTCCCTGATCAACTCCTCGTGTGGACAATGCGAGACGAATAATCCACGCTCGAACCGGTTTATGATAATTACTTTATAATGAACACATGTTGGCGGCCGTAAACTGCAAACTATCAAAAAGATTTATGGAAGACATAAAGCTGGTTGTGTGCGCAGAGTTAGCCCTCCCTTGCATTGTTATCTCTGGGAAGAGTGTCTACTGATATATCGCCGTCTCGTTCTAGCTGACTGGTTTCAATTTAAGGCTAGTTAGTGCACCCGATCATGAACCGTTGCGGGAACACAATCCCACTGATATATTACACACTTTTTCCTATTATGAGGGCGAACCGCATTGATACGTCGCCATGGATCTCGTCTGTGTTGGACGGTTCGACCTTGCGGCTTTATTATCTATATTAATAGACATTTCATACTCGAATATGATGTAAGAGTCAGAGTGTTTGTTATGTAACGGCGACGTGTTTTGGCAATAAACGCCTTTCACGTTGCTTTTGGAAATGAAGAGGCCCTGTGCTATTCTTAGAACAGAGTCCCGGTACTTGTCTGAAGTCAAGAAAACGCCAATGAAAGTTGGTTGGACGCAGGTTCAGCCTCTCAACCTGACATCACTTCTAATTTTAAATCTTAGTCGGTTGATTTGTTAAAAAAGTATGAAACTCACATCTACCGCAATCATCATCATTAGTGTTTTGCCCCCAGACAGGTTTTCGCATGTCCTTTGTCTAGTTTGCCACATAATAACTTCCTTTTCCTTCCTTCGTTATGGCAATGCGCGTTTTTACTTCCTGATGGTATCTCAAGCCTTTGGTGACTATACTTCCTAGATATTTAAAGAAAATTACTTGGCTGATATATATTTGACATATTTTAAGCTTGGTCTATTTTCTTCCTTTACTTATCAAGATGGTCTTTGTTTCTGAAGTGTTTAATCTCATGCCAGATTCATCACATGTTTCATTGAAACCTTCTAGAATTTTGTTTGCCATTCTTTCATTTTCATCCAGCATAACCATGCCATCATAAAAGCTGAATAAGAAGTTCTCGGGATTTCAGATTTCACCCGGGTTATTTCATTTGTAAGATACAACTTTTTGAAGGCTAACAAACGTCTTCAGACGATGGCGGAGTTATCTTTCGAAACGTTGTATCTTACAAATGACATAACCCGGGTGAAATCCCGAGCACGGGAAAGCGTACATTCTTTAATATCATAAAATCTTTTGCCTTTATTCCCTTTCTACCAAAACAGCTAAGCAATTCCCCATAATCTCTTATAACTACATGTTGGAAAGCAAAGGTGAAGGACAACACCCTCCAGTCCCTGATGTTATCTTTTGACTTTTCGTTTCTAATTCTAATCCATACTTTCTGTTTTAAGTACAAAATGTAAATTAGTCCTTTCTTATTGCAATTTATTTCTTTCCTCTTCAAATTGCTAATCAGTTTTTCCATTGCTCCCTGTCAATAGATTTATTCAAATCAATAAGAATAGTATATATTTCCCTACCTCTCTCAATATCCCTCCCAAACAGTTCTCTCGTACCTTTTCCTTTCCTGTTCTACTCCAACCTCTTTATCCTCTTTGCCAACTATCCTTCTATTCAGCACTCTCTAATATATGAAGAATATTCAGCACTCTACAGCAAATCTACGCAATTTAAGTGCTTGAATTTGTTTAAAAAGTTTCGGCTTCTCTGAAATCCAACTAGACATATAGAACGTATATTTTTCTATGACGTTACTATGCCCACGTGTGGTTTACTGTGCAGAAATCGTGATTACACGTGTTCGCAGACCAAGCACACATAACAACCACTGAGATTCGGTTTGTGACCACGGAAATTCGCGTAAATGCACTATCATGACGCATCGCCGGTCACGGTCACAACTTTTATGACTTTAATTTCCAGGAAACATATTCGTGTTCGTAAACAGTGTAATGTTATTCTTATAAAATAAGAAGGGACGATCAATTACGCATACAGATGTGTAATAGACACTAGAAGAAATGGGAAAATTATGATGAGTGGAAGACAGCCTGCAAGAGGCAGCCAGACACGAGCCACAAATAGTTTAATATGGGAAGCAGGGATAGATAGAGAAGGGATAATATAAAAATTGTAAAGGACAAGGAAGTATAGAAAGGAAGAGAGGCCGTGCCGTTCTATGCAGAACTAAAGAAGAATGTAACTCGGCAGACGGTTTTATTAGCTTGAATATTCGTATTGTTCCGTTCTTGGAGTAATAATGTCCCAGCTCATCATAATAACATGTCACGCTTGAGGACAGGTAATGAACCGAGACTGTTGTTCTTAACGAGATCACACCGCAGTAATGTGTGAAATTGTGGCGCCAGTCACGTCAAGAAAGTTCCACTAGCTTTCTCAAATTCTAGAATCGATTCGAGAATTATACTAATAATTCTGCATGTCTTAATTAAATCTATAAAAAATCTGGGCACATATTTTATCTGAATTCATTGAACACCGATCTGTGAATGAGGTTTTTTAATCTGCTAATTTGTCACCTTTTTCCTCAAGTCAAGACAAATGATCTTAGTGTGCAACTATCTTCTTTTTTTTTGCAATATCATCCAGAAACGCGCTTCGTGAGAAACCGAGATCAAGCTGTGCAAGCAAAGGGAAGGATGCGCAAAAATAGTTTGGTCTTCCTGCTTTAAATCTCCGTAAGTACTGTACGTTTGCCATCGTAATAAAGCTATAAATTATGAGGTGGTTGGGGAACTTTTGCAGATAGCACAGGTCTCGTACTTCACTGGGGTTCACAATAGCACTTAATTTTGTTGCTTTAATAACCATGAAGTCACAAGCTAGGAATTCCTCGTATCGTATGTAGAATATAATCCTTTATAATTAAATATGTGTTTAAAATAGTTGTAAAATCTACCAAACTATTTATCTCTTTAAGATCACGAACTCTGAGATTTGGTGATACCAACTTTTTCTTACCTAGCGTAATAATAGGAGAAATGAAAGTTAACTACATAAATAATTTCACATTTAGTTTCTGAGATATCTTATTTTTTCCGCAAATCGCGAAATATGAAACAGAAACAATTTTCATGCGACAAATGATATGTAGTCGTTTTGCCGATACCTAGGAAATAAAGAAATAGGATGATATATATTATTGGCTATATTTTTACAATGCAATGAAAACATTGTGTTCGGTTCGGTTTGTTTTATGCTGAAGATTTGTCTACAATATCTATCATTGTTCGGATAGGGAATGGCTTTATTGCATTATTTAACAAATTCCTTACAACTCGTTCTTGCAATTGTAAAGATTTGGTGATTTCTTGCCAGTATCTATAATAATATCTTCTTGTACAGACTTGACAGCAAAGATGTCCCGTGAAAAGAAAGTAAGTTGGACAGGGTGAATATTAACTTTCAACTTTTTTCAAATGTTGGATGAGAGTTTCAGATACCACCAAAGGGAAACTGTTCAGTCGTTCATTTGTAAACCGAAAAAAATCCCTTTTGATTTATATAAGAGAGATATTGACTCCATCTAGCGCTTTTGAGTGCGTGGTTAGCATTTACATCCTCCTTCGGACAAATGAAACAGCCCTTATTCGGACAATACGAAAAAGACTGTTTACGAACAATAGGTGTCCAAGAAAGATTTGCTCCTGTCGAGTTGGAAGCTAGGCGTGGTAATTAGAAACAGCTACTGTGCGTATCTAACGCAAAGCATATGCTAGGACACTTGTTTACAGCCGGTAGATAAAAATCTTCCTATTGGCTGCAATTGTGCGAACACCAACCAATGAGTACTATTTGAAATTGCAGCCGATTGGCTATTGTAAAAGGGAGAAGGTAATTCTGGGCCAAACGAGAAGAACTGAGAGGGTTTGGAGCAGAGACATCATTAAATTGCGGATCGCTACCGAGAGCTCTTGAGACGTCGGGAGATGTAGATTTTGGTAGGTTTACTCTATTTTAACTCCTTGAGTCATCCATATAACCATATTATCCGATACAGTCAACATGATCGACTTCAGGCGCCACCAAAGCGTGAACCGGAAGCAGAAGTTAGCAAACCGAAGCAAACAGTCATCAGAGAATGCAGCTGTAGTCTTCCGATATCGTTGATGAAGAATTTCAGGATGCCAGACCTATTTGCCATAGAAAACTTTACTTCTTTTGGTTCACCCAACAGGTGACCTGATATTAAAGTCTCAATGTGAAATCATTAATGCTACATCTTAATTGTAAATAATTTAATTCAATTCTCTTGTTTGCATATCGAATCTTAATTTTATTATTATTAAATTCAAAACAATTAATTAATTTTTTTTTCTCTACCGTATTTTTCATAAATTGATACCTTATGACTAATAATAAATCTCATATTTGGATACAATTTTTTGTTTGCAAATGATTTTTCTTTAGTTCTCAAAGAGTATGTTTCTTTTGTAGAGATGAAAATGATAAAAGTTATTTCCCTAAACTCATTAAATATCTGTGGCGATATAGTACAATCCTTTTGCTTTTGTACTCTCTCGGTGTAAGGATTCCTTTTTCTTGTTCTGGACCCTGATATGGACTTTGAAACAACCGTGAGGTAACCATCAGACCCAGGAGCCCCATATTCAGCCAAAGCGAGGGAATTGCTCCATCCTGACGTACAACTGCGAATCCTCCAGTGTGTGATTCTTATGCACAATAAACAGGAGACAGTATAATATCTCTCAGGCCTCAACAGAATTGCTGAAACTAAAATCTATTTTAGCAACTTGTCATATCCCAGGCTCTTCGTTCGTCAATAGTATTAATAAATTATTTCGAATGATCATAACTATGTATATTTAGTTACACAAATTTATTTGTATTAAATAGAAACGTTAGCTGTAATTAAATAAATTATCCGTCAACTACGGTAAACTATAATGCAAGGGGTCAAATTATGACGCATATATTTTTGTCGGTTTGTAGTATGATTAGAAATGAAACATATCTTTGGGAAAATACGGAAAAGATACACGATCTTTGGCGTAACTTTGCATCGTCTCTGGAGATCAGATGCCTGATATTGAGGATTGAAACAAAAATATAAGGCGAGAGACAAGTTCTTAGTACCACTTTCAATCACAAGGTGCTTAACAAGTATTTTAAATAGTATCCACTATACTTCCCTTTATGTCGGTGGTGATATAGGTGCCTCCTAGGTAGAGTGGTGGGAGGTTTGTTTATCATTAATATAATTATATTACTAGAATTGAAATTATAATAAACAAGGAAAACCAATTTTGTCAATTAAAAATTTAACACTTGTTGGTTATAAACAATAAAAAGTAATACATTGAATTCCAAAAAAAATAATTAATTCATTAAAATTTGAGTCGGCTACTTGCAAAGCTCAATAAATTCATCTAGGGATCCAGTAGAGATAAACAGTTATAAATGGCAACTACATAATTTTGGATAGTGTATATTTGGCATCTTCGTTGTATTTGTTATAAATAAATATAGAAAAAGAACCAGAATGGTCAGTGAACCATATTTTTGAAAAGATATTCGAAAATAAATACTCGTTAGTCCCGTTGTAATTAGAGGAGCTGTTTTCTTTTATAGGCTATCGGAGTTGAAAATTCCTTTCATTCAGAACTTTTCTTCATAAGGAGTTTGTTTTCTTCTTCTATTTTAGTCTTTTATTCCTTAGGAAATTGTATGATTTTTGTTGCAAGCCGAAACATTAAAGAACTGTCCCTACTTTTAGTATACGCCTGTGACTGTTAACTGTCAATCTACATACTGGAAAACGAGTGGAAGAAATCCACAGGCAATGTGAAGGTTCTGTATTACGCAAGAAAAGCGTTAGCTGAATTATAGTGCACTGGAAAAGTCATATGTCACAAGCTACTTTGTGGAGCACAGAATAATAATTAGAGCAGATAAAGAAACATGCAATATAACAATTACAATAGCGTGCTTATAATTACACAGGGCGTGGAGGTAGACTGTTCGATTTGAAATTACAATGCCGCCATGTGGTAATCCGAAGACAATTTATTTGAAGACGTTTTCATTAGAAGCAAACTCCTATACGTTACGCGTTGTCCTTTCAATTTACATAGATTTTTGTACCCGATATGGTCAATTATTTGCAGTCTCAAATGAGTATGTGGCCGTATATTTTGCCGTAATGGTATATAAATTACCATATCTGTATCGTTTAATAAATTATTTTAGAGATATAAATCTGCGATCGTTGATAGCAGCCGATTGTTAATGCAAGACCTTCAAATCTGGTTTTCACATAGCTTGTCAATTTTGCTTACACAAAGACAACCTATCAATTAGTTTCTCATTTCTTATGCTGTTGCTATGCTATTTTCTTTTGGATACGATGCAAAATATTTATGAAAATTATTTAACACAACTATGTAAAATTTAACTTTCATACAATACCAATCTTCTCCAGCCCGTGTGTCTTCCGGAACATTTCGATTTGAACTCACAGACAACGAATTGATAATTATTTTATTCACTAACTTCAGAAGATTTTTCGAAGTGGTACACAAAACGAGAGTTTCAAAAGTGTAATTGCGACAGCACAAATGGTAATTAATTTAATATATCACTTAAATTTTGTTTGCAAAATAACTAAATGAAAGAATGGAGCAATTTTTTATTTTATTTTAGTCATAAGACATTTCACTCATAATTTTGGGATTTCTTCAGAATTTATCTATAAAAATTACAGACCCTATAATTTTAAATTGTCAAAATGGTTCAATTTTGAATCAATACCGAATTACATGATTAATGGACGCCAATAGCATTTAAAAAAATTGGAAGTCCAAAAAGAGAAAAATTGTTACATGGGTTGTGCCCAGTGACGGTTACGGCCGAGGTGTTATTTAACAAAGACGGTATTACAGACCGTCAACATGTAAACAATTAAATTGAAATAAATTAATTTTTGAATACACAAAATTCAGTAATTACACTGTTACACTTGACAATATGAAATTGTGGGCATTAAATTAATAAGGATAGATAACATTAAATCATTACAAAAATGTTTAAACAAACCAATGTTACAAAATATCAAAAACACCTTCTCAATCTAAAGATAAATGTTACCAACCATAAAATAATTAAGCTTAATGAATGAAATATACGTAATCAATTTATTTTTTAAGATATTACGTGAATTTTGAATATTGGCTATTGTTTTAATAAATAAAATTTCAAATAAATTACCTTAAAATAAAATTTGTTCAAAATAATAATTTCAACATTATTCCTTTAATACATAAAAGACAGCCACTTAGTGGCCTCCTTTTTATTTATTGTAAATTATTCCATTAAACACATGTTTCTCTTATAATTTATATATTTACAGTAATAACATTAGGATTCAAAATTTTAGAACTTCTGAACAAATGCCGTATGACTAAACTGAAAAACTTGCTTTAACTACGAATTGTTTCTTAATTTAATTTTAAGCACTTCATTTCGTTATTCATATCTCACAATAGCGAAAAAAATTATGTGTCCGTCAATACAATAAGACACAAATTTTCTGAAACGGAATAAACGGCTGCGTTTGTCACAACAGCCGAGAACCAATCGGATTCAAATACAAAGATATTAAGAAATGGAAGAAAAAGGATAGACCACTCATTAAATGTTCTATGGCTTTTCTTAACCTGGCTAAGCTAAGGTTCCCAGCTGCCATGACAATTAGTAAGTTGTTTCCAAACGTTTCCTCTTAAAAGTCAACGGAACGGCGTAGGACAAGTACCGAGAGCCCGACGTAGGTGTTGCAGTTTTCTCTACGCATTCAGGTGAATAAAAAGTAGGATCAATAAATTATAGCCAGGTTACACTAGTCTTCTTCTGCCCTCCGCATTCCCTTCCCCCTTTTTCTCGCCAATTATAAACTAGTTGACAAAATGTGTATTTGACTCAAGTAGACTGTTTCTAAAAGAAAGATAATAAATTATTACTTCATTTTCATATGTACACAGAATAAACGGTAGAGACGTAAAAAGAGATACTCATTCAATGAAATTACCCCTTTTATCCCAGTATTTCTTCTACTTCTTCATATTGGTTGTAAATGTTATTAAGTGTAAATAAATTGGAATAAATTATATTTGTTTAGTAAAACTTGTTCATGGATACTCGAAATAACAATAATGTAATTACAAGTAAAAATAAGTATAGCTATTATAGTATTAGTTACATAAAGGGACTATCTGAAAAATTAGCAGGTTTATTAAAAAATAATGGTTTCAATGAGGTGAAATTAGCAATGAAACCAATAAATAAAATAAATAACAATTTAGACAATATGAAGGGCAAGATGAAAAAGTTAGACATGAGAGACTGTATATATAAGATTAATTGCAAAAATTGTAATCTAAGTTACATAGGTATGACTGTGAAAAAAAAATATACCACCATAAGAGTAATGCCAAATTAGGCTCCAAAACGAATACAGCATTATCAGAACATGTGAAAGAACTAGGGCATGTAGCTGAGTTGGAATATTTCGAAATCCTACATAAAGAAAAATCTAACTATAAGAGAGGCTTGATAGAAGGAGTATATATATATATATATATATATATATATATATATATATATATATATATGAAAACATAAATCAAGTGATAAACAAAAGGAGTGAAATAGGTAATGTGGGGACACATTACAGCAATTGTATGCAACTATTAAATAGGTTTAATAAATGCTAAGAGTAAATGTAAACTATATTAATATAATTATCATAATAGAAAGTTGACTAGCGTAGTAGCTGGGCTGACTATGTAGTGGGTACCGGTAATAGTTGAGGTGACGACACGAGGTTCAGTTCGGAAGACAACAACAAGCGCAATGGTTGTGTGATATTATATGCAAAGAAGACGCTAAGAGGAAAGATCCAGGTAAATAGATGTGTAAATGGAATAATGTGGTTGTTGCCAATTGTAAAAATATATTCTTCATGTTATAAATAATCTTGTATATATATTGATAATGGCTATGGCCGAAACGTCCTGAGAATATATTGAGACAACTCTACTGTGGTTTTATTCACAATATAGAAATAATCACTTTGCATCCCAATATTTCTACTACTTCTTCATATTGATTGTAAATGTTATTAAGTGTAAAATAAATTGGAATAAATTATATTTGTTTAGTAAAACTTGTTCATGGATACTCGAAAATTTTCCTCTTAAGCCGTAAAAAAATAATTTGTTTATTAATATCTGTGGTTCGAACTTTTCTAATGAACGGAAAGACAGGTCTGGTTATCGACAACTTTGTAGTGTCTTTGGAGAGTAGCGTTGAAGATTAGGGGGAAGTGTTTGACTATTACGGACGTAGGGCATAATTTAGTAACCGGGTCGACAAGTGTTTGCATTAGTTGCGGCACATAACTCAAAGGCCGTCCTGAACGCCCGCCAAATGACAAATGGCGAGCCGTGCCGCAGCTAGCACCAGGTGCGTAATGGGGAGAAATCCTAGACGTGATGTGTTCTCCGATTTGGGCAACACGCGGGTCGTGTTAGGCCCATCCAACAAGAATTTAGATTCGACGTCAAAAATAGGACATCACTTGTAAAATCACTCGTTTTGGAACTTTGCTTGTTTAGATGTTAACGAAAACTAAATGCTGGGGAGTGAGAGTAGGATCGCAGCGTGACGGGCGCAGGATCGTGAGTTAGAACGGTAACGCTAAGCATTTTAACAAGTGCCGAAGCCAAATTTAGCTCACGACACAAATCAATACCGTTAAAAGTGAAATGTCTAAGACGGACCATTAAAGCGGATAAGGCATTAGAACTTCAACGTGTCGGATATAACCCAAAATTAAATAATAGCCGTATAAAGGAAAAGAATCATCAACCGCTTCTATGACGTATTACGTGCTACTATATTTCAGAATTGCTCTTTCAGTATGAAGCGTGGGTGTGAGAGAAGACTGCTACTTTTCATACGGAATTTTGGAAAAAAAAATTGGCATTTAGCATGGTTTGTATTTTACGAATGTCAACAATTAAAATTTCACAATTTTGGAGGTTGATCAGACCAGAATGGAAGCTGACACTAGCTTGAAGAAACAGAGTCGTCACCAATTTAAATAGAATTGCCCGAAATAATTGGATAGAAACTAGACAAAACAAACAAATAAGTATTAGAAAAAATCAGTAAGCTATCCCATAATTTCCTCAGATGTGAGATACATGATGTTAAAAAAGTGTCTCTCATTTTGATGATTACTACCAACTCTCAGGTCAGTCCGTGGGCATCAGAATTAAGAAACGCAACAAATAAATCAGATTATGTAAACTTAATTTTGACGTCGTCGAAGGCATGCTCAAAATCATAAAATAGCATTAGAAGCATACCACAGAATTTTTTCTGTGTAACCACTGGAAAATGTTTGTTATGCGACACTGAAAGTTGGCCGGAATCGGGGACCTTGGACACGCAGATGTCTATATAAGCGGAAAGGCAGATAGGTTTACCATTGACATTCCCAAAGTTCACAATCTAGCCCAACAGCCCTCCAAAAAGTGTTGATATACAATTTTAAATATTTTCTTTTGATACTCGTACACATTTTATAAGTCAAATATTGATTATATCCTATGACGATAAAAATTAAATGGTACATTATGAATTTTACATATACCAAATCACTAGTTTACAATTTTGCTTCGGGTGGTTTATGGGAAGCAGAAAGATAGAGGGTAAGACTTTCAAAATATGTTGTAAACTGTCTACTTTTATTGGGAATATAGTACTTAATATAAAAAATTACTGACCTAATAATCGCAATCCCTCTAACTTTCTGAAAGTGATTCCTCGCAATTATAAGAGAAATGCTATTTCTATTTAGTAACCAATTACTATCACAAATAATTCTTCTATACATTTCAATATGGCTGTATTTATTAATATACTCTCTTATTATCTCATTATAACTTTGATTTTAACAGTTTTTTAGAATAGCAGAAGCAGTGAGCAAGAAAACATATTCACCGGATTCCTGGCGTATAAGACTGGAAAATTCACTGACGAGAAAAAGAAACACGGCAACTTATTTTTTTAAAGTAAAGTTTAAAAAATTTGTACTGAAAGGAGTGCGTTTATTACCTTCATTGGAAAATTGTTTCATTATTTTTGTTTTAGATATTTCCCCCCGTTGAGCCATAGACAATAATTACAATTGCTCTTGTTAATTTCTTTCTAGACCCATGTTACGTGTATTCAGGTGTGACAGGATGAAAACAATCTAAGACACAATGGTGCCACTTTAAATCTTTTGACCTTCACAAGGTCTGCCAATAATTCAGAATAGAAGCTCCACAGTTCTATAATTGGGAGACGTAACAATAAATCTTTAGGCTGTATACACCTCTGCTTGAAGTAATTATTGCCTGTCTTTTCTAGCTGCTGAAACAGGCATCAAAGAGCTTAAAGGACAGGTTGACTGGAGTACAACGTACCTGATAAGGGTTTTGTGCATCATATGTAGGCAAATGCCTGGTAGGATCCTTGAACTATACCCCCGGGACTGTAGTTACAAGGCTTTCCCTTCCACATCTTCCATTTGTATTAATTCCGGTTCCATTAAAGGAAAGAGGTCGCCATGCAGAAGACGACCCTCATGAAGCCCATTAATAAAAAAATTACTGTGAGTTATACTTAGATAGGAAAACATTAGTATCGAATCCGCGTCGTTACGCTCAATATTTTCATAAAGTACTCTTTTTAGTTTGTTTTAACGTCCTACGAACAGTTATAGTCATTAGGGACTTTCAAACTATCACCTTGCACTCAGGGACACTTATGAGAAGTTACTAACAGACAATGGTTGTAGATACAGAACGGATGAACCAGGAATATGAAAAAAATATTTTAGGGCACTTGCCGAATGGGCGAGTTCCCCCTGTCTGATCTGGTGAGCACCTGGGGGTGCAGAAAGTACTTTGAAGTAGACACATTTTTTAATAGTGTTTTAATATGAAAATAAGAATTTTCCTAACACTTTCTCTACCAGATAAGACTGCTATTGCCATACGCCCAATAATATTTATTAAATGGGTTCATAACAAAATATATAAAAATCTTTAATGAAAATAGGTACACTTACTGAAAATGATGATGTTGAAAAACTATTTTGGAATGAATGTTGCACCAGAATTTTTGGCCAATATCGGTAATCTACGATTGGCTTTATCTCTCGTGGTTTATCAGAATACTGAACTGTTAGGTAGAGGTGAGTCGAAATTGAGGTGAATATAAGTTCTGGTGCGGAAGAAGATGGCACTTGACTACATAGGACGAATACAGGAAATCTTAATTAATTTTGTCCTTTCACATGAAATCTAAAATGTATTGCAGCTGTAAAAAAACCGGGTAAATTAGCTTTAATCATAAATTGAAGAATATGTTATATAAAAAAATTTAAATTTAAATATAGATGGAAAAATTTCATTGGTGGACTAAGAAAGCTTATGACAATTTTTTCCCTTGAAATTTGGTCCACCTATTCTTAATAAAGAGAAAATAGTTTTTGTCAACTCTTTCCTTATTGATCATAAACTAATTTCAAGAAATAAGACTTACCTTTCATTATCATGCTCCTATTTCTACGCTGCAATGTATTTCGATATTTTTTATTTATTTTAGTCAAAAACGTAACGATCGATACGAAAGTGACACTACAAGCATTAGTTTACCTACCCAATGGAAATAAATGATATACAAATACAATATGTTTTAGTGCTTTAAAATTATCTTTTAACTAACAAGTCAGTTGTAAACCATGTTCAATTTTTTGTTGAAAACAGATAACTGTACTGTTTGGTCTGAGAACAACTTACGTAATCATGCAAAAATATTTTGTTGTCTCGTGGCAGGAAACGTTATGTTACGTTCGTAATCACCATTTATCAGAGCCAGACAAAGACTAATAACTTTGTTTCCACTTCCAAGGGGGCAAGGTTATTGTCTTTCTCAAGTTATTATATTTATGTTTGCCAATTTTCTGGCTCACGAGTTTCTTTCATTTAAATAGAGACACAAATATTTGCTATTAACTGTGTTCAGTGCTAAACCAGTTTTTCTCATAAATATATTTCTTTAATTTTTTCGTTTATTCACTAACAGAACATATTTTCTAAAAATGTGTTGGCTTCAGGATTGAATTATGGCCATCCAGAATCAAAATTATATTATTTTTGGATTTTTGAATTAGTTTGTGTCTTATTAAATGGGACTCGGACAAAGTTTCACTTTTTAATATAGCAAATTTAATAATAAAGAATGCATATGCATCTATTAGACGTTGTTATTCAGGGCATAATACGAATTCTCAACATTTCACACCTTTGTATACCTGTAGTTGATTCTTTATAAACGCCTTTCTAAGCTGAATACGCCAGTCACTTTTTCTTTCTTAATGAAGTTGAATCCACGTCTAATAAATTGTTTGGCATAAAGTAGAATAAAAAATACAGCCCATTTTGTCAGCTAAATAAAAAATTAATTAATATTATTAGGATTTAGATTTATTAGTTCCTTGAGTCCTCTGATGAGGAAATAGGACAAGTCAAAATGATAGTTATTAATATATTAAGATCATTAATATAGTAAATACTTAGACCATATGTAACTACTAATTATAATACATTGCAAGAAATAAATAATACAGATATAAAAATATTAGGTATTATATGTAATGTAAGAAAAAGGGCGTTTCAGCTATCTTTGTGGACTCGATCAGGTATATTTTTAAATGTAAAAAACTATTACATATGTTGTGGGCACAACACAGAATTATCCACAACGGTAATATTTTCGTCCATTTAAAAAAAATGCCACAAATATGGCCTTAACTTCGTAATTATGTTAAATTAATATTAAATAAATATTTTTCTAACAAAATTTTAAATTATAATTAAAGTACATATGAAAATATTAAAAGTCTCATTTCTTGTACTTCCTATAGTACTTATAATTGTATTTGAGTCAGTAGAAAAAGTATGGAACTTACGAATTTAATTTTACAACTGGAAATAAATTTAGATTTAGTAAACTATAGTTATCTTATTCTTACTGGGTTATATGTTTCAACTTATTTCTGATACTGAGCGAGTTTTCATTACTCAAATAACAGGTGCCGTTAAAAACGTAAGACTCGTTCAATTACTATTGAACTGGTGAAGGTTCTAGTGGTCTATTAATAGTCAATGAAATAGGTTTTACCATTAATGAACATACTGGTCAGGTAGTATATAACAAGCTTGAATGATGAAGTGAGAATTGCAATACAAGAATAGTAAAGCAAGTCACCTGACAACGATCGATTTATTCTATGCCCGAATCTCATGAATTGAATTGGGAAAGGTTTCGTAAAAATACTAGTCCTTTCACATTATCTACACTTACACATCCTGGTAAAACCATAGGAAAATTACAATTACGTCTAGGTTTGAAGCCGTAGCAAAACTTGGCAACTTTAGTCGCAGTGTCGCGTGGCTATCGCTTCTTGGCTATCACCTCACAAAACTTGGCTCGGTTTGCGAAACGCGGACGGAATTCAAATCACCTGACGTTCCTCATTGCAAAGCAAGTGAAAACAATGCTTATGTCGCGCGCCGTGTTATTATCGATTCGTTCTGTCCACACAGAAGACGGGGCAGAACGATCGAAATTCACTTGGTACACAGATTGGAGAAACCCTTGGGAGGACGCAATCTGGATAACTTGAGCTCTGGCCCCTGCTTTTCCACCCTCCTAGAGTAAGGTTTCCTCTCCCTTTTTTTGTGAGTTAGAAGAGTTTGCCTCTGGAAGGCTGCAAGGTTCTTTCAGCTATATTTGATTCCATTGCCTCCAGGTCCTTGATTAATAATGACAACTTATTTTGAACTCGAACCGTTGCGTTGTTCCTCTAAAAAATTGAAGTTATTGAAGAAAACTAAAAATTTGAAAAGTAAAGAATACAACCGAGGATTCTTCAAAAATTGATAATTTACATACATTAAATTTAAAACAAATTGAAATTGAACTATTGATAGTGCTTGTTTCGAAGCAGTTGCAATTTTAAAGGATCAAGTATAAACTAATGTAATATCTAAAAGTAAAACTTAATCTTGCAGGAAAAATAATTTAAAGCGTTCCTTGAATTTTTTAGAAAAATGTTTATACTAACCGATACATGATGATGTAATAATTACTGTGAAATGGTTTCATAAAATATAATGAGATATTTGAGTTCGATAACATTAAACTTACTGACAGGTTAATAAATTTATAATATAAAAGAACGTAGCTCTAATCATTATAGATTACGAGAAATAGCTTGACTTAGAGGGTTCTCAGTAGAAGAAGGTGGAGAATATTGTCAGGTAGGAGAGAAGCTACTGGTATTTTTTATAGACACCATTATATTTTAAGAAACGGGACATACAGACATCGCCAAGGTCATTTTAAAACACTCAATGCATACAATCCCTTATCTAACGAAATTTCATTAATATTGTAATTAATGAACTGGGAAGGTTCTAAATCTTGGGAACGAAACGTTTTAAAAAATTTCTGATTTCTGGCTATTCTTCGTACTTTATAATTTATAAGAAATATTTATTTAATTATTTTATGTGTAAGTTTTTATTCTTTATATATCACAACCAAATTAATTCAATTTAATTTATATTTTAATGAAGTTGTTGTAAATTAAAATATTTAATTTGATAAAAATTATTTTTTGTCAGCTTTTAACAACAGAATGAATTTGAGTCTGTATCATGTACTAATTCGGTTGTACGAGCCCCCTCCCTCAGCTCCTCGGTCGGAGAGAGGATTTTCTTGTTTTCATTTAGAGGCTGTCGCTGGGCCTCCCCTTCAAGCCCGGATATTTATCTATGCAATGTGGACCGCACTCCAAGGGACGAGTCCTAGACGCTTGCTCACGACTATCGGCAACTAGCATTGCCGTTCGCCGCCTCATGTGAAATCCAGCTCCTGAGAACAACGAGAGAACAGTCTGCAGGCGTCACGTTTCTTCTTGCCGTTGTATGGTGAACCAAAGCTGTCGGACATTTATTTTATTGATTTCTTTAAATAACCGATTGTTTGGACTATGTATAATCTGTTTTCTCAAATCAAGACTTAAATTCTTTTTTATAATTTTCTGTTTAAACGTATGATTACTTGTTTGGTTCATGGTAAACCACGGTAAGAAATTCGAGCTCCCTCCCAACAAGTACCGAGCGTGGAAAGATCCGTACTGCTACATTATAAAAAGGGGCCAGCACAATTACTTCATATAAATAAATCAATTTACCTGAAGTATCAAAGTCAAATAAATATACAAAAGAAATATGAGGGAAAACGTTTAGCCAACATTAATTTAAAGGCAAATACATGAATAGGCGAAGAAATATAATTAAGATAAAGTTTCATAACTATTAATGATTATGAAGACGTTTATATAGATTAAAGTGAGGATTGGAACTTGGATGCTGAAAGTTTTAGAAATCAAATTCTTCAATTGGGCAATGAATTTGGATGAATGTGTTATTATTCAATGGGTATGAAGTATAAGTGTAAGATAGTGGAACACTTGGACGTATTTTTCAGTCGATTCGTTGAGTATTTTCTCGGTGAGAAGGCGTCCCGTTGAGCAAAACGACCAAGCGGATCACCTCTGGTGCCAGATTGTGTAACATTGACCAGGACGGTTAAAGTGTAGGCATTCTACTCAGGTGTATCGTCCGCTTTGATCACACAATCAGTGAACAACTTCAGCGAGGGCGGCAACATCAAAGAGTCCAGGAAGCCTGCTGCCTGGTCGTTATACAGACCGCCACGAAAACATGAGGGCCCTTCTCAGGACCGGCAAGCCACACCGAAAATTAATCACCCGGTATATAATGTGGCATGTATATTACTTATAAGGTCAGGACGTGAGGTGAGTTCAAGATGGGAGATGCTACCTTTTCACTGGAGAGTTGTACAGTTACCAGAAATACAATTCAAGTGAAACCGACAAGAGAAGGTATTGTCTGATCAGTGTAGACGACAATTACTCAATTTTCCATGTTTCATTAGTCTCAATTCTCAAACAGTACATCCGCTGGACTCGCACAAATACTCATGTGAGCTCAGTTCTTTGTAGACATCAACTTATTTCACACATGAAATAAAGAAACTAACTTTACACATTTCTAATTAAATTTTGGTCCATACTTTACAAATTATCTTTCTTTTATTATAAAAACTGAAAATATTATATTAATTAATTTAGTTAAGCATACTTTCGTGCAAAGGATGCATTTTTTTGCATAACGAACAAAACGGGCATTAAAAGCTCACTGAAAGAACATGTTTCTAATTTGAAACAACCTCGTAATAACCACTCTTGATAAAATATACCAACTCAAATAACCGCACTTTTGATTGGAATAATACTTGTCACGTTCGGAAACCAAATATATTTTGATGAATGCCTTCTTAATTTTTCTAGAAAGTTATTCCTTCAATTTTTTTTTTCATAGACGTAATGAAAAATACAATTCCTGAAGCACGTCTACAGGAATTATTAAAATAAATGGATTTTATTTCAATCCAAGCAGTTTCAATGCCGTGCCTTATATCATAGTTCTCATTCGCATGTGCAATGTTTGTGGTTAGGGCTCTAGAAATAAACAAGAAGTGAATCAGAGTAGATAAGTTAGTACAGAGAACCAGGAAATAAAGTTTCCGTTTGGAATCAAGAAAGCACGGAAAGAAAACTCTTTTTTTTATTTTTTTATTTATAAAGTTCGCATCGACTACCTGGTCATTAGCGACCACAGTGACAATTATTTACATATTATTTTACAATTATTTATTTACATATTATTCACAATTCTGAATTTCCAAAATAAGATACTGGTAGTGTCTATTTCACTGTTGGTTAATCACTAATTAATTATTTGTCTTCAATACATTTTATTTTTAAATTTAAAAACACACAAAAAATGCAATACATTTAAATAAAATAAAATATCGTTCTGTACTTACAAATGTCTTTTTGATTCATGGGAGTCCAAGACGGATTTGTAATTTTTGTCTGTGTTGGTGATATTTAGGGTATTCATTGATGACATGGTCTATATTTAAGGAAGTATTACACAGATCACATGACGGTGGGATGGAGCTGTTCAGTAGATAAGTGTGGCTTAATTTTGTGGTAATGGCAACCCGTTCCTTTTTTCCAAAATCTGTGTTGTTACTTAGATTATAAAAGTCTCTGACGTTACTCAATGTTTGTAGCTGTAGAATTATCTTCTTCACCAGGATCAACACTCGAATAACTTTTCTTTCAGTTTTTTTGTCAGATAGAGGACTCAAGTTGGAGTAACAGTAAATGTTTCTTTAACCTCTAACCTCCCTCAAAATTGTGTTTCAAACTACTTTGAAATTTTATTGTGATTTCCGAAGCATACAATTAGAAAACAAAATTTAAAATACATAACCCAGTTTGCAATTAACAAAATTTTATTAAATTATAGTGATTAAAATATCTTACCTTTGGTTTTAGTATTTTAACGGATATACTAAGCATAGATAATCATTACGAAAAAAATTTTAATTTGTAAACTGTAGTTTTTACCAGAATGGATCACTTTAAAATGGTAATACAATTTTTTTCAATAGATTTTTCTATAACTGGAAGAGGAGCATATTTATGTTGTTTTATTCCAGTCGATTATTTGTTAAGAGTTCCTCTTGGGTAACTCCATTCGTCTGAATATTGTTTCATTACGTCCTCAGGAATAGTTGTTATGCATCGAATTACACTCTCTCGTTTAATTTTAAAGTTACAAAAATTATCACCAGTGCATGTCCACGAACTGAGGCAAATTATTGAAATATTTCTCAATAAGGCTCTAATAACTTCGTACAAATTTCGAGGAATTTATTACCTTATAATTTATTAGGCTGCTTGGAAAGGTATTGGACAACTCAGCGGAAGACTAAATTATTTTGTTTGATTGTGTATCATTCATTTTATCGATTTGTCTAGGTCAGCACGTTACTAATAAATTCATGTGTGGAGTGGGAAAACGGTTCACGTCTAGGAAATTAAAGGAAGTGAAATGTCCATCGATTGTTTTAACAACTAACGATTCTCAGAATTAAGTTATTGTGTATAGGAGACAATTGCTTCATGATTCAGTTTCTGTGATGTAATATTTCGTTATTCAAATCGTTCTTCTTTCATTTCACTACAGCCCTTCGAACGTGATTAAAATATTTCCGGTCATTGACTGAATTTTTATAAACCATTATTGGCACTTTAATAAAAAAACTATGAACACAATTAATTTATTCAGAAATGAATTATTTTAGGGAACTATAGTTACGTAGGAACTTTATCGGGCTATAACCCGGAATTTTAATGAATTATTGTAATTAAAATTAATCAGTTTTAATATTATTTAACGTTTTAAGAATAAAAATTACTCACGTTATATAAACGTTATTAATCATTCCGTGGTTGCTGTAAATCATTAAAAATAATTTATAGCGATTTATTTTCCAACACTCATTTAATTATAGTTTTGAAGTAATGTATTACGGCCTATGATCCAATTTTATGCTTATAGAACCTATAAGTATGGCTGTCGCTAATATTTTTTATCAGAACTATTTTTTTATATGACTTAAGATACCAGGAGTATTATTGTCTATTTTATGAGTCCGGAATATATTTTTCTCTTTTAATCTACCCGAGTCTTCGAATGTATGGAAAGTAATTGTTTTCTTTTAGACTACCGTGGTTATTTTAGAATCGTTCCGTCGACAAGGGTATTTCTGTCTCTCTTAAGGTACTGGGAGTATTTTCGAGTCTATTACGGTACCCGATATCATTTTGTATTTTCTTAAGGTACCGAAATTATTGTTGGCTCCATTAGAGGATTCCGAGGTATGTTTAAAGTCAAGTTTATAGGGAATATTTTTAAATTTCTTTGGGTTCCGGAATTAACAGTGACTCTTTTAGAGTACAGGGAGTATATTTTACTCTTAACGTTGTTACTGACTCTGTTAAGGCACATTAAACATATTTGCTTTGATAGGGATTATTTTAGTTCCTCAATGCTGAGGGAATATATTTCTCTCTTTTAGGTTAGGATCCGGAATATTTTCGACTCTATTAAAGTAACGGAGTATATTTGTACTGTTTGGCTCATCAAACTTGCTAGAATGAAATTAACATTTCGTCGGCGTGAATTGAAACATACAACATACGTGTGTTTCGAATTAGTCGATGACTTCAGAATTGATAAGATTTTGAATAAATAAAATAGGTACTTATGATATCTGGTGGGCATTGAATTATCTTTCCTAATGGTAAATTATTTTTTAAAGAAGCAAAGATTATTTAGGGTTAGGTTTGGTACCCAGTGTGGTGTTTTATACTCATCCTTGTCTTCAGTACCTCTGAGAGACAGTTTTGGTCAAGGGATTTCGATATACAAAAATAAATTGAATCACATTGGATCTGTAATTACCGTTAAATTTCGAGACGTATAATTGTAATTTTTTTATTGATATGTAATTTACATAATTTGCAAAAATTAAGTGATTGAGGGTAGTTCTAGGATTGAAATTGTGTCTTGGACAGCTGATCATGTCGTGAGACGTGGCCTCCGAGGTTGGTATGTGCTGCAGGAGAGCTGAGACACCTTTGTTGGTCTGAGACGGTCTCGGCAAACAGGGGCGGGCCGTGTTCTCCACAGAGTGGGTCTTATCAGAGGACAGAGTCTTCCACTGTACGGGGCCGCGATAACAGCGCTTCACAGATTAATTACTTAACGAATATGGGCCACCACACCACGCGTTCACAAAAAAAAGGCCCTCGGACAAGATAAATAAATTCGTCTCGCCTTCCAATCTTAAGGCGCTGGAGAAGGCATTTGGTTAAGAGCACACGCAACTTATCTGTTGGAGGTCCTCTGACGTAACAATCATCGATCACTCGAGCCTCTCACGACTTCAAAGGTTGCAGCGAGAAGAAAATATTTGCTTTGTTACGCAAACAGATGGTGTAATTTTATTATAATTTATTTTCCATCATTTAAAATTCATACAAATACGCTGGGATAATGCTTCTCCTGAATACTTTTATAAAGGAAAAATAGTAGACAAATACATGTCAAAAGTAAAATTAGTAATGCAAAGCAAGTCAGTGGTCGATTTAATAATCCTTTCTTATTATACACTGGATTTCACTTTGTAAGATTATATAGAGCATATTTATTCAGGTCAATCTTTTATGCTTTCAGTAAATATAATGTCTTCCCATATTAAGACGCTAAATAAAAAAATGAACTGACAAAATTATTTGGAAAATATTTCTTAAAACGTTTCATTTCAATAAAATTTTAGATTTTCAAATTTATTTTCATTTATTTGATTACCAACTTAAGAGGTGATGATATTAAAATATGGTTAAATCCAAGAGTTACTTTGGTACATTCGTATTTTCTTATTCATTGATAGGAAACGTGTCTCAATGCTTTTAGCTTTACTTATTGTTTTTTCCTGTACCCCTTGGCGCTGGCGGCGGTCTCAAAATAGCGACCAATTCCAATCCGCTGAATTTGCCCATGTTCCGCATTCTGTGAAAGCCAGAGACGGGACACAACGGAGCCTGGAATAATAGAGTGGAACCTAATGTTGTCAGAGTTGTGTTGTGTCTCTAAAAGTGTTTCTTAGCCGTTGGCACCAAGGGATTGCTTGAAACTTTCTTTGTCCCTGATTAAAATTGGACGAGAGAAAATTCTGATAACACATCTGTCAACAAATTGTACTGATTTTACTTCTTGAATTAAAATTGCCACAATTATGGGGCACATAAAATGACATTTTACGAAAAGACTAACTAAGACCTTTGTTGGTTGCTCACGAATCTTACTTTGAGGTGAGAATTTAACGTGGATGACCACCATGATAAACAAAATATCTAACTTTTATACAGTACATGTCAGCATTCTTCGTACATAAATTACTTGCTCGAAGAACTGGAAGCCTTTGCTTCTTACTGAAGATATTTTCTTGTCTTTTACTGAACAGAGAAATTCCTCGAAATTTGATTTTGAGGATTCAAATGATTATGAGAGGATTCTTTCACATTGAAGGCTACATCCGTCAATTTAGTACTTATTGTAAATAAAAGTATAGAAATTTCTTGGACCAAGACTAAGCTGAATTTTAATTGACTTTGACAGTGTATTGAATAAGTACTTCATACATTTTGTATTTTTAATATAAAATGAGAATACAAAAAATTAGACAATTATTTGTGGTACAATAGTAGAGGAACAAAAACAACATGGACACTTTTTCTCAGGCTAACTCACAGGAAGGGTGATAAAATGGCAAAAATTGGATTGGGGGCACGATATGAATGTAATTTTAGTAATAGTTTATATAAATAATTTTTCAGAAATCTCTCTGTTCTTCTCTTAGAGTTTATCATCTTTTCTGAAAGAAAATCACTGCACGCTGCGTTTTAGAATCACTTTCTTGTTTCCGAAAGACGACACCAGAAATATTCCTCTATCAATAGTCTCGGTCACTGTCCGCTCAGTTACAGGCTGCAAAATATTCCAATCAAAAACACTCAGCAGAAGATCTGGAAATAATCACTTAACACTTCTTTCCGTCCCCGGACACTCCTCTTTACAGATTCTGTCCCCGCAGGACGTGGCAAAATTTTTCCCTGTCTTTAAATTAATAACAAATATTATGGGACATCTCAATTTCGTCTCATTACATACATTAGAAAAACTTTTAAGTAAGTGAGGCATGAAATAAAATAATTAATTTGGTCTCTGAATCCTCTTGAGATAAACTATTTTTAAAACCAATTATATTGATTTCATGCTTGTCATTAAATGGCACGACTCACTAAAATATTTCTAAATTGATTAATTTACAGTTTCTTCATTAATATTCAGTATATTCCAATGAACACAAAGAAGGTTCCATTTTTAATCGAAAAAAAATTAAATTTTACCTTTTTCAACTGTCATGCACGGAAAAACCTGAGGACCAATTTACGATTATCAGCCGACTCAACCAGAGACCTTCTCATCTCTTTATTACTAAAATAATTATAATAATTACTCAACATCACCGTGATAATAATTCTTCGTCGCTATTACCTTAATGATGTTATTATCACGGACAACAGGACTAATTTCATAACAGCTACGGTAATGTCATCATTCACTGCTAGCGTGTGTAGGTACAATGAAGCTATAATTTGAGTGTGAGCAGTTCCTTGAGGCGACGTGGTCGCCTCCTTGAGTACGCAAATCAATTCAATGATCTCGAGACTCATTTGTGGCGGCAATCTATTACGGCAGTGGGAACGTAGAGGTAATGCTGACTTTCGCATCACTTACGATCAAAGGGCATCACATTAAACTATGAAATTTTTCATTAATATGAGATATTGTGATAGGAAACAATGTGTGCTTAATCAACATTTCATCAGCAAATACTTTTTGGATTTATATTGCACGTTTAATTAAAATTGAAATGAATGGATTTTCAACTTTTACTTTGGAAAAACTTCCCTTCTCTAACTGATGTCTTATTTAAGCCATAAACTGGTATCTCATCTTTACAAATAACTCGGTAGAAGATCCGGTAATAAATTAAGTAGCACTTCTCCGCCCCCGGATACCCCTCTTTACAGAGTCTGTCCCCGCAAGACGTGGCAAAGTAATGTTTAAGTCGTCATTTATATTAATACGTTTCTGAAATTTTTCGATTGGTCTTTTATTTGATAATGTCTCTTACACTTTCGTTTCGATTTTATACCGTGTGTTACTCATAACATTCAAAAAGTATTCTACAGAAATAAATTTAGAAAAAAATTCTTTTTCTAACAAATTGTATTTACTAAACGACAAAACGTTACTCAATTACAAGAATATAATATTAAGGAAAAAATAACAGAATGCTTAAATGTGTTTCTGAATCCGGACAATTTTCAGACAATGAAGTTAAAGAAAAGAAAATAATTTTTAAAATATTAAATAACGGATCTTATTTTATTAAAATTATTGTTAATTTTATTTCGATTCTAGACCTCTCGTCCTGTACTTTTCATTCATTGTATAACAACTGATGTGAACCCTGATTCAGCAAAATGTGTTGTTTGCGTACCTTGAATTGGGAGATTTGAGATCGATTCGTTCTTAAATCTTATTTTTTATCGAAGTGATTCATTTCCCAACAAGACCTACGAAGTCCCTTCTACAACCCCTCGGAGATTGTAATTATAACCCTGCAACACCCTGTATCTGCATATATATAGTGGCCTGTATCTAAAATATTTGTTAACTGCATCACTATTGTTCCTTTTTTGTTGAATTTTTGGCACCGAAAATAAATATCAACCGACGTAGTATTAAAAGAAGGATTTGACTATTGGTAACAATCTCGCGATTTAAATAGTAAGGATTACTCTTTCTATCTCATCGTCTTTCAATTATATATATATATATATATATATATATATATATATATATACTGTAAAGGTCGCATCGGTTACTTTTACGACAGTTTGAGTCATGTCTAAACGACCATATTGTTCTGAAATTCGCTGGACATTTTCCTGGTTACATTTAGAGGAAGACAACGTGTTTTACACCACATTTCATATTCAATAAGCATTTGTTAGATAACGTAGTTTTTTTGACATTGCTACGAGTAATTTTCATTTTAATCACGTTGTGGTTTACTGCTGGTTGAGTTTCTGTTTCCCCTCCATATAGTGATTTAAGACCGCTTTTCTGTGCCTGCAAAAATTTCCCAATTACTTTAAAATTATCTTATTTCTGTATTAATAATTTCACTTTCGTCTATTTACTGTTATATAGGCCACTAGAATTAAATTTCAAATCTAAGTTACAAAAAACAAGAACACTGTATTTATTCCTAAGTTCAAATGAGTGTATTTAAAGTCTTAAAATCGGGTAATGAAGGAACAATACGTAAAAGCCTAAACTAGGTCAGCAGTTTATCCTGACACGAGTCATCTTCAGGCAGTGAATATCAATTTCTACTTCATATATCCTGATTAAGATACCACATATCCATGTAAATATTTTACGTTAGCTCATAATTCGTTCCCGTAATTTATATATTCCAAATCTGCAACCTCCGTCGTTCATAAAATTTCCTACAAACCTGTTTCCAAGTACATGTTTCAGATTCTAACTTAGTATCTCGTTTGCATACTGTTGTGGAAAGGTGATAGAAACACATGCCAAGTCTAGTTAGAATTTACTGGATGAGTGAGCCAAACCTGGTTGCTGAGCTGAATTTAAGAACCAGAATATATATGTAGTTCGATGCCAAATAGATAAGAATGTACATCTTCAGTGCAATGCCGTTCGAAAAAAAACATTATGATTCATCAATGTATCGCAATTAATACAAAAAGATCGAATTAAATTAATGAAATATATTTAACGACTATATTTTAATTTTTTTTAACAGTACAACTAAGTTTATGAACACATTTGTAACGCTTCAAGATTTAAGACTGAAGCATTTCTTCAGTCCGACTGTAAAGATTACTTCTTAGTTTACTAAGGTAACAGAACATAAAGTCTATTGACAATGAGTGCTTATACATTTCATATTGTTATTGGTTTAGAATGATGAATAAAATTTAGGTGCGGAACAAAAATTATTGAAAAGAAAATAATGTTGAACTAAACAAAAACCGTCTCCAGAATAAAATTTTTATTTTCAATATTTCCAACTATTTTGTCATTTTCAATCCGTTAAAATTATATATATATATATATATGAGTCAGGAAATGACATTGTCATGTTAATTAAAACAATTAATGGGGAAAGGACAGAGAGATAGAAAGAAGGTGACTTACCTGAGGTTCATGGATGGTAGACACCTTGTGAGGTTTAGAGTACTTGAATTTTCGGAGGCTCCGCCCCCTTCATCAGAAAGTTAGGAAGACATTTCCAGTGATCGGCTAGCCGATTATACATATATAATTTTACTATATTGACAAGAAGTCGTTGACGTCGACTGTTATATATATATAATTTTAAACCAGTAGAAAGTGACAAAATAGTCGAAAGCTTCCCATTAAGAATAAAAATTTTATCCTTGAAGACTGTTTTTGGTTAATTCAATACATATTTAAATTCTACCAGTCTTCTTAATAATGAATTTAAAACAAATTGAACACAAATGTTGAGTATTTACATATTCATAAACACATTCAGTTCTTTTCAAAACACAGCAATAATTTTTTTAACTATAAATAAATAATTTTGCATAAATTTGTGATTTAAAATTTTTATGTGAAAAATTATAATATTCATAGTTCACTTATGATTTGATTACAAATACTGTATTGTTTGTTCTTTACAGCGTTTTTGGCGAGAAATATATTTTTACTCCTTTCAATAAATTATTTATAACGAACTTTATATTGTAAATTTATTTGAAATATTATACAGTTTATTACGTATCCCATTTATAAATAGTAATGTTTTTATTTTTAGTATATCCCATATTTATCAACTTTTAGTTAGTGTATTTCTTAATCTTAAAAAACCGTATTGTAAAAGCAAACATATTAATAAATTTCAGCCAATTTGACAAGCGTACAAATATGTAGGAATAAATTTTTAACGGTTTTAAATATAAATGCTAAGTAGAACAGACATAAAAATAAAATATGATTTACACTGAAGATAAAAATGAATGTTTTAATATTTATTATGACTGAGGATTTGTAGTAAATAATAATGCTTGTTTACTGGACTAAAGAAACAAGAATAAGTTTAAAAGAAAACAACATCAACGAATTTTTTCAAGGGAAAATGCCCAAGAATATTTAATCAAGTTAGTAACAGAATGAATTGTACCCTAAATTGTAATCTAATAATTTTATATTAATATGTATATTAAAAATTGTATCAAGGTAGTTTAGTGTATTAGTAATTGTTAATTTAATATTGAATAAGTCGCTAATGATGCGACAAAAAAACAAATTAAAGGAAAAGAGAATTATAGAATATAGAAAATAATTATAGAAGACGTAGAATAGAATGTCTGTTAAGTGTTACGATAGTTAAATAATGGTATTTGCGAAAAGGATGTGGTAGAAACTTGACACTCACTGGATTGAACACTTAGAATAGATTTTTTTCAAGACACTCGCCTAAATTTAATTTTGAGATATGAATACCTTGTCGTAAATATTAGACGGCACCATGTATCTTGACTATAATTAATATTTATGGGGAGTTAAAAAATGAAAGGTGATCGAGGCAGAGAGGTGAGTGAACAAATACGTCAATAAATTAATAGGGTTGAATAGGAGGAAAGCGAAAGCGAGGAGGACAGAAGTAGGTAGATATATTTGGAGAGATAGGAAAAGGACGTCGAGGTATGGGAGACATCTCCGATGATTAGCGTGTACTTTGTCGGATGCCAAGACGCTTCGCTTACAGAGTGTTTTGGTTATGGGCACCCAGTAAATCATCGACGTAGTTTCTTTTGACGATGAGGGTGATAAATCTCGGGGCCTCTATATAGCTCCGTGTCCCACTCTTACAAACTGTCGGAGCATACGCGTGAATCAGAGGTATTTTTTTCTCTCTCTCTTTCATTCTCCAGAAGCTGTGGTGCGATGTGGTGGAACTCGGCCAAGACGAGGACGAACTTTCAGTGCCGGAATACATCAAACCGCACATGTGTCATTCTGCTCTCGCCGCCCTGAAAGTTTGTAAACCTGTCACCGTATGACTATATTCCACGGCACGGGGAGAAGTTTGCTTTGAGAGCGGTTGGCAGGCCTGTGTTGGCTAATACTCAATTTCCGTAAATACAGCCCGGAGGAGGTCCTGCTCCTTCAGGCACTTTTTAAAGTTTCGACGTCTTTATGGGCTGAGAGTACCGATCGGAAACAACTTCACAATAATAATAATAAAACATTCTCGGTCCTAAGGAGAATACCTCAAATTTGTCCGCTAAAAATGTTCTTTTCCAATTGAGTTTATCAACCCTGAACTATATAAGTAAATAAAAAAATGAGTGATCGAAGCAGAGCGGCTAAAGCATCTGGTACTTTCTTAAAGTTATTGGTAGTGAAACATATTCAAAGAATATAAAAGGAGTTTTATCATTATAATGATAAATAATTCTGGGTAATTATTCTTTTATTTCAGTCTCAAAATCGTTTGATTTGTACTTAGGGTTGATTTTTACCTAAAACAAAACTCAACACAGTCCTCATTTAAATATATTTCAGCAAATAACATTGACTGAGATGAAATAATTAAATTTTATTTACTTTTTTTGAATGACGAGTTTTCATTTGAATATATCTTTCCAATTTATTGTGTATTCGAGTGTATTAAGCGACTATTCCTGAAAAAAGCTTAAATTCGGCAGAATAAAATGAAAGTCTTTGAAAATATCGAACGTCTGTAATAATCCGTTTAATTTTTGTTTTCAAAAATCCTCTTATGCTCCTGAATTAAAATTAGTAATGCTATTATTTTCTGAAAAAGGGGGATACTATAAGTATATCCTCTTTTAATTAGTTATATTATGGGACTATTTGACATTAATAAATAGTAACTCTACCTATGAGTTAGAACTTTATTAACATTAACTCTTACACTGTCACAAAATCAGGTATTGTTAATAAAGTTTGTATTAAATTTTTTCTGATTTATTGGGTGATTTTCTATTTATTAATGCCCTATTTTATTCAAAGTTTACGTTACAATTGTTGAAACTAGTTTATTTTTCCTTCTTCAACTCAATTTGTGGTGATTTACCTCACTCTTAAACCAAGCTAGTATAGTACCTATCAAAATGGATTCTATACTGTCAGTTTATTTTGATGAATAACATGAATTTCCACACGTTATGGAATTTTTGATGAACATTGGCAGTTTCATTTGCTCAACGTTACACCATATATTGTAATTGGTAAAAACTATTACCTTGCGAACAAACATGATATAGTTCGTCATTCTGCAAACAAGGATAACTCAATTTTGTTAAAATGAAAGCTATAGTTTCAATATAAATCAGGAATTTAAAATCAAAGTATACAAACAACACTGGCTCACTACAAGTTTTCTGAAACCACTGAACCGAATACCATGAAATGATGACACGTATACATTTTACCTTATTGTAAGAAACGTTTTTCCAAAATTCGGCATTGGATAAGGGGGACGGATGGGAAAATTATTAAAATTTTAGAAAAGGGCGGAAATTGGTTTCGAATCCGTAGTTTTGTGGGGTCGATAAGCAGATTGGTTGTGGTGTAGATAATAATGCCAAGTTGAGACGAATAGGACAACATAGCCACGATATGATGAAACTTCTGTAAGGCAGTGTAGGAGAATGTAGTTGAAGAAAATATCTCACTATGAGCACAGGTGTGAAAATTTTTAACATTTAGATACCACTGATCCCGATGGTTCACGCTTTCAACTGCAACAGATTGCCATTTCTAGTGAGACTTGCATTATTAATCATGATCAGCAAGTCGGGAAGGTTCTCTATTTTGTAATGCAGTATGGAGTTGAGACAGCAATGAATTATCTTCTTGCCCCTTGTTATATGTAGCTTGATCAAGAATGGGTTCATTTGCTCCTGGGATTAAAACTAAAAATATTGTTTGGTCTAGACTGAAGATTAATTAAGTTTGTAAAAAATTATACTGCATTTGCTCTTTTATATATCTGTAAATAAAATTGTACACATATGGAATTCATTCCTTTTTTGTCACAAGTATGTGTTTGGGTAATGCCACGCAATGAGATGTGTTATATATGTATTTGTGAAGCGTACTCTATTAATGATGACTTCCTGAAAGTTCTGCGTGTGTCCAGCGTAGAGTGGGAGCAGTTCCTCGTTAGCGGCCCGTTCGCGTGGTTTACATACGTGTGACTAACGCCTTTGTGCCGTGCTCGGTTCTCACACCTCCGAAGAACCTGTTGTGCGAATGCCAACGGACCTGCCAATTTGCATCTCACGCCCTCCCCCCGGCATTAATTACAACGCTACTGCTGTCAGGACACGACGATCGCCGCATTATCGTCTTCATATCAACAAGTGTCGTATTTCCCGTCTAAACACTCACTTAATCCACGGAGGATCGAATGTAGAATCACTGAATATTTATTATCCACGATGCATTACTGTCGAAAGACAGCAGATAAACGCATGAAAAGTAATGATTTTATCATGTTAACCAGATAAGGAATTTAAAAATTAGTAAACTTAAAATGGATGTAATCGTATTACAGCAAAGAACATCAAGTCGCAATATACTTAATCCGGTGCTCTATTAATACTAAAAGACTAGTATCTGTCTCGTTGAATAAGTTTGTTCAAACGTTGACTCTCTTATCCTTCTTTGGAAATTGTGACATTCAGGGAGAAATTTTAAAGTTAGGCTTTTTATATGTCGGTTGAGAGTTATATATGCAAGGTTGACGTTGGCCATTGCTCCCTGTAAGTGGTTCCTCAATCTCAGCGACGAAACGGTTACACACGTCTTCAATAAGAAGACAGTTGTGATTAGAACCGCACTCCACGGATAGACGTGAGACAAGTATCAAAAGCCCAACCTACGTGATGCATGCTATTTTTTTCTACATCATATTTAGCCAGAGAGCCGTATTTAATCCATGGCTTCCTTGCTGTCTTTCCGCATTACCCTTTCCTATATGTCCTATGGTATTAAATGGACAGGCCACACCGTAGATAGCCATTAAGAAGTCGGTTTCTTAAAACGAATAACAAAAAAATTCTCATACTATCGTTACTTTCAGATATTGAAAAGAAATGTAATAAGAATACTGCATAAACTATGAAACGATTTTGTAACTACAGTTCAGTAAAAAAATTTATATTTGAACCATTATTGTTTCCAAATTAATAATTACATTCAAATGGCGTGTCTGTGAATTGATCGTTTAATATAATTCTGTGTAATTTTGTAAAATTATACATACTGATGAACTCTTGATTGTTCTCCTCTTACACATCAGAAAAATACCACTTACATGAACTTTATTTCTTTTGAGTTCAATTTGTTCAAATTATTTGTATTCTTCCTGCCATATACTATAATATATTATGAAGCTTTCTAGTAGTTCATATTTCCTACAAAGTAAATGGTGGGGAAATACAAAAATTTTGGGCATTTACAATGGTTAGTCTTGGTGTCAGCGGCAAGGTGCCAGCATTTGTTGAGACGCTAGGATTGCTTGACGTATATAATGTTGGAACAATAGTTCGACCCTGGGACACTGACAAGAAAAATAATTTGATCCGTCAGGGAAAGTCCTCCACATTAAAATATTTTTCCGTGAATACAGATGAGAAGAGACGGCGACTTCGGGCAGTGAGGGGGAGATAATTTTTTTTTGAAAGAGAAAGAAGAAGAAAATCATGGAAAGACAATGTTCGAATTGACGAAAGGGATTGTTGAGTGCAAAGGAGATTATTATGGCATTAGAACTAAAAAGAGAATTAATATTAATAATCTAGTGATAATAAATTACTGATATTATTTTATGTTATAAGGAAACCTCCTGAACAGAACGGTTAATGCGAGTTTCGAGCTGAGACTACGTGTGCTCATTTTATATAAAAAAGAATACCGTTACAGCTAATATTTCTTTTGACCAAACATTTTTTCCACAGATTTGCTAAATGTAAATTATTTCTTGATTTTTATCTGACGGTTTAAAGTTATTTTTTGAAGTCTTACCTCCATATCCAAGTCTTCATTTTTCCAAAACATTCTACAAATTTGTTCTTATAGTACGAACGAATTAGTTAACTTCATTCAACTTCTACATTTTAAATTTAGCCCCGTTGCTTGTAAAGTTATGATGCCATTAACTACATTTATACTAAAATACGACTTTAGTATGCTATTATTAGCAAATGCATAATATTGGTCAGTGTGTGATGGCTTTGATCATGTAACTTCGTTGTAATCGAATCATTTGGTGCGTTGGTTTGCCCGGATAAACGCAATGGAGAGGAATGTGTTTAAATAGAAACATATGCAGACGTAACAATCTGATCTAGATACAATAGCGGAATAATTATAAAACCAGAAAGGACGTAATTAAAACCCATTATTTGCTTTAAACTATAAAAATTATGTAGTTAACCTCGAAAAGGCTGTAAATTTAAATTAATTTTGTTAAAAATCTCTTAAAAACTAGCCATTGGTCGTAAATTGTCAGTTTATCATTACAAGAAACATTCATCCCTTCCGAACATATTCAACTGTAATAGAAAGGAAAATACAGAAAGTACGATGCATCACGCCAAATACATTAACTTATAAAGTTTTGTAATTGTTTTCTTCTTTAAATTGCATTATACTCTGTAGTTTCCTTTCATTTCATGTCTAGAAAGGTCAGAAGAACCTTCTAATGATCAACACAATTTTCTGTGACGACTGGTTAAGGAAAGATTTTAATTAAATAGTTTTTTAATTAACACAGAAAATTTACATTAATTGACGTTTCTATCCTCTAAATGTTTTATTAATTTATCTTAAAACAAATTAAACTAAACATGAAATAATATAAATTTAGAATGTAAAAAGCTTAGAGCAATAAAAATACAGAAGAAATTTATTCTTAAAGTAAACAATTTTATATTTTTACATGTTATGTAATGCTCGTATTGTCAATCATGTTTTTGAAAGACTTATTATCGATTTTTTGTGATAAGTAACGAAGCACACCATATTACTGATATCGTGAATGTTTTTACATTTTATTGTCCGTTACAATTTCCTTTTCCCGATCCATCAAACAGCTCCAGATTCACAAATATAGCATATAGGGAAATAGTTTTAGTAAATGTGCCAATGCCAATGTGAGATGACAATTTTGGAAAGAAAAACAAATAACTAAATTTAGAAACGACAGATTTTCCTTCCATGTCATTGATCCATAGAAATTTCTCTAGTAAGCCCCGCTTCCGTGACAATTGTCTTTTTCATCCCGTTCTCGTCCGGTCGTTCCCATAGTCTCCCCAACAATTAAGAATAACGTTTAAAATAGATGCTGATACGAGCAATCAATAACGTACTGTAATGGTAAAACATGCGAAATTTGACGGTACGAAAACAACGACAAGCGGCGTGAGGGAAGTTGAAGGTTAAAGACAGGGGTAATAAAACTCCGACAAGACTGCGCGGGTTGAATTTCTCTAAAGTCTTGGAGAAACGGTGACACCGGATATGGTGTTTGCCCCAAAACATCAGTGGGGTGGGCAGAACGGCTCCTCTCCGTGACTATAGGTATGTAAATTAAAAATTATCCAATAATTGTATTTTTTAAATTGTTAAATGTTGAGTAAAGGGATTTTTTACTTCTATATAATAATTATTCATTTTAAAATAGTATATTCACCTTATATTCATCTTAAGTATTCTGATGTAAATAAGTGTATATCAATTGATCAGTTTTTCCTTGCAGCGAAGAGTTATTAGTTGACGATATATAAAACAAAATTAACTTATTATGAGTCTACTTTAGTGTATTACATACCGATTTTATAGAGTTATAAATACTTTTATGAAAATTGTCGTCAAATGTAGATTTAACGCAATTCTTGTTCTTTTATTATGGCGCTGGCGTCTTTGCGGAAGTGTTCTTCGATAAATGTGAGCTCGTAACGGATTACGCGCTGCACATAGAACCTACGGAAAATTGCTACCGGAAGACAGTCAGTCGCCAGGACGATTTTTGTGCTGCTCTTAGGAACCGCTAGGAAGCTGTCATGGGGAAGACTACGATAATGGAACTCACAACGGATCTGGAAGTCGGACTCAGTTCAAAGACCAGCCTACCGACCCTGACGAGACGAGAAAAATTGGTCCGGAAACAAAACTGCTAATCCGGAATGGAATATTTGAAAATGAATTAATAAAACACATTCTTAGGGATCTTACGCCCGTCGTGAAAGAACCGCAAAATATATTACACGAGTTATCTGAATCGTTCTTAAAGTACTTAAACTATTCCAGGACTAACTTGGCAACATGTAAACTTATTTTTATAAATTTTGTAAATCGAATTCTTAAGCCGGAAAGGAAGCATTACAATTAATTTAATTAATTATATTCTGCGTATCCTTCTGCCCCAAGCTTAAAAGACAAAATCTCTCCAAAACCCCTAGTTTAGAGAAAATCTTCATTCGGAATGCAGAGCACGTACGCTCCTCCAAACTCACAACCTGCCAGACCAAAAAAAACAGTAAGTCCAATATTTGTGTCTCGTAGAAAGCAACGAACCCCCCCAGAAAGAACTAAAAAACACCTGTGAGACAGTTCTTTTTTTAAAAAAAATCTGACAGAACTTTTACTCGTCTCGATAATAAGGATTCAAGGAAAATAATAATTATAACGTAATTACACCACAGAAGTTTATATCACGGTGCCTAGTTCACGGAACCAGAATTTAATTTAAATCTATTGACCTCGTAATTGAGTCCGAACAATGCTCAGTTTATTAAATAAAAGTGGCTCTCGCTGCCATCCAGCCAGTGTATTATTAAATGTCCACTCGCAAAGTCCAAAAACTTTATTCAATTTCACACTAATTATTTTGCCGTTGCTGTCACCAGTTTAATTGTGGACGTTGTGACTATGCTGAGGAAAATTTCACAATGCTGTTTACAACAATAAAAACGTATTGATCCTTCGAAACCCATAAATTCTTGGAAATAACGATTCCATATTCCCTCTAATGTAGAATTGTGTTTGTTCTTTTCAATCTGCCGTTAGAGGTTTCAGGTTTTATATTCATCAAAAAATAAACTCAGAAACGAATGGATGAAGGTTAAAGATGTTTATAAGAGACGATCCTCTAGGAATTGAAACTCAGTAAAATACTAAATTGTTATAAATATTTATTGTACAGTAAAAATATATGAGAGACAAAAACTAGAGTTTACGTAGTTGTGAAAAAATAATTTATTTCTCCGAAGCAAAGTTAATATTATGAACGGTACAAATATTAACCATTAGACAATATAACATGTCACAATTTGCACAACATAAATTGGAAAACTTTGAACACGAGAGCCTACAGTTTTTTTTAAAAAAAACCTATGACAGACGAATATATCGTAGCTGTTGAATAATGAATTGCTTGTCTGAAAAAAAGTCTATACGACACTAATGAGCAATATTTATGTAACACGCACTGCGTAACAATTGTTACAGTAAAAAATTGAAATATACAAAAGTTAGCATTTAAAAAAAATTTCTTTAAGAGATGAATGTTATGTAGCTGTTGCAAACTAAATTATTTCTTCGCAGGACATTAAATAGCGTATATGACCCGCAAGTTTAATAATTATAAAATATATAATATGATATTGTATTATATAACATTTTATATAAAATGATTAACTTGAATGAAAATATTATGAATTATTAACGTTCTATAAGACAGAACAAATATAATATAAACTTATTGAACCTTAGCTGTTACACGACGTTTCGTTCTTAAGTTTGGAACCTCATCTGGCGAATTTTAAAAAATCAGTAAATGTAGGAAGATTATTTTTTTGCCTCTACAATCGCGCAACATGCACGCCAAAATTTTCTTCAATATATTTAAATTTAATTCTTTAAAATTCGCCAGAAAATGTTCCAAATTTAGGAACGTGACTTCGTATAACAACTAATGTTAGAAAGGTATATATTAAATTTGTCCTGACTTGTCTGCTGAATTACTATTTATTTACATGAAACAGTCAGGTAATGTAACTAATTCGTTACTATTTTGATTTGCGAATGATTATAAGAATATTTGGTTATGTATTTTAAGGTATATAACTTGACTATTTTATTAGTATAAAGTTGATAATATTATGTAATAAATAAATAAACATATTTTGCGTAAAATTTCTGGAATAAAAACTAGGTTGAAAACGTACCAGTTTAATTTTTTGAAATTTTCGGTGATTGTTGAATAAGACTTAGAACAATGACAAAAACTTTTTTTGCACTTAAAATATTTTGTTCCCACACGAAGTGCAAAAAATCAGACTATTATTTTAGCAACATATTTCAATGCATAACAAATTTAAACGATTTTAAGTATTAGTAAAAAAAGGAATATAAAAGAATATATCTCTTCATCTATCTGGACTAAAAAAAAGCACAAGTTTGGAACAAGTAATTCTTGAAACTGGAAACTTTTCAATTAAAAGTAAATCAAATCGTTTTTGGTAATAAAATTGATAGTGAAAATAGAAATGCTTTAATAAATATACTGGGAATTTAATTTATCTGGAGGTCAAAATATTTGATTGAGATTATAGTCGCGTCAACAGGTACGTTCTTGGCGACTACAAAAATTAATTAGGATAGGAAACAAAATCATTTTCAAATGGAGGAAAAATTGATAGGAAATGCTAAATTACGGGAGACTTGACATGTTCCATGATCACCGAAAATTGCATTCAGCAGTGACGCGAATAATTTTTTTTTACCTCAGAACGTGTGTAGTTCGAAATTTTTATATCAATTAGTACGGTATCGCAAATTTACAGCCATGTCTCACACCTAGTACAACACTGATGTGCGATTGCGACTTTCTCATCTCAACTAAGCATCTGTCTAGTTAAGCTTAATGTCGTGACACGCAATTGACCCTTAATTCGACACGTGCGGTAAAGATTTACGGTACTCGAAGCTGTCACTCGATTGATTTACGTAAGAGCTAATTATTTATGCTTGGCGAGCTGCGAGGTCGCGCAGGTGGCGGAAACAGTCACCCACGCCCCTCGCACTACGGGGGGGTTCAGTGGGAGGAGGAGGGGGACTATTATTCGCATGCGAGACCGTGTCAACAGCTGGGGTCAGCCTCGAACCCGGGACACGGAGGTCGACAACCTCTACCTTCCTGCTTCTGCAGTCGCTGTTTAATGACCCTCGATGTAAATGTCAAAGGCGACATATAAGAACTCACTCTTCCTCATGTTTCTCAATCAGCTCACGCAAAAGACGTAATTATTGACTACACATTAATTTCCATGACCAAACAACCACGGGCGAAAAACACAAATGACAATGGAGCTTTATTTTTTATTCGGCATTTATTTACACGACAGTAAAATGAATATTGACAACATCTGCAGTTTTACACCCATTTATGGACTGAACTGTACGATATCAAACTCCAACTGGAAAAATATTATTTTCAGCCAGAGAAGGAAAAATATACAGTTACTATTTAACACTGTATACGCTTTAAATATTTGAAATAAAAAAGTGTAAAATACGGCATTTCCTTGTGAATAAATTTTTTACTGAACTATATTTGAACGTACTTTAAAATATATGCTTTTTTAACTCATCTATAACGGTAGCAAAAAGAAACCGTAATGGCAAATGAGAACAGAGAAAAGTACGTTCCCTCAAGTGACCAAAACAATTCTTCGAGAAAAACATTTTTGGAGTCGCCTTTGGAAGCAAGAAAGTGAAGTGATTTAAATAAGCTGGGAATAGTGATTTTCTTTCAGGAAAATGAAATGTCTTATGGAAGGTTAAATTAAAGAACAGGAAGATTTCTATCATGAATAATGAGATTAGAATAAATTACCTTTATTAATTTATTACTACAAAACGTTATTCATTTGGTGTTACAATATTAACTATACGTATATTTCCCTGGGAAGGAGATCTTATGCCACAGTAATTTAAGAAACGTAAATCAAATTTCTATTTATGATTACATATTCAAAAAGAACTAAACAATAAAAAATGTTTGAAGTAATTATTCATTACAGTAGTAACACGAGATTACCCGTCAGCAAACACTGATAAATCGTAATACACAAATTTACACTGACCGCGGATTACTTTATAGATTTATATCGCACTTCTCTCATTTTATTTAATTATTATTTTATTTCTTATTTTAAATGTATATTTAACGTAAATTAGTGCGTTAAATGTACGTTTGGTAATAGCGTTGCCAGGCACCGGTAAATAATCTGAAGAATAAGTTTCCAGTCAAGAATAGTCCACAAAATCCCGAAATGGCCATCAGTCAGGCAGAGGGGGATAACTGTTGCTCCCGCCAATACGGAAATTGGTCACATATTTGGATGGTGATGCTAAGACCATTTTTCCACGAATTAGGTGAACTATAAGAATATGAGAAAGGGAAGAAAAACGAGGCAAAATTGAGAAATAGAGCAAGAAACTCTTTTTGTTTGGAATTGACGGGAAAGACGGAGAGAGGAGCAGATACATGTCCACGTGGTCAAATGAACCGGACTTTGCTTCCAGCTCTGTAGCAGAAATTCTGTCCTGGTAAGCCGTTGGAAGTTTCTTTCATGCAGTCGGTAATATATGTTTTAACATAGTATATTTCTTTTGTATATATTTGCTTTTGATTGTTTTTAATGTAAATGTGGAATTGTTAAATTATATACATGTATATATATGTTTATTGTTCCGAATCATATCTCATGAATATTTTCTTTCACTACGATTTAATTCAATCTCAAGCAATGCATTATCAAGTTAACAGTGAGTAAAACATTGCATTTGCTTCATTTTGTTTTCTCCTATAGAAGTAAGAACAATTTGTGAGACGAATTATAATAAATTTCCAAGGATGCTGGCGGAATGAAGAAAAATGCGACGTGTTTTCAATCGGAGGATAAGAACGATGTAGGTGCGCGTAAATGGGGGAGATGGTAGATTCACGACGAGCTGATGGTCGCAGTTTCGCGTCATTTATGACTGCTTCTGCTATATCGAAGTTACGAGCTCTTCCTGGCTAATGTACGTTATGAACGCCTCTGCTCATTTGTTTTCAGCGCCGAAATACCGGAGGAGCTTTTCGCGATTTCGTAGCTTCATTACTTAGACGGCTCTGTTCACGTCTAACCCTACTCCGCTCCTATAAAAAAATTTCAGTGCGATCTAATGCCTTTTGAAAGTTTATGGAGCCTCGGAATATTTTAAATAGCTCATTCAACTCTCATCTCCCGGCTTCAACGTCCCAGCTCCTTGCAACAGCAGTTTTCGTCGTAAAAATTTTAATGCGAACTTCAATGTCAGCGAAATTAAGCCCAAAAATATGACTCATATAGTATGAAAAAATGGTGCGGGATCTAAGTATGGTATTACGAACGTCATCAAAAGTTGGTATACGGTACACAATAAACCGCTAAAATACGCATAGCCTCTGTAACCATTTCAACTGAGTTTTACTTAAGTAATATATCCTAAAATATACGAATGCCTTTACGTAAACGTCCCCACGTATTTTCTTCTCCAGTCGAGAATTTATTTTCATATTTAGAAAGAAAATAATATTTTGGAGAATCAATTATATTGTACTACCCCGTTGCCCTTAGATTCTTCTCGAATGTGAACAGTGCAATTCTATATGAGAATACATGCGTACTATATTCGTAGAATATAGGACAACGGATTTTAGGACTCCAATGAAGAATGAATCTTGTGTGTAAATTGATCACAGGTGTATTGAATTAGTTAAAGAACAGAAGAAATGTCTTTAATGAAGCGCAGCTTTAAAATACACGAAAGTGAATTAGCAACTGCCACTTAAATCATATTTCATTTTATTATAATAAAATTTATTTAACACAGTTTCAATTTTTAAAGAAAATCACTCTCATATGCTTTTATAATGACTGTTTTTCTGAGGGTTCGAAAATTTTTAATTTATTTTCTGACGTAGCAAAAATTAAAACAATTTTTTTAAATCAATATAAAAAAATCTTGATTCTGTTGCATAACTAAACTAAACTGAAATATAATAAAAAGATTTTGGAAAAGTTCTCGATTTCCAGCCAGATGGCGTTTAACATACACGACGTTTCTTTGACATTCTTTGATATTTTGAAGTGAAGCCGACGGTAATTGTCGACGAAAAATCGTGTTTGTTTAACGTTACCCTAGAACTTTTCCAACAGATCATTCATAGGGAGAGACTGCGAAAGTGAATATAAAATGATCATATAAACAAAAAAAATCCTGACAGACCCTTCGGCTTACACTTTCATGATTCATGTATCAACAGGAACTACATTGAATTTTAAACTACTAGGTTTTACTATAATAAATTGATTAATAGACAAATTATTATTCTATTTTCACGTTAACCTCGTTTTCGAAAGGTGAAAGATGACAATCCAATTTCCCCCCCCCCCCCAAATATAAACATATTTAACAATGCGGTCGATTTCAACTTAGCCATGAATGAAAGACATTTGTGCTTTCGTGACTCGTAGAATCTCAAGTAATACTTTTGTAGTCTCAGTCTTATAAAGGGCCATGTGAAACAACAATCCCTAAAATTCGCCATTATAAAATGAGTTATGGATGTAAAATATTGTTAAACGTCCACTTCGGTAGAATCTGAAACTGTCTTTAATACTCAGCCAATATATACTGGTAGTGATGTTCATACTTTCGTCTGTTTGTAGCGTCCTCCAGTTCCATACTTCCTCGTTTATAATCCGAAACATTTCCGTTAGATCCATGTCAATTTATACACAGAAATAATGCTGTAAAATGAAAATGTAAAATTTGTTTGCTACATGAGGCTCTCGTTATGTACGATTACGGCTGACTTTTTTGGATTATTAAGCGGCTGATAATAGGGTGTTAAATATACAATATTACAATTTAAACAGTATTTTAACTACATGATTATTTAAATAGTTATTGTTAAATAATTATAATATCCCTTATAGCTCAGCTTTATTGAAAGCATCTCTTCTGTTTTTGAAGAGATCCGTATACTTGACAAATATTCGACTGTTGTAAGTCTTACCAATATAATTAGTCTATTAATGTTGTACAGAATGGATTGACGTTGTTTTCGTCTCTTCTGTGTTTTTAAGTAGTAATTTATTTGCATACTTAAATTACATTATGCATTTCTTGTTGTGCAATACATAATATGATTGCTCAACGTAGCATGTATTACACCACGTTGTGCAGGGAATTTTATAATAAGTGGGATATCAAAACGTTGTAAACACATTTTGTTCCCAGTGCAACAAGGAGTTAAAGGAAGTCCTCATTGACTATTAACGGTTTCCAAAAAATTTAATTGAATGCTCTTCATCAGCGTAACAATGTAACTGTGACTGGAGAAGATTGCAGCTCCCGTGGCGATCTCGTCGTCGGACGTGATGGCGAACCTTATCAAGTGGACTTGATTCAAGTGGCAAATCTGCTGTGCTGACGAGAGAGGTACATAATTCAGTCGCCTTCTCCATGAAGGCCAGCCAACTAAATCTTGCGAACTCAACTCTGCGAGGCTTCCAGCTGACGTGGGAGTTGCTGCTGTCAGCAAGCCGTGGCAGAAAACAAGCCACACACACTTACAGGGATACATACATACACACACGTCGTTCTAAAGACAGCCTCTCAGCTGGGAACATGGGGATCCATCGCGTTCAACTCGGCTGTCGCATCTATAATAGACGTCAGATAAACTACGAATACGATTTCATTATTCAGAGCATCAGGCTGAACTGAAACAAAAAATTGCATTACTATAATTTGTGAATAACTTTAAAATTACTCGACAATTTGAAATAATAACAAATGGTTCCTTTCAGCTTTGTCACTCAGCCCGTGTAGAGGAAGGTGGGGAATCCTTTTACCATAAAAGGGTACATTTAAATTTGGCAGTAACACCTATAAATTAGACTTCCGTGAAATTATTATAGTTATTGCATAGTTTTACCAATTTATTGCATGGTATAGATATATTACAAACAATTAAGTGTTGCATTTTTTATTGAACATAAAATATTTTGTATTCACGTAGGGGCGATAAGTAATAAAATTAATCTTTAATTATTTTTTCAATAAAAAACTCCATATTGAAATAAAGCTTCAAATAAAGGAAATGTAAAAGCTTTTTAAAATAAGTGTATTATGTAATAAAGTAATAAATATTATAAAAATAATAATAACAAGTAGATATAGTAATCATATTAATAGAGGTAAATAAACTTATAACATAACAAATTAATACAATATAAAATAATATTAACACCATTGCATCTATATTTAAAATTATTTTAAATCCGATGGATTCTCTGGAGTCGCAGGCATTACACGCCGATGGTAAAGCTTCGGTAACTCGCAACAAGGACGAGGGGACTTTTCTTTTGGGTAGTTTGGACGCCAGCGAACCTCCAATTGAAAATCACAAAATTTTACTTAGTCTGTGCAAAAATATGTTAATATTTGCACTTGCTTCTTACTTAGAAGTAATTAAATATTTATATCACACTACGTAATGAGAAGCCTTAATTGATCGTCTAAATAAGTACATAAAATGATCGTTCTTAAACTAGTTTTAATTATCGTCACGAGAGAAAATGTTGCCTCGCAGCTGTATTTCCAAAGCAGAAAGTAAACGGCGTACATTTTCTCGTATTCATGCCTTTTTAACGTCAAAAAGGTTTTGAGATATTATCTTCTCTACTCAATTAACCCTTTATCAGGAAAAAACCTGGTGGAGTTGACATTTTTGAAAAATTAAGAAAAGTATGTCATTGATTACATTTAAATTCCTGCACCGATGGCGAACCTTTACAGTGTGTTTCCAGGGGATTATCCCTCAACTATCGACGAAAGCCAAGGTGTCATTAGTTTTCATGTAGGCCTCACAAGAAACTCAAGTTGGCTACATTGTCTCTTAATTTCTGATTAATATTAGTATTGAATCAACATTTTCTAAAGAATTTGTCATTGGAAATGTATTAAATCTTAAAAGAATTCATTCAATTCGCGAGCAAAAATTTACAAAATTTAAGTCTTCAGAATGTTAAAAAATTTAAATTTGATTCAGATACAAGAATCTGAATCTGATTGAAAAAATTAAAAGTAGAACATAAACCAGAAAAAATATACAGTTTTGTATTGGCAAAAGTGATCCCTTTACAGTTCAAAAGTGCCATTAATGGTCATAGGGATGAATCGGTGCTTATATATTTATTTATCTATTTTAGGGTACTACACTGGCGTTGCGTATCCGTGGAAGTATTTTTTATAATTTTTCTCTTCGATTGTAGGTACTACGTCGTTAATTAAATTATGTATAAACATAATACAAAGAGATGTGACATTATTACACATTAATGTAATGAATGAATCAGTAAGTATACTTATGACACGTTACCCAGGGGATGAAAATATGAAGTAGGTTTATGAAGTAGTGAAAAATCGCAGTGTGGTAGCAATTAGTATCCATTTATGTGGTAGACGTAAAAGTCGAGGGAAAAACATTGGAAGCTGCATAAGTCATGCGGAGGACGACCTGCGATCAGGACAACCTTAATGCACACCAGTAAAATTTTGTAGGAGAGCAAATAACGATAGAGGCTACTAATACGACATCCCTTTACGTGATCCAGAGGTAATGACTATTGTAATCACAGATGTGTTTTCTCTGTTAATATTGCATATAATGTAAGAAGAGCTGAAATGGACGAACTAAATATTCAAGACCAAGAACTAATGTACAGGAATGAGATAAATTATATTCATCAATACGAAATTTGTTATACTTCTAGAGTTTATGAGTACCCAATTTGTTACCCCTGAAGACGTTCCAAAAATGAAACGAAACGGTTTTTCTGTTTTTAGCAAATTGTTTTCGAGTTGTTGGTCGTTTTATTAATTTATTGAGTTAACTGTTGTCATATAAATGTAACTTTAATTTTGCGTTGAAGTTTTGTTATGGCAGCAGCCTAAACGCTCATTCAGAGTGAAAGATAGTTATGAAAATTTGTTAATTCTTATATAAATGAATGCTATAATAACTAGATGAAATTAAAACAATTAATTTAGTGCCGTTGAAACAATAGAAATTATTACACTGTAATATCACATGTACATGTAGCAAGTGAGTTTTTTTTTTGTTGTTATTATTTTTAAGTGGCGGAAACGAATTTTCCGTAGCAGCTTCCGTCCCCGTGAGCGGATATTCTTGGGCAAGGACACGAGCAGAATCTTAATCTGCGCTGCTATCGTAGCCGCCAGTGTAAAGGACAACATGTGTTATCACGCTTGCTACCACAAAAGTTCGGCGTAGTGAGAATAAGTAAATATTAAGGCTGCGACTGCAGGACAATGGCGTCCGTTCGGTGTCTACGTGTAAATTGCCCGCCACGTGCGGCCGACAATGTTCTTGAACTTGCGAGCTAATTATGCTGTACTCTCTTCCCAGAACGTCTACACTTAGCATTCCAAGCAGCTAGCTCTTCTCTGAGTGGTTTATCTCTCATTTTTTTGCCGCTTTTCTCAGCGTTCATTCCGCTTCAAAAAAGCCCAAAATATTTTTTTTCTGATAAATGTGGTTATTTTATTTCAACACGTTAATAAGGTCAACATTCTTCAAGCAACTTCATCTTCACGAAACTCTACGTGTGCTAAATGCCAGAGAATAACGCGGATTTCTGAAGAGAAGCAAGTAATTTAGTTATAGGAACCAGAGAAAATTTGAAACGAAGCAGACAGACATAATTTTCCTTTAAAATTCTCTTACAAATTTAAATTTATTTTAGAGATATACTTAAATTAGCAAATAAAATAATACTCTCAAAATTTTCATGACATTTCAATTTAAAGTGTTGAGATCTAAAATGTTATCTGACGAATACAAGTTGAACCTGGACTTTCAGAAGCACTTGTTATTAAACTATGACAATTGTGAAGAAAATAATGCACACGTCTTAGGACAAATTGATTAATTACTCTCAGAAATTTTTTAAACGAGAATATAAGCACATAAACTTTATAAATCGTAAGTATTCAATTACGGTAAATACATACATTTTATAAAGTGTTGTAATGACAAATGAATACTTAATTAAATCACTGTTTCTAGTTACAAGTATATTTATTTTTAGTTACACTATACAAATATTGATGTTAATTTCTCTTAATGTTCGAAATCTTAGATAAATTGTTTTCTTCTTCCTAGGTTTCTTTTAATATAGCTTCACAATTAATATTTCACCGACGGTAAGAATTAAGAATTTTCCGACCTCCTGTGGTCTAGTGGCTAGCGTCGCTGTATCACAATACAGAGATCCCGGGCTTGAATCATGGCTGTGGCATAGATGTTTATGTTCTCATTTTCACGGAGACTGGGATTAAGACTACTGGATAATCGACCAGACAGGCCAAGGCCTTGAATGGTTTTCGGAGCGAAGGAAGAAGAAGAAGAATTAATACTTTAAATGAATCAGCAAGTTAAGCCAGAATTATTTAATTTTCATTCAATTTTAGTAGAGAAGCATGTCAAGAAAAGCACAGCGTTTCCAACTATTAAATATGCAGGATACATAAAATATTCCTTGTGACCTTTTCAAAGCCAAATTTGGATTTACAGGAGTAAAACTGCAGTTACAAAGTTAACAATTTTATAATGCAAGTTGATTTTGAAATATTATTGTACTGTTTTAATACAGTTTTATTTTATTGCAGTCATATACAAACTTCTGAAAATGCTTAAAAGGGTGCACTTACAACGTTTTTGCATTTGTATTTATGAGAAAACTTGAAAATAGAGTTTACGCAACGAGCCTTCATTAAATATTATTTCTATATTACTGTGTTCTTGAATAAATTTTTTACACAGGTGTAAACATATTGCAGTTATTTAATCCTCATGTATGATGAAAATGAAAATAAATTTTAACTTTGAGCGTTCAAGATTATGCAATCAGTAATGATAAACAGGAAATCACAACATCAGGCCATGTTGCTATCAGATTTCAAGCCAAGGACAAAAGATTATTTACTATTGATTCCGGACCAGCGCAATATTTTATCGCAAGGTCCTTCGGTTGTTGTTTTCTTGGTATTGTGGCGTCTTACAGTTTCCTTGCGAAATAGGTATACAGTTGTTTACGTAGTTGATTCAGTTATAAAAATATATGGCGTCACGATTTAAACTACGTCTTTAATTGTTGATTCTTGGAAATTACGTAAAATGGCACGAGGATACTACGTTCAATTTTTGTTTTAATAACGTTTCCAGATCAAAGTAAAGACTTACTGTTAGTTAAATGTACATTGCATTGCTCCGACGCCAATTAATATATTACGTACAATGACCTCAGTTTGTATCTTTGAATTTATATATTGAAGTAAATATTTTTATCCGTACCCGTTTTACTCTATTCTTGCTACAATTGCTTACTGGTTGTATAATTTGCTTACAAATGAGTTTATGTGTTGCAATGATATTTAAATATGTGTACGTTTATATTTCGATGAAATGCTTTTTTGTTTCCTTTTACTTCTCAAACCCCAAATCCAAATGGCTTGCCTAAAAATCCAGGGAAATGAATCGAATGGCTTTCTACTTTCAAAAACAATTTTTGAACTGCCAGCGGGACAACTGTTTCCTTAAAAACAGAATTTTCAAAGAACTATATTTGTTTTAATTTAGTTAGTAATGAAAAAATTTAATAATAAATTTAATTATTGTTTTGTATCTGTTTTCGATGAACTTTTGTAACCGTCTTCTTTCCTCTTCTTAAATACGTCTTCCTTCCAGCTTTCGGCTCCACTTCTACTTCTCTCCTTATGACCACTTCGTCCCAAATTCAAAAACACACTGATTGCATTCCTCCTCAGCCTATTTCGGTTTCCTTTTCGCCGTCCAACGTACACTGACTACTTCTCTCCCGACTTCCACTTCAAGTTCTAATCCAAACTGACTTTTTCACCTCTTTGTCACCTTCCCTATGGAAAACGCCAACCCACGTGACATGACTTCACCAATACTAATTAATTTTCGACGACCATGGGATACCCATTTTCGGAGGAAGGGGTACGTCTTGGGGAATATTGCAGGATACATAATCCTTTGGTAGTCAATCATCCTTAATCCCGTACCTAGCTTGCAGACAAGGGTCTTCGCGACTGCCTGACACCTCTTTAATCTCTGAATTTCCGCTTCGTCTGCTTCATAACAGTCCCGTTCTATTTTTTGAATTTAATTCATCCAAAGGTAAGAATTGAAATGGTGAGGGTTCTTCAGCGCTTCAATAAATAAGCTCCAACAAAAAAATTCAGATTCAGATTTACAATTCTCGCGGCTCAATTCTCGGTTTTGACAAGACTACTTTTGAAATGGAAATTACGATCCCACATTTGATGACCAAAAAAATATAATTTTACCTTCAAGTGTCAGAAATTAGCACCGCATGATTAACTTATTTTTTAGACAAGAGTTTTTTAAATTTTTTAACGGTAACAAGTTTTTAAATATTGTAGGTTGCTTATCCACAAAAAATATAGACACATGAATACCTGTATCTGTTTATACTGCAGATGACCCATATTTATAAATTATATCTTGAAAATGATCGCAACTATGTGTTAGTGATGTTGAGTGGTAGTAAAGTGAAAAGAAAATTTTCTCATCACTAACTGGAACGGAATTGCACGAATTAGATAAAAAAGCGTTATGAAACTCAATTTCCCTGAAGTGAACACGCATCTTCCACAGTTTGTACGAATCGTGCTATATAAAATCTGATGAGTTAAAAGGAACTAGTCATATTTATAAACTAAGTAACTACGTATCATAAACGAACGAATTCCGTTTCAATATAATTTATTTAGAATTAATTTCACGTAGGGTTTATTATTAAAATAATTATCATTGCCAGTGAAATACAATATGTTAATCGTAACGTTACTGTATGATTTGTCTAAATGCCGAATAGACTATATTTTGCAATTTTTATGTAGTTGAAATAGCTAATGCAAAAACAGCATTTATGCAAATGTTTAATAAAATAACTATTTCACGTACATGTATACAATACAATCGATTCGTTGACGCCAATCGAAGAAAAGAAAAACTACGTCCTTGTTTCAAGTCGAGGGCTAAACTACTTACAATGGCCCGATCGATTACAACAAACGTCGAACTTTGCTGCGTTATTACTTGGAGAAAAGCTTTCAGGTCTGCTGCAACTTCTAATTTACTTCTCTCTTCCTGGAAATTACTGGAGTTAAGTTTTATTTTCCCGTTCTTCCCCCCGCACGCTCCTACAAGGGAATTTCGGATTTACCGCCGAACATGACCCCAAATGTAGTTTGTTCGAATAGATTGAAATCGCTCAGAAAAATAAAGGGACTGATTTCACGCAACGTGGAGAGATGTATGACACGAGTATAGGAGACCTGACAAGAATGTTTAATAGAAATCCATGACTGAAACTGTCAGAAATAAGTTCATGAATTCGTAATTTCAGGAAAAACATGTTTTGAAGGTGCTATGTTTTAAACATATTTGAAAAAATAAATGGCTCTTCTGAATTTCTACATTTGTGTACATGTGAGTTGGCTGTCGGATAACCGCGGAGTAGTAAGAAAAGCATTACTCTAATATAATAATATATCTCCTTAAATTATAAATTATTTTTATACCTTTAGTTTAACATTTTTTACTAGTGGTTTAGATCGTTGCTTTACAAAATCATATTGAAATTTGTCGCTGTATTATTCAATCTTGAATAGTGACTTTTTTGCACAGTCTATTGTAGAAATGGGAAGATTAGTAGTTGTTGACTTGAGAAATCACGCGATAGAAGCTCAAACACAGAGAGTGGATTAGCGGAAGATATTGAAAAACTATTTCCCGGAATTAACTTATCGCTTTCTAATATTGAATTTCCGTTCGTTTTAAGGTGTAGACAGTTCCTGTAAATGAAACATTTGCAATGTCAATAAAAAGCGTCAGCCTTATCTGAAAACTTTAATTTTTATAAATAATTTATCCTATGAAACGTAAAAAAGAAAGCGTTATCATAGAAAATACAGTGCAGCTGAAATATGTCTGCTCTAAATATGTTTTTTACTAAAGTTTTTTCGATCTATTAATTGTATTAATTCATTACAATATTTTAATATAATGTGATTAGTAAATTGTAGGTGAACCCAACTTAGGTTTACAGGAGGGGAGGGATGTTGAATCAGTCCTCTGGATGTCGACTCGGACTAACTAGAGTGCCCGCCCGGGAAGCGGGAGGTCCTGGTTTCGAGTCCTGGGTCCGGTTGATATTTTTCCATTACTTTTCTTCCGTTTTACGCTATTAACCTAAGCTTCAATTGAAGTATTTCTATTTCCTATGAAAATTTATTATCAATTTAACCACCATTTTAACAGAATTTTTATAAATAAAAATATATAATTAATCAATAATTAACAACGTATCCTTAATTTTGTTGTCCAGGTTGGCTGCGAAATTGGTTGTTATTTGTCTACGTTATAAGGATATATTACAATTTTTCACCTGTAACATAATAATCATTGATATTATTCCTTTTACTTATTATATAGAACAAGATTTTATTTTTACTAATGAATAATTAGAAATCAGGTAACAGAAGAGCAAGTAGAAGTGCAGGAAACGCGAATCATCACATTGTACTATTTTATTGGATAATATAACCTCACAGTAGGTTTCTAATTGCCTCACAGTTGAACCACCAAAAATTGTAATACAAATAATTTTTAAAGAACTTTAGTAGATTTTAAAATGTTAAAGATAACACAAATACTGCCAACTGTTTCACATGCAATCATAGACAGTTTTCTCTGACGCGTAGTAAAATTTTTATTCTAAAAACTAATGAATCCAAACAAAACTAAGAATTTCTTTTAAATGTACTCAATGCCAATCGCTAAACTCGTAGTGTAGTACGTTATCTCTGCTGAACACGTGGACTTTGTGGTATTGACGTGTCTATACACCATATTACCTGGTGTTTCGCTCAATAGAAATCTAAGTGCTTGCTGTACCTATTTCCCTAGGGTAGTTCATAAGTAATGTGGGAACATTAATGCAACAGACAACCAAGATGATAATTTACGATAACCGGTATGTGAATTTAGGGGATAGAGATAGAGAGTGTTAAAGTAAATTTCCTAACTTACGTTTTTTGTCCCGAACTTGACCGGTCATACGGCTGCGACGATGGGTCAAGATGGTCGCGGATGATAACTTCGTGGTCCCCCCAGAAATGTGTCAGATTTCATAATTTTAACTCAGAAAGAAATAGACTTAAGAATTATTGTACTATCCGCTTGGGATGAAATGAAATAAATAAAAATTTCATAATTCAGTTTTCTGAAGGCAAATGATTGACATAGTATTCAATCCGGTGATCGAGTTCCGTTCTCCCTTACGTGTCCACTTCAATCTGTTCTCACTGACAATCAGAATCGTCTTCTTTTCAGGATGCATAGATTTTTGTATAATAAAATGGTCGTTTTAATCGTACGCTAGGTCAATTGTAATTAAACATAGTAAAAAATAGTTTATTTTTAATAGTGTAGTGTGGCCAGCCGATAATGGGACTAATTTCACCATAGTTAATTTTTTACTTGCAATAAAATACAATTAATTCATGATATTTAAAAGAAAATTAAATCTTTGCAATACGCGGCTGTCCCAAATATATTACAACATTTTACAGTGATGTTATATAATTATAATACTGTTCAGGAAGCCCGCGTTATGGAAAAGGAGAGACTTTGGCCACTCAGTGGAGTTCAGTTGTATATCGAGTTGTACACTAAAATGTGAAATAATTCCCATAAATTGGAAACTTTAAACCGTATTTTGGACAGTTGATTCTATCGAGATCATAGTGAAAAGACTGACCTGAAATAAATCAGTTAAGTCGCACCTTCAAAATACAATATTTAATCAGGAAATAAAGGTTTATAGCATCCAGCATATTAAACTTGTTCATGGCCTGCATATGACTGATGTATTCGCCATACGTTATACAATCTAGTATATCTGTGAGAAACTCTTTGATGGGGCAATAACTGATAAGTTCGTGTATAATGTCAGGCGAACTTCCTGGAAGTTATCTACTCATGACACGTAATGTAATTCTTTGGTTTTAATTTACCAGTAACAAACGTATTGAACTTGTACAACATCATAAAAATAATCGTCGTTGTGTATAAACATTATAAAATTTCCTAGAGTACTTGGGCAGTTTGGTCGGTTTCAATGGATCTTTCCTGGTCTCTATGAGGAGTTTCCTAGCAGTACTGTGGCATCACTATAATAAAATGCTCAGTATACGCCAAGCTCTTGGCAGTGAGCCTACAAAATTCTATGTCGTTTCTTATTTACCACCTGAATGGATTCTTCCGTTCCGTGACAACACGCTCATCACATAAGCACGGAACGTGGAGCCCGGATTAAGCACAATACTTGCCTGAGTTCACTTCTTGTGAACCGCTCCCCTTCTTTCCCGGAGCTCACAATGAATCTCATTAGGGACATAATTTGTGCCGACGACGCTTCCTCCAGCAAAGTAATAAAGCCACTGCTTCAATCTCCAATTTATTATCTGCGGTTTCCAGCGGCGTGTTAAGGATGGCGGGGGAAGGGGGGGGGAGGAGAGAGGGAGGGTTGGTGTCTCGGTTAACCACCTACACGTGTACGAGTGTAATTTGCCCCAGGGTCGTTGCGTGAAGAATCAATACTTCATGTTTTCTGAAACGTTTTGTACTGAGAACTGCCGGCCGAGTTATTGAGCGGCGACTAAATTATACTATGGCGAATGTGACTTGCATGCTTCCTAATTATAATCGCCACACAAAAATAGCCAGAAAGCGTAAGAGTCCTCCCCTTTTGTCACGACGCTAGTCTTATTATACACACTAAAGTAATTTCCTCAATCGAACGGGGAAAACTTCTAATTCAAATTCTGCAACATTACTTGATTTATTTTCTTAACAGCGCTAGTCTGGACTACTGAAATAGTTTCACATTTTCTACAAAACATTCCCCATCGGAAAGTAACAGACACGGAATAGAGTTCATAAGTTATTCTTCTAAAACGTGATCATTAGTTGGTTCGCGACGGTGTTTCAAATAGTAAAAGTAATGTTTACCGTTGCTAAGTTGCGTTGGCATTGTGTTAAAGCCTCGCCTTTTTCTTAATCTCAGTTCCCGGAACTCAGTAATACGAATGCTGTTTTTAAAGTATCAACAATGATTTGTAAAAATAGTCTCGCACAACTTTTCATACAGTCGTTATTATTGTAACGTGAGACCAGTTTTTTTGTACCCTTGTCAAAGAAATATACAGCCTTTGATGAAAACCAAGTCTGTACTTCCCGTTTTACATCATCGTCGTCGTTGAAATGTTTTCAATGTAGGAATATCTACGTATGAAGAAACAGGTTAAATTCGGGCGAATTGTCCGTAATCAGTGATCTTGAGATTGTTTGGTGGTGTGTGACCGGGCGTTGGCATGAATCAAAGTGATTGTGTTCTGTATTTCAGGACTTTTTCACAATACACGTCTTAATTGACTGTTGCAATTCCGTTAAAGAAACACATTGTCATCGAGCAAACGTTGCAACGTGCGGATGGCGTTTCTTTGAATTTCATCTTCTCAGAGTGTCTCCACTCTATAGTTTGTTGCTTCGATACAGCAATGATGTAAGACACTCTTGTAACGATGTGCGTGCAGTTTTCCCAATGTGAACAGCCCTTACATTCAGCATTTTAAATTAATAATTAGATAAAATTGCAGACTTTATTCTTAAAGCAATTTAAAAAGAGAATAAATTTTGAAATAGGTCAAAATTTTTATTTAATAAGTAAATTTAATAAGTAAAAATACAACCTTTATGATGACCTAAATTTCAGTGATTGAAATTATTCTAATATATTTAGGTTCGTAAAATTTCACACACTGGCGTGGTACTGTGACGTAACGATTGTTTCTGAAAATATACTCCCCGTCTTTGTATGTATTATTAAATCCAAAAATATGGTTTTCGACACCTCCTAGCGGTTTACGATGTATTATTTTATTTTATTATATGTCGAAATATCCCTTTAATCCTCAAGCCCATGTAACACAGCCACATGGATTGAATTTTGAAAGATGTGGCTGAACAAACGTTGTTGTATATTCTGCTCCTCAACAATAACTCACTAGTGTAATCTGAAAGAAAAATTCTACCAAAATGCGTTGATAACGACTTCTGTTACCAGGAAAAAAAATCGAGTAAATAATTTATCATTCGCAAAGTGAGTTCATTGACCTACGATGTTATCAAACATTGCGTGTCATAAGGAAGGTCACTTTTACGAACTGAAACAGACAACAAATAATTTCCAAAGCTACGTTGCAGTAAATTATAATCCAACTGTAATTTCACTCTACGGTAAAAAGAAGGTAATTAACTAAGCGCAACGGTTTGCCACGCATTCTTCCCGCTAATTTTCATATTTTTAACGTTAGCTTTTGCTCAGAACTTTGATTTCTTCACGCTTTTCGCAGGAGACAAATCGATGTTTTACTGCAGCTGTTGTTTCCGGTTCACGCGTGGCGGTAGTCTTATTAATTGGAGTCATGACCCGGTTATGAAACATTTAAACCTTCTGCCTCATTAACTTAATTACTTCAAAATTATTAAAGTTAATCGATATGAGTAAAAGTCAAGCGTTTCTGGTACCACGAATTGCTACAGACGTCTTTGAATGAAGTAGCCATTCTCCAGCAGATTCTTGTGGATTGAAACGTATTAGTGGAGGGTCTTTATTGGCTTCATCGACTTGCTTACCACTTTCTTCTTTTTCCACTTAAACGACTTCTCCGTTAATTGTTCCCGGTCCACTTTCTCAGAAAACATTTTCTATAAAGCAGCTCTATTACCTGAAGTCATAAATCCACCGTAACAATCCACTTAACAGAACATTATATTGACTCCGGCAAATTAAGAAACCAAAAGACGAAACTAATAATTAATAAGTCAGCAATATTCTAAATTGAACATTACTATGTGAGTAATGAAATAGTCTGGCTGATGGTGCGTTGTTATTATAATGCATTTTGAATTTACGATAAAAAAATTTGCTTTAGGCCAGATAAGAGACTGATCGTCAGCCCAAAGCAATCCGAAGCAAAACGCTACCAGAGAATGTAGCTGCATTCATCAATGGTATCGTTGACTTTAATTTAAAGAGTTCACATTGACAGACATATATGTCATAAATTGAGTTGCTTCTTTTAGTTCACTCCACACGTGACCTGATTTTAATGAATCACGTGTAAATCATAAATTTATTATTGCTCTACCGTTACACCAGTATATATATATATATTTATTTATCATGTAAATCCATTTTATATTCTGAATTTTGGAATTACATTTATTAAAATAAATGTCCACTTTGCTTTAATTTCATTTGTCATCATTATTACTATATTTTCATTCAAATTATAATTTCTCAGTAATAAAAAAACTTAATTGATAAATAAATCCTACCCCTTATAATATTACACTGGATTCCATTTGACATACACATTTAGTATTGAACTTAATAATGCATTAAAATTTATTTTGCCATATTTATTTTTTATAATTATATCTACTAAAATTTAGCGGTTTAATAAATTTACAATATAGTATTTTATTTATCAAATTTTATCATCTTAAACATAAGAGTATGTTAATAGTGATTATGCTTCATCCTTTCCCTCCACATAGGGTCCATAAACATGTTTTATAAAGCGAAAGTTTTAACAAGTCTCATTTTAATACATGAACATCACCGAAGATTGTCTCATCTTTTTGTTCTGTTTTAGAACCTCGGTTCAGGATTTTCTTGTGGAGATTATTGGACAACCGTGTAGGAATGCACAGGACTCTAAAATATTTCTTAGAGACAACAGATATTGTCTACTTCGGAAAAAGCAATCGGGATACATTCTCGGAAAGTCTGGTCTTGTGTGGAGCGAAATGAAGTGTTTGTTTCAGCTGCACGTTCCGATCCTTTGCCATTTATGAAACAACATGGTTAAACTATGCACGAAAGGGAGGATTTTCTCGGAGTAGTTTAAAAGGAATTTTTAATGCAAAAAATTTTGTTTTTCGAAAGACGTCTTAATTTGGGAGCATCAGGGGAAATAAATCTTATCAATAATCTATTAAGAAAGAAACATTTTCCTTCTGAAATATTGAATATGCTTAAAAATATATTCTCTCTTGAGTGCGGCACACACACTCTGCGCCATATAAAAGCGACGCGTTGGGCCGTTGGGCAGTAAGATTAGCACATATTCGCAATATTTAATTACTAAAATTATTTCCACCGTTGTGGTGGGGGTTCGTCACCGTCCACAGAGCTTTTCTTCGAGTTTTAAATCCGTGTACTAAGTTTTATTTCAAATTATTAATGCGTTCAGGTTTTTATAAATAATATCGGAACATACAAATTAATATACTAAGAAACATAGAAGTAGCTACATACATAGTTTTGGAGGACGATACTTATAAATATTAATGTGAAGGTGACGTATACTCTGGTTTAATAACGCGGTCCAAGCAACCTTATTTGTGATTCAGTTTTGCCTCTCCTTTCCGTGTGTGATGCAACAGAATCCCGTATCGCTTTATCCCTTGTTAGGTAGAACTTTCCTTCGGTTGACCTGGCAGGCGCATACATTAGGACGGTTGTTCCTCGGAGGAGAAGATCGGGCTGGCTTTGAGCTCGGCTTTTCTGGGGCCACGACCGCGGGGTGAACGCTATCGTGCGAAAACTCCACAATGCCTGGCGGGTAATTACAGACAGAGGTAGCCAGGGTCGGTTCCGGGTTAGGTCACGGAGACCCTCCTTTCACCAGGAACGCCCACAGGGCCCTCCTCTCCTCCACGGCGAACTGGTCTGCATCTCCGCTCCACTGCAACTACAAAAAATAAATCATTTACGGAGCAATCACGATCCGGCCTCTAGCAGATACGCGTCTTCTTCGGACACGTTTTACGCACAGTACAGGCTAACGGAAACTCGTCTTTTTCGTAATTTAGACTTGAAAAGCCTGAAATCGGCACAAAGTCAGAAGAAACTGCTCTACTCTACTTAACTATTCTAGTTAGTACAGAACTTCAGAACTTAAAACGTGTTAGCAAATTTCTCAACTCTTTAAATATAATAACGACTTCAGTTCCTTGAGCTTCATTTTACATTAGCTGGGTCCTCAGTGCTTCACCGGTAATTATTTACATTAGCACGACACAGTACCGAAATAAAAAATGTCTTGATCATAATGTCATTATACTGGTATGGAAAGAGTAAATTTTTTAAATCTCCATCTTTTTACACTACCTAACGGAATGTTAAATTCATAATAAGGGGCACGATGACTTTACTTAAACCAGTCTATTTGGTCCTATAATAAGCACGGCAATTAAAGAAAAGCGTAAAAAAACGGTAAACTTAATTCAATATGCGTTAAGAGACTTGAAAACATTTCCGATACTCTAATAGCGTTAAATATACTCCTGAAATCAGAAAAAAGATAAAAATACTCCCAGAACCTTAAAAAGTAAAAAAACCACTTCCGACCTTCACAGGTTCAGAAAAATTCTCGGCAACATAATGTAGTCCAGGTATCCTTAGACAGTGAAAATTTCTGCCACTAAGTTAATCAATTCATAAATTCTCCCGCTTCATGAAGAACGATGAAAATAATCCTGGTATATTACGAGAGTGACGAAAAATTGCTCTGAGTATTTTAAGAGACTACCCTAACATAATGAAAATTATTACAATTTTATTTGGTGATTTACCCATCCAGTGTCTCCTTCGTAATTAGTATGTGTGAAAATTTTGGTAAAGTTGCACCACCTGTAACCCCACCCTGGGGCCAAAGTAAACCTGAAGTTTCATGCTGAATGCCGGAATTCAACTCACCGACGTTCACAGTCGCGGAATAGACACTAACATTATTTTTTTTGCGTTATTTTTATGTGATGCCCGTCAACTCCTACCACTGTGACTATCTCCCCTCCCCCCTCCACAAAAAATTGCTGAATGGTGTTGGACAAACAAATCGGGGATTATTCCACGCATATTTCGGTCTTTTATGTATAATCTAAATTTTTCACCCTCTACACCGCTGCTCCCAGTGGTGGAAGTAGTGTCTTACTCGCACAGTGTTTGTTTCCGGATAAAAATGACACGTGTATGATATTAGATTGAAATTACTTTACGCTGTTACATTTCTATGAGAAACACACAAATAGTCATATTTATTATTGGGTTTTGTTTTGTTTATTTCAGGTTGATAAATAATAGAATAATTAACTTCAAATCTTAAATAAAAGTTTGAATTTATAAAAAATAGTCATTGAATATTATAGACAACGGGATAATGTTAAGAATTTTATTTCATGTAAAATATGAAAAGTTTTCGACAATTTCAAAATTCAAAAACATTTTTGGTTCATAATACTGTTGAATAAATGTTTCCACGATTCATGCATGCCAGTACGATTTCACTAATATCAGAACGAATTAAGTTTTGATTTTTTACTTTAATTTATACTGTCAAATTGCAATTTCAAACTATTGATTTCCATCTTAAATATTTTTCAACGAGGAACCATCGTTTTTATATAAATTAGGATCTTAGAATTTAACTTAAGATTATTTTTCTAGAACGACGATGTTGTAACAAGTAGTTAATTTTAAACAATAATTTAAAACTACCGGTAATTGTTAGAGGAGTCACCTCGTTAATAGTTAAAACAGTGAGCACCAGCACTTGAACTGAGTGGAATGTCACGAATGAATATTTCATGTCCAGCAGTCTTGGCTCGATAAAACATTCAGAAGGATCCGGGATACTATTGCAACACTGCGGAGTTTCTAGCCGCTTATGTGGAATTTCAGCTACAGCAACAGGTAATAATCAACCTACGTTGCTATTAATTTTGAGGGTTAGAAAACAGTTAAAAACGTTTAATTAACCTTCAAATCCCAAAAAATAGTGACTTACGACAGTCCTCAGTGTTAAGTGAGCTGAGGCTTTCCCGGTGTAGTTGATGCAGAAATAGTTCTCGAGTTTCCACTCTGGTGCTTGTGCGATGATAACGCGACGTTTCGACTACTTCAGCCTGAAGATGACGACAGAGCACTTAGTCGTCGAAACGTCGCGTTATCATCGCACAAGCACCCGAGTGGAAACCCGAGAACTATTTCTGCGAGTCCTCAGTGTTTACCATAACTGAAGATAATAGTAGCCGATTTGTCGTGAAGTAAAATTATTTTTATCACTATTTAAAAAATATGACAGGATATGACTATGAATGGCGAAGCAGTTTAAGAAACTGTCTGACGTGAAAATCAGTCTTGTGAATATTAATTTTTTAGGTATTATGTTTATTGTATCCTTTTCTGGGATCCAATTGTAAATTAATGATCCCGAGTACTTGAAGCCTAGATGATGACTTCGGTAATCCTCCAGCAGTATTATGAAAGCATGAAAAATACTCTATCCTTAGATATAAAATACATGGCACCTAGAAAGTAACTACTGACTTTTTGAGAAATCAGAGATTTTCCTTTTTAAAAAACTTAAATTTTATTTCCCAGAGAACCTTCGTTTCCCAATGAACTTCCAATATAGATAGGTTAAAAGGGGAGAAAAATATAAACGAACATGTTTTGACTAGTATTACAGACAAATCAGTATAATGAGAAATTTAAATTTGTCACGAGACGTATTGAAACCTTTTCCAATTACGTCAATAGACATATTAACAAATATATTTATTTACTTCTGGATAATCTTATGACTGAAAAATAATCTCCCAAACTAGAACTGACCCATAATGAAGAGGAATGATGTTCTAATGTCTTAATTTAGTACTTATATGTGTTTTTCCAAAATGTTCAGATAAATATTGGACTGATATTTTCAAACAGGACCAGGAGGAATAATTTCCTACCTTCTCCCCAAATGATCATGGGATAGGAACTATAAGACTCAGAGTAATAAATACACAGTGCCCGGAATATATCTAGTAAATTTGTAGTCGTCTAATAATATCGACAGATTGATCTTATATAGGCGGGAACACTTGATGTGATCGTCGTCAGAAATGCATGTTGATAAAATTTGGCGTTTCCTTGTAAAAACACATTTTTTTTATCAGGATTGGTTGATGATACAAAGTGGCGTTTCTTTTTAATAAAGGTGGAGTAATAAAAATTGGCGGAATAATCAGAAACATAATTTATTGGGAACCTGTGTGAGATGTTTCCTACCATACAATTCCCATACTTATTTAGCGAAACCTAAATTTCTTTATAGTGCGTCCTTTTGGGTCTATAATTAAGTTACTTAATGTAATATAATGCAGGGATTCCTTTAGAATAACGGTATAAGTCAATGAAACGAAGCTATGTTAAGATTCTGTACCAGGAGCCAAAAGTTAACCAACCTGGGAAATACAGAAATAGCGTCCGAGAGAACCATTCAGCGAATAAACTTTTAGGAGTAACTCCCTTGGGAGAGGGTTGGATCTTGCTTCGAGCCCCAGATGAGGTCACATAAAGTGTTTCAGCCAACGATCACGTCTTCGTGTCACGAATCGCGAGTTTGTAACCAAACCACCACGATTCAATCTTGGCCAAGTATGGTTCATCTGAGCTGATAATTATTAAAAATAATACGGTAGTGAGGGCCAACGGCTAGATATGCAAGCGATAGTTATTATTAAGTTCTCATAATTTACTTCTTCGTTTACCTCCTTTTCCTTTCAATTCATGCAGTAAACGTAAGTAGCAGGCGTTCCACCAGTAATCAGGTAATGTCACGTCTTTAATATTAAACACCATATTTTCTTGAGATGCGTTCATATCTTTCTTTGGTGCAATAACCTAATGGAAAAAACGATCAAAAGTCACGAGTGAACAAATATTTGAGCAAATAATACATTTCGTACCAAAGTATGAGAAGGTGTCACATTCGAATAGTTCCAATTCTAATTTTGACCACTTGAAGAAAATATATTTTCAACTTTATCATTCATATATTTATGCTGCTGATGAAACTCGTTTCTCAAAATTTGTGTCCTGGACTGAAGGAAGCAGTACCGTGCAACTATAAATAATTTTATAATGAAAATTAATGATGGTGATTATGAATAAGATATCAAAGCAGTCGACCTTTCAACAGGAAACTATTGTGGTTCCATATTGGGAATATCCAAGGTTCGAGCGTCGGAGAATGTGAGAATATGCCTATCGACTGCCTCCCATCAGTTCTAATTAAGTTTTCTAATAATAGTAAGCTGTTTAAGGATCTGTGGATCGCAGATAGCAGCCTCAATGGATTCACAGTTAACTAATTTTATTTCGCTTTACATTGACCTTTCTGTGCTCCTACATATATTGAATAATAAATCACAACTGCAGAAGGAACCGACTGCTAAATACCAAGTACACTTGTTCTCAATAGTAAAGGGCAGAGCCTGTATACTCACTTTTGACATAGTTAGCCACCTGGAAAAGGTGTTGTCGATGGGCTTATGGGAAGGGCGCTGAGACTAGAAGGTCATGGTGAGAGAGAGAACAGTCAGTGGTTGTGTAATGCGGGGAACAGGTGAGCGAGAGCAGCGGTGGTTAATCCGGAGGTCACCAGTTCAGACCTTCACCCCGACCTCATGGTGGTTCCATCTGAATAACATTCCATGCTCGAAGGCCATTTCGTTGCGCAACCAACTACCAGACTTGCACGGGATAAATGCCCGTCCACGCTTAATCATCACCTGCACTAATTGCGGACTCATTACTCATAATTAAAAATGCTGAACACCTGGTGAGCACAGTGGACTATACAATGAATGTCACTGAAATTTATTTCGTTCCCATGAGGTCAGCAAATTTAAAATTAATTTTTGTGGTTTAATTTGTTTAGTAAGATCACTCAACCACATATGTTTTTCTCACATTTAATTTTGTTCTAAAAATATAATTATTATTTTAATGACACTAAAATTGAAATTATAGTGGATTACCCGATAGGTATATTTTGTATAATATTTGCTAACGCTAAAAAAGGTCATTACAGACTGGTGAAGCTTACAGGAATTAAATTAGAAATTAATAATTGTAACTTGAATTATAATCTAAATTCATCATAAGTATTTTTGATCAGTATAATTACAGGTTTACTACGACTCTGTGTACTATTTCTTGTTTACTAATACTGTTTTGCACATGAATGCATCTCCGTTTTTTAGCAGTAATTAAGCATAGGTCGCGAAAAATAGCATGGCCTGTGACGATTTTATACATAACTTGGGGAGCGGCTAGTAGCATTTTTAAAAATATTCAAAATATACAACCTGCACCGAAGTTTTTTATGCTCCACACTTTACTTACTATCCCGTACGAATCACTGTTTTTAAGTACAGCATATCCTGAACGGAACATTATATTGACCTTGAATCACTGTTTTAGAATACCTTTTGCACTACAAGTTGCCATAACAAAGCTTTACCTGAAAGTGAGCTCCGTCCCACCCCCACTCCACACTAGAAGCGGACTTGTGCGCATCTTACTTCCACACTACTTGCTATTTCTCTCCAGTTATTCTTCGTCGCACCCATGAGCCTTCTACAAAATATCCTTGCATGATAACACACGTTATCCTCAATTTTGTTTTATTAGAATAATGATTAGGATTCTTTCTGCCATCTCTCTCGGATGAGCCACTATTTTATGAGCTTTGCACCTTATACTTACCACTAAGTTTAGTGTTATCAGTGTATTACAACAACACAACTGCTGTGGTCCAAATTCACACCTTGTTTAAAAAGTAATCTTACCCGTTTCGATGAAGATTTTATAGAGAAATATATGATTCTGACACTTTCCAAATAACTTATGGTTATTTTCCTAAGACTTAATTCTAATCAATCTTAAGTGAAATAAATGAATAAAAGGGCCAATTATCCAAATTATGTTTTATATAAGATGAAACAATTTACCTCATAATAAAAGTTGCACAACTCTCTTCTGGTCCTAATAAATATTTTTAAAAATTTGAAAAATCGAGACAAAATAGGTCTAACACACACAATATTAATAATAAAAATATATGAAAATATACGGAACATATACGGCATATTATAATAATTATAAGAATTTTTCACGTTTGTTTCTCTTCAAACTATTGAAATGTATTCTAAGTAATATTCCATATACTTTCATACATTTGAATTCTTAATATAATTTTTGTAATACTTGTTTTCGTTCTATTTATTTATATTTTTAAAAAATTTGGTTTGCACCAGAGGAAAGTTCAAAGAAAATATCAATACTTTGAGCTGTTTTGTTACAATTTATTTATTTTGATTTCAATTAAAATTTAATCCTGACGTGTTATTTTGTTAACTATCCTTCCTACTATTCACTTGCTTAGAACTGATAAAACTTCTGAATACAAGTTAATGATGTCTATTCGTATTCTGCCTTTTTACCGTCAGTTTTACATAATTCAATATAATTAAATAAATAGTTAATCCGACATTTTAATAAATACTAAATGATTTCTAACAGCCTCTTTGTCTGTTTCCATGTTTTAAATGATGATCTGTACTACGTTTAGTCTCTCATTTACATTAGGTAAAGTAACAAAAAATAAAATAATAATAAAAACTGACAAAGAGGCTGTTACAACTCATTTAAGAATTAAATACTTTCATATGATTTATATAACGCATAAGATCAAATTTTCAAGTTGCAAAAATAACAACAGACAGGATAATGCAAACATTTTTATGATAATAATTCATAGTAGCAAAGGAATTAATAATCCTTAAAACCAATAAGAAAGCGAAATATGAGTTATATGAGTGACAAAAAGACAAAGAAATAGAGAAAAAGACTGAGACAATTATTCTTAAGTACCGAAGTTAATGGGAAAATTTTCAGGAAAATTATATTATACCTTATATAGTGTAAAAGTGGAAGACTAAGGAAATTCTGAATCATTTGGAAGGAAAGTTTAAATATTTAATGATAATTAATTTTCTTTTTTATGTGAATATAATACCTCTATTAAAATTTTAATTTAGTACTGAGGAGAAGAACAATAGGGCGGTGCACATAAAATAAATCATCAAATTTAGTGATATTTCAGACTTTCAGAACGTTTTTGTGCATTTACATTTAACCTTCAATTTAATGACACTTGAGAGAACAATTTCACAGGTTATTGATAAAAATAGCTGGAGAATGTATGACGTCAGTTGAAAATTTTAATTTTTTTCTAAAAACAAACTTAAATGGCTAACGCAGAGTTATATTTGCAAGTGTGAAGTGAAATTGAAGGACACTGCATTTGGATGAAGTGAAAGATGTAGTGTAACGCAAAGTACCCGGCATCCAACAGATTTTCAACTCAAAAAAGAAATCTGTTTTAGCCATCCTCGAAGTTAAGTCGTTCAAACTAATAAGAACTGCCAACTTTCGCGAGCAGACGAATTTCGAGATATGTCCCACGTTGGGCATAAAACAAACATAAAAAGGTAATAAAAGAAAATGGAGGAGTATTTCTAATTAAATTTGGGCCGTTCTAATAACGTCTGAGGTGGCAATAAAAACTGGCGGAAATGTAGCTGTTACTTAGCTGGTTAGCTGGAGAATATTTTATCGACCGTGAAAATGTAGCCCTCCAAAAGTCGATTACGTTTGTCCTAGTAGTCAAGGAATTGGCTTCACACCCCTGACCCTTCGAGTCCCCAGGCAAAAATAATTTAAGGAAATTTTTGTCTGCTTTTTTTTTCTTAAGAGTTTGCGTGTAAAAATGAACACCGCAGAACGAACTAATTTCAGAGAGCAAGTGGATACTCGCTGATGAATGCCCACACTCATTTTCTTTTACGACTGCAGCCATAACACTGGCGTGCCCAATGAAAGAGGTGTCCCATTACGTGATAATAATGAAAACCGGCTATCCGAACGAGAAGACGGAATATACGGAACCCATTGTCCACAAAGTCTCGTTGAGAGAGATCTTATTACTCATTATATTTACAATTTTTCGAAATTAAAACTAATTTTCATTGTCTGGACACACTGGATAAAAGGATTAGTCGTTTAATTCAGACGAATAGCAAATAATTAATAAAAATATTTGTGTTCAGATTTTCAGTTTTTTAAACAGGTTTTGTCGTAAGATTGAGGAGTCTATAATGGGTAACAAATGAATTTTTTTTATAAAATTTTGAGATAGCAAAACTATTTTAAAAAACTGTAATATTTAGCTGTTTTAAACTTGAAACTACACATATTTTAATTTTTTACATATTCCTCAATAAATTGAGGTATAGTCTGACTTCTCCGCACCTGACGACGACAAATATGAATTTTGTCGATACGTTGTGCATTTAAACCCTTTGACCCGGTTGATTAACTGAGAATCATCTATTCCAGGAAAGCGTACGTTATTTGTCATAAAAGTTTTCGCTTCTAGAATACGTAAATAATCCACCAAAAAATAGTGACTTTATTTAGCTGAAGAGAAATACTTGTTAGCGATGCTAGAAGATTGCTTGAAACATCCAGAATATATATTAAAGCTACATCTAGTTCTTTTTAAAATGTTCTATAATTATTTCACCATAAAATTCGCCGTCATGCCCAGTTTTGGTTAGTGTCTACTGCCTATGAGTTGTTTAGTAAAATTTCCATGAGAAATTCTTCGTCTACTTACGTGAACATATACGTTTCAAATATATTATAATATAGAATAGTATAGAATTATATCAACAAGAATTAAACCATTTCCAATTTTTCTCATTATTGTCATTAATTTTTCAAGTTAGGTTTAATAGGTTTTTATTTGATTTTGGACAGTTTGATAAGCAAGACTTACTTTTCAAGTATTGGGTAAAGACATTTACGTAAATAAATCAGCCAATACGATCATATTTTTACAAATTTTTTAACATGCGTTTCGATATTTCAAACGCTAAAATTGTGTGCTAAATAAGTTAAGATATTTATTTTCATAATGGAATATGGAAAATTACCTTGATTTCGAACTCAACCTATATGAGTCCATACATTGGAAAATTTGTACATGTATTTTACACCTCTTTGAATCAAAGGCCATGAAAATTGCTTTTGTGTGTTCCATAGATATTATTTAGGCCTCCTCTTTACTTTTAATTATATAATACTTAAGTCTCAATTTTTATATTACAGTTTTTGTATTTTTGTGAGAGATAATCTTCTATTTTAATTATATTAATATAAATTTTATTGTCAGATTTATTTATTTAAATGTATTCCATAAAAATTTAACAAGAAGTAGTGCTAAATTCCAGTTAAAATATTTTTAAGGTTAATTTTGTATTAATATTTGTGCTAGAAGCCAGAGTACAAAATGGAATAATACTAAGAAAATGTTGGTTAACACGGGGAAGTAGAGAACCTGTTTGCTTTAGTCGTTTCAGAGAAAGGTTGTTACTCTGTTAATCCGTCGTAGAAAAATTATATAAATCCTAGCTTTGAAGAAATTTATGGTGTACAGGTTTCTTGACTTCTAGGAAACGTCGAAGTCTCCACATAATTTCTTTAACATGGTTGTCTTTCTGTCGACAGCCCGCAAGGCTCGATAATCTAAAACAAGGAGAAAGTGCCCATATAATTCGGAGAAAGAAACTTGTCTGTGCGTGATGACTGACCGTGATCTGCACCCGAGGGGAATCGAACCGAGGTGACCCCTCGGCCTTGGTGGAAGCCAGCTGCTGGCCAAGACTTTGATCGTAATTCCGTCGGTATGTTGAGGGCAAAAAACCGTGTCGGAGCTAACCCAAGTCGGACGTGCCATAGGTCATCCAAGTCGGCGGCAGATACGATACTGGCGGAATCCACTAATTACCCCCACAGAGATGTGAAAAGACGACTGGAATCTTGACTATCCCGGAGCAGCATATAGAACTACACGGAAAACGGAGATACTAACTAGAAATTATTGCAGTATGTAGAATGCATGCAGAATGTCCGGTCGAGCAGCTAAAATTTTTTTCATTTAACACTCATAAAGAATTTAGAAAACTGTAATGTGTACGGTTTTGTGTCTAACACTCTTTTATAATTTAGTTGTTACCGGAGTATTCAAGATACGCGAATTTCACGAGGACAGTGTTAGCATACTCGAAATAAGGCAGCAATCTTCTAAGAACCCCAAAAAAAAATTAAAATAGGATGAGTGCAGACGCTTGCCTTTTGAGAATTACGTATGATTACATCAGATTCTTGTGCAGTGTTTCATTATTTTTTGTTCTTTTCGAATTGCTGAAAAGGATTCGCTAGGAAAAGTTACTGTTATTGCCACTCGAAAGAGAACTTGCTTTAAGGTAACATCACATGAAATGACGACTGAATGGTTTGATTGAAGGCTTTTGGAAAATAATGGGTTACCAGTCCGGATTGTTCGAGTTGCATTATTTCTCGGTCGTCAACATCGTGTGTATCGAACCTAGGGTTAATGCAGTGGTTTTGTAGTACAGATGATGGTAATTCACCAGACAGCGATAATTTTAGGGTCACGAGTCAACGAACATGATCTCAGCCTTCGTGGCTGAAGACAAACGTCGTGTTCACGGTCAGTGGTAATTTCTAATTGTCTGCGCAAGGTTTTATTGGCAAGCTGGGTGGGGAGTAATTAACCCCGAAACGCTGCACCTTGCGCGGACGTGTGAAAGCGAGCTTTAACGACCACCGTTAAGTGTTTGCATTATGCAATCGTCTCCAGTCTGGGGAGCTCACATAAAAGACTTTATTGCGCCATGTGCTGCGCGTATCTAAGAGGTTTCTGAGGAGACTCCGACTGAGTCATTCGCGATCCCGAGAACTGGACCTCGAACCTCTTGAGAGCTCACTAACCTTTGGGGCAAGGCACTGGTGCAGCGATTCCCAACTCCAACCCATATGTACGCGTACTACAAACCGACGGAAAACAAAGTTAGTCTTATAGAGGCAGATAACAATAAAATAAAAACATAATATGACCCGTTAACCTTCAAATATTTGGGAGAAATCATACAACCATAAACAATTTTAAGTTCTGTATCTGAGGTTCTAGAACAGATGTCTACTATAAAGACTTAGTAAAAGTTCGTCAATTTTTTACAAGACGCCTGACGACTTGTTAACCGGTAAAAATTGTGTGCCGTTGGAGACTTTCGTATTACTGCATTCTCCATTTATTTTCTGGGAACAGACGACGGCGAAAGAAAATTTCTAGAGAAGATGCAAGAAGAAAGTATAAAACTAAATAAATATAACCTAGACCTCCTGTGGTCTAGTGGCTAGCGTCGCTGCCTGACAACACAGTAGTCCCGGGTTCGAATCCTAGCTTGGGATTGGATGTTTGTGTCGTCATGAACTGCTGGAGGATCTATAAACTGACCACATCACCAAAAATTCAGAATATGTCATGTAAGATGACAATCCGCAGTCGACGAATCGACAAGTAACACCTATATAATTCATTTTACTTAAATTACTCCCTCATTTAGTTTTATTGGATTTTCATAACTAATAATATAATGAAATACTTTGGTAACAGCCAGTTTGTTGGATAATCGTCAATACATCCCTTTTTATAGCGGCATTTTTAACATAATTCACCCGGCCACTAACGGTATATTTGTAGTTAGTGGTATTAGCTCCACGACCTGGCGTGGGTAGAAACAGACACCTTGATTGTATAAATCTGGCTATATTTTATAAAATTATTTTATTAAAATCTCCAAATAATTTAAGAGCATTACAATATTTTGCTGTAATGGTCGATGTATTTTATCATATAGCTCCTTCTTAATATATCCCCTCTTTTCAATAATTTATACGGGAAATAAGAATTTATGAACTTTAAAATTTGAGGTTAACAAATTTGAATCAGAAGCATTAGAGGTAAATAAGAATTACGTTAGTACATGGTAAAACTGATTCAATTCATGTCTTTATGAAGGGTAATAAAATGAAGATCTACACGCTTTACTTATTTTAATAATGTACAACTTGAATAGGGAGAGGAGTTGATTAAGTTTTATGGGGCATATTTTATAAAATATAAATATTAAAAATAATACGTTGAAAATTATATAATATCGCAATAAGTATGTAAATAAACGTCGTACAGAATTTATTAAACAACATACTCACTCTGTTATTTTCTTAAAAATCGTATTCCCTTGGGTTTTCAAAGTTTAATCTCGAGTGACTCCAGTTTATGCTCTCATCTGCTTTGGTCTCGTTTTACCAAACTGCTTACACCTCCCGAATTAAGCGAATTATTCTTGTGCATTATGAGGGAGCCTTCCTTATAAATCTTTTGTATAAGTTAGCTTTTTAATCATGAGTTTTTCCTAATGAGAAATTTGCGCCTCTTATGTTACCTTGCTAACTGTTTTGTGGACTTTCGAATCACGTGTCAGGAAGTTAACGTTGCCATCCTACCTGCTAGCTGTTTTAGGTGTCTTGTCATAGTAAGATATGCGAATGTTTAACCCGTACTAACAAGGAGCATAAATATTGACATTTTGTGCTATTGGCAAGTGTACTTACCGTTGCACAGTGTTGGAAACAGTTTACAAATTTTGATGAGAGTTATGTAAATGTGCCCCGATCCGTATAGCTTTCAATGGTCATTTAATTATTTAATAAAATAATGTTGTACTTGAAATTCGATTAAATATTGAATCACTGAGTTCTTAAATTGCCACATAAAGTCTAATAAAAATAATAATCCCGACTTTAACACTAAAATCGCTAATAGTCTAGTGAAATATCACTGCATATGTCTTACAAACACTATTTATTTAACATTCTTACACATTTACATATTATCAACGTTCCCTGTAAATATAAAAATTAAACAACTTTAGCTCTGAAGTTGTAAATGTCGTCACTCCACGCCCCACGTGATTAATAATTTACTAATCTTTCTCTATAAAATCAAATGTTTTAACCAGAAGAACAGATCTTCAAAGAGCAAAATTTTTCTGACGTTCAATAGGAGATATAGGCTATAAACGATTCTGTTAATTTTTTTTCAGGGATCACCCTATTACTATTTCCCAAATTCAATAAGCACTTTACATAGAAAACATATTATTTCGTTATTTTCACTGGCTTAAAATATGTAATATGTAACATATGATATTGTCACGTTTCTGAAGGATCGTGAGAAAGAGTAACACACACTGCTAGTGGTTATAGACGTTTATTTGACACGAAGTGCTCTACAAAGGCTCGTACTGTGAAAGACTGCCTCCACTTCGAGGTCCAGTACAATTTATACAGTCATGGAGTTTTCCAGAAAAAGAAAATACTAGAAATGAAAGGTAAACAAAGTGAATGAAGTATGCAAATAAAAAAGGGTTTCGTTGAGCGAAACTCGAATCCAAGTCCACATTTCTGCAGTCAAGCTCGATGCTCCTCAGCGAAGACTGCAGGTTCTCAATTGTGGCATTATAGTACAATACGAAGCATAAAGTATGGAAATAAGAGCCGAAATAGAGCAAGAAACTTCACGGATATATAAAATAACTTCTCTTGTTGAATGATAAGTGGTGCATTGCATATGCCATTCATCTCATGTTCTACAGAAAATACCAGTTCTCCTCTGGATTTGAAAGGTACGTAGACGGTTTGACTTACAGTCCATCATGACATAATGTTTTCAATATTGTAGTTGTACTGAATTGTCTGAATTTTTTTCGGTAACATCCATTATTTTATTCATACAAAGTTCAGAACTTTTACTAATTTCAGTATATTACAGATGATTGATATTTACTAGGGGCGAGGCTGAGAAGACAACCAATTCTGTTAAATTAGAATTAATTAAATGTTCTGGGTCTAAGGAGTGTTAAAACTATTATTTCGTTCCTTATTAGTTTCCTCATATTCTTGAAGATGGATAAGACTTTCATTGCGTTAAAGATGGCTTAAATCACGGATAATTTCCACTCTTCAAGATATCACTAGTTTATCGTTTACCAACAATATTGTGCCGTTCACTTCAAAACATAACATCCACTTTGTGCGAATCAGTCATTGGTAATAGTGAATAGGTGGTAAAATTTATTTACTGCCGTGTAATGCTTACTTGCAGTATCCAATAGGTACTTAAGGGAAATTAAAAGAAAAACTGGCGATCCTTTCGGACGGAGGGAATGTTTATAAAAGCAACTCATACCGTAACTAGGAAAATCCATTTTGTTGGAACGACTGGAACATGGTAATTGTTCTTAAAGAGCTGTGGACATGTTTGAATACGTTGACCCGTGGGATGCCGTGATTGCACGAGTCAGAAAAAAAGAGGCTATATCACAAGCAGACTAAACTAGTTTCTTCGTTATATAGAGCACTAAGTGGGATGGCGTTGGAGGAGGTATAATTGCGCTTTTAGACACGGGACTTTTTACGGCTCCCATCGCTCGGCACAAAGCTTGACAAGAAACGTCGTGACTTCACAAATTGAAAAGACAAAGTGGAGAAGCGGTCTCCTAACGCACTGGACTCGATGGAAGGCGATCTGTCACACCACGGCCTGTTTCTGAGGCCTCTACACTGTACGGTGATGGTGCTGCTGATCTCATGGCTCGGAGTCACCACCAGCAGCTCCCTGAGCACATTCAGGCAGAAAATAAATTGCCACAATTAATTGTTATTTTGTCTCTATGCAAGACCTCATATTTAACCATGAGTTCGTCACAGCTGGTGGGCTCAATCATGCGAAACATTTATTAAAATACGAGGTGTTGAGGGTATTCACGAATATTTTATCAGCATTATCGTCTCTGAGTGGTGAGTTTCAGAATCCAGAGTTCTGAATCGTCAGAAAGGACAAAGATCATCTCCAAAAGTATACCAAATGCATCTCTAGAGGATATGACAGACTGGAAGTTTGCCTAATATGGTCCTTCTGGTCATACTCCACTCACATCACATGCCATTACACTAGTTCTGTACTTCTAAGCAGAATCAACAGATCGTTATTTTTATCTCGGGAACTTTAGTCGATGGTTGTGCAACATTAATGCAGTAAAATTTGAGCTCTTATCAAAGTAGTTCCAGGAAAGCAGGAAAACTGATATAACGTGACATATTGCTCTATCACTCTCCAAAGTTACGCGGTTTGGATGTTCCAGAGTTAGTTTGTATACTTGTGACACCTTTAAAGGCCTTCATTTTACACTTGAACAGTTGTATCCAAATTTAGAACTATTCAGCATATCAGTAATAGAAAAATCCAATAGTAAACCTATGAAACAGATGATACATTCAAATGAACAGCTATAATTATGGAACTAATTTATTCTCATAGCTTTTGAAGTGAAGAGACGTAAGCTGGTGAATGAATTAGGAATTTGATGTCGTGGCGCTGTCAGAAAATAAATAGACAAATTTGCGCTGGAATGATGAAATCATAACTGGAGTGATATATACTATTATTCTGAATATAATCCTCCAGTAAGAACAAATTAACTTCAGGTGTTTTCATACCCAAAGGAACATTTTCACTATGTTCATAAGAATAATTTATATTTCTTTGTCTTTTATTATCTTTTATCCTGTATTTAAGTGATCCATCTATTATCAACGAATATCCGTTTCCTGTTTCCATCTACTCATACTGTTTCCTATTTTCCAGACCGTTACAGTAATCTAATTTCCTTAATGTTTTAAAATCACTTATATCAATGCTATAATTCTTAACATTAAAATTACAACGTTATAGATTTTTGTTATATGTATGTAAAGAAATATGTAACGGAAATTGACATCAATTTTAAACGCTTGAAAATAAATTTTTATATCGTGTTTGAGAATGAAAATAACCAAATAGAGGTTGATGATGAAAATAAAGCTTCCAAATATGGTTCAAAGAATAGGATTATTTATCAATTTAGTTTCTTGCGTGTGTTCTAGAGCAGCTTTTAAATACTAGGCATGAAAATTACTTAGAATATTATCAGAAATTTATATTCTGCAATTATGTTTCACCGTGTTAACATATGAACTAAGAATATATAATGTCTCAGTACGAGTAGTGAGTAATATTGTAGATCATATCGGTACGTAAATGTTCTTGAAGGCACAAGTGTAACTAGTTTCACTATTCTAATTACACTAGCCAATGGCCAATCGGTTGACAGATATTACATGTTTAATAAAATAGTTCATATCTTACTTTGTACTTCACACTTTAGATACAAACGAGAATTTTTATTGGAAACCTCCAAATGTCTAAAGGTACAGCAGTAAATAGTCAATAAAAATGTTCAAAATATGTACTACAAGTGTCATTTTAATTCCAAATGTAAATTCACTTGTAGAGAAGGGAAATTACAATAAAAAGGCCATAAAGTCAAGCAGGATTGTGAGGTATTCACAGCTCTTTGAGCATCATCCATGACTGGAGATAGATAATCTAATTACAACCTAGTGATATAAAGATGGCTGGCCATGAACGTGTTCCTCTACTGTCCACATGTTTCACATCCTGAAAATTATACCGCAGCAAACACCTTCGGAAAGGGAGGCGTTGAAGGATATTGCTTGACGGACATATCCTGGTCAGCTCCTCATCTCCAATCTTAACGACAAGCCGAGAGCGAACAACATGGCATCTGATAGCTGCTTACAAATTGCGCAGTGTATACGGTCCCACACACATTATCTCGAGATACGGTCGCCCATTTTCTATTAGCACTTGGCATCGGCATCGATAAAAAAAACTGCTTGCTGGCCTGAATGCATACTTAAGCGGCTCGTCCCAGAGAAGGAACACACAATATCTCACTTGTTAGTGAGCTTAGAAAGTTCCCTATCTCGATTAGGCACCGGCCATGGGAGATAGATAACTAAAATGAGATTCTCGTTGAGCGCTAAGTTCATTACCCAGTAGAATTGGCTTTATCTTTGTTTGACGGCTGGAAATCCTCTAACTTGACCGTCTAAATTGCTCGCTGTTCCATTTATACAAACTAGTTCTAGGAAGGTGATGTGGGCGAATAAGGTTGTTGCTTTGATAAATGATCTCAACACCATATATGAATCGAAAATCAACAAGAATAATACAAAATCTGCAGGTTTTTTAATTATGTGTTGCTGATAGTTCGATAGGTTTGGTCAATGCAAGTGAAGACACCAAAAAATGCAAGGGAATATTTAATCATACATTTATCTTCAAAGAAAGAACTAAAAATTATGTATTCTACTTGAATTATGTCCGATAAGAATTTGGAATTTTTAGTCTAAATTTTATAATACAAAGGTATATATTTAGAACATTGTTCAGTTAGATGTGTATACAATTCTTCATCTATTAAAGTTCACTATTGTTTTATCTGTGGCATTTCTGCCCACAAAATCAGACAGTAAAGCTTTCGATAAATTCCAATTACGTTGACAGACAACCATTTTTTTTGTCACGGGAAATAAACGTTCTGAGTAGAACATACGTAAGTATTGAATGCAAGTAGAGCACATTTTTATTTTCATCGGTTACAATTATCGCACTTAGTCGTAGCCATCAACGTCAATATAGGCAAACTGCGTTGTTACAATTGGAGGTGGAGGAATAACGCAACTCAGACTTCAATTTCCTATATTGCGTGGTAGTTTCTCATAGTAACAAAACATCTATGATTTCAGTTGTAGTTGAGAAACTGATCGAAGAACCAGTATGGACGACGAAAGTTCCGACGTCGATTATGTATAATTAAGTGATGAGGTCGAACACCTCACGCTTGTTTCTGCTGTATTTGCACTGCCAGGTGGGCGAAACATCTTATTTCGTTAACTGTAGCTAGTTAATTAACCCATAAGAATCTCAGAGGGACCTGTTAACAACCGACTCAAATATATATAGAAAGCACTATTTGCCTAAAACAGGAAAACCGGTCTCCTGCGCAAAGAAATTTGCATAAACAAGATGCACGACCCATTCTAGAAGACAGTCAAGTTGTGAACCGAAAAAAAGGGGCACTGGGTTGCCTAAAAAGGAACACAGAAGCCATTTAAAAGCGTTGTAGGTAAAGCCTCAGACAAAATATTTGTTTGTCGAATGTTTGTGTCTCCCCCACCATATCTGGAGTCGACATCTCCGATACGCTCGGCGGAAGGGAGACCTTGGAATATTTGGGGGTCCCCGGCATACATCAAGTGTTTGCCTTGCCTCCTTTCAGAAAGCGTGGTGCACCTGTAAAACGCGCCTGGGGCTCCGCATCGAGTTTTTTTGTCCGCCCCGTTCTGTATTTATGTATGGAGTCTAACGAGTCCTCGACGCGCATCTTGATGGCGTGGTGAGCGCTTACCGCATTAGTCACAGTCGCCTCTTGGAGCTGACTCAGCAGGTACAACACACCGTCGACCCAGGAAGCCACAGTCCGTGACGTTAACTATTCCTCCCGCTAGGGATGGCCGTGGCATTTCGGGCAGCGAGTAATAATAATTGCAATACTCCACTTTCGATAATTTAATGGAAGCTTGGCCTTCAATCATTCATGTTCCCCATCTGAAAATCGGCGGGTATGGTGAAACGTTTTCATTGCGTAAATTATGGGGTCAAAAGAGGAAGGATGCCTCGATTATGAAATGATGCCTTCTGGTGGAGGGAGGATCCTCAGCTCATGCATGTGAGGGAAACCAGAAATCTTTTCCTGGTTGCATTGTGGATTTATAAACTCTCACGACGTAGGTTAGGTTAGACATTGATAAAGTTCGGTTGAATAGTGTAGTATAGTTGAGAGACAATATTAACATCTGTAAAGCCGGACCACACGTTGAGGCGCCACACGATGACACGCACTACGTCCAACGTTGGCCGCTTGATGTCGTTGGAACACGTTCGGACTGTTGTTGGTCTTTTGAACCGCGTCAAAAGTCGGAGGATCGGCCACACGATGCGGTGAACGTTTGATTCAAATGTTGGACTGAGACGAATATCGACGATTAGTAGTGGTAAATGCCTTGCTACACATTGGAGGGTATGTTTTATCCAATACATTGGATTCAAACGTTGGTTCAAAATTATCTCAACTGGGAATGTTTTGTCCAAGCTTACACGGATCATAAATAAAAAGACAGCCAATAAGTCAGCAATTTTATTACTATTTAATTAATACAAATACTGCGTTTCGTACATTATTTCGGCCGTAACTGTGGTGGGAGATGGTCCATGACACCAAATTCGTCTAATGTACGTAGTTCATCCATTTAATAGTTTACCTGATGAAGTCCACTAAGTTGGATGAAACGTAGTATTTCGACAAATGCCCCGTGTGTGCCGACACAATCTGGAATTATGTACATTCCATGTAAAAATTACAAATTTATATATTAAACCATGTATAAAAAATTAGATTAACCAATTAAGGCATGCACAGTATTTTAAAGATTTAAAACAATTTAGAATCAAAAATTCGTTTATAATGCACACGTTTATAATAAATTTTGTTTTTGTAATGTTACAATTAATTTTCTTTTTAATTACAGATGACTATAGCCGAAAGCCTCCCTACAAATTCTTAAAGAAAATTGCAATCAAATTAAAAATATAATTTTGGTTTGTATTAAATTTTTTGACTGATTTTAAATCAAGTGTTTTTCATTATGGTACACATGGGACTATGTTTGATTCCTTTTGTAATCTTTTATTATCTAAAAATATTCTTATTATCTGACGCATTAATTATCTATGTAACTACCCTTCGTTTTTAGTATTGTGTTGTGTTCCAAAACTAGCTTGACATACCACATCCATGTGTCGTATCTTGTCATCACGTCATTTCATTGAACTTAATATCTGTTTATTTATGTCTTAGTTCATAATTTTTTGTACAATTTTTAAAATCTGTTGTCAATGTTTCAAAATGAGTTTACAGTACTTTTTTGGTTCAATATGGCCAATATGTAGATAGTTTATTATCATATATATTCATCACAATATTTTATCTACAGCGTTGTCATTTCCCAGCACATTCATGATAATGATGATATTATGATTTTTATGTATGATACTTTTTCAAAACACATATTAATAAATTTTGTCTCTTGGTTCATCCCTGCATAATAGAGCGCCCAAAATTTTGAATTAGTTATTCCCATCTAAATGTAATTTGTTAACAGCATTACGAATTTTTATTATACAATATTTGATATTTGTCATCATAGAATTTTAATTTTCTCTGTAACCTCAGTTTTACAATATCAACAGAAAGATCAAAGCACAACAACTTTAATTTACATAAAATAATTAAATGTTTATAGTCTGTATTAATTAACAGAGTTATTAGAATAGTAGAGTTCTTAGAATGTATAGATTATTAGATTTACACATAGAACAAGTGAGCTTTGTTCATGTTGAATTGATAGATATTTATTCAGAATTTAGTTTCGGATAAATAACTTCATAACTTGTGCGCTTTTCAATGATTCATATTTTAAAAGCGAATATACTTTATGGTCGTATCCAACGGCCAATAAATTAGTACTAGACATTTTAGGAACATGAAATCAAGCTATATATGCCATTAATACAGACTAATAGACTTATGATCGGCACAATAGGTACTAGAGAGAACGTTTCAGAAATGAGAGAATTTATAATTGAGTGAGATACTGGCCCGCGACACATTGTAATCCAGTTTGTAATATGGGATGTTCCGTTTTACAGAACCCATTTAAATATGAATGAATATTATTAATAATTATAGTAATAATAATCAATTTACATTACGTTTAGAAATTAGGCTTTTACGAATGAATGAGAAATTTGTGGGTCTTTAATTGTGACATTGGGAAGGATTTCACGAGTTGATAAAATTATTTTGAATGGCGTTAGGAAACCTAATTTTGGACGATCAAATGCGAATCCTAATACAGTTAATTTACGACGTGTTACAGCGTATATGCTCTCTCGTTTCAAGTCCGCAAATCCAATTTAGTCTGCAAATTTCGTCGTAACATAGTTGAATATTGTCATCGTATATCATCGGTGAGTATTCCCTGTGCACATTTTCAATTTCTTATTTAATTTCGTTTTTTCACTTACTGACTGCATTACCAGTTAAATGAAGCGATAATTTCAATTTTAATTGGCTGCTCTCAGCTTTTCAAGACTAGTAACACGACTTAATAGACTCGACTTTCGATTACCGACTCACGTCGACGACTTACTGAGAAGAGTTTTCTCCAGTTTAATTGTTAAAGATGTATATGAGAGTTAAATTTCTTCATTATCAACGATGAAATTTTTTATTATAATACTAATTCTCAAAAGTATATGCTATACAATTAATTTTTCATTTTTATACTTCACTTGTATATTAAACTTAGTTTTCTGAATTTATTACGATCATAGTCGACCAATGCATTGCTTGATATTATTAAATAGTCTAAAAATTTAGATATATTTATTTGATTATAACAGTAATATTTGCACGTGCTTTTTATTAATAAGATACATTTTATGATCTTTATAATAGACCTTAAATTAAAAAATATTTTATAAATATTAATATTTTCATGCTCAGACTTTCAATACAGAAGTGTCAATTTCTTTTTTACTTAGCTTTTTTACAATCTTTTTCATTAATCAGGGAAAATATGAGTTTTTGATAACAAATGGTGGCCAACAGTACTTGCAGAAACCTTTATATTATTATTTTTTGTGTTGTAGACACGAGGAAGGGAAAAAGATGAATGAAAGTGAACGAATGAGGAATTAAGGACGAGGATAGGAAAAGTTTCTGAGCACATATTCAGGTAAAATGGATGAATAATAACAGCTAGACACTCGAGTCTGATTATTGCTTAAGGAAATAAACATATTAAAATTGGATTAAATTTAATATGATAGTTACACGGAAATAATGTAAATAAAATAACAATGATCTTCGTGATGTATTTTTGAGCATCAATAGTTTACAGATATAATTTTATTGAACCCTTATATATATATATATATATAGTCTGCTTCATTTTAATGTGAGTTATTTATTATTTTAATAGTGTTTTGTACATTTAATTCAGATAATTTTCATTCATATTATATTATGAAAATATAATACAGTTACTTTAAATTAATTTAAGTTTAATGGTCTTTTTACCTGAAGAGGTCAAAATATTACTGAAGAAGTGCCACAATTGAACCGATAAAATTGTTGAGTTGCAATTTTCATTTTTGATAATTTAATTATGTGACATTTATAAATGTTCACATAGTAAGAATAATTATATAATATATAATTTTGTCAGTAGAACAGTATTTAAGTTCGTTTACTACGTTTCGTCCTGAGTTTTAGACTGCTTCAGGCATAAATAATTATTCGAAGTCCATCTCAAGTTTAATTTGAATAGATAAAAGTACATATGAATAAACCAAAATTTTCATCCTGATCTTTGTTCAGTGGTGGTTACGGCCGATGTTTACAAAACTAGAAGAAATGGGATATTTATGACATATTGGGTAAATTGTTTATTGTTAATTTTATCAAATATTATATATGGCTTCTGAATTATCTGCACATGACTTAAATTTTAAACCTCTTAAATTCTATTTATTAAGAATTGTCAGTTATTCTCTGTTTGTTAATCCTAATTTCCATCTTGCGTAACAGTGTTTTTCTTGTCCACACTTTTAATCATTCACTAGTTCATTTTTTTCCACCTTTCTAGTTTTTTATTTTATTTAAAAATATATTTATAAATGTCGCATCGACTGCTTGGTCATAAGCGACCACAATGACAATTATTTACAATTATGAATTTACAAAATACGATAGTGGTAATGTTAACCACTAATTAATTATTATCTTCATTTCATTTGATTTTTAAATTTAAAAACACAAAATATAATACATTTAAAATAAATCAGAAATATTACTGAACTTACAAAACTTAATAATGTATTTCTTTCTACTTTATCCTATATTATAGAAAAAGGAAAACCTATCACGCCATCATCAATGCAATTAGAATCCAAATTAATATTTTCAACAGCTATTGTCGCGGACTCTACAACTTGTCAGTTCAGTTTAGCCAACTGCGCAGAATAGGTTGCATGACAATGAACATTGCCTCTTGGTTGCCGGTGCATGTTTAAATATTTTATTTTCCGTTGTGATAAAACTTAACGAAACTCGCGAGGACTTGACGCCGTCGTAAATTGCGCATACAGTTACGTTGCAGTGCGTGTACCTCGCTGTCGGGAGAAGGCTAAGTTTATCTGTGTATCTTTGAGTTGAGGTCTGTTGAACCCTGTTTACATTCTATCTGCGCCGCGTCCGCGACCGGTAAACAAGACTTATTTGCTCGTGATTAGTTTATAACTACACGAATCGGGAAGGTCACCGCGCCGTCCAGTTGAAGGATGCGTACAGTTCAATGCCACGACGATCCTTATCTTTATCTGTCGATAACCGACCGCTGCCGCGGTCGTATTTTGGGAAGTGGAGTACGGGCGAGATAAATGTGAAAAATACTGATAGCGTTCCGGTCAACGCCTGGGCCGATTGAAATTGCTTCTGCTTTAGCTGTAGTCGCCGTTTCTCGAATCATAAATGTTGGATCAGCCTTATAATCCTAGTTTGTTACTAAACTTTAAAACTAATCCTTCATTTAATACGGGTCATTCATCAATCCTGTATTTCAGCGCTGGGTCAGATGTCATTGCACTACTAACAACCCACTTTAGATAGCGCAAAGATTTTCGGCGAAACTGATAACAGGCTCCATGATGTAGCTTATTTACTGATGTTGAGCGCAGTCATAAAACTGAATTTCATGTTATCCTACGGTCTTATTTTACTATTTTAACAACCTTCTGGTCGAAGCTGAATTTGAATAATCAAGCAAAGTGTCATTGAAATATTGCTGTATACGATCTTTCTTTCAGTAATGACAATTTTCCTCCAGTTACCTCACTTCCGGCCAAGTTTAACGATTTGAATTTTGTCATGACAAGGCAAGATCGTCTGTGCGCAACTTTCTTACTTGTCAGTAATATTTTAATAAATTAAAAAATAGCACTACATATGGTTCTCAAATTAAGGAATTTTTCAGATGTATAAATATAAAAACCTGGTAAGTTTATTTTACCAGTCTGAATATAATTTAATAACTAACTAAAGAAAATATACTTTGCATTTACACAAATTTACTATTTAAAGTTTTTATTGAAACAACTGTAAAACACAGAAGCTTTCGACATTTGTGTTATAATCTATGCACAGTGAAAAATCCAACAGGCAATACCAAGAAAATTACACACACAGGATTACAATCAGATGTCGAATTCTTATTTGAAATACAATTACTTATTCACAATACATAATTTCTAATGCGGCCCCTAGACTTTCAATATTAGAGTCAATATATTGCACAATAATATTGACCATGTGTATGTCATATTAAAAGACTGACAATTTTTTTGTCAGTCAAGAAGAGTTAGATATTTATTAAGGAATATGAAGTTTATTGAATCGTCTGGGGGTAATATTGCACAATGTGGTTCAGTTCTGTCTCCTCAGTCACACTGTGTAAACAAACTCTAGTGAGAAATTATTGATAAATCGTATTACAAATTACTTTATGAGGTGACTACGAATTAGTACGAAGAATGGAAATTTATGTTAGAATATAGAGCTATGTCGATCTTTATCCAGCTTTTTGAAAGCCAATGTTTATTTAAAAAAATTAAAATAGAATTATACGAAAGCTTGCATTGTAAATATAGGGGAAGTGTCCTAGATGATACAATAGAACCTAAATGATGGATCTTTGAAAAAAATATAGCATCCCCTATTTTTAATTTCAGGTGCAACCATCGAATAATGTTGCGTCCATTCTCATAAAATTTAGTAAAACAGCTGGTTCACATATGCTTAGTTCACCTAACTAATATTCACTTCTTGAAATATTGCACAATATACTGAGTCAATCTTATTGAACAATAATATTGAACTTGAGTGTCGTCTCGCCAATATATTTCGCAATAATATTGAACGTCTCAAGGGGCTCTCTCGCGATCAATATAACTGCTTCAATATTGTATTTCTTTCAATCTATTCATCGTGTGAGGGGTATATGGTGTCAATTACATAAAAACCTTATAAATTTTATTTTTCTTGAAGATACGTTATAATATTGAAGAAGTGCCAATATTTATTGTCCGCGTGAGGGGTATATTGACAATATTTTTTTTAAAAATTTTGCCTAGTAGCGCTAGCGATGGCAACTTGTCAAAACAATCTTAACCAAAACATAATAACCTTCTTCGGATTCTGAAACCTTCACTGCTTCTACATTTTTTACATTTAAACGTGAATTTATTTGTGTTTTATTTACTTTATAAATATTATTATTAATTGAATATTATAAAAACGAATGAAAAATAATTAGTAAGAAAAGTAACCGAGTGATTACTGGAACTGATAGAGACGAAGAGATGAATTTTATTCTTGGATGCATAACTGTAGGTATCTACTCAGACACCTTTGTTGTAACATGATTGTTATGTATGGTGGACTCATTTCGTCCAACATTATCTAAATTTACAATTTCCGTCCGTTTGTACCAACCAAAACAAGTTGAGCAACCAGTGAATATTAACACCACATTCAAAGTCCACTGTTACTAAAATCAATCCAAACAAAAGCTTGACTTTGATGTTTTAATAGACAAGAAAACTTATAATAAATAATGTGGGGCAAATTCAACAAAAAGAGAATTCAAAAAGTAAAATATAATAGGTACTAATGTATTCGCAAGTGATAAAACTTTCCAAAACTAAATAATGACATTTTTGAGGGTCATTATAGAATATTAACTACTCCAAATAATTTTACAAGTGACTGTAAAGTTTCAAACTTTACAGGGAATTTTGAACAGATTATTAATTGGTTCCTTTTTGAAAATTGTTAATGTTTTTGAGGCATGTCTTTACGTTGAGCGTAAATGAGGAATTTTCTCTTTATAACGTTTTACCAAGTTCTCATAACCTGAAAGCCATTGCACTCAAGATAGACGAAACAATTGTATCTTCCCAAAGCCGACTTTCCCATCCAAAGGCAGTCGTAGTTGATTCGAAAGGGAAGTGTTTACCCATCACAAGATTACTGTCAACAATATTAAGTGCCATACTCAATGGAGGCCTTAGTCTCCTCAAATAGCCTGGAGATATAAAGATACAGTACAGCTGATTTTCAGGAACACATGGCCAGCGATAAGAATTTAGCTTACACACTGGGTCAACGCCTTTAGGCAAGAGATAAATTCTTGGTAGCGAGAGAGCGTTTGCGTTTAAAGAACACCCGAATATTAGACTCTTTGGTCCGGCGTAAACGAGTACTCAAAAATTCATACACCAATTTCTCTACATAATATAAGATTCTAAACGTGGCCTTATCTTTCTGGAAATAAAAAGTTAGTAATTTTAAAAGAGTTACATAAGTAACAATTTCGTATTCCAATTCCACTTAAGTGGTTTTCCTTTCGCAGCTTAGGTTCCTTTTTGCTCAGCGTCATGCAAATTTTATTTAACATTTTAATTACACATTAATATCAGAATATTACTAACAACAGTCTTATCAACATATATGAATTATTCGTTTATCGTTATGAACGAACTTAATTTTATGTCATATTATAATGATTGAATATGAGATCTAAGCAACAAAATTATAGAATCTTAAAATCACTTAACATGGAATTTATTAATTTGTATGACTTCAGTTCAATTGATAAAAGACGTTCTCTGTAGGCCTATGTGTAAGATCGCTGACAAAAAATGGATATTCTCACACGCATTACTTAAAAATTTTCTCATAATTTAAAAATTATTTTCAACAACACTGTTTTCAAATTTGAAACTAAGTGAGTGACTTAAAAAACTGAATAATTTTCTGCATTTTCGAATATTTATAGTTCTAATAACTGGGTTCCCGGTTTTGTTTGGTAATTATTTTATAATACCCCGCTGCAAAATTTAATTCTGCAACAATATATTCGTCAACACGTAATTAAACCATCAGACACATAGTACAGTTTTGAAAGGTTACATTTTCACGCCCGCTAAAATACAAATCTCACTAAGAAACACTAAAATTAAATGTCTTTTTTAGGAGATTAGACAGAATGAACTGCTGTTTAAATCGTAATTCAAACAATGCAGCTTTTACATCTTCACAAAATATTATTTCAAGTACACTCAGTTTGTTCAATGTCGAATTAATCGATAAATAATTCACTCAGTTTGTATGCAAATACAATACACGGAATACATCAGAACTCAACTATCCGAAATCGGAATGTCAAAACAATGCCAAGCTACGACGTAATACATTTCACCATCTGTTGATGCGTTATTCAAATGCTGCAGGTTATTACAACAGTCATGTTGATTGTATACTTTTTTATTTGACAAATCCAAAAAAATGTAACCAGAAAATTATGGGGGAGGAATTTAGAGAAAATGGTATCGAATTCAAATACAAAAGTATATTTTGTTGAGGCAATTAATTCTGAATTATATTAATTTCTTCAGCCTTTATCAAATTAAATTTTCATTACCGATGCACTTTTGTAGTTGATTCATTCTCTATTTTTAAAGCAGTGGAGACGTTGGTTTCCTGCCACATCAAATCTCAGAGTCAGTCTTGGTTATGTCTGTCCGAGTTGTGTGATGAAAGCTCCCTGCGTTAGTGAGCGTAACGCGAAGACCTGCTCTGCTTTCATGCAGATAAGACGCTGTGGACCAACAACAACAACAAAATTCTCTGTTACAAGCAACCTGGCAAGCGAGACGTCATCGTGAGATAATGTAACCTGGACGATAACATCTACCTTCCCCACAGCCAGGTTCATTCGAAGGCGAGATGCGTATCCGATGTCAGGGTCACGGCGATATCTTGAGTCAATAAATCGCGTCGAGGCGAAGAGAGATTTGGGACGAATTTAGGCTGGGAGCACCGTGACCTCCGATCCAGCTTTCGGCTCAGATTTAGAGGAATCGTTGATAACCTAGTTTAGGACACGAGGACGAAATCGTATACTTCCTTATGAGTACTTCACGACGGCGTCAGAAAATCCTGAGCATCAAGAGTGCCAACGTTAAGCCTTACTCGTAAGACAGTAACATGGATGTTAGTTTATTAACTTTAATAACATTAAAATAATGACATGTCTCCGTTCGATGCGGTCTTCATAATGATACCTTTGGTGCAAACCTCGCTATTAGTAAAACAGAATTTGGTTGGAAAATAGATTGTGGATCTCGATAATAGCTCCACATACAGGGTCCAACTATAGCTAATAACGATTAAGGTGATCCCGTAAATATAACAAACTATCGTCAAGATCTCTCAAGACGTTTAGGAAGAGAAGAATTACGAACACAGGCGCACTAAAATTTTTTATATATATAGTTGTCAGTTAAAGTTCCGGTATTTTTTGTATTGTTTTAAAAGTTTTATTTTCCAATTGACCAATAACAAAATAAAACTTTTTGCGGATTAGTCGTGTTTGAACAACAAATTTGATGGTGTACGGTGTGGATTGCGCAAACGGTTTTTGAAAGAACTCGGTCGGGCCCGAAATATGTTGCGCAATTCTATTGCTTTTAACTAGTTTTTTGAAAGTGTATGGCTTTGTTTGACAGTCTTTGGTTGAGTGGAGATGTCGTCGCGTTTATTTGAAATTCCATTTCGACCTTGAGGGTTTAATTATTATTACTTCTTCTTTTGGTGACTTCAAGAAGAGTCGAAGATAATTAATTTTGGCCAGAGTTCAAAGAAATGTATCGCCATTTACCTGAAAAATGGATGGGTGAAAATTGAAAAATACAAATGCAGAAATAATAAGGATGTAGAGAATAAAAAACTGATGGCAACGTTTGTGCAGAAATATTGTTGCACAACTGATTTGATCGTGTGTTGTATAAAAATAGTGACAAGTGTTATACTTTCAGGCGCGGGTCAATGAAACGTGCATTTGGAAATGCAAGATTGCTTAAGTCTGGGGTCAATGTATGAAACTCGTGTCCAGGAGGTTCAGGTTCGAGTCATGGCTATTTACGTCATCATCATCTAATTCCCATTAGCGTTCGAAAGAGAGAGAGAGAGGTAGCCTTCTTTGAGACCAAATCAAACACTCTGCCCCAAGTTCTTGTGCTGCGGCAAAAAAGTCTTACCTTCATTCTCTGTTGTAAGTAATGAGCAAAAGTAGAAAAGAATAGAGTAAGAAGTAAGGCCGTAAACTTTTGGCAGGTACCTTAGAGGGAAAAGGCTTTTACCACGAAGAATTTTAGACGATGACAGCTCAATTGCCAGACACTAAACCCACGAGATAAGCATATATAGAGCATAAAAGGTTCTAGTTAAACTACTTCATGTATCACAAAAATAGCAATTAAGGTTAATAAAATATACAATTAAATGTTTCGTTAAAATAGATTACTTACGTAAGTATACATATTTTATGCAATATTATATCAATAAATAAATAAAAATACAGCCAAATATGTCAGAAAATAAATTTAATTTTGATGAATTGCAGAAAATGTAATCGAATTCCCAATCACTTAAATAATATTACTATAAGCACCATTAATATTAAAATTTTCAACCAAAATTTTGAACCAAAGTATTATATCGTTACAAAAAATAATCGGTTAAATTTAGAAATTAAAGACTTTAATATAGATAACTAAATGGATCTTCAAAGAAAATTTGTTAAATTGACTCCTGAACATAAAGAAATTTTGAAGATAAACTTTGTATTTATACTAATTATATTTATTTACTGACTATTTGGACGAATTTTTATTTATTTATTACTAAACATAAAGTTAGAAATATTACGTTTTATATATTGATTAATGTAACCGTTATTATCAGTAATATAATTCTTTAATTAAATTAATTTTGTAGCATCGTATCAGAGTTCTTCCTTAAATTTTCGTTTATATTTAAATTTCTTCAACTGTGTTAATTAATAATCTTCGAAAATCAGAATTTTGTAAACCTTCAGTGAAGAGAGACACCGATTTATTAATTCATTAAATAAACATTCATTTAATTTTTTTAATGACGTAGGATATTTAAATTAATCAATGTTTGATAAGGCAGGAAAAATGTATGGTATATTGGCTAACAAAATGCAGTAAAATAATGGACGCATTACAGAAAACTTAGTAATAATAAGATGTATTTCATTGTTAATTGAATTTTTAAATAAAACACAAATAACGACTGAAAAGCTGTGATAATGATTGAATAAAAAAAGCGTTTCTGTATCTATAAAAACACACTGAATAACGATTTCGGTTATTACGAGGAAAATCGGACACGCTTGTTTTAAGAGATCCGCTGGATTTGTAAATTCAGGTAACGATCCAGGACTTATGGAATGAAGAAATGTAACTGAGAATTTATAAAACAACTGTTAGACAAGGTTAATTCAGATTGGAAACTGATTCCTTGATGTGAAGTAATTGTAGTAATTTTGAGGTCCGAGGTAACGAGGTTTGATTCCAGTATTGTTCTTATCTGGTATTAACGAATTAATTTTATAGTTATGAAGGAGTCTGTTAAAAATATTATAAGCTTCCTTTTAAAATAAATTGGGAATAATTAGTGAAAATATTGGAAAATGTACCATGGAAACAACGCAGTGTGTTTCAGCATGGTACAATTTGCGTATTTGGCCACCGATGTGGAGCGATTCACTACGACGCGACGTATAACTTTGTCGAGGAGACAAGGTGACACGTCTTCCTTCCTACCTGCGTTGACGGGACACGATAAATATTGATTATTGACAGAGAGGAGTAAGGACAGGTTCCCAGAAACAGATGAGGCGTGAAATCGGTGCGTTCCCCTCCCGGACATCCACTAATTGTCCCGCACGTCCACGGAGTGATTAATGGTCCTGATCTTTGAACGTGACATTCCAAATAAGCTAAACACTTCTCGCAGCAGCCACCGTAATTAATGGATACATTGGCGCGGAAACAAAGAGGAACGTTCGCATCCAAAGATAGTAGTAATCTAAGGGGAATGAAAGAAAGTGTCCAGAAATTTCTGATGTCCTTCATTTACAAATTACGAGAACAAAAAAATATGACGATAGGCATAGATAAATAAAATATATTTCAGTCAGACACCAGGAAGGACATACAAAAAATTTATAACATTCAATTTGATTGCAAAAAATATTTTAATTGAGAATGACTTAATAATGTTACTACAATATCTGGCTCACGTAATAAAGTTTCAGTAAGGATTAGGGTGGTGTTATTGTTATAAAAATGCTTTGTTTTATACAGACATGAATTAATTATCAATATCTTTTTAGATTATATTTCAAAATTTCTGACTAACTATTATTTTTTTCTGTACGCACATTGCAAATATTCGCGTAATTACAGCATAATAATTAAACGTTAGATACTGTTTTTAAAAAATCGCTGGATGAGAACAATTAAAAATAAATATATTCAACTTCATAAGAACTATAAAGAAAGAATAATTACTGGGTTTGCTTACATAACTTCAAATTGTAGTGGAATATTTCCGAATGATTGCGCTTTCTTCAGTAAAGAAAAAGAACATCGTGAGACGTTTTCTTGCGCTTTTTACCCGACGTCTCTTTACCTAAGAAAACCGTATTTAACACACGTGGTCTAGACAGTAAAGTTTCTTTTGATTAAGCCAGGGTTTCCGGGCTGTTTTCTTATTAAAGCAAACCAATATCAACAAAGAGGCCTTGGCATATGAAAAGGTGGGAAAGGTAATAGGAAAAATATTCAGTCTGTCTGCTTCGAGTAACGTTAAATTTTTTGTAATAGTATTTATCAAGAAAGTGGGTTTGTATTCGCTCAATTATTGTTCTAAAATCGCTTAATGATGATTTCCACTTGGAACGAGTTTTAGGTAAGGAAAATATTGTCCGCTTAGATTTATTAAGTGCAAGATAAAAATCTCACGGAGAACATCCGGGATGTTTCCACCTGCAAAGGTGAATTTTAGTGGGGCCGAATTACATTTCTTGTGGTTTACAAGTATTTCATTAATGAAGCGGTTTTTCCTAGCGTCCTGCATTCCAATGCTGTTGATCTTCGCTGATTCACCCATCTCGTGGTGTACTTTCCCACCTCAAAGGAGAGTGCCACTCCTCCAAAAAGAAGAGAGGGAAATTTTAGTTTGGCTATGAATAATTTAGCACGACGTTCGTGGAAACGGAGGAATCTTTCATACGACTGTTTACGGTGAATGAGTTGTTTAAGGAAATTGCAATAATTTCAATTATAAATTAGGTTATATACATGAGTAATTTCACATATGTATTGTTAATATCATGTACATATGAATGTTTATATTATAACCCAACAGTTTAAAGCCAATATTGTATAATTATTAATAATATAGATGCTGAAGCCATCTGGCTACATATCGCATGGCTGTCATACCATACAATATATTTACAAGAAACTGCTAGTTGGAAACGTTTTCTAAAATTCTGGCACCTTGTAAACCAAACAAATTGTTTAAAAATTAACAGACGTCTTAAGAGAGACAGAAAATTAATTACAAAACCATACAGCATAAATAAATACTTTTATTTAAACCATAAACAAGCTATACTAACCGACCTCCTCTGGTCTAGGGAATAACATCGCTGCCTCACAACGCAGAGGTCCCGGATTAGAATCCTGGCCTGGGTTTGGATGTTTCTGCCCTCATGGTCACGGTGACTGGGATTCTAACTGCTAGAGAATCAATACGATTACCAAGTGACACTCTAATTTGGTATGTGTCATGTAAGATGGCAGCCAGCAGTCGTCCCGGTTGGCCAAGATCCTAAATGGTCTATAGAGCCAAGAAAAACGAAGATAAAGCACTGCTAATCGAGATAAATAAGATGTATAACTTTTTAATTCTGGTATTATAGTCGCACCAACATCAAACTACCTCGTAGCCACGTTCGCTGGATCTTTGTTACTGCGTCGTGCGCCATTCTCACAGCTCTTTTGTCGTTCGGAATGACAAATTCCGGTGGATGTCATCCTTTCCTAAAGCCAGCTAGTGGCACGTCTCCAACTCCCGGAACCAGGTTGTTTCTCAAACCTTCAAATTGCAGGCTTAAAGTCTAGAAAAACCATTTTTATATCAGGGAATAATTTAACTGCGTACTAGTAGTGACCTATTCTAATGCTTTAATTCAGAACGACCATCGAAATTGTCGAGTGGATAAACTGTAATTGAAGATTCTACTCTTTCAGGCGCATATATGACCTTTCCTCCGTCTCCATGTGGCGTTCATCTTGGCATTTTCACCTCTCATCGAATCAGCGTCACCTTTTATTAAACGTTCTACTAATAAATATTTCTGTTTCTCGTCCCTGTATGTACTTGCTATCCCGTACATCCCAACAATTACGATTGTTAAGATAACGTCAATAAGAACCCAAATCGTTACCGTTAAAATAATAAATACAATGTCCATATTAGAATAAGAGACGATATTTTCTTGAGAAATCAATATATATATATATTTGCAGACCCCGAGACCTGGCAGATGTTATTGCCTGCGGTCGCGAATTATGTCAAACTAGTTCCAGTCAAGTCTTTTATGAAGGAGAGAAAGGATATGTGTCCCACACAACTGGTTTAAATTATCTCCGGGTTTACTGTGTCTTTTCCCGACTTCAAACTGATGAGACATTATTTTAAAGTAATAAATGTGTCTCTATTAATATCTACGTGCTTTACAATATATATATTTAATATTATATATATATATATATATATTTATAAAATTTTGAAATTAATAGTAATTATTTTATTCGTGATAATAGTTTAAAATATTTTCCCCAAAATATTTATAGTTGAACATAATATCAATAACTTATCGTATATCCTGTGATGTCTTAATTTAACATCAAGTAACTACATAGCAAACAATTTTATCTGACCGGCACTTTTTAATTTTTTATGCTCACATGATATATAAATCTTGGTCGAATCACTATAAATAAATCAATGAATATATACTTCAATTGTTTGTATCTAAATGCATGGAGCTTTAGCAATCCGTTACTATTCGTAATAGACGCACGAAACGCGAAATAAATAATAAGTTAACGATCACGACAGCACGTCTGTTTTGAGGGGTTTATTCTCCGGGGTCGCAGACCTTTGGCATGTTGTACGTGTTGCCCTCTCATTCCACCCAACCACACGGTCAGAAGCCTTTATTGCAGACCCCGAGACCTGGCAGATGTTATTGCCTGCGGTCGCGAATTATGTCAAACTAGTTCCAGTCAAGTCTTTTATGAAGGAGAGAAAGGATATGTGTCCCACACAACTGGTTTAAATTATCTCCGGGTTTACTGTGTCTTTTCCCGACTTCAAACTGATGAGACATTATTTTAAAGTAATAAATGTGTCTCTATTAATATCTACGTGCTTTACAACCACAATCCAATATTTCAACTTTACGTCCTTGCTTCAGCTTTTTCGAATTTTTATTCTTACTAACAGGTATTTTAAGAATATTTCTTTTAAATTTTACTTGAGTTTGGCGTGTTGGTGGTGTTCTTTAAATGTGATTTTTTTTCTTCGAAATTACAGATTGTCTTGTACCTGCTTCGGTGTCTAATCAGCTGCAAAGGATGAGAAACAAAGAAGAGGATGAAAGGAACTTTTAATTTTGAAATACGTAGAGACCAATGAAGGAAGTAAAGAATAACGTTTATATTTTACAAATAACGCATGCCCTTTAAATTATTTCAGTCAAGGGCCACAATGAATTTTCTTTTGGAGATTATTTGATGTAAAAGATACTGTGGTGTCTATTTAGGATTAATTTATATTAATAGTTACATGAACGTAAACTGATAGAACATTCTTATTCATGTTAACTGTGCCCCTTACCCAATGCAACAATCACGGCACGGTTAACATATTCGACTCTTATTGTCTTATAAAAACTGGTACCAATACAAGGTGTTAATTAGTGTGAAAATGGGATTAAAAATACCTGGAATGCTAAATATAATTTAGAAAATAATTTTTGAGAATTTAAGTTTCAAACTGACTGTTATACGGTTAAAAGGAAGTAAATGTAACGTTTTTCCATTGAAGTATTTATTTATTTTTTCCAAATAACAAGTCTGTTCTTCTAAAGAGAAGTGTTTTAACATTATCACACGAATTTAACTATTATACGCAGATTCAACACTAGCCTGAGATAAAGATTTCACCACAGTTATTTGGGCTACAGGTCCTCCTCCTCGCTTACGTCAGTGATGACGTAGTGATGACTTTGTGTATAATTGTGTGCTGTAAAAGCATGAATATTGCAATACTTACAATTATTTTTAAGAAGAAAAAATTTAATACATGTTTTCATTTAAATTCAAAAAAATCCTGGTACCAAAATATTTCATTTTAAAATCCAATTTTTTGTTCGCATTCATTTAAAGAAATTATTATGGGATAAGTGCAGAATACTCTTGAATATGCTTAAGGAAAATATGTACTTTATCAATTAATTAAAAAAAATAATAGACGCTAATTTAGAAATTTTAATGTAATAGAATATTGTCAAAATTAAATGTTAACATTTATTACACTTGTTATACGAAAAACTGTGTAAGATATTGCGCTGACATATTTTGATCAGAAAATATTATCTAGTAAATTTGGAGAGTTTCCAGATCAGGCAGTAATTTTGCTTTTCTTCGTTTCGAAAAATAGCCGTCGATAAGTCCGCTACGCTGATCTGTTGAAAGGTCTATTTGTGAAACTTTTAATATTGCAAATGTTCCCAAAATATCATTGCAGTAGTGTAGTATATTTATGGAAATGAAAAAATCTATAGTAAAATATAATAAATGAATCAAAAACTATTTTTTGATTAAAAATTCAGACATGATTAAAAATCAAAGCTATTCTCAAAATTAACTCTTAATGATTGTTTTGTGTTTTAAGTATGTATCTCCTGCCGATGTCCTGAAATAAGGAGTGAAACGTTTAATATTAATAGCAGAGGTTGCATATTTATTTGCAAGTTGAAAAAATAATAAGCAACTAATTAAGTAAATATTTTCTATTCTACTAACTTCAGCATTTATTTTGTAATATTATTGTTTTTTATGTTTACATACGCTTTCGTTGATTAAATTACAGTATCTCTGATGAAAAATTGAATTAAACCGTTTGATGTAATAAAAAATTTAATAAATTGCAATTGTTTTCTTAGAATGACATTCGCGTTGGTCTATTTAAGCTGTTTTGAAACAGCTTTCACTTTTTGGACTCGGAATAAATTAGTTGATTTTGGGAGGAAACACGGATGAAACCGGTCTGTGAATCGTGGAAAAACGAAATGCTATCGAGAACATGTGCACGAGAGATGTAGTGGCGAGTGAGAGAGTTGTTGTCCCGATTGGCTTCGTGATGTATTGCTTTCCGAGACGTTGTTCTTGGCGCAGTTCTAGTCGCGTGCCAGACGTGGAGGGATTAGCCCACTCTCGTCTGCAACGTAAACGCGAAGATGTATCTGGCAGTTGAGACCGATACATTTACACGTGCTTGGCCAGCGACTCGGTCAGATTCGCGGAATTGCCAGAAATAGATCCGCGAAGCCAGACACGTGCGTGCGCAGGACGGCAGCTCATTAGGAGATCGCCCTCCAATTTACTCTCTGCTGCAATCACCGTTGACGCTCTCTACGGAAACGTATCTGTTAACCGAACACCTAAATAGACCATTCATGCTCTACCAAGAATCATGAAGTCGTGTTTCACGAGCTAAATCCAACACAATCGCCTATTTTTGGTCATTAAGTTCATACAGAAAACGGTTTGATTGTATCCAATACTTGTCGACGCTCCTCAACCTTTCTCGAAGATAATACATATCTTGTAAATCAAGCGGAAATCTGGTACGATAATTCTAGCATAGGTCACTTATAAAAGGCATATCATATCCGGAATATCTCCATGATCCAACTGGATATAATCGCCCGACATTGGCCATAATGTGACGAGTAAACATTATTCTGTGTGTCTATAATATTGAGGTAGCCCAGGAGAGTGACGAAATTAAGTGATCTCTTGAAGATAAAGATTTTACGACGCAAATACCTTCGATGCCCATCTTCGGCGTAGGGTACGCCCACTAGTTTGGTTCAGCACCGGAAGGCAACAGTGATTAAGTTGACTTGTCCTCAACCGTGTCATAATCCAAGAAAAATATCAGTGGGCCTCAAAACTTTATTCTCTAAAGACAGTAAACTTGATTGAATCATTTCTCTTCATGATCTGTCCACTCTTTTGTCTTAGGTTTAGCATCTCAGATTCTGAAACCTCTGGTTTCCATTCAAACCGAATGAACCTTGATTATATTTCGTGGAGACGAAGAAATTTGGATGACGTCCATTCATTAGTTCTATATGTGGATTAACGTAGAACATTAACTGACTTAAAATAAGAAAGCTATCTCAATCACATCCATAATTTCTGGCTCATTATCCAAGTGATTTATTGATAAGTACAGAATAATTTTTCCGCATCAACTCCGGATCAATACGAGATTACCCATTTTTTATTTACTTGTAAAGCATCTCTTTTACATTCAACAAAATGGCCTGGTAATGTATTATAACAATTTATCACTCAGAGAAATTTGGCGTGAATCGTCGATAACCTCTCATATAAATCATCGCAGCACTTGATCGACGTGGCTGCGCGATTAAATTTTGATATGTTATTTTGCGCTCATATTCTGCTTTTCGTATCTCAATTTAACTGTTTCTTGGTTTCACAAAAGTATCGATTTTATAAGTTGCGATTTTTGTCTCTGGATGAGCATTGCAGTCATTATCTGCACCCCAACATCCACGTATTGGCTTCACCCTTAAGGCTAATTTTAAGAAAGAAGGTTCTCCTAAGACAGTACGAATAGTTTCTCAGCCATTAGAAGCAGGATGATAGGTATTGAATAACATAGACAAATTTGCGTGCTCTAGTGACATTAGAAATAATCATTAATCTTCGATCGTGTATCAGTGAGAATTGGAAAAAAGAAACTAGAGGGATATAAAATAAAACACTTTTTTGGTTTGATGTATCATTTTGATTTATTATTTGAAACACGAACGTAATATAGAGTTTAACTCACCGATGAGTATTTTTGAGATTGTATTTGATCGTATATGACCAATGAAATTCAGTGCCAAAGATGGAAATGAGATTGATATTCTTTTGTATGAAACGTTTAATTTGATTGTATGTGAAATAAACAATAATTTTTATTTATAATAAATTTTTATTTATTGTGTACTCATTACCCTTACGCAATTACAAATATCATTGGAAGAAATAGATAGTAACCATCGCCCTTCTAATATTTTTAGAATGCCTACTAGTGTACGAGAAGGTTGGTAATCCCTACAGCAGGGCCAAGAAAATGTAGACATCGGAAGGAAGTCCTGAGGTTCGAGTATTAATAACAACAGGTGGGAATGGTTGAAGCACTCGAGTGATTCATTAAGCTGCAATGGATTATTAAAGTGGGCAAGAATCCTGCAGGTGTCGACGTTCCAGACGTGCATTGGCCCGGGTGTTGAAACGTTCCTGTCCTATTTAAGCGTGAACGGTTGGCAGCTGCAGAATTTTGTGATGAATGCGTTCTGTTGTGAGATGTTTACGGTCAGATTACGTCTCCTTTGAGATATCCTGTGAATAGCAGACGTGGGGCATTTAAGTTGGCAGGCGCTCTGCTACCGGCAGCTACAGTTTCAATTACTCGAATTTATGTTGATTGCGCCAACCTACTTGCGCACAAGAGCTTTACTGCGACCTTTGGCCGGCCGTGTAATTATTAGCCACAAAGCGGCACCGCTGAGGAATGTCAGGGCCGGAGCTCTTTGCTGTCTGACCAAGGTCCCGGGTTCAAACACCCACTCTGCTATTTCCTCCCGGAGGCTTCCACAGCGACTTACGTAAACGTGCGATCACCTTTCGTGATGTTACAGTTCCTCGAGGGCCGAGTACTTGACGAAGTATTTAATACCTTTGAGCGTATCCTATTCCAGGAATCTGGTGACTTTATTGGCGGTTCGATCCGAGTCATCGCTCCAATGTCTTGGGTTCAAAACCGCAGTAGGTAATTTCCTCCCAGAGGCACTGTAACGTTAAGGGCCCACCTCTACTTACACGATTATTTTCATACGTTACATTTTATAGCTAGAAGACCAGTTGACTTTATCCAGATGCAATCGAGTATCCAGATCGAAGTCTTATCAGTGAGATGATCACCAAAAACTGTATTTGTCTCGAAAGTTCAACGAACCCTTTCGTACAAAACACGATCTTAGAGATTATCCAGATACATTTTCGATGAAACCACAAACCGTGTGTATCAATATGCTGCACTAAAACATACTTTTCTGACTTCATATTTCAATAAATAAAAAGACGTCCAATAAGTGAGCATATAATTTTATTACTAATCAATTAATATAAATATGACGTTTCGTCTCCGTTTTCAGACTTCATCAGACATAAAATTTAGTCATTAAAACCTTTCGCTCCTTGACTCCCAAGGCTGAGATGATTATTAAATGTATTGAAGTATTTACATGAGAGAAATTTGGTGTCTCGTACTACATCTCGGCCGAAATTACTTGCTGAATTTTATGCCTAATGAAGTCTCAAAAGAGATAAGAAACGTCGTATTTATATTAATTAAATAGTAATAAAATTATACGTTGACTTATTGGCACTGCACTGTTTTACCTACATTCCGACGGTGTGATATCATCTATTACATACTGGTCCGTTTTAAACCTCTTGATGTTTACCAATTAAAATGGAAACTGTTAACAACTATGTCAATAATCATGCAGTAGATGTCGCAAAGGAGTCTGATTGCAAATAATAACAAGAGCATTTTTGGCTGTGTTGAAATTTATATTAAATTTGTTAACACTGCCATCAGAAAATTCACGGCCCGTAATCAACGGGAACAGGAAAGTCTAAGGGAACACTCAGACACATTATTGAACACCCATTATTATATTTTGCCATTCAGAAATGTAACTGTGTAGTAATTTTCTATCGCTGATCAGTATCAACCTATCAACTATCATTTCTGTGAGATACTACTTTTTTATTGGAATATTTAAAGTGATATAAAAGGGAAAAATATTCGCGTATATTTTTAACGAGAAACACGTTTAGTTTCTATAAATTGAGGTTTTCTAGAAAGTGATTTTGTGTGTTTATATTGACTATAATTATAAAACTGTAAGCATGACAAATAGTCGTTGGGCTGCAGCCGTGATAGATTTGTGCTCTAATAAACAAGAATTTAATTGTGGAGATTTAAGCGTGTTTTTTAAATATAACTTTTCGGGTGTCTAAGGAAATATATAATTTAAGTAGAAATTAATTAAACATTAAAATGCAATTACTTACTAGTTGTTTTTTGACAATATTTTTTTTGGGAACTGAATACGTGATTTTTTATCGAACATAAAATAAGTCCATTTCCAATTATTCTAATGAATCTTCAAAATTATATTCCTTCAGTATTGGGAAAATTTATCAATTCATAATTGGGGTAGGTTAGCCTCTGTAACTGGTTTTATATAAATTATGGTATGTTGTTTAAGTTGAAGAAAAAACTTTCCATGCGATAGCTGTTTTGTTGTTTCGTATTTCTCATTGGTATTTCTTCAATGAATAATTAGCAAATAGTTCCTTATGCAGAGTTTAATTATGGCAATACATCACAAGTTAATAAAAATTTCCGCAAGTGCAACTAATATTAAGGCGATTAACTCTGCTTCGTGCTCTCCGTATAATATTGAGCTGCCGCAGAGGAGGTGCGTTTCCTCGCTAGCATTTTTCTCTAAGTAAATGTAAGGCACTTGAGTGCTAAAAATGGTGTGCTTCGAAGTGCTAAATAATGTGCAGCGCTGTAGTAGTCTAACAGGTACAGCTTGTTGGCAGAAGATCAAAGTCCTTATATGCACTTTGATTCGAGAAATGTTCGCTTACTTTTTTCCCTTGCTAGTTGTTTTTCCACGTCCCAGTGAAAGACGTCGCGCATTTAATCCCCCCAAGTACAAAGAATTGTTTTCAGCTCAAATTCTGTTTGAAATATGGTTTATAATAATGAGAGGATTGCGTAAAATTACTTTGTCGTTAAATTTGTAATAAAGGGACAGAAAAGTCCATAATAACAAACTGTGTTCTTTTAATGAAATACTATTTTCATACAATTTCTAAATTTCTGTAACAGCACCCATAAATTTCGGCGCAAAGAATAACTTAAGTTCTAAGAATGAAAGTTTATTAATTTAGTTCTTATATTTTTTTAAGTTAAAAAATTAATATAAAGTCCTAATGTAGAATACACGAATATAAGAGGTAGTATTTTAAATTTTAACACTGAAGAAACCGTAATTTCCGATTAATTAGTGTTATGATTCTTATCACTTGATTCAGTTAATTTTTTATTTATTTACAGCTTACAATCTGTCATAATGCGACATTTAGTTATTTATATGACTTTCAGAACAGATGACGTGGTGAAAAACATTCCATCGAAAGTCTTTCAAGGTTAAATTAAAATTTAAAAGTTTGACACTGCGTTATTTTTTTTCTTCACTTTAACATTCGAGAGCTTATTCTCTAATATATCAGAAAATATTGACAGGCTAAGAAATATTACAAAAATATAGCATTTGTGAGCTTTCCTTAGTCCGACGTGAATTCAGCTTTTGAAAAACTTGAAAATATTCTCAAAAATAGATCATTTTTGTAATTTTTTTATGCAGCATGGAGGGTTGCATCATTACCAGTCTTAGAACTGAATACCACAATAAAAATAGTAATACAATTAAGGCCCTTACAACATATTTTTTAACTTTAAAATTCACAATAAATAAAAAGATGGCCAAAAAGTCAGCATATAAATTTATCACTTCTTATTCAAAAGCGACGTTTCGGCCTTAACCGTCTCTGTAGATGGTGCATGCGCGACTCTAAATTCTTCACATGTAAATTAAATAAACTTTTCGGCTGAGGGAGCCAAGTAGTATATGATAAATTGATAAATTTTACGACTGAAGAAGTATCAAAATGAAGACGAAACGTCACTTATAAATAAATAGTGATAAATTTTTATGCTGAAATTTTGACCGTTTTTTTATTTATTTCATTACGGTTCTTATTACAATAAGAAATTATTTTACAATATACTTAATATATTAGTAAAAGATGATAAATTGCTTGTCTTACGTAGAACATTAGGTAATAACTCACTTGAAAGGCAATTACCATTAAAAAAATACCTTTAAAACTGGCTCAACGTATTCTCAAACTCTATAATGAAGAGCAAAATCTGTCCAGGATAAATTTTGGATTTTCTCACTTACGAAGTCTTAAAATTAATTAACTCTTTCTATACTCAGGTAGACGCACTCTCACGATAGCAGCTATAGACGGACAAATTCCAATTATTACTTATTTCATGGTCGCTACTTCTCGTACACCTTTGTGGGCAACGAATTGGCAAGGCTTCCACAAATTTCATAAAATTATCTAATAGGTGTTGTGCTCTGAAGACTAATGGTTTACCGCCTGCTTGATACAGAAAATCTAACTTTTCAAATTTCCCTCTGAGGATGTTATTTGAATTATATATTCACCAAACTATGTCTTATTTTTTAAATTTCGATTGACATTGAGATAATTTTTAGGGTTTTCTACGCCATTATTTTAATTACCTCCATGTTGGACTGTTCTCAAGCTCTCTATGGTACAAATTTGTTTGTTCATCTACAGTCTACAACGTGCCACATTAAATACATTTATTATTATTGTATTAATTCTTAAATTATTTCTTACTTTCACCACATGAACCTGGCATTGCTATAGATTTTTGATTTGTCTCCTTATGGCCTCCCAATTTTCGAACTCGTGCGACACTCGTCAAAAATATTCTTTTACAATTAGGAAACAAATTTGAAAATATGTGACTGTAATATGCCAGTGAAACCAGTAGGTTAGGAAATGAAGTTGATGATTGCTTCCAAATTATTTCGTTAATTATTAACTAAATGAGCAAGAAATGATGTATATTTAGTTTTAACGTGTTGGATAAACCTTTATGTGTGAATTCCCAGGCACTAAATCTTTCATGGAAAAGGTAGCCACCCTTATTGTGCATTCATTCGGTAGACGTTATCATGGTTGGTCGGTTAGTTTCAGAAAATCGTCTTCATCCGGATTTCGAGAGAATAATAGTCCAACTAACGGTAGGTATGATTAAAGAGAGGAATTCAGAAGAGAAATTCGTGAAATGGACAGGCGGTACTTTGAAGGACTCCTCCACTTTCACCAAAGTACAACACAGATCTGGAACTGTAAAGTACTCTACCGACTCAAAATGTTGCTGGAAAGGACCAGCGAATCCAATTTATTCCAGGGAAAAAACTCTTTGACAACCTGGAACATGAAAAAGGACGAGGAATTGTTCGTGAGCCAAGTTCAGGAGAAGTCAAAACAAAACAAGAATTGTGACATTTACCGACAGGCTTCACCGCTCTCCAAGGTCAGCAGGCAGCTGTTAAAGACAGTAATAGCTGATACGGCGGAAAGCTCAGCCAATCGGCTGTCCGGAACCACGCTGTTCCGAGGACCTTCAGCCCGCTCTACCACCACCACCATGTGCTCAGAAATTCCTCAGAACGCTGACATTTACCGAAGGTTACCAGAGGTTTGATAACTTTCCTCAACGGTGATGTCCTCACTCGTAATTAGGCTGATCAACCATCTGTTCAATAATTTTTGAAACCATAAAAATGTTTCCTTCATCCAGATTTCAATAGTTTGTTTGGTCAGCTTGTCAGCCACTTTGAGATAATTTGGTTTAAAAAGAAAGTGTTTGATTGAGCGATGGTAACTATGTCCACGTGGCTTATGAAACTTGTTATTCCAAGGCATTATGCCGGAAGTTTGACACACATACAGGGAATCTCAGTATACTAAGAAATTATTAATAACATTGAAATTTACTCAAAATTACCGTCATAGACCATCCCACTGGAATTCGATGGTTGAGACCACTGAAAAGGGACCATTCACTATATAGGTGTTTAGATGATTGTGTTGTTGACACTTAGTTTCTAGCGAAGAGAAATACTATGATGTTTAGTATTCATTTAAACTTTATACTACACCTATGGGATCCATCTTGAATAAATCAGCAGATGTACCTTACTAACATGTTTATTAGTTGTGTAAATTTTTCATAAATGCTAATTGTTTTTGGAAAGACTTGAAAGTCAGCGTGCCAATTCGGCTCAGTCGGGGCAGAAGGGAGCGGTCATGGTTTATTATAACTTTATCCAAAAATTTTAATAAATCGAGTAAAGCAGTTCTTTTTACTTTTAGTAATCCCACGTAACGAGAACTGCACTTGAGACCAGTAAAAAATTCCCCAATACAATAATTTTAAGCTCATTATATATTTTGTCCAAAGCTCAGAGACGCATAGTTAGCAAATTAGGGTTAATAAAGTGACAGTGATTGATCGCAGAGTAACATGTTCCAGCAACGGAGCTGTCGTGTAGTTGTAATCATACATGCCGGTAGTTGACCGGAGTTGTTGTGATTAGTGATTATTTAAATTATAAAGGTTAAGGATCAACTCGTACCTTGCTACTAAAATAACGAATTAAATTATAAATTAAAATTTCCGAAATTGGGATTGACATTAGGACAGTTTATCTCTCTATTCGAAACATGAATTACTGGTTATATTGGTTTTCCAAACAAATGTCGCAAATGCCCTCAGGAGAAGTAGACAACTATTCCGTCTAAGCGTGGTGTAATAGACGTTGTAGTCTTTGCTCTTGATTACTTCGCATCATTGCGTTTGTTGCATCGGCCCAGTTGAGTTGTGGTTTGAGCTTTGGTTCTGGTCAGTAGCTTGCTTCTAAAGATACTGATCAACCGTGTGTTTCAATACAGATCCGACTTGCTTCTTCATTCTGCGAACGCAACCAGTTGTAAGATACTCAAACTAATTGCTGGTTAAGTCCTCGTAAGACTTTAATGACTGAAACCCTAAGGAAGCCATCTATCTAAGATAGCTCTGCCAGAAAATATTATCTCTACACCGCCTAAGTTTAGGGCATAATGCTTTATTTAGCAAAGTAGAGAAGGGTGCATTGGTTTAGGTTTTTAAGTGTGATCGGTCTCCCAAATCTTGGCCGCAATTTTTTTCCCCGCCAGATGGAAGGTTCTTAGGCCACATTCGTAGTCCATAATGTCTAGACAATTCCAGGAGTCCTTAAATCGTGAGTTTGTTACGCGAAGAAAATTGAAACGGCAGGGAACGTTGTTCCAGAATCTCATTGTAAAAAATTGTACTTCCGATAGTGTCCAAAAGGGAAGTAAGAAATTACCAATATCAAATATTTTTTATTATAATCACGTAATTATGCAATGAGACTTTCATTACATTTATTTTTAGCACACAAAATTCAATTTATTAAAAGTTATCAAATTTACTTTTATTAGTGGTATGATTTCAATAATAATTTACAAATCATTACTCCGACCCTTACTGGCTTTTATAAACAGGGGATGGTGGGGCACGAAATATATTTCGTAGTCTCTGCTCGACCTTGATAACAGTGCTAATGATTTAGATGTTTACGTGGCGTCTGCAAGCTTGGCGGCAGGGAAGTCTCAGGTCAGCAAGTGAAACCTGCGCGGCATTATGTCCAGAACAGTATGATGCTTCATTCCAGTTGAGACTGCTATTTCAAACTTAATCGTGTTTAGACGCGGATTATCTCGCATGCTTTGAAAAGGCTGAATCGCTGTCTTCTCGCGGTGACTTACCCGAAACTTGTGGGCCTCGACCATTTTATTTATTTCTCGCCACGCGTGACTAAAGACCCAACATCTGCTTATTTTCCAGCTTTCAATTTTTTTATTAATTTTTTTTATAGTTGCATAAACAAAAAAGTCATTAGCGACTTATAGGAAATTACAATATCCGTTACATTTTTGGATTGTAAATTAACAATTTTTTACAATTTTACTTAACATTTATATTTTTAGTGCTAACCTTAAATGTACCTAAAAGAATATATACTAAAAGTTTACATTTTATGGTATAATTCAGATCAAATTTTATACTTACTCAAACTACAGACAGCCAGAATCTTGTCAAAATTCCTGTAAATATGTTGGAGTAATATTTTTCCACTACAAAAGTAAAGTCCATTCCTGACTTTAACCAATTATATGATCCGACGACAAGACGGTTCCGTAATATTATTAATATAATTTTGTTACGGACTCTCTCTTATATGTTTCATTAATTAATTTTTGGAATGACTTTGTTTGTTAGTTATTTTGGGAAACAGCTACATTTCAGCGTATCTCATTTAAAGCTTCTGTGGCGTATGGTTTTTACTACTACAATATATGAAAATTTGTACATTTTATTCATCATTGTAATGGGCAAAATGATTCTGCAGACGTGTATTGAAGAGTGTGTTACGTAAAGGTCACTCACTCACAGACGCGGAATTTTCCTCTATCTTTTCAGCAAAGCTATAGAAGATTTGAGTCTTAATTTGGAACGAGATTTGCGTGCAGTTATGAAGCTAAGCTTATGGTTTTGATGTAGAGCAAGCATGTGGCGTCTTCTGAAGTATTTAACTAAGTTCAAGGTCAGTAAATAAGAAAACTCAATTCTACATGTTATCCTGCACAGACGTGCCAAATCGACGATTCGAAACCTATTATATAAGTCGAGAAGATGTGAAATGAATGTAATTATTTAATATTTATCAAATACCGACGTTCTTAAAATTATCGAATTTTATGTCCAAAAATTGATTCCAAAAACCTCGAACTTGAGGCCTTCACATTACGGAGACGTGACTCAGACTTGCAGACAGGCGTTGCTATCGAATGATGCAATTCGGCAAATTTACCTCATGAGTAATGCCAAATAATCACCTCGTTGTCGCGTGCAAACTGTAGCACCTGTTCCATAACAGTAACGAATTAATATTTTGTAAATGTCAGTGTCGTGCAAAGTGTATGTTAAGATGCACTTTTATAATTTTTTAGAGACATAGGAATGAAACTAAATAATCCCGGAATAGGCTACAATAAATATTGGTTATATAATGTCTATAAATTTAGGGCTACGAAACTCTAAGCAAGACACCAGGGCGCACCACATTGGTTGTAATGACGTTGTTTCTTCATAGAATATAATTTTTATATACCGTACCACAGGCCACTTTTATTTGATGAAACTATTTGTACGCATCCCGTTCAAAAATTAACTGAAATATGCCACCAATATGGGCGAAATGTAATTATGTTAATTAAATTTTTACTGACAAATTGGCTGTAGTTTTTTATTATTGATATATAAAATTTTATACAGCTTCCAGAATGCCAAATATGATATTTATCTCCAATGAACCTATATTATTATTTTTGGAACTAGATTACATTAATGATAATTGCAGTATTGTATTTATTCTTCGTCAACGAACAGTACTCAGGAAAATTTTATTTGATATTCAACTATTTAACTTGGAAGCGACACTGCAGCTATATTTAAGAAAAATGAACAATTTTTTCACTAGATTGCTTAATAGGGTGTCAATGATTACTTTGAAATTTCTTCCTTACAATGTAAATTAAATTTATATTTTGTTTAATAGTTCGTCAGAATTTTTTTTGGAAATATTTCCTTTGAAATGCAAATTATTCTTTTAGATTAATTAATAGTGCGCAATTTATTTTTGGAAATGTTTCCCTTACAATGAAAATTATTGTTCTGTATTTTTTTAATAGTTGGTCGTCAATTTTTTTCTTTTTGGATTGAAATTATTATTTTAGGTTGTTTAATAATGCTTCATCGATTTTGATAATATTTAATTTATAATACTAATTCTTCTCCTAGCTTTATAGCAGTGCGTCATCGATTTTTTGCGAATTATTTCTCATAAGACAAATAATTCTTCTTGATTCTGTGACAGTGCGTCATAAATATTTTGGAAATATTTATTTTGGACCGAAAGTTTTTCTTCTGTAAATATGAGTTTTAGATTGCAAATTTTTCTTCTAGATTGATAAGTGATTCATCGATTCTTTTGAATAGAAAATTATTCTTTTAGATTATTTAACAGGTCACCATCGATTAATTGGATGTTTTTCATTTACAATTCACATTATTCTTATACATTAATCGCATAATATTCCTTGTCATAGACTAGTGGCGAAATACAACTTTATATATATTTAGTGACAAACTTTTAATTGACTATGGAAAATATATAATTCAGAGTATATTTACATTCCGTGTGATTTATTATATACTTTATGTTTTCATTTATGTAAAAATTAATAATAATGATGACTAGAGTTTTGTTGATATTACAATCTTGTGGTCATAAAGTCGGCCTGATTAAGAAAGAAGGAACGATAATAATCTTTATTCGAAAAGTGAAAGACGACCGTGGATAGTCTGTATTAGCTCAGCCTCGATTAAACCACTTCAAGAAGTTAGCTAAGAGGATTGAGTCATGTTCTCAACTTTGCACGTGTGCATTTATCTTTCTCGTTACCATTTACCTCCGTTCCTCTGGCCAATGCAGTCCGTTGTTAAAGGAAGAACGGTGTCAGTGAGATGACTTGCAGTTCGGACTTTTACGTGACTGTGCCTCTGTTCTTCCATTTAGCACGCCTGTCTCTAAAATCCAAGGACGCCACTCTGATCTCCTCCATCTGTGTCAGAAAGAAGATTTACAGCATTTTCGAAATAATTTTTATAGATAATAAAGAGTACTGTTATTTAATTCAGAAAGTGTACTTACGATCTCACATTCGCTCATCCCATACACATTGCAACTCTAAAACAAAAATGTAATGCCGGAATACCCAGGTCAATATTCAAGAAATTCATATATTGACGAATATAACGCTGCAACACAGATAACTCTATTTATCCTCACAGATGCTAAATTTAAGTCAAAGAATAAATGTATTCTTAAAATTTACAGTTTTAAATTCTTCATGTATTTTAATCCATTTCGCCTGAAGAAGTCTTAACAAACGAGAAGCAACGTTGTGGTTTGTTTTGAATAATGGAAAAAAATTAAATAATTAAATTAGTAAATATTTTCTGACTTACTGTTTATTGAATTTATTTTGTATTATGTTAGTGATTTGCAATTTATCAGATCCAATTTTATGCTTAATACGTTTCCAACAACATTTTAAAATGCAAGAAGTAATTATTCTGACATCAAACTAATTTTAATTTTATTCGTTAATATATTTTTCTTATTAATGAAACGTATCATTTCATCCATTCTCCACTTAAATAGAATTATTTTCATAGTAAATAGCGGTTATTTATATGTAGGAAGTAGATATTGTTTCTCATATTCCCTTATAATGATATCATCCTCGTCCATGTTTGAGATACACAACAACTCGCCAATGGTGAAACATTTCCCCCTGGAGGAATATGTAAATGACTAGGAAGATGAGCTGGCACGTTTACAAGACGGTTGGTTGGCAGCGCTCGCTGATCCATTTCCTCCTGAAGATTGGCGAGTTAGCGAGCTGTTAACACGGTGCGATATGCGTCACCTAAGGCCACAAATATACGCCAAATGCTTTGCTTGTTTGTTGCTGTTCTGCCAGGCACGAGGCTTGCATAAGAACTCCGTTTACAACTTCGACGTTGGACTTAGAACTATCAGTAAATGTTATTCTTATGATATTTCATAGCCTTGGCATTTCTCAGAATGATAGTGGATATTAAAATACATAATGGAAAATATGGGTTATACGGTATAAAGGGGAAGCATACGAAACTGAACAGGTTCTAATGAATTTATAAAAGGTGGGTAAGTATTTTATTAAACGACTTAGAGAATGGATATAAAGAGGGGAGCATGAGATAGAAACATATATATGTGTATAATGCAGATTAATTAATGTTCAGCATATATAATAACAACCACCTCACGTCTTAAGACGGATTAAGACAAATCCAGATATGCAAGTCTTTGGATTGTCATCTTCAACAGGCTCAGTGTTAATGTAGTATTAACAGGTAAAAATTTCTTCCTTCAAAAACAACGTAACTGCATAGAAAAATAGATGTTGTCGACTGAGACAGACTATTAATTTAGTGGTTTAAAATTCAACGTAGCTCCCGCTTAACTTTCTTGCAAGTGTGAAGAGAGTAAATCGTCAAAAAATATTTTATATGAATATGTTGTTCTTTAGGCTAGTTAAGATATTAAAAGTAAATTTGATTCATTAATAACAATAACAGATTATTTATTGTACAGCCTCAGAAAATACAAGTAAAACGATGTAATAAATATGCTGAATATTTCTTATTACGACCCAAATAACGTCGCGCTCGTTATTAATTCAGTTAATCCTAGTTTATTGCAAATAGATGTAATAAATAATTATTATATATAAAATTTTATTGTTTCCGGAAAGTCACATTATTATTAATAAAATTCTGCACTGTAGCGCAGTAGGACCAATCCCTAATTTTATTCGAATTTTTGGATCTTTAAATGATATCAAAGTTCAATAAGAAAATTATGGCACGGTGATAGGCAGGTAAGAAGTTGTTTTCCCGGCTCCAGGCTGCCTGACTACAGATTTATAATATTAAGCATGTTTTTCCGAAGGAACATTCACCCTTCAACATTTCCGGACACTTTCCCTGTGACGTGGAAATTTTCTCGAGCTGGAAGAAGGACTCAGGAGGATTGGCGGAATAAACATCACGTGGGATAGCGTTTTCCCATGGAGAAGGGATACACAATTTTAGCTGAGAGGTGAGAAGGCGAAAAATAGAGAGAATGGTTCCAGACGTTGAGAGGACGAGCAGGTAGAGTTGTTCAAGACGTTGAGAAGGCGAGGTGGAAGGGATGAGAGTTGATCAGGACGTGAAAAGGAGGAGGAAGCTGGATAGTGCAACACGAGCTGAAAGTGAGGTGTGAATTGTTGCTCTTTAGTGAGAAGATATTGAAAACAAGGAAGACCAGAGGGAAGAAGGAGGAAAAACTGGGGTTTACTCAATCACCGGCAGTACCAGTTTCATCTCACTTTCCGCCGGCAAGGGAAAATCTAGAATTCAAACCTAAGGAAGTAACCTGCATCAAGACTCGAATGAATATAAAACAGGTTCGTCAAGTGAACAAAATCTCTGCTGCACGTGATTACCCCAATGAGTAATTAACATGATATTTAAAAATCGTTCCTTTGAATTAATTTATTTATTTGTAATAGCGCACAGGATCCCTTTTAAAGTTATTGTTTTTTACAAATAAAATTATTATATGATATCCCAAAGCGCAAGTTATTTCATTAAATAATTTACATAATACCCATAATCATTTACATTACATTATTTAAAAAAAATATTTTCAAGGAAGGAAGAAACCACTTTCCTTGAAAATAATTACCACAAGCAGAGTGTGTCTCTTGATAAGAAGAACAACCAAATTTGTGCACATGATACGAAAATTGTTTGTGGTATTATATGAGAAATTTTCGCGTTACCCTATTGTTTCCGTCGTTACCTGGGGTACTGTGTACCTAAAAAGCTGTATGCTTCCAAGGAAAACTGCTGCCCAAACACCGTTGGCTACTTAGCACGCCAGTCTGCTAATATTGCATTAATTGCCACAATTACGCGTGTCGGTTAGCAATACACTTTAACAGCATTCGCCGTGAAACTAATCGGCCACGTGCTTAATTCGACACGTGTTTGAATTGCAAATAAGATGTGGGTGTACTCTTCAAATTATCGCACGGGAGCTAAACACGGTGATAATCAACGCGTTGGACGAGCAGAAGATCCAACGGTAAGTTCCTATTTGGTGGTTTATCCCAAGTAATCATTACTTTCAATATTTCGTGAGCTGGCAATTTGATCCTGCGCTGCTCAGGAAAACACTGAAAATACATTAAAAATGGTTGGTTCCACATTTGCAAACAGAGGCGATAAACCCAGCTTTGTAACGAAAGAGTGAACTTATAACTTTGAATCAATGTTAATGAAATTATTGAACATGAATACATAGTACTTCAGAACTTATTATTCAAACCAATGTAGTTCATACTCTGCTTTGTAGTTTGAGGAACTGTTTCTACATGGATCGATTAGTTTATTAACGACCACTCAGTCTAAGTGGGAATACTTTGTTATATCTCTTACAGCCTCTTTCTCTAATTAGACTGTCAACATTATTATTGAAAACGGAAGAACTATACTCAATTGCTTGTTAGCAATTATTCTCGCCGAGCATCGATGGTTTCTGTTTTGTCACTGGTGATTGGGGTTTGGTATCTCCGAAGACACACAAGAAAAATTTTGTCCATGCGAACCCTTCTTCAGTCCCTTTCTGGAATGCGTGACAGACGGCCAGTAGCCTTGCCGATTTCATGGTCATAAATTTGTGGTCGAAGAAAGGCCTCAAGCTCCGTTCAGTCCACTGGCAGCAATTTGGAGTATCATACATACATTACAACACTTCGGAACAGTTACGACCGTTCTATATAATGCAGATAAGAGAACACCTGCGGTTGTGTCGTCATTCGTCAAATGTAAACCCTGGAAAGATCTTCCTCTGCAAAGTTATTAATCGTCCTTGCTTAAAATTAAATGTATGGTCCTTTGAATTGTTAACCTAAATCAAGATATCCCTATGAGTATATTGTATATTACCCGTAAGTAAATTCCTCTTTTTCGTGAAGGCCTTCCTTGCCTGTGCTATCCTACTATTTATGTCTACTATACCTCTACGATCCATAGTAATTACGCTTCCCAAGTAGCAGAATTCCTTAATTACCGTCAAAATATTCCTTCTCAATGTAATACCCTTTGTTACTCCACTGTTTCCCATACTACACTCCATTAGCTTGGTTTTACCTCTATTAATCATCATATTAAACTCTTTCTCCAAGTCTTCTTGTGACTCCGCTATCACTACAATATCATCGGCAAAACGTAGGGTTTTTATTTCTTCTCCTTGCAATATGATTCCTTTTCGATATTCAGTTTTAACTTCCTTCATCGCCTGTTCTATATATATAAGTTTAAGATCATGGGCGACAGACTGCGTCCCTGTTTTACATCTTTCTTCATTACGCCTTACTTTTCTTGATTTCTATTGTAATTACTGCTGCCTGTCTTCTTTAGAGCCTATGTATAAGCCTCCTTTTTCGATATTTTATTCCAGTGCTCTTCAAGATCCTTGATAGTGTGCTCCAGCATATAAGAATATATATTTTTTGTATTTTCCAGTTAATAGATGTATAGATTATATAATCTGATATATTATTTTAAGTATCCCTTGTTTTATAAGATTTCCTGTGAGAGGGAAAATCCTAGGAGAATTATAAAAAGTGGCAAGAGTCAGACATAGACGGAGGAATGTTTGTTCTACAATTGCTCTCATAATTTTGCGAAGTTGGGGAGTAACGATGATGTAGCTGTTGCAGGAAGGGGGAAGACCGCGCGTAGGTATTACAGAGAGCCGTAAAAAGTCGCAATCCCTCACGCCGTCCTAAATCTCCCCGTCGCTAGATAGGCTCGCATACATTTGGCTTTATGCCCTTGTTTTACGTCACAAGATTAAGCAGCGGAACGGCTGCTTTGTAAGTTAACAAAGTGTTGCTGTGCAGGGCCGACGGGTGTACCTCAGGGGTCAATTCGAATTCTTGCCCTCCTGAAGAACCGCCGGAAGTAATTGTGGAAACTAGTTCTCCAAGACCCCGTTAACTTCGTAATGGATATTGCCCCCCCCCCCGCATCCCAATATTTTCTTTGGGCACCTTATAAGTGTCCTAAATAATACTGGCAATATCGTCAGATTATATTTCGGGGTCATCCCAAGTTACGGCATCAACAACGCGCATGGTCTTTAGGAACGCTTTCATAAGTGCCAATGCGACAACGTTGCTGCCATTATAAAGTCTGATTGGTGGAAGACAGCACTGTGGATGAATAGTACCAGTAAAATTATCGAAAGGTCAGAACATTAAGCTTAAAATTTATTATAAATATTTACGATTAATTTTAAACTTAGTACTCTGAACAAACATTAGGTAAGTCAGGACTTTGTTGTGATAACGAGAGAGAATATTTCCAATTTTTCTTAGAGAAGACCATTCTAAAAGGAGCTAATCCGAGTTGTCTCCTCTTCCTTATAATAACATAGGAAGTTTTTACAAACTGCTTCAAAACCGACAGCAGTCGGTACATATCTCACGTCCTTCTGGTAACTGGATTGAATTCATTAATTTTCCCTTATCCCTGTTATTGTACTAGGGGAGAAAAGAACATGCCGAAGAAGAAAAAACCTTGTGTTGAAATGAAGGTGATTACAGAAGTGTGTTTCAAATAGGTGTGCAGATCGCGGTCGGTTGCTCTCGGTACTATTCGGATCGAGTCGAGCTGATTTGATCAACACAAACTGCAGTTAGTTGTACGCTTTTTAATTATAGGCGCGTGCGTTTCTATACATCACTAATGAACGCTGAAAGTTTAATTAGTGAGATTTTTTCAACCAAAACCCTCTTGGGGATAGAACGGAAAAAAGTCACCACAACATTTCTGTGTACAGGCAGCAGAAGTAGGTTTCTAAAGAAATAAAAAAACACCAGTAATTCAGTGGAGCGGTTCAAAACCGTGTGAATGGTGAAGAGTAGGAAATCAATCTCCTGGAAGATGGTGACAGAGATACTAGTTCTCGAAACGACCTTATCTTCGGAATTAAGTCGGATCAAATCCTACACTGGTTATATTTTCTCATAATATTGAATTTTGCTTTCTAGTCAAACTAGCGCCTTTTTCCCCCCAACAAAAAATATTTATGCTTAAATAATGAGCTTCCCATCACTACTCTATATTATTAATTACAATAAACCGGCCGAAAGTGAGAGAAATGTTTCAATCCGAAATCAGATAATTGTAATTATGGAACTATTGTTTCATAATTCTTTTATTTTGATAATTTCCATCTGTCGTTTGGCCAGTTTATGGCAGAAAATATTTATTTAAAGAATTGTCAGAGACTGATCACATTTTTCGTGAAAGAATCGTTACCGAATGAAGCATAAGTTTTGTGTAAAATGATATTTTTTCCCAGAATTTAGCCTTCATTTAACTCAGAATAAATTAAAAAGTGACCATTAATTTCAATGTATCAGGGTATACAAATAACTATACATTCGAGAGTAGATTTATAAAACTGAATTTATTTTACATCTCAAGTTATTTATTGATGGCTGTATTAATACGCTCCAGTAACAGTATTTATGAATGCAATAGGAAATTATAAGAAGAATTAAATTTTTATTGATTTACATGTCCTTAATTCCATGTGTGTATCTGCAATTGTGTTTTCTATTCATGTTAGTTATTTTATTAAATATTCTCTTGCAATTACAAATTTTACACAGGCTTATATATCAAATAATTTCCTAATATTTCTTAATAATTCACTTACACTGTCATTTAGTGAATGTAACTTTCGTAAATTAAAATATTTCGTCCCGGTAAATTATTAAATATTTTTATGCTCACATAAAATTTTGTAAAATAAATTCTTTTATGTTTCACATTACTGGGCAATCTTTAAACTACGAAGATATTGATTAAAATAATTGAAACAGATTTCGTTGATGTGAAACAGGTTTTACGCCTTTGGCATTGGTTGTTACGGAGGCTAGAGAATGGACGCTGATTGTCTGAAGGAGGAACAGTTGGGAGTATTAAGATCGAAACGCATCCCATTGTTCGTCCTCTAAACACACCGCTTCTGCTGTTATTAACGCTGATTACGCCTCATTGGAGACGAGCTTATGGATGGAGTGCGCTATAAATCCGAAGCCTGATTACCCAGTTAACATTAACGTCAACAAGCATTGTTATTGGGTTCGGTTTGGTGGAAAAACCACGAAGAAAAAAAAGGAGGCTTAATGAGTGAGCTGAAGAAAAATGGCCCCGCGCGATTTCACATGACGGATGTGGCCATCTTCACCACGCGAGCCTCTGGAGGGACGACGTTGGCTACTCACTTCTTGTTAAGAACCGTTTTTATAGTCTCAAAACACGTAAAACATGCACATATGAGACGTTCATAAATGACTCCTGCGTTGGTTTTCCTTATGAATACGTAGCGAACGTGGCAGTAACTAATCGGCAAAGTCTATCTTCTGACAGCTCAGGCAAGAAAACAATTTTAGATACTACGAAGAGCTTTATATTCTTCAAAAATATTTATTCGAGATAATAGTTGCTCAAATTGTAAATCTAATAAGTTTTTAATCCACACATAATTTAGCAATTTATTGAATATTGCTTGGACTCTTCTATACACTGTTTTTAGTGAATATCGAAATCAACTGTATAATGTAAATATACTATAGAGACTATTTCTGATATGTAGGTACTTTAAAATCCTCTATGTGATTTATTTGGTCATGCTTTTTGGGGAAATCATTTTTAAAAATTTCTATATATCCCCCTCACTCTAGCAGTTATGGATCCTGATTCTGATTAACAATATATGTATATATATAGAATATATAAATAGTCCATGATTAGATATAATGTCTAAATATGAAAAATATTTTACTTGGAATTATTATAGTATTTTTTGTAACAATTTTTATCAATATCCGACTGATTTATTATTTTATCGTCATTTTCAATGAGTTAGAAGGTACTTTGTCAACAAGTCCTATAACTGACCATTAAAAACAATAACTAGTTGTTATTAATCAGATTCCGATCCTAAAATGCGAGGGTTGTTTTTAAGTAAGTACTGTTTTAATATTTTGTCGATGCAGTGCTGCAGTTGCGTGCTTGAGCATTAGTAATCATATAATCTTCTCTTTAGGAAGCCAGGCATAGCTGTGAAGCATCGTGTTTCCTTTTTGTTAGAGCGTTTATAAATGTCGAAGTCAGATCAGTGTTTAGTTTTTGAAAGGATAGCAAGGAATGTTATGCTATAAAATGTTCATCGGGAACTGTGTGAGGTGTATGGGGAAGCGATAATGAGTGACGGAATGCTGAGTAAGTGGAGTAGGCAGTTAAAAGAAGGATGTAAAAAAATACCGTAAGCCACACTAAAAATATAATCGTATTATTTGGTTGGGAACAATTTTATCATCCTCCTACAGTCTGGATTTGGCAGATGATGATGTGAAACACAAACCGCAGACTTATCTTTCATCAGTGGCAATCAATTACAACAAGTGTCTTAATGACGGCGGTGACTCAGTGGAGACGTAGTGTGAGGTGTAAGGTAATGATTAATAATAATTGGGGAAAATAGAGGTCTGTTATCTTTGAAATATCTCTTTAAAAACAACATTCGTATCAACGAAACAATTTGAGACTATTTCAAGAGCTGAATTGATAAAACTCTAACAAACTTCATGACAAAAAAATTATCCGATCAGAAATCCTAGAATCAATCGAAATAGCAATTGATATTAAGGAAAATATATATGAAAGAAGAAGCAGAATTAAATATTTATAAATAAAATGCGACGTTTTATTGGATAAACTTTAAGTATATGAATAGGTTTCAATGAGATTTCATATTTCTATTTTTACTTTACCTACGTATAGTATAGAGTTTACAGTTTCCGAATAGAATTTCAAGATATGGTTCAAATAAAAATAAAAACACAAATACTGAAACAGTAGAGAACGTCCCGGTGACTCGTCAGGACTTAGATTCCACCGCACAGTCAGTTACGTCACTGGAAAGGCAAGCACCAATCATAAACTTCCACACCCCGCTATTCTGCTTCAGCAGTATTGAATAGTCCTCGCACAACACAATGATAAACGGAATGAAACAACATATACATTTTATATATAATGCTTTTTATTAAATACACATTTGAAACCACTATCTTGTCTTTCATCACATCATTATAACAGAATAAACCCAAACAGACTTAAATGAATTTTTATAATGCCATTTATATCTTTTCAGAGCGTGTTCATTAGATTACCGACCTTCCAGCCAAGAGTTGGAGTTTTAAGGAAAGTCAAACTAAATTAAAATTCTTTCCTTAATACCACTTGAAGGCCTCATAGTGATTAATTGCAAATATAAAAACACAAGGAAACCAATAAAACACCTAACTACCTTTTAAGTGAAGAAGGACTGTCCCAATAAAACACTTAAGACCAATTAATTTCGTAATATGCTTTTACGTATGCATGGCTGAATTATATTTCTTAATTTCACATTCTCTATTCAACCTCAGTAATTTCTATTTTTACGTTAGTTTTCTCTTATGACCACCATAACAAATATTTATTTTTCTACTCGTCTGTTTCATTAAAGGTGAATTTAATGTTAAAATTAATGTAAATTTGCAGAAGAGAAATTTATAAGTAAAAGACAAGATTGTCTTGTATAGTTTCTTTACGAAAATATTTTTCCTGGGTAACATTGGGTTTGGTTGAGATAGCTAAAAAACTATTCAATCATCCCAGAAATTCTGCTTCTCTATTGTAATCTAAAAGGGTTACATACGCAACTCTTCGTCGATCATGAAATAAGCCGAGGTCTTAGGTGATCGTAGGAGAGGTGAGAATCCCTTCTCCTGAAGTACCCTAACCGATTTTGTATTCAACTCTTCTTCGTAGCAAATAATTCACATCCATTTCCGTGAACCTGATAACGTTTTGCGTTTCCAACAGCATCACGGAGATGAAAGCGTGTTTATTCAGGTGTAAACCTCGCCGATGATACGAGTGGAGGAAAATAAACGGACCAAGTACTCTAACATTCATAAAATTACCAGCGAGGGTAATAATTGGTGTGCGCGATGCACGATGGGAAATTTACTACGGTCGGATATTATTTACAGGCGAGTAGCTGCAGTAAAGAAAGAGTTTTAACGAGTTTCCGAACGCTGTTGGGTAAAATGTTGCGATATTCACTGTCTGCGGAGTTGCACGCACGGAGTTTTACTGCAGCTCACGTCCTCTGCGCGCCATAACCTTGGCATTACCCAAGTCAATGTACACGTAAATCTCGGCGCACAACACCTACGCCCTGAACTCTACCATCGCAGATTGACAGGTGCTTCGGTTCCACCCTGCTGACCTTATTCATCACTCAATCAATGAATTTTCGAGGGCACACCGAGGCAGATACTTGGGGGAACCGCTACGAGAAAACCCGGTTCTCATACCCAATACGAGAAGAGTTCATTTAAATTTGTTCAATCCGAAGGCATACTTCGGAATATTTTTTATGGTAAGCTGACCTTTTAGTTCAATCAAATTAAGACCAAAGTAATGATAAATCCATTTCAACAATCCTATGATAGAGTCTCAAGCACTTTATGAATCTGCGTAACCGTAATATTTTTATAATTCCCATAATTTATATTTTGAGAAATATAAATTCAGGTTTTGTGCCAATAAATAAATTATCATTGATAAAAATTAATTTTTTTATTAATCAAATATATTTTATACCTATTAACAGACCATTCCTTTTCTAGGTATTATTTATAATTAAATTAGAAGAATATTGACTATATATTCATCATTATCGCTATCTCCATTTAGTTCCAAGGAATTTGGAAGCAATGTTTAACTTTCTCCCAATGAGATTTTGTGCTATAAGACTGCTATAACATTGGCATAACATAGCATCTACCTTTGAATTTTATAAATTTTCAATGGTTGAATTAATCTGACATTTAACATTATTCAACACATTATGTACAACGGTTCGTCCTCCATTCTGGGACTTCTTCAGGAAAACACATATTCAATCAAATTTCTTCTGAAGTTCATTAGAGACAAAAATTATCGACGAATCATGAATTTAAATCGACAATATTTCGAATTAAAAAACAGATTTCACTGACATTTTGAATGGATGCATAAATATAAGAATTAAACAGTCATGTTCCGAATAGAAAAAAATTAATTTCCTGGACTGCATCGAGTGAAGGTTGTGGCTAAAACGTGAAACGTTGGTATTATAGACTGTTAAAATTGAACAATATTAATGAAAATAAATAATGATATCATACAAACAATTAAATATTCAAATTAAAAGAGTATTGTACATCTTGTGAAAATTGTTCGTGTTATTTTCAACATTAAATACATTAGAACTAGAATGGATATGTAGAATTTCGGTCATGGGTCTTGTGAAATAATAGTTTTCTTCATCCAAAACTTAAACAATATCACAAAAAATTATATTTTTTCGAGACAAATGTGTTTGGATCGAACTGTATATAAGGACAGTTTGTAAATTAATTCGTAGAAAAATGTACAATATCAAATTATCATGCGGTATCTTTTTATCAGTACATCGACCAACTTAAAAAACGACGGCACATTAAAGTCAAGTTAACAATAACAAATTAATTCAAAACACTGATCTGATCGCACTGAATTATGTAGCATCCAACTGGCCATGGCCGGGACTGCAACCATGAAAAATTCTGTTTTACGAATCTGTATATCTAAAATCCTTTGTCAGTGCGTGAGTATGTATGTCACAGCTATAGGCGTCCAAACTACTGGTCCGAAATGGACCAAAATTGCCACACGTGTTCCTCAAGGCCCGAAGCTGCTCATTATCTTTAATTGTTTTAATCATACTAAAATTATGAATGTAAAGAAAGTAAAATATATTTTACGTAACATTTTTCGTGTCCCATACACGCGTCGAAATCTCCTAAACTGAATGCGGGTTTTCTACATTCTATCTGTTTATGCAGAGAATGGTAGAACTGTGAATGCAGTGTTCACTCAAGTATTATAATAAACTTATTACATTACTACTTTATTTTTTACGTGAACCCGAGCAACGCCGGGTCCTTCAGCTAATATTGTCTAAATTCCGTCTACACATTTTAACTTATTGACACAAATTCTACATAGGCTCTTTAAAATAATATTGACTCCAAACCAAGTATATAATATTTTTATTAGCAAAAATATATTTACTAGTTTTAGTCTTATAGAAAATTCACATCTTCATACTTTGACCTTATGTTTTTTATTTGTTATACCTCAAAGTCGTTTCAGTCACCTTGTGTTCAGTCTCTTTGATTGTTTCCACGTTTCGTGAATGATGCCAACCTGATACTATCATCTGATGACTCTTTAGAATCTTATGATGCGTAAGAGAAACACTTACAAAGATTTTAAGGCATATACATATCACACGCATCAACGCTTATGAGGGGTTTTGGTTACGTGGTAAAACTCTTGTCATATATTCTTTGTATATTTGATTCTTGCCAACATAAAAATATATATATGTACGTTTCTGCAGACAATATAAAAGATCTGTAAATATTACTTAAATGTATATTGAAGTCTTCACATTGGGTGATATTACGGGTTGGAGATTAATTTTGAGGTTTAGATAATTTGATTCATTTTTCAGGCGATGGAGTAGCGAATATATTATTCTCGGTTCGAAATTTATAGTGAAGTAATATGTCTGTAAGTGCCATTTGTCGCTTAATATCTACATCATTTGTCTAACCGCTTATTTTTAAGAATGAAATAAATAACAGTCTCCCCCCTGGATCCGGAAGAATAACAGAGGATCCCTGTGTGGAGAGGCAACTATTCACTCCGCGCGTAAAATGTTATTTATAGAGGACGAAACACCACAATAGAACGCTCAACGTTCAATGTTTTTATTTTCTCTTATTTCTTTTATTTTATTTAGATGCAAATGCTAGTTATAATTGACCTTTATGAATATTTTGTTCTTGCCCATTAGAAATATGAATTCAATTTAATTGCGTCTTTTATTTTTCTATTTATTTGCACGTGGTATTAATTAAATGGAAGAATTATGTGAATCTAATGAATTATACTTAAAAACGTTTGCTTTTAATTTATTTGATTTCAGTGTACTAAATGTGCATTTATACGTATTATTTCAGCTGTAAAAATCATTTTGTTCTCTCTTAAGTTTTCTGTGCCAGCTTTTCAGGAACTTAAATTCCAACTGATTCACGTGCTTCTGAAAATCAAAAATGGGACAGGTAAGTTCATCTAAAGCTAATGAAGCGTGAATAGCTCACAAAGGAAATAAGGAATGAATGTGGAGGACGTTTCTAGAATTCTATAGTTTTTTGTTGCTTTGTCGTTTGGAAAAACCTTATCGAATTTTAGAAGCATCATAAGGAGTTAACTACATTTTTTGTTTATAATTGGAAACAGATCGAGGAGTAAAGAATATTTTTATAAGCATAGATTATATTTGTATTTTATGCTATTTAGAGACTAAGTTTCAAAGAATATCATTGATTACAGTTTTTGTTGGATTATTAACCTATCAAACACCTTTTTGAATTGATTAAATATTGTGCTCAGTGGATCTATGCCTCATTTCCCACTACTTGGATTATATATAACATTTGGCAAATTAACAGGTATTTACAGTTTCATCATATGTAAACAATTTTAAACCTTCACCAATAAAAATTGTGAAATTATTTTAGTAATAATTATGTTTTACGAGAGTAGTTTATTATTATAAATAAAAATAACAAAGGAAAATTAAAATCCCGGTCGTTTCGTCGCAGATTTGCGTCTTTATCTAACGATGATTATTTATGGACTGTATATTAAAGCATTGTCTATAATTTTTATTTCCCAGTCCATATTTAATCGCCGTTAGATAAATACGCTAATACGGGAAAAAACGTCCAGCAATGTTTAATTTTCATTACAATTGTTTCTCATCAAGGATAGCCAGCTGACAATGTTGAATTTCTTACTATTAATTTTAATAGATATTAATATCTGTGTTATAATTTAAGGTTGTTTAAGTGTTTTTAATGTTCTTTCTTTTTACCTTATATGAAAAACGGGACTTTGTTTCCTATATTTGTGTATGTTAAATTAAAGGCCGATAGTTTTTCAATTAATTCAATACTTCAGTTGGAAGTTGTTGTTTAGAGCTTTCATCCACAACCGTGGTCTTTTCTGGGTCGATGGTGGTTTTAAAATGGTCTATAGTATTACAGGGCTCTATTGTGGATCGCTGATTTATGTTTCTGTTTTAAAATTTTCAAATAAATAATTTTTAATTAGTAATATCTCTACATATATATTTTACTGATGCGAAAACTTGATAGGTAAATTTTTAAACAACAAATTGTTAATATTTTCTCAATAAAAAGAGTGCAAGTCAATCACAAAACACAGAAACCTTTATTTTTAGCATTTACAACTCTTACTTGGTTGAGGCAAGTTTTTTGATTTATTAAGGTAAACTGAAATCATTTTAATATTAGACTGTGCACGGATGTATGATTATTATAATTAACTAATTTTAAACGTAAAATAAAAAGTATTGTTGAAATGAATGAACACAATTCTTGAATTAAATTTTTTTAAATTGTGTATTCTGATTAAAAAGACTGGGGTTGTCTTTTCTTTAAAAAAAGTTTGTCAGAAGAGAAGAGGTTTGAAATCCTTGGTGTAAATTATCATTGTTTTCATTCCCTTCAGCTAGCGTTTTTAGCCTGGAGATCAGTCAAAAGTAGCGAATCCAAGAAAGAATAACTATGGTGACCATTAAATTTTAAGTTCATAAAATTCTTATCATCGTTAGATGAAAATGGTAACAGTGCAAAAATAACGGTAAGAGGGGATTACATTAATCAGCTATTATCTTCTATTTTATAAAAAATTGTAAATTTATAAAGTAGTTCATCGGCGTGTTTTTAATCTTTAAAATTTTATTAAACATTCTGCTAATTCAAGCAGTATCTGTTTCCTAATTATCAATCGTAGGGTATAATTTTCTGTGCATACTGACATTGATTGAGTAGAGACTTGAGACTAAGTACCTGGGTGTATTGGACAGGGCGTGCCACCCGGACTCAGTCTCAGTCTCGGCCCCGGCGCCACTGTCTTCCTACACAGCGACCCACTACAGTAATTGTTCCGTATTTATCTCACGCCCATCACTGGGGAAGGGGGGGAGCTGTCAACTACCGCTGTTATATATTTGGAGAAAACAATACACATTTCATCAGCCCGGAGAGATCCTTAAGAGGTGACCGGAGAAAGTTAGGGCGTGTACTGCCTTATGCAGGACACATACACATGTACCAGTACAGGTCATACGGCTCCGAATGGAACATGTTACGATATGCTTTCAACACACTTTACAGCATATTGTCCTAACGTCCTGGTATGAGATTAGGTCGAGCAGTTCATTACTAAACTGCTGATGGAGTGCTGAGACATACGATGGCCGCTTCGTTATCCTATTCCACGTTATAAGTTAATTAAATTAATGAAAATCTGATTTCTTTTAACTTTAATATGTTTCATGAAAGGTTAAAGTCGTGTAAATCGTGAGAGTGGTGACATACTGTGGCAACAAATCACAATCCTGAAGGTGCTGGAGTGTCATTGTGAGGGTTTACTGACAAGGATAATAGAAGTCAGACATTTCGGCGCCGGCATGGAAAATATAGCTTATGGAATTTTGTAAACAACTTGACCACAGACAATGACTGTAATGGCAATTTTTTTTGGTAATAAGCGGGGTGAATGCCCCGTCCAAATCCAATACGTGGAGCGTGAGGATTGTGGAGGAATCTGCCCTAATCCAATACGTAGAGAGAAGGGACTGGGGAGGAATCTGCCCCGACGCCAATGAAAATGAGTTGACTGTAGAGGGGAAAACATTTTTAAAACGCGTGTTTTGGCGACACTGAGACCCTGATTATTTAGTATGAGGCTTTGATAACGGACCAGAAAAATCACTTTCCAGGATTTAATCGTCCAGATCTTGGTGTCCAGACAAGTAACGTTGCGACTCTGTCCACTAAGTAATCAGAATTGAGAGTAAAAATGTCTATGGGGAAAGAGGAATGGAGAGTAGCCCTCGACGGGTCGCATCCAAGTAAATTTATAGCGGACTTCGGAATCCAACGCCGATTGGAGGAAGAAGATGAACAACACTGCCGGCGAGAACGTCACACCACGGTATACTACAGTAATGAAACACACCCTGCTTATAAACATTTACAATTACCTCAAGCGCTACCAATTCTTGTTTAGGATTTCATAACACATTAAAAAGTGTTTTGTTGAGAAGGCCCTGATTATGTGAAACCCTTATAGTTCCGTCTAATATTTCTTTATATAAATCATCAAACCATCCTTTAAAAGTATTTATCCTGTTAAACTTTAAGGGTTCAAATACTCTGTAAATTTTATTGTAAATGCATGCATACCTTCCAAAAAGTCCTGGAATCAAAATATGCAAGCTCCCATGTTTAGTTTCCAAATCTATCGAGGTCAGGAGTGACGTTATGCAAGTTAGTATAATACATAACCAACATATTGAAAATAATTATTCCAAGTTTGTTGCTATGAAATTTGAACGTGATTTTAAGAGTCTTGCTGGAGTGTTATTGCACTCAAGTTTTAGAACTGCGAGTTTTGATGATGTGCTCATTTTATTATCCTCAGGCTCTGATATTACTAGTTTTAATGACTGTGAACACATTATTTAGCCGTTCAGTTTTTCTTCTTCCTGAGTGATGGTTTCCTAAAATGCCCAGAGAACAGATGCTGCAATGGAACTGTTACCTGTTCTCGAACAGGGAAGTTGTTAACAGGAAACGAAGCGAAAAACGCCAGCGGTGAGCTCATAAATTCACTAGATGAGAACAATTTACTACACCAGCAATAAAGAAGGAAAAATACTCATGTACAGGTTCCACTTTTTCAGAGTGCTGAAGTTGCTTTGAAATTATATTTTACTCCGGTAAACCTACTCCAAGTAGGACACGTAAAGGACTTTTTGCGTGTAACGTTTATTTAAATAGTAGAGCTAATATTTCTCTTTAGTAGAATTTAGCCTCATATTCAAAGGGAAACCAGATTTATTTATGTTAACCTATATTTTCTTTATAATCGCTTTTAACCCTAAAATACCGATATTAGTTGGGAAAACATTCTATCCGGATCTCTACACTCCCTAAGTAATCAACATGTTATCTATTTTTTTTCACAATTTAATATATTTCTTATTTTTTCTGAAATAAATCACTCGCTCAGGTGTGAAAATAACCTGTGGAGAGATTAAATAATAACTTATAATTCAGAATACTAATTAAACGATTATTTTCCTTAAAATTTATCACAAATAATTATAATTTAAATTAGTCAACTTCTCTATGTTTTGTCACGCTTAACTAATCAAAATTATTTCTGTGAGACCGAGGCAGAATTATTATTCAGTGAAAAATAGTGCCATAAGACTGAACAATACAAAGTATTGGATCTGAAATTATTTTTAAAAGTTTCTAATAATAATTTATTGGTTTAGTTCACTGAAAACATCAGAGAAGAATTAAGCAATGAACAGTATTAATTTTATTGAAAACCGTAAATAAACAACACATAAAATTTACAATTTAATTGTTCTTTACAAGTATCTAAACTATTGGGTTAAGTTGTAATGTAAAGATAAGCCTTACGCGAAACTTCGTAACTCACTTGTGCTGAACTTCCAGAGATTATTCGCTCGTATTAATCAGTGGTACTTTGCAAAATTATGAGTTTATTCTCTGATATTAGAGATTCTGAAGCCTTATCTTATTCAAATAATTAATCAAACCGTAAAAGTACACAAAACGTCAAAATTTTCTGTAGTTAAGTTGCATGCAATACGATATTAATGAGCATTTCGACCATTATAACCTGTCTAATTATGTGCTTGAATTATTTACGGACTTCAGTATCCATGTTTTCTGACCCACTCCATCCGTCAAACAAAACATTTTATTACGTTAAATTTAAATAAATAAATTTTGTAGGTTGTTGTACTTTTATGGTGTTAAAGCCTGATATGAAGCAACTGTGACGTATAACTCTCTGACCTGAGCTCAAAAGCGTCACACAACGATTTTCTCTAATTAAAAAATTAAGAATTGTTTCTAAATATTTTGATCAATTTCAAGAAAACCCATTTTTATTACAAAAACTTAAGAAAACCCTATTACAGTTTACAATTTAATTTGAATTTGGGAAATATTTATAAAACAAAAGTTTGTTTACATACATGGAGGATCAATTTAAAAACTTGAAAATTTCGAGGAGTGAATGGGAAATGAAATGATATAACATGTTAAAGTGATCATACGACAGTAAAGATACATGTTACGGTGCAAAAACCTTTTATATAAATTAACTTTAAATTCTTTGTAGAATTTTAAACGCGTCAAAGAATTGCAACAAGACTTCTTAAAATACCGACGAAAAACAATGTGTGAGGGGAAAAACTTATAACACGAAACGCGGAAGAAATTATAGTTAAAAAATATATAAATGTGTCCCCGTAGATTAGTGACGTCAACGGGCAAATAAAAATATATGAATAGACAGGTATCGGCCATATTTAATTGCTTCAAGTTTAAAAGCTATTTTGTTATCTTCTGCTGCGCCTATGATTATATACATATGGTATAAAAACAAGAAGGCAGAAAAACGATGGTACGAAATACTAAATATTTTAAAAATACTGTAGTTAGTGTATTTCTGTTTTATTGAAAACCACCTTTAACATAATATATTTCACAGAACCGCAACAGATTTTAAACTCGACTTTTGCTAAATTATTTGCTGCAATACAAATTTAAGGAAATGTCAAAGGATGATAAAATACATAAACAAGATTTTTTAACTATTATAATTTCAAAGATGTGTTATTTTTTGTTTGTTTTTCTCTGCGGTCAATTATAATCATACTTTAAGCTCCAAATCTGGTTCATGTGTAGTATATTAAATTGTGAAGCATTTGACGTATCGGTAGAAATTTTTAATGTCTTAACGGTAAAGTACGTTTTCTGTAACCGGAGAATTTTAAATTTATTTAAAGTACCGGAAATATTTGCATCGGGATGTTATATACACGTTTTGTAAAGTAGCGTGATTATTTAATATACTGGAAGACTTTTTAGCAGGATTGAAGTACTGATAGTGACGATTAAGATGAAATAAACATTCCGTCAGCGTGAAGAGGTAAATATTCGAAAAATGAACCAAATCTTGAGAAAATGATTAGAGTCGAGTTAAATACTGTACCGGGGTAATACACATAATAATTGATATAGCAAACACTACTTTATGAAGAGATTGAGGATGTCCTCAGGGCTGATGACACACAATACTGACCCACAAACGAATTTTAACTTGTTTCAGATGTTATCTCGGACTATCTCGACATCGACGGAAGTCTTTTTTAGGTGTTGCGTGGACGAGGTAAGCTGCGTATCTCCCTGAAGTCTGTTCTAACGAGCTTCGCTGACCTTACCCATATCCTGTTGCTAGCATTGATAGATGGACGCGAAGTAAGAGGGACTCGAGTCCAAGAACATGGCGCCACCAAGTTTTGTAATTATCACTTCCTACCGTCCCGGCGACGACCCAAAACAGGTTATACAGTTACAGACGGAGAAACTGGGAAACTGCCCATCTCTTTAATAAATATCAAGCTAATAAACGTCTAAATGATACTACAAAATTTCAAGATACACAACAGACACACAATCTGAATTTATTGCTGTTCATAACGAAACATGCAGTGACAACGTTGAGAACAGTACTGTCTGTCCGTTATCTCGAACACTCGTGATTAATAGAGTGACATTTAAATGTAAACGTTCACACCATGTTGGAATCCGTGTTCAGTTGACTTTACCTTGTAGCTAGCTATAATGCATCTAATATCACTGTCTTGCGGATGTGACGTCAGCGCAGTGGACGAAATAAGGTCAAATTTTATCCATTAGGAAGTCTATAATTATTGCATGCGTTTATCCATGCAGAAACTTTCCAAATAATCAGAATACAACCAACAAGAAACAATATTCAAGCTGCAATGAATTAAATACGATTCATAATTTCATCAAAAATCGGCAAGTATTCATAACTAAATGATTAAACGGAAAATTAAATATATAATTTTAAAAATTACATTCAGAGAACTCATAATGCAATTAATTGAGATTAGATTCTGAAACATTAATTAAATAATGTCATAAATATTACATAAACTACAAACAGAAATTTTACTATTAGGAAGTAACATTTATATCTGAAATGTTTATGATGTGAGTTAAAATAAGATTTATTCTAAAACTAACATATTGTGTTACTGAAATAGAATAATTTACTAATTAATGCAAATGGATCTAAAAAGGACAAGCGTTTTAAAGCGAAGGGAATAAGTTTGAAATATTTTAATACTATGCTTAATAACTGCGAGGGTATGCAAACTGACAAAGCATTACAAACACGCAAAAATTTTAAGATTCTCGAAAATTATAAATGTAATTGTAAAATGTAAAAGTTAAGATAAATGAATCAAAAAAGTAATGGTTGCTAATGATCACCAAAGTTGACGTGACAAGAAAACGTCGGTAGAAAAATACACACATCATTAAAAATGCTAATTATTTCATTGCATCAATGATTTATAAAATTAAAATTATCTGATAAGTTTATTTAACAGTAAGAAACAATAAACTTAATGCAAATGATGGGTGACAAATAAGTAATTCAAGTAAGGTTGTTAGAGATTAAAACATTTATTGATTAATAACATCAATAGTATACTTTGAGCGCATGAGGGGAAAATTATAATCAGAAAATAATGAAAAAATTAATATAAAACTACGGGAAATCTTATTAAAAAATTTTAAGTACTGTAATCTTCAATTTTTTTTGCAATTTTTACAGTATTTCAAAGCACAGAATATTTTAGAAATGCATGTCTGATACTTAATAGGCATTTTTTATTAATTATTTAAATTTTAAATTAAGGAGAGATATTTAGACAAGTAGGTCGGTTTATTGGATTAATATAAATCAGCCAAGCAACTTTCAGCGAGTTACAGGTAAATACAGGATATCCGTTCAACGCCAAGGTCTTTCACCATAAGTAGTGTATTCTATATATCTAACAATTCTTTCCTTGATGAATTATTATGACACCTTGTCAAAGGTATTTATATTTCAATTCAAGTCGCATAAACCAGCTAACGTCATTAGCAACTACTTTCCGATTATGGGAATCTTAAAAAAACAAAGCTTTTGCCAGGAATTGAACCCGGAAAGCAGTGACGCTGATTTTTTTAATCGGGTGTCGAAAAAATAGTTTTTTTGCGTAACAGGCTACATGAGGGTGATATAACAATGATTTTTTTATTTATTAAAATAGTTCTTAGGGGGTGAGATAATTTAAAATACTGATATTTTTATGAGTCGTTTTTATGATTCATATTATAGAATTTTTTATTAACCACAAAAAACGACAATATCTGTTCACCGTCAATAAAATACAATCTGAAACGTACGAAATTATTAAATTTTCTTTATTTTCTCTTATTAAAATTTGCTTGGTTTTAGGGATCGGACTATTTATTATCAATTTTAAAACAGATTAATTTATATATTCAATTTTAAAATGAGATCTGTCACCAGTATTGTACACATAAATTTAATAGTTATATAAACAAATTTTCAATTCAGAAATACTCTATATATAAAATTTTTCAAGAACTATAAATATTATAAAATATATAATATATAATAATATATAATACATTATAAATATGAAAATACCCATAAATCATATTATTTCCCTTCAATAAAACCAATAGGTTTTCGTGGTTAATTTTTTTTAAAAATAGAGGAAATGAAACACTTTATTAAACACTATCATTAAAAATCTTAATAAATAATTAATAGTTATATTTTATTTCTGATTTATATAATAATTAAATATAAATTTTAACCAACTTCAGACAGTTTGAAAAAGAATGAAACAACGCTTCCGTACTTCTTAAGTGTTTTATCCTGTGAAGAAATAATAATAAGCCTCGTGTTAATAAGAAAAGCACAGCTTACAAAATTTCTTAGTAGCTATGTACTATAAACAAAAAGGTTAAAAACCTTAATAAGGTACAAATAAGTACCGAAATGTTGTTTTCATCTTTTTGAAATTGTTTTAAAAATTTAATCTGAAATTGGACAAAATTTTATTTAATTAATAAATAATCAATATTCAGAAAAAAAATTCTGTGGGGGGTTATTTAAAATATAAGTTTTGAGGGAGCACTTCGTGAATGGGAACGAAGCGTTGTCAAGTGTAAATTTATGGGCGTAGCAACTCGTCAATGACTCACAGTAGCAACATTGCACTAGAGCTTATGGTAAGAAAACGAGATAATAAGTACTTCTCTGGACTCTGGTTGAGTAGATCGAATTTCCCCTTCAGTTTCTGAGCCATGTTCTCGGATATATCTGAAGGCCAGCTCTTTTTCCGTGTTAAGTGCGTGATTCGCTACGGTGGCTTTCTACAGACAAGTTATGGTGCCACTATTGCCGAATGAGATAACTAGGAAACGACCGTGACATTTAGAAACGACGTTAGCTTGCAACGTGTTACGTGCGCTATGGAAATGGAACTCTTAATTGAGATCGATCTAACACATTCTAAAAGTAACTGTACTTCTGTGCTATATTTTCAAATTCAATCTCGACTTTCACGAAAGAAAGTTTCCTGAAGCAAAGAAACTCATTCCTTTAAACTAAAAACAAACACGGGAGCTATCTCAATCGTTGCTGAACTATCGTAACACACGTAAATAATGACGATTGCAGTGGTCCACCAACTCTGCGTTTGCTGAAGCGCAAGTAATGAGGCTCCTACATTGAAGCTCGATCAAATCAAACGGAACATTGTAGTACTCAATAAGAGCAGAATAAAATATAATGACATACAGCGCAATTAAGGGAACGCCCCTCTTGCACACAAAGTGACTAATGAAGGAAGAACAATGAGTGTAGCTATCATTATAAATCAATAAAGAAAAAAATACTAACGTGATTAACGTTTGAATAGGATAATAGAAGAAACCTTTTGTATATAATGTAGCGTATTTCCCCAAGGTTCTATACAGGCAGAATAGTTTATCGAATTTCATGCCCATAATACTGTTTTTCGGGGATAAAATTAACACAAGACTGCAAAGTTATAGCATAACCCTCGTGGTGATTAGAATACATCCGATGTCACAGTCAGTTACGTCTAGCGTGCACCAATCAGAAACAACCACGTTGTAACCATCTCCTTTTAAAAACTTCCAATGAACCTGTACTATGATATCATATATGGATTATTATTGTTATGCTAACGGTATTTGGATTGGCCTGTGTAAATATTTAGCGTTTCAAGGATGGGTATTGTTACTTCTTTACACGTCAATGGTAACGTCAGACAAGCTTGTTACTAATAATGAAACGTACCAACTGTACATAATGGTAGCTATCTTTAGAAATTCCTTATGAAATTAATTTGGCTTAAGGACAGATATTTCTTGAACATTATACGAAGTAATTGTGCTGGGCCATTTTTAGAATGTTGCAGCAGAAGGAGACAAGCCGGGATCTTGCCACTGTCAATATTTATTACCGTGGTTTTACATAAGTATAACAGGTGTCCATATTGTTTAAACAGTGTCATATAATATAGATTTTAAGTTTTAAGAAAACAGATTACACATAGTCCAAACAACTGGCTATTCAAAGAATTCAAGAAAATAAATGCCCGACAGCTCTGCTTCACCATACAACGCAAGCGGAAACCTTCAGACTCCACTCTCGTTGGTCTCAGCAGCCGGATTCCACATGCAAACGGCAACGCTAGTAGTTCCGAGTAGTCAGCAAGCATCTGGGTCTCATCCCTTGAAAGGTGGTCCACATTGCATAGATAAATACCCCGATTGACAGGGACGCAGAGTGACGGCCTCTAAATGAAAACAAGAAAATCCTCTCCACGAGGGAGTATCTTGGACATATATATGTATATACCTCAAATTATCCGACAGGTTGCAGGAACTGCGCCGAAGGAGGAGACTCGTACCAACCGACTTGATACAATCCCATATATTTTTGGTTTCTTTTTTATAACATTTATGCTACAAACGGAGCAATAATAACTTATTGAGTGACAAACCAGATAATTCTAATGTCACAATTTATCATCCAAAAAAACTTACACGTTACAGCAAACAGAAAAAAAAGTTTATACATTTTAAATACAGTCGTTATTTATGTGAATGAGACGATAACGTGTCTGTTTGTCGGCTCGATAAATTCAAAGAAACAACTCTTCAAATTTCCGTGAAATTCAATAAATGCTTGTATTTTTTCAAGGAGCAACATAGACTATATCGTTTGCCGAATCTCAAGTATGGGTTTTTCAGAATAGTGAAGAACGTTTAATTAGATATTCAAGCATTACAACAATTTTACTGTAGGTACACATTCACGAGCTCATATTCGTCGAGAAATTTCTAAGGCGTAAGTTTCGTATGACCGGATTAATACCAAACCAAAGTAAAAATCTAATCTATATGTTAATATAAATTATAGAAACTCCATTATTATGTTCTTATTTATTGTGGGAACTTTTCGTTATACTGCTGAATTTGTGGTGTGGTATTCGTTGATGTAAAGCCGAGACAAAACCGCGCCAAGCCAGTCATCTGGTTTATAGCTTAGACCGGGAGCAATAAGCGGAAACGGTAAAGAAACTAAAAAGTCTAAAAAGAATGAGAAAACGGCGCTAAAGTTAAGTGCGTGTTTGTGTGTGTGTGTGTGTGCGTCTCGGTATAATGACTCGTGGCTATTAAGTAAAGTGATTAGTTTTAATTTGGAGGAAAGCTGTCCTGGTCTAAAATTGGTCTGTACCCATTTTCTAAAAGAAATACACAATGGAAGCAATCCAGTTCGTCGCTATTAATAACTCTTCTTCATAATTATTTTTCTATTTATAAAGTTAACGGACATTTACAACATTAACAAATAAATATCAAAACAGCTATCGGTCAGAATTTTTCACATTGTTCACCAGATTATATAAGTTAATATGTTTCGTCAACATCTCTTTGACACTCGTATGACAAAAACATATATAATCAATTTTTTCTATGGTTTAATTTTTATAATAAATGGAAAAACAATTATAAATAAGAGGTCGAAAAGTAAAATTTTGCACTCTGGACTGGGCCCAATGTCGGTTACAATATTTTCTGTTATTGAACGTAGCCCAGTACACAAAATATTTCGTTTTGTAATTAATATATATTTAAATATATTTGTATTTAAAGCCGATAAGTAATTTTATTACATATCTTTTAACTTGAAGAAGTCACAAACTTGTGGACGAAACGATTTAATGTATCTACGAGGTGTGTTCAATGATATAAAAAATCCTGACTAATTTGGGTGTTTTGATGTTTATTTGTTAAATACGTTTCTAACTTAAATTTTATGTCTAATCAAGAAAAATTAATGATGAACTGACATAACATTATAAGAAAGCTATTGAGTATTATTATTTTAGTTATTTATATTATTTGACTGTGGAATTAATAAATAGTAAAAATAAACAAAAACACTACCAATAAGTCAGCGACACGAAATTACTGTCATATTAATACTTCAATACATTTATTAATCTTTTAGGACGAGGGAGTCAAGGAGTGATGACATGAATTGCTAAGTTTTATGACTGATGAAGTCTCGAAAGTAAGACGAAACGTCGCATTTATATTAATTAAATAGCAATAAAATTATATTCTGACTTATTGGCCGTCTTCTTATTTATTATCAACTTATAGTCAAAATACTATGTTTGAATAAATACTAAAATATACTATAAGTCTTAACATATATAATATTTATTTATGTATTAATATTAATAAATTTCATATATGTACTGACTTAAAGACTGTTTTACTATTTATTAGTTTCACAAGTTAACAATTTGTGATGCAAAAGTATGAAATATTTATTCAATTTCATGACTGATAATTTAATTACAAATTAATGGTGATAAATTCCATACGTGTTCTGATTTATAGACTGCTTTACTATTTATTATTATTATTTTAGTTGTTTAGATAGATACCATCTGCTGATGTTCTTAGTGTAATAATCATAACATCGTTTTTGGTTTTAAGACTTTTAATTACCAGGATAAAATAATATAAATATGTATCGATTTATTTTAATTATACTTGATTAAACGAACCCAATTTGTCAGAGGTAATATAGTAAAATATTAGGATATATTAGTGAAATGAAAGTTGGCACGATGTATCTTTCATTTTTCTAATCGTTGTAGGAGCAATGATAAATATTTTAAAATTATAAATAATATTTGCATATATGCATTCATATGTAAAGGGAATACTTATGTAACGAAATTTTAAAAAAATTGTTCTGAAAATTTTCCAGTCAAGAAAGATGTCATTTTAAATATTTTTTTAATTTTTATTCCTGAGAAACTTGTCTGGTTAATTCAATATAATAATTCATTTTATTACTTGTATTGTGGCGGCAAAGTTTTAAGAGGAAGTTTGACTTTTTTGTACAGGTGCAAACCAGAGCAATTATTCCTGTTATTTCTACTAATATTGGCTACTTTTCAAAATTTTTGATCGAAATAAAAGTATGAATGTGATCAACACTGCTAAGCTTCACATGACGAGGATTGCCACGTCACTTCACACCTGTATCATAGCGTGTTTATTTTTTTTTTGCGTATCGTGCACGGCAAGTTTAAAATAGAGTTGCTTACTACGATGAAACCTATACACGTTTGTGACAAAACTGAGTCACTAAAGCAAACGCCGCAATTTCTTGCGCGCAAGCAAATCACACAGACCAAGTGATTCACCTCAATACTGTGAGTCAGGACAATATTTTACACGTGTCGGTGTAAGGTCCGCTGTGACGTGGTTTCACTATCGTAAACAAATGAATCGAAACGGGGAAAAAATTCTCACATTTGCCAAAGTCCTGTCATGTACTTTTATTGTGGCGGAAACTGCAAGCCAAGCAAGTTCTTGTAAACTTCAGGATGTATTAGTAATTTAACTTAAGCGAACATGAAAATTTACAAGAGACAGGAAACGTGTAAATTGACTCCCAAGTTCCATTTAACCTCATTATCAAATTTATGGAATTGCATGCTAACTGACGTTGTAAGCAGATAAACAAAAAGAAAATGATGAATCATTTGAATTCAATTTGTAGATTAAGAACTTAGCGAACTTCCTGGTTCGCAACACTTGTTCTATCACAAGGTGACCAAATCTTAGTCATGGCAAATTTCTGATTGAAAGATAGAATCATATGTTCGTGGAAACGATGGGAATTTTTTTTCATTAAATAACAAATTTCATCATTGTCACACGTGACATAAAAATTTTGAATTAATAATGTAACAATGCTCTGATTTTAGACCTTGCGGTCAAAACACAAAGATACAGAATAGTAATTATGACGTTATTAACGTCGTCCATAATTTTCGTAACACATTGCAAGTACTGCCTCACTGAGCAAGTAGATAACGGTCATTAACATATGCTAACTAATTGGAAGGTACTTACGTTTAAGGGGAAAACACAGCTTTTCTGCAGTATCATCTTCTTTCCTGGTATATACCTTGAGAGAAAAAACTGCCAAATCACAATTCAAGACATGAGTAATTATTCAGTGCTACGATTTACAGTATTTTTTTTTCCTGAAATTAAAACAAATTTAACAGATCTAACAATAACGTAAAATTTATTCTAATATTGTAAGAAATTAAGTACTGCTTCGAAGGTTTCTGCATTATTTATGGACCAAAGGGGACTTCAAACTAAGCGAAATTTTATTTAGCGTTATCAAATAAAAAAGTACAAAGTAGTTTTTTTTACACATATTTTAAGATATTTTTCACGCATTTAATTATTTTACCAAATAATTGTGTTAGTTGTTAAATTATCTACAATTGATATACAGTTTACTTTCTTCTATTTAGAAAATAATATCTTTTATGTCTCTAAATTATATGTAAAAACCTGAAAAGATTGAAAGGTTGTAATTATTTTTCTGACTCAGGTCATTTATTTATTTATATTATACTAATTCTTAATGTTATTTCACGTTTATCTAATCTACCATGTAATTATTTTTTATTAATCCCAAAATCTCTCAATTTTTTTAGATGAATTATAATTAGATGCCTTTTTAGTATGCTAAAACTTCTTTCTCGTTCTATTCTAATTGAAACTGTCCTAAATTGTCATTTTTGTATTTATGAAATGAAAGTTATCGTGGGAGTGAAATTCCTATTCTTGACAAAATACGACATGCAGCCTTCCAGTGATGACATTTTAACACTAACAATGTTACGGCAACTTGGTAGTGTAAAACATATTTGAAAACATTGACGCAAGAAAGAAATGTGTACAGTTCTGGTTTTTATTTTGTATGCCAAAATTGAATCTGTATTACAGGATGAGGCAAAAAGAGCTTGGCGCTTTTTTTATATCCTTTTCGTACTATTTTAATGAATGTTTTCAAGAAAGGGAGTTGCGTTACGCCCTGTTGTCTAGTGGTTGTCGTCGCTGACTCACAACACAGGGGTCCCGGGTTCGAATCATGGCATGTCTTGAATTTTTTTGTTGCAGGAGACTGGGAAGAAGTAGCATTACACCAGCTTGCTTCTTCCCTCACAATTATCTTCCCTCTATATTCTACCTTCTCCTACTACGCACCTCATACGTCACACTTTTTCTTGCGGTACAAATGTTTGGAACTACTTTAAGGTACCATTCTGTGTCACGTGAATTGAAACTTATGTCAATGTATAATTTTTTTATACAACATTGGAACCATTTTCTGGTTATATTGTTAGGAGAAATATTATTTTACTGTCTGTGGGAGGGGGGGATGGAATGTAGACGAAACCATGTGCCAACTGGATACGCAGTGGACAACTCCGTCCATATTGCAGGAGCTCAGTTCAACCCGAACTTTGAAAACGCAACTTCGTAGTGTAAAAGCAAACAGTGACGCTAGGAAATTTATTAATGTCAGTTGAAGATATGATGTACGTCAAGGAACTCATTTGAGAAAAGTAATAGATTATTAGTACAGGCTGTGTTATAAAGATGTTTTCTCAGTCTACCTATCCCATTTGTATGAATACAATGAATGTTTTTAACAATGCTAGTAGCGTTCCGGCAGTCCGTTGAAGGGAAAGTTCCACCCCAAACGACAATACTCCCTTACCCTTTTCTTTCTCCGTGATGAATCTTACCAACTGTACATTGTTGTCTTCAGAAACCAATAATAAAGTAACCTTTCTTCTACAGTAAGGTTATGTTGTATTATGTAATCTTGCAACCTAAGCGTGTAGTTAGAATCGAGGGGAGACCGCGAGCACTCAGCAGAAATTCATTAAAAAAGATTTCTCACTATTACTAAGCCTCGGTTTATCTCAGGATAAAATGATAGTTAATTCATAAATAAATTTAAGAACATAAATTAAATTCAAAATTGACAATGAAGAAGTATACCCAGTTCGTAAGGTTGAAATGCAAAATTTTATCATCCAATGAAAGGCACATATAATAAATATGAAGGAAAATTCCTTAGTGTGGGAACTTTGTCGTGGTTGCGCACTAAGCCGGAACTTTGAGGATAAAAATGTGAAGGAAACGACTGGGAACTGGTGAAGAATACGTGATAAATTTTCTAAATAAAAGTTTTCTTGAGACACGCACCTAAGTTGTTGGCGATTAATCTGAGTGGCAATGGAGCCCGGCTATCTGTCAGCAAGCGGAACTTATCTCTGCGAACGTGTGCAGATCGGCACGTCTGAGTCGCCCTTAAACGCTCAGATAGAAAGACCTGCCTTCAACCACGCACAGAGATCAAGTAATCCTGCACAGACTCGTTTACGGTTCACTTCTAGGCAATTTGTAGAGCTTCGCACCCTGTACAGGCTGCGTAATTAAATACAGCGGACAAAATAAAAGAATTGACACGAAATTAGCCAGATTATGGAAATTGGCTCATAAATTAGACTGACGCGTTACAGGTTTTATTGACCATTTAAATTTAGCATTCGTGCGTTCCCATGGGCGGTTCGACATTTTACGATACCAAGCTCTGAACCCGGGGAAAAAATCAGCTCTTTATGTATGTGTGTTTATTGACTACAAATTAAGTTACACAATCCCACGGGTAATACAGAATCATATATGTATAGGCTCTAAAATCATAAATTTCAACTAATTTTATTTTCACGTTTCGTTGTAGCATTATCACTATTTTTGTTGTGCTACGTATAATTGCTATTTTAAGTAAGATGGCGCCTTGGTGTAATTACACCTCCAAATATTCAGCTTTATAATTAGTAAATTATTTATCCAATAATCTCTTTCCCTACCACTGCGCGGATAGCAAAGTCACGTGATCGACCAGGAAAATTTCTCGCTAGATTAAAACCGTTGCTATAGCAGGACAGTGAGAGTCTGCCAAGGTCTCTACGGTTCAATTGATGAAATGACTCATGGCTCAAAGAGATCACACAATTATAGAATGACTCCTAGCAGAAACAATGAATAAATACGCTAAGAACAGTTATACATTTTAACGAATAATAAACATTATTTATGTTTTATTAGCCTCGGATTTACTCACTTGACGTGGTTCAATTACTGTCGAGCAAATTGAAATAAATTTTCTTTCACCAACTGGAACGAAGCCAGGTGAATATTATGTTATAATAATATCGAAAAAAATTTATGATCATGAAAATCTCCGGAAACTGCAACACGATAACAAGTAAATAGAATACTTATCTTCAAGTATTTTTTCCCGATAATCCAATTAAAGTATTATGGATGTTTTCAGTCTTAATTTAATTATTGAGCTCACAAATTAATTACGTTTACTTTTTGTGACTTTGATGCTATAAAAAAACTGGGTGCCTTTTTAGGACTGAAAGAAAGTAATTTACTTTGGGATAGGCAGAAAATTAGAAACATTCTTTCGTATAAAAGTTACGATTACTAAATTTTTGTTGAATAACGCATAATATTAAAATGATATAAGAATCCGTACAGTAATTTACTTTATTGGCTGATTATTAATAATATTTGAAAATAAATACGATGTTAATCGCCGTGAAGGAAATGAAGCGATGCTGATGGAAGTATTTAGTTCAAGTTTTGTTTATTATTTCTTAGTTGAATAGGTCTATATTAAATTATACCCTGAAACGAGAATATACGTTGACCTCCAATGATTTGGGGTATCATGGAACTATTTCGAAAGTATATCAAGACATTATATATTTTAGGTATCTCTCGGGACACATCGAAAACGCTTGGCTTTGCTCTGTCAGAGAAACCACGGTACAGAGAGTACACTTGAGTTCAAGGTTAGTGTTACTTCAAATTTTATACGTTATATACTTTTGTAAATTAACCTATTTGATAAACTGAAACTTAATATTATCATCGAAATAAATAACAAGTATAAAATTTTCCTTCCATTAAACCTAGTAGATTTAACTCAATAGAATCTTAACCCATTCTATAAACTGAAAGTTAGTATTTCAAACCAAAATACGAAGGTTTTTGATAATAAATACGAAAGATTTACTTAAATATTTAAATTTTCCTGACATTTCAAGGAACCACGGCAGATTTCAAACTACATTTGCCCAATAAGATTTGTCAATCAATTTAATATAATATAATTTTTATCTATTGCATAAGTGAGAATTTCCGATAACCGTGGTTATGCGTGTATTTTTAAAATTAATGCTTTTCTTAATTGTATGCTTTTGACATCACAATAAAATTGCAAAGTTGTTCGAAACACAATTTTGGAATTATCATGTATTGAAATCATGATGAGTATCTACAAATGGCAATAAAGAACAGATTTACGAAGTACAATTGCATATATTATGACTTTCTCCAATCGAGCTTAATTATATACTGTACAGGGCTAATACAAATACGCATCTAGCTAGTAAATTTATATAAATCACTGAAGTCAATAGTGTGACTCGGTATTAGTCGTAGTTTACTCAAAAATCTATTTTTGTTATGGCACTAACAAATGAATAGGAATTATCTTCTTCTTTACTATTATGTCGGTATTATAACAACAAACAATACGTGAAAAGACAAGTATAAAAGAAAACTGCACGAACTTCATCAGTTCGAAAGGAATGTCTATAATTTGGAAAAGCGAAGTGCAATCGGCAACACGGATAAAAAGTAGCAATTGGCGTTATTGGTGGGGCATCATCGTGACTCGGAGGTCAACTGTATTGTGGTTCCCAAATCCGCTGCCTCGTCTCGTCAGGAATCCAGAAACTCATCGTCCTTTAAATAACCACATAGACTGATTCCTCTGCCAGAACCTATCCACGAATCAATCAAGGGTATTCGTTACGTAGATTAATAGAAATTTATAACTGGAGGCAAAACTATAATTCATTGTTGTCTTGGAATATACAAATTAACTTTTACAAAATAGACTCAATAACCAGTATATCAGAAAATATTCATTTAACAATTTACTTTTGTTTCTCAAACTCCTAAATATTTTTTGGCGCTATTGCAGTTTATACAAGTTTAAAATACTAAAGAAATGATAATTTTAAAAATAAATATCTTCTTTGATTTGTTTTATGAGAAACCAATTAGAATAAAAACTTAAATTGTCATTTTTAAGAATTAATTTATTATTTCGTCTGAGTAAATGTATTCTAAAAAATAATAGTTTTAGACCATTCTTTATTTTAATCTTTTTAACCAGAACAAATACCCAAAATAAGAGATGAAACTTTGTGACTCTTTCAAGTGTGAGAAAAAGTAAATATTTTGTTAATTAAATAAATATTTTATGACTTACTGGATATTGCATTTATTTTGTAATCATATAAATGTTTGGTCCAATATTATATAAATTAATTGTGCCAAAATTAATTGTGACCTTTAATACAATTTTAACGCCACTTCTATTTTTTACTCGCTTCAAATAGTAACATTAAGGAAATGATAATTTAAAATACCAAACCAAATTTCGGTCGATTGCTAGTTTTCTGGGATTAGTTCAGGGATAGATAGTTTTTAAACGATTAACCAAACTTTCTTTATTAACATTATTTTCGATCGATGAGTTGAATTCATCCATTAAATACAACCTCCACTACCCACGGGACCTCGCCGTGGATTATCAAATAACAATCTTACATTACTGTGGCCCCTCACTACCGTTAATTTTGGTATCTAGTTCTAATCACGCACACTTCCTACTTTCGTGACATGTCGCCAACCCACTAGAACCTTGACCATCGACTGTCAAGATTTTTGCGCGCTGTATATTTTGCGTTCCTTGTGATTTATTAACAATGTAGCCTTTTGTCGGCGTGTCTCAAGAGAGGCCGCCAACAAATGTCTGAAGCTGCATGGCTGTATTACGCGGAGCTGTAACTTCATATTACTGTATATATATCAGGCTTAAATGAGTTTCATTTTTATGATTTTTGGTTATAAATATATGTGTATTTTTCCGTATATCTTAAGTTGTAATAAACATATTTGTTAATGTTGACAAAGATGTTTGTGTCCTAAGAAGAAGAAATATCTGATAGATGAGAACGTTAATGTCAAGGTCATAAAATGAAATTCAAAATAATTTATTTTTAACTTCCCTATTCATCCAATTTGAAATACTTCAAACTGACACAATATTACCAAAGATTTAAAGTCATTCACTAATTTACTTTAAGAAACTTTTAATCAAGTAATATTGGTTGGCATGATGAAACACGTTAAAAGTTTTGAAACGGTCAAGAAATTAATATATAACTTATTCTATTAAAAATTATGCAATGCCAACACTCTATATTGAAATGTAATTTCTGTATTTATTAGAAAAAAATCCATATTTTTCGTTTGGGAATGGAAATTAGTATTTTATAAGTTCCAGTATGGATATTTGAAGACAATAGTTTTTTTCTAATAGTCAAAATTTGTATCAATGGCTATCAATTTCAAGATTTAATACTGAACACCCAGTATAAACACGAGCGTTACCTCAATTATGTTTGTTAATTGTTTTTTACTATTTCTGGTTAACTCATCTGCCTTTGACCTACGAACACACTAATAAAGCAATTGAGCAGTTTTTCTTATCCAAGGTTTAAAGCTCAAATTAGCTCTATGTTCGCGTCTCTAAGGATAATCCAATCTTGTGCGGAAGCTAACTCGTCATTAGCAGTGTGTCATTTCCTGTTTACCCAGAGGCTTGAACGAGATAGTCACTAGAGCAGTGAATTTCCACGAGACGGTATATAGACCTGGCTTTAATTTAATACATTCGCCGACGGGAACCATTTTATTTGGGAGCATGAATCGGCTCCTACATTTGCGTGTAGTGTGAAATTATTTACCCTTTGCTTTTGAAAGTAAAGTATATTACGTCCAGTTAATAAAATAAATACATTTATAATGAGTCATTTATGATGAAACAATTAAAATATTAACCTTTATTTCATAATGATAATGCAATTATATAATTATATAACATTATTTGTAAAAACTATTTTACTTTTTCTCTTCACTGAAACCTTAATAATAGCAGTTTTGGATAATTGATATATTTTTTCTTTCAGCAATCATAAAATAGACTTTTGACTACATTCCCGATTATTGAAAATCACCGTAATTTTACTAGAGTAAGTTCTACAGATATATACTTTTTATCGTACTGCTAATATATAGACGTACGAATCATTTAGGGTCATTACTATTTTCATATTTTATTAGAAACGCGAATTGAAAATAATTTTTATATTTATTGCAGTATCCAATTAGTGATTTATATAACTATATCATTTCAAGTTCTTCAGTTCAAGTTACCTTGGAGACAAAACTATTGAAACTCTGATTCAAGGTTATCTTATCTTTATTTTCACATTTCATTTGCATGAAATTTTTTTCTATTATTATCTTGATGTGTACTTTTATCTTGTAAGATAAAACCACAGTTTAAAGAGCCTTTTAGAAATAGCGTAAATAAATTTATGACAAATTTGTTTTTGTTCGGGTCTTAAGCGCGATTACAATTGTGGACTATGGACAAATTCTCATTGACAATTGTTCTAGAATAACAATGCGTGATAAATCGAACCTGAAATAGCTTACGTGTTTCAGGAGGATCACGAAAAATATCAGCTTTTTGTACTCTATAATTATAATTTCTATTTAAATATATAATTTATTTATATTGATTATTTTTTATTTTCTAGTTAAAATATTATCTATTTTAGGCTTCATTTTTTAATATATATATATTTTTTAAATTCTGTTTCAATACATTTTCAGGTAATTTAATATAATAAAATTATTAACATATGTATAGAAGGTGAGTAAAAGTGATTGCCCTAGCTATGATGAATTTTGTTGAATGAAGTTTCAACGTTCCAAAATTTCTGTAAACTCAACTCCTCCACTGGTAGAGATGTGGAATTAATTTCACGAGGATAATCTCAAACTAAAATCTGAGAAATATTCTGTTTGGCAATATCAGTATCATTCTTGTTTTTTTAGGATTTATCTATAAATAGTCAACTAACTAGGGTAATAATTTGTTCAGGCTGTATATGTACGTAGATACATTTATTTGTATAATTATTTTACATATAAATGTTATTGATGGTTATCATCGAGAAAATTTATAGCTTAAAAGGAGATAAAATGATGAATTTTTGCAACAACTTCTTAGGTGTCTTTCGTATTTACGGAAGGTTCAATTTGCTTCAAGATCTGCTTAATAATTTTGTGGATCCTAATTATAAAAATAATGTGAATAATAAGGGAAATCCAGACCTGAAATGGGAAGGTTTATTAAATTTTCTATACTGTATCGTTTTAATCACATTTTTATAACACTTCTGTATTTTCGTGCTGTAGAATCGCCTTTCTAAGCACTCTAATGGCCATTATCAACTGAACTCGAATGAACTAAGTCCTAAATTGCAGTAATTCACACTTAACAAACTAATTTATTAATAATTAATTGGTTTAGCAAACAAAATAGTCATTCATCATGATTCGATAAATATATTAAATTAATAGGATCTCCCTGGGGTTTAAATCAGTTTCCAATTCCAAAAGTTCTTTCTTTTCCCTTCTTTGTTTCTTATTGGCTCTGCAGCCCATTGAGGACCTTCGCTTACCGGGACGAACGCGGATGACACATTCCGAAAAACTAAAATATTAGATAATTTTCAATAATATGCTATTATAGTATTTCAAATTCATAAACAGTCATATAAAAGTTTGTCTTAAAGAATAACGTACAATATATTTAAAATATTACTTGTCGCATATTTACGCATTTGAATGGGGAAGAGGCAATGAAAGAGGAGAAATCAACCACAAGACAGAATATGCTATTATTATTGTGGAAAAGCTATTTTTCATTTCTTACTACCAAAATATTATATTACGTTACATTATGTTTATATAATATTATAATTATTTTGCTGAAAGTAGTTTCTTAGTAAGAACCATTTCAATTTGTTATGTCAAATGTGATAATTATTCATTATTATTTGTAAGATATAAATAATATATATTTAAAAACAATTACGGATTAATTGAAATAGGAATTACGTATTAAAATTTAATTGAGTAATCAAATACCGTGATAGCAGGACAACCGAAGATCGTTTAAATGTTACAGCCTGAATTGTTTTGGGACCGTATGCTCCTTTGTGTGTCATGAAATGCTCGATCTTCAACGATACCATTATTTGTTTTGAATTATCAATTTTATTCTTGACTGGATTACACAAAGACTAACTTCACTAACTTAAATAAAAGCTATTATCCGAATAATTTTCTGTATGTATGAAATTAATTCTAGAGAATTTCTGTGTACAAAAAAATGTTAATAATTGATTATAAATGAATAATTGCTATCATAATGATTTTTATTATATAAAAAATATAACTTGAATTTCTAGTTCCAAAAAATCTTCAACCATAACGGCGTGGTTAAAAATTAAATTAAATATAGATCTTTTGAGCATATATAACGTAGTCCCCTATGTATTACTTACTATTTTATTCTTTTGCAGCATTTTTCAGAAATTTAAAACGTCTATTACATTAATAGTTACTTGTTAAATATTTTGTTACATTACACCTTTCAGCTTTTGTATTGTGAGAGGTTTACAAATACATCAGTCTACTCAATAGATACTGATCACAATAACGATTCAAGGTACAGTAACGTGGGACGAGTAAGTCGACGAATACGTTTCAGCCATCTCATATAATCTAGTTGAAATCTATTCTCCGCGAGAAATAGGTTAATGGATAGGTGTTTGTGGTGGAAAATTACGTAAATGAAGACAGGAAACTGTGTCGATGTCAACTTTGGAGAATAAAACTCCTAGTTGAATACAAGTTCATTATTTCAACGGGTGAATATCAGTTGTGTAATATATCCGGGTACTGGTGTTTGTTCCAAGTCTTGGTATGTGATGAATATTCAATAACTGTTCCTCCTCCATAGAGCAAATGTTTGTGGGCGGACCACGGGCTTGTGGTACCGGCTTTGCCAGTTACAAGAAACATAAAAAACAAACGTTCCTTCTTCCTTAATAGGAATGACCTAGGGTAACTAAAGAAGATTCGGTTTTGTGGCATGAATACTCTGACGGTTGCGCGGATTGGAGACTCAAGTTTCGAAAGGGCAACATTACTACTGGAGTGGAAAAAATAAACACTACCAACAAACACCTCTGTCGCAAAATGCCAATTAAATATGCTAAATTTGATTTCTTTCAAAATAATTCTTTCAAATGTTGAATGAACATTTGCTACTGTAATACATCGTGAAGTATTGAGTAAGGAACTCATTCCAATGAAGGCTACAAAACCAGTCAAAGAGTCTTCTTATCTGAAGAAAAAAATGATAGCTAACACGTGCAAAATGTTAGGATACACTCTAATACAGTTTGAAGATATTTCTGTGAAAAAAAGAAATTCCGATTAGCAACAGTACTTCATTTTTGACGTTCAATTTCATTGATTCACAACCCCATGGACTGTAGTAAAGAATTTAGTTGTTCCCTTAGTTCAGAATATAAGAAATATATTGATTATATATCAATACAAATTTTTAAACGTTATTATCATGATTATTCATTATAGGTCTTGATTATTTAACTTAGATGACAAAAGTTGCTAATTACAATTTAATAATGAAACAGAATAAATATTAAAATGCATTACATTTACACCTGACTTGAAGGACGGGGTGTGGGATTAAATTAAAATAGTAATTAAAATATAATAGAAATTTATTTACTTAAGAATTTAACTGGGAAAACACCACTGAAGAAAATATTGGTTTGGCGAAACAATCAGATCTAATACAATCTCAGGATAAAAGCCGTGGCCGATACCCTTCTTAGACGTCAAGGATTGGAAACATGGCAGCGTACCTCCTTTTTAGTGTGGCGTCGTCTCTCCACAAGCTTCCTGTATGAAGTCTTTTTCAGCGTCGCAAGTTGCCCTCCATATACGTCCGGGGCCTAGCATCGGTTCCCGTCGTCTGCTTCAAGTTCTACCAGCCAAATGATTATTCACACAGCCCCACTGCAATGCGCAAAAGTCTCTATATCGATTTTTCTTTAAACCGCGAAACCCCATTAGTTGAGGTAACTACGTGGTATTTAACTGTTTTGTGGAGTCACTGCAGTAACCGGCCTGTCGCTCCGCTTTCCTTCAGCCATCGATGCTTGCCCTTCAGCTTCGTTACAGCGACGAGTCTATCGCCGAACAGTGCTAACACTGACTATTGTATCACCATTCCTCAACCTTTCATGAATACGAATGGGCGTTTCACCTTCTGCAGGAGTTGTCTAATACGTATGTGAATGTTAGCCATTTTGTACGGGGGTGCAGTATGCCATCCGTTGGCTTAGGAAATTGTTACTGCAGTGGATTGGAGAAGAATGTTTGAGGAATCGCGCCAATTTCAAAACTTTCACATCACTAACTTATTTAAGGAGATTACTTGTTGAACACCATCGTACCACAATCGAAAGCAAATAAATTTATTCAGACAACAAGCAGAAAAATTTATTTCGAGTGTAAGACTTTCCGTTTTATATTGAAACTTAACACAAATAGCATATAATTAATTACTGTCTTATTGCAGAATAAAGTTACATACTGTAACGAATGTGAATTAAGAAATAGGTAGGTTAGTTTTATTGTATTCACATATTTTAGTACGCTATTTTAGTACTATCACTTCACGCGATAAATAAAGCAGCTCGTCACCAGCAAGTGAAACATATATATGCTAATATATTGTATCAAATTATGCACGACAATGAAGCTTGAGTTGGAACTCCTGCGGATAAAACTTCTTGTCTTATTTAACTGCTTTCAGCTAATGCTAATGCCACACAGATCCAATGTGTCACTGTCCCAAAATTTTAGGCGAGGCAAGTCTTCTGACCGGTTATAGGGCGTGAACCACGGCGACCTGCCTTAGTTCTTACACATCCAGTAAGGATCTTTCATCAGCCAACATTACCCACTGACCGCTAAAACCAGTATGTATGAAATCACAGTCGATTTCGCCTTATTAACCTTCATGCTTTATTTCTCCTTAAAGTTAATCTTATTGTGTTAGTTTTCTTAAGTTATCATTCATCATTATCCTCATTATACGCTTCTGCGAGTAATACTCATTAGTCGGTCCATTACTAATATTTTGTTTTACACTCATTATATATAAAGAAACAGCCTCATATAAATTGAAGTCAGTATTTCCAATTTTATGATAAAAAAAGTAATCGTTTCTGGATGCCACTTCCTCCCTATTCAAATTAATATTTCCTTTTCTTGCTATGTAATCATCTGATGCTTTCTTCTTAAGTTTTATTAACTGACTAATAACGTTTGTTTTAACTCTTTTAACTCATCAACTGGTTCAATCAGTATTACTCAGTACTGACACCTTTCCATGCGATTGTACATCTTTTTCTTGTGAAACCACTCAAATACCATTGAATTTGTAATTTTTCAAGAGCTTCATCAACACATTAATTTTTTCGTATTCTTGAAAGCACAATGCACGAGTTCCTCCTTTCAGTAAAGACTCTGTTTTCGGCTGACTCTCTAAGTAGTCTAGTGATCCCTTAAAACTGCACTTTGTGTTTCAAATACATTGTAAGGTTACGGCTGATCTGAGAAAGCTGACGAGATGTGCTGACATCGCTCAGCGTGCTTGAGGTAACTCGATAGCCTGGAGCTGACTCATTCCAGCGATCGGAACACGCACCAAGATAGAGCGTGTCTCCTCCAACTGTCACGGAGACGATTACCACCGCCCACAAATATCTCACGGGAAAATCGCACACGTACAAGGAGATATTTGAAAGCGTCTACCATAAAGGATGTTCTCCTAAACCTCAACGAAATCTGTAAATCATGAACAACAGAATTCGTACTTCACTTGTGTATCTGCACTGTATAACGTGATTAACATTAAATTTATCATGTATTGTGGAATTCCTAATGATATGAGTTCGTGTTTCAAACGGTTCATCCGTATTTTGGTACCTTGAAGCCATTCAAATCTACTTTTTGATGGTGTTGAATCCAGAGCGAAAGCTGATAGTCATTTGGTCTTATTGGCCGTTTCAAAACTGTCCAGAGACTGAACTTCTCAAAATTATCTTTATTTAAACTTATACTGCCAGATGTGATGGGAAACTATCACTTTTTTCTATTTAGAAGATTGAATTGTGAGAAACTGAATTATGATATCAGATATTTAAGCATAGTCTTTTGTTTGCTTAGATCTATGTGCGAGTATGTTTATTAATAAAAGTTTTTTTCCGGTCGACATTTTACCATTCTTATCTTCTAAATTTACTTTCATGCCTCAGTTTCAATTAAAGTAATTATTCTCTCTTGGAATTGTATCCATGCATCTTTGATTAATTAAACACAATTCCCGTTCTTCACTGACTTCCTAGCTAAGGTTGTGAAGAATGTGATCAGTAAATTGTAGGTGAGCCGAATCAGACTTACAAGAGTGGAGGAAAGTGGCGTTGGATCTGGTTGACGACCGGGACTTGCTCAGATGGTTAATCAACCGCACGGTAAGCAGGAAGTTCCAGGTTCGATTTCAAGGTCCGGTCGATATATTTCCATTCTTATCTTCTAAAACAAATTAAAATGCTACATAAGAAATAACAGTTTCATCAATACATTATAATTTATTGCAAAAAGGAAATGTAGACCCATGATAGTTAGAACTTGTACAAAAATACTAATCAGCTTTATGAAATATATTATGTATTAAAAATCTGCTGACTTTTTCTCAGTTTAGAGAGTTTTCATAAGATAAGAATGCTTATTATACAATTTACGTTGTAGATGGTGCTGATGTAGGGGTTACCAGAAAACACACGATAGACGTTTCACAGTAATGACAGCAAATTGCAAGTTTGACTTTGACAAACACACAAATTCTATGCAATCATATACAATCAGTTGATTTTCAGTAAAATTCAAGTTTGGTTGTCATTCTGCTCACATCATATACCCTTTCTTCCAGCAACAAACTTAAACTCTTTTGGTGATCAATAAATTGTTCTCTTTTTTGTATTAGGCTTTAATACGAAATATTAGCGTATGCTTTGCAATTCAGATTGTATGTCACGACTGTTTCACAGACGAGGTGTAAATTTTAAAATATAATTAAAAATCTGTGCTTTACTAACTCAGATGTTACTTAAACTACGTAAATATTTTTATATACACTGCAAATGTGTCTAGGAATGTACATTAATGGCGACACAGCGAATAAACTGACCGAAGATGCATATCTGCCATTGTTAAATTATTTTCAGTTCAATATAAATTCGATTCAGTACAATACAAATACATTTTTAATTACATGATGGCGCAAGGCGACATACTGAGTTCAGTTCAGGACTTATTGGAAGTCAAAAAACTCAGATAAAAGGGAAAAGTATACTGTGTGGGTAAAAACTTACGCACAGTTTGTATATCCTGTTTTAAGAATATGAATGTTTTACAAATGGTAGTAGCGTTTTTACAGCTTCTCTCCGACGACTGTCATCCCTCGAAGACAATACTCGCCTCCATTTTCTCTCTTCTACTTCGACTCACGAATGGCAGGCTGTTTTTCGTGACCCATACTTTAAAGGGGTTGGTAAGTTCATTTGCAAACCTTTAGTTACAAATAACGAATGTTAATACATTTGAAAATGTTTCATTATTTTTGTAATTGATGAGGTTAGAGAGTCAAGATATTTTTATAAGTTAAATCACTTCACGGTTATGACTGAAAACAACTTCTGAATGCTCTTTTCTATCTGCCATTCTCAACTTTTTGGACCGTGTATAGGAGAATTATTCTAGGGGTGAGGGTGGGGGTGGGTGTGGGGGGCGTGTCACGGAACACGGAAACAACGACACCTTGACCGTAATTTAGTTCCCCGGCCGTTGCCGTTTCAATTACGGAATCCACAGTCGGCAATATTTCTCTGCCACTGCAAACAGCAACACACGCACGTACGCACGGTCCCGATTGGGTCATTAGGCTCTAAATTAATTCCCTCACAGAAGAGTCCATTACACGGCTGCTGGAGGATTGTTACGCGCGGATATTGCTGTCACGACCGCGGGGAAGCCCCGGGTTCATCACCTTGAGATCATCGCTCCATTGTTGTCAGCTCCGTTGCCCGTAATTACGCCACTATTCAGCCGCCGTTTCTCCGAGTCACACTGTTATTATTGACATCTTCAAAGAGGCCTACGTGCTTGCCCAAGCATCGAGGTTCTAGGTATATATGCTAATCAAAGACTTCGTAATGCATCTATCCGTCTCCGATAGTCAGTCTAACACTTTTAAATATTATTATAGTTATCACAATGAAACGTGCAATCCTACCGATATCCTCCAACAATCCTACAAGGACGGATGAAAAGCACAGTGTGGTATTATCGGCTTGAATCCAAGACAATAGATTCGATTAATGAAACATCCAAGGACTCTTTTAGCTTCCACGTTTATTTAAAATAATAGACAGACAACACTTATTAATCTCAATTAGGTTCTAGCGAAAAATTGAGATCTGCTGATTGTATTTAGTCACTAACCCATATTAAATATCACAAATTACAAGATTCTCAACAGTAGTGAAATATCCGATTCCCATTGATACATAATTTCTAAACCATACCAACATCATAAATAAATTAGTGTATCCTACAGGCAACATTTTTGTATTTCCTTTGAAAATTCATTTCTTATATTAATCAAACAACTGTGCGTTATTACCGTTGAAGGGAAACTACGCAAAGCAGAACCAATGATGAAGCCTAAATAATGTGGTATTTATTGAAAGATTATATAGCCAATTATTCAAGTGAATTTTTAATATAGATTATATTGTATCTTGAAAAAGTACAGTATCAAATTTTCAAAACTCAGTCAGATAATTTCAGTCTCTTTATTTTTAATAAATCCCGGTTTAACTACTCTAGAAACAAACAGGTTAGTGTTTCATTTATGTAATATATATGTAATCATTATTATATTTGGAACGTACAACAACATTTTGTACTTGTAGTTATTCTGTTCTGTCGAATGTTTTCCGTTCCACGTTAAAGCTATTTGGTTGTTTAGTTTAGAATGGTTAAACAGCAGACGCAGCGGTTTTTGATTGGTGCTTGCTCAAAAAGTGACGTGGTTGAAGTGGTACCTGGATTGAGATTGGTAACATTATGATGGTACGTAACAAGTCTTGAATTAGCATGCTATTAAGCTAAAATTCACACCATTCGTTGACATTATATTTTTTCTCAAGTCAACAGGTAGAATTAATTTTTGGAAATTAATGTTTCGTGAATACACAATATTATGTTTCAATTAGAATAAGACGTTTCGTCTCAAGGTCTGGTTGTTGCAGTAGCAACCCTAAATTTCCATAAGATTTTAATTAAAGCAGTGAAGAGGTCCCACAAGTTTAGGGACGAAACGTCTTATTTTAAATTAATTTCTGACTTATGGTCATTCAATTTATTATATATATATATAATATTAATTCAACGTAATTTCTAAATTTTAGTTTTATTCAACACTTTTTTTTAAGTTTACGGAATTTTCCCTTTACTGAAACTTGTTTGTTTAATAGACTGCCTGACATTTAAAAGAATTTTATAGTCTTCCGAAGTTTCCTTTATAAAGTAAAAACTTTCTAAGTTTTCAAAATAGCTTGTATCTTCCGAGTTTTCTAAATTTTACGCGTAACCGTCTAAAAACACATTTAGGTTTAATTTTTTTTTGTTTCAGGTCTCACACATAACGTCCGTGACACTCATTATTATCGTAGAACTAAATTGATAAACTAATGTGCTTCAAGAATGAATTCCGGGTACAATGAACTGCGCTATCTAGTTTCACCGAATTCCTACACGTGGATACGTTTGGCTTTTAAGCACAAATTCACAGGACGCGAATAATGTTCTTGTTTGTTTGCATGTCCTATTTAAGTACTTAAAATGCCATGTCGGAACTACATTAGGTACGTTGCACGACGATAAGAGAACAATTTGTTCAATATTTTACGTAAGACGACGTAGAGAAAACATAGTTACTGGAAAAGACGCTGTCAAAAATTTGCATTCTCTTGTTCCGTCTGCACGTGTCCTGATTAAGTTTGCAGACACAAACATTAAAACTGAAAGCTATTCGTTACAACACAGGCAAACTTAATTATTTCCGCTGACACTCCATCAAAGTTCGTAATTTCTTTCGACATTTATTATCATGAGAAATGAAGAGAAAATTGAAGTCTACCGGAAAGTATTGGCCAGTTTAATTCTTTGCGTTGATGGCTTAAATAAGCTAAATGAGAATTCCGTGCAACACATTTTCTTAATTGTGTAACCTCGAAAATATCTCTTTTTAATTTGGAAGTGTATCAAGTTTCCAATAAGTAAGTCTTTTTAGGTTTCGTTGATGGAAAGAGGAACTTTTTGTCCTACGTAATTGTTTCCAATTAAGAATAACACAAGGCAGCAAATAAAGACATTTATGTTATATATCTTCTATAATGTCCAGTTGCAGTACGTTTAAAGTAATTAGGTCACAAAAGATTGAATTTTGTCATTTAAATTGATTTAACTCCTACTATAATGGAGTTATGGATTATATATTTGCAAAGTAAAGATATTAATTCAAATAAAATAACTTTCAGGCTGATATAAACCACGTAGTTTAATAGCATCTTCAATTTAAGCAAAATAATTGGATGAATGTCCTAAACTGTGTAAGACAAACTGATGTTTTAATTAAATACATTTTCATGGTAGTAATTTTGTTTTGCTTAATTCGTTTGCGTTTGACCACAATTGAATGAAACACATATTATCCAAAAAAATTATTTCATTCAATTACGCTAGTATATTAATTTGAGAACTAAATAAGTAACCGCCTGATGAGGAAAAATTATAATTATAGTTATTTTCAAATGGGAGTCGGTTTGATCTTGAATTATTTCCTTGTGCTGCCAAATCACTGTCAACTTTGAGCTAAATTTTACTATCTTGTTAGGAGTTATATATTATTGATATGACTAACAAAATTTACATAAAAATAATACAATTGCAGAAGTCAGTCCTTGCTATTATAAGCAGCCAAATGATCACATAAAAACGAATTAAATTTATGGAAGTCAATCTCTGAGAACTCAAGAAGAAGGATAATCGTTTCCACAGTTTAATAAAACATAGATCGTGAAAATTAACAAATAGTTATCACAAAAAACAGGAAAAAAGTGGAGGGAAATAAATTTAAGTTATTCCACAGTAGCTGCTCCTCTTTCGGTTTAGGAAGATTCCAAATAGTTTACGATGAATAAATTATCCAATTTTTTAAGAACAGTTGAACGTGTATCTGCTTATAATCTGACCGACTACCAATGGCTTGGATTTAAAGTCTTCGATTAATTCCTGGCATTTTTATATATTTTTCATGATCGATTCACTTGAATATAAAATAGCTTAAAGTAACAGTATAATGAATGTCAATGTAATACACGTTCTTAGTATTTTTAATATAAAATGAGGATACAAAAAGTTACGCAATAAAGTTTAATAAAGTGGCAAGATACTAATGTAATTTTCGTAAAACTTTATGTAAATAATTTTCTAAAACACGTCTCCAGAAATATTGTCTCTTCACTGTCAGCACAGCTACTATCTGGCAATTTTTCCATTCACAGAACACTTGGCAGAAGGTCCGTCAGTAAATTATGTCAGTCTCCCCCCTCAAACACTCCTCTTTACTGAGTATGGCCTCTCAAGACACGGCACTCTGCCCAGTCTTTAAATTCCAGACAAATAGTTTTGGTCCTCTCGATTTTGCCTCATTACGTTTGGGATACGTCGGAATGAGTACTACACGAAGGATAAAAACGCTTTCGCTCCTCAGTTTACATTAAGATAGTCACCTAAATTTGACCTTCCTGCTTCTTATTTACAGCTATACTGATTTATCTTTGACTAAGTTTTAACTGAAGTGGCTCCGGACAGTTTTTTCTATCGCCAAAATTATAGATTCTACATGATTCTGCATTCTACAATAGGTAATTGGTTTATTGTCAGACTTTATTAGTCATATAAAAATCCAAGGTCGTTCAAAACTGACACCAGCAATTATGACTTGCTGTATACTCTATAAAAAGCGCCGTATGTAACGATGCCTGGACCAAACATTTGGACCTAATTTATAAGCGGTGCTCGTGATGGTTCACCATAACTAGCCGACAACTAAAAATTAAACCAATATCTAATTTTCCTAAAAATAAGTGTATGTGGGATCGATAGGCCGAGAAATCACATACATATACAGATATTTATATACAAAGTTAAGACTTGTAAAATTTCTTCCACAATTTTCTTGTATCATGTACTTTTAAATTAGTTATTTTACTCTTGTTTATACGTATGTACCACATTCATTCATCTTTATTTTCGCGTGTGATCTTTGCGTCGATATAGTAATGATATGATGTACTGGTTCATGGTCTACGAGAACTGTAAATAACCACAACAGGTACCCAGTTACTCCCTTATGCAACATGCAGTGTCTCAGAATTTAATTTCGGCTTCAAGATGGTATTTAATGCGACCCGAGAGCAGTCTGTGTTCCCGCCGCAGAGCGTGTGTTGATAAAGCCGGTGCAGCTGAAGTGTGGAGTATGCTGCAGTCTAACGTATGGTATACGCACCTCTGATATACTGCGCGTAAAACTTTAGTAGTTTGCTGCAACGACCCGGTAGATATATAGCAGTCCCCGGCGTTCTACGCCCCCCAGGGCAGGCGTCGAAATACACCAGAGCAACGGGTCGTAAATTGGAGGGAGGAGCGCGGGTTTCATGATGTAAGAATACACTCGGCGAACTTGCCTGAGTGCTGCAACACATTTGCGGCTAATACACGGCGCGCCTGTTTGGACAATATTCCGCCGTCACTTTAAGTTGCCCCCAGTCACTCTCAGGCTCCAGCAAGCTGTTAGCCAAAGTTACGTGCTACAGGATTCCGCCACGGAGAAATCTACGTCAGAGTAACAGACCTACTAAAATGACTATAGCACGTGATAATTGTACCGATAAATTCCTCTAAGTTGTTTCTTCTGAAGAGGGACTTTTAAGTTATATTCCTTTTCCTTGGCCTTCATTCACACAATTTTTGCCTAGAAAGTGTAAATTTACAAAAGCTATTTTCTTGTATTACAACCCAGCTACTTTTATGATTATTAGGCAAATTTGTTGCTCTTAAAGTAGTTAATAAAGATAAAAACAATACTTCTGATAACTTGATGTGTCTTAACAAAAATTTTAATATAATTGTTTTTGGCGAGGAGTTCTTTTAGATGTAATTTGTAAGTGTAGATAATTTATATAACTTATAATTATTTGGTTTTGTTGGGGTGGTAGCGTTTTCATTGGACGACTATGATGTTGGGGTGGCAAAGCGTCAAGAGGACGACAATGAGAGAAAGACAAGTGAGTACAGTGATGTGTTAACGACGTCTGCGAGTGTAACCGGCTTCTACCAATGCATATAAGACATTAGCGAAAAAGGTCGCTATTTTTTGTGTAAGATTGTATGGCCATTCTTCAAAGGGAAAATTTAATGTGCTTATTTAAAAAAATAGATATAAATTAAGAAAAATATTTACTGTGATTCAAGTAAAGGAAAATATCGCTGGCCGGAGAAACAATTTGATGTCTCAATTTCAAGCTCAATTGTGGACATATAAAACCTTCATATGAGTGTCAAGGATTGAAAACTTTAGCAGTCTGGTTTTCGTGTACCTGCTGCTGTCGTTTCTCTGATGCATTGGTGGAACTGCCATCCTCACCGTTGCAGGTTCTGTTTGGAGGAGAAATGTATATGTGTGACCACTAACAATAAAGAATGTTGGTCTTCACAGGACGACTGTGTGAAAAGTATTGTACTGGTCAAACTTCTGGTTTTCACTTCGCAGGCACTGATCATTACATCCGGTAGAACCAGGCAACTGTTTACTTTGTGCTTGTACTCAGACTTCGGAATTACCTTCACGACAAATAGGCGCTGTGGTCAAGACATTCCAACACGTGATGTTATCTGCCCTTTCTAAGTTTTTTAATGAAGTTTAATGTGATAAATAAATATTAAACTACATATCTACAATATCTTAGCCTGGCGTTGTTCGGTAAGCGTTTTGCTGGAGACATGTCTGTGTATAATCACTACTGGAAATTTTTTAATAACGTTCAATAGGACAAATATGATCAAAATAAGAAAGAATTTTTAATGGTTAGTGCTCAATTGAATACGTTACTAAGTTTCTTAGTTAGAAACGTGATATCTACGAGTGTCTTACATTAATACAAACCCATAAATTATATTTTTACCATATATTCACATCCAGGTGTCTCATAACAGTAATTTATTATAACTATATGCTAAAATAAACACACGAATTTACAGCAGTTTACAGCGTTTGGTAACATTAACCTTTACAAATCATATATATACAATACAATGTAAATTATGATAACCTATATTTTATCGTCTCTATTCAGATTTACGAATTTTTGAAATGAATACTACCATAGGGTTAAAAGCACTAATAAATAGTGCTTTTTTTATCAAATAAAGTGATAACTTCTTATTGGGGTTTTTTAATTATCCTATCATACGAAGTTTTTATGGATAAAAAATTAATTAATCTTATACTCGTGTTCATATTGTTTCCTGAGATTCCAGAAAATTTAATTTGTTACCAATATTTTACTTAGCCACTCCTACGATTCTGTAAAGGAATTTGCAAAACTATGCAATAATTGATGCAAAACTAGATGTAATATTATCCTAATATTATTGTAATAAAGTCATGTAAAACTATTTGACTCGTTCCATATCCTCGAAGCATTGCTTCACCGAAGGATCCTCCGAATATGACTATTATGTTATGTTATGTCTCTGAATACGGAATGTGTCTGTCATTCATTAGTTCGATTTATAGGTTGACTGAACAGTTTTTGTTTTCACAAAAAATGAACTCTTTTCTATGAAATTACTGACTCAATTTTACTCCGAACCAAATTTCTTCTTTAAAAAGCACTCAACATCGAAACATTAAAAATAGTTATGTCATTAAAACGTAGTTTCAAATGACGCTTCCAAACTGTTACACGATTTAAACTTATGTCTTGTAAACTATGTTTCCACTTAAGATATTAATCTTAAAAAAATAAAAACTGTTTTGGTTGAAAGAAATAGTCTATTAAATTTCATGTTGTTGTAAATACTTTCTATAATAATATTACCTTCATCGGTTGCACTAAATTACTGAAGCATCTGTCTAGTAGCCTAGAATGATTTCTTCTCGGTTTAAAAATACAAGGGGACGATAGACTTACGTTTAACCACATTGCGTAGTTTTTCCGATTGGTTATTTAAAAAAAGGTTCCCGCGAGAAGAATTGACGCACAGTTTCCATCCTTTGGTGGAGATGTGTTGCGGTCGTGTATACGCATGAGTGAAATTTTGCTCGTCCACAGATAGCGTGAGTCGCTAGCATCGTGTGTTACTTAAAACATTTTTCCATATACCAAACGTTTTCATGACTGAACTCAGCATCGATAATTTATTTCACTAAAAAAATTGATGGCCGATGGCCAAATGGAAATTCTTCCAAAAGGTCATTGCAACCATCCGTGCAGAATTGCAGTATCAAAATAAAATGTAGGTCCGGAGAATATTTCATTTGGATCACATACCAAACGGCGGTACAACATTGTAGAAATTTTTTGTGCGAAACGCGCCGGTGACCAGAAACAGTGGGGGATTCCTTTGGTTTGTAAGGCTCGCTAATCTTCCGACATGCTCTTGGACAAGGCTGTAACGTACTGTAAGTCGCCAATGAACACTAGCTCAAACTTTTGAAATATCTACAATAATGATGGCACCACTTGATGATTTGTAGACTTCTGGAATGGAGTATTGAATAATGAATAGTGTATCCGTTAGAGCACATTCCATCTTCTTGTGGTGGTTTCAATACTGGTGCCTTGAAGCCATCCTGGTCATCACTCTCATCTGCAAGATGATTCCCCGCACCTTTCCTCGGACGACTTGAATCGGTTCTGAGAAGACGAGTAATCGTTTTGAAGTGAGAGGCTCAGCGACAGCCGTGGCCCCTCCCTACTGGGCGAGGTGGTCAATGGAACCAAACCTCCGCCCACATGAGTTTCGGCGGCACATTAGCTTTCCGCGCCGGTCTGAAGGGTGGCTGGAGGTCACGTGAGTCAGCCGTGCGCAAGGTGGGCCGATCACACTCTGCTGCTGCCAAGAGGATGTGACGTCACTTCCTTCCACAATCTCGCACACGATCGTGGACACACGTCGAAAAGAAAACGCCAATTACTATCGGTGTCGTGACCTCTGTGGGGGATCAAAACGTGTTCACTTTCACGGCTATTTATGCGTACGCGTAATGGTCGTTCCGGGGCACTGCCCACTAATCGGGCTTATCTTCAAGTCGCCATCCCACGTGGAGCGATCCTCGTTGGCACGGCTCTCATCCTAATTAAACCTCTCCCTACGAGCGCCTTATACGGAAGGCACCAACCGAAGATCAAGAATTTGGGTTTGAAGATTTGTGTCGATCATGGATTGATCCTCATATTAGAAAGATACGTAACAGTTGAGGCTTTCAGAGGTAGAGAAACTGCGAGTTTTACTGGACAAAGTTAGTGAAATCCTAATAATTTACTTGACATGTAATTTTATAATTGTAATGATCATGATTGGGAAATGACCGTGCAATACATATTGTCTTATGGTATAATGTATTGAATAACAAATTAATATTTTATTCCTTTTCTGCTGAAGCTGCCAAGCAATTCTCGCGTGGGAGGTTGGATAACTTGCAACTTGTCTTTCACGAAACTGAAGATAATCAAGAGTTTCCATTAGTAAGTTTCCAAATCGGGATATCCGTATAAGTTTAGAACTGAGCTCCGTCTTTTCCGAGTTCTCTCCGGATCTCTTAATTAATTCTTAACTATAAATAATTGATAGGTAAACCAGTTCATTGTTGGGAACACTTCCTCTTGCAGGCTGAAAGTCTTGGCAGTACTCTATCATTACGCTCGTTTTACTACCCACCACACACCAATTAACAACTTGGCACGACGAGTTTTCGGAAGAATAATACTCGTGTTCCTGCAACCTTCTGCATAGCAACAAGCTCGAATTCCACCATTAAAAATTTAATTTCATACGGTATTAAAGTAATCATATTTCTTACCCTAACAAGTTTATGCATCCTGTCTGTTCAATATTATTTCGACGTAAACACAAATTCATTTTTCTGATTATGCCGTGGAAACGAGAACAAGATTACAAACTGTATAGGACTGAAATGGGCTGTTCGTTATTCAGTAATTTAAGACACAATTTGGAGAAGAAATTCAGATACGGTGTCTCCTAATTGACCTTTTATCAACAGACATTATTAATTGTGTACAAATATGTCTGTTTTATAATTTCTTAAGTTTAAAAATTAGAGGAAACAATATCATTTGAGGAAGTAGAGCCAGGTGTATTAGATCAAAGAAGAATGACTCACTACGTTAAAGATCCTTTATATCGGGCATGCCAAAAAATTTCAACCGACTTGAATTATAAACCAAAAATTACATTCTGGGTTTTATATATGAACAGATGGAATAAAAATATATACCATATATTTTTCAATACATTATAATTGATTCCGCAAGTCTGACCTACAACAACATCCATATTTCCACTACTTTAAACATTCTTAAAATCGCATATTAATTCACTGAATCATGTATTAAAACACCAATTTAAATTACCGATATTTCTAATTAACGTTTGAGGCTATAAATGCCAATGGTAAAACGTAATTTTTCATATGTAAATAGCCTTTCGAGCGACTAAAAGAATGTGACATATTTCAGTCCACCTAAATTTCCTTTGATTTAATTGTTACGAGTCTGCTGAGCTCAAAATATTTTTCAGAGGAAGATGTTGGAAAGTGATTAATTCCATGACTGGGAGAGAGGAGATGGAGGGAGAGAGAAATCTGAAAAAGTTTTATTTAATGTAATGAGTGGGATAATGATTTACAAGCTTGATAGGTCGTTCGCGGAGAACATTTGAAAGTTACCGTTAATAGCGGGAGAAAATCTTTGGAGATGAAAGTGTTTAGTAAGTGAGAGGATTATTGTGAGAAAATAGTATTAAGTGTGGTACATGAGCCTCGAAATAATAATTATGGGAATTGAACAAGTTCGATTTGGGAATTTGGTCACCACTGATCTGGTCGTCAGCTGAAGCAGGAAACCGACTAATCTTCGTCGCCAGCCCAAATTTCAACTAAGTAAATTAATAAAGTTTGAGTATTGTATGAAATGAGACCACTTATTAATCAACCCATAACTTCCACATGACACTGAACATAGAAGATGTAGACTAAATTGTGAAAATTACGTCCATTAATGAATTGAAAACTACCGTCTGAGTTTATAATTACTTCATGTTAAAAGAGTTGAGGTTTATCTGCATTCATTCATTAGTTGAATTATTGGTAATTTTATGAATCTGTCCATTCGTAGAACGTTCCCAGATTTTGTCAGTGTTCGTTATTTAAAATTTTGACTGAATTGAAAATTTCTCAAAATACTAGACAATGCAATCAGTGGTGCCCATTAGATATTTTGAATTAAGGTATTCTCCATGTATGATGAGATAAACAGAATGTTTACATAAATATTGCTTCTTGAGAAAATATTCAAGAAAATTTTATTTATTTTTTATGACATATTTGTAATCAAGTAAATGTGTAGGATGAATTTTGATGAGACATTCAGTTGTACGCAGATAAACGTTTGGGTTTGCAAACCGTATATTGCCAACGCGAAAGTTACCATCACCCAAGTCTGTTTTAACGTGCCGATATTGGCCTCCATTCTCGACGACAGAAATCTTCACGGACTTTGTCTCAGTGCGCGTCATAGAAGTGTGACTGCACTTTGAACAAGTGATTAGCATTCAACCCTCGTCAGGTCGGTTGAGCGATCTGCACGTGGCGTTGCCTGGTCTTGTCTCTGGTTGCAATTTTGAGCGGCTGATTGCCTTCGCGTCGTGATGCAGATAGCAGTCTCGTGTTCTGTGTTGCGTGACCAAGAGCCAGCCAGCCAGCCTTCCTTCCATCCTTCGTTCGCCCTGTTCGTTGCGTGGTCTCATCGCGAGACACTCCACGAGTATTGGCATGTTAACCGCAACATCACGGCGCTGCAAATTACATTCACTTAAATTGCTGTCAATTCTCTACGAATAGGGAGCGGAAAAGCTTTTCCAGGAAGCGTAACGCTCTGAAGCTTTGTACCCACATCGTTTTAGACGGAGGAGAACACGTGATGGGGATTTCGTGTCCTTACTTTCATGAAGAGTGTTAAGGATTAACTTTGGCGCATGAAGAGGAATTCATATCACATAAGCTAAGGGGACTCTTTGTACAGTGACGTCGAAAAATCATGCCGGGATTACAATTTTTGTATTATAAAAATAAATAAACACATATGAAATGAAATTTAGTTCTAAACTACTGAGAAAAGTACAACGTTTTATATAAATTTCTACACTTTTCGATATGTGCACCATTATTTGTTCGAAAGACATCCCGACGGCAGCCAATCTCAACCATGTCTTGTGAAGCTTCTCTCGACTCAGCCATGATTCTACGTTTTAGAAGGAATCGCTTTTATTAATGTAACTCCAGAAGAAGAAGTCCAGATGCATAAAGTTGGTGCTTCATGTTGGCATGGAATTGGGCTATCTCGTCTAATCCATAAATTTGGAAACTTCCCATTCAAGGTGTCACGCACGCATACCTTAAATGAAAATCATCCTACTTTCAGTTACAGCTTCCAAACCATCAATTTTGAGAAAGCCATAAGTTTCCAGCATGTAGTGATAAATGTTTCCGGTTATTCTGCTCACCGTGAAGTAGGACGGCCAAAAACGCGACCGTAGACCGGAGAAACTACATTTCAACACAAGATTTATTACAGTACGTTTAACAAATAATTTTAAGAGTACTTCATAACCCCGGCGTTATTTTTAGATGACGTTTGCTCCATATCTTCGGACACGGACAGTTCACTCGATGATGATCACGATGATTATCGCGAAGATTCTATGAGTTTGTAATATTCCAGTGCGATGGGAGATCTTGCGCAAGCCGTTGCCACTAACTACCTTGATTTATTTGCTTTTCAATCTTGTTTTCACCTAAAAGATTAGATTTTACACGTCAGAGGTGGGAAGATATTAATTTTCGGTAGATCGTTACCACTTGGTCATATCACAGGAAAGGTACGCAATGTTTTCCGTGCTTTAGATTCTATTTCACGCGATATTATTTTCAACTAAGCATTATTTTTGCTCCAATTTGCTTCTTACCTCTAAATTATTCAACAATGAATGTTACAAAAGGTATGATTTATATGATAATCAGACCTCAACAATATTAATACTTATTGTATTATTTAAATACTTCTGGTACCATTGTGTTCCAACTTAACTTTTAACTCACCTTAAGCAACCTTTTTAATCTATACACACTAATATCAGGATATGATGGGTCATTAAATAAACCTGTGGGTAATAATAGTGGATATTAGCCGTCTTTCGATGAGATGGTCCGTCACTTCAGCAGAAGCAGCGGGTCGGACTTCCTTTTATTAGGAACAACCGTCACAGAAATATTCACACACACACTATCCGTATTACTTACATCGACGTACAAAATAGTCACTATTTTAAATATCTGATAACTATTAAAATCTCGCGGATTGGAAGAAATATTATTTTCAGGTTCATAGAGACATCTTCCTTCCCGGTGATCCAGGAAATTAAGGAAACCACGGTTACGCCTGTTTTTATGAATGCTTGGATTCGCACGCCATTGTTGATTACGAATGCACAAAAATCTTCCTAAATTATCTGTCTGACGAAGTCTTAATGATACGTTGTTTAGCATAATCAAATTAAATATCAGCTTTATTCAGACAAACGTCACTATTAAATAAAAAATATATATTTAAATAAATTTCAAGTTTTGGTCGATTTCCTGAACCATATGCAACGCTGAGCATAAACAGAAAGTTCTGACAATATGATCAATTTGTAAATATGATGTATGGTGGTTACAGACTCTTAAATAGAAATTGGAATGAAACATCCATATACAATTTTATCATTTCCAGTTAATCACTTTCTTGATAAATAGGAAATGTGAACTAAAAATGACAATCTCTTGTTGACAAAGACTAGACTCATATTTTAGTTCCGTTAAACGATTTCCATTTTCTGACAAATAGACTGATTAATATTTTGGTCCTGTATACACGGTAGTACATGTATCCACTTGGACTAATTTGAAATACAATTACGTTATACATCGAAAAATCAATGAGATCTTTATGGGCATTCGCTGTTTGGAGATTACCAGTTTTGATAGACTACTTTTTTACGAGCGATGACACCGTACATCATACGGAACCTCCAGTTAATGCTATCTGATTGGCAAAATGCCTACATTTCTTTCACACGCAGATATATCCGGTCAAGATTGGATTGCGTCGACGAGTCAATGTAGAAACTACAAGGTCCTTCACACTAATGAGCAGGATCCTCCAATTATAAATGATTGAGAAGTATTTAGATACTAGTGTTAATAATAACACGTTGAGAAAGGTATAAAGATAAGTATATCATTAACTCATTAGCTATATTGAAGCCTTGTGATGCACTTGTTTTATATACAGCATATACTTAAAAATGTGAACAGTACTTGATATTTTTCTATCAACACAAGCCAATCACTGTAATTACATTGCAGCCTATTAACCTTTCATGAGAATATGATTGAATACAGTTACAGTTTGTGTGTTTCATTATATCTATATTAAAAATAAAATATAGTATATAACATAAGTTTTGGCCAAGGATTTAATTTAACATTTTCCTGGCAATAAAAGTGAAAAATCATGAAACATTGGTAAATCGAAGCTACAAGTAATTTGACTACATTATGGAGTATAAAATAAACATATTTCAAGAACGCTTCGACAGACCAATTCTCTTAAATATCCAGTAAATTGTTTCAGACTGTACTACCAAGCGAATTGAATAAATCATGGCGACATTAATTTAAATAGTGATTTTCTATATTTGATCAAATATCAATCATTTACGCTACTCGAGTTTTAAGATCATTGAATAATAATTATATTTTCTTCTAATGTTATCTGTCCTTATGATACTAATATTATTAGGAATTAACTCCTCTCCAATACTTATTATTATGCATAAATGATAAATTAACAGATGTAAGACGTTAAAACAATTTACAATGTTCCAATCCTATTTCCTAACCTCCAGTAAATAAAATAGGGTATCCCGTTTTACCCCCATCCTGTTTCACCCAGACTTCCCCTATATTCGACAATATTATTTCTCAAAATTCGTAGTTTTAGAGAGAGTACCTTGAGTTATTTTTATTATGTAACGTCAAATATTATTTTCTGGGATATAATTTTAATTTCTTCTGTGTTTTTGTACCTGTAAATATTACAATTCCATTCGCTTGCTTCCATTTGGCGTTCGTGTGAGGAGATCGCAATCGGGTTGAGTTCTGAATTGCCTCCCCTTGAATCGTTCCCGTATTCCAGCTGAACGTAGCTTGCTTTGCGCTTGACGTACGCGTTTCGAGATTTGTCGTAAAGCTTTTCCCAGCAACCGGAAATTAAGCGACGCCGGTAGCTTAGGAAAGGTATGCAATTCTGAGGAGAGGAGGAGGAGGAGAAGAAGAAGACGAAGTCAGGGGATAGAGTAATCTAATCTTGAAGCGCAGGCGGGAACCGGTCCGAAAAGACCCTTCCCATAGAATGGCTTTATAGACGAATGGTTATTAATTACCCGAAATGGTAATTAGGTACATTTAGAGGCGACGACCACGTACCTAAACTTGTTCCGTATAACAAGGATGTTCCGGAATATATACTTTTTTCTCGTTTAAAACAAGGCACGAAGATAAAGGCGATGTAACAATTCTACTGTTCAAAATACGTTGAATCTGTTACGTATTTCCCTAAGAAGATATTATTCAGATTAATCGTATTTGTATGACTAAAAAGGGACGTCTAGCAGACATTATAAAATCGACGTTTTCTGATTTTGAATTCATAATGTAAGGAGAGAGATTGATAAATATAATAGATTCATGAAAATTGATTGTGAAGCATAAAACAATGAAAAATGGGTAAATATCAATTCACCACGAGTAAAATAAATTAACTGTGTTGGACAATTTAAAGTCACTGTAAATTTTATTTAATTGGTAATATAGCAGTTTATATGGTTGCAAGTGAAATCACGTATTACCTTTAAGAAAAGAATTACAACGTTTATCTCTGATACGTGACGTATTATGACGTCATCGGCGTTTTACTTATAATCGCATTGAGCAGGGCATAAGGATACAATATGTAAACTGGTAACATAACTGTAAGATATAAAAAAATTATTGCAACATGAATGAATCATTTAATTCTCGTAGGAAACCGAAATGGATTTTTCATCGCAAAACACTTTTAACTAAAACTTAACACTAGACATGGAATGATACTGTACTTTAATAGAATATTATACATTAAAAGTTCATCTTTCTACAGTAAAATTTGTTTTCTTATTGTACGTTATTCAGCTGTTATGAAATTATATTTGGAAACATTCTTAAATGTGAGTAGTGCATGTATTTCGATAAGCTTCTTCAATATATTGGCAAATTTGAGGCGTTTGTTATTGGTGCTTGCTTAATAGCCACTTATCCCTAGGTTGCATAGTCATTCAACGTCAAAACGTTTATCCAATCTATCATAACTTTCCTCGTGCTATTAAACTACTGAGAGAAAATAATTACATCCATTTATCATCCTCATCGTTTACTCATCATTGAAACCTCATTGATGTTTTGAGGACATATAAATAGGAATATATTATTTTTACACATAGCCTACCTTTAATTCAACTATTTATTATCTCGCTTCACGAAAGTTTTCCGCGTTCCTGAGCAAAAGTTTTTTTTCCTAGTCTCTCTTCTTCCTCTCACCTCTTGAATGGCAGCAACATTGGTCGTTCACTGCCTCTTGGGTACCATTGCACAACTCTGTTGGTTAATCTTACATTGCCTTCCTTCGACTTTCTCTACCATTTCAACGACTTTATAGGTTCCATAGGTGTAGTTCCATTATTCTTCTCCAGATCAAGTCATATATTACCCAATAAAGTTGTACGATTACACTCCTATACCTCGTTTTATGTTGTCTAAAGATTTCTTAGTTTACCTAAAAACAAAAATAAAAAAATAAAGTATAGTATAATGTATTACTTTTCATTTGAATTATTTGTAGAAAACGTAGCATGGGAGACCCTAAAAAATTAAATACTAATACTTCATATTATGTGTACTATAACTGGATAGTAATATAAATTTTCTACTTATTTTTTAAATTGTGGTAATGCCAATATTATTTGCTCATAAATTAAAATCAATCTATTATTCACCTTAATAAGTTACAACTTATTTACGGTTTTAATAATTGTTATATACATTTAGTATTTGGCGTAATTATAAAGACTAATTATTTTTTTACATGACATCGATAAATATATTAGCCACTCATCAGGTCAGAAACAATTTAATTTACGTTTCGTACCAGTTCTCGTAACATCCTCAGGTTTACAAGTCTAAAATATTTCATGTAGATGAATTTTACAAGTTTGGATATCGAAAAATATATACAAATGATATAAAAATGTATAGTAAAATTGTCATATATAACAAAAATTTTCTGACATAATTTTCCTGTAATTCCAATAAATATTTTGGAGAATAGTTTTCGCTCTATTGTTTGTGAAAAACATGCCAATCAAAAATATAATTATTTATTAAAATTAAACAAAATAAATTAAAAATAATTTTTCGTGTAGTATTCATGTAATTATAAAGTTTCGGATGTAAAGATTATATCACACATTCCTTCTCAAAAAAATTATATACAGTAGATTTTTTATATTAGTGAACATGAAAAGGTACCATGAAAAGGAACGAAACGTTATCCTATTTTGTACTCATGGCTTCAATCATATATTAAAAATGTTTCTATTTCAAGCCATAATAATATATGTCAAGATAAATCTGAGTTACCTTTATTTATACTTAGCTACTCCATTCAATAAAAATAATAAAGTGAAAATTTGTATTACAAATTTGTTTTGTATAATTGCAAATTTTATGGTGCTATATTCACTATCATTATATGAGTTAAATAATTTTTAAAAAATGATATGCCGATTTAGCAAGCAAAACATACAGCAAAGATACAAATATGAGGTAAGTGTTAAAGAATTGGTGTTCTAGAGGCAGATCAGGAGAACTTGATAGAATAATTTAAGAGACTGTTATAATTTCAACTGGGCATAGCAAACGTTTTCCGACAAAATAAGTTGTAAAGTTCAATATTCAAAAGAAAATATATTTGTTACTTGTTGAGAAATAAATGAAAATTTATTTATGTCATAGGTTTTTTGGTACCAAATTTAAATGTTACATGAATTCTAAGGAAAATTAAAATAATTCTAATTTCTTCTGTTGTGTACGTGACAGGTGTACAAAAATGAAAGAAATGCATGATTTTCGCAGGACTCTGTAAACACCTGCGTAACGAAAGTGAATCCGTCATCTTGACCTTTCGCCTCGTCAAACAAAAGTGTGTCAAACGCACAGGGACACACGCGCAACTTGTGATTGCTTTATTGCAACAAATTACGTAGACTTTGCACCTAAGCCGCCTTGGAAACTCCGCCTCTCGCCTCTAAAACAATAGTTTATATTCTTGTAAGCTCAGGATTCCCTTTATAGAAATATTTTTAATATAGTTTTTAATATACATGAATGATGGCTTATAACAAATATATTTTGTTTAAATATAACACATCAAAATATAAAAATACACAATTTTATTGCTGTTTCATCCATGGGGAGATTAATTTGTAAAATTTAAATTGAGTATCATATGATCAAAGTCTTACGATTCAAAGTTTGTATTCCTTAGTAACCATATAAATGTGCGCCCCTCTTTGGGCGCCAATAACTGAAATTGCAATATCATCATTGCCTAACTCAAAGGGATGTGATGACTTGTTGCGGAGTGTGTGGATCCTCTCCATCATCACCAATGAATGACTGCATTGTGTGTGAATACTCTACAAATATGGAGGATCGTGGAGAAGAATTTATTTTTCCGGCTGTAATTTTTGCTGACGGCGGTGTGCGTGAAGTGTCATTAAGAACACTGCCGAATGGGGAAACGATGTATGCTATAGCAGGAATTTAGCGTAGTGTAATCAATTGTAAAATAAATTGGAGATTACTTTACTTTTATCAAGTTTAATAAATCTGTAGTGGTAATATTCAGGCGCCGAGACCTGGATGTGGGTATTGGTTGAGTAGGTAAAAAGTGAGTCCAAAAAACACCAATTTAACGACTTCTCTGTGACGGAGTGAAAGGTCGTATATTTCTTGCAAAAAAAAATTATGTTCTCAAGATTTTGGAACTTACGAGAAAATTTTCACTTGAAATGGAAATTCGCGGGGGTCTCATGGTCCTGTAATAATTTGTTTCCCCGTGTTGAAACTTTTGAGGGTTTTCTTTGACCAAAGTAATCGTCTGTGTTTAAAGTATTAGAACGGACGAGTGGAACACTGTTTCACTGAGATGAGTTACCGAAAGACAAGAGAGGTAATTAGAAAATGAGGGGAGTTAGGGGCAGAACTTTGCAGTGGAGGAGTGATGCAAGGGTGGTGAAGGAAGAAGCTACGTGTTCAGGACCACGAGATTAGCTTCAAAGAAGTTCGTCAAGCAGCCCAGCAGGGGAGAGTACGACGCATAAGTACAGTCTTTATTTCCGGAAGATCGTCACTAATGCTCAAACAACTCGTCAAAGCTGTCAGTTCAAAAATACCACAGTAGTCATTATTACTCTGTAATGTTGTAGAGCAAATAATTTAATTAAATTTTGTATTACAGCAGAAATTAAATTTTTGTTGTTACTAAAATATAACATTTTAATAGATGTACTACTTAATTACACCCTGGACTGTTGTTCATTTTATTTATTCAAAATAATTATTGTTTTATTAGGATACAAGCCAGTACACGGCCAGTACAGAAGATGAAAATCGGAATGAAAATTACTGGGTCAAGTTGTAAATAATCTCACTAAATATGGAAAGTAATCAGAAAAGAACCCGTTCTGTACCACCTGTGAAATTTTATCTTTGATATTCTTTAACTGTCGTACTAAAAATCTGTCATTTAAACTGCATACGAATATAATCTTCATACGCCTCAACAGTATTAAAAGTCGAATAAGTAATACAAACATTTGGAAAAATAAATCCTACCCTTTGAGTCTACATCCAATATCGGTAGAAAAAATATTTCATAACTTCGGCCACAAATATTTTTATGATGCAAACATAAAGAATTAATTTAAAAGGTCTCTCCATTTTTAAAAGCTTATGCAAAACCTGACGCTGACCTACATTCCAGTTCGGCGTGATTGTTTCTCGCCGTGAAGATACTGAACGTTTAAGCATATCAGTTTACGGAAGTTTGCCGACCGAGTTTCGGGCAGACTCAGCTGACTTTTAGAGTCCCTATTTACGACCACTTACGCATCGTGGTCTGGCGGCGTCCCATAGTTTAGTGATTTGCGTCACGTGCCTTTAGTAAGGCGGCGCTCTTGTCGGTGTTTGTCTTCAACTTCCGTCAGGGTCGCGGAACATGACGCAGCAAACTGATGAACTCCATCACTTCATCATTGGATGGAGGCACAACCAAAAGACTTACTCATGCCTCTGTGAAATTAGATGATGACAATCGTGCATTGATGCATGCAGATATCAAATGGAATGGTTATTTATTTTCATTGTGGTAACCTAAACAAGGCGAATGGAATAGATGGGTAGAATCAAAAGCAGGCAGAGTAATACACCTAAGAGAGGCTCCGACAGAGATAAAGTGTTGGAGGAAGTAACAGATTGAGTCAGAATGACCTCGATAGTAAAACAACCTGCCAGAAAAAGAGGGACTTACGTAAGAGAGTAAGATCCAATCAAGCTATTTTGCTGACAGAAGAACGTGAAGTCTTCAACTCGACGAGAATGGTCTACATATGGTAGAAATATGCCAGTTATTAATTAGGTTATGTCTGAAAAGGTATAGGTCCATCGACGTAGATCTGGTTGGTCTCTTCAATATTTCAATGCTCTACACTATAGGAGAACAAGCTTGTTCTATGTAGTTATAAACTTAGCTCGATATATTCGAATTAAGTGGAACCCCGGCTGGCGTTGCGTCACGATAGTACGTTCACTTGATGATTTTGTGATCTCAGATCATCTTCCTGAAAATCTGATGATAATTATTGGTCTATGGCCACGTATAATCAAAACGTCTGAAAATTATAATACAAACGGTGACAGTATAATCACTGAAAAGTTGACGGTATCTCAACATTCAATACCTAGATATTTTTAAGCGAAGTTGACACCTAATATAACATGCTCTAATTAAATAATTTTTCAAACAATTAAATATATCATAAATTATTTAATTAACCTTTGTCAGTATTTATTTTTATAATTTAAATATGAAATATTACGACGTTTCGTCTCTCGTTTGAGATTTCTTCAGATACTAAAAATATAAAAATTGATCACATTGAGTAATATGTCGTAAAACGTTTTAAACAAAATACATGCTTTTTACACTTACAAATTTTAGCTGTACATGGAACTCCATGACTCCTTCGGCCGAAATGCAAGCAAGGAGTGGTGTTCCTTTACAATTTCAAACTAACAATGACAACCTCTAACAAAGAGACTAATTAAATCATTTATGATAACATGTTATACTCCATATAAAGCAAACAAGGAAGGTCGACGGAAAGAGCACGTAGTTCTTTTAATTAATTTTTTTCAGTCGCACCAACTAATGGTCAAACACACAGTTCTTTTATCACTTTGTACTGAGCTTTTTTATAAAACATGTTCTTGGTGGAAATATTCTACAAAAGTTTTATAAAATAAAATATACATAGTTGAATAGAAATTAATTTACGTATATTTAATTTTACAATTTTTTTTGTAGAAAGAGCTGAGGAGGTGTAGAAAGTCGGGGGTCGGAACGTATTCAAATTTATGATTCCAATTCTCGCTTTTGGTCATTCTTTGTGTTTTATTTATAATATTAAGTCACTTTATTTACAGAACAATTAAACGTTTGCCTCGTAATGTATTAAAAGTTCGCGTTTAAGCCTTAACGGTACTGTGACGCATTCTTGGCTGTGTGTGGCCTTACTTTGCCCGGAAATTCTTTAGGACAAAAGGACGATCCTTTTGTCACAATCGAAGAAAAGGACCCTTTCACTACGTAGGGTCATCCGTCTCTAATTCGGAAGGGTTTGCCTCCGAAAGTCGGAAGAAAATAATTTGGAATGGCAACCGGCAAAGGAACAAAATGAAACATATGCGATGATTACGCCCTGCAGCTGAAAATTTCCCATGGGCTGCAATTGTTGAAATGCAAGGCAATGGATGCTATTGGGAATTGCAGCCGATTTGGTTGCTGGAATTAAGTAATGAGGGCATTAAAGCTTCTACCGAGGTGACGTGGGAAGTGATTCTGAGGTGGAGAGACACTAAATTTCTAGCTGCCGAACGAGAATGTTGAAAGGATCTAAGACAGAAAATTGGTAGCCGCCGAACGGAGAAAATGGAGTTTCCGCTAATTTTGGGCCAAGGCGTCCACGATACAGCGAGATTGTGGCCCGATGCAGGGAACGAGGGTCAATACCAGATGTTTCCAGACCGTCATCACCCCCAGTCAACGGGCTGGAGTAGAGCGCCACCAGAATGCAGACGCAGAACTTCGCGTGTATCGTTAATTTTGATAGAATAGAGTTCACATTGCCATAAAACACGCAACAGGTGACCCCGATTTTAAAGTCTCGAAATAATATTTTTATTATTGGTAACGTTTTGTATCATTTAATTCAATGCCCGTGTTAAAATATTTTATTGTTATTAAAAACAGAAATTTAAATATAATCTTTGCTCTTCAATAATAAAACCTATCGTAATTGATTCCTTATTATATAATAATTAATAAGTAAATTAAACTCAACCTCCCTCCCAATCATATGTTTTACAGCCTGAATCACTGATGGAGACGTACCATATATGTGCCCATAGTTTAAAATAATAAATTAACAGAATGTATGAGAAGAGAAAAAATCTAAATGTTGAAATTATTATTTTTTCTCATATATTAATTTAACAGTCGTGAATAAGTATCTGTGGAAATAAAACGCTTCATCTGTATTGTTCAAAGGTATATTTGTTTGATAGGAGTAAAAATTTCTTATAAATGAATTAAATATTAAGTTCGCTGTTGGTCCTGAATAACTCCGTTTTACTTCACGCAATTTATCTGTAAATAATATTTTTATTCATGCAGTTATAAAATGATGAAGGAATAATATTTTCCGAGCTTAAGTCTTCTGGACTGGATGTGGTGGATCGGTAACACGGAGTTTGGTTTTGATAATCTTCGATGATGTGGCAGCGGCTGTCGCTTAGTATCGCTCGTCACACGAGGCAGGATTCCTTGACAGGTAATGAGGTTGCTCGATTAGGTTCCCCATGTGCGGAGAAGAAGATTTATCCGTATGCGTGGGCATATTAGCGCTGTGAGAAACCGCCGCGTGGGCCGTCGCTTAGTTATGAAACAGCACACACAGCGGTGAAAGTAAAGTGGAAGGCCAGACGCGACGGAGACGACACGCGTGCATTGTGGCGCGGTCGTAAAACGTGGCGTTAACACTTCTCAAGTGGGCAGGGCTCTGTGACTCAACGAGCGAGCGACGGGCGTGCGTGTTGTAAGACACAAAGCCATCCTCTGTAGCGCGGCCGTCGTCGCCGCCGCCGCCACAGGCACATTGTTTCCGAATTACCGTTTGAGGGCGCAAGTCATTACCATCAGGTCACCAGAGCACGGAATAGTGGTAAATCTGGAAACAGAAAATTTCACAGAGGTTAAACTATGCTTCCTTCGTCTTTACAACACCTTCAAGTTCCATCACTTTCATTCCTTCCGTCATTTATCACCTACAGATGGTGTCTTCAATAAAATGGACGACGGTTTCATTATAAAAGGCTCTGAATACTCCTTGCAGTCACCTACAAGTTTTAAAAATTTCAAAACTAGATTTTTAAATCGTCTTTCCCTGTAACGTACTGAATTGGTTCGATTGTATTTGAGTTTTAGGTGAATCGTGATAAAGTATTTGATTGTTTGGATGCATACAATCTTGAGTAAACCATTTGGGTTCGTAAAGAACGACAGTAAAACGAAATTATTTCTTATGTTTAAGGTAAGCCAATTTATTATAAAATAAAAGCAACTCTTTCTTAATTTCGAATAAAACTTTAAGTCAAAGCTCAATATTTAAGTCACTGAAATTTATAAAATATTTTACCACACATAAAGGTTTTATATTAGACGCCTTAAATTGTTCTAAAAGCAGAAAAATGTCTACTATCGATACAAATAATGCTTTCATCGATAAATTCAGATTAACTTTCTAAACTACTTTCACCAAAAGACGATGAAATACTGGATTCCTTCAACGAAAACAAATTGTACGATGTTTCCCATACTTCTATTTTCCCACAGTGGCCGTTTATGCAGAATATTTTGTGCCACATAAGAATTCATATATATATTGCAAATTCTTTTCATTGTGAATACACCATTGATTTTGGTGGTTGCTTCCTTAATTATTAGTACAAACGTTACAAGTTTATTTTGGTAACTCTGTAGTTTATTAATTTATTCACTCAGTCTCCTACATTAGAGACCATTCAATGATTAATCACGTCAATAATACATATTATGAATTTGGTGGAAGGTTAAAAATATTTTCTCTGATCTAAAAGAGTCCTAAAGCATTGTTTTATATGTTGAAGTCGAAAATATTACAGGCGTAATTTAAATTACCCCTACATAAAGTTTCCTTCTGGGTCGATAACTTAATGTGGCCTTATTTGAGATCATGACCGCTTGAACTTACACTGCTTAATGGGCCACGTATTTGCTAGCTCCAAAAAATTTAAAAAAACAATTCTTCTCTTAATGGTCACCTGTCGGCTCAGAAAATAAAATTTAAAATTAAACTAATTTATTTAAAGTGATTATTACAGGAATGAATGAAAATAACCTATGTCGTCCCATTCACTGCAAAGGCCTCCTAAAAGTAGGGGTAGCTTTTAGTAGGCTTACGCGGCGAGCTAATCCGCGTAAGATGTCTTATTAATACACTACAGGATTTACACACTGTCACTTAGTCGTAGTTCTAGTTATTTCCACTTATTTCTGTCTCTGGCTATTCTGATCCATTGTCCTCCTGCTTGTTTTTTGAATAGGTTATTATATTTATAATTATTTTACTCCAATAATAGTCTTGATTTGTAAGTAACACAAGAAATTCAGGAAGAAAAATAGTATATAGTTTTATTTTGAATATGTAACTTTTTTGTGTAGTGCTACTAAACTTAGAAATATTATTATTATTAAAAGTTCGAGATGAATGCGAATATATTATTTAAAAAGAAGAATATGCTACCAAATTTCCACACAACCACACCAGACAAAAATGCATTACTACATTATTTAAAAAATATTTTCATTTTAACAGAAGCTTTTTTCCGGATTATAAATATAGAATGATCACATGTACGACCCAATTCGTAATAGCAGTCGCAATTGATAACAGTCAATCGCATTCCTTCCTGTTTTTGTCTAGAGGTCACTATTGGGTGCTATGGTCTACAGATAACACTTACAAACACTGCCTTATTCGTTTTTAAAATATTATCGGAAATTTACGTTCGTGAGCCATGTTCCTGTTTAGAGACGTTGCAGTTCATGGAAAGTTGTACGAATTATCTGGCACACTAGAGTTCTTTTTCTTCAGAAGAATACTTTAAAGAAATTGCACGTAATACTTTGAATAAAGTTTGAAAATGTTCATTTTATGTGCGAAAACTAATGATTTGAAAGAAAAAAAAGCGGAATTCTACTTGTTGTCCCATTACTTTCGATTTCTTGACCATTAGGGAGTTTATTATCAAGTTCCTCAACGATTTGGTAAGACCATTAGAATCGTCAGCTGAATTAATATGTTCTAGAATGAATCCTGATCTCTGAGACATAAATTATTACGCAATAGTAGATGAGTTAGTAACGGGGAGTTTGCCTTGAAACGAACGAAATTTTGAGTCAAGGTGTCCTTTCGCAAGTCGGTGAGCCGTGCAAAAGCATGGATCCGCAATTCGGCACTTTCCCGTTGTCCTGACATGCCTACACTTGTCCCACTTAGATCCACCAGCAAGGCAATAACGTTGGCGTTCGTGGTGGTTCAGTCTGGAAAAGGCGTAAATCACGAGTCTGGACACCAAGGAGCACACCTGCGCTCATCCGCGTCTGAGAGATTTACAGCTGCCTGGCACGCCAATTGAAAGACATGAATGCACTTACAACTGGGCATCTTCCTGCCATGAAATTATAAACACTGTACCTTGCCAAGTTAGTAAAAGTTTTCATTTACAAGCTAATATCCATATGCGTCTAACAAGCATGTAGAACCTAACAAACTGATCCAATTAGATGGATAGAACGTAGACAATTGCTCCAATTACGTAATTAACGTTTCATTCAGTGAATTATCTACTATATTCGTGCTCACACAAATTTGCTTGTTATGTATCAATTGAAAGGTAATACCGATTGAAGTGTAGAGTGGGTTGTGTTGGTAGAGCATGCGGCTGGATATCGCAAGGTCCTGGTCCGGTTGACATTTTTCCATTCTTGTCTATCTTCTAAAAGAATTAACTGTATGAAATTGAGCATTCCCACTAATTTAGCATAGAATTCAATGCACCTATGATCAGTTTACGCAATGTTCATCTTCACGTATTTCCTAGAATTAGGACGTGAGGATTGTGATTAGTGAATTGGTAGGTGAGCCTAGCTTAGGTTTACGGAATTGAGAGGTGTTAAGTCGGTCCTGGGACGTCGACTCGGATTAGCTCAGTTGGTAGAGCATGCGGCTGGATATCGCAAGGTCCTGGGTTCGATTCCCTGGTCCGGTTGACATTTTTCCATTCTTGTCTATCTTCTGAATAAATTTAAAGGATAACTAATGAAATAAATGAGTAATATATTTTAATAAAAACGTAACTACTAACAATATTTATAAATTTTGGAGGTACGCGAAGCAATCTGATCTTTTAATTCTTGGGTTTAAACGACGGACGATACCCTCCCTATGTTTACCTTTTTTGAACGTCTTTGCTAACTTATTCCCGTAAAACGCTCTCATCAACGTCCGAGACCAAACGACGGATCCCTTCCGTCCACTTCAAATTCAAAGAAAATAATGAAAATTCATACAGCATCACCGCTGTGTGCAGAATCATCGAATAATCGGCTCTTTAAATCGATCTTTTAAACCACGAAATGTCATTGGTAGAGGCAATCATGTGGTATTCAAATATTTCGTTGCCTTCGTGGTTATGGAAATTCCCAGGTCATAACCCTACGTGCCGAAATGCTATCTCTGGGGATTAGTGGTGGCACTGGGTCTGGAGTTACTGACGCCATGTCCAGTTCCCAATCACCGTCAAATTTATATTAAGAATTGAAGAAATATCAACTACCGCGTTACAGAAGGTTAGTACGGATGGGCAATCAAAGAGAATTTGCTCGAATAACGTTAAGGTGATTGCATACAAAATAAATGGTTATTTCGTCTAACGACTATTTTTTTCTTTTATATTCGGTCCTTTCTGCTGTCGAAGAAAGCGGTGCTAAGAAGTAGCGTTCAGGGCAGAGAGACAGAGAGAGCGTTCCCTATCCGCGGTACGGCGCGGAGCGAGAAACCTTTCTGCGGTGGTCCTGGATTTTTGTCATCCGGGCGAAAGTGCGCGTGTGTGGCGGCTGGCTGGAGCTGGAGTTAAAGAGAGAGGTGACGAGCTTTCCCCAGGAGCATGACCAAGGCCGCTTTCTTCCCGATCCCTCACCGCTGTGGCGAATTAGCGCGTTCCGGACCCTTGGCATCGAGTGGGACACGCCCGGAGGCTACACGTGGCGACTCGACCTCAGGGGTTCAAGGACTGCCAAAATATGTACGGATACGTTGCTAGTAAATGATTCTTCATTTATTAAATATCTATCATTAGAAAAATTATGCATCAAATATTGATATGAATATTTAAAAATTTTAACGTTCATGTAACGATTTTTCTATTATATTTATTTACATTTATTTATGAGTTCAGTATTTTTGTTGACTGTTATTTGAGTAGTCATTATTTTGTATTTTTTATGTGTTTATGTTTTGTCCATATTTTTATGTGATATCCTTGTTATTTATTTTCATATTACATATTTTATGTTGTTATTGTTATGTATATAATAATTATTTGACTTGTCCTATTTCTTCATTAGAGGCGTAACTGAGTTAATAAATAAAGTTAAATCTACAATTATTAATTGATAATTATAAATATTAAAATAAAATTAATGTCATATTTGTTTTCTAAAATTAATAAAGTTATGATTTTTTGGTATAAAATGATTCAATGCTCACATTAATATAAATTCTTACTGTTGCAGTCTGGTTCTGTAAACTTTTCCTTGTGACACTAAGACGGATATGGGAATTAAGTTGATAATGACATTTAATTACGACTTAACGTGAATGGTCCTTATCTGCATGTCAGCGACCATGCACACCTCGAGATAAGACTTTTCTTATCGCTACAGAAATATTTACGTTCTATCGAAGGTTTGTACATGTAGTTGGAATTATGTTATATAGAACCTTATGTTCATACTTTTTTTAAAATTTCCTACTTGCGGTTATAAATTGCCTACAAATTCCGTCTTATTTTCTGATCTTCGACTCTGAGAAATTATATATTGAAATTTTACAAATATGTTATACAATACCTCACGATCGCTTTTAACGTTTAATATTGTTTACCAAGATTCAAGTTTGAAGTAATTAACTCTAGCAGCTCAATTTTTTCATTTGTCTTTTGGATATATAATGGGATATTAACAGTCATGGCAAAACCAGAGGCAACCAAAATAATTAAACCTACTTTATCCACTATAGTATTGCCAAAAGATGAAAAGCACTCAAGTTCGAAAAACGTGAAATCATTTTTTCCTGGACCAAGTAAACCCTTACGATAATTCCTTTAAATGTTCTATTTCATCGGGGTTTTTGATGGTAATTCCAAACAGAGAAGAAATACTTGAATTGAAGCTATGGCTAGAGGCAATGAAACAGAATATAGATGGCCAGAAGTAGTGCAACCACCCGGTAAGCGGCAGATTTCGGGTTTGATTCCCAGGTCTGGCCAAGATTTTTCCATTCTATACTTCTAAGTTTTTAATTCAAGCATTGTTAGTAATTAATTAATTAATTGATAACTGAAATCTTACTGATTAAATAATATTGCAGGTGAGGAAAATAAGGCTAGGTATTCTTTACTGGATTTATTGTTGGCTTATATGAACTCTGTGCGAGCCTAAAATTAGAATAGTCGCTTTTCATTGTTCATATCTTAGCCTGTCGCAGACTGTTATCGATTGACAATTTAATTATACTATTACATTCATGTAATTCCAGTCCTATAAGAGCACTTTTCTTCTATGCTACATTGTATATATTCATTTGGAGTAAGTCTTAGAATTTGTTTTCTATTCTATTAGCAATGAGGAATGTCTCTCATAGTATCATACGCATTGTTGGTATGCTTCTTGTTACAATCGGCATAGATTCACGACATATGAAGTAGAGTACTGAGAAAACCATTATTGCTCGAACAAGGACTATTCACTCCTGTGACTAGCTGGATATAGCAGTAATGATAGGAATTACCACAATACCATTGAAGTACAACCGCACGAAGAACCGGAGAGTAATTGTCAGCATTTTAGTTGGTTGTAAATATTGTACTTTACTTCTTTCTCCTCACACTCCAACGGCGTGTATTAAAGACGAAGGCAGCCTATTACACGAGCCATGATTGGACATTCACGTCGTGTCAGTGAGCGAATTACGAGGTCATAACAAGTTGGGAGTCTAAATTGCTAGGTGTTCGTTAAAGCCAAACAATTGGTGCGCAGCTATTCCTACCAGGAAGGCTAATAATGACTAAGCAAAGCTCGAACTGCCGCCACAATTTGCATGCTTGCCATTTGGCCGCGTTCGCGCTGAATGTAAATGCACGCTACTGGAACAGGGAAACGTAGGAGAAATCCTCACAGCAACGAAATACATTTAAATTAAACGTAGCTGAATCACCCTAATCAATTGTAGCTGACTGCCTGGAAGCTTTACTGTAAATTTGAAACCAACAGGGTGACGCTGGAATAGGAATCGGATGGACCTGATTTGGTGATCTGCGTTATCAACTCTTGATCTACTCATTTATAATTTAACATTTTATCCCGATAATTCAGAATTATTTTTGGAATCCAATATATTTTTTAAAAAATTATCGGATTAGGAATGAGAATATTACAATACAATTGTATAATCTAACGACCTGGTCTAAATTTACGTTGTTCTTCTTTGATGTGATGAGGTTGTCTCTAGATATTGCTAAGATTACTTGGCCAGTTCTCTTCATGTGGTAATTCCAGAAAAGGGCTGAGGATTGTTTTTGTATGGTTTTCCAGATTTTTGTGATGATTATAAACTTTTTTAGTTATGATACCTTGATCATATGGTCCTTTGAAGTTTGTAAAAGGTGTGTCGTTAGGGATATATCTTGAGACATTGGAGATCATATGTAAATTTTTGATTGGTTTCTTTGTGTTATTAAAATATTTGATTTACTGTTGCAACCCAGAGTTCAATAGCATAGTTTAAGGATTGCCATTTACTTTGGATACCACAAACATTCCCTCTCACAGTATAAACCGTGGTGGTTTTGGATACAAACTCGAGTTCTGCCACTCGATGACAAATAAAGCGCAACACTTGGTGTAACATCTGGGCGAAATCAGGGAGGTTGTACTGTACGTATGCAGAAAACGTATCTGGGACGTTATTTCAGTACTATCCTGTTTTAGTCATGCACGTGACAGCGTCTCAGCCTATCCCCTCCATTAATTTGTTTGGACCACCATTCCTGAGTACCTAATAACATTGCTCTATGCGTCTTTCTCTGTGGAATATCAAAGGCTTTCCTGACCTTGGTAAGAAAATACCAACCTAGCTATGAGCCGTTGCTGCGCGTCTCCACCCACCTGGCTCACACAGAGCTTAATCATTGCAATAAAAATAAATTCCCTTGATATAAATTTAAAAAACGAACCATATTTTATTAAGAATACGAGTCTACAAACGAAGAAGGAGAATGGAGAAGAAAATATAATAGGGAATATCAAGTGGTGACACAGAGTTCAAAATAATACATTTGACAAGTACTAAAAGAGAATGTTAGCTGAAGTAGGTGATTAAAAGTAATTCTGAAGGAAGACAACCCCGTGGAAAACCGAGACAGAGTGGCTGTAATCAAGAGTTGGTCTGAAATGGAGAATCCTGCTGAACGATCAGGCATCAGGGCATTTGTAGGCGCAGGTAAATACCAACCTGGCTATAAATGATCCTTGGAGTGAGAGATATACTACATAATCATAGTAAATCTATACACCTTAAAAAGGAATAGCTAAAGTAATAAAGTCAAAAGTGTTGGAAAACTACAAGGTAATATTAATCTCTAATGTCGTTATAAATTAGAGGGAAAAAACACCAAAATTTAACAATAGATGCAGTAAAAGGCAATATGTAGAATGACTTAAAAGTGCAATAGAGGTAGTGCTAATCTCATAGGTGTGTAGCACATTGGTATAAGTCCTCGAGCGTTCGGATTATCCATCCTGATACCATTAGAGCAGTCAGTTGCAGTGCCTCTGTGCATTGAATGATTGGAAAAGGTGCTACTGGAAAGTGTAAGATAATCACTCGAGTATAAGTGAGATCGTAAACTCCGATTGATAGTTGATTATTACAAAAGAAGCAATGGTAAAAAAGTAGCTAAATTAAAAATAAATAGAAACCTTCAAATCTCTCATAAAATTAAGTTTAAGAATTTTTTTCCAGGATTAAATATTTGTGGTTGGTGTTTGAAAAAATATAAATTCTACCTTTCGATCTAAAGGAATAATAATGTCCATTTTATCGTATATTTTTATTTTAAAAAATGTAACACTTCAATAAGTTAACTTTTTTGGTAGAATTTTAAAATAGCACCCATCATTTCATGCATCTCTATATCACTGCACTTAATGAAAACCGCGACTGTTTTCATTTTACTCACACAGACAATTGTTCAAACATTTTTAATTCTATTTTCTCGTCATAAAATACTGCCAATAACGTTATATATAATATAATTATCTTTAGTCCACTCATTGCGAACATTCAGCAGCTACTCCCATAAAATTTGTCACATAGTCGTTTTAAAACGATTCAGTCCCATTTTAAAATGACATTGTTGTTTGTTTAGAGCACAGAAACTCAGTTGAATTGTTGGCTCAGTAAACAATATTTTACTGTTCCCCCCCATTCTGAAGGTTACTTAGTTTAATTATTATGTGTTATTCCTATTTAACTTGGTTGGTAAGTTTCCTCCTCCATCTTTCTGTGTCCTGAACTTCTTTCTTTATCAGCCAATATTTTCTTCTTTCTCCCTTAAAGCCCTCAAGCAGCTGCATTCGTTTTCTTCCATGACCTGGAACTCCATTAATGTGTCCTCCGATGACGAGAAGTGTCCTATCAAGTTTACATTTCTGTTAAAGTTTGTTGTCAAAATTTTAGATGTAAGTTCCACTCTACGTTCCTGATATTGATATAGCACTGTAGCAGATTCACAAGGATTGATACAAGGGCCAGTAAAATATTAACGGGAATAATTTTTAAATAAGTTTCTGAAAACGGAATATCAAAACAGTTTTCTTATTTTTATATATAATTTCCTTGTAATGAAACACATTCTTCCCAGAGTTTTAAAAGCTTCCTGATTCCGTCATCATAAAAAGCTGAAGGTTGAGTATTGAACCAATTGAGTACAGAGAATTCAATATATTCATCGCTATTGAACCTTTGAACTTCTAGAGCTTTCTTCACGATGACAAATCTGGGCTGTATGGTGGATGGTCTATCTGATCATAGTGAATTTCCTCCAATTTGGTCTGAGTTATGCGTGCCTTGCATTGTCGTGAAGCAGGATGACGCTTCTGATTGGAAAACGCCGTCCTTTGCTTGGATATACAAGCTTTTATTTTGTCCAACAGTTGACAGTAACATTCGGAGCTCACTGTTCGGCGATCGTTGAGGAAATCTACCAAATAATGCCCTTGAAATCCCAAAACACAAGAAGTTTCCTTGAGGACCATCACGTTTTGGTCTTTATTCATGCAGCCTCATGTCTCATAGCCACTCTTTGTTCGCAAGTTTCAATAGAGGCGTAAAGTAATGAACCCATGCCTCATCGCTGACTGAGAAAGCCTTCTCCATCGTCAGCATAACGTGTAAAAAGCATGTGGTAAATCTCAAAACGGGCGTTTTTCTGATCAGGAACCCACCTCGCTGAGATCTTTATGAAGCCAAATTCCTTTCTGACGATCGAATGTCCACACCCGTGTTTAAGACAAACTGAAGAAGCAGTTTAGTCAACGGTGAGGCACCGGTCTTCCTCCAAAAGCTGCCTTACTGCACGGATGTTGTTTTCTGTGGTGGAAGTTCGAGACCCCGATCGCGAGTGTGATTTTCCACCATTTCCTGTATTTCCTGGTTTGTGTTGTCTGGGCCATTGCGATAAGTGGCCTTATTTCTTAGGCGTTGTAACTATCATACGCCAAAAGACTTCCAAGGTACTTGAAGTAATTGACAGTTTATAATTATTTATTTCTCGCTAATAAATTACATACCTGTGACTTCTGAAGATATTTTTATATAAATTATCACGGTGCAAAATGTTTTATGGTAAAATCAAATTACGATACTCATAGAAGTTCTACTATAATTCAGTGATTTTGGAACGACGTGGAGCTATGACTCAGAAGTTTGTTTTCCGCTGTCCCGGAACACTAGCTTGCTCGATTAGAATTCATGCATACATTATTTGCGTTTACCTTCGTCGAGATCAGTGACGAGGACGCCAGACCGCACTTGTCTGAGATTACTCGTAGCTTACGTTGCATGTGGGTCGATATTAACAAGGCAGATTTAGCGCATCCGAACGTTATTTATGTCGAAGGTTCAGCAGGGCCAGTGGGCCATGTCACAGAGGACGACGAGAATTCGATACATTGCCTTCCGCCGCGGAAAACAGATTGGGTAAGCTGAAGCTAACGGTGCGATAATTCTCCATGCCCTAGGACTAGGATTCGACGGTATTTACGTAACGGATTGCGTCGTCCAAGCTGTCGCGCGACACGCAGATCAATTATACAAAGTCGTATTTCTGCTGCTTATGCAACGGGGCTAAAATTTACATCTGCGGCTTTACCTTGCAAATGACTGCAATAAGTGACGAGGTGGTCGGCCCCCAGGGACGTCTCAAGGGGAAAACTTTTTTGCGAAGCTATGACGTCGTGACCTGTGGGAATTCTCGTAGGAACGACCTGGATTCACTTCCTAGGTGGAACAAGCGGACTGGATCTTCTTGACTCCAGGACGTCCCTAAACATTTATTACTTATTAGACCTATCCACCAAGACGAATTTTAGTGAATCACAAATGTAAATATTTTTGCAATAAATCACCCTTGCTATTACGCAAATAAAATAATGTCTCAATGTTACAGTATATTTTATGACTTGTACGTCCGTGTTGCTGATCAGTTTGACTTGCTAAAGTACATTCCTGAGTAAAATAAATCAAGAATTGTTTTATCACTTACTCATGAATCCTTATTTTGTAATACAAGACGTGCAAAGTTCTTGAAATCGTAAACATGGAGATGAAAATGTTCCGGAGTTGAAGTGATTATCGTTGGAAGTTAAACAAAATACTCAAACTCAACGACTTGCTGAATAAAAATCACGAAACATTTAAAAGATCATAAGGGTTTAGTCAGTTTCCAGTTGAAATGTCGAAAAAGACATATCATTCAAATTAGACTATTACTTACCAGAAGTAAAATATAGCTTTAATTCTCTGTAAATGGTGCTCAGAAAAAATTGGCGGTGAAAATAATATACAAAATACCGTGAAAATGTAACATATCTTGTAAAGGTGGAACCGGCCGGTCAGAAAGAGACCAATGCGTTTTAGTACAGAAGATATTCGGACTATGAGAGTCTAATTTGTCCGCCGTAACTCATCTCTCTATAACCCAAAACCACTGGAAGACGCAATATCTTTATAAGAGAAAAATTGTTCTCATTTCTGAAGATCAATCAAGTATCTCTTGTTGAAAATATTCAGCATCGAGAGCAAAGAAAAAGTTGGTAAATGCTCTGATCTTAAACACGACCCAAGAGTCTCCAAAATAATGATAATTTCTTAAATTTATGTCTTATGTCTTAAATTTAAGATATAAAATTATTTTATATAACATGAGCATAATATCGGAAGTGTGATTCGGACATCTTATTGAATATAAACTGAAAATCAACTATTGAATTTATTAGAAAGAACTTGGCAGACGTCACTCAGATTGAGTAAACAAATCAAAGAAATTAATCATAGGTTGGTAATAAAATACGTGAATTAATTTTGTAAGAAAAATAGTTAGTATTTGAAACGAATATATTACTTAAGTAAAGAACCAAATATTTAAAAAATGAAACCATACAGGTGGGACACATAGGTTATTAATGAATTCTTTCTTATGGGTTGACACAATCTAATGTTTGATGCTGTTCGGTGGCTAACTTAGTCTATCAATTTTTAATTGGGATAAACGCATAATAATATTATTAGTTCGTGTAGCTGTTGATTGTCCTGCTGCACATTAGAAGTTATATCTTACTTTTACGGGAATAGATTTCCATTGATTTAATCAAGAAACTATTTAATTGACCTAAGCTTTTTAATTCAGTGATAGTTACGTAGCATCATAGAATTTAATTTATATTTCATTATCACCATAATGGTTGTTTAGTCATTCAATGGTCCTGACCTTTTCACCTCGCTCATAAGTATTGGGCAAAACAAGGCTGGAGCAAAAAATTAATTATAAGCAGTCAAGGACGGATTTGTGTAAGAACTGGCCCATTACCAGTGGGTCGATCTCAACGAAGCGGCTAAATTTTCCACTCAAGAGAATTGTAATATTAATATCCTGAAGCACTTGGAGAGGACTCGAAAGGCCTGAGTCAGGCGGGATAGGTCAACGCTCTTAATCTGCGCGTTTCACCACATAAAACAGTCTTGAGTCTTAACAGCACTGCACTTTTCACAGCTGCGCGGTCGTTAGCTGCTGATAAGCCCCCACTTGGCCCCAAAGCTGCACGTCTTCCACCCGCACTATCGTCCAAAAGAAGCCAAAGTATTCAACATCCTAAGCATTTTCCCTGTTCTCTAAAATGGACCAGGTCCCGACTGTGTAGTCGGTAGAGTAATTTTAGTTAACAGCAGCGATAATTTGACGGCTTGGTACTTCTGTGCACTGATATACGTGACGAGAGTGATGATAGGAGGTGAAATACGTCGTTAGTCTCACTAAACCCGGCAGGAATTTCTTGATAGCACATGCTTCAGAAGCAAATGCTTCAGATAAGTAGTCGGCGAAGATGAACGTCATCTGCGGAAGATTCAATACCAGTTTCAAGAAACTCAAACAGCAGAATATATTCCTGTTGTCAAATAGACATTGACCGTTTTCCGACCATCTTCATTCAGTGTAAAATGAGGTGCTAATATTTTCAACGTAACTTGGCTTTAATAGTTGAGCACTGTCAGTTCGCCTCGGAGACCTGAGTTAGCAGTAGTTGTGAATCGCTCCCCATAAGCCAGCCAACTTCGATAGTCGTGCAGGACCCTGACCACGCAAGCGTACTACGTAATTGCGTATCCATATCGACGCTATCGGATACCTATGAAGTGTCAACTCTGGTGTTAAAGCCCACGGGAAGCCCTATGAAGCCGTTCGTTATAGGTCTGCTGGCTGCACTGATTCACACTCACCAGCGATACGCTATCCTCAAGCTCGGAGCAAATACGCGAGCTTACGCAACTTCCCACTTGTAATAACTTTGTCATGGTCACTTCATTCAGATAAACTAGTTAATACTCTTCATTATCGTCAACCACCTGAGCCAATTATTGTCAACGAATCTTTCCTTTGCGACTCTTAACTTACAACTTGCATCATAATTTCTTTCGAAAGTTTAGAGATATTTGTACTGAACGGAATTCATTACTGTTAGAATATAATCAAGGAAACATTTTAATTCAGTGATAATTAACGTAGCATAATGTGTAGAAACTATGTATGGTCACGGATACTGGGATTAAGTCTGCTGCTGGAGAATCGATAAAATGACCACGTATCACTCCAAATTAGGAAGTGTCACAGTAGATGACAGTCCGCAGTCGACACGGTGGGCCGAGGCTCTGAATGGGCTGCACAGCCAAGGAAGAAGAAAAAGAAGCTAATTTTACTGACGGTATTAAAGTACAGATTTGAATATGTGGCGATGAATTGTGCAATTGCATATAAATGCCAGTTATCCTCATAACTATGAATGGAATTTTACATACAACTAGGTTGACAAACTCATTGGTAGTAAAGGAAAATACATGATGAAGACGACGCAATAAATTGAAGAATCCAATTTTAGAGAAAAACTGTTGAAATAGAGCCGATGGTAATTAAATACCATTCAAATATGAGCTTCATCCTGAATAAATGGTTTAAATAGTGAATGATGCTGAAGATATAACATGATTGCATCATTATTCCCATTTATAAGGTATCGGTATGAGGTGAATGACGTGTTTCTGCTGATTATTTTACACATTTAATGACACATTGATTACAAAATCCATTCGACACTTTCTGACACAAAAGGAAACCTTTGCACATTTTGCAACACAAGCACGATATCTGTCGTTACGTAGTGCAATACGTGATTAATTGTTGTTTGACTTTGGGGCCTTCACCCACGCTGATCGGTCAGGTCTATATCTACGATATACCTCTAATCAGTCAAATTACATTGAATTTACCAAGGTAATCCCAATAATATTGAAAACTCCAACCAGTATCAGTGATTTTTTTTATCAAAATAACCTTTTAAGATCTACATACCAACAGTACAATATTAAAGCTGGACGTTAATAATAATAATAAAGAAACGATGTGTCAGAAATGATTTGCTTGATCAATGGTTACGTAAGAGCTGTTCCTGCATCGTTGATAAGAGAGAGGTTATCAGATCTTTACACTCACGAGATTTGCATTGTTTAGTTTGCATGATCAGAGATGTTATCAGCTTCTGGCATCGAAAGTCTTGGTCACGAAAAGAGAGTGAGTTCGTTGTTTCGTAAATATGCTTTATTGAATTATACTATAAGCCCTAATTATGTTTGATAACTCAGTTCATTGAAGATTATAGCTTGATTTTTAAAACCCATCAAGATTGTATGATTAAAAAAGCAAAGAAAATACGAATATTCTAACTCAAACTAGTTATTTAATTATTAAAGTTTTGTATGATTTAAAATTTTTAGAAGACAAGAATAATTTACGGCATCGGCAGTAACATATTTGATAAGCAAAGTCTGCACATTGACGAAATTATCGAAGCTACAATAATTCATACTGAGTAGTTAACTGTAATTGCATGTATCCAAAACTGAATTTTCCAATGATTTCGACGCACCTGTTGTATCTAGTTTGATAAACAATATGAAATTTATTGAAGATATAGAAAATTCATCCAAGAATAAAGTGGCGATGGATAGCTTCTAGCAGAGGTCGGAGGTAACTTAGGTGTAATTGAACACATTTAAATGTAAAATATCCTATCGTGGATAGTAGCCGAGTGTAAAATAAATGCTTCTAATCGTTCTTTAAACGAAAAATTTTATTAAAAAGTCGTCGTCAAAAAAACTTCATGCTAAAGGGACATTTAAATTTAAATTAATTTAGTTTAAATCTATTATATCAACCATAAAGGTTCATAAATTGGAGTCACCAATGTGTAGATACCACTTTTAATTTATTTAACGGAACCTTGGATTTTTGGATGGTACAACGATAACGATAGTGGGTAGGAAGCCTGAATTTACTGCTATGACTAACAGAGAAAAAGGTTTACTGGTGAAAGGACCAATGGGTGAAACTGAATGTTGACTATCTGCTTGGACTTTTAACGTCAAGCCCGTGACAGGTTCAGGGTGGAAATGAATGAGTGCGTGAGAATACAAGCCAACTATAACAATTGTAGCCACTTTATCATATCGAAAAAGTAATAGGTTGCCGTTCAGAACATACAAGATGAATAAAATGATCCAAAAGAATGGATTGGATAGTGCCGACATGTAACACGTGGAGCGTCGTCGCAAAAATCAGTAGAGGAGTGTGAAAATTGAGGTTACACTGCGAATAATTATTTGTAATTGCTAAAGTTGATAGCGATTGTTATAAATTTATTTATTGTGGCACATACGCAGCGAGAGCTGTTGGGTGCTACTTGTTTGCCAAGTCTGGAGTCGTGGTTTGAACTCGGCGGGGGCTCAAACTTTCTGGCCTGAGGTAATGCATTTCGCTGACGCCTGCAGGTGCCTAAACAATCTACACAATTACAAGGTTCACCACAAATACGTCATCGACCTCACATTTGTTGTGTTGTGACTACGTGCGTCTCCCTACTTCACGATGCAACCAATTTATTCGCTAACTTGTCACTGAATATTTCATACTCTGACTGGAATTAATGCGTTGGTCCAGCGACAGGCGTATACACTTTCCAAGGTTCAAGACCACGTTGAATCAAACAATTGCTTAAATTTCTAAGGATATGTACTTAATTAAATCTGACATAATCAATATTAAAATTACATTGAGACGACTTTCTTATGGGCATGTAATACGTATTTCATAAAACGTTACATGTAATAGAATATTACGAATATCTAATAGTTACACGTTTGATTAATTTATGTCCAATTTCTTTTATGGGAAATTTGAATCAATTGAAGATGGCGTGACACTGTCTATAAAATAGACTTCAATGAAATATTTCTGCCTTGGAAGTAATTTTACTTCTTGATCTCCACCAGATATCTTAATAAAATAAGAATTAATTGTTTAATTCAATTACTAATTGAGTAACGGGGCATGGTGAAATTAGATAACACGGCCATTAACAATTTATATATTTAATAATTAAGAATGCAAATGGTTTAACGAATCGGATATAAACACATACATAAACGACACTTTTCTAGCGGGTTTTGGACTGAAAATACTTTTAAATGTGACTACTGTGGCTCTATAAAATCAACTTTTACGGAGAATGTCGTTGAAGAAATCTGTTTTTAATTGTAAACTACCTGAAAATGTGGAAACGTTTATAGCATTAAAAGAAACCATTCAGTTCTACCATCGCTTGAATGTAATGTAGATAACGCTTTTAAATTATTATATTAAATTTCTGAAGCATAGAAAATTTTGTTTGTACCCCTTGGAAAACATTTTATTACTACTATTGCAATGCTGGGAAGACCGAAGTTTTCTATACAGAATTTTACATTTAATAAAGATTTAATTAAATAACTCCAATAAACAACATCACAGACATTGTCACGAGCGTATATAATAGACACCAGTCTTACAAAGAAGGTGATGAGCTCGTCAAGTGCATCGTTAAAATTTTGGTTATTTTGTATTTATTAAATCTACAAATGGGCAGATGCCCGGTGGCAGATACATTGAACTTAAACAATAATTAATAATCTGGTTGTAAGGACCATATTTAACCTATAGTTGAATGTATAATTATATTCAATATAAATAAATAGGTGTGGAATCTTGCTCTACCTTCCGCATCCCCCCTTTTCAATTCCCTTCCTATGCTATTAAAGGGGAGTTGCCTGTTTTAGGATCACCCTCAAGTAGCCTGTTAACCAAAAAAAAACATATTATTAGAAATGAATTTTTTAAAAAGAATAATATTGTTTTTGCCTGAAAAAAAGTAACAAAAAAAACTGGAAATATATTTCACTGTAGTATATTTTTAGAGATTTCGCAGCACTGATCACTTCACTACACTACGCTAAACTTAGATCGAGTCGAAATTTTCTTTCTGTTAGAGGAAGTTCCCCAAACATTCCTGCAGGCAGATTGTTCCAGTCATTAATTGTCCATTTTAGGAATGAGTATTTTCCAACGTCTGTTTTTTGGTTCCTTGCTTGTAATTTAAACAGATGATCACCTCTCCCGTTCCGAGTCGATTCTTTCATTCTATCTCGGATTCCCTGCCAAGGTTTTTCGAAAATACTTCACCAGACCTCGACTAACAGGAAATATGTCGGTAAGGGAAAGGTTCTATTTGAGTAATCATCACATTATTGTTTTTATTTAATCACAGAGTGCTATAATAAGCTATCTCATTTGACGGTGAACTTTTCGAAACGCGTCCTACGCACGTGATTGCGTTGGAAGCAGCGTAATTTCCTATCTCGTTGGCACACTTGAGGTTCATAGGCCATGACAGCTGACCGAATTGATAGTATTCAACCGTTCAGACAGTATGGCGTGCTTCGGCAGGGTAATGGGATACGCAACCTCCCTCATCCGAATTCGTTCGTCCTCGGAACTCTTTCGTACTCGTAACCGGATTATCAGGGTTGCGGACCTGCCAGGGGCTAATGAGTCTGCTCCATGGTAACGAATGTCACGACTGATTAGCACTTCCTCTTTTGATTGCCCTAATGGGAATACTGAGATAACTGTTCACGCAACCAAGGTTACTTGCCTGCATATTCTGTACCGAGGCTAATCATTTTCAATAATAGTTATTAAGAAAACAGCAAAAATACACCGTTGATACCTAAAACTTGTTTTATTATAATTATGGAACAATGGTGTTGAAGTTACAACTAATGTTCTTACTGCCAATATCCCTGCCACAATATTAACGTGGTGATAAGTTAACATCTTTGTGATAACATCACTGTATTTCTATAATGCGCGTGGTTAGATTTAGGAGAAAAAAATTACGTTTAATATAACAACGTATCCACATTCACTTTCTTATTTCGACATGATTGAATAGTTGTATCGTAAAATTAGTGATACTTGTAAATTATAAACCTTCACTCGTCGATTTTATAAAAGAAAATCTTCTTTGGTTTTATATAATTAACATCTGACGCAATAACAGTATTAGGTAAAAAATTATTATATGTTAAAATCGTCAAAAATATTATGTAAGCAGGTAAAATGTTTAAGTACATATAAGGAATTAGCGACCCGTATACCAGAATTATACAATAAATAAATAACATAAATTAGACGTTTCGACTATTCATTATGGTTCTTGTCAATAAATGGTCAATAATATTTTAATTGTTCCTAAAGAATGTTTAAGCTTACTCTCAATATTTCAATTAAATATCGCTCCCTTGGTAACTCAATTTAGATATTATATTTCCCCCAATCTTAAATTGTATGATTTATTTATTTGCACAGCAATGAACATAGCACGGTGGCAGTGTTTAAATTACATAAAATTAAGAAATCCACAAAATTAAGTATATTAAAACTAGTAATGGTGTCCTACTACTTTCTGCGGCTTATCTCTTTCACTTCACTTCATTGTAATAATTAAAATGTTATATTTAATACATAAAAGGCAATACCCTTTTTAAAATATGACTTCATTTTTCACTTCACTTAATTTTCCTAAATAGTTTATTCTTTTTTTGATTGTTTAAAACTCTTTGGGCTGCCGCTATCTTGTTATCAAGTAAACTATTCCAATTCCGAGTCTAATCTTGCAGGAGTGATCCGTTTTAGAAAATTGTACAGATGTATCTAGTCTTATCAAAACACTAAACGCAGTCGTCCTTTGAGTGGGAGTACGCCAGTACCCAAGTTAACATGAGACTTTGTAACCTCAGTTTGGTAGTGTAAATATTATTTAAACATTAATGTAAATTTAATTGATGTCAATTTCAAATTAACAAACCTCGTTAATATTAATTCTTATTTAAATTACTTTCTAATAAGTAATAAAATTATTCATTGCAGAAACTATGTTCAGAGTAGTTAAGCAAAACTATTTCGAAATGGTACAACTTGACGTACTCCATTGTTGAGTTTTGAGTATCTGAACCACAAAAGATTAATCATCAAGCTAGTACATTATCACATAAACAAGGTTTGTCTATTTGAAGGCTGCCGAAACAATGGGAACAAGATTACGAGAAACACTGTAGGATGAAGATAAATCAAATAATAGCTGAGAGGTCAGCTAGGGTGATTGGTGAAAACAATCTTAAATTAAACATGAACGCAATAGCAGATAATGGTTATTCTATTTCGTTCAATTGCAACAATATGAGATTCAAAATAACTTGAATATACAGAATTTCCTTAATATAAATTTTACGATTCCATACTTATACCAGTGAATATTACAAATAACGAATATGTATGATACATGGTTCTAAACAAAGTGATGTTTGGTCTTCATTTTTTTATATTGAATTACAATCATTAGGCTGTTAACGAATTCCAGCATAAACATCAATAATCCTTATGAAATGTATAATTTATTAAGTAAGAAATAATAACCATTTTATATTATTTTAATATGAAGGTATAAACTATAAAACAATTCTATATTTTGATAAAATATGAAATTTATACGAAAAATTAGTTGAAGTACAATTTTTGTAGTATATGTGTTGACTTCAGTCTATTTATATTGTTTAATAAAGAAACTAGAAATTTTAATACGCCCTTATAATTTCATTGTTTATGGCTTATTTATTTCTGTTGTAATGTGAAAGGACTGTTCCTGAAACTGGTACGCCTAACTTATTCCATTCATTTGTTCTATTGACGAAAAAAAAGTAATTTACGTCCAAAGTTCAAAAGCAGTTTTACTTCCTTTACAATGAAGTACTCATTAAAGTCAAGATACTGATAATTTTTTTATTTCGTATCAGATGAATAATTCTGCTTGGGAGCCATAAAGGGGATGTGGCCTTTTGTCGGACTAAAGATGGCGCAAGAGGGTGGGAGATCTTCCTTACGCCCCCTCTACCTCATTCTGGGCCAAATATCTCCTTTATGAATTCATGCAATGGCGTTCCAGATGAAATATAAGCTGCTGATGTAGATCTGAATTTTGTAACCGCCGTTGCGTGGTTAGCCGAGGAATAAATTATCCATGTTCTAAAGCCAGGAAATGATGAACCCTCCTCCCTCCCCTTGGAAGAAGAAGAAATAAATTGCTTAAAACACACAGCATTAAAAACTCGTTGCCGTGAGGCTTAACAGAAAGGAGCAGTGGCGAGAGGAAATGCGGTTAGATGGGGAAGAGAGAGGGTACAGTCGGTTTCTGAAGAAATTTAACATAGCGTTTACCTGGACAGGTTGTCGGTAATTATTGTATATCATTGCCGGAGCCGCCCGAAGCTAACGAACTCGTTCCGGTTTTCACCTTGGCTATGACATTGTGATAAATTCAGGTTATGTTTGTTGCTTCTTTCCTCTAGTTTATTGTTTCCCAAGTCGACAAAATTGAGGTAAGAGAAAGAATATTAAATTTATTAACAGTAATGCCATGACAGCTTTCTATATTAGACTTATATAAGTTAAAAAAACACACTTACCCAGTTCCCATTATAACGTGTTTTAAGTTTTTTGAGGGTGCTGACGTATCGGATAGAATTTATTTTGTATCCCTGAAAGTAGAGTGGAGTCATTGCAGCAACCGGCCTGCCGCTTCGCTATTTAATAGCCTACGGCGTTTGCCTTCAGCTTCGTTACAGCCACGAATCCATTGCAAATTAAAATACATGTCAATTAGGGAGTATTATTATTATTTTTTCTTTTTACTTTCATTTATGTGTAATAAATTGATATATTATGGAAATGGTTATGACGAGGCAGAGTCCGGATGATGTGGGCAGCTGCGAAAATGGTAGTTGGAGACCATATTTGGTTATAAAGAGGTGAAAAGTGGTTGTTTGGGTAATCATGGCAAGCTCAGACTATTTTAATGGTTATTTATGAATGTGTCCTCAGGGTTGTTGGGAGAACGTGGTGACATGACAGACTAAGATGATCTGAACACGGCTGCATTTTATTTACGGAAATTGGGGGAAATTGTCATGTGGATGGTGGGGCACTTTATAAATTGCACCCAGAGAGTGAGGTCGTTATCTGTTTGTAGTTGACAGCAGAGAGAGAAAGAGAGAGCGAGAGGCACAGCAGTTGGCAGTTGAGAGTTGTAAGAACGGCCGCGAACAATCACGAGCAGGGAGAGTTTCGAGTAGTTGAGGCTTTACACCAGAAATATTAATGGCGAGAGTTGAAGTACGGGCTGTAATGTTTTGGAAGTACCTGAGACATTCATTCTGCCTGTTACACCAGCTAATTTCATAATCCAAAAAGGACACCAGCCCCCACTAGAGTCTACACCCAAGAGGAAACCCAAACATCCCTCCATATTCACCGGTCTTTTTCAGCTTTACAAAAGTTACCAAATGCATATTTTATCTCTCTGCGAACAAAATATTTATTGCCCACGTTTTACATATTTCATTTATAAATTCAGATTAACCTTTAAATTATTAGTCTCTAATAATTAATTTATTTTGTTGCTTAATAAATTCAAATATACATACAAAACTATATTTCTTTTTACTCAAAATTTTCTTTCACTTCATTTAATAATTATATCTCACTTCCATACAGGAAATAAGGTATATGAAGTTGAAAGAAAATGAGAAGTAGAACTGATAAACGAATATTTTTTTGATTGATGAAATTAATTTAAGAGTAAGGTTTCTACGTATTATGATTTAAATTGCACATATGAAAAGGGCAGTAAATTTTATTTGGTAATTTTTCTTCCCCACTTTCGTGTAGCTGCACTCAATTATCAAATTCTCTGATACTTCGTCGTGGAATAACGCCGACATTATACGACAAACATTTGAACTGTCAAGTGAATAAAATATTATAAAAGGCTTTTCAGTGTTCCCAGTCTCGGTGTATTAAGGCAATAAATAGAATTTTTCAACAAGGAGTATCTACAAAACTCCCTGTATTTATTTCGTTGTCTTATGTTCTTCAAACATATTCAAAAACATTATTGGCGAAAGGTTTCATTCTTTAGGACTGTAATGAGAACTGGTTTACACGGGAAAAGAGTCTCAGTTGTGAGTACTGCTTCACGAAATATTTTAGTAGCACAATCCAACTTAGGAGTTGTTCTCGTCTAATATACGAGTGTCAGGGGAAATAAGAACCACGAGAACAACTTTCACGGAAAGGGAAAAATACTGCACCCGGTTCACAGGCCTTCGATACGCTTTGATCCTTATCTTATCGTAGATATCTACCCGACGAATTCTGGAACTGTTTCTTAACGCAATCAATACGTTGTGAAACTGTTCTGTCGAACAGAGAAACAGATTTTCACTAATGAATATAGAAAACATCACAAAAATACGAAGAAATTTAAAGACGAGCCTTACTAAATTATGTTGTTCGTATGAAATTTTTACGTATTTATTTTCAAGGAAATTGATTTTTTCTCAGTTAATTTTTTTAATACTAATATTTTTCCAGATTCATAATTATAATTGTATAATTTAAACTGCCAAAAATACAAATAAATCAAATATAATCTATATAACAAAAGAAAAACATAACTATACATCCAATCATTGTGAAGTCATCAGATAATAAATTAATATATCCTTATGAGGGTAAGTTTGGAATATTTTTATCCTTATACGGCAAATTGATCTTATTGCAGTATAAATAATTGTAATATGACACCAATAGTATATATAATTATATTTATTTATCACTTGATAAAATTCTCAAAGACAGTATGAAAACAATATATAAATACATGTTTTACTATTCAGTTTTATAATTAATTCTATTTACTTCATATTCATCGATTATACTAATTTCTCTAAAGCAGTTTTTAGTAAAGGTATTATAATTTACCGCTAATGTAGATAATCAAGCTATACATCACAGGTGCAGAAGAATCGTGATGAAATAAATAAACCGTCTGGATTATTGGTCTGATTACATTAAATGTGTCGGGGTTACTTTAATTTCTCATTTGTTAGATATATTAAATATTTATACCTTCATTCTTTTTTGGCGTGAACCTTAATTTATAACATATACGACTCCAAATTGAAGGCAATGACCAGATAAGAATTTAATTGTCTTGGTGATGATAATTGGGAACCTTTTATTATTTATAACAAAGAAATTTAATCTGTTTTGCTTTATTTACATGTGATCTTATTTTTATGAAAAGTCAGAAAAATATAGTAACGTCTGAACTACTTCAAGTAAATACGTGGTCATAAGATGATAACGAATAGGAAACTCTAATTAAAATGTGGTGAACACTGTAAACAGAATAAGACTTGCTGGAAAGGTTCAACCATTAATCTACAGTAGAAGACGCCAGGTTTATTTTTGCAGCCCATTTCAGTCGCAACGTGTCTCCGTAATTGGGAAAAAAAAGTTGAAATACTAATGTGCATTTGGACTTTTGTTAAGAACTTATGCGTCTCGTGCGTTTCAAGTAACAGGACGACAGCACGCGTCCAAGGTGCAGCACACTTTAAGCTTTAATTGCTTGTTAACGACGCAGAGAACAGGTCCTGCGGCACGACACAGCCACAAGTTAAGCTTGAATGACAGACGAGAGAGGAAAGGAGAATGACTGGACCGCCCAGGGGTCACGCGCCCACCATTTAGCCTCAAGCAGACACATTGTCCTCAAGCCAGCGTGGGAATTCACATCAGAAAACCGACAGTCCAACAGCCCAAAGTTTTGATGCTTCCAAATACGCTTGACTGATGTACAAATCCATCAGCTTTTAATATTTGTCCAATGTTGGCTTTCCAATCACCGCGTTGATTCCATAGTGATCCATAGGTCACTAATGGGAAGTTAACTTTAAATTTGCATACATGTAACAACTTTACAACGGAAACAGTACTTTGGTAAAGCGCGTCTCTTGGTATTGATGAATAACCACCACTTATTTGTTTGACTCCTTAAACAAACCCATAATGGTTCTGATGATGCACAATTGAATACATGTTACGTTTGATCACAAAGAATTTGCCCTGCTTAGGAGTGGTAAGATTTTGAGTTTAACCTCATCCAAGCTGTTTGTTACCTTGAATGACTTTTCAAATATTAATAAGTAGTGTCTGAAAACGAAAACTTTTGGTGAGAATCATCATTCGTTACAACTAACTACTGGATGAATAGATTCGTCAATTATAGCGGCATTGACATCAGAGTTGACTGAAAAATTTTGTATTCTAAATTAGTTTACCTCTGATACCAACAACCCGACTGATGTATTATTAAAAGTCATGCCTCGTTTCACAGTTTCTCCGGCAGATTGAATTATAAGGGAATATGCTCATATGTTAACCCTATCTGTTTTCAATTCCCTTCCTATGCTATTAAAGGGGAGTTGCCTGTTTCAGGATCACCCTCATGTAGCCTGTTAACCCAAAAAAGTTTTTTTCGTGTTTATGTTGTATTGGGAGTAAAGACGTATAAATCGTGATCGACCATGGTCGTCCATAGTCCGAGACCATCCTATTGAGGCAGGCTGCTTGTCATAGTTGGCTCAATCATGATCCCTGCTCACTAAACCATTTTTAGAGGTAGTATTATTTGCGAAAAGTCTACGAAAGATCAGAATTACATGCCTAATTAGTTTTAAGCAGATCTGCGTTGTCTGCTTTTTCACTTGGATTTGTAACTTCTATGAAATGTGAGAACAAGCTGGAATTTTTAATTATTTTGGATAAACAGTTCTTGAAATTCCACCAGAATTCAATTAAGCTTAAGCCATGACGTACTCTGCCATTTTTATATATTTTTTCACTTAAGAAAGATGGCAGAGTACGCCAACGAAATTTCATGGCTTCAGCTTCATTTAACGCGGTTTGAAACCAAAGAGCTGTTTATCCAGAATATACACCGGGAAAGCCTTTGATTAATTACTTTGATAAATTATCTCAAATTAAATAATTCTAGAGCAGTAAAGTAAATATCATATCTCGCGTGTCGCTACGGAGTAACTGAGACATCGGGCATCGATGATACGGTCTAGTGCAAATAGTTGATTGAGTTGATTATCGTGGTCTGAAAACATCTCGAGGTATTAATGATGCAAGATCGTTTCCATCGTTCTAAGCTCTCAGACTTAATTTTTTCGTCATCGGTAGTAATGAAGAAATCAATGCTATGGCTTCCAGTTGCCTTCCCACATTGATCTGACTCAGATGTAGAGTGGAAGTAAATGTTCGTTTTGAATACCTACCCAAGAGTGAGATGATTCATTACATTATTACTGAATGGTATAATCTGGTTTACATATACCAACGAGACCGCTGTAATCTATAACAAGAGATTTCATTAAGTGAGGATCATCATGTATATTTTGAACGGTTTTTGAGAAATCAGCTTTACTGTAGTGGCGTTTAAACGTAGATGATCCTTGATTCAGTTAACTTCTGTCCCACTGACCAGTTTTCAATCGAGAATGGGCGCGGCTTCGACTACCAGCGGCTGGAATATTGTACCTTAAGTCGTGAACCATTCAGGGTAATTGCAGGCACCGGAAATGAGTGGAAAGCGGTGGAGGTAGACGTTCCGGATGCAGCTGCCTCCATCACTTAACCCTGTGACGCAATTTTACGCGACGGGCGTTAAGCTGGCCAGGTTCAAATGTTTCAATTAAGCGGACAGCTAGAGCCGGAGGCCATTCAAGCCGAGCCAAGCTAGTGGTAGTTGGAAGCAATTTTCATTGAGGCACTTTTCTTAATTATACACGGACCCTCTCGAATGAGATTTCATTAAAGCGGACTGGATGGGAATCTCTTAGATAAATACCTTTATGAACAGTCCCCCGTCATTTCTGGCAGTAAATAAACAACGTAAGTGTATACTTCTCAAAGTAATATCACGAGAACTTTAAATTCATACTCTATTGTTTCTCGTTATCAAACGTTCTGTGATCAAAATCTCGTCAATTGATACAGTATGGGAGCCAGTCCGTACCAGAAAAAAATTGTTGTTTTTTAAAAATTTCCTTTGTATGCGTATACATGAACGTAGAAATCAAAGTAATAAATTACACGAAAACTAAATACTTATACAGTTTTTACATTTCTTCGTTCGAATTTCTGATCTTTTCAACTCAAGTTTTTATTTTAGAAAATTTGGAAAACTAAACCTATTTGAAGCTTGTGACAAAGCAGGTTGACGGTTAAGTATTACGATTAGTATTAACATATATGTGATTTTAGAGGATTTAATTTAAAATTAAAATGAAATGACAGTAAGGGAGAATATTCATAAACAATACTTCAACAGAAATATATATATTTAAGTACCATTTTAACAAACTGTATTATAATTTTAAAAAGTTATTAATCAAAATTGAACATCGTTTCTGTAAATTTTATACTGTCATCAATGTGACTACGAATATTATGTTTATATCACAAGAGATTATAAATTTCTCCTCCATAACATGAAATACACTGATGTGAGTTCTTTTCTTTATTCTACAATCTACTCCTGACACACTTTTATTTTTCTTAATAAATATAACAGCAAACCGAAATACATATAAAAATAAAGTAATTAAATTTACAAAAATTAAATAGAAATAATTTTGTCAAATGTTGTGTACAGAATAAACAATTTAAAATTTATATTAGTTTTGTTAACCAGATTTATTATTAAGCCAAATAAATTATAGCGCACTTCTCTTAGTTCATATAATTATTCTTGTTTCTTATTTTAAATTTACATTTAATGTAAATTTCTGCTGTAAATGGCAAAAGCATAACAAGACCCAGGTTAATATCTCCAGGAAAACGTTTCCAGTCAAGAATAGTCCAAAATTTCCCGGAAGGGTCGACAGGCAAGCAGGGGGAAAACTCTTCCTTCCGCCCATATAGAAATTGGTAACATATTTGGATGCTGGTGCTAATTCCAATGTGAAATGTAAGAAAATGGGTGATGGGAGAATAGCGAGGCAAATAATTGAGAGAAAGAGCGAGGGTCTTTTGGTTTATAATTGACGGAACAAGAATCGGGAAAGACGGAGATGAATGAACACGTGGTCGAATGAACCGGACTTTTCTTCATTCCCTGTGGTAGGAATTTTGCTGTGGTGAGCCGTCGGAAGGTTCTTTTCTGGAGATTTTTCAACGTTAAGTTTATTTTTTATATCATAATTTCCTTTTGAGTTAATATACGCTAACCTGGGGGTAGAATATCATGTCGAAACAGTCGGAAAAATACTTTTTTAACTTGGCGCATTTCGTTTATGTTAAATTTTTGTTTAATTTTTTAAAATTATTGTAGAATGTTAAATTTTAATTTGATTTAATTTGTGTTACCACGTGGCGCACCACAAAATAAAATAATTAAATTATCTGACTCAATATTATAAATAAAATATTTTATTTATAATAAGTATAATAGCTCATATCAATTGTAATATGTTCTGTTACTAAAGATAAATAAAAGACAAATATTCAATTGATTAATAAAATATATATTTATTCTAGTAAAGCCAACATGAATCACAGAAATGACTCATTGGGTCAAAGAGAACAGGTTTATGAACACCTAAATTTTAATACCTAAGAAGTCTCAAATGAGAGACAGAAAATACAACGTTTTAAATCAGTTATAACGGCCTCTTTATCAGTTATTATTTTATTTAAATGACGAACTATTCTACGTTTTATTTGTATTAACTTCAATATTAAATTTCTTCTGATTTAATGGCTATTTTATTTGTATAAAAGCTAGAACACTTGACCTCTCTTTTAATTCAAAGTATATTTCATCCGTGATCCTATCTTGTGTCACACGAATGTTAAACGGCTCATAAATCAAGCGAGGTCAGATGACCCAGTTAGTTATTTTGATCGGTTGTAGTAAATCGGAAAACGTCAAACGAGAAAAGAAATGTCAAGTATTTTTATGATAAAGATTCTCCTAGATACAACTGCACTCGTGCTCACAGATTAACCACATGCTTCGGTCATCAGAGGTCGAGATAAATGGCTTGCATGGGGATTGCACAAGAAAGTGTAATTCGAACTCTTGGCACGGTTATCAGGGGGTTCTCAAGGATCTTTCCAGAGTCTAAATATTTTGACGTGCCGAGTCGCGTGTTTTGGTACTTCTATATTTTAGAGCAAATATTGTTTCTTCTACTCACGTGTGGGCATCGAGGCATCTATTTGATGTTCCTCACAATACGAAAGATGATTAGTGAAATAAGGTAATGAAAGTAGCAGAATAGGAACCAATTATACTATGAGAATCATAGGCACTAAAATTAGCTGTTTAAAAATACTTTCTTCTTACTAATACAATATCAGTTTCGAAATGGAGGGGTCACTACACGAACAAATGAACTTCATCCTAATTACGTTTAACACTGATAGGTAATGAGATCGTATAATATAGTCATATTTACCGAAGAAACAGAAAAAAGACATATTCGTGTTCAGTTTCGAGCAAAAGAATTTGAAAACTTTTATTGCAGTGTAAATACACACAAAACGTTTTTTCATTTATGTTTCGTTGTAAACATCGAGTACTTATGTATTTTAAGGGCATCCTAAGTTGCCCTAACTGATGTAATGTGTGTTATTAAATACGCAATACTACTACTTAATAATGCATCAAAAGTAATTACTCGATTTCAACGGGAATAAATGATTTTCGATCAATTTAGAGTAAAAAATCTATGAAATGTTTAAAGATCTATGAAATTTTTGTGACGATCCTTTTAAAAGGAATTTGAGGCAAATAGTTACATTTTCTTTTTTCCAAATTTGGATCTTAATCGGTGTCTGAAACTTTATCATCAACAATAAAAAATCACACAGACCTAAACCTCCTAATTTCCATAGGAGTTGATAATTATCTGACAAATTTGGAATTGTTAAAATTGTCATTAAACATTTAATCAATTCTTCATACACACACACTTTTCCGTTCCTCTTCAAATTTATAAAAAGAAAATTGAAAAATAGAAAATTATTTGTGTAAAGTTAGTGTTTCAGAATTCTTGATTATTTAAAAAATTGGAATTTAAAAGTACACCCATTATAAATAAAATTTATAATTCGTATTTATTTGGTCATTAATATTTATAACACATCCACAAAAGTTGCTTGAGCTTGTGTCCTGAAAACGAATGCAATTAATTTTCTCATTTAAGCGTCAGTCTCTCCTATAAATTCATTAATCCATGACTCACTCTGTTCATCACAACGCAAATTCCTTATATATTTTACAAATCATGATCCATGATGTCCGAAAAAAATATTATCTCTGTTCATAACCATTAAATTCCAAATTTTATCCCACATTTCTACATTTTATTTGCATTTTTTAATCGTCAGAAATACAGATGATATTTTTTGCTTGTTAGAAGGAATGAATATATTTATGGAAAGTTGTTTTGAAATACGAAACAATTTACATCTACTTTTTCCTTGACTTCATTAGTTTTTTATATCATTTTAAAGGTCGTATGCTGGGTTATTTATCTGTTTTGTCATAATGACAACAAGAATATTTTCCATTTTTGTATTTTCTGACTGTGAAATCAGGAAATGTAGTTAAATATGAGTCGGATGTTTCCTTTTCAAAATATTTCTTAGGATACTTAGGCGAAAATTATGAGAACCACCTACCTATGACTCATGTTACGTGATTGCAAAAGGATAGGGATGCTAAAAATTAAATGCAGAACGCAGAGTTTATCCGAGGTCAAAGATCGTACAACTGTCAAGCTTCGAGCAAGGTCAGAGCCGAGGCGCAGCTGAGGAAATTAAGGTCATCATCTAAAAAACACTGTTTGTGTTGGCCACCATAGCATGCTGAGGTGACGTCAACCAGCTGCAGAAAATGCTAGATTATTTTCCCTCTTTTTTGCTTTCCCAGCTGTTCGTAAACAAAGTGCATATAACTGCAATGATTTCTATACACATGTTTCACCGGCCCTGAACAAACATTTACACTACACAGCTGAACTTCGTCTTCGGTTCTCATCAATGCACGTGGAATAAAAAAAGCATGCCCTTTAAATCGTTTTGAACTATAAACTGTTACAGTTGCTTCTGTATTTAAAGATGATGCTTTCACGTTAGTAATGTAGACACAAAAACTATTAATTAGGTACAGATTATTTATAACGTTAAGGTCAAGATCTTAAATTTTGCTTTTATTCCAAGTAATATAACAGATTATTAGACTGAAAAATTAATAACTCCTTAAGGGAAAAAGATAAAAACAGTTTTACTGTGACGGTGGACACCTTCCTCATTCTGGATGAGAGGCACTGAAGATACAAACAGTTTTACATAATACGTAATTGATTACTTACACTTTAAGTCAAAATTTTTGGCATTTAGCATGAAAAATTTCTGCCTTTAAGTTTCCTATAGGGGAAAAAAATTAAACCAGGATATAGCATTCCTGATGTACATATAACATAGACAATATGAATTTAAAATAGTAGTCTACTTTATAAATTATTTACAATTTTAATAAACATAATTAAAGAAACAAGAATAATTAAAAGTGGCTACTATTCAAGAAAAAAATTAAAAAAGTAAAAGGAGTACCCATTAATTAAAACATATGTTCATGCCGCTTGAAAATTATTAATTATGGTGATATGTCTCTAACATTATATGGAGCTGTAAAGGCTTAGCAAATGTATGAAAAGATACGAAATGATAAATTGTTAAGATAAAAAATGGAAATGAATCTAGAATTGTAATTTAAGTGATTATTTCCTTTGATAGTAGTATTCCTGATAGTTCAGTTCCATGTTTTCTCATGAAACTGTAGTCTGGCTATTTTTGATTAGCTTCTATCTCTTTCATAATATTTCGGTACATTTTTCTTAAGGTCCCTACAAATGACATTGATGCTACATACTATGTTAGTGCAACAACTGCTAGAAGTCACATTAATGACTTCCCTTTCAATCGCATACTTACGCCTTCTGTGTTTACTGAACAATTTAATTCTTCAGGCCATTCATTCTAAATTAACCCCAATAATTGTTTTTTTGCATTAATTGTGTAAATGACTATGCCAAATTTATTTAAACAACATAAAATGATATTTATTTAAATGACAATAATTAGTAATGGTTAATAAACAATCTGTATTTTGGCATCCACAATTTATGGTTATTTTCAAAGTATATGCTTCATAGGCAAAAATATCTCCTCCTGATTTTGATTTGATGCAATTTTCTGCTGTGAATATTGTAAATGTTACCAATTGTTTTACGTTATGGGCTATAAACAATGAGTCCGAATACGGAAAGAGGATCGTATGGTTGAAACTGAAAACAGGGTGAGAAATTAACAGTGCAAGTGAAGGATTGGAAAAGGCCCCAAATAATATATTGTTTTAGAAAACAGTTTTATTTATTAAATTTATCTTAATTTGTAACACAATAACAATAATAATTTACAACTCTTGGCTCAGCGCCAAACAAGCATTCACAAGAAGAGATGTGAGGGCTTTAAATCGTTGTACAAAGTCTCTGATCTGTACAATATTATGATGTACAATATGGTTACCTTTTCGTGGCGTCTACTAGTTTGGCGGGGTGGAAGACAAGCTGGAAGATGTTGGCTGCCTGTCATTACGCGCTTCTTCTGAGTCAGGCTCTTTTGCTACTCCCCCTTGACTGATTTTTATGGACCAACATTTACACACCAACCAGAGCGGATCTCCTCTCGCGTCTGTAAAGGGCAAAAGTCTTCGCTAGCTGGATTTCTTATTTTTTAATAAGGTGACATACCCGAATTTATAGACTGTCCCTATATGTTCAAATTTTAATTTATCCTAAATCTAGAAACCAGATCAATTAATTCGGGCTTTAAATACAATACGACGCAGACAGTGTTTAAAGGTGTGCAACATTAGAGAAGTTAGGTTACGTGAAACAAATAATTATACGAAAGGGTCTTTCATAGCAAGTACGTTTTTTAGTTTTAAGGAATTACTACGAAATATAGGTATCACGGCAGGTTAATGTAGTATTCTTTACTGAATATATAGAACACTTAATCAGGAATAGCCATCTTGTGGATCAACATTTTGAAACGTTATGACGAGGCTGTAAATTGACTAAAAATCTACAAAATACGTGTATGGTCTCTTTTCTAAATCTTCCTTAAAAGCTTAGTTATCGAAGTGATTAATTTTTTCGCATAAATGTTTGCAAATAATGATCATCAACAGTCCTTGTTCGGAAAGGCTACAGCTATCATGTATCAAGGATTCTGTGACGTATCATCGGTTGGGTTTCATGTTCACAGAAATAGTTTCACCTGTTAATCAAATAGATGTCACGAGCATCCAAAACAAGGAGAAAATATTTCAAGTAATTGTAGTGGATGAAGGTTAAATGATATATATTATTACTTTACCGAAATTCAATTACTGTGAGGGGCGGACGATCTAAGTTTCGTTTCCCGGAATACTAAGGAGTGAGAATTAATACATAAAACAAAGTAAATAGAATAAACTTAATATGTGACTCTTGGTCTATCACACGGATAAAACGTCATGCAGCGTTATGGAATCCATATTATATTATTTACTCAGCTACAAACTTCAAAGATTAACGTATAACGATATAATTAATTACATAAAATAACTATGTTTGTCTTAATAACGTGTGAAAGTTTTCTACTACAAGTCAGTGTATTTTTTCATTGAAAATCTTTTAAATTGTTTGAGTGAGCCAAGGAACGGGTGTTTTTATAATAACGACCTTTATGTTAATTTTGTTGAAGAACGTAATGATCCCGAGAAAAAAGGTAGATAGCCAATTCCAAGGTTTTTCTCTTCCATTCTTATTTACACGAAAGCGTATGGTAACAGTAACCCTGTTTCTTCAGGGGAAACAATTTCCGTTTTAATCTAAACCACTTTTCTTGCGGCTTTACTTTTTCTTGAAAGTTTTAAGAGCTAGAAAGGTCTTCTATTGTTAGGAAAATGTAGAAGTACCGAAATGAACCGTATATTCGGATCATAAAGAAGTGTGTGTATTCATACATCATTATTGTTACAACACAAATTTAATTTGTTTTAAAATTTTGACGTTCTGTATTTACTCACATATATAGTGGATAAGCATGCGGAAGTTCGTCGTAAATTAAGTACGTAAAAGTAGAGCAGCTGAATAACGGCAGAAAGAGACAGAAAAAATTAATGAGTCTTTGTTTAACAGCCAAACGTTTCCTGCTGAAGTTTTTGGAGAAATGCGTTAAGGTGGATTATGTGCTTCACGGTAAATTTCACCGTTATAATTATCTTTGGTGTTATTCTTACAGTTTTCATGAGGCTAAAGTGTTCGTCAAATATTACTGATATAGTTAATTATAACGCAGCGTAACTGATTATCCTTAAAATAAAATTGGCATGGTCTTTTCATAGGCTTTGTAAAGTATTTTAGTCTCCATAAAAATTATTTATGTAGACTTAGGTTAACAAAAGAAATAATCTGATCCACATTCTTGATGCTATGACCATTATTTTCCAAATAACAGTTTCTGACAATTTAGTTCACGCGGTTAGATTTTTGGGAGAAACGAATATTTCTTTCTCCCTTTTTTCCCTTTTCCGGATGCCCCCTTTCAATGATATTAAAAGGGACTTTCCACTAGGTGGATCACCCTCATGTAAACTGTCACCAACTTCCCAACCCCCAAAACTAATATTTAAAGTGAAAATTTTCTCCTCAAATTAATCTTATGTCCATCGTAATACCTACGTAAGACCGAAAATATTGTGTTTATCTGTGAATCTGTAGTTTGTAGTCGGATACATACAACTTTTATTGGTGAGAAAACCTATTTATATCGTTCAGTTCAGCCTTTTCCAGATAAGTTTGTATGATTGATGCTGTATCGATCATTCTTATTGCTGTAAATAAGTAAGTTTTACGTAGACCTAAAGGTAGCCAAATGCATTATTTTAGTTTTAAACTTTTATTTACTTCTCTAGAGAGAAGCTTGTGGGTAATAACAGAAGAGGGTGGGAAAAGATGGAATAGGCAATATGATTAAGTAGTAGCTATGTATAAATGAAAAGGCTTGCGCAGGATAGGTTGCATCAGACCAGTATTAGGACAGATAACCACAACAACATCAAAATAGCAGAAATTTAAAACGTTATTCGCAAAAATTTGTTAAAACTGTTTCTTTCATAAGATTTTGGATTTTCTGAATCATATTTACGTTAAAATAAGGACATCGATTTAAATCATCCTTACAGTAAAGAACTAATTAACGAATATATTTTTCTTAAGAACTGGAGCCAACCTCTGATTATGACTTGCTTAAACGATCTGTATTATTTTTGTATTTTATAGATAACTTATCTATGTTTGAATACATATTTTTTATATATTGAAATTTAAACGCGTGTACAAATTGCAATTACCTTAGAAGGAGAGAGACAGACAGAGAATACAGTTTAATTCATCCCAATATGACGACTGTTTGTTTGAAGATATAACTGACAAATTATTTCTAGTAAATAAACGGGAAATGCAGGCACCCAGATGGTAAGTTATGATTGGTCCTTTAAATGAGGAAGATTTATTTAAAATTATCAAAAAGAAATGTGATATCGACTCGAAATGAACGAACTGACCATCCTGATTTATGTTTTTGGAATATACAATTTATTGTAATAAAGAAACATTTATACTTCAGAAGGGTCGTGGATTGTTAATGGTAGATCCTCAAATAATGAATCTTGAAAAATGGACTTTGTGTTGAGTTCTTTTAATTGAGAGGAGTAAAGAGACGATCGTCTACTTTAGAGTGGAAGTTGTCTCCTTGTCACATTTGAGGGGCCTCGACCAGTTTCAGGCGAGAGAACATCGACCTGGCCACTCAGCGTTACGTCAGCTCACACAATTATGATAGCGCGGCCCGGTAAATGGAAAGGTTCGTGCTTTCGTCAAGCGGGAATTCCGGTGGAAGTGATAAGGAGCGGAGGACAGGTAGCGGGTCCCGAAATTAGGCTTTCGATAGCCCGGGTCACGCAGGAAATGAACCTACAGAGAATTCGTGTTAGCTTCTTCCGTAGAGGAAGTTTAGTAGAATTGCTTGCGGGACCCGCAGGACTTCCCAAAACTGCCCAAATCCAGTTACAACATTCAGCTTCAGTTGAGGGCGAACTTTAAAAGGACATTTTCCCGAGTGGCATATGGTGATATGCATGGAACGTAACTGCTTCGGTCCCCATTCATGGTCTTCGTATTTACTAATCTATTAGTGCGAATTGTATAGGAATAAGATCACTGCCGTCTAAATTTATAAACACTACCAACAGTTTATTTCACTGAAGAGTGGAAAACGCCGTTGAACAGGTTGATGGCGATTTAATGTGTCTGGTTACATTTAGTATGGGTTCAACTGATCAACTCACACTTTACTACCATCTTCTTAATAAGTTTCTTCTCCAGTTTATATTAGAACACCAATTAATCCTTCAGGCTCTCCAAATTACGAACGTGTAATGAGTTATTTTTAAGAGTTGGTACATTCAACACGTGTACGAGTTCGAGGGGAGAATATTTTTCCTCTCCTCTTTTCAGTACTATTGACGTGAGTAATTTTATTCCCAATGAGAGAATTCAATAAAATTTTATTTCTTTACGTCCGTGAAATACCTATATTCTGTCCTTATAGTGCTGGTCGGTTAACTATATGACCTATAAAATATATAAGACCTGTAATTTTGTATGAATGTGAGAATTGTACGCTAACTCAGAATGATGAAGTAAGTTGAGAATATTTACAAGGAATATCCTGAAGAATATTTATAGTCCAATTTTTGCTTACGGTATACGGATGTCAAAATAAAATGATGAGATATATAAACTGTATAGAAAGACAAACATAGTACTGTAGGGTGTGGTTTGTTAGAATTAAAATTTAAGGGTAACTAAAATATAAATTGTTTTTTATTTAAAAAACATAACTAAGAAATTATTTACAGAATTTCGGAGAAACGGCAAAGCAATCACATTTCTAACTAATCTCAGAATAAAACAGTGGACGATACCCTAGACATCAAGGATTGAGAAACCTGACAGTGCACCTGGATGAAATATAGCGTCACCTCTGCCAGCTCCTTCGTAGGACGCTCTCCTCAGCATCGCCAGGTTGACCACCTTCAAACGTTTGGGACCAAACGTAGGCTCCCTTCTGTCCCCTTCAAATCCTAAGAGAAGAAGAATTATTCACACAGCCTCACCGCCGTGTGCAAAACATAAAAATCGACCTCTTAGATCGATTTAATTTAGACCAAGAAATCCCATTGGTTGAAGAATTCATGTGGTATTTAAATATTTTGCTATTTTCTTGCTTCCCGATTCCAACGCTAGCGTGTTTTATGGAAATTCCACGCGTAAATTCCTCACAAAATCTGTGCGTGCCGAAATGCTATCCGTGGGGATTAGTGACGGTATAAGGTCTCGATATGTTGGCGCCAATTCCAGTTCCCAATCCTCGCTAACTTTATATAGAGTATTTAAGAACTATCAACCACCGTGCTACAGTACATAGTACAAAAATATATAGGTTTCAATGGTTAGATAGTTTCTTACTCTATCTGCTTAGTAAATATTATTTTTGTCTTTCAAAATAACGTGGTTTTGTGGACCTAAATTTTATGCGAGGCCTAAGACAACAAGGTGCTTTACAAGTTTAGACTTCGATTATAATATGTTAGGCATGGAAAACTGGTCATTGATCATGCAAATTTTGTAACCGTACTATCGTGACGTATCGTCGGCGACTTTCTACAAGAAATAAAACCTTCATCCATGATTTCAGAGAAGTTACAGCCTAAATTAATTAAAAGATAAATGTTTATCTAGAAATTTAGATGTAGTACGATTTACTGACTTGTAATAAATTCCCAAAACAATTAAATAACTGTCATACATTACATTTATATCATTGATAGTATGTTTTAACTGATTTTAGATGTAACTTACGAACATTTGCGAGTACTTTGTGTTCTGGTATTATTGATTATAACAACACAACTTAAATAATTGATAGCCATTTCATAAATTTAAAAGGTTTATTTTACTAGAAACTGATGAAGTAAATTCAAGTAATTGCAATGTAATAAATTTGAGAAGTAAATAATGTCTCGTAATAATTATTAGAATCGCGAGACTGTCGAGTTCTCAGTCTTTGCTCTGTATATAGACTTTATAGATTAACTCAAAACTTTTACGAAACTCTAGCAGATATTATACAACTTGGAAGCCTATCGACTGAAAAGCGTTACTTTTCAATAAGATTGAAGTCTTCTAAATTGCCGCGAGAACAAGTTTTCCAATAGCTTCTTCAATTTATCAACTCGCGTTTACGTAAGCGAAACGTTACAGTTGATGTAACTCTATCGAATAATTATCGAAAAATTTATTCTCAGAAATATGCGTGCTAATACTTCGTAAAACCTGATAATATATATATATATATATATATTACACAAAATTTCTCATTAGTTTATGACGAAAACTGTCGCAACTTACAATTGCGAAATCATAGTCTGGCCTGAAGTGTATTATGACTAATAGAATCTTAGACTGTTCAAGGACTTACTGGAACCTTCAGATCGATTTTTCATTAAAAAACAAAACACTGCAATTCCAGCTACGGCGATTCGAATTAATTAAAAGTAAAAATAAATAAATCATGCGCCTGTAACTAATAATAATAATATCAACGCCTTTAAATGCATTATTTGAGAATAATCACAAAAATAAATCCAGGTTTAATAAAAACACAATAAATGTTCTTTCGCCAGATAATAAACATTCGATTAATAAATCTATATTCTTATTGGAAGTAAATTACAATAATAACGTAAAAATTGATAATTTTATAGCCTCATATTCCGATATTACACCGAAAGAGGGTAACTGTTACAAGGTAAATAAACGGGTGGATTCGTACCATCTAATTATGTACCAGCGTAGTTCGCCTTAGTGAGAAAAATATTACTGCCGTCTTTAAAAGTATAGAACAAAAATAGTGGAAAGCGTTTTCTGATAATAAATGTCAACACAATTTACTCAAGCGGCAAATAAATAATAAACTTTCAGTAGGTTGTCGCGAATTTTAAAGATTCCAATTAATTTCATAGGTAATGATTTACCTAGAGAACAAATCGAATTCAGATTCACCGGAGTTAGATCGAAATTCCTTTCCATGACTAACAACGGAACCAAACCAGAATTAAAACTCATTGAAAATTATTTCTCATCCCTCCATTTTCAGTTTGAGACTATATTTTGAATTTCCACGAATGATATTATGGCGATAAAATATAGGATAGTATAAATTCAGCAATACTTAACCAAAGGACCAGCTTAAGCGTAATTGTAACTGACGAGGCGCTGGAATTCATCAACAATGTTACAGATTGAAATTTCTGATTCGTGGTAATAAAGGGGTTAAATACCCCAACCAGATCCACTACGTAGGCAGCGGGGGTGGGGAATGCAATGGAGTGCGAACAAGTTTAAAAAAAAATAGATCCTGGATATGAGGGCGAGGAAAACTCGAGCTCTGCAGGACGACATGTTTTTGACGATGGAGTTAATTGATTTTACATTGAACAAGATGCCTAGGCGAAAAGAATCGTGCCTTAAATTCTGAAAGAGCAGATTTGAATGAGAAAGTTGCTGATTTACAACACGGAAGTAGGATCGCCGCCTTTGAAGAGTTACTTCCAGGTAAATTTACCAGACTCTACACCACTAGAAGCGCCAGTGTCGCCCAACAGAAAAGTCCTCACACACTGACAATTCTTTAAAAATTTTAATTTCATTTTTTAAAAACTGTTCTATGTGAAGGCTATGATCAAGTGCGACCGTATTCAAATCATCAAAGCACCTCTAAAATAAGTCTATAATTATTTAATTAAGTTAAATACTCTGTAATTTGTTGTTGTAAAATATTATTTCTCTTACAGTCGCCGTAAGTGTTACTAAATTCTTAACTAATGAGTATATTACCTAAAATCATCTAATTTTATCTCATTTACACATCCGTTGTTATTATTCCCATAAACGTAGGAACCCCCTCATAAATCATTACAATTAACTATCAATGAAATTATATTTTGAATGATGTTTAGAAAATTATAACAAGACACCACGAGTTTTGAAACATTAGCAAATATTATTATTTAAAAATGAGTTTGTATAATTAAAGCAAACCATAGCTTTAACTGTACATTCTTACGTTTAATGCTGAGTTTGTTATAAGTTAAATACACGTATTTATAAAATTTGGTCATCGGTTGAATGGTGATCGTTATGCTGGACTCTTATATAGTGATGAATTCACAATTGACTTCATATAATTAAATAATATGCTACAGTAAATAATTGTTTCAGTAGTGTTTAATTTTGGTGAAGAGTGATAAAGTGTAATATATAATAATATGAAGTGAACGTTTAAGAGAAGGCGTTGCACTATCGTTCAATAATTGAAATACTACAAAATCAATATCAATCAAAATTTTATCGTACAACGCCGTCACTTTTGATTTTACTCACATCTAATAATAGCATTTCTCGGGAACGGTGATGAAAAATGGCGTGTAGAATCTGGGTTATCTACTGGGCTAATGATATCTTGCGTTGACATTTACTTAGTATCTGAGATTCTCTGCATTACGTTATCGTAATACTGAAGTTGCTCTGTCTTCAAAATTATTATATTATTAGTCTTGCATGAAATATGAGATAAATTGGAGACGACAGTTGCGGACAAAGTTTCCTTCTAAATACGCAGAAAACCAATATGGAAAATAAAAAAAGAAAAAGCTTTCAGGTCTCCGTAGCCTGTTCTTCCTGTGGTGCAGCTACGAAACAAGAATATGGAATGCGCATTCATTACATCACATCCGGCCAGGACGTAAATACATAAAAGAGCAACGGGGTAGACGAAGCACAAAATTAAATTAGTAACAGCGTAAAACGTACGGTGGTCTCTCCGTAATACAATTATCGACTGTTTCGCGTTGAATTCACGGGAACTCGTGTCACTGTTAACTTGTCCTGAGTTTTGCATGCTTCGCAGTGCAAATATTTAACAACAGACTGGTTTAGTCTGTATTCTGCAGGAGTAGCCCTAGCCGTTCGGTTCGCATATATTCTGATGGTTTATTAATTCTCGTCACTGTCCAACACTGTGAATTAATTTTCCATATTGTCCCTTTTTGTTTCGTTACTTCAACTTGGTCCTTGATGTTGACGTCTCTTTTAATTTTTCAATTTCCCGATTAATTCATGTCTATTGTTAATCATTGCTTTTTCAGTCAATGTTTATAAGACTTTAAATATTTTAAAAATGAGAGGTTGTGCTAGGTTTGATCGGCTTTCTATTAAATTCACCCGTGGTTTCATGCTTCACTTGGTCAAAAATTTAGTGCTGTTCTCGTATTCCTCATTTAATATTTGAAATGAGAGTTTGTTTAATAATAAATGGTGACTGTGTCTGTGTGGGTGAAAGAGGAAGGTTAACCGTTCGTGGCGTAGCGACGTAAGTGTGCCAAGACGGAAGAATTTGACAGCAAGGAGAGGCGCAATTCCGCGTTCATGGCCCGACCTTGTTGCAGACCGCAACAATGGTGAAGCGGTGCCTAAGATGGCATTGTTCTGACTCTTGCTCCCACGACCTAGCGGTGGACAAGAAGCCTCATATACCACTACGTCACGCCCGACACGAACTCGTCACACCCGTGATTTAACTGACTTCAGTCCTATTAATCACGGTAATCGACATCCATTCCAAACGCAGGAAATTAGTACCACATAACAAACTAATCCTATTATAATTGCTATTAAACAGACCCTCCGGTTGCGCTGTTTATGCATCATGCTGATTCCACAATATTCATTACCAGTCAAAAACTTGACGATGGAATTTTTCATCGATGTGCACATAACTGTTACATGAATTACTGAGTTCTTTGGCGCCTCTTAAAACCTAGTGAGATTCCTCAATATTTAGAACATATTGATTTTTGGTACGAGGTCTTTCCCGGTGAATGGCATGTATAAATTCCTCTCGAGTTTCCAACCGGGTCAAAGATTTTAACAGTGACGTTTCGATGGCTTCAGACTGAAGATGATGGCACAGCAAGCCATCGAAACGTCACTGTTAAATTCTTTGACCCGGTTGGAAACTCGAGAGGAATTTATACATATTGATTTTTGTACCTGATAAAGATAAAAATTATATAAACATTAGTATTAAATCATAGATCCCATAGAGAAACAGAACATCAGGGATGTGGAACGAGTCACAGATTGTACTTAAATTGTTATGATTCTTTAATTATTATTAACTCTATGGTACTATTTACATTAACATGATCTTGTTTGACTTACAATATGAAATGCTAAGTTCTATAGAGAAGACAAGAGATATAATTTATACCTGATCTGTAATATTGATAAATATTGTACAAAGTTTTCTCGGGCTTCCAACCGGGTGAAAACGCAGTAGTTCCACGACGTTTCGGCAGCTGTCATTGCTACCATCTTCTGGTGAAGTGAACTTTGTACATTACTTACACCGGGAAAGCCTTCACTTGATAAATATTGCTAATAACTTATTAGTATCTTATCAATGTACTATATCGATGGTAATGTCTATACTAAGATACACTGAACTCCATGAATTCTTTAACAGAGTAGGAGGAGTGACTAAGTAAAACGTTAGTTAGTTTAGGATTGAACTTGTATCTATTTATTTTTAACTGTTCAAGGAGGCTGGAAGTTTATTAAACATGCTAATAGCATTATAACGTGTAAATTATTTTATTTGTGGTATCAAAGCTATGCAGATCTGAGTTTGATGTGAATAGGTGACTGTTATTGATCACAAATAACAACAGTGTTTGAATATACTGAGTAAGTATTCCCATTTTCTTGAAGAGCCCCCTGTAAGTTGCTTTTGGTGGATCCTGACATAATATTCTGACAACTTTTTTCTGTAGATTAAAAACTTTGTCTAAAGTGATGTACTGCCTCAGAAAATTATACCAGAGTGAAAGTATAAAGACATAACTCTAACAGCAAAGGTTGCCGAGTCTAGTTTTCTTAGGAGAACATTAATGTGATATTTCCTATTTAATTTATTGTCTATATTGTAGCGCAGTAGAACCCGCGTCCAATTTTTTATTATAATTTACGGGAACTTAAATACCAAATATTCCGGAATGAGAAAGTCGCTTGTCAGGAAGAAGGGGTTTTTCCGCGCGTCGTCTTGGCGGCTCGGAATAATAACAAAGGGACTGCGGCTGACACCTGGACCATAAAGCTCGGACACCTCGTCGCCGTTTCGGAATGTCTTAATCTGCCTGGGAATTTGGTGACCGGGTGGCGTGTGTTCCCCAAATGAAACAAGGGATATGATTGGAGGATATCCATCCCTGCCACCTTAGTGATAGGTGTCGGATAAGTGGGGACAAGGCTTTAAAGAGGCTGGCGGAGACAATTTGTGAAGAGATTTGACAGATTTTTGCAGGGGATGGCGAGAGGATATTGAAGGAGAGTGGTGGAGAAAGAGATTGCTGGTGATACAAGGTGGTGGTGAAAGGAGATGGCAGCAGAGTGGTGGAGAGAGGAGATTGGTGAGGTGGCAGCGGCGACCATGCTTTGATCAGTCCAGGAAGCAGGGAAGAAAGGTCTTAGCAACAAGGGAAGAAAGACTTCGTGTTATTGTCGACCGGCCGCTTCAAGTTCCACAACACGGAAATTACAGCGAGACGCCTATGAAGACAACTCAGGTTCGTCAACGAACAGATCTGCTACACGTGGTCACCCAAACCATTAATACCCTGAGATCTTTAATATAATCCCATTTTTAAATAATTATTTTGAACTTAATATATCTACTCACGACCATATTAAAAATTATTGTGTTTACAATTAATAAATGTATATATTTAAACTCAATTATTAAATTCATTAATTAATATCCCCCATCATTTACAATATATATATAAGTTAATTACACGGACAATCACATTTATGATCTAATAATTTTCTTGGTGTCAAATATTTTTCAAATTATAAGTACGATATCCTGTAACTATTTTCACGTAGTACACTAGTTTCTGATTGGTTTTAATATTTCACTTACATCTAAACCATACGTTTAAACACGATCGATTTCAGCAGAATAAAGATCATCAAACATTCTTGTCTAAGATACAAGCGTTTAGAATTACGAGTATCGCAATGTCAGGTAACTGTTGTATAATTGGTAAATATATAGGTACAACACCATGTGTTGTGTCCTAAAATTTGTGGAGTATATTTGTTTATGGGTACAGAGAATATCAATTTTATCATAGACGCTTGTCGTTTCTTTGAAAGTTGCATCATAATTCTGCAAAGATTCAGTGAGTCAAAGAATTCGGTATTCTTTGTTTTCTTAATTGGTCTAAAATTTCGAAGACTTAAAAAAATTGTTAAAATCCAAATCAAGACAAATGCGTTTTGTAATTATCGTCATTTGGCAGCTCAGTTTAAAGTAGAGGCTGATTTCTATTTTCATATTTGAGATCGTCTTGTTTTCAAAAAAATGATAAGGTTCATTGATTTGATTGCGTGTTATAAAGGCAGAGCTATTTGGATGCCCCAGTTTCACGTTGTATTGCGTGAAGAGAGAAATTAGTAGGATGACGAAGGCTTCGTGCCTAAAGGAAGCCCTGTCAGAACAGGGACTAAAGCAGTGCTTTCAAACAGTGCGTGGCCCGGCCAGGGCTTCTGGAACTTTGAACGACAAAGAGGCTTCCGTTGTGGATCGTTTACGAAGTCAGAGAGGCCCATTAAAGAAGGAACTCCCGACAAGACAGCCTGCCTGAGTGAATTTAAGGATACCCTTGTCTGTTTTCAAGGAAGTCTACAACAAGAACGGGAATTCGTCGTCATGTTGGACACGTTGTACTTGCTATATTGTAAAAATTATTAAAAATGTAAATGATGTATTTCAAGATGATTCAGAATTGAATTGTTTATTTATCAAAATTCCCCATCATGTTGTCGGATGCTAAGAAGTTAGTGGACAACTATAATAGGCTTCATTTCCAAAATTTTGGGCTCATTTTGTAATTTGTAAAGAGATACATGCCTGTTGCACTTTCAGCAGCCTGTGCTAAATTTTATGAGTTAACTTACATCCGTACAAAGCTCAATTGAAAGTATAATTCGCCTTTTATCCATGGAAATTTGGTCGTACGGTTAAGTGTCAGAACTGTAATAATTTTATAGGGAGGGGGTGAAGATATTCTAATTTTAAAAACAATAATGAAGCTACTTACCAAATTCAACTTTTCTCTAGACGTTGCGCACCAATAAGCACAGCAATTTACAAATATATTATATAATATAATAATTAATGTAATAAATGATACGTTAAGTAAACGTTTATTACCAAAGTATGAGCCGAAACATGGCGATCTTTAAGCTGGCTTCTTATCATTCAGCGGTGTACATCATTGATGTACCTGAAAGAATTATGGAACAATTTGAACTCACGTTTCGTTTCAGGTATATTTTAAATATTCCACAACGAGTATTTTACTTGAAATAAAATTCGAATACTTCATTTCAGAATTGTGTATATTTTAATGATTATTTTTTATAATTGTTTTTTATGCGAACTATTTATTTCATACTAGATTGAACTATCTATTCAAAATATATCATTATGTTATATTATAGTCTTAAAATAAATATCCCAGAGAATATGTAATAAATAGAACACGATAAATTTGAAAAAAATATTAAGCTTCGATATTTGAATAACGTTTATTGTTAGTAATAAAAATATTTTCTTGTAAATTTAGAACTAGATTAAAGCTATAATCAAATATAAAAATTGAAGAAACCAATTATCTAAAAATAAATTAGAAATAAAAAAATTACAGCCACTTTAACAATTAACATTTTTTATTAATATTTCTTTTATTAATGTTTCTAAAAGTGGATAACTTAGCTGCTATACAATTAAAATTTACTTAATGAAGTCCATTAATATTGAAGAAACGCCATACATGTATTAAATAAACACAAAATTGTTTTCTCAATATTGATATTATTGTTTATTTATTAATTAAAATTGTTTGCCGACAAATACGTTGCAATTTTATTTATTTAAATAACAAAATATTAAAATGCGTAGGAGTCAAGTTCTTTGAAGCCGTTTTAATATATAATTAAATTAAATTTTTGCAGATCCTACCAACTTGTAAAAATTAGTGCCCAGCAGTGATGTAATTTCATTTATGCAACAATATTGTGCATTTAGAAAACTTGTACGTATACAAGAATAAAAGAAAATTAGCCTAGTAGGAATTAAATATTAATTTTTCTTGGTCATATTTCTCGTATAATGTCTGAGATTATTCTCCGATTATAATGAGATATTGGGAATTAGTAGTCGTGGGAAGTTGCAAATTACGTGACGGTTTCGCCATCTTACAATGCCGTTGCCTCAACACAATATTGCATTCACCAACGAAAAAAACAAGTGACGCAAAGGATTTATGCTCCTAGATAATCACAGATAGTGAGAAGATAGCTCACGTAGCCCTGATATCGAGAAAGGTCCGCATCACTCTCTAAAATTGAATTCGATAAGGTGATACAAGATCTTTGAAGATAAATGTACAACTTTCCTTGATATAATACGGTAATCGTCAAACACACGATTTGTTATTTATAAGTAAAAAAAGAATCTTTCAATGGCTGTTAATTGGAAAAAACTGAAATTCGAAAATTTATTTTTAGTATAAATTCCAAATTCTAGCTGTGTGAGTACTTTTCTTTCAACGTAAAATATTTCTGAACAATAGTATATACTACAAGAATACGTAATTGTATAATTTCTTATTTTTCCTTCTAGGGTAGACGGATTTACGATTTCAATGTTTCTTCATCAGGCAAAAGAATTTTTCCACTGGAAAAATGTTATTTAATATCTTTATTTCCCAAATAATTTTCCAATATTTATGATGAGTCATACTGTAACAAATCCTTCTTCCACTTATACTGGTTAAATACTTAAATCGAGTGTGGATAACGCACAAATCGGGCTGTACATTCTCAAATTCCTCAAACAAACTTTCAGCTCATAGGTTAGCATCTTACCAAAGACGCCAGCGGTTACTGTTAGTTTGTGATGGAATACAATCACATTATGACGTATGATGACGTCACCCGTACTTGAATAATATTTCTTTATAACTGAGGGGAGATTGGAATCTTTCCCGTCATATTCTTTCTCGAGTGTCGGAATATCAAGCGAAAATATAAAGGTTTACAGACCTGCTTCGAGGTTCAACGGCAGATTGCACAAATATTGTCAAATCTTGTACTCTTATATTGCCCGGAATTAAAAATGATTCCTATGAAACATTCTTTCATGACGAGATTTTATTTTTAAATAAATTGTGATTACAATTAATACACGTCATTTACTGGTAAAAGTCCTTATTAAATATTAATTGTTACATTTAATAAAATACTCCGTTTGCTACGGCCAACGATGACACAACTCTCCAAAGTATATCACTCTCCAAATCACTCCACTTTCTCTATCTGCTTCTCTGGTTCACGCGGCCCCTACGACATGACAATATTCTACGTTTTATAATTATCAAATCGATCGAGGTAGATTAGTAAAACCTTTTAGTCAACATTTTGAAACCTAGGTGTCACTAATTTCCCCCTTTTTTTGATAGTATCACAATTAAAGTAAAATTTTCGGTATTTAATATATAGGAATTGTAGTTTTATTTTCAAATGTGCCAATGAAGATACAAAAAGTTGTTTCAATTGTTCATAAATGGATTCAGTTTATTCTGTATGATCATCTTCTCTTGTTCGGGTTTTGTGACTGTCCTGAGTAACAAAAGTCCAATTTACACCAGTACCTTCTCATAAGATTGAAATTGTTTGTTGTCTGAAAATTACACCCCTGTGACCAATAGATGAGCCAACTAAGCTGGAAACTAGATCACGACGAAAGGTAACAATCCAGCCAGAGGAGATCATTCTTCAGCAGTTGCCATAAAAGTATCCGTGATTCCTCGTGGACGAACGATTGTAATTGGTTGGGGAGTGGCGAATAATGACGGCAGTTTCTGTGACTGATGGGGGCGGTGGTTCGGAAACTGGGACACACCGACGACCATCTCCTTATCTCTGGCGACCACAACAACCAGACACACAGAGCAAGCAAGCAATTTGTTCAAAGCGATGGCGCGCAGATAAAGGAAGCACAAATAACGCCTCGGGCAAAAATCTCCAACATTTATGGCTCGTGATAAATCCACACCGACTGCACTCGCTGAAAAAAGGAATTATTTGTTAGGATTGTATCAAACAGCAACGCATCTTATGACTCTTCTCTCAGGATTTCGTTTCATTTGCTTGCTTAGATATACTCCATAACTACTGTTATCATTCAAGATGTTATTAATTCAAATTTTAAATAAATAAATAATCGAAATATCAATGAATAATTTTAGGTAGCGTAACTGTGAACATCTGCGACGATTGGAGTAAATAGAGCAATATACAAATAATAATGGATGTTGGGCTTACAAGAGTTGATAATAAATGCCGCAGAATGAACGTGTGTATATGTCGTAATTCAAACAATGCACCTTTCACATTTTTACAAAATATTATTTCAAATACACTTAATTTGTTCACTGTTGAATTAATAGATTAATAATTCACTGGATATGGACGCAATTGGTATACACAGTATATCAGAACTCGACTATTCAAAATTGAATAGGTAAACAATTACAAGCAACGACGCAACGAACTTGTGCATGTATTGATGCGTAAGCCCCATTAATCAAACGGTGAGGCTGAAAGTATGGGATTATGTTTCTTCAATGAGAGAAACATATATAAAATGGTCAGAAATTTTTTAAAAATTCCTGGATCTCTGTATACAGTCCAACTACAGCTAAGAACAATCCTCATGGCCTTCATAAATGCAAAAAAAACAACATATAATTCTGTCAAGTCATTTAGGAGGAGACAATTTACAAGCATATGCACAACAAAAGTTTCATATATATAAATTCTAATCGAATAATATTTATTAATGTAATTATAGACTTACACTATTCGGTATTGTCCATTATTATAGAAACTTCTCCAATAATTTTCACCATTTGCTTTCGTCATAATATTTTCTGTTTCCGCCTCTTTCAATATAACAAGAAAATGCTTACTTTTAATAATCCGTTTTTATGAAACTAATAAATTTGTACAGTTTTTTCTCTAAAAATTCCGATATTCAGTGTATTTTTCATAACTAATTTAAAACGGATCCAAATTAAATGAATATTTTCTCATTTTCCTATGAACTAAATAGAAATGTTTCAGTTGGAATTAGTCTGAAGAGGGCACAAATAAGTACAGAAGTTTCGGTGTTTTGTTAAATAAATAATTTATTATTAATAAAATACTTTTGAATTATAAAAAGTATTAAGGGCCCTTAAATGGATCCAATTCTTAAAATCGGTCGTGAAAGTAAAATGTTATTTAAATTTTAGTAGTGCTGATTTTTAAAATATAATGTTTCAGAATATTTTATGCGAAATCTTATGGATTTTCAGAATGAGGTCTGAAGTTAAAAAAAATTGAAACGTAAGACCACATTTATATTTTAAGGATGGTTGTGATCGTTACGTAGTCTTGGGGTTCATCTACACATTCATCATAACGACGCCGAGTCAGATAAAGACGACCAAACTTTAGCAGACTGTAATGAGCGCAATCTGGAGTTGTGACTGATTGCTGAATATTTGTATGCCGCTAAAATTGTTTGCGGTCTGGAGGGCTTCCGAATCCCCTGTTACGGAGGACACGTGTCTGTCAGGACAATTATTTTGTAAGACGAGTTGGCCGCGTAATTGGGGCGGCTGCGACACTTTTCCAGTTAATCAGGCTCCGTCGTGTCACTGCATCACTAAACCTTTCCAAACATTTCTTCTCATCACGTACAGGGCATGGACGCCAATACTTCAATACATTTTTATTTAAATGGAAATGATTATTTTTAATGCGGCACAGATACCATAGTTATTACAAAAAAAATAATGATACTATGCCAGATTAAGTACAGTCAGCCTTTTGAAACGGAAAATGTATAATTTATTTGGATAATACAGGTGTTTTACTCAATTAAAATTATTAATGCATTTAGGAATAATGATATAAATTATCTGAAATTTGTTGCATGATCATTTATAGAACTACTTACCTACATAAAAGGTAAGAAAGATAGAAAAGAAACTAAAGGAATGTAAAATGTTCCGAGTTTTAGATGATTTAAATCGTGTATCTTTTTTTGTTTGAGGACCATCAGAATATCATCAAACACAATTGAACAGTTATGGAAGTTTGATAGCAGAGCGTGTGGAGCAGATTTACATCTCAAACATCATTGAAGCAGTCGGTGTATTTTAAGGTACAAGAATGGAACAACATTCAGTTCAAACTCTAAGAAGCTTTTCTGCGAAAATTGCAGTTGTTATAAAAGCCTAACGCCTTATTAGTACATAAATATTGTGTATACTTCATGTGTTAATATTATTTTGTCCACTCTGTAGTACGACAACAATGGTAAAACATCTTTGCCTAGTTTGAGGAAGAAGAGATTATCATCTTTGGCGGCAGGGTTATCATCGCTGGGCACCCGTCCTGTCTGGTTGGAGATGGGAAATATTATTCTTTCATAACATTTACTAGTATCAGATTGAAAATTCCATGACGTATTAAGGAGAGAGGTATGTAGAAATCAGTATTTGGAATGGATATGATTGTGTAATAAGACAGCTTATTATTGCTTTCTTAAATTGGCACAGAACTTTTGATTCGTATATTGATGTATTGTGATGTGAAAAAAATTATTTTGTTCAATATATTGTGTTAAGGGTATGTGAATTTTATTTATTTAGTTTTTGAAATCAAAATTGAAATATAGTTTTGGTTTATTGAAGTGTCGGCAATGTTTCATTAGAATAGTAACGTTCCGGGAACACATATAAAGAGTAAACAGTAATATAGGGCAGGATATATAATTTGATGATTTCCTTAACAGAATGAAAAGGTTGTGGTGTTTACTCTGAACGCGGGTGACAAACGTTATAAGTGAAATAAAAAAACACAATCGCGAATCAACGAGAATGGTTTATTTGGAAAAGCCGGGAAAAATGCCGTTACCAGATGTTAACAAGGGCCTGGTGACGTCGTTCCTGGTTTGCCGTGCCGGATGTTCCTTTGCTGAACACGTCTCCTCTAGCGCCTCTTCTTCAGCTTAAATCTCCATCAAATGTTATCTTTTTGTTTTCCGTGCTACAAATGAATCTTCTTTGCCGAAATTAACTTTTACGCCTTTTCAGCCACTGCTCTTCCATTCCGACCTTCTCAGGACAGCTCCTGGGACCAAGTGTCGAACACAATGCACCCCAGGCAATAAATAATGTTGTAAACGGCGACGTTTCCCGCCCACTCGGCCTCACCAAACCATTCTCGTTTTCCGTCCTGTGTACGCAAATAACAAAAACTAAATTATTTTTGCTTTACCCGATGAATGTAAGGGTCATGAATCACCACAAGGTTAATAGTGACAATCGACTCAAGAGGTGAAATGATTTGGAACACTTGAGGCGATCACCAATACTTATCATCGGTAATACTGTTATCAGTATGAAGGTCAAGGACATTCATGGAATACAATTCAACTAATTTTAAATTTTGATATTTGTAATTTTTAACACGCATTCTCTTTAATACCCAAGACATTTCCCAACAGGATTACAATTGTTATAGTTTTACCTTAAAATTCAGCTAAGCTATTGGTATTGTGTGGCGAATCTGGCTCAACTTATCTCAGATTAATCAAAATTAATGTATGTTGAAAGGCATTACTGAAAACTTTCAAAGATTTTTGTTTCGTTACGGTTTATTTTAGTAAACAATGAATGATAAAAATTATACCAAATACAAAGATAATTGTAATGTGCGTTTCATAAGATTTTGCTTTCCGGAAGTCATGATTTTAGCTTTTCTAAGTGGGGATTTTTATGCATCTTAAATAATGTGGATTTGTTGCACAATCCTTAATATGAACTTACAGTTAAGTAATTTATACTGAGAAAAACGGAATAACCAAGAATCGTATTATATTTTAGTATTAACGGCTTACAATCTACTATCAAAGATTCGTGTAGCCAGAATCCCGCAGTACTCAGAATTGTATAATTAAAATACAAATTATTAAGACTGGTAAATACAGGCTCTTTCCCCGCAACCGTCGCTTGGTAATAACTCCAACATTTAACTGGAATTCATTGCCGGTATTCGTATTTAATTATTGCGTCTAAATGCTGCAAGCAATTTGTCAGTGCTGATGAAGGTTGTTGTAGCTCGCTCGCTCGTTTCTGACAGATGTTGCCGAGCCAAAGCGGTAAATGATTGGTCAGAAATAGCCGCTTACGACGCCCGACTCCCGCGGAGTTAGCCTTAGTGTTCCTTATGAGGTGAATGTGAAAGGCAGATAATATCCGGATTCACAACTGAACGCACTTTGGGCGAAGCGAAGCTGAGATCACGTCAAGGCGCGCTTGGTGCTTCGTCTTCGTATGATTACAGAAGCTTAAACATGTCAGCCATTCCCCAAATCCCCCCCCCCCCCACCAATTCCTCCAACGATCACTCTTTAAACTTTATTACTTAATTAAGAAAATAATTATGTCACCAAAATAATTAGAAACAGTAATAAAATTAAAAACACAGGCACTTCATGGAAATAAGAAACTAAATAACACTCTAATCTATTCACTCATAAAACTTTGGGGGCAATCTTAAGTATTCAAGAGTACTGACTTCTCATTATAAACGTGGAATTTTTGCAAATATCCTAATTTAATTTAACCCTGAATAATGTGTATTGTAATTATCACTGATTTTAATTGGTTTCCATAGTTAAAACATCATACATAAAGTTTTCATCTTAATAATTACACTAGACATGACTTAACCTCAATAGAATATTATTATTTTTGCTGATGTAATTATGGTTAGAGTATTTTCTACAAATTTTAGATACAAATGGATTTTTTAAATGAATATTTAATGCAGTTGTTGAATGTTCACTGGGGTATTTTGAGTTTACACGCGTTACTATGTTTAAATTTCTGGCAGATTTCCAATAATGAGGTTGTTAGCGTCATATTTCTCTGAATACGTATTTTGGCAACTACTAGGATGCACTACCTTTGGACGTGGGCGAATTATACGGAAAAGTAAGCCTCGGATCTCCAGACACGGTGCCGTTATGCTTCCTGATGGTCCGAGATCATTCTAGGAATAACGTTATGTGATGCCATCACTCACTGCGTGTTTTTACAACATACTAAGTTCATCAAATACTCTTTGCGGTTATTGAAGGTTTTTTTTTGATATTGCAATTTGTTCTATGATGTATCGGACGTTTTTAAACCTCTGAGCTGTATGGATTGATCGAAACCATGATTCAAGACACACTCAGCTCACGCTCCAGATACAGATTTGGACCGTTGGTCGTGTGAATCGGATCCACACTTTCAGGCTCCCGCAATCCATTCCTTTTAACTTTACTTCATACCGTCTCCACAACAACTGACTTCTCTCTCGCCATATTAGCTATATGTAATCTATCATAATTCTTTTCACACGACCACGTGATAAAATTACACGATTAAAAAACACTGTTTCTAACTTCAGGGCACGTTAACGCCTCTCGCGCGTGTACATCTATAAGAAATTCTTAGATTGTCGGATCAGCAACTGGGGAAAAATTATATATATATGAGTAATGTACACCCAGATTGTTGATGACCTGAAGTTATTGAGAAGACAAGAGGATGTCAAAATGCAAACGGAACTCCGTGTTTCTGTGAAGCTATTTATCACCATTACATAGTAATTAGTTCATTCGAATGTATAATAACTTATATTTAATTTTTAATTAGTCATAAATAAGGGTCTTGTGTTCTAATAGGGTTGTTATGATTATAGAAAATGTCTACGCGCGTTATTTTTGATCTATACTAATCTATAATTGATTGGGCCACTGCTACTAGTTTAATCTATAAGAGCTAGATGTTTTCAGGTAGGTTGTGAGCGACAGCCTGAGGACTGACTTAGAGCCACTCTGTCTCGCTCGAGAACAACAGATATCGTATCTGGCGGTAATCTCCGCCATGACGTCACCGCCGATAATTGCTCACTCGGCGGAATATCGCAGACCTCTCTCTCTCTGTCTCCCTCTCCCTCATGGGCGGGGCTCCTCGACACGAATTCATAACGGAGAGAGCAAAGTAATTAAGAGCGCTTGCACAGCCAGTCAGTCCAATATCAGCCCTCTGCGTTGCATCTGTCATTACTCAGCTATTCCCTCACCAACTCACATGCTAGCCACTAATTATATTCATAGCTTAAACTATGGGAAAATTCCCTATTCGGAGCTAGGTTTAATTGAAAATATTTCAAGGAACGTTTTTCTTTTGGGATACAGTACAACTACTTCGGGTAGCAGCGTAATTACGCCACGCTGCTGCAGTGAATTTCTAAACTCAAAATATAGTCTGCATACAAATTTCCAGGTTTTATTTTCATTGAGACTATATTTTATTCATTTCGTAAACCCTTATTACCACGAAACTAGTTCTAAGTACTCTCCTCTTGTTTATTACTAATCCTACGAAGGGACTAGAACCCTCATGGAATATTTTTTAGTGAAGTACGGGTTTTTAAAAAAATCCCGAAGAATTTTAACATGAAGTGAAAATATCTGAATAATTTAAAATTCAAGTCAGATTTGAGAAATTAAAGTAAAATGTATATTTTATAGATGCCATCGAGGAGCACTGTCATAATACTATTTATAAAAATTTACTTTACAATAATTTATTTCAAGATAAATGTAATGACAATTCATTGATTTTGCATTTTGATCAATAATTTATCAAACCATTTTAAAAATTAAGAGCTGCGTGTATTTATCAAAACCAGGATTCAAGATATTTGGTCCAAAATTTGTAAGTTCATCACTTACAAAGGATTTATAAACGAATGCAATCAATAAATAAAAAATACAGCCAAATCATCAGTATTATTGTATGTTATTACAAATCATTTCAGGACGTAAAGTTATCCATTTAAAACCTCGAAGTTCACAAATTTAGACGAAACGTAATTATATTAAATAAATATATCTTTTTTCAGACAAATTGGCTGTATTTTGTATTTATATATACTTAATTGTCAGATTATTGGTTTAACGAATTTCATCAAGTTTTTAATTACGGACGATGAATTAGAAATTTAAAGTAACAATACTTCGTTAAAAATAAGTTACTAAAATTCTCTTTATTAAATTGTAATACGATTTATCTTAATATAATTTTTAAGACACAGACATAAAGTGAAATACTATTAAAATCCGTGTCTCATTTCAGTAATTTAATTTTCTAAATATTAAATTACATTCTTTTAAGTGGTTGATGCTGTATGAAACTTTCTTCAATATGTAACGGACTCATTTCTGTGTGACAGGCAGATTAACTGTTTGTAATATTAACTTAGTTTGTAGTATCACTACGAAGGCTACAAAGAAAGATAATATAAACATATCTATGCTAGTACCAGGAAAAAGGATTTCCATCTCTGGTGGCGGAGAGGAGAGAGTATCGTCTCTGGATATGTCCTGTTAGCTGGTGATGAGAATATTATGAAGGAAACTATTAGCTAAGGAGAGATATGGAGAGAGAATTATTTTGATTGGAGACGAATGACTAGTAAGATTGTATTATTATTGTTTGATAAATTGGAATAAACTGTTTATTCGTAAACTTGTGTATTGTGAAATTTACTGTTCTAAGGAATGTAAACTTAATTCATTTGTAGATTTGATTGCAATTAAAACCACGATTTTGAACCGCGAGAAAAAGATTAGTTTTACTTCGGATACGTGACGTATCATCAGAGTTTTTTTTCTCGTGACAACGAGCCGTAAATATTTAAAGTTAATGACATTTAAAATTTTGGATAGGATTGTTACAGGTCGTCATCACGAACACAGTTTTTGATGTTATATTCTGAAATGTACGAGTAATGATGACTTAAAAGCTTGTATTATTTAACTTATTAGCTAAACAATAATAATGGAATAAAAATTCTTCACTTACTGTTGATTACGCCAAACAAATATACTATACGTCAGTATAGTATGATATTTATAATTTCAAAGTCTTTGGTGAACAATTCTATTTTTAAATATAAGTTGTATTTATTATTTTGTGACAGCCTAATATTACGTGGAAGTAAAAAGTACGCATAAATGATGCTACTTCCTCAACTACAATGCCTACAGAAAACAAAATATTTCTAAAATGTACGCATTTCTTTAGTTAAAAATTTAATATAAATTATATGAATGCAAATTTATAGAAAGCATATTCTACTCTTTCTGTATATTTAAAATATGAGTCGTTTATATATATTTTTGCCATTAGTCATCTTTTACAAGTTATACTCAGGATGAAATTAACTTGTCTTGAGCTTTTATTTTGGTTTATTCACCAAAATCGCTCTTTAGCAATTTCGCCAGTACACTGAAACGGTGAGACCGTTAACAATGAAAAGAGGCTTATCGTCAGCTGATGCTGATAGTTGCAGGGGCGCGGTGTAGGTGATCAATTACCTCCTAGAGTTATTTGGGAATATGTTTGAGAGAACAACACAATACCTGTCAAAGCGATATCTGTTATTACGTTTCTAGAATAGATGGCATGAAGACATTATGGCGAGGCGATGACTGCGGCTTTTAATACGTAACGAAAAAATTTATCACACTAATTTTTGATTTTATCGTTTTGAAACGAAAATAGATAATACAATACTACATAGTCCTTCCCTATCCTTTATGATATTTTGATTAATTTTCGTGATAAATGGTAACTGATAAAATTTCGACGTAAAGCCTAGAGGTGATTTATTCTTCAAAGTAAGTTATAATTGTATTTTATTTAAATTGTAAAGACGATATCGAATAATATCTCATTTTTAAAGGAAAAATTTATTTTAGGTATATCCATAAAGACAATTTTCACAGGGTTAATAAAATTAATTGATATAATTTATTTAACTAATCTAATACATTATCTTGATCCGAAATTCTCTCAAACAATTAAACTTTTAGAGTATTGCATTTTTACTTCTTTTTCAGAGAATAGAACCCTCTTTTCTATGCAATATTGAGCATAATATAACGGGGTCAAGTCATTCGCGTGTATAAATGCGAGTTGTGCAGCCAGTTGTTTCATTTTGTTAAGAACACCGTAAAAGCGCTTGCCCTCGGCGTCTGTTAGCCAGCATTCAGCGGGGGAATAAATTTCAACCCTAAGTACATCTTGTCTCTGGCAACATTAATCCTACTTAGCGCTAGAAATAAAACTTATTGCCTCCCTTCCGCAGCCACTTTCCTCCCTTTCTTTTTAAAACTTCTTTGTTTTGTCTATTAAACTTCTCTAGCAACGTCAACTCGTCGACATTTTTAAAGTTTAGTATTACACGAGAGAGGCGTAAAACATTTTTTAATTTCTCATTTGACTTTGGATTGGCCGCGAAACGTAATTAAATCGTTTAAAATCTTGACTTCAATTACAAATATTTGCAAGGAAAAAATATCACACAAAATTATTTAAAATAAATTCAATATAATTAACGTTTAGCATATCAATTAACAAAAGATATTTACTGAGGGAGAGATAAAAAGGTGAGGTGATTAGCCAAACCACGATTTGACAGTTCAACTGATATCTCATACCAATTACGCAATAAATAAATTATTCATTCACCACTGCAGATTTAAAATATTTTGCCACAAAATTTTAAATTATTGTCACACCTTTTCGATAATTATGATTTATCTTTCCACCGAATTTAAATTTCTAACTAAATTAGAAATTCTAACTATAGTCCTGACATATAACACAGAAATTTACCAGACGGTCTTAAATGAGAAACAATTACAAAGTTAATTTAAAAATATGATACGTTTTTTGACACGTATTGGAGCCTGTATCTATCCGCGATTTCATGTGTACGATGTAAGCATAAAGTTAATTCTAGAAAATAACAAAATAACGTAAAATAAAACATCGTACAACTTAATGTTTAAATGAGGCCAAGAACAGATAATTAATGAAACAGAAAACAAAACAGTTTTATACAATGATCTGGACCCTCTTCTGGTCGAACTAAAGTTAGCAATACAAAAAACTATTATATTACAAAGATATGAAAAACAGCCAAAGAATATAATAATTGAATAACCAAAGAACATTAAAATGCAAGGAAACAAATAAAATCAGTATGTTTTGAAATATTGCATTCTATTAATTACGACTTTATATATACTACTAAACAAATCCGTGTCCGTTTGCTACATTCATTGTAATTTTCCCGTTTTTGGCCATATTTAAACATTAATTTAAACTTACAGACGTTAATAATTATTATACTGCTAAGATTTCCAATGTCATATTTAAAATTAAGAATATTGTGTTGGTTTTTTCAATGTACAACGTTTCATAAATTAAACGTTTACCCTAATGAGATTCCTTATCTATAAAAGTAATGTTGTTAAAACCGAAACTGTGATTTAAGTTATAAAAATGTTTAGTAATAGGATTGTGTTTACAATTTGAGACCTGAAAGTAAGAATTTTGCTATTTAATTCTTGTATTCAAAGCGAGCTTTGTTCGGCGGATATAACAAATTCCACAATTCAAACAATTTATTTGATAAACAAGAATGAATCCACTTTTATATTTCTGTAGACTTTTAGAAAAATATTAGAAATAGTAAAGTACCACAATATCATAAGACAATAAATTTATAGCTTTGTTATTGTTGAGACGGAAATTAAACTTCTATAATCTAATGCTTATGTATTTATAAATACATTCGAAAGGATAGAAGTTGCCCACAAACATATTTTTGACATACTCGCTATAATGTATGCAATCAGACAACAATACAGTTTTTTTCTACCAAATTGTAAACTATAGCTTGATTTTGCGTAACAGAATGGTGAGATAAAAAATTCAGAACGGGACCTGTAAAGGTTGGTTTATGATACCTCTAGGGAACGGATGGAATAAATTTGGTCAAAATACGAAGTAAATTGTAATTTGTAACTATTAAACACTGCTTATATTTTATACATAAAATTATAAAATTTAAAATAAGACAAATAATACACATAAATATGAGGTTTGAAGTTAAGATTTTCTTTAAGTGTCACATTATTAACTCTGAAAGAACCGGAGATAGGTAGCCCAATAATCTGGTACCAATTGTTTTTATTAAATAGTAAATCAATTCCAGCTCTTTTCATAATAATTAGTCTAATACATTCACGATCAATTACAGACAAAATTTTTAATTTAATTGAACCGGGACTGACTGAGGTAATTTCTTCAAATGTTAGAGTTTGATGAACAAACAGAAGCCAAATATATAAAAATCTTAAAGTGACTGTCTACAACCAAAATTGAATTTTTTAAAAATATTGAAATTATTTAAAAATATTTAATTCTAATTTTCTAAACTTAACTGCCTACAAAGGCAGCTTCGATCGAAATTTAAGTTGAAACTACCATTTTAGGTAGTTTAGTTTAGATTGTTTTTATATTTGGCTTCAATTTGTTCATAATGATTTCAAAATTTAATATTTGAAGTAATTGCCCGTGTAAGTGCCACATTTTATGACTAAATGTCTGTAGTTGGTCGTAAATTTATTGGATTTATTTGTATTAAATCGGTGGGAATGCGATCTTTATATCCGGCATAGTTGAAATTAACTTTGTAATTCTCCGATCATAAGGTTGAACATTTTACTATCATTATAATGTGCAAATAAAAAATTACCGATCGTAAATGAAAACGCAAATAAATTTTAGGACTTAAGTATAAACAAAACTTAGCCTGTCGTTATGAGAACCATCTTCCAGATATTTTTACTAGTAATGTAAATGAAACTGAAAATATTTGGGGGATATTTCTTCCTATTCTTAGTTTTTTTTACACGAGAACTTTATTCAACATTTTTATGTCACTTCTTTATACATTATTACTGAGAAATTATTGTGACTCGTGTCTTAGTAAAGTTGCAATACAGATATCCGTTTCACTTGAACAAATTTGAATTATAGTCTGAAAAACATTTTCAAAGCCGATGTACACAATGTTTCATAAAGCAAACGTTCCATTTTTACTGCTAGAAGAAAAAGTAATTAAAATTAATAATCAGAAGTGGCTTATGGAATTTCGTGCCGTCATTACTCGTACGGATGAATCAGTTACCGGTGTCGCTGCAGATAGGGAAGATAGTTTGTGGAATTTCAAGGACTAATTACGGCCGTCCAAGTGTTATTAACATTGGAGCGTAGATAATGTATCTCATAGATAAGCGTTCATACGAGGGGCCCTTACTCCTCGCAGTTATGCAACCAGCGGTACGTACCTGATCTCCCAGAGAGGCCCGCTACTTGGGATTCACCAGCTTACCGATTTTAGGGAAACTATGGCAATATTATTTAATATAAGTCAAGCACAGACAGTCTCTACTGCTTTTAGTGATTTATGAACCTTAAAAGAATTAAAATATAAATTTTTACCTGATTAAAACTTATATCGACACTAGATTTTTATTTCAATTGTAATTCGCATGATTGAAGCACTTTAATATTTAGTAGAAACTTTTATGGAGCCAATAGTGATCTGGTAGTTATATGTATGCGAATTCATCATCGTCTAGTAAATGACTCATATGGTATAGACTCAGATTAGTCCTCGTTCCAGGAAATGGGATACGCCAAATATAAAATTACAAAAGATAAATAAAATTTTACAGTTAAAAACATGAAATACAAAAATTTGCAGTTATAAAAATGAGTATAAATTTCTTAAGACTACCTCTAATAATTAAATAATTGACCCTGCAAGGAGATCGGCTTCGTGAAGTTGCAACATTGGGAAATGTAAATTTTAAATAAAAATTGGAAGTCTACAACTTTACCGCTGAAGTTAATGCGACTCTAAATTAAAATAATTTTAAAAATATTACGAAAGTTTTTGCATTCACGTTTACTTGTAGTTAAAGTAAACTAAATTGGAAAATAAGAAAAAACCTTCTATCACTCGGCCCACTGGTTAAGACATGGAGAAGGGAATGCTGCGACCCCACAGCAAACTCATCTCTTGTCATTCGGAAGGGCGTGAGAATATTACCCAATGCCCGACCTAGGTTTTCTAGAGTTTTCCCTTTACCACTTTAGGTGAAACACCGGGTAGGATCCTTAAACTATAGCCCGGTGATCCTAGTCAACCCTTGGCTACATTGCTCTACCTTCCGCACCCTCCTTTTCAATTCCCTTCCTATGCTATTAAAAAAGAATTTCCTGTTTCAGAATCACCCTCATGTAGCCTGTTAACCCCCCCAAAAAAGCCTGTTAACCCAAAAAATAGCCCGGGGCCATAGTCAACCATCGGTTACCTTGCTCTACCACACTCTCATCCCCCTCTTTCCAATTCCCTTCTTATGCTATTAAAGGGGAGTTGCTCGTTTCAGGATCACCCTCATGCAGCCTGTTAACGAAAATAAATTGTATCTATTTTAGTTGAAGCTCTGGGTAGGATCCTTAAACTACAGCCTCGGGGCCTTAGTCAACCACTCGCTATCTTGCTCTTCTTTCCACATCCTCCCTTTTCAATTCCCTTCCTATGCTATCAAAGGTGAGTTGCCTGTTTCAGGATGTTAACAAAAACATAATGTTTACTAAGTAAATCAAAAATCCTGTCTAGATAAGAATTTCAATGATTTAAAAATATTTATCTTCAAAAATAAATGTGATTCAATTGAATTTATCCTTTAAACTAATTAAATAATCACTACAAAATAAAATGCTAGTAGATTTTTATTTTATAAATTATAAAGAGTTTTACAAAAGAATCTAACAGATCTCGTGTCATTTTATAATTACCAAATTTTAAGTATGTTTCCAACGAAAGTTATGAAAACAGAATTAACATTTCCTGAATTTTATCCATATGATATAGATTAGAATATTATAATTTAAACTTTTTACACTCGTAGAATATACTACCTTGCAGAAACAAAATATATTTTATTCTGTTCGATAGTTTACGTTACATTTATAACTTAGAATATAGCTGTTCTAAAATTGGTCTCCGATGTTTATAGGCAATTTCCATTTTGTTGTGTTCGCTCCACGCTATCATCTCGGTAAGGACTTGGAACAATGCCCTATTTTCCTAGCTAGAAAAAGCGGAGCCATTCTACGGCGGGGCATTAGTTTGTTCGCCTTATATGGACCATTGCGCCTTAATGCATCTTGTCCCTGCACCCAACTGCAACTTATTTTTAACTGCAACCTTTTGCCGTAAACTGGTTGCGATCAGAGGCCTGAAAAAAAAACGACCAGAAAACAACACGACCTTGACACTTCCATGTACGACAACGGATAGCTTTTTCCGCGAAAAGATACGGCTTACATTATTACAATGCCAACGCATAAAGTACGAATGTTGTACTCTGGAATATCGGTAATTCAGCTGATAATGTGCTGAAAGTTACTTTTATCTCTACCTAGATTAAAACACGACATTGTAATTGAACGTTAGAACTAACCAAAATGAAATTCACCAGTTCGAACAGCAACTGATATTTGCATTTAAAAAGTAGAAAATAATTCATAAACCACCCAACACTAGAAATATTTTAATAAAATTCCAAAATAGATCTACGTTTTGCCCCTTTTCTTGGAGGCACCTCAGGAACACAAAAGAATTTAATAATATTATGTTAAAAATCTTATTATCTAATCAATATAAAGGAAATGTTTTTACTATCATGATTTTGGTAATGGAATTATGTAACATATTCACATAGTTGTATTAGAAAAAATATGTTATAAAAGTTATATTTATGTTTTTAGATATTAATATTTTGTAAAAATCTTACGAAATTTGTTATATTTGTTCGTCTGAAGAGATTGATAGAAAATGAAAGAAAAGTGGGACAATTTTTCTCTTTAAATAGTTTCTGAAATATTAGCAGGTTTATTTATTTATTGACTCAATTTATATCAGATATATAAAACAAGTTGTGTATATAAATTATAATTTATTTTCTGGGAAAAACTAAAATGAGAATATTTTATTGAGGCGTAACACTTCCAGATTTCCTTTTAAAAACACTACTAATTTTTCCATGCCAATGACTATTAATAAACCTACAACAGCTCAATTTTCGTTAGAAAAAAATTACAGAAACAAATAGATGTGATGAATAAAGTATTTTTACATCTTCCCAAATTAATTTTCAAGGGAATTTAGAAAATCTAAATCAGAGTAATTATAATGCTGCGTGAGTGTTAATAAGACAAATTAAATCCTTTATTACACTTTCAAATGTAAACGGTCACGAATAATAATTTATATCTGTCCGTTAAGTAAACCAATAATTTTTATGCTCATTTGAGATACTCATCGTCCATAGAAGACCGTTAGAATTAAGTGACTGATGAACAGATGGAATCATCTGGTTTACTTATGTTATAACTGATGGATGTAAGTTATCAGTATTAATTTATTTTCAGCTTGAACATATGTTCCAGATCATTTCCCCATATTTACTATAGTGGCGACGTCAACGCGTCAGTTTTCATTTTTCTCTATTTGTGAGTTGATGACTGACGTTCCGAATAGGTTGAGTTGTGAATCGGCTTCTGTTGGCTGACTTGCAACATTTACTGGCTATTCTGCTAGAGGATTCTCAGTGTACTGATGGCTCATGCACTCAGCACGTCAAATCTCTCTCTCTCTCTCAGCTCTGAATGGACTGGTTTTGACAGAGAGCATCATCTCACACAGCTCACTGCCCCTCAGGTCCAAACATGCACTGGTCAACTACACTCTCCTTCTATGATGAATTCTGATTGGCCACTCACCTGTAAATGCTTCCGACTGACAGGGTACACGTCACTCTGAACACGGCCAACTTCATCCCTTCATGCGTTCAACTGGAGAACTATTTCTAAAGACTAATTGGTTTACTGTCCGGCTTACGTTTCCTACGTATAAGCCATGGAGTGCCTTTCAGAAAAATAAAACAGTACGGAAAACTGTCTTGGACCTTACTCTTACAAAAAGCTACCACATAATCATTCATTGCACCAAATCAACAATATCTAAACCATGTTGTTTTACCAATATCTCATTTATGCTCAAAACATTTTGAGAAGTCGTCAGAGGTAGTACAGATATATTACGATAATTTTTTAATAAAACAAATTTCAACAACGGAAACAAATAACTCGATTTATTTATTTAATTTTGTACTGGCTGTTGAAAAAATTCTTAAATTGGATTTTAACGTAACTTTTGTTCGTGATTGGTTTACTACACCAGCATACGCCACCCTATGAATTCCTTGAAGAAATGTCAGGTTAATATTAAATTTTCTCGGAGAAATGTTGTAGTTTTACAGTAATAAGGTATAAATTTGAAGGTTAATTATGAGCGGGATCGTTATATTCAATGTAATACTTATTTGGGGGAACATGAAAAGAAAGAATTAAGAGGGGAAACATTTATGTTCTTAAAAGTTGTAGGCACAGCTAAATTTAAGAGTTTTGTAGGTGAAAAGAAATCTGTTTAAGGTCGCGAAGACTACCGTGAAATTATAATTTATATTTTCCCCCAGCGCGTACAGAGTTCCACCCTTCCTTTCTTGCCAAACTTCTCTAATCTCATTCATACTCCTTTTTACCTAATCTATATAACCGCTCCCTCCAAAGGACCTGAATTTCTCTCCTTATTTATGCTTTAAACTTCGCTGACAATCTATCTAATTTTTACTATTCATCAATAGGTGTGACTCCTTTATAAAAATATCTACTGTTTAATCATCTGATTTTATTTAAATTATAAACTCATAACTAAACGATTATCTTCAATAAGATAGGTGAATTATTTTCACACTCATGCATAGGGAGAATGTCATATTGGCATTTTATTAATGTCGGGTTTTATATGAAATTAGATATTTTATGACGCAATATTGCTTGGTGTATTGATTAAATAAATGATTCACTGACACTTCATGCAACAATAAAAAATAACTGAACAAATATAACGTTTGGGGCCATTAAAACGAATCCTTTTGCCATCAAAAGACAAAAATATGCGGAGAACATTTTTCCTAATTACTACGCGAAAATGTTACAATTAGCCGCAGAACAGTATTTATATAACAAAATGGTATAGGTCCACCATTCACGACTGTTGAAGATGGCTGAAATGAATTTTGTTGAAAGGTTGAGTTATAACAAACAATTAATCTGGCTGATAACTCGAGAATAGTTTATTAGATATTTTCCTATTTGTCTGTAAATTATCTGATCTCTTCAAAATATTGTTATTCAATATTTAATTTGGTAAAATTTGTGAAAAATCGAAATTTTAGTCTGTGTATATTATATTCGAATACTTGTGAAAGTTGTCTTTATTTATCAATTTGCTATAGTATAGATTGGTTGTCTTTCAGCGGTTGGCGTGTGCCAAAAATGTCAGTCTGCATAATTACAAGAAAGTTACAAAGATTGTAGATTTATTTGGTGTAGTGTTTGATCTAATAATTCTCGGGCTACTAACCAAATATAATTAACGTCATCATCTTAAGACAAATGAATTCTGGTGAATATTTTTTTACAAAGAGATAAATTTTCTATTGATTAAAACAGAATTTTGTTAGTGTATTCTACACTCTTTATAATTTCTTGTTTTATCACTCTCCATAGTAAAAACGTACATCCTTTCCAATTATCTATTCGCCTTCCTTTAATTATACTTTTCTGATACAGAAAAATTAATAATATAAAATAAATATAAGGAGGAGCAATTCACTTGACTGAAGGTTTCTTCAAAACTAAACTCACAAAACAATTTTGAATTCGTGGACACGAAATTATGGTTATTAACTTGTGTGACAGTTCATAGTCTATTATTCACGTAAAACGCAATGAGAGCACCTGTATGAGACGACGGCTAAAGGAATTCAATTATTTGTGGTTTATAATATCGTAATATAAGAAGGCCAAACATGTCAAACGAGCACAAAAATTCGGCCACGCGATTTCACTTAAAGTTCTTAGAACGTAGTTTGGTTTTTGTTATCCCGGAAAATCATCTTAATAATTTTGCTATTTAGAGGAAATTATGGAAGTACTATTATCGACGGAGTTTCCTGTTTATTGGATTTTGTTAACGGACGATTTAGAAATTACGAATTTTCCTATCATGGACTGCGTTAGTGGCGCCGTATATATCATATGCCATGGGCTATGTCTCTTAATTTGTAATGTAAAGTGGTTTTAATCAACACATTGTTATGTACATTGTCCTTCAATAATTGAGAGCAATACATGAATATGCCATGAAGCTTGATTGGTAATCAAAATAAAAATTACGCAAATTACTGTAAATAAATTTTGTACATTTGTGAAATTATTCCCTCGTAGCGCCTGTTACGGGAATTGGTGATAGAGGAGTGCAACGGTAGGGCACTCGAAATGGAAAATTTGGTATATATTTTTGCTAACTAATAACTAGGGAAACGGTCTTATTCAACAGAAAAACCTTAAAAAAACAGGAACCTAATTTTTTAGAAATTAGGCCGACGTTTCAATGAGAGCTTAGCATCTTTCTCAAATGGCTCTTAGAAGGATACTAACAATATTTGAAACAGGAGAGCGTCAAAGTTGTAAGACTTAAGGCTTGTCTGTTTAATAAGGTCGTTTTTCTCGATTTATTTGTGTACCATCGACGTTAATTTTTACATTATTTTTAAATGGGGACGATGAGTCTTGAAATGTCAGGATAACCGTAGTACTTTTCTTTTACAATAACTTAATGATTGTTTGAGTTTGTTACGCGATGCTGTGGTAATATGACTTACTATTAAGCTCTTGAAAGCCATTTACGTAGGCATGACTATAAATTCCACTTTCAGCGCCACCTCCAAAGTCGTTGGGTGAAACCCGCTGCAGCCTTTCCGCCCCACGTGCACGGACTAATCAGCTTTACGTAAAAACGAAGTGGAGGTGAAGCCGAGTCAGAGTGGGAGGGAGGGGGATTATAACAAATTTCGGGGGGATTACACAACTAGACGCACTTCCAGAACCCTGCATTACAATACTTAAGTTCGTACGGCTTCCGAAACTAAACCCCGCGCTGCTGAAGCTGTGTTTGTGTTGGCGGATTTGTTAGTAAGCGGGCGGAATCGCAGAGGTCAAGTGTTGAAGGCCGAGAAGTTTGACATTGTGTCAAGCGCGTTGGTGGATTCGGGACGTAACATGTCTCCCGCCTCATATTCCTTGGGACTTGGCAGCTTCGACTCAGACCACATACGTTCTGATGTCTCAGACTCTACTCAAAATAATACGACGTTTTTCATAAAACACAATCCTTTCATACTGGTTTCTATAACTAATTAACTAAAATATTTTTTGAATGAGAAATTGTCATTTTGTGGTCACTACAATATATTTCTTAAGGTCACTCTCAGTCACTCGCTACCTTGGTTTAATTTTATTTATTAATATAGTCTTGACGCTTTTAATGCATCAGAGAGTTTTAATGGTCTGCATAGGACAGCTTATTTCGCGTGGTAGTTGGTAATCTCTTGGCAGCTTTCTGGCCGTGATTAATTATTTTTTTTCTTTGGAAAACCTCACGCTGCGATCACCTCCTCGGGTTTTCGACCCGTCCGACGTGACGTAACTTTCTGTAGGGCACCTGGCATTCTGTCCATGGGAAATGGACGACTTCCCAGAAATCCTAGACACGGTTATATAAATACTCTCTCACATCTTCGTAGATGACACAAGTCGCTCTTCTGCCCGTGACCCAAGTCTACGATTTTCAGAAGCTCTCGTTGCCAGAACCGAAATATTCTACGCGCGCAAGGTTTTTCCTCGTGGCGAAAGAAAGTTCTGACACACAACCTTAGCGCGATTCCGGTGAACAAATTTGCGTCGGTCTACGTCTTACGAAGCTGTAATTAAGAACTACCAGTTGCCAACAAGGAAAAGGGATTTCTGTGTAGAATACTTGTTCTTTAACTGAACCATCATTACTCAGCGATCTTTAGTGGACGTGTAATGATGGATGCGGAACAACTAGGGAACACTACATTTAAATCATTTCAAGCAGATAGTTTGTTACTCAATGCAATTATGAATCAACCATATTTTTTTAAAGGTACGTCATATATACACAGCGTGCTAACGAAGTCATTACTCTCTTGTATTTTGACAATATTACTGTAAAAACTATTTTACACACTGCACTCTCATGAAAATTCAAATAACTTGAAGTACGACTACAGAACACTACCAAAAAAAATTATATCTTTGCATAGTACGAGGAAGAGTGATTTGGCGGCAAGGAGAAGAGAGTCATCATCGCTGGGGGACTGTCCTATTTTTTTTTGGAATTGTAAACATTATTATTATTGGCTAAAATTTATTTGGAGGAGATTAAAATGGACATTAACGTTTCCAGGAAAGGACTTAATTTGAAGGAGGTGGTTCTGGAGTAAGACAGCGTACTATTGATTTCATATATAACTTCTAAAAAGGCTTAATTTATTCTTCTTATTATTTGATTGCAGACCACGATTTTGGAACACTGAGAAAAAGAGTATAAATTTTGTTTCGTTTACGTAACGTATTATTACGTCAGTAACGTTTTCTTAGAATAGCATCGAGTCGGCTACACGTATACAAATAGTAAATACTAAAATAGGGCAGGATATATAGAAAATTATTATTTACTTGTTAGTAAAGTAGGCACTCAAATTAATCTCTGTTATTTTCAAAATTGTGATATTAGCCGTAATATTAAATGATTAGATCTTTTAAAAAATTGCAGTAGGATACGAATAAGGTTAATAATAACAACCGTGCCTTCCCTGAAAGCATAGGGACGATCAGGTTAAGATCATTTCTGGTGACACGTCTGTTACTTCGTGTTAGGTTCTTAGAATGAACAGATTTATTACTATTGTTGAAATCTTCTTGCTGTCAGGAAGCACCAACAGGAGGTTGAATGCGAGGTTTTTAAATACATACATATTCGAAAGCAACTGCGTTTATGCATGCTCTATTGTTTACTCGCTGAGTAGTACGTAGACACAAAAAAGTGGCATCACAAAATAATTTTTTTCTCGATAGTTTATGCGTTAGTATGTTCGGATGTAAATCAGATACTGAATGTTATCCAGAAAAGGTGTAGTTGGTAACCTTGTCGTGTCCTTGTCACGCGTGATTGAAGCCGAGAGTCAAGCTCGCAAGTAATCTGGACGACTCCCTCTGTTGGTAATTCAAATTCGAGCGAATGCCGGGGGCTGACGCCAATTAACGCTGCACACAGCTACAAAGCAAATGAGAAGTCACTTGTCAGAGGCAAGGGGAATGGGGGGGAGGCGCAAAAATAGAGGGAACAAGGGGGGGGGGCGTTTGCCGTTGTTTATTGATTTCGGCTGTCGCCGTCGGTGGCGAGTGATAAATTGCGACGAGGCCTCACATAATGCATAACAGATTTAGTATTTTAACAGGGAAACGCTCTGTCTCTGATGTATGACTTGTCATCTCCCGTGATTAACATTTGCCAAAACACACTGCTACTCCGTGTAATGAGGAGGCCCATTCTCTGTTTCAATCGTGAGGGATTTTTTTCCTTTTTTTTACTGTTGTCAACATAATGTACGATTCGTGGTTACGCTCGAGCCCATTAAAGCATGAAGAGTTCAGACCCCACTAAATCAATCTGATCTCTTTCCATTGTTGAAATTTAATTTACAAATTAACTGTCTGTGGAAGAAGACTGCCAGACACATGCGTGAATATATCATGTTCATATAATATATTCGTCCAGAATAAGTGCGAAAAAACACCAGTTTAGGATATCAATATAAATGTTAAGCATTATTTTTTTATCGAACATGTAATTTCAATTCATATTTTGTAATATCTTATTTCCCAATTCTTTTCACTTACAGGGCCTTTACAGTCCAATTTCTGATGACAATGTGCTCTATTACACAACGTACTTCATCCATCTCTCTCCCTGTTTAACCTTTCCAGAATGCCGATTGTTATTTTCGGAAAACTCACGAGTCCCAGTGCTTTCAAAACCCTTGTCCTAGTCCTTTCCGAAGCATTTTTTATCGGCCTCTGTTCTGAAGTCTGTAACTTTAATAGTATACACAAATTTTTGTCATTAATTGGCTTGAAACATTACTACCATATTAGCACCTTTTATTAAAGGGAGAAAACATGTTCCCTAGATTAGGAAATACGATAACGAAATTAAGTCTTTAAAGGCGTCAGCTTCAGCAAAGGGTTTCTTGCAGTGTACAAATTGCACAGCTTCTCACATAATTTTCAATAAGAGGAGGCTTTATTTCTCAGAAGCTGTAAATCTCTCGTGCACCACTATAGGAAAGAGGCTGTGAGAGATACTGTGGGAAGGGGGAAGAGGTGTTTGAGAAAACAGTCGTAAATCGCACCCTCTGGAGTGATATGAACCAGCATGTGCATTCCGCTCAGTTAGCAGACAAAACAGCGATATGTGTCATGGTGAAGGTGTGTCGACCATGCCTCAAAAACGCCACTTCGGGCCCTCGTAAAAGTCTCAGAAAATAACCACCACCCCCTTTCTCTTCCAGTTTTCCTTCTAACCCCCCCATGTGTTAAATCTCGCTTCACTGCCATAAATTTGCAATCTTGGAAGACAGGGCTATTAATATAGGTGGTGGAGTCGGATGTCGCTGCCTGAGTGTCAATTATGCCTCAGAATAAAAATAGATTTATAATCAAAATACAGTAAGCGAGGACTTTTTCAAATTAGAATACATTCTCAATCTCTCCACAGCTGAAATCTGGGCATAATTTTTTTTACTCATCTGACGGTAAGAACTGGTATATTCATTTTGTTTTTTAATAGCATTGTGGTTATAATTAAAGCTAGTCTTAAAGACTAGCTATTAATTTTTTTCTAACAAATCTTACCCTATAGCTTATCGACTAGAGTCTATCCAATGTTGTCTTTAAATTTTTCTTGCCTCTGTACACTTCCCTGACGCACTGTTCTCTGCTTCCTTACACAGGATCAGTTGGTTTTCTTCGTTTGAGTCTTCTGTTATGGTGTTGATTGTCCAGGAGTTATCGGGCCTCTGGATTTTTCTTTCTTCCTTGTTGGTTTGAATCCAGAGATCCCTATGGATTTCAATATTTCTGATATACCGGGTAGCTTTAACTATGTTTCGTAACACTGGTAGAAACGAAAACTACTATCGCTATTACCCTGCATTTAGTTCTACGACGACGTTAGATTATTTGCATATTATTCTTAAAACCTCAACTCATGTCCCTTCTAAATCACTCCCAACATATTATAGCCGATAAATCGTTACGCTTATCACTCCTTGGGATCGTTATGTTGACAAATACCACCACTGCATATGCATAGGCAATATAGTAATTTAAAAATCGGACAATCTTCTTATAAAATTTAAATTACGGGTTGCTATACGTCTTGCCAAGATACGCGATTACTTGAGACGAGCATGAGAGTTTCAGGGCTCTTGGCTTAGATAACATAGATAGATTAATAACTGTGTGTGGGTGAGGGAGGGGGGAGAGATGGTAGGTTATTTAAAATGTCAAACGTTAACATTTAATTTACAGAAAAACGATATCGCGTAATTCACGGCCAGTAGCTCAATCATAAAGATCTTTAATCGGTGCATTAAATTTTTTTTATTGATAATAATTTACTTGACCTGTTTTCTAGATTCAATAACAGGTCTGTTTAACAATATTTTTCTTTTGTTGGTACATTTTTTACATAGATATAAATATGTATGTATACAATAATAAAGTATATGCGTATATTTAAATTTGTTTTAGCATGTAAGATCATCATCTGTTACACTAATTTTATTATTATATTATTTTCGTGGAGAGACTGAAGGAGAGAATTCTTAATTTCTTTGTCTCCTCATCCTTTCCACCTTTATACATTTTGTGTGAACAACTCCGGTTTTCCGGTTACGACCCACGTTTCCGGATCTCCATGAAGCGTTGGTCGATTAGTTGTAGGTTCAAACCTTTTTACTAATTTTATACTCTAATTATTTATGACTGTATTTGTATTAGCAGAGTTATGTAATTTGTTTAAGATAATTACTTGAATAATCTTACTATGCATGATACTATTACATTGACCCTCCCACACATTCTAAATTAAATATAGATTATTCTACCAAAAAGTTAATTATAAAAGTTCCGGCTACACTTTCGCCAAATATTACTAAGTTTATTATGACATTGTGAAAGACTGTGATCGTTGAAATTAAATTTACTAGCCTTAAAGCGACGTTGCAAATTTACAGTTTTAAGGTCTCGGTGTGGTTTTGAAATGGTTATTGGTGGAATCTCTGGTTCCTGTCTGGACACTCACAACCACAGCCAGTGACGCGTGCGCCTCCTACGCTCTCGAAACGTATCTGTCCTAAGAACGACATGAAATTCCCGCACTTTGCGACTTAACAAAATTACCTGGAGTGTTTTAAAAATATATATTCAAAACCTGGGTCCGTTACAGACGTACTGCCGGAAGTCTCTGCTGTTTCCCTGAAGGTGTTGACTTTCCAAATGATGAACAGAAAATTGGCCTGCTGCGGTATTGGGAAAGCCAAATAATTAATGTAATTGTCAGACAAACTAACGTGCTAACAGTTTATATAACAATGTGTTTATAAACGAAAAATAACCTCTAAGGGCATTTTAACTTAATACAAGGTCATTCCAAGGGCATTTTATGTTGACTGTCTGTCACACTCACATGCATATGTATCGTGTGCATGAGAATAAAACTATTCGATCACTTGTATTGAATTATAAATACTGGAATAACATGCAAATGAAATAATTCACTTAGGTATCGGCTATGAAATCGTGACACATGAGACACGTTGAATTTTCCTGTAAGATATAACTCGAAAAGTATAATAATGAATGAATTTGATGGTAATTTCCTTATGAAAAACTTGTGATTTTCATTAAATGATTGAAATGTTTCCTTCACTTTCAAATCCGTCAAGTGCGTAGAATGGAATAGTTGGAAATGATGTGTGCAATATTATCAGAGATTGGAAAATATGATCAATTAGAGATTGATTTTTTTGTTATTATCTCAGAAGTTTTTGTTGGCTAATTTTTATCGACGGAGTAAATGCAGATGAACGATTGATTTAACTTCATAGCAACGTGCGGCTGAATTGTTGATTCAGAGCATTGTGGGTATATATTAATGCGGACTGACGTCGCTGAATTCGTATTGTCAGCGCATTGTTGGGAAGGAGACAGCTGATTGATAGAGCGACAGCAGGGCGGGCGGCTGCGGTTTGTCACGACTGTGTGCGTGGCAAGTGTCTTATGGGAGTGTGGGTGGGCCCTGACGTAGCCCCACGTGGCTCCAAGTCTACACGTGCGTCGCCAGTGCATTCCACGTGTTCCCTACCACGCAATCACAACATGAAACTATCTTTACAAAACGATTTACGATAACGCTAAAAATATTATCGCATAATGATTAGTGTTACGTATTCTTGCTACCTGTTAAATTTGATGTGCCGATTCTGATTACGTATAAAACGTATACGTGGGATCTACATTTTGGTAGCAAGAAACATTCTGTGTTTATTTACAACGCGTAAATTAGTTGATTGAAATACAGACATGTTGGTTACATTCACAAATGCTTTTTAGAAATGTTAGATTCCTTCACGATGAAAATAATACTCTAACCAAACTAGAAGCAAGTCTCCGTAGGCTTGTTAAACAAGAAAGAATAATTTATTATAAGTAGTTAGGAGTGTTATCACGATGGTACGAAGAAGGAAGATTCAGATAGGATGCGTTGCCCCGCGGCTTTAATATGCGTATGGGGGCGAGATTGAGTCGCTCTAGGACAATATTGGCCGCAGACAAACTTTGGCAGGCCCAATATCCGGTCCGTAGACTTCAAGTGTGCTGCACCTTGTGCAAAAGGGTCAAAGCATAAGCCTGGCTGAACCCTCAACTGCGTTAATTAAGTCAAGAATAATTTGAAACCGCTAGAAGCATCTGGCAACCAATGGAAGAGTGGTACTTGAAGTATTAAGGCAATAAAGTGTTTATAGCATCTAAGAAAAATAATTTTATAATAATAATAATAGAATATAAAAAATATGGGACAAGTTACTAGAAAAGAAAAGCGTAATGAAATGAAAACATTATATATGTATATGCGTATGTATGTGGAGTGAGTGTATTGTGGTTTTAATTTAAATACACTTATACATTCTACTCAGTTGTTCTTTCATATTCTGCTATTAGCATACTGTATAGAAAAATTGAAGAGCATGATATTTATATACGCCAAAAGATATGTATTAAAATTGGTAGTAAAAATTATGGCACAGTTAACTAAAATTATGTTATTAACCGTTAAATAAAAAATAACTGCTCGTCTTCATTACAATTGTTAATAAATTCTAATGATTCAAAATAGATCAATGTACGAGGGGCTCCATTAGTACTTTACTACTTCTGTGAAATGTTAAACTTACAAATAAAATTACGTAAAGGGAGTTAAAAATTTCTTTGTAACTAAATGCTTTCAGTAGTTACAATTAAAAGAAATGAACATCCTGGATCGAAATTAATAATATTAATAATGAATCCTGTCCCAGGCTTATGATAAAATAAATAAAATATTGAGGATAAGGAAAGTGACATGGTTTACTTTTTTTACTTTATTTTGGTTTAATATTTCAATTAATTTCATACAAGTGCTAAAATACGCATTTAATTCATTTAGTCATTTTATTGTAACTAATATTGTGACAAAACATACACTTAGATATTCTCGCAGCAATGAAAGTGATAATTAGTAAAGGTTTCTGAAATTAAGGAGATGTTTAAACTCCGTTATGTTAAAAAAACTTTCATTTAATTCAAGATTGGCATTTGTCCTACTTGATATAATTCCACTAATTTGTAAAGCTTATTTCCCCATCTTATGTTTCGTGATTACTTAAACGTGTCTTAGAAAGCTTAAATGTTGTATGCATTTTGTCATTTTGATCATTTAAATAAACATTTTGGAGTGGAAGTTGCAATAAAGTATTAATAATTTTAATTGTAAGGCAATAAATCAGAAAAAGAGCAGATATTTTTTATGAATTACAAAAAAAAGTTCCGTTCAAATCATGTACGTAAAACGAAGTAAACAGAAACTTAATCAAATGTAAATCAATTGATAGTTATTAGAAATTTTACCGAAATGTCAGTATTGTATTACCACCGGTCAAACAACAGTGACGAGATTTATTGGGAAATTTTCATCATACTTTGATACCTGCGACTTGAGGAAGGATAGAGATGACGAGACTTTCCGCCATAAATTATCGCGAAGCAACGGAAACGTGCCAAAAATATCTACTTTGAGCTGGCAGATTTAAGTAAAATTATGTCATTAATTGTTAAATACAAAATCACCGCTCTAGTTTATTTTATTAATATTGTTAGCAAATTATAATAATTCTAACTAGAACTATGTTTCTCAAGTTGTAACGCTGAACGTCGGGTTCCAAAAAAAAATTAGTTAACACTTCTATTACTACTTCAGTGGTGTTAAACTTGCAAATGGAATACATAGTTTTTTTTTTGGGAGGGAGGGTTAACGGACTACATGAAGGTGATCCTAAAACAGGCAACTCCCCTTTAATAGCGTAGGAAGGGAAAAAGGGGGATGCGGAAAGTAGAGCAAGGTAGCCAAAGGTTACCTAGGGCCCCCGGGCTATGGTTTAAAGATCCTAAAGAGATGCAGGGAAAACCCTTGAAAACCTGCACCAGGTAGGTCGGACATTAGGTACTATTCTCACGCCCTTCAGAATGACGGGAGACGAGTTTGATGTGGGGTCGCAGCATTCCCTTCTTCACCAGATTTAGGAGGCAGTTGGGCATCTGATCCAAGCGGACAACTCTTGCCATATGCCAAAGTTCTTCGACCCCAGTACATATACATTCTAAAATAGGTGAAGGTGTCTCGGCATTAAATTTAGTGTGACTTTTATAATTTATTCATTTTGAAACATGAAATCAAGCCATTATTACAAAAGATTAGTCCACAAGTGTTTGCACAATTGTTTTCAAAATTTAATATTCTTAGTATAATACACAATTATAAATTACGTTAATTTATATACATATAAATTAAATACACGTCATTCTATATTACAAATTCATTTAAATATTTGTCAAGTATAAATGCCACTAAATATTTCATTTGAAATGTTTTAATGTACGCTGTCTCGTATTGATTGTTTCTCGGTTTGGAATGAAACAATTACACATATTTCTATTCGTTAGTTAATACTTGATGTCTAACGAAAAAGTATACATGTAACGCAGAGTAATCCCCAATATGGGAAAAATTTATCTACTGGATAAATTGTGAGTACCTTAATGAAGGCTTCATTTGCCCCCTGCATATGTCGCTTGAGCAGGTAGCTAGTACAATAAAGACCCCTGCAAACACGAGACACGTTCCCTGCCGCACTGTATAAATCTTTCCTGAGAACACAAAGTGCAGTTTATTTGCGAGGTTTCGTATATGTGGGAGCGAGAGAGACGAATAACTCACAACCCCTTTTGTGTAACGGGAGCCGTGTGTTTCCGTCCGAGACAAGCTGCGGACATGGCAACAACAATAATTTGTTAAGCACGACGTTTCAATTGGACCAGTAGAATAAGGTACGTTCGCAGAAATCGACTTGCAATGCCAGCAGTTCCGTCTCTGAGAGAATAGAAACGACGTAGTCATTTGTATCGTTTCGGTAGGCACTGACGTAAATGAGACGATGAACCGATACATTCCAGTTGGAAACTATTTGGTGAAATGTCCAATTGGTTTACCCGTTTACTGGGCAACGCTAACTTCCAATTAATCACAACGTTACGGTTCAACTTATATAAATATAATTATAAAATTTACGAAAAATAAACTTTTTAATGGAAACCTATAATTAGGTTTCCTCGGGGCGTTTCCTACTGTTATTATTTTACCAAGCAATTCCGTCTCCACGTACAATTTATGATCCTATTTAATTACTATTTTATTGTAGTCATTGCCGTTGTGGCTGCAATTAATTTGATTAGTTTTTTCTCTTCATTCAAACTCCTTAGAACGTGGCCCCAGACTAACTCAAAATTTAATTAACCTTTTTGGTCGGTGTCTCATTACCGTTTGAGTGGCAACTTTTCTGACACCCGAACACCTTCTCCTACCGTTTCTCATCAATAACTGCTAATTCTTCCCGAATGCAAAGTTTGTGCGAGGGTCTTCTGGTGGCACATGACAATTGGTACAATATGTCAAAGGATACCGTCCCCGGTCCGCAGATAACAATAAATCTCGGACAGTTTGCCTACCATCAGCGTTGAGACTCTTTTTGGTGGAGAGGGGGAGGGGGGTTAACAGGCTACTTGAGGGTGATTCTGAAACAAGCACCTCCTATTTAAAAGCATAGGAAGGGAATTGAAAAGGGGGGATGCGGAAGGTATTGCATGTTACATTATATATATAATTGTGCGTGCGTGTGTTAGAGAGAGAGAGAGAGAGAGAGAGAGAGAGAGAGAGAGAATTCGTTTAAGCATCTGTTCCTTTACATATTTTCTTTTGTTCTCTTCGAAGACTATTGATCTTGGTGAAAATCGCGACCTATTTGATTTGGGGTTAACTTCCTTGAATTTTCTCACCAACTCCTTATACGCATATATTCCTTTTTTTATAGTGTTTACTGTTCACATTTCCGGATTGAGGTAAATAACAATACATTTCTCCTGAAAAAAATACGTTTCCTTTTACACTTCTTGAAGTCACCACAAGAAGAATTATTATCGATTAAACACTGTAAGCTGAAATTGAATTCCCTGTCGAAAAAACAAACGTTTTTCAATATTGATTTATTGTTCCCAACTGTTGTTTACTAATATACTCATGGGCTGGAGATTTGACAAACTATTAATCACACCTATTCCAGAAAAGTTTGTAGCGTTTAAAAAACATATACTTTTTCGAACACTTGTCTTCAAAATAAATTCTTCTAAATCGAAATATATCAATTTTATGTTATGCGTGAAAAAAATTAAATAGATTTTTGAATTTTAGTATATTCGTTATATAAATATTTTATGGAAACTTAATATCAGCTTTTAACTCTTCGCTCAGGTAAAATAAATTGTTGTTGGCACGAAACTTTTTAAAAGTATTCAAAGTGATGTTGAGTAACTTTATACATAGTCACTGATATAACTATTTTAATGACAATAATTTTTATTTTATAAGCGTTTAGACTTGTAAAGCATAATTCAGCACTATGAAAGTAAAATTGAGTTGCATGTACAGTTTGGTAAACTCTGTTCAAGTTAAAGTAATGAATGTTAAAGTTGAGTAAAGCAGGGTGCTTAATAAATAACCTTACCAAACTTCGGTGTGTTGGAGCATTGTAACTTTATACATTACTATGGCTTCACTTAAAAGTTATTAAGTAGTTAAGTAAGTTAGGAGAGGATGTCATCGAAAGGGTATAATTTAGTCTGATTGATTAGAAAGGAAGACCGGACTCGAGTGGCATTTTCTGAGAAGATCTGTTGATATGAGCTCTGAAACATTTTAATGGACATAGTGTCGAACGGAAGAAGTTATTCGTCTGCTGAATTCAAGAACTTTGATGCTGTAGTTTCCTAAATGTGAGTAATTAAGTCGTATTAGCGTACGAGAGAAGAGGGCAACGTTCAATAATTCATTTAGGCTAAAGTGAAACTTGAACTTGAGCTCGGGTTATTTTTCCTCGTACGAAGCAATTTCAGCGCCAAGGCCGATTCGCTATTGCGTAACTTAATTCCTTCTCTGAAGCCCTACCGGTTAAAGCTAAACTCGTTTGTGAATTCTTCAAGCATCCATTACAGGAGAGAACGAAAGATTCTGATGGAAGAGGGACGGGAGAAGAATTAAAAATAAAAGGTTCAAATTTAGATCCCGACCACGATTCGTTTACGATCAACCTTATAATTTGTTTCAACACATATCTCATCGACTCCAGCTGAGTGTTTTTCTGTAAACCAGTTACGTTCACTGAAGAATTCAAATCGTGTTATTCGCAGTAATATTTCTGTATCTGCACTTTATTTCACAACTTTGACTCACCCAGGTGCTCGCTCAAGAAATAAATTTTAGAAGAGTTGTGACTGGTGAAAAGTTAAGTTATTTGAAACCACCCTGGCAGAAAAATGGCATATAATAATAATTAGCATTTATGTTATAATTATAACTAGCCGACATACTGCGTAATTTATGCCTACTATTTCAAAGAATTTACATTTTAAATAAATTAAATTATATTAATCACACAATATTCATAAATAAACAAATTATTTTTAATTTGTTACAAGAGTCTGTAGATATTACATCAAGAATTTAGGAAATATACGAAACGTCTTGTAAATACTGCAATCGTTGATCCATCGGACAAAAAAATGGCCATTAAAAACTCGCCGAAGGCCTGGTTTCTAATCTAAAAAGTCAAGTGGCACATTCAGTTCTTTGTAAACATACCCACATAATAACCACAATTTTATTGGAATCATGTTATAATATCATTATATTATAAAATAAATTATGTTAGATTAATGCCTGAAATATTACACATTGAGTGTAATTGTTTATTTTCTAATTTTAAAAGCGATGCACGTAATTTCAGAAATATTTGATAGTATTATGAAATAATCATTTTAGTCTACTCACTAGTATTTGTAATAATGACTTAAACGACCTCTCTTGGTCAGTTTCTGGTATCTTTGTAATCGCATAATAAATAAATCAAAATATTCTCTACTGTCTTCGGGTTGTGACTCGTGATGTTTAGATGAAGTCTGTAAACTCCCATCAAACACAAAATTAAATCAACATTATTTTTTCCCATATTTGATTTTCCTGACTGTTCATAACTCGAACAATATTAATTTTCGGAACTATCCTTCGTGACTGGAGAACATTAGAAAAACAAGAAGGTGCTAAAATTTTTTTTAGGCTGGAATGAACCGGAGTGACTGGTTGTTTACAACTGGAAGTTTTCAGTCGCGGATGAAGTGTTTCTTTCATGCTGCGAATTGGAAAGCAGTCTAATTAAAGTGGTGAATCAGGAACAGTATCACAACTAGGAAACTAATAATATTATACCGAGTGATAGACGTTCATTCAAAATCCTGTAGTTATATCCCAGTTTGAAGAAACAACAACATTAAACCAAGCAGGTTTTAAACAACCGATTTTTAGCTTTCGTGTGCACAAGACCATAGAAAACAAGATAAGACATCTTACATTGACATGAGCCTCATAAGAATAGAAGATAAATTAATGAGGCAAAATAAAGTATTTAGGTGACGTAATAGGATAAAATGCTGTTGCAAAATTTATTACTTTGTATCACAAAAATATTTTTATTCCTAAATTTAATTATAAAACTGCGTAATAAGATTTGTATCCATAACATTTTACCGGATGAATGTAAACAAGGCTTAATAAAAGACCAGTCGAAAGTTTATGTTTAGGAATATATTCTATTAATTAATATCGTTTTCAGTATATATTCACTGTATTAGAAATTGATCTAGCCTGTTTAAATAAAATAGTTAATAATATTATTATTTTAATTTAAAGAAATGAGTAAATTTTAACGACGTGAAAATATAAAAGCTGATTAAAGATCATAGAGTTTGAAAGGAAACATTCATAATTAATTATCTAAAATACATTTATCTGTAATACTGTAACAGATGTACGATCAGAAAGAATAGGTGTGTTACAATTATTTTCAGTGTAACAGGAGAATAGAATTGAAATGCTTATTTGATAAACAGTTGGCATTAGGAGTTAATGTAATGCCTTTATGTTCTTGGACGAAATCAGGGAAACTTCAGCCTTAAATTTCCAGAATAACAGATTAAAAGTGATTAAATGGGTAGCCACATTATTTTGGAAAATTAATTAGTTTTAAGACTTTTTCCATTGATAATGTTGAGGAAAGTGATGAATGAAATATTTACTTAAATGAAGGTAGTTTGTTCCTGACCACGACTGTTCTGAACCATGCATATATTCAGTGAATGCTTGTCAATGTTTTAAGGAGTGTCAGTGACCATGAGACACGCATACATATGGTAGTCTTCATACGAGGTTGTTGTTAAATTAGGATGCCGGAAGGCAGCGGCGAATATAGCGATGATCCTTGACTGTGTTACCAAGGCGGTCTATAAACGTCGGAGAGTGGTCAGCGGCAGCCTTGGCGACGAAGCGGCTCGAGTTCGTTGGTCCTGATTGGCGACCTTGGTGAGTGACGACTTGGGCGCTGCACAGAGGAAGTCCTTGTGTTCACAATGATGCAATCTCTGAGTGGCGCCTGGCGAAACAGCTGACGGGCCAACAGAACACTGGCTTCGTTTCAACGGCCTGCGTTGCCCAGCCTCCAATGCCTGGGAACAACATCGTCGCATCAATGAAATTATCTAGAGCTTCACGATGCCGAGGTCAAACGATGACTAACGATTCACTTAGAGAAAAGTATTGTCATTCTGGATCGAGCATCACTGGAGTCAAAGATCTGAACACAGCATGTTTCTGCACCATGAGAATAGAAGTTACATAGCTCTTCACGTAATGCGGACTCTTTAGACTGTCACAAATGTCAGAAAATGTCGTTGATCATTAAAACTTAAATATTTAAGACTATCAAATAGCGTTTACGACTGGGCTGACCGAAAGGCAGGTGGTTGAATGGCCCAGAGGATTGGGGAAGCCCATATTCACGTGTCAGTAATCGTCAAGTAAGTTACCCCTTTGCAGAAGAAACTCATATTCATTTATACAACATATTACTTTAAATTACTTAAAATGAAATAAATTATTTTTCGCCTGTACACAACAGCTATTTCTCGGCGCTACATTCTGGTTTCTGAATAAATTGTTTGAATATGAATTAATGACGGATCCTTTTATTTTCCTCAATTTTAATTAATTAAATTTATTTATTGTATCATGGCATGAACGTGATACTTGAGGAAGAGTACAACATTAGAATTAATAGAGGGGGAAAACCTAAGGCGATGGAGTGTAGTATGGAAAACAGTGGAATAACAAAGTGTGTTTATATTGGGAAGGGATATTTTGAAGGAAGTTAAGGAATTCTGCTTGCTAACTGGGCAGTATATTAACTTGGGATGGTAGAAGTATAGTAGACATAAAGAGTAGAAAAGCACAGGTAAGGAGGGCTTTCGCAAAAAAGAGAAATTTACTTATGGCTAATATAAGTGCGAATATTAGGAAATCATTACTAAAAATGTTTGTGTGGAGAGGGGCGTTATATGTGTGTGAAACGAAAAGATTAAAAGTTTTAGAAATGTGGTGCCTTATAAGAATGCTGAAAATAAGATAGGTGGATAGAGTAATTAACGAGGAAGTTCTGAGCAAAATTGGGGAAAGGAGAACAATTTGGAGGATTTTGACCAAGAGAAGGGACATATTAATAGGTCACGATTTGAGACATGAGGGTCGTGTAAAATTAGCATTAGAGGTAACTGTGTGGTGTAAAAACAGAAGAGGGAGGCCAAAAGTGGATAAGTTGAGCAAATTAGAGAGGATGTGGGATGTGATAGGTTTGCGGAAATGAAAAGTCTTGCGCAAGATTGTTTAGCATGGAGGGTTCATCAGACCAGAACAAGAACACACCTGAATAGTTATTTGATTTCACCAAATATTAGCTATTTAGCTAAATTATAATTGCCTTGTTTCATTTTTCTCGTAATTGGTATTAATTAATTATTTAAAATAAAATGTCAAATAAAATAAATTGGAATTTGATCTGCAGAATTATATTAGGTGAGTATTGAGGCGTGAGTGCGTCCTTTCATAATCCTCTGGGACAGGCAGCTGTCCTTCGACCTGACACTCGAACAGTCCAGCCACAATCACTAGTTGATAGCACATAAGTTACTTGGATATTGGGGATCATGTATATGCCACAAAAATTATCTGACTTATTACAAACTAATGCACAATCACGTCAAATCTCAGTCTATTTCGAACACAACATTGATTTGTAGATCATTTTCTTGATTGCACTTTGAACGATTCAGGTGATATACGTACAGCTTAGATATGGGTAATAAACCCTTCATCTTTTACCACCGTTATTACTTTGTTTATAACTGTATGTTCTCTATATTAGTGTGTTCTGGTTTAGTCTGTCATTAATAATTCAAACTTTATTCTACAAAAGATGGTACATGTAGTTTTTATGACTTTTTATTTACCATGATATTGCATTATGGCAGTATCTACTTGCGAAAATGTGTGATTTCCGTTCGCAGGTTACTTTTAGATTCAGTATTTTTATTTACGCGTGAAAATATTTTTTATCAATTTGACCATTAATCTACTTATTTCAACGTTATGATTGTTTAGCTTATATTTTGAATTTTAATGAGGAGTGCTGTTAAAGGTCCGTGGTTAGAGCTCATTAATATATTCATTTATTTCTGTTTCATTTTACAAGTTACTTCAGATTATCTACTCCATCACGTAAACGAGATCTATAGCTCAACGATTTTGGAAAACGTTTTGTATATTTTCACTCAGAATTCTGTGAAATTTATAAAATGAAACAAAGGTATTTTAATTAATATAAACGAGTTCGTCTCTAGAGAAAGGATTTCGGGCTAGAAGTGACGTCGCCGCTAGTTAAATTAATAATAGCAGAAGACAGTACTAGCGAGTCTCGTATTTTATGAATTATTCCGACGCGTGCATCGTTTGTGCAACTTTGGAACATAATAAGGGCTGTTAGTGCAGGTAATCCTGGCCTGTTCCTCACTTTGCGTAATAAGTAATGCACCAGGCAAGGGCTGGATTACTCGCTCTAAGCTCGCCCTGCTCTAAGCCAAAGTCTAATTTGCGCCTCCTCGCTTCTTGCCGAAGTTACCCCTAGTTGAAGGGAAGCTAGCAGCTCTACGGGGTTTCAACCCCGGGGTGTTTTATGGCGTCCAACAATATCGCGAATATTGCACAAGCTGTGGTCTACGAATATGCATGACAGTGTGCGTAAGCCCAAATGGACTTAACAGAAATTACGAAATTGCAAGAAGGTATTGTAATAGTTCATTGCGTCAGATTTGATGAAGCATATAGTAAAGCGTTACCGTTTCGAACACATTTATAAAAGTAAGACAACTACAGAACATAAATTATTCAAAATATAAATAAATTAAACTGAATTTCCTTTAAGATTATGTGATTACGAGAATAATTATATAAGATTATACAAGAAAATTAGTATACTTTGCATATTTTCATTCTGTTTTATCATATGGTATTATATTTTGGGGCAACTCAGTAGGCATAGATAAGATTTTTATTAGTCAAAAACGTGTTATTAGAGCAATATGTCAGGTTTCCTCACGAACTTCTTGCAGAACTCTGTTCAAAAAGTTAGGCATTTTCACTTTAACGTGCCAATACATTTATTCATTGATGTTATTTGTAATCACAAATAGACACTTATTTTTGAATAATACTGATATTCATCCCTTCAATACAAGGAACAAAAATAATTTGTATAAAAAATGTAAAACATTATCAATTGCATAGAAAGGTGTGCATTATTCAGGGATATCCATCTTCAACAGACTGCCGCACAGAATTAAACAGTTGTCCGATAATCAAGGTAAATTTAAGACTGAATTATGCTCATTTTTGCTTAGCCACTCCTTCTATTCAATAAAGGAATTTATAGAAGAATCGGAGAAGAGTAATTAATTAATTAGTTTATAATACAAAACTTTATTATAAGTATATTTATCTTTTATACAATAAAATAATGTAATAAATGTACACCCTGACCCCCACATCCTTGAAGCTTAGCTTCTTTACAGGATCTACGGAATATGATTATTATTATTATTAAACATATTTGGAATTGGGCTTTATTCAGAGCAGTGACAAATCTTCGACCTTCGCTGTAATAAGAATACTTTAATTTATGTAGAAAAAACTCTAATTATTAACAACTTTTAGAAACCACTTACAATTTTCAATTACATAAAAAAATGTACCTAATTCAACCATTCTGAAAGTTACTAGTAGTATCATAATTTATAATTTAGTTCGTCAAATGGTTGAACTCTACTAACATTTTATTAAATATAATTTATTATAAATTTTATCTATCCCGCGTAGTGTTAAGCTCCATTTATTTCTGACATTTCATGGTTTCCTCTCATATTTATAACTTAAATATTTAATAAAATATAACGGCAGAAAATTATTGACGTATTCGCACAAATAAATTAGATCCTCACACTGTTTTAAAAATACAGTCAATAAATTTCTCTTAAAGTTATTGTTACACTGAATATTTATTTTTAAATAAAACAATTCTTAACGCTCCTTTTTCCAACTCATTAAACCTTTCAATAAGTGTTTCCGTATTGTCATAGAGAACTGTAATTACAATGTGGCAGGTCAAAAACATTATGTAGTTTTATATGAGGAAACCGCAGCTTGTGAACGCATATTCTGTATAAAACTCAATAAATTTCAAATGTGTTGAATGGAGTAGGAGGATTTAGCTCCATAAGTATATTCGTTATTGACGTGTGAGAAATGCTTAATCTGCTTCAATCTACATCATTGAAGACTGAGTTTACTGAAGGACTGTGGAAGGAGAAGTATGTGTTTTTATGTGTAAATTTGGAAAGTTATGTAAAAAAATTGTGCATGGTGAAGGGAATGAATGAGGTAAATAATGATGAATGTGACCAAGACTGGAGAAGTGGACGACGTTGAGTGAGTGGTGAAGGAAGCAGCTGGAGGTAGGTATTCGGAACAGCAGTGCGACGAGATGGGCTATCGCTGTTCTACAAGCGCTCAGGCAGTTCCGCTACAAGGCGCTAGAACAATGGCTCCAGGTCTCCCAAGATCTCAATTAGCCGTCGGTGCTCCGGGAGGTCGCGTTCTGTGCGATTCGATATCTGCAGCTTCGGCCGCAGTGTGGCGGGTCTCTACTAATTATTACAGCCGACTAAATCGGCGAGCTCGTTACGAATATCTGATGCGAACTCCCGCGGGCTGCGTCCTGTCCTACTTCGTATGTGCAATTATTAGTGCTCTGTGATCAACATCGTTCCCAGAAGTTTCTACGGGCGTCCGGCACAAGTTGCTCATCAGGTCATCGGGGGGTACCGAGGTAATTACAGTTGTAACGAAACACTGGGCTTCTTCTATACGATCGTTGTCTGACTCAATCACTACACCACAAATATATGAGCGGGGCAGTGCCACATAGAAAATACATATTCAACACTACAACAATAAATCAAAAAAACAATATTAACAACTCGAATTGAATAAATCAGTTATCAGCCTACTTATATAATAAATTAATTAAAATTTAATAAGCAAAATTTAGTACACCTCGATGTTCCGTTCCTTACACTATTATCCCTTCTGTTGCAACAATAAATTACTGTAAATCTATATATACGAGGGCCAGTCAAACATAAACCGAGCAATAACCGAGAGAAACATAAGTAATAACACGTCCACCCGTCATCAATCTAGGAATCAGGTGGACAAAATGTTTGAAATGCTAAAAAAAATCAAAAACAGTCTTTTAAAAATCTTTTATTTCTTAAAATGACGAAATTTTTCGTGCATTTTCCTGTGTTTCATTGGTTATCTGCGTCGTTATACAGTTTTTATTGAGGTTGCACACCGTGTATTTGCTAATGGCTGCTTTGAGGTGTGGAAAGGACGATCGTTCTACATCCGTTTCTCTGAACTGATATGATTCAGAATGATTATTGAAACAGTTTCCGCTGTGTTCATTCAGAAACATTTTAGGACGGTCGGAGATTGCTTAGCAAGGAAATCTGAGAAGGAGCAAGCTTGATTCTTGCAAAATATGTGTATGTCGAGCTTCAATTTAGTTTTTCGATAGCATTCAATGCACAGTTATACAGAAAATACAGGTTGAAATTGAATGCTTAAAATATATAATAGACTATATATATATATATATTGTAGCAGATACGTCGTTCCTCCGTATTCGAGGATTTATAATTCCTTTAGGGCGCCAGGTATTTTTCATAAAAGATACCAAAAGATGAATTTAATAGTTTTAATTTCAATCAGAGCATGAGAAAAATTATATATGCAGGGCGTGGTCATTCCTCGTCGTCCCGCCGACACAACCTACTCCTTCCACTACCCCATGACGACTCTCAAAGTCTCGCCAGACTACATTGTTGGCCCGGGCTGCGTCGTTCCTCAACAATTGCAACTCGCATGCTGGCCTGCATTGTTAAGTGTAACTTTTCATGTTACAATATATATATACTAAATGCATTCAAGTCAATCGATTTTACTCGATTCATAAAATTTTCAACTTATTGAATATTTGGAAGGGACTCTAGACGAATATTTATGTTTCGTACAAGGTAACAAGCATTTCCGTAACGAATAAAAAATATTTAAACTATTTAATTTATACGTTTCCTGATAAGTGTTAATAATTTTGACACTCAGTTGCCAAGTGAAATTCTGGATCAAAGTATCCGTGCTTGGAATTTAATATAATTTACTGTGATTGTTCCTTTACTTCTTTTGGAAGCGAACTGCTGGGGGGAAGATTTCCGTAAGTTTCAAAACAAAAATTTGTTGTTTTTGCACAAAAAGTGAAGTTTCACGTAATATATATATATATATACTTACCTTAGTTACCGATTTTTTAAATGAAGTATAAATAAACAACGGTAAAGTGCATCGATGTAGTAAGTCTTGAACTCAAACTTGATTTTGGAAAACGTATCATCGGTCTGATTAAAACTTAAGTTTATGAAGTCTCAAATGATCGTTATAGTAAAGATATAAAGAGTCATATATTATGTATTTATCATGCAGAAGTTTCTGTTATAAAATGCCGGCAAGATGATGGTAATGGTTGTCTTGGATTCACCTGAAATGAGTTTTGTCGACGAAGTGATTTTGTGTGTTCCGGGTCATCAGCAAGGTCAGACGTGACCTACGAAGGGCGTAGAGACGATTAACTACGGGACACGAACACTTGAAATGTGGTAAGTGTTCCCAACGTGGCGTCGCCGGACCATCAAGCCAGCATTAATCGTGGAATCAAGACTGCGGTAATCCCGGCTGATAGCCATTGTAATGGCGCCGCTAGCTTACCGCAACCAACAAGCCGCCGCACGCAGCAGTTTCCGAAATCCCGCTGGCTACTGCTGGGGGTCTTCCCTTAATTGCTATAACAAACACCAGTGATCATGCAGTTAATGTAACATTAAACACTTAGCCATTGCTTTTGATGGTACAGTCAAAATTGAGTGTTATCCCTGAGATTCTTCTAATGTTCGGTTTTGTAGTCATTTTTCAGAGGAAACGAATGTTCATGCTTCGAATATACTATACATTATTGTACATGGCGAATTAAATTTTTTATATTTTTATTTCATTATTTAAATTTATATTGTATTCATTATTTTACGGCAAAGTGTTTGTGAGTGAGATGAATTCCTAGGATACAGAATAACGCGGGTCGCAAGCCAAGATACTGTGCAGTTCCATTTATATAATGATGACATAGACGCTACGAATAATTACAGGTAATATACTTTTTTATTTTAATTTGTCTGGAAGATTTTGTTTCAATTTATTTTTAAAAACGGACATTAAGTAAAATTCTACATTACATTTTTTTTATAACATCCTCCCGAGTAGTCACCGCCCAGAAATCTGAATGGGGGACTATTTTATCTCCTGAATATTTTACCCGATAGACAGCCATCAAATTGTTAAGCATTTAGCGTTGCATGTCTTCTAGAAATTGAAGATACGGCTCTTTGATATGTTACTAAAACTCTAGCCCGTCTTAATCGTCGAATATTTACGAAAAATTAAATACCATCTGCGATTTATTGAAATATAAATATGTCAACTACAGTAAAACTGATATGACTTTAATTCGAAATCACATTTGCTAGCGATTATGGTTCTAAAATAAAGAACTTTAGGGAAACTTTATTTTACAGTTGAATGTAAGCTGACGAAGTGAGAAAAATTATCTGAATTACTAGAAAGACACTAAATGAATAATTGGTAAAAAATTCTGCAATTGGCCTTTAAATATTGAAAATCGCAAGTGTTATTACAGTTGACCAATACATTGATTCATTATTTATGATTTTACGTATGCCGTTAAACTATGGAGTAAATTATGGCCAATAAAACATATTTATTCAAAAAAACTTAACCCAAAATGTCAATATATTTTCTTATTTGTTTGTTCCCTCTACTGTACATGATGAGTGAATGCTGATAATTTCAAGATTCCCAAGTTTTACTAATTCTTTTGTAAAATCGTAACTTAAAGAAGGTACAATACGATTTTTTGAAAACTATACTTCTTTAGTAAACTGTGTTATTTGTCTTAAACTACATTTTAATTTTACCTATATTCTATTATTCTTTGAAAGGTGAGATTTCTTATTGTGATACTTGGGAACTAGCTCAATTTCACTTTCTAAAATATTATTTCAGGACTGAGAAAGGAGACGTAAATAGATGAAAATTTATGAAATTCAAAATAAATCAACGTTATGTTGTTAATGCTCACAATAAACAAAATTAAAGTATATAAATAGAAAGTAATTTTAAAAATAAAAAATTATGTAGTTAATTTCGCGTAGATTTAAATTTCATGGCAAAACAATCATAATTAAATAATGAAATTTTAAGTACGTGGGCTAACCTCAGTCAAAGATTATCTGTCTCTAATGAAACACACCTAAATTACAAGAATAAAATTTAACTCATGCATTTTTAAAATTAATAGCGTCTAATATGTAAAATGTTCATATATCTGTCTTGAAAAATATCGATTTTCTTGACCCAAAATTTTGCATTCATCCAAAATAACCTATGATTGTTGGGAATGTTTACATTCCACACAATACTTAGAATAGGATATTTCTAATTAGTTTTTATTATTAGTCGCATAAAGAATTTTAAGTTTATATTTAGATAATAACTTTCGTACAATAATATAAAATTAATTCTTTACTCTTTATTCTGAGGTTTTATTGTTCGTTTTGTTTTTATTTAGTTTACATCAATAAAAAACACCATAATTACTCAACATACAAAAACTATAGATATTTATTTTTGAATTTTAAAGAATTGTAAACCGATCAATCGTCAGTATTTTTGCAATTTTTTTCTATTTACTTTTTCTGTCATTCTATATTACAACGATTTATTGATCATTCGCGATTATTATTTCCTTTTTGAATGCGGATGTTTGTAGAAAGCTATTACCGGCTCAATCCAATGATAGAAAGATGTTTATAAGTGCTTTGAACTACAAAGGCACGTTTCGAGTAAGTAGAATTTCCGGTTACCTATTCTGTGTCACTAGTTCTCTATGTGGGAGTGTGATAATGCAACGTGGCCACACCCCGTGCAGTGTTTTACTGCGTTGGTCTTGGGAAACCTAGTCAAGAATAGGCCATAAGGTCTACATCACTAGTAGCCATTAAGCTAGAGAGGTAATTAGCTGATCTTAATAAGGTGTTGTAAAGGATTGAATGGCTTGCAAGGAAAGAAAGGAATAGGCGAGGCCAGGTAAGACACGCTGCGATATTTCGAGGATACTTCTTCCGAGTTTAGAATAAAAGCGCCGAAAACCTGCAGGTCCAGTTAGTTTCACCATCTTATACTTCTCATAAGGATACAACACAAATTATCATGTAGGCTATCTATAATTAATCTTAAGAATCGGTTGCAGACGATGGAATAGCGTTATTAACGCTGGAAAAATAAAGCCCAGAGGGCTTCATTAGGTTGAATCCGACCATGGAACATCGTGTTAAAGGTAACCCGAAGTACAAAACCTTAACTCATAAATCAGCCGATTTTAAAAGTTAATTCTCAAGGAGAACACAGAAACTATTTGCCTCTAAGTGATTATGGATTTCCAGCGTATCACAATCAGCACTTTTTAAACAAGGTTTGGACGAGTTTCGAATTATTAAGTGTACCTGTAACGAATGCAGAGATTCTCGGCAAGCTCTGAACTGTTAAAAGAGAAACGTCTTAGAAATTGGTAGTATAATTATCGGAATGCTATTGAACAACGGTTTAAGAATTAATGGTTACTATCGGATGCCGCTACCAACACTTCAATAATTACCACTCAGTATTTACACGTTATTCTTTGAGCTAAACGTGATATAAAGAAGAAACTTTCTATGTGTAGAATATCTATTTTATTTTGTACTATACGAACGTTTGAGCCACAGACGATACACAATAAATGTAGGACTTTGGATAGATTAAAGGCCTCTGTGCACTAGAACGTACAGTACTAGGACCATACCACGAATGAAAGCGACCACTCTGGTCACTACTATTCCCGCTGCAACGAATCAACAACGTCCTATGCACGTATACAACGCGTTTAGTTATCGTTCGGCTAAGGTCATTTTTGTAGATGAGTCTATGAGGTAATTGGTTTCAGAACTGGGTAGCAATGCGGTGGGTCGCCGTCATGAATCGGTTCAGCAACGTCGCGTGCCATGCGCATACCGTACCGACACCTAAAAAAATATTCTCTCCAGCAGATAGTTTACTGGACGGTCTTGGCATTCTATGGTGTTGGCTGGTGACATTGCGGTCTAATGGCCGTTTTGCTATACTAATATATACAAAGAATATTTTTTTGCATGTGTTAAAACGGCACGGACCTGGTTTAATACGTTCTAGTGGACAGAGGCCATAAAATATAGTAATTTGTTTTTGAAAATTTAGAATTCTTTTACGTCGTTAGAGCGCACAGGCCTTACATGAACTTTGCTAAAAATTTTGAGGCATTATTTTAAAATATCGAGATAAAATAACCGTTTTTATTTAGGTAAGTAATGAATCAACAATAAGACGGAAAACTGCCATAATGGAGTGGAAGCCAACAGTTACTATGTATATATCAGAAAGAGACGGACGCGCAATAAAAATGTGAGAGCAGAAAGTTTACCAATTCGATATACATAAATTTCATTCCTACTTTGATAATTACGTTGTCCATTGACTGCTGCTATTCAGTAATTACGAGGTTTATAAAGAAACATCTATTAATAATTTTGTTTCGATCTAAGTGAAGATCAAGAAAAATAAGTTTGTATACTGTGCATGAAACTTAGATCTTGAAAAAAGGAACAAGAAGAAACGGAAATAATTATTCACATCCAAGCAGTAATTTTATGTTAACATATATTTTTCTTAAAACTTAGATAAGTGGCTACTGAATAAGTGGAAAAATTTTAAAATGATTATTTATGTGTCATTAATTGAAATAAAGATCTATAAATTAGCTAGTAAATTCAGAAAAATGGGATATTTTATATAGCCTTCATTTTGTAACTACATCTCCAGTAATATTAAGAATACAAAAGGAACGCCATCTTCCAAACTTTAGGATCTTTTAAAGTAATACACTATAATTCTTATAGATAAGAAACAGTCTTCATAATGTTGTTTGTTTTAGATTCAAAGAAGTATTACAGGTAAAAGTGTATATTTGTCATAAAATTTTGAAATGTATGGAAAAACCACACTTTGAATGACAACTAATTTTCTTTTGGTGACTTCTTTTTTTGATTTTTTACTTATTTGAAACCAAATTTATCTTCAGTTAAATCATAAAGAAGTCTTTTTATTCTATATAATCGCATTAATCTCATTTCTCATCCATGGATTAACTTTTGAGGTCTTATAGTTGGGACAAAATGTTTTTTTTTTAATTTATTTGGAGATGTAATTTTGTACGTAACACTATATTGTGTTTCCACTTGTTCTGTCTTCATTGGCTAGCTCCATTTATTTTATGTACACAAATTTTTCGGTGTAATTTATATATTTACTCTGCCGTTACAGTGTTCTCTCACTAATTAATGTGAAGTAAATAATAAAATGTTTTATTTTCAATTAACGTATAAAAGTAATCATTTTAATAACCGCTGTTTTCTATTCAGTACTTTTAATACACTTTTAAAACATATCTGAAGCTATGTATAAAGAAAGAAAAAAAACCTGTTGATTCATCATTACCCAAGTTATTACGTACATAAAGATTTTCTGATTATATACATTGAATTTCCTATTTTCATAAAAATAATATTTATATCTACTCTAAATAAATTAATATTACAAAACATACGAACGAAAACTGTTGTAAAATTTTAAAAGTCTCCCTATGAAGTGAGAAAAAGGCATGAACAATGCCAAGAATTGTTCTTGAGTGTGAAAAGTGATTCTTCAGATATGACGAAGCGTTGATGGGATAATTACCGCTGCACTTTACAAGAGCCTCTATAGTGATGTAATTATCTACGAAAATTCGTCGAAGCGGTAACATTTCACGTCACTTCCCGGGAGGTCACGTTATGAGAAATTAAATTATTTCAAAAATCTATATGTGTAGGGTGAACGTTACGAGAATTATTGACGCGTGGAGAAGTGAGTAAACAACCTAGCGAACAGGTATAGAGTAATTAGTCGGAGGTGGTGTCCTGAGAAATGAGTCTTAATGACTGCTAATGATGGTGATAGATACGTACAACCATTAGTATTTGATGAGGGCTATTTTTCACGCTGTCACCTGTTAGGAGATGGCGATCGCACCTTAATACACAAGTTCATTTCATTCTTTGTTCCGACCACAGAACTCTGTGTGTACACCACACTTACCATACTTACTCTCTGTAATCCGTGGCTCGATCACAAACTACAGATTTGTACACTTTAACGTGTACGTGATCGGAGGTTCCATTTTTTATAGGGAATAAAATTAATTGGTTATTTAATTTTACGACAGAAAGTATACAATTAACAAATAAAATTCATAATCAAACATTACCTTAGTGCTCATTGCAGATAATTAAGATACTGAGCCTTAAAGAGGACTTTGAAGATTTTTTATATGCGTTTTCTACTTAATAAAATTTAGAAAGTTTGCTTCTTTCCTCCGGAGTGAATTGCAGGTAATTTTCTACAATTTTTGGTGTGCAGGAGAGACAGGCAGTTCTTTCATTACAGCTTTTGGACGGTTCAGGTGTCACGAATTTCTCAAGCATGACTCGTTCACTGCTCGGATATTCCTTTATTCCTTATGGATGATTTATCACTCTCACTAATATTACAGTTAACAACTGCACCTGAACGTATAACTGGAGACAAATAACTTGTTGTGCCAATATACGATTCGCAGAAGCTAACTATCCGGTAATTGTAGAGGAGTTCACTGTAAAACGACTCTTTATTACGGCAACTTGTTAATGTAAAATGTATTTTGGCCATTTGACATAAGGAAACGTATAGTGTTGATTTCAGGAAACGTTGTACTGTAACTCCCTTTAATTAACTGTCGAGTAACGTGAGCTATGATGTAATTTGTATATGATTTACTAAGCCTCACGCGACATCGTTAACGAAATACATCTACTAAAATATTTGGACTTTAAAACAGGATTTATATATTATTTTTATATATTTTACTTATATTCACCCACAGTATAACCACGTTACATTCACGGTTGCTATATTTCTGGCACTCTTTTCATCAATCTAAGAAGTTTTAATATTTCAATATTCAACTCATAACTGAATAAATATTTACTTAATATAACATTTAAAATGTGTAAAAGTTTTTCACGATTATCAGATACAAACTATCATTGTAACACCATAACCAGCGATCCTTCTTTTCCCCCTACATTCTATCTAATAAATACTTTGCACAAGTATATATAAATATATTTATTTATATAAACTCGGCGATGGTCACACTACGTCGAAAATGATTCATAAACGTTAATGGATGATAAGAGCAGGGTGCGGAAAAATAATATGGAGCTGCTTTTATATTCCTTCAGCTTGTCTCCAACGAATCTTCATCCATGTCAACGATACTTGACTCCACTTTTTCCCTATTGCGCACCATGTAGGCCAAACTATCGCCCGTGACCTATAGTTTACTAAAAATCAACATTTATACTGAATATCTAAATATCAACTGTAAACTCACTGAATACACATTCCAGGTCTAAATATTAAATATTTGACACTATTCTATTTGTTTAGATTAATGCAAATTACATACTTCAAAATTGTAATATAGTTAATATATAAATAAATAGTTTATTCGACATTTAAATAAAAATGATAGGTTTGGATATATCTCAAAATAGAGATAAAACATAGTATAGTTCATTATTTAAATAAAATAGAAACTGACAAAGAGGCTGCTATAACTCATTTAATGAAATGAATTAATAAACAAGAAATTTGGAATATTCTTTTTGATTAAATATTGCTCCTTAAAATTTTCTACTTTTTTACAATGTCAAAAGATTTAAGAAAGTTATTTGTACCAGAAGAAGTCCCAAATATGAGATCGAAGAGTAGTAGTCATTGAATACAACTTGTATTTCATCTGTAAATTGATTGTTTTAAATTATCTTTCTATTATCCTCTTTAGAAAATCATACGTTGAGTGAAATATAATTAATATGAACTCTAACTAGTTCCTCTATCTAAGCAGGTGACTCTATTATTGAATAATCTCTCCTTTTGTAATCAAATTAAAAGCTCGTTCATTACGGACAATTAGTGTCGGATGAAATGAGGTAAAATTAAATTGCAGGTCAAGTTTTATTCACAAAAATGTTTACCACTTCAAAATTGTTCTGTTTAATTATCGTAGAATCTATTTTCCATTCAAGTCTCCTATTAAAACGTTACATTTTCGTTTCAAACTATTCATTACTACAGTTACTATTATTTTTATGAATTGTTAACTCGTTCCGACAGGTCATTTTATTTTATTTTTTCAAGTTCAAGGCATCTTCTACTGAAACGGAACACTTGAGCTCGCGCATCGTGAGAAATATTCACTTGTAATGCATCCTATTATCAGACAATTTAGAAATGACGCCAGTTTATGCAAACTTTAAATTTAAAGTTAACTTGTATATCATATAACAAAATATGAGCAATTAACGTCTGGTGGTAAAAGTGATTAAATACATTACTAAGACACATTTTCTATCGTGTCAGTTCTGACACGCAACGTTTACTTTGGTAAAATGACTTTCTGTAGCCTTAACACAATCACGGGTGTTATCGTTTTTTATGAAATGAAAGATGTATATCGGGCAGGAAATAGTACGATACTGCGTGTAACATGCAACCTAATACGGTCAGATAAAAACATATTCTTAAACTATAGTAAGCCAAAGGAAAGAAAACTAATCAGCAAGTCCATTGCGTCATAATTTCATCTTATTCCGAAACGTTGTTTCTTTATCGCCTTCGGATTGCATGAAATAATATTTGAAGATAGGTGACATTTTAACGTCCAGGCAATTGAACGTAATTTTCATGGTTCTAAGTATACGATATTAGTGTGACTAAATCCAGCTTGAATCAACGGCCTGAGAGCATTGCCATGTCAAGATATTGCCGACAGCACGCATGTTATCAGAATAAAAAGATTAAATACGTAGCTTCGAGTTTTCCTCGTTATTAGTCTTTTACGATATAGCAAATAATTCCTAAATTTGGCCACACTTGTATTTTATTATAATGGCTCTCAAGATAAAATAACTCCTTTATTTTCCACGCTGTTTCATCAATTTTATATACAACTTACATAATATCGGGTTCGTCACCAAACAAGACTTTTTGCTTTATTTTTATATAATGCTCCTTCACCTCCTCCCATGCCTAAAGGGGTTGAAATTATAAAAAACACACAAGCATCAAATTTTATTTATATAAACGTTTTCATAGGAATGTAATTACAATATAGCTCTATAAAGTTAATAAGAATTTTTATTTGCGTATGTTTTTGTTATACTTCTTAGTCTGATTCAATCCTCCATGCTAACGTATCCTGCGAAAGCCTTTTCATTTATATATAACTGCCAAAACCCACATCCTTCCGTCTAACGCTAATTTTACACGACCCTTCTCTTGGTCAAAGTCCTCCATATTACTTTCTCTTCTCTTATTCTCCTTAGAACTTCCTCGTTAATTACTCTATTCACCCATATGATTTTCAGAATATTTCTATAGCTCCCTATTTCTAAAGCCTCTATTATTTTCCATTTTGCTAGTCCTATCGTCCATGTTTCGCACACATATAACGCCACACTTCATTACTCACATTTTTAATAAGGAGTTCCTTATATTACCTTAAGTGAATTAATAATTTTTGCGAAAGCCTTTCTTGCCTGTTCTATCGTACTCTTTATGTCTACTTTAATTCAACCATCCCTAGTGTTATGCTGCGCCAGTAGCAGTATTCCTTAACTTCCTTCACAACATCCCTGCCCAATCTAACATCCTTTGTTATTACACTATTTCCCAACTACACTGCATTACCTTAGTTTTCCCTCTATTAATCCTCATGCCGCTCTCTTCCTCCAGGACCACGTTCTTCTTCTGATTGCCTTCACACTACAATATCATCAGCAAACATTGGGGTTTTTATTTCTTCTCCTTGCATATTGATTCCCTTTCCCTCTTCTTTTTTAACTTTTTTCATCACCTGTTCTATATAAAGTTAAAGAGCATGAGTGACGGACTGTATTCTTGTCTTACTCCTCTCTTGAATTCTGATTTCTTTTCTTGCCCTTCAATTTTAATTACTGCTGACTGGCTCCTGTAGAGGATATGCCTTCTTTCTCGGTATTTTATTCATGTCATCTTCAAAATCCTTAAAATTTTGGTCCAGTTTACATTTTTCTAAATTGACAAGCTCCGTGAACGTACGACTGATTTCCTTATCCTGTTTTCTAAAATTAGAGGCTGAGTTAATATTGCTTCTCTTATCCTTACAAAACCAAAGTTTTCTCCTAACTCGCATTTGGGTATATACTTTTAATTATATTATTACATTTTATAAAACCTAAATGCATGTCATATTCAGTTGAAAATTTCAAAAAAATATAAGAATATTAATTATAAACTGGTTTATACATGAATATACATAAATTACCGTTTGCAATATTTGTTCAGTATTAATTTGATACTCGTCGTAGAATTACGGTTAGTTGTGCTCGGAAAATTCATAACGTATAAGCTGTAACTAATTTATTTAAGAGGTAGCAAGATCCGTATTCTTTCAATTAACACCTTTTAATAACCCTGGTAATTAGTTTCTACGTTCAGGACAAAATGGGAACCGAACGAGGAGAAAGGCTTCCGTAAGGAGTAAAATATTTTATTGACTGGCTGAGTTGGTGCAAAATCTAATTTACAGCTGATTGCCAAAGAGTATGTGTGAGCAGCAAGTAAATCACGATCCTGTGCAGATACGATCGTATTTTAATTAAAACATGGCTGCCACTAATACGGTGCTTGACACTAAAACGGCATGGGCGCCTGCAGCTTTCGTGGGCCTTCACATCTAAATTACATCTGATGAGGTAAAAACTTTTAGTTAGGCCAATCTGTGTTAACGAAAACACGTTTATAATTAAACTGGTGGGAAATAATTTATCAGCGATCGGAAACATTAAGTATGTTTGCCGTCGGTGGTTACAAAAATTAACCCACATAAAGCCCCTATTCCAGTAAAATAAATGGTTTTCTAAACTGTGTGAAAGTTGGAAGTTTCATTCCAATTCCCAGACGGAGATAGTGGACACCAAAATGATTCCATTAGAACTTGCGATTATTAATCACAGGTAATAAAGTGGAATACCTGGGAAATGTAAAACAATGTGTCTCACGCCATAAATATTTTATACAATATAGAAAAAGGGTGACATGCATAAATAAAGTAGATTAGACGAATATTAGAAAGGAATCAATAGCTTTCGGATTTTCTAAGACTTCCCGATGCTTGGAAAGTCCATACTGACTTCAAGGTATAGGTAGAAGAAGTTAATAAAATGTAGAACCTCATAAATAAAATCTGTGTGTAAAATAGAAGTTTGGAAATTTAATTGAAGAGACTTTCTTTACAGGAAAAGGGGAGAGTTGAAAAGATAATCTGTCTTGGTTACCATTAAGTCCCCTTAACCTTAAAATAATTAAAATTTCCGTGATTACCGATCAACGAATGTTTCTTTAACAACTGTTTCAAATGTCAATTCACCTCATAATTTGTATATTACTGCTCTTGAAGTTGAAAATAGAAATAATCCTATTTGCAGAGATTTTAAACTATAAATAGATCTTTTTTGTGATAAATGAATACTTGTGCAACTCAATAAAACATAAACTTCAGTTCATACGTAAACTAATAGACGAATCTATTGAAATCTGTCATAAATTAACGTATTTGTCAAACTACTAACATGTAATTAATTATAGATTTGATGAACAAATGTAATAGACAATTATTAGAACAAGCTTAACATCAATAGTTTTATTAATATTGAAATTAATACAAACGGAAAAGACTCTACATTTCATACCTAATTTGCACTTCACTACGCTGCAGTTATTAATATATAAAAGGCCGTGCCATTTTTAAAATATTAACTAACTTGATTCATATTCGCGGTTATATGCGACTATATGTGACTTCCTTTATTACTGCTAAATTAAAATGTGGTCTCTAATGATAGAAAGGTGCTCCATCTCTGATATACAGTATTCATACCTTCATAATGACCAAAGTTCTGCGTCATAAATTTTGTATGGAATCGTCATCTAATTATTGATGAAACGTAACACTGATAATTTGGAGGCAAAATGTGAATGGAGTACGGTCAGATGCGTCGACGCAGTAGAAACAGTAGCTGCGTGTGTGAAATATTGGCGACATGAGCAGTTTGAAGGCCTCGTTGAGTCTCCGTGAAGGCTAGATTAATGGCGGTCTGGCCGATGAAGACTTGCTCTCTGATTTATGTGCACCGACCACCCTAATTGCCGTACAGTGTCGGCGATTATGACGTCGGGGACCGCGGTTCGAGTCCAATCTCCCGGCGCGGATGTTTAGCTCGGAGGGAAATTGCAGCCGCCCGGCGAAACTTGTTTAGCGAGGTGAGATTGAAATCCGGCTGTACATCATCACCGTGCGCGGTGCATTCTAAAGTACGGCGGTGTCGCCGTAATATTCTATTAGGCGGCACGGGCCATAAATCGAAATCCCGGGGATTGGCAGCGGCGGCAGATATAATCTGGATGAATAATTTGCCGCTTTCCGTTATTTAGAAATGTGCATCGGCGAATTTATGAAATGTTCGCTATGTGTGTAGCCGTAGATTTATGAGTCTTGTGACGTGGCAGCTACATCTTCATGCTGTGTGGGCGAGACTTAAGTACAGCATTGCCAAGTTCACTGACACGATATGCTGTGCTGTAGAGCCAAGCTTACACTACACTAACACAGAGATGTGGAACTGCTTGTCGTGTACTTTTGCTTTACTAGAAAGTGTTTCTGTGGCATATGAATACATTAGCCTGTGGGTCCGAAACTTGGACTCCGGGAATGAGGAATGAGGAAGAGCAGCTGATTGAAAAAAATTAATTAAAAAAATTTAATAGGCGAAAAAGAGACTTTTATCTCTTTCCCTCTTTGGCATACACTATACGTATCTGTGGTTCAATTAGACATTCCCGCTTCGTACAGAATCCCCTTGTCCCCCGTTTCCCTATGCTTGTCTCTTCCTCTGTCGTTTTCGCTCTGCGTCCTGTACGTTGCATTTTGTAAATCTCCCTCACTATATTTGTTTGAATCACTTTTAATTTCTAGCAGTTCGTTTGTATGTCCGTCGCCGATTTATTACATTTTACTCCTCTTTCGGTTCCTATCTCCAAGTATATTTCTTAATTTATATTTCTCCATTATTTTTTAAGTCTGTTTCATATCTCCATCTACGTTCAAATAATTTCAGTTGCTTATTTTCATTTTATCTGTTTTCCTTTTGTCATCTTTTACACTTATTGCTTCCTTTCATCCGTTGATGTTTCTATTTGCCGCTAACCTACTTTCTCTTCATATGACAGTATCTATTTTTCTTTCTTCTAAAATTGAAATTTTTTTCTGTTAATTTCATATTTACAACGCCTTCAATTTAACTACTTCCGTACCCCCTAAGTCTGTAACCCCGCTCCTTACAACCTCCTCCATGACTTGCCCATATTACTCTTCAAATGGTAGTCGGTCTGACGTTCAGCTAAAAGGAGCAGAGAAATGGAAAACCATTGCCACAACGTCTCATTTCCTGCTCTACTAACTCTTACTTCAGCTGTGTGGAAAATAATGTGACAACGTCATAAGAATTTGATAGGATGGGAAATGCAGGTGCTTCAAGGTCAAATAGGTTACCATTTGAAAATAATTAGAAGTGTTCAGTCTTATGGGAACCTTAAAATGATAAATGCATTTTCTGCTAGTGACTCGCCACATTTATGACCGATTATAAACGTCAAATGCCATCGTAAATTTTCTGATGTTTTATTTCCTTTCATTTTTTAATTTTTTCCATTTTGATACTTCCTTTATATCAAGTTATTTAAGTATATCATTTATGAAATTGAAAATAGGTGTGATAAGTATAGAGTGTATAGTAAACAACTCCTTCAGTCAGTAGTCTGTTGGAAGTTTTATTAATAATTTATTGATTAATATTTACCGTTTTAGGGGATCTTAATTTCATTGCAAGGGTTACTTGATTAATGAACACAATGACGCACATAATCACAAAAACCCTTGCTAGGGACCACAGCGACACTACGCAAATGACAATGTAATTATTTAATCTCCTGCTCTTGTCGCTCTCCGGTGGAGAAATTGACTCGCGGGTCTGCCTACTCTCTACCATGAAAGGCGTTAAGGATTACGCAATACGCGATACTCGCTTGCTATTTGCTTTAGTCCAGACATATTATCTAGATTTGTCAATTTATCAAATTTTAAGTATATGTCAAAATCACGAGCGTCCCCCACAACCACCTGGTAAAGTGAAAGAAAAATAATAATTATAATAAAGTAATTCTTAATATCACTGTAAAGTGGAGGAGAATAAAACGCAAAAAATTTAGCAGGGAGATTATATTTTCAAACAATGTAAATTTCTTTTTATATTACTTAAATAAATAAATGTCAGGAATTTTTAAATAAAAATAATACATATATATATATAATAGTACCTTTTTAGTAAGTTTAGTCTATAATTGTTATATAAGTTTAAAATTTATTTAATTAAATTTGCTTGGGTTTGATTTTAAACTAAATAATATAAGGGTATTAATTTTTTCAAAGGGTGAGTATCCTCTAATTTTCACACCCCCTAGTTGCATGACATTCCCTACGGAACTGTAATCAGCAAAGAATCTTCAAAAACAGTCTTGCATTCGTCTTTTAAAAATAATGGTACCCTTTTTGCCTTTCTTTCGTGGGTCACTTGTTCCATCATAAAAGGTCGACGACGAAAAGTTAATATCAGATCTCGTTTCTATCAGAATCCCAGAAACAAGGTTAAAATCCTAACGAACACATTTAATATTTACGCTCATTATAACAGCAATTCAATTCAACGCTCGGATTGGAAGGCTAGAATTGAATTTGACTTTCATTACGCCTTCTCTTTTGGAAAAAGCAGCGATTAGGTCGAAAGTGACTGTTTTAATTTTTTACCATTAGTGTGGATGCATTTACGATCGGTGTAAATATGCCGTAGACATTACTAGAAAAAAATTTTCACGGACACATTAGTTGGAAATTAGAACTATGTCTCAAGAAAATACTAATATGTATTTCACTAATCACATTTTAACTTTATAACCTCTCCAGTGCAACTTAATATTTTAAAATATTTCCGTTCAAATTTTTATTTGGCCTCATTATATTTGTACTTCCATCGCGTTGGGTATTCGTATTTTACGTGGCTGATTACTGCGTATTTTTCAGTGCATATAATTGTGCTAACACTCCAATAATCCCGGATTTTCAATTTTTTTTTTCATCTCCTCTTCCACACGCATAACTGTAGCAAAATAATTGATTCTGATTTAGAAAGCGTGGCACAAAAATAATTGATGTTAAAATATGAACACGGCTTATTGGAGTGTTTCATTACATGTATTTTCTCTTTTTTATGAATTACTGTTTTATGCATAGTTACTATCATTATATGTATTTGAAGAGATATTAATGATCTGGTGTGATGTAATAATCTTATTATAGTAAAGCTATTTTCCCTCAGAGACCAGTCTGTTTCACTCTACGACAGGTATCATATGACACTTTTCGTTGAAACTTAATGCATAAAATTTGAGAATAAAAATGCGATGAATTCAAGGAAGTGGAATCCTTCAATTTAATCTCATTGATAGCTTACAGATAATTTAGAAGAAAGATAGCGGGAGGTTCAAGTCCCTGGTCCTGTCGACTTTTTTCCATTCTTGTCTTTCTTATATTTTATTTGTATGTCCTATTTTCCCGTGCATTTATACATGTTATCCCGGGGAATGAATTAATACAACATTGATCTGTTTTTTTAAATCCTTTATGGACACACACACCTAAACGGGTTGGAGGTTAGCATCAAATTAACCAGAATGTTAACTGACGATATCTTAACTGATTCAAGAATCTTTCGTTGGAAAATTCATTATATTTTACAAAATATATTAGAGAAGATATTTTTATGGTCCGTAAAATTGATCTAAAATCAGTTATTGTTGTTAGGAGATATTAAAATCGAAACGTTGTCTGAGGTTGTGGCCAAGATCTAACACATTAAGCTTTGATAAGTCTCCCATACAATGACAAGCTTTGAAGATATATGAGATTGGACTAAATAAAATATTATTGAAATAATTTTGAGGAAATACAAAACATTAAAAGGAAAGGAAATGATTGGACAGGCACTTTATTAGAGTTCTTCTAATAAATTGCAACGCCTCATTTAATAGCATAGGAAGGGAGGTTGCGCGACGTAGAGGAAGGCCTCCAAGGGTTAAGAAGGATTTAATACAATTGAAAGTGTGTCATGACTACCATGAAACTGAATTTAGAAAATCAGGAAGAAAAACTCCCAACCAGACAGGTATTTGAACTTACCGGCCTCCATTTCTGAGCTTCAATTGATACCAAAGGTTCTGAATAAATATCGTTACACCTTTGATCAATTTGCGCATAATGTTCATTTTTCACTGATATCCTATAATTAGTCTGATCAGAATGTGACCCAGCAATTTGTATTTGAGTCTGAGCTAGAGATCTATATAAAGTTTGGACGGAGCTCGTACCGGTTTGGGGATCGACTCTGATTGCTTATATGGTACGGCTCCCGTTCGGTAAGCGGGAAGTCAGGAGCTATGCGTATTCCCAGTCACCTTGATATTATCTTCCCTAATCTTCTAAAAAATCGTTATATTAATTTTACCACACTTATTACAATGTATTTAATTAATTACTTTAACACAGGTCTTCAAATTCGTGTAGCATAAATACTTCTGAAATCAAATCGATTATCAAATACTGGAGTGGTGCTACTGCAAAGGATGTTGATTTCAGAGACATAAAGGGCTCCCTGGGTCCGGAATATACAAGTAATAGCGATGACCCACAGGTTATTCTAACTATAAGGGATCAGGTCATCATATCCAGAATCCGTTCGGGTAACACCATGCTTACTCATGCGAACTTATTTAAGAGGGAAGCTTGACCTACTGTATTTCTAGTAGATGTGACGACTTACTAACGATAAAGCACATAAGTATACCTGTCACGATGACTCGCTCCCAGGTGTTAACCAGATCAGAGAGAGCGAACTCGCCCACTCGGAAAGAGCCATAATATTTTTGTTCACTTTTCTGGCTCATAACATAATTAGTAAAGATTTAAATGGTTCTACTACTGTCGTCTCTTAACACCTTGTCATAAATGTCCCTGAGTGCAAGGTGATCGTATGGCAGCTCCTAATGAATATAATTGTTAATGGGACTTTAAATAAAACTCAAAAAATACTTATAAAGGTTCTATTGATATAAATTTTCAATCAAATTTGTACCCCGTTATGATCTTATTTATTTAACAAAACAATTTCATTCTAGGCATAATTATCCGGCAAATTGTGCATTGTATTTAAATTACTTTGACACCCGTATTACTGCTTCTTATGAAGAATTATTAAAAGACATTGTCAATAAGGTAACGGAATCTTAATGTTTTTTGCAGTTTACGTTGTCCTTAATCGTTGTCCCTATAAAATTTGTTCCTGAAGTCGACACTAAGCACAATCGTGTTCTGTTTGCCCGGTGACAGTAGATCTTCATGTTTATTCATATTCACCGCTAATAGATGGCGAGAAGGAACCATTGTGACTGGTTGGCTGATCCTTTTGTGCGCGATGATGTAAGTCTCGGATATCGCTACACAAAAGATGCGCTGCCTTACGTTCGCTATCATTAGCGTGGATTTCATCCAACATGGGTCCTGCTCACAGGGAACAATGATGAATACGTAATTAGGCTCAAATTAAGTGGTAATTGTCTCGCAACCTATTGAAGGAAATGGGGGAAGCTGCTGTATTAAAGCTCTGAGTACAAGTGCGTCTATTAGCATTTCTTAACTACACTCTTTGCTCAGAGATAAACTTTGCGGTACTTTGATAGCTTCGTTCTCATTTTGTTCTTTTGTAAGACTTGTTATACCAAAACAACACTCGACACAGAGGATGTTAGATAATTGCTTTAATTATAGGTTTAGATTTAGGGTAAACGTGGAATAATGAGCCGAGAAACTTAAGATCTTTTCGCTAGGCGTGCTAAGGGCTTACTTTGCCATGTAATAAAATTAAAGCTCCGTGATAACCGTCGTCGTAAAAAGAATGATGGAAAATTACTATGTTAATTTCAAATTTAATATTTAGCAGTGTGAATCATGCACCTAAAGTAAATGGCTCATTACCGTCATTGCACCTTTTCTATAAGTGGTTTAAAGTACAAGGCATTTCCCCATTCAAGCATTCACAATTCCTGGGAACCAATAGTACCCAAAACCAACTCAAATCGTATTAAATTAGACGATAGAATAATTGCCATAAAAATTTTAATAATAAAATTTTAATAAACAGTAGTAACACGGCTTCGATTGGGGAACCTCAAAAGGTGTTATTTTAATTTAAATCAAGGGATTAAGTTCAAGAAACATATAGAATTGCCCTTGTCCAAGAAAAGTGGCAGAAAGCTCATTCAAAATTACTCCTGATGAAGTTTCAAACTTATTATTAACATTTTTATTTTTTTCAGAATTTTCTTTGGTCGCTTAATTGGGCGTTGAGTACGTTTTCATCCACTTTAATATCATGGTTTCATTAAAAATAACACCAGACAAGGTTCCAAATAGGTAAAATTTTATTATTTTTTCTGACGAAGACGCTGTTGTCCTATTTATTTATTTTCAAAATATCACATCACATGATGATTTTATAAAATTGTGCAGTTAAATCTGACGGTATAAAAAAATTGATCGGAAACTTGTAGAATTGTCAATAAACCATACTATTTAAATTTTCTGATATTCAGAACATTCACTAAATATATAAATATTATTAGAAGAAAAATAAATAAAGTTTTATTCAACTATGATGTTTTTTCCTCAAAATTTGGAAATCGATAAGGATGAATGAGAAATAGATAACCTTTTTTAGGTTTTTAAATACAGGCGAAATATTTTAGAAAATTACATCTATTTGCTCTGCGAAATGACTTGTAAATTTAATGTACGTTTTATTTCTCTAGTATCAACAAGTGTAATGACAGCAGTGTAATGACTGTCAGTAGCATTCATAACAATGCGCAACGTACATCACTCTCATCGACTATTACCGCCCCAATGAAATGTCTCTGACAACCTTAAAGAGTTGGAATCGGAGATTGGACCTCTATGGCGCCATGCCTTATATCTTGCTGGAAAGTCAGTCTATAATAATAAAATGTGTGAGTAACCTATATTAATAAATAAAATTGAAGTCTCTGTCTGTATGCTTGTCTCGAATAGACTCCGAAACGGCTCAACAGATTTAAATGAAAATTTGAGGGTTTAAAAACAGGGGTTTTAGCTTAAATATTAGTGCATATTTTATTTCAATACATTTCAGAAGATTTATATATATATATATTGTAATATGCTTTTTTAGGGTATAAAACATTAATTAATCAATACAACAAATTATAATCAATTTTAAAATTTTTCATTTATTAATTTAAAGTGATTACACGGGCTTAATCTCAGGGGATTTTGAGTCTCTCGAGAGATGGAGTATGCAGTAGCTGAAAATAGAAAAAATCAATCATTAAATATTATTTAACCAGAGCAATGAACAATTTTCACAGTTTTTTTATAACTTACCCACAATTACTGGGCCTACAAACATCCACCTCTCGAATGTTTCCGCGTCTCTCTGGCGTCTTGCAGGATTTTTATCGATGAAGGTAGAAGGAACCAGATCCGCAACTCATCTGCTTCCTCGAAACATCTAACGTCTCTGCCCACCTCTCACAGCATCTGCTCTCGTCCGTCCTCTCCTCAACTCGTCTGACTTCTTCTCATCTGCTCGGACCACGTCTTTCCTCTCCTCAACTCGTTTCACTTCTCATCACGTCCGTCCTCTCCTCCACTCATCTAACTTATGACCTCGAGCCACCCATCGGCTCCCCTTTTAAATCCTCCGACGGGAATTCCCCTATTTCACAAAATTTCGGAGTTCCCCGCCCTCATTTTTTACACACGTTCGGCGGGGGTTTCCCGCGGAGGTTCACCATCGTTTTTTTTACACACGCCCCGAGGGAGATTTCCGCGGGGAATCACCATCTTTCAGCCGACTAGACATTGTTGTTGGCCGAACTGCGCCTCATAATGCCACAATACCACAAAATCCGCGTTTTTTATCACAATATATATATATAATGTTTTTCTCCCATACGTGAATTCAAGTCTCCAAAAGTGTGTGCGGGTAGCCTATATTCTTGATTTTTGCTTATGCTCCGATACTCCCTAACGGATTGCAATGAAAATTTCAGGGATTGAAACAGGAATTTTAACTTAAATTTTCGTATATGTATTGATGAGTTCAGAAGATATTAATGTAAATATTTATAAATCCAAGTTATGTCCTATTATGCGTTCCTAAACCATTCATCCCACTTATCCACTTTCTGTGTTATTATAAGCCCAATTTTGGCAGCTTGAGAGAGAGGAGAGAGGGAGGGCGAAATTTCTCAATCCATCTATTGTTACAGTAGGATTCGCACCTTAATTAACCTATTGCTGTCAGAGAGATAACTCCCTGAGAAACAATAAACTTTTTTGGATCGTCACTATTATACATACGTACAATGATTTTATTTGTCGCGTCAGGTAAATTTTATTTTAATGTTTAATAATTGCTCACTTTTATTGGCTTTGAAACGTATGATACCGGGACCTGATCAAAACCAACTGCGACTTATAATTTTTGCCCTGAAGTGGTCATAAGTAAATGATACCCTACTTTTCATATATTCAATTAATTCAATTTTATCAAATTTCTGTACGTCTTGTTTCGTCTTTAGAGTCAAATAAAATAATAATTTCCTCGTCGCTGGTTGCACGTTAGTATGATGAATCACTGTAACTTTTAAGTTAAAATATTTATGGATCTAAGATATGAAGTCATATTATCTCTTCCCTTGTCGTTTACGAGTTTCTGGAAGATTTACATTCCATATTTTTGTCATATCGCCTACTCATTATAAGTTAGTGAGATAATTTTTTATGAATCGTTGTTAATTGGTTTAAATATATAAATATCATTTATTAATAATTTTTATTTCTGTTCCCCCTGCGATTGACAACAATGGTGATAAGAAGATATACCAGTAAAACAAAATTAATTTCAAGGAAATTTCGCTTATTTAGTAGCTTATGACGGTATTCAGCCTTCGTGTGGATGTGGTTGAGTCAGATCTGCGACCCTGAAGTCTGCGAAATCGTATCGTTGCATGTACGAAAGTCGTTTGACGCTGACGCAAACGGAACCAGCGAGGATCCGTGTGAGATAACTTCTACTTCAGTCATACCTCCTTTTGCGATTGACACTCTGACGTCACGACAATGTTTTGTATCACTACTGAAATGGAAGTACGGCGACTTGAAAGGTAATCCGCTCCGGGGAACAAGTTAGCTGACTAGATCACTGGAGCGCGTCGGTCGTTACATTTACTTCGCCTAGATACTCAATTCAAATAATTTTACATATTTGTGGTTTCACTTTCATAATGCCTTTTATTATAATAAATAATACAAGTCAAGTTACTCTAACGATCTATGAAAATGAATTTCATGCGTTCGATGCGTACAGTTTACATGCAATTAAGTTACATTTAAAATATTGATTTTTTCATTCTGGGTTTGTCAATGTTGAAATTAAATAAAGCAAGCTGTGTGTGAGGTGTTAACAATATTATTTTTTATTTAAAAGACGCATATAAGCCCTATACTAGAAGTTTTTATTTCAGGTACCATTAATAGCTTCTATGTCCAATTTTTCTTGTATTTTCTAATCCCTAACCTCATTTCTATTTCATTTAAAATAATAGTTTTTTACAGAGATTGGAAGAAATCTGGTAATACATCCAACGACTTTTACCATATATGTCAATTTACTCGGACATTTCATCATATCTTTGACTTGCGTCGTGATTTCTATTCAGCCATGAGCTATATTTTCTAGGTCATGATAACGTACTCTATTTTTCATATTACATCATTCTTCTTGAGCAACCTGAAACACTCGCAGATAACTTCAAATTATTACGTTTCCCTGCTAAGGCTTTAAATGTATGAAGAAATCATATTGTGTTAAATCTCATTCGAAAAACAATAACGTATAGAAAGTTTAAATGCAATGTAATAAAACAGTGGTGTAAATAGTTATACATTATTAATTGATAAAGCAGAACCAAGCTCCGCATTTTAATTACTTGATTTCTCAACTATGCCTCATCAAAATATAATAGTCACTGTACACTCAGTATATATATATATATATAATTTTAAACATGTCAGTTTATTTCTCCTTGTGATTATATAAAAGTTGCATCAATGAAACAAATACTTTCACCAATTCTGATTGCGGATCTGTGTTCGGAAGATAACTGAGATGTGATAAAGTTTTATAATAATTAATTAAATAAAGGGTACATTTTATTTGGAAACGTTTCGTCCCGTAACCTTCGCGACCTCTCCGATTCTTTAATTAAAATATAGTAAACAAAATGTTGCTCTTGAAACGACGACTTGGGTCCGAAAATAATATGAGATTTATTATATATAAAAAGTATATTATATTAAGAATTTATAATAAGATGGATTAATTAAATTATTTTAATTATTAAAGGTTATACTACTTATACTGATTATATACGTATTATTTTTGACTGGTACATAAATGGTAGAAATGATTGGTTTTTTGTGTAATCGTACATTCTGAGGCTCTGTGAACCAATTCTGACTATCAATTTATGTTGTATTATATATAATCATATAATCTGTTACAGATTGACGACTGCATTCCTACACCTTCTTCTATCGTCTTTCTACAGCACTGTGCTTTAATTTACTTGCGGCAAACACTCCTGTAACCTCAACAATGCCAAACATTTTCCATGTATATGTATATAAAGTCACACATCACAGGATTATTCGATCCTAGATTTTCTTCAAAAGTGTTTATCAAATATCCTGTTTCGCTTTTAAACTAAATTAATCGTCAAAATGTTCCAAAACAGTTTGCAAAATTTTATCTGGTTAATTTGTATAGTTACATATAAACTGATAAAATTGTAACTGATAGCGTATGTGACTCGGCAGGGAACTTAGTTTAGAAGTCTGTACCAACTTTAGACCATAAACTTGGCAGGGAAGGAACGTTGCGAGAGTTAATTGCAGAATCCACATTATAATCCCTTATTGTTTGTGAGCCGAGGGCCAAAAGTAGACGTTCCCTGAATACATATACACACACACATATACGTCGTTTTGTCTGCACATCAAACATTGCTACAATGCAGAGCCCTAAACAATAGCTAGGATACAATGGAAAGTGATAAGGCTCCTTCGCCGACGCGTGTACGGAAGTCTTAAATGTGCTTTTCCCTTATAATACCTAAATGTGTTTGTGTGTTAACAATCAGAGTGAAAAGCAAACAGTTAGTAAAAGAACAATGTCATCTACATTGCGTAACGTGTCGTGGCATAATCTTCGCCACATGTACATAAAGAATAGAAAAGAGTCGGATGAAGAGCAACCATGTGCATGAGCACTGACAGTAGTTGAGTACATGAAAGAACCAACAAGAATTATAAAGTATTAAGTACAGTGTCTGTTTATAAAATAAGCACTGATATTCTTTTGGAGAAAGACACAACAAAATATATTTTCCACTTCTGTAATATATTATCACACTATCTTTAAACACTTTCACTGCCATTATGCAGGCACATTTAATAATAGGAAACAAATTTCATGAAAGAAAGGTACCTCCTGTGACGAAAGCCAAGTCTCCACTTTCTGTATCAAATCATCATCGTCGCTGAAATGAAATGAAGGAATTTCTTCAGAAGAAGAAGGAGATGAAAGTCACTTGCCGTCATACCCGTGTTGTGTGTATGGCGGTTGATTTGTTCCCGAACATATAATGTGATCAGCTATTAAATTTATCTGGCGGTGTGTGTCCGGGTCTTGTCATGAAACAAAATTGTTCTGCGAGAAAGAGCTCGCGCTTTTTGTTCTGTACTTCACTATGAAACTTTCTCACAATAAACGTCTCTGTTTATTGTCGCAATTCCGAGAAAGAATTCAACCAATAAAACGTCTTCTCTTTCCCAGAAAACCGTGCACAATCTCCGCTGCACATCGCCCACATTTCCACAAATATTAAATTTGTTTTCTAATTGACAACAGTGTTGAAACTAATGTAATGTATTAAAGAGAAGGTGCAAACAACTATGATATTAAACAATTTTAACAGACTGTGGGTTTCACGGGTTTGATATTTTCGCAGTCCACCCGAAATATCCTCAATTTACTGTTTTCGACTCAAAAGGAAATAACTTTCGTAATTTATTTCACTATAATATTTTAGTATTGAATTTTGGAATAAAATTTGAAGATGGCTCCTTCTTCAAAGCCCCATCACTATTAGCCTTTTACTTCCTTTCGATCCATCATCCATCTTGGCAGTTTCAAACACACACCAATTACAATCCTCCTTGCCGCTGCGACTTATGAAAATGTGTTCAATTAGAATAGTTGTTTTTTTGAAATATGTGAAAATTGAAGACCTCACATCCCAATAATTACAAAAGCTCTGCCTTATCTCCTCTCTCCAATGGCACGATTTTCGAAACGTAAAAAGAGTACTGGATCAATTATTATTTCCACTAAAATGGAATTAACTGTTGACATTTAAGCCAGAATGAATTGTGTGTCGATCCCAGCATATTACAATAGACTATGTAAGATCTGACATTTTCCATTATAAATTATTACTGCAGTCTCAAATTCATCAACGGTAATACGTGGCAAATACGATGACAAATTAACGATTTGTAGTAAGGCCCGTTTATTTGCTCTTTGTATTTACTAAGTACCCATAGAGCTGAATTAAAAATTAGTTGTGTATACCTACCGTGAAGGGATTATTATGATATTCCTCAATAAAACAGTAGCAAATAATTGCGATAAGTTTTTACATTCCTCTAAACAGCTATTATAATCTTTAAATTAGGAATAGAAATTAGTTGAAATCTCTTCAGCTGTTCTTGAGTTTTACTGGTTCAAATATGCCTACATAGAGACATAATGGCGTTTCATTTATATATACTCAAAAACGTTATATTATGATATATAATATACGTATATATAATTGTATGTATTTCTGTGACACTTTCGTTGTTGAGATCGATATTATTTCAAGTGATAACCAAGGTATGTGTAGGAAAATTTAAGTGAATGTTCAATCAAAACTTAAAGGATTGACGATCAAGAGGAAAACGTAGTGAGGTGTTGCTAAATCGATTAGAGATTCGAGTTTTTCGATGAAATAAACAATTTTTTAGGTGAACGAAGCGTAGTACCTTCCCCCATCTAACCCTCCAGTTCCGTAGATCCCCTCGAAGATATCTCGGCGCCCCGCTCAGATCTGAGCATCCAATCTGGCGACCAGTAAACGTGTTCTGCCATCTCATTAGGACATCACCGCCTTCTTTATCGGGCGCACGCACGCGCAACTGCTGTCAATGGAATTTCGTTACCGGAAAAGGGGAAGGGTTCCTTCGATTCAATCGCGTCTCCAATTGCACCAGGCATTCACAAAACTCTTCTCCTCCTGCTCCTTGAGCACGAGTCGATGGAGAGCGGCTTGGCACCGCAATGCGCTAGAGATCTGCTGGTCTTGGTCCAAGGCTTGCATTCGATTCCCGGAAGGCCACGTCTCATGCGAAGACAGTGCGTTGCTGCCTCTTCGTATTTATTTTTCCGGTGGCCGTCGGGGGAAACATTGCTGCCGTCATCATTCCTAACAACGGCCACTCTGTTCCAATTTTCTGCTAGCAATTTAAGTGTCCCCCATATTTCTCGCGTTGGACTGTCTCTTCCTCTGGAGTAAATATTTAAAATCGCGGGAACTCAGCACAAGCCAGCAAAAAATAATTGCGAGCTCACCACTTCAGCACATTCCCAATTAGCAAGCATATTGCCAATTTGAATTCATTTTCTGGTAGACACTTTAACAAGAGAAAATTAATTTCGCTTTAAATGTAATGTGTAGGAGACTTGTGCGCTTTGTGTATATTTAAAAATTAAATGGGTAATATTTACTTATAAACTTTCTGCTTTCATACATGATGAATAGAACAAATTTGAATAGATTACATAAATCAGTAGAAAAAACATATACTAATGTGTTGTAACGTGTAGAGAAAACATTTGAGAGAAACTTTTTTACTTATGTTAATTATTGTAAAAAAGTGTGTAAAAGATGTATTAAAAATTGTAATTAATGCCTGCAATAGGAAACAAGAAAGAAGGCTAAAATAGTGCAATAAATTAAAAAAGTATAGTCATGATGTAGAACAAAAAAAGAAATAAATTTACAACAATGTGCGGAACTATCACAAGAACTTTAAAATTTTCAAAAATAATAGTGGTACCTGTTCTGACGTACGGGAGGGACACATGAACAATAACCAAAACGCAGAAAAGTCGCATGCAAGCCCAAGAGATGGAGTTTTTAAGATAGGTTAAAAACTAGAGAGCGTAGATTTTCCCGACGAAGATGCTGGATGAAGAGTTCTCGGGATTCCAGTCGGGTGATGTTTGTAATCCACAACGTTTCTATGGCTACACCGTCATTATCTTCATCCAGGTTAAAAACTTCTCAAGGAGAGACCATATTAGACGACATCAGAGAAGAAATACAAAAATTTAATTTAAATGAAAGGATGAAAGAATATATAAGGAAGTGGAAAGAATACGTTGGACGTATGGACAAGGAAAGACTACCCTTAAAAGGTCTCAATTATAAGTGTCACAGATAAAGAAGCATACGAAATATGGGTACCGTGACAGGAAAATTCGCCTAGTAGTTGTAATGAAGATGATGAGAAATTCATTCCGTTGACTAATTTTCTACTGTTGTCTTAAGCAATAATTTGTCTTAGAATTCATTGGTGGCAGTGATTTTGACACACAGTCAAGGCGAAATCATTGTTAAACGCTGGTTCTGTTTACATGTCACCCGAGTCATATTCATAAGTCCATAGACCTCGGAGGTGCAGTTTTTATTGTGGAATATATTTGTGGCTCCGTTAAGCAGGGCGTAGTTACTGGCATAACGCAAATGTTTGGAGAGCGGCACCTCGTTACACAGGCACCATTACCTCTGGAATGCCCGCTCGGTGATACGCTTTGTTTGTGTTGAAGGCAATTCCAAGTCCCGGAACAGTCACCTCTTTCACTCGCTCCCTGCCGTAGTGTGCTTGCTGTGCTGCGGCGTCGTGGGCGTATATTTAGTTCGAGGGACCTCCGCGAAGAGGAGCCATCATATCAGCTATTTGTAGCCTGTGGGAGAGGGCTGGAACATCAACTCAGACTTCTCCGCCGATGCAAATGTTTGCACAAGACCTGCTCACCTCACACGGCGACAGACCCACGCGAGGAACCATTGCACACTCCTTACTTTCTTCCTATATCTCAGTAGTTCTCCAACTCTCTTCAACTTCCTTACCAGACGCAAACCAATTAAAGCCAAAAATAAATCCTCACATAAAAATCAACGAAATGAACCACATATTACATTAATTTGCAAATTTCTGAAGTTATAATTTATGTTTAACCTATAGGTCTATATTATATCATGAGTCTATATAGAATCTGTATTTGTTATAAACGAATGCGTACCACTTTATAGTGAATTTTGGATTGGAGAAACCTGGACAATTTTTTTTACGAAGCAACAGTACACCACAGTTAATTTTTATTCCTGTCTATATATTACAGTTTTCCAAAACTGATCAATTCTAGAAACCAACGCTTTCAGATGCCCTAAATTTAAACGTCTATTTCACACAGGGTGCTGCATCACACTAAGACCTCAGGTAACATCTCCACCAAGTAATAAAATCATCATGGGACAGGAGAAGTGGACACACAAAAGGACTATATAAAATTTACATTTTTTAGATCAACAGCTAAGGTCATTGACGACTATTTTACCATTTTTGGAGATCTTACCTTCATTGTAAGGGTTATACGATTGGGGAACATAAGGACGGACAAAAACACTCAAACCCTTGCCAGAAAGAGACCAAATTATCTAAATACGTTTACGGACAGGCCACTCCAAACTAACAGGTGAACACATCCAAAAATACACAAACGCTTTGCGAATTCTGTAACAGGCCTACAACCTTCAATCATATATTCGATTGCAGTTCAACACAAGTCCACATAAATAGAAATCAAATCAACAATAACCTAAATGTCTTACTCAACAATATAACCACAATATTACAACCAGTTATGTGCTGTCTGTTCAAATATGTAACTTAAAAATGTAGCACTCGATAATGACCGCAAGGTTCATGCAATTTAAAATGAATAAATTTTTTATAATGTTCATTCGGGGAGCAAAGTTGTCGTTGACGTGATTCTTCTCTGGTGGACCTTTTCTTATTTAGTTTACGAGCTACTTAACTCTGGTGGATATTTATGGGTATGAGTAAATGGAGAAAAACTGAATTGTAGTTCGTATTATTAGGTTTTACAGTAAATATTGTAGAAAGCTCGAAGAAATCGACCAATTTTAGCGGCTGGCAACAGTACCAAGCCGAACACGTAGGACTTTCTAGTAACTATTTTATTGTCATGAGGAGTTTATTTTGCTGCAGTTATGTTTCTGAGCAAGAACTGGTGCTAAAAGTTTTGTTGTTATAATGGATACGCAAAAATTCCACAGATATACTTGAGAAGGAAGGATCAATTTTGAGTTTAGTAAAAAAAATATTTAATGATACAGGGGAAACAGTTCAAACATAATAGCAACAATTTTAGTAATCCAGGTTTCAAAACATCGCTCTGTTTTAGTCACATGTAAATCAGGATTCGGATAGCATTACATTTTGTTGTTTGGAATGAACACCACGACATCAACAAGCTATAGTCATTGTTAGTATTCTTAGTTTTCACGGTGCTTTAGTAAATCGAACGTTCATGGCTGAGGAATCTGGTTTGAGTTTCGAACGATCAACTAATATCCTTTTAATAGACGCCTAGTTCGAAGATGTGCAATTAGAAATACAAGTATCTAATTCCAATACCGTTTGCAATTTAACGACGACCAGGAGAATGGTAACTGTCAGCGTCCAGGAGCCCGGAGCTTTAGCTGTATTTTGTTTGAAAGTAGCCAGGCAGAATGTCCGGGTCCACGGACCTCTCTAATTCCTAATTTAGCCGGGCCCCCGATTTCGGGTTAATGGCGTGCGTTTTCTCGTTGCGGAGGCAATTGAATTTCATTCGCAAGGCGCGCGAGTTAACTCGTGGGAAAGGACGCATCTCAGAGCGATAATCTGCTGCCTATCCGCTTTAACCTCTCTCCAATATTAATTGCATGTCACGAGCTGTTCCTGGGGCCTCCATCGAGGAGAACCGACAGGTGGATGAAACGGAATTATTGGACGCAACCGCTAGAAGAACCGTTACAGTGGCTAAATGGAAAGTAATGATAATCTTAATTATAGCTGGGATAATTAAGACGAATATTGAGATTTAATTTTGCCTCACCACCTTAATGAGAAAACAATAATGTAAAGTATGAAAAACAGGGTTACAAAAGTTTAGAACTATTCTTAATTAATTAAAGACGAAATAGTAAATAATAACAATAGAAACTGTGGTTATGTAAATTGACAAATTCATATAACTAAACGTAGATCGTCCAAAATATATTCAGTAATCTAGAACGAAAACTAAACATACAAGGAAGACGGTTTTAATAATTACATAGTTTTCATGCAAGAATTTATATGCAAAATAATCAAAATCGATTAAGTTTAGAAATCCTGGTGCTAATTCTTAGAATTTTTGTCAAAAAACATTAAAATTTAGTTAGTTAAAATAACAACAATTTTAATCCCAGTTTTAAATAATTTAGCTGGTATTATATTTAATTAATAGTAATGTTATGGATTAAGGTGAGTATTAATATTATTATAAATGCAAGTCTTCTTACTTTCCATGCAATTGTCCTAAACTGTTATAAATTAATGAAATTTAACTTGAAACTCGGGCAATGAAATTCCCATCACAAATATACTCATAAAATAGTTAAGAAACGAAGAAATGGTAGACGACTATTTTGATAAGAAGAGAAAAATAACGACATTCTAACCGAGCTGAAATATGTCTTATTTTATTACGCTATATAAACGAATTTGTCTTGAATAATTGTTTGTCTTAACTCTTTCATTCGATACACGGTTCACCTTCAGTTGGTACTTCTCAATTCATATTCCTACTAGAATCCTGTAAAATGATTCAGGTTTTTTATTAATAACATACCCAAATAAATTAGTCGATAAATATTTCAATTAGGCATGCTTGGTTGCTTTTATTCCATAAACGTTATTCTATTCATCGTCACAAAAACTGAGCACCCCTTCTTGAATGCAACACGCAAGACAATGTTTATCTATTTTTTTATATACACGTGTGATCGGGTATGATAAGAAATAACTTCTCCCATTAGATGTCGTCGGACACGTACGAATTGTCGCACAGTTTGCTATTTGATCATTTGCTTGTTATTATCTAGAAGTTACCTTTTTAAGGTACTGAATTAAATCATATTTAAACTATTTCTGGGAACAATTTTATACCGGGGGGGGGGGAGGGTTTAATTAATGCTAACAAATGACAATAGGATCTAAATATATAAACGACTGTCTTAATTGTGCTCATAATATGATCTTCGATGATATTGTGGTTCTGTGATTTTATTATTGAGAATTTATTAGTAAGACAGAATGTACCAACTAAAAACTGTAAAATTTACCAAGTTCAATACTGGAGTCGGGCACAAGAAGTTTTAAGTATCAAGAATGGTGGAAATAACATTCATGTAACGAGAGAAATTGTTTGAAGATATATGACTTTGAAATAAGGCCCATAAATTATATGTTTCACTTGTCAAATGTATTAATCTTTTCCCCCTTTTTATTCCAGATATTCCTGTTCTTTAAGTTCACATTTCCCAGTGAGCTTATTAAATTTGATAAATAAATTTAAACGCGTGTTTGTTTTGTTGGTAATGCTACAATATTTTTTTTCTGAATTTTCTTTCCAAATAATTTTTTTGTAACCCAGAAATAAGACGTTTTGATTTTCTAATTATTCCTAAATATAACTGCGTGCAATTGTTTAAATTGAAATAAAATAATTCTCAATATTTAAATTTTAATTAAGAGAGTTGATTGGAGTTTTGGAAAGCTCTTTATACCTTTCCTTTACTGAAAATAAAAGGGACAAGACTTTTCTTTTTCGTGGCCGTGATGAATACCGACCAAGCGTTTAATTAATGGTAGAGTTGTTTCAGCTAGAGCAGAGTTTCGTATTACACCCCGCTGGGTCTAGGAATATTACCAAACGGCTCAAAGGATACGATATTGGGGCAAGCAAACTGCTGGACTAAATAAACTCCGCAGGAACTTTGTGGGGAAGGACTACGCGAAATTAAATAGTTAAGAGCACATGTGGCCTACTTTAATGAAAAATCGTGAACACCCACTGACGACACTCAACGTATATTGTAATTTGAATTTATAAAACTATTATTCCATTAAATTAATAATATGCATGACCACAAAAACAAAGTAACCCTTCCTGAATGCAACACGCAAAACCCATTTTATCCCGTTGTTTATTCATTGAAATTGACAGAAAATTCTTCATTTATATGAAGTCTAATAAGTATTCATTTTTTTGCATAACTTCTGGATTCTAATTTGTCTGCCCAGAGTATGCATAACAAATTACCGGAAAAGTTGACTTATAAAATACTTTAGTATATAACAAAACGACATGCGAATTTCTAAATGGGTAATTTATGAAGTGCTACCTGGTTATGCTTTGCATTTTCCGGGTATTTATGGTATATATATATATATGTATTAAGTATTCACTTCTTCACAGTTTACTTATATATACATATATATATATATATATGTGTGTGTAAACTGTGAAGAAGTGGATATTTAAAAATGATTAACACTTCAAACATAAGTGCGATAATTGCTGGTTGCATAATTATATAATTACTATAGAGAATCGTAGTTGAATAAACAAACTGCAGATGTGTTTTATTGCAGAAGGGGCGCTTAGTTTTTGTTACGAGAACAGTACTGGGGACATATGCTAACTTAATTGATTTGATAGTTTCTATTTGGGTGTATGAACTAATTATCTTCTCTAGAAAGAAGAAAGGGAGATATGTTTAGCTATTTAAATTTTATGGTATATTTATTAAGTAAGTAATGATTAACTAGTTTGATTTGTAATCATCGTTTACCACATATATTTTCTATGAAGTCGTTATTGATAGACTTTACTATGTTCTGTCTTAGTTCATGAAAATTCTTAGTAATTTTCAAAGTTCGTCTTATAACCAAGTAATAGTCTTCTGAAAGTAGTCAGTGTTTCCAGGACATAAAATATGCAAGTAAATATTATTTATTTGTGTTATACTACATTTAGAAGAGTAAACAGCGATATACCAAAATTTTAAAGAAACTACGTGATATTTAATTACAACCACAGAATTATTTTGTGCATTTGTGTGCTTTTAGAATTATATAAAAAAAATTGTATTACTTTTACCAGTGAAATAATATGTCATACATGTTTGTACACGCAATTTGAGTAAATACAGTTGTAAAATAATGTATCTACCATTTTTAATTTTACAGTGCAACAAAAGGCAAACTTCCGACCGACGACAAAAGATGTCCACATGATGGGACCTTTCAGATTAACAGAGAGGGAAAAGTTGAATAGCTTTTCACCATTTCGCCGCCATTATGAATATGACCTCTGTTTTTATGAGACTTGCGTAGGCAGGGCAGTCACGATGGCTATTCAACGATCGCCACACACAGTGTCCAGCCACAAATGGCCTTGTAAAACGACGAGTATATCTCTGCTGCAGTCTCTGATCTTCACAGTATCCGAGTTCATTCAGTGACGTTCTGTGGCATTTACTGTAATTCAGGTTCGCCATAATGTCTGCAGCAGAAGATTTAATCTTATTTTGAAGTCATGAATGTAGATAGCTTCATTGGTCATACATATATGCGATGAATATGACAAATAGCATGAATGTAATTATTTTCACGTAAATCATAACATGTTTCCAGGAAAATTATACTTTTTTCGTTTAATAATTTCCATATACGAAAATGTCCTTGTAATTAACCTCGCGGTTGATGGGCGGACTCCGCTTTAGTTGGCCACTTTTAACATTCATGACAAATTTATTTAGGGACATCACAAATTCTTGTTATAGACTTTCGTCTTGACATCAAAATTCATTTAGACAGCGATCTTTGCATTGTTTTATTCTCTCTAAGAAAGAGGAAAGGTGTAAATTCTTGTCATCATTAGAACCTCTCACAAATCAATCGGAAATATTTCACAATTTAAATTTACAAATGAAACTTTTACTTTCAAATACATATAACTTTCCAATTTGTAATCCAAAAGTGTTGTGAGAATGTGCAGCTTAATGTTGATGATTTCTGGATTTTAAGAAAATCAAAATAGGATTATTAAATAAGGCTTTAAGACTTCAGTAGTAGAATGATTACTTTTCAATTTTTTGTCAACTGATGAATGTTACTCGACTCTGAGCGAATATTTTTGGTCACTTAATTATTCCCAGCATATTATCCCGTAATAGGGTGCCTTAATCTAAATTCATTTTCTACGATTGCTATCAGCTTGAATTTATAACTTGATCTTAGGAAAGAAAATAAATCGACATGACTGTTCGAGTTTGAGCTCTCGCTTTCAGTTCGTGATGTCCATGGCCTTGAGCTTGGTGAATGGTCCGTAGGAGGAAAGGATCGTCCAAAGTCTGACTGTTATGACCGGAGGATGATCTATGGAATGCAGTGGTTTCTTTCTGTCCTTCGTTGTTGTTTTCGGATTGTACCTTCGATCCGGTGCCAGATTAGTCGTGTGATATGGAGTGTATGTGAGTTTGTGTGGTCAATCAAGGACACAGAAGACTCCGCTCTCTGAAACTGATCATTATCTCGTCCTGCCGTCCTCTGACGCAAGTCTTATTGCAGACTCATCGACGTGAGTCATCGAACTCCTGAGCATACAATTTTACGCTTATTGTCTTCAAATCAAACCTCTGTTATCCAAAAGAAAAATTATTTTTCTGTACCCCTTATTTTTAATGCAAGCTCTTAAGATTTTTGGAATATTCCTTCTAAATGCTTTATAAAATACTCCGATCTCTTTCAATTAACCTATCAAATCCAGTTACTCTTACATATTTTTAATTTTTATGATTAAACGCTTGTGATTGAAGAAATTATATTGTTAAGGTAACGGACCTCAATATGTTATATGAATTTCGTCGACTTAACTATTAGTTTGAAATTAGCATTACAAAAATAGAATAGAAGCACCAATTCGATCACGGGCTTTTATATCTCGACTTGAAAAGTACTTAATAACTGAATGATAGTCCTTAGAATATTAATTAATTTATATTTTTCATTATGGACTCCTCTAAATATTCACATGCTTTCGCTAAAGAATATTTGCTAACTTCTTAACAGAAGAGTAATTTACAATTGACACTTGTCAAGTTTTTGGCTTACGGTTAATCTGATAAATACGGTTTATTATTTATTTTTATTACTCAATAAGTGATATCGATCTTTTAATTGCAGATAAATATTAATAGGAAATAGTTAACGTAGGAGTCACGAGTTAATGAAAATTGAACTACATTTTAAGTGGGATTTGAACTCTAGCTTATAACTCATTTTATGATTATTCATTTTGATTTTCAATTGGGAATCAATTGATAGGGGTTGAACTTCTACTTAATCTGGGAGTGTTGTTTCAGTCCTCAGACTGTGAAGGCACCAATTTCGGCTAGTATTATATTTATATTAATCCTATCTGATCCATTTCCTTGACAACAGGAGTTGACATTAATGAACAAGATAAATTAAAAACATTATCCACTAGCATCCTTGATGCGTCTTTCATAACTGTCTGAAGATGTAAAACTGGTGCAAAGAAAAATGTAATGCAATTACTTCTTTGTATCTGTATTTCACTATTTCTTTTACAATAATCATTATGGTAGTGTCATACGTCCACTACTACCATGACAGTGATCATATAAGTATTATTAAATTCCTCTGCCGCAACATAAGCCTTCAGGTCTCGCCTGGCTTTCAACTCATCTACTAAGTATTGTCACCCGAGAAAAGACTGTCGCAAAAGCCATGCCAGTTGTGGAGTAATAACATGGCAGACCGTAGCGAAATGTGTAATAGCCCTCGCCATCTAGGAATGCTGCTTGAAAATTTGCCAGGAGTTGTGCTGCGAAGGAGAAGAGAGGATTGCACAAATAATTGACGTAGTTACAGAGACGCCGAAGGTCGGGCCACTGTCCTGGATAAATGATACCTGGACATCGCTCGCGGAGTTGCGCATTTCACGCAACACATTGCCATATATTGCAACACCATAGATCACACCATTACCACCGAGGTAATATATGCGAAAAAGGTAATTGTTGCTACACATGAAATGCACGAGGTTAACATGAGCTTGAGAACGGACGAATTTCGCTTGCTTATAGCAAATAAATAAACAGATTATCATTTAAAACATAAAAACCAGTAATATAGTTATCTACCTGTAATCACTGCTGGTTCCTCTGATTGTAGGACCTATGTCATGAAAATCGTCTACAGTAGTATGACAAAGTATTCTGAAAAAACAAAAAACTGAATTTTCTTTACGTACAATATGCAATTTACCTAACTTTATTAACAGATCGTCATTATTTTCTTTAGATTCACATCATCTGCTATGATTATTACCGACTTTGATAGGAGAACTCGCTCCCTTCTTAAATATAGCAAATTCACAGTATGGACATGACTCAACGCTCAGGAGTCGAACCACGGTGTCACGTAAGCCAGCGACGTTGACCACTACATCACTGTCATTTATATTGACCCAATATTCACGTAAGGTGATATGTTGCCTAGTATCTTATTATCCTACTAAAACGTAGTATCACTGTGGTAATTCTAGCATGTTTCCAAGGTCCAACTGACGTCACATCTTATAAACGTCATTTTGCAAATTATAGTCATTTTTTATGACATTACCATGTTAGTTTCTCTTTGCGTTTATCTGAGCACCCTCTGGTCAATACTTTTATGTCAACTGGTAACTGTGCAGGAAGATTCCAGTCGTGAAAACAGCTCCCCCACTTTCCCTTCCTATACTATTGAAGGGTAGTTGCCTATTTCTGAATCGCCCTTATGTAGCCTGTTACCCAAAAACTGGACTTATGTTATTATTTTTTAATATAACATTTCTTAATCAGATTTGTTCCTTGTTAAGGAATTCAGAGTGGAATTGTTATCGGACGGAGGTAATTCCAGTGTACTACAAGAAATTCTCTTAATTTTTTAAATACCAATTAGGTATGTGTAGAGAAGTAAATTTTTATCTCACAAAGTGAATAAATTCTAAAAAATAATCTGAGCCTATAAAATTTAATAACATGTTGAAAATGAGAAAAATTCTTAATTTTTGTAAATTTATTTTTGGGTTATAACTACAATTTGTTGAGGTTAGAAGTTGAACGCAATAGAAAGCTTGTTCGAATAAGAGCTATGCAAAATATTAAGTGAGTTTTATTGACTGATAATAGAATTTCAAAATTCTACTTCAATTATGTAGATAAGCAGAATATTTCTTATGTCAAATGTCACTATTAAAAATCGGTTATTTTATATCACCATAAACATAGGTTTAATTTCAACGTAAAAGTAGAATTTTTTTTTCAAACAAATTTGATGTAAAATGTAAAAGGAGTGGGTTTCTTCCCCGGCGGTGAGAGAGGAGCGCACAAGGACACGTTCCCGAAGCCGTGGTCACACCGCGGGGATATCTAATTGCAGCCTTCGAGCCCGCCATTATGACGAAAGTGGGCGAGAAAATGACCTCTGGGATACGTTCGATGGACGGGGTTCACGGCCGGGCTGTGCTGGGCGGTGGCGTTCACGAACTCCCAGCCTCTGGGGTATTGTCGTTAGACGTGGTTGGCATCTCCGATCCAGCCTAGGTAGCAGAGGCGCGTCCTCGTGACCACCATCACATACTGCTCAATAAGAACAGAGGAAAGGCAAAATAAGCTCTGGGAATTGTAGCTGCAGACGTTAATATGATTAGGTCACGTATCACGCAACGTTAAATTACAATTAAATTGTGATGGAAAACAGATGAGGGACATTATTTTGCGTCAAACTTGTCTTATGTTAGTGCCACGTACGCTACTATGCAACGGTAATTGTGAATAACGTCTGTGACGTGCTCCTTTGACCTTCAGAAACAGGCGTAGTACGTCTTTCAAAAGCGCCCATTACGAGTTGTCGACGCTGTTGTTTGAATGGCGAGAATATGTTATCGCCAGGTAATTCTAAACTGCCTCTCGAAACGTAATTCATAGACCTAGCCGACTCGTTTTAAACTCTATACGCAATATACGTTCGTACGTGTCCCCAGTCTTTCATCTTCGTGAACAAAAATTAGCAAAATCAATGGTTTAATAAATTCAAAAAAAAATTTTTCTGGATGAAAATCATAATGAAACCATTGTGTACAAATTCTGTAGAACCTTAACATAAAACCAAATAACTGTGGTGACTTATTGAATATAAAAGACGAAGAGGAAGATTAGCAAACGTGATTAACAAACTGTCCAGACTCAGAAGTGTCTCAGAAATGCAATAAATAGAGATGATACAAATTAATCGTAAATATATGATTGAGAGTGTAAAAGTATCACAGACCGACGGAACATGAGCCATTAAGTGACATAAATAAGTATGTTCGCAAGATGTATTAATATATATATATATATATATTTAATTAAAGATTTATCGGGCTAATAATTAATCTATTTGTTTAGGGCGGCTAATTTCGTTTTTTATTTTCTTTCTTTATTTTCTTTTATTTTGATTTTTTAAAATATTTTTTGTATTTCAAATTTATTTTTCTTTGTTATATTAATTTATTTAAATTGAATTTTTTTATTTTTTTTGGAGTAAAGTTTTATTCTTCCTTTATTTTAATTTATTAGGATATATTATATACGATTTTATTTGTTAAATATTAGAATGTAGTAATTAGATTTGAAAATTTAATAATTTTAGATTCAGTAATCCTTGAAGTAGGGGTCAATGTCGTGCCAGCTACCGCCATTATACGTCGTTTGCGTAATTAATTGTTTTGCTGAGATTATTTTTTTTATATGGAAGGATATTATTTAATTTATGGTGGAATAATTATTATTTACTTTATTTCTTATTTTTTGTATCTGTAATAGCTATAGTTTAAACTGGGATTAGATACCCCATTATTTTAGTTTTAATTTATTTCCAGGGTAGTATTAATTGTTATATGAAATCTAAAGAATTTGGCGGCATTTTATCTTTTTAGGGGAACCTGTTCTTTAAATGATGGTACACGATTGGCTTTACTATATTTATGGTTTGTATACTTCCGTTATCAGGATATTTAATAATAATATGTTCTTGTTTTTATATAAAAATATATTTAAGGTCAAGGTGCAGCTTAAAGTGTAGTATGAAATGGGTTACACCTAAAATACAAATAAAATTTGATGGTATAACCATCATATTACAATACACGAATAAAATGTATTTTGTGTTTCGGTGACAACGTCCATGAGGATCATTCCCGGGGTGGACTCTCTTATTTAATAACATAGGAAAGGGGATGCGAAAGTGAGAGAAGTAATGGATAACGAGGTACCCTTGATTGTGGTTTAAGGATCCTTCCCTGCTTTCACCTAAAAGCGAAACCCTAGAGAAATATTATTCCGGTACTTCGGACTCTCGCTATTTGTCCAACGTCCTGCCAACTCTTATCTCGTGGCTGAAAATCGAAACAAGTGGATTTCAAAATTGTAAAAAGTTTATATTGTTCAATCCACATACTCAGCCTGTTATTTTTTTCCACTTTTGGTCAGACTTCAGTCTCACACTTATAGTTTTACATAAGGTAGCCCATCATCTTCAAGAATTCGATGGGAAGTATATCTATACCGCTATAATTAGTAAAATGCAAATGTTATTAGTCAATAGACTGATTGTTGAACGAAAGTGAGTAACATACTGAAGTTCTCATAAGTAGAGAGAGAATGGAAGTGAGATGGATATAGTAGGTGCGACATGAAAATTGGTTGAACTGTACGATAAATATTGATTATTTACGTTTTCTATAGCACTGCTACTCACGTTGTCACTAGCGTGGGATAGACCTACTTTATTATTCCACTACAATCAGAATAGACTAGAATCAGCGGCATTACCTATTCGGACGACTGTCCATGAGTTTGGTTAATCCTCCCACATTGTAGCAGAATAGACAATGCGCTATCACACGAATAAGTAATTGGACATGACGTTAGCCATCACCATGACGCAAGAGGTGCATGTACCGTCGACCTTCTGATAGCAGGAAACACGTCCCGACTCCATATGAAGACCGTAAGACGCTGTCTGTTCTATAGAGACATTACGCTCAGCGTCCAGGCAGCCTGGCTGGCCATTGATCACATCGAAGGCTTCTCGTCCGCCCACGCAGGGTCACGGCTTCAAGCCTCCGCACGAACACCTCTGACCACTTCGATCGTTACGGAGTACAAATATTTGAACAGCAATTTTTATCCTTTATTTCCACGGATCATAGAATTGAGAGTCCGCTCTACAAGAAACACAGTGTAAGATGAAGATTCTTCTACCGCAGCTCCAAGCACTTCCGACATTTTCCACCAGCCGACAATCTGAAGGTCTCACACAATACCCAACATCAATGACCAACCAATTTTGAGGGCAAGAAAAAATATTAACGTATATTATCATATCGTAAATATATTGAAATGGACTTATTTTTAAAGAGAAATAATTTTGTTTCATTTATATTCGTATTTAAAAACATTTTTTTTTATTATTCCGTAGTGAAATTAGAGTATTATCGGCGGGCCAGGCGGTATTGTTAAATTACTCATGGGAGAGACATTATCTTTCATTGTTGAGAAAGGTATACGGGTTTGATAACCGAGAGCCAAGAGAACGAGACCTTGGTATTGGCTGTAAAATAACGCATCTCGAAGAAAGGAGGGTCGTAATTGGAGGAAAATGAAAGATGCCAAAGTGAACGCAACTTTGCTGTGCCACACCACTGTGAATCCAGGTCTCTAAATTTTTTACATTTTTCCCTATATCAATTTAATTATTAATGCGTTTCGTCGAAGGAGCATCTACCAACATGACTTTTCCTCTTAAGTAAATCATTTGGGAAACTTGGGCTTTCTCTACGGAGCATCACAAAATCGGTGAAACGGCGAGCGGTTGGTTCGCATCTGCACCTGAACGTTGCGGAATTTTGGCACCAGAAGCTCGACATCAACGCAACCAGCAAGAAACACACGAGATCGACAGCAGTAACGACTAAAAACTATAAGTTTTACTCTTTCCTTAACACACAAACAATTCGTGAAGTGAATCTCATATTTATTAAAATAATTTATATCGTAACAATCTACACAAATTATGAAAATATAGCCCTGTCGAAAGTAACTATGTTTATGAATAATAAAATGTTTTTCTGTTGTGCATAACAATTTTATAGAAAAAAAATATTGCAACTCGTACAGTTGAGTGGTTATAATAAATAGTGAATTTTTTTATCAGTAAAACTGTCAATTATTTGGATTCACGTGTTATTAAGCACTCTGTTATGTCAATAAAATTTTTCGTGACATATGTATATTTATGAAATGGAAAATTTTGAGTTACTAACATTGTAAAAGCATTATAAACTTAGTTTGAAAGCCGCGAACGGTAAACGTTCGTACTAGAATACAGAAGCAGTTATGTACAGACGAAAATATGATGGGATAGAAAGTCCATTACAAATTTATATGGCTCTTATTGGTGAATGAAGGTACAAGACTTTTCTTAACCAAACAGCTACGTGGCCTACAACATCAAACAACAGGACATTCACCCCGTTTAGGGATGTTGATCAAATTATCCTGGCAGGACATTCGAGATCTAGGGAAATGTGAATATTGATATGAAAACTGTTATCGTTTAACCCTTCTACATATTCACGATTATAGCTTGGACTGTGTTATTCACCTTTAAGTATGTCTATTTTTAACGTAAAAGTTAACACATTACTGAAATCCTTTTAATTATGAATGCTGGGTAATTGGGAACTACATCATGAATGGGCACCACTTTCAATGGTTGATTACGACGAATAAGTGTACTGAGTGCAAAGAAACAATATCTTTACTTAGAGGAGCGATGAGTGAGTGGTTCTATATATATTTTTTTTATCCAGATCTCAGCTCCCTCGCATTAAATCCAGTTCGCTACATTTATTCGTAGCCTTGTGTATGATAATGCATATCATTCCCGTCGAAAGCATCTGTAGATGGATGATTGAGCACTTTCTGGTACTAATGTAGTGGATTATAACTAGAAGATTATTCTGAGAAACCGGCACATAGGATGTTTAGACTCCTCTGTACTCGTTATAATAACCTACACACTTACGTCGTGTATAATTTACTTTTGAGTAACGAACAAGTAAACACATTTCAGCTGAGGAATTTAACTTCTCATCTTTTCGAGATAAAATTCCCTTTCCTGCCAATGTTTTCTTAAGAAGGATTTATATTTTCAGTACCGAACATCGTCGTTTACATAAAGCACCTGGTATGGCTGTTAATAATGTATAATTCTGAATTATGATGATTTTATCATAAAATTAAATAGTATAGAAATTTGTAAATAGCTTATAAAAATATACAAGACTACCTCAATTTAAATTAAAATCCTACTGATAAAATTATGGAATAACTCTTTTTTTAAGTTTTAGTGGTCAAAAATCTCTGTATTCCTTTAACCTTTCCATTATTCGTTCAGTCCTATTTTTTCTGGTGATTTTATCATAGATTTCTGGAATATCTCACATTGCCCATATTTATCCAAAAGCGTGTAAAATATAAATATGTTCACCCTTATCGCAAATTGAATGCAATATCAGAATGTTACTATATAATTAATTATAAAATAAATAGCTAATAATTCAGTTTCCGTCTTACTGTCGGCCTCTCTAATTTGTTCTCTTCACCATACTATCTGTTCAAATCAATTGATAATTTATTGAGAACTTCCTGATTGATCTTTCAAAAAATCACCCTAACTACCTTACCTAAATATAATTCATGTATTCTTCTTCGCGCATCTAGTTCAATGACGTAGGTATTTAATATCCATTTTTTTCAACTTCATTGGCGACTTTGCTCCAACCTTCATCCCTAGAGTAGCCGAGAAAGATTTTAGATCTGAGACAGGAAAACATTTTTTTAAATACTTGTAGTGCAAAACACGTCTGACTCTAAAAGTAAAAATTACAAAATCTATCTTCCAGATATCGCGTTTTTACTTTTAGGGGTTAAAATCAATATTTCAACGCAGTTGGCGCCATCAGAGTTTGGTAGCTCGATCGATATTAGAAGAAAATTTAAAATGTGAGCGATATTATTAATATTTTTAATAAACATAGTAATACGTCGTTTTGTGATACTTTTCCGTCGACATTAACATTAACTATAGCCACTAATTGCGTTTAGGAAACTAAAAGAAGTTATTGTTATATAATCTTTTCAGCTAAATCTCTTTAATTTTCTCGTGCTTAGATTTTGTTAATTAATTCATTATTATTACAAAGATAGTTTCAATACATACAGAAGACAAATTTCACTATAATTGCATTAAAATATATTGTCTCTTGGTTTTTATGTATGAAAGGTGGCTTCGACGCTGGACGTCGTATACAGTTGACTGAAAACTATAGAATAAGTTGCGATTGTTTCGGACGCAGTTTTTCCAGCCCTTCCTTTTAAACGGGTTATATCAGCCATAGAGCCATCTAATTTTAATCACAGCATAGTGGTACGCTAATTTGAGTAAGAAGTTAAACAATACTTTTGCACTTAGAAATTTTTCATTACATTCCTGTGTATGTTTTTGGCTGAATTTGCATTTGAATGATTCATTTGCAGCTTTGCGGTGGTGAGACTTTATCACGTCTGTGCTCCTTTTGAGTCGTATAGTTCCTTTGCCGCTCCCGTGCAGAGCTGTAGCTGTGAAATTGTAATTATCACATTCAAGCGGAGCGCAGACACTTTTTTAAAAGAAGTCTATGCTCCAGTATGAAAATTAGAAAGGCTTTTCGTCCGTAGGAGAGTGGCATTACGCCTGCATATCCTCTACTTGTATTCACGGACTTGAATAAAACGGACGTAGATTAGTTCGCACCTGTCACGCCGGCAGCGGGGAAAGTAAGCGTATTTTAAACTCGGCCATTTCCATACCGCTTTAGTTCAAAATGATGATAAATGTATGGCTTAAACGACTTTATTATTGAATAGTTGACAAATCATTTTCCCGTTTACTAGCAACCAGTACATCGAACACTGATTTCATCAAAATCGTTGAATTGCAATAAATAAAAATGATGATGTAGAGCCATTGAAGAAGAAGGAGAAGTGTTGAATGATTATTACATCTACCCTTACAGAGCATCTCTAGTGAATGTAAATATACATTGGAAGTCGGCGATTTTAACACAAGACGGCTGAGCTAATGGCGGACGTTTTGCGGTGATTAAAGAGAACTGCCGCCAAGAAACTTTGTGGAGGAAAACCGACGCCAAATATTTCGTGGAAGAAGTTAACAAATCACTTTGGAACGAGAAAGAAAACATAGAAGAGGTTATGTATGGGACACTTACAGAAGGTCAGTTAATACTCTCATACGTAAGGATCGGACTGAATGACAGGAATGCTGACGGATCATGGACGTCAACAGAATAAGGAAGTGGTGTCATTATATTTTTTTCTTTTTAGATCCACAAAACATATCCCAAATATTATTTAGAATAACTGATCATTAATTAGTATAGGGAGAAAAACGAATTCACGTTACCGAAATCGTCAATCAAGATGTACCATATTCAAATAATCTTCAGTCGTGTCCCTTAAATACTAACGTAATGTATAATGTCACCATGACTCCGATAATGCACCCCCAGGTGCTCGTCAAACCAGAGAGGGGGAACTCGCCCACTCGGAAAGAGCCATATCTTTTCAAGTTTCTGGGTCACAACAAGCTATTAGAAAGGGTATAAATGGGTTACATTCTCTTGGACCAACAACTATAGTCTAGCCTGTTATCAACTCGTCATAAATGCCCCTGAGAGTAATTTTGTAAAGGTGAAAACTTGCATGCTGCTCTTAAATTTCATTTTCGGTCGTAATTTAGCACGGATTACTTGTTTATTATAAAACTCCATGTGAGACGTTTTCATAGATAAGTAAGACCAGGATGATAATTACCGCTCATTTAAGATTTCCATAAAAATTGGAATCAGAAATTTCTGTATATTGTGAACGATTTGGTCTTTTTAATCGCGGAAAGGAAAAAATGGAAAAATGCTGGAAAGCTTTCTGAGTCACTTCATCTGTGCATAAAAAAATTATGTATTTGTGAGGAATTTAAACATGTTGTTAGATAGTAACAAGAGTTGGAGCACTTATACTTAAAAAATCCCTAGGAGGAAATCTATGAGGATTAAGAATCTCTAGCACAAAGGTGGAAGGAATTTTAGTTAAAAATGAATATGTCAAAATGTTTTGCAGACTCATCGAGAAGGAAGTATACAATTCTGCCATATTTTATAGCCACCAATACGGTGACTGTTTGTTTACATTCTGCTAGGCCTACCTCAATAGAGTCATGTAGAATAAATTAATTTTCCGGGTCATTATAAATATCCGCGAGACTCCAAGCGTGTTTTGTATAGAATCTTGTATACTGATAAAATTGGCATGAATAAATTACAGTAATTAAGTAAAATTCGAAACCTTTGTTATCATAAGCATTCTTATTGACGATTATAAATGTATATAAAATATTTACACCATTAACTGCGGAAATCACAGCACACACCGCGGTCTGAACGAGTCCTCCGACACCCTTCTTCACATAACGCGGAAATACTATAAATCTGGCAGATTATTTTCCACTCCGTAAAGTTTCGCCGACACATTAGCTCGCCACACCGCGGAGCGCCACCTAGAGAGCGAGCCTCTGGGAACAATACTTCACTCCGACTCCTCGAGAAGGCAGCCTGGCAGACGCACAGTTAATCTTGGGATGGGGTGGGGAAAGAGAAATATGTCGACGGGAGATGCACCTTCGTCGGCCGGCTCCGACCAAAGGGCTCTAATGAGGCGTTCAAACACGGCGCCAACAAAGGCGCGATATCTTTCTCTCAGACAACTAGGGACGAACATACTCGACCAGACGCATTACGTGTAAAGAGAATTACAGTCCCATTTTTTTCTCCTGCCTACCGATTCTTCCAATCGACACACGTACCTGCAATCAATTTCTGAACGAGTCTCTAAAACAGAACAAAATTAAAACGTGACAACCGTGGTTACGTGCTGTTAAAATGCTAGTGGAAATTCGTCTCCTAGAGGGATGCCGTTCACTCTAAAAAATCTGAAGTTACTGCTCTATGTTTTTTCCCCCTCAGCGCGTGCTACAGTTAGTGCATAATAAGCCAAATTGCACGGGCGGAGGAGAGACTGACCGTATATTACGGAGGAGAACGCTTCACTGCCTCCAAATCGGTTTACGTTTTACGACCTGAGTTCAAGGTTAGGCTACATTGGAGTCCGCTCTCGTTCCCGGAGGCTACAGCTTCACGAAACAGATAGCCACTACATACATCTGTATGTAATGAAACACTCTGACTCACACGACGAACAAACACTTTTAATGACTACTTTAGTCTCATACTATTGCTAATGAACTGCAAGGAACGGATTTTATCACACGTTGGCTTACCCTCTGTATTCATTTCATAAATGATTCTCGCATTATCAGTTGTCAGCGTTTCTGCGGCAATCACTTTCGCCGTCAACAGGCGACTGAAACATGATGACTGCGAATATAAATTTTGTAGGTAATAAACAACTGACCCGGCCGATAAACCGAAAATCATTTACTATAATCCCGGATTATTATTTTTACTCATCTTCTTGATTTTGTCTGCACATTTATTTATCACTTCTGTGTTACATACAGTGGTGTACTCTACGCCATTTTTATGATTTAACCAGAGATTCTCAACTTTTCATATACACCAATAACTTGGACAATTTTATTTTCTTACTTTTCGACGTTCCCTAATTTCATTTCAATTTCAACTCCACGATTTAAGTTACTGTTGTAAAAGACATACCAGAAACTTACATAACGAATAAAAATATTGTATCGGTTGGTTGGTACGACCCCCTCCCTTGAGGCAGTGTCTTCCCTCTCGTAGGAACTTCTGAACACATATATACTCGAGACTAGCTCGAGGTAGAAGGAAACATAGGCATTGACATTCATTATGACCATAGACAATAAATGTTTTTTTTATTTAATTTGATGTCTTTATAACACTTTATGCATAAATATTATAGTTTTGGACTTCTCCTCCTTACGAACTGTAACTATGCCAAATCTCGAACTCCTTCGTGGGCCCAATGTGCTTAAAAAGGTTTACAAATCTTGCTCTCACGTAATAGAAAACGTAATTGTTATTATGGAAAATTTGTTTAACGTTTACTCTCTGCAACGTGGTTTCTAATGCAACACGTTGACAAAAAGTACGTCAAAATGGTTTATTTCGCGTATTTTCATTCAATTATGAGCTATGGCATCTCTAATTGGGGAAACTGCTCCAGGAGTAATGAAATATTTAAGTTGCAAAAGTGAGCAATTAGAATACTTTCTAGCACGAATTCTAGATCGAGTTGCAAACCTTTCTTCAAAAGTTTTCAAATACTTACTTTACCAAGCGTATATATTTATGAAATATTAAAGTTTGTAAAGCGAAACACTAATTTGTTTCAAACAAATGGTGAGTTTCATGAATACGCGACCAGAAATCGTTCAGCTCTAAGGTCGGACAAGCATCGCCTTGCTCTACACCAGAAAAGTATTCACAATACCGGGATAATTTTATACAACAGCCTTCCGCCAGAGATAAAAAAATAGTACCTACAAAAGCTTCGTGAAGCAGAGTAAAACTGTTCTTTTAAATGACGCGTTTTACTCGGTACAGGATTTTCTTAATCGTCCTTCTAGTATTTAAATCAAGGTTCCTGCAAAAAGTGTTGAATGAGCTGCTGTCAAATTGTAAAATAGCACACACCACTTATCTTTAAAATTTCTATTCAGTTTTTTTGCTCTTTTGTTTGTTTGTTTCATGTATTGCCTGGAGCTACGACAGAGGGAAGGACAGTTTCCTGGTCCAAGTTGTTAAAACTCCATTGCGTGTTCCTCAGTGTGTGCTTGTTTGTGTTTCCCAGTGTGTGTGTGAGACATCGTGTGTCCGTGTTGTGTTTATATTGTCTTTTGTCTATATACATTTTCTTTTATTAATTTATTTTAAGATTATTTGTCTTTAATTATGTACTTTATTTTGTTCATTTTTAATTTTTAATGTATGACGTTTCCTATTTCCTCAATCGAGGATTAACGGAAACAACAATAAATCTAAAATCTTTGGCGATGCTAAAACCGAGAGTTTCCAAGGTATTCCGAGCATTTCACGAAGAGCGTTATTCAGGTCAATTATGTATAGTGATGTAGGATTTAAATAGACATAGATTTCAGTCAATACAATTATAAAATACAGTTGAATAGAGGTGATTTTTCCCAATAACGACTCCTCGGTCAAGCAAGTGTGTTTAACTGAAAATTATTTCTAATCCTTTCCCAGTTGCTCTTCTATGAAGTCGTCATCTGTCCCATGCCCTCAGACGGTGTCTCCAAGTCGAGGTGGCCAGGTGCCCCACTGACGACCAGGCGGACTCCCGCAGGTTGGTTCCATGGCCGCTCCGTGCCTTGCCGCTCCATTCATGTCGCCCAACAGGACATTACCACCAAGGACACGCCGCAATTACGGAGCTACGTGTCCGTCGAGCGTTCCGCCTCGTTCGGGAACTTTTGGAGGGCCGACCGGCTGCCCGTGCATAATGGACCAAGCGAGCCAGGCTTTATGTCTTCTGGGAAGACCCGGACGCCACAAAGAGCAAACACCACAAAGCCGTGTGCCAAGGTGGCCTAAATCGAAGTCCAACATTGCTGCGTCACGTGGCCAATATTTCTCTTGTTATGAATTGCATAACATTCTTATTACATACGAGGCTTGAGAACTAAAGCCACACGACCATGTCGATTTATTCACAGATACGAATTTTTACTGATTCCTTGAGAATAAATAAATCACGATTTCATTCCCAATGATATGGAAACTTCAACTTAACACAGTGATCAATGAGTAACTCTTCCTCTAGACGGTGAATAATGTCAAAATGGTGACTTACAACGTCTAATGATGAAAATAAAACATGATAAGCGAAAATGGAAATTTAATTTCGGTATTTAATGTAAAAAACAACTATATATAATTAATATATTGTGAATAAAACCACAGAAGAGTTGTCTCAATATATTTATTCTCAGGACGTTTCGGCCATAGCCATTATCAACTGTAATTACAATATATATATATACAAGATTATTTATAACATGAAGGATATATTTTTACAATTGGCAACAACCACATTATTCCATTTACACATTTATTCACCTGGATCTTCCCTCTTAGCGTCTTCTTTGCATATACTATCACACAACCATCACTTTTATTTAGTTTGATACAAGTAGGGCAACAAACGTTCTTTGCTGTACAGTTTTTCCTTCCATTAATAAATGTATATTACATTTAATGACCCATTACATTCTGACGAAAAATGTTGCACACTGTCAGCGAATTTCAGGATTTCTTTATTTCTTACGTTAATAAATTATCGGCAAATAGATATTTCAACAGAAATTCATCACTTTCGACGTTTTAAATTCATAACTTTAAACTTCTTACATCAGTTTCATTTTTTCAAAACCCACAGCGTCCAAAACACATTTATTCACGTCGAGAAAAAAAACAGGACAATAAAAGTTCCTCACCGGGCAGCTGCATCTGACATGAAAAAATTGAACTATAATGAAGACAAACTTCCAATTTTATATTTTATCGTCATTGCAATAGAAATAAAAACTGTCGCATACTACCGTTGAATCCCAGCATTCCTAAGCAACTGATTTCAATAATGTTTATCCGACTATATAATGAAGAATCAGGGTTTATGGAGACAGGGAGAAGAAATGGAAGTTTCAAATAATAGATCTTTTCCCTTATGTAATTTTTTACGTCAGTTAAGAGTAAAATATTTTTATAAATGTTAACATTTTTTCTGTAAATATATTAAAGTTTTTGTTTTCTTATGAATCCCATGATAAAATTTTCTGGTGAACTTCACAAGATTTTATAATTGAGAAGATATTTATATTATTAAATTAATTCCTTTGTAAATAATAACATATTTTTCATATAATTAAAAAATGACTTCAAATAAATATATTCAACAATTTAATGGTGTGCTTCAACGTCCTTGCTTTACATACTGGCGTTTTATCAATGAAAATGAGATCATTGTTTAAATTAACAATTATGTCGTTGTCATTTTTGAATAGTAACCAATATGGGAAAAGATAAAGTTTTCTGGCCCACCATTTCCGAGAGTATAAATATATGTATTCTTTTTGATAAACGTTAATTATCAGTTTCCCGTTTTGAATTTTCATTTGTCACCACTGCCTTATAAAAATTGGTGTTTAAAAATGTTGACATAATAAACATAACTAAATCTGCAAATTTTCCGTTTAAAGTAAATAAAAATGCTTAAAAGGTTCTGTTTGAAGAAATTAAAAGGACCATTTTAGAATTCCTTCTTTGAAAATAGAGAAATATATTTAGTACGTAGAACATAAAATGTACGTTTCTAACAGTCAATAATATTTCAAAATAATTTATAAATGAATTTTAACAGTTTATACATTTATAGAAAATGTGTTTTGAATTCATGAACACGACGTTTCTTATTGCTAAAGTTCATTGACGTTCTTTTGACTAATTTAGGTAAATCAAACTTTTGAGTTTTTCTAGATTTAATGTTTAATTATGCTTTATCGAATTCTATTTTTGAGTAATTGTTAACGAGAACATTGTTGTGTTCACGCAGAAAATCCCAAAATGTGGATAGTTGGGAAATTCTATTCGTGGTTGCATCCATTATGATAATTGCAGTATTTAACGTATTCATTTACACCCTATGCAATTTATAGCACAACTCGTTGAATAAAGTTTTTATGTATGAATTTTTAATTATGATCATGAAACAAGTTATTACAAACATAATAATTGTTGAAAAGGTATTACGCAAACTAAAAATGATAATCATGGAGTCAATTAGTCAAAGTTACTTGTGATTGAAACTCTGCTGTAAAAGCGTGTAGCCTCCATTTTATGCGGAAGTGATAGTATCTATCATCTTAATAACGCCGGCTCGTAATAGGAATTTTATTATGCTAATAAGTTTCGCAATTATACAATAGACGTACTTAATAGATAGGGGAAACCATAGACCGCTCTCCCGCAAACACCGTCTGCAGATCATTTCATAATGCATTTAGCATATATAATTGGGAAAGGCTTCACTTAATGCACTTAAAAATAAAGTCGGGAACAAAGAAGCAAGATACACCCACACGAGAAATTGCTCGCCAGTTTAGAACGCTCCAGCCCTTGCGTGCGAAAAGGTCTTTCTCTATTCCTGTTGCTGGACTGGACGCTGCTAAAATTATATTTTAACTGCTATCTTGCGTTACCGCAATGGAAATAATACAGTTCTCTAAATACCCCTTTTTGTAACTCGCTAACTTTGGCTCAAAGAGGGAGCCGCGAGCTATTATTATACCTGCATGTAGCTATAACTGTGAAAAGCAAAGCTTTAATTTCCTTACATTATTTAAGTCGCTACAAACAACTTAAGAGAATCACAAAATAAAACAACTTAAAAAGACGTGCATATTTGTATTTATTTTTAAAAAGTATTAATCGAAGTTGTAATTACACGTATTAATATACGAAACTTGAAAAATCCATCGTCCAAAATATCAAGATAGGATAGTTTTGCCAATTGTATAATTAAAATTTATTTTATTGAATTAAAATACATGTTTTTTATTCCTACTTGGAAAAAGATGATTCTTCTTCAAAATGTCATAAAAAATTCATGAAACGGCTAAACGTTATAATTACCTAGATCTATTTTGTACCAAAATCAGCAGGAAAACACATAATCATGGAATATTTTATTGTGTAAACAAACTATTTATATTTTATAATGAATTGAAGCCAATTATAACAAAATGTAAAATATGGTTTCTTAACAAATAAAAAGTACATCCAAATTTGTTAACAAAGCAGTTAATTAATATTTATAACGAGAAGTCCATGACACAATATTACGAACACTTTGAAATAGTTTTATCCCCTTAAAAAATTACATCATGAAGTACTAAAATGTGGACGAAACATCATAATCATATTAACTGAATATTAATTATTTTTTCGGGCCAATTGGACTGCAGTTTTTAATGATCATACCTAATGCCTGGCAATTAAATTTTAGAGTTTTTTCAATTCAATTTAAAATTTAATAAAAGAGATAAATGGCTGAAACTATTCATTATGTGAATAATTTTGTGTTGTGTGCAACTTTTTCGTCACTGCACGCATTCCAGGACACAAAATTATCCACATCGTATAATAATATTTTCCATTTAAAAATTTACCTAATAAGTCCAGAAATATGGACGAAACATCGTAATTATATTAACTAAATGTTAATTGAATATTTTGCTGATAATTTTGACAGTATTAATATATTTTACTTAATGATAGGTAATATATTTTGATAAATTAACTGCAAGCTGATATATTTATGCTAAATTTAGTCTTGAATTATTTCGGAAAATAAAATGAATGTAGTACGACGTTAGCTTAATTGATTTATTAATTTTAGAAGTGTTGACTTTAATTAACTGTAATGTGTTAACTGTATGCACAATAAAATTGCAATAAATAATAATTTTAAGAATGTAATGGGTAATTAAAATATTATTAAAACAACAAAAATGTTACTTATATTCATTTAATCGATAAAAATGATTCATTTTATTATTTTTAATAATTATTATGGTTGCAAAATGTAATGATCTGTAAATAGAACTATTGTGTAATAGAGATAAAAATTATGAGGGGTTGTTCCAAATTGTCTGATCTGTTAAAATTATTGATTCTATGACGACAAAAAATGCATGTAAATGTAATAAAAATTATTTTTCAAAATCAAGGTATGATTTTATAAATTTCCTTAGGAGTTCCAATAAGGGCTATATTTCCTCTTGGAGGCTGCACTTTATAATGACAAACAGAGCCGAGTTAAGGAAACTCGTGTTGTACATTTGTTCACCGAAGTTGAGAGATTCGTCTTAAGTGTGGACGTAGACCAATTACATGGTCGACGGTTCGGAACGGCAGTGGAAAAGATTCAACCGTAACGTGACTCGGTCGACTGCCTGCCAAGGGATATTAAGAAATTCAGAAGACGGATAGCAGGTCCTTTCGCTGCTTTCACAGCTATAATTATGTTACCAACTGCCTTAGCATCTCGTGCTCATGAAAATGTTTAAGGTATTTTCCCACAAACTTGCTGACATTAAACGGCATGAGTTGTAAATCGAACCTGTGTAAAAAATGATTAGACGTTAATGAATCTAAGGGAAAGTTCTCAAGGTCAGTCCAGGAAATCAGTAATTAACTTAGTTCTTTAACAGTCAATCCTGTAACAAACTCACAGAAAGTATTGAATACTTTCTAAATCGTATTTTAAAAACACTAAACCCTAATAAATGTGTAAAAAGCATCCAATAAAATTTCAGAGGAAGAATATAATTGCAAATTCTTGAATTTACAAAAAAAAACATTCTATTCCTTATTGACTACAATATGAAACATCAAAATAAATATTAAACGTCAAACTACTGTGAAAGTAATGAAGTATCGATTTACAAAATATGTTCGGAGAGTAACGCAAAGAAAATATTTTCAATATAAACACGCAATTTGCATGCCTGGCGCTTAAGGAAACCGCAATAAGGAAAATCGATGAGGAGTAGAAGCGGGATATTAAAAAAGAAAGATACAATGAAGAGAAAATAATGGACATTTTCTCCCGATATTATATTTGAAATTTTATTATTAAATATTTTAAAATTAAGTTGTATTTTTAGAAAAACTGGATGGAATTTTTCCCCGTTTAAAGCGGGTTTTTGTTTATTGCGTGAATCACGTATTTATGAATATCATTCCCTTTCACGGAGCAGAAAATATAATGAAAATGTGAAAAAATTATTTTACCCGCAGAGCTGAAACAGTTTTGCCGAAGTCGTAATATAATTCCAAGAAGGAGCATATGAAACCTTGTTATTTCCTCCTGAATGAAATTAATTTATGTGTCCGCCTTTCACATGGTCGTAAAATTAGATTCCTTTAATGCTCAGCATTCGTTCGAAAGATTTATTTGATACGTTATTACATCTTAGGCGACCGAACTGATACAGGAGGAATACTAATGGGGTTGAGGACGAGATTGAAAGAGGAATATATTCCTATTAAAGTAATCTGTAGCTTCTCGAATCAACCTCTTTGGCAGTGGAGAAACTTTCAAGATTTATTTATGTCTGAAAGGGACTCTGCTAGTTTCACTGCATTAGTGCCGGGGGCTGTACGTTTTGCTTTTAGACTGATGCACCCTGGAAAGACATATTACATTCGTCTCATTTGAAAGAAACCCTATCTGAAAAAATGTATCGTAGTTAAACTAAAACATCTTCAATAATTTTTAAATTTGGAAGCATTGCTTTCCGAGGTAATACAATCTCTTCAAACTGTAACTTTTTGTTGGGTTTTGGATTTTAATTTAAGTTAAGAGGAGGGTAATTAAATAATAAGAAAGTTTACAATTTTAAAATTACGTTTAACACTGAAAAACAACAAATGAAGTAAAATAAAAATTTATTTCCCTGCTCTTTTTAAATTTATATATGCATTTATATATACACATTCCCCGCTACGTGAAGTGCAATGAACCTTCCACTTTCGCAGCTCGGTAAAATATCGTTTAAAATTATGTCATTAAAATGAACTAATACAACCCCTTTAATAACTTGGAAAACATGTGTGCACTATAAAATGGATAATATTAATAGTTATTAAGCGTTGAGGGTTTGCAATTCAGTGATCTCTATCTAGGCCTATTACCGAAAAACTAAAAAAAAAATTATTGTTCTGTTTCATGATAATAAATATTTTATCTCTTGTTAAAAATTACAGGTCTATAACGGTTTTCTAATGGGAAACGTTCTAGCTTTCAGAAAATCAGTACAGGGAATGATAACAATGAAAGTCAACAATGAATGATAACATATCTTTACTGCAGCACAGCTGCGTGGACAATACTATGTTAAAACGTTGGATTAATTTGATGTAATGGCTTAAGGAAGGACCTCAAGGTCAAGTCGGCTCCCATTTGAAAAGAACTACAACATTATATCCAATTTAATACCCATTTGACAAATAATAAAGGTTAGATCAAACAACAGGAGATTCCCTCAGTTCAGGGGTGCTTGGTAATAACTCTTCCAGAAATTTTGAAAGAATAAGGAAGTGTCGAACGACCACCACCAAAGGAAGTTGTCGGGTGAAATTTCGGCAGTCTAATATGGAGGTTGCAGGTGAATTCAGACGATCTACAACATTCGCTTTCACTTGAGAGCAGATTCAAAATCACCCAATGTTACAACGGTTAAATAAAAGCGACTGTGTGTAATTTCAAAAATTTATGATAATATATATTCCTTCACCAGTAAAATAAAATATAAAGAACGCTGATGTATGGCCCAGAATCTCGTCTAAAGGAAGCCCTACAATTTTTTAAAAGAATGTTTCTCTTTCTATAATAATTGATTTTAAAATAAAAATATTGTTTTATAAGAAAAATTAATGTCTGTGAATAAATGCTTATTAAAAATTAACGACCAGTATATCAGACGTAAACAATAAATTTATCAAAATTTTTTAACCATCCATTGTGCTTTTTGTACTTTGTTTTCAAAAATATTTCAAAATTTATTGTATACGTCTGCTATACAGATCGCTAATTCTTAAAATAAATAAAATAATATTTGTTTAATTTAATAACCTTATAAAACTTTAAAAGTATTTTCACGGTCCACCATTTTTGCAATTTTTTCAAAATGTCAGACACGATTTGAGTTTGATTTGAACTGATCGGAATTGGCAGAAACGCTCGAACATTTTTTAAGGTACATTAATAATTTGTAAACGATATAAAACAAATCTAAGAAATTTTGACTTAGAAATATTCATATTTAAGATTCCAAGTTTCAACAAGAGAAAAATAATTATTTCTGTTCCATACAATGTGAAACTGGTCTCTGATGCATTTTGAAGGTTGATTTTAACAGGTTACCCTATATTTAAATTTTCTGTTATTTTATCTCATCTGACACGGGTTTCTTGTGTCACCGAATGACATAGAAATCACATAGAAATATTTTTTTTTGATTTGGTTAATTCTGGTAATCGTTTAGATGTGAGGTTGGTATGCAATGATGTGATAGTCTTGGAGACTTTTGCAACCTGAGTGGAGTGTTCGTTCGTTGCCTGGATGCAGAGAGTGGAAGTCTAAAGTTAGCAAGGTCAGGGTATCAGCTATTCCCAGGCAGGCTGAGCATGCAAAGGACATCTTTGCTAAACGATTTCGTGCAGTTCCTTCTTTGGGCACTGGGAAACACGTTCTGTCGCACGACCGGCTCCAGATAAGGGTATTACTGCTACTTGTTCCAGTGCGGCGATCTGATAGCGGGGTGGCACAGTGTTGGAGTCCAAACACAATTAGGGCTTTATGAAGGTTCTACCCAGCACTCCACCGCCCACGCAACAGCCACCTAACTTCCAACTTGCTTCATGAATAGATCTCACTTTACAGCAAGCTAAAACTAACTTATATTCTAATTAAAACCAAAACGCACACAAAATTAGTTGACTCATGCTTTCATTTTTCAGAATTTACTTGGAGGCTTCCTGATGGTTAATCTAGAGATTTACACGCAATATACTCTATAATACCAATTATTTATACACTCGCAAGGATTTACGAGCCACTTAATGGTAATTTCTTAGGGCACTTACACAGCTCCAAATCCAACAAAAACTGATCTGAATTAGTAGAAACGCTCCATCAATTTTAAGGCGCATTAATAATTACTAAACGATAAAAAACAAATCAATGCCGTTCAACAAGAAACATCCCGAACCTATTTTTTTCTTGTTTATTGAGAAACATTTGGAACATCAACTAAACGGCTCCAGTTCTTCTCTTTGGAATAAGCGATTGCATTGATTTACAAAATGATTTTGTACGTTTTTCATTAATTTCGTCTAGGTGCGTGTAGTCATTTTCATAGTCGTAGTTTATCATAGGTTCTTTTTGTATTCTCTAGTCAACCCTTGGCTTCCATTGCTTTACCTTCCGCATCCCCCCTGTTCAATTCCCTTCCTATGCTATTAAAGGGGAGTTGGCTATTTCAGGATCACCCTCATGTGGCCTGTTAACCCAAAAAAAGAAAATATCGTTATTAAATGGGGAGTTGCTTGTTTCAGTATCACCCTCATGTAGCCGGCTAACCCCATCTGAACTTCGTATCGCAATCAACCGTGAAGCACTTAAGTAGCTTAAGGAGGCAACGAGAAAGACGTAGTTCACCCCATCACTCTTTCTGAGCAGAAAGATCTTAAAATAAAATTTTAGTTTACAAGTCTTGATTAGTAACTCAAGAAAAGAAAAGGTGACGTTAGGTTTCTACAGAACATAGAGGATCTATCTGAAAGAATGAAACTTGACCCAGTTAGTGACATCAATGGAATTCAAGTCTCTGAACCAATAATTCATGTGCCAATCACTATGATTTATGTAATTTTGAAATTGTGTTTTACTTTATATTCGGGAAATTTATTGTTGTTGAAGTCATTTTACCTGGAGTTGATATTTTATAGTTGTTACATTGGAGAATTTTCACTCTGAAGGAAATGAGACAAATTTAATTCTTATTGGAAACGTTCTAAACCAAAATATGTATTCAATTTAGTCCCAAATTCCATTTCCAATTAATAATATTATACCTCTTTCGTGAAAAAATATGGATCAGCCAGTAGCGTTAGCTCAGAGGCCGTCAGTGCAAAAGTAAACTTCTGCCAAACTCCAGTAAGCTTAGCACAAAGACATTCGGACGAAAGAGGACCATGAACTGAACTCTGGTCCCAGGTACTAGCGATCCACGCCACCTCGGACAAGAAATGTGAGCGCGTGTGAGCAGACTTGTTCTTGACAATGGGTGGCGCGTATCTCGACCACGGTCCATTTCATCCCCGACGCTTTGTCCCGTCTCTTCTCACTAATGAACACCAACTCAATATCTGCGACGCTCATAATGGCGTCTCACAATAGACTTGCTGGCCAAGGTGCCGCTCGGACGAAAACAAACCAATAAAGCCCCGGCTGCATTATTACGTCCAGTGCGCTCGCTTTGTTTACAATTGTCCGAGTGGATTGAGCCGCTGCTAAACGATGCCAGACAAAGGGATGTAAGCGGATTCTACAAATGGAACACGCGACAATTTATAAGATTCGGAGGCGAGGAATGAGAGGAAGGGATTCTCTTGATGCGCAAACTCTTATAGCGACTTCTAAGATATCTCATAGAAGAAGTTGAAGAAATGTAATTCTGAAAATATTTGCAAGCTCGTTCATTCTCACACAGAGATAGTAGCCTTGTTGCTCCTCGTCCAATTTAAAACCGAGGAAAACCTCTACGGTAAACATTAGAATAGTCCTTATCTTAATGTCGGTTGACTTTCCATTTGAAATTATTAAAGACTAAATTGGTTAAAAAGTAGTGAAATTAATAAAATAATTTAGACAACTACTACATTAAAATTAATACAACCTGACGAAAAAGTGTCAAATTAAGTAACTATACAACTAAAATCGTAAATATTCTTTACACCAGACATTATTATTAATTAAAAAATAATATTTCTTTATCTCATTCTATAAAATGCAAGTGGTATATTGAAAGGTCTGTCCTTTATTATTATAATATCTAATATCTTGAAGATCAAAATCTGACCGTAATTCAGGAATTTAATGATTTCAATGTAAATGAAATACAAATTGCGTTTCATTGAAGTAATCCTTAATTAAATAATATTAATTTAGCAAGTGAATTAATGAAATTTAAAGCATTGGTAATTCAAAGTGTAATAATATTTTCTCCTTCTGAAGGTAGATATAGACGCAGTTTAATTAATGTTTATTGAAGTACTTGGAACATGTGGAGAATATGCTCAAAAATTGAGTAGGAAAGTCGTTCGTGGGCCACTGACCACGAGGAGAAGAACCAATGGTATTCCTCGATAACATATTAGATCAAAGGCAATTAGGTCATCTTATCGAATCGAGGGAACTTCGACCTATTTGTAATGGATGTGGGTGACATACTAATGAAAAGGCCCATACTGCATACCTGTCACCCCTGAATCGGATAATGCATCCCCAGATGATCACCAGATCAGAGAGGTAGAACTCGCCCACTCGGAAATAGCCATAAAGCTACTGTTCACGTTAATGACACATAACAAGCAATGAGAGAATATAAATATTGGTTCTACTACTATAGTCTTTTAGCATCTCGTCATAAGTGTCTATGTGTGAAGGTGATATTATCGTAGTCCCCGTTGACTATAATTGTTAATTGGACGTTGAAATGAAAAAGGCAATTATCAGAGGGCAATAATTTGAATTTACTTTATACCACTATTCCAGACTTGTATTTTAAACTTTCCTGTGGGTTTAGAAAGTAGGTATACGAATAGAAAAATTCATTAATATCTTTTCAACCTTATTTTAACTCATAAAAGGAACCGACAAACAGATACGTCAGCAATTATTTTATATAGCTTTATTTTACCCATTCCTAATTTGTCAAGACTTGCTGATTCCAGGAGCGTTAAGTAAATCAAGTTATTTGTAGGGCTTAATTACCTTGCGCCACTTGAGGCCGAGACTGCTCGGCGCTGTCGTGGTGACGCAACTAGGCGATGGGGAAAAACGTGGTTCTGAGCACACTCACCGCCGGCCTCATGGCGGACAAAGAGTATCTTCCTCAGACCTTGTGCTATGGTGAACCGCAATCACATTGGGCTTATCTCATATCCACCGCAGACATCCGGACATCAAGAACTGCCAAGGACTATGCGCATTTCCTTCGGACACCATAACAGATGACAGTGAGATGGGATTTTGTCACAGTCGCCTGTCAGCAAACTTCTCGCAAATCTGATGCAAAGAATTTCGTCAACCAAAGTAAAGGATATGAGAAATTGAGAGAATACGAGATTAACGAAAACATAATCAGTTGAGCCCAATCTGAATCTTTCGGCGTCGCTGGACCATCCATGAAATATGAAAATATTTTGGCCCACTAATAAGAATGGATTTCCCAGCGAATAAATTGAATAAATGACTCTCGGTTAGACATTGGATTCAATTTTTTCTCCAGAAAGAGTTTCAACGATTTATCACCATAGCCGCCATCTGACCTGACGATGAACATTGTGGTCTGAAAAAATAAAATGTTTTGGGTTATTGACTCTACATATACATGGTAAGGTAGTACATGGCAAAAAATTCATCTGAGAACAATTGAATCTGAGTTATTTTAGAGGTATGGGTGCTGTTTTAGTTGCGAGGTATATATGACTAGTTTGAATCCGGGATTATCATAAATTTCTTCCCTACTAATATATGAGGTATATAGGCTATCTTAATATCTACCTCCTTCTTTACTATACCTGATTGCCTCAGAAAACGTTTTAATAATCCTTGATACAGTCTCCAAAGTTTTCTCTATTACCGTTACATTGAGCTTCAATTACAATAATGATCAGTATTGTTGCTGGAGGTCGAGATAGATATCAGTGAACCATCAGATTGTTCAGGAGATGGTGCTGACGCCATCTGGAGGAGACCAGGTGAATGGTTGAAAAATTATCCATTTTATTTAGTTATTCATGAAGATTTCCTCATGATCAAAGCTGCTGAAAGCGAGCATAAGCGGAATCGGATTGTTGTAACAGAAAGGAGCTTAGGAACAGCAGAAAACAGTCTTCAGCAAGAAGATTTTACTATGAGTTATGTGCTATTTTTCGATTATAATATATCCAACCTAAATTCATCGCGAAAAGAATCCATTAAGGTTAAATTAAACCTGAGGAACGAGCTGAAATCAACTTGCTCAACTCTAAAGTGCCTCTTTCACGATAGTTTTACTCGGAGACTGAAAGTCGTTCTCATTTAAGGTCACCCAGTTGTGGGAACACGGTTCGTCGATGTGCAGGTGGACTGATTGCTTCAGTGTCACGCAACAATGGGCCGAAGCTACCGAGCGCTTTATGACGCGATGACGTGAGGACGAGCCGATGAGACCGTCGGTTAGTGACCCGAGACGTCTCCGGCTTCAAGGAAGCCTCTAAGTACCTCTTTTGTTGGTCCTTGGCAGTCCGCGAATCAGTCAAAAGGACCGTGGCCACCACGCACTTTGCGGCGACTTTTCGTGGAAAGCCGAGACTGTCTGCTTGTCTGCTTGCTTGTGGAAATAATCACTGTGGTTTTACGGAGCCACAGATACGTGCTCGTAACAGGGAAAAACGCCCTCACGGTCATTGTCAACATCGGCCAGTCCACAGTCTTCAGCATTGCGTCAGACCTTAAATTAAAAAAGCATTTCAACTCATATCTTCAATACAGACAAGCCAGTACTTCAACGGTTATAAGAAAAAAATATGTACAGTATCATGGAAATGAAGAGTTACAAATTTTAAAGGTTAACCTAACCATTGTTAAGAAAAAGTATTATGGGACCAAAGGGGAGGTAGATTAAACTTTCTTATGAAGCTTACAAATATATCGTGGGAGGTGAAGCAGAACTGATATCTATTTTCTCATTCTGGGACCATTGACCATCATGTTCTGCCTTAAAAATCATCATAGCTACGTGATGAAATGTTAAAGACACTGACAAATTTCTGCGTCTCTGTACACAAATATCGAGTCGTATGAGATGCGTAAGAGGAGAAGAGAGCTGTCATGTAGATGGATGCTGGTCTAACGTTATTATTATTCTTAAAAAACATTAACTGTATTCTCCTAAATTTTACGAATGAGGTTTTGGACGACTAGCATATTCTGAACAGAATGCAATGTATTTCCTTGCGTCAATTTTTTAAAACCTGCGTTTGTTACGTAAACCTTGCAATGTTATGCAACGACTGAACTGTTATCTACATTTCTCTACAGTTTTAACATTGTAAAATATTTCGCATTATTCAACACAATAAATTGCTTTCAAATAGCCATGTTACTTCACTGACCTACTCAGGAAAATGAACCATATCATATAATTGTTCCCTTGTATTAGCAATTGTTTCCGAGAGTGTAGACGGTCAGTTGCAAATTGATAGCTATTAGCACATGACTAAGGATAATAAGAAATACTAAGAAACGATACGTAACAGCTGTTGCACTGAGATCATATCTTAGTAGTTCCAGAGAAATTCTCTTAGTGCCTAGCCTTTGAATGTCGTGCGCAACTAAACTCAACATTTCCTTCCTATCACTTATGAAATTAATCAGGTTAAATATAGCGTTTAATGTGAACAGAAAATCATATTTGTATCATATTAAAAATACACGAACTTTATCAACCGTGGAAAATATTCCTTAATCGATTTTGTATCTAAAAGTATTCAGAAAATAATTCTTACGAATAATTTCATATTTACAGTAGTTATTAGGTTGACATTAAGTAGTAATTGAATAGTTGTATAAATTTTAAAACGAGTGACTTATTAGCGTTATGCAGTTGCACCACAGCCGTGTTAAGAATTGGACGTGTTGTTTTCTGTATGCAAAAAAATCTCACAAATACATTGAGGTAGAACCCATTGACGCTGGACTGAGAAAGTCCGTATCTAAGAAAGTGTCAGGCTCAGTCATTAAAATCATTACATACTTTTGTATTAATTAGTTATTAAAAAATTTGCCATTATTATTCTTTTATCGTGTAAGACAGATAATTGGACCTCCTCTAATGATTTCGAAACCAGATTAAGTGGAAAATAAAAATAAATAAATTCAAGCAAAGGATAAATTGACAGTGTGATGAAAACGAATTTCTTTACCTTATAAACATTAGTTACCACGTAGGATTAAATTTAATTGCGTAATTTAAATATTATATTACTTCAGTGTTGGATACTGCAAGCAGATTATATTCTTGTAAAAGTTCGTGCTGTCTGAAGGGCTTGTATATTTTTAAGGACAAGATAAGGTTATTGGCCTTTCTGTCTACTAAGAGAAGAGCTGCTGTCGTGGAAGAAGGGCGAAGTCGTTTTCGGCAGATAAGTCACGACCAGAAGGCGGCGGACTTGACGTCAGAAGAAGCTTTGAAGATCGACAGCTAATCCGGCCAGCTTGCGCTTAGTCGGACAAAACAAGTGTTTCTTGTGGAGAGCGATTAGTTGCTTCTTGGACAGTTCGCCTGGATTTCGAATCCAATGTAGAGGTGCCGTAAAAATTTGCGAAATAAATACAGCGATTAATTCCCTCAAACATTTATTTCTGGTGACAAATACAAGCATATGAATTTTAAAACTTCATTATGTAGCTAATTAAAATAATTAGTTTTGTATATATACTCAAAATGTGTTTCAAACAGGAATATCGATATACATATTGAAGTAGATATAATTTTTTTAATTCTGTCGTAATATAATACGATGACTGTCGCTCATATACTTATTAGTAATAATTGTAATAATCACAGATAAGGATTGAAACGATTGAAAGGAAACAAGTGATATAAAGTAAAATAAATCTCTACTAATAAACTTGAAGGAGTGAACAACGTCCTCATATGTCAGAAACAATTAATGGTGTTACTTTAAGTGTGCCTGAATTTCACTTTATAGTACCATTAAAAAACATCTTCAACACGTACCATCCCACTGATTTAAGTAATTACTAAAATAGTATTATTGTTTATAATTTTAGTTTCATGAAAACTTAGTTGATTAATTGAAAATATAGAATACAGTTTTAAAATGTATTATTATTATTTCGTTTAAAAAAACTGAAAATGGAATGAGTAAGAAATCTAGTCTACTAAAACTTGAGGATGTAAACTAGTGTGAGTAAATATAAGACACGAAAACTCATTAAATGGAACTAATTAAGGAACTAATGTAATACTCAAATATTTGTCGATATGGGAAATTTTATACTCGCCGCAGCCTCGGGAGGTGGAAGTGTTTGATTTTCCCGGAAACATAAGACGTCTGAACCCTACTTACAGAAGTGGGATAAGATGCTGAAGCTAATTAACTTGCTGCGTTCCGTCCAGGAAACACGAGAAACGTGACATTTGGCACTGATGGCTTACCGTGTTGCAATCGCAATACTCTACGGCTTCAAGAACAAAATTGTCTGAAAAAAATCAACCGAGCAATGTTATTAGTTCTTAACAAATAACAAACTTCTCTACAGAAAATAATTTTACCTCATAATTAACCTAAAGAATAAAAAAGTTTCATGTTACAAAGTGTGCAATATTGAAATTGTAAAATAATGTTTTGTCGTGTACACAAATATAAAAAATATGTGTATATATAAAAGAATTTACTTTATTTTTATACTGAAGTTCCAAAAATTTATCCATCATTTTAATTTTACCTACGGAATATATTATAAAAATGATAATTTTCAGATATTGTTACAAATTAAAACGAGAAAGAAGCAATGTATTCATGACAACAAATATAACGAAAGTTATTAAGAAGAATAATTGAATTTGACATGAGGTACGTTTTCTGGATTCTTAACACAATCTGTGCATTCAAGACTGAGTAAAAAAATGCCAAGCAAGTACGAAATCAAAATTAATCACATTAAAAGTTAAGGGGTTAGGAGCCAATTTCAATTCCAGAAGCTGCCTCTACAAGGGTTCCAAAGGTTCTGGTCATATCATCCTACGAGGACCGGTACCCGTAACGTACTAAATAAACCGAAAATTCATCAATGCGGTCTACTGAAATACACATAGCAATTGGCATCGTCTACTTGTGTTTAGAATGTAAAGACCTGTTATTTAAGCCCACTAACCTCAGAGAAACAATAATTTGTTTTCAATTTTAATTTATAAAGTAAATTCTTTTTCTAATGTGTATACAGATGTTTATGAGGAGGGAGAAACGTTTTTATTTTATTTATTAATTTTCTCGTTTGAATATATACTTTTAAATTGTAAACTTTCATATTATTTACTGTACCTGATCACTTAAATTAAATCCGATCCCTATAAAATGTTCCGTAGTCCAAGTTCTTTTCGTATCTGTAAAAGAAAAAAGACCGTTTGTAATGCACTGATAAAAAATATGTAATGATTATAATTTTAGCGTATATATTTTATTAAGGTTATTGACGAATGATGTACCCAATATACTATAAAAATGTTTTAGTCCTGTAATCTGTATAAATATATTATCATTGTTATAAAGTTTCTACTTTCCAATCCGCTGTAATTTTGTGCCGTCCCTCTGTTTTACTAGATATATAGTAGCTCTACCTTTAAAATCACCGTTAAGAATGGTTAGAACGAATGTAAATTCACTTTGTAAACAAATTTCTCCATTTCGGTTCAATAAAAATGTTCACACTTTGAGTGATTTTCACTGTATTTAATTGAAGGTCTCTCACCTGAAATGAATCGGAAAGAAGACAGTCATTGGAAACAATCCAAAAACTCGAAGGCTTTTTGAAGCCAGCCTGGCACATTAGCTCCTGCTTGACCTTTAAATTCCGCTTCTTCTTGGCATCATCCTTAATCCACATTGTTTTGTGCGTTAAAAACTATTTGATTACTTTGGTCCATTTAATAGAATTTACAGCGAATGTATATTTTTACTCATTCTATAATGCTAAATTACATGTTTTAATCTACGCTCAAGTTCATGACGTTTTCAAATTGTAAAAAAATTATTTGAACGCAAGGAAAAGGTTTTAGTCAAACAGAGGCTGATAAAGAAATTACATTTATAAATTCATGGCGTTGCAGTGCTATTAATATAAAAAATAACTTCGTTGAGTAAATAAACGCATAACAACCGCAAAGTGGTTTTAATGAGCTTACAAAACTATAATGACCTTCCATAGTTAAAAATTAATTTATAGCGTTATTTTCTGCATAAAGGATTTCCTTTTTGCGGTACTCCTTAAAATGTGGTATTATTAGAAAATAAAATATTGTGATTCATATTAATGAGAAAGAAAATTAAGAATTGAATTTATTTTAAAAACTTGTAAGTGTATTATAATGAGAGGAAAAAAGTCCACTCAAATAGTTTTAGTTTCTTGTGTAATTAAAAATTATATTTCGCAAGTATGGACCATTTCTAGTTATCAAACCGATATTATATATCACCAGTCTGAAAGAGAACAGATATTGTTCATTGAAACTGCATTTTGTACATCATCAATACCAATTAAAAGTTAAAATTGTTGTCAGGAATGTAATGAAATCGATAACGGAACACGTTTTAATGCAGCACCCGGGAGATTACTCTCCAACAGGGAGGTTGGGGGTGAGGGGAGAATCATGTACCTTTGTACAACGATTGCGTCAGTATGTGTTTCCAGTATCATCGAAAATGTTTTTAAATTATATTCGCACACACACACAAATCAAGTGAAAACCAACGAAATTTTTTAAAAGATTGGTGCATGTAATTCCAATTGTAATTCATATGTTCATTTACTTTCATATATAGTTTATCCAACCATATAGCTATAAAATAATTTTTAAAATCAAATTTAAAACAACAATTTATTGTCTGATTTTTGTGTTATTTGTCCTTTAATTTCTGTGTTTATTTAAATGGTGGAACTAAAGGTTTTTTAATTGACAAATATAATTAATATTTTTTAGCCTTGTTTATACTTTACTCAAAATCTTTTATATGGAATTTATTCTGTAATACTACTCAAGTATTGAATGGTGGTGTCCATATTTATGCTTGTTACAGAAAGTGCCAAATAATATATGCACAGATAAACAGAGTAGGAGCTTTGTTTATGTGATGAAATTCAGGGAACTAGTAATGTTAATTTCTTACACACATTGTAAACGATATAGTCAAGCACGTGTCAGTAATTAGGAGACGCATCTGCAACTCATATGGTGGTCGTCCAAAAAGCTTGATTTACAGCTCACTTGTATTTCGCAGCAAAGTGCATCAGATTATAGCCCAAGTTCTTGGTGCGAGGGCAAAGTAGTTGTTGCTACGGATCAACCATAAATCTCCGGCAACAAACGACACGCCATCTCGACCCATCGCGACTGTAACACGTGATACGTTCCGGTGCCAAATAATGTAGTTTGGCAGCATAAACCTGCATTACACAGTAAGACGGTTTAGAACACACAAATTCATTATTCAGACAGGCAAGCGAGTGTTTGTTCATTTGTATTTAGAACGGCCTTAGCCGCAATGTGAGCCAGGCGGGCAGACATCTTGCTGAGTTTCCTTCCAGAGGCCCAGGTGTATAATAGGCGTGATTACTAATGAATGAAAAGTGCCTAATTCCGGGGGAACATGCTCGGTCATGTCCATTAATTAACTCTGTAGCAAAAAGATGTTATCTTCTTCACGTAAGTAAAGACTAATGTTTCCTCTTATGAAATGTATGCGTAGCCTAATATTAATTACATGGGCTTCTGTCACTTAAGTATGTTCAACTAGTGAAACTGTAAAACTTTCCCACCATCAGTGTACTGTAATAAATTTTATCATATATGCTTTTAAATATACGAGCTGTAATGTTATCGGAAAATGGGGAAAATGTGTAATGGATCGAGCAAGTATTGTCCCTTGTACAGGGTTTTAAAATAATGGAATAAAACAATCCGTTTGTGAAGTATTAACGAAATTCATTTTTATATGAAAGGCCACTTCAAATAAAAATTGAATTTATTTAAAACCACACACACAGCTTGTTTTAACATCGACCCGCCCTTATTGAAAACCCCTAAATTACTACACGGGTGAATATTAATATTATAATTTATAGCATATCTCCAATTACATAAATATTATTTCCTCGTTGTATGTCTGGTGTTTTTTTACTAAATACTATCGTTTAATCCATATAATAATATAGATCTATTAATTAAATCCAGTGAGTCAATTTCAGTACTACTACGTTCTAGGTTCATCAGAAGTTAATGTAATTTTCGTTCTCATATCGTAATGAGTATATTTGAACAAAAGCTGCTGTAAAATGCAGTTAACAAACAATAAGCTTAGTTGCATAAACTTGAATATTAATAAACGTTACTATGTTCATAGTTAATTGTTCTACGAAATATTATTGCAATATAAATAAGTATAACAGTCTAGTTAGTCAGAAATTAGATAAAATTTTATAAAAAGCGTTTCGAATGAGCTCCATTGTAAACGAAAAAATATATCTATTTACATGTAATGAAGTGAGTTATTTGCGTCGAGTAAAGACAAAATTTTAATTCAATTAAACCAATGTTTCGTTACCATATTTGACTGCCTCAGGTAGTTTCTTCATATATTAAGATTTATAATTATATATTAATAATTATTTGACCCGGGTGAAAACTCGAGAAACAATACTTCAACATATCTATTCATTTCCCTTTTTTATACGTATTTGTATATGCCGGCCGTCTCCCTGTAACTACACGTCTAGGAAATTGTTTTTATTATTTTTCAACGAATTGTTTTAGTAAAATTTTAATTTCGTGATAACTTCCTCATATGTACAGAAGTTTCAATAAGATCGTCTGTTTTCTGAAGTTCTTTTACTACCTCTGCGCCATTTATACCAAATTTCAGATATTAATATTCGATTCAAGAAAAACGGACTAGATAATTAAACTCTAATTCCACGTTCAAAAGAAGTGAGACTTCAATAAGTTAACGACTTCTCCATTTATATAAATACTAGATTTTAAAAAAGTAGTATTTTAGGACGGTCAGAGAGTTTTATGGTTTAGAAAAAAATCTCCTGGTGAATTTTTTTAAATAAAAGAACCAAGTATGACAGAATTTTTTAATGTTGTAGTATTAATCAAGCTTTTGCCCTAAGTCAATTTTAATAAAAAAATCTGCAACAGTGTAACTTTTTTTTAATTCCTCGAACTTTCTTTCGTCCGGATTTCGTTCCATCTCTAATGATAATTTTACTGGTGAGTTTAGTGAAGTGGAGGTGGGCTGCTGCACGTAGCCAGATGCGATTGTTCGTGACTTACGCACCTGGCGCGATGTGGCAACACCGCGCATCGCCCACAGCGGGGGCGACGGAGCATCTCCCATGCCCTTCACAGCAGCAGACAGAAAAAAACACACCCCTCTCTACCTGGGCCCGGCCCCGGACCCGCTCATTAATTGAGCCGACCAACCTGCTTCAGCTTGGGCCCTAACCTTGCGTAACCTCCACAGAGTCGCCCACCCTGTCCTACGGCCCTTTAAAGGCCCGGCCCTACCCGAACCAACGTAACGCATTCCACTTACGGACACCTGGCATGCAATTTTTCGCCTATACCCGCACTATGCTGCATTTCTTTATTTACATTGCCGAACCACCTTGTAATAGGCGCAACATATCCGGATTCAAGATATCAACACCGTCTTACTTGTTGGCTGACGATCGCAGCAATTGAAATGTAATACAAGTAAATGATAATACAAGAAATAACACGCAGCGGAATATTATTTCAAAAATTATAACCAAAATACGGGGAGGAAAGCATGCAGGAGATTTCGAAACCAACTGAAAATTTTTATTGACGATATAATCAGAGGCAGTAAAATTATATCAATAATTTATTTGCGATATAAAGAGATAATATGACAGAAAGACTTTATGAAACAATAAAACTTTTCCGTCGACAGGTTCATAAAATATTCGTCACCTCACCAGTTTCTTGGATTGGGATCATGTCAGATAAATCTCGAATAATTCGCTGAAAGTTTTCATAACGAACTCTTGATTAAATATTTAATCAAATAAAATATCATACATGCTATTTTATCATTGTAATAATTTCCTATCTCAACGTAACTAAACCACCGCGTCTGCAGTACGCAAAAATAAAAAAAGATGTAATTAAACAATTACAATGTATACAACGATAAATTAAAACACCAAATTTACAGAAAAGTTACAAGTTTTATCCTATTAACATAAAATTTCGACCTCAGATTTTAAATTCATCAGGATTTTTAAATTTTTGATTACGTAAATAAAATATAACCTTGATAAAATAAAGTTTAAATGGAAAAGTGTTTCGTCATATAATTGAAGAACAGTTGCAGACCAAGCGTAGCCCTTTAAGTTTATCTTTTTATATATTTAAAGGGAATAAAACATTTTTTTATTCTGTAAATAGGTCGTTTTAATTTATCTTTAATTCTATCGAGAAGGAAAATGTTATATTCTCGGTGTATCAGTATCGCCGCGTCTGTATTACGTAAAATAAAAATAATAAATTAAATATTTATGATGGATATAAATATACATTAATACGTGCAATTTAGAGACAAAGCAGCAGTCTTATTCAATTAATATAACGTATGACCTTGTATTTGGAACTAACCCACGTACAAATAAATCTCTTCAAGTTTCAGAAATTTTAAATTGTATAACTAAACAATGATCTTGTCGAAAATGAAAGTCCAAATATAATTTATATTGACCTATTACGTACCAAAGAACAGTTACAGCAATATATTTTTTTTAGGAAAACCGACGTTAGGTGAAAGTTTGGGAATGGATTGAGATAACCGTCCTTTTTAAACATTGCTTTAAATAAGTAAGAATCCGTCCAAGAAGGGACACAACAAATTAAAGTAATTTTAAATAACATCAATGTCAACCACTACTTTCACCTGCACTTAAATGAAAGTATGTAACATTAAGTATAATTGTTATTACTTCGTTCAATGTAAAGTTATTGGCGAAATAAAAACTCTTAACTCATAATGTATATATTGTCGACTAATGGAGAGAGAAATCTGCTAATTAATATTAATGTAGGTACAAAGATGCAAAATTTTTGAATTTCGTAAAAATTCACATTATATAATAATATTTAAAAAATTCAAAGAAAAAGTGAGCTCATTCATAACTTTCTGTTTCTACGCGTCGATATTTTGTTGGGATGCTACGAAGATGCAAGTGGCTTGAGGTTCTCAGGTTCCCCGATATACGGACGAGGCGTAATTACGGACACCATAGAAACATGTCGTAAAATTAATAGCGAGCGTTCTTAAAAAGAAATCTCAGATAATTACTTGACGTGCACGTGTTTGCTCTGTAAACTGTTCTCCACGGCTGCGTCAAGTTTCTGGGTTTAATGAGTGACTGGTCTTTTAATAGCTACAGGCGAACTAAACCAATTTCATAACATCTGAGTTGTAGGTAATTAAACACTTTATGATTCCAGTAACTTTATACTGATTAATTCCTGACCTTGTGTTTATTTCCATGACCAGATATATAGAAGAAAAAATCAGAATTGAATAAATTTTCTGTAATAAAATTACAGGTTTATTTTCACAATTTGATCTAATAAGAAAATTCTGTATGATGTAGATATTTTATTTCCTATTATCTTCTGAATATTCTTATATTCTTTCAAAATTGATCTCGTCATCCATTCTTAGCCCAGGCATTACTCAGTAGTAAGCACGTTGTTTATGAAAATATTACTGTGTTTTGATGTGTAATATTTCATGTTTTGTACGTGTGCTATTAAGTAGATAAATCACAATTAAAAATAGTTTTAATTTAAATTCAACTGCGTTTGAGAAATGGCATCGTCTTAGATACGTCAGTAATAATTGTAGCCATACTTAAATAATTGCAGTATGGTTACAAAAAAAAGTAAACATCTTTGCCCATGTAAGAGGAATAAAGATGATTACATATGGCAGAGAAGCGTCTCGTCTCTGGACATCGGATGGAGATTAAGAAGTCAAATTTTTCTGCTTTTGAATTGATAATATAAGGAGAGAGACGATTTAGATACATAATATATGCATGGAAATTGTTTTTTAAAGTATATAACAATGAATACTGGGTAAATATCACTTCAGTAGGAGTAAAAAATTTTGATTCATAAATTTTATCAACTGTGGACAGTTTAAAGTTGTTTAACGTATTTGGTGAAAATTATGTAACCTTTATTCATTTGGCTGCACAGTAGTTTATTTGGTTGCAAGTGAAATCATGCATTAACCCAGAGAAAAGATTGGAAATTTTATTTTGCATGCATGATGTATTATGAAGTCATCAGCGTATTGTTTATAATCGCATCGAGCCGGGCACGAGGATAAAATGAGTAAAGTAGTAATATAACTATGAGATGTAGAAAGTATTACACAGTGTTCATAACAAGTACCAAAATAATAATTAATACATAACTACAACTGGGTTTCCATTAATATTTTACAGTTGTATATAGTTAATAAATAATAAAAAAATTTACCCCGGTCTACATGAGAATGTAGTACATTTTTTCGTCGGTAATCCCTTTGCTGTAGAAAGTATCACAGTCGCTCATAATAATCCACTTGGTGTTCTTTGCTGCATTGAAGTAAACACATGAATATCAAACAGAAAACCACTTAGAGCTGCTGTAAAAATGTTATGATTTTATGTCACTTTGTATAAGTTTTCACTTGCTCTTTGGGTTCGTGGATTATTGATGCTGTTTTGAGTACTTGAAAATCGAAATATTGTTAGTACTCTGCCCTCTGCGGGAAAAGTAAGCTGTTTGTGGGACTCTAAACGAGACAGAAGTCTGCATTGTATGGGTATGAAAAGTTGAAAAATTAACTTGACAATGGTGCCATCGTTGGACATGGCGAAATTGTGTTCTAAAACTAAATATTACAAACAAAACTGCACGTAGATCTAATTAAACAATCGGATAGAATTCATAAAGTAAGAACAAATCTTGAACTTGATCAAGTGATGCAGTCAGAAAATATATTTCAATATGTGAAGATTTTAATGGATGGGAGACTTGAAAACGTTTCTAGTGGAGTGAACTAATACCAATTTAATGTTTTTAATGGACAATCTTATTATACTTTAAATTAACAGAGCAGGGTGTATAAATAATAAGGAAGTTTAAAATTGTGTAACGTATTTAAAAAAAAGCTATCTTCCTGCTCTTTGAAAAAATTTGCTTTTTAGAAAGCGAATTTACAATTATAATTAAATAGTAACAAAACAGACTAGGGGACGGTGGGCTCAAATACCTGGTATTTATTACTTCGAATACTAATCGTTGGTGGCGATGACCACTGCGGCATTCAGGTGACGGTTTTGAGAGCAGTTGTTAAAGTTATGGTTAAGAATTTAGTGAGTGGTAAAGGGAATTTCAAATAGAGCGGACTTGAAACATCTGGTGGTAGCAGAGAAGAGATGTCAAATGTGGGGGTGTCGGCCATCCAGTTCCAGAAGCATTGCCGCTTCAGTGACTACAAAGGTTTCGGTGATGATCTACCTAAAAGTTCCGGTGTCGTCGATGGTAACGTACAAATTAAACTATAAATCCCTCAACTAAATGCCACAATGGTCATCGCCACCAATAATTAGTATTCTAAATAATAAATACCTCAAAATGCGACGCCGTCTCCCAAAAATAATAATTCTTCTCATCGCTTAACTTCGGTGCGATGCTGAAATAATAGATAACATGAAAATACAAAAAGTTAGTTACTCTTACAAATATTTACTTCATGGAGAAGTCATTTGATGGTAGATATGATTTAGAGGATCCCGGATTTCGATTCGTTTTTTTTCTGACGAATGAATGTATTGTAATTTTATCGTACACCACCCTTAAAACATTTACTTAATAATTAAAACTTTACATATCCATTCCATTATATTACTCGGTATGGGCTCCATTGATTCTACTACGTTTTGTATAGCTCAAATGAATTTAATTGTTTATGTAACCTGCTGAAATCAGAAATGATGTGTCCCAAATTATTGTCCACTAAGACAAATGTTTCAATGTATCGAGAAAGTCAGTGGTTCTAATTTTTCTTCTTTCGGGCGGAGAGTGGACATACATTGGGGAGATTCCACCGTGCCTTCGGGTGAAAACGGTCGAGTGGCGTCATATCCGGTGTACTGACCGCTACGATGTGCAGAGGTCTTCCGTGGGCGAGGAAGACATCACGAGATCTCTATCGTAGGAGCAAGGGTCAATAATATGTTGCTATCTTAAATAGAAACGCCCGCGTCAGTATGAGTGGAAAATAATTCCCGAAGCCAAAACTCGACATTTGATTAATTATTCTATGCTATTTGTTACAATGCGTGATTTACATTTACGGAGTTCTGATTAATCGCACCAAGTCTCAAAACTCGTCGTGATGCTTATGGAGACAATCACCGACCCATATACCAGGTCAGGGCAGTCAGATAAATTACGACTTGTCATCTTATACCCAAGCCAATATACTACTAACCTACTTCGCGCTTTTCGGTCAGTTTCATTGACATAAGATATGCTTATTTATCCACTGACCAACAATTGTTTAACAACTCTATTTAATTTATTTCTCCAAAAATCTGAGATAAACTCAACATTTACTAATCAATTATGGTGAGTTTATCATTTTGGATATACAATCATTCTCCTTCAATTATTGATTGCCATTTCTCATCCTGCTAGTTATCAAGGAATGCCTCAAAAACATTTCAACTTAGATTCTGCATTTTATAAATGGATAAGATAACGAAACGTTTCTACGTTTCTCTAGATCTATTACGTTTAACCTATTCTACTCGCTATTCATATTAAACTATGTAAAATATCGAATGGTGCAATAACAAATGTAACTCTAATTACGAATATTCTCCAAATTTTAAATATAGAAACTATAATGGCGTCATATTTTCCGTTTAAGACGAACCACATATAAATGGTTCAGTTCACTAGTTTCTATTCCTTTATCTCTGAGATTATTCAACTCTAAGATAAAATAATTAAACTGACTTATGCCAATTTACTTTTAAGTTTATATAAATAATATATTTATAATTCTAATTTAATGAAATTAAATGACGGACTAGAATTAGGCGATTTTGAATCCTTAAACAAACCGAAAAACGTTGATTCAAGCTTCAAAATATCTTGAATACGCAGACCTTCTTTAATAAAAAATACGGGATTGAGTTAAAAAATATATAATATAAACAAATTTATGGTAATGGTTATTATAAAAATAAAAGTTTTTTAATTTTTAATGAGCTAAATTCAACGAATTTAGAAGGAAAAACTATTAATAACTATTTTTAAAGAATTTAATTGTACATGTAAAACAATAAATAAATGAATTAAATAAAATAAAACGACTGACGTTAAATCATAATCTCTTTCAAAGTTTAATTTTTGCCAAATAGAGATAAACTTCATTTCGATTTAATATTCATGTTTAGTGGTAAAGGTATTAAAATGATTTTGAGTGGACAGATGTGAACAAATTTGTCCTGTTTCGTCAGACTTTATAGAGCGGTAAGATCTAAGGACGTTATAGAATTTTTTTTGGCCACTAGTGCAGGCGGTTCTTCTGCTCTTTAATTTTGCCGCCGTAGTCAGTCGCTTACCGCCTTGGGCCGTGTTTGTTAGCACAGGTTTTCGTGAACGGTGCAGTACCAATAGTTATTAATTTTTCTGAATACGAGGTCTATTTAATTTGTCCAATTTGTTGAACAATTTTTAAGCTTTGCATGTCGAATCCTGGCTGAATATCCTCGATTGTTATTATCAATCCATTTAACGGCAGCATTACGTAAAGCACCATCGAGAATGTATACAGGAGAAGCTGTCGAATAAAAGAAATTAAGTTTCAAATTGCCAATAAATCAATCCATTTCTTCTCCAATTGTTTGCATCCGACAGGAAGTTTATACAGGGCTTGACTCTGACAGATGGTGTTTAGAAAGAGTAATGGTTCATGCTGTACGACTTACCTTTTACTAGATGTACACATGTGAATCGTTGATGAAGGCTACCTCCTTCTTGACAATAGTCTTTAGGGCGAAAAGTACTTTGGTTGTGTGTTGGAACAATAGGAAGCTATGTTTCTTACGAGGCGTGGCGCTGTGTGTATCCCCCTCCTCGTCAATTTATCGAGTAATTTGTGGATGTTTGTCTCACCCACACGCCATAGCTTGGGTGGGTCATATTATAATGGGGATAATTTAGTACGCAACAAGATAGCGGCATTATAAATGGGGAGCTGCGAAGTTACCAACTCTTGGTGAAGAGAAACACGCAGCGAGCTTATTGCCACTCGAGTTGATGTGTAGAAGATCGGAATGGCTCATAAAGATGATCCGATATTTTCGCATTCGCCTCGAACACAGTCGGAATACGAAAGGTAACTTGTCGACAAAGAGTTTATTCCGTCGAGCGTGTGAATATTTAACTTTAATGAGTATCATCGTAATCGTTTCCCTCCGTGGCTCTTACTTGCTCAACGAGAGAAGATTCCACGCCTAGATTTTCTCGGCCAGTAACCACATCGAGCATTACGCAAAAATGCACTATATATTATTTAGTAACGGGACGTGTAAATATCCCAAATTTACTGATGATGTATTTATTTATAAAGATCCTGGTGTCTCATATTTCTGTAGATGTATAAGGCAAAATTTTTAGCGTCGTCTCATATACTTTCCGATAGCAGGTAGCAGCTTATAACCTTGGAGCAGGTAGCGAATTGGCACGCAGGGGATTACTTAGTGGACTCACTTCAACCATATTTATATTTATTATTTTTAACACATTTTAAAAGCATTTCTTCATAACAAGCAAAACAATTTATTATTTACTGAGCTGTAAACTATTTTTGACGCGTACTTGACTATTTCGTTATATTTCTTGAAAACCTTTTGAATGAAAATATTTGGTATTTTAACTTACTTCTATTGTTGGTTATATTATTTACATAAATTGTAGAATTAATTTTTAATTAAGTGATATTACAAATACAGTACGTGAAATTTGATAAGCTTTTACTGCGTTAGCTAACTAATACAAAAAACATTTGTTTCATTTAAATGTTTGATTTCATAAAAATAATAAAATATTATTCAATATTGATAAGATGAAATAATTCGGCTATTAATATAAAAAGCCATTCTGCTAATTTCAATTCAATTTATGATATCCTGTATATTAGTTTGATTATTTAGTTTATTTCTTCTCATTTCTAAGTTAAATTAGAAATGTAAATGTGACTATACTTAAATTTTTTAATATATTAATACTTCAAGAAATGATATGTAAGTAATGTTCAAATAGTATTATAAATGTATTATAAATATAACATTTGTAAAATATTTATGTTTCTGAAGTTTGAGATTTTATATTTGCTCATGAATTTGTTTTCAAAATAGGAAACGATATGTCTTGCAAATTATATTCTGGTGTTTTATTTTATCAAAATATAATTAGTACAAAATGTTGTTGTCTTATTCTTTAAATATTTATTTAAGTCGGATAAATGTAACTATTATAGTAAACATTTTGAATAGCCAATATTTTGTCAGATTGCCAGGATCTATACATAATTTATGCCTCAATTTTTACGCACGTTTTGGCGTACTCATTGAGACCATAATTGACGTATCTCCTTGGCTACTGATTAATGTGAGTGTGATTGTGTGTGCGCTAAAGTGAGTGAGTGGGTGCGGTGCTCCGCCAATTTATGGCCAACCTTCAGTCCGCGAAGGTTGCTCGCTGACTTGCAATCGTTTTGAGAAACAGTTGCACAATCGCCGCCCTTTTGCCGTGCAGCTGGTCTCCGAAAATGGCGGGAAAACCGCAAACTCGAGTCAACAACTTGCCTCGGCTTTGAGTCACTCTGCAAAGTGCGTTGTGTCGGCTCCACTTCTGAGGTCATTCATACTGGCTCTTGCACAGATACGCTTTATTTGCCCAGAAGTTTTACCGTTGTTTTTTTTTAAATTAGTTGCATTTCTCAACAGGAGTAACGGGGGATATATGTGATGAATTTTACCTTTAAATGACTTCAGATGGTTGTAACGGAAATTTGAATTGATACCGATGAGGTATTGCAGTGAACAAATAATCATGACAGACAACGAGCATTTCTAATTATTAGAGTAACAATTATTTTAAAAATTGTTCATGCTACTCGATGCCTGCCTCGATATCGCTTTAAGAGTATACTAAGCAATATATGAAAAAATAGGAGGACGTCTTAAAAATTTAGCGACAAATATTCTCCAAATATATTTTTTATTAATACCAAGTGAAACTTTCTAAATTTAATAAAAAGTTAAAAATTAAATTTAAAAACGCCAATAAGTCGGAAAATAATTTAATTACTATTTAAGTAATACTAATAGAAGGTTTTATAAAACTTAGCGGACTTGGTCATGTAAATTATTAAATGGATGAACTATTTACATGAGAGAACCGACGCGGGAAATTGTACGATACTGAATTTCTCCAATTTAAATAGTCCATCCATTTAATAATTTACCTGAAGAAGTCCACAAAGCTGGATGAAACGTCGTATTTGTATAAATTAAGCAGTAATTAAATTATTCACTGGCTTACTGACTCTCTTTTTATTAATTCATTTTAAACATTAAATGATGTTTGAGTAAGTTAAACACTTTCTAAATTTCTTTTCAGCGTATTTCGTTACAAAATAGTTAAGTTTATCAGACTTCAGCAGACGAGTAAGTCATACAGCCAAATAGAAACACAATTTCAATTAAACAATTTGAAACATTTTCTTGTTGACTATTTATCTCTGTTTTACATATCAATACAAACTAAATCTATGTTATAATAGAATATTTTTTATTTGCAAAAATTAATTACAGAAACTTATTATTAATAATATCCTTCAAGAGTAATTTTTCTGCAGTCCTAAATGTAAATTTAATTATTTTTATAGTAAGACATAAACGAGTCGTTACCGGGTAGTTAAAAACAAATTTAAACTGACTTAATTAGTAAAACGTTTCAAGGCTTCGTGCAGGTGCCATATGTCACTGTGTCAAATTCAAAAACAGTACCAATTTTTTTCTTGTGCCATGTAAAAGTATAATGAACTACATATTTCTCTCGTGACCTTTATATTTCTAACGTCACCGTAATTTCACCTAACCTTGTGGTATCGTTGCCGAACAACTCAATTTCGTTGCTAAACATCACTTAGCTATTTCATCAGGCACCGAGGCAAGCATTTCGAGATGGCGTAGAAAAGTAGCTACCAAAGATCACCGTGGGATTACAGCAGAAATTCTCATGTCTTTGCCAAATGTTACGATTTCATAAAAGTATAGTCTGTCATGTATCCATGACCTAATTAAAGATCTCAGACTTAAACGTGGCATGTCGTACCAAACATGACACGAGATTTGATCATACCTATTTCTTCACCAAAGACCTTCCCCTCCCTTGTTATTTTATCCTTGCTCTTATGAAAAGCACTGCTGTTTATATTGAAGCTCATCTTGATTTACGGAATCTGACTAAGTCGGTACCGGAGGTTTACCAAACTTCAAAAACATGGCCATAAGACCTTGCTTAACTCAAATATAATTATGCCGCACCAAACTCGACTTGTTTGTATGAAAATACTTCTTACGGCCCTTTAATTATTAAACATTTTTAAAGTTACAATGTTAAAATCAATAATATTCTAGATCACTCAGTTGCTACCAATTTTGAGCAAAATTTGCAGAGTAAACGTCTTTATCTCGCTTCTTTTACCTTCTCCAAAAAACCCTCAACGTACGTCCCATGGAACCTTCATTATCAGTCTCTGGGTTTGCCCGTCTTCAAGCTCAACTGTAAGTACGGCCTTGTACGTCAAGTCATTCTTGAGCGCGTGTCTGAGTTGAATTGTATTTTCGAAATCGAAAGCAATGAGTGAAGAACGTAAGTCGAGTTCGATTTGTGTACAAAATTGCAGATTATTAAATGCTACGTAAAAGGAAGTAACACTTATTAGCGTTGTAATTTATTGTGTGGATTTCCAAAATCATTGATTGTACAATCAATTGTACAAATCAGTTTTATGACTAATAAATAAATAAAAATACGGCCAAATATGTCAACAAACAAATTTAGTTAACATTTAGTTATTATAGATACAACGATTCATGAATCTTTGTGGACTTCTTCAGCTATATTTTTAAATGGATAAAAGTAATTCCATTGCTAGTAATTTTGTTTCGCGGACCGGTGACGGTTACGGCCGAAATATTTTTCAAAGAACATAAGAATCAACAGAAACGTACAGAAAAAATGATTGGAAGAGAGTGGAACCTTGTCAATACTGCTATCAAATTATTATAAACAAAGGTAATATCATAACCAATAATATAAACACGAAGATGTGACTAATGAAGATTAATTAAATAGTATTTGTTAGTCACATATTTGTGTTTATATTTTTATGTTTTATTATAACATCTCAGTTTGTTCTCAGAATTGACAAAGATTATGTGTTAAACGAAACGTTTACTTTCTTCTAAAACTTTTAATTAATCAAAGTTTTGTAATACGGTTCGTTAAAGTTTTTGTTTTTTTAAGTTTTGTGTGGAAGTTAATAGTAAATAAAAAATTAAGTTAATCTGACTTAATATCATAAATAATATATAAATTGTGACCAAAAGTCAGAAATAGAAGAATTTAATTTGAAAGTAAACGTTCCGTCTCAAAATTTCGGAACCTCTGCAGTTCACTATTTAAAATTTTGTTAAAATTTCGTGTTTCTATCGCAATTTCCGGGACATAAAATTTTATATTGTCTTAAATAATGAACTGAAGGGGTCCCGATAGTTGAGGAGGAACGTTTTCATTCAAATTAAAATTTTCAATTTCTGTCTTAACCATTCTTTGTATTTTATTTATAGACGTTGATTGTTCTTATATGTTTTTATGTTTTAAATATCAAAGAAAATAAGAAATTATGTTTTAGTGAGTATTTTTCCGTGTTTTGCTCCAAAGGTTTTAGGATTACCCTTTATGCTTCCGTTCCCGTGATTGACGGTTAACGAGGTTATGCTGTACCGCAATACTCGTTGCTCAAATATTGACGTAAAATAGCTTCGGCGTGTTGAATACTTCATGGAACAATTTTCAAAATTGGCCACGATTTCGTTACCATGCATTGCAGTTATAACAAGTGAGGTAAACTTTATTCATTTAGTGGGCAGACCGCTGAGGGGTGGCATGGTGTTAACTGACAGACCCATATCAGTCTCGCGTGGGTTACGTAATTGGAACGGGTTGTAGGGTGGACATTGGGAACGGATCGCTCACGAGTCACGGTCGATCGGCAGCTACGGGGCGGAGGCATCCATCTGATCAGTGCCGTTTTCGCAACCCTCGTGATTTGCGAGATTATCCACGCCTGGGCTGACGTGTACGAGTAGATTCGTACGTGAGGCTGGTCGTTGGAGCGCGACGCCGTAAGTCAGCGTGACGCAAGTGCTGGCTAGGTACCCACCCGTGCGTGGCCTCTTGCCAAACGCTACCGGCGCGCCGGTAATAAGCGAAAGGCTGCGAATACTCACGGGATTTCGTAAATTGAGTAACCGCTGCTCCTGTCATCAACACTTTTCTTGACTGGAGGTTGTCAACCGAGCCACGTTCTCTTCCACAAAAGCGAGGCCTTCGACGGGCCCATTGTCAGAAAATTCAATTAAAAACAGGTTGGCACCATTTTCCTTAGATAAATGGGCGTTTCAGTGCGCTATTTCACAACATTATTACCTATTAGGTTATAATCACGTGAACCTGCTGATATTATTTTATTTTCAATGCATAAGTTACAAAAAATGTAAAATTACATGACCACAAACAATAAAAGATAGAGAGTTTAGTGTAAACAGTTTATTTATTATCAGTCTGTTATATGATTAATAATTCTCTTAACGCAAAAATTAGGGTCTGTGGTACATGATAACAGGAAATACGCCCTTATTTGACGGGCGAACTTTAAAACCATGGCCCTGTAAGAGTAATTTGAGAAAGTTCTGTGCTCTCATCGAAACGTCGGCCTACCTAAAAAAAATTATTAGGCCACTCTGTTGTTAAGGTTTGTCTGTTAAATAAGGCCGTATTTCTTGTCAGAATAGTTCCCATAATTCTACTTATGTCTAATGGACATCATTATGTCTATGTTAACACGTACTGTTGGGCAATCACTGAGATAGCGGACTGGAATTTTGAAGTTAGCAAAACGTAACAAATCAGGAGATTGTAACAAATAATTAATAATGTATTAAAAAAGCAACGCATCATTTGATTTGCTAGGAACATACGGAGACTTTAACGTCAGGAAATGACTTACAGACATATATTCTTCTGTTGCTTGTGACACTCTTAAGTTACTTTCTGCCAAGATGAACTTATTTAGAATTTTTTCATACATTTTTGAATCGGATTTATAGTAGCATTTTCTGTTACGGGGTGGAAATGTGAACAGTACAATTATTTGAGCGTGCTGGCATTCTTTAGGCGTAGGTATTTCTATAAATAACACCTTGTAACGTGGTGAAGGCTTTGTTGCTAATTTATTTCCACCAGTATCAACATTTGTATTACTATAAAATTTTCTTCTAGTTAAGAGGCAGTATAACTTTAGTAACATGGTGTACCTAGTGTCACAGTCATAGTCTTCTTTCTTCGTAAATCAAATATAAAGGTCTTTAAAACCGTCAATTCCATTCGTGAACTTGGTGGTGTGAATATTATCATCAGCAGACAGGACGTTGTATAGATATTTTAGTTGATCCAAAGAGGCCCTCAGTGAGGAAAGCGAGGCAAATTTCTTTCTCTGGTTGTGGTGAAGTACCACAGACACCCCACGACCACATTCCAAGGGGCAGCCGGGGGAATGTAGACTCCGCCGCATTCAGGCTCCTGACTAAGCACAACTACTGCCGAACCACGGGGGCAGCCTGTAATTGAATTGAGAAGTAGCGTTGGTCATTAGCGTGGAATCTGAGTAGGAGGAGGGGGCGAGCTTGCTCCCACCGTGCCTATTGTTAACATATTGATAAACCAATTTACATGAAATTGCCGACCGGTCATAGCTTATGGTGCGCAGAGTCGCAGTCATGTCAGCACTTCTGTATTCCTCACACAGTCTGTGGGAAACAGATGTTAGTTCCGACTTACGCACAACAAGAATATCTGGGGAACCTGACGTTTCAATTTAGAAAATTGTATTGCTTAAATATGTTGAGATTCTGATCCAATGTGCTCACAGTTGTGGAGCTTTAAGAGATTGATCGATTTCAAAATGTGTATATTCTTACTCATTCTTTCAAAATGATAGTTGGATATAGTTTAGCGAAGCATTAGTTTCGGTATATCGGCAATCGTTTAGAAACGTAACATAAATGTTTGCATACGACCAGCCAAGGTCAACGGAAGTGTGACGATTCTCTTTAGCAGCCATTGGTTAATCTTTGGAAACACTTTGAGGAAAATTAAGTTACTTATTTCCTCCTCATACTATCTAAATTTTTGTCTACTGTTCCTTAATATAAAAACATACATGAAATAGAATTTTTTTTCTTTTACTTTGTGATTACTTAACACTGTACAAGTCTGAAATTAAAAATTATGTCTCGATTTAAATATGTCTTGACTTAAATATGTTGAGATTCTGATCCAATGTGTTCACAGTTGTGGAGCTTTAAGAGATCGATCGATTTCAAAATGTGTGTATTCTTCCTCATTCTTTCAAAATGCTAGCTGGATATAGTTTATTATGTCTCGATTTTAATTTTAGTTTACTAGGCATAATATACTTCTCTGAAAATATTATTCTTCGTGACGTAGTTCATTTCTGTAGATGCAGAGAAGTTATGTTATTAGCAACGTTCGGTGACAGAAATTTCCAAATTTTTCTTCTAAAAATTCTTCAATATTTCACAGCGTACCCTTAATTTTTTTCTTTCAATTGAATATATAATAAATTAGTTAAATCAGCCTCTTTGTCAGCTTTCTAAATTTAAATATTAAATATTACAACGTTTCGTGTCTCATTTGAAACTTTTTCATGTCCTAAAAAGAAAGGAGCACTGATATGCTTTGGGTAATATGTTATTATAAAAATTTTAAATACAAAACTTCACTCCAAAGCTAGATTTGCGGCAGTTTCCTGCATTTAGCCAAAATGATTTATGAAGATAGGTTCCATGTACAGATAAATTTTTTTAAGTTTAAAAGCATGCTTTGTAATTATTTTTTTTTCATAATATATTATTCAATGATTGGCATACAGTACTCGAAGACGTACACAAACACCCAAATCCTTGACCAGGAATCGGGTCCTCTGTGGTACGAGGCAGTGACACTAACCACTAGACCGCCTTAATTATTTATAATACTTAAAATCACAAACTTTGTACTATATCAAGACGTAATGATGTAGTGACTTTCAAGTCATGAAATAAAAGTATCTAGGAATGATATTTTACGACATATAATATTACTGAGCCTACTGAAAATATGTTAAAGAAATCTGTGACGTGACAGTTACTTTTTAATGTATTTGGACATGTATACATTAGTTTTTTTGAACTCATAATAAAAAATTTGCAGAAGTTTCAGCTACTACATTTATTAGAAATTATGAATCTGCACAGTCAAAAATATTTCTTGTTTAATGTACAAACTTTTTATAACTAGGTTTGTTTACTAATAACGATTCTAAGCTTACGTTACTGTAGTATCTACTGTACTTAAACTCTACGTGAAATTTGAGAATAATTCTTAATAATTACGCGGAATCAAACTTTGCAACCATCTTTAACCGACTTTAAGTTGTCATTTAGTGGGAAACCGTTGTGTTCCCCACGAAGGCGGCACTCTCTTTCCCACTTGGGAATGTTTCTTCGCAAGTGACCGTTACGGGTGTCGACCCTTAAACGGCGGGAGGTTGAGTGGGAAGCAGGAGAGCTTTTACCTACAACTACTACACAGCCACAATTACTTGGTTTTCTTCCGTTAAAGTCGCCGCTTAAAATGTTGCGCAAAGAACCGTTAAGATAGGTCGGGAAATAGAACCGTTTACTCCCGAAGCACAAATACTTAGTCGCCTTGTCCTAGACTCTGCATTGCAATACAACTTTTACGGAACCTTCATACGGAAATAAGAATGCTGGATAACAATCTAAAACATACTATATTTTTTTCTTTTTTAGGTAACAGACTACATGAGGATTATCCTGAAACTGGCAACTCCCTTTTAATAGTATAGGAAGGGAATAAAAATGGGATAGGGATACAGGAACCACAGATATTATATAATCTTGCCAAAGTAAAAATAACTGAAATGTTACAGAGGGAGCCATGAGATGTAGCATTACTTATTCATTTGAACGTTTCACCCACTGAGTGATATATTTTACTAACGTTTATTGGCCTCATTCCACATACCAGAAATATAAAAGTATTCATTGTATTAAAATTATGAGCTTGTATCCACTCAAACATAATAAAGATAATCAAATGATGTCATACAGATAACCTAAAAATACTTTCGTGTAACTGCCGCTATTTCCTGAGTATAATCTAATCTACTTCATTCGCACATAAATTATCGACTGTTCATTTCAAGTTAAGAAATTGATAGTGGTTTTTAAACTAAGAAAATAATATAGTTAAATGTTGTAGTTTTACGTCTTTTTTAATATTTTTTATGACTTCTTGCTTAAAAAGTTTAAAAAAACAACGGTTCGGTACTTATTTGTAAATTCCGCAGGCCTTTTCCTGTAGACAATTATTAATAATCCTCGTGTTAACAAGAAAAAATTATTAGTAGCAATATTGTTAACCTTTTTGTTTGCTACTAAGAAATTTTGTTAAAAGTTGTTTTCTTGTTAACACAAGGTATATCAATATTTCCCCACAGGTAACCTGTATAAGGTATTTATAAGTACCGAAACGATTTTTTCTTGTTTTTGGAATTTTTTAAAAGAAAAAAGCCTGATAGGGGTCAATATTTTTGTTTATTAATTGAATTTATATAATATCTATTTAAATATGCAACTAAAATGTAATGATCGCAAGGTTCATGTGACGTAAGAAACGGAATGTCAAACTAAAACATGAGTTTATCTATGCACAAAGAGCAAGTTATTTGAGAGCGACGTTAAACATGATACTCATAACTAGAATATCAATTAAAGGGTTCAACGTTAACGATGAAAGGTAGTAATAATTCCTTCTACTGGAAGTTATAAAGTTGGATTCAATAAAATCGCTCATCTTTACGACTTTATAAATTATTTATAGTAAAAGAATTTTAAAAAATTTCTACTTGATAAAAATAAAACAAACTAATTTAAAGTAAACGATCGGAGACTTAGAAGTGCTCAGTAAAAACCACTTACAGTACCACATATACTTACGTAAACTTTCAAATGTGATGAATTAATCGCGCGGTGTCAGCTGTAACCTTGGGATTCGTTTCTGTGACGCACGTTTAGCTTGCGAGGACTCTGACGAAGATTGGCAAATTTTATTTGCTTCTTCTTGCCCCAGTGTACCAGAATCTGACGTTCATTGATGGTTGATAACCCGTTCAATTCAGGATGGACATTAAAGAGCTGTATGGTTAAACCTCTGAAGTCTTTCCCATTTTCCCATTCCATTCCTCATTTGCGGCTTGTTTTAAATGTACGGCAATAGAACTCAAAATACGAAATAAAATTTTAATTTTGAATACAGTCTTGATGAACCAAAATCGGATATTACAAACCACAGAGCTTTCGAGTATTCTTTCAACAATTATAATGTTATTAATCAAACAATATATGAAATTGACTTTTTTCGTTAATTTGGACGTAAGTGGTGTTCGAATTATCAACCAGTGAATGCCCAATAATTTCCAAAGGAGTACACAATTAAAACCATTTTTTCGTCTAAAAGAATTTTTCCAAAAGAATTCATCCAACTATGGCACATTGCTGTTATTATAAGATAAGAAGTCAAATTTGTGAAAATAAACCTATTATTGATTTTTAGTTTTTCGTCTGATGATCCCTCAGTGACAGGTTGAAACGTTGTGTTTGCTATATAGAATAAATTCAATGTTTCTGACATGTTGGCTGTTTTATTATTTAAAATAAATGTCAAGTAAATATCTAATAACTTTCAGATCTATTACGAAATTCGAAACTTCTAATACATACCATACATTAGAATACTATTCTTAATTTTTACTTGAAGTTGTTTTGAATAGTAAAAGTTGTACTAGTTTATTTTTCACTCGTATAGTCACGTTGCCCGACGCCGCTTACGATATTTTCTTGTATTTTTCTGTAGTTACTTTAATGAATGAATGTCTGGTAGTCTTTGGTTTTAAGGTGTTAGGAAGTTAAAGTGCGCTAATTACATATGACATTACCGTTCTTCGTATTTATTGCTCGTGGTGCCACGTAAGAATTTTGACAATGTATTTTACTACCTTTCTGAGCTAAGAGCATTGTGAGGTGTTTGACACCTGTGTTGTGAGCTTTGTTGGCGACTCCCGAGGCACGGAACGTGTTTTCCGACGTAGGCGTCCCCTCGAGGTGGATGCTAATAACCACTGTGCAGTCGCGCCCCAAAAATTTAAACAGATAAACATCTTACGGGGACGTAAATCAAATTGACAGGTACTTGCGTCACTTCCGGAAACAAGACGAAAACCATAGGTGCAGCAAGCGAAGTATGCGGAGAATTTAAGGAGAAAACATAATATGTGGCGTGTATATCAAATTTTAAGTATGGGTGCAACGTAGGTAATATGTTCCAAAACAAAACGACCTTGGTCAAAATAAATTGAAAGTTTTCCGAGTACTACTGATAGGGTTTCAAGTTTGAAAATTGCTCATGGGAACGTATTTTTATTTTTATCAACAGCAAAGAACTCACCGTTTACCTGTGTATAAAATCCAGGATACATTTTGATTATTTTTTTACACGGTGAACGGCGCTGTAAACACAATGAAGTAATTATCACTCCCGTTGCTTAGGTTTCAACTGTTGTGTGTAGGAGCTCAGCCCTCATACATATTCATCGTCAACTCCCTTTATGGGCGCAAGAAATTAATTCACAGACGGTCCCTTCAAGCAATGCTTAAAAATTCTCTTTAGACAGACAAAACAAACCATTTTTAATAACGGTTTACCATTATGAATCGATAAACACTGAACTGCTCCTAATTGATAAATGTGTGAGAGAAACAGGGCATTCGTGAATTGAGTAGCATGAATATTTCAACGTGAAATTGGTAGGGAAGAATTTAGTATTATAATTTTCAATAATACTCAATATGCATTTGTTGCATGTATAACAAGCGATAAATCGGATAAAAGATTATATTCCGCGAAACAAAGTAGTATCCTACGATTCTGGTATATATGAAGCAATTTCATGTAATAACGTATGCTATTTCAAACGCACTTGATGACAATCAAAAAATCTCGTTGGTCGTATTACACTCTGAACCGAGAAAATTAAGTTCATCCATGAATAGTATTTCACTTGACATCTATTTTTCTGAAAAAAAAATGTAAACGTTATAAAAAACTGACCACGGATGCGAATTTTTACGGATGAAAGCACTGTCGTCATATTTAAGGCGAAGTGAAGATGACAGCAGTGCTTTTGCCCGTCGAAAGGTCGCATTTAATCGCAGTTTTACCAGGGTGGAAACCCGAGAACTTTTTCTTCAACAAATAAACAAGGAAAACCTTCGTTATTTGAAATTTAATTACCTCTTAATTATTATAAATGCAACGTTTCATCCAAAATTTTAGACAATCAGATAATTTTTAAACGGTTAAACTGATTACATTTATAATTAATAATTATCAGTTAATTTTTTTGGCATATTTAGCCGTCTTTTAATTTGTTAATTTACTTAACGCCAGGAATTTTTTTTTGAGGCGTAGTTGAAATTAATTAAAATGAATTTTATTATCACCATTTGAATTTAATTAGATATGTGTATATTTCATGAATTTATACTCCCATAGATTGTGGTAGTAGACTCCCTAAAAATGGATTACAATATTACCAAGTAATTTCGGGGTAAATAATTATGAATTAACGTGTTAGTAGGCAGTAGACTAGTAGGATTATTGTAACATTTATTGTGAGTGGCGGTAAGCTGTTCTGGCGTCATGTAGGGGTAGATTACTACACACCTCTTCCTGATATGTTCTGTGCTAATCAGACAATTATAATTATCTTGGCACGCGCTCTATCGTAACTCACGCACTAGTACGCGTGACCTTGCGCAAAGCTGGCGTAGTCCGCGTGCGTAGGCGGAAGCGCAGGATTTCACTCTCTACGTTACGTGCGGGTGACGCCGTCGCCATGACAACGGCCTAGGCGTTTCCTGACAGGTGCCACACGTGGCGCATCGTCGCAACAACCTGGCGAAGAGGTCGTTACAATTGTAATGCGCTCTTAAAAGGCAAAGTGTGTAAGGAAGCAGAATCAAGGAGACTCCGCAACGGGAATCCGGTGAAAGTAAACAGCTGAAAGGATGGAAAGGATTCGTCCCGAGAATCACAAGCAATTATTATTATATGCACAGCATTAGTCTGATATATAGAATAAAAATATTATTATTTACCTTCACCTCTATTAATATTTTCAGTTGAGAAGCATACAATTTTAGTCATTCTGAAAATAAAAGTATGTATCTTGAAAAAATATCTTTGCTCATAAATAATAACGTATCTACATTAATAAATTATGGAAATAAATTATAATGTATTATCAATGTTTTGTGTAAAAATTATCTGTCGTACTCTGTTGCCTTCAAAGGGCTTAATTTTATTAATAATATACAAGCACCAAGGATAATGTTATCAAGCTTAAGTTTTCGTCTCATTTATGAAATAGTTAAATAAAAGTTTATTACGTATTTAAGACTTTATTTTTAATTTCAATTTAAAAAGAACAACGTTTTGGTAAGTATATGTACCTTCGTCAGGAATTTAACATACGTTTTCATGATGAGATACGATATATTTAAAAACATAACACTAAATTTACAATTTTTAAGTTCTCCGAAGGGTTCTCCAATAAATGTAACACCGTCGTGATAGCAATTATTTATAAACAAACCTTACATAAGAAAATTTCTTCCACAATTCGTGGACCTAGCCAGGTGAGCACTACAGGAAACTGATACAAAGATAAACATAAGAGGATATGAATTAGATTATTTAATAGTGCAGTTATAAATTTGTATTCGTTTTAAAATTAGGTACACAATTTGATTTAATATGTAATACTTCAGGCATTAACTTCCATAATATTTTACTTCCGAAATAATTCTTACTTCGTTACAATCAAACCTATGGATATTTGACTTGTCATTTTAATGGTAAAACACAACGAAACATGGGATTTGGTGACACAAAGTCAAATTTAGTCATCTTGAGAGAAATTGAAGATGGTTTCGCATAGTGTAATAAAATCTAGACAGTTTGGCGCCAGTCTGGGGTTTCTATAAATCGTTGAAACTCCGTGAAACCAGACTGTAACAAGATCTGGCATTTTCCACAAACATTGGTGGAGTGAGTGAATGGCTCCTCGTAAAGTCTAAAGGTAAATACTTTTAATTGGAGAGGAACGTGTATCCGCAAGCGAAGAAATTAAATAATGGAGTGAGGAAAAATTATTAAAAAGAGAGGGAAATTGAATTATGCGTTATAAAGCATTACGAATCGCGCTACTAATGGTGATTGGAAATGGGGCTTACGAGTATGTGATTTATGCACTCAAAATAGATAAATGACTATCATAGTTCTAATTTTTTTCAATTACTGCCTTGTTGATTGTTATATTCTGGTTTGTGGTTATTTGAAGAATTTACTTTCATTTTAAATTTGGTTTATTTTATATTAACTGTCCCCAATGAATTAGTAGAATACCTAGGTACGAAAGGTTAATCTTCCAGGACTCTCGTGTATAAAAATTATTAAGATAAGAACATAATCATAATTTTCTACGGTTATCTAACTCATTCCTTGCCAAAAAAATGTGCGTTACTTACATTTACTCAAATAGTTATATTTTTATGATTGTAACATGTGTGGAATTGTTATTTATGTTGAAAACGAATTAAAAGCTGCAAGAATTTCCGTGTTATAATTCCAACTGTTAGATAATAATAAAATTCAATGAAAGACGGGCGTTTACTCGCATCGTCATAACGACTAATTTCGGAATATAATCATCATGTTGATCACACCTTGCTTTGCACAGTGCTTGACGGCTTATTATTTTTCAAAAAATAGCTTTGGAGATTAGTAACTTAGAAGTAGGAATCCACTGGTATGTTTATTTTGGTACTGAATAAATATAAGATAATAGAATTATAGAGCACATTCAAACTCTGATATGCAAAAAATTACTCCATTCTGATGTTTTCTTAGTAGAACAACGAACAGAAAAAAGTCTTACTCAAACTTTTATTAAAGTGAAAACAATTGAGAATCAAAGCAAAATTTAATGAATACAAACTTAACGGTGCTTCTGGCAACAAGCAACTTGTCAATGTCGGAATTGGTATCTGGGAGAAGATAAAGGGGTTGTAGAAATATATTAAGGATTCAGGTCTCGCCAGCCCCTGGGCGAAGTATATCGGACAGCAACATCAGGGAAGTTGAGTGAACAGCTCGGGGGCTGGAAAGCAAACTCCCCAACAAGTGGGAGTCGGAGTTCTGGAAAAGTAGCTTTTCCAAGCAAGGTAATCTACGGATGCGCCACTGCTAATTATTGCGTATAGAACGTGATTAGTGTTGACTAGGCTTCCGATGTTGTGTAATTATTAGGTCCTAACTCCAGGAGGATTGTTATAGTCGATCTGGAGTAACATCAATATCGTCGTCTGACAGATTGAGATGAAATAATTTTAAAACACACAGTAGAAAGTGACACGAGGGAATGGATAATGCAAGACAACCTCAGGAAAAAATCAATAATTGTGTTTAATTGCTTTGCAACCAATAAATTATTTTTATAGTTTATATAATCGGTTTCTTTTGAAAACTGTCATTAAACATACAGTCGAGTTCAAATTTCTTGCTTGTCCCTTCTAATGCAAGATAATGTGCTCTGTTAATTATGTTTTCTGACCCAATATTTACTTTAGTTACTAGTTCTATCTTCACCTACACTTAAGAGACTGCTTTCACGTCTAATTTAGTATTTGTAAATTACGTTTTTGTTTTACGCTTAAGATAATATTATTAAATAATTTTTTACAAAGATTCATAACAATAACTGCATTTAATAAAATTTTCAAAGCCAACCGTATTGAACTCTAATTCCCCAATCAGCCATTTTGTCATTATTTTCAGTTTGACTTTTGTGTGTAATTTGTAATGTTAAATGTTAATCTCGTGAAATCTTCGGAAGGTTAAAATAATTATTTCTGGTCCGTGTCAAGGTTATTTAAGAGCATAATGAAAATAAGGTATTATTACTCTTACATACCTGTATATAAAACCATTTGTGCTATTCAATTCAAATGAGCAAATTTTTAATACTTTACAGGCATACAAATATAGACTATTCTCAATTACACGTAAGGAGTTTTCCATGACGGTTAATAAATAGTCAGACAGCATTGAATAGTTTAAATAAAATAAAAATGAATCTTAATCGCACCCCCACCTACTAATTGAATAATTAGTTTATAGAATTAAATTCATATTACAATAAATATTCTCTGAGTTATGTTAGGTTACAAATAAGAAATAGTAAGTAGGGTATAATAAATAATAATAATAATGAGTTATAATTGAACTCGAAGGAAATGATTAGTACAAAGAGGAACATCTATTTTTGACCATTTGAACGAACGTGCGATTAATTTATAATATTGTAGAAAACATACGAATGTGAAACTCCGAAGAATGACAATACGGCTCATTAGGGAATCTTTACTCAATACAATTAGCTGTGAACATATGATTGAACGCAGTCTACCATCTATAGCTCTTTGAAACTTTCTTTTATCATTATTCCAATTGCGATCAACCAAGAGGAATGAGAAGTGAAATATTAAAGTGAACCAAACACTAAAAATTGAAAATATTAAAATAGACAAAACACCTTGTAAATGTCGACTAAGTTTAAATAAGATAATTAAGTTTACCAAAATAATCGGGTCACTAAATTATCAATGTTTCAAACAGTAAATAACGGCGCATTTGGTTTCTTATCTTTTGATGATTGTGGATTGTATAGGACCTGCAGAAAATTTGGAATCATTTGTATGTATAGTGAAACGTTTTCACATAAAACAACTATAAAAGCGAAATATTTATATAAAAAGCAATAATAATTTAATAATGACATTGCAAAAAGAAAGAATTATTCATGTCTTTCCTATGTTTCACTTTATTTATGCACGCTCTTCTGTAGCTATATACAGTAATTTATAAAATTAATTTTTTTGTCTATATCAGTATGAAAACTGACTGAATTCCTGCAATATTAGCGATGAGGTCCATAGTATACGACCTTATATTTCTCACTTATTCAGCTGAGACCTAAGTTGATCTGTTATAGATATAGTACTCCGTCTGCCCCGTTATAACGGGGCAGTAATGCAACATACTGTGAACGGATTGTATTTTAAGGGCTCTGTTTTTCAATTTTCCATGATTATTTTGAGAGAACATGTTACCAGAGATATTTAATTGTACAATGTTTCCTAGAACAATTAAAAATGCAGTCAAGGTGACTATATAAACTGTCCATCGGCCATAACCTACCCACTGATTTTACTTGTGCGTCCCCTTTTACAAGGAGTTTAAGTACCTGAGCACTCGACGCTGAAAACGAGAGACTTATCCTTGGAGTGCTCTCAGGGAGACTCGCCGGGGGGACTTGAACCCAGTCCCTTCGGATAACATCTTAAGAGTTCGCAGCCGCCACCCTAAGCCAGGAACTCGTGACCCCAAGCCGCGGTTACAGTTACCTGCATGCTCGACACCAAACTGTTAATTCGAAGTGTACACGGTTTTATGACGACCTACCTGCTTTGTGTGTAACATTTATCTTGTAAACACGACACACAGCTATTTTTATTAAGGGGATTACTCAAGAGTCGTGAGTAATCCGAGACATCGAGACGATAAAAGAAAAAACGAAGGCTATGGTCGGGAGGATATAGGAGCGGCTGGCAGAGGCAACAGCAGGTAGCTTATTACTCAGTCGAATCACAAAAACTGGAGAGACCTTCCAGCTATAAGCCGCTATCTTCGGAATACAAATCAGGACTGCGTTTAGAGACTCGTCCCTGAGACCTATCTACTTCCTCTGGCGCCGAGTGCACGAATCGACATACTAAATGGAAGTGAAACTGCTGATTTAAAAATCTAAATAATACTTTCCCGAGCAATTTTCGATCAGCAGGTTCTGTCTTAACGTATACGACAGCAAAGTCATACTGCAGAACCTTAACCAATGTATTAATCTATTACGATAACGTTATTCAGTTTACTTGTATGTACGTATAATTGAGGAAATTTAGCAAGTCGTGTGTCAACAAGATACGCAGTAGAAAACTTCCCCGATATTGTAGTGGGGGAAGGTTTCGAGTTCAGTTTACCTCATTTCATTGTTGACACGTGTTGGTAGTGTAAAACAAAGTTTGAAATTATTGACACTAAAAATGTATTCTTTTCAGTTCAGGATATGTTTTACTTCAAGAAACTCATCCGTTAAAACAAATTATACGAAATAAAATATGTACAAAAATGGCGTACAATAACACTTTTTACCCACTGCCTTAATATGAGAGTCTAAATCACGTTACCCGTGTTTCGGTATCGAACTTGAAATACCCAAAAATTCAAGCGTTAAAAGAATTAGCATCTCAAGGATCCAGGATAGAAAGCCCTCAACAGCATCTCTGCCACGGAGATCGAAGGTTCTTGCGTTCATCCGGCCACGAGTTCACCAATATTCTTCGTCCTTCCAAGACCAAACACTCTTCGTCAATTCGTCTCCTGATTCTCTGGCTTTCTGATCTCGCTGTCCTCCCGTTTCCCTTTTTCACTTAATTGGTGGATTTTAGGCTGAGCACCACCGACCAAATCTGTTACCAATTTTCCGATCGGTTGTGAAGAAGTTTTACCGCCGGTGCACTGGGGTATTCAGGGAATTTGCTAACCTGCGGACTATTCTGAGCTGGAAGCTTATTTAGGGAATTCCTTACCTGTGTCTTACGCCGCTTTTAACAATATTTTCTACTACAAGTAAAATCTATTCCTGCATTGAAAAGAGATGTTTTCAATTCTCCCTGTTAACACATATTAATTAACTGATACATCACAAGCAACCTTGAATACTTGATGGTACTTGAGACGTCAATTCTATTTACTCTTACAACATGCGTATGAATTAATATTTACGGCACACCATTACGTTCTGAGGTCGCTTCAGTATACTTGTGTATTTATAGAGCAACTAACAACATTAAATTTAATTTATATTTCCTGGCATGTCTGTTGAAATGCCATGTCGGCTTTTTTTATGGAAAGTGCAGTATGATTATTAGAACACCATTAAGGTTGAAATAGCAATTGAATAAATTTTATTATAACGCGTAAAGGTTTAATTTTCATTTCTTTAATTTGTAATTCAAGTCAACAGTTTTATTGCTTCATTTGACGTTGTTGAGGTTTAGAATTGTTTTAAGGGAATTTGTTGATCTAGGTTGTATTGCAACTGTTGTCTAAAATGAGGAAGTCTTTGAGACTTAAGAGATCTATTTTCATTAATATTGTCTAGTTCTGATTATTCATAGTCAAATAATTATAAGTATTTTATTGTATATTTAGTAAATTCCAATAAATTATCCGCAAATACGTCTCAAGCATTACGAAATAATTTATTGTTATTGGATTGATTTGGTGAGGCTCATGGTATCTACAGGGAACCTGAAATGGAACCCTTAATTATCGATATCTCTTTGTCCTCAGCAATTTCTCGCTGAAAGCTTTTCATCCAATTTATCGCACAGGATAGGGCCACCATTTCCTTTAAATGCGCTCTGTCGATTCTGTTTTGTGATTGAGGTTCCCGCAGATAGTAATAAAGTCCAGCGAATACGGCACCTCCTCGGCAATCATTTCCGAAAAATGTTTCCTCCTATTAACCGTCCAAGGTGTAGTAATCATCCAAGTGAGGATAATATTTTTACGCCCCGTCTGTGGAATGGTTTCCTGGCGCCCATCGGCCTCCGAGGAGGAAGTATTTCTTTGTTTCCCTATTGTCTTTTGTGCAGAGTTCATATGAGGTATTCTAAGAAATTAGAAAAAAAACGGGTTACGAAGAACGACCTTTCACTGACAACCAGGGAACGAATAAGTCCTCATTTATATGATGGACTGTGTGAGGGGAGCGAAGCAGAATAAATTGCTGGCAAGTGTTCTATAGACCATGTAATAGCTTCGCAAAGCGGTGCGTCCGTTACAAAATCGATAGATCGATAATAGTTTTGAATCCGTTTTTATTGACTGCGAGGAAGATAAACCTGTCAGCGAGAAACCGCCGCTCGCATTTTTTTTAAAAAAAAGAGCGAGGAGGTAAATGTTTTTATAGCGGCGGATGTGACGTCATCGGTGTTAAACTGTTGATTAACTGCTAAAACAAGTAGATTCAGGAGTTTTCGGACACGATTAGTTTCGAGCTAAATTCACTCCCATCATTATATTTCGTAAGTCTGGTCTGGAAACAGGCCAACAAATGTTGCGAAATGTATAAACCTCTCCGAAAAAAGTATTCTGTTTCTTAGCATTCTATTTTACTGCATTTTGGATGATTAAGTATGACGCATGATGTCACATTTTCTGTAACGTTTTCGTATTTGATCACAACAGTTTCAATATAAACTCCTAATATCAAAGTAAAGTAGGATCATGTGTCTGCGAATATTAATAAAAACATTTTCTGTTTTTCAATATTCGTATCAATAGTAAATATGTACTTGTCAGTCTTGAGCCTTCCAAATACTGGGTTGAATGTTTAAAAATTAGTAAACGTTAAAATTTTCTGTTGAATAAACTTAATCATATGTAATGAAGATGAATAATTAATAAGTCGTTAACGAACAGAAAGTATCTTATTTTGTAAATTCATACTTATAAATAATATATAAATAGATAGTTGTATAATAATATGTAAATAATTGTCACTATGGTCGCTGATGACTAGAAACGATGCGATCTTTATAAATAAAAAGAAAAATAAACGTAAATATACAAAGTTCCCAAATAGTTTGGTAATCTCTCCTTACCAAGTGAAACGTTTCAAAAAAATTAACAATTTGAAAGAAAAAGTACTGGAGGGATGTCTGAAAGGGTCTAACTGGAACCCTATAAGAGGTAGCTCATTGGTGTCCAGGTGCATATCTGATTGCTTTTTTTGTAATGCCAAATAATTGTCGGTTGTAAATCCGTATCCAAATTTAAAATTCACAAATAAATATTATTTACATATTTATTTAATTTTCGAACAGGTTCATTCTGCCAAACAATGCTGTACTAATATATGAATAGTTAATTATATACAACATTTTGGAAACAATTTTCCATATTCTTTCGCTGAACAAAGTTTAATATAAATAAAAAATAGATAAAGGAAAATTAAAATCAAAACTATTTCTCAATTAATTTATTTATTACAAAACTTCAACATTCCCCGTAACTTTATTTTGTAATAAAGTTCTTACGTGGACCTTGTGTCCGATTAAATTCTTTAAAAATCATAATCAGTCATAATAAATTTTGGTATTCCTCGAAGAAAAGTCGTTCCAGTTTTTATTAACTATTTTTTCTTTAAATTGGATTTAATTACATAAACAGAAACTTAAGTTTTTGAGAAGACTTAGATAACTTCTCTGTTTATATTTTTTTATAAATTACTTAGTATAAGACAATTATAGCAAAATAATCCGAAAAACAAACAGAAATAATATTTGAATAAAAAATAATGCGAAATTATTTATTTTTCTGTATAGCACAATTTGATGTAAAAATAATCTAGAGCAGGAAAAGTTAATGAGTGACTCGATTTTAATATGAAGCGTTAAAATAATTGGAAATGTTACCGAGAACATCGTAATATTATTAACGAAACAAACCAGTCTTAAAGAATAAAAGTTTACTATCTTGCATTTATGTGTGTTTGACATGTTTATGACTCATCCAAAGTACCTCGCAGTTCAATAAGGATAAAGATATGAAGTTATTATGAAAAGTTAAACACGTCTCACACGCAAGTGTTTTATACCTTTTTTTTAATCTTCACCCATATTTCTTTCATATAATACCGAGTAATAAATACGAGGGTTTAACAGTATGATCGGTTGTGGTATTACATTTTATTACCAATGATATTAAAATAAAATTTATGAAGTGATAGTATGTATTGTAAGGTCGATAATTAAAGTTCACGTTATTAACGCTTCCTTCGATGTAACTTTACTGCAGTTTGAGGACTTTAATTACAGAGCCATAAAGTTTTATGCATAACTAAAAAAAAGAAATTGGCAGATTTCATTTTAAGTTCAAGTTAGAAGTTCGTACCTTGAACGAAATTGTATATTTTAGCGATTTAAATGTTTTTCACATAAATTTCGTTACAATAATTTCAATGCATTACTGTCGCTTCCTCATATTACTGTAATTATGGACAAAATTTGGATACTGCTCTGTTTAAATTCTGAAATAAATTGACGTTTCGCAAACTGTATATTTAATTACACAAAATGTTCGAATTGGTAAGTTAGACAAGATTTACTTTATTAAGACCAATGTAAATACAAAATATTTTAAATCTACTTTATTATAAACAACATCATGTGAGTCTGTTGCCTGTCTATGTGTATTTAAGAAAACTGATTCAAGCAATTCGCGTATTTCCCGTTAGAATATTTAATGCCGTATAAAGTTTATATTTATAATAACTTCTTTGAAGGACAAATGAGCTGTAAAGTTAATGTTTATTGCTGAAACGGCGTTGCTACGACCGTGAGATTTCACGATAAAGATATAGGAAGCGGAGAACAATTCAGGAAGAACATTCATCGTGCCAAGAAAAGTGAAAAGCCTTTAGATGTCAGATAAAATCGAGGATAGCGGATGTCGTGAAGCATCAATATAAACTATAGAAGAAGCACATTATAGGCAGGGAAAATGGATGTCATCGGGAAATAGCAGGAGCGTCGGAAGGGAAAAGAGTAAAAGTTTTTTGGAAATAAGTGTTGCCATCCTGCTTTTGGTAAAGACTGTATCAGAAGTAAGCGCTCAAATAAGCTCAGTAAGAAAGTATTATTTTGCCTTAATGTGTTTACTCGTATAAGAAATTATAATTCGTTCATAAGTATTTAAAATAATTTAATAATTCAATTTGGTGGGAAGAGTTTAATAAAATAATGCATTAATTGGCTTTGTAGCCCTTTCAAAATTTATGCATTTCAATAAAACCTATTAACAGTAACTATATAATTAATAATAATTATTATTGTAGAGCATTATTCTCATAGCTTTTCTTTTGTTTCTAATTGTAATTTTATATGAAATTAATAATATTTAGTTAAATCTCCAACCATAGAGGTGTGATCATCTGTCAACATGATACATTACATAGTTTACTTATGAATTATTATTTTTTCACAATTAATTGCCGTTAGAGATTCCGTGTTTACTTAAGAAGTTCTTCTATTTCCAATTCCAAGATCTTTCCCTAGATTTTCGTTAGACAAAGTCACTTCACAGCGTTAGACAATTATTTTCTGTTCCGTCCTAACTTATTGATGTTAACATTTAGATATTTTAGAATTATTTCTCAACCCATGCAGACATCTTTTATTAGCCACGTCATTTTTTGAGTTCGGAGGCAAAAGATTATTCCTAATAATGTTGTTTCTTCGTATCTAAGCACTCTTTCATCGTCCAGCTGTAGGCAAAGGTATTAAATTCCGATACTTTCGTTCCGTCATCTTCAGTAATACATCTTTTACTAAATTCAAATTCTCCATAGAATCAAAAGATGACTTGCTTCCAGTATTGTATCCTAAATTTCATAAAGATCACTCAAGTGTGAGCGCTGATCAAACCTCACATAATCCACCTTTAAACACCAAACGTTTTCACAACGTCAGCCTCTTCATCATAGTCGATGTAAGATTCAGAGTATTTATAGGTTAATTACGCATTTAACACCTCCGAATTGTTCATGACACTTTTATTTAATCCAATTATTTCATAATTGTGAATCAATGACTCACTATTGCAAGTGGATCACGATTCATGACGTTTCATTTTCGTCGATGTCTGTCCAGTATTAAATAATTGAACACCTTCGACGTCGACAACTCAGCAGTTGACATACTTTCGTTTACAGGATGTCAGTAACATCCAGCACATTCTGGTAAATAATATAATGAATCGTTATGAGGATTTTGTCCACAAGTTTATGTTTACTTAAAGATTTTTTTTTACAACTGTTCTTGAGCGTGTAAGTTCTTCCAGATTTCTTCAAAACTATATTTACCAATGAGTTCTGAAACTATTTCTCACTCTGAAGAAGTTACTGGTGGAATGTCAGCAGCTTAGGTTTGATTGATGGTCATCATACGACGCGTTCTCTGTTTTGTGAGGAAGCTCACGAAGCAGAAAAGCTGTCTGACGGGGAAAGATGTGAGTGTTGAATTGGTACTAGGTTCCGGGCGGATGAAGACACGTGCAGAGCGTCCTTGGTGCGGAGCGGCCGCTCTCACGAGCAGAGCTGGTGCCCAGGGGGCAGTCTGCGCACCTGCCGACCTCCGACCCCGCTCTCCATTGGAGGACGCATATCTCACGTAGCCCCGCCACATAGCTCTTCCACTATCACACACTCATCACTTATAGCTGTTACGTCATCCTCTGGAATACAGATCCCTGCAATGCAGTGACATTTCCTTTGAAGGAGACATACCTGACCCTACCGACCATCTAAGTAAATCAGGGTGGGCGAGGGAATGTGGTCTTACCAGATCATGAAGTTAACTGCAGCTGAATGGCCGGAGATTCAGGTAGAAGCAAGAGGAGAACATGGTTGATCCTATCGACCTTCTGGCTGTGAGCTCACTAGTTCTACCAGTTTTCTGTATCCGATAAATTAGAGAATGAATCAGATTGGAAAGAAATGTTTTCAATTGAAAATGAAGACAATCAGATCCACTGTCCCTGTTACCGAGCATGTGGGGCCATTTGGTAAGAGAAGAAGGTCCTCAAATACGAGTCTGTGAAGTACACCAATCAGGAAAAATCCTGATGCGCGTGAAAGGTTGAGCTGAAAAGTTAAGGCCCCTTTGGGCTGATTCGATCTTAAATGGAATATTTCTCCGAGTTAAAGCGTCTGCGACCACAACCCAGAAGGTAACAACGAACTTGGGTAAGGAGACATGTCCTTGTGGCCCCGAGACCTGCAGGTGACGTGATGCGGCGTGGGTGTGGGAAACTAACGGAGACTCTTGTAACAATTACGTGAACAATGTGCGACAACTGTACTTCTCGCCTGCTGAAAATGCCTGCTCGCAAGCAGCGGAACGAACACCTAAAATCCCACATATTTCTCCGTGCTACAGTTATCCGGAGAATTGTTCGCTTCTAGTAAGTTCCACGAGGAATAGTTTGGGCTGAAAAGAAGATTTCGCAAGATTCTTTATGGAATCTTTACGTGGCAATAAATGTGTGTGATATTTTATCATTGTTTTATGAAGTACTTTCCCTGTTACATCTGATAAGATACGAAACCGATCTCGAATATTTCTTACAATCATTCCTACCAGTATCATTTTCTGAGATGAAGATCTTAATTCAAAATAATTATCTACAAGTTTCAACGTTGCTGGAATTTGAAAGTACATAGGGATAAGGAATTGGAGCTGGTTTAGGTGACAGAAAATTCTGTGAGAATGGAGTCCTGTAATATATTAACACTTGGGCATTTGGCGAATAGTGTTGCGTTACGAAAAGGCAACTAAATGACAAAGCTTGTTGAATATTAATTAAAGTACGGAAGCGATTTGAAGATTTCAAAATAGTATGAGGAATCAAGGATTATTTCATTTACGTCCGTCGAATTATCGGTATTGCAAAAGTATTTCTCAAAAGGAAACCGTTTAACCTGATAGTGATCACGTCAACGAATATACTATAATTAAAGAGGAACTTAAAGCTGAATTTAGTTAGACCTCCAGAGAATTGGACATCGTATGAGATGTGTTGTAGGAGAACGGACAAGACGGAGTTGAGTTTTGTTGTCAGGAAGAACTGTTGGTTGAAGAAAAGCTGCGGCAACGCTAGTCCTTATTAAAAACATTCCTTATATTCTTCAGAACGGGCTATAGGAGCAGTGACCAGGTATTTTTACTACGCACTGTACTTTTAATCTCTTTACTTTTTACGGATGAAAACAACATATTCTTTATAGTTTTAGTTCTCAGCTGAACACAATATATTTCATTGCGTCAATGTTTTCAGAATGGACTTAATACTTCTTGTCACCCGAAAGGTTTGCGTTAAAATGAGTTCCGGATCCTCTCACTACAATCCTTCGTATGTAGACGAATGCACCTCTAATAACTGTTCCTTTTCATTTCTAAACGATTTGATTATTCTTTAGATACTTGAAGCAAATTCTTTTTTGTTAATGTTCCATATGTAATCTGATTTCAGCTCCCTTTTACTCTTCCTCGAGATCGGCAAAACTTTTTTAAGTTCAAATTGCTTGGTTTCTAGAGAAGTTCTTTGAATCTCAATCACATAACATACTCCTCATTTAATTTAATAGTTTCTTTTAAACTATTAATTGTTTTGTGATTTTCTTGCGGTTCCTCTAAAGCTGATATGCATTCTAATTCTTTGCTTTCTAACTCAGAGTTTAATTGACTACATAAATTATAATTATTTTTAATAGATTGTTTAGAAACAGATAGATCTGATTTAGCAGTATATAATTGTTATTTAACTTCATCTGCTTGATTCTTCGTAATGGAAATATAATTTTGTAGTTGACGTATTTTGGTATCTAAAATACTGTTTTGACTTTTCACAGATTCCAACTCCAAGGATTTGGTTTTCAGAGTTTGATTTAATTCTGAAGTAGTGATGTCCAAATATGCTGATTTCAATTTATACCCTTCCAAAGATAATGACAGTTCTTTTATGCTGACATCCTTGTTATTGACGGAAGTTCGGAGAATTTCTATACTTTTGTATCTGACAAGGCTTGCTTAGCAACATTCAACTGGTAACTTCAGATCTCCACATATATTTATGAGGTCACTATTTGTCTTCAGTTTTACGTCTTCCATGAAATCTGGAAAACGGTAGCTGTTGTTAATAAGTAGAAAAAATAACGAAAAAATTGAAGCTTATCGCGAATTATGTGTACTTGAATTAAACGTTTAAACAAATTTGATGTTTGAAGGAATATTATATGTGGCCCTGTTAATTGGTTGGATAATGTTTGATGTACTAGACCGAAGGCTAAATGACAAAATTCGTAGAAGATTATACAACGTTTCCAAGAAGAGAAACAAATATGTACCTTTGAATACCAAGAATGGTCTGTATTCTGCAGAAAATGGCCAAGGATATAGGTTCAGATAACGAGAAGGTGTGATTAGCTTGAAGGTCTTTGTTGCCAAACTTATTCAGTTTCTGTTGATTGTGCCGAATACAGCTAAACATTTCTTCTTCGTAATTTCAGTAATATTGCTGAATACTTAAATTTGGTCAATTTATTCAATGAACTTCAATCAATGCATTCAGGTGTTCCGTAGGTTGCTGGTGATGTCATCAAGGGGTTATTTAAAGAAAAAATGAGACCAAGGCAGTGCCATCGTTTTTTCCAGGTTATAGCAACCTCGGGGTGAGTACCTGAGAACTCCACCCTAGCCCATTTTTTGTGGGCACGATTATGTCAAGGCCAGAGCACAGCTGCAACAGATAACGAAGACGTGCAAGTTGCTTACGAGTGATAAATTCCCGAGCAGCCAGCTTACCAGCTCTGTTTTTCCCTTCCAGACGAACGAGGAGTGCAGCCTCTTGCTTATCACGCCCACGACGTGCCCGTTGACAATGGGCCGTATTAAATTTTGTCCAACGTACGTGGGAACGCGGCTAATGTCCCCCGGAAACAATGGACTAAGAGTACAGCAAAGTGACATTGTTTGCTGCGAGTGCAACGGTGAATCGTACGTCTCTCACTATTAACCTTAGACGCGTTTCACCTTAAGTGAAGCAAAGCAAGTGAGATTGATGAACCCAACCTGAGCGGCATCATGAGACCTCAGATCAAGCATCTTGATATTAATCTAACAGAGAAGGTGTTCCACGTTTCGTCATTTAATTAGCAGCCAAGAGTAACTATATAGCAATTATGTATCTTCATTTCTGGAATGAAACATTTCTCAAAACAAGTATCATTAAGAAATATTTTAAATAATCTGGTTACAGTCCAGTTGCATAAGTTTAATAAAAAAATATAATTTGACTGGTTAAATGTGTATAAATTTTTCATTATCGTTGACGGTGCTGTAGTAGATTAAAATTTTAAATAAAGGTGAATCAAGCTGGCATTATTGGAAGCGTTATTAATTCAGTTAATCAATAAGCTTGATACCTTCAGCTTTATTTTTCAGAATACAACTAATAATTTGTCTGTTACACTTTATAAAGTAAATTTCTTCCAAATTAAAATTTTCTCGACTTAAATATCTTCTTTATTATTGACCATTTTTTCAGAAAGCTACCTAGGTTTTGAATTTAAAATGTGCAGCTCTTATTTATTCTCCAGTTACAACGAGGATTTAATAATTTCTAGATGTCTTCCACATTTCTTTGTAAAGTAAGTGTACATTTAAAATTATAATTTTAAAAAATAAGTTAGTGATTTAAATTACGAATAAATTAAATTTCAGTTAATTTGTTCTCTTTGATTTCAGGCGAACGAAAGTTACGTAGTCTACTTGTTTAATTGAATGTACCGAATAATCACATGAGTAATGGTCAACGATTTTCAAAGAAACGTTTATGCTAAATGCCCCATAAAAATGGTAAGAGTACCGTATGAGAGGCTGAAAAGCAAATGTAATTAACTAGATCCCAGGTTTTAGTAGACATGCGATTAGTGCAGGCAGCAATTTTGGAGTGCGCGAGATGAGAGATAGAGATACAGACCGGACGAGAGATTCAACGGGCAAACGAATATTAAAGACAGAACCAATAACAGTAGCAGCGACGCCCAAATTGGTGTCGTAACATGGTAACAGAGAAATAAAAACTGGGTATGAAAAAATAGAGCATTAAATCCCAATTAAATGTTAGTGGAAGCGGTAGGCTGTGTGCATTTTATGGGCAGGGCTATGTGTGTCCTCGCCCTGTCCCTCGCGTGACTTGACAGCGAGCTGATGCTAATCCTGCACATGCAAATTGCCGGGCATTAGAACTCCTCGCCGACGGCGATCCTCATCCTCTGATTTATTGTCCTGCTCTGTCGAGAAATGACCAGGTTCAAGGTTTTGTAGATGGAAAGGTTCGGATGAAAAGGAAACGAGGTTTTTCCTTTATTGTTTTCACTAGATTCAAGACTGACTATTCCAGCAGAAAACCCTGCTCTGCGCCATTTTCAAATAACTTTACAATTTTATGTCATTTTTTTTCATTGCACGCATGAGGTTTCCATTATAAACCTTCGCTTATATGATTATTATTTCGTTACTCTTGTCAACCTATAGTAATGAATTATATTACCAAGTTAACAAATAAAATATCAGAGATAGTCATTATGTACATTAGGATTAAGGTATTCTTTCCCTCACACTCCACTACAGTGAAGACGAAAGCCTAACACCTTTACCGTATTTTAAAGGAATTATTTCATTTTTATCGAACAATTTTCTTACGACAATGTTTAGTCGGACTTGAATTTCTGTTCCTACGGCGGTTATAACGATAAAACACATATAGTCTGAATCAAAGCAAGCTACGTGACGGTTACAAATAGGGGTAACAAAAGTCAGCCACAACGGCGCTATCGTAGCTTTTCCCATGTCCCCTGAAATTTGGCAGCGGAGGATAGAAAGGAGGGTTTTTTTCCAAAATACTCAAAATACGTCGTATGAGGGGTGCAAACGGCTCCTCTCAGAAAGGACAGACAATAAATCTGATTGGAGAATATCGAGCACCGTCACCGACGGAAAACTGGAAGTTCCACACAAGCTGACAGGATTAATACCTCTGTTTGTAACCTTTTGCCGATCTCCTGGTACTGCCAGTTCCGAGTAGGATTAGTGTTAATAATTTCTGTTATATGAGACGGGCCATTTAAAATGACCCTTAGAGTAGATCTCGTGGATTTAGCTGCAAGGAATTTAATTTGTATCATTATATATATATATATATATATATATATATATATATAGTGTTTATGATAGAAAAAATTGCCGGCTTATAAATTTAAAATGAGCAAATTGGAATATTTATATAAAGTGTTTAAATATAGAGTAAATTGGATTTTTTATTATAAATGGAATTTCATTCTTATAATAATATTTCGTTATAAAATAATAATCTTTCCGCCAATTTATTTCAATGTAATCACCAATTATTTTCATCTAATTTGGTCAGTGATGAGAATTTTCTCTGATTCACACTATGGATAGTAACTGAGTCGAATACTGGCCTCATCCAGTTACGTGTATTGGTCTGAGAAGTAACAAGTCGTGTGAGATGCGCAGCAGGGGAAGGGAGGAAGTAGTAGGAAGTATTGCCACCATAGGGGAACTCTAACTTGGCTGGCGTAGTGCTACTGACATTTTTAATATAATTTATTCTTACGACAGGGACGAGATATTATTACGAGATCCTGCACCACGCAACTTTTACTGTTTTTTTTATGAAAATGTCCACAACTGAACACAATATATTTCTGTGCGTCATTTTTTAAAATTTTTTGCACTATCACCATTTCGTAAATAAATTCACATAAACTAAGTTACAGCCTATACCTAGTGGAAGCTAGCATCGTTTTCCTGAGACGACTAGATATTTATCTCCTTTATGGGGAACCACTGCTTTTCATTTACTGTTGACTCCAGTATTTTTCTGTTATTTGGCCTTCCAACATGATGCGGTTAGCCAAATTTATCCTTCTAAAGACCCAACTTAATGGTTTCATTTACTCCGAAAAGTTCTATATTTTAATAAAAATTAAGCATTTTGCTTTGTGTCTCGTCACAGTAATAAGCTAAATGCAAGTGGCTGCGAATCATTATAGTATAATTTTCACCTTTGCCAAAATTATTGAGCAAACCACTGAAATTCCACGTTTGTTACCCAGATTTTGAAATTTTCTGGTCGTATCCAGTAGCCAAAGAAGAATGTGTAAATATAATATTTAAATTATATCCCACGTAAAATTGATTTCATCGAAATTAAATTGAATGTCATTCAGTGTGCATAATTACTTTTGAAGAACATAAAAATGTATTTCATGTACATTAAAAGATTGGTGTACTTATGAGAAGATTAGTAGAAAATCCTTAAATGCTTATAGAAAGGTACGTACCGACGTCTTACGAGACTTGAGAAACACGAGGTTTCGCAAAATTTCTCCGTTCACTGGCTTACACACTTCCTCCCTGAAAGAACATCTTTTGTCTCTTTGTAGAGAGCCGTGTTCTATACGCCAAGCACTGTCGAAATACTTCTCATTCAATGGAGCCATTTCGCAGTCTGTAATTACACAACTAAAAGGACCGAAACATCTGCTCAAACGACAAAAAGCTGACTGCAAGATGTCCAAACCGCTGACTACACGACATTTGACGGAACTGGATGGCGCCACAAACACTTCTGTTCAAATAAAAGACGTCCCGCTTTGTCTGGAAGAGAATGATGTTCCCTTAGGAATAATAAGGAGCATGCCACTTGAAATAATCCATGCAAGTAAATATGGCTTAAATATATTTACTTAATCGTTTTAATCAGAAGAAAATTAATATTTTATGTAAATAGTGAATATAAAAAACATATCTCTAGTGAAGTTGTGTCTCGGGACGAATAATAATAAAAAATCTACAAAACGTTTGTGGTAGCGACTTAATGAATTTTATAAATTATGAGTAATTTGGCATACTTATAAAATATTTCTTAAAATGTTTGTAATGAGGTTTCTTACTGTTTATTGCGCTGTATAAAATATCTAAAATATTTAACAAATTTATTAATAATTACTAGACTGTCTAAATAGGAAATAACTATTTTCCAAGACAGCATTGGAAAACAATACATTTATAAATTCACATGGTGTAAAAGAGGTACAGGAATTTTTTAAAATATTTTCGTTTATGTTGCAACTATTTGCAGTCTATAACAATTTGTTAAATCGTCCCAGATATAGTAATGATGTTGTAATAAAGTTACTTGGTAAAGCTCTAACGGATTAAATAAAAAATAAGACAGAATTAATCACCATCAATTAACATATATATTTATATATAATTATTTACTAGCTATTTCTTAACTTACTCATTTTTAACCTATTCTAATGAAATACAAAATATTTTAAAAATAAGTATAAATAAATTAATAACAACTGAATGTTAATACATTATTGGTAAAATAACAATTTATTGTCCAAATAAATTAGTATTGGAATACATAAATATTTGGCTTTATCTATGAAAGTTCGATAGTATATGCAGAGCTTATATGTATTTTATATATTAAATATTTAAATTTATGACGTTTATAAAATAAAATAAAAAAACATCAAACAGCCAAGAATACACAATTATTTGTATAGTTCAATATATCGTGTACTATATTTCGTCTACTGTTTTGGAACATTTTCATAAGTTAAATTTGGAATGGAATCGAATGCATATGAATTAAACATTTGAAAGGGGAATTTTTTGCTTCAAGGCCGAAATTATTGGCTGTTTTATGCTTAATTTAAATATTATTACGTAAACGTCCTGATTACAGGGATTTTAAGTAATAAATATTTTTTGTCTGGAAATAGAGGAAATTAGAAGTGTTTGTGCACTTGAAATGATTAGACATCTTGAGTTGTGTGTAGAAGTGTTTTAACTATGGGGGAGTCGTAAGAGATTTGACCTCGCTACTTGTTGGAAGCACTTGTGCTCTACGATTCCAGGATTCTTCATGATACCATTCCTTCACTTTAACTAATTTTCTCGTTGACCAAATGCAGAGTTAATGAATTGGCTAATGATGAGAGCACTAAATTTCAATCTAACCTCTGACGTTACATTAAATAATTTTATCTGTTGATGATATACAGCTGCTTCGCTACTGTATTCCATGTTATGCCATGATTTTTCCTGTGTAGATCCAGTTTCAAAAATCTTTCCAATATTATAATTCTCGGGATTCTAATATCACTACACTACATTTTCCTGTTTCCATTTCGTAGATTAACGGAGAAGATATATTAAAATACGAGAACCTGATGAACTCCTGCATTACAATTTTTTTGAATTTAAAGGTTGGCTAGGGAAATGTTTAGCCAGAGAAGGAAAATATTTTACCACTTAATTTATACATTTCAACTAAATTAGAATAAATACTATTTATTAATCCAGAGCTCGACTAAGTTCCTTATACCTTTCGAATAAAACGATTTCTCAAACTTGGCTTACCGTTTCGATTGAGGTCAACCAACTATCATTTAAAAAAATGCTTTTCTTGAAATAAATTATTCCAACGGATACTTCAGCAGTTGTTCAACTCGTTACACCAAATTACCAAATAGATCCCAGAAACTTTATTTATTAGTGCTGGTGTGTTGCCCACTCTGGCTAGCATGATGCAAGTAATGACGTGTATTCTCCTATTAGGTAATCTTGAAGTAAATAATGGAACCCTGTTTATGTAATCAATATATACCTTGGAATCCTTTACTAATGCAATACCAATTAAATATGAGTTTTCTATTTTCCGCTCACAGGTTCTGCATACATTTAACTTTATTCAATCAAACAAGTACCCTGTTGAATATTTAAACCATACTTAATCTATTTGAATATTTCGCCCCTCTTGGTCTTCCAGGAAATTCCTGAACAATTACCCTGATACCTCTTTTCAACGATTAACTCCTCATTTTTTCTTAGAGTTAATTATTTTCAACATTAAACCGCGTCCAATCCACATTTCCAAAAGCATGAGTTGAGTATAAATCGACTGTTACAAACCAATGATTGTGATATCTTCATTCCTGCGCCGTTCTGGCCAACGCTAAAATCCCGCTCCCAACATACTCAGATGTTTTAATAAACCTCTACAATTTCTGAAAGCTCGTATATATTTAATGAAAAATCTATAAATAAAACATAATGCAGTTATAGGAATTTATTCTCAGTCCTAGACGTCTTGAGCACTTGTCATCAAAAATAGAGTTCAGACTTACATTATGTTTTTCAGGTTCGTTTGCAGTCGAATTTAACTGCTATTTTATTCCATTCGGGTTAAAACTCTTATAACGACATGCTTTATAACTACTCCAATATGTATTACTTCACACATCTGCACTTGTTTACTTCTCTTGAAAAGAAAGCAGTGAAGAAACTTGAGTGCGCCAACGAGCGCTACCTCTGAGTCGAGCCAAGAATTTTCCAACCGACCCTTTTGTAACGTTTCTCATACTCTAATACCGAAGCCAATTGTTTCAAAATATCAGCAATAATTTAGAATATATAAAAAAACTAAAAAACAAATTCAAATTAAAACAGTGTTGCAGTCCTTATCAAATAAATTTATTTGTCAGGAGCTTTCGGCCCTTATTACGCCATATTCATCTATAATGACATAAAATATACATATAAGAAAACATATTCATATATATAGAACCAGAGAGGGAGTTGCTATTCGGTCTAAATTGTACCGGAGAACTTGTGCATTTACCTGTATACGTAACCTCTCATCAATACTACTGCTCTATATCATTGTGCCCATAGTGTTATGACTGACTTGCAGCATTTTCTACCTTTATACATTCATTCTCGTAGCACCACATGCGGCCAATAAGTGCACTAACTGATATAGACAATAAAACTATTTTATAATTTCTTCAAGGAAATTTTTTTAAAAAAATTATTTGTTAAATGACTGATAGTTAATTTAATTATGATCTCGTTCTACAAGATTCGATAAGTCGATTTAAAAATTACGATTACGATCGACTTTCGACAATCTATTTGGACGTGGCTAAATTTTTTTAAAAGACTCATTGAAATTTTTCAATGTAAATTTTCGGCATTTCATGGAAATATTTTGCTGGTAGTGCTCGGTGAGTACATGAGCATGAACTTCTGGAACTCCGAAGTCCAAAAAAATGCTCCGTGTAAGCCAGCACAGCCTATAATCGCATACATTTCCATGAAGAAATTTAGAAATTTTTGCTTTAAATCTATAGGAAGGTATGTACAATAAACGCAACTAAACAATGTTCCATATTTATGTGTTTAAAAAAAAATTAAAAATTGTTATGTTTCAAATTTTGTATTTTATTATGGTAATTGCCGAATGCTCCTAATAAAATTTGGAAATCAAAATTGAAATAGATTTTATTACGTGACTGATAAAAACAAGGGACAAATTATCATCATTATTTTATAATGTATATATATACAATTATCATTTAAAATCATTATCTTTCATATGTTAATTTTTTCAATATTACATTTAAAATATTACATTAAAATTTAAAAAAAAAATTTCTATCTTGTAATGTCTGTATCACGTACTACAGTAGTAATTAATAATCTGTAGGCAACAGAAAGATATTTACAGTGAAGAATGCCTTTAATTATTTATTTAAATTTTAAAATACGTTGTCGGTAAGTCTAATCAGAGAAAATTATAAATTAACTGATTTATTTTAAGAGGAGTTCTGAATCCGGAAGGCAGTTACAAACAATAAATTGCGTTTTACAGCTGTTTTCTTCTAAAGACCGTGACGTAAACTTCGTTGAAATCGGTATTGTTACGACAAGCACGTCACATCCCACGCACTTGTGTGTACGCTACTCGTCGGGTAGGTCAGTCCTGACGTCAACAAGTGTGTATTTATAGCACGGCCAGAGTAATTACGCAAAAAGATCGGTCTGATTCGGCCAAGCAAGCAAACACCTCTCTTGCGGGCAAGGCGAAGCTATTTTTAACCCCGCGCGTAGCTAGCGTATTTATGCACTATTGTTTCAACGATCTTTATTTATAGTTAGGAGATAACGCACGCGAACAAGTTCGCGACAGGAATTACGCCGTTCCACGAATATAAAAGCCAGTCGTGTTCTCTGAAACGACGATGGCCTTTTCTTATTCTCGTAGTTAGGGCGGGAATCGTCTTGACCCTTGACATAGAGGCACGCAGCGGGGAAAGGTGCTAATATTTGTAGCTACTTGATGACAGCGAAAAAAAAGACGGGATATCTTAGGTAAGCAAACATGCTACTATCTAAATAGTACAAACTATTGAAAAAGGAGAAGCATTATTATAAACTATTAAAAGCCAGAGCTCAGAAAAAAAACTTATTTTCACATATAAAAAATAAAAACAATTCTATAAGAATTGGTTTTCTGTATTTTATAAGTAAAAATGTAAAATTAATTATCAGTATTATCTGTATATGATACTGTACCAATAAATTAACTAGCAATAAGGAAAAAATAATTCATGAATGACAAAGCATCCAATAAAGATATAAGATCTCGACGTTTCATCCCTAAGTTGGAACTTCATTAAGTAAACATTTTAGCGTAAAAATGTTAAAGAAATTATTAAGGGGGATATTTTATTTAATTTTCATTAAAGATTGTTGCTAAACTAAATTTTCCGAGTTGCTGAACTCGTGGGGTAACGGCACTTCAAATATCAGGAGCCTGGCATAACAAACATCTATTGAAGTTTCCTTATGAGGGATTAAGAAATGTCGTGACTGATGTAGCCTGGTTCGTAAATTTGTCGGGTCGATAATCTTCGATCTTAATATTTTGACACGTCTGAATCTATACTCACGGAAAAGTGCAATAACCTGATGCGTGAGGTTTCACGACTTTAAAGCAAGGCATGTAAACCATATTTTCTAAATTCAGAATTTTAAGATGAATTCCTATTGTCTAAAGTCGTTTGTAATTCGCATCTAGATGGGAGATACGAGTTTTCGACGCTGGTGGAAAATGTTGAGGAATTCAACTGTTATTAAGATGTTTTAGTTGGGGTTAAGAATTCTAAAGACCAGTTGTTGAATGGTATTCAAAGAAATTTGTCTATAGTTCACTTTCATTCGATACTTATACTGTATGTACCTGAAAAAGATCAAAAATGTGGACGAAACGTCCTAGAGAACTTAAATAAATAATGTTAAACAGTTGACATATTGGCTTTTTTGCTTTCTATTATTTTATTGAGGAATTACTTCAATTCACAATTATTTTGTGGCATATGCTTCTTGGGTTAATTCCCATAAATCTTTGGTTTGGATTATCTCCGAGCCAGCATAAGGTAATTAATTATTTAATACATTTTTATTTCGTTTCTATAACAATCCCAGTAAACTGAAATAAAAATTACAAAAACTTCAGTAGGTTTAGAGTTAACTAAGTCTCTGTTTTAACTTTACAATGAACGGAAAGATAGTTTTCCTCTACATTGTCATTTTTTAGTTCCTCTAATATTGATCAAGCAGTAACACAGTCACGAATGATAGGTAATAACTAATCATTGAGATAAAAAAGTAATGCCTACTTGATAGCGCGTATTTGATTTCTATTTTTGATTCCACTTTTTAATTGAAATACTCGATCCAATCACTTTTTCTCTCATACCAATAATTTTCCTCTAACAGAAAACGATTAATTTTTCGTTTCTAATTTTGAATTCGATTTTTGTGTGTGTGTGGGAGGGGGGAAGGATGGGGAGAGATACGTGGAACTAACTAATTTCAAAATTATCGTTTGTATTACAAATTTATTATTGTTGGAAATATCATGATTAATTACTTCGATTGCAGTCCTCAGATAGAAATGTACCCTCCGCTCGCTTTTTTGATTGGGGTGAAATTGGAGTTAATAAAACTGACAATTGAGAGTCGGGTTTTATCGGTAATAAAATCGCCATGGATTCATATACGAAGCAGAGTCGTGCCCGTAATTTTCGCATTTACCGACGAAATTATTGCTTTTATCATAATGTTGTCGCGGACAATTCAGTTATAAAAATGGCGTGGTTTAGCTCAGGGGGCAGGGGGAGGAATTGTTTGAAAGTGTAGCAGCGGTGCCATAAGGGGAGAGGGGTGAGGGGAATCGGGAATGAAACAATTTCGATAACAAATGGAAGCGAGGTGCTGTAAATCCCTGTCTGTTAATCCAGGAATTTTTGCCATATTTTAACAGTCAACAGCCGCCAGGGCTATTGTAAACGCGATGCAGTATTTTTGAAGCCTAGGGGTTAACACACGTTGTCTGAAAAGTGCTGCTCGTATCACTGTTACTGCTAGGCTCTTTGTTTCCAAAAAAGAGCTTTATAACACGTAGAAAATTTATTCGCGATATATCAGGTTGAGATTTGAAATTTAAAACGAACGTCAGTTTATTTAAGTTACGGGTAATAATGGTCGATATTCCAGTATCTAATTTTGGAAAGGCTGAGGCTTGTAGATGAACGAATAATATTCAGGAAGTACAGAAGGTAAAATCAGGAAAGTCACTGGCGTCTTCAGGGGAGGGTGACAATATGTTATAGTTTTATCTGCCAAAATCCTTAATTCATGCCAGTCACACAAATAAACGGACGAATTTGCAAACTTTGTCCACCTGGAATATTTAATCATACGTCATACGGCAAGAACTTACTTATTGCCATCGTTGTTTGCAACGTTATCACTCTGCTGTAATATTCGTGCTCATTATGTCGCACAGCGCCCAACGTCTACCGCATTGTTAAAAAACTTCCTAGAAATGTTCCTTCGTTTAATGGTTATATAAACATCTTTTTTTCTATGTTTTCACATCAAAAATAATCATTAGCGACTGATACAAGATGAAATTTACATTTACTAAACACAATTTTAACTTTACATTTATGTATTCTGTTGTCAAATTTAAATTTACATATTAAAATACAATTATATATTACAATTTATGGTACAATTCAGTTATTTAGGGCATTTCTCACTTACACGGTCTCATCGTTTTCCTTTAGAGTTTCTTTTCCCTCATCATCAAATTTCGTACAGATTTTTAACTGTAATCTGGATATTGACAAGCACCAATTTTTTTGACAAACGAGTTAAGATGAGCCACAGGACTCGAACACATTTTATAGTGTCATACGTTCATGGTTGGGGGTTGGTAAATAGATATGAGGATAGAATATGCTTCGCTTAGGGGACGAAAAGGAATAACTTTGATGCAGTTAAATTAATTAATTTACACCAGTTTAAAGAAATACCAATCTACAAAAGCCAAGAATGAGAGGATGATATAGCTGACAGAGACGTTTGGTGAAGATAGCTCTGAACTACAGTTGTTGCCACTGACAGGGAGATCGGCTTGGAAATAGGAATTGTCTGTACTCTCTGTTTATCAGAAGAACTGTTATTAATTATTCTATTTATGACTTTTGGACATTCATTGTATTTATTTATATAGTACATGTCTAACTTTACAATGCTTTATAATAATGTAAAGGGTTTTCTCGTCCGAAATGCAAACGGGATTAAGGATGCAATGCGTCACTTAATCGTCAATAGTGTCACGTTTAAGACATGCACCACAGTTTGTCTAGCTCTAGGTTGGGGAGGGGCTTTTGTTATAATGTAAAGATGTGTCATTTTTGTATCTCCAGTTCTTATTCTCGATAAGTTGATTTGGTCTCTTCTCTTGACTTTTGGGTTAATTTTTAGTGCGTTGAAACAGTTTGTTTTATAATGGATCTTGTTGGTTTTAAACTTCTTCCAATTTGTATTCCATGGCTGTGTAAGGTTTTCGTGTGTTTTAATCCACAATTCTTTAAAGGCATTGGTAATTTCTGAGGGCCGGATTTTGGGGGAATTTTTCCATGGAGGAACGGTGTAGATTTTAATTGCTTAATATCTGGCAGTGAAAACTCTATTTGGTAAATCGTTGTTTTTTAATAGAAATTCTATCATTAATTATCTTTTTTAATTGTTGTTTTGACTTTATTATTGGTTATTTTTTAACGATTGGTTTTTGCCCAGCAGTTTTGTTCAGAGCCTGTATCCGAGTGTCCAGAAGTTTCCAGTGTCATTTGATGTGAAATTTCTCTACTTTAATGGATTCTCTTAAAGATCGATTTCTGCAGAGGCGCCTGCCTTTGCTTTGATACATGGGCAATCAATCTGTTCTACTCACGGAATACAAGGTCCCCTGTACCTGTTGCCCCGTTTCAGTCTAGGAGAGCGGTGACTTGGCATTTCAATCAGCCGGTGCACGCAAATGGGGGTGGCTGGCTTGCATTCACGGGCCCTGTGCGCTGTTAACAAGTTTCTCCACTCAGGTTTACAATAGGCCACACGGAGCGACCGTGACGCAAATCCCGCAGAGAGAGGGTCACTTCGGGAGACCCAGATCCCTTCAGGGACAGACCAGCAAATACTCCCGGAAACATAAATGGGTCCCTTTATATTACCCTGTACTGTGATGGAAGACCGTCCTTTGGTAAGCAAGAACTTACTTCGATGAGAAAGGAATAATTTTTAGGGAGAAGTTTATTTGGTAAAAGGTTTTAAATTTAACCAAAATAAGCTCAGCGGAATGTTTGAGATTAACATATCATTTACCATTTCTCGTGCCAGATAACGAAGATTTTAGAAAGGTACAATTAATAATATTGTAGAACCACATGTAAAACATTTAATCATGAAACCATTATCAAACAAAAATAATTTTTTTACGTATTAGCAGTATGGAAGAATGGAAAACAAATTGTGCAAGTAGCTCATGGAATATTGCAATAAAAATTATAATTGTTGAACTTAAAACCTTATATCTTTTCTGCTATGTTCAGGAGAAAAAATATTACAACACTTATTGATTTTACAGATAGAATGTAACATAATATTTGTAGTAATTGGATATAAATTTAATTTTAATCCATTTGAATTGATGTAAAATAACATAAGTGAATTGAGTAACAGATTTGGAAAATTTTCTCAATTTACCTTAGTATTTCCGGTTAAGATTTTAAGTAAATACATTATGTACCTTAGTTTACGTGACGAAAATGTAATATCAAAGTCACGGACTCTGCCATACATTGTGAACATTAACAGACGCGCGGCGAAAGGTTTGCGAAATTAAGCACTGGACGAGGAATGAGGAGCGGACCTTGATATCAAGATTTCGTTGTGCCGTAGTGAATTTAAAGTATTTACAAACACATTCGCCTCTGATGGAAAGATCGAAAATTTCATATTGTTTACGGATAATAAGCACTGACGTAAATAATATCGTTGGTTAGGTTGATCAGACAGTAGCTCACGACGGATCGTATTTGGATGAGCCTCCGACAGGAACGATTTTTCTAATTCATCACTATGGTCATCTAGCATCAACGCCAACTTGTCACAACGCCTGAACCAAGTATACTCGGCTACCATACCTGCGTATAAATACGGAAGCGAGTATTGTTGCCATCGACGTCTGTTACGTGGAATACTACCTGCTGCTAATCTGGTTGACAGCTGGCGCCCGCGAGCTAATAATTTATCAACAACAAGCTTGGGAATCGATGAGTCAGCTGTTCCACCAGAGGTACAATCCCACACTTTCAGATGCACGTTTTATGAACTGCTTCATTTGTAAAAGTAGAAATTTTTCGCATAAATATAAGTAGTTGGTAAAGTTGCGTGTTTTTTAACGTGCTTTCTTTCTTCCATTTATTTTGTCTCCCAAAGATTATTTCATAATCCACATTTTATAGATGCAATAAGATATGCGTGACTTTCTTAATTTATAACTAATGAAGATCAATGCTGAATTTTCTCTATAATTTAATTGTACTGCTAGCCTTTGGTAGTACCAAAAAAGCTTTGCTAGAGTAATTTCTATTGATGATTAATACATGAAACACACGCTTTTTACAAATGTAAATGTGGTGTTTTCTTCAAGTGCATATATAAATAATGTGGTATAAGGGTTAATTAATTGTTTCGCTTCTATTTAAGCGTTCCGTGTTCTCTGAACAAAACGAAATTTTATGGAAATCACCAAACTGCTTGATGCAAAATTATTTATTGGGATGGTTTGTTAGAAGGTTATAATCGTGAAACTGTGTTTCAAACTCATTCGATGTAACACTATTCTCATATATACAGTCTCACATGAGATGCAGTAATATCAGTCAGTTATCACTAACTTGGCAGACCACTCATCAAAGGGGATTATCCGAACTATCGGAATCAAACTGGTGAAACCAATGACACTATTTTGCGGTTGCCACGCATCGAGGCGAATCTAGGATGTCGTATCAGTTGGAGTTCGTTTCACTGAGCTAGCAAGCTGTATGAGCCGCTCTGTTGACGATCGTAATGAACGCTGCGACTCGAATGGTGGTTTTATTTACGGGCGCGATAATGGTTTAGCGTAGTTGAGTAATTCCCCGGCTGTGCTGTGGCACACACTCGATAGTGGGGGTGCAGTTAACCACAGGAAAGCCGTTTAGCTGCAGCAAACCCCCGCCCACGTCCCCGTAGCTTCCTCGAGGCTTATCTGCAACAGTCGCTCTGGGACACAGACGCAATTCAATTTCCCCTGGATAGGCGGCGGTATCTTCTCGGGACAGCTGCAGCTAATGAAGACCTAGCCAGTCCTTGTCTCTGCCTGGAGACAGAGAGGAGAGGTCATGAACCACCATAACCTGTAACGAGCACTTGAGGTCAGGAAAGCGGCACGAACCCTCTCACTACGTCCAAAATCTTCCAAACAATGGTCAGGTGTCAGGATTATCTTTTCCAAACCACAATAATTTCATTCTACTGCATATGAGCTCACTGCAGGCTCATTGCTCTCATAAAACTTACCTCATATCAGCACTTGCAACCTTTATTTTTGAAATTACTGTACTTAACATAGCTGTTGAATATTACAGCCCTTAATTGTAGTGTGATGTTGAACTTCTCCAGAATAAATATTTAAGATTGCCATACATTATTCAGACTTATTATATACCGTTCGTCATAATGAAATGAATAATATACCAATATATCTTCAAGAAGCTATTAATTTAACACAAATTTCTTCAAGAACATAGGCAATACTGATCTACTTCTGTAATTACCCATTCCTTCAACTCATTATCTATCCGTGAACTCGCACACCTTTGTGGGCTACGAATACGCTATATTAGATTTTATTCTTTATGAAACTTGAGCATTGTGACATTATAATAATTAAAAATTACATTTTAACTGACCACATCTAATCGATGCAATAGGCCGTGGTTCCATGCTAAACAAGTTGTAAGATTTAGATGGTAATCTTTTTAACCGTCTTCGTACACAAACACTCAGCAGAAAATTAGTGAAAAACACTGAATATCCGATTTATTTTCAACTAATAGACATAACGGAAACTTTACATTGAATCGTTAATAGGAGGACCAACCTCATGTTGAATTACATTTGGATTGAATGCTGTTTTTTACAAATCAAAAGAAAAACTAATGGAACTTTAGAAGTATTTTTTTGACCAATTAATGTTCCATAACTGAAAGTTTGTATTAACCTGTAACTTACTCAATCGGGAAGAAAATCGAAGTGAATCAATTTGTTTGATATTAAACATGATAGGAGAAATCTGTCCTAGGGAGAAAAGAATTCGGAAGGATGAGTGGGATATTAAAGTAGAACCGACGGGAGTGTAAGAAGTGAAAAGAATGATTATTGTATAGGCAATACGTATGATATGCACAAACTGTTTTAAAGAAATTACGTTGGCAGCTCATGAAACAGGCTCGAAACGTGTGATTGTATTCCTTTAAGCAATTATTTAAATTGTTTGATATTAATAATCGTATTTATGTATTCGGTTAATCTAAATTGTTAAGTTGAGTGTTTCTTTCTTATTTTAAATTTATTTTCATTTAAGGTACCATAGTAAATAATAAAAGAATATTTTAAAGTTTTTAATATTTCATGATGACTTTAATTTTTCTGACGTAATAGAAATCATACCGTTCATGAATATAACTTCAATTATATTACTGATTTCATTGTCAGACTTGACAGGCGGAATATCTCTAATTGGAAGAGTACAAACAGTATTGATTTGCCGTTTACGATCAAAGGTCGGTCTTCAAGAACCTTTCTCCTGGATTTCCTTTGTGGAGGCTTAAGGGGCAGAATAGCGAGCACGTGTCCTAATTTGACACATCCGACGTGCCGGCAACTTAATTGGAAGAGGAAAGGCGTTTCGCCGATATTGCTGGGTCCAGACCCGCATTCGCTCACGTCTTCTAGCGATGACCGCATTAAGTACGTCATACGAACTGCTCCTCTCGTCGCTTCTTAAAAGTGTATGACGCTCGCTCGTTCGGGTTTCCACATCAGTCAGGTGATTCCGTCCGTTCCTTCCAGAATCATCACACGAACAGCCAAGACGCAGTTCAGCATGCGAAGTGATTAATCATCCCTTAGATTCAAAAAGTTCCACAAACCTTCTTGGAAAAGATATTTACTGTGTTCATAGAATAAATCACATTCAACCTATCTTTATTCTGCTCATCACAAGAAAATAGCAGTGCTATTTTATTTTATTTTAAGCATTATGTGAGCATTTAAAGTGGATGAAAGGTACTCTATAATAGTAAAATGCAATTAATTAATTAATACATTAATGACTGTATTTATATTTTCGACCAAGTACCGACAAAAAAATTTTACAACTTGGGCTTTGTACAAACAGTTATGGTTTATAATTATATTACTAGTAGCAAATTAAATATAAATTTTCAAGAAACCATGTACAATGTTAATGACTAAGATACGTAAGAGTTTCTATGAGAAAATATTAAATTGAGGATTTAGGATTCTTATTAATATCAAGATCATAATGCAATAGTGATAAGTTCATAATTTAAACTATCCATTTTCCCCCCATATTTATATTAATTCAGAAATTGAGGACTTATGTGGTTTGGATCATTTATTGAACATTGCCAAAATCATGTAAATATTTGTTTCAGAAATCACAACTGTAAATAAATTAATAAATTCACTTTCCTTAATTTTAGTTAGCATTTATTTTATACTTAATTTATTTTGTACAGTTAGGCTAGAATATTGGTAACTAAGTGTATGATATTCTTCCAAATTGTTTGTGTGAAAACGGTATAAGTCACAAAATAAAATTAGATATTTATTAATAAATATGTATTGGGTTTTGTGCAAAACTTTATGGTTTATAATTATATTACTAGTAGCAAATTAATATAATTAGTGTAATTTTGTAACGTTGTAAAATATATTTGCGTTTAGTCATTATTCCAAAAAAAGGACTAATTACAGTTTTCCGGGAAATAAACTGAGATTTTTAAATTTTTATGTATCACAAATATTATGTAAGTATATTAGAATGAAGTATTCATAATTTGAGAATGAATTATGGTTAATGTAAAAGATGATGGATAAAACCACAGAGTATTTGTGATTCTGGTACCATAACCTTTATAGTAGCGCAGATCTATATATAAGTACAAACTGAAAGAAAGGAATTAACCCTATTCCATACGTAATTCCCAGTATTACAGTGGCAATGATCACAGAACTTATTGTCTTTGTCACAGATCGTGAATTCTACACCAGACAAGAAATACAATAAGACGACTCCATGGTATTGGGACCTCAGGCTGAAGTTCCGAAGCGCGCTATCACTATGCAAACGGAGGAATGCTTAACCAGAGTTCTTCCTAAGCTGACGTTTGCTGCTCTGCTGTTTTTCTGAATGAGACAACCAGTAACTACAACACTTTGCTGGAATTGTTTCTGGCATCGGGCGACGCTGGGAGATTTGGCGCCAGAGGCATCTGAATCTCTGCGCATGGAGACACAAAAGCAGATATCAAGCCTTCAGAATTCCCCGAACTTCGAAAAGTATGCCTGCTTTAATGCATAACTGAAGATGATTTCGAGATGGCAGATGAAAATAAATAATCTCTAAAATGTACAGAACTTCAAGACGCCGAATGTGTGTGCAATGAAGAGTTTATTTACAGTGGATTTGGAACTTTAAGGTATTCAAGTATCTAACCCTCGAAAGATTCAAGTTAAATGGTGTGGAAAAGTTGTTCTGCGGGATTTCTACTCAAAATATGTATCATGTATTTAGTACCGCAGTTTTTTCTGGATCGTTGCGTCTCTGATATTTTTGAAACTAAATTTCAGATGCCAAAATATAAACCAAATGTATATCACATGTATCTACACTTTGTAATATTAAATAATACATCTTCAGAAGTAACGGCAGCATTTTAAAAAGCCATCAACCTTCTATTAATATTATCAAACTAAGTATACTTTCTAAGATAACATTAGAAATCCGCACAACTTTATTATGTATTTTATAAAATTTCTTGTATCGTAATCCTTGTAACAGATATAAAATTACCCGTCCAAGAAAAAGTATCAAAAAAGGACTACGCATGAGCAGAAATTAAACAATAAGAAAATTATTTATAGTCGAGAGATCCCTTTCATTCAATTAATAAAACAATTATATATGGAGAATAATGCGTTGACCACACACGAACGAGGATAAAGTCTGCGAAAGCTGATTTTAGCTTTCGCCGTTGTTTCTCTCCTGAGAAATGATCGAGGCTAACTTTGGGATTTTCTCCTTCTATCTCCGGATTTTAAGGTTCTCAGAAGCCATGGCGCCTCGATCGGTTTTGAGATGTGCATGTTTCTAAGACGCCGACTTGGGCATACGGTAAGAACTGTCTGCTGATCCTATTGGATCAGTCAGCCAGCTGCCTTCTAAGCTTGTCGAGGCATGATTCGAATCCAAATAAAACTCCTCTCCAGTCATTCAGAAGTACGTGAGACACATATTCAGTATCCTTACCTATATAAATGCAGATTTTTTAGGATATTTCAGATGAAACCGGGTAGAATACTTAAACTATACCCCACGACCCTAGTTAACCCTCTTCGTTCCGCATCCATCCCTTTAAAATCACTTCCTATACTAATAATGGAAAGTAGCTATTAATTGAATCAACCTCTTGAAGAATGTCTCCCTAAAAAAGAAATACGAAAATATTAATCTGATATATGAATGATTGTCAATACGTCATATAAATAAAACTCTTACGTAATTTGTCGATGAATTATGAGTAACAAATGAACATTTATTTTATATCATGCTCATTGTGAATTTAGTTCCTTTTTTATTAGATATTCTTAGTGTCATCATCATTTTATTTCAGGACTTTTTGGATAATACTTGTTCAAGAATATAAGAAATGCTAAATCAACAAAGGTCCGGCATAGAGGCAGTAAAATTAAACGGACCAATCTCAATTTCATGACCTCTGTGGCCGAGATATTTTTTGGAAAAAGTTCCTCTATTCCTGAATTGAAATTAAAAAAATAATTGGACTATTTATATTAAATATCATTGTTTATTGAAGTAATAAATTTAGAGATAATTAATACTGAACGGGGAATCGACTCGAATAGTAAAGAGAAACCCATAGGATGAGGTAGCCCCAGGTTCGATTCTCGCTTTTGTCTAGAATTTTCATTTCGATACATTAATGAAAAGTTTTGTGTTTCAAATTATATCATTTCGTTATTTTCCGTCGATTTCACCAATAGAAGAGATTATTGTAGAATCTAATTCTGAATCAGAAAGATATGTTTTATTACATAATTAATTTTTTTGATGTAAAAACAATAGTGAGCGCTCGAACTGTATTCGATTTCTAGAATTGTTTAAGTGACATAATACTATTTCTTATATCATTCATGCTTATATTCATTCATGAATTAAAATTTTTATTTTATTTCATATATTAAATGTAATTAATGGACATAATTGTGTCGCCTCAGCACGCAAAGAATTTTTATTTTAGGTATAGGAGTATATATGGAATAACTACTGAACAGTTTAAGGTAATAGGATATTTTCCAGAAAATATTAGTCGCCGCTTTATGGCCCTTCAATGACAGCGAGTCGCATATTTGGTGTCACATCCGTGAGTTAATACACGAGTTGGTCGCGCCTATAAATACGCGATGATGAACTGAACGCCGTTTTGGAGACCTTGACATTTAGTGTCGGTTTCGGGGGAATTGTCGGTGGCGCGTTCCGACAGTTTGACGTACGATTTAGAGGGGTTCAGATGAAACCCACTGGCGGCTGATACCAACAATAAACACGAAGACGCGTCTGCGAAGACAAGGATCCACGTAAGTACTCGAATAATAGTGGCTTCACCTGAATATTGCGTTAATAACTAGGAATAATTAATAGTGCGTCAATTCTGTATTAAGTAATTGAGACACCCGAGAAAAAATCATACCTAGTGGCCTAATTTAGATGAATACTAAAACTTTCCTAAAAACAAAAGCAATGTAGCAAACATATCAACCATTTATTCTTTTAACTAAATTTCGCTTCACTGCTCTCCAACCATTTATAAAGTTATCCGTGATGCAAATTATAAATTCATCAATTATTAAGAATTTTAGCTATGAGTTAGTTTTCAGTCATAATAATTATTTACTGGACGTATTTTGTATTAGCCAACCAATTTATAGAAAACCTAATAAAGAATACTTTCCCTTTTTGCATCTAAGGGTCACGCTTGTAGTACCCAGAGAGTGGTTTATTCCATAAAAGTAAACCTTGAATTCCTTTTATGCTTTCCAGTGCGAATGAGAAAGGGGAACTACAAAGGTTGCGGGATATTGCATGTACGATGTGAAGAATCCTTATACGGCTACGAGAAAGGAATTTGTCGACCATTTCGAGATAGTATGCCTAAAGAATTGTTATTTTGAATGGAAAATAAATTTGTTTTAAAAATAAAATATTTTTATTCTATTCTCCTGTTTCAAAAAATTGTATTAAATTTTTTAAAATTAAAAGTAAAGTTTTATTGTTCGCTAAACTTTATAAATATCATAAAAAGTCGTTTATTGTTCTTAAAATATGTATCATGTTTATGTATTTAAAATATAGTACACATATTTGCCTCCCCTTATTATTTTCCTATTTAATTTACTTAATGGAGGTTTTCTATGTAGTAAACCTAATTAAGGTGCCTATTTTTTTATTTTACCAAAATTGTTGTCTAGGATATTGGCCAATACAAATAATCTGGATAGGCATTAATTAAAGACATTATTCGCAGCTGCGTCTTATATTTTTCCCAGATTAAACGTCCTGTTATTACTGCACAAGACAGCAAGCGAAATGAAGCTGAGGGGCACATTCTTCTTAACGGTAAGTAAATGACCTTTGATTGCTTTAAGTTCCTACATAAGAAATTATGTTATCATATTTGGAAACTCGAATACGTGACTTATAAACTCTAACAGAAGAATCCAACAATCCGACACATTACATCTATTACGCATAAAATTTTTATTAATTATGTATTTGAGACAGGAAACGAATATCTTATTTACAATGACTATTTATTTCAATAAATTTATTACTGTCCTTTTTTATTACATTTTTAACATTAAAAGTCAATACAAATAATCTATTATCCTGAATTATACCCAAAATTACCGATATCTACATAAAACTATTATTGTATTTTACATAAATAAAATTAATTTAACTTTAAATTCAAAGACGAATTAATTATTTCTATTTTTACTAAACGTTTCGTTCTCGCATTTGGGGCTTCCTCGGGTCACTAATTTAATATAATGGTCAAATTATTTTTGTCCTGAGTGCATTCCAGGAATAAAATATATATTTGAACCATTATTTCAGTCCTAATTAATGTGTAACTACTTACCACAAATTTAATATCCTGAAGATATTTACTGCATGGATTCGTAGTGTGAGGAAAAAACGTTGCATGAATAAAAATTTATTTGACTGTGAACTGACGGTTAATTCAACTACATACGTTTCCGATGTTTTTCTGGAAACTATTGGAAATCAAACAGTATTAACGTTGTTTACCTTTACTGGAAAGAAATTATAGTTTTTCTGAACGGCATTTAAAATACAGTTATAAATATTTGCTACATATATCCACCGTTTAAAAATACTGTTATTTTTCTAATAATTTATATTAGTTATTAAAGAAAAACATAAATTCTTATCTGATAATTTAATTGTTGAATTTTTACAATAAAGATAACTTTTAATTCATACTGAAAATTTGCACATTCATAACTTTTATTTCTTTAAGAATTGTATGCAGTTTAATTTACGTTTATAATGTCATTAACTTAAATCTGATTTAATTATTTATTACGTTTTAAATTTTTTAATAGTTATTTTTGACTTAAAAATTGTATATATAAAAAATTACTTTTCATTAATAGCTCAAGGTTTCGTATATTTATTAACTTACGTCTTAAGGAGTGACAAGACCCAAATAATTCAAAAATATTGAAATATATACGTCGTTTTCGTTTTCCAGTGAATCGCAGAATTTTATCAGCGTTCACTGATATTTTACTTTAATTTTACGCGTTTTAATCAAGTATTACAACTTTGAAATATAAAGGACATCCAATAAAGAAATGGATATTTACAGAGATGTAAAAAGGCAGGCTACTAAGAGATATTGCCCTTTCGAAGAACGAGGTTATAGCCTAGCGAAAATAGCATTTAGTGTATTGTCTCTAAACAGCTTGCGAAATGTCCTGCTACTTCCGGAAATGAGTTTGTCTTACCTGTCATAAAAGCGACTCGTTAGCTGAGGAACACAAACTTCGCTTTAGATGTAACAAAGTCGTTAAACGCCTTCCCACGTCAGTCGTTCTACCCAGGAATAACGGAAAGTTAATCCGCACCTCCCCTATACCTTATGCAAGCCCGCGGCACTCTTCCCCTTCCGACATTCGAACCACACTCGTAAAACATGCAGAGTAAAGGCTTAAAAATACACGAGAAAGTCGACACATAAATTCACTTAAATTTATCTAGTGCAACTATTCTGGTTATAGAATTCCCTGAATTCAATTCACTTTGAAACTAGGAACACAAAATAATTGTAATGTATAATGTCCGAATGAAATTTATCTTCAACCCTTACACATGTAAGAGAATGAGAAACTATAGTACAACTGTTACTCATAAATATATTTCTAATGGGGTTATTTAACTTCAATGGACCAATTTGTAACGAAATCTAGTCGGTCATAAAGAAATAAATTTGTCTTTTTCCGTGTATTCTACTTCGCTAAGATTTAAAAAGGATTTAGAAGTTTATTTTCAGTGTGTATATACCGTAGAGAATGAAATTTTATGTTTAAGGCAACATTATTCAGCAAAAAGTTTGCCCACGTTGTAAACTTAATTATTTTTTATTCTATTCGTATCGTAACCATATTTCTGGAACTAATTAATTGTAGGCAAAATTTAATACCTGGATGTTAAAAAATAATTATTCAAAATTAGTTTTATATGTTTAATAAACAATTAATTTGTAGATTTAGCCTCTTAGCAAACCGTGCATATTATGTTAGAAAACTTTAGTAGTCATAAAATATTTGAATTTTACCTCAGCAGGATACACAGAAAACCACGCCTGAATTTCAGTTGACGTTAATTAAGAGCTTCATTGGACTCTGTAATCAGAAATTTTTTATAGCTGACTGGCTAATCCACTTTCTGGTAATCAGATTTTTGGACGAATCGAGGCTAATGCAACAATTTGACCTTAACCGTAATTGGAAGTACGTAAAATATTAATCGTTTCCCGCTATACGTATGCTATTCAGTTGTCATATCAAAATATAAAATTAGATAATAATTTATTAGTATTAGTTAGGTTTAAAACTTCAGTTGGCGTGCTTCGCGTTCTAGTATTTATTCACACTTACTTCTATAATAATATTAGTATCATATTTAGTGGACAATGAGTGACGGTTTCTCTTGTAGTTGATAAATTGTAAGTTTAAAATGTTGAATATGAGCACTTTTCACATTGCCTTCGAAAATTAGCTTCGTCTCTGAAGGTTGTTATAAGGTTTCTGTAATATTTGTAAAATTATACTTTTAATGAAACATCAATTAATTAAGTTTGCAATTGAATATTACCTTACGTATGAGTAATAATTTTTTTCAAAGTTATCAATCAATATTTATTTATTTATTTTAAGTCGAGTCAACAGCTAAAGTCATTAGTGACTACTTGTTTTGACGATCTTATATTCAATGTGAGGGTTAATCGATTTCGAATCACAAAGACGCACACAAACACCAAAGCCCTTGCGAAGAATGGAACCAGGGACCTTTGTCGTACGAAGCAGTGACGCTAGCCACTAGACTACAGAGGCCGGAAATATTTATTTGTAAAACAAAAAAAAATTACTTCCGTACCTAAAAAAACTACGGTTGCATGAATTTTAACTGGCAACAGTACTTTTAATTCATTTTATATTTTAAAACGGTATAGTTGTAGAACACATGAAAGAGCAGTATCAATAAAAGTTAATAATTTCAAGTACCCGGATCGAGTAACTAATTCTAATGTTATCATTGGTTAATTTCACGCAAGGTAATTTAGTTTTTCGTATACAGCTTTCTCATGAAGGGACCAAAAAATTATAGTAATTACTACAGCAGTTAATAATGATAAATACAAATGTATACCTGCACCGTGGAATTGCCTATTATTTCAGGAATTAACTGAAAGTATTAACGTTATAGCCGTTTTAAATATGCTGGAGTAAAGTTTTGCAGCAATGGCAATCAATCTCTTTGTTCTAGACGAGGTTTTTCTTTGAAATAGTTGGTATAGTCTGCATTTGTAAACCACTGAAAGTTTCCCAATGATACGAGCGAGCTCTATCCGCCATGGCGAGTACATCGCCAGGGGAAAAGCGTTCATAATGGTCTTCTTAATGGGTTTGTCCAACACGAGTGTTGAGAATGGGGTTTGTGTGTAAGTAAACAAAGCCGACTGTAAGTGGACCCTTTCCCTACACACACCCGTCGTTGCAAAGTGTAAACACACAGAACTATAGCTGTGAGCAGCTGCTCCTGAGTGGGTATCACTCCAAATGTTTGACATTTCTCCTTCGTGCAAGGAATGAATGCAAACATATGACTGGCCGTTGTTTGACCGTCGCCACACTCGGTGGCTTTATTAACACAATGTCAAAACAGAGCAGAGTCTCCAGCGGGGAGAAATATAGGAGCACATACAGAAAATGAATATGTGCTGAACGGAATAACATTTAAAATCTATGCGTTATAAAAGTATAATTACACATTCTGCCTATAAAATCTTACCACTATTCTAATATTTATGGGGTTAAAGAAAAATTGTTTGAAAAGATGGCGTGAATGTAAATCTTTCAGACTGGAATTTATTAAGATAACAATTTCAGAAACAAATACCGCATTCTCAATAAAATCACTCAATATATTTGGTAGCTTTATACTTCGTCAATCATACTCATTCAAAACACAATTATCCATCACAAGTTTTTTAAAATTATAAAACTAACGTTTAATTTGTTAGAAAATCATACATTTTTAAAAATATCGAGAAGTTGACTTACAGCAGAGAGTTAAAATAACGTTTCAATACCGTCCGTAATAAAGTCGTTCACTGACTGAAATACTTTTCCGGTGGTTCAAATAAAAATTTAACTTGATTTTTAAAGCCTAAAAATTAAGCGATAGATTTATTTTGATATTCTAAAACGAAAATATTTTAAAATTTTATATTATATTTTATTATATTATGGTTCAATAATTTAAATAAGTATTTTAATAACATCTACGTTAATATAAATAATTAAGTGTTTCTAAAATAAATTCAGTACCATTAAGAAATAATAAGAAAGATATTGTGATTATTAAACTTTCTGCGCAAATTTTTTATCTTATGTTAATTCTCCAGTTTTCGAAAATTTTATGAAGGCTGACAAGAATTAAATAATACTAAAGTACATGGCAAAACTATTACTTATTCGTTGCCTTTTTGTGCGTGTGTATTTAATTATATGGAAATTATAAAATTAAATATCTTTTATTAATGATTGTAATGCATTAATGGAGATTACTGTAGCGCCGACGGACTTCCAACGGGTTAAATGAATTTTTTTTGCTTTCCTCGATTCCTGGTTCTACGAAAAAAAACATTCTATGGGAGGCAGCATGAATCGAAAAACCCAGAATTTGAGAGTAGCGATGCCTAAAATGGTCACATGGCCATGCTGGCGTAGGGGAAAACACACCGAACACTAGCGTTTCTGGAGGAGTATGGAGATGGAGGGTGATCAGCGGAGAAGAAACTGCCCTCAGTGTGCTACTCCTGAAACTTCCAGAGTCCGCCGTCACCACCGAGAATCATCTCCGCACGACTCAGGTGTGCATTACAAGCAAAGAAAATCCTTGTGTAGACATACGGGTAAGCGTCTTATGTTTCATCTTCCGTTATTTGTGTGCCCAAATTTGTTTGAATTAGCTTTTCTGTGTCCCGTATAAGACAGAAGACTCATAATATTTTAAAATTTATGTCAACGCCTATTCAAATGTAGACATTATAAGACATGCGGTAAGAAGTAAAGCTGAAGTGTCTGAAGAATGTATTTAATGTATTCACTCGTACAGATTTAAAATATCGTATTTATAACCACAAATATAGTTTAAAGGACGGTCAGTGACAATAAATATAGTAAATGAATTTGCCATATAAATTTGCATTTTATAAGAATAGTGACAATTTAGTTAGATTTTTGATAGTTCAGGTATATGATTAATATATAAATAAATGGTTCCACGACATCCATAATTTAAAACAATACGTTTACTGTAATTTTGATTGTATGTAGTATGATTCTGAACCATTAGTAGTTCTATGTTAATTTGAATGATTTGAGGGAATAGAGAGTAAATTAACGTAATGAGTTTATTTTTTATTTTTGTTAGTCATTTTGACTTTGGATTCGACCATAGTTGCGAGGAATCGGGGTCAACGAATTTCGAGATCTGTCACAGAATGTCCTCAGTACGAGAGCTTGTAGAAGACGACCGTTAAGCGTCGTCAGCGGTTTAAAGGCCAAGGCTATGGCTTCTTTCTGCAGCGTGTGCTCCGTTCATCAATAAACACGAATTCTACAGGACTCCCCGTGGTTCCACGCCCGCTCCGTGTGAGTCGATTCGTAAAGGTTAATTCGCCTCGGTGGAGGCTGAGAAAATACTGATCCAGCTGTTACATAAGGCCGGTGCTGCTCCCTCCCTGTTTCTGCTGAACGTGGCATTAGGAAAGATCTTGGAGAAAGTCATGCATGCTACAGATAACCGACCGATACATGCACCAATGATGATTGCCTATTCCATCCCAAAAGAAGTTTCATGCCTCTTGTTGTTACAACGAACTCAATACTAAACAAACTGAATTAATATTATTATGTTACAAATTATATCTTCTTTTGAAACAAAAGTTTCAGTTCACGAGTTAGTCAACTCTGCTTCAACAATTACAAGCCTTGTCATTAATAATATTACTTCGTAAGAATATTTTCAAATTTGGAAGAAAAAGAGTTTGGTGGCACCATATTTCCATCAATACCTTGAGCATTTCAGAAAGTGCTTGACTCAGTAATACTACTCAAAATTTATACTTAACACAACAATATTTTTACCTGATAAGAAGAATAGAGGCATTTAGAAATGTGTACAATTACTCAGTTATTTGTCCACGTGTGTAAGGTTGACGGCAAAACATGGTTAATTTTTATGTTACTAAAATTTGGCTTCTATCTTTTATTTATTAATACGTTTATTAATTTATTTAAAAATTGTTGTTTAGTAAAAGTGTCACTGTGTCAATTCATGATAATGCATGCAGACATTAACAGGAGATACATTATGAAGTACTGTATTTCTTTCCAAATATATTTAAAAATAGTGGTGGTTGGTGCTCATGTGCTACAGAACACGAATTAATTTTGGAGAAATTATTTATTTTGTAATTTTAAGAAACTTTAAAATAATAGTATTCTAAGAGTGCACGTTCTCTACGCATACATCTGGGCTACATTGTTTATAGCACGATAATTCTGTGTAGAATGAGAAATGCGCATGCGCATTATTTACTTCTCACCACCCTGCTCTGGCAAGAGATACAAAAAGAACAGCGCCGGGCAGAGCGTGTTTCAAATGTTTTTGATGAAGTAATAAAAATATTACTTCTAACGGTTTTGTTGTGGTTACTTTTAAAAAAGTTATTTAAAATAAATAAATTACTGCAAAAACCAGCATACAATATTACCCTTTTTGTAGCCTCTTTCTAAAATTGACTTTCTTTTTTTCAGTACGTAAGAAGTTAAGATACTTTCATGTTACCAATTTCCGCCAACTTGTGTTATAGTTTTGCAATTTTAAAAATTCGTTTCCGTTACAAGTTATGTAGACGAAATTAGAAATTTAGCATATTACGGGTCGTGGAGTATTATCAACACTGTATATGTTTTGGTATCAATAATATCTTAGATAAGGGGAATTAATTGCATAAAAAATGTTCCTTGGGATAATGTAACACATGGTCTAAAAAGCTAATTTTTTTATACAAGCAAATGTGATAGAAATGAAACTAGGCATATGTAATTGTTTGTCATTTTTAAAGGACATTTTTTAATTAAACTTTTTCGCGGAAACTGATATTTACCATTACACCAATAAAAATGGCTAACGAATGATTTGTACTCTGTGAATTTCGGTGTATTTGATACTACGATGTAGTAAATTTCACCAAAGAAAGGTTCAGCTTGAAATAATTATGGCCTTACCCGGAACTGAGAGCCAATATAAAATTTCCAAAATTTCGGATTTTCACGTGCAGTAATTAATTTAACAAATAAATTAAATATTTGTAATTATGAAGAAAAAGTGAAATATATTAGAGGGCTCCGGGAAACGAACATTAGTCAATTGAATGGGATGTAGGTGTTTTAACCATCGAGCCGCACAGTCAGTGGAATTATCGTAACATCAATCTTAAGCCCTTTTCCCTGGAGTCTCAATGTTCAATAAGGCGTTACTCAATGTAATCAATAATTATGTGTTTAGGAAGATGCGAAGAAATATTTCTCTATTTTCTGTATACAAATCAAGGTTCTTGCAGTCATAAAAGGAATAGGATAACAGGATAATCAAATATTTTTGTGCTGTTTCAGGAGGACTGCGGGGCTCCCATTGGATCAGTCGGCCAACTGCCTCCTGAAACTTGTGCAGACAAGGAGAAGGGCATGCTGCGACCCCACAGAAAACTCGTCTCCCATCATTAGGAAAAGTGTGATGCAGGTGAAAAGAGCTGATGCAGGTTTAGTAGGGTATTCCCTGCATCTCTTTAGGTTAAACACCGGGTAGGATCCTTAAGCCATAGCCCGGGGGCCACTTAACCTTTGGCTACCATGATCTACTTTCCGCATCCCCCCTTTTCAATTCCCTTCCTATGCTATTAAAGGGGAGTTGCCTGTTTCAGGATCACTCTCATGTAGCCTGTTGACCCCCCAAAAAATATGCTGTTTCAGTGCTTTAAACCTACAGATTTTTTTTGAGTTACCAATTCGCTTACCTCGGAATGAACAATAGCCACGCAAGGGATTATTTCTATTTTATTGTGACTTTGAAAGACAGTTGTCGGATGATAAAATTTCTATTCGAAGCGCCCTGTTACCGTTTTGCAAATACTTATGTCAATTGGGCTTATTCAGGTAACGCGCGCATAAACTAGACTTTGTGGATTGTCCAAGCACTTCTACATCATCGAGAGGATTAAATCGGCCATCTGTTTCGTTATCGCCGTTACAAACGGCCTCATTGACAAATACTGGCGCAGACCCGGCCCTGAATCATTCGACCGGGGACCGTTGAGCTGTCAGACAAATCCATTACCGCTCACGTCACGGAACAGAGAGAGAGAAAAGTCCGATGTTTCGTTGCCAAGGCGACAAAACCGTTTATCAACTGCAACGGGTTTTCAAAGCATTTAGAAGCGCAAGGATAAAACCCGTTAAGTACGCCTCCGGAGGGAGCTGGAAAGATATTGTCTGTTGACAGCTTGTTCCTCGATATGCAGGGTGAACTTTTCAGACTCTCTGCAGATCATTGAAAACAAGTTACGGAAGATATTGAGAAAGTATAAATCCTTCGCAATAACCAAACACGCTTTATTAAATCAACTGCACTGTAACTCACATCAGTTTCTTTCCACTTTGTTCCAAACGTGAAAATTGTCCCTGCGATATAACTGTAATTGCTTACATTGAACGTAGAAATGAAATGGCTTGCGCAGGACTGGCTGGCATGGAGGGTTGAATCAGACCAGTCTTGGGACTGATTACACTAACAACAACAATACTGAACGTCAAGTACTTTAGTCTGGCATGACTTTATCCTCCTGCAATAGACGGAAATAAAATAAATTTCATATATACATTAGGTGAATTTTAGCTTTTAGTTCATACATATACAAAGAAAAAATTATGTGTGATATTTAGTGACATAACATTCATCACATCCTTCTGATTAAATTTAATATTATGCCATTTACTTGTAGAGAGTATCTGTGGAAACGTTTACTTCCTGTCTCAGTTAAAAATTCAATTAACTAATAAATACCGATACAGCCAATAGGGAATAGAACCTCTGTTTTATTCAACGCATTATACATCAATTCGTCCACAAAGTAATAATATAATATAGAGGTGAGGTTTTAATAATCGATCAATTATTAAATATTGGGTAATAATAATTTGAAGGAGAATATAATAATAACAAATTAATTCAAAATCATGCGTCCCCAGAACACGCGATTATATTTTAAATAATTATTAAAAGACTGTCAAATATAAAATTTCAACTTAACAGCCCAATAAATAATTTTAAATACCTCTGTTTACATGATTTATATAGTCCGACGAATTTTCACGGAATATGCATTAATACTAATTAATAGTACTTGATTATAAGTTATTTAAAGTCCGTGAATTTCATACCCACAATTTTATAAAGCAATTGTTTGTATTTCATTTTTTGTAGCGAGCCATTTATATAAATAATAAACGGAACAGAGTGTTGATTTGAATTAAATTGAAAAATAAAGTATCGAAAATAAACATGCAGATATTAACTGCACTAAGCATCGTAAAATCATATTCCAACTTAATACTTTTTGAAGTTTAAATGGGGCAATCGCACGTCGTATAACTTTTACTGTGGAAGTGTTTACATTATGATAAATTTTGTTAGATAAAGTTTTGTCAGTTTTGCAAACGGTCATTGCTTAGATAAGGCGTTATTAGTAAGAATAAGACACATTTTTAACATTACCTACGTTGTAACTTCGTAACAACTGAACAATGTGACAGTTTTAAATAAAATATCGCTACTTTGTTGCACGAAGAAATGAAAATAAAACCTTATCTTCCTCATATATCTAGTGCGTATAAGTAATGTGCAAAAAGCTTTCTTTAAAGAATCCTTACTTTCAAATAAACTAAACAGTTTGTTATGTGTGATCGTAGCATGGGACTTCTGCATATTTCTTACTTACGTCGCTCATTTTTTAACCTAGAGGGATGCCGAATTTATCGTTTAATTAAAGACTGTTTCAAGTGGAGACTATTTTTTCTCTAGACGTTAAATGGTTCTCTGACTTTCGTTTTATGGGGACGGAGATATATGAAATACGTAAAATTAGATAGAGGACCAATACATACTCAAAGTTGACCTGAATTCGTCGAAAATAACGCAGAAAAGTAAGTTTGCAGTAATTTAGATAGTTAGAAAAGATTATATCTGATTTATAACTTCACCTCAAATCAACTCGAGTTGTCTGACGAGATTATCTACCACCGTTACATTATCGAAATGTAAGATATAAAAATATTAAATTATCACGCCCAAAAAGTTAAAAGGTCGGATATTTGATTTTTTAATTTATTTGGGTTTTTTGACTAGTAGTGAAATGCAAATCAAAAGATCTTGGAAAAACTTGGCTTAGAAACAACTAAATTTAGCATCTCGTTTTACTTTTTCGGAAACAGCTAAAGCAAAAGGCATTATTCTAAAAACAATTTCCAGTAACGAATTGCAGACCATTAATTTGTGCATCGAATCGTATCCTTAAATATGAGATTGCGTTGAAGAGAGTTATGTAACATATTCTTCAATTTTTTGATACTCTTGTACTTTTATAAAAAATGCAGTTTGTGGTATTCACATGCTGATATCTCCGAAATGGTCGGTTTTACAGTAATTCGTTTTATGAAAAAAAAATATAGAGAATTTAATTCTCTTTTCCATGCACTGTATGGTTTTAAAAATCAACCACTGGGCTGTAATATCTAGATATTCACTGGAGTATAAAACAACAAGCTTTTGAAATCAAGGTAATGAAAATATAATGGCTGTAGGGTCATTACTGTAATTCTTTTATATCGCTTTGACGGAGCAAAGAAGTAGAAATTTTATAATGGAATTAGCATCAAAGAATTTGGTTTCAGTTTAAAATTTAGTTTCGGCTGAGCCGATATTTATTATTAACAAAAAATTATATATTAGCTAAGTTTGCATAATTTTACACTTATGAACTTAAGAGTAACGAAATTGCTGAAATATTTCCGATTTTGCAGTTTCATATTAAAATTTTTTTGGAGAACCAAGAGAGTAATAGAGGTACAATACCTTCGTACTCAATATTGGTGTATTTAAAATTATTTCGAATTTAAACGCTTATATCTTGTTAATAACTATGTGAATATTAACTCGGTTCTGGAAATGAGTTCAGTTGGGACTTTTTAAATTTTACTGGCTATTAAAAGCTATTTGGACGGGCTAACAATAAGAATGTGCCATGTTAAAAATCAAGCGTGAAAAACTTTGAAGAAGCATCATTGCAGTAAATTGTATTTTATAATACCTGACAGTAATAAGATAAATATAACGGAGTGCAATTCAAATGAAGCACAAAATTACCTAAAACATATAGATGATTATGGTGAATTAAATCCAAATGATTGTGTAGTATTTTGTATTTAAAGACTGATCTAATAAATGATTGAATGTTGTGGAACTTCCGGTTTATCTGAATTCAATTCCATTAAAGGTCTTACTTATTGTTTTAACAATGTAATATAATTATTAGTAGGCGTACAAGTTAGTAAACTGTGATACGCTTTGTAATTTTTCATTAAACTTTCTTTTGGTGTCTTATATTTTATTTAATAATTGTAGTAATTCAAGAATTTTCTAGATACATCTAGATACATCATTAGTTAAATTAAAGAAAAGTTAAAGTGGTAAAAATATCTTTTCTTTTTAATGTTTCATCAGTCGTCCAAATCAGCTGTAGTCTGTCAGTTTTGATCAAAGAAACATCGGGTAGTAGCCTACTCCGCTGCTCTAGCCACGAGTTACTCAAGGGAAGTACGAAGTTAGTAGCGTGCTGGATAGAGAGTGAAACAGGAGAGTGAGAGAGAGAGAGAGAGTGGCTGTCTGACGGAAGGAGAAGACGTTTGGCTTATGTCAGCCTTGATAATGGCGCCTGGCACTTCAGAGCAGTGCGTTAAGAGACTTCACGTGTCCCACATTTCCCGTGCGCTAATAAATTCGACTGTGTGCGTGGGAGTGAAGCATTTACTCGGGGACAAGTAGCTGCAGGGTTGAGTGGGTGGTGGGGGTGCCGGAGCATGTGTTTTCGGCCGAGTGCAGAACAGTATTTCTTTGTGGAGAGAGAAGCACATGTGCTCCGAATCGCATTGCGTTCGCCAAATCTTGGACAAGGTCTGTGCCGAGAACACTGGGTGCTCCGAAAGTCTCTCTGTTCGTTTAATTTGCTTCGTGTTATGTGCCGCTTAATTCCTCAGACGATTATTGGGCCGACCTACCTAGGTGTCTCTTGCTATTGAGCTTAATTACAAAGTTATGCATGTACTCTTATATAATTCATCGAGACATAATTCTCCCGTAATTGTTAAAATTCTATGGACATTATATGAAGTTGGACCTAAATATTGCCCTTCCCACCGAATATTTGAAGAATATTACGCTTGGAATAGTCTCTGAAGTGCTGGTGAGATTTGTGAATATTTTTCAACGTATAATATTAATTAATATTCTATTCAACATGGAATAACACTTACGTCCCATGGAAAATCATTCGTTAATAAATAATGATATTATTAATGGTCAATTATATGAAATTTTTTGTATACAGATATAACTTAAAAAAATTATGAATATAAATAGGGTAAGCAGGGGTCGAACGGGAAACTTATGTTTAACAGATTTTGTAAAATGATGTAGAAAGGAAAATCATTTCATAAAAGTATAAATACTTATTTTAATCTATTACTTACGTAATCTGATATCTATATAGCTTAAAATAAATAATTTAGATTTTTGATGTATTTATAAAAGAAACTTACATAATTCCCGTTCTGCCTCATCCCTCGGGGCAGGCCGGGATAGTATGTTTTGTATTTGCAATTAGAGCAATAAAATTAAATGTAAGAAAAAGCTTAACACCTTCTGGGTTTTTTATTATACTTATGTAGCGTACGGTTGATCGCTTCTTCAATTTTTTCTTTCGCAAGTTATTTTATTTTGCAACTTCACAGTCTTTCCTTGTATTTTCCCCTTTTTTCCTTCCTTTACTCTCTTAATAATATATTTTTTGGTACACAATCCTGTAACTCAATTTCATAAAATGAGTCTACCTGTTTTTCCTTTTTTTTATTGAAGATCACATTATATTTTGCCTTATACAGTCTTATCTCGTTCCGCCTCGCTCGTTAGTCTCAGTTTAAAATTTTCACTGAGAACTAATGCAAGCAGATTTAAACCTTATAATTAACTTATATGGAGCTAAAGACATTCAGTTTACGAAAACATACCATTAAATAGTTAAAAGCGAGGAGTTCGTGGATTACCTTCTGTCGAAATGATACAAAAATTTTGAAGTTCCAGATGTAAGACGCCAAAACAAGAGTTCAATCACAAGGCTCAGTCAGAACTTAGTCAAGACTTCTTCCTTGACAATGCTCCACCGCTATTTACCAACATCCAGCACTATCCAGTAAAAATATAGGATATCCTGTTACACCACGTTATCCCGTTCCGCCCCGACTTCCCCTACCACGGAGCAATAAATTTAAAACCACAAACCAATTTATTGTTTTATATAAACTAGATATGTGTCGAGTACTGCACATATACTTATTTGTATGAATCCGTCTCTGAAGAACCTGAAAATTATAACCGTGTCAATTTATCTAATATGACTTGAGCAACCGAAGATTTTCAAGAATAACCCCTTGAAATCATTTCCTCAGTCTTTGTGAATTTAAATAAAGAACATTCAAAATACACATAAGATAAAGATTCTCAAATTTCTTATTTGAAATAATTCATCATTCTTTCAATTGACAGAAACACATTTAATTATAATGATTAAAATGGTATTTATTTATTTTAATCACCTTTCGATAGTTTCTGAAGATTTTATTGCAAGGAAAAGTTGTGGAAAAGTCGAGTTTAACTAAAATACTCATCTGCCGTGTTTCTGTGAAATATGTCATGCTCAAAGGTGGTTCTAACTAAGGCGGCAGTACACAAACTTCCGTATGTTCAAAAATCTTTCGTTTTATTTTTATCGTCACTCCATGTGCTCCTGTGTTCCTATAATGGGATATAATTGTTAAAATGTGAAAGAAGTTGATACAAAAACTACAAACGCCATATCGGGAAAAATTAAATATGGCTTATGTTTCCTGTATTCTGGTTCTGTCCTCAACCACGTTCCTGACACGATTGTGCTTGTGGTTTCTCCCCACTCCCTTCACTGTTCTTCTTCGGATACCAAATTACAGAATATTAATTATAGTAACAACGTTGGATATATTAGTAATAATATCTCTCACAACCGTGAAATAATATTAAGTCTTACTTGGAAAACTTTACATGGCGAATTAATTATTAATATCAGGAACTGTACTGTGGATTACTCAGCTTAAATTACGATACATTTTGCTAATTAGTTTCAAGGGAAGATATAACCGAAACATAATAGCCTCGCTAATGAGTTCGTATTTCATTTAACTTTCTATTCCGTTACAATAACACATATCAAGTCATGCTTCACGGACGGTCGTAAAGAACGAGCTACTGTGCTCTTGTCCTTGACTGTCTTCCTTAAGGAATACGCGATCTGCTGCTGGTTGTAACCTCTGTGGGAGGTTGGCTGCGGTAAGGACGCCTTAGTAATAAACACTAGTCCTTTCTCGTCATAAATTAAAACACATTTATTCATTATTTCAAACCTTTGAAGTGAGGTTGTAATGAATATTATATGCTTCATAAAGAAAAATTATAGCTGACAGACTGAAAAAAGAATCTGTAGTCGTTCCTGGAAAGAATGAACCGAGAACGAGTGTTGTGTTTCATAATGGTTGCGGTTAACTTTCAGCAGAATTCATTTAAGAACTTTTCCAATTTTTTACATCAACTACACGCCTTTTCGAACCGTTTATACAAATTTATTATATCTTCGGATGCATAAAAAACTAATGGAGATTCTGAAATAGATTGGTAGAAATTTAGCATTTATTGCTTCCGTCTCTATAAAGTCTTTATTTTCCGACAATCACGATCAATTGTTGAAGTTTCAACAGAAACTTTCAACTTAACAATTTATAATTGCATAATGTTTCTTGCTAGATTTCCCTAGTCGTTTCAGAATTTATTAATACAATAGAAATTATTTTCAGTGGTATGATATTTTTATTCACTTTCATCGATCAAAATTCGTAAATATACCAATATATAAAACAGACCAAAACGAAGAAGAGAACATTATAAAGCAACCCTTGGTGGTTATTAGTAGAAAGTAACGTAATTACATTCCTTGGATGTTTCATTGAACGGAATCTTGAGGTATAAAATGCACTCATTGCTTGGTGAGAAAAAGACGTACAAAGTGGTGACTTCTCGAAGATTCCATCACAATTTCTTAGAGGCACTTCGTTTCATTGCAGAAATTTAATAGTACTTCGCGCTGCGACGTGTGGCATCGTTCTACTAGAAGAAAAAATAGTTCATATCAACAATTGCCTTAACAGCGGTTTCATCACCCAACACATGGTGATATATTGTTTTACAATTGCCACCCGTTGATGAATATTGTACCTCCGAGTTATAACTTGCCAGATGTGAGAAGCCAAGCAGCGTCAACATTTCGTATAAAATTGCAGACGTGACGGCGTGGTAGACCTTTCAATTTTATGATATTAGTAGTAAACCCCACATTCAGAATTATAACGTAATGTAGAATAAATATTTATGATAATGTTTCTAATATTTCCTGGAAAATTCAAGTAATTATTCGTAATAATTCGACATTTGATTTTGAACCATTGAATTTTACAAGCTATAGTAATTAGGCCTTTTATTAATAGATGGATGCCTGAAGGGTAAAGGATTACAGTTTTCTTACATTTCTAACATATTTTGAGGATTTAACACAATTCTTTTTAGTTTGCTTGAACGTATCATTAACAATTAGTCATTAGGGACTTCCATACTATCACCTTGTATTCAGGGACATTTGTGACAAGATGATAACAGTCAATAATAGTAGATCCAAGGGAATATGAACCATTTAAATCTTTTCTATTAGCTCGTTATGAGCCAGGGACGTGAACAGAAATTTTAAGGCTCTTTCCGAGCGGGCGAGTTCCCCCTGTCTGATCTGATGAGCACCTGTGTGTGTATTATACGTGTCAGGGTAACATGTATACAGTAGGTGGTTTATCGTTAGTATGTCCCACACATCTACTACAAATAAATCTTAAATAAGTAGGCATGAGTTACCCGAATGGATTATGGATGAGAACACAACATTAATCACGCGAGAAACTGGAGAGAAAAAGATAGTTGTCTCAAAATTAGAGATCTGGAGTTGTGGTGGGAGTAGACCGGAAATCAGTTTTAGACGTAATTTTGTTACGGCAAATTGGTAAAAACTATTTTGAAAACATTGACGCAAAAAAGTTTACTGTGTTCAGTTCAATAAAATGATCCCTAAACGTTGTGGATGATAAGGCTGCGGTAAAAAGAAGCTTCGTGTTGCGTGTATCCCGAATAGAAGTTCCCTCTGCAACAAATTTCCTCCTGATTCTCCTTTCTTCTACTGCTTCAAGTGTCTATTTATACGATCTATACAGAATGTTTAATTTACTCGTTTTGAAGAAAATAAGAATTAGAATTTGTAAACGAAGGAAATTATAAATTTCAGAGAGGTTGCTCAGGTTTCTTTTACTGTATATTTTTATATCATGACATAAATGAATTATAAGAGTCACATTTCAAACCTTTGAGAGAGGATGAGCGTGTCCACGCAGGGTATAACGTCTCTAAAAAAGTATATTCAACTGACGTCGAGCTTGTTCCTGGTCTTCATTGAAACGAGTTGACACGGACACTCACAGTGACTTCACACAGTTCTTACGATAATGCTTCATTAGGCCATGTCGCCGGACTTGTTGGCAGTGCATTGTTGGCTGTCACAGAAGTTTCTTTGCCGCAGCTCGCTCTGTCAAGAATGATTTATGAATTCGCCGCACGACGCGCATTATAAAAGATCGCTGACTCGACAGTCGAACATCTGCGTTCGATATTTGTCATTAATATCCACATCGCTGGATTACGCCCGGCTCTTTCATGTAATTCAATTAGTTTTGACACGGACTGTCGCGAAAATTAATCGCAATCTCCCGGTACTAAGGTGTTGCTCGTTTTCCAAGACTTCCGAAATTGAGCAAAGCAGTTACTACCATTTTTTCCAACAGTATTCAACAAGATTAGCAAACAACTTTTTGTTCACATTAATTTTGATAACAACGTTAAATTACATTTAGTCAGAAATTAGTTTGTATTGAAAGAAATTGAATCAGTCTCTCAGATTATGTATTTTAAAACATTTTTGACCCTGTTTTAATTTCTAATTACTTCTTACGTCATCCATATTAAACCTCACAAATTCGAAAATAAATGTGCAAACCCTTGTTATGTGATGTATTTTATGGTATATAAAAAGTTTTAAATCACCTCAATGTTTTCTAAGATGAATTTAAAACCAATATACTGCAGTAAACTAACTGTCAATATAAATTAATATGCCAAAGTCATTGTTTAAATGATACTGCTTTACAAAATGGTCTTAAATTAGGAAAGTTGCTGAATTTATAGACAGTAAAACTGTTTAAAACTTAAAACCTGTTGTCGTTCCTCCGCGTAGAAAACTATTAAACTATTAAAAGTTACGCGAATTAAAATAGACATCATTTTAAGTAAAATATACAGCCCGTATGTCACGAAATTATTTATTTATTATGTAGTTGATACAAATACGAAGTTTCGTCCATGGACTTCATCAGGTAAAATTTTAAATGATTTAACTTTTACACTTGTAGATGGGCTACTTTCCGAGATGATTACAGTCGAAATGTTAATTATATTATTTAAATATTAATTCAAATTTCTTTGCTGAAAAATTGGGTTCATTTTTTATGTATGCATTGTTGTGAGATTCTTGATTAATTCTATTTTTTTTCTTTTAGCGTTATTGAATTTCAATTTAATGAACGTTTTATTGTTGAGACGGTTATGGCAAAATTAATTATTGGCTGAATACTCCTTGAATATTTTAATAAAATTCATAAATAAATATTTATTATTGGAGTTTAGAATATCATTGAGACGGATTAAACACCCATGAGGATATTATGCATAGGTGTCGAAATTAAAAATCAGTCTTATTAGATTTTTAATTCTTGAAGAATAATAAACAAAATTCTTCGGAGGCTGTTTCATGGATTTTTTATTGTAAATAATTGAAAAGTAATCTGAAATGTTATCATAAAAATTTAGTAATGAGTGAAATTGAGTCTATCTGTTAGATTATATTTATATTGTGGTTTAGTAAAGAAAAAATGGAGATTAATTTGCCCTGAATATAAGAGATGATAATTGAAAATGCTTTGCTGACATTTAGGCATAAAAGAATCTGAGCACCTCTGCTGGGAGAAGCAGCTAGTCTATCTTTTCGTTTGAGTGTACCGCTCTCGACGCTCGTTATAAATTATGCTAGTGTATCTTTATGGCTTAAAGTGGCAGTATCTGCGTCACCATAAAACCTTGAAATTGTCTGTACTCAGGGCGACTTACTTCTCCTGGTTGTATATGCTGTTTGATAGTGACACTTGTGATTAAAATAAAAATAACCATTTACTCTATTCTCTACAGTTGAGTTCTTAACACAGCTCATCATTTTTGAAACTGAAGACTTTCTTCAATTTAAATGTCTATACTTTATTTGACAGCCTTCGAAACTAAATATTGATCAGCTTTGCTTAGGTAAAATTATCTACAGCCCATAACCTGTTTCTGAAACCACTGAACTCAATTTCAGTATTATATTATATTTTAAGAATCTTCCACTTAAATAAACTTGCTGGTATTTCAAAGTTTCTTTCAGTTTATTCCTGAAATCATTAATAAACTTCAACTCCTTCTATCCTTATTTCTTAGGATCCAACTATTTCTTATTGTAAAGTAAAAGCATTATACAATAAATTGTTAAAGAAAAGTCATTCTTAGTTTACATCTAACCTGAATTTTTATAGAGGTCAAAAATATTATTTCTGCAATTAAGTTCTATCGTTGAAGCTGTATTTTCCACGAGAAGATCCAAGATTAATTAATTGGCTGATATAATTTACCTTTTCACCTATCATCCAAGTAACATAAATGAGTTCTGAATAGAAAATGTTTTATTTAGGAGGTTAGATGGAATGCCAGCGAATGAACATGTATATAATTGAAACAATACCTCTCAAATTTGCACAAAATATTATTTCAAATAAATTCATTTGTTCAATGTCGAATTAATCAATAAATTATTCAATCAGTAGGCACCTAAAAACAATACACGGCATATATCAGGAACTTAGCAATCCCAAACCGCAATGAACTTGTATTGACTAGACTGAAAAGGTTGGCATTACGTTTCTTCGAATGCGAAATCAAGCCGAAATATAAAACAAAATTTGGAACAGAAAATTAAAAAATAAAATATGGATATTGACAACAGTGACGATCCAGGTAAACCCATAAATACACTAAAAATTAATAAAAATGTTTCAAACCGTTCAGGAGAAGAAGAATCCCGAACAGACGCACAACGGAAGATTATATATCAATATTGTTTGCTCTTTACATCACTTAAGACACAAATCCATGTTTATATATATATATATATATGTTTTTTAAGTTTTATTTTAATATTAATTCGATAATCTATGGAAAATGAAAATTATTTACTATATTATATCCTGTCTGTACCAAAAAGCCGTATAAGATTAGTATTCACTGCCTAATTTGTTTCGATGAGAAAAAAGACCAGAGACTTCTACAGTATTACGAATTCATCGACCCAAGTATATCCAGCTTCAGCGAGACGTGTTGGAATCACCATTCGGCAGGATTTCCCAAAATCAAACATAGTCCTAATGCTGTGAAAGGACTGCTGCATTCACATTCCCCCTAAAACAAATCTCGCGCTGAAATCAATAGACGCCCCAGCAGCTAAAATAATTTGAAAGCAAAATTGACTGTTCCGTAAAATTGTCGGGACGGTTGTTCAGTAAATTAGAGATGCCTCAATGAGGCGAAGTCAAAAAATGTGAGTAACCGTGCGTGATGCTACGCCTCGGAACAAATATTGGATTTCGACCACGTGTCAGCTATGTTTCTGTTTCACGGTATCAGCTCTGTCTAGCCTAGCTGGCTTAAAATATGTGTGTCGTTTCCAGTATTTCCATTTGCGGTGCTTTGGAGTGTCTCGAGAGCTCGTGGGAGATAGTGCTGCAGCTGCTGTGATAGCGCCTTCTCATGCCTTCAGCCGGCGCCAGGTGCTGTTCCTTTCCTGCTCGCCTGTCTGCGAAACGCCTCGTTCCTTTACCCCGCCGACTATTGCTAACACTCTGCCAGCTTACATGCCCTGACACATGCCATATTAAACAATAAAATAAATATTAATTATAAATAATCGAAAACATCCATGAACTCTTTGAATGGGTTTAATGGTCTTTAACAGAAATGTTTGTGAATACAGTATTGGAACACTAATCCATGACATTGAAACAATCACATATTTCGTAGAACTGTGTTCTTTTATTTGATTGGAAGGTTCCATTACTCACTTTCGATTCATTTGTTACTCAAACATTATATACGTGATAACAGTACGCTTTCTCTTCATTGTCGTTCCTCATCAAACAATCAGGAACTAGTATGTCCAGTAAAACCGTTCTCAGTACGGCGCCCCTCAGCTCTTTACTTGTATAAACAGCTGAACAAACATGGCTATCACTTCTAAAAGAGCAGCTTATAAAATAAAACCAGGACTACTTAGATGTCCTAGTGGTCGATTCTGTAGCAAAGTAACTTGCTAGTGTTGACTATACTGATTGTTTAAACTCTTAGTTCTCAATAATACTATAACACTACTGATTCGCAACCAACACTTTAGATGATAACAATAACATATAAAAGAAAAATTATTTATCTACAAAATAATAATTTTAAGAAGCAATAGGACCTATGAAAAAATGATATGGTTTTGCAAACGTAAGTAGAACTTTTTCGGTCACAGCACCATTGACTTTGTTGATGTCCATTCCAATAACGAAGAGCGTTCGGCTATTTCTATAGACTTTGTTTTTGACCCGTTAGCTTACTTGCCGTTTCCTTGCGTGATTTATTTAAGTATGGTAACGGAGAATGGGACCTGATTCATGAAACTAAGGTCCCTGGTTCGAATGCTGGCATGGGCTTGGATGTTTGTCTAGTCCTGGGATTAGGACTGCTGGAGAATCGATTCGCTGACCACGTATCACTCCAAGCTCGGAATGTGTCATGTAAGATGATATCACGCAGTCGTCCCGGTAGGCCAAGGCCTGCCAATGGGCTACATAGCCAAGGAAGAAGAAGAAAATCGGCGAAGGTAAAGCGTTATGCGTCTCCTTCTATTGGAGAGTCTGATGCTGTCTCATAGCTGTAATCACTCTCATCCTCCTGGATGCCTACTTTTTTTCTCAATAGCGATCTTCTCGCGGCTCCTCCAAGAATCCTGCCTATCACTACTTGTATTTATGGAGTGGCCACTACTTTAACTTTCACGTAGTAAACGCTTTTGTTGGTAGAGAGAAACATAACTGCCTTCTTTACGATGCTCTGGACATGCAAATCCACATTCTATCTGTTTTCTTTTTCTTTTTTGTCAACAGTGGTCAGCTGGCTTTCAGGAGGGAATAAATTGGTGTTACCATATTGCAGATTCCCCCCCAGAACGAACCATTTTTGGCAGGCAGCCTACAAAAATCAGTTTCTGACTCAAAATATCATGATTTCAGTTATCAAGCAAGTAAAGTAACAATATTTCTTCTATTTTTCGTTGTCACCGCATTATTACGAAACACTTGCTTCAGTAATTCAATCCAAGTAAACCGCAGCTTGATAAAATTTGTTTGGTGATGCTCTGCGATCCCGACCAATCGAAGATTTTCTGTAGGTAAGTGCAGGCCACCGACGTTTTTATTTTTGCGCCTATTCGAACTCGCAGGACAAGTTTTCTTACTGTATCACCAGAAAATTGAATAATTATATTTTCATTTACAGTCCCGACGAGTGATTATCATATCAAAGAAAGTTCACCCTCAACGTTAGAAAAAACTGCTTGTAATTCACAATACGGCGTGATTGTAGAAAAGTAGCCAATGTGTTTCGTAATGAGTACTTTCTGGCATCTAATGAAACACCGTGGTGCATTATTTTGGCGCCCTCGCGTGTTGTTGGGCACACGTGGACGAGTATAGTGGGTCCGGGATTCGCTTGACTCTCTCGGAGGTCGGAACCGAGGTGAAAATCCTGGTTCTCCCCGCTTGGTCCGCCATGCGTGCATCTGCAAAAACCTGTGACGCTATTGGTGTAGTGCGGCGTCATCGCGTCTCTGTTCCAGGACCATCTGAGCCCTGTGCCCTTGGCCGTTTATGGCCACCATTGCCTTACCTAGTTCATTAGTATTCAGACTCACGTGGCTATGTGGCGAATCCGTAATTATATTTTAATTGCGGCCAGTTGACGTAAGGCCAAGTAGCAGGGTAAACAAGAGGCTGTTAGCTTCGCAGAAGCCTTCGAAATTTACAATACACGGTACTCTCCGAGAGCACTTCTATAAATTATGCACAATGAAGAGTTTATGTAAATTATATCAAACTCTTAAGGTCCCAATAAGTACATACTAATTAACGTCTAATTTTAATTAAAGCTTAAAAATTAAGAAAACATTTTATACTATTAAAACTGAATGCTTATCGAATGTCATAGATATAGGAATCAGAAAAACACATTAGTTTTTTTAATTTTTTTATTTATAACGGTCGCATCGACTGCCTGGTCATTAGCGACCACAGTGACAACTATTTACATATTATTATACAATAATATACACATTATTTACTATTATGAATTTACATAGTAAAATACTGATAACATCCATTTTTCTGCTTGTTACCACTAACTTTACATTTGATTTTTAGATTTTAACAAAAGAGGACATAGAATACAATACATTTAAATTAAATAAAAAATATTACTGTCCTTACAAAATTTAGTTATGTATTTTTGGTATTCAAGGGAGTCCAAAATAGAGTTGTAGTTTTTGCCCTGTAGGTATTTGGGGAATTGATTGATGATATGGTCGTAACTGATAACTCAAGCAGTGAACCTAAAAAATGTGCATTAATATATTATAAAATTGTAATTTGAGAGATTGAAGAATCAAGAAAAAATTCATTGGATATTACAAGAACGTATACGGTGGAACCAGTAAAATTGTTAATGCAAACTTAGTGAATTTATATATCATAGGACGACAATAGTCGTGCCCATGAAAACAGTGTGAAAGACAAATAATAATATTATGAGAACTAGTTTTTAATGAGAATATAAATGAAATTTTAATCCAAAATATTACTATTCAGCAAAAATATTAAAGAAACAGATTTCTGAATGGCATCTTACACGATTTTATTATTATATTTAATAAATTAATAAAAGCTGCACTCAATGATATTTGTTTCAACCTAAACACGGCGATTGCTTTAGTTATGAACAAATAGTAGTTTTTAAGACAAAAGGTTTCCATTAAAATTAACGAAATTGTGACCGGTTAAAGTTTACTATAAACTTAGGTACTAAAAAAAGTTATTGTATGTATTCAGAAGGCCTCTTACAAAGTTTTATTAAGATGCAATGTATACAGTACTCATAAAGAGATTAAGGCGCTGCATGTCTCATCTTAGTTAAAGTGATCTCTTGCTCGTGATAGCTACATTTAGTTACATATGGGTGTAATATCTTTCATAGAATACGAAACGGCGTGAATTATATAAAAAAAAATTAAAACAAGCAATAAATATTAAAGAAAAGTTCAGTATATAAAAGTTTAGTAAATGTAAAAAACGTCTGGCATTGATTGATCGAGGAAATAATTTGAATCAATATTGAGGATACTCGGAAAAGTTTTCTCCTTTTAAATAGAAGAGTTAGCCCAGTAGCTTAATCAAGTCGTTTGATACAACCACCGATGTATTACAGGTAAATTGATGTCACATTAAACACTGGGATATTAAGGTAATTGTCCTCGTAAGGTGTATTTAACATTTCGACATTTCACGTAATTACTTATTTTTTTCTAATTACAGACAGTCCCATTAAGTCGTTCCGTTACCGGAAACGACAAACAAAAAGCGGTATGTAAATGAAGCCAAAATATTACTTCCCATTCGTTTGTAATTATAATGCCCTCCGCTTTGGCATGCCATTGTAGGACAACAAGAACAAGCTCCATAAGTTAAATTTTTACTTGTATTTAAATAAGGCTTTCGTCAACTTGGCATGGCACGTCTTCAGTCCGTGAAAGAATCTGATAATTTCGTGATATATAGTAACCTCAAGGGAAAGGACCATACTAAATACGATAATTATCTCTTCATGTCAGGATAATTAGCTCATATATATTTTCCTTTCCAAAGTCCTGGAACCAACGAAGTGAGTTTTTTTCCATCCGTTCATTTCTTCGTAAAAGTTACCGAGCTGCTTATAATCTTAATTCAAATTACTCCAATTTAGACTTCTATATATGCAGCATCCACTACCTGATTACTTCGCAACCTTATAGCAGATAATTTTGACAATTGTTAACGTATGCAATCAGTACACTTATTAATCTAGAATCCTTTCTTGAGTTGTTACGTAGTTAATAGCCTTACGCTATTTAAGAGTATTCGCTTTTTCCCTTTTTCTGATTGCGACTGGAGATCACTTGAAAATAAATTTTAAAATCCAGTAATACTTTTTAAAATATATTCACATTTATTATTCCAGTAATACAACTTATATTTTCAATTCCCTTCTCGTCCAGAAGAAACAGAATGCTCTATCTTTTATTTGATGGGAAGTACGCTGATAATTTTTCAAAGCTTATGTTTGTTTATCAACAATTCGGGCATTCATAAAGTTTTCTTTCTTAAATGTTACGTCGTACGTCGCGATAACCGACTGAGAAATCATGTCAGCAAATATTTGGCTGCAGTCAACCTCAAGGTAATTTAGATATTGCTATCTGCTTGAAGGTCTGCAATTTAACTTATAGTGTTTGCCACGACTCTGACGATACAGTGAATGAAATCTTTGTAGTTTCTGTCAGGAAAATATAATCGGTGTAAGGGACTACGAGACTGTGCATTTAGCCATTAGAATACTTCCTTCTAAGTATATTTTTCAATTTAGTGGGATATACTCGAGTACCTTTTTTAAATAGCCAATGATCAGGTGCACTTGAAGGACCTGATCGATTTTTTGAATGTAGTTTTTCATTTTGAAACGACAATGACTGATATTTGTTTAAAAAATCGGAGGGATTCTGAAAACCTTTTTAAATTGTAATAAATTCGTTTCATCCACTTACAAAAAATAAGTCATTATTTCAGTTATTTACAAGGTAAAAGAATGAACAGTTCTGCTAGAAACTGTAATATTAAGAGGAATAATTTTGAAGTTCCTTGATAATAAAAAGTAGTTCAAAGACCCATTTAAATGACATTTAATCACTGTGTCTTTTCCATTTCTGAGGAAATGACTATCAGGTCAATAGATAGTTGTCCAAAGCATGTTCTTCACTTAATATCTTCCAAATAAATATAATACTAAATTTACAACGACTATAACTAATGAAAATAAAAATAATCAAGCTAAGCAAGTAATGAAACAATTTATACAAAACTGTATTGTATTATAATTAAGACAGATGTTAATAAAATTTAATTTTTATAACATTTTTAAAATTAAAAAGAGGAAAAGACAAAATTAGAAAAGGAGAAATATATAAAGCTTTTTTTTAAATTTAGCTGTGGTCAACATATTTGAGGAAAACATTACGCTATGATACTTTCAAAATGCATAATATTTACAACCCTTTTTTTAACTTTTGTTATATTTGCAAATAAAAAATTTTTGCTAAAAGTTTTATAATTAATAATAACAAATTGAGATCATAATTTTTTGATTGGTAAAATTCTTTTTCAAACTGCGAAACTGTTATTTGAAATATTACATTTATTTCGTTGAACGCTTCTTATAGCAATTTCATTTTGTTTATTTATTTATTTTAATTCCTACACATTCCTATTTTCAAGTTTAACGGTCTACAATATAATTGCTTCTAGCACATTTCTGTTGTAGGTGTCAATGGATCCTATCAATGAAGGAAACTTTAATATTTTCACCTCTACGTTTGATTAAAATTTATTTAAAATTATATGCTCTAATATAGTTTTATTTATGCATTTGAATAAGATTAATAGTTTTTTGTACTTTTCCTGAGACTAGTTAAAAATTTAAATAAATTCAGTTACATCTCCTTTGTATTTGATGAAATCCGAAATTTGAGGACAAAACTTCCTAGCTGAATAAAACTTCTCATTCGACTATAAAATTAGTTATTTGATTTATTTTATATATTTATTACTGTGTTTAGAAGGATATAAAAATATTTATTTTAAAAAAGAAAAGAGACTGTGCGTTATAATATATTACACAAATATTTATAAGAAAAAACTGAATTATGAATTACAGGTTTTGTTAAAGGCAGTTTCAATTGGAATTGAAAATTATAAAATTAACCCATACGATTTGAAATTTATGTATTTTTAATATAATGTTGTTAATGTGTAAAGAAGGTGTATTTTTATCCGCTTGCTATTTATTATTTTATAGATTAGTAAGTGAATATTTTCAATTGGTATTTCTGTGTGCCATTGAACACTGAACATTTCAATGTTCCTCCGCAGTGACCTTAACTTGGATAAATTATGTATCGTTTCTGTTAGAATCGCTATAGTAATTACCTTCACGAAAGAATTTAGTTTTTCAATTAATCGAGGCCTGAGACCAGATCCTGAAGTCGTCCTACGCAGCATTCACAATCATCGAACACTTAGTAAACGCTGCCGGGTTCACAGGTCGCTACTGAGTTGATACGTCAATTAAGAAAACACGTTCTGCAGGGTCATGACGATGAAAGTAAAGGTAACACACGTAGACAAGGCTGTGCAAGCAACAACTGTGACTATGAATCTATTCTAGTTCGATCGTTTGTAACCTTGCTGATTTAAGTTGGATAAGACGTCAGCTGAGCCTTCTATCTAGTTTGAGGCATCTATTGTGCTACACAGTTTACTTCAGTCCTTTTAATTATTTACCTTGTAGTTTCTTCATCTGTTAAGTCCTGACAAAACGACACTTGGGACAAAACTATATATATTTTGTGGTGCTGTAATACTTTTTCAGATTAAATTGTTAGCAATCATATTGTGTGAGACTCTTTTGGTTTTAAAATATTTTAATACGGAAATACTTGAAAAATAACTGTCATTTAATGAACACATTTGGAAGTGTAAGGAGAGAACCAAAATACTCCAATAGGTAAAGAACTATAACACACCAAAATTTCATGACAATCGGATGATTGGTATAGGAAATCACAAGGATGAAACAAAGTCGCAGAGCCGATGATTACCGTGGGACGTTTTTGGCCTGAAATAGGGGAAAGAATGGAGCCTAGATCTTCAAATAATCGACAGAATACTATATTGTGGTGAATAGCGCTTAACACAAAAAATTTCAGGGCATTCTGATGAATGGTTTAGGAACGCCAAACCTTTAACGAATCTTAAAACGCACAGTTTGTTCCAACATTCCCGGTTTATAATCCCTGGAACAGACCACCAACACTGCTTTCTTAGCTACATTGTTCTATCTTTCACACACCCACTTTTCCATCCCTTCCTATTCTATTAAAGGGGAGTTGTCTGTTTCAGTATCACCCTCATGTAGCCTGTTAACCAAAAAAAAATGGAAATATTGAAAATTATAGTAATGTAATTGTGGGCTTTCTTCATTAGTAACTGTAGGAGTTGTTAGTTATTTGGTATATAATACAGAAATGGAAAAACAGTGGAAAGCTTCTTAAATTTATGTAAGTGGTGGCATGATGAGTTGAGGATTCTTCGCAGACGTTGTCCTAATATAACCGTTCCTTTCTCTGAGATCCTGATGAAACATGTAAAATCAGGTAAAAATAATCCAGTTATGGAAATGATTCTGTTCCCTTCGTATTCGTCTTAAATTTGGTATTCATGATTCATCAGTTTTTCTTATCAAATTACACGGCGGTTGGGAGACATGGCTACGCTCGCTGTAGGAAAGATCGGGGTCGAATCTCTTATTTTCTTCTTCGATATTTTAGTGCTTTTATTCGTAACCATTACGCACGCTAAAATACACACTGTCAACCTGGAAAAGGTTTATAAATAAATTACTGAAAAAATAACTAAATAGTCGACCAGAAAATTACACAGAGAGTTATCGTTCACAGATCAACAAGGTTACTGGTCCAATTACCACCACCAATAGTGACCTTTGGCTCGATTTATCAGTCTCATAGATTGCAAAGGGGTACTTTTTCCTTCCCACCTACGTTTTCTGGCAGCGACCTAATCAGAAATTGTTATTAAAAGACACAAAATACTAAACTTGGTCGTCGAACTAAACAGAAAATATTTTTGACATTTGTTAGCACTTCGGGGAATTTTGGTTATTTCTTGGACTGTAATTTGATATTTTAAGGATGCCTAAACATCTTTGGATCATAGCCATCTTTAAGAAATAAATTCATAAAATAGTTGATAATAAAAATTCTATTTTATAAGCAGACAATATTTACTTATAAACAATTACAAATAAAATTTGAAATAATATAATAAAAATCACATAACAAATTCATCGTTATAAATCTTGTGGTAATTTGATGTTTAAAAAAATTAATTTATTTAAAAGGGTAAATTTGTCTCTAATTTATGAACCTTCTTTTTCAGGGTTCATCAAAGAACAAAACGCTCCAATCAAACTATTTTCCACTATTATTGTACTTGTATGTATTTAACTTTGGTATTAATTTCCAGTCCATATGTAATCTCCTTTTGAACCACATCCAAAGGTCTCGGACTTTTAATATTTATTTGTAATTGTTCATTATTTATGATTTATAGCTTATAATTTTGCCATTCCATCCTTTATATGCTATACATGAGACACGAAGGATTAAAAGATTCTGTTAAATGTGACTTTTTAAGTATGAAATAAAGGTTAAGGATGATAGTGTTGACTGTGTCAAAAATGGTGTTTGAAAGTCAAAATTGTCTTAGTGTCATTTTAATTCATAAAATATTTTATTACACAGTAAATGAAAACTCGATACATGGTGGATAATTTTTACTATGAAATGAGAAAATGTTGTGGCCAGATTTATATGAGGCTTTCAAGTTAAATACAACAAAAATCCTAAGAATTTGCAGTTTACTTCAGTTTCCACTGGTTAACGATTGTAAACACAAATAAAAAAATATATAAAAGGAAATGACGCCACGGTTTGACATCTTCAGCAGCAAAGGATTCAGGATTGTGCGTCAGACTCGCGATTCCCAGTCGAGTGCGAAGCAGCTCTAATTGGGGAACTCACAACTCATTTCCGTGTCGCCAGTTTCACTGCGAGACCTACATCTTCTGTCTCTTGCGAATTTTTGCCAATTAGACTGTTCTTTTTTTAGCCCTCTCTTCTTTCTTTTCAGTCTCCTCTACTTTTCCCGAGTTCCTAGTTCCTTTATGAAATTACGAGGGAGGACATCTTTATTCCGGTAGAACAGATTTTAATTAATTTCCGCAAGCAGCCGTTCGTGTGTCGCGAACATCCTTCCTATCCTATTTATTATGGCTCGATTTCCATAAGGCGTGGCTGTTTCGTATTTCTGGTATCGACCGGGAGCTACATTCATTGTCACACTTGCCACTTAATTAGAGCCTCTCCTGCCTTCTCCTGCGACCGGTTAGCGCCACAGTAGCAATTCTTGTCTGTATACGCTTCCCTAGAGGAGTTATTCACGTATTGGCTCGCCCGCAGAGTTACGAGTATTCCACGTTCACTCTCGTAGCCGACGGCGCTTCGTGTACAGAAAACCTGCAAACGCCAATGCAGCCTCCATAATTAAAACTTATTTATGGCATGGAACGTTTGGTAAATAGTATAACATGGTTCGTTTGTATTTATTAATTGCAACATTTGTTTCTCACTCTCATTCCATTGTCGATTCATACCACGTGAACCTTTCCACATGAATGACGTCATTAAAATCGTGTTAGCTGAGTCGCGATAAAATTTCAATAAAGAAAAATAGCACACGTCTGTAAATTTCCCTTGATTTATTATTACTGTGTCATTAGTACTGTAACAGTCAATTTCTTACGTAAACCAATTGCCTACATTGACGTTTTAAAACATTATTTTGGATTATCTGACTTCTGTTAAGGGAGATTCGACAGAGGTTCTTCAGGAGTTGATAACTGGATTATTGCAATGTGATTGCGAATTCGCTCAACTTCCATTTGTTTGCTTTAATAGCGTTTTAAAACTACGTATTTTCCGTATTACGTCAACTCTGCTATGTATAAACCTACAATTTGCATAATTAAGGACATTTATGGATTAGTGAACAGACCTCCATATGAAATTATTATCTGGGTGCCCGGATACTTATTTGCATTATTACGTTTTTGAAGAACATGAAATTTAGCGTTGCGTAAAATTATTTAAAACATATTGTGTAACGTGAAGGTTGAAAGTATGCACATACCGGTGCTTTATGAATAACGGTTGAAAGTATAAATAAAATAAAATTTAATGAAATCACTCTACAAAAGAAAAATATTGATTATTTGTAATATCGCTAATTTTTTGGAATTCTAACATGATATTATGTCATCCGTTTTTACACATCCTCAAAAACTTCAAATAATAATGTTGGACACATTTGTTTGTATTTAACTACTATTACATACACAAGCGTACCTTTTCAAAAGAATTCTCACTTGAGATTTACAATCACAATAACAAGTTTATTAAATTATAATAATTAAGAAATCTTACCTATATTTTTGTAACCTGCTGATATTTTCTGAAGTTCCTAATACAAGATATAATTGAACAGAAGTTGAGTTTCAAAGCATTTACCGTTGGTCCAAGAAATATGCCATGCTAACAGGTGGTAATAAATGAAACTTTCGTGGTTATTAAAATTTTTGGATGATTTTTATCATTATTCTATGTGTTCGTATTTGATTATAAATAATTTATTAATTGTGAGAGTAGATTTAGATTTATTGTTGTTTCCATTAGCCCTCGATTGAAGAAATAGGATACGTCATACATTAAAAATTATAAATGAACAAAATAAGGTACATAATTAAAGACAAATAAGCTTAAAATAAATTAATAAAAGAAAATGTATATAGACAAAAGGCAATATAAACACAACACGGACACATGATGTCACACACACACACTGGGAAACACAAACAGGCACACACTGAGAAACACGCAATGGAGTTTTAACTACTTGGACCAGGAAACTGTCCTTCCGTCGTAGCTCCAGGCAATACATGAAACAAACAAACGAAAGAGCAGAAAAAACTGAATAGAAATTTTAAAGATATGTGGTGTGCTATTTTACAAGGCAGCTCATTCAACACTTTTTGCAGGAACCTTGATTTTAAATACTAGTAGAATGATTAAGAAAATCCTGTACCGAGTAAAACGCGCCATTTAAAAGAATAGTTTTACTCTGCTCCACGAAGCTTTGGTAGGTACTATTTTTAACCTCTGACGGAAGGCTGTTGTAGAAAATTATCCCGGTATTGTGAATACTTTTCTGGTGTAGAGCAAGGCGATGCTTGTCCGACCTTAGAGCTGAACGATTTCTGGTCGCGTATTCATGAAACTCGACATTTGTTTGAAACAAATTAGTGTTCCGCTTTACAAACTTTAATATTTCATAAATATATACACTTCATAAAGTAAGTATTTGCAAACTTTTGAAGAAAGGTTTGCAACTGCATCTAGAATTCGTGCTAGAAAGTATTCTAATTGCACGCTTTTGCAACTTAAATATTTCATTACTCCTGGAGCCGTTTCCCCAATTACAGACGCCATAGCTCATAATTGAATGAAAATACGCGAAGTAAACCATTTTGACGTACTTTTTATCAACGTGTTTTCATTAGTGTTCTCAGAGAATAGCAAGCTGAACTTAGTTTTCCGGCAAGCAGATCTATATCGTCAATCCGAAGGCTGAAGAAGGTGCATTAGCTGAGAAGTTGTCTACGGGTCTATTACTAGCATCAGCACTAAACTGAACTAACTTAGTCTTATCTAAGTTGAGGGATAATTTATTCACGTTAAACCAAATATTTAGACCATTCAGAGCGTTGTCTACTTCCTTAATCAGATTATCTAAGTTTTTACATGTGTCATCCGCGTAGCACAAGGTATACAAATATTTGCCAAATTTCGCACAATTGAATATGGTGAGTTTCCTTGTAGTATCTCTCTGACGTCACAGAATTACTGCATTCTGACATATTGGCATATTATTTTAATTATAATTCCATGCACGTTTGTAAAAAGAGTTTATCTACCGTCTTCCACCTTAGTGTTTTTCTCCGGATATCTAGTAATATGTGTGACAAGCTTTGTTGCAACTACTCAACGCTTTTAAGTTCCTATTAAGAATATACAAAGCATACATACAGAAACATACATCCTTTCTTTATTACATAAATTTCTGACCGATTTGGTTTGAATATTTACTTGATATGAATTCTTAAAAATAATTTATTTGATAAAAGTATGTATTACAACTGAATATTACTTCTGATAATAATTTATCTATTTCCTCCCGTATGAAAAACTTTATTAGATTATTGCTTTGCTACAGAATCAAAATGTAATATTGTAAGACGCTATTTGTATTCTATATTTAATATCTTAATATTATGAGATTCGTCATAATGTGAAACCGTAACACACTGTCTATGTATAGAAATTCACAATTTTGTTTTATGTAAACGTCTTTAGTTTGCACGACAAGTTGGTCAAAAACCTTTATGCTATTGGTAACACTCCTCTGTGTGTTTATCATATAGAAATAATTTATTAAGTGAAAAGGAATGTGTTGAATAATATGTTGAAAAGCTACTTTCATTATTTGATTATATGCCCAAATAAGTATTTTACATTTTGACAATTATGCTTATAGAAGTTACGATCACTGTATGCTAATACCAGTGAAAATCGTTTTTAAATTTAGATGCACAGAATCTTTAAAACTATTGTATTATAAATTTAAAATTATTATTTTCAACGGAATAGAAACATACATTTGCGTTAGACGTTTATTTTTATCTATTAATTTTCAATGTATTTGTTCTCTGTGGGGTCCTATAAAAAGTGAGCTTTGAGTTCATCACGAATCTCCCTTCTCCTGCGTATATACAGCGCCATTAATTACTATCGAATCTCCACTAACTATCGACTACCTGCCTCTGTACCCAGGTACAAATGATGTTTCCGTTTACCAAAAAGAACCGAATGAAATTAATCTGACTCGGCTAACACGAACGTTACGTTCATTATTAAACCGCTTTCCCATACTGATTTATTAAAAAAAGTAGAATATTAAAAAGGTAATAACTTTTGGAGTCTTTTAAAATTCAAATAACATATAACTTATAAGCTGAAAGTAATGATGATAATAAAATGTGGAACTGGATTATTCACTGATGGAAAAATAGTATGTAAAAAAAATTTATTGACATTCAGGATATCAAATTTAATAGTTGACACATTCTGTATGTTTAATAGTTTTCCATAAATAGAAGGAAAAGGTTAGCAAAGTAAAAGAATTGCTGTTTTTTTATCACTGAAAAAGTAAAATTCACGGCGAAATTATTATTTAAGCATTATTATATTTATCTAACTATATTAAAACAAATACATACATCAACCAAATTTAATATCGAATTTATATGAAAATTTAAGAAATCGTGCTAATAAAAGTAGTACAACGTGTTTTTTATCAACTGCAAATTTTTTTAGTCTGAATGAAGTTCATTTTAGGAAATTTAGTGCGGAGAATTACTTTACTAACAGATTTCAATCGAAACCTGTATAGGTTTCAAAACACGAGGAACTGTACGACGTGCTATATTTATTAATGTGTTTCACATTTTGTATTTCATTAAAATATATCACTGCCAAATTCATATGGAGTATTCAATTAATTTGTTATTGTATTTCAATTCTGAAACCATAGGTACGAAAAATTCTAGTTAACGAAATATGGGTAAGTAGTAATAGCCATTTATATGTGTCAGGACTATTACTTCAGATAAAATAAGCAGTAAATATTATTATACTACTGTCTCTTGATGGAGATCGACATTTATTATTCGACACGTAAGTGATAAATAAAAAAATCTGACGATCTAACTGGAGTCTACGATTCAGGTTTCAAAATTTATACACAAATAAATTTAAGAGCAATGAGAGGTCTCGTCATTGTTGATTTATTTAATTCTTTTTGGAATGAATAATTTATTCTTACGAACCAATGGCATATATCCTCTCCCACGGCACCCAGTCCGTAACCAAATACACACTTTAATGCTTTGGAGTGAAAATCAGTGTATCTCAAGTTCACTGGAAGGACAATGCCATTGAGTGGACACGGGAAAGTGCTTTGAACATGAATGGACGGAGACCTCAAGGCTGCATCCTCGTGCCTCCATGTGGCCCATGGGAAACGGACTGTACACTTGCTACGACCCAATTGTTCCACTCCTGTTGTGAGAACGAGAAATAAGGTGCAAAACTTCTGGTAAGATTGTACCAAACACCAGTCGATAAAATATTTATTCAATTTTTTCTTCTATAGGTAAGCAAGTACCCTGTGATATTTAATTAAACTTAGCAAATATTAATAGTTAGCCTAAGAAAAATCATCATAATTTGTTCATAAATTTTATCGTGATTTGAAAATATCTTACTGATAATATGAAAATTTAATTTATGAATACATAATTACTTGTGGATATACGTGTCATATGTTCAAAAATTATAATACTTTATTTTTAAAGCTTCGTTTTCTAAAATTATAGCATTAGTACACAAAATAAGGGTATTTATAAGACTTTAATGAAAGTTGATCTTATTAAACAGTCCTCAATTTTTATTTTCAAAAAACAACAAACAGTCGAAAATAGCATTCGCGTAGCATTCGTTTTTGCAATTCCTTCGTGTAAGATTCAAGACAAATATAAAAATAATGCAGATTTGAGTTCTTGGGTATGACTTTGTCGTTAACGTTTTAGAAACTAATTTCTTGGAGCACATCGTTCCTGTTATGACACTCCATTACGTTATAGTTTTCCTCTTTTCTAGTTTTATTCAAATTTTCAGTGAGCCACCCGATCATTATGTGTTTTCTTGAGCTGGTAGCTCAACCCGAGAGGTTTAACTGGAAGGAGGCCACCAGATTAGAAACTTTATCGGTAAGTTCGTTTCCCAAGGAGCCTGCATGAGCTGGGATCTGATTGATGGTGATTTTTTGGCTGTTTCATTATATCTTCCAAAGAAGGTCCCTGATTTCCTTGAACATCTAAATCAGCGATTTGAGAGTGAGTTGATATAGGTGAAAATCAAAGTGAAATAGGATGGGTGGTCTTTGCAATAACACAATGCCATCAATGTCACATATATTTCAGCCGTTGTGGCACTTCAGCTTTACTTTAATAAAATTTATGGATTGAAAATTATAACCTTAAACGAAATGGTTGTAAAGTTGATAGGAGCACGGAAAATATGACAGTAGTAAGAAACGTTTAACATGAAGATTAACTTCACGTGAAAAATATTTTTATGTAAAAAAATTGTATATGTGTTAAAATACACATATTTATTTGTTTTGAGAAAATGTTTCATGTTTATTGTTTATAGCTTAAAGTTACTTCAGCGAGTTCTTGTTCTGGTTGTGGAAGCAGATTCCAAAGAAATTACTCTTCCCCGGCATGTAACTTTCCAGAAAGGTTTGGGGCGCATGAGAAATCTTAACAGTTACAATAAGAGTGTATGACTCAGTTGCGTGCGAGTGTTGGAACCGATGAGCACGATTTCTCTCCGCTCATGTCATTAATAACGGCTTTCCAGCAGTAGCCTTACACAGTAATTTAACGATACTTGCGTAATACATGTATTTATGGACGTAATTGTTTGTGTGGCTCCCTAATTCGGATCTTGACGTCGTATATCAGTTCTTTGTTCGGTATTAATTATCTGCTTAAATAAGCCTCCTCCCATACAACGAGATATTTACCCTACACAAATAATTGAATATTCAATACGCTGAATATTCATTCAGGTCTTCAAGTAGGCTTTAGAGCGACGGTATGAGAATTAACCTTATTTTCTTGACTGGTTTTGAGATATTTTTGTTAATGTGATTATGGAAAATATAATCCTGTGGAGAACCTTTCTCAATTATGAGTCTCGCTAATGTTTACAACTGTCAGACACAAACAAATCTTCAAATATTAAACTAGATTAAATTAAACAAATATTTATTATTTTTATAAACGAACTAGGTGAAATATAAAAGGAAACATTAACAACTTTTAAATAATTTTATTGCGTGTGGTTGAGTTATTACTGAAGGACTTTATTGAACTGAATATTGTGTTTATTAAATCATTGTTGTGTACAATTTTTTATGTTTTGTTTAAAAAGAGACGGCCTAGTTTAGAGTGTCATTACGTTGTGACCTCTACCATTTAATAAAATAGAAGAGAATAAAATAGAGCGTTGTGTAAGTGAAGGCAGAACAAACCAGATATAATTTCGTTTAAAAGTGAGATTCAGGGTAAAACATGAAAAATCTTCATCAAGTTGGTTGGGCTGTTAGCGCTTCACCGTTTGCAATAGATGCGTTTGCTGTAGTAACACAGCAATTTCTTCTCATTAGTTTGGTCTTTTTAGGAAACCGCTGGTTTACTATTCTAATTGGAAAATTCTCTGAACGCGATATAGACTACCATGAAAGTTTCAACTGTGTGATAATACCATAACTTAGTTTGTGGAGAAACTGAAAACAGGTTGAAAAAAGGTTTTTCTTATAACCAATTGAATATGTTTTTGGGTTATCATATATAAAGTACGTTGAGGCATGATAAAATTTCTGGCTTTATTAAAGTCAAATAATCGATCCCTCAAAAATTTTTTGTGCATCTGACGTAATTCAACTTTTTTAACAGTTGGTTAATGAATTTCTATGAACAGCCTTTCCTTTATAGTAGTTTACTAGCATTTCTTAAGCCTTTGAATATTGCGGACGTGCATTGCTCACTCTTCACATGCAGAAAATACAGTTCAAATAATTAATATCTACAAGATCTCGCAGTCAAGATTCTTCAGTCCCGATTTATTTTCGTGTTTAAAAATTTCTGATTTCTTTACTTATAAAGTTATCAGTTTATAACTCCTGTTGCAGGCTAGGGCGCTGCGGGAGTTTTCTCGCAGGCGCTTCAGCCCAGAGTGACTGTGGGGGTCACCTGATCATGTCGGGAATGCCTCGCACTCTCTCTGGGTACTTTTTATCAAAGTTCTCATATGCCGAGACACCTTCACCTATTTTAGGAGGTATATGTACCGGGGTCAAAGACCTTGGGCATATGGCAAGAGCTGTCCGCTGATCCCATTGGATCAGTCGGCCAACTGCCTCCTGAAACTGGTGGAGACACGGAGAAGGGAATGCTGCGTCCCCACAGCAGACTCGTCTCCCGTCATTCGGAAGGGCGTGAGAATAGTACCCAATGCCCGACCTACCTGATGCAGGTTTTCTATGGTTTTCCCTGCATCTCTTTAGGTGAAACACTGGGTAGGATCCTTAAACCATAGCCCGGGGGCCCTAGTTAACCCTTGGCTACCTTGCTCTACCTTCCGCGTCCCCCCTTTTCAATTCCCTTCCTATGCTATTAAAGGGGAGTTGACTGTTTCAGGATCACCCTCATGTAGCCTGTTAACCAAAAAAAACCTATAAAGTAATACTAACACTAAAGCAAATTATTCAGACGTTAATCTTACCTGATCAGGGAAACCCCCACAAAACGTACATCAGATAGGTTGGGGTACTGGGTACTTAACTCGCGCCCTCCATATCTTTTTTTGGGGGTTGTCAATTAATTTTTGTTTATATGTAAAACATTTAGCTTAACACTTGACGTTTGAAGACGATTTCGTGCGACTCATTGACTGTAATGAAAATTTTAGGCGAAATTTTTTTTTGAAATCTTACTTGCAATATATTTGGGGCAAATTTGGACCCTTATAATCCGCCAAATGGCGTCTTTACTGGTCGTGACACTAGACAACTTCTCACAGATCACAACTATGATAGACAAAGGGATGTTGCAGGAAAATAAATCTGGGGAGCATTCAAAGACATTGTAATCCAAGATTTTGTTCATGTAACGATCTGAACTGCACATGAGTTGTTGAGAACATACTGTAGGAGTACAAAACTTTAGTCTTTTTCATGAGCCACGTTCTCTTCCTTAATTTACATTTGGACTGTTTTCCTGATGATTTTGGAGATATTAGCGAAGAGATGTGAGACAGATTTTATTTGGTCATCAAAGAAGTGGAGAGCTGGTACCATGGAAAATAGCGTACTATGGTTATGGCTGTCTATTGCTGTAGGAAACATAAAGAAGTTTGGGTAAAGTGACGTGTGCCGACCTCCTGTGATCTAGTGGCTAGCGTCGCTGCCTCACAACACTGAGGTCCTGAGTTCTAATCCTGACATGGGCTTGGATGTTTATGCCGTCATGGTCCGGTAGACTAGGAATAAGGCTGCTGGAGAACCGATACGCCGATCACGTATTCTAAATTCTGATTGTATCAAGTAAGATGGCAGTCTACAGTCTACTCGCTAGACCAAGGCCCTGAATAGGCTACAGACCCGGTAGGAGAAGAAGAAGGGGAAAGTGATGGTGTGCTTTCAAAAGAAATCACGAACGTCGTAAAAATAATTAAATAAAAATTAATTTAAAAAAGCAAATAGAAATTCAGACTGTTGCAGCTTTCAGCATAAATCTCAACTGTTTGGTTATAATAATGCATAGAATAAAGCGAAAGAATTAATAAATGATATAAAAAACATTTTTGGGACTACATTGAAGTACATTATTTTGATTCGAATTTATATGCATTTTGAAACTTTGAATTTGAGGAATATTCTGACGTGATAGGAAAAAATGAAAAGCATCACATTTGGAGTAAATGATAAAAAACACAGGCGTCATTTACTATCGCAGATGTTAAAAAAATATGTTCCAACCCAAATTTAGCAAGCTTGTGTAATTATAATATAATAAAATCATTTTTCTCGCGATTATCAATCTGAAGTCTGATCACATACACGATCTTGGAATTTATTTTTTACCCCCTAGTCCTTGCTTATTTCATAAGAACCGCTTAAAGAAGATGAATCCAGTTGTTTTTATTCACCTAGCGTGTTTATTGGAATCTTTAATCACGAGCGTGAATTTGCTTTGTTAGATCTTTCGGTCTTGGTGCATAGTTATGTATTGATGTGACGAAGATGACGATCGCCAAGGAGATGGCAAGCTGGCAAGCAGCTGCGATTGTTGGCCAAGACAGCTCAGGTCGACTGTAGGAAGCGGCGAAGGTGAACCGCTTGTGATAGATGTACAAGCAACCGTTGCCAGGTGACATATGGGCGCGCTTAAGGCTAACCGCCTCGCCTTCTTGCATTTGTTGCTGACACCACACCGTCACTCCGAGTTTTTATTTACACCGATCCCCTACTACGAGACAATTTCTCCACGCAGCGTATTTTGTTTCCATCAGGGTAGTAATTGATTCTGCAGCGCCGTCGAGAGACTCGAACGAATCCTGACAAGTGGAAAACGGGGACCTTGGCAAAGGGCCACTGCCTTCTCAGGGGACTCGTGTTTCATGAGAACCGTCTAACCATGGTATACGCCAAGTGAAAACATGCTATGGATAAACGTAATGTCAATAAACGTTTTTATTTGCCAAAGTAAGAATGTGGACTTTCGGAAACTGAACGAAGTCCAACACAAAGTATCTTACGTGCGTCACTCCAACAAAAATATTTTCATCCAAATATTTTCTACTCTTGTTACATTTACTGTATGGAATAGCCGAGAAATGAATCGAAAGATCTCACCACACATAACGTACCTGAAAAAAAAACCGTAACTTCAAATGGAACGTTAACCTGCAACACTTGTTTCTTTCACAAATTTCCTTTATCAGTAATGAAATTATTAAGTAAACCAAATCTTTTCCATTATATTTCCATATTACCAGTGATTCAATCATTATTCTACCTTAAATATTCAGCTTCTTGAAGACTAAAGTTGAATCATGTAATACGAGAAACATGCCGAATAGTTAAGATCCATTTTCTGTGATAAACATTAAGATATAGAAATGATAAATTATGCAAATAGTCTAAAGAAAAGTTTGCGCATCCATGACTTTATTCAATAGCATAACTTTGTGTCGGGAAGAACAGCCGAATGTCAACAACCTAAAATGGTATCGTCTACTACTACTACTAAATTCTATATTTTCAAAATTCATGTTTCGTTATCTTTTCAAGAGAATTATAAGGAGCTTGACAGTTTACGAAAGTAGTGACCGAAATGGATCTTCGCTTAGTTCGTCATTAATGAGGAATTTAAGCTGGTACACAAATAGGAATAAAGAAGAGTAAGTTAGTTTAACTAATACGGAAATATTTTAACAATAACTCTTTTATTTTCAGCTAATGAGAGGGAAATCTTGTTATTAAATAAATGTAATGACCATATAATGGAAACGATTTAGTTTACTCAATGGTTTCATTACTGTAAAGAAAATTCGTGGAAGAAACAGGTTAAAGTTTCATTCTGAAGTTATGGATTGTTTTCTCGTTAGGATCAGGTACGTCATATATTGTGAGATCTTTTGATTCGTTTCTCGGCTATTCCGTAGAACAAATGTAACAAATAGTGGAAACACGGTTATACACGCCTAATTATAGCTATACTCCAGACTCTGGCGATAAAGGAATATAAGAATATTTCAATGCAAACGTTCTTTGCTCACCTTAAAATGGGAGAGACGCCTGATCAAAGCTTATTCATCAGTACACGCGATTAATTGAAAAACCTTTCTTTATTTAATATGTGGATGTTATTAGAATTTAAGGTAAAGGGTGGGAGTTTAGAGGATCTTCAAAACTCACATAAATTATGGGTAACGGATGGTTCCGTAGCATTGGTATTAATAACAGCGAGTCGTTTTAAAATTGTAACCTACAACTTCTTTAGCGGTTACTTTAATCTCTTTTAGAATTCGTAGAGCTGTGGACCCGAAACATTGTCAGAAAATACTGGGCCAAAATTAGAACTTGTACCTCGTAAATTAAAACATACATTCTGCTCTGGCAGATAGTGAAGGTGTAATTATTGGGTTCCGCTCATGAAATCGTGCCACGATAACGTATACTGACAGCGCGTTTATGTTTGAGATATAATGATACGGCTACAGGTAGGCGAGAGATGCGGAGGAGGAAAATTGAACGGGGATCACGTAAAAAGCTTCCGGGCCGTGAGTCTTTACACAGCAGCCTTTCAAATTTCCTGGCATTGACGAACCGAGTTAATTAGTACCATTGCCAAGTTTTCTACTTGGGACGTTTTGTGTTTCCCTAAAATAAAAAACAGTTGCCCTCAGATCCACATTCTCTCAAAAACCTCCCGTAAACTGCTTTATTAATGACTAGATTTCATTCAAATGCTGACTATGATATAATTTACAAAATAAAATTCATCCTGTATATAGCACATTGTGGGTTTCTTAAAGAGATAACAACGAAAATTAATAATATACTGACCAATAGAAGGAGGGTTTTAGTAAACGTTGGTTCTAATAGGTACATAGACTCAAAGATAGTCAGGATAGAGAATTTTTTTACGATATAACTGATCGAATACACCGTATTCTCGATAAAATTGTATCCTACGAATAAGAATATCAGAATTTTATAAACAATAATATAAAATCTACTTAGACTGATATTCAGAAATTTTTGACTTGTAATGATGATAAGAAACAGATCATGGACACTGAAAACATGCCCCAAATAATTAGCAACCAAATTAAAATTAATCGAGGATAATATATGGGACTAACCTGTATTCATAAGCGAATCTATACGATAATCAGAACGATAAAACAAAATTAACAAAATTAATTTATGAATATAAATGAATAAAATAAAATAAAATAAAAAAATAAAGAACGGAAATGTTTGTAGCAACTTAAATAATGTAGTATATAAAATTCAATACAATCACTGTAAATACCTCACACTTACCAACGTAATAAAAATATATCAGTCTTGTCATATCATGTTAATATTAAGCAATATCAACTTTATTTGAAGGTGTTGAAATTTGTTATTAGATCCCTGAGGGTATTATTATAAGCATTAATAGAGAAAATATTGTTAATTATAAAATTATGGAGATGAGAAGGAAACCTTTTACAGTGGTATCTTTATAAAACATTTTATAAATGATTTATGATAGCAATATTGTAGTTATAATCAATGGAATGTTTATTTAAGCCTACGAAGTTACTTTTGCAAAATATTAGTACTAATAATAATATATATGTATATAGTAAAAAGACTAAACTTACGTTATCGATTCAGCGTTCATTAAACAATAATTATAATGTATGTTGCATATGGCTGGTACTCTGTAAGAGTACAAATGTTTTAAACCATAAATATTTGTGAAACACGAATTTAAAGACTACAATAAGAATATTGTTAATTGAAATTCTATTTGTACAATTTTAGGCTGGAAATGAATAAGATCTGACTAAAGACCTTAAGCTCCGGCGTGTTTTAAGTGAATAAATAACATAATTGTGACGTATCACTGTTCAATAATCTTTCAGAATTTATTATTATTATTTAAATTATTTTACGTATTAATTTTAAGACAAATAAATAAATGGGCCATAGTAGAAATTTGAACAGAAATTCTTTCTGATTTATGGCCTATTTATTATTTTACTATCATTAAAAATATTAAATTCGTGATCTAGTTATGAATTATATAAATGAGAGTTGTTTGAGAAAGAGATATTATAGTGGAAGGTAAGGTAGAGAAGAATTTTAAAAGAAGCATGAATGACGGTCATTTGAAATTCAGTGCACTTCTAATTTGGTACGCAGAGGTTGCAACAGGTGAGAGAACATCGGCGGCCTACACTAAATCTATAATATAAGCCACACGACAATCTTTTAATAATTCTCTTTATGTTATTAATATTTTACTTATATTTTATAGTTATTATAAATTAGCCTGTCAATTTTAAATAATAAAGTCCACAAGTAAAAGTAAAATTCTGAGTATTAAGAAAAAATTCAGATTAAAGACCTTATGAAACATGGAAAAAATTTTGGTGGTAGAGTCGGTTTATAAATTCATTATATAATTGGTTTTATATTGGGTGTCAGGGTGTGCTCGAGTATGTTTGATTCAGACAGTTGAAGCCATAATTTTTTAAAAAACACCTTCCAGATATATTTGCAGAAACTATTTGTCAAGTCAAAAATCGTCGTCGCAATGTCAGCAATAAAATTTTGAACGAGTCATTTCTCCGTTGATTTCGAAAGAAGTAGAAACTGTTAGTTGTATTGTAGAGTCGCATATCTCGTTGCCGAGTGCGACCCTATTTGGCTCGGAATTGAGACCGGAGTGGCGAGCAAGTTTATGACGCGAAGGGCAGTAGATGTCTTAGATGGCGCTCTGATAGCGCCTCGCAGTCGCAATTAAAACGAATACCACATCCGGGATTTGAATCCTCACGACTTTCTGTGCCACTTTCACGAGATGTTTAGTCATAGCTTTTTAACCACCATCCTGTCGGTACACATTTCAACTAACGCAACGTCTCTGCGAATGGTAAATCTATTTCCAGCTCCATGTTTAACGTTTAAAAAAACTGTTTCACGTCTAAGGACTCAAAACGTGAAATTTCAGACCCAAGACATATTTATAGCATTCCTAAATTCAATTCATTAGATACCAGTTTAATTTAAAAAAATCATTCCCTCAACTAATTAAAATAATCAAACATAATTTTCCTGACAACTTTAATTTTAAATAATTAAAAATACTGTCAAATTTAACAAAAAATAAATTTAATTAGAGTTCTATTATTTATTTTCCTCTATTGAAATTTAAGCTCAATATTTTAACAATTTTTTATGAATTAAAAATTAATATTGTTTTTATAAATCTTTTGTGTATATTTCCCCGAAGAAACTTTGAATATAAATATATATATTATTTTAATAAACTAATAAAAATTATTTGCTAGCTTATTTTTCCGCAATTTTATTTATTTATAATTAAAATACATCCGCGTTTCTGAAAGATGAAAGGAAATTACTATAAGCCTATTTAAAACTTTTACGTCAGGAACTTTGAAAATCTTTTGCTCCTTTTGTAAAAATTTTAGATAACTGATATTAATTTGAAGTTGAATAATATTTTCATAAATGTATTTTAAAATGCTGTTTCTACAGAATAAAGTCACGTTTAGCTCAAACAGACACCACATAATGTAACAAAATTCATACGTAAAGTAACTCAGCTTTAAATTTAAAACAGTTGATCTGTACGTAATGTAGTGACAAAGTCTACCATTCAATCAATTGTTTTATTATTCGTAGACATTTTCCTGAGGAATCGAGGAATTTTGAAGTATTGAAAGAACGGAATAAATTGTCTTACTAATATTAATTTTTAATAATGGCTGTCAAATAACATACTATTAACGAGAAGTTTATTGGCTTATTCTTGTCTACCAATCATAATTTTCAATGTTGCTGTAGTTTGTGTACTGGGTTACCTAAAAGCTAAATTGATTATTTTGATTTCTTTACGTGTTAATAAAAATGTTATTTATAAATTGGTGAAGCTATTTCTATTGCTTTTTATGAAGGTATGATTACAAAAAATTCATATAGTAATTTATCAATATTTTATTCTGTATATATAATTAAAATAAATATTTAAAATGATCTGCTTTTAAAATCCTCTCTAAAGACTTAACATAATTCAATAATTTGTTCTGGATATTTTTAGTAAGATTTTAAAAACAAGCATTCTGGATTTACGGAAAAAATCGTCCACTTTTCAGCTTAATGAATATGTTTATGTGGATTTATTTTTGATTTCTCTAAGACTTTTAACATTATTTATTAGAATATTTTGATGATTATTAGGTCTCCCTGGCAACATCTGGAAGAATATAAACAAAAATAAAATTTTCTTATATGTTACATGACTCTTGGATGCAGTATGTTGGTTTAAGGAATATAGGGATAATTTAAATGACTCCTGAATTTGTTAATGTCTTGTTTCTGTTAGAGTATTATGGTGATGTTTGCGGATTCACGATTAGAAGGAGTGGAGACTCGGTACCGCCGATGATGACTAATTTGCGTCGACGACAACTCCCTTTCGGAGAATCTGCCATATAAACCAAGGCAGTGTTAATTGCTTGATGGGGAGGCGCAGGTGCGAAGGCACGGCTGCTGTTGTTCGCTCGTTGAATGCGAAACCGGATTCCCCTCTTTTGCGAGTGCACGCACTTTATGGCGCTGCATTAACTCGCCGAGCGAGGTCAACAGTCTTCCAGGGTTCTCTTTCCAGAGGTCAGAGCTCGGAGGCGCGGATACCCAAGGTCGATGATGTCAGCCGCAACTACTGGTCTCATTTGCAATCTTACGAACTCCTAATCAACTTCTGCGCACGCAGCGGCCTTCTCGTGCCCATTGCTGGAAGTCAGGCAGCCCTTATGCTGGATTCGACCTTCGCGTCTATTACGCACTTATTTGGAGCGGCAGCTATACTATAGATAGCGTTACAAGCTAGTACAGTTTATTATTTTTACTTTCAACCCTAATTCTTCTACTTATTCAAGGATTTTCCTGGTCGTACAACTGTTTAGACAGAATAGAACAATTTGTATTCTTAACATGGAAATACAGGATTAGTGACTACCATAGGCCTGCTACAGAACCTTCTTAAGGTATAGCTTTATAATAATTACTCTCTTCCCCATCTCACACGAAAAGGAAAAAATATATATTGAATAATATAGTTAATAGAATAATAATAATGAATTCAATATAATTTAATTTCATGACATTAAACGCATATAAAGGACAATGTATTCGGATCTCGGTGTTGAGGATGTGGCGTGGTTGTGCAGACCTTACTTGGAGACGTCGAGCCCTTACGATCAAGGGTTCCTTCCCTCAACTCAATCTCTAATTCAAGATTTCTTATTTCTGAAGTGGTCATCTATCTTCTTTACCAATAAAATAAGAATTGAGTGGTTCATGAAACAACTAGACAATTTTTCAATGATTATAATACGTATTCATTGAATACAATAATGTAACTGGATCCCCTTGAGTTAAAATAATATTTATTATTTTACTTTCTTACAGGAACTTTTGGGTGACAGGCTACATGAGCGTCTAGTAACTGGAAACTCTCCTTCAATAACATAGGAAAGGAATTTTAAAGGGGGAATGTGAAAGGTAAGGAAAGAGCCCCGGACTACCCGGTGATTCACTTAAAAGAGAGGTATGGAAACACCTAGGGCTTTAGGGAACCTGTCTCAGGCGCTTCCGAATGACGGGAGATGTGTTTGATGAGGGGTCGCACCATTCCTTTCGCCGTGTCTGCAGCAGTTTTAGTAGGCACCTGGCCTACTGATCCAATGGGATTAGCTGTTACCTCTTACAGTACACCCAAGGTCTTCATATCCAGTACATGCACCTCCCAAAACTGGTGAAGGTGTTTCAGCATGTGAGAACTTTCAAATTAGAGAAAGAACGACGGATCACTCACCAATGGACTTTAAATATTATTCAACTGCTTTTTGGTCTCTGTCGAGTTTGATCCATAATCTCGTATTCTCGCTTTCGTACTTTAGTGACGTAAGCTGTAACAGTATCTTACATCTGATAAATAACAGAGCTGAGGTAGTAGAAATAGTAGCAGAAATACCACTGTTTTGAATCGCCGGTGTAACTGTAGTCGTCAACCCCTGAGCGGAAGCCTACATTACCCGGAAACCGGGGAATTATCGGTCACGATCGCGCGGTGGCGTGAGGCCGATACACGTAATTAAAATCGCATTGTGAAAGGCAACCTCCATTTCAACAGCTGGACTCCGAGTGCAGAGCACCTCCATTACGCACAACTCCCAAGATAGGGATCGTTATACACGGGAGGAAAAAGGGGGAAAAAAGCACAACTGCATTAGAGATAAACGGTTCCGACCTTTCGCGTGTACCAGTTCGCGCACCCACGTAACAATTTAACGCACGAGTGGCATTGTTACCATTTCCGTGGTTGGCCGTGGGTTTTAATTTACCACAAAACTCAGTTTGCTCGCGATACGTGTGCTCTTAAGTTAATATCTCTTTGTATAGCAGTCCTTTAATTTTATATACCATATCATAGGCATTTCTTCCGGCAGCTTCGCTTCCAAATATTTTTTATCGGATCGCATAAATACTATTTATAACCAGTAAAATTATGTTTTCTATTTTAAATTAAAAATAAATTACAAATTTTAGAGAATAACTATACTTGTTTAATACTTATAAACGAGTTTCCGGAAAGATAAATTGCCTTAAAATTCGTAGAACATCTTATAATGAATTTATAAGCATTTATAAGGCATTATTGATCAACTGAGATTACTACTGGAAAATACAAATCAAGTGAACAAAATTGTATTACCGGCATAAATCACTTTGATTGTGATTTATGCTCTCTGTTATTTAAAATGTAAACTCACAATATACAGAATGAAACTGAAATATCAGCTCATTATTAAAATAATCGACCGATACAATTAATATTTTAACTCGTGATAATAGATCTTAATTTTCTTTAAAAGTTTGTCTGTTAAGGAGTCGTAGTATTTAATTTGAAGTGGCAGAATAATGAACATTGTAAATAGTTTAGATCACGATAACAATAATAGGGCAGACTACGGCAATTCATGAAATTTGAAAGTTAAAGAGGTCGTGAAAACCGCCTAGAAGCAACACTGTAAATTTGTAAAACCAGGTTTCGATGCTACGGAGGAGTCTTACGTTAGTAAGTGATAGAGCCAAAAAATTAATGTGTGAAGTAGTTAAAATTAATTGTAAAAAATACATTTTTTATTTGTTCAAATGATATATATATATATATATATATACAGTATTTTATTCGACACTAATGCAATTTAAGCAGTATAGAGCGGTTGTCAGGCCTGGTTCTAAGAACGAATTGGAAAGTCTTACAAACAGAAGGATATGTATGTATTGTAACTACGTGAATCTCATCTGATTTTCCATTTGTAGATACTCATCATGCTTTCAATAACCGTAGTTGCTTTTCAATTCATACTCGTAATTATGAAGATATCTCACTGTGGCATCACCACTCACCACACTACAATCTCTAGCCACTTACATGATGCGCACTCAACCCAAGCGATAACCTCTAATTTTGCAATTTTACTATGACGTCGAAAGCCATAAAGTATGCGCATAACCAAGTTTATAGAAAATTCTCACGCAATTGACAAAAATTCTATTAAATTATAGTAAATAAAAAATCTGAACTTTGGCATGTTAAGTTTGTCTTATCTAAATGAAGTTTAAAATCTGCCATGTTTACTTAAAATGTGGGAAATTTTAAGGATTTAAGAAAATATTTGACATTTATTGTCTATCTCCTTCAAAGTGTTCCTTTTTTGGTTTGAAATATTAAGTTTCCGTTCATATAATAGGTTAAGAACTAACACTGTTGGGGTTAATGGAAACAAAAGTTTACGCTTAATATTTAATTTGGTGATTATATTAAGTTTCAGTTCATAAAATAGACTATTTATTGAAGTATATGATTTATAAAAGTGGAAGTAACTACTTTGAGTTGAAGTGTATTCTCTGTTTCGTGATTTCTTTGACGAATAGAGTTACTCAGGGCTTTATACATATAAAAAGTTTACTATGTCTTCATTGGCGAACTCCCAGGTATATATAATATATAATAAAATAACATTAACGAATGTAAGACAGTAATATTCTGTCCAACTGGCAAAATTATTTAGTTACTTTAGCATTCAAATTTAGTTATCTAAAAAATAATGTATTTAAGAGATGAAAAATATGAAACCTTCGCAGTTTTTTTGGTTTACGAACACCATTTCCTTTTCCTTACAACTAATTAGCAAGAGTGAAAATGACTCACAAACACTATGTGGTGACGTATCACGTTTTCAAGGCTGAAATAATTTTGTCTAAATCTTGATCAATCCTTACGTTAGATAAGGGTAATTATACAACCTCAGGCTCTTCAGTGGGTCACTGCTGAGGTAATTTCCATTGACTAATACTCTTCGTTTGGTCAGTTGTGGAATACTTGATGCACTGGTCCACCGTAGGAACTGCAATTATGCTGTCAGCAGTTTGTCCCGCCAATTACTCCACCTTATTGCTGCTTGAATGTCTCTGTTTAGACATACGCTTATTAAGAAATCTGTACTGCGCGCTCGTTTTTCAACTTCATGATCATTCAAGACAGATCGCATAATGTTCCTCATGCTTATTTACTCATTCAGTGAGCCTGTTTAACACTAAGCGAATTGCATAAATCATTTTTATGCTACAAAACGCAATTGCGACAGATGCGTATTACTATTCAAATGTAATCGTACGTCTATATCTTGTATTAAAAGTGAGACATTTCTACCGCGATAAAGAAATTATGTGTGATACCTTTAATCCATCATGGCAAATTTACAGGATTAAATTGATACGTACGCGAGTCAAGAAACAAATTATTTTATTTGTAACTCTTTCAATTTATAGTTAAACTTCCTCGTTCATTTCCATTAGTAATAATAATATATTGAAAATTACTAATATTAATAAAGAAAATGTTCCATAATAGTTGTAAAAGCTTCAAATATATGTCATGTTTATTTTCAGAAATAATTTGCCATATTTTTAAAAATCATTTAATCCCAATACTCAAATAGGCTGCGAACTGTTAGTAAAATTACTGTCCAAAAAAATAAAAATTATTGAAATTTGTTTGCTGTTATATTTGACCGTTCGTTTTTATTTCGTAAAATTATCTTCTATTTTTTTCTTTCTGCATGTGTGTATATAATATTATAGATTTGTCTGGTTTTAATTATCAGATACGTTTAAGGCCCATTAACTGATATATATTAAAATTAAATGAAAATTTAATTATATTATAGATCTAACTGATGATAAATGCAAATTTTTAAATAATTGAGGAATTTAAGATAATTAATCGTAATCACTTATTTAGCAGAAGTTGTTACAAAGTTTGCAGCCACTTCTTACAATTTTCAATTTCTTAAAAAAATATAATTAGATTATTCTTAATTTAATCTCAGTATTAAAATTTCTAATTTCATTTGTGAACTGGTTAATTTCTCTTAATACTTTGTAGGTTATAATATTTTTAAAAATATATATCCTATTCCTAGCTGTCGAGTTATACATTACATCTTTAAAGGTTATTATTATATTTGTAAATAAAATGCTTATTAAAATACGATGGCAAAAATTATTGATGCATTATTACAACAAAACTAGAGTATGCAATTTTAGAAACTCGCAAATCTCAAACATTTATTTCATCTCAGTATTATTGTTCCACTAAACTTTCTAATTTTTACACAAAAATGTGTAAAAAATACATTTTGCATTTATTAAAAATTTCAATGCGTACAACTTAGAAATATAATAATCTAAACATGGTAGAGCAACAGACATATATATCACTGTCTTATTTTTTTACTTGATTTAAAAACTCTAGATTTCTACTTATTTTACTGTATAAATAAACTATATGATAATTCACGTCAAAATATGATCATAAAGAACTTATAAAAATTTAATTGTCTTAGAATCAATCATTATTAGCTCATCTTAGTTTTATACTAATGTACATAAATTTAGTCCTGAGAAAATATAAATTCAGACTTTTTGAACACAAATAGATACTCAAATTACTTATAGTTAGATTAACTTTATCAACTAGTAAACTTTCTTTTACTGCAAAGATTGTAAGATCATCATCAGCATGTAACCTAAAATTGACTATTGAAAAAAGCATAGAATATTAGTATACTGATAAAAAGGTGTAGGACTTCCTTGTGGTACACCAATACTGCATATTGCCTCTGATTCCTCTCATTTACTTCCGCCAACAGCTTTCTATATGACAACTTTAAATATACTAAGTACAACTTTCCTTTATTTATGCACAATAGAAGTTTTACCGTAAATAGTTGCGAACTTTTGACTCAATGAAAGACGAATCAAAATGTATTAAAACACTATAAAATATACCTTAAAAAGAGTTAGCTTAAGGCAAAATGGATGTTTTAATTTCAATATTTTGTTAACCATAAGAGGAACAGGAAACAGCCTTCGTAAAAAATGTTGGCATAACTGACGATTCCCAATAACCTTTATTTGTTTCTCTTTGGTACAAGTAGTAGGTACAAGCAGCCATGTATCTGTGTTGACTCAGTTCCCTGAATTTCAGAGCGCCTTAACAAATCCCCGGAGTGCTATTAGGAACTAACACTTGAACGTGTTCCAACAAACTATTCCCATGGGACATACACAACCGCTGCTCTGATATTGTTTCTGCAAGCACAAACAACTTCAGACTGCTCAGTCTGAAGGTACAAAAATATACAGATATAAAATATCTAATCGACTTCACATAATAAAAGGTTCTCCGAACACGTTGAGTAAGGGGTAATTAATATAAATCTGTAATTGTCGTCTTTACAACTGACTGTTCACTAACATGTTCATAGTGAGCTGCTTTAATCATATGATTTCACTAAACGCAGAATCAGATTGCACAATTAGCAACCATAGACTCTCATTGAAACGCCGATAATCCGATTAGCATTCACCATCGGAACTGTAACAGGTGTTACGTTTCGTATCTTCCATTCACAGTTTGCTTCATGCCACTTCAAGTAGAATGGGCAATTATAATCCAAGATTAATTGAAATATTAAATACTGAAATATTTTCGTATTGTCTTTTTCTATGGTCACTTATGTCTTTGAATTAATTATTATTCATCTTAAAAATAAATATTATTCCACATATTGGAAAAGCTTAAATGTAACGTCTGTTATAAATAATAAAGCAATTAATGACCTTTTACAGACTTTATTCTTTAAATTTAATTATTAACATCGTTTTGGCAAATGTTGATGCCTTCTTCAGGTTTTCTTTCACAACAGTATCAAAACATAACATATGGAGTCCAATAATAGAGATCGATAGTGTACCATTCGGTACAAAATAGCTTTGAATACATTAATAACATCAGAAATTATCATATTCCTAAAGATCATATTATGCTCTCTCTTGATATAGCTTCCCTTTTCAGTAATCAAAATTTGGGAGAATTTTTGGAGTTTTAACTTCAGTGAAAAGAGAAGTTACATCAATAGACAGCATAACGTGACTTTTCGAAATATGGTAATTTTTGATGTTATTAATTAATTCAAAGCTATTTTGTACCGAATGGTACACTGTCCATCACCGTTGTTGGACTTCATATGAGATTCTATTGTTGTGTTCTGATATTGTTGTAGAAGAAAATCTGAAGAAGGCATAATATATGGCGTATCACTGTTTATAATTAAATTTAAAAAATAAAGTCTGTAAAAGGTCATGAATTGTTTTATTATTTCACACAGCTTTTAGTATTGCCCTTCTCTTCAAAATTTTTATATACAAATAATTGGAGCCCATTAAATTAAATTAATGACCATTTTAAATTACACATCTTTAATTCAGTTGATGATGTTATAATGTGGAGAGTTTTTTCCACTTTACATGTAATTAGTGGTCTACAACATCCAAGGTTCGTAGGGTGTAAACAGGAAGGCGTTGTTGCGTAAGGCTCTATAGTAATTGCTCATATTTAGCAATTCATTTTGCAGTGTGCGACACTGAGCCTAATGTATGTATACATGAGCACATCTGCTAAAGAGGCCAACGAGCAAAGTACTTAGTGAGCTAGCAGGCCCGAAGGGGGATTTAGCTCCTTGTTGAAGACTGGCGACATTTCTACATAAAATAAATTATGGTAGGCCATATTGTCGAAGACCTGAGGCGGGCGAAATTTTAAAATGAACATAGTGAGTTAAAAAAATTAGTAATATTGTACCGTATTTTTAAATCCTACTCGACATTAAATGCAGGATTATGGTCGAATAATTAAATAATTTTACACGTATTTTCAAGACATAATTCTAATAGTTACAGTTGTAATTTAAAGATTAAATAAGGCACGTAAAAACCAACACAGTCACAAAGACGAATGCAATACATTTAGTTTAACAGACTTTTAATACGAATATAATAGAATTATTAATCAATTTAAGGTAAAATAAAAGAGTAATATAAAAATGTAGTATATGAGTAGTAATTTAAAATTATGGAGGAACCAGACCACATGCCTGGCACTCGAGCATTTTGGTCAAATTTCCGGAACCTTTTAGTTGATGGTAGAAAAATATAGCTCGCAAGTGTAAATTGTATATACCGTTATTAAATAACCCCCACAATTAATCAAATCCCAAGAGATTCTCATGCTTGCCTCAATCTTTTAAAATAGCTAAACAGCTCATTCCTATATGGATGGCGCGGATGGCTTAATTTTAAATAACTAGTGTAGAATTTATCAGTAGCTAATTTAATTCTGCATAAGCAGCGGCCCCAGGGTCAGCTTTCGACTAAAAATTGATCAGAGCTGGTGGATAAGCGTTACACTTCAAATATAGATGAGATAATATAAGTAAACATTACACGAAGCAATTCCTAAATTTGGCTGTACAAAGATTAGGTAATGGCAAGAAAAAGAAGGCTGTAAATTAAGTAGAACAAGAAAGTGTGAAAATTTTTATTGCAAGTATAGGCTCTGACAGGTTAGAAAAAAAGTAAAAGCATGAGGAGTTAAACAATTAAAAATTATTTTTCTCGTTCATTAACCCTCACAATTGGCAATACTCAACAGTAATGTCAAGGTAAAACTTTAATTTATAAGTTAATTTACTGTAAAACCACAGATAAAATAATAGACTTGTTTAGACATAAATAATTTAATGGAAGTTTTAGAAACAGACTGTACGAGTAAATAGCCATCAAATTGTTTGTCATCTTCCAGGTATTCTAGCAATTTGTCACCACTGTTAAGAATTTTTTACTACTGTTTGCGTTCTGTTAGTAATAAATGGACGAGACTTTAGCTGTGAAACCGTGGAAACAATTGATAACAAATAAAGTATTACATGTATTACTTAAATATATTTTTAAATTTTAAATTGATGGGATATATCGGCTACGTCATAGAAAAGAGTGAATCATTGGTAGAAGTTATTAAAATTTATATTAACATGTTTTAGGAATCATTTCACTTACCATATTCGCAGATATTTTATTCAGTAACGTATTTTTGAGCTCCAGTTCATGCTCTATCGTAAGAGTCCCACTTTTATGAACTTACAGGATATTTATATTTTATGTAAATCTTACCAAGAACCAATTCTTTGAAAGACCAGTGCAAATCTACCGTATTACTTGAACACATTTTATAGCGTCTTGTTCATGGTCAGAGGTTGGTAAATAGATAGAGGATTGAATCTTCTTTGCTTAGGGGACAAAAATGAATAACTTTCACGAAATTAAATTAATTCATTTACGCCAGTTTAATGAAGCACCAAACTAGCCAAGAATGAGAAGATGATAGCTTCATAATAGTGATATAGCTGACAGAGTCTCGTTCGGTGAAGATAACTCTGGACTTCAGTTGTTGGCACTGAGAGCGAGATCAGCTTGGAACATATAATTGTCTGTTCTCTCTTTTTGTCAGAATAACTGTTATTAAATTCTACTATTTCTGTCTTTTCGCCATTCATTGTATTTATTTATAATACATGTCTAACTATACTATACTTTTTTAACAATGTAAAGGGATTTCTCGTCCGAAATACAAACAGGCACAAGTATGCGCCACTTTGGACGCATGCACCACGGTTTGCCCAAATCTGTTGTAAATGAATACCTGAAATTATGCTCCGGGTTTATGTGACTATTGTTAACAAGCACGTAACGAAGTAGTAAATGAAAACAAGGAGGAAAGTAACTACATGTCTCTTGAAATCATTACTACTTTATTCAGGTGTTGATAAAGTTCCCTTTGAACGACACTTAGCAGAAAAAGACGACGTAAACAAAGTTCTAATTATTATCAACTCTTGAAGAAAAAGTTGCAAAAACTATTTAACTTATTTATTATTTCACGATTAAATTGTATTCGAAGAGTGTTTCGTTATTATCCGTCAGTACCACATGTAGGAATATGCTTGAGAAGGAAAGAAAATATCGTTGTATCTCACCAAACAAAAGGTAATATCTGAAAGACGAAAGCAATGATGAAGTTGGACGGAACGGGAACCCGAAGAGCCTGCAAGTTTTTCTTTTTAGATATCCTCATAACAGGTAAGAAACACTGGTAAAAAAAGCCCTTATAGATGATCGTGGCTAAAGAGCTTCCGCAGTTGGGAGCCGCCTTCTGTCATCGGCGCTCTACCAGAGATGTAACGCGTTTAATGTTTTATAATAACACAGACCGTCTATGATTACAGGAAACGTGCTCGCGTTTCTTTTATTACACACAATACACCCGTAACCACTGGGAGAGAACCAAGGCCGGCAACAGAGAAGCACATTTTCCAACACCGTTATTACGACTCTCAACGTGGACAACCCACTTACTTCTGTCCGTTCTCCTGTCCAGGAACATGCTGCTCATCTCTTGAAACACAGCCAAAATCTACCGTCATCACGTTGCGCATTTCGGCGCCTTGTAAGACAGTAAAACGTAGAATTTCCTCGAAGGTAAGCTATACTGAAATTACGTATTTATTATGCAATTCAACTAAACCTAAACGGCCTTCATTGAAGATTTTTATTTATTGGATCTAATAAGCTGACAGGATAGATGAACACAAAATTCTTCACAAAAAGTATCAAGAAAATTCACAGGATCAGCACCCATATCGTCGAACGGAAATTTAAATATTATTGTTAAAATATATTTCCTCTATGTTAAATATATTCTTCTAAGGATCTCCTACAGAAAAATATCTATGTATATAAAGCACATAACCACCTGTTCACTGACTGACTATTATGTCTCTATAACCACTAAAGAGTGAAACATGTAAACTGGTAAACACTATTAAGATTGTGAAGGGGAAAAAATAAAGCGGTATCCATGACCTCTATAGAAGGCAGTTATTAGTAATTAGAATTGAAGGGAAAGGAAAGAAAGCAGAAATCAAGAAAGAAGTAGAAAAGGATGCAGTCTTTCTGTTGCCCATGCTATTTTACTCATATACAGAACAGGCGATGAAAAAAGTTAAATTTGAATATTGAAAATGAATCATATTGTAAAGAAAATAAATAAAAACCCTACGCTTTGCTGATCATGTTGTGGCTTTAGGAGTGTCAGAAAAAGAGTTGGAAGATATAATAAGTGATCCTGGAGGAAGAGTACAACATAAGGATAAATAGAGAAAAAACCAAGGTAATGGAGTTCAGCAACGCAAAAATCCAAGTTTCCTTGAAATTTCTAAGGGAACGAGCCGTTCTGTGGTTCAGTACTGATCCTTGGGCGTATCCTTGACGACTGGGACGAGCTACTGTTGACATTGAAGGTGCGCGTGTAATGGTCATTGGCATTCAGGACGGCGTGTACGCGTGCTGGGACTTGGGAGTTCCGGTTCATTTCCCCGGGAGGCGAGGAGCGGAAGTCCGCCGACCGTGGGAAAGGCCTTGGCCGCCTGCTCTACCTCTCTACCTTCTTTACCTGCCAGGTGTCTCCTAACATCTTTACACTCTCTTGGGAATCACAATCAATTATTAGTAAGTGACTTGACGTTTAATGAGAGTTGATCGAATCTTTTTGCATGCCACTATTTTCATCAACCAAACCTAAATATTTTATTAATTAACTACACCTAGACCTCGTCATATCATAGTTAACAGTCAAAGAAAAACATTTTTCATAGTGGAGAAACGAAATTTAAATTTAACCTGGAGGGCGGTAGGAGATGAAAACAAAATCACTATGTATGAAGTCATTATTAAGCCTATATTGACAACATAATACAGAGGGCACAATCAAATATCCTCAGATCCATGGTTGATGCTCCATGCTATGTGAAGAATCAAACTCTACAGCAGGACCTGTGCATACCATTAATCAAGGATGTTATTCGAAAGAGATAGAGAGAGCTAATCTGCATGACAATAAACTGGAAATCTATGCTGCAATGTAGATAATACAGAAGATTAAAACGATGCTGGCCAATTGACCTCAAAATGGGGGTAAGAGAGGTCTGATCACTGAAGACGGGTCCATCACGGCACTTCTAAGAAGTAAAACATATCTTATAGAACCGTTTATTCTGATTGCTATCCTAATAAATACATTGTTTAAAATCTTGGAGAAAACATGGAATCATATTCAGAAACAAAAAAACTATAAAGTGTCTTTACAGACTACGAGATTTCCCAGTTTCCTACTCCATTCAGCCTGCCTTAAGCGAGTATAATTCGTAGCGTGAGTTGGAACGGTTGTGCTGTGGTCTTTTTGGTGGGAATATCTGTTGTTGGCTAATGAACTCGTCTGAGTCACTTCGCATTAGGGAATTCCGTGTGTAGAATCAGTAACACTTGGTTGAGAATCATAACTTGACTCTAAATTGTACTATTTTATTTTATAACTATTGAGCTACGAGCAATGATGTAAAGTTTTGTAACGTGGCTGCCTCACAACACAGACGTCCCGAGGTTCGAATTCTGACATGGGCTTGGTCGCTTGTGTCATCATGGCCACAGAGACTGGATTTAATACAGATGGTGAATCGATACCCTTAACACGGTTCACTCCATATTCGGAATGTGTTATGAAAGATGATGTTAGCAGTCGACCTGGTAGACCAAGACCCTGAATGGGCTGAAGAGCCCAGGAAAGAAGAAGAGTGAGGAATGTGTGAAGAGTTCTGATTCTGCCTATTACGATCTTCTGCCTTCCCGAAAGGTCCTTCAGATGATCGACTTTGTGGACGGGGCTAGTATCTTTTGGTAACATTCCACAACTTCCTGGTCTTGTAGTTGATTTCGCATTTTATGTCCAGCTCCTTGCAAGTCACCAATTAATAATTCTTGCTATTCATTTTACTGACACTTCTTATCAGATTGACTTCCATCTTAACCCATTCTTGATTCTTGAGAATCAAATTTACGTATCTCTTCCGCTTTCGTGCAATAAATTTCAGATTAACAGGAACATTGTATGTATTACAGTTCCAAAAACCGTCACCTTGACCAATAATAGTCTACATTTACCTGAATAAAATATTCAATCTGCGATGATTTCAGCTCTGATCGAAACAAAGTTTGGAAGTCTTAGGTTCTAGAGTCCAAAAGTAACCCTCTTATGTTTTTTATACCGTAAAACATTTACTCTATGTCACGTTCCCTTAATACATTCTCAAATGTTTTATAGCCCAACTAATACGTAAATTATAGAGAAGTTTCTCTCTTGGTGACAATATTGTGAGAAAAGTTCTTATGATTTTGAAGACTGTTAACTGTAAAGGAAAAACGAGTATAAATGTGATCAATATATCGTTTTCCTTCCCTTATCTGGGTCAGAGAGCAAACAATCTCTTACCCAATTAATTCGTAAGACTGACTTTAATGTCTAAGACTTCATTCGTTCTCATCACGAGAAAGCTCAGCAGTCATTAATTGACTCTGATCATCAATAGGTACCGACGTCTACCTGACATGATACCTAATCAATTGCTATCTTTCTGAAGATGAAAGTATTATTTCAGTGTGATGAAACATTCAATAAAAGATATTTGTTTTCATTATCCAACAAACTATTTGTTATGCCTTAATTGGATGTTAGATAAGTTTATTTATTTTTAATTTATTCACTTTAATCAAATTAATTTAAAATACAAATGATAATAAAATAATTTTATTTACCTCATTGAATTACTAAAGTATTCAAAAAATGTTTGAGTATTACCATAAATTCGTAACCCGTTGACGTTAGTAAATAGATAATTTTTGTGTTAACGTTATTCAGAAAAGGTTTTATTTAATTCGACATTAATTTTACGTACTCAATATCGGCCTGCGCTAGAGCTGATAAATTCTTTCTGATGCGTTTGCGTTCAATGGTTTAAAATTACGTCTATAAATATTAGAAAAATTATTTAAATAAACTCCGATACTACTAAAATGAAGAGAAAATCAATTGTTAATACAGAAAATTCATAAAAGTAATTAATATGAAATTAAATATTATTTTTCAAATATACTTTATAATTTCACCCTCTCTAAGTTGTGGTCAGACTTACTGTTTTTAAAAAGTGTTATTAAAGTTAGATAAATTTCAGTTGGCTTACAACCTAAAGAGGGTACGAATAAATTCCCAAAATAAGCACAGTTAATTGAAAATATATGTATTTGAGAAATATGTTTTTGGCTTACAAGTCTGTTAGGTGGTCCTTAAATGTGTATTAATATGATCAAATAAGGACGTTAAAATAAAATATTATTCTGATCGCTGTAACGTTTCCTGAAAGGAAAAAAAATTACAATTGTCCTGTTTCATGGCCTCTTGAATAATCTGAAAAAAGTGTTTCGTTTTGAAACTGATTACATGGGTGTAATTTTATTTCCTATATAATTCATTATTTTCAATTATAATTTTTTTGGTGTGAAATCTATGAAATCGTGGAATCGTATTTATCAATTATTTATTTATCTTAGATTATTTTTAAAATTGTCTGTAAAATAGCTCTCTCGACTCAATAGTTAATTTATGTTGATATTTTTCTTAGAATATTCTGAATTTCGCTTTCGACGCCGTCTGTTGCAAGAAACGAATTTTAGTATAAGTTATTTTCAGTCCTGTCTGAGAATCATCTTGTATATTGTGGATGTTATTGAACTTTCGGCGGCCGGAGAATTGTACACAGAGTTTTATGTGAGTAAAAGTCAAGGCGAATGTCGTGCCGAAGCAGTAGCTAAGTTCGCCATACAAACATCGCCTCTTTCAATTCATCAAGTCCCGGAGTCGTTCTTGCATTAGTCGAAATGACTCTCTAATTTGAGGGGACCATATCTCGAGGGACCTGAGCTATGCATACCACCTCAGTGGGCCTGCCAGGTCTTTGATAAACGATGGGAAAAGCAGGCAGCTGTGGGAAGCGAGTAGCAACGGAGATGCTCATTAACAAGTGGCCGTGACGCCAACGTGCTAATGAGAGCTGTCCACCCTTTTGCTCCCCGAAAGAAACGACTATCAGACTGAGGAAAAACTTTAATTGGACACTGCATACGCTTTACTTTAGCGTCCCAATAGCAATTTCGTACACGGCCTGCAGCGTGCGATTTGCATAAATACAACCATCGGAGCTTTTTACTACAATTCATTCAATTAATATAAAATATAAAACAGGTAGACCTAAATGCGTATTTCAGTGCTTTATATTGGTCAGAAATTTCCTGAAAAAAGACACTTTATGGAGAGAAATCTTGGAAATTTAATAATTTAGGAATAATTCATACAGGGTTTGATGTAGGACCATTACATGCAAATCATTCTCTACTATCCAAATAAGAATAAGAATCGAACACGAAAATATCTAATAATCGATTAAGAACATTTGAACACCCATCTGGAAAATGGGAAATACTAATTCGTGACAATCCAGAATTGTTTAATTCACCCATCTTTTGTTGCTTTACTCAACACATTCTCCTTCTCGTCCAACAACGGTAATATTCGCCTTTCTTTTTTTAAGACAATTTTTTTTATAAAAATTAATAACCTTTTTATTCGAGTCCTGAGGTACTTTCACATGTAAAAAAAGGAGAACAGGGGGACCAACTCTAGGAATTCAATGCCCTGTTAGCAGGGAATCATTAATTCTAGAAGGAAAGAAGTTGATAAACGAAGGAAATATCACAGATATAGCTGATTGAAATTTATTTTAGAAAGTAGAAATGCTTCAATTGAAGCATGAAAAGCTGGAACTTCTGGATTTCAGTCCTGGGTCGATATTTTTCCATTCTTGTCCTTCTTGAAATTTATTTTTAATATGATTCAGTCACAACAATGCGTGTGTATAATTGTTAACATGTGAATATCGAGAGTGCAGACCTTCTTCGTTGTAAGACGGATCAATCATATGCTGGAGTGATAAGCTCATTCGGGTAAACTCGGGTGCTTTAATCGTGGAGACCTTCCATAAAAGTATCCTTTTAATATTATTTTGTATTGTTCTACAGCTAGACATCTAGAAAAATATAATCAGAAATTTCGATCGACTTTGTTATCTCCAAGGAAGAAATTATAACTTTTTTTGTCAAAAGTTTTAAACGCTTGAGAATTTGAACTAGGATGTATTTGTGGATGTCAATGTGTACATTAAAAGTTTAATGAATCTTTTACATATGGCTTTCGATGTCATCTATTTATACTTGCCTTTGTTAAAGTTGTAAAGGAAATATTCTTATAGATTCACATCACCGGAATCCAAACTTGACAATAATTTGACGGCGAGTCTGACAAATCAACAATTTATCTCTCTCGCTCATCCGATATGAGATAAATTTTGACGAAATAGTTCACGATGAATTTTATAACATTTTCTAATTAAAACTGTACACTTAAACTGGTCAATTTTACCGATTATATACTGGTTGTTTCATTCATCCGTCTCTGTCACACTCTCAGGCCAACGTTTGTGAGGTGACGACGCTTCAGTGTTTCACTTTTTGTCACGGTTAAGTGTAACTCATGCCAGTTTAAATTAGTTCGTGTGTTTTAGAACTGTTAAAAACTTTGAAACATCAAGATCGATAAGGACTATTTATGAGGCATATAGTATATATTTAGAGAAACCCATGTGCAAAACGTGTCCCAATTCATCTTCCATAAACATATTAGTATGACGTCAAGGACTCTAAATATGCATGTCAGCTTCATTTCCAACACACGTTCTTTTCGTTATTTCGGATAGTTTATTTTTCTTTTACTGTTTAGGTACGAATACGATGGATACCGTTCGCGTTGCCATATGCTCAAAATAAGCATAGAGAAAACATTTTATCATTGCAAAATGCTTCATTTCTCGATGGTGTCACAGCGACTCTTGCATTAGCAAAGGAGTGATGAATTCTCTACCACAGATGGATGGATGCTGCCGCTATCACCGAAAGAACGGCCTGGAGGTTGATTTCCAAAGAGAAACTGAGATCTTCGTATTAGAGGAGAGGATTCCCGCTGGCGTCACGGAAGGATGACTACGGTTATGATTCAGTTGCGTGCCTTTCAAAATCTTTTCTCGTTTCTTTGGAAACGGAATCGCTGGCGCGTGCAAGGAAGGACAAAAGCGAGTGGAGAGATGAAAAAGGAAGAGCCCTAGTGAAGAAATTCGTCGGGAGATGCAGCGGAGTCGCTGCGTCCGTTTTTCATGTATCTTAAAACGTTTACCGTGTAACTATCATCTCTGACTGAGCACGCGTGGCGTCTGGGGTTGCTATAGCAATTACAGGGGCGTTTCAGTCTAACCCTTAAGCATAAAACTTCCTCTTCCTGAAAGCGTTTCATTCAGAAATGTCGGAACTGACTACGGTTTATAGACTTACTTGACCAAAATATTTAGTGAAACAAAATATAATACTCTGACTCTGGAAAAATGAAGTTGTGGATCACATACTAGAAAAAAACCTATAATAAAATATTTTAAATGAAGTAATTAAATTAATCTGGCATAATATTATCAATAAAATATAAAGAATGGTCGAAAGTAAAAAATAGAATAAATTAATTTGAGGTAAAACGTTTCGTACCCTATTTAAGTTCATTACTTTCAGTTTTATTTTAATTTCGTGTTGTTACCACAACGTCCTAGGAACATGAAATTTTAATGAAATTTTAATCAATGACCTGAAAAGGTCCCAAAAGTTGGGTACGTAAAGTTTGAATAGAAATTAAATTACTTTATCTCTGACGTTTAGTCATTCTTTGTATTTTATTTATATTAATATAGTAAGTCAAAGGGAGAAGAAATGTTTTTACCGAATCTCAATATAAATAATACATTATTAAGTTAATCAATGATACAAATCGAATGATATAAATACTTTATTTCACCCACATTAATTCGTCTCTCTTTTTATAGATTTTCAGCAGAATAACTTTCATTATGTATTAAAATTTGATTATTTTGATTGTTTGAGATTTTAAAGAGCCAGTAAATATTACAATATTGCATCGTCACTGTAAATATAATTAAACTACTTTACTTTGCAATTACAGTGCTAATAAAGATAATTTTTTATTTGTCATTTTAAGTCAGCATTATATATATTTTTGTTACATAAAATTATGTATTATTCAATATACTATGTTTTTGTGTATTATATTCCAATAAAGATTAATGAGTAGGAGTGTGAAACAATTATTGTTCTTTCTGGAGTTTTCTGAAATTATTTCCATAATAACGAACATATAAAACAAGAGTAGATAAACATTTACAATTAACTCAACCCTATGTTCAAAATTATTCGACAAAATTTTTCTTCAGTAGTCTTATTGACTTCTAGAAATTTATTAATATCCACTCCTTTAGTTTGTCTGAATACAATATTAAATTATTTACAATAGCTTTGCCTTTCAGGTAGAATGCGTGTCTGTGTTATGAAAGATCCAAAAATGCAATATGACCGTGCAACCTCAATTGTCATGCCATTCTCATATTTTTCTCTTTAACATTTTCGAACTTCTTCGTGCAGATTAACGCGTTTAATTATAAAATATCCATTAGAGTTAGAAAAATATTTTCGGGATACATGTATTTATAAAGTCTTAATTTCGATAATGATCTGATTTTTCAATACTATCCCTGAAATGGTTTCGTCTCTTCAAATTGTGACTAATAAAAAACCGTTGGGGAGAAAATGTAAACACGCTATTTTTGGAGAAAGTTTTCTCCTTGTAAAGAAAAATTGGTTTGCTTACTTGAAATGTATAAACAGGTAAATTTTCAATATTTCGTATTTAAGGAAAAGTTTTTAATGGCAAATTGAAATATATTGAATATAATTGAATGCATTTAAATTTTATTATTTTTGTCGCTAAACTTTGAATGCTTATAAAATTGAAAATCTATCTTTTTTTATTTTCCGTTATCAGTTAAATAACTAAAACCACTGAGTCAAATCAAATTTTAGTCTTTAAATATTTATTTTCATATTTTTGGAAAAAATTATCTGGTGGATTTATGAGAAAGTTGCGATCTTAAAGATATAATGTAAATATAAATCGCAATTATTCTACATTTTTCTGCATTCTGTTTGGTTGTTTTCCAGTTCGATGTTTTTGGCTCGTATATTACGTGGCACCTTGAAGAGGGCGACGTGCAGTCTGCGGCTAACGGTTAATTTGCCTCGCCAGTTTCTTCACTTTCAGTGGAAACCGAGCAATGCGCAGCTGCTCCGAATCACATGCATTTCGCAGAAGACGAGTCACGAGTCTGCAATTTTCCCCGCTTCCTTGACGTCACTAGGTGCTTGGTCACCAGTCCGAGAGGTTCGCTTTTAAACCCGACCTTGTGAGACGCTCCAAAATGACCATCCCATTCTACGAAGGAGATACAAACTTCATTATAAAATCAGTGACTTTAAATATAATATCTGGGATAACTGTTATCACTTACTTGCATCAGAAATTCCCCTTTGCTAATCATTCTGTCTGATGTCTTTTCATTCGTAATTATTTATTTCAACTCAACTATGGTGTCCTTCAATTTTTCTACAGGATAATTTACCTGGAAGTTTCTTACATTGGATTGTTTGTTTTAAAAAAATTGCATAAATGTGGAGTTAATACTCAAAGTAATATCAAGTATCGGCTTTTTGGCTTCCAATACAGTTGTGCGGTTGTCAGTCCTGATGCTGCTATTTTCATTAAAAGTCCCTGCATTAACAAGTAAATTTCCTTTAATAACTGTTTAGTGGATATAACCACACGATCGAAAAAATGTCGTGGTAAAACTTTCCAGGTATTGAATTTGTGAATTAGATACCAAGTTTATTGGATTTTTCATCATCACAGCTTTTAGTTCACAGTACCTTAGTATGAGAATTCCAACACTAGAACGCTGAACACCGTCTCTGAACTTCCAAGGCACATCAGGTCTGCAAAAATTTAAAACCCTTGGTATGTGATATGCTCTCGTAGGGAAGCACATCACACTGTAATCAGTATAATATATAGCGGTTGTTCGGCAACGCCGTTGTCCCTTCCCTTAGTTGCGAGTGACTCACATCGCTCGCGCAGAAATAACGTATACGTGATTTCTAATTATAATTGTCACTGTAAACGATTAAGTGGAAGGTGGAACGACACCAAGTCAGCCAAGCTTAATACCTAATTCTTTCGTTTGTCTCATGATACTGATGCAATGAATAAAAGATCCCATGTGAAGTGGGACAGAGGAAAAGTAGATGAGTCTTTTGATAATTCTTCTAAGAAAAGGGGAATGCTTCTTTCACAGCAGTATTTGCAATGTATGGAAATAATTGTAACAGTAATACGTTTTGTGCAGTAAAAATTTTGGCAGTGAAATATATTCCAATCTCGTTCTATAATGCAATATTTCGTAATCAACTGACTAGTTGATAATATTTTCCAGTTTTAATTATTATTAAGTAAAAGGCTCTAGATTGTAATAGAAACTAAGTTAAAGTTATATAAATAAAAAATGTTTCATGAGGAAGTAAAAATTGAATTGATTATATCCATGGTTTTAATCTGATGGTTGTGCTGGTTTTAATGTTTATAGGATGAATTCAAACACGAATGGTCTTTGAAGAACCTTTGTGTGGAGAAACTAAGAATGAGCTGAGGGATGAATTGAGAACTCGGTCTTCACCATTAACGGATCCAAGTGGTGCGCACGTGGAATGTCGGTAGCGAGTTTAATTGTATGGAGGATGTTGTCAGACACTGTGTGTGTGTGAGAAAAAGACGTTTCAATCGCCTCGTGCACCGGAACGACACGCCATAACAGCCTAGCTTTATGAGACGGAAACATGGAAGAGTTGGTTGTTGTGCGCGTATAACCGGAGCTCATTTAGAGACGCGACTGCCGGGGCATTCCTGACATTACCGACACCCTCAACATCGCTTCCCACTTAACGGACAAGTACTGCCTTGTCATAATGAGGATCTACTCCGCAGCCATTCACTTTCAAGGATCCGTCTTGCGGAACAAGCCAGCTCCGACTCGTGCTCTGACATTTACAGCTTGACATCTTCGACGGCGTCTCGGTTCTTCAGAGAAACGGGATCAGTAATTGCGCATCGGCACGAAAACGCCGTCTCGACAAACTACTCCAGCCCTTAAAGAGCCTTACCGAACCACTACTTCCGTACGAGGGTGATTCTCAACCGTATTATATAAAATATTTTTGTAATAAAATTTAATGAATGTGCTTATAGGTCATGATCGAATAATAAGTGAACTACGCCCCAAACCTGCCATTAACATTTCCCTTTCCTTTAAAAAAGAATGTGTTGCCCTAATCAAACGCTGCATCTCAGTGAGCTGTAATTTTGTGTCCACATGACAGAATCCTCTGTTTTGTTCTGCTTCACGCTTTCTGCTTTGAGGGAGGGTTGTCTCTTTCACAGGATATCCTTATGGGCGATACAACCCTCCTGATAGGTATAACATCACCATTGTCAAAAAAACTCTCTGGAAGATAGCTATGAGAATGAAACAAATTAAACTAAAAAACAATCGTACATGATATTTACAAAATGACCTTATTTCTGATTAGTCTTACCCATGATGTAAACGAAGACTATAGACTGTTTTGTGGATAAAGTGGATAAGTAGAAAGGAAGGTTGAAATTAACGTTTAAAATAGTAAACAATCACTTCATCATCTAGAATAAAATCAATATCGTATAGAAACACACTTACGCTGTTATGTATTGTTAGCGAGTTTTCAATTTATTATTTTCTAATTTGTAGATAAACCAGAAAATAAACAATTTCTGTGTGCAAACTCGTTTGTTGATAAGAGTGAACTTTGTTGCAATGGACCCCCGAAAAAGTACTGTGGTATGGGCTTTATTTATTGGTAGGTGGGGGAGATGAATTTAAATTATGACGATTAATAAGGGATAAAAAATGTATCACTTTTAATTTTAACAAATATGGACTAATTAAACTATATATTTAAGGGACCCTCGCTTACTAAATCGGGAACATGAGTTACTCTTTTTCTCAATCGGTTTATTAATAAAATATGGGAGGAGGGCGAACACTTTATAGAGAAACTACCAGAGGCGAGAAACACGGCGTTGTGACGATCCCCGGCGTCCTTTCTGGCTGGTTAATCGGCTGATGACTGCTGTTTGTAGTCTCCCAAGCGTCGGAGGTAGGCTGAGCGTCACTTCAGGGCTACTCGTCGACTCGTACTTGAATTATGGTAGCCTCTGCTGAATTATTTTCACAGAAGTTTCAGTCGGACGGATGGTTCTATTTGATTGCGTCCAACTTAAATTTTGCCCTACGTAACTGTTTGAATTTAGCAACGTTGTCTCCTAAAGGCGTCGGAATTTTTTCTAAAAACTGCTCCCTCCCTCTCTCTCTCCTTTTTGGGGGTGGTGGTTAACAGGCTACATGAGGGTAATCCTGAAACAGGCAACTCACCTTTAATTGCATAGGAAGGGAATTGAAAAGGGGGGATGCAGAAGGTAGAGCCAGGTAGCCGAGGGTTAACTAGGGCCCACGGACTATAGCTTAAGGATCCTACCTGGTGTTTCACCTAAAGAGATACAGGAAAACCCTAGAAAACCTGCATCAGGTAGGTTGGGTATTGGGTACTATTCTCACGCCCTTCCGAATGACGGGAGACGAGTTTGCTGTGGGGTCGCAGCATTCCCTTCTCCATGTCTTCACTAGGTTTGGATGCAGTTGGCCGACTGATCCAATGGGATCTAAAGACAACTCTTGCCATATGCTCAAGGTCTTCGACCCCAGTAAATGTACCTCCTAAAATAGGTGAAGGTGTCTCGGCATGTGATAACTTTGATAAAAAAAATATAGTGAGTGCGAGGCATTCCCGTCATAATCACGTGAGCCCCGCAGTCACTCTGATCCTCCATACGAGGCGACTTGTGACATGCGGTCCAGATACACATCGATTCAATCTGGCGAAACGCTAAAATACATTTAAAAATGCCCAAAAACAAAATTTTGAATCATTTCAATTTCACGATTTTTTTCATTACTGTTCTTTATTTTGTCATATTTTTATATTGTGATTGAATTAAAACTTATGGGGATATAATTCAGAGACAATGACAGTAATAGTCAGTCATATTAAAAGTGTAGAGGATATATATTCTCAGGTTTTTTTACAATCAATTATTGAAAAATTATTTTCATTTAGTAATATTATTTTTAATAACATTTTTGAAAAATGAAAATCTCAATCAATCGGTCGTTAAATATATTGTATAATACCACACGTTTAAATTAAATATTAGGTTAAATTTACCTTCTCCTTCCTTTTTGTTTTCTTGTACGCTCAAGCTCTCATTACCAAATTTTTATTTGTTGAGAAAATCAGGAATGCATCTCAATTGAATTTTTAATAGATATATTTAACAAATTTTAGTGAAATAACTATATTTAATTGATTGATGAATAAATGGTCTTCATTTCGATGTTTATTTTCAGAGAGAATGGTAGCAAAGTTTCAAGGTAAAGTATGCCTAATATAAATACATATACATAAAATACAAAAATATTGTAGGTCAAATTCATGAAGAAATTAAAGCGCGTGAGGTAATTAACATTTTAGCAATTTCTTCTTTGTAAGGGATTGGCCACTCTAAGCACTACATCGCCGCTTCCGACTTTTAGTCCTGTCGACGACCCTGTTATAATTAAAGTCTCTGCCGATTTTTGAAGGAGTCTGCTCACGTTTCCGCGACGTCCTAAGTAGCAACGTGATTCGTCTACGAAGAGAACTGCGGATTGAAGGACACTTCTTGTCACGTCTTTTGAACTAAATTATAGTAATTAACTCTCCGAGTTGGAGGGGAACTCGGAGACCGTATGTGCAACTCCGCATTATGAGCTCGTTGGCAGAAAAGAAATAAGATTTTCACGGAAGCGTGGGTGTTTCTGAGAAGGAGGGAAGGTCTGGCTCACGTTAATGGCTGTTGGTTCTGAGAAAGCGGCAAGTATCACCCGAGTCTTTCGTTTGTACTACTGCTTATTTCCCGCAGCTAACTAGAAACTACACACAAACACTTGGTCAATGTAACTGCACGACCACACAAACAGACTAGATGAAACGGGGGGCGCTGTAACTAGCTTTTCCTGTGTAAACGAACAAATTATTTGCAGTAGTTACCTATTTATAATACTCAGCTAGACCTAAGTTCCTTGAAAAATAGAAAAGCATATAATTTTTTTATATTTATCACAGCTTGAGGCCAAAATAATTGTCTAAATAAAATGAGGCCCAAAAACGATAACATTATTTTCTACAGTGTAATTATATGTATTATAGTTTCACTATTTCTAAATTGAATTAATATATATATATATATATATCTAAATATTAACAAATATTTGAAGCAATATCTCACATAATTACAATAATATTTTACAAAGATTTTCGATTCTAAAATATATAAAGTCATATTAATGACCATTTAAGAACATTTAATATTCAACAACGACGTTTCTTCGTCAAATTTTGGACTTTATCAGATAAAAGGGAGAAATAAATACAGTCAAGTTAATACTGAGGAAAAAAGTTTTAGAAAAAATATGAAAATTAAAATGACAGAAAAGAGGAAAGGTGGAGGGAGAAGTTGGACAGTATTAATAGTTATAAATTTTGATATATTTTAGGGAAACAGGAGTGGCAAGTCTTCTCCTTTTTTCAGTAATGTATTTCATTATTATCTGCAACGTACAAGTTTCGAATAAATAATTTAATAAACTACGCTATGATAAACCTTATACGAGCTGGAAAATACACAGTTCATTGTCATTAAAACGCTTTTCGTTTTAATAAATATAATAAAACAGTTCCAAGGAGCTCAAGATTTAAAGTGTCCTTATTACCTTAATTGGGCGTCTACTGTTCAAACAATATAATAATTGTTTCATGAAATAAAGAAATTTAACACCTGACACGAGAGAAAGATGAGTTTGACGTTAATGGTGAGAAAATAAAGCAAAAATTGTTCCGGTTTAGGTTCAATGTGTTCCCTGACAAAGAAAAAGTAGGAGCTCATTATTTCTCTGACAAGATTCTTATTAAGTCGCCTCTCTATTTTATTTTAAACGCTTTACAGGTTTCTCACGTGCAAAGAAGATACGTAATTAATGGACGATAAAATTTCCTCTGAAGAAATTGTAAGTCTGTGGCCGATTTGGAAAACACTGTATTTATTTTTTTGCTTTCACAAAAATTACGCTGTAGTATGACTACAAAGGAAAAGACATCTTTGTCTAGTACGTGAAAGAAGAGATTAATATCTTTGAGAGAGAGAGAGAAAGTTATTTTTTTAAATTTATTTGGTTGAGATTTAAAAGTACATCGATGATTTAAGGATCGACCTGCATAAATGAATTGATTTGAATGGAGACGATTATTTATCAAGACACCGTTCTTTTATATTCACAATTTAGCAAAGAACTTTGAATCGTACAGTTGTGTGATGTGACGTAAAATGGTTTATTTTAATATAATCAATATATGGTGATACAGGTATGGTAGGTTTATAAAATTATTTAACTGCAAGCCACAATTTTAGAACCCTGAGATTAAAAGAGTATTAATTTTATCCGGGCATAGATACAAAATGTATAAAGAGTATTATAGATGCGAGAGATGTAAAAAATATTAAAACGCATATGAAGAATCACTGGCTATATTTCTTCGACTAAATGCCGTGACTCAATAATTTAAAATTACTGTCAAAAGTCGACACTTAAAATGAAACAATATTATAATGTTACTAATTTCATTAAAAAATTATTCATTAAGTGAAATGATATAGATACTAACTTTCATACAGGTGGTGAGAAAATTCTAATATCTTTTTCGTGGCTTAACCTGAGATTTAAACTTGATAATTAACATAACAAAAATGGAGTATTATTTATTCTGGAATACAGTACTTATTTTTTAAACTCCTGGACTGAGTACTGACTTGTTTGCCTGTAATTACAACTTACCAGCTCAAGTTTACTTAAAACTTCAGTAACAAGAAGTACGCGTATCCCATTAGTGAAATAACTTAGGAATATTTAGTCTGTCAATAAGCCAGAGAACAGATTATAAACAGGCACTGTTCATCGCTTGGCTGAAATGAAAACCATTTCGACATAACAACGCCAAACAAACAATTTCATAAGGTAAAACAACAAAACATTTTTCAATAAATCGTAATGAATATAAATCAATGTAAGAAAGCCTTGAAAAAAATATTACTCTCAATCCTTACAGTCTAGTTCAATACAGATTCATATAAAATTATATATCATTTCACGAGTTATGGGTTTCAGGAACCAGACCTTCCAAAACACCATTCCTCCTTACCTTTTGTTTCGCTAATATAGACCGTAAGCCCACACTGTTAAAATATAAACAAAACAAAGGAACTGCTAATAACATGCTAGTATGTGAGCAAAATATAATGTCAGAGACCAAAATTACGGTGTTCCTTTCTCTCATGACACAGTAGTGGCTCAAGGCCCTTGGATTCCCTCTATGGTCAACATTTTTTGTTACGTTTGTAATTTGGCACACTGGATCACACTCAGCCTTCACAACAAATGGCTTCTTTCATTCGTTCATGTCTTAATGAAACGTGCTACCTTGAAAAAAAAAGTATGAATAGGAAATGTAGAACAAGGAGTCAACCTCCTGTGGGGGAGCGTCACAGAGGTTCCGGGTTCGAATCCTGTGTGTGCTGAGTTTCCACAGTGTGAAACCCCTACAGCTAGTAAGAAAATGAGTTTCCTGAATAATATGAAGTCGCTTAAGACCTTACGACTAGAAATAAAAATAAAACCTAATTAAGGAGTATGTAGTATATAAATGAACCAAAGTGGAACAAATTATGATTCTTTTATCGTTGCTGAAACTAGTCAGTAATTATTTTTAGAGTTGCTGTTTCTCTGCCTTTGGAGAACAGAGAAAATTATTAATTTTTTCAGAGATTATATTTTCCGAATATTCGAAGGTATACGAAGGTGGTAATGCTTCCTATTTTTTCTCCATGTGAAAGTTTTCAATTTAGCGCGACTCCTCAAACATTGTCACCACTGCTCCCTCTTCCAAAATGGTTTTATACTAACGTACGTATTAGACAGCGTAAAGTGAATGAATTCTTAAATTCGTAAGAAGAAACGCCCATTCGCATTCATGAAAAGGCCTATGGTGATGCAACAGTGATTGTCAGTACTATTCGTGCGATGGATTCGTCGCTGCAACGAAGCTGAAAGACAAATAATGTTGGCTAATGAAAAGCGAAACGGCAGGCCGGTTACTCAGCAATGCAAAATAAATTCTGTCCAATACATCAGAACTCTCAATAACTTGAAGTACGTTTTCAGCGAGTTGCCCAACAAAAGCAATCACGGATGATCTTCTTTTGCATGTGATTGTAAGACTACACACTAGTCATCACGCCTCTTCAGAGATCGTGAAAATCAATAAATAATGTTTATGCTGGTGGACAGGTACTTGGCATCTAACTCTAAGTCTACTTCGAACCTTTCGTCACTAAATTTGGAATGGAGGTTCTAGGTCGTACCACATGAATAAAAAGTGTTTTGAATCAGTCAAAACCCTTTTGCAAGGTCTTTCCTTTTTATTTAATTATTTTAGGTAGCATCAACCTATTTTACAGAGATTAGGTGTTAAACAGTCTGATTATTTTAAATATGATAGTTTATCTCAGTCTCGGCTAAGAAGATTAGGAGGTTGGATATTGCCTTCGTGTTGTTGTTGAGGTCCAGTCTTGCGTATATTGCAATGGTTTCAGCCCTAATCTTGTCGAGGTTGTTGCACTCGAAGATGATGCGTTGAATCGAAGGTCTGTGTAACAACTATTCTAAGGTTGATCTTATTCGGTTCAAAACCATGTTCTTGAGAAGTAATTTGTGAAAAATCAGGAATTCTGGTAGATGAAACGCAAGGATATTTCAAAATTAAAAGAGAATAAGTCTTTTATAATATAATTGGTACCTTCTTAAAGCTTTTAGAACTCTGCAATCGCGACTTGTAAAGCCTTGGAAAATTATTCTTGTCCTACAGTGGTTGTAGTTCAGTGGTTGCATGGAGATGCCACATCTGCAATCTTCTAGCTTTTCAAAATGTTTAATAAACCTCTGCTAAGTAAATGATTACAGTGTCTTTTGGTTACTGTTCCGTATGGATGGGACTTTCTTGTTTGTAGGGGCTTCTCTGAATATGGGCGAAGTCGGACAGTCTGTTCCAAATGAACAGGCGTGCCTGTGTTATTTTCGGGCCGAGCGGCCGCACGCACTATCGCCGAGTCATTATATCACTGCCACAAAAAGCTGGTGCACCTACCGTCTCAAGGGCAGACACTTGCCTTCTAACTTCTACCTGGGCCATGGGGGCGGGCCATTGCACGTCTCTCTAGCCCCGAAAATAGAAGATCGCGATCTCTATGAAGAATGTGGGCGGAAGGAGCCAATTTATAAAGCTCGCGAGGTCGCCGGAAATCGGCGAGGACCACCGTCGCTGAAAAGCCAAATCCGTGAGACTCACAATCACAGGCGGAATTTCCGGAAAAACGACCAACTCACGATTCGATTTTAAGAGGAAAAAGTTTAACTAACAAACCAACCTTTTCTCTACCTTGAAATGTTTTGACTAGCGGCTTGACCTTCGCTGCGAACGGTGAACTCAAACGTCTCTCTCCTTAGAAATATCCATGAATAACACCCATTTTAAATTACTCGATATATGATAATAAATTTTGCAAAACTCAATTTATCCTCCAATATTTACAGTTGATTGCCGTTAAATCTTATACCAACATTTAAACGTCTTAGAACTGCATCATTTTAATGTGAGAAATGTAACGCAGTTGCCGAACAATATCAGAATGTTTATTTTTTTTAAAAAAAGCTTTGTACGTATTTGTACTCCCTTGTAGTATTTATATCAAGAAATTGTAATAGACAAAGTATGTTAGATTGGGAAGGGATAATTTTACGGAAGTTAAGTAATTCTGCTACTTGGGAAGAGTAATAACTAGGGATGGTAGAAATATAGTAGATATAAAGAGGAGGATAGCACAGGCAAGGAAGGCTTTAGCGAAAAAGAGGGATTTACTTACGGGTAATACAAGTGTTAATTTTATGATAAAAATGTTCGTTTGGTGTTATATGAGTGCGAAACGTGGACAAAAGGAGTTGCATAAAGGAAAAGAACAGAATCCTTGAAATGTGGTGCTATAGGAGAATGCTGAAAATTATATGGGTGGACACAATTACTAACGAGGATGTTCTGAATAGAACAATATGGAGGGCGTTTGATAAGAGAAGGAATAGATTAATAGTCCACGTTTTAAGACATGAAGTGTAGGAACAGAAGGGGAACTTAGGATGGAATATGCAAAGCAGATTATGGAAAATGTGGGATTTGCTAGTTATGCGAAAATGAAAAGTCTTGCGCAAGATAGATTAGAATGGAGGGTTGCATCAGACCAGTCTTAGGACTGAACACAACAACAGCAACGTGGTGGAGAAATATGTGTATTTTTATGTTACTAAAACTTTGTTTATTACAATTTATCCGCCGAAATAAATGATGACAGCACAAGTACATACCGAAACGACTTAAAACAATTTTTTTGTTTACTTTGTAAATTTGTTAGCAACAAATTACATACGAGTATATGTCAAAATTGTTACTGGAAATTAATCTCAGATTACGGTCTTACATTCCTGAAGTCCAAAATATATTTGAAGTCATGAAACTTTGCATAAAAGCCTATATTATATTTCTTATAGGTCATACCTCAGCCTCTAGGCTATCATGTTAACTGAAAATTAGTTAAATGCCAATTCAGTTAAAACCAATATTTTGATATAATTGTTTGAATAAGAGATATACATGCTAAGTGCTATTCCGTGGTCGTGGAAATGCATGAAAGATCGCGCGATGAAATTCCGTGAAGTAGAAGTGAGGGGGAGAATCGCATTTATCGTTTCCGACAACGCTTTTGTTCTTAGTCAGGTGGTAAGTAATATCTTGTTTCGCGATGTAATGCGCGTGTGCTGCAAACAATGAATATCTCCCCAGGGGGGTCTGCAAGTGATGCCACCGCCGTCTTACATCATTATCATAGCCGAGCGACCATGTTGCTCCGTCTGCAATGCATCAAGTACCTTCCCTTCACGGAGCTTATAACGAAAAACTTCCGTTTAACATGAACATGATCGATTGAAAGATAACGTTGTGAGAACTGTGACCGTGACAAAGCGATCTGTCACGATAGTATATTTCCGCAATTTTCCCGGTTTTAATATATACGCCTACATTAAGGGATGCTCAAAACCAATAAAAATGATTATTAGGTTTTCTTAGATTTATTATTCAATCCATTACTCCTCGGTCGACGAAGTAGGATACGTCAAATATAATATTACAAGAAATAAATAAAATGTAACAATTTAAAGTTTAAAGACAAAATCTTAAATTCCAATAAGGTTCAGAAAAATTGAATATACATATATAAAGTGAAATAAAATATCTAGTCTAGCCACATATTTTATTATTTGAAAACCTATCAGGTGGTTATATAAAACAGTTTCGATTTATCTAGATATCATATGTAAATTTTCACAGTTTTGCTTAGAATTTTTTGCGACATGACCAAGTTGTAGTGCAAAAATTAGTGATGTATTGTTAAATATGAGACCTCAAATTACTTACTATAGCGTACTTTTCTCTGTTGACTGAACTGAGGTGATTTTATTAAATTAATATTCAATTTGGCTTGACTAATTTTTGTCTGTTAAACGAGTTGAGAATCGCAGGTGGAGAATTACCTTACGGAACTGTCCGATTAAAAACAGTGCGCAGATACGAGGCAAATGTCTAAATTCCAGGTAAATTTCAGATGGATAACATATATTTAAATGTGGATAATTTAGAGTCGTGGACCCCGTTCATCGTTGGTTACGGACATTAAAATTTACCTGATGAAGTCCACTAACATAGAAGAAACGCATTATATATGTTAATTAAAATTGTTTTCTGACATATTAGCTATATTTTTATTTATTTTTCCACTGTAATTACACCACTTTCTATTTCAACTACACGCTCGCTGCAATGTAACAGCTTTCTTTCCTTCCTCAATTTACTTAAAGTACTCTGTTTTTATTCAATATCCTCTTGTTATTTTACTACGCCAGCATATTAGGAAGCCATTTCTTTATCGTTTCAAACTACGGCGAAGAAACTAGCTTATAAAGTGTTTGCTTACAATAGCCGCAAGCTGGGTCAGTGTCCTGTTTTTAATTAAATCATGATTTTTACACTTCATTTAGCTTTTGGGAGCGTGTCTTCAATTGCGTCCTAGTATCCGCCGTTCTTTTTAACATTGCGGGAATTCGTTGCCTTAGCCAAGGAATCGATGTCCTCGGTTCCAAACAGGATTGTAAAATAGAGCCTATACTTACTCATTAATTAGCCTCATATAAAATATGGCGTTACAATTTCAGTTAGTTTGTAGATCGGCAAATGCATTATATAGCACATCATCCCCGTTTCTCCACGGCTGGCGCCAACGCAACAAACCAATTCTTATTTAGTCTGAAACAGTTTCTGAGCGGGTTGTTTCTGGATTGTGATATCCTTTTTTTTTCAAATGACAAAGTTAGATAGATTTTATCCTGCCATCAAACTCGGTTTCTGTGTATATTTGTAAGAGCTTTGCCATGACCAACATTACTGCGTTCATCACTATCTATCTCGAGGTCCATTGGCATTCTTCTCTGAAGCCACCTGTGGGCGGGTTGCGGTGGATCGGAGGGGCACGGGGCAGGTTTCCTTGTAAGGGTTATCTACGCGTGTCCATCGCAGCTCGTCACGACAACACCAACCACCCGGTTCCAGCCCGAGAGCCAGAGAGCTTGAGCTACTTCGTAGCGTCGGCAATAAATGTCCCGCTAGTATCTCAGAGCGCGTCGTTTACAAGTACTGCTCCTCAAAGTCAGCGCAATTGCTACAACAACATCTGCTGTCGACTTGTAGTCACCATTAAGACAACAACACGGGCGTGTGAGCTGTCATCCAACACGACCGTCACCCGGTCTACCAGAACGGGACTTGACACCGCGTCGTGTACCTGATATGATATTCTGTGAATTCATTACGATAGCCTTATGAATGTTACAAAGCTTCAACGAAGAATAATTACAGAAACTAAGCAAACCGTCTCTTGACTTACAGATGAGAATGGAGAGAAATTTTTTACGATCTTAAATATACCGAAGTTATCAGCATTTGTACCAAATGAAATTATTTGGTGTACTAGTAATACGAAAAAATTATTCCATGCGTAATAAAAATTGTAGTAATTTAGACTTAATCTAAGTTTAGTTTAGTGTAGTGAAGTGATCAGTGCTGCGAAATCTCTAAAAATATACTACAGTGAATACATTTCTGGTGTTGTTTTTTTTTCAGGCAAAAACAATATTATTCCTTTTTAAAAATTCATCTTCTAATTATATGATTCCACACCATTTTTTACATTGAATATAATTATACATTCAATTATAGGTTAAATATGGTCCTTACGACCAGATTATTAATTATTGTTTATGTTATATGTATCTGCCATCGGGCATCTGCCCATTTGTAGATTTAATAAATACATACATATATAAAATTTTAAACAATATACGGGATGTAAACATACTATAATATCAGACAATTTAAGCAACAATTCTATGAATGAATTATGCTACTCTTATGCCTATTCAAAATATAATATTTCATTTTGGCGGTCTGCATCTAGAGAAATAACTCTAATTTTGAAATACAACGTCATATCAAAATTCGTTTGATTCCTTCTTTATATGTCCATACAGGAGTGCTAGTAACATTCGTCGTATACTAATTAAAGCTTTTATATATTTTATAATTACAACGAATTCCGAATTATTTTTGTCTTCGTCTCCTGTTTTAAAGAATAAAATTGTTAATTTAACTGTCTTACTAGCCCTAATAAGTGCTACGAGATAACAAGAACGAAGGTAATGCTTATCTTCTTAACATTTATTGAATTTATTGTTATAACTGATTTTCAAACAACGTAATACTAAGTCAGTCATGAATTAATTATTTATATGAAAAAATAATTATAAAATATGTTAACAAAAAATTACTTACATACTACGTTCCATCCATAATCCATGCACTTCTTGACGTTTACACTAAACAAAGAAAAAGCTATATAAAAGAAGATCTCCATAAACGAGTCTAAAGAACTTATTTAAGAATACAGTCGTAGATGTTGCTGAGGTTATTCTTAATATCATCGTTTTGTCGTTGTTAAATAATGCTTCATTTATTTATTTAACCTGTGATCAACAATTTTATTTTAATTAACACGTCCATACAAATATGAACACAGATGAATAAAACCAAAGACAAAGCATATAAATTTACATCGCGAAATGATAGTGATGCTACCTCAAAAAAATCATTATCTACAGCTATTTGATCCATTTTTATTGATATTTATCATCAATTGTTGAACATTTCAGATCATAATCTCAAATAATTTTTAGCTTTGCATTGAATATTGTAACATTATTCTAGTCAATTGTGCGTTATTTGAGTTAACAAGTTTATTGAGAACTGAATATTTGTCACCAGGCTGTTTGAAATTAGAAACATGTTCTTTAGGGCGAGTCTTAAAGGCCCTATTCGTTTGTCCTATGTAACAAGTATAGCTATCTTTATAGGAAGTTTTATACAGACTATTAAATTGTTTATTTAAATTATCATTAGTTTTTTACATCTCATAAGATAAAGGATTTTATAGATGATAAAAATGTTGAACGATTTAGATAATTAAAATACGACGTAGTTTATTAGTATTTTTGACAACATATTGTGGTTTAATTTTTCTTTGTAAATAATTAATTCATAGCTAACTTCTTGATTATTATGTATTGTTGTGTTTTTTATTTCATTCTGTTACATATTCATTTCGTCAACTGTTGTGTGTTAATAGCTGTATGACCGTACTGACTTTGAAATTAAACGCCATAAAATAAAGTATTTTTTACTACAGTGGGATACGATAAAAATCCAAACTAATATTTTTTATGCCTGATTTTTGTCAAAAAAAGTAACTTCTGTAATCATTTTCATCCTTCATTTTAGGTTCATGGCTTCATTACATAAACTTATTTTCTTTGGCCAATCATTAAAAATTGAAATTTAATTATAATTCACTTTCAGTTAACAACTTTTAAATAGATTTATTGCTGCAATTACTGATTTCTACATCTCACTTAATTCACTTCTGATAAACTACAACGGTCAGTGCGCACGATTATTACACTTTGTGACCTCTCTCACGAAATATGAATCGTTAAGCTCCCTACTCATTAGGCATCAGTGTAATAAACGACCTTTGTTCTAATTCTCACGGTTTTTTCCACTACCATAAACCATATTTAGCAGGCTTGATTAAATAAGTGATGCAATCATTAATTATTGATATAGGAACAGTTATCAGAAATTTGGTTCCAATCACTTATGTTATCTTAAAAATCGGAGAAATTAGGACACTTACCAAACTATTAGTTATTCTTTCTGAAAAACAATGTATGTACCTCTAAAAAGGCCATAACATTAAATAAAATTAATTTCTATATTTATCTGATTTCAATTGAATAAGTGAATAAAGATGTGAGATTTTCAGAGACATATTAATAAAATAAAACTATAACATTTTAATGTTATTATAAAAATTAGGAAAACATATCCTTATTACTTCAGCTTCATAAAAAATTTGGTAATTTAATTTATACAAATCATGATAAAATTTATTTTTTGTAATTTCATTAAATAATTAAATTTTTGTGATGAAAGGTGTGGAAAGCACTCTGTTTGTGGAGCAGTTGAACTGTTTATACATTTATAGGTTAATTTTAAATTGTTGTCTCCATATAGTCGTGAATTATAAGGATTATTAAGTTTTTCGAAGGGTATTTTACAATTTATTTGGAAGGCCTCATTTCGAAAAATATATTTAGCCTCCTTCTCTTGTCGGAGTAAAATATCGGTGTAACGTCGTAGCTGGGATATATAAACAGGAAGAAACAGCTCTTACTGTCCAATTACGAGCGTTGTTTTCTCCCGAGAAGTCGGCTGCGCGTAGCACGAAACGTCGCGATAATTTCTCCGGAAGAGGCGACACGCTGCGGACCATTTCTCATTTTCGATGGCTGATTTACCGTGTGGCCGATGTTGATTACACGTAATAATTCTGTGCGCCGGGAGCTGGTAATGAGCTGTAATGAGAGGACAACGGTACCAGTAATAACTCCTCGGGCCGGAAGCGCTTCTAATGAGGACCTCAGGTCAGCGTCCTTGACCCTTCGTCCTCAGAGACGCACTACATCTAACTGCGTCTGGACGTCGCACTACCACGAAAACAAACTTCAACTCGTTGACGCCGGCGCTCCTTGGAAGTTCTTGACGAGAAGTGAACGTAACAACCTAGAACTATATACATTACACTCAAATGCATTTTTATTCCATAACCCAAAGGTCATACTTCTGTAAATATTTAATCATGCCGCACTTCTCATGTTAAGTAGCGAGAAATGTTAATCGAAAAGGTTCATCCAAAGAATGTTTCCTCGGGGGTAGAAACACAACCCGGAAAAGCTTAAATTAAGTCAAAATAATATTTGAACTGCAAAATAAATTAAATTACACACTACAATTTAGTCAGCTTATTGTAAATATTTTCATACTAATTCTCTTAATACAAACATTCTATATATTAATAAGGTACCTGAATACTTCCTTGTCTTATTGTGAAATGCTTAGATTTATTAATTGATTTATGGTGCCCAGAAATTTATTCCAAATTTAATGAAACGTTATTTCTTTAGGTTAAAATGTGAAATTTTTGTTCTTATATATATTAAATTAATGCAAGTAATTTTATGAATTCGTACGGAGATCTGAAAAAATTACCAACTAGGAAGTACACGTCGTGTTTGTTTTAACGCGTATTAAATATTTTCATTTAAATTTTATTTCCTACCATTTCGATTCGTTATTCGTTACATTAAATATACATAAAATTTGATAATTCACCTTTCAATTTAACTGAACGAATATTTTAGCCAATAATCATAAGATTGGTATTTGGATAAATAGTTCTTGGGTTTCCACCCCGGGTTAAATTAAGCTCAAGCCACACGTTTTGACGGCGTACTCTACTTTAACTTGAGAAATATGGCAGAGTACGGCATCGAAACGTCGTGGCTTAAGCTTAATTTAAATCCGGGTGGAAACCCGCGAACTGTTTATCCAGAATATGCACCGGGAAAATCTTCCATATTTCAGATTGGTATTTCTAATATTGTTCCAAAATTAGATTTATTTTGAAAGTGTGTAAACAAAATTGAGTCACGTTTCACACCAACTATAAGATTCTATCAGATTTCACACAAAAAAGGAACCCAATTTAATAAATCTAATTTTTATTAAACTTTCTTCTTGGAATCATTGGGATCAGTACGTACTTATTTTTATTTTAAAAGTAATTATTAAACACAAATGTGCATAAGCTTGTAAATATATTTGACTACTTATTGCAAGAGCATTTTCTCAATATGTTTCTCTTAGAGAATTAATTGCTTTAGCTTATATTTACAAATTACTGTGATGTTAACATTGAAAAATCTGATCTTTTATTCTGTTTTCTGTTTTGACATTTGTATAGTATAGTATTAAATGCTTTGGAATAAAACTGTAAAATGTAATTATAAAATACATATAATAAACTTAAAAAACTCGAAAACTTCTTATTCTGGGGTTTAAACCCTTAAAATTGTCACGGAAGATCAGAAATAAATAATAGTTTGAGTTCTAAAAAAATTAAATAAATTGACGATTTGACTAAAGTGATTTGTAAAACAGGCAGATCGCTCGTTTTTTCATTTACTGGAAATCTGGTAACCATTTCGTTTATTACTTCAACACACCGGAACTTTACAAATCAGTAAGGAGTTTTGCTACTAGCATTCCCAAGTTTTAATAGTATTTTCTTTCCGTCATCCTCAAAGTTATGTATTTTATTAAATTATTAATCATTTTTGGTAACGTTACTGGCCTTATTTTTTAAACTACTAGTCTACTTAATGTATAATAACTTAATAAATTGTTAAAAATCCTTCGGATGACGTTCTAAGATAATAACGAAACAAATGAAGGCGTGCTGGTGAAATTAGAGTTTTTTTGTCATTTATTGATGATCGTAGGACTGACATATTTACTGTAAATTACAAAAACATAATCATACTTAGGACGATTTTAATGAAATATATGTAAAAATATATTTGAGTATTTTAATTGAGCAGGATATTAAATTATATGGAAAACATTTTTGATTAAGAGTAATATAAAATTTATTTAACTATTTCACAAACTCGTTTGTTGAAAATTCGATGCAACAGTGTAGCTTGTTTTCGTTCAGTTCTTGACTAAATTTCCTGAAGTGTTAAGAAGAACATTTCCACTTTAAGGCTTGACGGGAAACGTCATTTATTTGTTTGTTAGTGTAAGGTGACCTACTTGTTGGATGAGAGCAGCCTTTTCAGAGTCCAACACTTACAAGCTCTGTATTTGGTATCCACTTAGAGTACTGCGTGGTGTGGGACAGGAAATGGGAAATAGACTCAAACAGTAACCAGACACATTGAAATAGTCTCGTGTTGTGTAATTTCACTTTTTTAAAACACGGAAGAGAATAATTTAATATTTGCTGTTGAACGTTCCAGAAAAAAATTATGATCGACTTTGTTGGATTGACCCTAGTGTTCATTCATTCTATTTAACCTTTACCTTCGAATAGTTAACAGTTATCCTACTTTCGATCTTTCTTTGCTAGTCGATACTTGTCAGTTACTAATCATAAAAATATAAAAGTCAACGAATTAAGTCCTCTAATGATATTTTGAGCTGTAGATTGATTACAAATTTAATTTTCAATTAGAAAATATTTAATGTGTTAACATTTTTTGGACGAAACTTATAAAATAATTGCATAACATTTAAATTTAAAAAGATTTATATCGGCTAGCTGTAACTGAAGTTTCAAAGAAACTAATAAAAACTCTAAGCTCTTACATCAGGAAACTGAAGATAACTATCGGAAAATATGCGTTGATTTCAATGATTAATCGTTTCAATGTGATATTTAGTCCTGAGAGACACGGCATTGATATCAATTACTCTGCATTACTTCAGAATTACCTAATGCGTTTGGATGGCGAAAACGTTCGGTTAGAGAAAGGGAGCAAAAGAAAATAAATGAATAATAATCGAGACCTGTCATTCTGTCTCGCTGTGTACGTAACAAAAGGTTATTTCCGCCCAAGTTGTCATTCTGTTTTCAGCATTAGAATAATGTCTCGAGTGACGTTATCGTCCTTGTACTTCCAGCGAATTGCATATTACTTTGTAAAACACTTTCAACTCTCGACATCTAGGCAGAATTTGAATCATATCCAATAATTAAAGTGCAGAAAATTATTTTAATAAATTATCCTATAAGCGTCATAACACGATGATTAACTTATTTGAAACAAAAAATATATAAAACGATTATAAAATTTAATGATTCAATATTTTTGTACATGAACTATAACTGACTCCGTAATATGCTATACATTGATATGAAATTCGAACAATATGAAAAATTGGTCAAATTATTTTACATAAAAATGTCTCGTTAGAATGGGAAAAATCTCATACTGTCTGCCTTGAAATAATTCTCATTTTAGCTCACAAATCTCGTTAATTAAATTAAAAACCGTCTATAATTTTAAGTAAAATATTTATGAATAAAATAATTTAATTAATCTGACTTAATATTATAAATAAAAACTAGTAGTGGTCTGATGTAAGAAATAGATTTTAATTTTAATCAAAACTTTTCGACTCCACCTGTCGGGAGATCTTTTCTACAAAACATTTATATTATATATATATATATATAGATGACTGTAAATAAATGTTTTTTTTAATTATAGGTAACTGAAACGTGCCAAGTTTATTCTGTTGAATGAAGTGAAGAGGTCATGAAAGTTACGGACAAAAGGCTTTAATTCAAATTAAAATCTTCGATTTCTTCACTTTTGGCTATACTTTGTATTTTATTTATAAATGATTTATAATTGGGCCATGTAACTGGTCAACAGGATTATTAAAATTGTCTTTCCTTCATGTACCAACATCGCCTAATTATAAAGATCGTTTGTTTATTTGTTTGACTGTTAATTGAATTACTAAATATAAAATACAGTGCTTTATAAAATTATGAAATTAATTAAAAACTTTTTAAATACCTTATAATATAAAATACCAGAATTTAGAATGCAGTCCCACAGCTGAAGATTGTTTAGACGCTTTCACGAATACTGTAATATGAGAAGCTTGAAACGATATATAAAACATTCTTTAAAATAATCATTGATAAGATATTTTCTTTACTGAATTTTTAACCGTTTTACTCAGATATATTTAACATGGTTCTGATTAACGTTTTGTTTGGCGGTAGGATACGTGAGGATCAACCATGTTGTTGCCTATATTATGTAATAGTAAAGTAAATGATGGAAATGGGAGTAAATGTGGAAGGTAGAGGAAGGTAACCAAGGAGTGAGTAGAATTTTAGGGATCGCACCCAGAGATTCACCTAAAATCGATGCTGAGATCAAGATATGGAAAATTCGATCAGATATTTCGGGAATTTGGTAATTGACCCATATCGTTCCACAACTTAAGGGACTTCATACCTATTCTAGATTTGGGGGCAGCGGGCTAACTGGTCCAATAGGAGGAGTCACGTCTTATAGGAAACCATTAAAAATCCCTTGGAGGAATTTCTTCCTTCTTCTCGTGTGTTTAACTTGGAAGATAGTCGTATAAGAAGATTTACCTGTTTGAAAATTGTATTATATCGTTTCCTAAAATTCAGGTGTTATCATGATGCATTGACTTCAAGTTTGTTACGTTTATATAGCGCATATTATCTATTAGTTTCCGTAGCATTAACAAAAATTGTTAATATTATTCGATAGACTTTTGAAAAGCGAGATGTAGAAACGAAATGTGCTTATTATGATCAATCGTGTTTATGTGACAATTTCTTCGAAATATCTGGATATTTGTTGTTACCTGTGACTACATTTATATGGGCAACGCAAATCAGCCTGATGTCATAGGGAGAATTTAGTTTGACGTCACCGGTGATTACAGGAGTTTAATTGCTGTTGGTAGCTTCCCTGCGAGCTTGAGACTTCCAGCTGAGTAGGACCGAGGAGGAGGCATTCACCTGTCTTCGTACAACTAGTAAATAACAAGTTTATATTTCGCCGGTGGCACGTAAGAAGGGAACGCACACAAGTCTTAAATTGCGGACCTCAAATTGGTCGACCGATCCCATCGCATCCTGTGCGGGACGAGAATTTTATGCACGCCTCCCGGACAGACGTATTGACATTAATGGCCACAAATCACTTGCGAATCGTGATTTACGAACGCTTTCGTGCGAAAGGGCGGGTCATGCTCCATGAGGAGAAAGTTTCCATCTTCATTAGTCGGCGAGGCTCCGACTGTCCCCATTCTTGTATTGGCCTTTACCCAGGGCGCAAGTGAAGCCTACAAACACAAAAGTGCTATATATCACAGATCGCAGGTCGTTCTTGTGAAATACTCAAGAGACTAAAGTGCCATTTAATGATTCTGAGATAGAGAAATTTTTAAGGAAGCTGGAAGATAAAGAGTTATTTTGAAAGCAATAATTGTGAAGCGCAAAATGTAATCGATATTACGTTTGTTGTTATTTATTATGTTATCGTTGGATTACAAAAGATGAATTTTCAGTTTTATTATATTTCAATTTTCTGATCATCCTAAATGGAATTTTTTTAGAAAATGGTTGGATGGAGAACCTGGAAATTGGAAATACTCTTACTGTCAGTACTGAAAAGAATTTTTCTTCAATAATCTTTTCCAATAATCAGCTTTGCTCAGGTTTTTTATATAAATAAAATGTTCGTAATATGTATACTGACGCCCAACATATTTCTACTTGTCTCAATTTGTTAAAGAATATATATTTTTAAATATTTTCTTCTGACGTAGAAATAAAACAGAATTGGCTTTTAATGTGATTATGGATTTGAAATTATTCTGGGTGGGACGCAGACCAGTGTACACCTGGAGAGAAAATTTACAATACCTATTTGATATGTTGAGGACAGCTTCTCAGGATTTTTATTCCATCACAGAGCTTATTTTTGATAACTTAAATTATTTAATTTCTGACTCCGTTATTTAACAAATTTTATCATAGATATATAGGCAGTCAAATTTAGATACTTTTTTACGTTTTACCTCCGTGGTACAAAAAAGTTTCTCAATTAAACTTTACCTGAGTAAGTCTCAAATGTATTGACGACACGTTGGTTCAACTTTCTTTCAAAAATCAAATTTTAGACATAAAATAAATAAATAATTGCTTCAACCAAAATCGGTTTACATACATTTTGATTCCTCTTTTATCATAATTTCAAAACTTATCATTGACTGAGGAAGTTTCAAATTTGGTGACTACTTTGGTTCAACTAATTATAATCTTTCCGTATTTGGTCCTAAATTTATTGGATTTAACTACTGTGAGAAGCAGAAGTTAATTGGTTTACTATTTAACGTAATGAAGCTGAGGTTTGTGGGGGAATAATTTTACTATCATTGTTGACAATTGGTCGAATCCGTCACGACGTCGATGGAGTATCTAAAATTGGACGGGGATTTGTTTTTTTTGGGGGGGGGGGTTAACGTCGCATCTACCCAGGGATTATTAGCGACCTTCAATTACGGTTTCGTCATAGTTATGACAGAATAATTTATTAAATAAATGTTATTTACAATAGTAAAATAGTTGTCGTAGACTTATTGTATCATCAGGGGCCCAAAACGTTCTTCTTAACTACTAATCTCGTAGTAAATTATTAATAAGACAAGTCTATAACCCTAAATTTGGAACAGTTGAAATGTCGTTACAGCCATATTTTACTTCAGCCTGTCTGGAACTGAGTATTACGGTTTAAATTACAACCATTTAATAAAGGATCACAAAGATAGATCTGTAACAATGAAAAACGACAAAACCGTTGATCTTTAATGTTCTGGCAATCCCAAGGTAGTTGGTAAAAATACAGCAGAAGTGTACGTTGAGACTCCGACTCCATCTCGTTTGTTTTGATGTTTGTATGTTGGTGCCCCAAAGTCGGAGCAATCTAAAAACATCTCCTGGAGGCTCTCCTTTCACCGTCACACCACCCAGCTGTCTTGACGCCACAAAAAGAAATTGACTAATGATCGTATCTCGAGAAGAACGGAGCACAGCGCGGCCCAATTTAATGGCCTCCTCTCTTAATGACGCTCAATTACACCAGCATTTGTTCGACTGCGTGCACATGTTCATTATTATTATCCGTGTGTATACTTAGAGCGAGCTGAGGTGCCTTTCTAATTGGCACACAACAAATCATTTACGCGCGCGCGGTTCCGTCTTTATCTCTGAGCGATGACAGCTTAAGCCCTAAATAAAAACAATGAGTGAGGAGGATTGGTGGGGTCGGAGGAACCTGCCAGACGCTGAGACCTGGAAGTGTTAGGAGAAGGCTATTTGTTGGGTGCATAGAATCGGCCGTGCCCATTTCTCCATCTCCTTGATGAATGAGTTGGTGCTATTGAGGACGTAATCCATTTATCACAGTTCAACCTGTTGCTGGCTGACACTTTGGAAAATTTCAACTTTGTCATTTAATTAATTTAATTTCAGATCTGAATAACTTGCATTTCCATACGTCATCAGCCGAGAAGGTTAAAATAGGCAAAGTATTGATGTGAGATCGAAGTCAAGTAACTGACTGGTTCATTGTTAAGTAAATACGTTGATCGCCATGATAGTTTAGATTCCCAGAGAATGATTTTGAATAATGTAAGACTACAATTAACTGTTTACTAGGTTACTAATTTTTAAGTATGCAAAACAAATCCTAAATTAAGCAAAACAACCATTACTTGCTATAAAATGCGTTACATTCAAAAAACCCACCAATAACGGATCAAGACTACCAATGAATTACAAACATAAGCACTGAAGGTAATAACTGAACCTAAATTGAAATATCTACCAAATTATTTTAAACGAATATCCCGGCTTGTTGCATTAATGTTCTGTGAGAATAACAAGCTGCACTTAGTTTCCTAGAAAAAAATATCTATATGGCCATTACACTTTAATTTATCTTAAATCCGAAGGTCCAGGAAAGGTGCATTGGTAATAATTGGATAGGTACTTGCGTTTCTGCATAAAATTTAGATGGCAACTATGTAAATCAAGAACGTGATCGTAACGAACCTGAAGTGTTCCATTGGTGTATTTACTGATCATCTGAGGCTGCTCTCTGGACGGACGACGTACATGATCAGTAACTCATTTTGTTGAGCAAGGTTTGGAATTATTTGTGATTTATGTTTCTTAAAATTCTGAGATGGAACATTAAGATTCATTCAAACAGAGAAACTACATGAAGAGTTCAGAACCAACGTACGGTTACCCGCGTTCTGAGTTAAGTTAAAGGTTGTTCTGTCTTGTTGTGTTTGGTCCGTGCTTAAGGATTGTACCCGTGGGGTGTCTGACGGAATAGTGGCTCCGGAGCTGCCCACACTCGAGAAGAGGGACCCGGCAATTTACAACTCCCCCTAATTACCAGTGCTTGATAGAGAGAGCCACGGGGAGTCCACCACAGACCTGCGCCACAACCTAACAAAATATATCACACAACACCAACAGCGTTAACAAACGTTCGAATATACGACGCAATATACGCGGTACACAAATAGCAATTACACACTGAATTAAGGGAAACATACTCATAAATTCAAATTGTAAAATAAAGGACATAGTCGTACGATTTTTGTGGAATTTAGTATTTTTTCATTATTTAACTGTAGAAAATTGGTCAGTAAAGCGAAAAAAATGAATTGAAAATATGTTTATTACAATGTATAGATCATCGTCGATGTTACTAATGCTTAAACATTTTTTTCTGTCAGTTTCTTAATTGTATAAAATTCGCCATTAAAATGAGTCAAATTTTCCAAGTGATATTAAACTGATAATATTTTGCAACAAATAAATAATTAAAAATACAGCCAAATATGTCATAAAAAAATTTAATTAACATTTAGTTATTATAAATACAATGTTTCATCCATTTTTGAGGACTTCTTCAGGTAATCAGACATAATATATATTCGAAAAATTATCAAATGTCAACATAGTTATTAATGTCAGAAAATGATTTTTGGATAGTAAGTTACCTTACGTCTTCCTTTCAAAAAATTATATTAAATTATTTTCAGTTGTAACTGCCAATGGATTCATTCCATGATGAAAAATATTATATTTGGACATCTAGTTTTATGAGGCTTTTGTACAATTACGTACATTCGAAAGTTTACAAACCTGTAACAATTTATTTATATATCGTTTATACCGAATGAAGTAAAAAATATAAGGATGAAACATCGTAGCTGATTGCTGTTTTTGTATTCAGTCCTTAGACTGGTTTGAAGCAACCCTCAATGCTAACCTATTCTCCGCAAGCCTTTTCATTTGTATATAACTACACATCCCACATCCTCCATAATATTCTTAGTGTATTCCATCCTTTGTCTTCCTGTTTCTTACCCCACACACTTCCCTCTAATGCTTAATTTACTAGACCCTCAAGTCTGTTAAATTAGTCATTTTAATTTTGAAATATTAAACTGATATTCCTTCCCTTACGACTTAAAATAGTTCCAATGAAGACATAACTACATAAAATGATTTGTACTTGATTGTCTTATTGCTATAATATATATTCATTCCTACCGCACAAAAATGCAACACTATATTCGAGAAAAGGTAAATATTGACAGACATTTAAATTTATAAACATAGATTGAATAATGCGTCCTGGATTGCTGTTTATTTTTTTATAAAAAATTATACACTGGAAGTAATTTCTCTTGAAACAAACATCAGCATAAATCTCGATAGTATTTCATTGTTCATGTTAATATCACGGTTTCACAAAATAGTTATTAGTTTTCTACTTGTCATCTGTCAATTATGAGGGGAGGTTTATTAAACTTGCTAATATCTAAGTAGTACTTGTAGACGGGTGAACGTTCTTGACACAAAATCCCAGTGTGATCTTGGTTGAAACTATTGCACGTTGTGACTTTCCCTGTATCAAGCAATTTTCTCTGTGTGAATATTAATTTCCAAATGATATTTTACCGTATTTCTGCTTTTTAAAATACCAATAATATTTGTTGTAACTGTCAATAGATGCTCTCAATGATGAAAAATATTATATTGGGACCTATAGTTTTTAGCAGAATCTATTTATAATTGACCTCGAGAGTATAAAGAACCATCAGTGGAGTGAGAAGTCTGCAATCTTGATAACACCGATTCCTTTCACCTCCTTTTTGCTCCTCGTGCACGCGCACGACTGTTTGTACAGAGCGATCTCGACCAGCGACGTATAACGAATGTCATGTTGCTGATTGATGTGCACCAGTAAACAGTTACTTAACCATAAATCTGCCATCGATATCCATCAGTTCCTCTGTCCGGTCCATTTATTTCCAGCCGCAGAGAGGATTCGGACGATATGTTTCACCAAGTGCCATGCCTTCTAAGACTGAAGCTCCTGTCCACGCACGCTCCAGAGGCAAGAAGCAAATGGTGCGACGTCCACAGCGTCGTCCCAATTATAATATGCGAAATACCGGTATATGACTCCAAAACAAGTGTTCTTCAACAGCTTCTCGAGCCAGCTAGCGGGTAGAAGTGGGTGGAGCTCTATATTAATAACCAGAAATTGTTCAGATAAGGAGCTAAGAGATGCTGAGGTCGTTGGCCGACACGTTTTTGGTTACACAGCTGGGCCGTCGTTTCAACACTGTTCCGACGCTATATTTACTCTTCTGGAGAGCGTGTTAAGAAGAACGTACGTGTGTGCCCACTCGCTTCGTTTCACTTGCGTTTTAATGATTTCCCGAGCTTCCGCGGTCGTTCGCGCCGAAGATGAAGCTTCGAGTTTAAAAGCCACTTTCACGGTCGGAGAAAAAAAATCGTAGACGTTACATGTGGAAAACTAATTATTTTCAGAGTTACGTTCAGCTTCGAAGCAACACACCGCTGTTATTATTAAAAGTTAAAAGCAAATAAATATAAACTTCCGTACATCAATAAACACTGCACTTATGCATACGTTATTAATTATATAGTGAAAAAACACTCACGGATGTCACTACTAAAGAAAAATAAATATAATAATTTCATTTCCATCAATAAAAACTATACTACCGAAATAAAATATCAAGAAGATAGCAGTCAGGTGTAATTGGAATTGGAGTGTGAGAAAAAAGCAGAAATTAAGAAAGGAGTAAGCAAAGAATGCAGTCTTTCGCTCATACCCTTTAACTTATATATAGAACAGGCGATGAAGAATGTTAAAAATGAATATAGAAACGGAATCAAATTGCAAGGAAAAGAAATGAAAACAGTAAGGTTTACTGATGATATTGAGGTTTTAGGGGATTCAGAAAAATACTTGAAAACATAAAAAATTGTACGAACGTGATCGGAGAGAGTATAACATGTGGTTAATACTGGGAAAACCAAGGTGATGTAGTGTAGTATGGGAAATAGTGAAATAACAAAGGGAGTTAGATTGGGAAGGGATATTTTCAAGGAAGTTGAGGTATTTTTCTACTTGGGAAACATAATAACTAGGAATAGTAGAAGTTTAGAAAATATGAAGTGTAGGATATCACCGGCAGGAAAGGCTTTTTCAGAAAAAGAGAGGAATTGACGTATGGCTAATATATGACATTATAAATCATTATTAAATGTTCGTATGGAGTGTGGCGTTAAATGAATGCGAAACTTGGACAATATGAGTTGTATGCAGAAAAATAATAGAAGTTTTCGAAATGTGGTGCTGCAGGAGAAAGCTGAAAATCGGATGGGTGGATAGAGTAAGTAACCAGGATGTTCTAAGAAACACAGGGGAAGAGAGAACTATTTAGAGGACATTGACCAAGATTAATAGAACTCGTTTCGAAACGAGTGACCTGTTTAATTGCCATTAGAGGGAAGTGTGGGTGGTCAGAAGAAGAGGGAATACGTTAAGTAGATTAGGGAGGGTGTTGGGTGTGGATGCTATGTATAAATAAAAAGGCTTGCGAAGGATATTTTATCAAGGAGGGTTGCATCAGACGAGTCTTAGGACTGAATACCACAGTAATACATCAATTATTCTTACCAACTATCAGACGCGAATGACATACGTATGTCATTTTTCGTTTATGTAACGGTTGGTAGATTATGAAGTGCTTCTCTAAATTTGGTTTTACTTTTCTCACCGATTAACAGCTATTTTTAAAATAAACTTTCCTAGCTTCAAATGTCAGATCAGCATGGATTTATGTACACGAAACAAAAAATAATACTTTCTAGACAATTGAGAGTCAAGATCCAATTATTTAAACATCCAGTAAAATTAACGTTTATTTTCACTTTCAGTATAATTTTTTTATTAAACATTATTAAAATATCGCAGTATATGTTTTAATTAATCCTGCTGTATCTATATTAAGTCTGAAGTAACCAAGCAAAGTTTAATCAGTGGTTTTTGTCGCAATTTTCTCAGGGTTCTTACCAACTGTTTTTATGTATGGACGAGTCATTACTACATACGTTATACAGTGTAGACTGTGCAAATAAAATTAGTCTTGTGCAATTTTATTTATAAAAGCCCTCCAGTTTTCTAAATATTTATTATTTATTATATGAAATTAATCTTGAAACTCTAATGAGACAGGCACAATAGAAATGTGATTGACTTACCTCGTCGTGAAAGTCCCCCCAAGTTTCCTTTCCTTCTATTCAGGAAATGGTAATCACGTTAGCCGTCTTTCCCTTTCCTCATTTTATTTTGTCGTAGATCTACCAAATGATCATAAGTTACTATACATCAGCCAAATGAGAATAAGTATTACCCAATTTAGCCTGGAATATAATTCGAGTTAACCACAGTGGTCACCAGACATGGCCTGACCCAAATGACCCTACTAATGACGTGACCCTACCACAACCCGAATAACAAGTGACGTCATGTAGTAGACCATTGATGTGCCTTACTGATTATTCTTGCGTTAAAAAATTATCTCTATTATCATTCCAAACGTTTATGTTTGCCAGTAAAAACTCAAAATATTTCTTTAATTTAAATATTCATATCTGTTTTTCCTTATAAGATCGATATAATATTAATTAACCATGAGTCATTCGCTAATTTAATTTATTTACTTTTAAACCGTCTCTGTCACAATCCTCTTATAACCTTCTTAATTTGTTATAATAAGTGTTGACTTGACGTTGTTGTTTCTTGAATATATTAGACAAATGTTTGGAGCATCAATACAAGGCTATTTTAACGTAGGCACGTCAAAAGCTCTCATCGTATATAAATTGATGCTTGGACTGAAAATAGGGGCTTTTAAACGCATCATCTCATTTTTGATCAGAAAAATGGTTAATATTAGAGATAAAAGTTTCATAAAATCGATTAAAATCCATTTTCTACAACGTAATTAGTTTTTATTTAGTGTTTCTCCTTCCACAATCGTACATGGAAAAATATATGAAAACCAATCAACATGTTTGAAATAAAATAGTAAAAAGTAATAATACAACGTTCCTATATCCGAATTTGTTCCAACTGAGGACTAATGGAAACACAAAATAAAGCTAAATGCACTGTTTGATAACTGGTCTCTAAGTTTCTTATATCCAGTGAGATTCTTAATGTATTGTTGGATGTCAGAATATATTTGACAGCAAGGCAATAATCTTTAAAATATTTCCCGAAAAGTTGGAAAATGCACTGAGAAATAATCTACTTCATGAGTAATTCTATGACCGTTTTGTTCTCCTATGAATTCATATTTATTAATTTAATTTCCCGGAACACTTCCGAAATACCACATCCACGTTTGTACGATTTTGGTTAATTTATTACCTCCAAACAAAATAATTTCATATAATTCCATTATTTTGGGTTAAACTAGCTGCGCCTGCGCGGGAAAATTTATTCGATTATCCTTTTCTGGATCAAATTCATTTTCCTGTTGACACGTTTTTTTTGCACCTCAGTAATTGATAAGAGATTTTTATTCTTTCTCTTAGGAAGGCTAAAAAAATTGTATTTCGTTCCATGAAAATTCACCATTTCCAAAGTCAAGACTTCATTCGACCATAAGCTATAGACATAATTAAATTGAAATAGAAGTTAACCATTTTATTAGAAAAATAAATTAATTGATGAGAATGGTATTGGCAAAAAATCTTGCGTACGAGAGGAGTACAAAAACATGTCCAATAAACCTAAGCTGTCATTCCCTAAGAGTTTCTACTCCAGCTGGTGTTGACGCGGCATGTTCGGCAAGATACCCGATAGATAGCATATATCTGAAGATGTACAAGAAAATTTAAGTTTAAATCGCTAAAAGTTTCATTAAATCTTTAACTATTTTGGTGCCTATTCGAGGCAAACTTTCACACAGACAGACAAAGATTCTAAAAACAGTCATTAATAATAGGGATCGCATAAATAGCAGTTTTCACTTAAAGGTTGACACATAATTTGAAATTATAGGCAGATAATAAGATTTTAATTGTTGATATAGATATATACAGTAATATCTTCGGATTTTTTGACATTCTAAACAGGTTATGGGACCTGATATGTTAAAAATACCACCAATTATATATTGAATGATTTTGGAATGTTGGAATGAACGTTAACCTTGAGGGTTAATAACTCAGTGTGTCAATGGTTGTGTTCACAGCCCGGTAGCTGGTCTCCTTCAAAGATAAGTACACTTATGTTCCTGAATAACAGGTTGCCTATCAATAATTGGAATCCTGGGAAGTCGATCCGAATGTAAATCAAACACCTCGAGGCCAAGCTCTTACGTCTAATAGCGTGATGTTGCTACATTATGTAGAGCTCTTATGGATATTTCACTCTTAAATTTTCCATCCCATATTTTAACCCCTCAAGGGCTATATTTTTTAAGTGGAAAACGTTTTCTCGAAAGACGGGCCTCCGTAATTGAAGTGAGCAACGGATTACGTTTTACGTAGATTGATACCTGTAAAATTGAAACGCTCCTTGCTAACCTGTTGATGTTAATGCTTACAAATTGCAGTGTGTGAATTAATTTGCCCACATTTGCCAATGGCCGAACTCACCTGATGGTTTGGATCTTAGTTCTGAAAAGTACACGTTTAGATCATCGGCTTCTCATTTAATCCGTACTCTCGACCACTCTTTAGCTTCTTCATTACTTTACCTGAAAACTACTTTATACCAGTCACTTCATCACATCCTAGGTCTAAGAAATAAGTTTAGAGTAGACACTGTGTAAATTGTTTAAAGGTGCATGATTTAATTTCAAATACAGAAGAGGCTTCAATTGAAGCTCAGCCTAAATATGAGCACCATATAAAATATAAAATTTACTGTAAAGATAGCAATGTGAGTTACATAGGACAAACAAATGAAGCATTAATATCTTTGTCAAAAAACTTGTTCCTAATTCAGACCAACTTTGCTACATATATCGAACATGTCAGCTGAAGTAACCACATATTTGATCGGAATAAGGCAACTTATTTCCTGAAACCGAATTTTCTTCGAGGCTATCTATACCCGCAACTTCGTTCGCGAGGAAATAGCTCTTTTCATTTTGTCCTAAAAACGAAACAACAGACACAGAGTTTTGATAGAATTGAACTCACAGAATATATATAAAGTACGATATTATTTATTTATGATCGTTTCGTGGCAAACCTTGGTTTTGAACAGTATGCACGTGTTCACACGTTTGTAACAATAGATGGAGGGAGAATGTTCGCCGTCCCTCCCTCCCTCACTCTCTCACATTCATGCTGCCAAAATTACGCTTATAATAATAAAATAAGTTGGATTAATTGTATAGGAATGCCTAAAAAGAATTATAACCCGTAGTACATTTCAATGGATTTATTAATATTTACATTAATATATTCTGAATTATACAAGATACCTAAATGAAACATACACGAGAATTTAAGTTAAATTACTGTTTCAATCCCTGAAATTTTTATTTAAATCCGTTAAGGCGTTTCGGGGCATTGATCAAGAGAATAGGCAACCTGCATCTACTTTTTGGGGACTTCGATGCGCATACACCGTGCATTTGCACGAATATCTAAGTTAAATCTATTGTTCTTCAACCCTTAAATTTTCATTTAAATCCGTTGATTATTTTTGGAGCCTATTTGAGACAAACATACTGACAGACAGTCAGAGAGACACTTCAAATTTATTTCTTGGTATAGATATGCCTGAAATGAAACACATTAAATCCAATTCTTTATCAATTAATGTTAAAACTATTATCATTGTTATCTCAGTATCTTTTGTGTAATATAATTAGTCATATCTTATATATATATATCTGTTATATCGTCATTTCAGTTTATTTATAGAATTCAAGCTTCATAGATGGTGGAAGAAATTTAGTATATCAGATATTTTTTTGTTTGTCATTAAGTGACTAGTGAACTGCCATATTTAGATAATTTTTTTGCTGATAAATTTTAATTTGTCGTCGTATAGAGTAGAATTTAAATTTATTCTTGAAGGGAAACGACGCTTCTGCGATTAATTCTCTATTTTTGTAATTCTTTTGGTATAAAATTAAAGTTATGACATATGAAGATGAATTTACTGACTACGTAATCCGTAAGGTGGGGACGTGTTTATGGGTCCCAGACTGAATACGTGAGGTACCCACCTCCTCTGTGGGCGTCTGGCTGGTGACCTTCCCAAGGCCACTGTGTCTGTCTCTACAAAGTTGCGTCTACAAATCTGACCACTTTTCTGTCTTATTGCAACCGTGGCCGTGGTCGTGGAACAAAACACAACTAAAATGGTCGCCATCACTTATCGCCAATCGCACGACTCACGATTTTATTTCCTTTCGATAGAGGAAGAAATGATGTACTGTGGTGAATCCCATTAGTATCATGCTATCTCATTCTATGTTTTTCCCAGTAAAACAGAACGCAACAGGTAAACAACTATACTTTAGTTGTGTGGATTGTAATAACTGGTATAAAATATTTTGTAAGAAGAAAATAATATAATATATACACATTTAAGCTTATATTGCTTCATGAATTAATGAGCTAAGCAAGGCATAATCAAGTGAAACCATTACTGCCCTATTTACTTTTTAGGTAAGTTTTAATTGCTTACATCTCTAATAATCGTTCCACATGTATCATTCCAATATTTTTAAATTCAGGTTGATTTGAAATAAGTTCTCGTCTAATCTTTAGAATAGCCAACCTCTTGTGCCAGACGTTTTAATTGATTGATTGTCGTATTTCGTATAGAATATTATTCATCTGTTAAATTCCCGTTTACGTGATTTATTACACAGAAATTAAAAAATTTTCTTCGTTCTACTGCCATCAACCTCTTATTTATTACTTATTGTTAATTTTCATTTCATACATTTATATTAATATAGGTTGTTGTTCAGACTGAATAATTGAATCTGTATTGGAGATAAAACACGTTACTACTCCGCAGAATACAAACACCACTTTCTGTTTTTACATTGACCTTGAAGAAATTTCGAATAGATTATTTAAGTTCTAGAATCTTACGACCTTAGGGAGTTATATTCATTTATAACATATACATAATAAAATACATTTTAACACTTTAAATATATTATGTAAATAGTTGGTTCCCGGTGATGCCCGGAAGATTAATGTTTAAGAATAACAAATATTTTACTTAGTTATGATACATATTATTTCTTGCGAACGTCTTCGTCGTCGTCGCCGTATACGTACACGCAGGATACGTAAGGACAGAGTGTATCCTGTTTTATATGTTATTAGGGTAAGACGGTTATAAAAAGTGTCTAAATAACTTGTAAATGTAATGAACGTTTTATTTAAGTAACAATATATTTTAAGTACTTAGAAAATGTACCAAAATGTTTTTATTTCGACTGCAGCACACATTCTGTGCCATATGAAAGCAAAACGTTGGGCCGTTAACAGACAATTTTATTTTTTTCCTTAATAACTGTATGTTATTGGTTTGATTGATAGTACTCGACGTAGGAAATGGTTTCAATAAACATGTGAATACATATCATATGTGGTGTTCGTTGGTTACACCATCAAAAATATTTTGTTGTACAATCAAACAAACAATAATAATAATAATGTATTTAATTTGAATAGAAATATAACTCAAATTAAGTTATAGTGGAAAAAAAACATAAATTTACGATATCAATTTAATCATTAGCTCAGTCGGTAAAAGCAAAAATAATAATCTACGCATAATAATCTCCCGGGAACGCGGGTGATGAACGATATAGTTGAAAATTAAATTCGCGAATCAGACGAGAATGGTTTGTGTGGAAAAACCGAGTTAAATTGCCGTTACCGGATGTTAACGCCTGATGACGTCGTTCTTTGCTCTAGTGCCTCTCCTTCAGATCAAATGTTGTCTTTTTATTTTCTGTACTCCCACCAAATGAATCTCTTTTCTTAAATGTGCAGAAACTAAATTTTATACATGTCGCCTTGTTCTGCCACTGCTTCGTCTCTCCCTAGCGTCTCTCTCAGGCAGCCTCCCTGCACAAACTGTCCAATCTAATCTCTTCCAGGCCATCAACAATGTTGCAGCCAACAATGTTGCAGACTGTGACGTTTTCCCGCCGACATTTCCCGCCTACTCAGCCCCACCAAGCCATTCTCGTCTTCCGTCCTGTATACGTAAATAACAAAAACTAAATTATTTTTGCTTTACCCGACTGTAAGGGTCATGAATCACCACACATAGTTGGGATCTACGTTTGTATTATCTTCATGTTTATTACAGATTACTATGGCCCTTATTGGTTGATAAAGTATTGGAAAAAGAATGATGTGGTAGAATAGAAATTATTTATATTGTCTTTGGATTAATCGGATTTCCTTTAGGAATACTATGTTTACTTCTTGAGGTTGTTATAAACGAATATCGCACAAAGACCAATGACCTACTCGGCTTTGACAACTGTTCCCGGTTCGCAGATTAGTTAGTGACCGCTTTCCGATAACACAGCTGAGAAGTACAGTAATGCAGATTCCTCGCTGAAGGCCAGTTGTGGAAGGGTGAACTGATGACGCAGACGACCAGATTTGACAGGGAGCGGTTCGTTCGGTTTTCGGGCACGTGCCGAATCCGGTCTCGACCGTATACGGGCCACCAACTTATCGGGGAGCTAATCGAGACTGGATGGCCTTCGGCTGTCAACTAAGAGAGAAGCTTACAGTCTGTCCTCAGAAGGAGCCAGTGGAACCGTTGTAAGGTATCTACACCTTCATCGCGGTCGGTTCTTAAATGTTAATGCCCGTATTGCATGTCGCAGCTACTGCGGCCCTGTAGAGATGGAACGCGCCAATTCAAGGAGAAACAAAATGAAAGGAAATAGTTTGATTCGCTAAAAATACTCTCTTAATTTGAAACGAATTTTCCAACTTTCCACATTATCCCTCAAGACTCCTTTACGTTTATTTCTTGAATATTTTACATTTTATTTCATTCTACTGCAGTAAAAACCATGTAATGATGTAAAGAACAGAATGGGGATAAAGATGAACCATAAGAAAAATTTGCGCAAAGAACTTGGACATATTAGAAATTGTATCGAATAACAAGGCTTCTCACGGATGAAGAATCAATAAAACGATAAGGACTAACGCAGTACAGCAGAGATTCTAATAATCTGAGAATTACAAATGAAGTCATATTAAGAACGTAGTATTTAATACAATACAGAAGTATATAAGATGATTGAACATAGAATAAGAAATTATGGCACTCTATTTTAAACAGTAAAACATGAAAAAAGCTGAACTTTGAGAATATGATTTTGGTTAACTTTATTTTAGTACCATTAAACCGTTTAATAGTTTTTTAACGTAAGTATAACATTAAGTTATATCAAATAAGTATATTAATTTTATAATAGAAACTTAATTTAAGCTGTGACAGTTACAAACAAACAAGTGAAAAATTAAAGGAAAAGAGAATCAAGACACTTACATACTATTATTTAGTAATAGCGGCCGTAAGTTAACGGTAGGGATATAAAGGAAACTTTGTCCACTACACAAGATGTTGGTTTCCTGAAAAGCGGGGACGCACTCTGGTGTCCGTAAAGTAATAGCAGAAGACATCGTGATTTAACTTTTCCTTGCTATACATCAGTTTTGATAAAATAATTTTAATATCTAATATTACCTGACAATTTAGAGATTAATATTTTGATTCGTAGATAGGTTTCGATAAAAAATTACTTTTAATTAGACATAAAAAACTTTTTCCCGACATTTCAGACTTCTCCACAGTATTACAATATTCATAACTAAATTTTATTTTCACCAAAAATCATGTTTAGTAAAAGCTCTATAAGAATGACATGTTTTATTATTAGAGTAGAATGTAAGCAACGGAAAATAACTCAATCGGAAAACTGTGTTGGCTTCTGTACTGCAGCTCTGATTAAACGCGATTATCCGTGAAAGATGTTTCTGTAATTTATGCATTGAATAATAATGTAGTAACTAACATCTGGCGAGGTCTTATGTATCTGGTTGCAAAGTGGGGTGGTTTATTAATTATTCAAAGTAACTTTATTAATCAACTCATGTAATAGTTCTTTTGTCCATAAATTATATTAGTACTAATTTGTATCCCAGAAACTAAAAATAACTTGCGAGACCGAATGAAATTACTAAAATTCATTAAAAAATATTGGGCTGACTTTGAACTATTCTTTTTTAAATTAAGATAATGAGTTTCAATTTGTTAATTAATTTAAGAGCTTAATCTAATATAGCATGTTTTACAAACACACAGGACTTTTTGTAAAAGTTCTATCAGCATACGAACTGAAAAGGAAAATAATAAATTGCTGACTAATTTGTTTTCGTCACAGCTAAATATCGTCTCAATTCTATATATAGCTGAGGTATTGTAATGAAGGCTGACTTGCATGATACTGTAAATGTACTCTTGGCACTTTTTACACATCTCATTTGCATTTGATTCTGTACCTAATAGGATTTCCTTGGCGATAACGTAGTCAATTAATTTTCAATCGGCTGAAGGAAAGCAGACATAAATTTCCGAGTGGTTTATAAAAGTGTCTGTCGACGCAGAATTATGCTTCCGCTGGCATTTGAGTTTAGTAGTTGGCGTCTTAGGATCTTGCTAGGAACGCGTAAACATGTCTTCTAGCTCCTACGAGACAAGTCGTTCCGCGGGTGGTCTGCAATAAGGCGACTCTCAAATCTCCTTTCACTGTTTTCAGCAAATCCTTTTTCAAAATTTTACTTTCTTGAATCTCCATTTGATAATAATTCTTTACATTTCTTGATGAATTAAACAACAGGAACCGATTTAAAAAAATGTAAATTCATCGTCATTTAAACTCTTCAATATTTAGTCTTTGAGGGAAGAGTTATCTTATACTATAACATCATTTTGCAAGTTAATATTTTATGTGGAATTAAAATACGTAATTACGGAAGAATCGTTTAAATTCAGAAATGATTAGTAAGACCTTTCAGATTAACGAGAATACGCCGTGACAAATATGTCGCTGCAATCCAAAAAATAATATTAAACGAAGTATATATGTATATATCATTTTAACATACCTTTTTGTTCCTATTTACTAATCTGTCAAAATTTAGAAAGAAGATTATAAAACTGCAGAAAAATATGCCTATAATCTGTTTAAATATTTTATGAACGGATTTAAATTTAACAAGAACCTGCTAATCTCTACTTCATAAAAGATAATCATCATCCATCACTTCAGAATTTTATTTGTAGGGATAACACATCGATACACGTAGGATAACAATGACCATTTCAAATATTTTAAAGTCAAATGGTGAACCAATATTTCAATAAACTTAAATTTTAAAATATTTGGGGCGATAAATTGCATTAATCCAGCAGAAATTTTGATTCTATATGACATATTCTTCATATAAATTTGATTTTAACCATCATTTATACTTTTGTTCCAGTAGCTCAGAAGTGGAAACAGATTCAACAACTTAATTAAATTCAAAAGAGTTTCCAAGGTAAATTTGCCACTATTTATTATAATACTCTTCTTCTAACAAAATTTATGTTGGTACCAATTAAAGTTACAAATGAATGAATATCAGTTTAATATTATAAAAATCAATACCACTTTAACATATAATTCTGGTGTTATTTTCAACTACGACATTTCAACCTTCAATAGGCACCAGGGAGATATAAGAAATTTTTTCAAGGTTTTAATTATACAAATTAAAAGTGACTATATTTCGTTAAAATAAATTATTTGAATTTTCAGTCTGCAATAAATTTATTTAAGCAACAAAAATTATATAAACGTACGTTTTTGAATGTATGTAATTATCCATAAATATTGATACCTGAGGTTCAAAATATAAAGATTTCGGTATCCATCGGACTAAATAATGGTAAAAATGTTAAAAGACAATACATAGTTACAAAATAAGTTAGAGCAGCTTATTATTTCTTTAAATAATAAACTTACTACGTTTTGTCTCTCAGTTGAGACTTCTTCAGGTATACTAAAATGAAAATTAGAATGGATTACATTAGGGATGGGGGCGTGGGCGCTGCGGGAGTTTTCTCGCAGGCGCTTCAGCCCAGAGTGACTGCGGGGCTCACCTGATCATGTCGGGAATGCCTCGCACTCTCTCTGGGTATTTTTTATCAAAGTTCTCATATGCCGAGACACCTTCACCTATTTTAGGAGGTATATGTACTGGGGTCAAAGACCTTGGGCATATGGCAAGAGTTGTCCGCTAATCCCATTGGATCAGTCGGCCAACTGTCTCCTGAAACTGGTGGAGACACGGAGAAGGGAATGCTGCGACCCCACAGCAGACTCGTCTCCCGTCATTCGGAAGGGCGTGAGAATAGTACCCAATGCGCGACCTACCTGATGCAGGTTTTCTAGGGTTTTCCCTGCATCTCTTTAGGTGAAACACCGGGTAGGATCCTTAAACCATAGCCCGGGGGCCCTAGTTAACCCTTGGCTACCTTGCTCTACCTTCCGCATTCCCCCTTTTCAATTCCCTTCCTATGCTATTAAAGGGGTGTTGCCTGCTTCAGGATCACCCTCATGTAGCCTGTTACCCCAAAAAAATTACATTAGGTAAAGACAAAGATGCTGATCATTTAATAATTAATTGAATATCATATAGACTAATTATTATTATATAGTTATATTCCAAATAACACTTTTCCATTTAACAATAGTTGTTACTATTAATAAAATAATTGAGAACTTAATTTTTTCATTAATTATAATATTTGTACAAAAAAGGGTTGTAGTTCTAATGAAATGTGTATGTGTATTATTAATATATTATAATAATTTTAATTAATACTAAAAATTTAAATAATTTATTTTTAATGAAATGCCACTTTACTTGTTTTTCTACAGTTAAGAGCTGACGACATTTATTTATACCTTCTTTGATAATGTCCCAAATTTGTGCTCCTAACTGCGGGTTTTGAATTATGTAAACGAGGACATTTGATTTTATTATTGTTTAAACACAAACGTAATATATGATTGTTAAAGTTGTTGAATTTTTACAAATTAGTTCTATTCAATTACAATACGGATATAAATACTTGGAGCAGGATCTGCAAAATCTTCCTGAAGTAAGTTCTAATACTTCTTAGAGGTATTTCTGAAACAGTGTTGAAGAACAAGACGTCTATACTTACGCAAGCTGGTCTAGTTCTGATTGTGTTGCGAAGGTTTTACTCCTTCTCTATAACTTTAAATGTCACAGCTTAAGTAGACGGCCTTTGGAACTCCACAGTGATTGTGTTAGTTACGGGGTTTCCTAATCGTGTGTTTAGCCTGCGAGGTCCACCCGGCTCATCGCCTCCATCCCAATTTCTAGCCTCGGCCACCGTTAATGAACTCTATGAAACCTAATTTTAGCCTTGCGTGTTCATAATGAGATTCTCTCGGGCTGGAAATTAATTTCGCCGGCTGGCGGTCTCGTGTACGAGCTGGTGAGTGTCCTCCGACCTTGATTCGGGCAAGTAGGGCTCTGGAACGTCCGCTCCCAAAAAACACCCGGGCGAGGGAGGAGGCAAAAACGAAAACCCAAACCGACATTACGTAACCCGTTCAGAATGCCCGTAGTCCCCACTCCTCCGGCGCATCTTGTCCCTCTTGTAAATAAACCAATAAAAACGAACACCTCTCTCTACCTGCTAGCCCAGTCACGTTCATGGTTTTATCAAATTCAATAGCCCTCAACGGCCAGTCTTATATTCTTACTGTCCTCAAGGTAAGGAAAATTATAGTGCCTGAGGATGGAGTCGTTTACTCCCACCTCCGTGGATGAAGATCTCCTTTGTCAGCAGTTACAGACCAATATTTACTGCAACTATTCACTCAGATTTACCACAGTTTTATTGCATATAATTATACTTTGAAATCTCACGTGTTCGAGTCTTTCAAACGATTTCTCATAAACATCTAACTTTTATATGTTGACATAGGCTTAATAGGAGATACGTCTTTTTAATAGCCGATACTTTAACCGTCAGATTAGAAGTAAAACGTATTGAAAATACTTGAGCTCATATTTGGACGCATTTTATAAGCATTAGAGTGTGCTTGAAACCAATAATAAGTCTAAATATTTCTTCAATTCCTCAATTCAATAATTCCTCCTAATTTTAGAAAATCAGTCAAATTTTACTTTCATATACAAATTTTTATTTGTGTTTTCCTGTATTTCTAATTAATACCGATGTGTTAAAATAAATCATTTATCTTATTTTAGATATTATAAGTTGAAATTCATTATTGATAATCAAAATTCTATCCATAAATATTTTCCATATATTATCTAAATATATTGTTTGTTTATTAACTTGTTGATAAGCTGCCACGGGGATCTATACCAATCGCTGTTAACTAATGCAATAAAAAAATTATTTTTTAGTAGGTTTTAACGTCCCATTAACAATTAAAGACATTAGGGACATCCATACAATCGCCTTGCATTCAGGAACATTTATGACGAGTTGCTAATAGGCTATAATTGCAGCTCAAAGAGAATATGAACCATTTATATTTTTTCCTATAACTTGTAGTGAACCAGCAACGTGAAAAGAAATTTTATGGCTCTTTCTGAGTGGGCGAGTTCCTCCTCTCTGATTTTTGATTCCTTAAAGATATTTCCTGTTATTTATTCTGCTCGTCATTTAATTTTAAACACTTAATTTGGCAATACTTCTTCATGAATAACAAGAATAAGCCACCTAAGTTTCTACTTCTCTATTAAACATTATTGAACTATTTATAATAAAATTATGATTAGTAATTTGAATTACTTTCGTTACCTCTAATAATAAAAAAATCGACTTTTTCTTCTAATGAGACACAACTTGAAAGAAATTTTAAAAACGCCGGATATTTCGACGTGGATAGCGTCTTTTTAAAATATTTAAGGTAATACTTGATATTAATTATCTTAGGTTGATTTTTAAAGCATTTTATTTCTTAATTTGATCTTTTATAATAAAAAGAACCTATGTCAAAAATTTAAATTGTGATTATATTTTTATTGATTGACAGGGTTGTATTTGTATGTTGACAGAATAAAATTAAATGTATGTTATTTAATTCTCATGCGCAAAGTCCTTTTTTGGTTGGCCGATGTAACAGAAGCAACAATTAAAAAAACTAATTTATTAACTACTCTGCTAGGAACTTTGTGTCTTATGGCACATCCGGCAAAGAATTTTAGACTTAAAAGATACAGAATAAAAAAAATTGAAATTTTAATAAGTGTATTGGAATAATTGACATTGTACCAAAATATATTAAGGCAATAAATTAATTACATGTGTTACGCCCTATATCATTCTACTGGCTAACACTGGAACTAATCTCAGCTTTATAATTTGATTATAATAAGCCAAGGGTCTTCTAAAATTCTGCGTTTCCGGGAAGTATCTGAAGAGTTGGCAGACTTTTTCCTTTATAATACACTAAATATTTTGTATGAGTTGATCTATCGATTTTTAAGTCACAGAACTGGAACTGAGGTTGAAACCAAAATCATTCATTTCAGGAGAATGCTTGATTCCCCGAGCCTTCTGCTCCACCACATACTGAAAATTATCCTTTTAGGAGACTCAAATCAAATTAAATTTTTGGTTTTATTAACATCTACTTAGTGTTTGTAAAATTTCCGATGTTAACGATCACGTCTATTTCGGAACGAAGCGAATTATCCTGACAAATTTCTGAAAGTTAAGTGGTGTCTACAATTAATTAGTAATTTCATCGAGTCTATTTGCTGTGAGTGAGTAAGCTGGATTGTTTTATAGTTTTCATATATTGTTCTTCAGTGCCTCAACAAGACTTTTATAGGTTGAGATTCAAGTGGTAAAGGCTAGAAGGAAGGAAGGGTAAGACGAGATCTCGGAGAAGTTGCGTGCTGAAGTTCCATAAATCCCGGGGCCAGCCCGTCCAGGCAATTACCCCTAATATATCGGGAAATGAGGCGGCAGCAACAGGGGAATAATTAATTACGAATCGACAGTGAATAAAGTGCTGCGAGTTTATTCGTGGACGCAAGTCTTAACACTCAGTGTCTCAACAACAACTTGGGAACGCCCAGTACACATCCGGCTACAAATTCATGTTAGTTGTAAGTTATAATCGAATGTTCTCTGTCATACCAAGTATTAATGTTGTATCTTGTTAAATTATATCCATCAACACTTTAATATTTACCCACGTTGTGTACTCATTAATAACAGACAATTTAAAATATATTAATAAGTAATTATTCACAGACTGTGATTTTTAATAAAATCAGAAAAAACTGGAATTGTTGGATAAAGACTGAAATAAAGTGAGAAAGGAGAAAGTAATTATATATATATATATATATATATATATCTGAAAATGTATAAGATTATAATAACGGGAAAGAAATACGAATGGTAGAAAGACAGGGAATAAAAGTAAATGAGCATTCTTTTTATCTACACGTATAATATTTCTATCTAACAGATTAAATAATTGTATGTTATTTATAGAATATTCTTCTTTATTTAAAATATTCTTATCTTGTTCGTTTTAAGCAATAAAGAGTCAGGTATCATTATCTTCAGTATTAGCATAAATAAGGAGTAAATATTTCTAACAGATATTTTTAAAAAATAGATACATAATTAATAACTGAATAATTTTTTAATCATAAATAAATTATAAAAAGTTTAATATTAAATATTTATTTCAATTTAAACGTTGTCATTCATATTAAGAACAATAGGAATAAGAAACTACACTTCCTTCCTAATTTTGAATATCATACGAGAAGATAAGAATATAATTGAATTTATTTAAAGTATTACAATTTTGTACAATTACATCAATTTCAGAAAAGAAAATTTTAATTATATTTATTAATTTTATGAAAATAGCGTCTCTTCTCTTTTAAATATTGCATTTGTTCATCTCAAATTAAGGACAATAAATAGTGTTTCTCTATCTGCATTTATTACGATATATTTCTTACTGTTTCAATAAATAATTAAATTAAGGTCAAACCTTTATTTCCTTCTTCTAACATAATTATCTTATTTCACCTGTACCAGTAAAAGTTCACATTATAAAGCAGCTAATATAAAGGTCTCTAAGCCTATGCTAAATTCATAATTACATATTGTTAAATATAACTACAAATAAATAAAGCAACGAAATGAGTGAAACCATTTTTTCTCAATTAAATACAATGCTAGATTTTTAAATTGCTATTTAGTGCTTTTCAATTAATGAATGGTGTGCATGTATATAAGTTAATTTTATACTTGAAACGGTTAATGTATATAGTTTCTCCGAAATTTTGTTGGCATTTTTATATTTAATAAATAATAATTATAATCATATAATATAAAATATATTTTAATATAATAATAAACAATTTAATATATTATATTTTTAGGATGTAAACCACATTCTGTTTCGTATAATTTAGTATTATTTTTTCATTCTTGTACGGTTGACACCAGAAAAATGTTCTGCTTGCATTTCTTTTATGATAAATTTAATCGATCTGTTTTAATATTTTTAAATTCTTCATAAATTAAACTGCTTCATACTTCAAAAATTTTGGGTTAATTGCGCCTGACAACTTATAATTTTTAAATCAAATCATACCTTAAACCATTTATAGTTCGCTGAAATATAATGCCATTGTAATAATCTAGTAAAGGTTCGATTTGAGAGAAGACTGACTGAGACGAGCGATTTTTGACGCCCTCCACCACCGAGGGCTTGTCCTGATAGACGCTGCGTAAACACAGGCGTTGGTTGAAGGGGAGAGGAGCAGATAAAGCCCCCCAGAATCAATGGACGATGTTAGCAAACGTCTCAATGCGAGACGGTCGGAGAGAAATTGCAGCGATTCCTCAGCGTTCGGGGCGAATGAAGTCGACTACGCAGATAGATGGACGAGCCGGTGCAGCTCCGATTACGCGCAGGTTATTAGCGCCTCAAAATAAATAGGCCGTCTCATTATCTACACAAACAAGGACAATTAAGAGCCATAACTGATGCGCCGGATTTGTCATTCGCCAGACTGACTTACTTTCTTACCATATTTATTTTACACTTTTTCCGTCTAGTTTAAGCCGGGTAATTTTTCGTCGTTCTTCGTCGGGTGTCTGAGCCCCAACCTACTTCTTCACGCTATTTTTAACCACCATGTTTATTTATGCTTTTAATAGTTTCCTTCTTATCGTCGAATACATCGACTGACAGAGACGTAATGATCTTTTACAATTCTGCATGTAGTTGTCACACTTTTGGGCCAGAGTCGTTTCCTTCTAAAAGTAAACGTTTCTTCAAATCAGTGAATAAAAATTAAAAACGTCTTGTCTGCAGAAATAATATTTCTCTTAAACTTTATATTACTATCACCGACCGACGGTTCATGATATATGTTCCTTGAATGATGCGCAGGGCTTTACGTGCAATTGCGTAATGATCGTGATAAATCTTTCTGTCTCATTTTGGAGCATATCTGGAGAAACTTTAGAAACTACTAATTACAAGGCTTTTTATTTCTTATATCACTGAAATTGCAAAAATTTTGGATATTTATCACTGGTATTTATTTAAGAAAGTAATTAAATAAATTAATATATTTATAATATGAAAAGAATTTATTAGTTTTACAGAGTCTATTTACTAAACGAAGGAGAAAAACACAAAAACTATAAAGCGGGGACATTATTAAGCGTTTAAAGGTCGCTGCACTCACGTCAACTCCAAATATAACTCTTGCGAGGTAATTTCTGGGGCCTGTTTTTTTGTAGTTGTTGGGGTGGAAAATGAGACGATGTTTTCGGAATATCATTTCTATACTGTATGATGCTGCCATATATGATCTCAGACGTGAATACAGACACCTCGAGGTAAATGTCACCAAGTTCTACAGACTCCTCTGTCACTAATATATATTGCAAAAGGAACTTAAGTAAAATATTGGGCGAGGTAAACTGTCCAGTATTTTAAGCGTTTTGCACTGTTTCAGAGAAAATAAATAAATTTCAATAACAGACAATAGTGTTCTGACTCTTGAAAGAATTGTAATTTTCTCATAGGATTTAATAGTAGATGCAGACGAGGATGCATAGTAAGAGAACTAAAAATTATAGAGTAATTTCATTAACGTGCCGATGTGGACACGGGTTATAACAAAACGATTGACACCATAAAATTGTCATATAAGTGTTAAAAAAAATATTAAAAGTTTAAAACTTAATAAAACGGTAACATCCTGCCAGTTTATTCTTCTCATTAAAGGTTTTAGTAGTTTCCCGTTAGCTGCCTGAATAATTTACGAATAATTGTATATTTACTATGCTAGATAAGCACCGAATAACGTATTACGTTACCCCGCTGGTTTATATCATCATCTAATCCTTGTTCACACCACACTATAAATTTAGAGATTAATCTACGTACCGTTGACTGTAAATTGCGTCTAATTGCCTCTGAACACAACACTTACAATTGGATTAACGTCGAATGAACCTTTATTGCCAACAATAAACCGATATCCACATTTAATGATGCCATAAATAAGTTCAAAACTATAACTACACTTTGCAATAAAAAATCCTGAAGACGTAAGAGTAACCTGCAGAAACTATCTCAATTAAAAGTGAACTTTAGTGTAATAAGCTCTGCTCCTGTAGCATGATTCTAAAATAAAATTATTAAAGTTTGGACATTTTATTAGTGAGCAGATCTTTTTAATTGCCTCGAGTAAGTAAAAATACAATTGAGATTTGAGTGTTTCTGTAAATTGATAAAAAGTTTCTTTACCACTATTTTTCCAACTTCACGAGTGCTTCTGTTCAACGCAGAACTGTACAATGAAAGTTTTTCAATTAAACAGCATACATATTATCTAATAATTCTTGAAGGAAAAAGAGTTTAGTTGCGCTCAATCCTCCATCCTCTTTACATCTCAAATGCTCTACATTTCTAACAATATTATAATTTTCTTTGGGCTTTGATGCTTCTGATCTACGCCGTTGACTCTTGTCCCTATCCTTAGTATTCTAAAGCGATCAGGAAAAGCCGTTCTGGCGGGACAGATTAGTGGTCAATTTTAATCGACCGGATACAGACAACACACGGTGTGACATGTAGCTCTACCCTTCATTAGCAGGCCGCTCGGTTGTTTTCATCTTGATAAAAACTCGCCCAACGAGCTGAAGAACTCGTTTGGCAAATTGGACCTCTCATCACGCTTTGACGCTGCACCTGTGTGCGATACAATCACCCTCATTGATTTCATCTCGAAAACTGTCTCATTGTGAATTAGCGATATTTTTCTTTAAGTGACTGACAACACTCGTGTAGATCCTCGACAATCGAACGTGTTCCTACGCTGATATCTTGCTGAAACTATTTGTGAAACCGCCGACTCGAGGAGTTCTTGAATACTTCGTTTAGTATCAAGGAAATATACCGAAAATAAATCAAGTGCTCTCATCATTTCGTGCTACACACCTCATGAGATTTCATCTTGGAACCGATAATATCGTGACTATAGAAACTGGAAATATTCCTATTAAAAAGCCACTCAATTGGTTTACTAAAGTCAAGTTTTGAAATTTCTAATAATATCACGAAGCAACAGTTTTACTAGTGGAAAAAATGAACCGTTGAACAATTCGGACCAGTGTATTGACAGTGAGACTACTTTCTGATGTCTTCTCAACGAATTCTCGCCTCACACGCAAGTAGCACGCACGCTAGAGATATTATTTCTTTTGTTTCCTCTGGAGACTTATAACAGATGCTCTAGATGTTTCTTTTGTGGGCAGTACCGTCAATGTCTCCCAAAGGCGTTCGTGACATAATCGAAGTCTACCTACCAAGGAAGTTTTCTTACTTCTTTTTACTGCTTTGCCCTGCGACGAGATCTATTCAACACATGAACACTGTAAGGTAGTTAACTCCCTTTTAATAGCTACTACACTTCATAGAAACGATTAAAGTAATTAATTTGCTATCAATATCCCCACACCTTTCCTCAATCTGTGTAGGGTTACTTACTCCATTATCTGACGTTACGTGACTCGAAGTCATTATCCCCGTATCCATTCACCTCGATGTCCTTCTACCTATTTCTTCGTACAGAGCGTTTATTCCACACAAAACTGGTCGATGTTTGTGTCCCCCTGTTCGCAGCCTTCGGCGTCGTGATTTAAAACGCCTTCGAATTTAAAATGAGTTTACCTTGCCGCCAAATAGTGCACCATGTCCATTTATAGTGAACATATTTCCTCAAACGAACTATAATTTGATGTAAGGACCCCGACAACATTAAACCAGTTTGAAAATTAGCCGACTTGTCGTTGAACTTTATAAGAGTCTGCTGAAAAAAGAACATAATATTCTGCTGTTGAATATATAACGGCTGACGCCATCAGCCCAACGTATAGCCTTTTATAAAACCCAAAGCTTTAGTACAACTTCGTGTATCGAACTGGGAATATACCGAATTTAAAGATGATGAAGCAAACTCCCACTTCAGAGATTACGTCGAATTTCAATCTCTTAGAAAATATGTGGGTAATTTTGCTTCATAATTGTGATATATCTAGGTAATAATAAATAAATAACTCATCGATATATATTTCGAAAGTAATAGTTTATAAATGTCACTCCTAATTCTGAAAGTGTCATGTTAGCTGACAGTTCGCGGTCGACCAGGTAAGCCAAGGCTGCAGAGCCAACGAAGAAGAATAGCTTAAGCAAGCAACAAAGACATGGAAGCTACTTACAATTTTCGGACGCTGTCTTTGAATATTACAGGAAAAAGGTGCATGTTATTTTTGAAAAAAGCAGAAAATAAATTTTGATTTCAGATTTATTCAAGTACTATGTCTACTATGAAATTACCAAACCCATTATAGAAAACTAACGATTAATTTGCTAGGCTTTACCTTAGTTTTCTAATTTCCCATGAAGGGTTTGCAGCTCAGTGACAAGATTATCAATTTTTATTGAAAAAATGATAATTGTAGGTAGTATATACGAATATCGTAATTCTTGTGTTCCCTTCCGGTAAATTTATGTTAACAGGAATAGATTAAACGATTTTTTATACGAAGGCCACCCCAAAAGTAAAGAACACTATTTTTATTAAAATTTTATTACCTTATAGATCTGTGCAGCTTATGGAGTTCATAGAAACATTTTCCCACTTGCGTTAAAACTCATTTAACCCGTTCCTATGAGTGGCGCTGTAACAGCATGTCTTCAAGATGACATTCAACATTTGCATTTGACATTCAACAAAAGCAACGAGCTGTTTTAGAATTCCTGTTCTGTGAGAACCAGCTGTATGGAGATGTTCCTGTTGATCTCAGAACATTTAGTTGGCGGGAAAGCAGATAACTTGGAGAAACTCCAATATTGGGGATACTCCTCGCAATGGCACATCCCACACTGCGCTAACTCCTAACAATGTGAAGAGATCAGTGACGTGCTGAAAATAAAGAAGCAAGTGCGTGCAAAATACTGAAAAATAGGGGAAGGAGTTTTGAGAAAGGTTTGTGTCAGATGAATTCCAAGAATGTTGACGGAGGCTCATAAAGAAACACGGAAAACCATGTGCAGAGAAATCTTGGAACTATCAGTGAATTGTAGAGACGATAATTGTGACACGTAACAAGGGACAAACAAGCATTCAATGGAGTGGAATCAAATAAAATTTCTTTTATAATAAATACAAATGCACTAGGCCTTATACCAACCATATTGATCCTTAAAATTTCCATTTAAAGAGCTATGGCCGATAATAGAATGTTATTAAATTTTGCAAAACGCTGAAACATTTTTTCAATTTTTCTACAATAAGCTGCAAAGATGTACCTGTCATTACAACATCAGTCGATCTATGGCTCTAACATCACTAACTGCTTCTTCAGCCAAATCTGTCGTTGACGTTACATACGCTTCTGATAGGGCAGGTTCAAGCAGATACCTCCAATATCCTGGCATCAAACATGACCCAAATTTCACTATTTCCGAATTTACAATGACCCACCATAATCTTACGGGTCGTCCATAATTTTTCTAAGAATTTATTTTATTTTCTATCACTTACACTGTACAATTAAATTGTTCTATATAGACAGATACATTTAGTATCTGAAAGTGCACGTGAGTATTTTCATGATTGACTCAACACTTGATTTTTTCTTGTTTTCAATCTAAATACGTGATGCAGGTAATTTGTTAAACTAAACTGTATTATCTAACTGCATTGCTGGCACCAAAACCCAAATAACAATTAAATTTATGTGAAATTTTTCTGACTGACATGGTATGAGGCTAAGTTAATGAATAGATAACCTTTCTGAGAGGAATTTGATTCTAGATATTTTGTAAATTATACGTTAAGATAATAATAATATTTGCTATTGCCAAAGGCAGCGGTTGACACCTCGGTAATGCTGCAGCTGTAGTAAAGGTTTGCTGGCTGAATGTCAATAGTCGGTAATAATGACTTTTCCCAGAAGAGTGTTACGATGCAGAGAGGCGCTGTCCTCGATGGTACAGATCATGAGTCCTCGTCTCCATTGTCTCGCCTTCATTAGCATGGGCAGAGCAGCCCTGCGCTGTTGCACCGGAGGAGATGTACTGTTAGACGTCGTGACCGGATGCCTGCTTCATTATGGATGGCGATGTAACGTGAGCGTCTCAGCGTCCATTAACAAGCAGCTTTATCATAGCAGCGTTCTGTCAGCAACGCCAGCGACAGATAACGCCATCGCGGATTTCAGAGACGTGAGCCCCGCAGTTTAAACTTACTAGCTCCGGAAATAAGTCTCGACTCGAAACTCTAAAATTACTTCAGGCAACATCAAATCAGTACAATAATACGAGCGCATAAAAAACTGGATTAATAATGTAGAATTTAAGGATTCAAGGTTATGAAACCGGCATTAGCTACTCTATTTTCAAATATCAACAATTTACCACAGAAGCCCTCGAAAGTTATCCAAACAGTAAACAGGTTTTATAAGTAGCCGTGGTTCCAAATTTCCAAATAAATATTGATTACATGCTTTATTTTATGTTTTTCTTTACTAAATTTGGTTTCGTAGAGTTTCCCATGTAGCCTCTGGCAGTCAGTTTACTATTTGTGAATGTTTATAGAAAATGGAAAAAAAACTGCTTCATTGTCTCTATTTTTATGGTTATCACATGCCGATGAACTTCAACCTCTATTAGTAGATGTATGCTCTGGGGTTGCAGTCCTGGACCAGTCGGCCAGCTGCCTCCTAAACTGGACGAATTACGACACTACAGCAAACTTCTCTTCCGTCATTCGGAGGGGTGTGAGACAAGTACCCGACCAACAGATGCAGGTATGCTAGGGTTTATCCTGCGACTCCTTCAGGCGAATCACCGGGTACGCTCTACCTTCCACATCCCCGTCCTATGATATTAAAAGGGGACTCACTAGTTTCTGGATCACCCTCACCAAAAAGCAGTTTCATTAATTAATAGTAAAGGTAATAGAAAAATGAAAAAAATTAAACAAGTGGAATAAATCAAATATTTATTCAGGTGATAATGATTGTTACGAAATTTATTTTTAAGTTAATATTTATAATTATTGAACTTATTCAACGAAGTAGTGTTTCCATTCAACACTACTTAATGGCGACTTACAGTACGTAATGGAAATGTTTTTCCATTCAGGTTTCTCTGCAAGTTCCACTGTATACCAGTTTCATGTTGATATGTTAATTAACTTCGCATAACGGAACAAAAAATTATTCATTGAGAAAAAGAAAATGTTCAAAAGACTCATTTTATGTACATTGAATAGTGTGAGTAGATCTGGGTGTAATATTTATTCTTTAGTTGAGCCACTGGGATTATCGTTTGTATTTAGTAAGTCTACCTTCTCTGTCGCAACAGCGTAAATAAATTACCCTTATAGTGTCGAAATTTGTTTTTAATTTTTGATAGTTGCAATCGAAAGAGTAAACTGCATATAAATTTTCAAACAAAGTAAGTTTCTACTGGAAGAGAAAATAAATTTTCTCTTTTTTGGTTCACTTTATAGTTTATCACTTTATTCAAAGTATTTTAACTACACTAGGGACATTTTATTAAATATTAATTGGTTTCAATGCATTGCACATCTAATATCTAGCGATATTTTTAACTACAAGTGTTAATAATAATAATGTTTATTAGGTACCACCTTATAATTGTGGGCGAAAGAGTTATACACCTAATGTGTCAGTAATCTATAATTGGAGATATTTTGGTGTATTTATGGGAGAATTTACAGTGGTCATTGCGAAAGTCGTATTGATTACAGGGCGAACCCTTCCTGGTGTTGCCATACACATGTTTCTGAAGGCCTGAAGAACCAGATTTATGTAGTTTGAATGAGAACACCTGAATATCGTCCAAGGAATTTGTCCCGTTTCTTAGAAGCGTTTCAGTGTTGTTGATCGTGTAGCAGGCATCAAAGAAGGAGCAGGTGGGAAGTCGTGCAAACAAACTCCGGGCCACGCCTGGCGCAGCTCTGCTATCTCCCTCCGGAGATAAGAAGGCAATACAGGCGCCTCTGTTCTCGAACTCGCATGCCACGTGCGAAACGGAATCCCCCGAGGGTGGTTTGTCCCCCAGAGGGGGGGGGGGACGTGGCACAATACGAAACAACTGAGTACGGCTCGCCACGCCACACCACGGACGTTCCTCTCGTTTACTTTTTACTTACGTCTGCAGAACGGGTCTCGATTATTGGCGAAAAGGGGTCCTCTCAAGGGGCCTATTCCGAAAGAAACTTCCTTCAAATAGTATGTGAGAGCCCTATAAGGTGCTACATAAAATAGTATAGTTACGGAACACTTGCGGTTCGACCTCTGAGATCTCGGGGGGATTAGAGAACCAGATTCTGAATACCGGAGTTCAAATTGCAACGTGTGCCTTTTTATCAATTCGATCATTGATTGATTGAGAAATAATAACTATTTATGAAGTCACTTCAACACAAACAAGTTTATTTGCATCAAATATACATCAACCTCCTGTCAATTTAGAATCAGTTTTGTACATACATATGCTGAAGTATTTATTTTCAGATCTAGTTTAACATTTACGTTAGATTAATTACGTACAATAAATGTCATCTGTCCAAGCTTCATATTGTACGCCAAGAAATGTTTCTATTGTAATTAGATATGCTTTAGGCTTGGATTACTAAATGAAGTATTGAAATTTAACTTGGTTGAAATTGATGCAGGTTTAGACGCTAAAACAACAGTGACAGCCAGCCATGTCTGTGTCTGTGACGAAAAATGTTGAGACGTTGCCTGTGGGCTGAATTGTCAGGCTGAGAGGCCTTTAAGGGTAAATATGATTTTAAATGTATGTATATATATGTAACTGACTGACGAGGAAAGATAAGTGGCTATTATTTCTTCTGATGTTTAGTAAATCACTAACTTATTAGTAATTATTAGGCGTAAGAACGTTTTATCAACGTTTTAACCTTTCACCTCCTGGCCAACTACTCCTTTGCACTTCAACACAGAATAACAACCACGTGATGTGTCTTTACCAATCATAAGTAATTTTCGACTACCGCTGGGTCATCGTCCATGATGGCGAAACATCCTTAATCACCGTCATAGCTCGCAGGGACGGATCTTCGCCTCTCTAATCCCGGCATTTCTTCATCTGTTCCACCTGCTCTCGCTCAATTTTCTGAATTTAATTCTTGCAAAACTACGAATTAAATTGGGAGGGTTCTTCTGAGCTTCAGTACTTCAACACTATAAAAAGTCATGTCAGATTCTTTTTTACATTTTATTCTTTCATAAAGTACTTAAATTATTTTTAAAAGGTTCTACCACAAATTACTTGACACTAATATCAAAAATATAACTTACCAGACGCATAAAACATTAATCTGACTGATGAACTGCCAATTTTTAACATTTATTTAAAAAGTTTTTCTGAAAATAGATTTATATTGTTCATATGATAGTTAAGCTTATGAACTCTGTCAGGCGTATTTGAGTTGCTTCTAAAAATTAATGTTGATAAAAAGAATTTTTCCGTGTTTACCAGCGAATGGCTTTCGTATTCTTTTCTAAGAACTTTAAATTATTTATGTCTATTGGTTGACTTGTAAATGGCAGATTTTGTTCATTCTTCTTTTATATTGTAATTTTCTATACTTGTACAAACTGTGAATGTTACGTATTTTTTGAACTCTCTCCAGTAAAGAAGTCAAAAAAAGGTTTGTTCTTTGCCAAACATTCTCACGCAATGTATCTTTCTTAAATTATTGTTTCATATACCATATTTAAATTAGTTACGATAGTTGAGTTGTTTTTTTAAATAATTTAATGTCTGGGGTGTAACGTTTTCACATTGAGATTTTGTAAGGAACCTTGTAGATTTGCATGTCTACAGACGCATTCCATGACAAAGTATAATTACTTGGGACGCAAACAGCGTCCTGCACGTTTCTTATATTTGTAATATGTCAGTTCACGAGGACTAGGTGTTTCCATGCAATCGATTCCCGGGTTGTGTATTGTGCGAGGAATTTAGCGAGTGCTGCTAGTCCACTCACGGCCCAGCTCTATGTCCTACGTGACCGCCTTCTAGCTCATATCTCCTGCCTTCTCAGCCGTCTTTCATTAAGGCGAGCGGCGAATGGGGTTGCTTGGTCGGAACCCCTAAGCAGGCCGAGATCGCTGTGGATCCATATATGTATTAGGCACACCCTGCGCACCCGGATTCTGTTATACTCACCGGAAACGAAAAGAAGCCGACTATGTTAGTCTTTGTTTGATCGTAAAAGTGTTGCTTCAGGAAACACTCAGAAAAGGGATTTTGGCTCATTATAATTTACAACATTTTCCGTCTACTTATGATAAAAAGGATCTATCTCTTCGGTAATTTTAAAAACAAATTTAATCATCAAAACAAACTTTTCTGACTTTAAAATTAACAATAAATATAATAATAAATAAATAAATATTTAATTCTTACTTTTTGGCCGTCTTTTTATTTATTTTTAATAATCACAATTCAGTCTGAGAAACTTGTTTTTGTGCGCTCAATATTCTATCGTAATACACTGAACGATAAACTAATTAAGTATATCTACGTACCTATACCAATTGAGTAAAATATCAAATTGAAACAGAAAAACAGAATTAAATATAAATTAAAGCAATATATTAATAACAATACTTTATCTTACATTCAGTACGAAACTCATTGAAAGTGTTTAAATTAAGCTACGTATTATAAAACAGACAAAACCGGGAATTAGGCCCGAGACCACTGCTAAGTAGAACTGAAATTGTGGGTCATCATGAAAATACGGGCTGACTGAGTAGTTCGGAGCGGATGCCTACATAGTACCAACTAATTTTCTAATTCTCTATAATAATTATATTTTTAAATATATATATATATATATATATATATATTACAATTTTTAGTCTGTCTCAGTAATTCCAAGACTTTATTAATAAATATTATTCATTAATTTTCTTAATAATTTCCACAATGAAACTTTGGACCAAAATTCTGTAATAATTTGCATGTACAAAGAAATTTTCTTATAACATTTTCAATTACAAAATTCTAAATTATTTTGTAACATAAAATAAAAGTGGTCTCGTTTTTAAAAATTTCTATTTTTACATTAATTATGCACGGCAAAATTAACTTGATTCAACCTAAGTTGCACTTTCGTAATTTTCATCAGTTTCGATCTCGATGCATATCGATATTTAAAATCGATTCCTTTATGGTACTTATGGTCATAAAATATTTGTGTAATATGTAGAGATTTCTTTGCTTCCTTTTCTAGAATTCATACATTACTTCTCGTTGAAAACAGAGAGGGTGGGACAGAGAGGGAGGGAGTAGGGGAGAGATCAAGGGAAAAATAGATTCTTAACGTTTTTCCTTTAATTTTTTCGGTTGCTTATGTAGATTTTCCCATTTTTATAACCTAATTTGTGATTGTATTCCAATTTATTTCAAATTTGTACTGATTTTTGGCAATACTTTTATGATTATTGACCTTTTACTCACATTTGTACCAGGGTATCCTAAATAATTTAATATAAGTCACTGCAATTTTTTATATAAATTAAATGTATTTGGTAATTTACTGAAATATATTCCTTAACTTGAAAACGTATTTATATATTGTTTATGACATAATTTTGTCCAAAATCTTGTACGGGAAACAAATTTCAACCAAATTAATAAATAATATTTATGAAGGAAGTTGTAAAATTATTGAGACTGATTAAAATACAAGTACCAAAAGTAACAATCATTCATTTTTAATTTATGTTCATTGAAAGGTTATCTAAATGTTTGAAACATAGAATTAGAGCAAACGTTATTATTTTTAATTAAAACTAGATATTTCAACTCTTCTATTAAAATTAATAGTATTAATTATTTTTTAACAACATTGAACGGGTGTTTTAATGTATATGATACCAAATAATTACAAACGTATGAAACAGGAACAGTAAATGCAAACCTGCAATAACTAATTTATAAATAATTATAATAATCAAACAGAATAGTATAAAATTTCTGAGCGTGGAATAAAACTCCAAGTCCTCAAACTGTTTGTGAGATAACCCCAGAAAGCCTCGTGAATGCGCAATGTGACCCAATGCGTTAATACGAACACCCACTGATTGCAACGCGAGAACACGCATTAATTTCTAATGATAGGCTTAACAGAGTGAAGAACAATGCATGTCTGGGCACAATGGTGATTGTGATAGTAGATATTCTGAAGTGAAATGTTCGGTTTGGGATCAGTATCGTGTACGTGATATTCCGTCTTGGGGAGGTCTTACTAAGATCTTAAATATATTCCGGAAGGTCGAAGGAAACATAAATGTCACAATAAATGTTTGTAAAGGTTTTCTTACCTGCATTATAATTTTATACTGGACTACGTAAGATATATTATGGAAAATTATAATTATGTACTTTTATAATTATGCAGTTTTCTTCCAGGAGATTCGATACGAAGGTCATGTGTCGTTGGTATTATCGCTACAAAAACTACAAAGAAGAAATAAATTAAACATACCTTTGCCTAGTACGAGGAAGAAGGATTACTATCTTTGGCGGCAGAGATAAGAGAGCTGTCATCGTTGGGGACCGTCCTTGGTGGCGACCGTCCTGTTTGTTTGTTATTGGAAAGATTAATATCATTGGCTAAAATTGAATTGGAGGAGATTTGGCTTCGTTGTTTTCAGGAGAGAGCTGAAGGAGGAATTAATTTGACTAGAGATCATTCTGGAGTAAAACAATGTACCATTTATGTCATACTTGAAAAGAACTTCGATCCGTGCTGTTGCGTATTATACCATAAAAACGTTTAATTTATCCTTCTCCATATATTGTGTTTAATGTATGTGAACCTTATTCATTTGTAGATTTAGTAAATTATTTTTTTGTAGGCCCCGATTTTGAAACCGTGAAAAAAATAGTATAATTTTTTTTCGAATACGTGACGTATTATGTTTTTTTTAGAGTTTCATCGATCCGGGCTAAGGTATAAAACGAGTAAACGGTAATATAGTTCAGGTTATGTAGAAAATTATTGATTTATAAAATATTCCTGGGATCAGAAATGCATCCTTTATTACCGTTGAATTTTAGTAGCTTGTTTAGGGTGATTTACGGAATCATTGACCTCTTATTCTAGAGGTGGAAATAAAAATTTTCTTGATTCCTGGTAAAGTAATTGCAAATAATTAGCATGAGAAAAAACTGTCTCTACTATAGCTATTTCTGTGTATCGTGTCGATTTCCCAACTATGGGAAATGAAATTTTGACTGTAATTTCGTGTTACTGTCCCTCGACTTTGGTTGTTCTCAGTCAACACTTCGCAAACTTGCTATATCTTTCCTTGAAAATTAAGGACAATTTATTTCGCTTCTCTTAGCTAGGTTAAAGTTCTTCTAGCTTTGACATACTATAATTACAAATCGTTTAATTTCACACTTGATTCAGCATGCAAGCTTGAAAAATTGTGCCAAAATAAAATACAAAAACAAATAAATGAACTAACTGATTTTAAAATCTCACGTTACAGTATATAAAGTAATTATTACAGTTCTCTACTAATACGTTTGTCTTTCTGAATGAAACATAAGAAAAGAAACATGAATGGAAAGCTTTGATTTATTCGTGTGAAAGTTGAGGATCGTTCATTGAAATGGAAAGACAAAAACGGATATAATACTAAAAGCAATTCTTAAGCCTATGGGTTGAATTCAGAACCGATTTTATGTGAATTGAAATATATCATTCAAATATAAACTTTCTTTTGAATGTTGTTTCAGTGTAATCACGTGGGATATTATGCGTGATATTAATTCATGCAAATAATTAATTTACTCACTGAGTAGGAAACTTACGTGAAGAAAAATATGCATGACGTCATAATGTTATATTTACGAAATAAGAATTAGCTGTGTTACAGTTATCTATATGAGACTAAATTTATACCATCATGTAATAAAACTTTAGGGATAATCTTAGTGAAAAGTTGAATGACATGAATTTCAGTTTAATACTAATTGAAATACATATTACATTGAATGTGTTTCTGACATGTTAATATCAACTTTTAGTTTTAGGGCTTGCTTATTTTTCTCTTTATTCTCACATTTTAGTACAGCAACTAATAAAGGCACCACCTCTTACTATCAGAGTTTGCAATTTCCTGCGTCCTTTAAGTTGAAGGGCCTCCTCGAAAAGCTAACAAGCCTCGTGTGTATAAACATAATAGCCCATAAAACTTGATATCTTTTACAGCCATAATAAATATAAATTTTGTGTTAATTTTTTACTATCACTCGTATCAGTGGCGTCAGACTTTTTTCGGCTGGTATATATATTGCATAAGCGAGAAATCTATATGTAGAATGTAGACACTCGGCGTGTCCCCTTTAAAATATAGAGCTGGGCAGTCAAAAAATAAATGTCATTTTTTAGATTCCAATGTAAACTGTTTCGTTACAGGGAATAGTTTACTTTTAAAAATAATTTGAATAATAATATACATTATTGGAAACTTTAAAATATAATTGCTGCTTAAGTGCTACAAATAAACATGTAAATTGTTAGAATAGACTGATTTTTCGTAAAAAAAAGTTTGGTATTATTGAAGTATTTCAACAGTTGATCGAGAACGCTATCGTAGAAACTAGTTACATTGCCCCAGCATGTATGTGGATGTACACGTAATTGTAAATTGTAGACGTTTGAATTTCCTTAGGCATTTAATGAATGACATTCCTCTGTAAATATTCCAGCATTTTAGTGCAGGGGGCGAGGCAATAGCGTCTGTCCCCTTAAAGGGAACACGAAATTAGTCTTGAAGACGTGTAGCGGGATGGCATCATTATACCCCTAGGAAAGGGAAACTACTTCGTCCTCATTCTCCGCAGCTTTGAATGGTTGTAATGTGGGTTATGTTGAATAAGAAGAAAATAATGAAATTTAAGGCGATACAATACTATTTTTTTCAGGAATGAGACACCTTGTGCAGGACTCTGTAATTGATTTTATTGAAAGAGAGTTGTCACTGCAGGAGAGAGCTCAGTAGAATCGTATGACAAAAGCAAAGTGAGAGTGAGGTTCTTTGAGGATTTTATGAACATACGACAACAAGTGAAAGAACGTAGCCATTTCTATAGTAAAAGAAAGTACCTTAAGAGACATTGTAATAGGAAAAAACGGGAGAACGAATGAAATTATTTTCATATGGACTACAACAACGTAATTTTTTAAATTTATTATAAACTGAAAAATAATTTTAACTCACTTTCGTGAAAATGTTTGATATTAACTATGTATAGTTCCATAAAAAGTATTAGCAAAATTACTTTTACATAATTAGTTCAACAAATATTGTTCTTTGGAATATTTTATAGTGATCTTTCTTCTAGTACTGTTTCTATAATTATTATACGATGGTGGTAGGTGTTCATTTTTTTTTCGATCTCCGTCCCTCCCCAACCCCTATTGAATAGAAGGCTGACCAAGTGGTGCGCCTGTCCGGTAGTTCCCCTCTTCCCACTGTCGTCGCTTCGGGGATGTAATTAATCCTATTCCCTCGCAGCACAGCAGCAGCAGGACCCTGTTCTCGGGATACAGATTAGCTGGGTCCCGATAGCGCTGCCAAGCTGACAGGACGCATTTGTAACCCAACCCCTCGGCTGCACACCTACTGAGGGAAACGAAGCTCTACAAATCACGGGGACGCCACGAATAATTAAACACCTCCGATTCACTCAAATCACTTTTCACGTAAAGAGTATAACTGTGCTGAATTATCATTTAACGTACCAAATACGTTGGTTTAGCCGATTTTGTAATACGATTAAAGTACCAACGACGCTGGTTACATTGACAATAATATCAGCCTTTGCCCGTCCGAACTATTTTGATAATCAGAAAACAGTTTTAAAAATTTTCCCTATAGCATCTTCAATTATTATGTAATAATTAAATGTTATTTAAATAATAATTATTCAGGTTGCAGGTAAAATAAATTAAACTAAATATCAAAGGTTATCCAGTCACTACGAGAGTAACAAATACCAAAGATAAAGGAATAAAAAAATAAACTAAAAGAGTGAACTATTTGTAAAATATTCGATCTAAAATATCAGATGATTATACAAACTAGTGAGCGTTTTATCCAACAGATATTGTGTGTATATCAATTTAAATGTAACAACTATTCACATTTATTTATTTATTAGTGAATATGAGTACTTATCAGTAAGATCAAATGATCTTTTGATATCCGAAATATGACACACATTTCGTTTTTAAAAAAAGAAACGATACTTGTGGATATTCTCCTTTGTGGCCACTTTCACTATTATATAAAATTATGTAAAAAGAGAATACGGTAAAGTACAAGGTAGCGAAGGGTAAACTACTATCCCTTGCGTCCCCCCTAAATGTTTTGCATGTAAATGCGTATAAAAACCTGCAATATGTTATTCGGGGTCTCTGTTTCTGTTCCACCGCCTTCCGATTACTGCCTGTGAGATTTACTTTGCAGACGCTCTATTACTGACTACAGGATGTTTCTACATCATAAGCAGCCACGACATCTTAAGATTTAAAACTCTAAGTAAATTACTAGCATCAAACTAAAAAGAAAATCAACAAATTCCTAAATATGTCTTCTTAAAAATTCACGAATCATAATATTCAACATAATGTAAGAAATTTTAGGTCCCATGATTAATTCTTTTGATGTCATCATTTTTTAAATCATTGCTCACTTAACTGAAGCCCCGTAATTTTTAAAGGGGAAATTTTAATTTACTTTCATAAATAGAGCAGGGTAAATTAAATACTAAGAAAATCTTATCGTCGTGCTCAGATAAATAACATTTATGTGCTGAATTTACAATTTATAGAATAAAAAGCAAAATTATTCTTTTCCTTAGGAAATGATGAGCTTGAAAACCTTGACCTTTACATTTTCAAACATTAATTGTTAGTAATTATTTCTGTAATATTTAATTGATGGCATTGATTGATTTACAGTCTTATGGGTACTTTAATAACGGTACTCAGGAGATTATCACCAACGATCAGGAACCTTTGCTGACACTGAAGTAGAATCGGCGAAATGAAGGTCCCCGGACATGATAACTGGCAGTCTACTGTCCTATCTAAAACTGCCTGTTCGAAATCACGTTCATCACTCCTTGTCTAAAATTTCAAACATAGCTAAATTTCTCATTTTTTTCCATTGATGTACAAAACTTCATTAAGCGCAGTTCCATTTTCCAGATCCAAAATTTTCAAGTGACAAGCCATCTTCCACCCCTCACAAGTTTCTTTCACTGGGTAAGTTTCCCCTTTCCTATACTGCCAAACCTCACTCTCAAGGACATTCCCACATCCTGAGGAAAAATTTCGAGCGTGTCAATTTTTTGACTTCCCACCTGTCGAAGGATTTAGAGCCCTAGCAGGCAGCGGCGGCGTTATAAATACCTTTCAGGAGGCCACTTGAATGGAGATTTGTTCTGCCACAGACCTTTTCTGAAGTGAAATAACCCTACGAGTTCCGGTGCTCGGAAATGTTTGTTCCACAAAAATTATTTAATGAAAATGAAATGAAGTAACCCTTCATTAAAATATAAACAAACGTATGAACACTATACTACAAGCTAGGTTCTATACTTACTGTTATTTTATTGTTCTATTAACAGAATCACATTGTTAATTATTAAACCTGATATTAGTGATGTCCATTATTAGTTTACAACTAACTGGAAAGGTCATTTGTGTTTGCATTGAATTATTCTCGTTACAAGAAGGGAAAATCAGACATATTTAAAGTAATATTGAAACGATCTGTAATATATAATTTTTACGTATATAAAATTGTAGTGTGCAAACGTGTAATAAAAAAATGATTTCATAGAGATTGTTTCGTTTTGGCTCTATTTGATTTTCAAATGGGAAGTGTTCTGGCTTTCAGTAGATGAGAGCAGAGAAACAGACAATATATAAGTCGATAATGAGTGATAATTCCTTTCTGCAGCGCAGCTTCGCGTACAACAATTACGTGACTACTTCGATTGGACGGAACTAGGAAGAGCTTCAAGGTCGAAAGCTCCGTTGAAAAAACGGTTCTATTATTTGATTATTGCATTAATGTAATTGTTAATTATTAAATCTTTTCTGACTGTTTGGTTATTAAATTTATTTCAATCTCGGCAGGTTGAGTGTGTCTGCATTGAATTCATATCCTTAGAAAAAGGGAAATGAATACTGCATAGAGTTTATTTAGTTACGCATCTAGTTCTACTTCTCGTCCATGGAAAAGTTCGCAAAAAGTGTTTTTATTTATGCTTATAGCTCCAGGCTTATTTGAATATACATTGCGTACAATTTCAGAAACTGTTATTAGTATCTTCGTAATTAGTTGAAATGCTAATTTCAGGAGGTGTTATGTACTTTGAGAGCTCACTCACACAGCACCAAGAGACGTTTACAATTATGTAATTGCGTAAGTGGCAGGTGCAGTGGCAATACATACCAGTTGTGACGTAAACTGGAAGGCGAGACCTGCACATCTACATATGTGGAGGATGAGAACGTCAAGGTGAATGAATACATGTTCTGTAAATGACAGGATTCAGCGTCGTGTTGCGTGAAAGATAAGCGATCATATTGCAGACTCTGAAGGTATCTTTCCTTCCTGCAATATTATTTACAATCTCGTGTACGTTGCATGTTTGCATTCAATGTTATCATTTCCTTCATACGTGTCTCACGGTCACTTTCTTGTAATACGTTCACGTTACATTAAATACAAATTAATATCGCCAATAAACTCTTAATGAACTTGTACAAGTTCACCGACACATCGTAAATACATTCTAGGTTTACAGTAAACTAATATTCTGATTAGTAATTCTATATTTTTATAAAGTTGAAAATAAAGCAATCCTAATATTACCATTTTTAGAATTATAGTCATACGTCTGTAAAATACAACCAGGTAAGACCTGTTCGTACAAAGGATACAAATTTCAAATAAAAAATATAAGGTGACGTATTCAGTATCTACGAGTTTTGGGAAAATATTCAGCAAATAATTACAAAAAAAATATTTTATTATGAAATATCTAGTCGGTCTTTAATTGTATATGATTCTACTACTATCTGAAAGTATAATTTCATAACATTGCAACGTTCCGACACCTGCTCTGTCCTCATCTAAGGTATTTAAAAAAACCGGAAATTTTTCAATTTGCAGGGAAAGACTTCGATCCTAATTGTCTGGTGTTATATTACCACTCTTACTTTTATTTTATCATATTTTAGCTATGAATAGCCCTTGTCGTCATATTCAGTTCTAAAGGGAAATAGATAATATTTACTGTATACAAATTGTGGTTCTCAAAATGCGGAGTGGCGCAATTTTGCTTGAATTTTGGTGAAGAACATTTAAAGCACAGACTTTAAAGTCGTTTCTAAAACATTCTGTTAATTAAACTGTAAAATAATGTAATAAAATAATGTATGTAGACATTGTTTAGTGATTTTTTTGGGGGGAGGGGGTTATTTTAATGTCGCCAATCTGCTCAACTCATAGGAAAAACAGATAATAAACCTACACAATACAATCATTTTAAATTATAAATACAAATAAATTCTTTTTCAAATGCTTAGTACATGAAGTTTCTTTTCCTATATCACTTTTGTCGCTCGTGGTGAATTGGCACAATTCAATATTTTTCCTCTTACAAACTGTTTAATGACATCTATAATAATTTAATAAATTAAATTTATCTTTTTTAAATTGAGAGATACAATTTCCAAACTTGCTGCCAGAGGCACTAGCAATACATTTAACTTTTTTTCATTAACACTTAAAATATTCTGGGGAAGTCCCAAATATCTTGACGAAACGTCGATTCAACTAAATAAAACGTTTTTCAGTACCTGGTCGTTAATTTATTTCTTTTATTTGTTATGAAAAACAGACGTTAACTGATATACCAAATTGTAATATACTTGAAACCATTAATTTATAACGGAATCTTTAGGCTAACTTTTTCTATAATTACTGTTATAAGTTATTGATAAAAATTTCCATACAATGTGCATTTCCCATACGTATTTTGTCCTATTTATACGTACGGTTTTGAACGCATTCATAACTTCCCTACGTTTTAGTTTTTTTTATTTATGCATCAATTAGAACCTGGTTGAAAGTGTAAAATTGGGGGTTGGCATAGTGGATAACGTGACAGCCTCTAATCACAGAGGTCCCGAGTTCGATTCCTGGACCTGGGTGTTTGTGTTGCGTGTATTTCCAAAGTGGACTAAGCAGTTACTCAATTAGATTATCTCTAATGACCTTTGATGTTGGTTCGACTATAAGCACAGTATTAAAAAAATTGAGGTAGAAACTATTTTTAAGGATGTGTGATTCCTTCTGAAGTAAATACGTTACCAATTTGAACATAGTATAAAAACTTTTAAGAATCGTAAGTTCCTTTAATGTTTAAGAAGAGGGATAGTAACTAGAATCATATAAGGGAATATAATTTCTATTTCCTCGAAAGTAATTGTGTAAATTGTATCAATAACCATATTTGAACCTTTTCAGACATGTTAAAGTGTATACTGACTTAAAGAATTGTTTTGGACGTTTTATGCTGCATTTAACAAAGTAATTACAGTATTTTAGAAGTATTAATGGGATACTATGACAGGTCTCTAACAGCTCTAGGAAGTGAAAAGGTACAAATAAATGAAGAATTAACGCCCCTTATAACAAACTTAAACTCAACATTTAAAAAAATTTTAACCATTCACTATATTCCGTGTCAATAAACTAAATCAGGCAAAGATAAAAACAAAATTAAATAAAATTAGCTAAGAAATTAAATAAATCATCATAATATTAAGTGTCATGTTTGCTAGTGTAACGTATTTAATTATTAAGTATCATGTTTTATATTGTCACGTTTCTAAAGGATCGTTAGTTACAGTAACACACACTTCTAGAGGAGCTGTACAGAGACTCGTACTGCGCAAGACTGCCTCCGCTTGGAGGTCCAGTACGATTTTTACATTTTTGGAATATTCCATAACCAGAAAATTCTAGAAACGAGACGCATATAAGGTAAACAAATAATGGTTGCACTGAGTGGGAGTCGAACCTGAGTCCACATTTCTGCAGTAAATCTCTATACCCCACAGCCATGGAAATATTGACAGTATTTTTTTTTCTTTTAACGTACAACATTTCTGAAATTAATATTTTCTTTAAATACACTACCTTTTCTAAAACAATATTATTTTTGTTATTAACAGACGATAATTGTTCCCTTAAGGTGCAAATATAGTTTCTACTAGATGGTGATTGATTTCTTCTAGAGTAATTCTTCTTTTACGACCATGATGGCGTCAGTTTTAATTCTGCACTTGAAAAGTGTTTTCAGCTGAGAACGAAGTTGTATTAGTTTCTCATTAATTCCGAAAGGGCTCTTAGGGACGTTTTCTCTGCTGCGTTGTAACGCGATCGCTGCATGCCGGGGCCATATATTAGCTCGGGACTGGCTAGGATTCTGCACCGTAATGTACACAGAGATGCCCCTGTTACGCGAGCTTCGTTTTGTAAACTCGCGACTTGTGCCGGATATTAATTCGATATCGGCGTCGTGACCCTTCCCACTACTGGACGTGGCCTGGTCCCTCCCTTTATGAATAATGGAGCTCTAGGAAGGGATATGAAACTAGGCGTGGGAAAGACGAGACTAGTCCGCGGGGAGCCTGCCTGAATCACCATAACATGGGCTAACGATTACATACATCAGCCACGTCGCCCTTTCCCTCCCCTTTGCCGACGATGATACACTCACTATTCCAGCAATTTGTAAAGTAATCCCGTACTTGCGAACCTAATTTCGGTGTATCGAGGTTTTCATCTGAATGTCGTATGCATGTAGAATTGAATAATTTATTCAGAGCCGCATGCAAATGTTTGGCTCTGTTTTAATATCCTCGCTTCATGCATATTAGCGCGTGCAGCATATCATTAACGACCTCCGGTTTCACTTGTTGGGGCGTTCGTGGTTAAAATCTAATTCCGTCGTAGCATTCCTTGTCGAGAATAACCCACGATATTCTCGCTTATGCTTTTAACTTCCCTGGCGCTAGCAATATGGATGAAATGTAGCAAATGGAGCTATGTTCGTCCGCAGCGAGTATAAACACAATTTAAATATACGTACTTGCCCCTACCAAACTATAATTAATTTTCTAGCGCATCATAGTTGTAATTAATTTACCTCTCTATTTGTTTGTGGTACTCATGTAAAGTATAACATTGATAATATGTACATTCCTTCAGTATTGTACATGCCTGGAAAACCGCTGTACCTCACATTGACCAATTTAATAATAGATAAATACTTCCATTGAAACGGCTTAATGTGAATCAATTAGCCAATAATGACCGGGAATGATATATTTATACCCTGTAAAAGAAATCAACCTCTTCAGGTAATGAGACCCAAATTAATGCAACGCTATTTATTTCAACACAAAATTTTCATGACGGCGTTGAAGATATATTTCAGTTCAAAGGCTTGTAAAAGAAAACACATAATTACTATAATAACCTATACCACTAAATATATATGTTATTATGATATTATGTGAATTCTTCAGTTCACATGTTCTAAATGAATCATATTTAATATGAGTAAAGAAATTTAAATGCAGCCCGTAGTCGACTCGGTAGGCCCAGGCCCTCAATGGGCTAGAGCCAAGGAGAAAGAAAAAAAGAAATTTCAAATTCTTTCCACGACTATCAATCCGATTAACTCTGAAAGAAACATTGTATATTCAATTTCATTTTTTATGTCACTCGATCTACAATCCTCTAACTTAACACTACATAAATTTCCAACAATACATATATTTAAATTGATTTTTATATTTACGTCAGAAAAAATTGATTATAAATAGTCTAAGTTGCCTTCATAGAATAAGTATTCCATATTAGTATGTCTATTATATAAAACTCGGTCGTATTAATGCAAATTATTTACTTAATGAAATTTTATTTTATTACTAGCCATAATTAAAATATATATGTCTCAAAAATTACTGTTGCGTACTTTATACGAATTACTATGGATTCTCTATCAAACTTCAGTTCATTTGTGTTTCTTTCTGTAATCGAAGTTGTGGGTTTAAAGTAGTGGATGATTAAAGTTTTACATATTTTATATAACACGTAAATTTTATAATGTATTATAAATTGAAGAAGTTGCATTTTATTATTTTTAACTGATTATTAATTACGAATAGGGCTGTCATGAAAGTTGATACTTTTAGTCTCTTACTTAATCCGTCACTTTATTTTAAGAAGATATTGCTAAAACTCTTAAAATCTGTATTGGGCATAACTTTCAAATAATGTCAGTTTAATTCTCAATATTTCAAGGGTTTTGATTATTCAACAGGTTTTAATGAGAGTGCTGTAGGACTTAACGCATTCCGAACTAAATATATATATCCGTGGATTATAGCGTAACGTTGCCATGTTTTCTGTTGTCGCGGCAGTAATCCAATTTGTTGTTCAAATGAATTTAGACTAGTTAAAACTAATGGAACTATTTATTAATTCGTATAAGTAATCAATTAATGCTGTTTGATTTAGCGGAAGCGTTCACATCCCATTTATTTGATAAAATTAATTTCCTATTATGGAGGATGGTTGAAGACTACTTTCATTTTCTGTTAATTAATAATCCCGACCTTGTTGTGTGGGTGATTGTTTTGCACCTGTAATGGGAACGGACAGGATGGCATTATCGATGGTCCTTGATGTTTCGTGCAGAGCAGAGCCGAGCCGAGTTAAGTGAAAGGTTGTCGGTGCCCGGTACCGCGGGTCTCGGCGTGAAGACATCTTTGATAACGTCGTCGTCGTTGCGACAGAGAATGTCCATCGCAGACCATTAGCTCCACGATGTACAGCATAAATCCCTACGGTCCGCTGGCCCTTGGCTCTCAACCATCTAGCAACTCACTCCTATTTCCTCTAAGCGAGCCAAGTGTTACGGTTTTACGTTGTCTCCCATCTCATAAACATAACGACAATGTGTGACTATTTCAATAGAATGGATGCTCTTTATACTTCACTCTTCCGCGAGAAAAATTTGTGTGTGTACGCTTTAGTGTAAATGTTTACTATCATCTTCCACGAAGATTAAGTCAAGAAGCCGAAATATACAATATCGTTTGATGGTTTGATGGAATTTGTCAAACAAAATCATTATCAGTACATGTAATCAGTCTAAAGAATCTATGCGGAGTATCTAACGAAATTTTTTAGAATAAGGATCATCCAGAGGTTAAATAGGGACCCAAAACTGTTGTTGATGCTTTTATATAAATGCGTGATTTCTATTTCCGAAATAATTTTTTAATCATAAAAACTCTTTGTACCCTATACATTCAAAAATAAATTTTCATGAATGAATTTCTCCAGACCTCAGTCATTAAAATAAGAAAATTTATACTACGTCTAGATTATTCGGTCACATGCTACGTGCTAGTGAATACCGCTCAATTTCATCTAATTCCTACTAATTATAAATTTGGAGTGTTCTAAGGCGATCCGTGATGATTAAGTCATCAGATGGTCAGCACAAATTTGTCAGGCAGATCCTAATCTATGAAAGATTATCATCTAAATCCCTCTAATAATAATTTTTAAGATAGACAAGAATGGAAAAATGTCAACCAGATTAGGGAATCGAACACAGGACCTTGCGATATCCAGCCGCATGCTTTACCAACTGAGCTAATCCGAGTCGACGTCCTAGGACCGACAAAACCTCTCCATTCCGTAAACCTAAGCTAGGCTCACCTACCAATTCACTAATCACAATCCTCACGTCCTAATTCTAGGAAATACGTGAAGATGGACATTGCGTAAACTGATCATAGGTGCATTGAATTCTATGGTAAATTAGTGGGAATGCTCAATTTGCACCTATGATCAGTTTACGCAATGTCCATCTTCACGTATTTCCTAGAATTAGGACGTGAGGATTGTGATTAGTGAATTGGTAGGTGAGCCTAGCTTAGGTTTACGGAATGGAGAGGTGTTGTCGGTCCTAGGACGTCGACTCGGATTAGCTCAGTTGGTAGAGCTTGCGGCTGAATATCGCAAGGTCCTGGGTTTCGATTCCCTGGTCCGGTTGACATTTTTTCATTCTTGTCTACCTTCTAAATTAACTATATGAAATTGAGCATTACCACTAATTTAGCAAATAATTTTTAAGTGTCCTAAGTTAATCCCTGATGGTTAGGTCTTCAGTTAGTCAGTAAATTTTTGTCAGGCAACAAGATACTATAAATCACGGATATGCACTTATATCAGAGTACGGACAATAAATTCTGCAGCAGCTCTCATTAGAAGACCATTAGCTAACGAAAAAAAATTAAACACAAGGAAATAAAATAATAATACTTGAAAAATTATATATGATAAAGATTATAAGCGTTTGTGGAATGTTTTCGCTTTTTAACCAAAAATTAATTAAAGTAACAAATAAAAATATCTTCCAGGCTTTTAAAATTTCTAGTCGTAGACATATTTACGACACAGTATAAAAAGTGTATTATGTTACGGAAATTAAATAATACGTAAGTACTGGAATAATTTGTTGCACATCATTTTCGTTAAAATATAATTTTTAGTTTAACATTAATTGACGATTGGGAATAGTAAATTTATTTACTTTAATTTAAAAATATTCAACCTTATTAATTTATTTATATGCCTAGCTTACCACATCTTCATGTGAATCAAATGAACTTACAATTACAGTGACGGCTATTTATGGATGTTTTTTATTTAAATTTAAATTCTCAATGTGTGGAATGTAATAGACAAAATCTAAAAATCTCCTATATTTTGCACACAAATTTCTTTCAATATTTTGTTCGGTTAACTTTTTGGTTATTTTCTGTTTTTTTGGTGATAAATCGAAAGTTCTTCTAACGAATAAAATTCTTGATCATAAAGTACTCTATTAGCATCCCGTAAGTTAAAAGCACCAGTCTTTCCGGCCTAGAAGACGGCAAACATCTATTGTCAGGTTAAGCACTGTCCGAGATGTTATGGAACCACAGAATTTTGTGGAAGATTACCATTGTAAAATATCAGTATTAAATGCTTTTGTTCTGTTGGAACATAAGAGCGTGACGTAAGGGAGGGAGCGTGGTGCTGAGATCACTATATATATATTCGCATTGAACATTTTACACAGATTTTTATCAAATAATTACTTTTTGGCACATGAATCACTAGATTTATCACTGAGAGTTAATTTACCTGTGTTCTCTATGCCTGTGGAATTGTAGTGTGATGGATTACATGGCTTTCAATGTTCGCGATTGTTGTATTTCGTGCCCTTTCAGGACATTCTTATCTGGCTCGATCTGAGCGCTAAGCTCAGCACTTTATTTTATCACCAGCTAGAGCGTCGATTTCTCTGTCCGAAGCAAAGTTCAGAAAGGAGAGAGCATCGACCGTGGTCACTGCCTATCACTGTCAGAATTTTCCGCGACAGGTGACTTAGGAAAAACAGCTGCTGTGCACTTGGCTCCTGATGACATCTCCTATTATTAGTGCGCATCACGTGTACCAAAGTTGTCGACCCGGGATCATCATCACTGCCGCGTTAGTGTCGGACGAAGTCTTGCCAGTGCCAAGACGTGGGAATGCGAGATTGTGAAGTAGATCCTAGAGATTAGAAAGGAAACAGATTTATTGTAGTGTTTTAGTCTTGAGCATCGGCACCGTTGGAAAATACGTGACTTATTCGAGTGAGGTACAATAGCCTAACGTCTGGTCTTTCTGGCCTAGAGGAGGAAATACATCTACAGTCGTTACGTACTGTCTGCGATTTTATAGAATCCAACGTCTTCCGGTCTTTCTGGAATAGAGGAGGGCAAAAATCTATTATCAAGTTACGTCATTTCTGCGTATTTATAGATCTACAGTTTACCAATGTAAAATTTGAATATTATACGTAGTTGTTCTGTTGGGACATGCAAACGTGACGTAAGGGCCACGAACTGACGTCACAGTATACAAAGTCACTGATAGTAGGAAAATCAGACACTGCTACGTCAGCAAACCTTCAATTTAAATGTAAATTCAGTATAAAATTTTGTTGCGCTACATTGTGTTCCTTAACCTATAACCTACTGGACTTTTTTTATAAATCAGTCTCCGACTTACCCAATCCCAGAATGTTTAAAATCAAAAATACCTTTTCAGGTATTTATATTTTGCAGTCACTTATCGAAAATTTTAAAATTGACGACTTAAATAACCATCTAAATTTCAACTTGTCTTTTGAATATTTCAAAGCACTCTGATTTTTCATTCATATACATAAAAATATTTGCCACATAAGAAGTAAGAAGTAATTAATTAAGTAGATAACATAAAGACAAGATTAGCTTATAATATTCCACACAATCTCTTTCAATACTTGTTGATTTTCATCATAACCTTTTAGGTTGACGAGCAGCATAAAACATTATGTGAAATAAGCCGAAACGGTTTATGAATTCATAGTCTTGCTCATTTTGCAGTCGTTCTTATAAGCTCTTACAATTTTTAGTCCTACAGAAACATTAATTTGTGTTTATTTTACCACTTTGTCTGCATCTATTTGTTAATTTCAAATAAACGTAACATTATTTACTCACAATAAATGCTCATTCAAACGAAAATTATAGTAAATTTATTTTAATTAATAAATTTCCATAGTTATGAGAGAGAAATCTTTTGTAATTTTGTCATATGATAGAATTAGGAAATATTACAGGCAAATAAGGTAATTCATTATCAGTTCAATCAATAAATCTGAAACTAAGCTACGATCTTGGATAGAATTTTTATTGTTTTCTTTCGGTTTGGAAAATCCAGTTAATTTTCAGGATGTCAATAAATGCAGCTTAAAATTTTTTGATTACCATTTCAAGTAGGAAGTTCCAATGTTAATTCATTTAATCGCAACAATGATGAATGTTACAGACATGGACCCGATTAGAATATAAAATTGCAGTTAGTATCAAGAAAGAAAAATTATTATAATATTAACATTTTCCACCATTTCTTAACTCATTTAAAGAGAGCGGATGGAATTTATTTTGTAGTGTATATTTTTTACCTTGACTGAAACTTTTTTAAAGGGACATAATGACAGCGTAATCCTTTTATGGTACATTTGCCGATTGGCAATCTTTCATTAAGTGGGGAATTATTTCGTGGTTGGTGCTTCCACCTATTGAGACAAAAGACACATCATCAGTAATTACCTCCTACTTGTTTGCTCGTGCGTTGTTAAAGGTCGACAGGTGCCAAGAAGACAATTACAACAGCCAGTTACACTGGCCCTGTCACTGTGCGGCCTATATCTACATACACAGACCCGCAGGAAATTACCACGCAATTTAATCTTGGCACAGACAACACTGACAGGCGGTAAAGAGGCTTTTCATAAGTATTTCCACAATTACGGCTTTATATAATTCTGCTCTAATCAATAGTGATATTTATTTCCAGAGATTAATATATAAGGAATGAAAAATTACAGTATTTGGCGGAAACCGGGGATTTTAATTCGCACACTCACACAAACATATATGCATAGTAAAATGGTAACGACAGCATAGAGAATAACTAAACCTATTAAGGATTCTAAATTTTTGCAAAAGTTCGGTCGCGAAATTTCAGTAGAGTCGCATACAAATATTAAAAACAATGAGATTAAAAACCCAAACTCAGAATGTGATTTAAGAATTTTAATTCCAAAATAATTTAGAATCTAAATAAAATTTTGTAATTGCATTTCATTTTTGTAACAGATTTTCTGTCAGTTAGATGGAACGATCGATAGATGATATAAGAAAAATAATGTATATGTTCTAGAAAGATACAGAGGGGAAATAAAAAATTATCTTTTAATACTTGAAAAATGGTTTGGACACGAAACAGACAGTAGGGTCTTGATTCAACCATTAGGAGGAAGCTGAATCAACTTTATAATGTAATATAATAAATAATTGATAATAATGCTGAAAATCCTTTTGTCTTAAATCAGATACATTATCAGGCTTATTAAAATAATTTTCAATCTAATTTTTCAAAGACTCATGAGTGTATGTTGTAGTGTGTGGAAATTTAAAGAAAAACAGTAAAACGTTGAACTTTAAGAGCTCCGAATTTAGAAAAATGCCCTGTGTGAGCCAACACAATCTGGAATTTTATTCATTCCACGAAAATTATATATATAAAGCAATATATAAACCAATTTTAGTTTGGCAAATGAAAGTATGTACAGTAGATCAATGATCGTTACCAAGGCGATGTTTTAATAACAGTTGAATTAATGATAAGTATTTTTTAAAATTATATTAATTTTAAAGGTTTTCTTGGGTTATCTCTGCATCTCTTTTAGGTGAAACACCGGGTAGGATCCTTAAACTATAGCCCTGGGACCCTTGCTCTACCTTACGTATCCCCTCTTTTTAATTCCCCTCCAGTGCTTTACAAGGGGAGTTGCCTATTTTAGGATTACCCTCATGTAGCCTGTTATCCAAAAAAAGGTTCCTTTAATTAACTTACGATTTTCTATTCTCATATTTTAATTGAATGCATTTTTTCTCGCAAATCCTACACAATTATTATACACGGTGTTAATGTCACAGTTTCATAATAGACGTAACTATATCAAATTTTATAGTTTATTACCTAATGGTTTACATACAGTACATGGTATAAATAATTTAGTAAACGATCAAAATTTGAAAACATGTCTGTGGTTAACATTCTTTTTACATTTATTTGATTTAAGTCATAAGATTATGTACTTTTGCAAACCCAAAAGAATAAGGATGATCAGCGTATGAAGATTGTCGTCTTTTTGTTTTCTTGAACTTTTCAATCATAATTGTACATTAATGTTGTTGCGGAGGATCAGCTAATTTTTCTCATTTTATTTAATACGTTTCACGTATTGATTCGTATTCCTTTTTCGATGAGACGTCTGGTATTTCAGGTCTGAGAATAATCGTTCAATTTAGCCTGTTTAGAACGTTGTAAATTGATGTTTTGCTTTAATAAAGAACACACTAGGAATTGTTTTCAGTAGAGTTAGGAATTGCCCATGCTAGTTTAGACTGGAGGCACATTTGGAGTCCACAACGTGTAATTGAAGTAGCTGGGAGCTATTCAGGGAAACTCGGCGCTCAAAGTTCCTGTTTGGAAATTCATTGATATGGACAGGGCGACACTCGCGACCTCCACACTCAGAGTTGTGGGGTTTTGTTATCTTGAAAGGGGGAGCGTGAGATGTGCTAAATTACTGTTGCGGAGAAGTTGGGGGTTGCTCGTTAATCAACGCTGCCAGAAACATTCACAAGTTGGCAGGCGGCGTTTTGGTTCCAGAAACTAAGTTGGCAACGTACCTAGACCTTGCGAATCCCGCTCGGCTTGTCCCCTTTGGGAACGTCCTGTCGCCTCGCCGATGCAATAAGGAAAATGTTTATGCATTCGCCATTTTGAACGGTGGCATAATTTCTAGGTCGCCGCTGGTGACTATTGGCTTCATCAAAATGGATGAGCGGAATACGTTAGCGACCGTCTGTTCTCCTTCAGGCGTTCTTGCACACTTAATTTGATTTTCAACTAACCTCGTTCACACATCCGCAATCGATTCAAAGTGGGGCAAGGCGACGGCTTACGAAATTTGCATCTAGACGCAAGGTTACTCGCGTGTCTATTGTCACGTGTATTTTGTTTTCTACCACTGATAAATGTGCATCAAATACCTTCAGGGTCTGGGATACCGATGAGAAATATCTGGACACAAGCCATCTGTATAGTAGAATTCTATTTTCAACTGTATCAGACTTTTTTAACTACATATATCACATCAAATATATAATTTTTTATTCTTGATTACTACATTTTTTAATTAATATTATGAACAAAATTTAAATGGCTGAATGATTCAGATCTACCTCCAATACAATAATTATTAAATAAGACCATTACTTACTATTTAAGTCAGTGGTTATATATAGTTTATAGTGCTTACGCCCACGTCCCATTAGTTTTTATTAAATACTAAATAAAATAAATAGCATAAATTAGAAATAGATTTTTTAATTCAAAAGAAAACGTTTGGGGACATCTTTTCTATTTCTGACTTTTATCCATCTAGAAATTTTAAAATTTGTATGGAGCAACATCAATCTATATGATCTAAACGGTTCAAGCCATTCGTACAACACAAGAAATGGCTCTCAGCTCCGTGTTGGAAAACATCGTCTAAGTCTTTTTGAAACAAGCATTCACTATTCCGGTATAAATCTATACAATAGTCTCCCGGAAGAAATAAAAGTTTTAAAGGTTCAAATATCATTTATAAAGAGTTGTAAATCTTTGTTAAAGAATGGAGCGTATTATTCACTCAAAGAGTTCGTAGATAGGAAGGACTAAACAGTTTGCTGGTGTCCTATCAAATTCTTCTATTATTTTCAACTATACTCTATTGGAATTTAACTGCTGACTTATTTTCTTTTTCATGTTCGACGGGAACCTACGCACGATCTTCTGCTGCCTTCTCCGTCGACTGAAAATTGAAGATTGAATTTTATCTTTCCTTTATTGTCAATTCTTAGTTGTAAAATTTTGTATATTTCTTGTAATATTATATTTGACGTATCCTATTTCCTCAACCGAGGACTAATGGATTGAATAATAATAATAATCCTTTGCATTTTATTTAGAATATTAAATCATATTAATTTCATTATTTTATTTTTAACTAACTGGGTGCCGGGTGATAACTAAATTTTTATTTAAGAAATAGTACCTTTAATATTTCACGAACGTCGTCGACGCCGCCGCACTCTTGCACACAGGCTTCGTAATGGCATAACGTATCCTGAAAGAAGTTCTATACGTCATTAATTGTAAGACGGGTACAAATACTATCACGGCAAACACCATAAAAGTAATTGACTCCGATACGTATTTATTAGATGGAAATAGTAACCGATTTTTCTTATATAGAATTGTTTCCCCCTCCAACCCGCCCCTAGGGCAAAGTGTGTAGCTAAATCCTCAATCGTCGGCTTCTCCTTCGGCCTTGGGAGAATCTTGACGTATGGTGGAGCAGTTGATTACGGATGACCCGGGTTCGGAGCAACCATGCTTATTACGCCGTCCTCCACCAGGCTGCCTGAGTAACAAATTAAACGAGTCCTCCAGGGCTGCCAACCGATCGTAAATTCGTCTAGACCACTTTTATACTCGGGAAATTTACGGCCAGCTCGCCAATAAGGGCTGTTCGACCTCCGAATAGCCTTCCTCTTCGGCTCCAATTTGCCTGGTCTCCGTGAGCGGGGGCGGACTCTCCACATTTAGAGCCGATAATGCGCAACAGGCAATTATTTCCGTGTGCGTAAGGAGCAGAGGGTGTGAGGGGGAGACGAGACACTCTTTCGCATTTGGAATCGGGCCCGAGGAAACAAGTCGTAAAGGCGCTTGCAACAGATACATTCAAGTGATTTAGCGGATGTGTGTTCGTTACACCGGGGAGTGCAGGGTGTTGGGAAACAATGATAGATACGGGTGAGCGACTTAACGCTGGAAATGGGCTGGCATACATCACAGACACACAACTATGTGTCGAGCGTTCCGCACATTCCCGGGGAATACAAAATAAATTCTCTCCGTAACATCCTTGGCAATAGAGTTTTATTCTATTTCTTTATAGGTAGTGAACCTTGCAGAATGAATCACTTGTTCAGATGAACACTATGGAAAACAAAAAATACTACGCACTTGCATACTTACACTGATTTGATGACTGTGTTCCTACAAAGAAAAATAATTTATATAGTACCATCAATTGAGGATTATATTAGTAAATTTATACTTTAATAGTTAATTATACAAGTGTCCAAAAATTTGTTTAGAAATAATTGCAAAAATATGCATTATCTGGCTTTAGTATTAAGGAAAGCAAATGAAATAGTGATTAGGTATTAAGTAAATGATGTCTTCATAAATTATGAGACACAAGAGCAATTTAGAGTCAACTTTAAGCAATTTGAAAAACAGACAATTTCAGTCCGAGATCACAAATAGACGTTAGTGGTAGTTTCCAATGCATGGCCCACCGAAATCCAAAGAGGAAAATTCGGCTGCGGAATGACAATATATTTCATAATATGCACTGCTTTTCATACATTTCCAGCACACGTTTATCGAGGCTAAATACATTAATTCCGATGCTGAACTGTAAGAAATTTTAAGACTGCACATAAAAAAATATTTTATGTTAAATAATTAATGTAATGACGGATGCATTGATTTTATATCTTACCTAAAATCTAATTTACAAATTTTTATCACTTTTTAAGGAATCGTAAGTTGAAATATAAATTATTTATATCTGTGCAAATTGATAGTTGAGTGAGATTACAAAACTGAGAGGAAGAAAAATCGTTGCCATGATTGATGACACGGAATGTTGAGGCCGTATTTTATTTTTTCCGAGTGATGGACAAGTGTTGTGAATCAAGTCAGAGGGGATCTGTTGATAGTCCTTGGCACGCAAAGCATATCTCTGGCGCCTCCTGGCGAATATCTGACGAAGGCCACGATGGGAGGAGGTAGTTGCCTCACGCTTGTCTCCCTAGGCTATCCTTGGCATCTTAAAGCCACGAGGACTATCGCAAAAATAAAACCGATGGCTCCTTGCCCCATTGGGCTCTAGAGCAAAAACTAAGACTGCTGCCGAATCGTCGTTTTCCGTCCAGAATCGAGGTTCTTCTAAATATTCATGAATGTAGAAAGAGAAATCTAGGAACGGGGGATTGAATTCAGTTTGGTTCTTGTGACCATTAATTTTACTTGCGAATATGCCAGAAGTTTTCAATTATTCCAAATATGCCGTGAGGTAGCAAAAGACAAGTGAAGAGTTTTTTGAACGAACTGGCGAAATATTAGAGGAAGTATATCTATTAAATATTAAAATATTTTTTAACATCAATAAAACATTTTGAATACATTACATATATATATATATATATATATCAATGAAAATTCGGTTTTATTTTTTAATAACGAGATCAATTTAGCAACCACTTTAACAAATTTTTTATAATTCAAAAAACGTGAGTATATTTCATTAATGAACAATCATCAACGTTTCTGTATATTTTTGCACTTTTTTAATTTTGTTGAGGATGGCTGACTTCATGAGGTATCAACATGGTGGAAATTTTCTTTAATAGCGTCATGAAGAGGTTGGAAAGGAGGGATATGGAATGGAGAGAAAGGTCGGCAATTGTTAACTATGGGCCCAGGACAAAATCGTAAGCATCCCGCCCGGCATGGTAAAAAATATTTCTCAGTGTACAAGGTGTTATTTAAATACATCAAAAATGGTAATAATCTTAGTTTATTAATGCTATCAAGAATTTTGTCTAATTTGGGTTCGTCTCGTAGTACTAAAGTAATGAAGGCAGTGTAATGAAAGAAAGTGTTGTCAGATGAACAACCAGGTCAATTATTTATTTTCACTATTATTAATTTACATATATATATCATTTACGTAATATATTGCAATGTATGTGTTACTTTGTTTATTAACACTGTTATTTGTTATTTGCTATAATAAACGTAAATGAATATTTACAAAATATTTTTAATATCAGAATTATGAATAATTGAACTAATAATATTTCCCAACAACGTTGACGTAATAAAAGTGAATTTTCTAACGTAGTAAATTCATCTCACATTTCTACTACAGGAAAATTTTGAAAAATGTAAGTTATACGATGAATAAAACATAAAACTTTATCATTCTTATTGCCGAGAGTTATTTTTCTTTAATCATCGTATAGTTGTGATTCATTTCACTTCCTAATTATCATTGCATTAATTTACGAAACCTTTTTAGTTTAAATTGTTAAAGAATTTCTCAGGTCCATGGGTGTAAATTAAACCTCAATTTCATATTCCTTAAATCAGCATCTTAGAAACTCCTTTGCTGTGGGTTAATTATTTAAAACGAACGTCATTATTACTTTAGATACTAAAGTATGGCTTATAATTAAATATTACATATGGTTGCATACTACCTAATTAAGAAATAACGATTTAGAAATTATTCAACGTGATTTTGTCGTTTGGGAAAATATATATATATAATCAATTTACAGTTTCCTACATTTTTTAAATAATCGGAATGGTGCTACTTTGAAAGAGCAGAACTACCGAGGTAAAAGTCTCTTTATTGGAAAATAAATGCTTGTATGAGAACATTCCTACGATAAATCGTTCTTCTCGGGAACATAATTCCCATGCGTGAGGCCTTGAGGGCAGCAGGTGTAATCCTATTGTCAGAAAGGAGAGGAAACACCTGGTACAGGAGACGTATGGGAAGATTCATGAACTCCATAATACGAAACACAGACACATAGTCTCGTATTTCATGGCGCGTGAAGAACAACCAATGTGTTTCTAAAAATATAAGAAATATTAATTTATAATATTTGGAGAAGTAGATAAATAAAAAGGAAATAAAGCCATCAAAAGTATGTTGAACGTTTCCTCTGGACGTCGGCAGAGGTCATCAATTACGTAAAAGAGTAGAGCGAAGTCTACTAGGCCACGTTTTGTAAATTAATATACTAACGACAATTTATTAAACTCAAAAAAATTATTATTAATTACACAATTATTTCTCAAACAAACATTTACAGATATCAAATCATTTGCTGCAATTAATCTTTTAGTTAAATAATCTGTAAAATAGTTTTTATATATCTATTGCGTTACACAAACTGCAGTACACTGCCTTCCATAGCCTTCTATATTATTTTACGTGTTAAATATGACAAGTATGAACATAGATAAATTATATTTTTGCATCATAGCAGTGTGAGAAGACAATCACGTTAATTTTTATGGTTATTTTTTCAATTACGTTGCAGATGAACAGGAAAATATAAAATTAATCTGTCTTCAATTTACGCAAATAAATTGAAATTTTTCGTGAAATTTCTTGATATAGTCTACTCTGATAACTGAATAATATCCTACTATATTTTATAATATCCTACATCGGGGATAATCAAGTTTTTTAAGTAATCAGTCTTGTTTCAACTAAAATAACACTTTAATTTTACTTCCGAGGCTGTGGCACAAAAAAAAGTTAATTTTAGGAACCAACAATAACGTTCATTAGCTGCAGGCTACATGTTAAATTGATGAAGCGTGTCAGAGCACAGTACCTAATTAGCTGGGAGTGGTATATTATGTGGAGATCTTGATCTTTGGCTTCTATTCACAACTACTACGTATCAAACGAGACTCTTCTCCCATCTGAAATGACCAAAATATTACAATAAATTAGAACGATTCCAGGTACAGAATATACATTGCAATGTCGAGACCTTGTGCAAATTTTCAAGGATAGTTTTATATTTACACTCGGTTCAGAGTAGCAGACAATTCGAGGACATGCATCATTTTGACTTTCCTTACAATAAGGCGTATCTTTAAATCGTGACATGATTTTAAAATCAGCATAATACATTGTTGAAGATTCTACGATCCAATTATTGACAAAAAGAAAATACCGATACGATTTTGTTACTAATACGTGTTAAGAAATGTATTTTTTTTTTACAAATTGTTTTAAATTACATTCAAATTTACTTATTAAATTCATTCATTCATTTTCTCGAAAGTGCAAGATAATATTGTTTCAACTTCCTTACTGAATATTTTCTGGCGATTGTTGCTTTCAGGAGAACAGAACGCGACTTCCTTTGCTCCGATATTGCTTCAGTCGCGTTGTCAGTTTTCTGTGTTACGTTATTGGAATCTTTTCTTCTAGGTTTAAAAATCTGTTACTGTACGCACAAAAATATGCAGGAACGTCCTCGTGAGTATTTTTCTGTCGTTTTTTTATATCCCTCCTCATCCCAGAAAATCGTCAAAATCTTTACCCACATGATCTAGATGTTGAAGTTGTTTCGACCAACTTGCTGAAGAATCCACAACTCTTGGTTCTTTGGCGTATCGGCACGGCCTTTTAATATTAAAACAAAAGTTATTTTTAAATATCTTAAGGATTTATGTTGATGGGAACTTTTTATGTGCTTCAAAGTCTACTTTGCACTTTCGCCGGCAAAATAATTAATGGGGGTTCCCAATTGTACTGTTTAACATTTAAATTCTTTGATAAGTATGATTTTCAATTTTTTTATTTATATTTATACCGTGTTAGTTAGATTTATATTCTCAGGACGTAATTCTAACATTTAATTCAGGTTTAAAACGCAGAAAATAGAGTTTTTCGATGCAAATGACTTGAATATAATCTGGATACATCGGAATCCCAACCTAAGATTAAATGTCTTGTTCATTCCTTGTTATCAATATATATTCAGCAAGAAAAAAGGCAACTGTTCACTTTGCCAAGTCAAGGCTTTCATGTAAAGTAGCAGGCTGCCACAAGATGTAGACAATCTTAAAAGTAGTTCTCAGGATTTACGTGCATGAGTCTCCTCGTGGGTGGAGACGGTTCTTTTCCAACGGAAAGATGTTCACCTAGAGGCAGCGTGAGTTTTTTTTCGCCCCTTATATCTGGTACGTGGCTTCGCAATAAGAATGAGATGGGCCACAGAGCGGAAAGCGCGCCCATGTCGGATGCAGTAATGACACGAAACTTAACAACAGACCGACAAAAAGGAGAAATAGTTTAATTGTTCGAGAGTGAAAGACGTTAGTACCGAAAGAAAACGTTGCATTTTGTTGTAAATGTCGTCAGATCATTACAAGAGTTACCAGTTTTCCCGGTAATACAATCTCCAATGCAATATATTGTAAATAATACGTGTCGCAAACCATTTGCAATCGATGTTGTCATAAAAGAACTGTAGCAGTATCTGTAAGGTGAACGTGGTCACTAAAAATATTTAATATAATATTTTAATTTTAGTATACGTGTTTCTATTTGCGGAACATGAAAAAAAATGAGATGAATACGCTTTAAAAACGAATGACAGAAACAAATTGAAAACTTTTATTAGATTTATTTATCTAGAATGGTCTTGGATGTCCTTTTAAGAGCAAAGCCTTTGCCGTGAGAAATTAATGGAGTGGCGAGCGTTTCCACGTCGGATGCAGTAATGGCACGAAATTTAACAACAGGTAGAAAAAGAATAGGAGGAGCTTCTTTCCGTGGGTGGAGGCGGAGGCGGAGGCGGATCCCTGGAGTCCCGCTAGACGCGGTGGTCACGCAGAGGCCCAGGCCCAGGGCCGTTGCCAAAATTCCAGCAGCGGGCGCGTGCCACGGCAACGGGGACGCGCACCTTATTACACGACACCAGCACGCAGCACGCAGCGCCAGCACGTGTGCGGACTAGGACTTGAGCCAGCGCCACGCCAGCGTCGTGACGACGGATTCACGGCGGCCGTTGACTTACGACGCGTCCAATTAGGACTTCGGGCGCGGGACAAGATTCAATGAATAATAAATTCACCCTTACAAATTATTCACTAAATTAATACTAATTAGATTTAAATAAACCACAGAAAATGGAGATTGCAACACAGTGGGAATAAAAATTATCTCCATTTGAATTATGTACCTTTAACTGTTTGCATGCCAGTAATTATTCGATTCAAATTACAGACCCACAACGCAACGAGTCCGGTTTGGATAGATTCATGCAGGTTGCCTGAGATTTTCTTTTTGTGGGCAAATTCCCTTCAAAACTTTTAATATCAGTTATAAATATACAATATCCCAAGATTTATTCATTATCCTCAATTTATACGAAATAAAAAATATTATTCAGCTTTCTAATTTTCCTTCAATACACATTATTTGATTATCGATCTTAATCTTTATATCTATATGATCTATACTATTATACTATGAACAGATTGTTCTAAACAATTTGCCAACCATTCGGATAGTTGTAATTCGTACTCTAGAGTAATATCAAGTATAAACAACTATAAAGCTAGACAATATAGGTATACGTAGAACATATCTGATAAAATGTGGCGATAATGTCTCGAAGCCACTGAATGTGATAAGTGGTGTCCCACAGGGCTCTGTCCTTTGGCCATTATTTTTCATAATATACACAACTAATTTAATAAGTCTTTCATCTCACATCAGACCTGTCCCTAAGTATGCAGGTGGCACAACCATTATCACAAGAGCACAAAATACAGAAGGAGCTAGGGAAACTGGTAATGAATTACTACGCATCCTCCAATCATGGTTTAAGTATATGGTCGTTCTGAAAAACTGGAAAAAAACTGTTTATTTTGTTTACACTAAAGCAACTCTGCCCAGAGAAAAGTAAAGTCAGATCTGTCAAACTGTTAGAGATTCAAGTGAAGCCATATGTGACTTGTGAGTTCTTACACACCAGCTCTGACCAAGAAGTTTACTGGGATTAATTTTCTATTACTACGATTGAGAGACGCCTTACCATCTGAAGATTTAAGAACAATTTACTACGTTCTTTTTTACAGTCATCTCCTATATGGACTCAGGCAGCAATGTTCATAGCTCGAAAGAGATCTCTTTGGCATATGGCAGGAGGTAAGCCTCCGTGAGTCCTGCAGGTCATTCTTTTTCCAAATGAAGATCCTGACTGTTATCTTATAGCCAACCTAGAGTAGGTCCTTAATACTATGAGTTTTATAACCAGAAATTAGATTTTCGTCCTCACAAGACTCGGCAATGGGAAAATCTTTCCATTCACTCACAGTCTGAGAACAACTAAGGTGAACTGTGGTCATGAGAGGCTTGAAGTGAAACTACACAACTGGCTGCCTTTGAATATCAAAATTACTGTAGACAGTAAAAAATTTATTATACATTAAAACAGTATATAGCGTTGAATAATTATTTGAATTAAACCAAGTTGATTGTTTATTTTAATTTTGTAATTAATATAGTTTATAATCAATAAGATAGACTTCAACATATTACGTTAAAACCTAACGCTTGCTTAACAATAACTTGTTTTTTCAAAAGTAAATATATATTATTATCATTATTAAATACTTGTAATGACAAAAAATACAGAACAAGTTTAATACCATACAGAGTTTCTGTCTGTTGAATAAAATTTAAGTCTAAAATTTTAACAAATTTAAAAAATAAATGAATAAAATCCAATTTAGTTAAAACTAAATTTTATTTCAAATAAATTTTTAACGCATAATTAACAGACCACATCATGTTCCTTCCTTCTGAAACCCTTAAGTGCAAAAGAAAATTAAAAGTAATTTATCACTTAAGATTTATTTGAAAATTAAGCACACTTAAAAATTTATTTCCTTTAAATCCATTTATGATAAAGTAACGAGTAGTTGTTCTGTGTTTATTGCGTTTTTAAAAATATTATTTTAGTTAAAATTTCATTCTGACTGTATTACACACCTTGAAAATCGTCTGATTAACATTGATTATGCGTACTATTAAATTAAATTTGAATCGATTGCAAAGCCTGGAATTTGGAGTACAACTTTGCCTGCAAGAAGCCCTTTCACGCAGCATTAGAGCTGAAGCTAGCTAGCTAGGAAGAAATCCTCCAATGTCACAGACTTACTTTGCCGAGCCAACTTCCGCTTCGCCAAGTCGCCGTTGGAATAATTGTCCTTTTGACATTAGTTTCGCGCAGTTAGCAAGTCCAATTACGGAGCAGGACCTATTCATCCTTCCCGTCACAAGGAATACAGAGCTAAACTCTCAACAAACCGCAGTCTCGTCATCTCCCGTATTTACTTTGTTTCTTTGCGAATAATATTTTCGCTAATTAGCTGTCGAGTGAGCGAGCACGGAATGAGTGGGGTAGGAGAGTGTGGGGAGGTGGAGGTTCAAAATCGTTTCAGAGAAAGCGAGTTTCAGAGGAGATTATTCCGGGGCAAACGTTTACTACAACGAGGAACGACTTACAAGAAGATGGGAGGATTGAGCTTGCGACCAATGCATGACGTAATGGAGTAGCAAATTTCAGTTTTGTTTATCTGAGGTCGTTCGTCACAGCAGGAGAAAAAAAATCATTATTTACGAAGCATTCGACGTAGTTCAAAATTATAATGGTATAATAAATAAATAAATCAATTCGTTATTGTGGTTATAAAATACCCAACTTATCGGTTTCAATATGGAGAGGTTCGGGTAAATTTGGCGGGTGTCATCTTTTGCGCTGTTGCCATTGTTGCTGCTGGCAAACGTCATTAGGCATTTCAGTTATTAATAGTCAAATAACAATATGTAGCAATCATAGATCTTTGAACGTTGCTCCGGATACAACAGGAATGGGATAACATTCATTTGATTTACCAGTCTCATATTTGGTAACGCGGGTGATTTTTATCACCCGTCTTACTACTTTATCTCCAGTTATATGTTCATGTGATGATTACATTTCAATAAAAGTGCGTCATGTTTCTATTAAATCTACTTACAGAAATATATGAGTTTAAAAATTTTCAATGATTGTGTGAACTATACAACATTAAGAGCTTAAAATATAAAATAGTTTTGTTAATAATTTACTGATTACAAAGAAGAATCCAAAAAATGAGTGTTAAAGTAAAAACATTCAGTTAATGACTTAGTCTGTTACTTAACCATTTTTTTTGTATTCAGTGTTCTTTATTTAACTTTCAAAAGTTGAGGAAATATAATTTACAGTCATTTCACACATTTACACAAGGCTATTTCAAATTAATCTTATCCAGTTTCAAGATCCTTCATTTGCAACAGAAATTCTTTTTGGATGAACTCGAATAATTTTGTTTACTAAGTCCGTTTAGTTTCTTTCGGCCTCTAACGCAATCCGTTTCACGGATTTGGAATTTTATCTACTTTACAATTTTTACAGATCCACTATTCCTTCATTTTGAGTAAAACTGTGCGAAGATAAAAGATTCAGATGTTGCAGCCTGGTTTGGAGATTTCGTCTTAGTCCTTTGACGCTGACTTGAGTGGGCAGTATTCATCACAAGTACCTGTTACTGTGGTCAAAAATACGCCAGCAAATCTAATCAAATATATTTTACAGACATATTTGTTAAAAATATAAAAAAAATCATCATTTACAATGTGGCTCTTCTTTTCAGTATTATCGTAGTAATAAGGATACTCATTATTGTAGTCTGTGTAAGCCTAACAAGTAAAATCTCTTAATATTAGAAATTACTTTCCACAATTTGGAACACTATACAGACTAATAGTAATGTAAAAACATTAATCTTAATATATGAAATAAGTGTACAGTATAATAACTAAAATCGTCATATAAAAATGGAAAAATTTAATAAATCTATTTTCAAAACGGCAAGTATACAACTAGTAATCTCTAAATATTGATTAATAATCAGTCGAAACGTTATAGAATCAAATAATAGGATACAAAAAGAAAGGATAGCTTAACTTATACATTTATTTATGATCAGTTATTGACGAGTGGAAGTTGATTCTTCTAATTTGAAAACTGTTACAAATATTGTGGTCACTGACGGTTATTCTAATGGTTTCATAAGGCATAACATTAAAAATAAGGCTACAGAGACTCATTTTTTCTCTGAATTCTTTATTCCACTTCCATTATATAAGCTTAAGAAGTATTGTCAAGTCTTAGAACAAAGGCAGTATACAGAGATCCACAAGTTCTATGGGTCTTCTTAACAATAATATTAAAGAACCAAGTTAATCCAAACGACATAGATTATATTTTGTATAATTTTTTTATTAATTAGTGTACTTCATTTAGAATTTAAAATTTGAGCAAATATAATTTTAAGTCAGTATATATATTTATACAAATTATTTTAAATTCATGATGTTCATGCTGTTTACATTGGTCAGGCAAATCTGGGCCTTAAAACAGGCATCAAATAGCACAGGTCAAATTATAATTTGCAAACTGTGAAACAATAACAAGCTGTCATAAATAGACATTCCATATCTAACATCCATACCTATAATTATGAAAACACAAAAATTTTTGACAATGTATTTATAAGAAAGGATTTATTTCTAAAAATAATTAAATTATATTGTATAAACGTACGATAAGTTTACAGTAAAGGGTCTGAGCAGCATGGATTTATCAATTTCTTTACAACTTTCGCTTTTATTTCTTGTCTTGTATTTGCGATTGTCATTGCTTGGTGAGGTCCGCAATAAATTTAGAAGAAACGTCGAAAAGTTTTATATTTACTAACAAATTATTTACTGAGTCTAAATTTGACCATTAATTCAATAATAAAAATCAGAAACAGTAATAAACAATAGATAAAATTATTTATGATGTAGGTGCATAACTTTGTTAATAATTTCGTAGTTAAGTGTCGTGTTTCCAGAGACTGGTTCTTATACCAGGTTGCTGTGCTGACAAAACATTATAAGTAATGTGAAATACTTGCAAGAACTTCAATTTTTGCATATTACCTGCTTTAATTATGTAGTAAGGCAGCATTAATAAGTTGAGTGGTGAGTGAATGTAGTTCTATATTTTCAACGGAAACTAAGTAAATACCAATCGCGCCAGGGTCCTAAATCTGTATTCTTGCTTTTATTTACTCTAAAAAATAAACTCATGTCTACAACTGTTTGAATTTTCAACGTTACCTGATTGCGCGCACAAAATTTCTACTTTGCGGTCCTGTGGAGCAGTAAATCAAACCAATTTCCCGCGGGCAAAGAACTGCCTTTTCCTCTCTCTGTTCCTCTCCTTGTCACTCTTTCTCTCTCCTTTTTTTTAAACAAATTTATCTTTGTGCACAAGGGGCGCCCCTCTACAAATTTCTCGTCGAGGCCTTTGAGGCCGGTCCCTATTAACTGCGAGCTAATATTTGGCCCCGAATTCTTCTTTCCAGCACCGCTTTACGTGTGTCTAATTTATTGCAAAGGGGGTATATTTACAAACGTTGTTACTTACAGCCACTATTTCACTGCCTCCTTAAAGATCCTTCTCTTTCAGCGTGTCCCAGAACCTTCAAACGGCTTAAATTATAAAAGTTGGCAATGTGAGGGGCTGCCTCCTCCTCCCCGTTTCACCGCCTTCCACATCTCAGCGTTTTTTTTCTCTCTTGCTCTCACACTTGCTTTCTATATTTACGAGGGCCAAGAAAAGTTTTCGTCCGCAATAAAAGAACTCCGGGACGGTGTTTTAAAGGCAACGGGAGACTACTGATTCAGCGAGGGTAATTATGTCTCGGCAGCAACTATTAAAAGGGCGTCATTTTCTTCATGAGTTTTATTCGCAGAGCTCCCGTACTATATTAATAAAAGAAGAGGGAAAGAGAGGCTGCACTACTGCTTCTGATCTTCTCCTGAAAGATTACTTTCGGTAACAGCCAAGGTTTCAGGAAAGGGGGGGTTCCCTAATGAGGGTCTGCTTACTTTTATTAAAAGGAAAACTGTCGTCAGGGTGCATTCAAGTGGCGATCAACTCTCGTCATGAAAAGGGAAAGCGATAAGAAAATGCACGGTGGGGATTTTTTGTTCACGGTTGGAGCGGCTGGTTCGCGGACATGCCGAGGGATTTTCCCTCGTAACTTTTTTCGCTTTCAAAAGACCTTAAAAGAGGCGTATTTAAATAGAAGAGACGAACGAGAAATCTGCCAGAATTTTATACAAATAATTTTCTGCCGTAGATGGTGGTATATAAAATAAAACTTGCTGCCTTCCTTCCAACCCAGAGGTTGTTACTTTTAGATTTTTAACAGCTGCCAAACGATTATTTGTCATTATAACATATAGTCTACAAATATTACGTAATAGCATTACTTAAGTGTTTTTCGAAATAAGCAGTATACAAATTATATTATGCTAAAAATTGTAATATCTATTAAATATTTTAATATCTTGAGCCAATATAGTCTCTTAACGAAATATTTATCTTCTCTTAATACAATCTAAGAGTAATAAAAATTAACATTGCAACGTATTTTTTAAAATCTCAAGTTCATATTATTTCTTAAATCACGAAACGTGTAGCGTATGTCTTTCGGGCCCAAAAGGTATTATAATTTACATGTTTTCAATAGAGCAGGAATCACATCCTCATCAATAAACTAATAATTCAGTCTTACAACATAACGCCACTTGCGTTCACGCGACCAATACATCCAGAAGACAGAAAATTATAATTTCCATTATAAGAGCGCTCCATACATTATTAACCCTTTTCCAGATCTGATCAACCTTGCTGCGAAGTCTGTGACCAGCGTTGCAGGTACAAACACGAAACCGCCCAATGCTTAATTTTATATAATAACGTCTCTCATCATATAACTTCGTTTCGTCTTTTCGGAGAGAATCGCACTATGTATAATGTCAATGATCGAATTTTCACTTCAATTTTCCGAAAATGTAGCCCCCTGGAGGACGGGTGGAGGGGGAGGGGGTGGAAGGGGGCGAAATGACAGTGGCCATTTTGTAATAATACTTCCATTTCGCAGTGGGCAGATTTTATAGCATGGAGTTTCAACACGCGACCTGTGAGTTCAGCTGCAAATCAGATTGTTCGCTGATGACGGCAATATTTGCTAGACCGTTGACCGCCTGGAGATTTTATTTTAACACGCTATGACATCGGTATATTTTATTACGTCTCCATAAAAATTCTTAACAATTATAAGTTTCCGGTCTAAACAGTTACGAGTTGAAAGGAACATTTCCATAACGTGATGAATGTTTGATATCCGCGTAATTCTCTGAAGAAAAAAGTCAGAATTGGAACTATCAAACATATGTAAATTTTGATGGCCAAATAGTATTACATATTAACATATATTGTTATATGATTTGAAATGAATTTTGCTAATTCATATCACATTAGTATCATTTATTCATCTTAAGTTCTAAAAATCCGAGGCATTATTGTTCTAGTAGACGCCATAGCTGTGTTTCGTGGATTAGGTACACATTGCGGATAATGCAGTAACAAGGAAAACAATTATAGGTGGTTTTCTAATAGAACAGGTGGATGTTGCATAGACACGGAGTTCAGGAACAGATCACTGACAGGGAACAGTAGTGGAGAAAATACACTGAACCGAAATCAGTTGGACAATAATCTGGGAGATTCGCTACAATAATATTTCTTTTATAAACTCAAATGTCTGAAAACTCATGACAGTTCATTGCTAGTGACTTTAAATGTTAAGTGATATTACTATGGCCAATAGAAAAGCGTAGTTTGGAAACACTTTCTTGTGAGATGCAGGGTAGATCCCAGATAGGAGACGACTTTTCCCATAATTCTTCAGGGATGACGACGACAAAAAAGACGAGGTCACAACGCAGAGGCGAATACTTTCAAATATTTATAATAAAAATTTTTAGTATGTTTAATTTTAAATAAATTTCATACCATTATTTGCCAATCTTGGAATCCATAATGCCCCAATCAGTCGTACGCTATAAACATTTGCTCAGTCCAAGACATCAATTTGCAATCAATGTTACTATAATTTGACTACTCGACTGTGACGTGTTTATTTGTTCATTAGAATATAATGATACCTTTTTTACTAAACTAAATTTTCGTTTTGCCGAAGGAAATTAAATTTTTCATAGATTATACTTAATCTTTGAGACTGTAATTGAAGTTAGTCATATCACAATTTAGAAATCTGTCCTACTAATGACAATTATTTTATTTGAAATATTTATGGAATTACCTTGGTATTGCCATGAATTACGATAATGCAATAAAGGCAACTCAATTTTCGATTTTTGCAAGGAAAGTTATTTTGCTCTATATAAGTTATTTAAAAATTAAATATTTTTTACTGTTTAACATTTATTTTGTAGCTTTGAATGTGCACTGCAGTATAGTGAAACAATGAATTAATAATCGAACTAAATTGTTATTAATCAGAATTAATTATTGACAAAGATAAATAGCCTTTATAAATCATTATAATTGAAATGAAATTTAAGTACACACACACACACACATATATATATATATATATATATATATGAATTAATAAAATTATATTGCCTATTTGAGACTTATTTTAACACACGGATAAACTTAAATAAATTGCAAATTTTGAAAATTTTGTTTGACACATATGATAGTGAAGCTTTGTTGTTGTGGTGTTGTGGTATTCAGTCCTAAGACTGGTCTGATGCAACCCTCCATGCTAAGTTCAAACTTATGACGGTAAATAGGATAAAAATCTGAAGAAAATACATATAAGTACCGAAACGTTATTTTCAAAATTTGTTAAAAAACAAAATCTGAAATATGTTATAAATTTTATTTAATTCTTTATCGCGCGTAAAATTAAACATTCACAATCTTCTTTCACCAAGGCAGTCAGAACTGTTTTTGGAACGTAAAGAAAAATGTTGTTTGATAATTAAAGGCTTGCAATTATCCGTTAAATCTGTTTGATTTTGATTTTTTCTCACGTATACATGTATATCATGGCTATACAGTATTATATTTTATTGTTGATCATTATGGCCTAAAGAGACTGAAACCTCCTTTATTATTCACCTAGTTTAATAGAACAAAATTAAACCCTCTTATGTATATTTAACATTGTTCACAAAGGGACGGTACGATACTACTATAAAAACGCTAAAAGACACTTGAATGTGTAAAACATGCTTAGACTTGTGCCCAAAAGTATCCTTATTTAAAATATAAAAATTTCACATTGTTTTATTTGGTTTTAACAATGCTAGACCACTAAGAAAATTTACAAATATTAAATAAAAATTATTCAGTACCATTCTTTAATAGTATTATAATGTTAATAAAAATATACTTTACTGTAATTGTTTTTAAGATTTATTTTTATTGGCGAATCTGGAAAACGTTTCTTTCTTTCCGGTGAAAGTAAATACCCGCATTTTTCCCAGAAGTCGGTGCTACGTTGCAATATTGACACATTGCCAAGTTTGCCTGAGATTAACTTAATGATTCGGTTGAGTTACGAAGGACTTTTCGCAATAAACTAGGTATTTATCAGGTATCTGGTGCCAATCAAGGGTGTCGTGTGTAATTACACGTGGTAGCCATCGGCAGCGACTCTCACGGCGCCCTAGGGAAATCACACCAGAGATATTCCTCTGCTCCAGGCATTTCGGTTCCACGTCTCTGGTCTCCCCGTTGATGGATGATTGCGCTCTAACGGTGACGGCTAAAGGGCCCCGGGAAAATAATTTGACAAGGCGATAAATCTGCGTGGAACACACAAATATTGTCATTCTGTTACAAGGAAGCAATAAAACGTCTTCAACACAGGTGGCAGTATTGACATTAATGAGGAAAATATATCAATACAGCACACAAAATGCGTCGAAACTGTAAACAACTCGAAACAAGTGGCCTACTTGAAAAAACTTCCTTTCCTTAGGTTTTAGATAGAAATCACAAAATAAATAAATTAAAGATATATTGGTACATCGAATTAATGATATGGAGTAAAACTATAATTATATAAACTTTAAAAGGTATTTTGAAACTTCATAGAAATGATTCGAAATATTCTACTAATTTTTTCAACAACTTAACGTTTAGAAACCGTTTAAATATAATTACTGCTAGAGACTAATTAAAATAGATTTACCTGGGTCGGATGTAAAATGAAACAATTTCATTCAAGTACTTTTGACACAAGAAAGGCTTGGAATGTTACTAATAAAAGAGATGTTTGTGTTCTTTACATTTTTATGAGAATATTCTTATATTTCATATTTATGACATTTAAATGTAACTAAATATATAAAGCTTTTAATGAGTCAGAAATATTGACGGTCTGTTTCTAAGGCAATAAAATATTTATGGCCGGCAATGACCTTGTAGCCGATCAGACCTTAAATAAATGAAAGAAAAATAAAATTATATATGCATATCCAAGGAAGGTATATTCTTGTTATTGTTGTAATTTGATATCAATATGATATTATGTGGTTTTATTAGTTTATCATCCGTTTAGGTACCACAGACTGAATGAAACTTTGTGTTTGTAATAACGATAAATAGGTATATTTATTTGATATCTATTGTATCTATTTCAATGATATAACACAACGAAATACGAAATTTGGCGGTACAAATTCAAAGACAGTCGGCTTAAGAGTAACTGAAGAATGTGGCATATGCTAATAAAACCTAGACAGTTTGGAGGCGGTCTGAGTTTTCTAAAATCGTTGGATTAAGAGACAGTTTAAATCTGTAAAGTGGTCTTGAATTGGCTGACCCAGGGCGGATTTATTGCTCTTGATCGTGGCGGCATAATGTAGATTAAATGAGTAAGGTGTTCATTTCCCAACAAGGAATACGAGTGGTAACTGCGGGGACCAGTACGACATCTGAAGACGAGCGGCAAGTTCCAGGCAAAGCAGAATTATTCTCTGTGTAACCTTTCTTCTTATTTCCTTGTCCTGCGAATTCCAAGTAAGGTTTTTGTTACTAAATCTGCTTCTATCAGAAGTCTTTTAAATACGACCTGACAAAATATCTCATTGGTTTTTTTGTATATATTGTACAAAGAGTTTATTGTCAATATAAACAAAAGGTAAGATTCATAAAAGTAATTTAGTTTATAAATCACACTAAAATTGGGGAAAATGAGTGACAAATTATGTTTTTCCCTGAACTATAATTAAAATGTTCTGATGATATTTTTTTATTTGTAAAGGGACGGAAGAGCAACCAAAACCAAAAATGTTTTGGGGACACCCGCGAAGGTGTGAGATTTATTATTTCTTCTGATAAATGCTAAAAATGTCTTATCTTATTTGCTTCTTCATACAGGAAACCCGTGTGGACGACGAGTCTGGGGATAAAGACATTGTCACGAACTATAAAATCTCCAGTAATTTCTACTGGTGTTAATTACTACATTGCTAGATGAGCAATAAAACCGTGGACTGTGTTTTGGTATTTCATGGTTTCGGTAGACTATTAATGAGTACGTCTGCCGCTACCTTATGTATAAGGACGCAGTAGTAAGGATCATCGTAGAGAAGGAGGGGAACGTGAATAAGCCATATAGTATTACGCTGCTGAGTCGATATAGATTCCCATGAATGAAGCTTTGAGATAGGTCGGAAGGGTTTTCTTGAAATATTTACCGTCTTCAGGTCTAAGCAGCAGTTAATATGTACATTGCAGATGTGGAAAAACGAATTGACTGTCATTGCTTCAGAACGGGAGAGAAGTTTAAAGTGGATATAATCGCGGCACTTCATAGCTCACAGACATCGAACGCCCACGGAATAGAAATACCTGCCCTTGAAATTTATGATGTAGCCATAGGGTATCGCGGGACGGAGAAAGGATTTAATATTTATCACAAAACTCCGCGAAGCTATTTGCGCGGTGACAGCCGGTTTATCTTGACGGGTCCCGCACTGAGCGTCCGATGGAGGTCGTCAAACGAAATGGCGGCGTCACGGCGTCTGCGTTTAACTGGCTCTTTCCATCCCCCCGTGGTGGCTTCCGGCCCGAGCCAGATGCGAATCAGAAGAAAAGTTTTACGACATCCCTCCCCCCCCAACCCCCACCTCCAGCTTTACGAAGTGGTATTCCGAATGACGCGTGTATGCGCGGTACGTATATAGTGCCTCAATGCGACCAGCGAAATCGTGCAGAAGAGTCATAAACTGCGAAGTACTCGCCGTGTTGTATATGCGTCATTAAACTTGCAACAGTGTTATTAGCCTCAACCATACAGCGTTCCATAGTCATCAGACAAACAATTTATACAGTTTTCAACATATACACGTCATTTAAGTGATGGATTGTGTTATAATAATGTTTACTTAACTAAACAAGTGACAGTTTGGTAAGTATTGCGAACAGTTGCTATAGAACATGAAAACTCCAAATCGTTAAGAACAGATCTGAAACTCTTCAAAATGCATCGGACAGCTTTATTAAATTAAATTTATTGTTGGTTACTAACCGTTTATTAATGGACGAGGGATTCTAACGGTAACATGTAATGATTTAACTGTTGGAGCTTATTTACTATATTTTATACAATATTAATAAAATTATGGTCACTTCTTTAATTTAAGTAATGAGGCTGTTAAGTTGCAAATGGTATTTATCTTCCTGATCTCAAATAAACATTGAAACTACCGTCCATATAAACATAAAACAATCCAATTTACATTTTGTCTTAGAGAATTGCGGAATAAAACTACTGTTGTCAGAAATACTTGTAAATATGGGCTTCTGTGAATCTGTTATACTTTGAAGAGCAGTTTGTCTCCATTAATTACCAATGTGTATGGTAATCCAGCTGCTCAGGAAGCTCGGTCGTCGTCACAGTCTCTTGTAGTTCCGCTATACTTGTCGGTCTTCTTGAGCTTGTCCTCGTGGTCCGGAATCAACTCTGAAATTTAATTACGCCAGTGTCTTTACACCTCATCTCCATCATTAATCAACCAAAAAAATTAATTTTTCATCATTGAAAAATAAATCATCACTAATCTCAGATTAAAACGATGTCCAACTTCTCCTTTGACCCTCCTACTACATTACTGAACTTTTTTACTTTCTGCTGATCGTCTTCACAGCACCGTAAGCTAATATTCCGCCCACCTGATTCGGAAATCTGGTTGGTACTATAAATGGGGAGAAACGAGTCCTTCCTCTCTCCGAATCTCCAAATACTGTTGAAAATTCTCAGCTATGGGCCAACATAGATCATTCCACTAAATAGGGAACCCAATTTCTTCTTCGTGTGAAATTAATTGAAAATTTAAAAGATTCTAACTTGTTAATTAATTTATTGTTAAAGTTTAATGAATAGAATCGCAACTACAGGCTTAGGAGATTGCCGCTACTCATCCCGCTTAGCAAGCTGCATTTAAATATAATATTGAACTGAAGGTTATCACTCTCAACGTTAATACGGTTTCAAATCGTTAATTTAGAAATAATTAAAAAGTTACGTAATCAAAAATAATACACCGGAAATTAATTATTTGTTTTGATCTGAACAAATTCTATTTTAAATGAAAAATTAAACGTATAATTTTACTTTTTCCCTACACTCTGGAGGAATTTTAATTTGCAATATACGTTTCGTGTTCGAGAAACTTCAAATGTTACTTGTCAGAATGACAGTCAGGTTCAGAAAACAAAACGACTGAAGACATAACATTTACATAATATTGGCGTGACTTGAACTAACACAAAAGAAAGGTTTTTGTATAACCGGACCATAATTACCTCGTTCGGTTGCAGCTTGTTCGCAGAATAACAGGTATTCCTCAGCTCGTTGCTCTATTGTTACACGTTAATTTCCATATCATTTCGGCTGTCTGACTGACTGATATTCCTCGTTCATTTCAGCGTGAATAAGTGAAACACTTTTTAACTTATACCCTTTCATTAAATGTTGTGTAAAGTTTTTTAAGATTTATTGAAAGACAGGAGATTTAAAAAATATTAAAATCAATAATTGCAATTAATTTTTAATGTTTTTACTCTATTTTCTTGGAGCAATAATAAATACTTAATGATATCTGTTTAAAAATAATATTTTATTTGTAAAACACTCTTCTTTAGAATGAACTTCCTTAATATTTCTAATTTAATGTATATATTTTATGTCATTAAATGTCCTTTCAACGATTTCTATATTCTTCAACGTTTTCTGAGACCCGATTAGGAATTTTTTTTAATGCCCAGTGGTAATTCATTCCTTTGTGATCGTTGCTTAAAGTGATTTCCAGTTCCACGAACTCAATTAATAGGTAGAGGTCCTCCCATTCTTATAGAAAAAATATCCGCAATTTCCACAACTATGTTGGAGGTCGAAATATGCTCCTCACTCTCAGTTCTATAACCCCCATAACGTTTCAATGATGTTAAGGTCTGCTGGCCGGGAAGATGTTTGATGACATTCTGATGCTCTACAAACCACGCCTGAACATTTTTGGCTGTGTTGGAATATGGCAGTGTCTGTCAGCAATATGCTAGTCAGGAGCACGTCATCGTTGAAGATGTTGAGATCTTCATTTACAGCTATCCGACCAGTAAGAATAATGATCTGGCCAACTGAATACCACGATATAGCTGCCCAAATCATGACGGAACCTCCTAATGCTTGACCCTAGGAAGCAAGCAGGCCGGATCGTTGGCTTCTTCGGGTGTTTTCCATACATAAACCTGGCCGTTTCTAGGAAACAATGTAAACGATGCTTCAACGAATCATACCACATTCTTGTAGTCGTTCAGTGTCCAGGTTTTATGATCGTGACACAATTTCTTCCACAGCACTGATTTTGTCGAAACAGTATTGCTCATGTGAGTGTTGAGTTCTGCAGTCACTTTTGCCGAGGAAATTTCACGTTGTCTGCTCACAATCCTTTTTATTGATTATCTGTTGCTGTTATTTAAGTTTGGCTTTCGCCCACTATTCCTCTTCGCTGATGATGACTCGCCATGTTTTGTGAATTCTGCCATTACTGTGGATACTGTCGCTCGCAAAACGTTGAGTCATTGTCATCATAGGTGCACCGCCTAATCAGGCATCAACGATTAGTCCTATTTCGAAGTTTTATAGATCACTGGTGTTAACCGTCGCAGAACCAAGCTAGATAACCTCAGAACGCGACACATCAACTAGGCACTGCAGCTGTGTCGCAGAATTTTCACGTACACAGTGGTGCCAACGTCAATCAAACCGTACCCTATTGCATGGTGTTCATATTATTTTGTTCAACGCCTGTATATATAACAACTTAATAATCAAATGATATGTAATAATCTCCACACATCTATTTTCTTAATAAATTTGTATTGTGTTACAGTCTCAATTCTAAATATCTGATGGAATGTTGCAATTAAAGAGATCCGTACGTAACTCTGACTAATGAGTAATTGCAGAGTTCTTCCTATTAGGGGCCAGCAGGATGTTTTTGGTGTCCCGTCCGTATTTGGAACCCTACCCTGCGACGTTCACTGACCTGAGCAGGAAGAGTTCCTTTCCCGCACGCGCGTACCAATCTCCACGGCGACCTGCACGCAATCCAGTCCGATATTCCTCCTTCACACGTTTCGGTGCCTGATAACATCTGATTCGAACACGCAACGACGCTGTAAAAAAGCACCCCGGCGCACTCCTTTTTCTAACATTCAGGAAATGGAGGGAATCATTAGAGCTATAAACTTAACAGATTTATCACGAAAATTTATGAACGTTTTGCTTGTATATGCAAATGTGTCGCATGACCACCAGTTGCAGTCAGCAACTGGAAATCGTTGCCCTCCCCTCACCTCCTCCAGAATATAACACAGTAGTAGGAAATGATGTATCGTTCAAAGATAAAAGGAGTCTTAATAGCTTTCGCACGGCAGGTTCTTTGGTTACCGTTGAGAGGTTAACGGAATTTCCTTTCCATTTTTAATATTAATGAGCCCGGGTTGATTGTAGATTGAAATCTATTTTTCAGCCTTTGAAAAAAAGTCTAGTGCTTAGGCAAATATTGTGCAATTACAATATTTTCCAACTGCCCCGAATATTTTCTAATTCTAAATTCCTTGCAGAAGAATAATACTCATAATAGGCACGGGAAGCGTAAATATAAAGTAAGCTAGTTCTCACATTGCAAAAATCATTTTAATGTATTTCATCATTCAAATGTTGTGATGAATGACGATTGCATGAAACAGTAACTATTCATAATATTGTATGCATAATATTTTTTAAAAGAAATAAATAAAGTTGAACCCGTATTTAAACCGAAAAATTTAATTTAAACTTATAAAATATTTTTAAAATTTCTATGACCACCTTACAAAAGAAATACAAATTTTGTATACATAACATAAAAACTAAATTCAAAATTTATGTGCCTAAATTATAAAATAATTTTAAAAATGAGGTATTCCTAAAATACAAAATTTCAACAATATTTATATTCTCATATTACAAAATAATTTAAAAATTATTACGTGCTATAATTCCAAAATAATTTCAAATTCTTCTATTATTTTACAACTATACTCTACTAGAATTTAACTGCTGACTTATTTTCTTTTTCATGTTCGACGGGAACCTCCGCACGATCTTCTGCTACCTTCTCCGTCGGCTGAAAATTGAAGATTGAATTTTATCTTTCCTTTCTTGTCAATTCTTAGTTGTAAAATTTTGTATATTTCTTGTAATATTATATTTGACGTATCCTATTTCCTCAACCGAGGACTAATGGACTGAATAATAATAATAATAATAATAAATAAATCATTTTTTGTCCTTCAATCAAAAAATATTTTCAAACATTTTATATATCAAACTTACAAAAGAATTTCTAAACTAAGTTGCTTAACTTAAACTTAAAACTTTAAGTTTAATGGCCTAATTTCAAATATATATATATATTATATATGTTCCTAACTTTAAAATCTCAAAATTTATATAAATAAATTTAGTAATATATATTCCCAACTTACAAAATAATTTCAAATTTTTTGTTTACCTAACTTACAAAATAAAATGATATTTTATGTGCTTAATTTAAAAAGTAATTTCGAAATTTTTATACATTCAACTTACAAAACAAGGCTCATAAGTTATAAAAAAATTAAAAATTAGTTCCCCTAGTTTCAAAATATTCAAAACAATTATAGATATAACTTACAAAGGAATTTGAAATTTTATATACCAAAATTCAAAATTTATTTTATTTGGTTACAAAGGAATTTTAGAATTTAATTGCGTTTAATAAAAGTTTCAAAACGATTGCAGCTCTATAAATAATTATCGTGAGAGTCCTTACATTGGATTGTATTTCTTGAACTCAGTGAGCTATTTTGATGAAGTACTGATACTTCTTGAAACAAGTCAATTGCTCCATTAGCGTCATAAGGCAGAATTCATATAATAAACATATAATTTACGCTTCAAAACACATTAATTTTACGTAAGCTGTCTACCAATTGTCAAACATTTGCCTTTCACGCAGATAATTTCATCCAAAGCATAAACACTAAATAGCAAACACAGACGGGACAAATGTAGTTTACGTCCGTAATCTTCACAAATTATCTGGTGAGCATTACACACAAATATGGCTTCCTAGCAGTTTGCAATTGCAATATCTCACAGCTGCAACACTTGGCTCATAAAAACGTCCTTATAACTTAGCACTTCTTCAACGTTGAGTCGTAACGCTTAGTTTTATTTAAAATTTAATACGTCTGGGATGGAAAATTACAACTTCAAGTACATTTAATGCTACAGTTTTATAGTGACCTCCAGAGATACAGGAGGCAACTTCAGGACGAAATGTTTTACCGTACTTAAAATAAGTACAATTTACAGGATGCTTAAGGTAAAATGTCTTATTTACTTTTTACGACTTATAGAATTCCTTATAAGATCATTTATCTTTAATTTACATATCAACTATTAGCAAGTAAAATGATTACTCATTTATAGTACGATTTTGAGTCATGAAATGCCTACAAACACCCGAAATTTAGTTGTACACGTCTACTGTACCTGTAAACACATGCCAATGATTAAGTATGCTGAAGAATTATCTAACACATACCTAAAACGGCAACGTAAAAAGTATGAAATATTAACGTCGTTGACACCTGCTTATTTAGTGAGAACTGAATAGAGGCGTGGGCGTGAGGGAGCGTGTTTATTTTTCTTTTTGTTTTGAGAACTGGAGCAATTCAAACCAAGGTTACTGTGATTAGTGGTAGCCCAACTTGTGACTCATATTTCCACGTGGCAATTAAGTTAGAGACACAAACAACAGATTGAAGCATGACTCAGAAGCAAATAATCGTCGCATGTAAATAGGTACAGAAAAAAGATACAGCTGCTGGTGTCAGTAGGTCAACACAAACACATCTTAAATTTCACTACAAGAGCTGATCAACGTATCAATTCATTAAAAAATATATTATTCAACCATGAAATAAATTTATTTTCAGGCAAATGTATGGAGAAAATTTTTTATCTTTAATGAAATACATACTACAATTAAGAAGCCGATCAACATACAAATAAAGTGGTAAAAATACATCAGAACGTTACTAAAATACTTTATAATGTAGTAAAAAGTCGCCAGTCTTAAGTTCTTTCAATCATATTTTAGTGTGAGCGTGGGTCAGCGCATACATCATTTCCCCGAAATATCTTCGGACAATGAAAACGTACCTTTTTCTGCACAGTAGAATAAAGATCCCTTTCACGAACAAAAGAGTCATCAGTCCCCAATTTGACAGAGATTTGCTACTGAAGTCGGAATTTCGTCTTAAAAATTTGGAATTGATTCTGGGTACGGAACCAACAGGAAACATGTACGATGGCACTTGTTTAGTCCAACAACTAAAACCTTTTCTATTGGTTGTAATTGGTGAAATGGAAGCCAATGGATGTTAATAGATATTTCGGGCATTTGGCTACTGGAGCTTTGGATTCCTACCGGGATTACGTGTGTACTATTTTTGAGGTGAAGGACCAAAAAACGGTGAGCCGCCAGCAAGAGTGATCTAAAATCAGAAATTGCGAGCCACTGGCAAGAGTGACTTAAAGGGAGAAATGATAAGCCGCTGGCAAGGAATGATTTAAAAACAGAAAATGATGGGCTGCCGGGAAGAGAGCATAAAATTGATAGCTGCTCTTGATACCTCAGGAGATTCATGACTTCTTAGTAGGAGTCTCCGCTATTGTTGGCCCAAGACGTCCGTGATACAGTGAGATCAACGTTGACGCAGCCAGCGAGAATCGACATAGGGTACCTCCAAAGCAGACCGCAGATGACGAGAGCAAAGGGCCGCTAAACAATGCCGATGCTTTCGTCACGGGTATCATTAACTTTGATTTTATAGAGTTCATATTGCCAGAGCTATTTTCCATAAATTACGTTGCTTCCTTTCGTTCGCCCCACAGATAACCCTGACTTTTAATGAGTCTCAATATAAATTTATTATCGCTAACGTATTTTCATTTGTAGATCGTTTAATTCAATTCTCTTGTTTAAATTTTATTGTTATTAAATTCAGGACTATAAATCAAATATTTGCTTTCCTCTTCCGAACATTTTATAAATATACCCCTTCACGACTTAAAAAATTAAATTGTCAACCAATTGTGGAGCTTAATATTAAATATAATAATAACTAATCCTAATTAGTAAACTTAACCTCCCATCCCCAAACATTTTCTTTACAAATTTCTTCCACCAACGTGGGGTATATTATATTATATAGTTAATAAAATTAATTCCACACCACTATTTTTGGTGAGGAATTTATTCATCACTATCTTTTTATGACATAAATGTAATAAGCTAGCAGATGCAACATCGATTAAATACGTTACTAAATGAGGAAAAAAATTATTTTTAATGCATGTAAGCGAATGAAAAATAGTATTTATTTATTTATTAGTATGTGTTAAAATTGAAGATAACTAATTATTATATATGAATACCAGTCAAAAGTTACGCTGACTATTGATAAAAATAAAGAGAAATGATGAAGTTAATATATTACTGTTTTTGCCACGACTTGTAAATTATTTTCAATTATTTTTGTATTATTGAAGGTACTAAAAGAACCTTCAAACTTTTGTTGTAATAATATAAACAATTCTTCTAAGCCAAGTAGGAAGCTGCCTACACACGTAGAAAGTCTATTGTACCCCTGAATACTTTTTCTGTTCGGCGTATCAATTTATTATCTTTTAAGAAGCATAACCTTCCTTTTCATACACTTATTTATTACATTAGCAACTTTTCAGCTTTAAATTTTAGTAGTAATGACAAAAATTTCTGTTTCTATGACCCAATGGTCTATTTTCTATTCATTTACAATCACCTTGGATATCGTAAATCCCTAGTTAATATTGTGGTTGCATACAGCTCACGGTGGACTGAATCATGCACTGGGTGAATTGAAAAGGGAGGAATTTTGTCTTGTAGGTAGAAGGAGGTCAACGGCTGTTGGTGTCTTGGGGTTAGACCTCGTGAGGCACGTGTGAGGATGGTGGGCCACGTGATCTCACATCTGTTGCTGTTTGCAGATCGATAAGATACCAGTGGAGCGAGGAGCAGCTGGTCGCTCTCCCTCTCTTAGTTTGGAGGAGAGAGAGCACAAATTTCACGCATCGTTTGCACAGCCTTGAACTCTCGGTGCTGGCCTCTCGCCTCGGGGTGACCAATACTGCCCTGCTAATCCGCTCTTTCCAAACACGTTTCTCTCGTGCCTCAAATAAGATACTTTTTTGAAAAACTTTCTCAGCAACGTGTAATGTATGTCAATCCTAGAAAACAAACCTATTCCTAAGGGTGAAGGTGGTTAAAGATTTGCACAGATTGATTTAAAAAAATAGGAGAAGAACTGAAAACTATCTACCGCTGGTTGTACTAAATTCTTTGTAATTAGTTTTTTCATTCAGAGAAATAAAATTCATATTATAGGAAAGAAGGAGAATATGATGGGTTTTCTAGCCGACCTCCTATGGTCCAGTTCCTATCTTTGCTGCCTCACAACTCAGATGTCACGGGTTCGGATCATGGCATAGGTTTGGATGTATGTGTCATCATGGTCACGGAGACTGGGGTTAAGACTGATGGAGAGTCGATACGCGGACCAAGGATCACACCAAATTCGGAACGTAAGATGACAGTCCGTAGTCGTCCTGCTAGACCAGCGCCCTTAATGGGCTGCAGAGCCAACGAATTAAAAGAGAATGTTAGTATGTCAGCAATGGGAGAAACTGAATAACAGTAGTATAAATTTCTCATATTTTTTAGTTGTAATCTCGCGTCAATATTACTACTTTTCTTACGCCAGAATCGATGCACTTATAAACGCTGATGGCGTCATAATACGTCACGTATCCCAAATATAATTTATAATGTATAAAATCCTCTCGGGTTTCCAACCGGGTCATAGATTTTAACAGTGACGTTTCGATGGCTTGCTCTGCCATCATCTTCAGACTGAAGTGTCAAATTCGGTAAGTGTAAGCATTTATACAGTCACTGCTAAAATCTTTGACCCGGTTGGGTAACCGGTAAAGACCTCGTACTTTAATAATTTATAATCATAATTAGTATTAAATGAGTCACAACAAGACTTGGAAACCATAATAAATGGCATGAGCGTGGTACTGGTATAAATAAATAGATTTATTAAGCATTCTGATTTCCAGGTCTTTTTACAATTTATTATTTTAAAAAGTGTTTGTAATATAACTAATGTAATTAATTTCATACATCCATTACCAATCTGCAAGGAGAAGAAAAAAAACACTAAGTTTTACTGATGATATAGTAGTATTACGGGAGTTCACTAAGAGGATGAATAGAGGGAAAACCAAGGTATGGGAAACAATGTAATAATAAAGGGTATTAGATTGGGAAGGGATATTTTGACGGAAGTTAAGGAAGTCTGCTACTTGGGAAGCGTAATAACTAGGGATGGTAGAAGAGTAGGATAGCACAGGCAAGAAAGGTATTCGCGAGTAAGAGGAATTTACTTACGGTAATATAAGTGTAAATATTGGAAAATCATTAATAAAAATGTTCGTATGGGTGCGATACGTGACGGTAGGAGTTGCAGGAAAGAAAAGAATGAAGCCTTTGAAACTTGGTGCTATAGTAGAATGGTGAAAATCCGAATAGTTAATAGAATCGCTAACGAGAAAGTTTTAAACAGAATAGGTGAAGAGCGAACAATATGGAGGACTTTGATCAATAGAAAGAATAGATTATTAGGTTTTGAGACTTGAAGGTCTTGTAAAATTAGCATTAGAGGGAAGAGTGTGGGGTAAGAAGAGAAGAGGGAGGCCAAGGATTGGATACGCTAAGAAAATTAGGGAGGATATGAGATGTGGTAGCTATGCAGAAATGAAAAGGTTTGCGTAGGTTGGGTTGCATCCAACTAGTCTTAAGACTAAATACCACACCAACAACTATTAATATAAAATAATTTTCAGGTTAAAAATGAAAGTGGTTAGTTTCATGTGTTCTCTAGTTTTTTAATAGTAATTTTAAGTGTACATTAACAACGGTTATACATGTTTCCATATTTTTCTTCATTATATCTCTTTTCATTTTTCATTAGCAATTAGTCCTTAACGATTTTCTAGCAAACATTTTATCATAATTGTTATTACCGGAAATATCAACATAATTATATATGTATATGGTTTCCAGAAACAGTTAATATAGGTATGTTATCATAAATCTTAAATTTACCCGATTTAATTATTATTTTTAATTGTCATATCACGTAATAATTTTAGAGATTTATTATTAGGCCTTAACGATCCATTAAAGAAGTTGTGAGGTTCCTTGACACCAAAACCTACGTTCGTAAATTCAGATTATAATTATGGACCTATATGTTTGGATTGTAAATGCAGGTATGTGTCCCAGAGTTGATATTCAAACGCTTTTCTGAATTCTTTTTTTAATGCGGTGTAAGTGGGCTCCAACACGCACAGAACATTCAAAGGGATTTTCCAGTAGAATACCTGCGACTTCTTTGGAAGTAGGTCGGAGCACTTGAAGATGGTATCACAGCATCATAAAGTTGGCAACGTCGCAACGTGCTTCACTTACGCAATGGTCCTATTATTCTTCCTGTGCGAGGGAACTTCTTCCAAGTTTCTGAGAGCCCACCCCTACCCTCTATTCTCCGCCGTCTCCACCCCCTTCTGAGCTGAAACAAAAACACGAGCAACTTAGTTCGCAAAACATTTCCGTGCGAAAGGGTTTGCCAAACGATCTCCTGCTGGCAACTACAGTTAACTTATGGAGATATCCCTTCCATTTAAGTTGCCCTGTTCCCTCTGTGTGGGCGGAAACGAGGGGGATATAGTGATTGAGGTCCACATTATTTTTAAAACATAAAAATTATAGAACGCTGCGATCAATAATTTAATCATTTTCGGATGAATATCTGAAACTGGACTAAACGCCTTGCAATAATGTTTACATCTCCCAATTACATTACTAGTTTACTTTTTGTATCCTTATGCCCGCTTCGATCGATTATAAACGAACGCTGATGACATCATAATACGTCACGTATCCAAAATAATTATTTTATCATTTTCTCAGGGTTAATACGTGGTTTCACTTGAAAACAAGTAAATACTATGCTACCAAATAAATACCGTTTACATGAATTTTCACAAATATATTAAACAAGTTTGAATGAACCAACGCGGTCGACATATACAAATCAAACATTTTACCCTTAGTGAAGTGATTGTTATTTAATATTCATTGTTATAGGCTTCCCAACCAAAGTATTCCCATCAATCTCTGCCGTTTAAGACTCGTCTCTCTCAATATATTTTATTTGAAATTAGGTAAGATTCGTTACAAAATCCGCCATCGCATTTCCAGATACGAGACAACGCCCCGTCAAAGATGATATCTTTTATTCTTCCTGTCTGAGGCAAAGATATGTTTCTTTGTAGTTTTTCTACAGCCTCCTTCACGTGTAGAACGGAATGATGGCAGATATGAGGCCTGAAACTATTTCACTCTCAAAAGTAGACATACCCAAAATTTCTTAGACTTACAATTTATATGTACAGGTCCTACAGTTTTAGGAATGTCAAAATTGTGTATTCAATATTAAATAATCAAATATAGCTCGAGGTATATTTAAATTTAACTTAAATTTTTTTCTCTGATTACTGAATCGCTTTTAAATGACTTTATATTTAACTAAATTGTATTGCTGCGTTCAAATAAATTTTAGAAATGATATTAAAATAGAAAACGATTATTCGTAAAACTGATATCTATTAGCTTCTCTTTTTTTAACAATAACGGAATTATTTATCTAGGTGTTTAAAATACCATGTTAAAGCCAAAATAATAAATTTGTGAATTACATACATTATATAGTCTTCAAGTTCTTACGTGTTTATATAGGAAAAAATTATTGAGCTCATGGAAAGTTTTAAACTTGGTGCAATATAAAGCAACATATGTTTATTTTTAGAGATAAAAAGTACGGTTGTAAAGTTTCAATTTTTAGAAACAGTTGATGTATAACATACGACTATATCCTTTAAGATCGAAAGTTTTTATAATTTTTACTGACGATACGAAATAATAGATTTCTTAAAAATTTGATGACGTTGTTGTGGTTTTCAATTATTGTGAAGAAAAAATAATTAGACAGTTTTTTATTTGAGTTAAGTATATCATGTTGACTAAGTAATAAGATGAGAGGGAAAACCTCGTTAGAAAAGTTTTTAACAACCGTAGCTTAATATGATTTTATGGTTGTATGTGAATTAAGTCTAAAAATGTTAATGAAATTCAATTTCAACTCAATTGTTTATCCATTTAGTACTTAATAGTCAGTAGGAGTTAGAGAAGTTCATAAAAATAGTAGCCAGTAATTAATGCAAACAAATATCATGTATATATATATATATATATACTTTTCTGATTGATTTCGTCTGTATAATTGAACATTTTCATATCAACTAATGGAATAAAATAATTGTGTAACGCATATTATGTTTCAGTTTTACTAAACTAATTGTACGTTGAAAATGTTTCAATATATATTTGAGAACATGCAGACTTTTATGTACGCAGCTCAATATATTTTAATAGCTCACAATAATGTTTCACTATTTACAAGTTAGAATAATATAATGAAATCGGAATGTTTGAAATTTAAATTTTATGGATCTTTTCTTGTTGTATTACTGATACTAATATGAAAATAAATTATCACTTGCACATTATATGACGTTATATAATTCCAAGTTAAATTATTAAAAACCAGGGATCAGCATTTGAAAGAAATGTTAATAGTTGTAGTGAACGAGGAATAAATGAATTAATATCTTGAATACGCGACTATAATAAAATGAACGACTTGTTAATTTGCAATAGTGAGTAAATTACGATTCAAGCACTATAATTATGTTAATAACTGCAGTGTAACTTAAGTAATCTTCTCCGTAACATAAACGGCGAGCTTGGTGAGTGTTACGCGGGCGAGTATACGTTACAGGCTGGCGACCTTCCTTCCCCAATTGCAAGTAATTTACGTCGTCGGCGCACATTCGATTCTTTTGCACATCACTTATATTTTAAGGAGCCATGATAAACAAAATATTAACATATTTTTCACTTAATACCCTTATCAGTCAATTTGTAATTACGTTGTTAACACTTTTACCCTTGGGTTTAACCTTTGATGACGTATCAGCACTTATGTTAGCAGCCTTGCATTGATTTATAGCGGCTGATGGCGGTATTAATTATGAACGGTCGAGACATGAGCAGCCTTGGATAACTTCATTCCTCAAAATAGCACACTGTTGGCGGACCTCTAGCTTATCTCTCCCGTCGCGTATCCGAACATGCGCTTTGACAGTGTTTAATCTGTCTGATATGAAACGCGATCCCGTTGTAAATGGCCACATTTCGTATTCAATATTAAGTTTTAATGCATCCATCTCTATTGGGATATTAATACTGAAAGGTCGACCAAGAGTAGTGACACATTTTCGACTATAAATGAAGCACTACTTAACTGACACGTAATAATTAGTGATCACAAAAACGTTATCAAATTTATTTAATTTAAAACAACATCAGGACCAACAGTACATGTAATACCGCTAAAGAAAACCCCTAAAAATGCCACCATAAGTTAAAAAAATTATTTCAAATTCTATAAAAGAGCCAGAAAAAAGACATAAGTGTTATACGAATACAGTCATTATCTTAATAAAAATATTTTAAAAGAACGGTTTGTAATGGGGTTAATAATTTATAAATTATAAAATAACACCCGTACGAACTGTTTTAAAAATTAATTAAGCATATTGTAACAAGAAACAGAACTAATTAAATAATATATCAATTCCAATTTAAGATATTTTAATTTCATGCAAAATTGCGAATAACATATTTCAAAACTGATAACCTCCTTTGGTGTATAGATTAACTTTACTGCCTTGCATAACAAAGGTCCTGAGTTCGAATCCAGGTATGGGCATGGATGTTGTGTGTGTCTTTTCAATATGTAAAACTAGAGATAGCGAGTCACTAATAGTCGCTAGTAGTTTATGCAACTCTAAATAAAGATATATAAAAAACTCATGTATTTCGCAATTCGTTTCAGAGACCAACATGGCTAACAAATTATTTCGTTTTGAATAACATGCTTCGTGTATCATCAATTACAATTTTTAATTTCGAATAAGGTTTTAGTGCCAACATCAAGAGTTATAGATTACGTTAGAAAAATTCGTAAAGCAATGCTCAAATTTGGCCAAATTGAAAGAATGTCATCTAGTTTTTATTTCTTTGTAAAAAATGAAGAAACAATGCCTATTTCGTCTGCGAATTCACGAAGTTTTGGATATTCTTTTTTTCACTCTGTCAAGAGGTGGTTTTACCGCTCCTAAATTTTGCCACCGTAGCCAGTCGCTTACCAGGCCTACCACTCAGTTCTGGCCCTTTTATTGGTGTATTTTAGCAGATTCCTCATTCTGTTCACTATAATTGAAACACATGTTTCCTTACAGATTCGTTTCTGACTTGATATTTATACTAAGACAGTTTTTAAGCTTAATATAGGATCATATTTTTATTTAGTGTAACTTGGAATTAAGCTTGTTTATTTATGAGAAAAAATTAAGTGAAATTTTTTGCCTGCACTCAACCAAAATATTCAATAAGATGCTCTGTGAAATTAAATCCTGGAATAATAGATTAGGTGGAATTTACCAGAGTAACACAAATTTTCTTTCAAAAAAAGCATATAAATTCACTTGAAAGAAATTTTTGAATGGTAGTATGAATGGTATTTATTATTATTAATGTTTCACATCTCAATACCCGTCTTAGTTTTATTTTAATTCAGCACATAACATGATTATTACTTTAGGCAAGAGAATAAGTTTTGCTTCATAATAATCCTGTCGGAAACATAAATTCAAATTATATGTACGTAAAGTATGGATATTTATTTCACAAGTACATGAATCAGAGTGTAAAATAATATTTTAAACATATTTAATGAATTTTCAATGTTAAACTAGTTCATGCTCCTTAATTTCAATTTGTTTCTTGAACTATTTCCTACAACTTCGTAATGTAATAATCATATCCGAAAAACCAAAATATTTAAATGCCCGGCTCGTTTTTATGAAAGATAATCGCTGATGACCTCATAATACGTCACGTATCCATAGTAAAATTTCTACTTTATTTCATAGGGTTTGAAAACGTGTTTTCACTTGCAACTAAATAAAACACTATGCTAACAAATGAATAAAGCTTACATAAATTTTCACAAATATATTACACAGTTTGAATGTTCAATTATAATCGACACACTACATAACTCAAATGTATTTAGCGTAGGTGAACTAATCTTCCCTGTTTTTAGGTATAAAATTCAGGTAAATATGATGGTATTTTTTGTAATCTGATCTAAATTTTGTCACATAAAAATAGTGGCAGAATTGCTTGATGGAACAGGAGTAAAGTTATTCCTACAATATATTTTTTAATTTAAGTGACATTTCTGATACCTTGAATCAAGGGGATGTATTTATGTTTTTAATTTTTGTATACTTACGTTTCTTTGAGCATTACTTAGAAATTTGTCTTGGTAACATTACCATTTTCTTTGCAATTTTATTTACCGGTTCTCCTGTTTTCTTTTCAAAAGTGTGACATGTTCACATAAATTTTTCTTTTAAGATGCCCGTAACCGCCTTAAATTTTTACCTGACAAAGTGCCCCAAATATCCGCATTTAATAAGCAACCCTCGACGCCCCTCATAACCTGCTCTTTCTTGTTGATATTTTAAATAATATATTATCTCACCGAGACCAGCTATGAAGCTGTTTGTCGACTTGAAGTTTGACAAATGGGAGAGAGTCTCTCCGTGCAGATGCATCACCGGGCCCCTCTCCGCCAGAAACTTCCACATACAGACCATCGAAAAAACATTAGCTTTGCTACATTTATCTTGGCCGCGTTGACACCCCAACTTGCCGCTTGATTTATAATGGAACCCTGGTGTTCTAAACGCGGAAAAAGTACATCTATATATCACACTTATTCGCAAACTTGGAATATTTCTACGAGAGTTCTTCGCCCAAAAAAGAAACAGTTTTCTTTTCCGCTGTGGGTATTATAATCGTCCCTCTTTAGCGTCCTGTGTTTGAGATTCTAGTCACGCAGGAGAACAAGAGACATCAAGGACCAGCTACCTTTGGAGAAAAATCGCATTCAATCAGAACGTTATCTTAATGATAAATATGATTCCTTCTTAAAAGAAGTAAGCAACAGGTAGATCTGCAAGGAAAATGTTCCGTTAACTAATTCAATAGTTCCATAAACCTTCCATGACGACACAATGTAGGAGTAAATATTCTATTTCCTTCTTTATCTTATATCCGAAACGCATGTAAATGCTGTTTACTGATTATTAATAATTTTTACAATTAATATAGTTAATCTAAATTAGTTAAAAGCACAATTTTTATTAAGTATATATATATACTAAAAAATTATTCACATGTAGTAAATATCGATGCAAAACTGACGATTAGAAGCTTCTGATATTTTCCACTTTAACGTTCTTCGACGTACGATGTAATTAAAATAAAGAACAAAACACAGAGTAACAAGACTGTAGTGCATATTTTTTTGTCAAAAATTTAACAGGAAGGTTTTTTCACTATATATTGGCCAATACGTCAGGTGTTAATAACAAATAATTAATCACAAAGAAACATTCGTTGCACATTATATTGTCAAGCAAATTTCTTCCATAGCATGTGGACCTCATCAGTTGAGCACTACAAACAATTTGAAACCATTTTTCAAAGAAATACGAGATATACGTACACAAGAGAAAAGCAGAGTTTATTTGAAATACAGTCATAATCGTTGCTAAGGTTATTTGAATAATTTATACGTTAATTAATGACAAACTAAATAAGATGTGTAGTCATTAAAATTGCAAATTATTTGTTTCAGGAAATTATTATTAGTATAACATTATTCCAATAAAAATGTGGTTATTTTAGGCAAATGTTTAGTAAAAACTGAATACTTGTCACTGTGTTGGTTCAAATTTGAGAAAAGTTCTTACAGACGACTTTACAATGCTCTATTTGTTTGCCCAACGTAACAAACATGACAGTAGTAACACTACATTTTATAATATATTTTAAGTTTTTATAATTATTGATACAATCATTTACATTTTTAAAGGGAGAGGTAGAACTTATTGTTTTTTTATATATATCAACAATGTTTTGCGATTTAAATAATTCATTTTATTTTACATTTATAATATTTTAAATGGAAGAACGTTAAAATATTTTGTTCAGTAGTCTATATTTCATGTTAAAATCTACCTGATAAAAATTAGTCAGCAAAATTTATTAAGTTATTTTTAAGTTGCCATTAGGGGAACTTTAGTGGAGAAGGCGAATCGTTTTGTTAACAAAATTGTAGACCATATCACGTTTTGCCAATATAATGTGCAAGTATTTTTTCTTTGTAATTTTGTATGTCAGTTACAACAGAAAAGTATAGTGTTCATTTTCGATGCATGATAAATTATGGCAGTAGAAAATATTTTCAGTGAAGGTTGTCCAATATAGGACCAAATAGTCTTAAGTCAAATTTAGTTTAATCTAACTAAATAAGAAAAATTATTTATTGAATCCCAAAATTATCTTTTTCGCTAGACATTTTAATTAAATATTTTATGTTAGAAATGATTAATATATTAAATTATCGAATTGAGAAATTAAGTATTATTTTGTGAAGAATAAACTCCATATTTAATTTTCTGTAGGTACTGATTTATTATATTTTTTAAGGCAGTTATTATAAAATGTTAAGGGAAGATAGTGGCCATAATTTTATTATAGATGACTTCAAGTTAAACGTAAGTTGGAGTTACTTATTTACAAAATTATTGAATATTCTTTACTTCAGTTATGTATTTAAGACATTACTATATATTGTTTACCTTCATACGTGTTTGCATATATTTGTTGTACTCAACATTATGAACTGGATGCACTCAAATTATTCTCAACTGACAACTGCAAGAATAACTTAATTTAATAAGCCAATTTAATTACTGGAATTGTATATGGAAAAGAAGGGAGATGCGACTTGATTTTTTTATAGCCGTTCAAAACCACAAGCAGAAGACACCAACCCTCGCTCCAAGTTCGTAATTTATATGAGCTAATTACGCCTTTCTACTGAGGATGAGGGTGGAACTCGAATCACCGGAGAAAGATGGGATTTTAAAATGCGTGAAATGCCTTGCGCGGAATACTTCTCCAAAGGGTGGCAGGGCCAAGATTGATAGACACTGCAGACCTTTCTCATATTATCCCCGACCTCGGAGAAATGATAGAGAGTCACCCCTCCCTTCGCATCCACCCTTAATTGATCGTTACTTCTTTCCTCTGGACGGCTGGAATTGAATAATATTCTCCCCCTGAAGAGACCGTGACAACTTGTAACTCCTAATTCTTCTTTTGATGGATGATATAAGATGGCTGCCGCGCATTTCGTGTTTTAGAAGTGAAAAAGAAAAGAATAAAAAAAGCACCCTGAGTGGGAAGAAAGAGAAGTCGCAGATTTATTGGCAAGAGGATTTCTTCGCTCCGGATTCTACAGGAAGCTGGAAAAGTAAATCTGTACCAAATAGCGAATTTTGTAAATCAGATTACTACAGTTTTCCTCGGCGCTTATGATGCGAGCGTGAAGAAAACATATAAACCTTCATTCGGTTCCTGAAACTCAATCGTTAGTCATGATCAATTTGTAAGGAACTCATATCATTCACGCGGGATATCATATTAATAACTTGCATTCTAAGACAATATTTATAACAGCACTAAATTATAAGCTTATCAGTCGAAACGTTTTGGTTATTATGTGCAGACGTCTTTAACTAAGAAATATTAAAGAACTACGTGATGTAATAGTTAAGAATGAGTTTAAAATGAAAAAAAAATCTCACATGCAAATAAATTTAGAACATGTTTGTTTTAAATTATGCTGAAAGATTTACGATAATAAATGAAAAAGTGTAGTAAATAAATCCAAATACACGTATAATTTAGAAGGTTAAACTTCTAATCACATAACTATATCATTTAAATTTTTTCGAAATTATATAGTATTCATTTATTTTTATTACTATGTCTTTAGTTGATAATTTTTTAAGTAAAAAATGTTCATTCTGTCTATGTAACCACTTATTTTATTACATTTTTCTTTCACTAAAACAGTCTATGTGTACCTTATAGTTTATTATTTTATAGAGAGATCGAAGGGCAGTCTAACTACATTGCTTTTCAAATGGGAGCCGCTCAGGCTTTCAGTGAACGTGTACAGAGAAATAGACAGACGCTGCTTCATCGTCTTAATTCCCCTCTCGTATCCCATTTTTCAGATGCGTGAACTAAAATATATGTTAATGTCAGAATAATTTTATTTGATGACTCAAAGAAGAGCTTCAAAGTCAAATCTGCTCAGATTTCATAATCGTTATGGAATATTTGTAAATTTATTTTTTGAGAGGTATACCAACGTATCAGAAACAAATCTTGTATATTTGTTCTCCTTTCACCTGTTGCTTTGATGCTTTTATACGTATAATACCCACTTTATTCTATTTTTTCTGGTTACCGTACAAGCTCATTCTAATTCGCTTTATGAATGTTAGCAGTTAACAAGCTCTGATTCACTCCACGTGTAATACCTTAGTTTAACAGCGTGTTCAGACTCACAGAATAATTAATAAATGTTTCTCTTTTCCACAATCTGAAGCTTTTTGTTCGCATTTCCTTGGAAATATAAATGTTATTTTTAAATCGGAATAACTGTGATGACTTAAGCTGCCCCGAAATCGGATGTATTCTTAGAAGCGGGCGGAACTCTTGATATATCAACAACACTCTGGGAAATGAAAGAAACAATTCTTTTAATAACGACGGCAGAAGCAGTATCTCCGTGTTTGTTTAGTAATCCAATGGAAGGAAGTTATGAACCGGTCCCGTGACATCCGCAAAGTTTACCCGAGCCTGAACGGGGCAAACTCGACTGGGTTTCCCCCAACAAGTTCCAACTGCTGCGCTTTAAAGTTTCTTTCCACAAACTTTAAGCTTTCTCCCTCATACAACCTTCTCCCTACTTCCGCTGTTTTGCTTCGTTCGCTCTATACTTAATAACCGTAACCGTTTGAGAAAATCGTACTTAAGAGCAATGTAAAACATTCTCGACTACTTAACGTAGTTACACAACTTAGCGCAGAGCTTCGTAATTGTTAATGAAAACCATTATAAATTTGTTACCAACTGTAAAGCTGGGTAATTACTGCCTCTGTCTCTTTAAGTTGAAGTTTTTTGTTTTGTTAAATCTCTATCATAAGTAATACGTGCGCGTATTACAGTTCTATGAAGATAAATTTCTTTGCTTTACGCTACACAACAAAACGTAAATAGCTCTTAATGCTACTATTTAATATTCTTATAAAAATTGGAAGGGAAGAAACGCCTGGAGCTTTCTTTATTTTTGTAATACACGATTGTAATATAAAATAAATATTTGCCTATTTTTCTTACGAAAGAAAGCACCTAGTTAAGGAAAATAATTATTAATAAAATTGCTACTAAATTTACTCCTGCCAACAGTTACCTGAAGGAACGATTGAACAGTGAATATTAGTTCTCATATATATACAATCGATATCCTTATCGTTCTATTAATATTTTAGAAAGATGCAAGTATGTACGTGTGACACGTTCAGACATCCTATGTAATTACTCAAAAGTATATAAACTATTGTATCGACTAATCTATCATTACTTTCCTTCTTTCTGACGAGAAAATACGTAATTTAAAATACATTTTAATTTTTTTTATATAAAATTAAGATATTTTTTTTTCTTTGAGAGACTCGGTCGTTTATCTATTTATTATAGTGACAATTAAGCACCACAATTCAGATAGGTGAAATTTCTAATCAATTTTTAACTATCCGTAAAACCTCGTTGTCGCCTGGTCAGACAAAATTAAGCTCCCTTTCCTCAATGCAACACGCAGTACGCCTTTGGTTTGAAGTGTGTTTTCGATTATTATTGAACGATAATAGCAGCAACAATTATCAGGTGTCTATGCGACCGTTATAAATAAATTAAGAAACAAACTTACTGGAGTAAAATATCGACAAACTAATCACTTTCATCTTATGTCAATTTGTCATGAATTAAATGGTGTTCCGGTATGATGTGTTTGTTTATAGGCTCGTATGTTATTTCATTATTCACTCGCCCCTTTTGCGTATTTTGAATTTATTATTTTTGGAATTTTTTTCTGATTTAAAGAGATCTAGAAATGGGGGAAATTCGATGGAGCACGTTTTTTTTCCGTCATGGTACTGTACTTTATAGCCAATTCATTTGCCACCTCCAAAATATTGAACCTTTGTCATGAACACAACATTACCGTCAAACTTAAAATTCTACTACGTCGAGTTTAGATGAAGTATTCATAAGAAGAAAATTGTGTATATTCCAAACTTTCTTATGATATTATATAATGCAAATTGGAGTTGAACTAGATTTTGAAACGACGCAAGAGCCTAGAGTTGTAGGTCAGTTTTGCGGTGTGTGCCATGTTGTCCTGTTCTCCAGCATGGATTTTATAACTTTGTTAAGCCTTGCACACATTTAATTTCGCTCGTGGTCAGAAGTCCTTAACCCCCTAGGGTAGAGGCCAGCCTTAACGTGATTTTGAGTTTTAAACAGCTGCTGTGCCTTCCTCGGCTCTATGCACTTCACCCACACGCGCAATTATTCCATTACTGAAGCAAAATTGCGAATTTCTCCCGGGAGAAAGCCCATTTACTGTTCCGCCTCCCTTTTCTAACGCCGTAATTACTTTCCCGAAGTTCATAAGAAAACTGTGTTTAGAATGCCTTCTAAAATGATAATGCCAGCTTTATGAATATAATTAGCGTTTAAAAGCTCGTTCCCAACTCGGGATTCCGAGTTTACATTTAGTGCTGAAGTACAGGCGACGACAGTAAGCATTCTGTATGCAGATTTCGGGCGGCGACCTGGCGAAGTCTTCGGCTGCAGTAATTACCTAATGCGTACTGCAAAGTGCGTGTAATTACGTGCTTTAATGAGGATGGGGCACATCCGCTGGCGAGCATAGCTATGTCGGGATGACATGTTGCGAAATTAACACGACAGAGGGCTCCTACGGTGGAATGCTACCCGATTTTGAGGTGTACGAGAAGGGATGTAATTCGCAATAAATTTAAGTGGGATGACCATTTCAACTAACCACAACGCCAACAGGAGAAACAAAATCAATGATAAGACCTCAATCTCTGTACCTTTATAATTGAAAAAGTAATATGAGAAATAGCGATACGTGAGTAGCTTAGAAAACAAGTTCTGAAGTTGAGGTACGAAGTTGAAAAGAAAATTTGTAAAGAAGTGATAGGTTAGTTTTTCATAAACACAATAAAGTAAACAAAATTTGAGTGAAGCTTCACAAAATTAAAGAAAATAAATCAAGAAATATTCCTGGGATCAGTCGCTACCAAACTGTAGCTCCCTCCCTTGGTGGAGACGAATATCGTGATTGGAAGAAAAGAAAAGGAAAAGCGATGGGAAAGTCAGGATGTCTTATGGCTCCCCACAATCACGGTGACAACGTAGAAGGCACGACGCAAAGGAGCTCGCTCGGCTTCCAAAGGATCGATAGTCCATCAAGGCACATTTGGTTTAAAATCGATCAGAAAGGCCTCTGACTTACATCGTCTCCCGATTAGATGCTTTATTTTATAATTTGCACGGGGCGAACACGACAATTTCCATAAATATTTGCCGCACGACAAAATAGTACGAACAGGAAAGCAACCAGAAGGCTATGAATATTACTTTAACATTCACTATTGTTTATTTACTGATAAAATTTCTCTTACCTAATGAAATACGATTTTGTTTGAATTTAAACTTAAAAAATTTATTTGATATTCACCTGAACAATCAGAAATGCTTAATTAATTTAAAATTTAGTTTTTTTTCTAGAGCACTTGAAATTTTACAGGTCGCGAGAAATAGCATTATGTGTATAAATTAATTTTTTTGTACAAATAGAAGGGACATATAACATATTCTGAGGAGCTAAACACAATATGCTTTCTTGTGTCGATGGTTTCGGATATCTTTTACAAGTAGTCCTAATAAAGGTTCGTGTTATAGTGAACTGAGTTTTACAATCACTACAAATATCGTATCTCAGATATATTTGCTATTTATAACAAGATATACTTTTTCTATCCGATTTATTAAGGTAAATAAAATCATATTGTGTACAATGTGTGAAAGCCCACGTATATATAACTTTTATGTTCCATTAAAGCAGAAAACTTTTCGTTAGAACATAAAACACGGATTTCATTAGCAGACCTAGTAGGGGTCAAATAAATACCGGAAAGTAGTGCTGTAACACAAATTATACGATTTTGTTTTTAAATTACAAAAAATTATTAATTTTATATTTATTAAATACGTAATTTATGATTTAATAAAGGTTCTTATCGAAATGTCATGTTTCGTAATCTAGATTGACGATGTGTATGAGAGTACATTTATAAGAATTTCGTACAATACATGTAACAATGTTTCAATGAAGGCACCGTACAAATATATAAATTCAATTAAATACGTATTATATGACAACTGTGTACAAGACTATATTTCTGAAATAGAGAGGGCTTGCATTTTTTCAATTATTTACTTTTTTGTTGTTTACGAAGGTAAAAAGTGATTTGAAAAAGTTGAATGTATTGGGATATAGTGTTAGGTTTTGACATTAAGTTTTTTATCAAGTCGCACTTGTTTCTCTTCACTAAAAACTCATCCAACAAAAAGTGAAAGTGATTTTATTTTCGAACATAAACTCATATTATTAATCTGTAATTTTAAAAGGACCGTTATTCTTTTTTTCGTATATTAATAATATGGTGAGTAAAAAATTATTTTTTCATCTTCTTTATTCTAGTGTTCAAAGCTGCTGTTAAATTGCGCTTATTTAAAAAAATTCTGGGGATTTCCTGTCATTGACCTATATGATAATTCCAGGACTAATGCAGTTTGTAGGCTCTTAAAATGAAAACCGTTATTAATCCAAAGACAATCAGATATCAAAGTTGCTACAGCTTGCCTCAAATACGCCACTCTTAGTTCCAAAATCAGTGAACTATATATCCAATAGCATGACCTTATAAAGTATCACTATACTATGAATAAATTAAAATTGAGAGGGCCCACAATATTTTCTAGAAATTTAAAGACTGGGCAGAGTTGTATATTTTGTCACGTCTTGTGGGGCCAGACTTGGTAAATGGGGTGTCCGTGGGCGGAGAAGTGTGCCATAATTTACTGCCAGGTCTACCACCGAGTGTTTTGTGAATGGAAAATTTATTTATATAAACTTATTACTTCAAAAATTTATTCATATTGTGCCACAAATTAATTTTGCCGTGATATATTATCTTGGGGAAAATATTTCATGCTATTTTTGTATTCGTGATAACATGTTAAATAAACGGCTAACCATTGTTTAAAATATAAGAAGATATTATTCATTACAAATGTTATTTTAAAAATTCTTTCCAGGCATTTTTGTACCATTATAAATATTTAAAAACATCCGTTTAGTCATTGTTAGGTATTCCGACCAACGCTGACACATATAACATTAAATTATATAAATAGGTTTTTATCAATAGAAATTTTATTTCTAAAAATTATTAGGGTTCCACATTGACTGTTTGCGTTTAAGAGGATAATCAAGGAGACATCCTCATTAATTTTATAGATTTATTAAATAAAATTTCAAATAAATCACTATTTCTTCCATCTGATAACTTATAGTTCCAAGATCTTAATCCGATATTCCACGAAAAGGCTTATGATAAAATTGTGACTATTTATAAAATATATTTTTTCAAGTTGAAAGATATTGGCTTTAAAAACGAACCAGGAAACGTTGGAGAAGTTCCACGTGTGATCTCCCACGAGATGCGGAATGTGCTGGTAATTTTTTTTACTAGACTGGAATATCCAACTAGTCTCGCTATCTGTATAACGCTTTCACTGCCACTTAGAGCTGTTCGGAGCAGAACTTAATTGCAATGACAGACGCGCTTAAAAAGTAATTAAGACGAGATTCCCTCTAATGCGGCTTTCCCTGTCATTCAGACAGTGAACGTCCCGTGGGTTGAGGAAGCGAAACAGATTCCATCTTCCTCACTCTTCTACTGAGAAATATTTTTGTTAGTCTTCTCTACGAAAAATAATGCTATTATTCTCTGTTTATTTCTTCCCAAATTAATGTTAAACATGCCAGAAATTTGAACACCTCACGGAGGAAATTTCAAGCTAATAATATTCTACGAGTGTATCAACAATAAACAAGGAATTTTTCACTAATAAAAATTAAACATGATTTGAATTTTTTTTACTCTTATAGAAGCTACAATTATACTTTGTTATTTTTCTCAAATATTCTTTTTCATTTTGTCTTAATCAAATACAAGTTTTGTTAATCATACACTTTAAAATAAAAATATACTTTTGAATATTTACGCATATTACTTTATCACCATATATTGTGATGTTAATATATATCTTCGTAAATTGTTAATAATAAATATCCATATTCACATTAGCTGTTTACATCTCGATAGTTATCCAGATTCTGTGCTGCCATAACAGATGATTTGAGAAAGCTAGCTTCAATAGTTTGCGATGTATGGCACAAAATGTATTTAAAATTAAAACAACATTTTATTTTAAGCAAGAAAAATAAAAATAAAACTTCATCGTTTGAACAAACTGGAAACAAATTGGAAGAGGAAGGAACTTACAAAGGTGAAAGTATGTATTGAATTAACTTAGGTTGAATTAAATTGTAATGACTAAGAAATACTCGTTAGATTTTGGTGAGGTGGCTTTTGCTTGAATGAAATCAAAAACATAATTCATGATAGCTGTATATACTGCACTTTAAGATATGTACAACCCTTACATAGAATTATAAAGAAATATAGCCCCTCGCAGCCTTGATCGCTGAACTTCCACTCAGTTCTCACCAATTTTCCTGACGGATACTCTTGAATGTTGCCTTTTCCAACTGCCGGCCGTAGCCAGGATGATTCTCAAACCAGCGTAATATTAGAAAAGTGTCTCCAAACTGCTATTTTCAATTTCTCAGAGAAAATTTAATTTTATATTGAACACGTCTGGTAATAAGCAGAAAGAAAGTGTATAAGGTTTGATTTAGAAATTTTGATGTTTTTGCAGCAACTTTCACACATCGTTGTCCAGTAGATGTCGGGAATAGTGTGGGTTTTATCTCCCACCACCTCTGTTATATTAAGAATGTTACACCACCCTCACCCTCCAATCACGATATCCTATTTCGTTGGTGTCGATGCTGCGTCAACCTTAGAATTTAGAGCTGCAAAATTTAAGAAGCTGTAAAATTATTATAAATGTTTCATAAAATCAAATAAAAAGAGAATAATCTGTGACCCCCATCTTATTATTTCAAAAAGGAGGGGTTATACGTGGTGTGTGACCACGTGACTGGATAAATGTTTGGGAACGTTTCCGGAGCACGTTTTCCGGTCTCGACCACGTGGTTGTAGGGGGATGCATGGGTGAAGTCAGGGCGATTTCCTGGTGCGGTCAGCCGCCAATCAGAATTCTTCATTTCAAATTGGCCGAAGTGACGCTGAGGCTCTTTTCCCGGTAAGGAGACCTTTCAGGTCGAATTGGCGGCACTTTTTTCCCTCAGCCCTACGCTCTTCATTGTCCCTCTCAAAATCTACCTCCGTAAACGACTGTATTAAAAGGGTACGGATCGAACACAAGTATTCGAGTTAGTTTACTAACAGCACTTGCAGACGGGGTGTAGAAAGTGGCAGACCCCCATGCTGATGGTGTGTGCTTATTCGGGGACCGTGGCCCCATTTAAAATAGAGAGAGATCGCTGAATCCTTTCTAGGCAATTGGTGGAATTTTGTATAGGGAGTGTGTGTGAGCTCTTGGATTACGAGTCGGGGACCAGGAAGCTGCCGTATCGAGGAGCGCCAGATGCAGAACCACAGAGTTGGGTCCAAAGACCGGAGAAGAGCGAGCTGCCGTTTCCAGGATGGACCCTCAAAGTTTGGACAGCAATAGTAAGCAATGCCCATTACATTTTCTTTGTGAATCATTTCACGAGTTATAGTAAATTTTTATCACTGTAGAGATTTCCACCACATTCATATTTCTTTGTTGCATAAGTTAATTGCTTTCGGGTCCTGTGTGACAATGCAAGTTTACGACAAAGAAGAATATAATAGTTCTTAACGTAAATTTAGTTAAATTTCTCAAATAAATGCTCAGGCTTGTTCTTTCAAAAGCCTTTTACTTAATTCCATAACAATACCACAATGCTTTGGATTTTTAAATGTAAAAAATAACACCACAGGTAATTTGATGTAAATAATTAAGCAAATTAGGAAAATTAATTTTAAATACGATAATTTTTCATTATGATGTGAAATAGGGAAGAGTTTTTTTAATAACAATAACAAAATAAGTTTTAAACTGATCAATATTTTTTAATATGGTTGAAAGTTTTTCATTAAACGTCAATATGTTTTGAAAAGGTGTTGCGAATGTTTTCATCTAGATATCAATCGTTTTTACAGTAAATCATTTAGTTGAATTAATTGCCACATAACTCCCTACACATCCATAGTGTAATTTCTGACAGACACCTGCCGGAGTCTGAGAAATTTCCCACTGGCGGTCAGGTGATTGCCCATCTCGAGCGTTTACAGCTGGAAGAGTAAAAAACGCGTGAGTGGAGGAGGGACCGTTTTAAATACCATCCCCATTGTGCGGCTTCGGACCGGACGAGGTCTTCTACGAAAAGAAGGCGAGCCAGCTTACAATGCCAGCTGATTTGATTGCGCCGCCCGTGCCCGTGATAAATCATTTATTTGGAGAGGAAATGAAACAGGCAGTGGAAGGACGCACCTGCGTGGAGCGGGACCATAACGAGCCAGAGGGAACCAATCGGCTGTTGAGGCTGAGGGGAAGAGCGTGAGAAAACGGGGATGGCTTTTACGCTCCGTTTGCATGCGAGAACGACTACAGACATTCCTCCAAGATCTCATCAGATCACTAATACAATTGAAACTGTGTCTCTAGATCCATAATTATTCTCTGTGAATTAATATTTGGAGACACAAATCGATTTCTATCAAAGACAGTTACAAGCATATAAATAAATTATAGTCAAGTTAAAGTAACGACACATGGCCAAAAGTGGTTAAATTGTTCAACTGATGCATCAACAGTTAGGTTGCAATAAAATATGTTTCGCGGATGGAACGCATTCAAGGGAATCAAAATTATAAATTACTATAATATATTTAACAAAAGTACAGTTCGCAAAGTGTTAAAAGTTTAATTTTTATTAAATAAATAATTTAAACAAAATAAATAACGATCAGTTACAGTTCTGTATAGGACATATTTACAAAACAGTTAAATTTTGAACGACTTAACTAGACCCCGAACTCTAAAGCAAAGTTAAAACAAACATAACGGAAATATTTTATAAAAGTAAAGAAGCTACAATAACGACAAGGGAAAAGAGCCATTATTGAAATTCACTGTTTATTCGGGGGTGTATACAAAAGAAATTAGACAAAACCAAACAATTGACCATATTATTGTAATATAAATTCATTAAGAACACTGACAGTATTTATATAATATATACATAAATATAGAAAAAAGTCCGAAAATTTTTCTGTACATTATTTCAATATACTAAGTGTTTTAAATTACTGTATATTACAATAATGTGGTAAGTTGTTCGGTTCTGCCTACGTTTTCTTGTCTTTCTTTCAATTTAAACAGGTTCAAAATTTAACTGTACGTAAATATCTCCTCTACAGAAAGGAGAACCCGACGACATTGCGAATGTTCATCGAAACGTGGAAAGAAGTAATTTAAAAACTTTGTCTCTATCTGGTCAATAATTTATTTTTTATTATTAGGAAAAACAGACGTTAAACCATGTTAAATGACGTTCTACAAATAAAGAAGCTGTTTAAATATTAACTAACAATTGAATAAATTTATTGCGAACGTTCTTAGCCAAATATCTTCAATTATATTGTATTCATTACGAAAAATATTTTATCATTACCACAAAAGCGTCCTATGCTCTCTCTGTGAAGCAATTTTATTACTTTACGAACTTTAAAAAATTGAATTTCTTGGCATCTCGTAAGCTATTACACTTCTTACGTTACGAATAAAAATATTCTGACTTTCTCAGTTACATCTGAAATCCTGTAGCCCCATCAAATAACAAAAAAATCTCATTATTCCAAATCACATTTATTATACCATTTCCAATATTTTTAGAATAAACATGTTTGTTTTTTTATAGGTACTAAGCCGTAAAGTAGAATAATTATAAAATTTAATTATTTATGTAGAATTTATTTTAGTAATATTATTAAAGTCTTAAATGCTTTTACTGTTGAAAGTTTGCAAAGAATAATATATGCAAATATTTCATTCTTCAATTAAAATAACTTTTAGGTTGTGTACAGTATAAAAAAACATGTTTATTAAATGAATTTTTGTCTTGAAGTTCAAGAATTACCAATTTACCTTAACATTTTGTTATTTTTTTCTATGCTTACAAATTAAATGTAAAATGGTGGTAAAGATGTCAAAATACATCACAAATTCAGTTGTAAATTAAATTGCAATCAAAGTTTCTGCAATTATTGTTGCTTTCTTCAGGTGATTCAGAAAGGCAACAGCCACAATAACTGGGCACTGAACTCTAAAGCAAAGTTAAAACGAACGTAACGGAAAGATTTTATAAAATCAAAGAAGTTGGAACAACAACAATAGATAACAGACATTGTTTAAGTTCACTTTATCCGTCTGTATTATTTATTAAATGTGATTATTTATATATTCTCGTATGTATTTTCTCTTAACATTTAAACTCATATCAGTCCACAAAATTTTGTGAACATTCTTAAATTTTCCTTTACCATACTTCGTCCATTAAGCGAAAACTAATATTAATTAAAAAAGATATTCTCAGGAAGCCATGTTAAGGATTGGAGTTATTTTAATGCAAGCAAATCTGACGGAATAAAAGTTTATCGAAATACGTGGCCAACTGATACGTATAATTTGACAAGGAGAGAGAAAGAAAAGATTCTTAATTAGGGAAGCCGGAAAGTCGTTGAAGAGAATTATACTGACTCTGAAGCCTTATATTAACGGATCTTAACAGCGGCAGGGCTAATAAACTTTTTTAATCTCCGGTATTGTGAAAAAGGGGTCTCGCCATTGCGTTAAGCAACGAGATGAGAAGGCCCGAAAGATAAAAACAAATAAAATAAAGACAAGGAAGAACATTTCCCTAACCCGAGACTCGGGCAACCGTGAATCGTACTTATTTGTTGTTTAGCTCCCAGGCTTTGTTTGCTTTGACAACAAAAAAAATACATAAAACATACAGAGAAAGAATTAATTTCTAAAAAGAGCAGAAAGGGCGGTTCTCATGTAGAGTATTAAAATGATAAAATTGTGATGACCAGTCATAAGATGCTTTGCTGCCCCTCTCCATTCTTTTTACAAAGGGAATGCCATAAAATTAAAAATATCCCTTATTAAATAGAAATTTCGCCACTCAAAGCGATTCTTTTTTGTAATACCGGCCTGCAGCAAACTGCGCGACTCATAAAATGTTTGGGGGTGGGTGAGGGATTAACCAGTGATCAAAGAATGAAAAATGTAATACCTTTTCCGATTCCAACGAGTGTATGAGAGGCGATTAATTCCGACTGAAAATTTTTATAATTGCTGTAAACACAGGCTGTGGAAAAGGATAAAACACAGAATGAGCTTCTGTGCTCAGTTGCTCTCTGATATTATTCGGACGTTAACGGATGGAGCGGAAGATAACTTTTTTCTCTTCCACGAGTTCACAATTCTTCGAGCGCAGCCAAGAATGCACGTTAATAACCTGTTCGTGACTTTGAGTTATCACAGTCACCATCATCATTACCATGATAATCAGCCTTCATAAATTATGCCTTTTCTCCGTCCGTACACAGAACATCACTCACTTTAGAAAAGAACTGTTCTTGTACATAATTAATTACTGTCTCTAGATAAAAGATAGCCCTGATCACTGTATTGTTGGTCCATTAAAAATAGGTACCTTATCAAAATGCTCGAAAATAAGGAAAAACCAATTTTCTGGAAAACGACGGTTTACTTTGGATTAAGCACACCCTCAACCCATAGTTACATGATGATAGAAGATTTTAAGCAGGAATACTATTCTGCAAAAAATTAACAAGCGAAGAGATCAACCAAAAAACTCTTCATCTATCCAAAAATGCTATTTCTTTGAGTTTATCAGAGTTTAAATTAAATTTTATTATTACGTAGGTGCTATCATTTAAGTACAATTTTAACGGACTATGTTTTAAATAAAAAGACTACAATTTTATAATTAGTAACTTATTAATTTCATTATGTGATATTATTTAGTCTCAAGACTTTCACAACTTGATTAGTAAATATTATTAACAATTTTTATTGGAGCTTTACGCCAAAAATACGAATTAACCGATATTAAAACACATAAATATAGTCAATTCTTTTAATTATTGAAGACATTTTTAATTTTATTGTTAATTATATTCAGTCCAATATTACAAAATTGTCAGAAAACATTCAATTATTAAAATGATACCATTGGGGAACATAAAAAGGTTTTTAAAAATTGTCACAAACGAAATATGATATTTTATCCTAAACAAAATTCAAATATTTTTAATAACTAAAAGTTAAATTTAATTAAATACGTACATTATAATGGCTAAAAAATTTAATGTAATAAAAAGTCGTTTGATAAATGTAGACAAAGCTAAACCATTATTTTTTTCAATGACGTAGCCTAACATAATAAAATTAACAACCTTTAGGTGATAAAATGCTGGCAGGTAAATAATAATTATTCGTGGGCATAAAATAAGTAAATTAGTAAATGAATTTTTGAACAATTTAGTTAAATTAAAAGTTATTGATAAAGCTAAAAGAATAATTATATTTACTGAATGTAAAGCTTAAATTTTGTGTACACCGAATAACAGTTGGCTAAGTATAGAGGATTATAAGCAAAAATACAGCCAAATGTGTCAGCAAAAACTTTAATTTAATTAAACTCTTAATTTAATTAATATAATTTCAACGTTAATTTTTATATGAATAAAACTGATTTGCAGTTTGAATAATTTTGTCTCGTGAACTGCCTCCAGCAACGGTTACAACATTATATAAATTTAAAAAAATTACATGTTAAAGTCCACGACGAAACGTCATAATTATAATTATTTAATATTATTCAATATTTTGGTTGACATATATGGCTGCATATTTATTTATTATTCATAATGTCAGATTATTTATTTTTGTGTACAAAATTTTGTAGTTATAGATAATTTGAAACATTTTTACTATTAAGGCTACAAATGTGTGATTATAAATTCAATATAAACAAAACTTATTCAATGCTCTTCTACTGTTCTACTGTCTAGAGAATGGATGGAGAAACCTAACACTCTACTTGGAGTCGGCTAGGTTAGGATAGCTCAGTGGTATAGAGCACCACATAATAACAGGTGGTCCGAGATCGATTTCCCATTACGGTTGAGACTTTTCCATCCCGCTAATTTAATATAAAAATACCTATGTTAAAAATTAAAATTATTCATGGAAAATAAAAGTATCTTGGTCATAATTAAAATTGTAAAAATAATTTCTTAACATAACTGGCTCTTTAGAATGTTGAAATAATTTATTTTCATACAACGTAATAATTTCATTATACTACAGTACTGTTTAATTTTCGTGTCGTTTCACGTGATGAAAGAGAATTTGACAATGTTATGTCACATAGTAATTTTTATTATTTTTAAGAAATAGAAAATTATCATAAAGAAAGTAAAATAAAGTTTAAACAAATAAAAATTGCTGTATAATAGAAACTAAAAATTTGAATACCTAAATCAGTATTATAATCAATATAGTGGCTTTAGGTGAGTATGAAACGTCCAAATTTTGGAAATAGGTAAAATAAATTAAAAATTCGATTCAGAGAAAAAAAATTAGAAAAGATAAAATCATATATTTTGCTTCTACAGTTCATTGTTATGTGCTGTTATTGATTAAATATTTAAATATCAGATTATGCGGATTACATAACGTTGGTTTATGATTACTATAGTTCTGAGAATCTCTTTCTTGTGTTAGCTAGAACATCCTAAGAACTTCCATTGTAATCTTCCTTAATCTATTTCTTTTAATGATGCACCCTTCACGGAAAATTTAAAATGAAGATTTATAATTCACTGCTTTCGTTCTTCCCCCAGTTGAGCTACACAAAGCTCCTATGGAAACAAAATCCCCCATTCCCCTTTCGAGTGAATTCGAATTTTCTCCTCCAATAAAGGCTTTAATTTAAGTAGTACCCCTCTTTACAAATAGTAATACGGAGATAAGTATTTAATAGGATTGTTCCAATTAATACGCTAAATAAACTGTATGAATAACCTAAAATGTGATTTTTCGTCGAAGTATCGAGGGAAAAGTTCGTCTTTCACGAACTAATTGCTTCTTTCCATCTTAATTCAAGTGGGACAAGTTGTGATTATTGATAATTATTCGCAACACAGTAGAATATTTTTTTTATTGTGTAAATTATTTTTCGTATGAAAACAGGCAGAGTACGGAACAATTAATTTCAGCCTTGTGTGAAACTGTACTAGATATTTTCCTCTTCACAATGTACGAAGACATAAACAATATTTTAATTTAAAAATATTTTGCCTTACTACATAAAGATACAATTTCTACAATCTGTATGTTCTGAATAATTGCAATTGAACTATATTATAAATATTTACATTGAAGAAAAAGTCTTTAATCAACAAACACATCCCAATACCTTTTATAATAATTTCGTAAGTTTGAAAAAACTTTCAAATTAACAGCTTGTTATAGCAATATTTTGCGTTATCCAAAATATATTTCATGGTGAATGAAATGGGATTCAATGAAGAAAGAACAAAATTTCAGTAGTGGCTACGATGAAAGGAAAATTATTTGCCAACGTGATCCAAACAAGTAATAATTGCAAATCTGATTTGAGTATTAAAAATTATGTATTATATTAGAATCATGAGCATTTTTTATAACATTATTAATTATAAAGTCTGCATATTAAATTTTTACTTTGTTTTAAATTGTACACATTTCATACAAAATTAAACTGTTACACAACTATTTTAACTTCTAAGCAGATGAAACCAATATGGATTTAATTACTGTATATCTTAATTAATAAGAGGTACACTAACAGATTTAAACATGCGTGTTATTCAGGATTACTTAATTTTTATAATATATAAACTCAGTTGTCATACGAAGTTAATTGACAATCACCCTGTCTTCATATACATCAGTTTTGACGAACGTAATTATGGTCATTAATAGAAAACTCCGAGCTTTAAGAGTTACACTTCCGGTTTTCTATTTCCAAGCATCGGTGCTTATAGAAAGTAAGAAAGTGAAATTAAGAATAAAATACAGAAAATTTAAATGAATGATAAATCTAAATGGACGAAAGACACAATATGTTTTTTCTTAGCATACAGTTTTATCACTAAAAATCTGAGCATTTTTGGTCAAAGTCTTCCTTATCGTTTCCTCATCTCTTATTCTTTGTTTGTTAGTGTATCCACCTATATGACTTTCATCATTCAAAATAGATCATGTTGCAGTGAAATTACGTAAGTAAATATGCTTTAAATAATGACATATACTGATTAATGCAGATCACAAGTGTTGGATAATTACCAGATTTTTCGTTTCACGTGAATTAGAAATTTAATTTCATTCTGTCTACAAGTTTAATTAATTCAAAAATGTTAATGAGCATAGGACTAAGTCTAATTTATTGAATATTTCTGCGCATACACATGTACGGTTTGTTCACAATTAACTTTAGGTTGCCTGACATATAGTAAATTTACTTTAATGATGCTTCAAAGAGAGAATTTAGACAACCGTGAAAAATACAACATATGGAGCAAGTAGAATGTGATGCTCAGTGGATGTAGTAGCTAATTGTCTGTGTTTGTGCAGACGGGAACTGTTAATTGTTGGAGGGTTTGCTGGACGAGGGAAGCTGGCGGAACTAAGCACCCGGGCTCATCGTCCTCGAGTTGGAGGAGGATCACAAAGCCTAAATATTTGATGCTAGAAGAGGGTCCAGCGATCGCGGAGATTAGGACTGCGACGCATCCTAACTGCTGTTTATTGTAATGGCCAATATCGGCCGAGGTCCAGTCAGCTCTCCCTCTGTCCCTTATTAAATTGCACTACGACCTATGGTTAGCAGTCCCAGAGGGCAGCACTATCAGGACCAAGGGTGGATACTACCCCTAGTAATTCAGAAGGCTCGTTTCATTTACATGTGGATGCGCACCGGCGAATATAATGACGACGTTTCCGTTCATTAGGCCTAAATCCTTATATAATAAGCGATGTCCACCTGCCTTTGAGAGAAATCAATCAAGAAGCTGATTCATTTACAACGGGCAACTTACTCTAGTACCTCATTTCTCTTTAAAATTAAAATTACCAGAAAATGAAGCTACAGTTAGGTTACAAATGCATTTCATATTCAACTAAATTATCCTTCTTGTGTTTGATTGAAAGAGGAGGAAGGTGCATCATTTTTAAGAAATGGAAAATTTAAAAAATTTTAGAGAAACTTTGAAAAATTGGAAATTAAAATAAATTTTGAAGCTTATTACTCGTTATAGCTGTGTAGTGTAATTAGAAAAGAACACTGAAAAAACCGTTTGGGAGTAACGTATTTTGTCGTGTGTGTAATTTATGACTTTTAGTCAAGAGAAACCGGAATAACGTTCTGTCACAACTCCATTCATTCTCATCCCACAAATTCAGACGAATGAAACTGTTATAACTGTTTTATTTTGACTCTGTTAATGCAGGTAACTGTGTATCATTTGTTCGTTTTCAAACATAAATTCGGCTTCTGTATGCCTCATATAATTATTAAGATCCATATACTTTCATGAATATAAAATTTAAACAGCATTAATATATCAAATATTTACAAAAATCGTAAAATAAAATTTTAATATAAATAATCAAGAAATAAGAAAATTCTGGGTTATAAAAATATCTATTTATCTATTCGGAGTTTGGCTGAGAAAGAGAAAGAAAATATTCGGTGGAACTTTGAAAATTAATGAACATTGAATGTTGTTATGAAACAAAATAGGATGACCAACCAATAAGATAACTATTTAATAATATTATTAAAACTATTTAAGGTGATTTTTAATGTAGTATATCGTGGTTCAAAATGAACAAGAATGTAGACAAAATGCTGTTGCCGGCCTCTGTGGTCTAGTGGCTAGCGTCACTGCCTCGTGCCACATAAGTCTCGTGTTCAATTCCTGGCTAGCGATTGGTGTTTACGTTCACTAATTGAATAACAATGAAATTAAGGTTCCCTAAAATGGTATAGTAGTCGCTAATGACCTTAGATGTTGATGCTCCTTAAAATTAAAATAAAAAAGAGAATCTGTCAGTATGATTTAGAGTGTCCATATTTTCTGAAAATAAAAAATCTAAACCTCACTTCACAAATCAGTGTAAGTAATATAATTGAAGCTCGATGTGGCGAACACAGCGGGATTCTTAAATGTGGTAAATGAAGAAGGTGAACGGAATAAAGGAAGTAGGCGGAAAGAAGTGTCTGATTTGGCATGAATCCTGCCAGTGAATGAACTTCTCCATAGCGTTTTATTATTTTTTTCCCTCGGTATTTATTGTGCCCTGGAGGGACTGTGTCCGGATACACGTCATTCGACGCGGCATTTTCGGCCTTCCTCTCGACAGACCGTAGTTTGTTATCGTAGCAAATTGCATTTCCTGGCTTCAATTCAAGCTCACTCCTCCTAAGGTTTGTTTTTACCGCCCCGATAGGATTCCTTTCCTCCTGTCAGGGGATCTTAGGGGAATGAACTGCGCCATCCTGTTTGAATAACCTCCATCTGGCTCTCCCTGGGTGCCCCGTCAGCTATGAACAGAAACGATTACGGCAAAGCATGAATTTCCTCTCCGTGCATGACCTTTGGACTACTAAGCAGCTTTCCACGTCTCACAGTTCCTCCCATAATGCGGAGAACCTGTTTTAATTCAGTTTTATCAACGGCCCGATGCACTGGAGAAAAAATAAGTAAGATGAAAAAGATTGACTATTGTTCTATAATGTAAAATGTATTATACATTTCCTCAGCTGTATTATACATTGTCACCTCACACTTTTGAGCTTCAGTAAGGATAAAAAAATATTTTCTGGTGACAGATGACAACCAAATAAATTGTTCTTTACTGTGTACCTACATAATGAAGAAAATAAACAATTTATTCTCAGGATAATTATCAACCTTTTCCCAAAATTCATACACGTGAAAGTAAATTACTTTCAATATTAAAAATTTAATTATTGGATGACTAAAATAATTTATTATTATTTTGTTTTCTTACTTTGATCAATTTGAACTTCATACAATTTAATCGACGCGTTCGGCACTCCGTTATCTAATCTAAAGATCACCTTATAAACAAAATTTTTGAAATATTAGAAAATAATCTAATATTCATACAAATTTTCACCTATTTTGATTAAAAGATCAAATGGCAATAAGCAGTATTTTAATATTTTTTCACAATTTTTAAAATTATATTTCAATAGTAGTTAGGTTTTGTTTATAAATTCTTGAACCCTTTTGTAATGAGTAGTGGATCAGGAGTGACACTGACGATGCTTTAGATGTTAAATTTGGAACGTCTAGCCTAAGATCCTGGATCGTTGCGTGCACCCTCGCAGAGCACCGCGGAGACGAGACAGAGAGTGGTTTGGCCATTACGACGCATCTAATCACGGCATCTCATCACGGCCCTGGGATGCCCGCTAATGATATATAATTAGCTATGTCAGCGTGTGGTGATTTATCCGCAATTGTGGCTCGCCTAGGGGCTCCGTCTAAATGAAGCAGCACCCTGTGCGTGGTCGACTTGTATCGCGGCGCTGCATCGAATTCCTCGTCGAAACATTCCGCTCAATATGCTCTATTCCTGGCTATCCTCGACGCTAATTAGAAAGAAAGCATTCAGGACGTGTTTCGTTTTCTCCGGGAGGAGACGTGATAGCGACGCCAAACTGCTTAATGGCCTCAACGACTGAGCAAATATTTGAAAGTAATTTTCCGAACGATCTCTCCTAAACACTCTTCAAGACGAAGGAATGTAAATCTGAGATTTTTGAAGAGATCTCTTACAGAATTCAGTTGAGTTGATGATCCAAATAAATATTTTCTCTGCTCGTAATCCTGAGGGCTTGAGTTATGCGGCAATCCCATCACTCTTAAATCACTTAGTTCAACTACTACTTAGTTTTCACCGTCCTAATACGAATAAACGAAGAAGACTGTTCGTTCATCGAAACCAAACAAACTGTTACTTATGTTGATATCGTATTTGATCAGCAAGTAATTTCACTTTTGTTTCTGTTTTCATTGTGAGGTGAACCTCTCTAAATTTTGTTATATCCTGATTCACCCAAAAAATTTAATGTATGTTTTTTACAGAAGTGTAACATTTATTTCAAATAAGTTTATAGAAAAGTGAGAATCATGAATCTGTTCCAACTATTGTGATGTATAGTGTGTGTGGAGGTGTGTTCGAGTTAATACTAAAAGGTAATTAAAGAACTAATTACAAAATTAAAGCTAATTTCGACAATTCTCCTTCAAATGAAGACCACAATGACGGTTCCTCACTAGAAATATTGACATATCCAAATTTTCGGTCAATATTAACTAGATCACAAAATGCTCTTGGTTGATGCAGCTTTGCGTGATTAATTGGGAAAAGTCCACGGTCAATCCCGTACGTGTCATATACCATCCCTGGCGATGGCCACGGGAAATCAGGTCTCAACAAACTGGTGCTTTGTCCAGCTCTCATTTTCATCTAATTTTTGTATTAAAATTTAAAAAAATGCTTAACGAAGAATATCGCGCTACAAATATTTCATAAGGATGTTAGGAAGCTTAGAAAGATGACGATAAAAATGCGAGATGGTTTTAATGGCAATTATAATCGCTACAGGTTTAAATAACGGATATTTATTCTATATTTTTCTCATCCTTTAAGATACTACTAATTTTACAGTCATATTTTAGATCGTTGCTGATTACTTTGTTCTACAGCATTTTTTTAGTTTGGTAAGTGTAAATAATCCAGTTAATTCCATTCAAATTTATCGTATTACTCAATAAGTAACAGAAACTTTGTAATATTTCTTTTGAATGATTGTATGTTCTACAGAGGCTATGTTTTTAATTGAGTTACAAGTAAAACAATTATTACAACAAAATTTGTGTTTAGAACACAGCCGAATGATTAAATTACTTCTCTGTAACAAATACAAAATATTAATACTGGTAACAAGCATTGATTAACTAATTATGAAATAATTTAAAATAAAGCCGTAACGTAAATTATGGTGTTCATTGTACGTGGAAAATCGCTTTATTATTTAAATTACATACAACGTTCTTATTATGATCCTTATCCTAGGACTTCTTATTTGATAACGCTACTCAAATTTAATCGCAGACATTACCATCTATATTAGATAGAATATTATTTACAATTAAACCATTGAGATCTAGATGAAATTAATTGAAAATAATCATAAAACTTAAAATACCATAAAATTATTAAGCATCAACTAAACTTACGTTTTAATTATGTTAATTCCGCTTGTATTTCAGAGTTTTTCTCCTGCGTTATTATGCAGGACATTGCTTGTCCCAAGAGGCTACGGCTGTGGATGTTGCCACTGATGTTTTAATATTTAATTAATTTTTAAATTATGCACAAGCTCCACTCTAACATGTTAATGGATCATATGGACCACGCAATGTTTTTAATTTAGGCGTAAAAGTTTTACACTGGCCGGTGACACAGTTCTGTTTAATTTCGATGCCCTTCAGTATATAATTCTGATTGTTTGGAACTTAAGATGTAATTGTTAAAAATTAATTTATGTATCCAGTTACAAAAATCATTTATACATATTATACTTTATCTCATTTACGATTAACCAAAATAAATTTATCTTCTTAGTTTCGAGCACTTTATGTGTTTTCTTATATAAATATGAATACTTTCTTTACTTTGAAATAAACCTGAAACATTTAATTCCGGCAATATCGATGATGTCGTTTAGAGATCAGAGATTAATAATCTAAATTCCGACGTTTTTATGAGTTTGTATATGGATATTGAATTTACGTTTTGATAAACAGATTAAGCTAACCATTTTATTTCAGAACTAATTTGGGATGAAGTAAGAAATTGTACATTGCACGTGATAGAAACTGCATGATTTACAGACCTTTGTGTTCTACAACGACATATGATTTTCGCTGACTTGGAACCGAAGGAAAATAGTTTCAAAGAGTTTTGGCTCGTAATGACGTGATTACACACTGTAATAAGGTGCGTGATTAAACTGAATGCCAGGTCAGGCACAATGGAAGGCGTTCTTTTTGAAGGCAGTCGCTAAGCTGTGAAGTTATTCGGTGAATGATGCCTATAACAACACCGTCTAAGCTAAGAGTCTTCGAGCGTGCCTAATCGATTACTGGGCGACGGAAACACTTTTTTTATTCAACCATTCCTGCCAAGGTAACACAGGATACTGAGTCGCTATGACAACAGCATTTTAACCATTCGAACACAAATCTCTCTCTGCCTCTCTCTCTCTCCGTTGTTACTGACGCAATAGAGCCTTGCCCAAAGTAATTAAAAACCAGTAACGTGGGAAAATATAAGAGGAGACGAGCTGCAATCATCCAAAATAAATGAAGCAATTATCACCCACGTCTAAACCTTGCGGATAAGGCAAGACTACCCACGGAACTAGGAAGATTCTCCTGAAGGCAAGAACGCTAAAGGAATAAGTTAATAAGAAACATTAATCACGACCATTAGTAGGTGTCGTGAATCTTAATCGTGTTTTGTGTATTTTATTTTTAATCACGTTGCAATTTAGTAATTAAATAATTACGTATAATTCTTTATGGTGAAGAGGTATTGAACAACTAAGCGCTATGCCTCGAAATATTTGATAAAACGGTTTCGTGCACATTATTTTACACTAGAACTATGTTTGGAAAATAATCCCATAAATAATGGAATTTTCTCTTAAAATTAGTTAATTTATGCAGTTTTAAAAAATAATAGTTACTAAAACTATTTTATTTTTGAGTTACGTGAATTGTAAAGTTTTTTTCTCAGCGAATAGTTTTACACTGGCCTAATGTGAAATAACCATACTATAAACGCCAAATGAGTCATTTGCATAACATGTGAATCAATTCTGTCCACTGAGACGACTTTGTAATATTGTTCCAAATATCGTGACGTAATCTGAACCAGTATAAGACTTCATAGAAACTAATTGCTTTTTTCGTATGTTCTATTAAATCATAAATTGATTTCATTAATCTGAAATATTAGCTGCAATATTTTCTGGTGTTGGACAGGAACTACAGTAATTTGTCAGTCATTCCATTAATTCATGCAAATGTAGATACAATTCCAATATCAACTCATTTGATTCAAAATATGTTTTGTATATAGGCCATATTTGAGTAATCATCATATAGTTAGATTCCTCTCATTATGTATTCTAGTTTTATATTTGAAATTCATGGTGCCGTAGGGAAACCAGACGTGTGTAGATGATGGTTAGCTGAACAAACAGAGTTTTCGGCCCGTTTCAGGTTGCAATGCTAGCCTGGTAAGAGCTCGGATTTAATTGGTTTGATGGGAAAACAACACCACCAACGGAATTGGGTCGGAGCCTATTTATTGGTTCCCAGGGAAACGTGGGGGCTCCTGAAAGCTTGGTAGGGATGTTCTCTTGCGGCGCGGCCACATGAAGTCAGTCTAGTGATAGTATTTTGTTCTTTTGTGTGTTCTACTTTTTTCTAGTCTCTGAACGGTACAATAGGTACCAATTACCTTATTAAGTTTCCAATTTATTAACATAATACATTCGTCTTGATCCTGAAGAGGAGACGGTGCTGGACGAATTCCAACCATCTCTCATCCATTACGTACCCTGGCTGAAGACGAAAAACTATTAACATCAACCTGTTTTTGATCCTTACAATTTTTGGTACCTTATTACACAATAACCTCTTTCTAAAATAATTAAAAATTATTTTTCGTAATTTACATGAGTTAGTACCACAATAGTGGAATATCGCTCCATTTTTGTCTTTACTCTGATTGTTTAACATGTAACTTGCACTTCACGTTTGGTCTTTATAGTGTGATGTTTCGACGGAAGACCAGTGTCAAATTATTCGCTGAGAAACGTCCTTACTCCAAAACTTACTGTTAATAAAATTAATTTTTTATCCAAATTACTTTCAGAATAATGCAGTATATTTAATCGAGTGATGAATTGTGCTGGCTGAAACACATCGTGAAAGTATTTATGGTTAAGATGTTTAACTCTCAAATATAAAATAGTACATGATCGTGATATAATCGGAGAACATACGAAGTAGGCATCTGGAGAAAATAAATGCGGAATGAGTTCTATAGGAATTGAGTAGAGGATGAAGAGACAAATTTTAAATATATAATTACATGGTTACAAGCGTAATTTACGTATCTCGCAGAAAGGAACATCAAATGAAATATTCTTGGAGGACAGTTCATTCCACATCACTCCTTTCCTATGCTGTTAAAGGGGAATTACCTATTTCAGAGTCGCCGTCATGTAGCCTGTTGCTACCTCAAGAAATATAATATGAACTGTTTGGTAGCTTTTGTGTTATATGCCAAAAGATCCAGTTTGCGTTTCGCAGATAATTTCAATGGAGCGTGCTCAAATCGGATCGGTCACACTCCTTTACCTTTCCAAATGCCTGTAAACTGTCCGCTGTGAAATACACAAAGGCCGCACCAGTAAATGGCGGAATGGCAGTTTCGTATAATTATCGAGCACAACGGACTGTTCCTAAGACCGCCGAGATTCTCGCCTTAATTAAACGCTATAGAACCGCTGGCGGCGGCCGGTCGGACCCTTTGGGATGTGCAGAACAAGACTGTTCTCTGTCTGACCGTCTGTAAGGGAGAAAGCCCGAGGCTCCGTCTTCTCCACAGTAATTGGACCGCGCTTTGAACGTATATACGCTCGCTATCAACGCGAAGCTCAGGTTTTCTGCGGAAATCGCTGGCGGTCACCTGAACCTCTGCAGTCGACATTAAACACCTATTCCAGTATGACTGCAATAAATTAACAACAAATGTGCGAAACGTGAGACAAATTGGGATGGTACTACAGTTTATAAGGGAATTTTTAAAGTCTTATAAGAAACCTTTTGAGTAACTTGTTGTTCCAGAACTTCATCAGCTGGAGGGAATTAACGACCTATGTTCTAATATTATTCGATTTGCACAAATGTTGTTTTCTTTTCAGTTACTGTGTATTTTCATGCAATATTTGTTACTAAATGATCTTATGTAAACACAACGCATTGTTTTAATTAAGTTTCCAATGATCTGAGCGTTCATGAGCTGAAACAGTTACTGTAAATATAAATCCAAACAAAGAGAAAAATTCGTAGGAATAGCGAGAGATAACTAAGATTAAGTAGTTAATTATTAAAGTTTGAATACCATTGGAATTTCTTTATAATAGCTTCAGTGTGCCTACGATTAATAACTAACCGTTAATTATCTTCTAAGAAGTCTTATACTGCTCATTTATCAAATTTATTCTATCCAATTTTGTCTTATAGAGTTTTGTGGTCTGTGTATACTCGCGCAGTATTCTCTTCTTTTATGTACTGCTCATTACACAAGATCGCCTGGTTTGCTTCTTTTCAATCTTCTGGTAAGGTATTGATTGTCCAGACGGTATTAGGCCACTGGGTTGACGTAGAGGTGCTTCGTAGCTTTCGGTTTTACTTCTTCCTTATTGGTTCAAATTCGGGAATCCTTATTTCGTTCGGTATTTCGGATGCAACTGGAAGCATTCACTTTTTCAAATGCATTGTTCACCTGAAGACCCATCGAAACTGTTGACGGACTTTTACCGGTAATTAAACATAGTATGAGTGCTTACCGTTTGGTAGTGACAGTTAGAATTGAGTTGCATAGCTGTCCAAAGTGAGACGCCGAACCCACAACACAACAGTGAGACATAAGATGAATTCAAGTTTATATTAGGCCAAAAACAGACAAAAAATTACTGAAACATAACAATCTACAATTTAAAATCAACTACATGTTTCGGTCTTGATCTAGACCCTCTTCAAGTTGAACTAAATAACGATGCCAATAACAATGGCATTTAAACATTAATTTAATCTTATAAACATTAATAAAATTGCTATGATAATTTGTATATAATATACTAATATTAGAAAAATTAGTAAAATTTTCTACTTTCAAATTTAACTGATATTATTGAATAAAGAAATATGTTGATGCCAAGGATCAAACTGCAATAATAGGGCGACATTTTGACAATGTAATGAATTTATGTCATCTTCCAGTGAAGTGTTGGGGAATCCAAATTCGGTAGTATATATTCCCTCCCATCTGACTGGTCCACATGTATTGCCCTGAAGGGTATATATACTAGCAAATTTAGATTCCACGACACTTCGCTGGAATATGACGACAGTGCATAACGTTGTCGAAACGTGACGCTTTGATCCAGGTGGAAACCCCAGAATATTTCCATCAATTATTAAACCGGTAGTCAATAATTTTTATGATATTAAAATGAATAAAAATCTATTAAATAAAATAAACTGTAAAAACGTATTCTCAATGTTAATTGGTATAAATTGACGAACTGAGTTTTGTTTTACTTCACCATTGAATTTTATTAGAAGCCTCAAGCTTTGACAATTACGTGGAGATTATTCACTATCGACTGAGGGCTGTTAAGCTGATATGAGTTTCCTATTTCATCGTAGTATTTTCAGACAACTTCTCCAGCTGCGACTTACAAAGGACATAGCAAGAAACGTAGCCTTAATTGTATTTACAGTGAAATTGTAGTAAGTTTGTTGTATTATGCGAGTTAAATGTCTGTCAGTAACTGCACTCAACCCTCCCCTACTCCGTTTTCCCTCAGCACAAACTCACCCTTTTCCCCTGCACCTCTTCCCCAAAAACTTCAGAGACGGAGCTCATTAAATTTTAATTGAAGGTGTAACTTGAGAGAAGTCAACAGGCGAAAACATGGACGTAAATCTTGTTGGTGAAATGTTTTGGGAAAGCAAAGAGGATGGGAAGAAAAGAAGGAGGCGGGACTGCGTTAAGTTTCTGGAAAAGCAGGCCTGAGAAATTGACGTTGTAATGGAGTCTGGTGGAGGCAGCTGACGGTAAATAACTTCTGGCGGACAACCTACTGCGAATTCTCAAGTTGGCAAACGCACGAATACAGTGAGAGGCTCTCGGAGAATCAGTGCCTTCTGCTCAATATTAATACTATTTTTATTTTACCTAATGCCTTTAAATCAAAACTAAAGCACAAAACCATGTTTACTTCATTCATTATAGGTTCGATTAACATATAAAATCCTCAATTCAAAAATTTAATCTTTCACAATGACGTAATCATGTTTCTCCACCCATAATACAACCATATACTTAATAATAACATTAATTAAATCTATTTATTATCTTCTATAAAAACAACTACTACTACTTCCATTCCACTTCGAATTAATTAAACTGAAAATTTGAGCTTAATTTATACGGAACAAGCTTCCATTTATGAACCTCTTTCGCATTAAAATAGACTTACGTTTAAGCCAAATAAATTCTATCTATAATGAAATACTAACTTTCTGACTACGGAATAATAAACATTCCAGCAATAAGAGGGTTAGAGTTATAACCCTGATGGTTTCAAAATTTAAGTCGCACATGTGTATCAGTAACGGATGGAAATCATAAAAATTTTAATGAAATGCGTAAATAAAGTGACAGTTGTTTCGTGCAGTGTGACCACAACTAGCAAATGTGGGCGTGTAGTACGTTTTATTACAACGGTATGGAGCCAAATGACACACAGCGTTAGTTTATCTGGAAGTTTTTTGATATAGAGGCGTAAAATGACCATACCATGAAAATTAGGGACCTAGCGTTTAAGAAAACTATTTAAATATGATATTGAAAAAATGTAATCTGTCTAAATAACTTTTTAATCGCTTTTCATTATCATAAGCATGTATTTAACGCGTCTAGCAGAAGCGGAACGAGACTGACGAAAAAAAAATTAAGTAACGGTATAGAAGGCTCACAGAATTCCTTGGAAGTATCTATGATAAAAAATGGAGTCTTAACTGAGAAGGTCAAAACGCAGTAACATTCAACAAGTGAAAAGAAATACAGACCAATTACGGAAACGTCAGCTATGATGCAGTTTCAATTTGTTATGGAACTGCGAAAGAATGATCGAGCACTGCCTGTTCCTAGATGTACAATCCTACAAATCAAGGGCGACGTCATCCATTATGCACTACTTTCAACACTTCATCTGCTGCTCGCAACAGTTCATCGCGGAACAAAGATTTCCTCCGAGGTCATGACTTGCATTCTTAGACTAGACGTGATGCAATTCAAAACGGAATACTTCACAGTGCATTCCCTGCAACTTGCGCTTCCTGCATCACAACTTCATTTTTTTGTCGTGTCAATAATGGGTGTCCCTCGATTCACGATGTAATGGCATTTCTTGCGTTTCTTGCTGCACCATTATACTAACAACCTTTAGTGTTCCATCACATCTCCCAGCATGTGTTGCAATTGCTATCCCCATACGATATAATGGGTACTTTTTCATACAGTCATAAGGAGAACTGCCTCCATTAACCACTCGCTGCTTACTGGTTTAATATGTTCCTTACCTGTTTTAAGATTTTTGCTTTACTAATGACATTAATTGAATCTAGGAATTTCTAATATTCATAAATATAATATCTAAAAATTCTGAATGGGTTGATTAACATCAATGTTATTAATCGAAAACGTGAGGTTTCATCAATTTAACAATAAAAGATGACGAGTCATTAACGATAGATTAAAAATGTAACAAAATTTCTTAAAGAGTTTACTTATTCTGATACTAAAATTAAAAACATATTTTTGGAAATATTAAAAAGAAGAAATTAAAGCTTACCATGCGATTGTAAACACTGCTCAGATTTTTGGTTTAATTTTATTTATAGCTAGACTAATACTAAATATCGTAATGCAAATATGTATTGTATTGCAATACGGCTACCAGAAATAACTTTTTAAATTTGAGAGGAGATTAAGGATCCGGCATTGTTGGGGAGTAATGTCTAACGATTTTTGCTCATAGAGAATTAGCGAAATATCAGCTTGTTTATCCCATTTTCTTATCAATAGTCTTTAAAAGGCTTTCATGGAAAAACGGAATACTGCACCTTCGGTGAAAGAACACACTACGTCAATTAATTTTTTTTTTGTTTCGTAAAAACTGAAATAAGTCTAAACCGACAGAGTGGACTTTCTCAGTATAATCTAAAAGTTTGACAATTCTGAGAAATAACTATAAGTTTACTGTGTTTTACTAAAACTGTACAATAATATATATTTAACATTTTATAAGTAAAAGAAGTACCATACTTTTTATTGATGAAATATAAATATTTTTACAATAAATAAAAACGGCCAAAAATGTCAGCATTAAATATATAACTATTTATTAACAAAAGCGACGTTTCATCTCCATTTTGAGACTTCTTCACGTTTAAAATTTAGTTATATATCCTATTTACTCCTTGACTCCCTCAGTCGTAAAGATTATTGAATTTATGTGGAAAATTTGGTGCCGCGCTAGACGGCTATAAATATTTTTGTTTGTGTATGAATAAATATATTGTAGCATATTAGCTTGAGCATTCTTATGAATTTATTGTCACATCATGAAAGTACGTTTACATACTGATTCTATTAAGACTTTTGTTACTTATCACTCTTGAAAGTAAACTACACATTGGCGAGGTTTGTTGGTTTTGATTTTAATATAGAGCATGTCCACCGAAAGCTCCTGTTAAGTTGGCGAATTTTAAAATAAATAATTGTCTTGACGGTACTGCATTAGTTTCCCTTCACGTATTACTTAAATAATAAAGCCTGTCTCTTAGACTTAACATGAACTTTTCCATATTTTAGATTCCGTACTGCCGTTTAATCGGTAAGGTAAATCATCTCTGCCAATATTTGTATACTTACTAATAATCAATCTATTACAAAAAATTCAGTTGTAATAAAAGCGTAATCAAGGGTAATTCAGAATATAAGTCGGGATGCAGATTATGGAAATGACATTACTGTTGCACCATGAAGTCTACGCTTAGCATCGTATGAGTATTATAATATAATGTATTATAATTTAGTTCCAGAAATTTCGGTTAATGAAGTATTTAAAAGGGGCCAAAACGAGGCGTTAAAATATGTCATTGGATATCATGCCAAAGGAATTTAATAATATAGCTGTATTCAACAATGAGCAGGGAACTTAGAAATCTGATTGCGTGCATCCAACGTTCCCAGAACTGTTTTCTCTCATCGTAAGAAATTTACATATAATTAGGCTTCATCTCTTGCGTGGTAGGAATATTTTCCCAGACACCTAAGCTATGCTTCCTAATTCTCCTCTTTTTATTTGTAACGTCATGTCACTTAAAGAGTTGTATGTGAACCCAACTCTGAAAATATGGGGTTTTGAACACGTTTTGTCACTCTGAAATGACGTAAACCTGTAGTTCCCTCCTGATTATGATATTGACCTCAAGAATAACATCCATATTAGAAAAGCAGACGCCAATAGTTTACTTATAAGGTTATTTCATATATATGCATCACATTGATAGCTATATATGTATTAAAATATTTTTATAATATAGTTTTTAGGTATTTAATGTACATTATTACACGGTAGTGACGTCATTTTCAACTGAAATGAAAACAATTTTCCTTCTAGGTAGAAGGTTATACAGCAGCGTTATCATCGTTAAGAAACGATTTCTTGTACGTATCCCGAAGGCAATACCACTTCAACAGCTCAGCTTCTCCATCATTACATTGCCTAATAGTCTGTCATAAACGTGCCTCGTTGTAGGTGATAGATGACCTGAATTGCCTGAGAAAATGAAACTGAGGTAGGTATATGGTGCTTAATGCAAAGAAAAGAAAAATATTAATAAAATCTAAAGAACTGACTTCTCAGTAAAGGACATTTCAGAGAAAAAATTAAATAACTTGACTGTCAGGAATAATGTTGTGCTACTACAACTAGCATACAGAGTTTTAAAGTTCAGTACGCCAGTAATTGCTATTAGACAATTACTAATCAACTGCGCCGCTAAAAACTTTGTACTTCAGCATTACAAATTTACTATACTCTGCTGAACAGAAGCATAATATTTTAATTTTTCGGGATCCAAGTAACGTACCTTCGGTAATGAACCTTTACATCATTCCTATACTTAACCAATTTTTATTTCCTTTTACATATATTATAATGACTGTTACAAATATTATCCCCTAAGAGGGGTTGGAAGGGGGTAAAACAGACATCAGCATACTATCTTTAACGTATGTAACAATTTCGATGTAACTTTGAACAGTTGTACTTGGCGGACCGAACTGATTAGGGTAATACACAGTTACCACCACTTGGGACTGAGGTGGAGGGACGGTAATTGTTAAAAATGCATAAGCTGACGTTATTTCCTTCTAAATATACATATTTTTTGGTCAATCAATTTGATATCGGTTTCTGTGAATCAGTTTACGTATCATTTCAAACCCATTCATTACGGGGGTGTAAGTGGCGTCATAAGAAAATAAAAATAAAACAGTCAAGGTTGGTGTCGAAATCAGTGCTATGGAAGTCTTTGAGATTCATTAATAAATATAGAATACGAATTAAATTGCAGTTCATGCTTTTAGCAGGGGGATGGGACAGGGTAAAACACATTCCTGCGTAATACATGTAAAGGACAGAACAAATTTTCATAAAATTTTGTTTCCATATTCTTTGGAGATAAAACACGGCTACCACCCATAGGGGAAGGGGGTGGAATTAGTGGAATTTTTATTTGTAATAAGGGCTAATTTATAAGAAACAAATTCGTGAGATCAATGACTAATGTTTCTGGGACAATATTTTTGTGAAGGGTGGAAATTAATAATGTAAAAATAACAATAAAACTATCCAGTTTGTTGTCGAAACCGATGTCATGCGAGTCACTGTGCTAAATTATGACCTTTAATATGTGATTTAAATAAAAATTCATCCCTTAAGTGGGGGAGAAAATTTTTATTCCGTGTACTGAAAATAATTTTAGCCCTGGTATTTTACCGGGAGTGTTTTTGAGAGATTAGAGATACTGGGAGTATATTTGAGGTTCATATTGTGACGTTCCCGATGCAGGTTTAATCATGAGTTGACCAAAAATTAAATAATGTACCGGAGGATTATCAATAAATACCCGGGTAACACTGGGCCCCCAGATGATTAGTACGTATAATCAGTGGCCGATATACGGTCGTTATTATTACTTAAAAGTTATATTTTCGATTATCGAACTTCTTTATCTTGCTCATATTTTAATTGCCACATGTCTGCTAATATTTAAAATGATAGATGCTACAGAGTAAAAAAATTCATCAGGAAATAAAAGAATGGTAATTGCAAATATCTACGTAATAATTTTAATGAGAAACTAATTTGTCATTTTTAAAGGTACTTAATAACATCAATATAAACTTATTGAGAAAATCGTTTTTATTTTAAAGTAAATCCCGTCTCGAAATAGTTGGGTTACTAATCCCGGACTCCGCCTTACACTACATCTTGAGTAATAGTTCCCCGACTTACGCATATTCGTGTATCCTTGAGAACGCAAGGTTGAAGTCTATACGCTAGATGAAATGCACGGAAACAACTTTCTTGAATCTGCGAGGTCATCTACATGCGATAGTCAAAAACGCTTGACAGAAAGCCGCGAGCTGTGTACAAATAACTTTTCGCCTTAGGCTAAGTTCTTTACGGCTGAAAAGGTAAAAATCAGATCACCAAAGATAACGAAATAAATACGTGTATTAACAAATTCATGTAGCTAATACGTTAAATAGGTTGTGTGTTGCAATATGCTAAATGAATTACATTCAGGCCTGATTAGAACTTAATAATAGCAGATTTTATCCGGTTTAAACTAAATTATGAAAATGAACGGTTTAATCACATACATAAAATTTTAAATCAAAAGTATGACGACTATCTGCTTAATAGTGTGTTGGTTGCCTAGGGAAGACAGTAAGGCAATGACTCGTCCTAGTATCATTTAAATTACAGTCTGATGGTCAGATGGTCACAGATATGTTCTATTGCATTGAGATCAGTGAGTTATATTGTCAAGACAACGTGAATTCATTATCAGACCACTTTTGTTCTAACAGAGAAAATTGCCCTGCTAGAAGATGCCTAAAGTTAGTTAGGGAAAAAAATCACACATGATGCCCGCAGAATTTTGTGCTCTGAAACGCTTGTGTCTGAACCTGATTGGAACTCAGCCGTCAGAGAAGTCCCATTCCTTGATGAGTCGATCACTGTAAACATATTGTCACTAGCTCGTAGTTTCAGCAACCTCCAACCACTTTCTATAAATTTTAGTGACAGTAGCACGGGAACGACCGACCAGCGTCGCCCTTTCCAAGATTCTCATCAAGCACAGGAGCATAAAAAATTTGCTTTTGGTGATAGTCCGTTATTACAGTGTTTTCTTCAATATACCGTCACTTAATTCATTCATCATTTTCGTCATACAACTTATATGTTTTAATAGATACGTAACATCACCAGGTGGCGTTCAGTGTGCTGGTCAACAAGTGTCACAATGTTCTGGTAAATAAAACATTTGGAAAACATATTATAATAGTAAATAACTCATTTATGGATTACCGGTATCATAAATTACTTTACTATTCTTACCATTTACAATTCAGACAGTAGTTTGTAAGAATTTAGTATTATAATTTTTAATTTCAGGACATTTTTCATGATATCTAAAACGTTTTATACATTATTATTTATTTTATTAACTTTTGCTATAACTGCCTGAAGGACCAAGTTATCGTGCAGTAAACCATTTTTATGCATATAACTAGCTTCATATCGCGGAAAATAGGTGACATTCCTTTTTTTTATCTACTATATATGCAGCTGCTGTAAGTTAAACGTGCTTAAGTAGCTACAGAAATAATCTTGAACACAAGTATATCTTTGTTCCATATTCACTCAGGTTAAAACAAACGTGTTTTTAAAATCAAATTTAAATATTGAAAAAAAAATTTACAAAATTCTTGGGTTAATCCAGGGTAATAGCAGTATAAATTATTTAAAATTGCTAGTCGTTCAAGTTATTTTTTTTTCATTTAATATTTAAAAATGGTATAATGAATACGGAAGTCTTGTGCATATTTAAGAGACTGTTTACATTGAAATTGGTAGGTTGTCCAATGTCAACATTTTAGTAGAAGATTGTATGTTTACTGAAATTTCAGGTCGGTTTCTTAGGTAGCTTCTTAAGGAATATTTATTTTTTCTAAATTTGTGTAAATAATAATTTGAGAGTCTAACATTGCTACGTACTATAATATATTTAATGATGATAGATCTAAAATTAGTTAAATGGAAGTATATTTCTTCACTTAAACCTAACTATATTCGAGAATGATAATAAACATCATTCCAATACTTGTGAAGTTGAATTTTATTGATTTGTTATAAATCTGTAATTTAACTTCTGCATTCCGTTGAATGAATGTAATTAATAATTGAAATCTCTTGGAATAGTTTTGAGTACTTGTTATTGTAGCGAAATAGAGATGATTTATGGAAGTCCGCATAATGGTGCAACAGGTTCCCAGGAATTTCCGAGGGCAGATGTCCACAGTTGACCCGGATTCGAGTCTGGCCTTGTGCAGGGTGAAGGTTCTTCAGCAGTTTCATTAACATGCGACACCACGACTCTCCTTAGATTACCCAGACACCACATATCTTAGGAATCCGATGCAGTTTCCAAGACACGCGTCTTCATCATAACGACAAATTTACAGGGCTTCATTACGGGTCTCTCCTTCAGTTGACAGTAAAATAAATAATTATTAATAAGCACTTGAAAGTGAAAAATTAAATTTTAAAAGAACTGTATTACTTTTTACTCGTTCACATAATAAAAATCACTAAATATTTTATGTGCAGCGGAAAATTTATAATTCATACAAAAATTGAAATTATAATAGAATATTCCAGGATTTCTTTTCCGAAAAAGGAAAAAATACTGTAAAATTCAACAAACTTTTCTGATTTTAAAATTAACAACAAATAAAAAGACGGCCAAAAAGTCAGCATTAAGTATATTACTATTTATTTACAAAAACGACGTTTCATCTCCATTTTTAACTTCTTCAGGCTTAAAATTTAACAATACATCCTATTTACATCTTGACTCCCTCAGCCAAAACGATTATTACATTTGTGTGTGAAGAATTTGGTGTCGCACAAGGACCATCTCCAGCGACGGTTACGGCCGATAATCAAATAAATTTTAAGCCTGAAGAAGTCTGAAAATGGAGATGAAACGTCGCTTTTGTAAATAAATAGTAATATATTTAATGTTTACTTTTTGGCCGTCGTTTTCTTTATTGTTAATTTTAAAGTCAGAAAAGTTTGTTGAATTTTAAAGGATTTTTTTTCCTTTTCTCTGACTGCAAAGGTCAGACATTTGTGAAGTAACAAACAGAATAGTGGTAATTTTGTATAAACGAGAATTAATTTATGAAAAAATATATTTTGTAATGAATTATTTTAAATTACAACTTAGAATTTATTTATGCATTTTTTGATTATTTGAAGTGCGATCTGTCGTTTTGTAAAGTAAAAATAACTCTACCTGAGGAATTTGAAGACAAATCGTGGATTCAGTGCAACTAAAAAGATAATTTGAATTCAGAATTCCGTAATACGTAACTGTGGCGAAGACATAATGGTGGTGTTTTCTTAACTAATCCCCCACTTTATTCTGGACTTCATTTTAATAATTGGCGCCATCAGGAAAATATGGGATTTTTTAATAAATGCGGGTCAATGTTGAAATGAAATAAAACAAGCTGTGTTGCGAGGTATTAACGAAATTATTTTTTGTTTTAGAGGCCCATGTATGCCTTTAAAAAAGAAAATATTTTCTTTTATACCTCGCACATAGTTTCTTTTATCCACTTCCACAATTTAAAAATCGACCCACTCTTGCTGCAAACATTTGATTAGAAAAATCGAAAGGTACAGTATTGTGGTCACTTTGCGTCTCATTATAATTTAACACGAGTAATCGATCGGGCCTCAGGAGAACATGTTTATCAATAGTTAAATTGTATGTTATATTTATTAATATGGGGCTGTCGTGTAATAGTTGAAAAGATGACACCAGGTGTAACATAAATAATGATACGTCCGTGATGCAGACGTAGATTTCCCATCGCCGGATGATAGGATTCCGTAATTAAGCGTACTCAGTTTACGTAGCCCGGAGTTAACATAATCAAGACGGAGAATTTTGAAGGCGTCCCTCTTACTCGGGAGCTAATATTGACAGAATAGGAACAGAGTATCAGTAAACATTTACATTTCGCACATGGAAGTGGAACACCTGTGACAGCAAAGCAGCCAATGTCCACTTGCGGGATGGACTCTGGCAGGATCGTCGTCAGGTAAACTGTAACAAAATCAATAACAATTAGAAATTATACAGTATGTACCAATGGTAACTGATTTTTGCGTCTGTTGACAATACACCAAAGTTGTTAGAAACGTAAGGCAACATTTGAAAAAAAAACTTAAAAAATTAATATTTGGCACGCTGTAACATTTATAGCTAATAACTAATATCAATATAATTAACAATTATCCCTGAATTCTCCACTCTTCATTAGTCTTCGCTAAAGTAGAAACTCTAAAATGCTTCAAGGAACATTTTCACCATAATGCTACAGAGAAACACGAACAATTAATAAGCAGTATATGAGAAGAAATAACTGAAGGCGGTATATCACAAACATAATTCAAAATCAGAAAGTATGCTAGCAACGGCCAATCAATTTTTTTTTACGGACGCCGCAGATTTTGATTTGTATTTTTGATAACAAAGACATAAGTGACTATAAAGGTAAATTAGAGAAAAGTGAATCTTAAGTTAAGCTATCTTTCAGAAACGACGCCGACGACCGCAGATATTGATATTCGTGGATCATATCACCAGAAACACGTCCCAGGTTAACTTGTGTAATGCCATACATTAAATTGTGTACCCGATAATTTTTCTAAATTTCTCTTGTCTCCAAAGTAATACAGTTCAGCAGGTTATATATATATATATATATGTGTGTGTGTTGCTCTTTAAATATTTTTATCATACTTAATATTTTATTCTTTCATTTTGCGTAGAATTTCTGAAAACGTGACCTATTAATCTATCTCTTCTCTTGGCCAAAGGCCTTCAATTTGTTTTCCCTTCCTGCTTAGAACTTCCTGGTTACTAACTGTACCCACCCACCTGATTTTAAGTATTTTCCTATAGCACCATTATACAAAATCTTCTATTCCTTTCCTTTCTGTAACTCCTATCATTTACGTTTCTCCTGCACATAATTCCACACTCCATACGAACAATTTTAGTAAGGATTCCGTAACGCTAATACTTATATTAGCTGTAACTAAATTCCTCCTTTTGTGAAGGTCTTTCTTTCCTGTGTTATCCTACAATTTATTTTAACTACCCAAGAAACAGAATTTCTTAATTTCCTTCCAAATTTCTCTTTTGAGTCTAACACCCTTTGTTATTCCTCTATTTCCCATAATACTCTGCATTACCTGGGTTTCCCTATATTTATGCTTATTATAATAAATATACAGTAATGAAAATTAGTTAATTATATATATATATTAGTTTAAAATTAAGACTTGTTTCTTTGATCTTTAATTACTACTTTTAAAAAATAATTAAATGTATGCTTAAGTTCTTGAACAGTGCCTTAAAAAATATTTCAGTTTGATTTCATTTAATTCAACATTGTTGTTCCAATTTACTATCACTTTTCCTTACAGTGAAATTATTTAGAAAGACAGTACGGAAGGGAAGAAGAGAACGGAAAATAAAAAGTGTAAAATACTATTAAAAATACAAATCGAAGATAAATAACAATTTAAAAAGATCAAGAGTCTGTCCTATGAATCTACTAAGGATTTACCTCAGTTGTTGTCCGAAAGACTTTGGTAGATTAGAAACATTTCTGTTGTGAATTTCGTACCGGAAGCCCTAAACACAAACATGAGAGTTGGATGTTTTCTGAGGACTTTTCGCAATCCGCAGTTTGCAGTACGCAACACAGACCTTATCTCAGGGGAACACACTCGTGTTTGACATTCCTCGCCTCACGATGGCCGTTCGCAGCAACATCCTCACGTGCAAATATTAGCCCCTCTGTTTGTGCAACGAGTTCAATTGCACGCCAGCACGTCACGTTTCACGCAAATCCTGTCCCTCAGGGTCGTTCCTATGTTCAATTCGCAGCGACTGAGGACTGTTCAACAACTCCGATCAAATACTAACTTTAAGAAGACTGGATCAAAACTGCTTGTTAACTTTTCAATTCACAATCATAAACTTTCAGTAAAATGAGTTAAGAAAATTATTCTTTTAGTATCAGCATACCTTTATTAAACAATCTTGACTGATGAAACCTGATGAAGTCTCAAAATGGAGCTGAACGTCGATATTTTAATAAATAGCTATATATTTAATTTATAAATATATAGCTATATATTTAATTTAATATTTAATGCATACCTTTATTAAACAATCTTGACTGATGAAGCCTGATGAAGTCTCAAAATGGAGCTGAAACGTCGCTATTTTAATAAATAGCTATATATTTAATGATGACTGATTTGGCCGTTGTTTTATTTATTGTAATATTTAAGTCAGGAAACTGTAATGTAATAAATAAAATTATATACGTAAATTATTTTATTCAGCGGTGAAACGTTTTCAGTGGGTGATTGTGACCTAAGTAGCGTATTTAATTGGCTCAAGATTATTCATTGATTGATATTGAAATGCAACTGTAATTTATCTCTTAGATTGCCAGATATCCTTAAACGTTTCATGGTTCGAAGTTCTCTGGCGATAACTGATATTAGTTACATGCCTGTGAGCCTTATGGCAGGCCACCATAACGTACTTCACTGCTGTTGCGTAACGTGTATTATAAATTTCATCGCGTTTCGTTCCGTTGATAACCAACCAGATTCTTAACAAGCGGGCGGATCGACAATTTGTAAAATTCTTGAAGGACCATTAAATAAGAACAGAGCGTATTAATTATGTTACAAAATATAAAGTGATTACATTTAAATTACACCTGCGTGGCCTTGATTTGCGATTTGTTATCTCGGACCATTACCAATTAAGACTAAATTACTGTTTTATCTGATAATGACGCGTTCTCTACGATACAGTTTATTGCAAAGAAGGCAAACGTGGCTAATTGAGCCGCGAGGCGTTAATGTGGCGAGGATTTCCCGCCGTTGCCGAAGACAAGAGCATTCCGGTCTGCCGGTCCTGGCGATACCATCTGTGTGGCTCTACAACGACCTGCTAACTGGTCTTCGAATCCAGCCGCGGCAAAACGCGCCCTCATTATGAAGAAGAAAAAAGAGAAGCAGCTAAGCAAGCAGGCAACGCAGGCGTTCCTCACCCCCTCCTTGCGTGATTATGTAAATCACCAGCCAGACCTCACGATGTGATCTCCCGGACCGAGCTCGAAATTGCGGAGCCAACTTAAGAGCCACAATCATTTTGCGTTTCCTTCGTCGGCAGCAACCCCTCCGGCATAATATCCACCAGACTCGGGGGTTGGAACGTTCCACTGCGCTGCGCAGCGCAGAATCCACCACGAGACTTCTTGATATCTCAATCATTCGAGGCAGACGTCCTTCCGTTCCGAGGAAACGTTCCATGCAAAGTGAGCTACGCTCCCGAGTGAACTAACGAAGGGCTGGAGTTCTGTCGCCAACATCGGAAGGATTATTCAACCATTTACTTCCGTACAGCTTCATCAACCAGGAAATTTTAATAACTGAGTATTTCTTGCATAAATCACTCACTTCGCACATTTAGCCTCATTATTTCACAAATGACACGAATAGAAATCAATAAAAGTACAAACAAGTCAACTACTTCCAACTTTTGTAGCTTCATAATTAAATAATTTACCTTTCTTGGTAAAGTATTAGACGGGTTTTACATTACACCCTTTCATTGAAATAATTGAATTTTAAATAAGTTAACTAACAATCGGATTAAGTCATCTCTAAACTAAAATTTGATTCCAGTATAATCATTAGAGGTAGTGTATTATAGATTTTAATTCCAATGTCGCTATACCTTATCTTCACAACTGACACCTCTGTATCACTTCTATACCACTGATTTCTCTCTTTTTCTGCAGACCGTCTCGATAAGCCAATGTTCCATCCTTCAGATTTTGAACTCTGATGATCCTGGCCAATGAGAATTGATTACATTCTCCCGCGATCTCGAAATTATTGTTACATCTACCACTACGGGGAAACGTATCTTATTTTAGGGCCTTAGTAATGTAAATTTTTGTGGGAGTCAGATTCATGTTAAAATTGTGCGTACATGTCAAAATCACAACGTTGAGTGCCCTCTTGACAGAAGGATTTTTGAATTAATTTCTGTTTCTGTCCACCTGTTCAATTAAATGACCTTGCCAGTTCGAAACTAATAGTTTTATTTACGCAAAATTTGCTTAGGTAATAAAGTAGAAGCTAAATAGTCCTATTTATATATTTTTCCTTATACGCACTATAGTATTCTTACTCTTTTTTCATTTGTACTATTTATAGCTTCATTAAGAGAACAGTCAAATTTATGTTTGCTTTATAGAGGAAAATTCGTTTCAGAAATATGATTAACCGGTTCGGTAAACGTGATACTTATCAGTCGGAAACTTACACATGCAATGTCATTTATCAGTTTTTGAATGTATGTTATCTAAAATATTTAAATTTTAATTCCTGCCTTACTCTTATCTTTGTTAATGTTTTTCTCCAAATAGATTTTTTTTGACTGATACTGTATTGACCAAAGTTAGTTATTTTGCTGTCATACCAAATTAATTATTCTAAATAAATGTTTGGAAATGAATGCTAGGTCAGTGGTTCTTGAAATTTTGCATACCAAGAGTAACATTAGGCATTAGTTACAAAGCAATGTCTCATGTAATAAAACTAATTATTCATAACCCTAAATGGTATGTGAACCATGAAGTGCAATCTTCTTTGTATTGAATTATCATTTTATTCTCCATATTTTGTTTCTTGTTGTGATTGTAAACAGAATCACATATAATTACCGTGAAATAATATTATAAAAGTCAATTTTCTTAATATATTTTCTCTTTCATAACTTAATCCAAATACACAGTAAATCTTAACGACTAAAGTGTTAAGTGTAACTTGTGTTTCACAGCTATTATAATTAATTTTGTTTACAATCACAATAATTTACACAATTAATTCAACATTTTATCTAACTGTTCTACATTTTGAAGTGATCGTTTACCGTTATTTAACATTTTTCAGAATTTTTTAAGCCTAAAAATGTTCTTACTATCAGTGTAGTATGTAATTTATTTTTCAAATTGTGCAATTTGCTATATCGGACTTTGAATACAAGAATTAAAAAACATAAATATAATTATCAGCTGATATCTCTAAAAACAACTGTATAACTAAGCATAGTAATAAATTTAATCACAGTTTTATTTTGACATACCTCTATTTTAAACAGGGAAATACGTTAATGTAAATGAAATTTCAAAAATTTTGCTTATTAGAAAATAACCACATACTATCAATATTAAACATGATACCGGTAATATTAACAATATCATTTACAGTTTGATGCCTTATATAAAATTCAATTTGCTGTTTTCTGTTTTTATATTTCGTTTAAGACCTTGAATTTAATTTCTTGTCTTTTTTTGAATTTAGTTGAAGACGCTACAATTGTAATATTTCCTTTGTAATTTCAATGTAATAAATTAAGGACCAACTATAGACCTTAAAGTTTAATTTATACGGTGTTTGGTCATCATTAGGTAGTTTATTCAAATTTTAAATTTCGAAGTAATTTCTTACAAAATTTTCTAAACAAATAGGGATCAAAATGTTTAAAACTTTGAACTGGGCTGCTTCCTCGCTAAGTTTTAACCGGTTGAAACTGACTTTGGTCACAGTTCAGTTTAAATTTTATCCATTTTGACCTCAACTTTTTTACGTTAATTTATTTCATTTAATAATTTTTAAAAACGAATGTTAATTGATATACTATTTCTTTATAACTGTTTCTCAATATTAATTTTTTCTGAAATAGAGCCTTATTCTTATTATATTTTGAAAAGGTTTTGAAATACCTTGGATTAAATTCAACTCCACATTGTGTTTTACTTGATACGTAGCTAATTGGGAAACTGGAAGGTATAATCTAGAACCATTTTGTATAGTTGTTGATTGCGTGACAATAAATATAATATACTCCTATATGAATTCCCATATTGTTTCGTATTGTGTTTCATTAGGTGGAAGAATAATTTGTGTAATCCAATTTCAACTATTTTGCAAATGATAATAGTTTTATAAATTGTCTTTATTAAAGCTGTGTTTTATCAGCGTAGAGCTGGTCCCATCACAGCGTAAAACTAAATCTGCTTTGTAGTTATACACGCATAGATCGTGCTGCAAAAGTGGATCGCCGTTTTTCCACTCGAGTTTGGCACAGGATTCGTCCGCAGCGATTGTCCGGCCTATCTCGTCACAGATCTCTGGATTTTATGTCTGTGTGGCTCGGACGGTGTTTTTTTATACTTTGGTCTGGGCGGTCCCTTGGAAGTGCAGTTCTCCATTTCACTTGGCTAAAAAAGGAAGGTTCCGGACGCCCGCGGCTCATCCAGAATTCAGCAGAATTCTTCTCGCACCGTGAAATATTTACGGGCGTGCGTAGTTACGTATTGATAGTGCGCGAGAAGCTGGTCTCAGGGCTCATTAACCGTTAGCCCAGCAGGGGCACCACGGCCAATACTCGCAATTAACATGTCCACCAGGCATGCAAATCGAGTGTTTAATACTAACTGCGCAAGCTACACACGGTCACGCGTCAAGAAATATGGCGCCATGTTGCCCCGCGCCCCGTCCATAGATATTTATATCGATTCTAGACCTCGATCCCTCCTTCCTCGAGATTCCCATGCATAGAATTACCACATACTTTCTCCGAGGAGAGAGATGAGCTCCCAAGACGATCCGTCGTAATTGGAGCTTAGTCCCAGCCAACTATCCCCCAATCCCTCCTTCCGCCGTATTTCCGGTGATGATATTTATATTAAAATGCACCCTCCCTTTTTCAGAGCTGCATTTTATCCTTATGCTATCGAAACGTAAATCAAGAATATGTTCATCGCTTGAATAATATCAATCCAGGCCTTACTTTCATTCTCTCTCTCATATGCACAAAAATTTCGAGTCATGTTGAATAATAGCTCATGTCTAGAAAATTAAAAGCCGAATTTTTGACTCACGTAAGTAGTCTGACGTCAACCTAATGTTGCAGGAATCTATCAGCTAACAAACAAAAACTACAGATGGTAATATACCTAAGTGTAGAACACAACCCATTCTGTCAGATTAAAAATTTAATTGAAATAAAAATTTTACAACGTATTTTCCAATCTTTCTAACCTCTTAGAATGCAAAAAAAAATATTATAATTCTAAAAGAACGCAAAAATATTTCAAGACTAATTTTCAATTTAGATAAGAATATTACAATATGAGATATTAATATCACCAATTGCAGTCCAGATGATTTACATACTCACAGTATTAAGGTTTATAACAGAAGTTTAAAAAATATTTATTGAGAAATTTTTGAAAAGTGAATGATAATAATTAGTAACAATAATGAATTAAAAATTATATTTCAATTATTTTTATCTGTTTTTACATTAATAGTCTAATTATTAGACATAATTTCCAAGATTTAACTCATGAGGTTTAAGTAAAATTTATATACTTCTTCTGAAACTTTTATCTTTGACAATCAAAATGCTTCTTTCCATAAATATATTTCAATGCTCATTTAAAACGATTTTGACGTTGAAATTTAAATATTTTGTGTACATTAATACCAGTCATTAAAGAGCGTTTCGTTTGGTCAATGCAACATGATTTGTAATGTAAAAAATTGTATATAACTCATGCATGCTGAAAATTTTAACTTTTTTAATATTGTTGCCAAATAAAAATAACACGAACATCTTAATTAAACAAACAAGTCAATATTTTACTATATGTTATCAAAAAGGGATATAAGGTAAAATGTATCGGATAAGAATTTAGTAGAAATACATTAATAATATATTAAGTTTTTTTTAGTGTAATGGGAAAATTTAAGTGTCGTATCGACCAAATTATATACCATAACTTTTTTGTGGGAAAAGAGATGTAATTAGGACCTTTTTCTGAATATGTTGCTTTTAAACCAATTGGTAAATATTTTGACGTAAGAAAAAAATACCAACACGTCCAGAAAATGAAAAGAGTGACCTCTCAAAAATATAAAAGTAAAGATTCATTGAGAATAATTATTTAAAATATTGACAAATGAATTTTGAATGATTCTGTAAAATATTATGTCTCATTCTCTTATTAATAATATTTATTTAATTGTGTATAAATTGGTTGTGTTATTTTTAATTCACTGAAATCAAATAAACTTAACTATGAAATTACTCTAACATCTGATATCAAGATGTGGTATAGTAATGAAAAGTGGTTGAAGAATTTTCTTGCAACGTATAATAACTAAGACAAATTACGAAATAAAAATATGTTCAAGAACTCTGATATAGAAGTCACAACTATGAAAAGTTAAACCTATGACTGAAAGTAAAATTGTCAAGACTAATTTCAGACAGCCTATTTCTTTGTCAAACATACCATTTACTCAATTATATACAATATCTGAAATAATCATTAACACAGTAATTCCAAAATAAAAATTGCATACATCTACTTGAAATCTCAGGAAAGTAAAAGATTAATTGCTGCAAATTCACTCCAACGGCTGAACAAATAAAATTAAATAAATTATAAATTGCATTCACCTAACCTCATATTCCTTTAATAATTATTGAAAGTGGTTCAAGCAGACACAACACTGTTAGAAAACTCAGTATTTCTGAAAAAGGAAACGTAGCTGCTGTTACAGGTTTAGAAGGCAAACAAGCTGCTATTAAACCAGACAGAAATACAGAATAAATTGGTGTCTAATAGTAATTACTACTGAAATCGATGAACTAATTTACGAGGTTATTTTTCAATTAAGATATATGGAGCTTAATGCCGTGTTGGTAATACGTATTAGTTGGTCACATACGGGCGTAACGACTTTTGATCCGACTGGGCGGGTATCGTATTCATTAATCTCTGGTATCTCACTAATTGCTCTCCTCAATGTCGTTACATCCCTTCCTAAATATTGCAGTCACCGCTTTATTGGCTTAATACAGGATAAATTTGTAAAACATACGAATCTTCATTCAATAACACTTCAGTTTTTAAGCTGTAACTTTCTTATATAATAGTACTTATAAGTAAACTAACGATATTGTAAAAAAAATAATATTTTGCTGTGAACTATATCCTCAATTCTTTTGTTCCGTGTAGTGAATTTTTGTTTTTGGTACTACTAAACTAGTCTATCGATTATTATGACGTTACTAATTTGCTCTCACGTTTACGTTATATGTGACGAATTTTCCCAACTATTTGTGTTATATTAGTTATTCAAGATGTTAATGTACAGCGATATTTAATATTTCTTAAGTTATTAATAAAACGTTAGCGATGATTGGTAACTGGACATGGCGTCAGTATGTCGAGGCTTGATGCCGGCTCTAATCCCCAGTAGTGATATGACTTGGTATTTCCATAACCACGCTCACATGGGACTCGTGAACCAGGAAAGTCAACTTTCAGTTTTCAATTAAACCTTTTCGTTTACACCACATTTATTTTTAGGTTTTAAGGTTCACTTTTAAAAATATTGAAGTCTGAATCGTTTAACATATATATATATATATATATATATATATATATATATTATGGAAGTTTCTACAAAAAAAAACTATTTACAATATTAAAATCATTTTGTTACTAAATGTAATACTATTATGACCTGTTTGAAAATTGTACTATCATTTTAATTTGCTCCAACCAGCTGCATGACTTACAGGTTGACCGTGGTCTCTAGGAAAATTACACCAATTAAGTTTCGAATCTTAAATAGAAAAAGTATACCACGCTGTTAAAATTAACCCATTTGAAATTATGCAAGGAAAATACATAACTTCCGTAGCCAGAATCTGTTTTGACTCTTACTATGGCTGTTGGCTGCTCCGGTTCTGATGTTCGTTTGTTGTAAAGAAAGACTCAGCAACTGGTTGTCTGTTTGCTGCTTCCACGTTGCTTCCCATGACGGCAAATTTATATCGTCCAGGAGCAATTGCTGGCTGTGGACTTACTGTCCAACTTCCCTCCCAGCTCTGACTCGACGTTCTCCACTCGTCTTCATCTCAGACAGTGTCCTTCTCTCCCGTTCTCAAAAACCAACTGCCCTTTCCCCACCTTTTTCGTCATCACGTCATTCTTCTCGTTTCATCTGGACCATTAATCACAAATTATAATTTTGGGTAGAACACACCCTCAATCGCCCTCGAATTTGGTCAATCCTCGCCGTTTTGTCCCTTGGCGGGGAGAAATAATTTATGCGCGGGCACGGACAGTTAGGTATACGCAAAACTTCAGACCACTTTGTGTTGGCAAATATGACACCTACCCCACAAAATTCATCAGATAGATGTTCCCACGTAATTTTCTCATCCCCCCGCACATGGACAAACAACGTGTATCCCATGCGGTCAACCGGATACTAAAAAGAAGAATCTATCTATTTTAATAACTACTTAGTACCTAATAATTTAACGTCTAGTACGTATCAATCTTAACAACTACTTTATATCTAATATCCATTACATGTGGTTTACTACATACATTAATATAACGTTATTAACTTAACCAATGGGATTTCATGATCTAGATTTGCACCGCTGGAAATGAAATTAGATATTTTGAATATAAACTTATATATTGACATTCTCGTCTCGGTTATCTGAACTTCTAAGGATTATTCAAAACTTTGCGATGTTGTATCCTCCAGCAATTAAATGTTTCGTCAGCCAAGCCAATTTCCACGTTTGTGTTCTCGGAATTCTCATGAATCATCACTGTTCTGGAGATATACGTATTCAGAACGCGTGACAGTGCTCTGAAACTGGAATTTCCTGAGTTCGTTTGCGGTATTTGGCATGAGTTTTGCTCTTTGGGTTCTTAGAGGAGAAAACACCGTTTAAGCCAGTTGTCTTGTGACGAAACAACCTCACCAGTGCGTGCACAGGACCAGCAAAGGAGCAGCAAGAATTCACACCAGGCCAAGGAACACGGCTGCAGTTGCGAGCGAGTTTGACCCCCGTGGGTCGAAAAGTCACGATGCGCGTGCCCCTGCGCCAAGCAAGGAGCGGGTCGGAGGTCGGGAAACAATGCAATTAATGTGAGGGAGGGAGTGGTCGTGCGTCTGCAAACAAAGTACATCCCTCTGGCTCCCTGCCCTTCGTATCAGTGATGACCTTCCGTCAGTCCGAGAATGCACGGCCAATAAATCGCAGCGAGATTGAAGGGTGCATTCCTTAAAAAGCCACATGTAAACGCACGGACGCCCATACGAAGACCCTTTCAAATGAATACGCCCATATTTACATATTTCTGAAATGTATTCTTCGGAGAATACGTCTGTACCTCAACCATAATCATCTTCATTCGCGCCGAAAATCTGTGTGGGCAAACCTTTCAAAGCTGTCAGTTGTAATTAATGGGCTTATAGTTGCTCAATAGATCGTTTGAAATTGATAAGTCCAGGCTGGTTTTATAGTTAATACACGAAACATCAATCCTCAATCCAGTTGAACCTTCTGTAAAAATATAGCTCATTTTAGATGTTAAAAATATACTTACATATGAATAAAAAACAGAAACTAAAGAAGTTATAAATTTGATATATGTAGTATAAGTTCCTAAGATGAACATAACTACAGAGTAAATACTTTTCAAAATTAACCCTTAAAGTATTGAAATGGCGATTCTAGGAATATTTCGAGGAATATAAATCGTGTAGTATGACACTAAATATTAAAAATATTTGTGATTAATGAACATAAAAAATACGAAGGGAAACACTTATTTTGAGAGAAGCATCGTTGTTGGAAAGAGAGCATTTATATATGTAGAGCATGGTGAATGTATTATACTGGCATGGGCTTGGATGTCAGTGTCATGGTCGTGAGGACCGGGATTAAGGATACTTGGGAATTGATACACTGACCACGTATCACCCCAAATTCGGAATGTGTCACGCCAGATGACAGTCCGCAGCCACCTCGGTAGGCCTAGGCCCTCAAGAGGGCTGTTGAGCCATTGAAGGAAGAAGATGAATGTATTTTTGTCCGATTTATAAGTAAATTCAAATAAGTTAGAACTTAAATGTCTTATTTTTTTTTAATTAAAATTTATTATTATTTTTAATTAGTGCCCATGGATTCATAGAAATATAAAACTAGCGTAATGTTTTTATATCTAATATGCGTTAAGGATTTGAGTTAATACACGTCTCGTTGGTAACTATGCTCCAAAAAAAATTGAATAGTTATGTACACTAATTTGTCTTGGCGCCTTCTGATGGATGCTTTGCTTTAATGTATTCTCACTTGTCACTGTATTTTCTAATCTCCCAATATCTTCCTGTGTGAAAAGGAAGTATCACTTCAAATCCCTGCAGCGTTAAGCAATGCACTATACGAAACGCATGACTATTGCGGTGATTCAGCTATGACGTATGGTCAATTCAGGTCTCTCCGGAACAGATGTTTGTGTGTCAGGGAAAGGAATCCGGAGCTCCTCTATTGCAAAAGTAGTAAGACCCCACTAGACCCCTTAGAAAGTGGCTTTTCATTTCCAATAAGGAAATTTCAAGTTTAATAAAGGTGAAGCTAAAAATGAGGTAGATTTATGATTGGGAAATTGCTTAACTTGCATTCGTATTCATCATTATACATTTCATAAATCCCCTGAGGAACGGTAAGACGGACAAATTATTTACTTAGTGCAGGTCCCTCCGGTCGTTCGTTATTTCAGGTCAGTGATTGGAAGATGCGGAGGAAACTGTGTGCCCTTGAGCGGAGCTAACGAAACTCGATCTAATTGCTAGCTACTCTTGCTGTATCAGTAATCACAGCCATAAAACGGACGGCGTTCGTGTACTTTATGAGGTCACCATGTAAGATAAGCTTCCTTCATCGTGAAGGTTTCGTGATATTCCAAGGTTGTCCGCTCTCGCCAACGGTGGGTTCAGAATCACGGACTTGACTCTGGAGAAACAATCGAAATAGCTAACTCCCTGTTGTAGTTAATCTTGCTTAAATCCTAAGTTCTGATCATATTTACCCCCAGAAGTTTCCAATAATATTTTCTGAATCCCCTGCTGTTTAAATTTCTCGAGACCCAGATCTAGGGTCAAACACGTTACAGCTAAGCGCTAATTCCCGATTCACACATTTAAACTGAATCAATCAATCTAACAGTCGCATAAGAATACATTTCAAGGTCCAACTCAGAAACAGTTCAACACGGCACAGAAAATAACAACGTCAACCTCACTATTCTTTATCTGACCTCGCGCACTTTAGATCACACGTACTTCTCTCACTGTAATATTATTTCAAACATTTCTTTTTCAAGCTTGAAACTAATCATAAATTTCAAGTACTCGGGTAGCTTAATAAGTAATGCCGCCACAGTTTTCTCCTTAGATAAGTCAGTTACTTGAAATTTTATAATTTGACGCTATTCTTCAAAAACTCTTCTCCAATCCACTGAACTCTCTTGCAAAATGACTTACATTGACGTATGTATTCGACAGACTTCTGTTATTTGATTCTTAAATGCGGAAGGTGAAGCGCCCATTAAAGTCTGAAAATGTGTGCGGTGGTGCAACAGTGGATGTCGGCACTGTTCGGCGATGGATTCGTCGCTGTAAGGAAGCAGAAGGCAAACACCGTTTTCTGTAACTCCACGCAACATTCATCAGTTCATCAGCTCATTCGAGAGGAATACCAGGAAACATCTAAAGAATTGTGTCTCACTCTCTCCATCAGTAAAGGCAGTGTGATGAGGATTATTCTACAGCTGGGATACATCAAAGTTTGTGAAGACGATCATTCCTCGATTGCTTAGGGAGCGGGACCATGATTTTTACTGCATGCTCTTGTTGAAAGGTGGACAAAAACCGTGGGAGAAACGGAGACTACGAGAAAATTAAATCATTAATGTTGTAGGTTTATTCTGAGCAAATTTAATTGAAAAGTCTTGCAATATGAAAGAGATAACAATAGTTCAAATTAATTGAACCACCATCAAATTTTAGGAATTTGGTTTTACAATAAAATCGAGATCATGTTTGAATATGTGGAATATTATCTACCTTGAATTTTTCTTATCAGCTTAACATAAAAATAAGACGTATACTATATATGGCGGGCTATAAATATATAAAACTGTAAGTATTTTTCTATTAACTTACAATCCCTACGAGAGTAATTCAAGTATAGCATAGTTTTAATTAATTCCAGAAAAATATAAATTTATTAATCCCTGAGTCGAATGTTAGTGTCTCTATAAAGACGCCTTGCGCTATAAAAGTTCACTTGCATCGCTTAAAATAATATTTAAGATATTTTACTTTCAAAGCAGAAAAATTCAATGTTGAAATTTCACATTCTAGTTGTCCTCCACTTTACAGCTACGTCGTAGATCCATATCAAAGATGGAAATAACGCGTATTGTTACACAGCATGTGTGAGCGAGCTACCTTGACAGACAGCCAAACTTGTTTGGCAGGTGAACAGAATTCATTACACGTAACAGCCTCTAGGAGTCTATCTCTATCGACGTAATGACTTCATAACGTGCGGAAAAAAAGTTTTCACTCCTTCACAAAAAAGATAAAATAATTCATCTTATAGCTGCTTCACGACGTGAAGTAATATGTCAGGCAAGGAGGCGGTTTCAGATAAATGGAATTTATTAAAAGTATATATTTCCCATCTAAATGACTGAAATAACTTATGGTGTTAATTCGGTTCCTCTATAAGTGATGTATTACGTGTATATGAAACGAGCACTGATTACTATTGTCTCTTAACACGCAATTATAATTTTATAGTTCTGTCCTGACTGATCATCACTTGAAAAAAAAATTCTCAGTTCTTTAATATTGAATCAGAAGTCTGAAACATATAATATGTGTATGTGCTTTGCGAATAATATATTATAATTATAAATAAGGCGTACTCACTGGATTTAAACTGTAATGAGATCTACGATCAATTCTACCAAGTAAAATAAAAGAATTTTTTTAAATATTTAATTCTACTACTGTACATACTAATTTATTAAATGACTTTCACTAATTGCAAAAAATAATTACCATTACAATTTTCAAATCAAATTTATGGCTGATATAAGTTCCTGAGAAAATACACTTATTTACTTTCAGGTTATTAAAAGGAAATGTATTCTATTTCTTTCCTATTTCTGTAATCTTATGTAGAAGGATCATAGAAGCCTAAAAAGTTAACATTCACTTAAACGTATACCTATAACAGAACAGAGTGTAACGTACTAGAATATTTACTAACTTTTAAATTAACAGTTTATTACTAACGGCAGCTCCAGACAGCCATTTGTTTGAAGGTTCAGGTCTAACCACAGAATTACTTTTTTTCCAAGTAGTGTGTCTTAAGTAGAAAATGCGTAACATTAACATAGACCGGTGTGAACTAATTACCAATGGATAATACCGTGACCGTCAAAAGATGCGATGAGCATTGTCTTCACTTTGGATTATGTCATTTGCACTTTCTCTGGTCTTGACGTACCATCAGCTAGCAATCCATTCAGCACTTTGTCGTTTTGTTCATAATACCAAGTCAATTCACCCGTAATGATTTCTTCCAGAATAGGATTGTCTCCTGTTTTTTTCATTTCAATCAAGCTGCGGCTGGAGACCATGCAATGTTATTTTTGTCCATATGTGCGGGATAAAATTTGCACACATTTTTCTCTTCATCAAAACATTACAACGTACGTCTTGAACACAATTTTTTTCAATGTTTCCGTTGGATAAACTTGAGTTGAGACGCCCTGACTTCTCTTTGTCCTCGGGGTGATAAATGCCCTTATTTAAAGCTTTCAAATCACTCCAACAGCCATTTTCTTGGACTCGAGTATCTCCATGGCCATTTTACCGAGTATAACGTTCCATAGTACATCTTTGGCGGAAGAGCGGTATCGTCTCTGGAGACTGTCCTATTTGGCCAGCAATTGTCCTGTTTGGTTGGCGATGAGAAATATTATTTGTTGAAATTTATTTGGAAAACATATAAAGGCCCTGATGTATTAGGGAGAGAAAGAAATATTTCGAATGGAAATGATTGAGTAGTATTGTTTTCATGAATTTTTAAAGGTATGCGAACCTCATTCATTCGTAGCTGTATCAAAGTTGTTATAGCAAACCAAGAATATAAACCCTGAGAAAGAGAGTATAAGTAATATTTTGGATACGTGACGTTATGGCAACTAGCCGGACACACATATACAAAGAGAAAATAGAAATATGGGACAGAAGGTATAAAAATTAATACAACGTGAAACCGAATCATCTCGTTGCTCAATAACATTTTCGTGAAACAAAGCAGACTACGGTCGCCATTTCACTGCTTAACACGGACTGTTCAATTATACATCTATTCCTTTTAATTGTTGGTCTGAGGTGTTACGCCTGCGCTGAAATCTAATGTAAGAACGTAAAGCATTCAGACTGGACGCATGGTGTACAATATTAACTAGGGGACACAATATTTATATGCGGTATTAATTAAATTATTTGAAATAAATGGTAGAGTCGGAGTGGAAGTGTTGGGATATAGAATATATCCATTTCTAAATCCGTGGCTTACCATAGCAACTCCTGCTCCGCTTGAGCTAGTTGATACATAAAAAATAAAATAATTTACTAACCATATTCTTGTATAATGTGAGGATACATATTCTCTTACGGTATTGACAAGAATTTCTCTATGTTCTCACGTTTTTAGTCTTCTTTTTACGACAATCGTCCAGGATATTAGATGATCAGTTTAAACCAGTTCTCTACTGAATTATAACGACTATCTGAACCTACTTGACCTCATAAACGTTCAAATATAATCCGAAGAGGAATGAGTAACATGCCTACTTAGCTTATTATAATATCTAGAAATTAAATTAATCATACTAGTCGAGTGAAGTAATTTGGTTCATAAAAATTAAATATAAATCACCCCTTTTCCGGACAATCCACTTATTGCCGTCGCCAGTTTTACGGCGGCTATTACGGCATAAATCTTGGAGAGTCCGTGTTCCGTGTTTGTTCAGGCTGCTTTCATTACGATGCGTTGGGTCATTATGTAAGGCCCTGGTCCTCTTGTCCCGTTTCGAAATAATACGGCCGCTTTCAGTTTAATTCCATACTGGCGGTGCACACTATTCAGAGCAATTACGTCATTAGGCGGTGATTGGTGCCTTCGGAAACTGGCTGTTCACGGACACGTCGGTCGCCTTGGAAACGTCCGTGTAACACGTGATATTACATACTATTTTACCTCCACGTAAATCCGTGATTCGCCAAAATCTTCTATGTCTGAAAACGTCGAAACGCTTCGTCATCTAATATTCATTAAACAACTTTTCAAACCTCGTCTGGGTTACATTTTGTGGAAAACACGGTTTTTCGGGTTATGAATAACAGTATTCTAGAAATGTGAAGGCCGTTTGGTTCTTATGAGCTTCCAAATTTGTCTACACATTAATCTTTCATGTCCTCACAGTCAATAAGAGGATGCCCAATAGTCTTGAGGCAACTACGAAAACGATGCTGAGAGATTTCGAAATTTGCGTTGTGATTGAGAACTCCTACAACCAGGATAATAGAGAGAAGGTTTTTTAGTGTGACTAAAAAAATAAAATAAACACGTTTGCTCATGCACAAAGAAGAAAGGTTATCATTTTTTTTGAGAGGCTGAAGGGATATCTTCAGCCACGCCTCTAGACGTCTGGTGTAGGATATAAAATCGAAATTTACGATTGTGAAATGATAATACAAGAAGAGAGATGATTGATAAGTATTAAATATTCGTAAAAATTATAAAAATAATTGTTGACTGTATTGAAAAATTTAAAGTTGGTTAATATATTTTGTGTAAATTTAGGAAAACTTTATTCATTTGGTAATATAGTAGTTTATTTGGTTGGAAGTGAAACAAAGTATTAACCCTGAGAAAAAGAGTAGAAAGTTTGTTTACGTGAGTCATTATGACGTCATCAGCGTTTTTTTCTCATGACAACAGGAGATACATGTTTAAATTTAAACTCATTTTGAATTTTGGTTCGGATTATTACAGTACTCACTTTATCTTATCAATAGAAGAGAAATTTACAAATGATACTTAATTTATTTCGTATCTTCTACACATTGTAAACTGATAGTTTCACAGGATCTAAAAAAATCTCGTATTTAGAATACCTATTATATAATTAATTATATAACTTAAAATGTGGTTTTGTGTCTAACTTTACGGTCACTAACCTTTCCCTATATTGTTCATAACTAAATTCTCTAATCTACATCACGGTTTAAACTTCTCACAATTCACGATCCGATTCGTAGAACGTCAATATTTGCTTTTTGATGACATCCTCCCCAATAGTCCCCACCCAGAGGACTAGGGGTCTATTTTATCTGCGAAATATTTTTCCCGACAGACTGCCATCATATTGTTATGCATTTAACGTTACATTTAAGCGGAAAATTAAAGACACGACTGAGAGATAGTGGAGTTGCAGAAATGAAAAGTATATCAACATTTGAAATGTGGCTCTAAGAACTCTAAGAACTGATTCCTACAACAAAAAAAATTTAAAATTCTAATATCATTTGAAATTTATATTTTAACTACGAACCTTTTAAGAAACTATTAAATTCGACGATATATAGAACTTAGTAACGAAAACTTTTTAGGTGAAACGAAGTAACTAATTTGACTTAGGAAAAAATGTTACTCATCAACTTTTCACCTTAAATTAAAAACTATCAGTTTGAATTCTCAACCCGCATTACATTCTATACATCTAATACGTTTAATTTCAAAAATATCTAAAAAAATATATGCAAACCAAAGTTATGTCAGAATTGTTGGAAACTAAAATTCTTCCATATTTTATGTAAAACTAAATTAATTATCAACAACTTCAGTTGTTAACTTCGCAAGTCAATTATTCAAAAGGCACCAACTATCCTGAAACACTTGTCGACTCGTTTCGGTAACAACAATTGTTTCTTACGATTTATTGCAAAGTTTTAAAAGGATGAAGCAATGATCACGTTGCGTAGTCAGACCAAGTAGTTTCGCAACTGTGTGTTCCACGCGGAAGAAAAATGCGATAAAATTAGCTCTACATCTGTACACATCAAGTCCCCTTCGTATTTCGAAACAGACAGTAAGAAAATATTGCAACGAAATTGAGCAAAATTGTGTTGAAAATGTGCCAGGCATCTAAAACGTGTGTAACAATTCCCTGCTCTAGTCAGTCGTTCAGAGTTGCAAAATTCTTCTTGTGGCAATTACTTTTTTCTCGGCTAAAAATTTATCGTTGTGATGAACCTTAAAAGAGACAAGGAAAGATGTTGTTGACACGAAACCATCTTCTGCTCAAGGTGGACCTCGAAATTCTGTTGGAGGCCTTCCAACCGCAGAGAGGCTTTTAATAAATTGCTGACAACTATGCGATGAGAAAATATTCGGAAATGCCGCAACTATGTCCAGAACAAGTTTCAAGTCCTGTATCCAGCTGGATAAAAGTCATATTTAAAAACAGTATGGATCAGTAATAATAAAGTTGCCGGATTATTGCTCCAGCCTCTTAAATATTTTAATAAAACTACTTTCCTCGTAGTATTATTTACATATAGTGGTAATATTATTGGATATAATGCATAGAAATGAAACAATTACAGAATTTGAAAAAAGAAACCACATTAGGAAATTTTGGAACTAGGGAATTCCTAATAGAAACAATTTTATTAATGTGTATTCAAAAGACTGCAATTGAGAGCATAAAAAATAAATAAGATAAAAAATTAAACATTGTAGAAGTAAACAAAATATAAACTAACAAAAACTACAGTACCAAATAGTTTCTTTATTATTAAAATACTCAAATGTTAATACATTTTTCGGTTAAATTATTTAGGTTTCCTTGCATTTTAACTAAAGGAAAAATAAATTCACAAGAAAACGATTCAATTAAATTATGGCTTTAAACAAACGTGTATAACAGTGAATATACTTTATATCAATTATTTTTTATTACAGATATACAACACCCAATAATCTTTAGTTAATGAAAAAATATAATTCCTCACAGTTCAAATATTGAGTTTATCAGGCTTTTACTGTACACTTACGTAGTACCAATATCGTCCAATACTGAATTTCTCATTCAAAGTAAGTCTATAAAGAAATAGTTAATCTGAATGCCTATGGGACTGTTATGAAACTAAAGCACATTTCGGAATAGGAACTAATAAAACATTTCCTAAACTTCCATGGCTCTAAACACTTACAATTAAAATCATAACACATTTTAAAGTAGTTATTTTTTGTATCAAAAGTTTTTTTATTGAACAGTCATGAGCGACAAGAATTGATGCTAAATAACTTGCCCTACGAAAGCTGCAGGAAAGCTTCTGTAATAAGTATCTTTTATATTCAATTTTTTTTGTGCAATCCACCACGTTGGGCGCCAAAATTTAATATTTTCCTTTCATATAAATGTATCATTTAAGAACTATTGAGGGACGAATATATATGAAAGGAAAAATAAGTAACATTAAAATTTATTTAAGAATGTCACATATTAATTATTTCTTCTTGCTTTTTCTATTGTATTTCTTTATATAGTTGTCGAATTATTCATTTATTTAATGTCGTCTAAAATTATTATTACTTTAATGTGTTTCTTATAAACGGCCCACGTATAATTTTTTAAATTTGTAGCTCAAGGAATGTTGCTCATCCCTGGGTTAAGCCACTAATTTCTAGTCCCCCTGCAGCCTAATTATTTTCTTGCTTGAAGGTAATATATATATATATATATATATATATATTGTAGTAATATATTTATGGACTTTAAAATGATAGTTTGTTTTGACCTTAACTGATAAATGCTAAGATAACTATTAAATTGTATATCGAATAACGCATAAAATATGTAAATGCGTCATTAATTTAATTGATTGAAATAAATCTCTACGAAGTTGAAAGTTAAGTTCCATATTTCACCGTCTACATTTAACAGTCTACATTCTTTCATCTTGTGTAAGTTCAGTTTTCTGAATGAAGCCAGGATATGGTCGGTAATCAGGAGAGACTATTCCGTAGGAATTTTGGTAGATTGACTGGTTTCAGAGGGGTGCAGTTAGTTTTATTTGAAGCTATTAGCTGATTTTAAAGCCTTTAGCCTCTGATTTTCGACGGGTAAGTGCGCAGGGAAACGTAGCCAGCCTCTCTGGAAGAGATTGACAAGCTGCGTATCGAATTACAAGGCACGACAGCAATGGTGACCTTGGGCGTGAACGCTCGTGTCTGTCAGGGATACTAGCTGTCAAAAGAAAAAAAGAAAGCAAACAAAAAATCGCCGACGTATCGCAGAAATCAGCGCTTACGATTTCTTAATTATTTAAAGCTATATTTCACGGCATGCGGGCACAACTTCCTTGTCGTGTGCTAATTAGTCAAGACACAGTGCTCTCACTCAGAGTAAAGGCGAGGTGAAGGGGAGCATTTGTTATTCACGGCCGCGACTAATGACTAAGACATTACTCTCACGCGGAAATGCGTGAGCTTTCACGCGGTTGCGAATTATAAACAAACAAAAATATGAGGCAATGCTTCCGACTTCGAGAAACGATACGAAATCTTTATTTTAAACGTATCATAGATACTATACTGCACTTGTGCGTGATTAGTTGCTCCCCATATTCTCAAAACGTGAAACAAAGTCCTTATAATTTGTCAGCGATCTATGTAATACGAAAGGATAACTACGTCTTGACTTGTTTTCTTTTCTAAAATAACTACTTTTCACTTCAGAAATTTCTTACTAATAAAATTGAAACATATACCTTTCATTTCCCGAAGTTTCATTAGAAAATTGGATGAAATTTATTTTAGCCCTCTCACTGAGTATAAAATATTCTAACGTATTCCATCTACATGAATTAGTTTTTTGTTCTATTACGTCAGGACTAGATTATGTCACACTTACTGTGACAGAGGTAAAAATCGCGCTGTTTTAAATTCAAACGTCTAAACAACTAATTACTTGCTGATTAGACTGTTTCACTTTACAGTTTTTTCTTTCAGCATATTCACAAGCATTGAAATATGAAATATTCTCGGTCTTTATAAATTAATAATTTAGAAGAATTGCTAGTAGACTTGAGTCACGTAAAAAAGCGTTACAGTAATTTTATAATATTAGTTGTGACTTTTTTAATGGAAATACACTTAAGTTTTTCTTTGGTCTTCAACGAATTTCACAGTATTTTCATCTCAGACAAATTCGCCACTAATTGTGGGTATGGAATTCGGACCTGAAAACCATTGACAGTTGAAGACGTATGCTAAATTTAAAATACGAACATGTCTATATTAGATCAAGATTGCTTACTTAAAAAATTACTGATTCAGACAAAAATTAAAATATAAAATAAAAACAACGCTATTTATTATTATATACATCATCTGTTTTTAACTGGATACGTATTCGTATTATTAATTTTCATATGTTAAATTGTTTTATTAGTTATATTCTTTAGTTACTTTTGATCAATAACTAATTTATTTCCCCTTTTTTAAATTAATTACAATTCAATCAGAAATATTTAAAAAATTTGAAATTTAACTGACAAAAAATGAATTAAATTATTACTCAAGTGTATTATTATCAAATTTTTAATAAATTTTCTTTTACAGCAGTAACAGTGGGGCAGGTTTTCGTATTATGGTGATATAAGTAAAAATGTAAAGTTTTTCCTACGTCACAAATAAGCATTACACGAAATAGTGTCCTCTTGTTAATCCCGCAATATTTATATTAGTTGATTTACAGAGTGATGAAGAAACACGTTCTTGACACTCCGGAATTTGCCTTCAAATAGTATAGATTTGGAAAGCTATTTTACCTATTTAGCTATTAATATTTTAAGTATGAAATGGCTGAAGGAGTTTTAACTATGAATATTAAAATATGTAGACTTTAAAAATATTTTTTGTACATTACATATTGATAGGTATTAAACGTACATCCGAATATTAAGCTTTGATCTTTGACAAGGATTTTAAAAGAGATATTTTATGTCGTCAAACTTTATTAAGGATTATTACATTAAGTTTCATTTAAGCAGAACGGAGACAGATTCTTCCTGAGTAATATATTCCTGACTACTACGCCATTCATAGAAGCCAACGACCTGAGATGACAAAGTATCTGTAAATGAAAGAACCGGGATCGAGTCACGTCCTGCCATGAGTCATTTGGAAGGCGGTGATTAAACGGCAAAGACCCCGCGACCGGACGATGTCGCCGACCAAAGACCGTAGCCCACAAGGCCGCCTCACAGACAACATATCTTCGTCAGTATCTCGACAGTGAAATGTGGATAACTCTGACTACGAGTACAAGCCTGGCCAGTGTTTTCGGTTCAAGGACTCTTCGCGCGGGCGGCGGCCAGGAAGAGTCGCTGCTGTTGGTTCGCAGAAAGACGCAAATAGGCGTCGAAGGCTGCCATATTGCATGCGTGTCCTCAATTGGCGGCCTCGCGGACAGAAATATCGAGGAAGAAACGGCCCTGACCGCCGCTCCTTGGCCTCCGGTGGCCCAGTTCCAGGGTCGCTTCCGCACCTTGCGCACTCTTCTCCGCTGACACATCCCAGAGCAACTACAGCTGGTCCAGCGTCACGCCTTCCGTACATAATAAATTTTACTTCTTGTATATATTTCTGTATTCAGCTATTTCCACACATTTTTATTGAAGATCTGTGTACCTGACTCAAGATCTTACGTTTTCACATCAAAATCTTTGGATATATGTCCTTTATTATCCTAGAGATATTTAACATTCGAAGCATCTGAATCCTATCAGTTCTTGCTATAAGGATGTAGACTTTATTTCTTTTACCAAAGTACAGTTCGTGAGATTCTACATAGCGGGTTTAAATGCGCAGTAGGGAAAGGCTAAGAGGAAGGGGAGTATTGTCGTTCGAGGAGGACAATTGTTCTTAATGCAAATACCTTTCTAAATTTTTCTTGGCATTTTGATTCATTTCTGCTTCCGTTAGTGTAACGGGAATGTTTCTCTAGTCGCTGTAAAACTAAAGTTGCACTCCGGAATCGTCAAAATTCCGAGATTTTAAAACCGAAACTACATGCTGCATTCAGAAACGAAAACTGAACATGACTGTCTCTGAATTGAAAGAGAGGGCGATGTACAGATCGAGTGGATTAATTTGGCTGGAGGGACTCGGCGGTAATATCACGGACGCTGGTTGGAAACGCCTTCCACAGCCCATTCGAACTTAATATAAGCGATAGTAAGGGCCCCAAATACCGTGACTTGCATAATCAGATCACTAACGAGCCTAAGCCTATATAGTATCTTCATTAAAGGCGAGGACTCCTTGGGGTGTAGAGAAGATTTGCTTTCCGAGTCTGCATGGAAGCTTATCTGTTACTTACTCAGTAAAGCTTAACTACAAGAAGGTGCTTATTTGAAGCAACTGCTTATCTAGTAGAACGCAAGTAAATAGACAAGACCTAAATAAAATGAGGAAGCTAAATTCACCACGTGAAACATTTCAAACAACCTTCAAATTTGCATTGACGTATTGTTGGGAAAGTTGGTAGATAAAACCAATCGTGGCTGGTTAAAACTTAACCCCGGGTAAAGAAAGGAGATATAGTTGTATCGAAATGATTTATAAAAAACGGAGAGGTGTCGGGCATCAAAATTTTGAATGGGTCGAGTAGAAATTAATCACAGTTTCTAATATACAAAACACTGTTTTGACTTCTAACCCACTTTTAATTTTTGAGTTTATACTACACTGACTTCATAAGGACTGAAAATGATAAACAGTTATAAACAGTGGGAGCACGAATTTAAATTTTGGGGAGAAAAGTTCACAGGCGAAACGATATGTTAGAACCCCAGAATTTCAGTGATTTCAGATCGTTCTATTGACACATGAAGAATGGCACGACTTTGTAACCATGTAAGGCCGTGCTTTCCCGCACTCTCAACCAAAATTATCATTTTTGTTCAGTATCATCTGTTTTGAATTCTGTGAAGAGGACTAAAGTTACAAGAGAAGATTGAAGCTGGCAGAAAAATAGAAAATAAAAGAATAAAAATCATTTCCGCCGTTTTATTATTTCCTCGGGTCCTCTAGTCCGTCACCAAGATATTACGTGGGGTTATCGCTCTGGCGGTCAAAATCCGCGATACCCCGTGATGTAGGACGGGAGCGAGCGAGTGGTGTGAAGACAACCACGAGAAGTGCCTTTCTTCTGGGTTTCGATGTCGGCCTGAACGGTCGAGAGCAACCCTAGATGCTAACTTAATCTCCCTCCTCATAATGCCGTTTCTCTGAACATATGAGCAAATCCAGGTCAACTGCCACATTCCTCTCGAAAACCTAAGCTCAGCTCACCTAACCACGTTCTTCACACCCTACCTAGGATCATCAGTAAAGTACGCACATAGTGTAAATCGATCAGAGGTGCATGCATTTAAATTCAAAGAATGAAGAATAATTATATTGATGCTAAGCAAAAGGCTCATATTCTAAATTTAGTTTCATGGTCTTCTTCTCTCTTTGATGTTGGTTATTTTTTTAGTTTTATAGTTCTGTTACTATTCCTTTTAATTTTTTAACTTTTGCCCACCTCACAGAATTGAAAACAGGTTCGATTCCCCTGTCCGGTCGACATTTTCCCATACTTATCTGCTAAATTTACGTCCATGGCATTTGGCTGAGCTTTAATTAAAGCAATTATTCTTGAAAGTATATATAATTATTTTCTTTTGAATATGGGTTTACTCAAAATTGTTTCATTACATTAATAGCATACGTTCTATTCGATGAAGATGAATGTAATGAATAATGTAACCGTCGCCGATTATGAGTAAAACGGTGACAAGACTTCTCATCGAGCAGTCCAAGTGAAATTAATATTCCCAATTATTAATAAGTAATTTACTCAGTTCCTACTGAATGACGTAGTGTCAAGAGCTCTGATCGGAAGTGTGATCGATGTTCCCTTGTGAACGAAATTCCCAGCCGGATGCGTTAATTGGGAAGGGACCATCTCCGGTGAGCGGTGCGTGTCCACGGAGGCCCTTCATTACGAAAGGACCGTCGGAGAAAGCGCCTCCTCGGTGGAGAGCAGGGCGTGCGAAGCGCTCGCATCTAAATTGTGTAATTGCCTCGGATAGGATTTTTTATTTTGTTTTCCCCTTGCTGCGGGATGGGCGAGGAGCGGTTGTGTGGCCTCGGGAGTCGACCCCCTGACCCTTCCGGCAACGGAGAAAGTGAGCTGCTTGCTTCATCCATCGCACGCCCATCCTTTCAACATGAGGCCATCTACAGCCTCCACCTATCTGGAGCGGTCATCACGGAATTCATTACGTAATTGCCGTAATTAATGAGTTACGAACATAAACCAAAGGAACACGCTTAATAATACTCGACGTGGCCGTAATATATTAGTTATTAAATTAAAATCAATTCTAATAGCGGTGGTCATAAACAGGCAAAATATCATGTAATCATAAATTTACGACAGTATAAAATAATTACTTTAACGAGGGCGTGTTTAAATGAAAGTAAAAGAATTATAAATCATACGTATTCATTAAAAATGATGACATGAAGTGATTTATGCTACTCTTTCTAGCTCCACAGTCGGCTGAAAAGATTTTATTCAGATAATGTCATAAGTGCTCTAGTACACTATTACGTTTCTTAACTTGGAAGCTGACATAGAAGACACATCTCAACCACTAGAGTGCGTTATTAAACGATAACTACAATTATCCGTCATAACCTGACATTTAATTACGAATCAATCAAAATTACTAAGGAATAAAACTCAAGCCAGGATTCTTGTTGATTTTTCATTTTTAACTGGCCCATAACCTATTGCTATCTTTAATCCTTTTAAGGTCCAAAACAAATTCAGTTCGGGCAACAATGAAGAAGGTGCATTCGAAGTATTTGCACTTCAAGACGGATATAAAACGAGTCTCCATACAGTAAATTTCTATGAAAAGGTTTATTCATTTTCAAGTAGAAGAAGTATGTACATAAGAAACAAAAAGTTCCAGCATACAGTTACGAATTAAGCCTTGAATTTACTAATGAAATTGTAAAACAGGTTCTGTACACGCAATGTTCAGTTGAAATATGAACAATATTTCATAAATGTACTAAACGACAATTTGGGTTCTAAAATTGTTCACTGTTTTCGTTTCCTTTACTGAAATATATAATGTTAAAAACTTTTAAAGCTTGAGGAAGAGATTCATTATTAAATTTTGATATTTGGGTGGTCAGTAGATGCTCATTTGTCCCTGAGGTGTGTCGTTCCGCGATGTACCGCTACTCAATTCTCATCTCAAGCTGACGCTTGTAGTTGATATAAAAATAAATGCCTTCTATTTTAAATTTGGAACATTTTCATCAAGACAGAACTGCTTGCATGGATTTTATGATTACAGTTATCTTACTTTGGCGAAATTCAAAACCATCCTTGCTTTCAGCAATTGATATCAGAGGAATAGACAAATGTCACCACAAGTGAAAAGACAAAGTTGAATGGCAACAGCACAGCAGCGAGAAGAATAAATGACTACGTTGATTCGACAACACAAGGAGCAGCTCCAAGTTCAAATTGGCTCCCGTTTGAGAAGAACTTTAATTTGTATACGTACTTCATCTATCCGGACACAAACGGAGCTGGGCTGAGACAACTTCTGCGTCTCCAGAAATATAATTATAGTTATTACCTAAAAAAAATTATTCGTCTCAATGCAACCTCATAAATGACCCTACAATACCAATAGATGCCTCCGAGAAACCACATTTGATTGCTACCTTTCTAACAACTCATTAATATTTCACAGAAATAATTACGTTATTATTCTTATGAGTTCTGTTTGCTGATTTCAACTTAAAATTTGCTATCTTTCAATCCTGAACGATTTTAATTACATTCCATATCCTAATAAAATACTTTCTTCTGGGATAAAGTTTTCATTAAAATAATTTCATCGGCAAAGCTTCCCTGGTTCATTATGGAAATTACTACACAGACTGCCTCTTCATATTACGTTTTGTTGAGACTAACAACCCACTTTTTTTTCTGACTCCGAATTCAGACAAATCGTAATAGAACTGACTAGAACAAAATTAAAAATTTGATCTACAATCTTCAACATTTTAAAAATATTTATAATATTATATCAGTAAAATACTATATCAGATGCTAACTGCGGACGCCTAAAAGATCAGAAGTGTATTAATATTATATAGTTTGGTGATCAATTACGCAGTCGCATTAGGATCTTAGACATTACTGTACTGTATTTTAATTTTTAACAGACACGTACGGCTCACACGTATAGTATATATATTTATCAAACGATAATTTTATTAAGTAGAACGTATTAATTTAACGAAGATCAAATGTAGCCATTAGGTTAATTCTGAAGCTATTACACCCTATTTCGAAGATTGAATATGATCATTAGTGAAGTATAAAAACTACAAATTTAGTATAGAAATATTTAATGTTTTACCACCAAAAATAAATTCACGCTAATGCCTTCTTGGCACTCAAAATGAAAGTTCCTCTCATAAATTTATCATGACATAGTAAAATACGTTACCAAGTATATGACAATAGCTTCGGAAAAAAGGTTGGTTCTGTTAACGAGAGTGAAATTGGGAAATCACTGGGTCTAATGTGATGTTGCTGTAAACAACATTAGGAGATGCATTCTTCAAGTAACTGCCTGAAAGGTGAGAAGCGCCGAATCATTGCCGGTAATGTAGCACGAATTTTCGGTAGGACCTAATTAATTCTTTTCTCGATGTGATCATCTGGCACGTATAACTGCGTGTACTTCAACTCGATAATCTTCTCGGCTGGTTATCAAAATGCCATAATCATTACAGATACACCGTTACGAGCACTTTGCGTCTCAAAGGCCTCGATCAATGTGTAAAATATTCAAGAGCAACGAATATATTACGTGACTAATGTATTCTTCTGTTGACGCCAACGGGGAATTCATTAAAATTCCGTGAAATCTCCTCATGACCAAAGACAGCCATCATTTATAAATACGTAGAGCTACGCTCAACCGAGTTTACAATCACATCAATATTAGCAATCAACAGAGTTCCAAATTTTATGAAGGACTAATAGTTTGGCAACGAGTCCGAAGTAGGTTACTCAATCCTACATATTTATGGAGGTAGGTCAAATTTCTAAAATAAATGCAAGGTCACAGAGAAGGGATATTGAGAAACCCTTTCGGAATGGAATCATCAATTCTTCAACCTTAGCAAATAATCGGAAGGAATTTTTGAAAATAAAGGTTCTGAAGAATAAATCATTTTTAAAAGTATTGTAGTAATGAGCGTTGAATTCCTGGATTATTGAAAGTTTTAACTAATCTAAGTTTGTTGGCTACGTACCACCATACATCATCATCATCGGTAATTTTGTCGTAATATTTTTAGATATTTTATAACATCAACATTTATCTTTGATAATGAATTTAGAAGAGGAGAATGTCGGCCAAACCAGGGAATCGAACATGGAATCTCCCGCTTTCCGGGCTTGGCTCTAACCAACTGAGCTATTCCAGGTCCACAGCCAGATCCGATGCAACATTCCCCTACTCTCGTAAACCTAAGCAAGTTTCACCTACAATTTACTAATCACGTTCTACACACCTTAGCTAGGATCAACGAAGTACGGATATTGTGTGAATTGATCAAGGGTGCATGAAATTCAATTCAAATAGAGAAAAACTGCTTCAATTAATGTCCAAGCTCATTATTCCGCTTCTGCCATCGACTCTCTTTCCCGAAGCAAATATCGAGGTCCTCTTCACATCAAACTCGTCTTTCCTAAAAATCTTGTGGGTCTCTCGAATTTTTTATCTTCCCCAGATCCTCCATTGGGGTGGGCGTCTATAACCATCCTCTCCAAAAATTCAAAATTTGGGAGGGGCCAACCGTAGCCTTCTTTTGGGTCAAACACCTCTCAGAACCTGGCTGACCTGGGTTTTTCGTCGAGTCACAAAATCCTTCCGGACAAAGGACTGAGACTTAACAGGCGCCTATCAGGCTTCGTGTTTATGACTGTGTTTGTTTTCCAGGTTTACGCCGAAAGGATACCTTGCGAACAACTCAGGAACTGTTTTCAATGGAAACTTAGAACAGAACGGTTAATCTTGTAAATTAATTTAAATAAATTCAATAAAATATACAACGAAACTTTTACACGTCACATGATAAAATAAGAGAAACGATCTACCAATATTTATAAAGATAATTTTATTTATGACATTTAAAACCAAAATACACTTAAATATTATACTTACGTATAACTTAATGTGTAAAATATCTAGAAGACCATCACATTTATTCATTCTTTAATACGCTGACTTCCTAAGATCGCATTAGAAATATCAGGCACGTATATATATTAAATATAATATAGCTCACTCTTGAAGGCAAACTAGTTGGTTGAGGCACTGTTAACCATCCAACCACGTGAGACTTATTATAAGGGAGTTGAAATAATTTGAGGATGATGTGCAGATCACCTCACAGCTCCACTAGCATTTGTCAATCTTGCCTCTTCATGCACCAATGGTTTTAGGAACGGAGGAAACGAGTCGTTGGAGAATTAACATGGAATGTAGTCAGTGAATAATGAGAGTAACTTCTAACTTAAAGAAGTACTAATATTGTTGTGCCAAGGACTATTCACGCTGTATTCTCACCGGGTGTCTCTTGAAAAACAGATTATCGTTAATTAGATTAGGAACTGGCATTCTCAGCTGTCCGAATAAATGACGACATATTTATACGATTAAGAAGTCAAATAAATCTGGAAAGTAGTGTAATTTTCTTGAGTTGCTTACAGGTTTATTATTCGTAATTCTTGACGCTAATGTCAACGGCGACACGACGGGGACAGCGACAGCGACATCGGGATTGTCAGCAAGGAGAGTTTCGTGAGCATGAGAGTAACGAGGAGTCATAAGCGGGCTCTTTACTGGCCTCGTGGCCGGGCTTTTCAGCGTAGGCCATTAAGGCACGAGTCTGGGAGGAATGCGCGTGAAGGATAATTGATGAGTGCACATGAGCCAGTGAGCTTTGAATCTGTTGTCACGCGACTGCTGACGTCAGCGTAATTAGTCACAGCGCACAAGTGGGTCATCTGATAACGGCGTCCTGCGGGAAAGCTCCGAGAAGACCGGACGTCCTGTCGTCTCCCGGGGACCTTGCCGAACATGCAATACACAACCATCAAAAGCACCTTAACCGCCTATCTTAGCAATTAAATCCTCAAAATCATACAATTTAAAAAAATTGAAAAACCAAACAATTCTTTACTTTTCTCATTAACCTCTATCCTGTTATGAACTATCGCTTTTAAAAAGTCCTTCATTTTTCAGCATATTTGAATATAAATATCAAGTACTGGTTGCCCAGAAATACCCGGGTAATAATTTTTAGTAGCCCGGTATAGTATTTAATTCCACACTAATGAAATTTATTATGATTTAAGCGGTATAGAGCGCGTTATAAGGCCTCCCTATTCCCCCTGGTTCAAAGAACGATCTTAGAAAGTCTTATTACCAGATATGTGATGCAGCTATGATAATCTCTTCTTATTTGCCATTTGTAGGTATTCGTCATTATTCCTGTACCCATACTTCCTTTACCATTCGTGCTCGTAATTGCGAAGAAATTTCACTGTCACGTTAACACTCATTCTACAATCTTCACCCTTCACCCATTTACATAATGCTCACTCAACCCAAATGATATCCTGCACCTTAAAATGTGTGTTTTAAACAACTTTGCAATTTTATTAGACCTCAAACATTTAAACAAAACATAAAATTTAAAATTCTTACATAACCAAGTTTACGCAAATGATAAAAATTAAATTAAATTGCATTGATTGAAAAATCTTAGCTTTTGCTGTATAAGTTTGTATTAGGCAAATGTAAGTTGTAATTTTCCGTTATTGCTTGAAATGTGGGACAATCTAAGGATTTAAGAAACTCTTTCTTATTAATTATCATAATTCTTCTTTTTAATTACCACTGATAAGTTTAATGGAAATAAAACTTTATTTGTGATATTTATTTGAATGATGGTAAATAAGTTTCACTTTGTAAAATAGAAGTATATAATTTATAAAAGTAAAAATTACACTACCTAACTACTTTTGCTTAAAGTGTACTCTGTATATCGTGTGTATGTATAGCAATTAGGAGAGCGTTTTATAAAATGACAGGTACCCCCAGTAATCAGGAATGTTATACCTTTTACGCCTCATGTCCAAGTGTCCCGACCTAATTCTTCGGGGCTCTCAACAGCCCAGAATTTAAAATCTTTCTATTTACCTTTATGAATTTAATAAAAAGGAAGAAACCTTTGTGAAACATTGACAGATTACTTGAAGCAATGGACACACAAGGTTTAAAAAAATATTCCGTGTTTTCCAATATTAGCTTTGAAGAAGTGCAATACTGGCCATAAATTAAAAACTTCTTTAAATCCTAAAAATTTTAAGATCGTATTAAAATCTCTAAATTTAAATGAAAAAAAAAGTATAAAAAGATGTATTGTTTTTCTCTCAATTAAAATCATAATTTTACGTATAAATGGTTTTATATTGCTTCGCAAGTAAAGGCTTAATAATGGGGAGAATATTTTCGTTTAGCTATATTCAAAAGACAAATAACAGAAACAGACTTTCTATTAATATAGCTTAAAGTATTCTGCAGAGCCGAAACATACTATTGCTGTCATTGTTAAATGTAGGACATTTTAATTATAAAAATAAAGCAGCCTTGTGGAACACCAAATCTAATTTAAAATATACAAAGTGATATTTGAAATTGTTTTTATTGTTATTGCGTATTATTTTTTTACTATTCTCAAATTCAATTCTCGGGTTTCAACCCGGGTAAAACTTTGTTTCCACGACGTTTCGACTGCAAGCTCCACCATCGTCGTCAGGTAGACTAGGAAACAAAGTTTTACGCAGGTTGAAACCCAAGATCTATATTTGAATCTAATTCACCGGGAAAGCCTTCGCTCTTTAATTATTCTCATTATGATTAATAAATATGTAACGTTAAAATTTCTTGAAGTGGAAATCTTGAAGAGTGGAAACTGCAAGTGGTTGAAAATTGTTGCATTTTTTGGGGTTGAGGGGACAGGGGTCCAATTTGGCTTGTGAAAATTTGGGAACCGTACACTTACATCAGCCCAAGGAGAAAAATATTCCAATTCATTTCTGACAGATGTTATGGAAAAAATAATTAGAGCAGATCAAGTATTTCACTTATCAGAATGTCAACATGGTAATTGACATTCAACATTTGTTTCAAAGGCACGATTTATCTGAGGAAGAAACCAATGAAAGAATTGTAAGTGCGATTGGATAGTGTAACGAGAAGAAACTATAGCGTTTCTCCAAAAATTAGGAATTCAATAATTTTCTGGGACATTTCCATAAATTTCTCATAGCTGTAAAATTTTGAAACAGTACTCAATATTTGAATAGGTATCAGGATTTTAATATTTTTCTCTCCAACTCAATCGCTTAATAGTGGAGTAAATAAAAGAATTTTACGAGTATTTATGGAAAGAATATGAACGAATAAAAGTAACAGCAATGACAGAGATGATAAGAAAAAATATTATTGTCTAATCGGATGGGAAGTAGTTACAAATTCGAAATAAATTATGGATTACTTTACCTCATCGAGTGTTTTATCGAGCGATGGTATACAGATTTTAAATATGCCAGTAATATTTTTGAAGGTATGGCTGAACTGTGACAAAAGTTTCCTGAGTTTTCATATTTTACCAGGACGAATGCGACGCACCAGGTGATGCAGAACTTACACGGCGTCGTTGCCGAGTTTTGCAAAGGTAGCAGAGCGCCCTCCCTTGTTGGTGAGTTTAAAACTACGTTAGGACACGAAACTTCGCCCCTTAGGAGCGAAAGTGACAGGCACCGCGAGAAAACGTGTCCGCGACGCTCAAGTGTATCTCCACGCTGGAGAGGGAGATTTCCGCAAGGATCTCCTGTCGTCTGACTAAAGCCGCGCTCATCTTAAACTTGGCACATACACAGCTACAACGGTAGACTTTCAACCTAAAAAGTATCTCCCGGAGAAAATTAGACTCTTCGCCTTTCACGTCACCGCAAATTTTCAAATCTCCACAGAAGCACTATATCAGAAGTTGACTACTTAGACCATCAAGAAAATAATTTCCTGAGGCTAAGTTGAAAACGCTCGTTTATACACCATAAAGTTTCCTATGAATATTCATTAAAGGACGGGAGAAAAATAAAATCTTCATGGAATATCTGTAGCAAAAGCATTACTTTAAATCCTGTTCTTATTGTAAATTTACTAAAATAGTCTTCAAAGAATATAAAATTTATAAATTAGATTATATTGTAATAGTATATCAGTCTAATTCTTACAATTAAATAACAATTATTAATTTAATTTATTTTAATTCTGACATTAAAGAAATTCTACATTCTCAAACCGTTCATATTCCAAGAAACAGCTTTCAGAAAATGGTGTGGTTGCTGAATTTTCCCGATTCATTCATTTTAATTACAAACTTGCAGAAATTTAAATTAACCAATTTTCTTTCAATTACGACAGTATTATGATTGTTTAATAAATATTATGGTAATGTCTGTTTTAGAAATCATTACGAATTTTCGGCCTATATATGTAAATTAATTTGTTTTAATTCCGATACTACATGAATTTTATTTTAGTGATCCATATATATTTTGATGTTATTAGTCCTTGAAAGTGATCGAAAAATTTTAATTCATATATATTTATTAATGAAATTTTATATTAGTAAACCGTATATATTCCAAGAAAATTTTCAGAAAATGTTTTGGTTTCTAAATTTTCCAAATTATTTATTTTAATTCCTATCTTGCTTTAATTTTATTTTAGTGACCTGGAATGTAATTTAGTTGAATTCCGAAATTATTGTGAGTTTTTAACGTAATATAGGGGAGTATCTGTATTATAAAATAATTGATAAATTTCGGTCTATATATTTAAATTAATATGTTTTAATTCCGATATTATTTAAATTTTATTTTAGTGATCCATAAATATCTGGAAGTTAATTTTGGTTCTTCAATTTGCTCAAAAAATTTAATCTATTCTTCATTCCAACGTTATTGAAATTTTATATTAGAAAACCATATATATTCCAAGAAAAAGTTTTCAGAAAATGGTTTTGGTTTCTGAATTTCCACAATTAATTTATATTAATTCCAAACTTCCTGGAATTTTATTTCAGTGACCTACTAGTATTTGGAAGATATATTTTTGGAAAATGGGTTATTTCTTTAATTTTCCTAGCTAATTTAATTAACACCTCAATGAAATTTAAACTATCAAAATATACGGAAGATTCATTCTGTTACATATTGTTTTGAGTTTAGAATTTGTTCCATTAATTTAAATTATTTTGGTACCAAAATATGTGAAATTTTAGTTTAGTAAACCGTAAATATTTAATAGTAATATTTTTTAGAAAATGGTTTCGATTAGTATTTTACCAACTATAGACCTGCTGATTTTTTATTTAGTATTTGGATCATATGTGTTGTTATATAAAAATACGTCTTGTCAGATTTTGTAAACCAATAACACTAATAAAAGCACGTTAAGACATTTGTGGTGAATTAATTACTTTATTTAAAATTTTACAAGATACGTAATGTATCACAGAAAATATGTGCGTAATGTTTTTTTAATAAGATTCTTGAATGCTTTTGATTTTTACGTATTTTATCTGAAACTTGCAAGTTTCGCCTTTCTAAAATAATTACGAGCGTGTAATATTGTTTCTTGGAGGGACGTGATATTGTCAGCGCCATTCGTGATTAACAAGAGCGGCGGGTTGCATATTTGGAGGCACTCTACTTGAGGAGATGGCCTTTGTCGGAGCTGAGGTCTGAGGATCGCGTTGAGCGAGCGGACGGTCTGCTATTGAACAGGCAATCCAAGACATGATTCACTGCGTTGAGGGGAGTTTTTCATCTGCTCTCCAGTAACCGGAATCCCTGTTAGCTACCGCCAGTTCAAACAAACCCGAATACGCTCCACGCAGCCGTGTAAACATCCACGACGCCTTTAAAGCTTTGTTCAAAGCACAAATGGGGCCGGGATAGCTCCCTTTCTATCTCTCGTCTCGCTTTCCTGATGAGGGCTTCCTAAAAGGAAAAAGAGGGGAAAGAACCGAACCGATACATGAAATTCAACAGTACTCCAATCCCTTATAAATATTCTACATAATCATATCATAAAGAAAATTTTATTAGTATATGAATAACCTTTTCGTAAAAATCTCTAAATCCTTGATTTATTAATTATGATAAATTAAAAAGTCTGCAAGTTTTTTACTAATTCAGGTTTAACAGCGAGATGTATATCAAACTACCTATCTTTTAAAACTATTTAATAAAAGAGAAATTTTATTCATTAAGACATTTCGTGGTATAATGTGTAGATGCATCATGTTTGAGTTTTATCATTAAAATCTCGATGCGAGATTAATATCAAAACCATCTGTCTTTAAAAATTATTTAATGAAAGAGAAATTTAATTCATTAAAACGTTTCGTTGAATAATGTGTAGATGTATCATGTTTGCGTTTTATCATTAAACTCTCTCGATACGAAAAAGTTTGTAGTCATGAAATCAAAATTGTTTTATGTCTAATCTTTAAAACATTGACAAAATTTCCTATATATAGAGGTAACCAAAAGTAGACAGTGACAAGGTTGTGACACAGGACTTTGGAAGAGAGCAGAAAAATACTTTTATTTTCAGATATTATCGATATAGTCGTTGCAGAGCTTCCTGATATAGAAAAATAGACGCTAGTTAATACTCATTAGTTAGACTCTTTAGCATTCCCTTCAAGTTTAATTTTAAAACCGAATTGTCTGTTATTTTATTATTTTTTTTATTGTTTTACATTAAATTTTCCAAAAGAAAACGCATTGTTTTATCACATTTTTCATATTTCCATGAGAAATTTCTTATAACTTGTAAAAATATGCGAACAAGGTACTTCATTTATCCACACAAATAGGGGAGAGTTAAATTCTTTAGTGGAAAAGTGTAATAGCGGACGGTGGGATTACGTTATCGTATTATAATTACAGATTAGATTCTGTTCAGTCTAGTTCATGCGGAACATAGCTCATGCAAAGATACCAGACCTAACTTAGTGTTAATATGCAAATCATATGCGCTGTAACAACACAACGCAGATTCAGTGTTTGGTCAAATGAAATATGGACTCTGCTGACCTGTAACAAACACATCCAACACCTTGAGAGCTCTACCAGATCTCTCAGCTTCTACTTCCTCGTCAAGACAAAATTATTTTAATTGTCCTACAGACCACAGAAATATCTCTCACCTTCAGACGAAATTAACTCATCAATCAATCCAAACGTTTACAAGTCCTCAATTATAACCATACCCATATTAGATATAAAATATGGCCACGGTATGTAATGAACACACAGTTGAGAGGAAAACGAATATATCGAGAAAATTCTGAAGATATTCGATCAGTAAGATTTGAAAGACCGTAAGACACAAATACGAATGTGTTTGTTTATTCAAACCAAAAAAAAGATTTCCTCAAAATAGCTTTAAAATGTGGGTTCCGAATATATTTATTAGTTTACTTCAGCATTTTGAAGGGGAAAATAAGAGAGAAGTTTTTTTTCCGGAGACAGACTACATGAGGGTATCTGCATTATGGCAACTCCGACTAAAAATCGGGGATAAGGAAGGTCGATTAACGTAACAAAAGGTTAAATACAACTCCGGGCATTCGTCTTAAAGTAATGCAGGGTAATACATCTGAAGTAAACGTGTAGTTATCAGGATGGAAATCAAATAAAGGTCTCATTCAGAATGTGAAGCAGAAACAGTTCACAAACCCCAAAACCAACGACCACAGACGTCGCAGGTATTTTGTAACCATAATAACTAATGGGGGACACTTAAATTATGCATTACAGTATCTTTAAGTCTGAAATTTTGCCATTCATTGCTTAATTTTTTCATTTTCTCTTATATATTAATAATTATCTAAGTGTAAATACGTTATTAATTGTTAAAATCTGTGTGAATAATCTACTTAATTACATAACCAAAGTGTTATAATTCATTTTTAACGTATTAATTCCAGGATAAGAGCTTAAATAATTTGTGAAAGGATTATGAAGGTTTCGGATTAAAATTGGTTCCTTGTGGTCTATTCAAACACTATATTGTCTTGAACTAAATGACTAATGAAATGGAAATATTGAGGTACAATTATTAAAAGAATACTTACGTTTAGAAGTTTATGTTAAATAAGATTGTAAACTGAAAACAATGTAATATTGTGCAGTGAAAATAAGTATTATTACATTGATTTTCGTTTATTAAAAAAACATATTGTCGAATATTAACCAGTTTTTTATATTCTCTACAAGGGTTTAACTCTTCAAGGGTTATTGAAATAAAATTTGTTGTGAAGTAAAGTTCGAAAATTTTATTTTGATATTTAAATTTCTGGAAATTAAAGTATTCCATATTTTTACCTAAGTATATCATGAATATTTTAATTACATTTCTGTGACAACTATAGTAAAAAAAATTTGAAATCCCAGGTTATGTTTCCCTGTCTACTAAGAGAATACAGGTTTTAATTTTATTACTCCAACGAAATACTGCAAAACCCTTTTAGAGACAAACTCTAATTTTTTTCAGGTCAGTTTAATTTGCGTGTAGATACAACCTCCTCTGTTCACTGAATAAATATTGGTATTTAATTGTTTCCAATCTCAATTTTAATGTGCTTAAATATAGTTTCATAAAGTGTAACGTGAGACTGTATGTATTCTGAGTGTTACACAAGATAGCAATGGTTCTAGTAATCTTAGTATGTTAGTAAAGATGTAAACGGTTTACAGAGTGATTTATTACAAGATTTAGAGCGGCTTGGAATGGTACAGAAAACCGTATGAATTCGAGGCTTATCTTGTCGCGATGTGTCTTCCCATGCAGTTGCGTCTTGGCTCTAGATTCGGAGCATTTACGAGAATAGTTGCAATTCGTGTTGGATCAAGTCTTCCCCCGAAATGTATTTCTCCAGTTCATTTGCCAAACCTCGTTAAAGTAAGCCATTCTAGTTGTATTTCAAAATATATAGTTTAACTTTCATATTCTTCACACAGATTCACTGAAGTCGTATTTTAATTTATTTTTTCTTACTAAAACATTCGACATTTTATTTCAACATATCAGAAAATATAAATAATTACCCAGATAAGGAAATTTACTTTAATAAAAAGACCTACAGGAAATTTCTTCGAGTTCTTTTGATCCATTTTGTTGCTTCAATTTCGTAATATAGGGGCCTTTAATGGTAATATGACTCACAATCTCATTCATAAAAGTCTAGATTAATTTCGTTGTCATGAAATCGTTTTATTTTGTGAGCATTGAAAGAATATGTAGTCTCTGTACTTGGCAGATAATGGCGTGGCTCAAGGCGACGTGGTAGACACGTCAAAAAGAACACGCGTCTTTGTCATTTCGTGTAGTTAATTCTTTCCTGTACAGTTGTCATCATTCTGGTATAGTTTTATGAATCATTACTAATCTACGCTGAAGAACTGGAAAATATTTATTCGTACGAGACCATAAGCTGTAACACGTGCTTTTCCCCCTGACACCAATGTATTTAAAAACAGGTATTGAACATCATTAACAGTTATTTCCACTATATTTTTTAAAAAAAGTGATTCGGGCCAAATATATCGATTTATTTCGCCAAGATAATGGGATAGGTAATCAAAGGCAGAAACAACTAACGACATAAGCCGTAATTGTTTTGTAAAGCACAAAAAATCTATTAATAATTAATTACAGTTATTTTTCAAGTTCGACACATTTATATATATTCTTTCAACTACCTGCATATTGTTGACTGTCAATAATAGGTAAAATTTCTGTCCCTTCAGGTCTCATTGAATGTTGGAGTGTAATATTATACAATTGTTTCATACTGTACCGTAACAAATCCTAATATTACTTTTGATATCCATTAAAAACTTTTTTCCGCGCTTTACCGCTTCTCTAGTAGGTTTTATTTTCAGTGCTTGACGCCCGCTTGATACCTGGGTCACAGCCACTTTTATAAACCTCAAACGCAGCATAAAAATACGGTTCTGTTCAATTGTTAACCCACTGAAACTGAGTGGATCAATAACCACCGTGTGAACATACAGCTCATCACTGATCCCTTGTACCGTACTACAAACGACAAGAAAATGTTCGTAAGTTATATCAACAGGCCCGTTATTTTCTTGTTTGAGCTTTCTGTTATGCCTTTCATGAGATCTATTCATACCTTGGCAGGAAATTAAAAAATGGTGAATACGTTGTTAAACGGATGGAAAATCAAACCGTTGTTCTGACGTTTGAAATATCGATAAATTCTGCTTCAAATTTTTTTAAAGTTTCAGATTATTTAACAGATGGGATTTTTCTTACCTTGGTTTTTTGATATTTGTTGCACTTACAATTAAGTAGTGGTTATTGTTGTAGATTTCAAAGACTATATTGGTCATTTCATTTGTGACGAGATATTTGCGTTACAATATCGTTGGATTAACTGTATTCATCTTAAAAATTACTTATAAATTTTTAAATATGTGTCACTGAAATAAAAATTTCTTATGTACGGTACAATATTATAAGTTCCCATAGGAGTCACGTTGACTCACCGACTGTGCCGTGTGAGTCGCCAGCACCGGGCCATATATAATAGTGTTCGTCGCACGGTTTATTATGCTGATCCCTATTATGGTGTCGCTTCTACCCGTGACAGTTCGTGGCAGATGCCTCGTTGAAGCACGCACGGGTTGACGACAATGGCGCCCTCTCGAAGCTCCACTTAGGAACGACTCCTCCCCTTGGAGTGGACCTAGCCCGGCAGCGGCGTGCGTGTTATTTTAAATTTACATCTCATTTCGTGGGACAGTTGTAAACATGACAGGGATTATAGAACGCTGGCCCGTGACGTACGACGGTCATTAGTGTCGCATGCAGCCGAGGGACGACGTGACGGGGTGACGGTGACAGGGGAAAGAGGTGACGTCACACAAATACGATCACTTATAACTTTATACTCCCACTGCAACCAGGACTTGGATATCTAACTGCCACTTGTGCGCCATTACACACTAGTAATCAGTAATAGTAACTTTTCCTTTTAAGCCTGATAACAATAATTACGAGAAACAAAACGTAATTTTATATATATCATTAAATGGAATTCATGAAATCAATGCAGTCAAAAATAGTATAATGAATACACTAAGTTAGGAAATAAATATAACGATTGCGAGGTACCCAGTTATAGAGAACTCAATTGTAATGGAAACTGGAGAAATCAATAAAACAGGTCCGCAGAATAATCAACGAGTTAAACTTTCGAAAATTCATCAGTTCCGACAGATGAAAATCTCTCGATTTGGCCAACTGAGGGACGGTAAATATAAACATAAAAAATATAAATCTGTAATGTAAATGAGGGGGGATATTATTTAATGAATTTAATAATTGAGTTTAAATATATATATATTTATTAATTATAATCTCAGGGTATTAATGGTTTGGGTGATCACGTGTAGCAGATCAGTTCGTTGACGAACCTGAGTTGTCTTCATAGGCGTCTCGCTGTAATTTCCGTGTTGTGGAACTTGAAGCGGCCGGTCGACAATAACACGAAGTCTTCCTTCCCTTGTTGCTAAGACCTTTCTTCCTTTCTTCCCTGCTTCCTGGACTGATCAAAGCATGGTCGCCGCTGCCACCTCACCAATCTCCTCTCTCCACCACTCTGCTGCCATCTCCTTTCACCACCACCTTGTATCACCAGCAATCTCTTTCTCCCAAATCTGTTTCTCCACTCTCCTTCAATCTCCTCTCTCCATCCACTGCAAAAATCTCTCCAATCTCCTCTAAAATTGTCTCCGCCAGCCTCTTTAAAGCCTTGTCCCCACTTATCCGACACCTATCACTAAGGTGGCAGGGATGGATATCCTCCAACCATATCCCTTGTTTCATTTGGGGAACACACGCCATCCGGTCACCAAATTCCCAGGCAGATTAAGACATTCCGAAACGGCGACGGTATGTCCGAGCTTTATGGTCCAGGTATCAGTCGCAGTCCCTTTGTTGTTTTTCCGAGCCGCCGAGACGACGCGCGGAAAACCCCCTTCTTCCTGACAAGCGACTTTGTCATTCCGGAATATTTGGTATTTAAGTTCCCGTAAATTATAATAAAAATTTGGACGCGGGTTCTACTGCGCTACAGTAATTTGTTTCACACAGTTGAAAGGAAATGAAGTGCCGGTTATTAATAAGTTAATTAGTAAATGGTTATTGACTTACATTTCTATTAATTATTTAGCTATTTTCAGTTTCAATTTCTTACAGAGTTGATCAAGAGTGGATAAGCACATGCCTTGTGGAGAACAGTGCTAGGGGAAACTTTTCAGACAACATAATTTTTAATATCCATGTAAGGCAGGAAAAATAGAATAAAGTAGATTAAATTTATCAAAGTCTCTTGCTTGTTATTTATTTGGTTATGGTTTAAATGGATAAATAAAATTCATTAAAATTAATTAATTTTTCAAATATTGTAATTTGTTGAATATGTTACAATTGTTAATAATGAAACTCTTTTAAATGTCAAAGTTAAGATTTATTAGCGCCAACCCATTTAAAAATATACTCTAAATTATTTAACATATCTATAAATTTAACAAAAAATAATAAAAACCAAGATACAATATTGACTATTTGATATTATTAAAATCATTTTTTTGAATAATAAATCCAATACGCTGATTTAATAATTCTAGTTTTTGTCAATAGAAGAGCAAATGAATAGTTTCTTACATTGCAGTCTTCATACTAAATTTTTGTAGCTATTACATAATAAATATAAATTTGAAAGAGTCTTCATAAGTGAGATGCTAAATTATGTAGTAAGGAATTAAGTTATATGTATGTGGAATTATCTCGGTTTCTTTGGCATTTACTTAGCTGCGAGGAAACTGGATGTGTCGTAGCGTACGACTCACTCCTTCCCGTACGGTGACTGACAAATGACGGTGAAGTTGTTTTAATGCAATCTATGTCGCTGTAAGCTGAGTGGTGCTTTTTCTTATTCTCCGCCGGAACCTGGCCGCCCATCCACCGGGCCCATTGATATTCCTGTCGACGCCCGCACAGTGAATTATCACACATGCGCAACAGAAAGAGGGGGAAGGTAGACAGAGAAGAAAAAAGAAATGCTCGGTCAAGGCTCAACAGTTGGCACGAATGCCCACCACTTCCGGAGTTCTTGGAACGCTGACACGGAGTCCGGGGTGAGCCTGGACTCTAAAGTACATAAGTTCGATTCTACACTTAGCATAAGCAGAAAGCATTCATTACTACGCACAGTTTGAGAGAACGCGCTCAAACCTGGGTTGGCTCTTAGAAAATCACCACAGTAATTTTTATTACTACGATATTTCCATCGTTGAATGCGATATAAACAATTTTAATTCGTTGAGTCAGGCACAGGATAATATAACGTCATTTTACTTCGCACCTCACTGTTTATTCCTCCACCTAATCGTAAATATGGAGTAATATTTAACATAATCTGTGCCATTGGAATGCACGTTTTATATTAAATATAAATTTTTTCTATAGGTGATTTTCCGAGTGAAAGTCAGATGGAGTCTCAGAAATAAAAATTCTGCATTACAGGATGCCTCCAATGACCAAAATGAGATTTAATAATACACAGTTGCGTTTGTATTGTAAGATAATAATAATAAAATCTTGACTTATTTGCTTTACGTTTATTTAATAATTGATTTGTATTTCTTTGTTGCAATATTTCCCTCCTTTTCGTCTGTGAATTCTTGACTCTCCGTACACTGGTAAACTTTATTTTACTATGTGTGGTGACGTTGTAACGTCCTGGAATTTAAATTCGCTGCCATAAATTTCGATATAATAGAGATATCTTCGATTATTCTCTTCATTATGAGGAACCTTCATATGATTCAGATGATTTGTTAGATCAATATATCACAGTTTTTCTTCTGTAGCTTAAAAATTAACAGCAAATTATAAGCAACGCATATTTTTTCTATATTTAATAATGCTATAAATGTGATTAAGAACGTTTTACTGAACATACCCGTGACAAAATTTCCCAAATCGGTCAGCACGTTCACTAATTGTTAGAAACTAATGACTTTTTCAGCATGAGACACAATCTCTTATTATCCGTTAGGGGTGAGTTACAGCAGTGCGTAAAACGTATAGGTGAGGCTCCTAACAATATAGTAATTTGCCAGAAAACGTCTCCGACATACAAGCCGGTTTTGTCATTTATGCATTCATGTCAGAAGGATGAGACGTTGTTACATGGAGAATTTATCATTTTAACAGAAGTAACTACAAAATGATTAGTAATTTACGATGAGATAGTTGAAACTGCTCCTTTTTTTGTGAAAGCAAATGTATCTAGAGGGAACTGTCATTGCTTTTAGTTGCCATTATATTTGTATCCAGTCTGTCTGTTGGTGAGAATCCGGTCCGCATTTGGTCTTAATGCTGACGATGATTATATTTTACTGCTTAATCTTTCCTTTTTTTCCTCCGACGCTTCTATTACCGAGCTGTGTTAATACCGGCTGCAGAGCTTCTAGGAAAGATGGTCCCCTGCCGAGCAATGACACAGCATCTCGCATCACTCTGACACTGTGATGAACGCCCCACGCTTCGTAAGACGTACACATCGTAGGAGGACAACGAACGAGGCTCGACCTCGTGACTCCGGGTCACCGTAGCGGCGGTCTGCGCCTGACGATATAAATCGCGTCAGATAACGGATAACCTGACATCAGGTGCTGGGAAGACGTGGAACTGAATACAGATGTCGGCCCCAACCTGACAATATTCGCACGAGACGAGGCAAAATAATCACAAAAAGATGCCTCCACAGCCATCATATCTACTACTCAAACCAAGGAATATATTTACCAATACTAAAAAAAACGATTGATTTGCGTTAGCATTTTTCGGAATGATGGCACAATATCCGATTATTACATTCTACAATAAAAGTCATGCCTTGACTGAATCAATTTAATTAAAATTTGGGAACAATTAATATTGTAACATCATTACTACTTTAAATATTAATTTTTTAAAAAATTATATAATTAGTACCACAGCATTCGTTACCGTTGTTGTGCAAAGTAGCAAAGTAGTGATTGGACCGTGGAAGCTAAATGGGATTGTGTCCTTTCCATGCCAGATTGTGACGACTCACAAAATTTGCACTTGAGCATAATTACAGAATGTCTCTTGATAGCTTCTGGATTTTAATTAAACCTGTCATCACAGTGCGACCTCACGCTTGGATGGTCAGATGAACTGCAAAAGAAAAAGTAAATTCAAAAAAAATGCGAGAGAACGGCAAGAGGGGTACAGCAATTATTAATTACAATGCTCCGCACCAACTTTTCCTTTCCCGGTCGTTTAATGGCTTCTTTATGGACGTTTCTAGTTGGAAATTGCTGGTCCTGCGTTATTACAACGCGCTTTGCATGCACTGTCTGTTCCGTTGCCCGTATTCGAAAATATTGTTTCATGAAACACCAATAAATAATAACAGGGTTTAAATATATACAAAAAGTTTAAATATAGGCAGCGCAGATAATCACACATGTAATTGTAAGTTGAAGAATATCAAACGATTCCTGTAGAATTTGGGTAATTTTATCTCTGCATTCTCTTATCATATGCTAGAGACTACTTTTTCCGCTGTTACTGTTAAATACTCCACGGCTAATGTAAATGCCTAGTTCTTACAAAGCAGCTAATTCCATATTTTATGTGTAAATGAAGATTAAATCTCATTCAAAATATTGTCGAGTCTTAAATAATACTATTAAGGTTCTATTGGTATGTAAGATATATTAAATGAATTCGCTTCATACCCATTGCCATCCAAGTAGTCAATTCAACCTCATGAAGTCGATGTCAAATCGTTGCCCAACATTTCAAGACTGCCCCTTCTGTCGGTGTATCTCAAACTAGGCTGACAAAAACAAGTCTCCAGCGGCTTGATTACTATTAGGGAAGGAGCCGTTAAGATAAATAATACATATTGCCTATTGGACGTGGACAACCAAATAATTTTATCAATTTATGCCATTATCTAAATATTAAATATATTAACGTCAGCACCTGATGTTTGTCAGTCATGAATCATCCCTAATTTACGAGTAAAAGATGATACGACCCTCCGGCGCTTAAATGAAAGTATTTCCTTAATCAAACGACTACTCATTGGTCAATGTTCAGAAACCTACAGAGCCTGACCAACTTGATGAATGTTTCTAGTGTTTTGGCATCCTTTAAGCGACCGATGAACTATAGTCCGGAATCTCTTCCTTCCGCTTCCCAACTTTTAGATTTATTCTCGTGCTATTAATTAGCCATCACGTGGCTGACCTCGTGTAGCCTCCCAAAATAAAAATAAAATAATTTTACAGTCCGTCTTCGAATTCAGAGAGGAATTACGCAGAACACTGGTGAACACGTGACCAGATGAACCAGAAATTGCTTCGAACTCTGTGGCAAACATTATTTACGGGTAATCCGTCAGGGTTTTTCTGGCCTGGAGCTTTGCAACGCTTAAATCATTTCGTTTTCATCTAGAAGAAAGAGAAGAATGGAAAATGATGGGCTCGAACCTACGGCCTTTTCCGGGCAGACACTTTACCACTGAGTTAGTCCGAGTTGTCGTCAAGAGTAAAATTTCAACAACCCTCCATTTCTGTACACCTAACCTAATCTCACCTACACATCCTCCACGATCTAATTACTGCGAATTCATTGAAGAATGGACAATGGTGCATGGAATTTAATTTCAAAGGAAGAAGAAATGCTTCAATCGGGTACGGTCAACATTATTTCATTCTTGTCTTTATTATAAGTTTAGCTATAAGCTCTTTATCTGAACTTCAATTGAAGTATTTCTTCTCCCTTTGACTTGTTTTTCATCTTTAAATTGTTGGGAGTTTCAAGTTTCTATTCCGAAACACGGGTTACTTGGAATAGTTCTTCTACTGAAACAGTGGGCCAAATTTATTGATGAACTTGTTTTGTATACATTTTATTTTATTTTACTTTCTTTGAATAAATGTAGAGAATTTCTCATTTCGTGGCAGTTCTACTACGTGACGCCCATAATTTTATTTATAATAATATTTCCTCTACTATTTATTAGATTTCCCCTCCGCATATGCGAACCATGCTGCAAGTTTCGGAAGACAACTCCATACTGCAGGGCAACTTCTTCCCCTAGCCACTTATCACGGATAAAGTAAAAAGGAACAATTCGCGATAAAATAAGGTTCCGTCCTCATGCCTCAGATGGAAAATTCATTAATTAAAAGCAGTTTTGTTATAAGTTCAATATTGCTGTATACATTCAACTCACAGATTGGTAATCAAACATCAAAATGCTTGGAAAGTATGATGGCATGATGATTCCAGATTAGCTGGCATAGAAGATACGTCCCTCAAAAGCGAGCGTTCATCGTTCATATGCGAAATGTAGCTCTGGAGGATCGTCAGCTTAAGCGCACCGGAGAGAGAACATTTCTCTGGAAAGCTCGTCGCTGAGTGCTGGGTGTTTGATTGGGTGCACAAATGCCGACTGCACGCACTCAACCAGCGAACCAACAAACCGCGGACCGATTTATAGTGCCATTCAGCCGGCCGCGTCCCACTCGACGTCGTAATTGCCGAGCACGAAACATCTGCAAAGAGCTCAAATATTGTAAATAATTATGTAATTACCGCGGAGCTGGCCTGCACGCCGCAGCGGACAACGTAAATCAACTTTATGGACGCGCACTCCATCATAATTACTGAGAGTGTCCGTTCAAATTACAGGACCAATTAATGCGCTCGCGTAATTGCGCTTTAAACCCCCTTACACAGGGATGCTGCTAAATGCAGGATGACGGCTAATTCAGCGGCACAGATTCCTGGTCCTAACCTAAAACTAATTAATAGCATATTTGGGAAATGACCACTCCTCCGAGCTTTTGCACTGAAAAAAGGTTTCAAGCTGTTTTCGATTACTTAATGGATGTTGCTTTTTTGTTCTCTCAATGCGATAACGTGGAATTGCGTTGCTTACCTGTAAATTCGCATTTTGGTTTCAAATCAGTGAAGCGATGGTGCTATCAAAGGTTCTCGGGGCTTCGAGAATATTAAATCTGGCTTAAGGTCAATAAACGTTGGGAAATTAGATCAGTTTCCACCCGATTTATACGTTTATAGCCACAAATATGGTTCATATACGCATGTTGCAATGAATAATTGCTTAATACATATTTTTACTATTTTTAATATAATATGCTAATAAAAAATACACAATTTTGTTAGTGGTAGAAAAATAAAATTTCATGGACGCTTTTTCTCAGGGCCATTCACGGCGGGGAGATAAAATGCCAAAACATTAATATTCTGGCAAGATATAAATAAAATTTTCGTAGAACTTTATATCAATAATTTTCCTTATATTTGAATGTCCAGAATGAAGCCGTGGAAATGTCTCTGTGCTTTTCTCCCAGTTTGTCTCCTTACGATCATTGTACTTTCCATAATTATACTTTGTACCGCGCTTTTACCACTGATAATTCACTTCACACTTTTCCAATCTCCTAGTGCTTCCCACATCAAGTTCAATGACGACATGCACCAATCGGGGGCTGTTTACAACTTTCCATTCTGTATACTTGCTCTCCAAAGAGTTACAGAAAGTGACTAGAGGAAGAAGTTGCCCGGCAGTATGGAGTTTTCTTCCAAAACTTGTAGCATGGTTCGTATATGAAGAGGGGAAACCTAATAAATAGTAGAGAAAATATAATTATAGATGAAATTATGGGTGTCACGTGGTAGAACTACCACGAAATGAAAAACAACTAAAATTAAATTCTCTACATTTATTCAAAGAAAATAAAAAATGTACAAAACATGGAGTTCATTAATAAATTTGGCCCACCGTTTCAGCATAAGAACTAATCCAAGTAACCCGTGTTTTGGAATAGAAACTTGAAACTCCCAATAATTTAAAGATGAAAAACAAGTCAAAGGGAGAAGTTCAGGTAAAGGGCGTATAGCTAAATTTATAAGAAAGACAACTCACTTATTTTACTAAAACAATTGTCATCTCCCAGTCATTGACCGTCTTACTTCACTCGCTCTCCACGTCAATGTAACAAAAGCATTAATTATGGTCGTCAGCTTCGCGCCCCTCTGAACGTCTTCGAATTCAAGAATTTGCATTAAATTTTGACTAAAGAATTTTAACTCTTTACAACATATAAAATATATGAAAGTGTCTCACTACATTTCATTGATTATTCATACTTCGTTAATTTTCTCCTAACATTAACATTACTTATATTGAATGTTATGTAAGTAGAAATTATTTCTTTCTGATTGAGTAATGCTCATTTGTAGCAACAATTAATCGCCGCCATTACTTGGATATGTTTTACGTTGGAAGGAATAAATATTCGGGAGCCTCTTGAGAGTATTTTATTATACCTAAATTTTTTTCATTAGGTTTATTTATTAAGTTAGTTTCAGATTTGACTCATTAGTCTATTTCAAAATTGACGTTTCTATAATTACATATCACTTATCTTTTTGTTTAATTTAGTTATTCAATCAATATTGATTAATATTTTCCTGAATCTATCATTGTTTCATTCAAAACTTAAAACCTTGACATTCCAAAATACATTGCTTTTTCATAATTTTAATGAGAGCTCAGCACGTTCCAGTGGCTTGGAGGAAAAGTTGGTGGAAATTAAATCCGACCATAATTAAAGAAAAAGGAATTACTCTTCAACTTTATTCGTTTCTCCGAGAAACTCCTTGGGGGGAAGAAAGATTTATTCACGCGTGACGAACACGATTTTACACGATTAAAATAGGTGAGAAACACGGTCTAAAATTGTTGAAGTGTTGTTGAATACGATTCCGTCGATGGATTAAATTTAATAAGGTGTGAGAGAGGTAGGGACAGGGGGGAAATATGCAGGTGAAGGGTCCTCGGCCACTATTTCCCCTTTAATAAGAAATCCCACGAATAATTCCGGCGGGCCGGAGAGAAGGGTGCTTTACGAGACTAACAATAACGCTCACATTTGGTTTTGAATGTAGCGTCGACGACTATGGCGGGGGCGGGGGCGGGCGTCGTGTTTATTTGCGAGCGAGGGCGCCGTAATACGTTTATTAAAAGAAAGTGTAGCGGCGGGAATCCAATTACGTACATTTTAACAGTGTTTGGGCAGGCGGAGAGGCTGCCGACGCTGCTTGTAATGTTAATCAGGGTTCGTACGGGTCGTGGGGAGGAAGGGCTGCGTCTGTCAGGGCACGTGTCCTCAAAGAGGTTTATTCCACCCCTTCGCCGACGATAAGGACACTAAACCTAAATGTGTGACTTATAAGCAAATCTAAGGTTGTGAGAATACAAATAGACTTCACTAGAAATGCAAGTGTCCAACTGTCAGGATTCTGGTGCCATACTGGTTTTCGACCTGTGAAATACAAAATATTTCCTACCTAATAGCTTCTTATTTTTCATCCTATCGTCTTTTACCTTAATGTGCTTACACAATTTCTTTTCAGCCACTGCATACCTCTAGTACAAAACGAATTCTCAATCTTCGCAAAATAGAAATTGATCTCTGTTAGGTATTCTCCTTTCCAAGAGTACCTTCACCATTTATTTAGATTCAAGAAATATAAATAATCTCTTGGAGCATAATATGACGAATATTGTAGATTCGTCGTGTTGAAAAGGAACTAATATCATGCCCAAATATTGGCTGGCTTTTTTCTACTTACCCAATAATGTCCATGTTATAATTTTCACGATAATCTACGTGATAAACACAATGGTTGGTCAAAAACACTGCACACACCGGTTGAACAGTTTCCAGCATTTTCTAAGAAATCAAATCAGCGGTGGGCAAACCCCGACTCGCGGGCCACATCCGGCCTGGTGCATTATGTTAATAAGGTCCGCCACGTTTTGCCGACGGCGACCCCACATTGAGTTTTATACTACTAAATACTATTACAATAATTTTACAGTAACAGAGAATTCATACAATGCTAAAAGCTAAAGAAAAGGCGCGTAAGTTTGACACGAAACGTATTTACTTGAAGTAAATATAAAATTACTTCATAAACACTAGCAAAATATTGGTCCCGGCAATGATGTACATGATCTTATGGAAGTTTTATCGATTAGCACGAATATGAACTGTTTTTAGTCCCTTTGTCAATAGATTACTTTCATTTAACCTGTATAGTTATTTTTTCTTACAACTTTAGTTGGTATCAACAGCTACTTGAAGGAGCTAAATAGTAATATGCAAAAACCAGGACACTTTACCCCACGTAAAAATCTTTTGAAAGCAGACTTAAGCAGTGGGGAAAAATAAGATTCGTGTAGAAAGTACGTCATTTTCTGCTCTAAAATTAGACAAAATAGTTCGATAAAAATGTTCTCTCGCAGCAACTATTTTCAGTAAATACAGAATTTACGCCCTGATTTGAGGATTTCCGTTCAGGTGAACTTCAGTTCGAAATATTCGTTACACTTTTCGACGTGGAACACGAAGAAATGCCACTTATATTGAAATCAGTTGAATCCCAGGCAGATTATGTTCTGAAAATTTTAGCTAGATTTCTGTGCACGAGTTTCACGTAAGATATGTTTTCAAAGATAAATCTATGTCTAATAAATTTGATGTGGAATATTATGTATAAACAGATCAGTCTTTCATCAACAATAATGAAACGTTTCGAAGACACAGTTGAACTGCATTTGTAGAAATCAGAGGAGTTCTTATTGCGTTTCAGGTCAACATTTTGAATTATTTAAAAAGTCCATTATATCTTAACAGTCTCGATAACTTAACGCGTCTTCAATCATCTATCATTCAACAATGCATTAAGGTTATCTGCTTTTTTATTCTCTACTGGACGCTTTCGAAGGCCCTTAATCTAAATGGAGATTCTACTGTTTATTATTTCGGCTTCTCACACCTATCATGTTGAAAACGACGGTGATTTACATCTAACAAATATTTTGTTTCTGTGAACGTCAAGCCTGTTATAAGACTTATTTTATCCGTTTCTCATACACAATCTATAAACGTGCACTTCACAAGATAAGAATTATCAAGAGCAGTGTGTCTGTGTGTGTGTGAGAGAGAGAGAGATTTGCATACCGTTAAACCCCTACAAAGGTATTAGTTCTCTAAAGGGTAGTAAGTGGCGAATGATCGTAAGCAGTTGATTCGAATATAAATAAAACTAAGGATCGGTCAATTAAACAGAGAATCGAATAATCTGTGTTAGGTAATAACTGAAGTAAAAGTCACAGTTTCTGCATATTTGTGTCATGTCTGTTTCAGGACGAGAACTTTCCCACTGGCCCCTGTAAAAGATCATTTTTATCCTGAAACAGCAGCGAAACAGAGGAATTTTTTATTATTCTTATTATTATAATTTTATTTAGGGTCTCAAAGAAATTAGAATTATTTTATGAATTTAGTGGCTACACTACGAGCATTTTATTTGATTTGAATTGCGAGGGGAAATGCTAGCGGGGCTGTTGTTCATCATAAGAAGCAAAGTTCTAAATCACAAACAATTGTGCAAACAGCGCAGATTTCCTCCCCCCCTCCCCCCCCCCCCGACTCTAATTACGCAGAAGAGCGATGTCGGTGGCCCAGTTTGCAGTTACTACGACAAGTTCCGACTTATCTACCGTCGCCTTGAACACACAGTGCGTTTACCTCCGTTTATTTTTGGGCGGATTCTCACAGGCGCAGGTCAGTTGGCCAGCCGATAAGGCCACCGAACAATGAAGTTTCGTTCTTAATTTCTAACAATGGTGTTGTTACTCAATGCACGTGGGACAACTCGGCCCGCCACATGTGACCCACATTTACGCAATGGCAAATGTTTTCATTGCCCAATAGATCCCATCACGGAAGTGACTCAGGAACGCCCAAAACTGTTTGTCTTGATATCTGCGAAACAATTACACGTTGCGATGAAGGAACATGGGCACAGTTTTCGACACATCATATGATTACTTCATTACTTAAGCAATATTACCTTAATTATGGCAAATACTCTTAAATACTGTTTCTAGACTAAATTAAGAAGACTCCTAAGCTATATCCCATTCAGATATATAATATCCAGTTAGCGAATATAACTATTCGAAAAATTAGGATGGATTGTTTTGTGACGAAAAGCTCATGAAGAAAAATAAATTACTTCTGAACAATGCACCTGATGACAATGAAGATGGATTTTGCCAAAAGGATGTGCTTAAACAACGGATTTGTAGGGTTGCTTAGTCGAGAATCTTTTACTCAATCAATGGAAGGAGAAACAATACGTCATTTGAAATTAATTGTTATCTATGTAATAGTACGCATTCTGTTGGCAGATATTTTGAGTCAAATCTTGTGTAATTTGCGAAATTTAAAGTTGAATATATTTAATAATACATATTTGTTATTGTGGTATTCAGTCCTAAGACAGGTCTGATGCAAACCTCCATGTTAACCTAACTTGCGCAAGACTTTTCATTGCCGCATAAGCTACCACATCCTCCCTAATCTGCTTAGCGATCCTTGGAGTCCCTCTTCTGTTCTTACCGCACACACTTCCCTCTAATGCTAATTTTACAAGACTTCAAGTCTTAAAACCTTTTCTTATAAATCTATCCTTTCCCTTGGTGATCCTCCTCCGTATTGTTTCTGTATAGAACTTCCTCGTTAGTGATTCTATCACCGCATTACATAGTCTTCTATTGTTTTCCTTTCTGCAGGAATATCATTCACGTTTCGCACCCATATAATACCATACGAACTCCTTTAGCAACGATTTCCTATTATTCAGACTTATATTACCCGTAAGTAAATTTCTCCTTTCTTGATTTCCACTTTCTTTCCTTGTTCTTCAATTCTAATTACAGCTGACACAGGTTATATATAAGCCTTCTTTCTCGATATTTTATTCCTAATAATGCATAGACCATACACTTTTATAGCACCAGATTACATTTACGTTTCTTCAGCCTAACTGCAATAACGTTCTTTTCAGAATAGCTGAAACACACTTCAGATTGTTTAATAGTAGGAAAACAATCTGAATCGGTGTATAAATTATTATTAAGACATTGCATTTCATTATCAAACTAGTAGACTCGTGTAATAGAATATAAGCTTCACTTTTTGAGAAAGGAATTATATTATTTTAAAATGTAAATAACCACTTCCAAATTTCTAGACCGAGCCATATACTTGTTGAAATTACCACAGTAATGGTAGAATATTTCTTTTTTCTAAACTTCAATTTTACTCACGTCATGAGTGACACAATTTTAATTTGACATTACGAATACAGTTTTGATTTTAAATTTTCTACATGCAACTTTAGCTTTACATTTATATATTAAATTTTAAAATTTCAATTGACATATAAATATAGAATTCAGTTTCTTTTCTGCACTTTATATTCTCTTTGGTATTTCTCATTTGCAGAATCTCGTTGATCTGTCACCCTGACTCGAATATTGCACCTCAGGTGTTCACCAAATCAGAGAGGGGGAACTCGACAACTCGGAAACAGCTATAAAATTTCTGTTGACGTTCCTGGCCAATAGAAAGCTATTAGGAAATATAAATGGTTCATATACATTATATACAGTACAGTCTGCTAGCAACTTTCCATAAATATTTTTCAGTGCAGAGTGGTAGTAGTGAAGTCCTTTATGTCTATATTGCTTAATGGGACGTTAAAACAAACTAAAAAAATCGTTGATGTCGTTACCTCTGTGTGTCTTTCCTCTCTTTGCCAATTTTCGTTCAGCGCTTAATCGAGTGTTCAACAATCACAATTTTTAAGTAACGATTTGTTTTTCTCTTTTCGTTATATATTCCGTTTATACATCCCGTTCTTATCCTCTTTTATACATTAAGCAATTTTACCCCTCATAGTCTCTTAGTTTCACTTCTCGAAAAGCTTCTGTCAAATGTCATTTCAATGCTTTAAGTTGCACTAAACCCGTTAGTCTTATCCGTGTGAAGAAACAACTTCTTGTCTCGTTACAATATTCCAGTGAATTGTGTTAAATCGTCTATGATCCAATCTGCATCTTCGAAGTTAATAGAAAACTTGACCCGTTAATTATAAATTGTTGTAAATTGTGTAGTATTTCTTCTAAACGAGGCATGTGTGGTTTTAGTAGTTTCACATGACTGTTGATGTAAAAATTTCCATTTCTTATGGTACATAGGCATTCATTTTTCATCGTGTCAACGACTGTTGGGCAGCGCAAATGCAAAGTAACAAAAAATCAAATAATTTTATTTCTTGATGTCCTAGAAACAGCATAAACAGAACTATTACTAGTAAAATAATGATATAGACAGCAGTTTTACATATGCGAAACTTGCGATGGTTTTACCATGAATTCAGTTACGATCAGTTTACGATAACAGGGTGGGCTGTTACAATTTTCGAGTTCTTTCGTCTGCTGCAAATGACTTTAGCTTGCAGTGAAGACATCAGTTTACTGCAGCGGTTTTACTCACGCGTCTGACTCTTGATGCATTTTTATTTTTGCCTAGCACAACCCGTCATCTGTAGCTTGGCGCATGATGCAATGTAAAGAGTCGCGCGGATAGTAAAAATTCCGGCAGCACTGGATTGCAAGTTCCTTTTTTACGAGAAGAGTAAAATGTTTATGCCAAATTGGTTTCTCCGCTTTGCGAGAGAGGAATGCTCGGCTCCGTCCACCCCCACACTCCTTTCTCTGGCCGTCTCCCTCCCTCTCTCTATACAGGCAATCGCGGCGGCGGCGGCGGCGGTGCTGGGGTGAAGAAGTATCAGCGAGAAAGAGAAATGGAAAGAGCGGAGGGATAAATCCACTTGCAAGAATTGCGGCCATTTGTAAATGTCGACGATTCGCTGGCGAGCGTGTTTTATTATGCGCGGTACAAATAGCTTCTACACACAACAGCTGCAGCGCCCATTGACGTCCTGAGCTGCTGGCAGAAGTCCCGGACGCCCGTCGGGACTTCTACCTCGCCTCGCCTCGCCTCGTCTCGTCTCTCCCGGCGCAATCCATTACTCGGCCCAATTCGCTGTGGGGACGCGCCGGTCACAATGCACCGCATTGCGGGGGTCGCCCTCTCCGAATAATACCAGTCCCCACCCCGGCCGCACAAAGAATAATGATAATTTCCCGGGTATAGAACTCCGACAACATGGCGAACACTTTGTCTCGTCAATACATCACAACAACACTAACGATATTTTTATTTGCACGTCAGCGACTAAATAAATTACTCGCACACATAACTTTTATTACTTCTGTGTCCGATGAACACAACAATTCGCAGGCTGCGGTTGTCTGTCTGAAACTAACCGACGTATACATAGTTCTTGTCCAGAAAATGCGTTTACTACGTTAATTTTCAGGAAAGAAAACAGAAAGTGAACAATTGCTACGCAATTAATTAATAAGAATGGAGTATATTCGGTTCCAATGTGAGAACGCTGAAACTAGTATACTTGGTCAAATTCAAGCGTTCTCCTACCCAAGTACTGCTAATCAGGTTCATATTCGGCACCCAAAGCAACTATGATGGAAATCAAGGAGTCATCTGACGCACCAGCTGGACGTTCAGAGACACCTGAACTGAAGCTAGTGAACTCGATCTTCCGTTGAATAAGACATTTCATCGTATAAACAAAAATGGTTGGTAAATTTTTTTCCAATGCTTTTGTTTCCAATTATTTCATCTTCAAAAATTTATTTAATAATACATAATTTTTAGATTCAAGAGGATAGTAGTTAGACTGGATTTTCTAAGTTACTTATAATATTAATTTAATATAATTTGTACACAATATTGTTGCATAATTTTTATAATTACCTTGTCCTGCAGTTCTTTCGTAGTGTCAAATAAGATTGTTGCACAGTGAATGAAAAATACGTGATTTTTTTATTAATACCTCGACTAGTGTACATTTAAAAATTCCGATTACGTGGAAATACAATCGAGCATTCCACAGAATTTTTTAGTTACTTAGTATATGTAAATAAATTTCTGGTTGAAGTCTCGAATATTTATTGTATGATAAGCGTAAAATTTTATGAAAAGGGTATCATATGTCTTACAATCCTGCAAGATAACGAAATTAAATGTAAAATAATTAAATAAAATATGTTTTGAGAAAGCATCAATGTGGCCCACTAAAGAACGCTTTGAGAAACTGATGAGACGGCTCCCAAATTATGATCCAACACTTGACAACAGGAGTGAACTTTATTTTTTTTTCAAATTTGAGCCAATATTTCATAGAATGATGGTAAAGAGATACACAATCGTGCACAAGTGGCAATGCAACTATGAAAGACTACAAATGAAGCTCCGTAGACAATAATACGCGAAAACAATCGCTTGACGGCTAAAATGAAGTTCTTCAAGGTCAAATCGGCTCCCATTTGAAAAGGACTATAATAACAGTTGCTTAGTCCGTCAGGTGGCTGCGTATAGAATTAGGTTAAAACGTCCCCAAGTGTCCATAAAGTAAACGCAAAAAGCGAGCGAATAGTATTTCCTAAAATATGCTGATCCTTTAAAATTGATAGCTTGTGATCACGTCCATCCTGATATTTATTCAGGAATGTCAACTGCTATTCATTTAGCAAAATATGCTACCAAAAGTAACAATCCATGTCTGGATTCCGCAATAAATTCAGGACGCGGAATTTTATTCGTTGATATGGTTTTTGGATTGCACTTTTCTCGGACAGTGTCTGTGTAGGTCTGTTTAGATGAAATATATATAGTACCTAGATAAAAAATGAAAAAGGAATCTTTATCTGCTTATAATGTAGAACAGACGTTAATGTTTCTAGGCCGACAATGGGATTCATAAATGACGTTTCCGATGCAGAATATATTTACAAGTTCAATCCATATATAAGCGTCTGTCTTGAGCTACTAATTACTTTAAGGTGATTTTCAATGTAACTATAAAGATATGAGATCATTAAAAACTTAAAGGTGGAAAACTCCAAGCTAAAATACTTTTTTGTGTTTTACAATTCAAGTTTTTAGAGTTCAGTATTGACATTACCATGATAGGATTGAAAACATGTGAGCCAGTAAATGGCACGCATGCGCAATGGGGTACGTGAGAAGTCTTGTGTACTGCAGGGTGTGTATAAGCGCTAGGGTACATAAGAGGTAAATGTACGGACTCCAAAGCATGCATGCTTCATGATCTGAAATTTGTAAAAACTTGCTCCCATTTAATTAGACTACTTTTTCAGTACAATTTAATCTGTTTTATAGATACCACGTGCTCATTAAGCTCCATGAAACCAAAGAACTCAAATACCAAATTTGCATTTAATTACAAACCTACTCGGCTCAACATTAAATCTATGTCACTTGAAATCACACTGTGATTCATTACGACTTACCTCTGGCAAGCTAAAAGACGTCGTAATGAATCAGTTCCGTTACCTTGCAAAATAGTTTTTTTTTCCTGCTTACCTCAACAATTGTCTGAATTGGCCTAATGACTTATGTATAAACGTGATGTGGTAGTAATTATTTGTGTATGTGTGCTTGGAGTTGAGAACTCTCCGAGATGCTGGCGTTCGATAGCGACAACAATGCTTCAACACAGAGTCAGGCCGGTGTTAGCGACAGCTGTGTTAAATGCGCCATTGTATTCAGAAACAGCGGCGACCGCTATCTGGACGTTTATGAACACAGAAATTATGGCCGTGGAGGAACTGTGGCTTCGTGACGGGTAGCCATTGCTCCCATCTGTGCATCTTCCTCCGACGCACAAGCGTGAGCGGCCAGCCCAAAATTAAATTGCAACTATGCTCCATCCTCTACGCCACGACAATTTAAAATCGTGGCGTACTACAAATGATCTCCACAAAAAAATAACAACACAGCGAATCATTTAGACCAATAACAGGCGCGGAGTAACATATTGTACACAACAATGAGTCTGAACGCAATGAGGGTGTTCGAGAATACTGTTACAATGTAAATAAAATATGACGAGTAGCCAAATGTTAGTTAATTTAATTACTTTATTTATAATTTATTAATACTCATTATTAAAATTATTGTTCTGCTCTCGATATCACACATTAAAAATGTAGGTTGTCAGAAATGTTGTTGACTCAAATTAAATTGGTAAAGATAGCTGAAAAGGCAAAGAAAGATTGTGCACGAAACACAGTTTTTTTTCAGGGAATGTTTTACTATATTCGTAATTGCTGAACGACAACACTGTAGTTTTGTGAAGGAAATACAGCAAAGCGCATAAATCATCCATCTATTTGCATGTGGGAGAAATAGACACCTTGCGGGCTGATGGCGGAATCCCATCGCATCTTGGCGCCAAAGTGGCGAGACTTGGCCATTTGGAGATACATCCGCACAAGAAAGGTATTGGGAATATCTCACGGCTCTAGTTACACGGTCCTGGAAGGAAGGAAATTATGGAAGAACAATTTTAGAAAGTCATTGTTACTAACAAGGATAATTTATTTGGACTAAAATGACATTTTACTACAGGAAGAATAAGGTAACCTTAAGGATATTTAGTACCCTAATCACTTTTAACAATAAGGTTATAATTATTGAATAAATAAAAAAACTAAACCAAATGGAAGTGGTGAAAACAGTCGAAAGCTACAAATGCAAAGCGCATTACATAGTAATTTATCAACTAACTCAACATAGGAATTAAACGAAAGTTTTCGGATACTTTCCCAAATAAATAAGTGGTTTCAAGTATATTAAAATTTATAAAATTACTTAACGTCTGTTTTTCAAAATAATTAAATGAAATAAACTAACAACCGGATACAATTTTTATATAGTGTAATCGACGTTTCATCATCATATTTGTGACATTTTAAAACATTATACTTAAAAAATTATACCAGAAACTATGATAATAAAATTATTAAACTATCAGAACCTTAATAACATATACTAAAACTTAAAATTTTGATGAGAAAAGGTTTCCAAATATATAAAAAGATGAACGTGAGGCCAGCTTCAACCAAACTGATACGAGAATGCATAGCAATAATGTAAAATCGAGTAAAACCTAACAATATGTAAAGTGAGAAGTTAAAAATAAGTTGATTAAACAGTTAAACAATGTGAAAAATAAAAATATTTACTGTAAAACAAAAATTACAGTATATCACATAACAACCAAACAGTTTAACAAAAACCAGCTATAAAATAAATAAAAGTAAATTTTTTAAAAATAAATTAATAATATCAATATCAAAAGTTAAATAAATACTCATTTTAAGGTATAATTACGAGAATTTAGTATTTTTAACATTTGTTTTAATAAAAATTATTTCAAATATATTTAGTTTACATAAATTTTATTCAAAACCTAAAATTTCCAAATTATCCCAATGATTGAAGGTTTTATATTTATCTGCTCTTAACAATTAGCTCCATGAGAACGATCAGTTTGCTCTATATAGAAATTAAGTTAACGACAATTAATTATTATAAATAACATTGTGTAACCTTTTTTAATTTTGCCTTTTCTTTTTTTTATAATTTTGAGTAGGTTATTATTTTTAGAAATGACCTTAAGATTAAAACTTGCTTACGACTTTTGGAAAAAATTAAATTTAAGTTTAAATAGTAAGTACTAGTTTTAGTTTATTATTTCATTTCCAATTAAAAATTTATTGTTTCTGTTTCCATAAAAAATGTGTATTTTTTCTTAATTCAATTGTCCGTCAATGGTTGGCACAGTTCTTTATCATTTTCTATTTTTACAAAGCTATGGAGCGACATTTTTTGCAATAAAATATAAAGCTGATCCTGTTCTTAAGCTTGAAGAATAATAGAAGCGTAAGAAACCAAAGGAAACAGTATAAGCACCAATAAATTATGGTTTCTGGAAGTGTTAAGACGAAGATGTTAGTGAACAGTGTCAAATCATTCTTGTGACTAGGGAATACTAAAGAGTGAAGAATATTTTTGCTCATTATAGCTGATTTACGCGATGTCTCGAACGGAAACGTGAAGATTATAACTCAATTGACCACCAGTTCTAGTAACTCGCGGTTTGAGATATGTTGTTGGAACTAACTGTGAGAACGATTAAATTATAAAATTAATGACAGCAATAATTTTCCCTCACATGTGAGTTTTTACTAAGTTGCATTGATCAATATTCCCGTCTACCGTTGTCAGTATGTGTAATGACTGTGTATGAGCGGTGTAATCAAAGTACTCACATATAGAACAAATTACTCCGAGCCGGCAAGTACGAGACCGGAGAAGTTATCCATCATTACCCGGAGTCGTAAATCCGTCCAGTGCAAAGTGTTGATCCCTTGTAGATTATTGCAGAGTCTTGGGCAGGAATAGCGGTAATCTTCTGGCGGGTCGAATGTCTGATCGATGTTCCAGACGATCGCTAGTAAAAACAAAGACGGAAGGAACAAAGGTCGTGTCGTTGGCTGGCAATACGAGTAGGTGTAACAAAGACAAAAAAAGTCGTAAGGGTTTTAGTAAGGAAGAAAAAACCTGAAGCTTCGATCTGGAAAAGTACAAATCATTATTTTGATGCATAATCGTGCACAATTTTTTAGAGATAATTATTGAGCTGTCTGTCTCCCAAACTTCTCCTCATACGACTAAAATTGTCATATTTAAAGAATATTCATGTTAAAATAATAACAAATAATATAATCTAAAATTTTTGTGCTATTCTGTTAAATACCTTTCATGGAAATGGAAAGTGCTTTATAAAAGTGTACTTAAGACTTGATTTGCTAAAATGATAAAACATTAAATAAATGTTTATATTATAAATAAATCTATGACACACATTCTGCATTTATACTACGTACAAGCGGGCAATTTACAGAAAATTAATTTAAAAAAATTATCCTAAACGAATATAATAATATGAAATAAACTGACTTATGAAAATTTTCGCTTATAAAAAATTTATAAGTAAACAAATTTTCTAATATTAATTTTGAAAAAGAGAACGATATAATGTAATGATTACGTTTGTTATCCCTTAAATTGTATTGGAGTAAGTTGCCTATTTGTAGATATAAATACTAATTATATAGTGTGTTTTTTCTATTTTTGTGTTAATGTGGCAAAATGGATAAAGACATAGGAATAGACATTTTTATTAATAATGTTCAATATTTTATGAAGGGTTAGACAGACTTGTTTTTGCGCAGGTTGGATTTACGTTACAAAAGACCTCAGCAGCTTACGTTTGCAGAGCATAGGGCAGGCCCTGAAAATTTTTAAGTTCTGATTGATTAATTTTCAGTGGTTTCTGGAGGACTAAAGGAGGCAGAGACTCTTTGTTTCAGAACGTGGATGAGTGTTGACGAGAAAGGACTGTTTCAGAACATGGTAAATTGTTTGCTAGCAAATTTGTGTGAATATCACGTGAATGATCGTATTAATTACTTACAATGTATTATTACTCACATTCAGGCAAAATAAACCTACGAGATGGATCAACAGCAGTATTTTTAAATGTACTTCCCTTGGAAAAAGCTCAAATTTCGTATGCATGTGTATATGTATTTATATTATGCATTAAAAACTAAACGCGTGGAGAAATTTTGACCAAATCTTCCACACGTGTTTGTTGTAACCCAGAAACAAACACTGTCTGAGTAACTATCACCCGTAGGGGTGAGGGTGGACGGAATTAATGAAGAAGAATCGGCTGATATATACGTCAAATATTATTTTGGCTTTAAGAGATTGATGGTGTATCGTTCTGTGATGCTTGTGCATAATTTTAATCACACTCGGCATAGGAGGTCAGAATATATAGGGTTTAGGGTGGAGGGGCGTTACATAAAAAGAACACTAAAAAGTCCAGATTAGTGTGTTTTTCGGGGTTATGGAAGTAGATGACATTCAACATGGAGCCTAAGTTACACTTCAGCCCCTAGGAGTTGAGGGTCTGGATTATAATAAATAACAACCCTTGCAGTCCCCAGAACCAAGTTAATAGAAGAAGAATACAGTCCTGTCATAAAAATAAAAAGACTGTAACTTACAATAAAATAGAATGCATTCATGGAATAAATAATACATTAACTCCAGCTTAAATTTTATGCGTTACCTTGAACCTATGATATTTCATAATCACGTATTTAACGTGCATTAACATATTAAAAATGTTGAATGAGTAAAGAAGCAGTAGTAACATACTGCGTGAATTTTGTAATTTATAAATGGAGCCATGAAGTTAACATTTTATTAAGAAGTGATTAAATCAATCCCTGTCTCCAATTGAATTCCAAAATAGGTTTCACTGCTTTAATTTCGCCGATATGATCTCAACACTTGTTTTAGACTCCAAGAGTTGTCACTGAGCTTGAAAACAGAACTGATGCCTTACATTTCTCTTTTTTATATATAATAAGACGCATTTTCCTTTCCGAGACTATTTTTAGGAGGCTGGGAATGTTTCTCCCCTTTTTTTCCTGTTTCTCTTGAAATAATCAGTAGTTATAATCTACCGAGGCCGGTTCAACGCCAATGCTTTCCCACTTGCTGCTTGTCTTTGTCACGATTTGTACTCTTGTTAGGCCATCTTTCACTGTAATGAAACAATTTATCCTTGTGCTCAGCTGGTGTTGATGTGTTGGCATTCGTGAAGGCCGTGTCTGAATCCAGGTGTCGCTAACTGAAATCCCTCCAGAAACAACTGAAATTATCTTCGAAATGATCCATTAAATGTCTTAAAAAGCGTTGACCCACTAACTGAATCGTCAATGGAATTTAGTACCTGAAAAGGGTATGTTGATAATATAGAAATTTTCAAACAAATTGTATTTCAGTAATAAACTATTAAATGGTTGAAAAATCTTTTCAAGTACGGGTCCATTATTTAATAAATTTTGCTTTTCCGATCTGTTTACATATTCAGTTATTAATATTTTTGGTCTACGCATAAATAACCAATAACAGCGGGCATTTAAATTTCACCACAATATAGGCAGCCGGCAGTACTTAAAACACGGCAATCGAATGCGTGATGTTTATTTATATATTTCAGTTAACTTTCATTAATGAGCCAGTAACACGAAATAATTAAATATGGAGGTAATTATTTCCTATGAGCCCATTTTAAGATCGTATCCGTCCATTTATTATCCTTCAACTCCAACAGCTGTTGCGGAATCCTAATTTACTACTTTCTAGGATAGTAGTTTGTATATTATCCACCTACGAGATGTTCAAAAAAAATTTTGGTATTGAAAACTGACCCTAAGCTACAAGGTAGGATTGCTTAAATGGATATAGGTTCTTTAAAGAGCTCACTTTTCGTTATCTGAAGTTGTGAGACTTATTGAAATGACACTGTTCGCAACCAAAAATCTACCCTCAATATTTTTAGAAATTCCTAGGCCTTGTAATGAAATTTTGTATATGAGCAAGCGATCTATTAAATGTCCACATCTACAAAATCTCGAACCCATTCTAAAACGGATATCGGTTTATATATCACCCATTTATTTCTCCTCACATTTCCAAAGAATATAAGAATAAACTAATTATAACAATAGTACATCCATAAGCTATGCAATGAAATATATTTCTCAATTTTTGACAAAACTAATTTTGTCCTATAGAAGGTTAAACAAGCACGTAAAAATAAAAATAATTGAATTTACTTATTTACATTATTAAAGAAATTTATTAAGTATTTAAAATTTAAAATTATTTTTGTATTGAAAAATAATTTGGAATACGGAAGGGAAACATATTCTGAATTACTTCCGGAACGATTAATCCTATTTGTAGGAATGAAATCTGTCATTTGTTTCCGTACGTTATATCATTGATTCTGAACTACGTAAAATGTTAAAAATCTCGTAGTAAAGATATTCCTTTAAAAAAAATTTCTTTACAGTTTAACGACCTGCAGTGCGGTTAAGTTATTACTAATGCCACGCGACATACACCTACTGTTGGGACTTTGCCAGCCTAGAAACGGTTCTTTTACATCCAACGACATCGTTCAATGTAAAAGTATTGCAAAATGTATTATTTATAAGTATAAGGAATTTATGCAATTCCTTAATCGGGGTTTTGCCTACCAATGACGAAATTTAATATATTGTTCTATAAAAATTGTTTGTTACTTAATATTAACGGATTGTAATATAGCCAAGAATTTTATTTTGGAGGCTGAAATTCGGGTGAGGAAAATCAATTAAGATAGAGGAAAGTATTAAATCACTATTTATCAGGCAACGAATTGCTTTAATGGACATCTTTTTACGTTCCTGATATCTAGATGTCTATCATTTGGGCAACGTGATACCATTCAACTATTTTCTGTTAACGTAATACATGATTACACGTGACCTTCCTGATTTCAGCTTTTTGACGGTACAATTTTTAGGTTCAATATGGTGCAATCACGATTTAACTAAAAAATTTTCAGGTGCAGGGAGGCCATTTGCTAGTGTCAAAACAGTTTTCTAATATTCATACATATGTATAGATTTATGAAACTAAAATATTAAAAGTTATGGTTTATTCGTGAGTGTATTTTCGGAATAGTTCTTGATTGTTCGCTTATTTAAGTTGTTTATATCTACTGAATTCCTGTTGTCTATCAGTAGCTGTGTGACATTAGATGTATGTTTCTTTTAAAAGATACATACATTTAATGTCGGAAAACGTTGTTATCTTTCGAGCTAAGCAATTTCCCAGGTGGGAGGTTATCTATTGGGCGTAGTTGGACACAATATTTTTTGATAACGTCAAACGAAAATATATAAAGAGAATGCGGAAGAGTGAACTGTAATTATGAACATTACTTGTTGGTGAATCTTTTAATTAATTATTATAAGCAAGTTAGTATTACAATTTGTAGACACGTGTCCATCTCATTTTGACTTAATTTTTATCAGAGCGCACAAAGTGATTGTTGCAATCCTTTTTCATTAATCAGGTGATTGAAACTCCCGACGAAAATAACAGGGATTTTGAGAAAAGTTAAGTGTATTTTTTTTGTCACATAATTTCACATGTTAACTGGAAATATTTTTCCTACACAGAAGACTCATATTTTTAAATTTGTATCATTACAAACCTAAAGCTTACCATAGGAAAGCACTCGTCTCTTTTCAATCTAAAATGAAAATGTTTGCTGTTTCTTTCAAAGTGCTCTTGGATTAATGTTTTACACATTTTAAATACGATCGAATGACTTGTAATCCTGCGATCCCACAGCAAACTCGTCTCCCGTCATTCGGAATGGCGTGAGAATAGTACCCAATGCCCGACCAACCTGATGCAGATTTTCTAGGGTTTTCCCTGCATCTCTTTAGGTGTAACACCGGGTAGGATCCTTAAACCATAGCCCGGGGGCCCTAGTTGACCCTTGGCTACCTTGCTCTACCTTCCGCATCCCCCCTTTTCAATTCCCTTCCTATGCTATTAAAGGGGACTTGCCTGTTTCAGGATCACCCTCATGTAGCCTGTTAGCCCTCAAAAAATAGTTTATCTTTAATTAAAATATATAGCCAATTTATTAGCTATAATATAATTTATTAAATTCATTTATTATATATATATATATATATATATATATATATATATTACAAAATTGGCTTCCACCAACGTGGAGCTATAACATAATTAATCATAATAATTAATAAGCTCTGATCCTATTGAGTATTATTTACACAGTAAATATCACTCATTAAGTTTTTTGTGTAGCGATTTCGTTCGGAATTTGCCGACTAATGGAGCTGAGTCATATTGAATATAATTACTAAGTATTGCCCAAAATGGCTCTGATATTTTCGTGCGTAAAGTATTGTTGTTCTGAAATTATTCACAAACAAAATTTTGTAGCTCATACTTTGTTCAATAATAATAATACCTCGCTTATGAAATTAATCTGAATCTTTTCATTCAAGTGTAGAGGATTGTTTCGTTAGATAAACTATTTTGACATTAATAGCTGTTGATTAATTATTCATCCTGTAGGTACACGATCATTATTGTTTAACTTTAACCGTAGAATAATTCACGCTGTTCCAAAAATTATTTTATCACAGAGTGTGGTTAATTAATATAGCCACTTCCCAATTTCGTTCCAGAGACTCAGCCCATACACAATATTTCAGATTGATTGTGTTCTGCGAATGGCCCATGACGACAGTTTGCCAATTTTCGAGCATGACGCAGCATTCCTGAGTGATTGTGATTATGTCCCATTTCGCTGTCAGGTCTATACTTACTCTCAATCTCTGATCATGGCGAAGGTCAAGATTCTTTCGGCGGCGGTGAAGACATAAACATATATAAGTTCCTCATACCGCAATTACCGAGCACAGTTAGTTTCACGAAATTATGCTGTAGTGCTTTATGAGTAAAATGTTTTTTACTTTCATATTGCATACAATAGTCTTTCTTGTGGTCATGCTTTCTTTCACCGCCTGCGCTTTCCTACAAATCTGATATTTCATATTTTTTATTTCATTTTATGAAAAACTAATATAATCTGAAGAGATATCCGTGTGAAGTTGATGTTGGTGAGTAATTCAGCTTAATACTTTTCACTATCTCTACTGAACCAGAAAATAAATTGTCAGTGTGGAAAACAAATGTTTATATTACACTCGGCTATAAATGAGGAAAGAAACTTACTTTCATTGGTAATTTTAGGAGATACTCAAGTGATCTTTATATAATAATATTTTTAATGTTTATTTCAGTTACGATAATTGCTCAAGTGATGCTGCTAGCAGCTTTTAAAATTTATTTCCAGGAATTACGATGCCCATTTAGTGGAAGGATCCAGGTGTGGTTAAACAATCGAAAAATTCTTGTGCCTCTAGTTCTTTTCTAACATGTCGAACTCCACAGAGCTAAAACCTCGATTCTCAAGTCTCCCATTTATTAAACAAACTACATCTTTCGCTCTATTCTCGACATACCTGCTTAACAACTTCGTTTTCCTGCTTGTTGGTTCTTTCACTTTCCGTGATTTTTAAATCAGCATAATGATCACTAATATAATTTGTTTCTATTCCCAAATCTATCTTTAATAATTAATGCCGAACTCTTTATTGCTATCGAATTCAGTTCCAATGAAACAATTTCCCTGTGAAAATAGGTGTTTAGTTCTATAACACTCATATCAAAATAAATCCGAGGTCACTTTGCAATGCCAAAATAACATTTTCGGACCATAAATTCATATTTTACATTTAGTTCAAAACAATAATTTACCGAATAAAGCATGAATAATATTTAGTGAACATAATGTTTTACAAAATTAAGTGAATTAACGACCACATGCATGATTTACATTTAGTTGAACCGACGTTTCGTCACTATATTTGGGTCTTTCTCAGGTAATGTTAACTTTTGATGAAAAAATGCCAAAAAATCCGAACTTAACTGTCGAAAAAGGGAGGTTTAACTGAAATGTAACATCTTATACGAGATATTTCGTTTTTCGGCCTCGTACGTTTAGGAGTAACATGAAATTTACGAAAAACTTAATTAAAGAACCGAGGAAATTCATAACTTTGGGAACAAAACGTATTCTAATTGAAAAATTCTATTTTTTTACTTTTGGACATTCTTTGTTTTATTTATTACACTATAAATGCCCAAGGGAAGCTTCAACAGATATTGAGTGGAAATTTGAGTGGAATGGTGTTCCGGTATTTGATCCAAAAAGGTAGATTCAGAACTGGTACATGATAATGATAAATTATAATTAATTAATGACTGCATTTCATGAATCGTAGATCCACTCAAGTGGTCTTGGAACATAAATATACTGAATAACAGTTGGATGTGATACAAACTAAAAAATTATAATCCTTACTATCAAATAGTGGCCACCAATTTTTTGCCCTTTGTTAGGATAGTAATTCTATGAGTTTTAATAAAGTGATTTGCAACCCGTGAGGAAAATTAATTATAACACATATAAAGCAAATTAAACAGACACTACTAAGTCTGAGGATGTCAAACGTAAGTAAAAAAATCAGTTATGCTGTTAAGTGGAAAGCGTATCTCTAATAATAATCTTCATCTTCTCCATTTGGTACAGTTTTATAGTTTGAGAGGGTTTTCAGCACGTGGCCAGGTTTTGCCATATCGTTCCGACCGTTGCGCGCATGGTGATACATGAAGCCGGCTCCGTTCCCACAGCAGGAACAGGAGCAAGGCACGCGCTATCTTTGAGGAGTGCGTCATTGTGAGCTGCGGTCTGCGAAGTTACCGAGGTGTGACAAGCCCAGCAAACGAGTCTCCTTCCCACGCCACCACTGACGTCATTGCCACCAAGATTCTCTGCTCGTATCAACTCACCGGCTCCTCGTGCGTGTCAGTAAATCCCTCAAAGCCCACGGGCTCTGATGTCAACAACTCCTCCTTTTATTACACCGACGACCGAAACGAGACTAATATTTCATTCACATTTTACCAAGGTCAGCCGTTCCCAACTTTTATTTGACCTGCGTAGCTCTTGCAAATATTTTTCACTAAAAAAATAATGAAGACAGCAGGACAAACATTATGTTTTTATGATTATCATTTTAATTAATGCTATAAAACACTTATAAATCCCAGATCTAGTCAAAATTATCTTTATTAAATATTATAATAATGAACTAACAAATGCTAAAATTTACGGATACAGACAAGAAGATTAATCTTATAATAAGTAAAACTGAGTGCGTATACATATATATATATATATATATATATATATATTTATTTATTTATTTATTTATATATATACTGCGAGGGCAGGTGCAAATCTTCTAAAGACACTATCTCAGGGTCCGCACTGGATAGTAGTGTGGGATTCTACCCACTAAAAACACCTTCCTTTCCAACGATGACTGTGTATCTTCCTGTGGGACCGTCGTTAGACATTACTTCACAGGAAGCAGTCATAGCGTCAAGCTCTCTGTCTCCTTTAAACATTATTATTTCTCTCTTTTTCGTAATTTCTTTATCTTTGAATTACTGTAGATACATATGCGCTTACTTTATTCTAGGTATTAAGTGAAAGCATTGGGTACCAAATTATCTGGTGTTATTGAAGTTCCAATATCGCTTTCTAATGCTCGTCTCCCATATGAAAATCTCGAGCAACTGAAAAACACGTGTTCTGGTGTCTCATTAACTCTACATTCAGGGCATGCAGGTGAATTATCTATGGCAAACCTGTAGAACATCCCAACGGCGTTGCCGGCTTCATGTATCACCATGCGCGCAACGGTCGGAACGGTATGGCAAAACCTGGCCAGGTGCTGCAAATCCTCTCAAAGTATAATTATATATATATATATATATTATAATTATATATATGTGTGTGTATGCTCCACATATAAACCTCAATCAGTGGAGTAATGTGGAACAAATTTTGTACCCGTGATACTTCCGACCCGGAAACTAAAAAGGGAGGGGTACAAAATTGACTGTGACCTGTAGGAGCGGTGTTTAACGGGGGTGAATATTTAATGCATCTAAAAGTCATATTTGTGTTAAATGGATGTTTTAAGGAGTTAATGAAATTGATACTCTTTCTCAGTATGTGCTCTTTCTATAATAGAAGCCATTTATGAAATTGGTACCAGGTTCTGTAGATGTGGGTTTGGGTTTCTTTACGCGAAATTGATAATAAAAACACATTTTCCAGAGAATATGCATTGTTAAATAATAAAACTGAACTAACTTGAGACATGTTATTTAAATATGTAATTGCTTATTGATAATAAATAAGTAATGAGAAGACAAAAAATTCTGTTTGAAATATTTTGTGTTTAACACTGAATACTTAATGTTTATTTGTGTTATGTGTATATAATTCAAAAACTATAATAATTTTATTAAAACTCGCGTTTATAGGTATATTAAATTAAGCAGCTTCCTTTATTCCTGCCTAATTTAAAAGTGGCCTGATAATGATAGAAAGGTTCCCCATCTGTCTATTAGACTAATAGTGACTTTTTGTCGGTTGGAGATCCACCAAACAAGTAAAGGTGCTTATGTTGCAAAATTAAACTTAATGTCTTAATTGAACATCGAAGTGAAGGTCATGTGGTATGGAAACAAGGCCGTGCTATTAGACACGGAATAATATAAATTGCTAACCAGTGTTTATTTTTGCATTTAAACTTGGAATCTTCGCGCAAAACACACATTTTAAATGCATTCTCACCGCCATGGCAACTTAGCGCATTCGTAGATCTTTTTCCGCGAGACAATGCTCTTAATAAACCTGTCCAGAAACCTGTCCGAATTGCAATACTAAGCCGTGCATCAAGCTACTTCTTTGTGAAAGTCTATTTATACTAAAAACTCGTTTACGACCTGACTCGAGGGCGAATTGAATTATACAATTGCTGAGTAGAGCATGCGATCCACATCCTAATGTGTGTTTACTCCTTTATTATGCAAATTCTTAATTCAGCGTGGACCATACGACGGACAAGTACTTGACATTGAATTTTAAAAAAACTTCATCATGCATACTAAATAAACTATCTCGCACCTTATTTGACGGACATGTTCTGCTTTGTGGTTACTTCTTGTAATACTCCACGGGTGTTACGTGCTCTTATTTCTTTATGGCTTCCTCCTGGCTCTAAGCTCAGGTAGTTTAGTGCCTAAAACATGGAAGGGCAACCGTGATGTATTCCACGAACACTACTGCTGACACAGAAAACAAACCTCCATGACTTTACCAGAAAACGGCTCTTGGGACATTTGCATATTAAACTCGAACACGAAAGTCTTTACCTCCAGATAGGAAGTTGTGGCAGTTAAGGCGTTAATAACTTTTAACAAAACTGCTTATGTAGGACACTTATTAAAATACATTTGACCAACATTAAACATTTTTAAATCATGATGGAGTCCTCTTGAATGTCCACAATATACGAGGACGAATTTTCAGTAACATACTCTGCCACCTTTCTCAATGACAATCTTAAAACTTAGTCGAGACAAGCAAATTTCATGCCTGCTTCATCAACGCTGGAAAAACCATCCATTAATTTCTCATGCCATACCTTTTCATGTTGTAAATAAATGTATTTTATGAGCATGAAATTGAGGTAATAGTCAGGAATTTCGTTTTGCGTAACATAATTACGCGTTCCGGAGGCATGTAAGAATATACATACCTTATGTTAAAGTAATAATAAATTCAATAAACAACTCAGGAAAATACTCCTATTGGTTATTTAAAGTATACCGCTGTGTCTGCGTATTATTCCACATTAAATTTTAGAATTAGTAACACTTGTCTTTAGGAGAGTGTGCTAAAGAAAAATCAGGGGATTTCTGTTGATTCTCATTTCTACCTTTCCTTTGTTAATGCCAGCTTCAGACGATATGAACTATCTCGAACAGAGAAATATTTTATGGCAGCAGGAAGTTTCTAATCAAACACTATTAAAATAAAAATCAACATCGTTTAATTTTCTCTTGAGAAATTTGACAATAGTTTCCGTTCTCAGGCGTGTTCTGTTGCAGTGACTTTAAAAACTAATCATCACTCTTATCCCTGTGGGAATGCTGCGTCCTCACAGCAGACTCGTCTCCCGTCATTCGGAAGGGCGTGAGGATAGTACCCAATGCTCGACCTACCTGATGCAGGTTTTCTAGGGTTTTCCCTGCATCTCTTTAGGTGAAACACCGGGTAGGATCCTTAAACCATAGCCCGGGGGCCCTAGTTAACCCTTGGCTACCTTGCTCTACCTTCCGCATACCCCCTTTTCAATTTCCTTCCTATGCTATTAAAGGGGAGTTGCCTGTTTCAGGATCACCCACTTACCCCTGCAAGATTGTCTGAGACATCATCATAAACTAATGAGCCGTAAAAAACTTGCTAGCTCCAAGTTCAAACTGATTCTAGAACAGAGGTGGCCAAACCGTGGCGTATGCGTCAAACGTGGCGCTTTCGACGATTAAAAGTGGAGCATTGTATCATTGAGCCTTTATATTTGGAACGTTGAGTCCCTTTACATTGTTAGAAACCATTGTACAGTAAGAAATAGAAGAATTTAATAATTTTCCCACTGAAGAATTAAAGTACAATTACGTTCATAAACAATGAAAGTATAATGCTTTAATAAGTACAAAATATTTCCTCGTCGCATTAAACAAACTGTACAGAATAATCAAGAGGAATATATAAAATGTAAAGTCTTTTCTATATACATGTATAAATATTTCTACAGATCTGATTACGTAACATTTGTGTGTATTACACGTTGTAAAGCAAATGAGATTGTGAAACATCAGTGACATTGAGAATGCCTTCATGTATAGTGGGCGAGACACTTAGCCTCTTAGCAAGAGAGTTAAATGTACAAATAAACTTCTGTAGTGTGTCAAGGAGGTAAGCCTCAATCGTTCATCGTTTCCACTTAAGCGAAGGGAACATTAAGGAATTGTTATTGCAAGCCGAACAACGAGAATAAAATAGAAAAATTATTCTGTCACGCTAAGAAAAATTTATGAACGTAGTACAAGTTCAGTAGTTAATTACTAAAATAAGGATATAATGATAGTTTCTATCTCTGATACGAATACAGACACATTTTAGTAACCACTATTTAGGTATAAAGAAAAATTTCAAGCTGTCTAAAATTTTATTAATATAAGTATATATAATTAAAACATTTTAAGCATCGACATTCAGGAAATAATAGTGAACATCGGAACAGCAATATATATTTATATAATTGGTTTTATACTAAGTATTACACTCTAAAAATTTCATCACCAGCAGAAGGAAATTTTTGGTTTTAAAATATAATTATGTGAGATTTGTAAAAATAAATTTTGTATTCATATTATTGAAACGTAGCTCCACATTTCTTTTTATAATTTTAGAGATTCTCTATTTTAAATTTACCCAATGAAATCTCTTTGATTCAACCAAATATCCCGACTAGCTTTCTTATCATCATTGCAATATATAAATATACTTTTAATTACATCAAAATCAGTCTGCTGTAGATAATTATTTAAAATAAATTTTGTAACGCTAACTTAAAAAAATTTCAATAGGGAATCAGATGAAATATTAATTAGTACTTAAAACTGATGAAATCTAAGTATCTGTGGAAGCCATGGTTCCATTTATTTAAAATTTTTCTATTCTTTTATTTCTCTATTCTTTAATGAAAAGTTAAAATTAATGTAAGCAATATAAAATCATCTTCGGTGACTTTTATGATTTGGGCGAATAAAAATTAAGACATTCGTTTTCATCCTCTTCGCCCATTTTTAGTGCACCCGGCGTTATTAAAAAAACGGAGATTTGTTGAACTTTTAATTATTTTCACATACATAACGTAAGTTAAAAAATACTTAACAATTATGGGCAACTCGGGTCCTGAGGAACACGAGTGCCCAATTCTGATCGGGTAACACGCATACACTTTAATAGATTACGATGCGTGTATGGGTCACCAAACCTTTTACGTACAGTATTTTGCGCCAGTTACATTTTCACTTTTTGAACATGTATGACTTCAGTAAATTTAAAAAATTTAAGATCATGGGCATCTTTGGTCCCTGAGGAATACGTGTGCCATTTAGACCAATTGGGACCAGTAGTTTGGATGCCTATAGTTGTGACATACTGACGGACGCACTGACAACTGTTTTTAGATTCTTTTGAAGTTCAATATTCGTTTCTTTTTACTACAAAGCTAATCTTATGAGATTCATAAGACTTGATATTCTAATTGAAATGTTTTTATATTGTATCAGAATAAATGATCTGTTAATTGCGGACCAATAAACCTGAATCGATCTGGCGTCTATATATTAGAATGCCGTTGTTTAAACTATGAGGCTAAAATTTCCAAGTAGCATATATTGATGTTCCTACACTTCATTCTAGGAAAAGCCATCATGCATTATCGTTGGCCTGTCGAAGGAGTGAAGATGATCGCGTGTAGCGTTTCCATAGAGCCCGTCCGTGCGCCAGTTAATCTCGTAAATGTTAGCCCTAAGACAAGTCTGGCCTCCTCCGTAATTAGAAATCGAGATTCGTCATAACCTCGCTGCGATGCCTGGGGCCAGCACGCAGAAGGGCCTCATGTGAAAGAACAACTGATCGCCTCACACTGCTGAGTTTGGAGACCACATATCAACGGCCATCAGACCCACAAGTACAGTCTCTTCAAACTGAGGTGGCTTATACTCACATCAGACATGAAATTCTATGTTTTATTGCAAGGGAACCGTAGTAATGTACAGTTGCTGACAGCTAAGTAAAGCTGAAACCACGATCTATAATGTTACTTTATGTAAAGATAACTTTATATGTTAGTATTCAATATTTTAATAAATCAATGGATTCATTTTATAAATTTGTGATGCAGAAAATAACAAAAATTGTCTCAATATGTTCAAATCTATTCTGTCTAGGAAACTAATTATGTAATTCATAGCTTCCCCATTTCTATTTGCACCACACTCTAGCATTGAAGAGGTTCGAAGACCCATAATTAAAGTTTTCCTTTGCATGAGAGACAGAGAACGTAAAACTGAATTAGTAGATACTCGCGAAAGAAGAAAAAGAGCTTCAAATTTGCGCGTTTTACAAGGCTTATGAACAAGAGCTCTCGGTTGTGGAATGGTATTAGAAATGTTGTATTAAAACGATCCCCTACATAATTAAACAGTGGATCCATATAAAATTTTATTTTATACTTACAAGAGACTGAGATGAATAGGGGGGATATTGTTTTATAACGAAATATTATTATAATAATGAAATTCCTGTTAAATTTTTTTCTCTCTAAAATTATAAGCGGCAATTTTTTAATGATAACCACCGACGATTTTGAAGTAAACCCCAATCATCTTATCATCCGCTGTCGCCAATTTTCACGGCACGTGGGAAAAGCCCCAATAGCGCCGTTGTGTCTGACTTTTATGACCCTTGTCTGTAACTCTAACGTAGCTTTTCTTTGATTCCGTATTACCACATTCCGAGTAGATGTGTTACCGTTACAAGACAAGTTATTTTATTAGATATAATAATTTTCCTTATTTTATTTTTTTTTCACGAAATGTTTTTTAACCTTTGATTTCTCCACCCATAATAACATAACTGCGGCACGACCGATACCAATTTATAATTTTTCCGATAATAAAAGAAAATGCTTCCAGACATTTAAAAATAATGGTTTGCTTTTAATGACGTAGAATCCGTGAATCTGTGGTGAATTCCCAATGACCAAGCGACAAATACTGGTTTTTGTAATCTTAATAAATAACCCATCTACATATTTTTTTGAAAGATAAGTAAATTACTAGATTTTTCAGCGATGTATGACCACTTGAACTGATGGCTAATAAATTACGTGCTTATCTGCACGCGAATGGAAGCGACCTAAGTGCCAACGAAATTCGCCCACTTAGGTCGACGTGTTTCACGCGCTTTTATGACCACAACACCGTAGAAATAACCATGATTTGATCCATAATCGACCGTGGCTCATTTTAGTGGCCGTAGGAGACCAGCCACTAATCTGCATGAGGTGTGTATAAGATTAAGGATCGCCATTCTCACTTGTAATGTTAGAAAATTAAGAAATATTCACAGACGTCTTGAATAATTTGCAAATGAATTTGGAAAATGTTTTTTTTAAATATTTTTCTTCTAAATTATTCGACAGTTGCTACGGGACAAGTACTTTGGAACGTTTGGAGCAACTACATATTTTCACCTTTTACAGCCATGCATTACCTCATACGATTTGAATGGTGTTCATATTAACTACATAAAGAACCTCAGGGATATAACCTTGTCAGCTTTCAAGGTCAAACAATTGGCGTGAATCCCCTGTAGCTAGAAAACTATCATTAGTCTCTCCTAAACGACAGCTCAAATACATTTTTTTAAGTTACTGTTGCTAGAATGTTTGTGATAGAATTATCGTCCTTGGAGTACTGTTGCTTTCATTGACACGCAAATTGAAAATGTTTTTCGTATAGATTTTAATTAACTGAAATGGGTATGTCATTTGGTTTGAACGGAAGTTTACAATTCGTGGAACGGTAATAAAATGATTTAGTTCTTTCTGGAAAATAGCGTACGTCTTAAAAGATGTACATTGTGTTTGTCTATATTTCAGGGTTTCTGATCATCATATAAACTTATATGTTCCTTATTTGCTATTACAACCGTAATGAGGCTGCTATTAGATAATGAAAATTTTCCGAATTAGCGTCATGAATACGCGCAATGTAAATAGAATCAATTAGTGACTTTTTGTGTTGTGTAATTTATTTTAATAAAATATATGTCACTTAATAACATTCTTTTGAAAACATATTTTTAACCCTTATTCTGTTGGCGTTTGTTGATTCTAAATTTATCTCAGTTCATAACTGATCGCTCAATGAACGAGTCTTACTTCAGGTCTAATGTCTGTTTCAAATTGAAAAGCAGTAACTTTGAGAACGTTAAGAAATACGGATAAACAGTGTTTTCGAAACTTTGTGAGTTAAATTTTTGGAAGCATAATCAGCGTAGTCTCAATACATACGAGTCAATTTGTAATGTAAACGACATGTTACTCAGTCACAAAACAGCATTAACCTGCATCCAGCTAATTCACTGCATCTGCAAAAAGGCTGAAGGGTTTCTAGCTGCATCGATTTGCTATGCTTGAAATTTATCACCTTTCCTTGTGTAATTAATGGCCTCCATTCAAGGACAGTCGGGGCTGTCGTTGCCAACTTGTTGTACCTCATTCCGAAACAGCTGAAACGTGATAACTTAGCTTCCCGTAGCGAGTGCAACAGATAAGCCAAGGCTGACTTCCAATCCGCCGAAGAACATCGATCGCTAACGTACTACATACATCTGTCGACCTACCTGAGAACTTAACCACGATAGAATCTCTCTTTCATGAATCAAAATTGAGTCAACACTTGAGCCGTATTCCAAGAGTCTGGATACTCTTAAATACCGAGCATTCGTGCTCAGAAACTATGAAACCTACTGACACAGTTCAAAAAATACTGAACATTAATTTCCTACGCGTGTAAAATATTGGGAGAGTATTTTCTTGCACGCGTGATTATTTTCTCGGCAGTAGAAAGTGTTACTCGATAAAAGTGAACCATTCACTGTGGAACTGTAGTGATCTGAAGACAAACATGGCGAAAGAAAATTACTGTAAGGCATCAAGTGAGAGTGTAAAAGCATCCTGCAAAACATTCATTCCAGAAAATTTTCAATCAATGGCGTGTGTGGTTTAGCAAGGATAGTAGAAGTCCGGTGAAATAAACAGGCTGTGAGAGGTGCGCGATAGGAGAAAGAAGTTGCATGGAAGTATTGTCGCTAGGAAGGAACAACCCTCAGAAAGCAAGTACGTTTTAAAAATAATTATTATATCCAACGAACGAGATACACAGGCCAGGCTAAGGTCCTTCTACCCCATCCTGTACCTGAACTCCATACAGTATTTTCCCTCTCGTAAATGTTTTGAAAATACACTACCAAGTTGTAATACCATATTTTTATCCTACAGTAATCTCTGACCGTTTAGACAATGTGCATAATATTTTGATTCTAATAAGTATTACTCTCCAGCTGTACATTAGAGTGAATTTAAATTCTAAGAAAATACAGGCTTTGGCGTTTTATCGAACAACTTTATTTTTATTACAGCCAAATTATCGAAAAGTGTGGATAAATTATTTGCATATGGGACGTACAGCACAGTTGTATTATTTGAAATGGCATTGTTATTAACTTATTCAAAATTCAGATCTATGTTAAACTGAAAAAAAAGAGAAGTTTTAAATTTATAAAAGGAAGACTTTTATAAGAATAATAAAATTTGTTAGAAGCATATTGTGAAAGGATTGCACTTACTTTATAAGTAAATAAGCTTGGAATGGTTTTTCCAGCGATGACGTCTAGCATGAAACGAATCGTGACCGTAGACCAATTAACGACAAAAATCGTCGTGTAGAAATGGGATATCCTGTTGCCACGAAAAGTGTACTATCATGACACTATCCCGGTCACGGTCATATTTATAAGAAACTTTACAAAGGGAAAACCTTAAAACATATATGAAACAAATTAGAATTATTGCACTGAAAAAAAAGCAATTATAAGTAACTAAACATTCATTCTAAACTATGAAATGATTATGAAAAGTAAAGTTCTTTGCTTGTAGTTATAGAAATACGTGTGTATTTAGCTGTAAGTGAGAGAATGTTAAAAAGTAAATCAACGCAATTCCACAGTAAAATGAAGAAATCCTGTAACTTTAAGAACAAAGAGAGATCACAATGAAAAAAATATATAATTATTAAAAGAGGTAGAACGCTAGGAGTTTTAATAACTTTACCCTTGTTTTGTTTGGTAGAAATTGTGGGATACTAACTAAAATTAATAACTTACAACTACTGATACATATTATGTAATTATTTTTAATGTGTATTATATTTTAATCATATTAAGTATAGGAATTCAAGTGTCCAGATAAATTGAAATTTCATAATAATATTTCAATATTAGTAAGTAGTTTATCTAAAACATTTATTCTATTTAAACTAAAATTATAAACAGATTATATTAATTGTTTAATAAATTAATATTGCTAAAATTATAGGAAACCCGTAATGGTGATTTATAAGGAAGTTTTCCAAGTTTTATCCAGATCCACGTGTCGTGTAAGAAGACATGTGTACTCTGCTGTTATCAGGCTTATGCCAATTTGCAGTTAAATAAACGAATGCATTAATACCTCCAGGTCTGTCCTACTTGGCAGCAATCCCGTCGCATTCTACCCAAAACAACTGGGATTGAGATAGTTTATCGACGACAGTTATGGAACAGCATCTTCCCAGATTTCTTCTCAACCTTGGCTTGGCACGAGAAACTGCCATTAGCAAGGTCGTCGCAAATTTAAACCGTCCAATCCAAGGTCATATTTCTTACCAACTCCTTCACTCTTCAACAGGACTTGAGTTTATTTTTGGGTGCCGTATCTTTTAGAAACAGCGAGGAACATGAAAATTTGCATTTGTCGCTCATTCAAGTAGTCACGGTGGAGTCGAGATCTCGAGTATCTTCAGACTAAATTCAGAAGAAAATATTTCCCACAATAGTAACACTGTAATGAAAACTGAATTATTCAATGAAAAGCGTGATGATAATGATTTGTACACCATTTAAATATAGATTGTATTATTGCATTTCCAGAGACGTTTCAAATTTCTCTTCTGAAGTATACCTAATCCATTAGGTTAACCTTCTTTCCTTAGAGGAACAATTTCATTGAACATTTTTTAACTCTAACAAGCTAATAGTAAGCTGTAAGGATTTACGACGTTTTCTGGGCCGAAATATTTATTTATATACCTTCCGACTGTTGATGGTTTGTTATAGGACCTATAAATCTCGTGGTTAGATCTTGGCACATCCGAACCCTGAGGCCAAGGCTTCAAATCCATAGTCATTGATAATCAGGAAGTCCTCGCAAATGATCAGTGAATATGTTGATGTGAAGACATTCTTTAATATATATTCTAGTAGTATTTCTTTAAGTGTTTTACACTGCAGAAATTTCCAATAGAGTAACAGATAAATTTCAAGTATTTGATTGTAATGAACAAATAGTACATTTACAGGAAATACTTGTATTATTATTGGACGTTTTATTATTTTTAAATATGTAGCATATATGATTTGATTGAAAAGAAGTATATATCATAACAGCGATCAGACTGTTTGGTCATCCACTTGGGAAAGACGGAAATCGCTGCTTGAAGACTCGTCGGCATTCCTCCAAGATGGTCTGATAAAAGAGATACTAATTAGTGGATGTAACCATAATCAAAAGATAGAAAGAAACAAACAGGTACACCAATTCTTAAAAACAAGAAGCGTTCTGAAATTAGCCAGAATAAGGTTTAAATATGATATGGATCACAATTTCTTAGTTGCTATGAGCAAATAAGAAAGATAGGAGAGTATTGGACTTTATCAGTTTACGGAGAGAGAGAGAGTTATAAATTGGGGCTCGTGTAGGAAATATTCACATTCATCCGCGACTCCACCATTCGTAGGCCTCGCCAATATCCGCAGAAGACGCAGGAAACGTCTCGCCAGGTTCGCAAATCCAGTTAACTTGTGTGGCGGCTTCCGATAAAATAACGACAAAAAAAGTTGTGTCCTCAAATGTCATTTTGTATTTCAGCATAAACATACGTCAGCCAAATGAAATTATCCACTCATTTTACTCTGTAAATTTGGGTAATTTTTTAAATTATTGGAATCTTATTACAATATATTTTAGTAGTATTTCATTATTAAAGTATTTTAGAATGAAAAGAAATGAGCGTGATTTTATATTGTAAAATATTTAATTTTAATAATTTTTTATATTGTAACATGATAAAGCAAAACCCTATAAAATCTTAACTAGGGTTAAGGTTGGTAACTTCAAAAATGGGGAAAACATTATTTTAGAATCTCTTACTGGATCCTCGGGAAACTGCCGGGGAGGACAATTGAATAGTGATTATTAGACACGACCTAAAAATAGGATGCTCAGAAATAAAGAAAAGTCAGGTAAAAGAAAATGATTTTATTGTGGTGTTGAGAAGTCCGACAGTGCCGTAGCTAATCGCCGAGGAGTGTTCGAGTGAGAAACTAGAAAACATAGCATCACGTCATGTAATGTACAACTGGATTATATAGGTTCTTTCAATAATGGCAGGACGATGCTGAAATGTTGAACAAACTCAGTGTGAGGTATTTACGAAATACTTTTTTTTATATTTGTTTGGCCCATGTATGCCCTTTAAAACAAAAAATAATAATTCGTTAAAACCTCAACACAACATGTTCCATTACAACTTCAACCTTCGCCGTTATTGAAACCAATTGTATTTTACACAATGGTTCAATATTATAATTTGTTGAATGATTTCACAAGGTTCACTCATACTTTTACATCAATTTTCTATTGTGAGCTCAGTTTTAATTTAATTATACTGTGGAACTTAAGATTATTTGCAGTTTGTATTCAGGAAACCTTGCGGTAAATGATATTCCCATTAAGTGACCCTGAGAATACGAAATTGAAATTGCAAGTGTCGAGCCAAAATTATATATATAAAATTAAAATATTTTATTAGCTTATTATAGGATCATGACATACTAGTTCTTGCAATTTTCAATTTATTTAATTACATATAATTTTTGTACCATTAAAGGAAAAACAATCATTTCTTATTTGACAATGATAAGATGAGGAATTTACCACTTTAGATTTAGGTTTCAGACTTTATATATTTATAATATAAGTATGATATTTAAGAAAAGTCGGAGTGTAACCAATATTTCCATTATTATAGTTGACGCAAGGTATATAATAAATAAAGATTTTATCCATCTCCAAATATTTAACTTTGAATGGCAAAAAACTTCTTGAATTATGATTGTTAGGTTTCAAGATTATTTAAAGAAAAGGCACGTTATTTCCAAGAAAGGATTAATAAGTTGTTAATGATAATAGGTGAATTTTTAGTAATTGTAATTTATGGTGAATAGAATGATATATATCTGTTCCGGAGGAACAAGAAGAAAGGCATATAAAAAGAAATACCAAAAATTTCAATCTGAAATTATGAAATTTTAGTGATAATATATAAATTATTAATAAAGTGTACTTTAAAGCCAGGATAATTTTTTTAAGAATTTGAAAGAATCTTATCCTCCAATCCAGCCATACTTCTTTATATATAAACTAATTTACACTTTATTTCACGACAGAATTGTTGCTCGCCTGTAAGTAATGATTCTTATTTTATTTTTTTTAAATATCCACAGTTGGCATTGAGTAGTTACAATAGAAGGTTGTGTGTTGTAAGATGATAATCCTTTAAGTAATATAACCAGTTTTCGCATATCAAAATCTTACGCAGTAAATCACGAGTAATGCACTTCCTTATTCAAATCACCTCAGGACTAATTACGTCAGCGTCTTCCAGTTCATTTCCTGTTACGTACGCATCAATTAGAAGTTTCCGTGCATTTGCGGTGGTAGAGCGTGGGGTGTGTTCTATTTTGGCTACCAATCGTTTTCTGCTCGGGTCGTGTAAGTAGGTTTCGTTCACGGGATCTGCTGGCACAGCCCACCCAAAGTGATTTATGTCCGAATCTCGTATCAAGGATAATCGTAGACCCGTGCCAAGAGATATTAAGAGCGGAAGGTTATCGCTATAAATATGCCACCACTCTCCACACACCGTGTGTGTTTCTTACTTCGATCTGTCATCACCGAAGCCAATGAGGCCACCGGTCATTGACGAGGTTGAGGCTGCGTCCAACATAAACGAAACATCCGAACATCGGTGTATTTATATTTTGCGGAAGAATATATAATTTTTCAGTCGTTTTAAAACAGATCTGATCAGACTCTCCGAGGTTTCTGGGTCATGTTATGACTGACCTTAACCAGTAAGTGATCGAATGGACAGTAAAATGTAAGATCATTTCGATCACTGGAGAGAATGCCGCAAGAAAAGCGAACCACATCTCAGTGGGTTTAAAGAAAATATTAATGGGAGAACTCGACGTCTCCAATTTGTAGTCTATATAGTGTTCCGGAAATTGAAATAGTTCGTCCATTACGTCCTGATATATAAAATGAAGAAGAAACCTAAATATTTGGACTCAAATGAAAAATGTCTTAAATTGGCACCCGAACAGTTAACATGTAACGGTTTAAGAACTATCATTCTGACGTATCGAATTATTTGTTCTTAAACCTCCAAAAAATATTAAATGATCATTTTATTAATATTATCTATCAGTCCGTAAACCCAGGTCATCACATTTTAAAGACTTTTATGTAACGTTTTAGTGTAATGAAAATTTATACTAATGCAGACTGGCCTAAATATTATCTTATTTTTTTATATATAATTGCGGGTTCTAGATTGTTATAATATTTAGGCTTTTACTTTCTTCTATTTTATAAAAAGCTATTGATTGAAAGAAATCCTATTTTACCTTTTTTAGTTTGTTTTAACGTCCTTTTAACAATTTAAGTCTTTAGGAACTTCCATGTAATCACATTGTACTCAGAGACATCTTGAATGTTATAGTTGTAGTTTCAAGAGAATATGAACCATTTATATATTTTTAGTAGCTTGTAATAAGCAAGGGACGTGAACATAAATTTAATGTCTCTTTCCGAGTGGGTGAGTTCCCCCTCTCTGATCGGGTGAGCACCTAGGGGTCAGCGGGTCAGGTATCCAGTTTTACTACAAATAGGTCAATTTTCACTCTTCAATAAGTAGGTATGAGGAAGCATAGCGTTACCCGGATTCTATTTCTTTTATCATTGTCAGTGCTGGAGTTTTTGTATAAGAATATTTAACCAAATAAACTGATCAGCCGAAATAATGTGGAAGAAAACTAAAACTGGGTAATAAACTTGAGGAGTACTCTTTCCCCGTTTTAAATTGAAATTTATTAACCCTGACAATATATTGGAAGTAATCCATTACGTCACAGGAAATCTTTGAAATTTATGTGACAACTGTGGGTGGGTACGAAACTTCTCAGCGCCGACGCGATCTCTATCAGAGAGGAAGTGAACTTGATCAACTATGTTACGGACGCTGTCAATTAAAAATGCTTCCACTACACGTATTCCACAAAATGGAATGAGTCTATGAACATTCTTTTGGCTAGAACTCACTTTGCGAACTCAGGATTTTACTTTAAATTTTCTTTTGCATTTCACCAGTCTGATACTTTTTTCTTTAATGAACTAACATCAAATTTTCATAACATAAAACTTAGAGTTTCTACATTTTATTTATTATAGAGCTTTGATTTTTCCTGAATGCGTCACTTTATAGCCTTTAAGTTGAGCAGCATTATATTTAATTAGTCTTAAATATTTTCTTCAGGATGACCGTGGCATTACAAAAAAAATTGAAAATTTACGAAGGTATCTTTCATGGCTTTAGCCAAATGTTTCCCATTCAAAATTATTACGAAAAAAATATATATAGAAAAAGTGAAGGGAAAATGAATATAAACGTTAAATTTAAACATCATAACAGCAAATATATTAGAAGACCACTACATTATTCAACACATCATATGAGTTGAGACGTTTCATCCACTATTTTGGGACTTTTACAGGTGAAAAATCTCCTTAGCAGCTAAATTTTTTGATGTGTGTGTGTGGCTATTCTGATAGTTGGTGTATGAGTAAGAATCCAATCGTTTGTCCCTGACGGTGTTTGTCTGATAAGAATTATTATTAAGTATAGGCTCTAAAAGGGAACTTACAAAGCAGAAGAGCAAAGAAAATTTAAAAGGCTATTCTCTTCAGACCTGTAGTTAATTGAAGGCGTCACCAACGTTTACTCAATTTGTGCGCCGTTAGAAATGATTTCTTCTGATGGTCGGTGCTGTGTTCTGCGTCATCTTTTTCATCTGTTAGTGGCCCTGGTGATTGTGATAAGATTTTATTTTTCTCTATGTACATAAGCAACTTTAACGCTCCAATTATCTTACTGTCTTTCTCCGTCGTCTGTTTTATGTCGACTTATTTCAAGACGATAATTTTTTGAAAGATAACTGACTAAATTAGGTGTGATGCGTCGGAACAGAATGATTAAGGAACGTATGATTTTTATAATAACTAAACGGTCAGTGTGTCTCTTAGACTGTTACTATGTGTGAGGATCTGAAATTAAAATAATTCGATATCAGGTCAGCCGATAACGGTAAGACTTCGTCAATACTGTAATTATCTGACAGATGCGGTCTTTGATTTCCTTTCGTAAGGAATTTTGTATGGGCAATTTGTCCTCATTAACACTCCGTCCAGCGGGTTAACTTGGTTTCATTATCATAATTGGGATTGAATATTTTAGTCACGGGCAGAACGATTGGTGGAGGACTCACGCTTGTCTTATCTTGTGTAACGTGTGATTGGTATGTAGCTCGGAGGTCCTCTTTCTAACGCCTGGGTACATTAATGAGGTGTTGATCTTCAGGATCGGAAATGGGAAGCACGGAACCGTTGCAGCGATTATCCTAAAGCACAATTATGAAAAATAAAAATTGAAATGATAGTCTTCCTTCAAAATAATAGAATTTATGACTGTAAGGAATTAAAGTATAATTGAGAGTTATGTAAACATGGCCACCAACATTTAGATCGTTAAACTTGCAGGTGTCTGATGGTCACAATATATTTTGTACTATCTGCCTACCCGCCAATTTCCGGGTATTATTTCATATTAGTCCTGAAAACGAAATAAATTCAACAGGAATCTCTTAAATATAAACAAATAGTCACCATATCGCCTGTCATTGACCATGGCACAATTTCTTGCATTCTACCAAACTCCTCAGTGACGTCACAGACGAGCGCGCGCATACGTTTGCACTTTCTTAATTAAAAAAAGTCCACTTTCTTGTTAAAGGCCGCTCTCCCTTCACGATTTTTCCGTGTTTTCTAAGAATGTTTGTCACAAGTTATGCTTACATTTCTTTGAACAAAACACTAACAAAACATAATTTTATATTACTTTAATTTATTTGTGTTAAATAGTTTGCATATTCTTATTACCTAAAACTAGTATCTTTTTTTTTCTCTTGCGTTCGTTGACGATCCTAAAACGAATATTCTTTAGAAGTATACATTACAAAAAATTTTACAATATTTTTTGTGTTTAATATTCATCTCTAAAAAGAATTTTCTTTATTACACGAACCCCCAAGCCTTCTCACGATTGAATGAAATATATTAGTTTTAATTTTTAATTGTGCCATAGGTGATAAATTGCTTCCTTTTCTTGTTCCTTTTGATCTGAAAGTCTTGACTGAGCCCATACACAAACAGATTAATTTATTATGATCAGGAAACATATTCATAAATATTTGATTATATTCGGTGCTGTGGGTGGTCACGAATCCCTTCAAAAGAATTAATAAATTTTCACAAATTTGGCTCTACGCTCGCCGGAACCTTTGCAATTAGTCACATTTATTCGTCACGAGTGTAGCGACTCCAGAAAAATATTTCTCAGAGAAAAGAAACGTTCATATATATCTGCGTTGAAAATTAAATGCTTTTCTCGAATATTATACAAAATTTACGAGGAAATATTCCCAAAATATTTATTTTGTTATCAAATACCAGGTTAAGTAACATAATTTACTCAGTTACTAGACTAATCTGCTCATTAGAAAAGAAATTTTAGCTTTTAACTCATGAATTTAGTGACACGGTCGTCTAACTTCAGAACTAAGAATATTCGTTTTTAAATCTTAAAATGTTTTATTTAAAAAATAAAGTGTAGTAAAATTAAGGACTGTATATAATATGTTAATTAATTAAGACTACCCATTATTTATCGACATTTAATCAACGTTTACAAATCTGATTGACGCGGTTTTTTTTCACCTTCGTTTCTACAATTAGGCAATAGCTTTTTGGAGAATAAAATTTACCCTTTAATATTTCAAAAAGATGGTTACCATGGAAAAATATATTTACAAGTGTAATTAACTTGCCAGTTTCAGTGAACCGCCACATCTGTTTTTAAATTACATTGAAGGAAATTGAGCTTCACATCTATGTCTGACCGATATAATTGCCGTAAATTTCAAAATTCCAATAAAATTGATATTGATTCCATAATGTTTCAAGATTAAAAGAATATTAGTAGCGTTCTATATACTTTACAAAAGTACTATAATGTGTGAAAGTATTATAATGAAGAAACAAGTGTAATGTTTCAAGGTAATCTGGATCTAAGTATTTTTCGCTTCCTGGAAATAGAACGAGTTTTAAATACAGTACTGAAGACCGCTACCATTAAATACGAGTACTGCTGTAATATTCTACGACTCGTTGCTAATTATGGTGACTAAATTAACATTAAAGATGGTATCACATCGGTTACCAAGGTCGCCGATGAATATAGTTTTACGTGGTGATTTTCTGGTAATGAAAAAATAGGGGTTAGGATACATCACTAAATACTGGATAAGGTTGGCAACTTACGGCACATCACTTATTTTAAATGAAACACGTGAAGTGCAATACAGAAAAGCTTTATTTTAAACATTGCAAAATAAAATAAATTTTCATCGTTGGAACAAAACGAACTGTGCAACAGAAATAAATTTCAATGATAGGTATTCACAATAGCTGGAGGATACATTGCTTTAAGTTAGCTTTATTTCAGCTGTATGAAGGAAACAGTCGTCATTGTTTGGTGAGGATTTGTTACCTACCAGAACTAACGAGAATGCTTTAAGAAATGTATACACTTTACACAGAAGTTAAGTAAAGGATTTTCATACATATTACTGTCTGTTGTCTCGATATACACAACCTCTCGGCCTCGCTCGTAAAATTCCGGTCTCTGTCTGTGTTCTCCTGTACGGACTTCGGAAAATGTCACCAGGGGCGCGTTTCCAGCAGTCGAATTTTCGTCAGCCACCAAAAAAGCGTCAAAACCCAGTTTTTCTATTGCTCAAAGTAATTTGACTTTAAGATTTAGCATCAGTAGAAAATAAATGTTACAAATTCCGTAAGTTTTAATTTGAAAACATATTTTTCAGCGACGCTCACACATCGATATCCAACAGATAAGTATCCATTAGTGATGCTCTCTGCCATGAAGCTTCCGATTAATCGATTTTATTCAATTAGATGTCGCCTTTTGCACCAGGCATAGAACCACTCAAAAAATAAAATCTCTCTTTGTTACGGCCAAATGAACTGCTCTGCCATACATCCCGTCCATTACGATAAGCAAGATCATTTTTGGCATGAATTAAAACGAGAATTGTTTCTATCTTGTATTAACAAAACGGAATCTAGGTTGGTGAAATTTTCCGAATGGTTCATAGCTATTGCACAGTGGATTATGTCTAGATAAATACTGCATCATTGTAACTCGCATGCTTCTTAGCATTGTATTATGTCTTGACCTTAATATTTATTACCTTAACAATTCCATATATGATTGGCGCTACCGCTAACTGCTGTTCCAATATCGCAGCAAACAGACACGAATGTTCTTGAACGCGCTGAACATGACGTCACAGCTGGCGAGAGTTGTCAATCCTTGAGTGACGTGATCTGCGTTCTGCTTTGTTGTTCTGCGTGGGTATCGGAGTCTGGCACCAATCACAGGTTCCATCTCAGGCGAAACCTTGGCGCCACCGATAAACCACACCTCTACAACCTCTGCCGGACCACCTTGAAAATTAACGGGGCCTCGCGTTTCCGTCATTCGAAACGACTAACTTAACATAAAATACGCAGTTGTTTACAAGCCATTCGCTCGGCGAAACTACGAGGCGAGTTTCTACCCTGACAGCAGGCGATGGCTTCAGTAGTCACTTTTCTCGACGTACAGCCAAATCCTATGTAGAAAGTCAGTCTTATGCACGGATGTAAAAAATAATACATTGAAATTTAAAAATTAAGATAGAAAATATTGGATCAATTATAGCCGTTGACATTAATTTCCTAAATTTTTGGATAATCTCGTCCTTGAGATCCAATACCGACTACTAACGTGACTCAATTTCTACTTTCAACAAAATTATTTCCCATCTTATGTGAAAAATGTACCCAGTAGCGAATATTAAAACTATAAAATAGTTACACAAAAGGCAGCCAATTTTCGGAAAATATTAACGCTCCATATCATGGTTAAGAAGTATTACAAGTGAATACTATTGACCGGAATGTACGTTCACAAGGGAAAGATAGGAAATGGAATATCTTTTCGCCCATCTTAATATGCGTATGAAGTGGTTCCCAGAAACGTGTTGGAAAATAGCAGCCCGGAGCAAGCCTTTGTTAGGGTGTGAATTGCCAAATAAAAATCCTATCTGCGTCAATCCAGTATCCTATATTATATCACATAAATTTTGGTACTGTAGTGTAAAATTCTCTTTCGGCTTGTATGACTAGCCATATGACTATATGAAACATCAGGAAGTATTATCAATCAGAAGACAATGGTGTTATCCTTCGTCATTAATGCAAATCTGCTTATGATTCTTCCCTATTTACCCACTTATTACCTAATGATATATACTCGTATATGAAGAATTAATTAAAAGTCTTGAACAGTATTTGAGTTGTCACTGCTTCGTGTAGTAGGTACGTTAGCGTTTTATTTGGATACAGTAAAGCGAGAAGACTAATATTTTTTCATATAATTTCTGTTGATCATCAAAAAAGAAGCAAGAAAAATTATTTGACATTATGAATTGTGGAATTTAATTAATCAGTAAAATTACAAACGAATATTTACAAGAAGAAACACAAACTATCCGGGTGTCTGGCCTTTCCCTGGTACTCTTTGTTTGAGCCCGAAACAGTATATAATTCCACATTAACATAATTAAATGTGACTTCAAACAATATAGAGCTCGTCTTCCGGCTTCCCTATCCCCTGGTTCTAAGAACTATTTTAGAAAGTTTTAAAAACAGAGGGAGATATTTTAACTGCACTATGTGTATTTCTTCTTATTTGCCATTTGTAGATGCTCATCATGATTCTAATACCCGCAATTTTTTCTATTTCTTTTCTTATTAAGGAAATGTCTCACTGTGACGTCACCACTCACTCCACTACAATCTCAAACCGTTTACATGATGATCAACCGAAAATATCACCTCAACATTGTGTTTCAACCAACTTTGCATTTTTATAATGATTTCAAGAGTATACATAAAACAGAAAATTTAAAAGACACACAGAACCAGTTAATGTAAATGAAAGAAATTTTAATAAATTACAATCATTAAAAAAATCTGAGCTTTGGTTTCATAAGTTGGTGTTAGACAAATATATTTTGAAATCAGCATTGGGTGCTTGAAATGTAGGAAAAAATTAAGGTTTTAAGAAAATCGTTCACAATTATTATAATCATCCTTTCATGTGTTCGTATTTTGGTTTGAAAAATTTAGTTTCAGTGAATAAAAAAAAGTTACGATTCTATTGAATTAATACTGATAGGTTTAATTGCAGAAAAAGATTATGCTTTAAATTTATTTCGATGATGATATCAAGTTTCAATTCATAAAATACGTTAATTTATAAAAGTATATAATTCATAAATCTTGTAGTAACACTACCTCCTTTGAACTTGAGTGTACTCTCTCTGTCATGTATACCGAGTATACCCGATATGCTCCGAGCGTTCCATGAAGAAAGTTACCTCAGGGTTATTATATGAGTTACGGGGATCCTGATGGTTTAATTTACATGATAATTATTTACTAAATTTATTAAATCGACTAATGTGTTGAAAAATCATGTTTGTTCTGTGTATATTCGTGTGAAATTTCTTTCAATTTCATTATACTTTCCTTCTTGAAAATTTTAAACAATATATAATGGCACTAGAAAAGGATTCCTATGTTCCTATATGATGCTCAGGGTTATCCTGAATTTTTTTAACTCAGTTTGTGGTACCAATGTTTGTGTTTACTTTCAGACAATAGGCCAGACCTTGAGAAGGATGTGATATGTAGTTGACTTGCGTCAACACTTAAAATAATTATCAGCATCTCATCGGTTTCGGAGTAGGAATGAATGTTTCATGAGGAAAATTATCCGAAGAATTGTGAGAAACGCTGTCGCAATGGATTTTGGACATCGCGGTTCCTGTGACTCTCTCCGGAGATTACGTTTGTCCTTATCTCACTCCTGCAACTAACCTTCTCGACAACTTGACACGCCACATCAGCGGTTTGCATACAAAGGCTGACCGTGTGAGGCAGTTTCCCATGGATAGCCATGACCGACTGCGTCTTTCCCTGCCTCGCCTTCTCTCATATGTAACACTGATAAAATTGTGAGATATTTTTCATTTCTTTACTTGAATATTATTTACGACCAGCCTTAATTCTTCACCCATAAACTTTAATGGTTAATTAATAAATCGTAATAATTGAACGGCGTTGTCAGTCGAGAAGGTTTATTAAATATCGTAAATGACTCAATGCTAATTTTAATGACATATACTTCTGAATTACTTTTACTATAATATCTGTAACAATATTTTATAGTAAACAATTATTTAATCAGTGATTTCGCTAGTTTTCTGATGAAGGTTTGAACTATTCTATGAAATTCAATTCACCAGACCATAAAACCACAGTTTTAATTAAACGCCTAGCTCCGACGTAATTCCTTTCGCTGGAAATCTATTCACCTTTGAAAAATTTACACAATGTCCTTTCTTCACTTGTTCCTAGCATTAGGTTGTGAAGAGTGTGATTAGTAAAATTGTAGGTTAGTCTTATTTACATTGTATGAATGGAAGGGTGTTGAATCGGTCCTTGGACGTCGACTCGGATTAGATCTGTGGTAGAGTGTCCGCCTGGAAAGCAGGAGGTCCTGGTTTCGGGTCCCTGGTCCGGTCGACATTTTTACATTCTTGTCTTTCGTCGTATGTATATTAATTAAATATTAATTTTTTCATGAATGTTTAGCTGCACAGCCTTTTTATTTATAATACGCTACTGGAAAATAAAAACTGAACTCTAAGTCGCAAGTGACTAATGTACGCTATAACACTTTCACAGGGACACCACGAGAGGGCAGCGTTGTGGACAAACCAGGAATCTCGTCATCATATGGCTGTCATCTTTGTTGTATACGCCCTCAAGAGGAGTTGCAGTGAAATTTTCTTCAGCTGACTTGACGAATGGTGTCCTTTTCTCATTTTCCAGTCCTGTATGTTGAATATATTCCTTTTCCAATGAACATTTCTACAAAGTAGATTTATGGAAGTAACCTGGCCCTAAAATAGGATAGCCACCAGTCATTCTCTTTATTAATTACATCCAAACTGGATAAAATTAGGTTATGTGGAACATATATTCTACACACAATTACTTTTGATGAAGAAAAATTTGGATTAGTTTCAGATTTTGATTTGGATTGGGAAAGGTATTCATTTATTAAAAAATCCTTCAACATATTAAAGTAATATTCAATAACTATATATTAACCATTTTATTGATGAAAGATATGATGGAAAGGAAGGAGTATCGGCATTTGTGAAGGTGTTTGTTAGAATATTCTCAAATAAGATTAAACCCACAAGAATTGATAGATTTTAAATTGAAATTTGTAATTTGTTTGGCTGAAATATAGCTTAGGGAGATAATCTTGGTTCATATCTGAAGTAAGGATAGGAATAGGCAATACGTTAGGCAGACGTTTTAACATAGTATATAACAACATGCATTCAGTTTGAATTTTGTCGTTACATATATCGTAGAGCACATCTCTTGCCTGTAATTCGAAATTGTTAGTGCGGCACGTGTGGAACCCCAGGGAGAGATATCTGGAGACTTCCCCGCACTTTGAATGACAGATAAGTTGTGGGCACGTAATGACACGTGTATTACGCGGCCTTGGACCGCTTCCACCGGCTGTTGCTGTCTTTGCGAGGCGGAGTGAATGAGCCTCCGGCCCTGACCGGTGATCGATCTCGTGAACACGGCACCTCGGCCTTGGAGCCTGCAAGTTCATGGCAAGCCGTGCGCTCCTTGTGTCCACCGGCAATTAGCTCGGCCCGCTCCCGAAGGTCGACTCGCTCGGATTAGAAATGCCTGTTCCTCGGCAACAATCGGACACAGTCCCGCGGTGACGATTACGAATTTATTTTCCCCGCGACAGTAATATCCGCACGGTTGCAGGTTTCCCTCTTACTGCAAGGGAAAAACTTCTGACGTCTAACTCTGTGAATAGACATTGCAGACTTTCAACCGGACAGCAGTCACGAATATCTTATATAAAAAATTAGGGACATTACTTCTGTATTTTAAATAACTAAAATGTTTACAAATATTAAAATATTTTTCAATATGTTGGTTTCTAAAAGCAGCAGATCACTATATCACATGTTACCTTTACACATCAGCCTATTAGTACTGTCAACTTTATTTCATTTAATACAGAGAAGTATCCATATTCGTAATTACGACCACAGTTCAAAACGTCGTACGGAATAACCGTATAACGCCTCAACAGATATCAATTATATATACACCTTACCAAGTCATCATAGACTATTCAAGAGTGTTTCGTAATTCCTATTACAGACTTCTATGGGTTGGAAATATTCGGTTTGTATGCAAATTAGACTTGAAAATTGAAAGTATTTCTCTTGAAAATTAAATGGGCTGAAGGTGACTGCTGATATCGCGTGTCTTGTGTCAACAATCATTTTGCTGAGTCGGAGATCACATCAGCTGTCATTCAGAAGCTGATCTGTACAGGACGTTTTAACGTTACACTGACATGTTGATTAAATTAGTAGCATGGATACTGTTTCGAGTACTCGTCACCGTATTGAACGAATTTCTTTTCAACGTCTAGTCCGCGGAGCACCACAGTCAGCCTTCCAATGAGGTACCTGTTACTGGCAGCCGTTGCTGCATTCTGACAAAAATGGGATGTGCTGGAGTGAGGTTGAAACCGTGTTACGATACATGCGTTGTGCAGATCGAACAGATTCTCTGTAAAATGAAAACATTCTTATTAGCTGGCTCAACAACCCACTTAGGGCCTTGGCCTACCGGGTAGACTGCGGACTGTCATCTTATATAACATATTCCGGATTTGGAGTGATACGGGTCAGCCCATCGATTCCCCAGCAGTCTTAATCATAGTCTCCGAGACCACTAAGGCACAAACATGCCAGGATTCAAAAACGGGACTTCTGTATTGATAGACAGTGATGCTATCCACTAGACCATAGGAAGTTGACAAGTGAAGAGTTTGTGGGTAAATTGAAGTCAAAATATAAAATCAGAAAATTGTAGTTCTCTTTTCTGGCGACTATCAGAGCTCAGCTATTACATCACTGGTCATTATAGCACCAATAAAAAACAACTAGGACTAATACTTTTAAAATGCTTTTCCAAACTATAATTAACAGCACTAAATAATCCTATGGGACACTGGAACGATACTACTAGAACTATAATTCAATTTTACGCTCTTTAATTTTAATTATCATGAATCTATGTAACTAAATGACCCTCCAAAAATATGCCTTTGCCATCTCGTTCGAATCCGATCTTTCTGTGCTATTATTCACTATAATTTAAGTTATTGTCTTTGGATAATTGAAGTGACATTCAATTACCAACACAATTTTGATAAATGTTAATTGCTAATTTTGCAAATAGTGGCATGCTATGACGGGACGGACAAGATCAACATATAAATTTTCTATGTATGAAAATAAATAAATATAGAACAGGAAATTTCTCTGCCACAAAAATTAAAAATATTTGTATAATTTTATAAACAGGATCCAAAACACACTGTGGAATGATTTACATGAAATAATTAATTTACTACAGTTATATTATTTTATAAATTGCGAATTATATACCTGTCAATAAATCAGTTATAATTAATACTTACGTATTCGGCTCTTGATCATTTAAAAGCCATACATTTCTCCGTATAAGATTCATAACTGTTGCGAGGTGAATAAAGTTTTTTTTTCTCCATTAAACGGAGTTGTGAGTGAGTGGTCCGTAGCTATCTCGCTGGCCTCGAGGAAAATGATCATCGATGGGAACCAGACTGGATTCTCAGACTGTTTTCTTGTGATAAACGTTTCTCACAAACCAGATGTAGGATAAAGAAGCCCTGAAGTGGAACAGAAATAAATTTTACAATTCTTCTCAAAGAATTAATAACGTCAACTTCTTTATGTATTAATATTTTATGTGGTTGCTCTTTTATAATCTTTTACAGTTTTCACATAATATATAAATCAATAATTAAGAATGTAATTTTTATTATAGATTAATAAATGAATTTAGAGCCTCATTTATTACTACAAAACATTTTTGGAGCTAGTTTTGAATTCAATTAGGTTACGTAATAGTCTAAAAGTAATTTTTATGAGATATAAATGATTGGGAACAGGATACCATACCGAAATGAAATTTCCCATCTATCTTTTATCAGGTAAATTTGCTTGCCTCCTTGAACTATGGTTTTATGAGCGCTGACACTTCCGGTAGAAAGTATACCACTTAATAAATTCCTGTAATATTCACATTTACCAAAGATAGCATGAATAAGCAATTTTTGGATGGTAATTTTATCTCTGAAACTAATTTTATGACTTTGCGTAAAAACCTGTTTAGCCCGTTCCACTGTAAGGAACGTCATTGGCAAAACTGAGTTGACTAAATGGGCAAGGATTATTCATGGAGATTGTCTTTTACAGATACGATGTCATCAGCTAACACAGCTCCCTCGTAGCTGGACACTTTTCCAGGTTGTTTCCAAATACCTTTGATTTACGTGTGTTAACTTCCGATTTTCAGTGTCGCGTGAAATTCCACAAGAAACTTTCGTTTGTTATTATAAGGGGTAATTTACCAGAACGCCGAGTTTTTAATCAAAAGAAGTACAACCAATAAAAATCCTCGATTTTTAATACACGTCGTAAAAGAAGAAGCGTTTATTTACAAAACCCAAAACCCTACGAGTGAAAACACTCACGTGTTGGTGTTCGTTCCTTATTAATCTGACAGTGAAATTTTAATTTTTCAATTGTAATGTATGCCAGTGATTTTTTTTATACAGGAGTTCCATTTAACATCCGTTCATGATTAACATAAAAACATTTGAAATTCACGTAAGAGTAATATAGTTTACATAAAAATTTTAATAATAGTACGGGGTTTTCCGCGTAGGCGTTTTCGTAATTATTTTCCTCACTTATATTATGCGACAATTATTTTCAATTCGCCGTGCGTGATATTTGATTCTCTTCCAGACGATGGCTGCTAATTTTGAAGGACAGTCAGACAAGATACTGAAATTTATAGTCCGAAGAACTCAGAGGTAAAATATTACCTGTAGTAGTACAGATATATAATTGGTTCATGTCTTATCTCGTCCTGAAGGCCACTGAAGCTGGACTGTTATGTATTGTTTATCCTTGACTTTTGCGAGTGTGCTGTTTAATTAAGTGCTCACTACGTTCTGAGCCGAATGAATGTGATTGCGTGTCCAATGGGAATAAAGTTGTTGTAAGTATATATAATTGAGGTAAAAGACTTTTTCAGTGGAAATAGAGAAGGAAAGATAGAATCTCGTTTTGATTCAGTTTAGCAGCAAGGAAGAAAATAAATAAGGATGAGACAGAATTATATACATTAATAAATTTATATGTATATTATCAATGTGCGGTACGCGATTGCGTACCACATAATTACTCCAATCCAGTTTTTGGCACCCAACGTGGGGGCTAGATTGGATTATGTATTGCGCAATCACGGACTAAATGTGGCATACGATTGCGTATTACATATTAATCCAATAGTGTTTACAATAAGAAGTCCATTACTTATATATTATATAATTTTATTATAATAAACCCCGATTGGATTAGAATATGATATGCAATCCCGTTCCACAAATAAAATAAAAAAATGTTAAATGTTTTAAAAAGAAGTAATTTACTTAAAATTTTCAATACAATCATATCAGTATGTTAAATATGTAACTAAGCATTTACGAAGTTGAAGACAAATTGGTCTGGAATATTTTGGACGACAATATGCAGTACTGATCAGTCGCAGACTGGAGGTCCGTAGTGCGATAAACGGAACACTGTCGTCAGAAGCGAATAAATCGTCCCGAAATCAATCTGATGAACGGTGACCGACAGCATAAGAGTTTATTGTATTCACAAAGTACACAATAATGGAAGGTGATACTCATAATAAGTGATAACTATAAAAAATAAAATGTCCTCCACTATTGTTAATATTCTCACAAAAATATAATAATAAATGTTTTCTGAAACATAATTATAAATAATAATAGAAAAAGTATAAAATCAAACATACTCCATAATAACAAACATTGGAAAGTTCCTTTAACAATCATAACTATTTGTGACAGTAATTAGTTGGACATGACATTATCAGCAGATATTGGGCATTACTTGAATTTACAAAGGTTGAAAAATATGTTATCTTACGGTTGCAATTCCATTGCATAATATAAAATGTTGATAGAAAAATTTTTCTTTGGCTTACAATGTAAGACCGTTTGGTCGTTTAGTTTTAATCCACTAAATTACTGCGCTGTGTAAACACTTGTAATTTCCTTTGCACTTAATGTTTCGTCTAAGGACGAAATGTAGAGTTGTTCATTGTGTAAAAAAATTTAAATGGTTGAAGATTTCAACTGTTTTACTAGTTGAAAAATTCTTTACTTTATTCAAGTGTAAAATCAGAAATTGTTTGCAGGCACAATCTTATAAAGGGCAGAGTGAAGCGTTACTTGGTGGAGTTCCCCTCCATAAATTGTTTTCTGGGTGTAAACATTTATTTAGAAAATTCAAAAGTTATGGATTGAAATTTCCCCCAATAAATGAGTACCGTGTCATAGCTAATGTAATAGGTGCTAATTGACAACCGTCTGGCCGTAGCCAACTAATAGAAGTTTCTAAACCTCGAAACATTTGTTAGTTGTAACCGGTTAATTTATACAAAAAAAAATAACTTAAATAGAAAAAAACCGGAGGCTATCTTAACAAAATTCGCCATGAACCAGTTCGATTCTAGTTGTATTATTCTTATGTGAATAAAATTCCTACAAAATTTAAAGAAATAAATATGCTTCTCAATGAGTTTTAATTTTACAATCTTGACTTCAGATTCTTAATTCTCTTTTGAATGACATGTTTGGTCACCTGAAATGAATCCGTCATTATTTTACTCTAAATTAGAGGATAATTTTTTTAGTTTAATTGTTTTTCGGTTATAATTTCTAAGATACTATATTTTTTCCTGTTTCATTAAATAAATTAATCCATAATCTTTTAAAATTTACATCTTATTTACAAAGCTCAAGCTTACCGTATCTTAACGAAAAGTTAGGAATGACTGAATCTTCATCATACAAGGAAATAGTGAAGTGTCACTCCTTCAGCCTTGAATAAAAAAAGTAATGGAAGCAAGCACTTCATTAGTATACATGAGTTTCATTGAGATGACCTGCAAATGAGTTTAGAACTCTTTCGGGTCGAAAACACGGTAGTAAATGTTACAACTCTCCATATGGAACATGATTACATAAAATGGTATTGGAGGCGGAGGTCCTAAATATTTCTGATGGCTAAAGTTTCGAAATAATCTGTTTTAATAATATAACAGCACAATATTCTCGTAGTTAATTTGTTTTCCAGTGTGTTACCATACTTGTTTATTCAGTAAACAAAGCATAAATTAAACTGAAGAACAACAATTAAACCAAATAAATTTACCACCAAATTACTGCCAAACTATTTACTTAATTAAATCGGCGTTTCATTACCATGTTTGGGAATTTCACAGACAATTCATTCAAATGTTATTTTCTGGAATAATGATAAACAAATACCAGCCGAAAAGTATATCAACTCACCTGCCTATAAGGCAGCTTCAACTGAAATGTGTGAAATCGAATAAATGTACGACCAAGTTATCTTTATAGAAAGTTCAGTTTAGATTTTTATACCATTCAACTTCGACTTTTTCATCACAATTTAATTCCTGAAGAAGTTACCTGAGGATGCCCGAAATAAGGTGACGAACCTTCGGCTCGTAAATTTATTCGATTTAAGGGTCGTGAAAAAAAATTACAAATGATTGGTAGGAAGTATTTTAAATTAAACAGGTCATAATATATGTGCAGAATATAATTAAATTATCGTATCCCATATCCCAATTAACCGTGGTGGGAATAAATCTTTATTCAAATTCTTAAAGCTGTTGAATTGGATCCATTTTTATTTAAGTTGTTGCGTTTTAATGGGCCTCGTTAAATAATAAGATTTTGCCCCGTAAGTTGGCAATAATGGCTTCGCGTGTTAGAAGGGCATCTGTAAGGTCTGAATGTTCTCTTACAATTACCACGGCATTCGTGTCTACACGCACACAGCAATGTTACAAGAACGTCTCATCGATATGAATTTCGCGCATTTATCATATCGTTGTTATAATTATAATACATACATTTCAACAAGAATCTCGTGAGTGATTCGTGACACTACGTACCACAGTAAAAAAAGATGTAAGAGTTCTGTTCCGAAATTTTAAAACACGCTGTTGAAGTCGGGTTAATTCTAGTATTATCGTGAGTCGTTCGTAATGTATTAGGGGGATTTAATTAATTATAACAGAATTAGAAATTGCGGGGAATATGTAGAGGAGGAAGAAACTTCTCAAAAATTTACGTATTTATGTGGACTGAATAGCCGCATATAGATATTCATTTACTACATAGTTATTTAATTTATAATTGTAGCCTATGCCACATAAAAACATTAAAATATACCTCATTTAATATTTATAAATAATAAAAAGTCATTTTTCCCTCATTTTTATATTATATATGATAACGACCTCCTTTAAATCTATTCTAACTCTACGATTTTAAATAAAGTAATTAAATTAATCAGATTTAATATTATAAATTAAATACAAAGAATGTCCAGAAATATAATAGTTTAATTTGAAAACGTCCCCCAACTTTCGGGACATCCTCAATTCATTAATTAAAATATTATAAAATTCTATGTTCCTGAAAAACAGCATTTTGCCGTAAGATGTTGGAGCAGCAACATTTCCGCTTCTACACCGACTACTCCTCTCCTTTTTCACCTCCTTGTCACATCGCAACTAATCTCTCATTTCCACTTTTCTAGGACGTTTCTCCACCTTTATAATTAATTTTCAACGACCGCGGGACCGCACTTGATATAGAATGTATGAGACCACGAAAAACAATTAAATCTGTAGACTGTAGTGGAGCAACTCTGTTCAAGTTTCCCTCACTCATTAACAGCTCCAAAAAGGAAATCAAACAAATTTAAAATTGTACTAGCCACTTTTATACTTAGCCACTCCTTCTATTCGGTAAGGGATTTGTAGAACTATGGTAATCATTGATTTCTCTACAGTAACAAAAATGTAAATAGTCAACAAGTACTACTTATGTATATAAGATTATCCTATTAATAATGTAATAAATTTATTTGACACACTCCGTATTTCCACGAAGAACTGCTTCATTGAAGGAATTACAGAATATGACTATTATATTATGTCATGAAGGGGTAGACCTTGGGGGAAAAAATCATGTGTCATCGTCACCTGGTGGCGAAACATCCCTAATTCCCGGACCTAACTCGTAGATACGGATCTTGGAAAACAGGCAGGCGCCTCTCTAATCCCGGAATTTCCGCATCTGCTCCACCTTCCTCCGAATATTTCCATTCAATTCCTGCATTTAATCTGTCCTTAAATACGAATTAAATTGAGGAGGCTAGTTCTGCACTATAAGATTAATTAATACAAAATTATATAAGTTTGTTAATTTATAGACTTAAGTCTTCCCTGATGTGAATTATGTATTTTAAATATTGTAATTAAAATATAACGATTTAAAAGAAAAAAATTCTTTAATTCAAGTTCAGCCAAAGACCTTGAAACTGAATTTAATTTCTTTTAACGTACAAATTATAAATTAGTATAAACTAATAATAAATCAAACTATTCATGAGATGTCTTATTAGTCGGAAGGTTCTACACTTATTAATCCGAAATCAGTGCAGATATCCATATGTGAAAATTCTAATGTGTTCTGACTTTCCTCTAAATCTCCATTCTTGACTTGAAACGATCAAACAGTATTGCTATAGTTATTAAAACGGGTCATACCATTAGGAGAATATCTCGTTCAACCTGATTGTATAAGTAATCACTTAAGCATCTTATTTATATTAATCACTCGTAATATACTCGTCGTTAATCTTCATTTTAATGAATAAAAGAACAGACGTCAGAAAAAAAATAGTAGACATAATAATACCCAAATGTTTTAAATAAGTCGCAAATTAAAATATAATTTTGTATTCCACCTAAATATTACCTTGGCCAATACTTATATTTCAAGTTAACTATCAATGTATAATCATATTTTAGATAGAAAACGAAATTATTTATCATCTTGGCATCATTGCCCAGGATGTCCTCGTGAGTGAAACGTCTGAGTTTTTTTGTTCGTTTTCCTTCCTCTTTATTTTTGAGAGCAACTTTCGTCCTGTGCCATGAATGGGCTGGTCCAAATTAAAAGGCGCGTTTGTCAGGCGTCGAAAGTGGCTGCCTTCGCGTATAATTGATCTGGATTGCGGTGCTATTTCTGTTGATATTTGGGCGAACGCCCGGCGTTCTTGCCGCCATAAACATCCAATTGTGGATCTCGTAGGCGAACGGCCAAGCTCGTAAATATACCACTCCGAGGTAGACGTGTTCGCGTCCTGAAGTCGCCATTCACGGACGTGTAATATGCTCCGCTTTAAACCTCAATCCGTACAGATCTAAATCGGCTCAATGATATCCTTCTACTGGAAACACATTATTTTTTTATTGTGCTCATCATTCTTTCGACTGTTTACGTCTAGTCCTCCATATCCCCTGGCCTTTGAGTGTCACGAGAGAACAAAATTAATTTTCGTTTCCTGTTTATTGTTTACAATAACCTTCAATATTTCAAGGCTACTACCATCACCCAAATTATATATTATAAATAATATAATTATATATTATAATTGTATTTGAGTAGTTACTTCATACCATATATTTAGAAGAATATGATACTTAAATCGTAAATTTGATTATTTGTAATAAATTTCAAGTAATGTTCAGGTGCTCGAATTTTCCTAACCAAAAAAATTATTCATAATTTTCTGTAATATAATACATATTGTCTGTAACATTAAATGAATGTTTAATTGTGGCCAAAACAGACAAAAGAATAAAACAAAACCGAAAAAAAGTAATACAACTTCATGTTTTGATCCTGATTTAGACCCTCTTCAGGCTGAACTATTCCTTTGGTTCTGTTTAATTAATTTTTGTGTCGCTTTTGGCTTCAATTAAACTCTAACCCGTAATTTTCCCCCATATATGAAGTAGAAATTTTACCCTGAAACTTTTTATTTTGGGCAGTAATTTCATTTATTTTTTTCTCCCTAAATTTTATCATGGCTGTCAGCAATTGGAAAGTGTAAACTTGTTATTTAATCCATTCCATTTTACATTAACTATTTGGATTATTTATGTAGGCTTTAATATATTATTAATGTGTGAACTCACGAAGTTTTCATTTTTTAATGCCCATTGATGGATCTAAGCCATTCCCGGTGAATTTTCTATAGAAGAAGTTCTCGGGTTTCCACACTTGTTAAAACATTCATTGAAACGGATATTTCGGCGACATAAACAGTCTTCTTCTAGGGGAAGGTCCGGGACTTTATCGGTAGATAGGGTTATAAATATATTATAACCAATTATATATTTAATTTTTTGTCTGTTCCTATAGATCCAAATCGGTTTCATGACACAATCAAAATTAAATGAATGGTATATTTTCAGACAAAGTTTACCGTTAGGATAATGTTTATAAGTTGGATAATTTAAATTAGCTTTGTGTACCTTTATTCTACCTGAACAGAAATCGCTTGGTCTCACCAATATAAAATGAGAAATTTTAACAAGAAATTTCGTTAACATTATAACAATATAAATATATATATATATATATATGTCAATATATTATACAAATACAGTATTTAATACATAGATAACCACATTTAAATTCCAATTTTTAAACAGTCATGTAATGATATATAAAAAATTTCAATGTATTTGATATCCTCAGATATTTCTGCAATAAAAATTAATATTACTGAAAGACAATAATAAAATTATTGTTGGTTAAGTAATGAATATAATAAGTATGTAGGAACGTTTAAGGGAGGAAGAAAGATGGATTAACAAAATATATCTCTGAAGATACGTCAGTATGGGTAAGTAAAGAAGGTAGACTGAAAAAGGTAATGAGAAAAATTGAAAAGATGGTAAACTATCAGCTATATTTATGATAACTTCCTTCATGTGATCCATTCTATTTGAGACAACCTATAATGGTGCCTATACACTTTCCATAACATCTATCTACATGCCGTGCGTCGTATGCAAACTGTTGGAACAGTTAATTGCAGAATATTTAGGAACCCACTGGGATCGTACGGGGTAGTTGCATGATGGTCAACATGCATTTAGTGCAGGATATTCATGTGAGGGCCAATTAACGACGGTATGTCAAGATATGGTCGATGGAATACACGAGGGGAGAGCAGAACACACAGATGCAGTTGTAGGACTTTGATCCATGTGATCTATAAAGTAAAAAATTAAAAAGACTTGCTTTTATTTTTGTGTTCTAGGAAGAATTCATTAACTTTTAGATCAGGTGCAAGGTGAGGGGCAGTTTTTCTGAGGAACGTTCATGCACAGTCTAAATAGCTTCTGAGGTAAAGCAAGATAATTTAATTGGACCACTATTGCTTTTATATTTTACAAATGACAATCATAACTACTTTAGACGTACTGTATAACATTGAGACTGTTAATCGTGACGAAATATTTCAGGAAGATATAAGAAAACCCCAGCGTTTGGAGAACATAAATAAAATTGAGGTTAACTCCAAATTAATAAAACTTTCTATAAGGAGTAGTGCCGACGTCCTGTGGTCTAGTGGCTAGCGTCGTTGCCATGTGAGAACGATCCTGACATGGGCTTGGATGTTTGTGCAGTCATGATCACTTCATATTCGGAGTGTCAAGTCTGTTGAGCGAAGCAAGAAGAAAAAGTAGTAGTTCCATTCCAGTCAAATACAATTAGAAACAATGTAATTATGGTGTCCAAGAGCTTCATTATCCCTAACATCGGAAAATAAATTATCAGGCAACTATCATGAATTCCATCAGGACCTATTGGATGCGCCAAAAAGTCCAGCCTTGCCTTCAAGAAAAATCTCAATACAAAATCGTAAGGAATATTACCAAAGAGTCATAAACATGTTATTCACGAAAGTTCCACTAATAAGGACATTATTCGTTGTAGAACAACAAAACACAACGAAAAAGTCCCTTGAAAAAACGACTTGCCATACCACAAGGTAATCAGAAGACTCAAACGACGTTGGTCCACTGAGTACCATCAATGGAGTGGCCCTCATCCCGCCATATTCAATAATCATGTTGAGTTAAAGATTAATATATGTATTATAATTATTGTTGTTCCATATTAAAAAGTTTATCAAGGAGTTAAAGATATAATTTGGAAGAATCATATGCCTTCAATTAGAAGAAAAAGTGTGAAACGAATAACTGTTCTTTCTTATTTTTTTCAAAGAAATGATAGGGCAACGGTGAAGGCAAATGCAAGTAAAACGTTAGTTTGGGATTTTTTGTAAGTACGATGCGGGATTTTGGAACCCGTATATGAAGGATCACGCCAAAACTTTATATGCGACCCAAAAGAGGGCAATGAAATTATTTGTTCTAGAGAAGGAAAATTGTTCCACTTTACTCTTTGTATAAATCGTACGTGAAAACACCATACAAACTATAGTCGAATCAGGAAATTATAAATGTAAAATAACCACCCTTCAAATTAAAGCTAATGAAACAAAGAATCGGTGTTAGAAATTATTCACTCATTTAGGGGACAGTAATAAATACTTGGCTGGAGAGATATTGGTGACTTTTAGTATGAATATAAAACTGATTAGAAGAAATATTTTTATCAATTCTGTTGGTACGATCTCCCTCCCTTGGCGCAGTTCCTGCCACCTGGCGGAAAATCTGCAGTATATATAGAGTCCCGAGCTACTCGCTCTGGAAGAGGATTTTCTTGTTTTCGTTTAGTGGTCGTTGCTCTGCCTTCCAGTCAAGCGAGGTATTTGTTTATTCTATGTCGACCGCACTCCTAGGGGTGAGTCCCATACGCTTTCTGACCACTATATAATACTTTTTAGTGCCCAATTACTTTAAATTAGGTGACCATTATTGATTATCTTTTTCGTCCATGATACCTCTGTCATGGTGTATAGAAAATTAAGTTCCCTCGATAATGATCTTGTCCCTTAAGAAATACTGTATGCATGACCGTCAATGTGAGGCTCTCCTCATGATAGTAATTTCCAAATTTGCACAGATTTTAGTTTGGTTCCCTTGTTGGTCAACAAACTTGTCGCTCGGACGATCCAATTCGTCTGTGATCAGCCGAGCGAAACACTACGTGCATACAATGGTCAAGTAACATGGTATTTCCGGTCTTGATGTGGTATGACCGTTTGTCAGAACAAATGAGCTAGTTGGAGATCCTATCTACTGACGTGAAGCTCTGAATGGCTGACTGTATCCTGTTCATAAAGAAAATAATCGACGATGGCTTTGTGGTGGGTCCTGTGATGGTCAAACCTTGCAGCAAATGTTATTAAAATTAAAAGTCGAATTGCTTGCACAATTACCTTGCCCACATAAAATTATCATAACTTTAGCAGATGAATTCTAGTAATATAATTGCTTCCTTGATCATTAATTGCAGAATCTCTACTGGCAAAGAGATATAGTTTACATTAAAACTTATCTTTCTAACTATATCTGAAAGAAGAGGTAATTAATCTTTTACGACAATAATGCAAACTGTATTTCAATCCATTGCAAACATTTTGTGGTCCATATTCTCATTTCCCTTAATTAGTGATATTTCCTCAGTTCAGGTCCATTTCAGTTCCTATTTATTAATTCATTTGTATACATCTTTCGTCTGTTTTGTTCTCCTCCACTGTGTACATTTAACAATTCAATATTTCTACTCATTTGCCCATTCATTTTGTACAGATGTATAATTATTCTCTGCATTGGTCATCTACAAATGAAATATAACGAGACTTATACGATTAATAATATGGATTATGCTTCATAACATACTAAAATTAACATTAAAATAAGAGATGAATAACTACGTTGAATCAGAAATCGGCGAATACAAAAAGAGAAAGTTAAGAGAAACAATAATGAAGCTGTTGATGGGAAATAATGTATACATATTCAGATAATTTAATTTATTTCATTATCCTTCCTCCAAAAAAATAAATCAATTAAAAAATCTATTTCAATAATAATAGCGTTTGTTTATGAAGAAAATAAGAACTATAAATATATTAACTTAATATAGCTGGGCCAGTATCTCAATTAGTCGTGAAAGGTGATTTAATCTTGACTTTCAAGCAGAATTGATTCCGTCGGAAAATGGGAATTTTGATAAATTAAATTTGGGTAAGTAGCAGGATCATCAATACTGACTCAGTAGTTGGTGAATCGGATTCAGAGTTGTCATGTTTTGTGATTGATTTTTCTATTCTTCCATCAAATTGGTCTGCTAAGTTACAGCAGCGAACAAATAAATTTAATGTGCATATTATTATTGAAAAAATAAAAATTATAAATATTTACCTAAATTGACCAAGTAAGAAATAGAAAAATTATTTTGATAAAGAATTTAAAACTTCCTTATGACCGAATAGTATTAAAATTAAATTCCACTCAAGGAAACCAAATTTATTTGAAATTAAAATACCAGTTTTGTGATCAGTTTGGTATTTCTCTAAATCTCGGAGACAAATTCGTCTTGGCTTCAAACGAGCGTTGCCCTTCAACAATGTCGTGGGAATTCTGTACCATTAATCATGTTGTTGTGCTGGAACTTACTCACTCTTTGAACACTCTGTTTATGCATTGGTATTTTCCTCTCTTAAATTGACGGTAAATTATTTTCTCTAGAGGACTTTTATATGATATTTTCCCAAATGAAATTGCATTTACCCACATTCCAAGCTCTAGGTTTACTATTTACGCCACTCAAAACGTCATAGAAACTGGAAAGTGAAAACAATATTTCCCCCATATGGTGAATTCAGCTTTAATTTCATGCAAAGATATACGATGAAACACATAACTTATGGAAACATATGCAAATAATTTCATTAGCTTTTAAGAGGGTTTTATAATTTGTCCGGCCGCTCTGATTTTAAAATGACATTTATATCCATGGGACACATAAATTTAATTTACAAACCCGGTTTTAAATGAGTCCCTGCATTAAATAAACGTTTTATACCCACAGTCAATAGTAAATTACGGTCTGGGTTTTATTACTTGTTTAAATGTGTACGATGTAAAAATAATTTCCTGTCGCTGTGAACACAAAGCAGTAAGGTACTTTCCTCCAGCGAACGTAGAATGAGATATGAAGTAATTATTTCAACATTAAAACTTTATACGACTCTTTGTAATAATTGGAAACTGCATTCATAACTGTTCGGGTTTGGGTGGTTCTTTATAAAGTCCAGGCATTTTCAGGTAGAACTACTTCTCGAGTAATCTCATGTTAGATTTTACTGAGATATTTATTTCAGATTATTTCCTGTCTGTCTTGGTTTTTATATATTACTACAAAAGGTATTATTAATCATCTTTCTTAATTAGTTCTACCATGTTAATGACAAAATCTTCAAATATGATAACAATTTATGAACATCATATCCAAATTGGATAATCTTGAAAGTTTCTTAGAGAAAAATAATTTTTTCGGTCGTTCATGGATTATAAAAACTTCTAAAACTAACATTTAGGTATTAGTTTATCATTCATTGACAAAAAATTAAATAAATAATATGCGATTGTCATTAATCGTTATTAAAATCTCGTTAAATAGTTACGTAGAAATTGCTGTATTATAAGATTTAAATTATGTTCAAAACATTTTAGAATTTATAATCTGTTTAAATATTTTTAAACGAGCTACGTTTCCGTGTCGTACTTGTCTCATTCGTCACGTAGTAATTATTTGTTGTTACAGATTTTCATTAATTAAAAAATTACTCAGACACCGTCTCGTTATCATTATATAAAATACGTCCAAAAATAATTATTCTTTTAAATACATAATTAACCGGAAATTACACGACGACCATGACAGAAAAGTTGAACAAAATAAATGTTCAACCGCTTGGAAACACTGAAATATTTTATTCTTGGATAAAATTTTGTAAAACGTTTGTGAAAAGCAACCACAAATTTTTATGCTTATAAAAAGCAGCCATAAATAACATGTATTCAAACGTTTACATGATCTCCTGTAATATATACATATGTGTGTGTGTTTAAATATCAGCTTATCATCTAGCTGTTATCCGGATGCATGGCTGCCGGAACATAAGTTGGTGGGAAACAATTGATTGCCAAATCCTACTTTTAAAAGTTTGGAAATTGGCACAACATTTTATTTGAATTAATGCTTAAACTAAAACGTTCAGGAGCTTTATTAAAAATATTGCAATAAACTCGAACTGTGCCAACAAAATAAAACCTGAAAAAAGAGGAAGGATATATCGCTCTAAAATAACTTGACTTAAATTTAATCAGCAAGAGGCAATCATTTAGGTTTCGTGGGGTGGAATTTTTGCCCGAGTGTAAAATGATATCAGTGTTGTGTAAGTTTAAAGAAGCGTGTTTTATTTACATGAGAGTTGTGTACCTCATTTGTTTTTGTATCTACGGTCTTTTGCGCCTAAATACAGCACGTCATAGTCACGTTTACTGAATATCGGTCATCTGCGTAATGATCTCGTCCCAATTGGTACTGTTTACTTGGACGGTCACCCGTGAATGCTATCATTGCCGGACGAAACAAGGACTTTTCTCGAAGAGCTACGGCTTTCTATTGCTCACAGGAAATTTACTATACCCTTAACTGTTTAAAGTTCATAAGATTTAGTTTGAAAGCAGAATGTTCAAGCGCCCCTTACATATGGAGTGTGCAGTGGAGGTGATTTAAGGGTTACTTGTATTTTATCTCCCACCAGCCTCCGTACTATGAACCATTTTACACTTTCAGCTTCCCATAAGGATGAATAAATGAATTGATGCTAATAATTACATGTATTAATAAAATTAATTTGTAAAGCAATACTTCTTCATTACATTACATTTAACATATTTCATGTCATTATTTCAATAATAACGTTATTTTCAATCACGTAACTCAACAATGTTGTAACCAACCACATCTTCATTACTTAGATAACATTATTTTTTGTAAGGAATTAAAACTGTCTTCTTTATGAAGCTAAGTAGAAGTACAATGATATACACTTCGTTTTCCAACCCCTCCTCGTCACGATTCTATAGAAAACGCCCGAGGAAACCGATATTGAATAACATAATCTGCCACACGATATTCGTTACAAGTTCCAAGTGCCTAAAACGCTTTTTAAATTGTGCCTGTTGTGAGGTAATCACCCTGTAATTGCTTTGCCATGTGTTTTCTCTCGACAAAGTACGAGCGGCTAAAAACCAATTTCCTCAAGTTGCCTACGAGAAACAGAAGCAGCGTCTGCAGATTGCTTCGGCAATCGCTCCGAGCAACGATTTCGTGTTCCTCCTTATTCAGTTAGAAGCCTGCTGCTAGTCTTCCGAAGGGTTATAATAAAGTATTCAAATGCTGAAATAATTAATAGTATAACATCACACTGGACGCTATGGAATTAATTTGGTTCATCCCGCTAACAGATAAGAACTAACAAAAATGATTTATCTTGACAAGTCTTTTACAAAACTGTTTATTCCTGAACTAGGTGAGTGAAACCAGTGATTATTTATTTCAGGAATATATATATATATAAGCAATATTAATTGTTAAGTATCTCAAACAGAAAATTGTTTTTAATAATATTTTTAATTATTTTTACAGTAATTTATGAAAAATTACTATTCGGGCTCTATACGTGTTATTATCAATAGCTGTGAAAGTAGAAACGTAATAAAATATTCATGAGCCATTACTTTGATGCATATTACATTTATTTTGACTCTATCTACAATCTTTAGAAAATTTACATTGAATTTAACTTATACATTTTTATGAAATTACACAACTTTAAAATGCTTATATTCAATTGACATTTATTTAACTTCCATTTATTTAGAGTTTTATATAAGTTAACTTATATATTAATAGCCTATCAATAAAGATTCCAGAAATCTAAATTAAAAATTAATTTAAATTTCTATGATTTTACCGACATATTTTGAATGAAAAAGTAGTCCTAATTACTTTTATTTTTGTTTTGTAGCCAGGAAAATTTGAAAATCCTCAAAATACCGTGGAAGCACAGGGTAATTAAAAGATTAATAACCGTGTATATAAAGAAACAAAATATAAGTGCAATACTCTTAGTTTAAGATTTCTTGAAATTTTACGAAAAAGTAATATGCATCAAAGTAATGGCTCATGAATATTTTATTACGTTTCTACTTTCACAGCTATTGGTAATAACACGTATAGAGCCCGAATAGTAATTTTTCATAAATTACTGTAAAAATAATTTAAAATATTATAAAAGCACTTCAAATTTTTCTGAAAAATTCTTTGAGCAAGTTAAAATAGTTCAGAATTCTGAAAAATGCTCGATAAGTATAATTCTACATTTAAGTCGTAAAAAGGATCCTTTCCCTTTATAATTGCTAAAATTTCAAGAAACTATCGAATTATTGCCCTTAATTATACATTGAAATTCAACGGAGCTGAACTGTTTCTTAATTATATAGGAAGCTTCAAATTTCATTTCAAGAGATAATAACATTAAATTAAATATTCTTGGAAATAGTAAGACTTTGAATTTCTTGTTATTATAACAATTTATTAAAAGGTAAATGTTTTCAAATTTTGTTATTTGCCTTTTGCCATATTTCTCCTTGCATATTTTAATCAAAATACTTCTCAACGCATTGCTAATATAAAACAGCATTATTACTGTAAATAAATTAGTTGGTTGTAAATTCGTTTGGTATCATTAAAATTATTGGACGTAACCTTAGCGAGACTAAAATACATTTTTCCCACGAGAACCAGTGATACAAATCTGTTTATTTATTTGGACAATTCATCATATATCGTGATTATACGTATTATGTCCTGTTATTAATTTTCTTTCGCCGGTAGGGGTTCCTGTAGTACTCAGATCTTTATTTATCCACATTGCGTTAGCTACTTTCCCAGCGTGTGTCCACTAGAATAACTGAAAGAAATCGCTAATGTTCCTATGGGAAAAGTCTGAGAAGCTTGCATGATAAACGGACCCTTCAATAATCGCGGTGTCAGAGTTAACGGCCGCGGGACACGAACTCCTAAACTCCGAAGGAGTACGAGAGACGGGATAACTCAATCCGGGTGCACTAAAGTCGTTCCGAAGCAACGTTTATAGCTTCACCTGCACGGTAATGAGTAAATAGCTGCAATAAAGTGATAAAACCCTCGAACGGTAGAGGAAACTAATAAAAAGGGGGCTCCGAGAAATTATCTCATTAAGGGTGTCCTGGTTTCCGAGACATTGATGGGACTGTATTTCAGGAGACAATATAGGTTACAGCATGTCAGAGAAGTCGGTAATGAAGGCGCCATTAACAAGCTGCAAGACGCGAGGTTGCGTATCCGATGAGAATTCAAGGGACGGCTGTCTTAAAATATTTAATTAATATTGCAGGGAAAAGAGGAAATTTATGGTTACTGCTTTATCGCAGACTTTTGGCTTATATGACTGCCTACTTACAAGAATTGTACCATAATAAAGTAAATATTATAACTTAAAACCAATCAATAAGGTTAAATAATTGACAAATTTATATTAAGTGTTTTCAGGCTGTACATTGAAATTAAAACCCCTTGAAAAGTATGTTCGAGTTGATAAATATTTAATAACAAATTAATTAGTCTTTAAACAACCCGATTTATTTTTCAGTCCAATTTACATATCCTCCTCAGTAGCTTTCGACTATATTGTCATTTTCAACTAAAAACAGATACATATTAGCTTAAATTTACATTAAATAAACAGTAAAATAACAAAAATTCACAATTTTCTTTACCTCTTATCTAATTTACAGCAGCATTATAATTCTATTTACAACATTGTAACAATCTTGCTATGTCATACTTGAGACACTCCACATATACTAAAATTAGGCCCAAAGGGTCTTATTCTATTAAAGGTTAGTATTGTGAATTTTATGTTATTTTACTGTTTATTTAATGTAAATTTAAGCTAATATGTATCTGTTTTTAGTTGAAAATGACTATAGTCGAAAGCTACTGAGGAGGATATGTAAATTGGACTGAAAAATAAATCGGGTTGTTTAAAGACATTAATTGATTGATATGAACTAGTCCTTTTAAATTAATTTAATTGACTACAGAAGAAAATTTAATAATACTTTAAAGCAGTGAATAAATTAAGCTAGTATTGTTCGTTCATTTCTTAACTTTATAAGCGACGGTTGGGCTTTAAAAGATCGTTTCATAGAACGTACGGAATTATAAATGCGGAAATGCTTAGTTCAATTCACGCCAAGAAAGATGGCAGCGTTACGTCTGACACGCTTCTACAGAATGTGTATCAATTCATATAAAAATCTGTTATAATTGTTACTTGTAATGAAATTCATGGAAAATAATATTTCTGTTGTAAGCGTTGTATTATCGTTGAGCCTTATTAGTAATTACTTAACGTATCTCGAGGACGCCACAAATTGAAGTTGTGAAGAATGTCCTTATCGTCTTAGTTCCCCTGTAATATCTTAGCCTCGGAGATATTTATGTTGGGGGTTTGCGGCCTCCATGAAAATTGGTGACGTCCCGCGCTCAGCCAAGTGTGCTCGAAGTTTGCTGTGGCTGTTACAGAGAGGATTACCGTCCTTTGCTCAGCCACTCTACGAGATTGAGCCAGCGTGACTGGGTCAAGGGTGAGTCTTAATAAGATATCTGCGAACTTGCTACCAGCTTTCCCAAGTTGTGCTCTGTTCTCGAGGGCCCCGTCGTCAATGGAGGGAACGCACTCCGCCACTTACGTCTAATGGTATCTCTTCATATTACTCTGCACAGCCGGAGGGAAACTTGCTAAACTAGTCTGTGTCACAAACTACTGTGCCTTCGCTATGTTCTTCATTAGCAGCTGTATCAACCCGTTTGTTTGGAGTACTCGAATTAGAAGACTCCACACGCTCAAAATTTGCAACTTTCCACGAACCCCGCACGTGAAGACAGCTTTCAGTTTCGCACATTATTGTCTCTTAACTCTGCTTAACATTTTAGAGCCGGTTCAATTTTTCTCTACATCTGAATTTCAAATTTTGACTGACTTTCAAGAAAGAACCCAATCACAGCGCCTTTATCAACGACGACTCTGTCAACTACGTGAATGTCTCTACTTGGTTGACTACAATATCCAACTGTCTTGATATTCCATACAGTCACCAGATTATGTTGAATATTGTAATTCAGGACTGGCCAACCTTTTGTATACTTTAGCGCAAACTCTAGCACATGTTTTTACTTTCCGATAAGATTTGTTTCGCTTAGGAGACGAAGAGAAATAACTTTGACACAGTTGCTAGTTTAACGAAGCACCAATCTGAAAAATTCAATAAATATGTTCCTGTACGAAAGGGTGATAGCATCATGATACTGGCATTGCTGAACTGCAGTCGTTGGCACTGAGAGCGAGATCAGTTTGTAACATGTAATTGCTTGTTATCTCTGTTTGCCAGAACTGTTATTAAATTCTTCTATCTCTTACTTAGGGCCATTCATTGCATTTATTTATAATTTAAATGTCTAACTGTGCAATGCTTTCTAACAATGTAACGTGACTTCTCGTCCGAAATACAAACAGGCTCAAGGATGCAATGCGACACTTTTAATCGTCCAAAGAGCCACGTTTGGCGCATGCGCCACGTTTTGACCACCTTTAGTGTAATTAGAGACTAAAACAAACATCTGGTACTGTAGGACCGAAAATGAGGTGTTCAACAATTACAATGTAGAAAAGGAAACAATAACGTCCAGTACAGCTGATAGCTGGATGAGAATAGTACGAATCAAAGTGATATACAGAAAGAAGAAGCACACGGTTATAGAAAGCAAGGCACAGTTTAATCAAACAAAATTCAGTGGTAATGTCTGACAGGAAGAATTGATCCGCACCACTGATTCCTAATGCGGAAAGTCGAACATTCTTTGGACTGTAATTGTCTTTCCACTGTTCACTATCTCTGTTGTATGGCGTGTAAAGTATATTTGTAGTGACGAGGCGTTAACGATAAAATTCTTTTTACCTCATTATTCCAATTTTTCATTTGTCTGTATGTTGAGTACTGAGAGTGAACTGAATTTTGTTGGCTTGTTCAGCACTGGACGTCTTGTTTGCAATTTAATTGAGGACAATCTCGTCAAGGTATGTTTTATTATTTTTGGTAGATCATGGATAAAATTTGCACCCACGTTGTCAGATATTTTTTTCATTACTGGTCATCAGTTATTTCTAAATCTTCAAAACTTTCAAATTCTTTATTTATCCGTTCTTCGCAAAAATTGCTTAATTTAAAAGCAAAATATAGTCATGAAGTATATGTTAATTTTCTATGGGGGACGAAATTTCCTAACTGCACAGGAAATAATTTAATTCACTATAGTGATTTAATATAATAATCGTAAATAAATTAATGAAAATGTGTATTTCCTTTAATCTTAAAATTCCTCGTCAACAAATCCTTATTATAAATATATTTCACATCACCAATCTTTTTACAGTGTAAAGAAAGTCGACAGTAAGAGATAGTTGAACATCTTACACAAATTTTAGAATAAAACAACCAGAAAGTACTTGTATAACGCCACAATAAATTTGTTAATCAACTTATAATGCACATAAATTTAATACTGCTTAGAAAATGTTTTGTTATACAAACCCGCAACACTCCTAAAGAGGGGTGAAATCATTATTTACAATACATGTGGTATTAATGATTTGCTTTACTTCTACTTCTTCTTTAAAATCATTTTGAATACTATCCAAATCGATGAGAATCTGATTAGATCACCTAAAAAAGTCGCAATGTTGAATTTCAGGACAGTAACATAATATAGCATTGAATGGTATATATAATGAATTCAAGCACGGAATTATTATTACAAGCTGAATGTAATATTGGTCTAGAAAAATGAGTTATGAAGTTATTATTTAGGAATATTTTGAAGTTTTATTATTTTAAGTTTTCTGAACTAATTATTTAGAATTTCAATTGCTGAACCCATTGCATGAGGAATGAGGAATCTCCGCCTGGATAAGTTTGTGTCGGTAATGTTTGGTTCATGGCAGATTGGTGCAACTTGAAAGCTTTCTGCTGAAAGTAGGTCATTATTTGAGGGTTCCTGAGTACGTCGCCATGGCGTTCATTTGCGTCGGGCGACCGAGACCCTTCACGCCGGGAAAGCTCCGATAAATCGTCCCTTAGCCCTTGTTTGGCCGACGAAGGCTCTAGCAGCTGCTGGCTGCTTGCCGGGGATTCCTATGCTAACGGCTAGCCGAGGCGTCGTGACGTCCGTATATTGACGACGCCCCGCTGCAGCCGGGGACGCCGCTATCTCGCCAATGCCGACGCCGCCGTCTTTTATACGGACGCCCATTGCCAAGTCGAGGGAGGGCGAGCAGAAAGCTTCTTACGCCGAGCAGGATATCTTCTGCCTCCGGGCCGTATTCATATTTATAAGGACGCGGAATTTAAATAAGTGGTTCAATGCAGGTTGAAAATTCAGCTCCACCATTGCGAAAGAAGGGGGTGATTTACAGGGGCTACAGCAGTAGACAACTTGCGCTGCACTTAATCTGCATCTCATAATAACAGGAGCCTGGGAAAAAGTTTTTAACTCTTGCTAAAACCATTTTGTTTCCCCTCACTGAGATGATATTTTCCACTCTCTGATTTTTCCTTTCTCGCCTGACTTAACTTTACCCGCTGGCAAACAAACAACAATTCTTACTGTGAATGCTATAAGAAATACGGTAGTATCACGAATGGAAGAAAATATGTATCCCTGACATTCTCTAATCTCTCGTTTCCATTTTAAATCACACCTGATAAGTTCAAAATTTTAAAAATGTTACGTCATGTATAAATTTATGATAAATTTCTTTTCTGACGACTAGTCTATAGTATTATTTATTTATTTCCAAACAGTCAGTTAATGTAAGCATTAATTCCCTGAAATAATTATTATAACAACAGATTTAACGCATTAACCATTTAAATTACAGATATTCATCAATCATCTAGATGGCAATAGTTTTATTAAATTAATAATCAATTTCTAAATACTGCTAGTCTATTATTATTTGGACCTAATTGTATAGCTGTTTATTTGAATTTTTTGTATTGTTTTTATTTATTCTTTGGCCGTTTCAGAGAAAGTCACTATGTTCCAAACATGTATCACCATATTCTGTTAACCATCAATTCTCTGCTCACCTATTCTGTACACTTTTCTTTACTATAATTTTCTGACTAGAATTATATTGATTCTCTAAATGTCACCATTAAGCCTAAACCGTATTTATTATCATCTACCTTCTGTACTTAAAACTTGTTTTCACTGATTACATATCTTGATTCCTGGAAAGGTTGTACCTAACGAGCTCTATAAAAAAGTTTAGCATTTTTATATAAACGGTGTCTTATTTATTATTATTAATGATATAAATATTAAATTTAGTATGAATTATTTTAACTTCTATATCAACTACAAAACCTCTATCATTTTGAAATTGCCTTATACATTGTTCTAGTTCAACGCTCAGACCAAATTTAATAAACCAAATGTTTCGCATTTTTACTTATTTTACTCCATAAATTAATTACTTCTCAAAATTTTGCATTCAAATCTTTCATCGCGTAAATATTATTTGCCATATCCATAAAAAAATTGTTCGGTGCCAACTTATTTACTAATAACTTTTAAATGTATTTCCATAGTTGTTAAACAGTACATTATCGTATATGAAACAATCAAAATCTCCAGATATACAGTAAACCATCAATATACGTAAATGTGACATTAACAATTTTATAATGTTTAATACACAATCCGAATTTAATTATTAGTTTGAGTGTTTTGATAGAATCAAGACGATAATGAGTGTAGTATTTTAAATAATTCGATTATTTCGTTTTTATAAACAAAATATCCTTACAAATCAAATACTTCAAATTGATTAATTAAACGGTTTGTATTATTTACCGAACAAAATTTTGCGAATAATACTTTCATTGCAGCAATTATATTTTCTATGACTCTAAAGAGCATTTTATTCCATGCGAAGGTTATTTATTATTTAATTTTCTAGATCCATTAATTGAAACTTATTTATATAGTGCACAATGTAATAGAGAAAATGAAACAAAAAACAAATGTAAAATTACTTTTAATTATTCTTTTATAAAATCATTTTATATTTCAAAAGATTTTACATAATTTTAAACAAACTCCTAGAAAACATCATTTTTTTAACCTCAGAAATAAGTATGTTAGTATTATATTTACAACTTTTATTTCTATTTCAAAAAATTTCACTTATAGTATTGTTCATTCTTATGTAGTTTTATTCACAACTACAGGATTTCAATTTTTTGTTCCGACAAAATGTGTACATAGTTTTTCTCTTTGTTTGAGCGCAAGTATGTAGCTTCTAATTTTACTGCAGTGTAGAGGACTAGAAGTTCTACATGTAGCGGTGCGTTACCGCAGTCATCCTTAGTAAAATTTAGAGCATGTCCAATACATCGATCCAACGTTCGATAGGTGTTTGGGATTTGGGTGAGGAATTTTCCGAAATACCAATGGTTTGGAGCAACAAGGTAGGAAAACTCAGTTCATGTTAACTAAAACATTTGCTAATTCATTCATTAAATTAAAAATTGAAATATGAATTGCTAATCAAATATTTTCATATTTAATCATTTTTAAATAAATATAACAATCATTTCGATTTATAATATTATTGTTATATTTTAAACTTCTCTGCGGGAGTAAAAATAATTTTTGTTGCATACTATTAATAATTTTTTTAAACTAGATTGCTGCGAAAATGAAAATTAGACTTCTCCAGTAATTATTTTTGGGGAAAGAATTACATTTTCTCTACCACGAGTGAAATGAAATGCTAAACAAATCTACAATACAGCAGAATTGTAATCCTGAAGATATGTGTGTAAAAGTAGTAAAGGATTAATTTCAGGAATGGTGGGTGAGAGAGAGAGAGAGAAATAGAGAGTAATTAAACCTTAGGTACCTTAGGTACTCTTAAAATAATTAAAAACATAAGATGGAGTGTAGTATGGGAATAGTGGAATAACAAAGGGTGTGTTATATTGGTAAGGGATATTTAAGTTAAGGCATTCTGATATATAGGCATACTAATTACGGATGGTAGAAGTATAGTAGACATAAAGGTAAAAAAGTCTTTCGCAAATAAAAAATAATTTATTTTTGGCTAATATAAGAATATATATTATGAATATTATTACAAAAAGTGTATGGCGAGTGGCGTTTTATGGGTGTAAACCAGGACGATAGGAATTGCAGAAAGGAATATATTAGAAGCTTGCGAAATATAGAAGAATGCTGAAAATCAGATAGGTGGGTTGCGTAACTAACCAGGAAATTCTACGCAGAATCGGGGAGGGACTTTGACCTAGATAAGGGATAGATTAATAGGCCACGTTTTGAGACATGAGGGTCTTGTAAATTTAGAAATAGAGATACGTGTAGGGGGAGGGGGTGAAGAAGAGGAGAGGGAGGCCAAGAATGGGAAGCGCTTAGCAGATTAGGGAGGATGTGGGTTGTATCTTTGTAGAAATGAAAAGGCTTGCACAGGATATGTTATTAGGAAGGGATGCATCAGACCAGTCTTAGGACTGAATACGACAACTATAAACAAATAAATTTTCTGCTTCGGAAATTTTACATAGTATTTACTAATTTTAATTATATGGTAAAGTTGGCTGTTTACATTAAATTATATGATGTAAGTATTTATATTAATAGTTTTGAGTTTTACAATATAAAAAAATAAATCTGTTCTATTCGATGAAAAAGAAAGAAACACTGGATAATAATTATAAAATATTGGAACTCGTGATTTCTTCGGAAATATTAATGAACATTATTCTCGATTTTTTTAAAAATATTCGTTTTTATTCATCGAGAAAGGTTTATCTTGTAATTAGAAAAACAATTTAGTGTGGTAGTAGAAGTAGTAGCTTTGCTTGTATTAAATGTATATACAACCAATTTGTTAACTGGTACTTTGAGATTATACACGGCGGAAAGTGAATTTTAAGAGAATACTAGGGGGTAAAACATAAAGATTCCCCTTTTTCCATGTGTATTTCTCGTATGAGTTACGTCAATTCGTTGATGCAATCTCAGTCCGATTGGACGGTTCCGACGAGATTCTTTTGCCGCGACGGAGAAAATGTCATCCGCTCGTTGCTTCGCTGTGTTCCCTCTGCTAGAAGCTTCCTTATCTGGCGCAGCATCCCCGGAAGAAAGAAAGATTAGGGGAAGGCTGCCACGCCCTGCCATCGCTTTGCCAACAACAGCGGTCCCTTTTGAAGGCAGAAGCGGCGCCACGACCGTAAACTCCGAGCTTCACAGACCTTCGCCACCTGCTATGGCAGTTCACAGTCTCTGCTAAGTGAAGCGATATCCAGAAAGGAGAGGGGGGGAAGGCGACGTCATCTTTGCGAAGTACAAACACATGGATGGAAACTTGTATCCTTGTCGAAGGTTTCATTACGGAACGTCGCTACAAAGAACACTTCCAAACATACATTAAAAACGTAAGAAGTTTTGTAACTGCTGTCATGATCCTCACTAAACCCGTCAGTTACTGAACGTTTGGAGTCTTCAGGGTGACCATAAAAGTCTCTTCAAGTTGACGAAAGGAAAAAACGTGAAAGTATTTCGACGCATCTTTGTCTTGTAAATACAGAAACCCTTTGGATACGATCTCCTCCTTGTTTCTATCTTAAGCCTGAATGTTGGGGAACGACTGTGCTTTAATTTTTCTTTAGTTGTTTTTATATTTAGTAAATGCAAAATAATTAAGGTAGTGTGATTAACATAACTAGCAACATTGCTATATGTATTTCATGTGCGTTAATACTATTCCTATCGTCGGCAAATATGACATAAGACACCCGTATACCAAACAATAAAATGAAATGTTGAACAAAAATAAAAATTTAGAAATAAGGATACTTTTTTGTTTTGTGCCATCTTTATTCACATTATTTCAGTCTGCCTTAAATTTTGACTGCATGGATTCCTTGAAAAGTCTACTAAATTCTAAATTTTTATTTTTGGTCCAAATTTTATCGTATTGTCTGTTATGCGCATCGTTAATTCTAATTTCATTTCACGTCCAACTCACGGAGTCCTCAAAATGAATGTCCGGGCACCAATCAGAAACAACCAGTGATCTTCCACAATACTACACGTACCTTATGACGTTGTGCATTTATTTAACGGTTGAAAAAAATGTATTACGTAAATAGTGTTACCAAAAGGGAAAATATTCTTCTCAGACTTTAAGGAAATATTTCGGAATATGTTACAACTACACGTTTGTTTTATTTAGACTGAATCCTTATACAAAAAGGCAGATTCATCGTCGTTCAGTTCCATCGTTTGTGTTCTTAGCGTGCGCGTGTTATTATCTTTTCTAGTCTCGTGTGTTATGTAATTCCATTATTTATTATTCTTCTATACTTAAATTTCTCTGTTTAATATATATACCTATTGAAATCCTTAGCAACAAAAAATATTTTTATTACTACTATATTAGTAACCATATTTATGATTCACTTTTGTTTTCCTGTTTCACGAATTGTTGAACTTTGAATTGTTATCAAAATTCTGACACTACGTTTTATAGTTGTGTTTTTTAACAGTCATTTCGCGCAACAATCACGCCAAAATTTCTTATTTTTCTTAAACTTCTTGTTTCTGTAAGTAATTTTAATTTTATGAGTCAGTGTATTATACATATTATATTTTAAATGTTTCCTCTGTGTTTTTATAGTCAAAATACCAGATAAGGTCTCAAATAAAAGGATGAAACATCGTGCAATGAACTGATGTCAATCAATTTATTGATTCTTCTGACTGACAGACCTTCTAACCATATTATTTTTAACTATGTGATGATTTTTAGCAATGTACACTTAATTTTCAGTTTAGTAATAATTTTATATTCTAATAATCGTTTTGTATTTTTGTGTAATGACTAATAGCATCATATCATTTATGGCTGAAATCAAAACAACGCAGACTTTGAATCCCATAATTTAAATTCTTTACAATTTGAGAAACTGTGTTTGATGCAAGGAAGACTAATTAGAGTGCACGTTGACGTTTATTCACTCTAAGTTCCTTTCTTTAAATAACAGTTTTATATTTATTATATATAACAAGTACACCAGCAAAAAATATTTAGTAACTTACTGATTTATAGAGGAAACTAGTATTTGACATCTTATAAATTAATTCACAAGAACAAATTAGTGTATTACAATGTTGCACCTAATTCTTGATTTAATTTTTTAAAGGTTTTGTAATTTAATGAAATTTTTATATTTATTTGCAATGAAGTTCACTCTAGAGTGACATTTATAATATTGAGAAAAGTAAATTGTTTCATTTCTTTCTTTCATCCAAATTGATGTATGTCAACGGTTTGAAATCATAAATCTATTAATGAAATCAACTTTATTTAACATGAATTGTTTTCCCTTTCCTCATTTTTAAACGTGTTGGGGTTTATCATACAAGGAAAACGCATATTAAAAATAATTGTAAAATATTAATGTGTGTTGTAGGAAAATGACGGCACTAATTGCTAATTGAAAGCAGACGCCTTCATATGTACCGTAGGCCCTCATCCCTTTGAGGTTTTGGTATTGGGGTTAATTTAGTAGCAAACCGGTTCGGGGAATTACGGAGAGCGAGAAGATTGAACCGTGTCCCAAAATTACGGCAGCAGCAGAAGCACGTATTCCCTTCATAGCCTCCAAATAAGACAAACAGACGGACGTCGTGTCGGACAGGCGATGGGGAGCTGCAGATAGGGCAAGGCATTTCCTAGAAAGCAGCTGACCACAGAAGACGATATGTGCTATCACGTGCAGCGGTCCTTCCTAATTATTGCAATTATCCCAGCAATAGAGGGTGAAATGCTACCCCGCCGATACTGCACTAATTACCGCTCGTTATCTGACCGCTCCCCGGGGATATTTTCCTGTAGGTAGAGCGAGGAGAAGATAAGATTTGGGCACTGGGGAAACTGTCTTGTATACCTTTACACGTGCTAACAATGCGGCTCTTTGTTAGCATTAGTTGCCAACTCCAAGAAACAGTTCTATTGCATTACTGCTGATGATGAGGAAACAAGTGCATCTTTAGTTATCGTTCAACCTTTTTTCTATTTTTCTCTCATTATTTACGTTATTTAGTCACAATATTCTATAAATTTATTTATTCATGTTTTCCGCCTACTTTATAACAGTATGTTGAAAATATAATTAGTAAGAAGTCAGAGGTTGGTTTACCGATTCCCACAGTAAAATAATTTTATATTAATTTTATACCTTAAGTATATTAATTTTTTACAGATGCAATTACGATTTTTTTACAAAGAAACTCTATGATGCTATAGTGATTAAATTTTCTGTATCTTTAATTAATTGAATTCCCTTAAATTCACATTTTAAAGTTTAACGATGTACAATAGATTTTTCTCAGTTTTCCTAAACCGCATTACTATTTTAACTGCCATTTTGTCCATGACGAAAAATATTACATGTGGACCTTTTCTTCGTATAAATATTTATGGTCCCCTGGCATAAATTAAAAATGTATGTAGAGTAATTAAATTAATCTGACGTTATTATAAATAATATACAAAGAAAAGTCAAAATTATCCTCGGACGTTGCAGCAGCAACGTGATACTTTTGTTATATTTTAATTAAAGAACTGAGGAAATCCCGAAATTTGTGGTACGAAAGTTTTCAAATTAAATTATTCCATTTCGGATTTTTGATCATTCTTTGTGTTTTATTTAATACAAATGTGAGTGTGTATTATTTTATTATTTACATATTTTAGCAACATTAATTCTGAAGTGGGAACTTGAACACATTTACTTTTCTATGAAATAATATCTCCTTAAAATCTAATTTGAAGAAATTTTTACCTTGTAAATTCCCAATTTTGAATACGTAACTTCGCAGTTGAGTAAAAGTCTGCATTGTGTATAAAAGTCCTCTTTGATTTATTTTTATGTAACACACTGTATGTTGCACGACAGTACTCATGATCTCCTATTAAAATTCCTGAACTAATACATTTCATTAGTAGATAAGTTAAGTAACGACTATTTTATGACGTTATTAATCCGCCTTCACTATTCCTTCTTCTCTTTTGGCAATTTATAATTTAAAAATTGTTGCAGTATCTACTCTATAAATATTAAGAAACCGTTTAGAAACTCAATACTAATGTACGAGAATACTATTACTGTTTGAAACGTCAGCCCCTTTTCGTAGTAATTCATAGTAAATTTTTATCACCTATTTTCAATTTTTTTGCTATTTAAGCATGCCCATATTTCTTAATAAAATATCTATTTCAAACAAGTATTTTCGTTTTCTATGCTTTCCAGCAATCTCATATTTTTTATAAAGAATCTCTCCCCACTCATTCTTCGTATGCAGTTATTATTGATTCATATTGACTGAGTTTCATAAACCAGATTTAATTTACCCAACAAATAAGAACAAATTTATGTCCATTTTAAATTTTTTCAATTCTCTTTAATTATGTACAATACTTCCGTACTCTTCTATTATTTAATTTTCGTCTTCGTTGACTATATACTTTATAATTTCAAGTTTCTGAATCAATTTCTAATTTTATATATTTAATAATTCAACGTACTATTAAATGTATGTACTTAATCATTAATACATTAAAAATTGTTAATTTACGTGTGGCATACACATTGATTCAAACTAGCTTTTCATATTCATTATCATTTTAAAACTGCCATTTCTTATCGTATAATTTTAGCGGCATTATTGTGATATTAAAATGTCAATATTATTTTTTGTTTTTGCGGTTGCATTATTTATCTTTTACGTGGATTGTACGTTCACAAATACTTGCTGAATATGTTGGCTGTTTATATTTTCCACTAATTGGAGTCTTTCATATTGAAGATAAACATTTCAATTACATAGCAGTATAAATAATAGGCCATTTTATCTCTAAACCACAGAAATAAATCAGACCATTACGTCCGTAACAAATCTGGAAAATATATCTGTATAATACCTAGTGGATCATGTTCCCGCTTTACCAGTGTTTGACGAACTTAAGCTCTGCAATTAGACTAATAACAAACTTGGGGGCTAAAAATACAACGTTCGCTTTTCGGCGTTAACGAGCAAAAATATGACCATTTTTAATTAATGGAGTAAATTGGAGTGCAACGTTTTTTCATTTCAAATTTCTAAAGCACTTGCTTTTTTACAAGGACGAAACACAAACGAAATTATGGTAAACCATTTTACGGCAAACATTTTAAAAGATATGCCAGATCACATTAATGGAAAGGGGCTCAACCTTGTTGATTTCACGAAATTAAAAAACTCTCGTAATTAGTTTCCAAACAGGTTTGTTTGGTTCAGCTGATTGATAAGCGTAACATACTTTAATCTCACATAAGTTATTAAAGTTTTATCGGTTTTTCAAAAATTCCCGAAACCTCGTAAAAAATAGAAACACAGAAATCTGTGAAACGTGAATATTTCATTTCACACTTCTACAAATTAGGACTTTCAGAATGATTTTTCGACGTTATTCGTCCGAAAGTGAAAATAAATTTGTAATTGGTTTCAGGATTGAAGATTAGGTCTGGATGATTTTTAAATGATAAATCATGAACTATTTCCCTTTAATGTTGAAATAGAAATCTATGTCAGTAAAATAAAGAGCCTCGCTACGTTGCGTTTATGAGTAGTTTGAAATATAGTCTATGAAAATCGTTACACAGACCTAATTTAAAATTTGTCACATACTGGTATTTATCATATATCTTGAAATCTGTTGAATATTCTATAAGGGTAGTGTCGTACGCATTTCGTATGATGGAGTTGGACTTGAACAAGTGACCCTGACACCGATAGGAAACTGTACGAAACGGCAATGACGACTGCGTCCGTTCGCGTTTAGCACGGAAACGTAGATTACGCCCAGCTGGACGTAGTCTTTATCTCGCTTTCGTAAGCTTCCTCCCGTCTCGAGTAATCTCCTCTATATGCAAACGAAAGTCTGAGCCTCACGAAGGACGTACTGCCAGTGAATACATTTACAGTAACGTCACACCTAGTAGTGATTGTAACCATTGCTGACGGTAATTTTCGCCGCTTCCAAAAAGTTGAGATAATACTAACTAATTCAACTTCTAAAAAATAACACTGTTATCATTTCTGAATGTCACATTATACGCGAAAATAAAATAGAGCGATGATAATTAAGCAAATTATATTTTCTGGCCCATTGGGTCGGTCAATCGAAGCAAGTGGTCCAGGAAAAAGGAAACTGGTTGCCGCACCATCTCAGAAAAAAATAATATTTAGTTTGTGCATTTCGTCACGTTTTGATAGTTCAAAACTTATTTTTATTCATATGGTGTCCTGTTCAAAAATGGCCGCCGCTTTGTTGAAGCGCGCACGCTGTTTTTCGCGTTTGCAGGTATCTACTAATTTTTAAATTATCCACAACTGTGTTGACGTATCCTTTTCAAATAAACTGCATCTTGTTCAATATATTCAGGTCTACAAATTAAACCCATATTTCCTAAGCTAATATTATTTTTTTCATGTACTTCGTGAACCACGAAGTTGTCGATTCCAAATGAGGAAAATTCCCTTTTTTCGTAGGCTAATTTCTCCAAGAAGACACAGTTTGCGAACCTCAATAATTTCCGTACTTTTACACATGATATTTTTGTTACTATATATAAATTATCAATGGTAACTGACTTTCCCTTTACAAATCACACCCCTTTAAACGTGGGATTTTTCAAAGTTTTTCAATGTTTGAGACGTTATATCTCTGTTGGGCATATATATATAAAATATGAAACTTGTTCTATATGTTTCTATAGTATCAAACTGCGATATTAATTTCAACTTTGAGATTAAACTCAAAGATAATTAAAAAAAATGTTACATAGCAAGAAATTCTCGATTTCCAAATTAGAATAAGTGTGTATATCAATATAATACATTAAATATTTAGACATGTTAAACTAAGACAACTATTTTGATAACATATTATATAACCATTTTTGATACATATTCTTTCACTATTATGTTTCTTTGAAGATGATAAAAATAGTTGTTTGATGTCCGGAAAAAAAATTGTCATTTAGAGAAATCGGTACGTAGGTAAAAAAATTAGTTAGTGATATGTCATTAAATGAACTATTTTCTGAGTTTAAAAATAAGTACCGTGATATTAAAATTCGGAGATGTAGTGCAGCTTGGTTTGATCGCATTTTCAAAGAAATTAACGTAATGGTGAGATCTACATTACCTTCAGAAATTTTGTCACAAAGTGAGTTTTTTTTTGTCTCGTTATGAGGACTGTTTTTAACGAACCGATACTTAATAAAAGATTAATGAGTCTGGTAAAGTCAGCGTTTGTACCAACGTTTCGGCAATAGTGCATACTGTCCAGACGATTTTGCTCTTTATATAGGTAGCAAGTAGTGAGTGTACTGCATGTGTCGTCTAATGAGATTATCGCAGCGCTGCAAAATTTCTACATTCCGCGTCCTCCTCACTGGTCGAATTATCCACCTCCACGCTCTTTCTGACTTGATATCCGGTGAATCCGATTTGATGGCCGGTAATGGTCGGATCTAATCCCCTGCTAATTTCATTAAGCCATTACACCGTGAAAGTATACGTTATTTGATTACCCATATTATATTATCAAACATTACCCTACGCTCACACTAATTCCCTACATATTCACCGACGTCATTTATGTACTACCTGTGAAGAGTTACCAGCTTTAGTATGCATTCTTAAGGAAAATATTTTAAATGTGGTGAAAGCCAGGTCTGCAGATTTCTTTTCCACATTATCGTCATTGAAATTTTTCCCATCCAGGAATTTCTTCCACTCAATGTTTCTTCCACTTACACCTCACACAAAGACCTATGAACGATTTCTACCGTAACAACATTACTTTTATTCTGGAAACGAATCACTGATATTTATCAGCGGTTCATTCAGAATGTTATCACGCATGCTCAAAATCTCAAATGCAGCGGAGCACCGGCACAATTTTATAACGGTGCTTACTCTGAAAATAGTATATAGGAAGATGGAAAGACAAATAGAATGTGAATTAGGAGAAGATCAGTTTTGTTTTCGGAAGAATGTAGGGAGAAGAGATGCTATATTGACTTTGCGTCTATTTTAGAAAAGAGAATAAGAAAAAAAGCCTACGTTCATGGCATTTGTAGATTTACAAAAATCGTTTTGATAATGTGAACTAGAACGAACTTCTGTCAACAAATGGCAAGGATGGTCGTCGTAATGCAGGTCTAGACTGTGGGTACTCCGTCTACATGTCAAGTTATTTGTCCACAAAAACTGACCATACATCAACTTCTTCCAAAACTTGTGAACTGAATCTAACTCCCCTCAAAACTGTCCGCTGATAAACTAATTCAAAATTGTTAAAAAAGGACTATATAAAAACTAGTTCTGTGTGGCCCATATTAAAACAGTCTCGTGACTTTTCTAAAATTTCTACTTCTTCTTCCTCCTCCACACAAAGTATATAATAAATCACATAAAAATTGCCCATCCAGAAATCTTACGTTAAGTGGGTATGGATATGATGAAGATGTCGTGTACTGACTATCAAACAGTCAGCTGAAGAAACACAATAGTTTTCTGTTTCTTGGCTTCACGAATTTGTTGCTGTCACGGCTATGGAAACCGTTAATTACAGCTTCAATTGTTTTGTCCTTACAATACAACGCCACGAGCCTGTCTTTATATCTTTCCGTGTGATCATTGGGCTTCAGAAATTACCATTACAATGCAGGATATCTCCAGCGTAGAACTGAAATCGTCCTTGGAGATCTGAGACTTAGTATTTATTGATGTAAATTATTTTTGCCGACCTCCAGGTCACGCATTGCGCGAGTGTTTAAGTTTCGAGGTTTAAGTGAGCCAAGGATACTCGTGTTGCATATCCATCATCATTCTTCGTTAGCAAGTCCTATTGACATTCCTTCTCATGCATATCCTATGGTGTATGAGAGTCGTTCGGGAAACGAAGCTGGTGTCGTGATTTAGATTACCATAAATTTACAAATCGCACAGGTTTTCAAGATTTTCATTTACTTCTGATATTAAAATTGGGATTATAAATCATCAAGCTAATAAACCGTAATATCTTATTAAATAATAAGCAACAATAAAATAATAAAAACTAACAATGCTGTATGTGTATAATTTAGTTATGTGACGTGTTTTTATAATTTATAAATATATTAAAGAATTTAGAAAATATATAATGGGTGGGCGCCAATAAATCTCAACTTTGACATTTAAAACTGTTTTATTAGTAACAAATGTAAAAGATTAAACAAATTACAAAATTTTGAAATTAATGAATTTTATTTGCCCAACTGAGCTCAAACCAAAGAAATAACATAGCAAGAGACTTTAGTAAATTTAATCTACTTTACTCATGGCTGCATGACGGGTTTATACGCATAGCAGAGCAAGAGATTATTGCCTTTTCTCTTTTACTTTTCTGGTTAACCGGCAATACTGGATTCAACGCAAAGTCAGCTTCCTGGTGTCATGTGAAACGCAGACCTCTGATGTGTTTCCTGGTTTCAAGTTTAAATTCCATGTGACACTTGAGCCAGATGGCTTCTCTTCTCCGACTCCTTGAAGCCAGTCAGTCCGACTTTCCGTTTCGCTAGCTCCTCTCTGATCTCTCACCACCAAATCTCTTTTCCGAATGAATCTTTTCAAGGTCCTCTCCACCTCGATTTCAATCTCCTGAAAACCTCATTGGTCTTCCCGCTTTTTCTATTTTCCCCAGGTCCTCGAATGCGGTTTGCGTTCATACCCTTCCTCTCCAAAAATTCAAACTTTGGGAGGGGCCACCCCTTGTCATCTTTTGAATCAACCGTCTTGCTGACATTAGCTGACGTAGGTTTTTCGCCAAGCCACAAAAATACTTGCAGTTAGAGGTCTGAGACTACTCAGGCGCCTATCAGCATTTAAGTTTATGACTGTGTTTTTTTGCCGGGTTTACCCCGGAAGGGTGCCTTGAGAATATCTCAGGATCTGTTCTCTATGGGAACTTCATACAGAATGATAAACATAGTGTAAATTGATTTAGATAAATAAAATATGCGACGAAAATTTATACGCGTCACAGTAAAGACGAAGTTAATTTTATTTTTATATTTAATTTGTTATAAAAATGTTTCTTTACATTAAAACCGTAGGAACATAAATCGTAATATAACTTTTAATTAGAGTTTACAACTAAATTAGAGGCCTAAAAAAGTCAATTCAACTAATATAACTAATGTAGAATACTAAACGAAAACTGTAAAGGGTACAGAAAGGTTGTGTTGTGTTTATTTGATCATTTATTGAATGTATTCTGACACTTCTTTATGTAATTAGGTATGCTTTGAATATATACGTTTATGCTTTAAATGTTTCCTTTTGTGTTCTTTATTTAAGAAATAAAATTTTCCAAGGCCCCCACTACTTTTCTCTGTAAGTTGTATTTCAGTGTTTCTTTTTAATAAAGCATTTATTTGTTTATATAATGACCATCATTGTTTACAATTGCTCATTAAAATTTACTTGAAAAAATTTAGCAACTGGACTACATTACTATTCATGTGAGAGACTTTTATTGCCTGCGGACCGCTGCTGTTTGCAAGGTCTCGTCTCACGTGTTCCGAACCTACTAGTTGAATTCCCAGAATGGCATTATCATATTTCACTTTTCGTATCAAGCCAGAACGAAGCTATCGAGTATAAATTATAGTTCTCGCTCGCTATTATAAGCGTAATACTTGAGGGGGTATTACTATTTGCATTAATAATAAGAACTTGGCCAGATGTTTCAGCAGGAACGAGTGTTAAAAGCTTACTACAGGTTACTTATTTTGTTTATTTTAAATATCATGTAGCCCTGAGGAAAGCAAAGCGACTGCAGCAAACTGGTTCAGGTTGGGTACTAAATTAACTTGATTGATGACCAACGTTTCTTGTGACTTTTAAAATGGTTAGAGAATTAATGAAATATTTCTACAGAAAAAAAATCATTTCTGGGGTTTTAACAATTTTGTTTCAAACCGTTTTGTCATTATGCTAAAATCTTTCACTTCACGATATTCGTGACAAATATACCTTTAGCTTACTCAAAATAAATAAAAATCATAAACTCTTTTAAATAGTCTTAAATATTATTTTAACATTCAGTGGACGGAAAATTGAAATTAATATATGTGAAATATATTAAAATTGAGTCTGCAATGAAGGCCTGCGATGTATGTGTTGTCTGTGCTTAGTATCTTTTATTACCGCCAGGGCTACAGACCTTTCTTCAGACAATACGCAAGAGGCCTTTTACTGACAATGGGTGTCAGTATCTTAAATGAAATGCAGAACCGGTCCTAATTTCAGAAAAATTTGCTTGTATCAAGGTGGAATCTACGCGTGAATAATTGGAAACGGCTACTACGTAACGAAACGCAAAAACAACGTGTGAAGAGACTTTTTCTCATCCGACAGCTAAAATTTTCTTATTGACTTCAATTTCGTAAGTTCCAACCAATGGATGCTGTTTGAAAATGTAGCTGATTGGCTATTGTAACAGTAAGGAGGAGAATTCGGGGCTATACGATGCGAAAGGGACAGAAGTTTTGTCACAGAGATTGATTATATAGGGGGTTGCTGGCGAGTGCATAGTTGAGCTCTTTGAGTTCTGATGAGGTGTAAAATTTTGGTAGAAGTTTTGATTAATTTCGGCCCAATACGTGATCCACGCAGTCGACGCAGTCAACGAGAATCACCGCCAAGGTTCTTCAACCCGAAGCAGACCTTAATCACCGCCACCAGAGAAAACAGCTGCAGTCAAATTTCTCATTGCTAATCCTAATTGTCACAGAAACTTTGCTTCTTTTGGTTCATCCCACAGGTGACCTGATGTTAATGAGTGTTGATGTAAAATTATTAATTCTCTACCGTCTTCATTGCTAAATAATTTTATTCAGGTCTTTTGCTGTTTACATATCGAATCATAATTTTGTCATAGAATTCAAAATAATTATTTAAATATTTTATTTATTTTTGAATCCCACATAACTTTATCCCTTTGACCAATAAGTTAATCGCTGATTATCACAATTATCGTCCAACTGAGGAGTTTAAGTCTTCATAATAAGTAAATTTAACCATTTCGTTTTTATTACAATTGACTTCCACCAACATGGGGCATAAATTAATTAAATAACACAACTTAAATAATAAGTAATAATAAATTAAACTACCCTAATTATGACTTATTATCGTTACTATGCTTTACTTTCTCAAATTTAAATAATGTAGAAGTAAAAAAAATCCCTATTACCAAAATGTACTGAAGTTTTAAAACAATTAAATGAGCAGAATGTTCTAAAAATAAGATTGTTTAGTTAGCTCCATTTTTTATTTATATTGAAATTGATAAGTGAATCTGTGCCTCCTAGAGTATTTATAGTTATTATACTATTACGGTGAAAGGTAGAAAAATTCATGCAATCCAGAAGAGCGCGTTCATATCTTAAGCATACCTTCCCGTAACGCAAAGATCATAATGAAGCACGTAGTGTCTCCTAATTCGTCCTTAAGTAGTAGCAACCTTACTAGTTTATTTAGTAAATAGCGATTGCAGATTTGAATAACCGATAGCGACATCCGTAATCTAGCATCTTAATTGACCTGAGTGCAAGCAACTCTTGCTTAAAGCAAATATGGAGCCGCATTCTTTCGGTGGTTCACGCATTAATACGAGAGGAAGCTATTTTTTTTCCCAGACGTGCCATGTGGGAGAATTTGCTGCTTATCAAGTCACGAGAAAGGTGGAATCTAGTTTAATTGGTTCTACAAGAAAAGGACGCGGTAGAAACTTTGTAAAATTGAATACTTATTTTATCAATATTAATGGGTCTATTAAAGTAAATTAGATGCGAGTTGGTTTGCCGAAGACGCGTGCTGGAGAAAACTGCGGGGTTCCAGGTCGGTTTAAAAATCAGATATAAAGGAAAGAGCCTCTTATATATATGAGAGTCTTTAAAAAAGTACTGTCCCGAGGGTTGAATAACACATCAAATAATTGATCGCAATTAAACAGACAAATTACTTTATGTAACAATTAAAGAATGATCATTATTCTTCACGATTTTATTCATTCTTAGTTCACTAGTGATAGTAAGAATTGTCTAATATTTCAGCTGAGGGTTTGTTGGCTATAAACGAATGGTATTTTTAATTAAAACAATTCTGCAGGCACTTGATAAAATATTAATATCCCCCCCTCAATTCATCACTTGATCTTCTGCTCAAATTTGGTGTGCGGATCCCAGATTCTCTTTTAAAATCCTCCTTTTTTTGTCTCACTTTATCCGTTAAAGTTTTTCTACATGACTCACTTTTCTATCTCTCTGTACTTATTTTAGATAAGATGAAATTGTATTGGATCCTTGAAATTAAAATTAAATTTGGCTATAAACGAATGAATAAAATTCTACGACACTTTATGAAAGCTGACGTCTACAGGTCATTTATACCGATTATGGATTTAGAATATTTTTAAAACAAGTTTGAAAAGACTTATAAAATTTATTGATCTACTTTCAGTCATCGCATCGCTCACGTTAGGTCGACTCGTCCTTCCAGTCGGATTATTCTCTTGGAGGAGTAAAGTCTGCGGTCGTTGGCGTCGTTTCCAACACTGGTTGTTAGCTCCGGTGATGCTGTGAAGTAGTTTGTTTCTTTCATATCTACATCATCTCCACTATAATTTTCATGATAACTGACTGACCTCAGGTCGCTGCCTTTTTATATTTCTTTAATAGGGGTTTTCAATAAAGGCGGGTTAATGTTGAAATGAAATAAAACAAGCAGTGTGTGAGGTATCAACGAAATTCTTTTTTTATTTTAAGGAGCATACATGGGACTTTCAAATTAGAAAACTGTCTAAAACTGGTGGAGACACGGAGAAGGGAATGCTGCGACCCCACAGAAAACTCGTCTCCCTTCATTCGGAAGGGCGTGAGAATATTCCCCAATGCCAGAAATACCTGATGCAGGTTTTCTAGGGTTTTCCCTGCATTTGTTTAGGTGAAACACCGGGTAGAATCCTTAAAGTACACCCGGGGGCCCTAGTCAACCCTTGGCTACCTTGCTCCCATTTTCAATTCCCTTCCTATGCTATTAAAGGGGAGTTGCCTGTTTCAGGATCACCCTCATGTAGCCTGTTAACCCAAAAAAGTTTATAATTATACTTTATATGTTAACAAAATATTATGTGTTCAGAATTAATTTTTTTTTTCAAATTTTGTGTCGTTACCTGATGACGGTCGTCAATATGGACGTAACATCGTAATTATATTAACTAAATAAAACTTCATATTTTTTTCGTGACGAGTTAGCTCTATTTTTCCTGTATTTATACTTAAATAGCGTAGCTGGACCTTTTCTCGAATATTATTGATAACATGTGTTATATACAAAGTTGTAATAGGTAAATACCATGAGAGATTTAAATATTTGGCACTTCTCTGATTACCAGTTGAAATATTCATTAAGTTTAGCTTTCATTTCAGGTTGGTAACTTGTTTATTGTTCCACGGCTGTGTAGCAAGAAATCATTTAGTGGTTACGTTCACAGCGAATTCGATGAGTTCATTATTGATCATATCCGCGACAAAAATCGTCCGTGAATGTTTATATTCCTGAAGTCTACTACAGTTCGTTACAGGAAATGAATTTCTGTGCGTACTGATACCCAGAGCCAGAGTGCATCGCAGGTCCCATTTCCGCCTCTGTTGGTAATTCATGAATCTTGTTGACCTGAGGTCCCCTCTGTTACCAGCGTCTCTACGATGTGACGTGTTGCTCACCGTGTCCGAGACTGTCGCGGGAAGCCATCCATTTACGGGCGTGTAATTCTCGGGCTCGTGTGGGCAGAGGAGAGTTCGGGGAAGGCCATTAGCTACCACTCCTCGTGCAGAGCCATATTAGGCGCCGGCCACGTGGGCTCGACGCACGGCGCACACGTGTCCGGCCCAGCTGTACGACGTCGTATCGACACGGTCACGGTGCGTGGACATCGATCGAACGGACCCACCGCCGTGCGCACCTGTCACTGCCAACACACACACGCACACACACTACCGAAAAAGCTTTTACCCCCAATATTTATCAATACTCATTTCATGTTCTGCAAGCCAATTGCAACATACCCAACGCCTTATCCCATGGCTGCCAATTTTATGTTAGTTTGTACGTTCGTAGGTATGCAGAACTTTGCCAAATAAATTCCTTTTAATGTCTTATGTTCATCAATTGCATCTGCAACGACGACAATGGCCAGAGACCCCACAGTTCACAGAGAATAATGCTGCCAGAAAAACCAGTTCAGATATAAAAACAATTAAGACCTACGAATAACATATAAATTACAAATTAAGAAGTAACGTCCAGTAAAACAGACAATTTAAAATTTTTTAAAGACCTTTAAACTGAAACTAGACATTTCGGCCATCAATTGTGTTTCTTGACAATATATGTAACCAACAGAGAATATAAGAACAAAGATCATAAATCAAAGAATAGCCTAAAGATAAAATTAAGAAATATAATTTAGTAAAACCATCATATACTTTATTAATTGTGGAGTATCATGTTTTATAATAACAGTTAATTTATTTCATTTAATATTCATAATTTGATAAATTAACATTTTCTTGAAATTTATTTCCTTATCCAAAATAATAACATTAACAAAATTGAAAAAGGTATTTTGTTCCTAACAATACTTTTAAGTTAACGTGAATAATACCTTCTAATAACCATGTTTGAAAGTACATGATTTATATATTTAACTTTTACTTCATCCTATTAAATCAATTATTTCAAAGCTGTTTCAATTCTATAATTGGAATAAGTAATCTGAGTTGTATACACTCCTGTGCGTCCGAAGATTATTCTTTTTAAGTGATAAAATTATTTACATGGAGCAGTATGTGAAAATGATATTTTTGCCCTTCATATTACGTCACAGTTAAATTCTTAAAAAAGTTTTCCTATTTCTCAACTATATTAAATTTTGTGTAAAAATATTTAATTTTTAAAGTTTCAGTAGTACAATATACATTTTGAGTTAACTAATCTTTATAATCCCAAAGCGTCATTCTACGAAAAATGTTCAATAAATTTAATATAATCTAGGTTTGCTGATTGGCCTCCTTTGTAACAATGCTTAATTTGAAGAACTTTAAACTGAAACTATAGACATTTCATTTTATAACAAATTCATACCTTGTTTTTAAATAATATTTTAAACAACTAGGATGCTATAGTGTAATAAGAATGACATGAACATTCAACTGAGGACATTTTAGCACATTTCTGAGTCAAAATATATTCTAATCAATATAATAAAGGAGAGTCTTTCTATTGTGGTGTAGTAGTTAGCATCGCTGTCTCGCACCAGAGAGGTCCCGGGCTCCAATCCTCGCACGGGTTTGGACGTTGGGTTGTTTGAGTTACCATACTATGATTACCTTCAGTAGATACAAAATTTCCCGTAATTGTATTCAGTCGTTAATGACCTTATATGTTGGTGCAACTTTAAACAGAAAAAAAAGGAGAATGGAAAGCACCGGATATTATTAAATTATTTGGCCACAATATTGACGTCGTTAATCCGATTCGTGTTTTTGACGAAATGATCCTCACGACTCAGCATACTGTTCTAATGCATAGAATATTATATTTATTCTATCAAATTAGGATATCCACGACTTTACTCTGATGTTCATTCAATCAGCCATATACAGAAACCGTTTTAACAAGTGGCTCAGCATTCAGATTCTTGAAGGCGATACCTGTGACCGATTCATCGCTTCCTTTCAGGTTTCGTGGAACGTTCAAAGCGATTTGCTTTTGAGTGTGGGTGATAGTTAATCGACCTGACCTGACAACGTAAATACGTGGGTAGATAATCGGGCTACATGCAGCCACGTGCTCATTGCTGCTTCCAGTTTGTCACACTTCAAGTCTTATCAGAGCTTCGGAGAACGTGAAAACAAAATAATGAATGAAGGTTCCTCGTGCATACTTCAGTTACTCAGGATCCGATAAACAATATATTGTACATTTTATTTTATTAATTTACTAACTAAATTCGCCAATGCATACGAACGATCACATTTTTTCAAATTAATACATTGTAGCCAAAATATCAAGATGATTAATGATGGTGGGATTTCGCTGTACTCCTTATGAATGGTTTATAAATTGTAAATAAAGTAAAAAATAAAATTTAAGTGATTCTATTTTTTTACTTAATATTTTAGATTAATCGGCCACGTTTTAAGACATGAGGGTCTTGTAAAATTAGCTTTGGAGGGAAGTATTTGGGGTAAGAACAGAAAATGGAGGCCAAGGATGGAAAACGCTAAGTAGATTAAGGAGGATGTGGGATGTGCTCGTTATGTGGAAATTAAATGGTTTGCGTAAGATAGGTTATTACCTCCGTTCTTTAACAAAAAATTTCATATTGCTCCTAAAACAAGTCTAAAAATTATAAAACAAATTTATTTATCTAGGGTTAGCAGAAAATTTATATAAACTCCATTAGCTTCCAGTTTATAACTGACGATACCAAGCCCAACAAAAATATGTGAACAGATTTAAATATTAAACTTAGCCTCCTGAAAATTTAAATTTATTCTAATCAGCTGCCAAAAAGGATAAATTGTAAAATATTATTAATAAAAAACAGTATCAGGTTGAATTACGATGCAGGGATAGAAAGAGGTCATTCGGCTAAGTGGAACAAGTTAAATACGGATGAGTTTTATATATTTCACATTTGATTCCTCGACCCATTTTTCCCGATATATGAAACCCCCAGGAATAAAATGTACCAGTAGGATGGGTTCACTGTAACCATCCCACGTCTTTCCAATGACCTTAAATCGGATTGCTGCACTCGTGACGTATATTATCGTATCTGTACTGATGCTAAGTCTCTACGTGGAAATTGAAGTGAAAGCAACTCTCCTGCACTTCATCTACCCCAAATACTTTAGTATGATAAAAGGTAGCTGAAGAAGTTTCCTTTAAGATAAAAAATGGTGTGCATGCCTTAATCTTACTCAGCAGTTCGAATACTGTTGAATATTTTCATATTTATCGACTCCACAACTTCATATCAGCTTATTCTTCCCTACTTCAATTACTGCAATTATCTGCTAAAATTTTAACGGGAATTTAAATTAAGTAGGGAAAAATACTGATACTGTTGAAGATGATTTGATACTTTGTAGGAAGTCAATTTAAAACTTTTTTTATTACGTAAATCAGGAAGTAAATTAGGAAATGATACTGACATTCGGTATACGTTGGTGTTTCTTCCGTCGTTTGAAGAATTCGTGGACGGTGAATCCAAAAATACATTGCCGTTGCCAGAAAATTAACAGTGTCTCCAGCGTCCACAGCCATGGATTGCCGAGATCAATGGTTTTGTTAAAGTCACTATTTGAACTCGGAGCCTTTAATTTCCTGCGAGCTACTATAGAAGTACAAGGGGAAAAGTTTTAGGGGACAGTGACAGAACGAAACAGTGTGATCCAATGTATCAAACAGGTATGACCCTAAGAGTTACAGCGCTGTGTCACATTAAGTGAGGCTATACTCTTATAGTGCCATGAGTATACAGTTTCTAGAAATGATTGGCAAAACATTCGTACTGGTAGCCATAATTTTCCATAGCATCTACAGGAGATGATTGTTATGGTCTGTAGTATGTAGTGAAAACGGAGAGCCCAATATTTACTAGGAGAGTGGGACAGATCTATTTTGGAGATGTTGCCGGCGGACGACCCCAAACAAACCAAACCACCGAGCACCACGTGCAAGGAAAGGACCGGCTCACCTTGGCCTCCATCGCCCAAAATATCCTCTCCAGCTGTGCCGGGTCAGCCGGTCGGTCACACGCCCACCGAAGGAGCTGCATCCTCCTGCTACACTACGAGCTTGCAGTCTGCTCTATGCAGGCTCTCGTGCACTTCCCAAACGTCTCGTAACGATGTCATAGTTTCTAGAAACCATCCTCTTTACGAACGTACATTTATATAATAAACATGAACAACTCAAAGGTGACAAATATTACTGACGTGATAATAAATTATAAACTTTTGTAAATTTTAACTGCATACTCTTGAGTGGTAAACAAATACTATTACTACGTTTCATGAGGTTTTGAATCTATTTAAATATTGCCAAATGGTAAAAGCTAATTATCTTGCACAACCTGTTTACGTATTTGACAAAAAACACAAAAAATCAATTATTTTAAAATTTATAGGTCAACTAACACCTTAAAACCTAAACAATTGATATCCTCTATTATTGTGGGCATATTCGAATATTTTTAGATTTATATTGTTACACAGATATTATTTTAAAACAGAAGAAGCTGCACTTATATTACAATTGACGGCTACAAAAAATCTAGAGTATGTCCCTCGTGAATTTTGAGAGCTAAAATTAAATTCTTTTTTAAAATAAAAGCAATGAGAATACTGAATTCATTTACTGTATACAGTATCACTAAAGGAATGCATAAAGTAAGACTTGTCCGTATTCAAGAGTAAGAGCAATATAAGGGAGATGGTTTGTCTCGAATTCTCGGAAGCTTTTAATCCCAAATAATATTATGGTACTCTTCCTTTGCAGAAGTTCTGTTACCGTCCAAAGATTTTGAGTAAGTAAGCTCGTGCCTACTCCATTAACCCATTCTTAACCAATAGAGAAAAGAGATGGAGAACGGGAAGAAGAGAAATGCAAAACGCACCCCCTGAAAATTACCATACGGCGCTGCCAACTTGGCGACTCATAAACCCCCGGAGTTGCTTGACAGATAGCCGTGTCAGAACCTCTTAATGTTGGCCTCGCAACACACTTAATGGCCAAAGTTTTCTCTCTCGGAGTATTCTATTATGAAATCTGACACCGCATTAAAGGGTTTGGCACAAAGGAAAGTTTGACTTTTGCAGCGTCTTAGAATAAATCTTGCGTGAATAATTTTAGTGCCTAGTTTGAAAAGCAGAACGCTTCCCGTATTGGATTTCCAATTATAATTTGTTCGTCGATCATTCGCGCAAAAATTGAATTTAGTGAAGCTTTTTGGGAGAGTCTCATAATTAATTCAATGGTACAGGGGAAGCTACAAACAGATATAAAATCAGTTTCATACAAAAAGCAAAATTAATATTTCGATGCATGAATTTTAAACATAATTCCTCAGTTGAATGATCACAATTATTCATAGTAAATTAATAAAGTTAAATTTGAAAACACTCGTGCGTAATGCGTTTTAATCCACCGCATGATAGTTTTTCTTCTAAACAAAATAAAGCATTACTGCTATGAAATTTTTTCAATACGCTAAATTTAAATGAGTTCTCAGAGGAAACATTTTCCTGCCTGTTGTTTTCTTATTTATTTAATACTGTATTAAATGTCTCGATTCGCATAGTTAGTAAGTTTTAATTTCAATTCCATTACTGTACTTAAGGAGATTTAATTATAAATACGTAAATACTATACTTAAACTTTAAAAATCTTTTGGTCTGTTTCAGTTATTAGTTTTGACAAGTTTATATTTTTCCCTGTCTTAGATTGTTGACCTCATGCTTTAAAAGTGTGTTTAGTCTAGCGGCCAGCCTTCAACAATTCTCGTCATAAATTTCGTTATTGATGTCGTTGTTTTCGTTTTTGTCAGTATGTTAGCATTTTGTTTTCTTTACCCTTGTATTACGTATGGTTGGTTTACGTTGTGCGTTTAGTCTAGCTTCCTCCATCTATTTTCAACCTATATTTCAATCAAGCCGACATGTTCCTTAATCGCCTTGCTTGTATATTCGAATTGAAACTTTGTTTATTATTTTATCAAAATGAAGTCACGTTAAAAATACGGTATGTTCGAGGTCACCGATAAGTTAAAATACGTCAATAAAAACTTTGATCATTTAAGTATTCTACCCAAAACTATTGCAGTTGAGAAATATCTTAAGAAATATATATTTTGTGTGTCATGTCCCACGGAACGTACAAAATATGAAAATTTAGAATTAAGTACTATTTTTTAACGATGGAATGATAAATAATTGGCAAGCCTTTTAAATATAGGGGTTCAAAACATCATTGTATTGACGATCGCCTACTCGGCTACCACAGAATTAATTTCGTTAATGATAATTGTGACTTTTTTAAAAAAAAGATTCCACGATCTAAATAAACCCGTGAGTGTTTGAGCTGAGCAAGAGACTATTAAGAGGTTTCTGGTTAATAGTTCGGGGCTATTTAACATTTAATACACGTAAACATTTAATATTTAAAATAGAATTTAATTGACAAAGGATATCTATAAATCGCGGCCACAAGGGTCCTCGGTAGTTGCGTGTCGCTATTAACATCGATGTAGATCAGTCTAAGAAAAACTAATTATAAAAGTTCCGGGATCGTTACATACAAATTTGGCCAAAATTTAATGGGTTTGTAACGTCCTTGAGAATGGATACCGGTCGTTGGAATGAAAATATAAATCTCAGAGGCATGTCACGAATAGGGAAGGAGGGCGTACGCCTTTGAAGGTCTCGGCGCAGGGTTCTCGTTGTATCAGCTGGTCGCAAGTTAGAGCCCCTAGCACATGTGTGAGATCGTGTGTATCCTTTCTCAACCCTAAAGACGGATTTCAAGGCCTTCACAAACTACCCTAAAAATCTAGGGCTTTCGGAAGCTCTACGGTCACTATTGTTACCCAGAACTTAGAACGCAGAACACAAAACTGACCTGCTACGGTCTAGGAGTAAACGACACACAACACAGCCAATAAATCGGGGCCTCCCTTCAACCACGCCATCTACTTCCCATCTCCATTCATCTCAATTCTCAGAAATATCGGCGTTCTAAAAGATTATATAATACATTATAAAACCTTACGGTCTTATCACGTACTGCAGTAAATTTCAAAGCAACGATTTAAAATTAGTTTGAAAATATTTGAACATTAGTTACACTACCGTCATACAGGACATGTAACCTTTGCCTGTATGGCTGTCATCTTTCCTTGCGAGTCAACTCGTTACGTTGATTGACGTTTTGAATTAAAATAATCAGACAGAGTAAGAGCGACAGAGAGGATTTTAATGTAACTGTTATACATTTAATCGATTCAAGGCAACTTAATCGTGTACAAAGGAAGGTATTATTCACTCCGGTGATTGAATAAATAAATCGGGAATCCAAAGATTTGTATTGGAAAGCAAAATCGTCGAATCGATATCAAAGAGATGGTAACTGTGAACGTAATTAAGAATTCGTGAGATTTAATGAATTAGTATCACGTGTGAAAATATACCATATTAAGTTTTATATTTTAAGAAAGTTTACGATTATAGAAATTTTAAAAATTATTCGACACAACATTAATTACAAACTAAATTTTATAGTATCATTTACGCTATAATTTATGATGAATTTTAAAAATTGAAAACTTTCTCAAGAGGAGATTTTGATCTTTATTCTTTTCATCATATTTTAAACTAGTAACAATAATTATATTTATTTCACTGTAACAAGTTGAATTTACTTTCTAGCTTTACTGCTTCGTTTTCCTACAACCTCCTCTTATCTGATCCGACTTAACGAACCAACTAATTGTCTAAAATTTACTAACTTCTCTCTTTAATTCACAGTGTTGTAAAAGTTTGACAACGTCTTCCGATTAGTGAGAAACGATTCCCGCTTTCCGGTTTTAATTCCTTTCCCACTCTCGTTGAAAACAGCTGCCGAGTTCAGTGGCCCTTGGCAAAGAAATTCGAGGTCATCTTTGATAGACCGGAAAACATATTTTCAGTATTTAAGTTATTCGACCTGCTGTGATGTCAGCATCACCGCATTGCTTCACAGAGGTCCGGGAATCGAATCTCATTCGGTTCAGACAGGAAGGAGAATCGTTACGCTGATCACGTGTCACTCCATATCTCCATATCTCTGGCAGTCGTCTCAATCGGTAAAGGCCATAAACAGCCCTGTGACACTAAAACGGATTTAGATTTATTGTTGTTTCCATTAATCCTCGATTGAGGAAATAGGATACGTCATACATTAAAAATGAACAAAATTAAGAACATAATTAAAGACAAATAAACTTAAAATAAATTAGTAAAAGAAAGTGTATAGACAAAAGTCAATATAAACACAACACGGGCACACGATGTCACACAAACAAGCACACACTGAGGAACACGCAATGGAGTTTTAACTATTTGGAGCTCTGCGACCAGGAAACTGTCCTTCCCTTTGTCGTAGCTCCAGGCAATACATGAAACAAACAAACAAAAGAGCAGAAAACACTGAATAGAAATTTTAAAGATATGTGATGTGCTATTTTACAAGGCAGCTCATTCAACACTTTTTGTAGGAACCTTTATTTAAATACTAGAAGGACGATTAAGAAAATCCTGTACCGAGTAAAACGCGCCATTTAAAATAATAGTTTTGCACTGCTTTACGAAGCTTTTGTAGGTACTATTTTTAACCTCTGGCGGAACGGAGATTAAGAAACTTTTGGATTCCATTTCTGTGATCAATTAAAAAAATTATCAATGTTAAAATCAATAGTTCGGCCGTAAACCTCGCAGAACACAAACGTATATACATCTACATCTGTTATCCATTTAAAATTTACCTTAAGAAGTCTACAATTATTGACGAAACGTCGTAAACTTATTAAATAAATATATTGTCTGTATACTTTATTTATTTATACTTAATTATTTATATTATATTTTAGTTACATTTTATAATATATATTGATATGTTTATAATTTATTTATTTCTAATATTTTAAAATATCATAATTTATATTTATACTTACTACATCATTTAGGCCGTAGCCGTCGCTGGAGATGGTCCATGCGCGTCACAAAATTCTTCACGAAACGTCGCTTTTAAATATATAATAATAAATTTAATGCTGACTTTTTGACCGTATTTTTATTTATCCTGAGAGATGTTATTAAATGTGGCAATGTTATATTTATTTGAGAAGAATGTTGTAGTATGACTGCAAAGGAAACATATATTTATCTAAGAAAGAGGAAAAAAGTATATCAACTTTGGCTGGGAGGTGTGTTGTCTCTGGAGTTCAGATGGCGGATATAGTAACGAAGCTTATCTGATTTGAAACAAAAATATATGGAGAGCGACAGACATTGGTTGGGATATTCAATAACAATCATTTTCTCTGAGTGTAGAAACTTGCATCGATTGTGTCGGTTCATTCAAACTTGTTTAACATATTTGTAAAAGATTAAGTAAACTTTATTCACTAGGTAGCATTTGGTTGCAAGTGAAACCACGCATTAACTCTGAGAAAAAGATTGTAAATTTTATTTCGGATACGTGACGTATTATGACGTTATCGACGTTTTGTTTATGATCGCATCGAGCCGGGCATAAGGATAAAATACGTAAAATAGAAATATAGCTGCGAGGTATGAAAATTATTACAGACTGTTTAAAACTTGTGATCTCTTGAGAGGTCACTGAAATTCGTCACAAAATCACAGAATTTAGTGGGGGTTCCGACCCACGACCTTGTGTTACGGAGGCTGGAGCGCTAATCACCAGATAATCGGAGAGGCTAATGGCAAGTAGCATATGTTCACATCTGGCCTGAACGGCATAATTACCGCTTATTATACCTATCTGTTTGAAGTGCTGAACGTGTAAGTTGGGACGAAAATAACTCTACACTGAACGGACTGTAATTAAAATGAGAACGGGTCACGTCGCCATGTTGCGTTTATACGTCACGTTGCCGCCTCCCCCCCCCCTTCCGAAACCTCTCTCCCCCACCCACGAAATCACGAGATATGTGCCTTTGTTCGTGTGCAGGCTCTCTGTAATTACTGTGTTATTTATTGGGTGCTGTGGCATTAGAATACAACAATGAATTCAATTATGTATAACAATGATGATGTGTGCCTCACATTAACGCGGCGACGACAGCTATTGTCGCCTGTGGCAGACGATTGTGTCATACTCGCCATGTGTTTGTGTGCGTGTGTGTGTGAGAGACACACACACACAGCTGTGACATCACACTGTAAAAAATATAGCCACCGGGGCTTGTGGCGACAATGCTAAAAAACCGAGAACTTATCATGGGTGAAAAAAATGTGGTGCCTATAATTTGTAGCAGCGTTACGACACCAGAGTCAAGGTAATATTAAATTCAGAATGGTCCTTTTCTACTGACTGTAACGAATCAGAGTGGAATTGTTAAGTCAGAAAATGTGTTTATATTACAAGTGCAATATAATTCTTTCCGAAGTGGACTGAAAACTGGAATATGAATTGAAATATGTTAGGTCACATATGTTCGTTCACAAATAAACTGAAAATCATCATAGAAGAAATCAGAAATTTTTTTTTGATAAATTGAAGAGGGCAATTGAAATTGTTACATGCTTGAGAAACTGAAAGTAATTTGCTCAGGAATGCGACATGAAAGAAAAAAGAGAGGGGGGATATTAAGGTTCGCCGTTCCTCTAATGTCGCTGCAGACAGCAAAGGACTAACATAGTACAGTTCGCGAGATTGAGCTAGTCATGTTTCAACACGATGCGCAGAGGACAACTCCGCCCATATTGTAGTGGGGGAAGACGGGAGCTCACTTTTACTCTAAACTTTGTAAATGCAACTTCGTAGTGAAAAAGCAATTCTGAAAACATAGGCGCTATGAAATATTCTGCTGACAGTTCAAGATATTTTGTACATCATCCGTAAAATATCATAGGTAATAATTAAAGCATGTGTTAAAAAGACGTTGTCGAAGTCTCCATATCCCCTTCGTATTAGTACAGTTAATGTTCTTAATAATGTTTCAGTAGTCCGCGTGAAGGGGAAGTTCCTCCTCGAGAACCAATACACACTTTCTCATTTCCCAACTACGCATATAAACATGACATGTAGAATCTCTCAAACTATACATTGTAAAGCTCGTTAATATCCTCAATCCGTAGCTCCGTGATATTTCATCTCCAAATATTGCTCCCAATTACCTCCAAAATGAGGTAATAATTTCAAAATTGTTTCATAATGATCAAACTATTAAATTATTACTTTTAATAAGTAAGTTATATTCTAGTGTGTTACAATAATATCTAATCATACAAATGAATGAAAGATAAAAATTGCGAACAGTAAAAATTGTTCAGTTAATTTGACTTCAGCACACAATTTGCAAAGTCTTCTAATTTCCAAAACACAATCCCCCCTTTTATGAATATGAGCATTGTTTTGGATTGCAAATAGAGTCGATTCAGACAAATATAGTTAAATATATTTAATCATTTATTAACAGTAGTTAAATTTTATCTAACAATTATTTTCCGGTAATTTCAATGATACAGTTCGGTTATTAAAGGCTTTAATTTTGGATTAAAATATAATTACATGTGTAATTTATCGCAATCGATCAGAGCGCAGATTAATATATACTTATGAGCAATCAGAATTACAATTGTTTCGGGTTTAACTGTTTCACAAAAATTAACACTTCATCGTTATTCGTCATTCATTTGTACATTTGAAATGACACTTAACATTTTAAAACCATTCGTTAAAAATTTTATTGAACTGATACATATGTTAAAATAAACTGTTATATCAAATTAGTTCTGGAGAAAGAGTATAGAGGGAAAATCTAGGTAATGAACTATAGTATGGGAAACGGTCGATTAACAAAAAACGTTAAAATGGGAAAGGATATTCTGAAGGAAGTTAAGGAATACTGCTACTCGGGAATAGTAGAAATATAGTAGACATAAAGAGTAGGATGACAGAGGTAAGGAAGGCTTTCGCGAAAAAGATGAATAAGTATGAATATTAGTAAATCATTATTAAAAATGTTCGTATGGAATGTGGCGTTATATGGGTGTGAAACATGGACGGTAGAAATTACAGAAAGGAAAAGAATAGAAGTTTAGAAAATGAAAGAAAAATGCTGAAAATCAGACGAGTGGATAGTAGATAGAACAAGGAAGTTCTAAGCAGAAAAGAGAAAAGAAAACAATATGGAGATCTTAGATCAACAGAAGGGATAGAGTAATAGATATGAGCGACGTATGTGAAATAAGAACAGAAGAGGGAAGCCAAGTGTGGAAATGCTAAGCTCATTAGGAACAATGTGGGATGTGGTAGTAATGTAGAGATGGAGGATTGCATCAGACCAGTCAAATGAATGACTGATTACTATAACAACATATCAATTGAAAATTGTAGATTCATAATACAGGAAATAATATTTCTTTCTATCCCAATGAGTTATAATGTTTGATTTTTAATTATTTTTTCGCTTATTTCATAATTATGTACAATGAAACAATAAAAAGTTAAAAGAGAATAATAAATACACATTTGATTACATAAGAATGAATATAAGAACATTTTTTACTTAATTATATTACAAAAATATGAATTTTCATAATTAGGATTCTGGTTCTCAAGAGATTTTCGGACCTGATGCAGAGACTCCTTTTAACTTTCACATAATTTTTTCTTTATGAAAACTGTGATGCTTGGACAGTGTCTGCAAAGAAAAAGCATTTTATTTATCCCGAATGTATTATTTGTCATGATTCAAAAATTTTAATCCAATTAATTATTAAACTATACTTTAACAGTAGACTTATATTTAAGTTAATAAAAATGATTTCTTCAGTACTAGTTAGTAACGGTTCTCTGATATGTGAAAATAATGGAATTTTAATGTGGACATTTAAAAAAATCTTTATTTTGAATGTCAGTCTCAATTCGAGAAAATGTTGCATGAATGTGACATGTTAAGTTGACACAGAATAAGTTAAACGTAACATTGTTGTAAACAGTTAAGAGTTTTATGTCCAGTTTTCTTGGTTTTGCATTAGAGTAGAACTTTCTGATATATGCAGCCAGTCACTTCTTGTTGATCATGGACGTCTACAAGTGACTTCAGCTCCTAAGCTGGCAAGCCTCGCAAAGTAGCACAGCTAATAGGGAGTTAAATCACCGAGACAGAAGAAAAACAATTTAATATCGGCCAGCAACGTCGTTCTGATTGAGTCTACAACATGTTGTCACGATACATGCATGTGTGTGAGTGGAAAGGACTGGCAGTCGAGAACGACTTGAATCGATACGCTTAAGCGTTACTTACGTGCGTAATCAATGCAAATGTGCCACTGGGAAGTAAGTAGCGTGTTCCATGAATATTTCACAGCCACTACTCCTCGAAAGCAGGCTTCAAGCTTTCAACATTGTCGAACGCTCCGTGCAGTATTATATAATTCAATGACGCTGTAATGCAGTCCTCATGAATGCATCTTCTTAAATTGTGTTACAAGTTCCGACACCGAGCGGCGTCTCCTCTAGACTTTGCACCAGATTTGCATAGTTCATGGAATAGTTGGCTCCCCGCGCACAAAGTTTAGAAGGAGTGTAAATGGCGTCAACTGAAGATACGAGAATTACAAATTATTGTACATAGACGTAGTCTGAGCTTACATAAAAATTTAGTTCCAAAAGACTGTGCCGACCATTAAGTGCAGAAAAAATTTCTGATATCCTAGTAACATTCAAAAGCTGTTCGCCAGGACGAAATAAATCATAGGATGCAGAAACATGTGTTGAAGCTATCACTTATTTGAAATAAATTAATTTTCTGTATGCATATTTAATTTTAACTTTATCTAAATACACTATTTCAGTCCATCAGAAGAAAGCTTACATTTAGTTACTTCGTTGTGCTTGCACAACTGTTGTGCGCCAACAATCTAGGACATTTATTTGTTTTTTGAGTCATAAAACTGTAATAACTTGACCAGTCTACCTTTCAATTGTCCCGGATAATATTTTATTTTTTTGGTAAATAAAATACAAATAATAACCCAGAGTGAGAAATGAAATAATTTAATTCGTAATCGTTTCGTCCTCTAACTTTGGGGGCCTCCTCAGTTCTTTTATAAAAAAATATATAATTAAATACACATAGTTGAATTGTTACAGAACTGTGAGCTTTAAGACCTGTTCCTTTTCCATTTTCTTGCGCTCATTTCGGTTCCGGACGTTCCAGCAGCGACCTGAAATATTGCAATAATTTTAATTGTAACTACCTAGAACATTACAAGTTTATTTATTTGTATTCAATGATGTATGTTTATTATATCATAATTTGTAGAAAGAACTGAGGAAGTCCCTAAAGTTGGGGGACAGAATGTTTTCAAATTAAATGATTCGATTGATTTTAGGCCGTTCTTTGTAATTTATTTATAATATTAAATTACATTAATTTACGACTTGTTTTAGTAGCCTTAACTTGATCCACTGAAACTGTAGTATTAACTGAAATCCGGTTCGAAAATTAAATGTTAGTGTTGTGGAAACTATTTGAAGACGTGGTGGTATGTGTAACGCAATAAATTTATTTAGATGAATAAAAGGGTACTATCACAACACCGTACTTCTCACAAAAATTGTCAGTTACTAACAATTTCTCTCCTAGGATAAACAGAGTCAAGGAGCAGAAGTTTCGCTTTGGTGTTAAAAATTTTTGATCAACTGTCATCATGAGTTGAGCTCGTGTTGAATGCAGAACATAGCTCTTAAAACATGAAAAATAATTCGAATCCCGAGAAATAACAAAACACGCGCTTAGTATTAAAAATATTAAAGAAAATTCCTAGAGCAAGGATTCAAAAAAATTGAACTTCTAACACACAATACTTATTGCCGCAGAAACACTCATAAAAATCGAAAACATAGACAAGGAATAACAAAAATAGTTTCAAAACTTTTACTCAAATATAGCGATAATGAACCGTTTGGTGTAAATTTCCTTTCGAAGCCCCACGCTGGGAGCCATTTTCATAAAATTGGTATTTTCGTCTTTTAGTTCTATTGTAAACAGTTAACTGAATATTTTTAGACAGGCTTAGTCGTCAGTTGACAACACGAACTGATTATAGAAATTTGTTTCTAAAAAGTTACTTTGTAAATGTCTTAATTCATGACAATTAATAAATATCTGCCTTTATCTGTTGGATAGTAATTAAGTAAAATAGGAGAAGTTATGTTTTCTCATAAATTGAAAATTATAGTGTTCTTTATTGCCTCCTTTAATGTGAAGATTTATCTTAAATATATGGTAATTACGAATCCCTTGGACGCTAGTGATTAATTAGTATCATAACTAGCCAAGAAAATATTTTTTACATCTATTGCACTGAACTTGTGTAGACAAACTTCTTGATCTGAAGTATTCGTGATTTACGTATGTCTGTAAATATCGATGGCGGCTGGGAAAACGCGGACTTGATATGTAGATAGGGAGAGTTAAATGTATTGGAAACGTCTGAAGACAATCGAGCCGAAAACAGCACGAGTCGTGCATCACAGTGTCAAATATCATTAATCGTGGCTCATAATCTCCCGGCCATATAAATACCTCGGTCCGCTCGCTCCCTGAATGTAAATGGGTCTCGTTACCGAGGTTCGCTTATCACGTTTAATTGCCTGCACGCCATTTGTCTAGGCGAAAAAGGGGGAGACACTGGTTTTTCCTCTAACGGCTCGCCGTGAAAAACTGCATCGTGCTATCTGACCTTGCCCGTTCGTCGGCTATAGTAGTTGCTCATTTTTCTCTTCCTCTTCTTAAGTGTGCACGTGCTCTTCTACAGCGAGCGTATAAGTAAATAACCATCTTGATAACAATTGTTAATGTTTAAGCAAGAGTTAGGCTGCTTAGGAAACTTCTGTCTCTGAAAAAACAGTTTTCTCGAAAATAGATTTATTTTGTCGGCAAACGTCAGTAAATATGACGTACAGAATCAAGCTAGGGATGTAACACTCCTTACAAAATTTATAATTTCTACTTAATTTATATGAAACACTTGTGATTTTAATAATAAATTTCTTGCCTCCCAGCACATTATTTAAACAACATTAATTATACAAATTCTTTTGATGCAAATAATTAAATACTAAATTGCAATTATAATTTTCTAGAGATAAAACAACTACCTGCCCTTAGGGCCGCTCCTGTTTCCACGAACTACTAATGACTTATAATTAAATTGATTCGGGGCAGAATACCGACAGTTATTACGTTTTATATTAGTAGTGTGTATATTACTTTTAGTATGTTCTTACCTTTTAGTAAGTATAACATTTTTCCCGTTTTACAGATCCAACCAAATCTGCATACTGAACGAACTCATTCCTACATATACAATCGATTTACTTGTTTATTTGCGTATGTTACACAAACTACGAACTATATAGATTGTTTTAGGGTGTCAAATGAAGATGCAATTAAAATGCTTCCATTTTTGAATATACCCATACTTTTTTCATTAAGCACTGGTTCTTAGCTCTTCGCTTCTTCTGGAGGTATACTACCATTTAATTGACTGAACATAGCTAAAATGATTCATTGAAAATTATTGAAATAATATTCTATAGGTTTAATCTTAACATTTTATTACTCCGCAAGTATCGCGATCTCCCTAAACACATATGGATTAAGACCTCTGTGATTCTCTGTGGGAAGTGAATATGTTACGACCTCATATTTAACATAATGTATGTGTTAAGTCAGTAAAGTGCAACAGGAACAATTTTAGATTTCTGAGGTTTAAAACCGTCTGGTCCCGAGTGTAAATCTTAATTAATGCCTAATTCAGAAGAATTTGGCGTAATCTATTCAAATATATCTTGAGATAACAACTAAACATATGGCGTGCAACTGTTTCTGTACTTTGTCATATAATTTTTCTCATTCTATATATTACTTTACAGCTGTTTGTGTGGTCATAAGACGTCGTTTAGTATTTTCTTCCAGATACATTGCCTTGTAAGGTTATAACAAACCAATTATTTAAAATAGCAAAGAAAATTATATTTTTAAAAACATTTTATTATATATTTTGATGATACAGATAACTGCCCAGTTAAAGCAATGAGTAAGTTCGATTATTCTGGGTGTGTCAAAAATAGTAGATTCAGGATGGCCAATTTCAATATGGTGCCCATGTTTGGTACATACCTTACCAATACCTAACTGGAAAAATCAGGTTTCCCAATTCATGCAGAGAAGTAACAGTGTTTACTTTGACTTTTGAATAATTCTGTACATTAAATCCGTGGTTAGGACGCGTGTTCATGGACATGCCCCTGCAAAGCAGGCAAATATTCGGCCAAGAAAGATTCGCACGGTGCGTCTGAACGCCTGAAAGTACTGAAACATTTTACATTTAAGCCTGGTCTGTGCTTCCAAGACTAATTGATACCAGAAATCTTGTTTTAAAAATTATACAATAATAAAAACTCGACATGAATAACGCAAAATAAAATATTAATTTTCCGACTGGTGTCAGATTTAGCGGTTAAGAGCTATGTTGCTGGTGATGGAGATATGCCTTTTACCAGTGTCAGAATATAATAAAACCACGGCGTTTTGAAGGAAGTCTCACCCCTAACTATCATGATAAAGACGGGCGAGATTTCCATGGAAACGTCGTGGTTGAGTTCTATTATGAGCCTGGTAAAAGACCAATAATTTTTTGTCCATATTTTTTCTCTATATTTCATGTCACATGAAAGAATAAAACGATTCTTGTGAATTTGAGGACTTGTTTTTGTCATCTTTGTTAATCAATTTTTGGAAATATTTTCATTAAGTCCATTCTGAAAACAGAAATGGTACTACGATTTTAAATTAAATAATCTATAGTTAAACATTTATTAACATAGTTTACTACAACTTCAAAAATTATTTAACGTAAAATTTGTTACACTGCTTTTGTACCTGTTTGTACCCTATTCTTGATTATATTCTACGACTGAAATATGAAGAGGTTTCAAAGTAATGATAAAAAATATCTGTTAATAAGTTTCTAAATCTATCCTATTAATTAACAGAAATATCCATCGTGTTGCAGTGTCGTAAGCCATATTAATCTCGCGAAGTAGTCTGTGAAGAACTGAACTCCTATTTTCCTGATGATGGTTATATTACGGGTACTCATGCTAATTGCAGTTGAATATCAAACTTTGAATATGAAAATTAAGCAGATTGCTCTATCTTTCACATCCCTCCTTTCCAATTACCTTCCTATGTTATTAAAGGGGAGTTGCCTGTTCCAGGATCACTCTCGTATAGCCTTTTACCCAAAAAATATCTTACATTTCGATCAGTTATATTTAAGGCAGTAGAAGTCCTTTTTATAAATTATATATATTTATATTTGATTAATTATTATTGAATAGATTTGGATCTTGTCGCATTTGAAAGCTGATTTCAAATATTTCTCGCTCCTGAAAAAATTGGTTTACATGCAGGATCCAATTTTAAAAAGAAGAGAATCTATATGCTTTTCATAAAATAATTTTAAAAGTTCGATAAAATAAGATCCATTGGATCAGTCGGTCAGCCCACTCATAAAACTGACGGAGAAGGGAATGCTGCTATCCCACAGCTAACTCATCTCCCGTTATTCAGAACGTCGTGAGAATAGTACCCAGTAGTCCCACTTACCTGTTTCTCCTGCTTATCTTTTAGGTGAATCACCAGGTTCCTTAAACTATAACCTGATGGCCTTAGTGAACCCTTTGCTACCTTGTTATACCTTTCACATTCCCGTTTTTTACTTCCCTTCTCATTCTTTTAAAGCGGAGTTGCCTGCCTCATGGTGCCTGTACACCTCAAAAAATAGAAAAAATCTTGTATCTTAAAAACAGTCATTTATCGAAAATTAGTTTTTTACTGTAATTTTCATCGTGTTAACAAGAAAATTAAAAAAATATTTTCTTAGCGACTAAATTGATAAATTATTTTAGTCTGGGATTAAACGTTTTCACTCTGAGTATTGTAACATTTTTCTACATAAGATTGTACTTGAGCTGAGTAATGTAAATTAAAAGGCCTATTTAACAAAATTTACCGAGTGATTGAAATTTGGATTCTTTTCTGAGAAATTGTAATTGTTCATTGATAAACGTGATGACATGTTGAGGACCTGGGTTCTCGGGTCCGGGTAAGTATCTCTGTCTGCTTCACATTTCCCTTTTCGAAACGGACCCATTAGTTGAGATTAGCTGAGTGGCGCTAAGGCTTAAAGTTCTGGAAAGTACTGAGCGCAAGAGCAGGGTAAGCCAGGTACTCAGCCTTATTAATATTACTACGGCATACACCTCGGCAGTCTAATCCGCGAGAAGGGGGCGCCTTGGATGGGGATGTCCCGCAAGGGTGAAATCTGCATACAAGTTGTTGTAATGCCATTCAAAACGCGAGTCGGCGCTCGGGTTAACTACTTTTAATTCATTTTAGTTTCGCACAGAAAGGGTATAATAACCTATATAACGCTGCGGGCCTAATGAATGCTTGCGTTAATACCCAAATATTCTCAAGAGTCTTACAGCCCGAATATATTCTTTAGGCTATCTTTTATGGAATATACCTTAATTTTGATAACCAAGAAAAGGATAATATCAAAGACCTAAACAACTTTTATATTTGTTTACATTTTAACAAATAGTGCTATAACCTATTCATATCACTTGAGTGTTAATTTCAAACTTGTCTTTTCTATTCTAGTGAAAAAATGAACCAAAGAGGGCTGTACATTAAAAATTTTAATTTTCGAAGGTAGTTCAACGGTGTTTAAATTTATAATTTTCAGCTTCGTGCATTATATAACTATTAAAAAGAAAAATTTATAAAACATATTTTTTGAAGGATAATCTAAAGATATCTAAGATATTTAAGCACGTTTTCGAGTACTGAGTGGCATCACAAAAATATATAATAAATTATAGACTGATTTAGAATGAAAATTAATTTACAAAAAAAATTAAACGTCAAACGTGTTCATAATTTAAATTTAGATGCTCCTTGGCATATCGCAATGTGAAAGAGGTATATAATTTTTGAAATACAAATTTAATAAAAAAAAGTGGTCGTCTTATCTGAAACTAATGAAATAATATTGTGGAATATAATGATGTTGAGAGAAATAACTCAGAGTAAATAATATAAATTAAAGGCTGTCAATATTATATATTTGAGGACAATGCGAATGAAATGAGTATTATTTCCACATCGAAACATTTACAGCCACGCAATCGAATACATTTTATCATCCGCAGTATAAAATTAACTACCAAATAAGAACTATCGTAATATTAAGTAGCTGTCATTTACCGGCTCACTTAATCTGCAATACAGAAAAAATAGTTTCATGTTTTAAAATTACATCTCGATTTTCAAGTTATATAGAAAGTAATTATTTAACTTCGTTATAGCTATAAAAATTATGGAAGCATGAATGGTTTAATGGCTGAAATGGTAATTTTCCCTATAAATAGTTTATTATGGATGTTGCCCAAATTTAACTCTAATATCTGCCGGAATATAAACTTCTTATTCAGGTTCCTATACCTGTTTCAAGCCATAAATTTAATGTAAAGTCTTGTTGAATATGATGTTTCAGGATAGTTTTCACACTAACAAATTAAGTAATAAAATAACATTAATTGAAATTTCAACGTGAGATGGTTACTAAGAATCTGTTTGCATTGTACGGAAAGTAAATAAATATATTCTTGGCACTGCAGCCTCCCGTGGTACGGTAATATCTTGTGGTGTACCGCCCGCGATTAATTTCCTTGGTTATTACCTTGCCCCTGTTCAGCTAGAACATTTACACGCCGTAAAATAACTAGAGCTGGTTCTTAGATGGAAGAGCGCTCGGTTTAATATAGCCGCAGCCTCCAGGTTACAAAACTACTGTTCAGCGTGTGGGAGGGAGGTGCTGCGAATTGCGTAGCTTAATTCCATATTTCGTGTAAGTACCTTTTTGCCCATACCCATTAAACAGCCCCCATAAAACCCTGGAATCCGTGTAGGATATTAACGTTTCACAGAAAGTGAATATAACCGTATTGATCACCAACAGGAAGAAATTGATGCAGTCCTGTCAGTTCGGGATATTACGATTATAAAACTAGATTGTTCGTCTTGAGAATTTCAAGCCACATTCTTCTCCAAGTCTCTTCTTCGATAAACCAAAGAAAGATATGCTGTAAACAAATAAAATATTTTTGAGATCAGAAGTTTCATATGTGAAGAGAATATTATAGCTTACTACATACTATTTAAAAATAATTCAATGTAAGGATTTGAAAACACACAAGCTAGTCATCATTTATAGTCTTTAAGTTTATTAAAGGTATTAAGAAATTAAGTGTGTAATGGAAAATTGAGATAAATGAGTTTTTAATTTAAATTACGACAACTTTAGTAATTTAACGTTTACAAAATTAATTTATTAAAATCACTACAACTATTATAAATTTAGGGTCCATTAAAATGAACGACTAGCTCAGATTTAAAAATAGGGTTATGAATATGTGGGCGTTGTTATGCAGTAGGAATTTGCCATACATATTTTGTTGCAATAGCACTAATACACCTGATTGTTATTTTTGTAGGCAGCTGCATCCTTTGTCGGCACAAGTACATTGGCTGCTCCCATAGTTTGCGTTTGGTGTAGGTATGCCTTGCTTTCTTTCCAAGAATTCTGGTCTGGCGTTTGCGTGGACGGGGGATGACACCTGCTGCTGCCTTGTCTTCTTTCCTTCTCTCGTTTTGACTCAAGTACTCATGTATGATTCATTGGCGACTAAATATTCTCGTTTCTTCCCTCTCTCTTTCTCTCTCACTCTGTGATGCTACGAACAGTCTTAAATTGTTCACTTGTGACTGCCTCCTCTCAATCTCGTCTTCTTCTCCAAAATTCCATTACCTACTGCTTCTCTCCACTTCGTCTCCTCTCAGCCTCCTTCAAAAATTCCTTTCCCGACTGACTTCTCTCCACTGTCGTCTCCTCTGATGTCAGAGCTTGTCTCATCCCTACCGCCAGGGTGGATACCAGATCACATGACCCCCTTCTCCAATCAATTCCAAGGTTGGCCCGCGGTGGTCATCTGACTTCATTGAGGGAGAAACATGCTTCGAAATTTCCGGGGCAGGTAAATGCTCGCTAATCCCCTGTGGTTAAAATTCCGTACGATTCGGGTCGCTTGTCGCCACCTCTTATGCGTCTAAAAGCATGTTGTCGCCGTCTGACTGGCGCCAAAGGATTTTGTCAACCAGGATGATTCTTCTGATTATCACTACGAATTGAATAAAACCCGTAATAAATGACTTACTTCGTTACAATTGATAGACATTTACTTGCGTAGCTTCCATTCTTCTCCTGAGTTATAATCCACTATAAATCAGACAATCATTTCAAATGAAGAATACATTTTCAATATGTTTGTAGCGAAATATCGACGACAAGTACAAACTCCATATTTTGTGAGGCCTACAAACTAAGATCTGACAGAAATTAACGACATGGCGCCTGCACGCTGTGGAAATGCGTGGCGCTGTTTACACTTCTTCTGTTTGCTAAGTGTGTAGGCGAACGAGCGATTCGGAACCTTGAGACTGGAAGATATGTAAGGACGCTCCATTGACCTCCACATCCCGGAAAACAATCCATACATTGCCAAAGCTAAATCGTCCTTACAGCCTAACGAAATCCTTTGCATAGAATTACAATCAATAAAATTTATTTCTACAAGTAAAACACATAAAAATAATCCACATGACATGTAATACTGAACTTCACTTCAGTACTATAAAATCACATGGAATGCTGCATAGACTTAATTAAATAATTTAAAGTTCAATTTTATGTGAGATCATTGGATAAATAAATTCACAAAAACTTGTTCAACGAACAAAATAATATTTTTAAATATATTTGCGGCGTTTCGTCCATATTTGTTGACTTAATCAGGTAACTAGACAAAAATTTATAGAAGAATTATGGTTTTTAATACAGAATATTTCGTTAAAATACAAAAAGTATAGTTTTCAGTTAAATAAATAAAACTTAATGGTCAGAGACCACAACATTAGTATTTAATTAATATGAATACAGCGTTTCATTGAACTTTGAGAACTTCTTCAGGTAAATTTTTATATGATCTAACTACATTGGAAGTTATTTGGTATCGGGGACAATCTCCCAGTGTCCAAAAAGTTGTATGAACCGTTGTATTTATATTAATTGAATACTAATTGAATTTATTTTCTGACGTATTCAGTTAAATTTATGTTATAGTCAAAAGTGTCTTAGAAATAGTAAAAAAATTATATCCTGGTGTAAACGCTTACTCATATTCCGTATTATAATTTTTTCCCTTATTAACTTTCACCATTTGTCCTTTATTTCATTCATTCACTACACAACTACACCGTGACAAACCTTTGCATTATGATTCTAATGTAACGCTATCATATAGAAATTCCACGCTTTGACAACGAATAGATTTGAATAGTGCATCTAAGAGAACTAAGTTGCTAGCATTGTCTAATATTGACAATCCGCTTAAGCAGAGAATGGATAGTAAAATTGCATGGGATAGATTTACTAAACACCGCTCTTTAACGTCATTGTTGTTGGCACGCACGAGGTATTGAAAGCAAACAACAACGCTTGATAACCGCGTCTAGCGGAGTCATGATCTGCTACATTTTTACGTCTAATTACTCTGACATATATGCACTCAAGGAAAAGGACAGATAAATTCTTCCCTAACCCATGCAGGGAAACTGTACGGTCTCATTGTATCAATAGACTATTTATCTCCAACATAATCCTGAAGAATATTTTGTTTGTATGTAATTAAAAAAAAATTATATTTATGTAGGTCAAATTACAATACTTTATGACATCCCAAAGCTGTACTAACCATTTCATCTCTTTCAGTATTTTGTAACAAGCTGAGAAAAATAATCCCTTGTATAAAACCTGGAAGAATACATAGTTGCCATATTGGGATGCATTAAAAATGAGGGAACAGTTTTTTCATTATCCTCTTGCTAAAAGGTGAGCACAGATACTCACCAGCATCCGTTTATACCACACATTTTTTAAACTATTTTCCTTTCACTTTTATACCACTGGTTTCTCGCCTATACAGCGTTTATCTGTGGTAATTTAAAAATAATGTGTACCACGTTTTATTGATATTTGCCCACGCGTTTTTACAAGCAAATATTTTATTATTATTTCGATAGATTTTGAGACGTAATTGTCGAATTTACTCGTATCAAAACGACAGTTTTCTTATTTTATTGGTTAATTAATTTATTTCATTTATAACTAACGTCTATAAAATCAGTTATAGATCAGCAATAAAAATAATTAGAATTGAAAGTAATTATATTTAATCCGATTTGTTATTAGAAGTTAATATACGAATTTGATTTAGGAGATTAGAATGGAAAAATGTCGACTGGACCCGGCAATCGAACCCGGGACCTTCCTCTTATCGAAAGGATGCTCTACCGCCGATCTAGTCCAAGTTGACCGTTAGATCCAACTCTTGTAAACCTATGGTCGGTTCACCTATCCGGGAATCAAAGTTCCACGTTCGATTCCCGGGTCCGGTCGTCATTTTTTTATTCTTTCCTTATAAATTAAGTTTAATGGCTTTCGGCTGAGCTTCAATTGAAGTAATTGCTCTATATTTGAATATGAATTGGAATACGAAATCATGGCTGTACCAGGAATCAAGGCACAAACTTTCCGTGATGGCTGGGGTCCTAATTTTGATCTCCGGTCCAGCCAAAATTTTTCTACCCTAATTCGTTTACTTACTATTTTTCTCCAGTCGAAAATGAACTGAAATTCTTGAAAAAGAAATGTTATTCATTTGTTATGGAACGCGATTGTGAGATGAAACAGAATAATATGGGTAGAAAATTATTGTAATAATGATTGACTTAAAGTTCAAAAATATTTTAATACACTAATAAACATTAAAAAGTAGGCAACGCTATTCTTCAGAGTAACACAGGCCAGAAATGAAACAATTAGGAAGTTTTGTAACTTAACGCCCAACGATGATTCTGATTTCGCGTTCACAAGCGTGTCAAGCACTCAGCTAATAAAATTTCTGTTTCATATTTTATATATGTTCTTAAAGTTATTTGGAAACATGCCAAGAATAGTTTTATAAACGATCACTTAGAATTACATGGATTGGTATCGTAATTTTTTGAATATAAAGGTGTAGAGAACGGTGTAGCAATGTGTGAATTTAAATTATTATTCCTTACTGAATTGAGTTTCTTTAGTAGGATAATTCACTAGTCATTGCCCGATATAGGAGATATAAGCGATATATTCTTATACAAAGGTTTGGAATGCTGACTCAATATTCTTGGCTAGCTTCAGATGTAAATGTCGATACGAGCCTAGGCTAAAGAAGTGTGATAGACAAGTATATTGCGAACGCAATGATAAATGAGGCGATTCCTTTTTGTTCGTCGGGTGCGAATGAATGCGGAAAGGAGAGGAAGGGCGTAGTCGTGTTTCAGTAGCCGGTCTATCACCGCGGCGCGGCTCGGCGCTTCATCGACCTCGACGACGTTGCTCAACCTCGCAGCTTAGCGGGGGAGAAAGCAACGAGCTGCTACTCTCAACAAGCCGTTTTCGTAGAGGCGGAGGTCCCCCTTTTTAATGCTGACCCCGATATATAGTGTTGTAATATTTCTGCAGCCATTGCTTAACGAATCGGACCTTAAACTGTCACGGCGGCCGCGGAAAAGGAGAGCTGCGACTGGCCGGGAGGTCCTCATTGTTCATCTTAGTTCTTACCATCACAATTGTAAAGGTTTAGCAACGCTTCTTCCGTTGTTACATTTCATATTTCGTTTGGCTTAATATTTTATCATCGATAGTTACAATGAAAATTAATATTTGTTCCCCTCAAGCATAGTCAGTAGAACGTTGGCTGACCGAGATAACAGCCACAGAAATTATTTTGGGTTCAATACTTGCGGATTGAATTTCATAATTTTAAAATAATTCAGCGGGAGGATGATTTCAGTTCGAAAACAAAACCTGAAAGTGATTTAAAATGCCACAGTGTAATTAATTTTAAATCGGTCTTTACAAAAAACAATTTATATGATAGTATGATCGAACCTTATTAATGTTACTGACTTATATACGTATTTCATTCATTAAAATAATCATAACCTAAAAACCAAAATATAACTGATGTACACTCTAACAATATTCTGCTGTGTGTGGCGTGAAACAACGTTTCGTACTTCCCGCGTCGTCACTCGAACACTCCTCGGCGATTAACGATGTCCACAGTCGCACTTCTCAACACCACTCGGAGCCACGTTTCATAGCGTTCTATTTCACAGCTCTCTAATCGTTGTAATCACTTCATAACATTCCTCCAGCCATCTCGGTCTCCAACTGTCCACTACCTCAATTTTCTAGGAGTTCAACAGTGGACCATAGGAAAACATTTTTCACCGGTCATACGTGATGTAGATTCAACTGAAAACGTTCCATTAAAAGAAAGTAAAGGTTTGTTACGTTTTATAAAAACTGTATCTGTTGACCATTAAAGGGTACACGTTTCGTAATGTAGGGTTCTTCAATAAGGGTGGGTTGATATTGATATTGAATGAAACAAGTTGTGTGTGGGCACTAATGAAATTCTTTTCTGTTTTTAAAGGCCATTGTTTTATTTTATTTAAACATCTACCCTCTCTTATTGAATTCATGTTTTATTTTAACTGTTACTAAAGAGTATTTGAAAATTGTGCCTCTAATAACCTTCACAAAAGTCCGTTCGAAGTGTCCGTTCTTGTTACAAACACGTGTAGAAACAAGGTGAACAGCAACTGTACATCAAACAACCTAAGGGCAAAGCCTTGGCTACAGTGCAAAATGGAGCAGCTGCTGGCTCTCTTACCTTAAAAGGAAGATGATAATGTGAACGTGATAATTAACACGAGCTAAACATTTTCCTGGCAACATAATATAACTATAATTAATTTATTGATAGTTTATTTTAATTAGTTTTATTATATACACCTCCCCAACGACCAAGGTGATGATTTTTAAAATCTTCAAGTTTTATGATAGAACACGGCGATCTAGTTTGATATAATCGACCTATTTTGACGTAATTATAATATAGAAGAAGCAATATTGTCCTGTCTATTCCGAAGTTGGGCGTCTAATATATTTATAATATAATTACTTTTGTATATGCATAAAATAAATAATAATATATTCTCATATACTTGCTGACCCAATTAATATTTAATCTCAATTATTAGGGTATTTATATTCCTTCTGGGTGATCAAAACACTTCCGGGAAATATATTTCGATTCGGCCTGACAAGTAGCTAATTCGGTTTGGCTTGAGTTGTGTAACGACTCGACAACATAAACACTGAGGACAACCTTGGCCTGATATTGCGTACGAGTTGTATAAATTGTCAAGGTGACATGATTACCCCTGTTTATAAACCACCGTGACGGTGTTGCATTAACGGTATTTCCACAGTAGTTGAGAAAGGTCCGACCAAACTCCTCTCAATGCAAACTTGATGAATTGTTAATGGACCACCCCACCGACGCAACTGTGAACCCAACGATCTAGTTATAACGAAATTATAGCGCCAAATATCGCGTTATAAGCTAGCCTTTCACGAGGACTGGCCAACCGGCTAACCTTTACAACAATGAAGGTCAACACACTAGCAATACATCGACCCGTCAATTAGTAAACACGTACTTAACAACTTCGTGTTGCTCATATAGGAAAATGTCTTTCTCAATTTACGACGTTATCGATTTTGAATGTTCGATAGTTATCAATGACAAGCCCTAGATCAAAAAACATATTAGTCATTCATAAGAATATTTTATTTTATTTTAAATTGTATCAACCGAATGAAAGAGTTCGTAGATGAGATAAGGTTTCAAACGACCATTTCACAATAAACATTGAATTAAAATTTTACAGTGGACGATCAGATGATTAAGATTGCTATGTAAGAGTGAATACTGACAATACTGTCCGTTGCAGCGAGAATATTTATAATGAGAGGACGCTATGAAAAGAAAAAGTGAATCTGTGATACGAATGAGAAAGGGAAAGAAAAATTTAATAACACATTCGGCGTCAAAGATATGCTAATTTTACTTCTCAAACTTTCATAATGACAAAAATGTTTTGTAAATAAAATAATTACATGTGCCTAATCAATGATTCATAAATACATAATTAAACAATACACATACGCAGGTGACAGTTAAAATAATTAAATTTAGGGCAAGAAAACATAAAAATCGATTCAAAATGAAAATAACATGTTACACATATATAATAGGTTGGTTGGCTTTTATGTTAATTCATTATGAGATACGATATCATCTAAATTCCTGTCACGGACGGTTCTTGAAAAAGCAAATTTCCGTGTTATGTAGAATTATGAGACGTTTTTTAGGAACATCAAACTGCCTTCAGCAAGATGGGGAATGACCTGTGAATGTTTGGAAACCTTAGCTTTGTTAACATTCAACAAGAAACCAATCCGATCATTTTCAATTAACTTTTATTATAATATACAACAGAGAGAAAATTAATAAGTACATCCCCTTTCTTGAGACAAAACGGTCAAAACTCTGAAATAAATCATTGAGAACTAAATTTATTGCGTATTTATGTCAGAATAAACAAAGATAAACACAGGATTTATTTAATTTTAAAACGTATTAGAAAGTGTAGATTCAGAAGGTTTTAGGTTTGTTAATGTGAAAATTAAAAACTATTGATTACTCTGAAGAGTTTAAAGAGATCATACGGCATTTTAGTAACCTCACAAAAGTCCCTGAAAAGGAACAACGTTGATTATCTAGACATATCAATTTAATATATATGCTTGTTATTGATCGTGGGAGTGAAATACGTAATAATATAATTTTAATTAAAAACATCACAATTTGGTGCCCAACGTTGGGCCCGCACCCACAATCTTCATATTAAGAGTTTACGATTGTGTTAATTCCTTTTGTCCAATAACATGTCACAAATTTATAATTTATTGCGGTTCGTAAAACTCATTGGACGATGATTTTGGTCTGTTTTCAGGAAGATGGCAGAACGGATTGCAACTACGTCTCTAAATCCGTAAGTAGATGGCTGACTTAAAATTCATTTTCCAAATTTATATTTCTACTGGGTCTAATATAAGTAGATAGAAATGTATTTGTTTACAATAGTATGCGAGTTGTATACTGTAAAATTAAAGTATATACAACCAAGGAATAAAAAATGAAATACATAAAGTTATATCGTACCAAGTATACCTTAGGCATATGAAAATTTTCGTGCAGTTTGAACGGAATTTTTGAAATTCAAAACGTTTAATCAATTTAGAACTATCATTAAGAATTTAGTAAACTTTACTGATACTTACTGAATTCTAGTAAACCTTGTTTATATATAAAAAAGATAAGATTTTTTTAGTCGAGTTAAACGTTACAAGAAGGGATGGAAATGTAATATTTATAAAGCTTAGCATTTTATCTAATTCGCCAAGCGGATAAAGTCTCTAAAATTATTTTCAGTTTTATCAGTCATAAATAAACAAAGTATCTTAAGATATATGTTCGTTGGATTGCATATTTTAAAAATATCCGCAACAATTGTTTCATCCAAGGCTAGATAACGAGCAATTAACTGTTATCTTAAATATACGCTGGGTAAACGTCCGTGCACGTCTTCCGCCTTGCATATTATAAACATATAACAAGTGTTTTAATTAGTTTGTAGAGCGTCCTCGAAGCCCTGTTTAATTGTTTTCTCATTACAAAGTTTCTGTAGCCTGCTTGCCTGGAGGGGGCCAATGCCGTCCATAGCTTCTTCGCATAACGGACCCTGGAAGTGGAGGGGTGACCCGCATAATTAATATTCCGACAAAAGCATTTTTCCTATTTCTTATTCGCAGGAATTTCATACTTTCGCCTCTGTTTTATGAAGAAAGAATTCCTTCACACTGGCTTAAATTTCTTCTAGATATTCGTAAAGAAGTGCTTCATTTGAAGCAGATAATTGGAATTTTTTAGCTGATCGTAAAATCTGAGTTTCACTGTTTGAAGAATGTCACGTGGAAAATAAATTTAAACTAAATCTTATCACAACTCAAAAAAATTGATGTAACCACTACCATCACACGCATCAGCAGCATCAACATCCATCATCGGCGTTAACTGCGTTCACATTACTGCCATTGTAGCTACACGTTTATCATCAGCTTAACTTTAATCGTAACCATTTTCAACATAATTTAGTATTTCATCCTCAAAACAATCATGGAATCCATCACTAGGGAACACTGCAATATATAGCATCCTATAGAATTACAGTACTGATCTTAGGATCACAATCTCGTGTGGAAAATAAGTATATGGAAGCAGGCTAACTAACTTTTAGCCCTAAGTCACGTAAATTGACAAACAATTGTTGTATAAATTCGTTTTATGGCTTCAAGCGCCGCCAAAGATTCCATATATTTAAAACTATCTGGGTGCCTGAAGGTATCCGTAATTCTATTATTTATTTAAATCGTCAGTAATCTCTTTGGTAACACATGAATAAACTATCAGACATTTTTGAAAATTTTCTTTTTCACGCCCTCGAAATCGCACAATTTATCGCTGAAAATAAAACGTTTTATTTAGGACATATGTATAAATTGTAATTCAAAAGAATTCACATTTCACAAACTATTATTTCAAATACAATACACGGAATATATCAGCAATCTGAAAATGAAATGTCAAAACAATGCCAAGCTACGACGCAATGAACTTGCGTGAATCAAATGAAACAGATTAATCAAACGGCCAGGTTATGTTTTTTCTAAGAGAAATCCTAAAAAAATTTGTTTAATAAATTTAAAAAATAATATGTATCCTGTAAACATCGCCACGTACTGGGTTAAACTAAAAAATGGGACAAGCCTCTTAGGAGAAGAAAAGTTACGAACACACACGGAAATTTTACACATAGAGCTATTCACCTTCTAGGCTAGAGTTGTGTGTTTACTGCCGTCCAACCCTCTTATTATCTTTCTTTTTATACAAACATTCCTGTTAACTCAGTTACTGCCATTGCATTCACTTGAAGTGTTATAATTCTCAACCATACTATTTATTGCTGTGTTCACTAGCGCAGGAGTCGATGATGGTTTTGCTGATGACAAAAAAAGTGTTGTAAAAGATAATGGTTAGAGTCATGGCGATGATAAAGTTATGACGACAAATGAAGGGATAATGAACGCTGGTGGAACAGGTAATGGTGGTGATAGAAGTTAATGCTGCTGATGGACGCGCAGAAAGTGGTGAAGTAACTGACGATGATTATTATAGAGGTGATGACTGTGGTGCACAATGAGTTAATGAGTACGGCAGTAATTATATGAAAAATTCCGATGACTGTGAGGATGTTGGTTGTGTGGTAACCGAAGCCTGTATCATTTAATGAAACGCCTGACCTCACTCACCCCACGGGTGGGATATTATCCGCCACGTATTTGCCGCTCCTATTTTGGAATGCCGCTCTTTAATGCTCGGGAAAGCACATCAATAGACTCATTTAATGAGATGAATTTATGTGTTGAATGGGCATCGAATCAGGTGCTATACCAGTCAAACGGCTTTCCTGAACGCCTACTCTGACTGCAATAGATTTCCTTGGAATTGATTTATCACTCATTACTATTCACGCAAGGAAGCGACTTTCAGAGTACTTGTATGTACTCTGAAACACAACCAATCTGTATTTCAGGTTTACCGAATATATTCAAACAAAACAACAGCTTAAGTGACTGTTATGGACATTAAGATATCCACGGTCTCAAAAATTACCTATGCAAAGATAACGTCTTTCACGTTGAAAACTTGCAAAAAAAACGTGAAATTTTCAAATTAAATTAAATCAGCAGGTAAAAAGCGTCATACACAGCATAGGGATTTACAAAATCGATTGCAAATAAATGATTTAAAGAATAACATGTCAGACTTTCAATTTTAAATTGCAACTTCAAGTATTAACCTTGTAAAGATTATATATATGGGTGCCCGGCAATTCACAAGAATTAATTTATATTACCTTCTACAGTATTTAATTCAACAGTAATCTCTTTGTCAACACGTGATTAAACCGACCAGCGAAAGCTTCACATGTTTTAAAATTACCCTTTTCACGTCCCCTAATTTATGAGCAGAATTTCATCATAACCACCTAAATGTCTCAGTATATTCATCAAGTCAAGAAAACTCCTGGTACGTAATGCTGAGAGACATTATGAATCTCAAAAACATTAAAAATATTTATTACCTTGCAAATATCTGTACTTTATGTTGTTTTTAAATTTCCCTAAAGTCCACCCCCTACCACAGGAGTAGTACTAGTAGTGTCTTACCCCTACAGCTCCTGTTTGTTTACAACTCCGGGTTACAAGGAGCAAGTCAACAAGTTTTGGCTGACGTTGCTCCACACGATTAGAATTTTATGCGGCTCAGACGTACACAGAAATAAATTGAAACACTTAATTACATTTATTAGGAGAACATACTTGATCCATCCCATCAGTTTGATTACCATGAAGTTATATATATATATATATATATATATATATATATATATATATACAAAAAATAAAATTGAAGTGTTTCATTATACAATTAATCTGCACCGCGGCTTATAAAACATTTTGGATATTTGTGAAGTAATTAATCGAAAAATAATTCACTCAGTATGGACGCAATTACTATACACAGAATACATTAGAACTCATCAATCAGAAATCTAAATGATTTGTTGCGTGTGAAAAAATTAAGTGTGAAATAAATAAGATATACTGGTAAACTAACCTTATTGGTGTTGCTACATCCAGATCATAAGAATATCATTAATATTATTTTAATATGGCATTGGAGTTACGCCTGCTTCTCTCTGGCCACTGTTCCGGAATACTCTCCGCCATCTTTGCCCATCTCCTACAGCGCATCTCATACGCCTTGTTAATCCTCACGAGGTATGATTTTGTTTGTATACAAACTACTCATAACTCAAATATTGTGAACTTATACTCGCACGAGTATCAAAACTTGACATAAAAATAGTGTTTCTGGACTTTTAATATCTATTAAGACGCTATCGTTCAGGAAACAACAAACCTACACACAAATACATAAATCAAAACTCCAGTTCTACTTCAATAACATTGATTTAAACAAATGTGAATGTGTTAATTTCAAAATTACTAGTATTTGTGTTAATACTTATAAATTGTGATAAGGGAATCCCGGAAGCACTAAGAAAATTACATGGTGTTTTAGAATTGATTATTATGAAAAATCTATGAACGTAACAAATACTCCTCGTAAATTAACTGAGAATTTTAACTGTTTGTTTGTCCAGCGATGCGTATATAATGCAGTGTAAGAGGTTCTCGTATAATTAAGTTCAATTCGTTCTCAGCAGATATTTTTGATAACTGATATTTCCTGCTGAGTGGGGAACGGAATCCTCGACTTCGTGAAGTAGCCTTGCTTCCTGTGGCGTAGGAATGCTCTTCATTTGCATTTATTCCTTTCAACTTGCATTTTATTTGTTTCTGCGGTCAAGCACAACCATTTTCTCTCCCATAGAGTCGGCAAAGAATGCAGAAGCAAATTAGTGACTAAGATTACTTTCATTCCACGAAACCATCAAGATTTAATACTCGGTTTTAACAAGAAATGAAACCAAATTTAATCCACTTGTGTAGAAACGCAGGTGCTCTGTCATTAGACTTACAGTTTGGAAACAACTTATCACATTTGTTTAAATAATTAAAAATAGAGGCTTGACAAATCCCTACATTCTTCAGTACATTATCCCAACACTTCTCCATTAATATACCGTTACTTATGTTATTTCAATCATCAAAAATATCTATTTTTCTCTGTTACTTAAAACCTTCAACAATCATATATTGAGGATTGTAATATTAAATAAAACAATAAACTAAAATTATAAAATTATTTCCTCACACAATTTTCCATACAGATATTTGGAATAAATCAAAATCTAATATGTTTTTAGAATCCACTTTTTCATTTTTAATAAGCGAGTTTGATCATTTCAAACCTATATTTTATAAAAAATTCAGAGAGAAATCTGTCTTCTTAAATTTCATTCGTTTTGGAAGAATAAATTTTAAATTAAATATTTTATTAATCTTATTAGAAAATTAGAATAACGCGTTGAGTCGGAGAAGTAAGGATTCTGTAATTGGTTATAATGTGAATTCAACTGGTGAAATATAATATGGTTTCGTCCCTAATTTGGACTTCAGTTGAATTAATTACAAAGAAAAGAAAAGTATACGAGACCTTTATTATTAATAGCATAATAATAATATAATATATACAATATAAGTTTATTAATTTAATAAATTTGATTGCATACATTTCCAAGATTTTCATATATTAAGTTCTAAAATGTATTTAGTTTGAATAAAGGAATTTTTGGTAAATTGTCTGTTATAACATAAATCAGATTTTTCCTTTTTTAAATCTTTCCCGTGCATTGTAGCTAATTGGCAATAGATTTAACTGAAGTAAATTCTATATCTAAATTTAGAAAAAAAAATTTCATAGTTATATTCATTGCTTGGGCAATACACGAAATAAACTATATTGCCAAAATAATAAACTATCAGCCATGGATATCGATCTGCAGATATGCGGACTCGGGTTCGAATCCCACCTGACGCAACCATTTTATTTTGTTTACCTTTCATTTCTAGTATTTTCTGTTTAGAGAATGTCCTGTTTCTGGAATATTCCATGAATGTATAAATTTTACTGGATTCCGAATCGGAGACAGTCTTTCGAAGTACAAGCCTTTGTATAGTACTTGTCCTTAAATAAACGTCTATAACTTCCAGGTGTGCGTGTTATTGTACCTTACGATCCTATTGAAACGTGAGAATATATATTGGCCAAGATCCCGTTTGAGAGTAAAGTAATTAGAAAGGAAAATGTTTTGTAAATTATATTGACTAAAGTTATTAATACACTGAACCTAAATCTTAGTGACCTCATCGGATGTTTTTTGTAGTGCACATTTGATTATGCCCCAAGATCTTGGACAAAACGTAAAGTTCTTGTAATTTTTTGTTAGCATAAAGCACAAGTACTTTTATTTTGTAATAAATTAATTCTTAACTGATTTTCGCTCATTATACGCATTATAAATAATCAATCTGAGTTCAAAAATGTAAAATACGCAAAACTATATCAATTATTTTTTCTAAAAGCAACTCCAATTTTGAATTAGAAGAAAATGATAAATCTCTACAGGATGAGAAATCCAACTGGGGAACTTCGCTATCCTGTAGTTTGATGTCCTTCATGGTTGAGTTTGAAGTCTTAGAATTAATCCAATATTTCTAAAGAATCTTCCAGAAATTAAGTATCTTCTTTTTGGTATTACGGTCTTCACAATAGAAAACATAGTTCCAAGTATTTGTAAAATAATCTGTGAGGGGTTGAAAATGGCTAATTAAGAATGTTTTCCCTTCTGTTCGTTATGAAGAAAAGTTGGAACAGTTCAAGGTCAAATGAATTTGTTGCCAATGCTGCCTTCTTTGCTGCTGAAGCTATCAACAAAGGATGACTAAGCAAGTTGTCAATGATTGGGTGATTCTTTATGGAACTATGGGACTTACATCGTCCATTTCAATAGTTCCTTTCGATCGATTTCGTAAGTAATTTAGCGGCGACCGAGGCGATGGGTGACCCTGCCACTTGCCCGCTGACATAATCTGGATCAAGTGGCTTGGCCAAGAGATCAAGTGAATCATCACTCGAGTGCGTCTGGCCACGCGAACGTCACTTGTCGAAGAAACAGAGGGGAAAAACACACACCCTCGCTTTCGAGACCTCGAGTTGCTGTTTGCCCTCGCTAATTTCTCATGGGAATATGGGAACGCCACCCACCGTCATCACCATTATCTGTTTTGTGGTAAGAGCTGCGTGCGTGTGTGTGTGATGATGGAGGTTGGTTTATCAGTACTTCAAGCGCTAACGTTAGTTGATCCACTGTCCAATACACTAATAACTCTATGCCGTTTGATGGAACAACTGAGGCTCAGAGTCTCTCTGATTAATCCTCTCTTCTCATGAACCTGGAAACTATCGGTAAATCGAATCATCCGAAACAACGGTTCACTCTTTTAATACTTCTAAAATTTAATTATTTCACTTTAGAGGTCATAGTACATCAAATAGTGTAATAAGGCTTCGGAAATGATGGATCTAAAGATAATTTAGTGACTAATACATATTATAAGTAAACTGTTTTCCCGAAGACAATACTCCTTGGAGTCCTCGTGCAGGTCTACCTGCAGCGTGCATTAAAACTTCCGGCAACAATCACATTTCTTTCACGCTCTTTACGTATGCCGCCAACAACTGCCAAATTTCAATGCACACAATAGATCGTAAAAGTTACATTCAATAATCGTGTACAGTTCGTGAGATTCTACATGGCATGTTGGGATGTGCAGTAGGGAAGGGAGAAGGGGAGTACTGTAGTGTCTTTCGAACCCTGGCGAAACGTTACTAGCATTGTTAAAAACATTACTTGTATCCATACGAACAGGATATAGAGACTGCAACAGCGTCTTCTTAACACACCCAGAACTCATTAACTATTAAATTACAGGGATGAGTTTTCTTGCCGTACAACATATCCTGAACTGACAGCAATATATTTCCTAATACCAATGTTTTCATAATTTCTTTTACACTTCCAAGTTGCGTTAAACAAAATCCCGAGTGAAAGTACGCACTGTGCATTGTGTACACACATGACTATATAAATCTCCCGAATCGTCTAAATTATATTGAAGTCAAAATTATGTCCTGGAAGGACGTTATACCTCAAAAGGTCATTGTAACATTCTGATTCAAGGCAATTTCCTTACATATATAAATTAATAATTACTTACTCGCTCAACGGCAGAATTAGTCATTGATTATTGTAGGAAATTGTAACTAAAAATGTTCGTATTGAGCGTGGCGTTATATGGGTGCGAAACGTGGACGAGAGGAGCTCAGGAAAGGAAAAGAATAGAAGCCTTTCAAATGTGGTTCTATAGGCCAATGCTGAAAATCAGATGGGTAGATAGAGTAACAAACGAGGAAGTTCTAAACAGAATAGGGGAAAAGCGAACAATATGGAGGACGTTGAACAAGAGAAGGCCAAGTTTTAAGGCATGAGGGTCTTGTAAAATTAGCATTAGAGGGAAGTGTGAGGGATAAGAAAAAAAGAGGATGGCCAAGGATGGAATACGCTAAGCTAAGCAGTTGGGGAGGATGTGGGTTGTGCTATTTATGAGGAAATGAAAAAGACTAGTATTAGGACTGAATACCAAAATAAATATTGTAGTGCTTACCAAAAATTGTAAATAGATTCAATTCTTAGACAAGCATATTTATTTTTATCATGTATAAATTCCGTACTTGTTGGCACGCTGAATTAATTTAAGCAGAGAGTCTTGCCATCCTTTTATTATTATAAGGAACGTTATATTTAAAAAAATGTTGAATTGAATCTCAGACATTCTCGCAGTTCGTGTTTGTTAATAGCAATTCCGGAGACGTTCCCCATTATTTCGTTGGAAGGAGAAATCGTTTGCGTTCTGGACGTTATCTTTTAGAGTGGAAATTAAGCAGTAAGGAATGAATCTCATTAGGATGACATTTGTTTAAAGACGAAACATATTATAATTTAATGTTGTTAATTTCTCAGAAGGAATTCATCCGTAACTTTTATTCGTGTCTTTAATTATTCTTCACGAAAATGACTTGCATGGGGAGGGAGAGGGTGGTTTTTTTTATCCAGAAATTTTAACAGCGAGAAATTTCATCTCGTGAAGCAGAATATGAATCGCTTGTTTTGTGCGTAACTTGGCCGTAATGAATACTCGTTAATAACTAGTAGCCAGGCAGTGCAGTAGACAAAAGACGCTTCAGCATCTCCGGAGGCCTCTTCTCCTTCTTTGTAAATCTTATTAAATGGCCGCTGTTCGTGATATTAATAATACGCAATTAGAGCGGCGCCTTTGCTGTTGGCGGAAAAGTGTCTGTCTGTTACGCGATAAACAAGTCTGCCGATTAATATTCCGGCGGGCAATTAGACAGGTTCCTACCATGCTACGTGCAGACACGGAGCTTGGAGACATTCGTGTACGTGCACGGCGGAAGTAATCCTTATGAATGGGCCAGAGGCGCGGCTGCCGCCCACGCACCTCTCCCTATAAGGCATCCGGCTATGACCAGGCCCAACCCGCAATTAAAATTCTTCTGTAGCACTCGGAAAACAATTAAGATTCTGGTGTTATTAAAAGACCGCCCACAAATCACTACGTGAGAGCGATACGTCCAAAACTGTCGATTATAACAAAAGTAATGTTATATTGACCGGGGAAAAAAACATTTACGAAGGTCACAAAGCTATTCGTTAAATGTATAAGGCATATAATTTTTGATAGCGATAGAACGGAGTCGGTATATGGCGTTCCTCAAATAAATTGAACTGGTTCACATTTCTTTACTACAACTTTTAAAAACAATGTCAATGTAACCCTTCCTTGATTTTCATAAATAAAAAACATGAAATTCTCTTAAAACGTATTTAAAAGACATTGATTAATGGTTAAAAATTACTTATCCCTTTACATTCATACTTTTATGTGAAAGAATATATTTAAGAATTTGTTTTTCTAAATGTTGCAAAGAAGGCGAAACGTATAGAAAATATTTCAGGAAATTGATTTTTTATTTCATCGTAACATTTCTGTTAAAACTCTATTTCCCAATTTAATTGTATTTTTAAATTGCCATAAAATCCTGCAATTTAATTTTTAATTAAGAGCATTGTTTAATTGGGAGAATATATTTGTAGTGGTATGGTTCAAATTACTATATAATGACTATAGTTGAAAATTAATTATCTTTGGCATTTTTGTCTTGTCTGCTTGTGTTCTGCGACTGTTCTTTGGCTGCTGATTCGTGAAAAATAATGTGTCAACGTCGCAATCATTTAATTCGATACCTTCAAGGTCAAATCGGCTCCCATTTGAAAAGCGTTACAGGTCCGTATCCTACCAAAAACATTTTAAAATAAAATTGAAAATTATAACCGTATTTAATTTATTTTTTATTTCTCTACAGTCTTTGTAAACTAAGATTACTTAAAAAATTGTTGTCAAGACCGCATTCTTGGTATAGTCCTAATCATTTCGCTGCATGTTCTTTGTGAATCTAACAAGGAAATTTTAGCATTCAGTCTTCAGAAAAGCTGAATATTTTGACAATAAAGTATTTTGCCACGAACTGGAGAAAGCATTTTTATCATGTTGTTTACAAATTAATAGACACATAGCGAAGGGATAATGGAACTGATAGCGGATTACGAAAGTCTGTAAACACGAATTGCATACTAACTATGCACTTTAAAAGAAATAACTACAAAAAGATACGAGACTTCATGAGTAATGACTATAAAACAGCTGTGAAATAAGTTGAAAATCAAAACTCTAGTTACTCTTGAATGCACACTATATTTTAAATTATTTGTCATTCATTTTTCCTTGGACGCTGCACTAAAATTTGTTCAAGGTTTCAGGAACGTAACATATACACTGGATCTATTAAAATACACGTGAATTTCAATACACTATAACTGTCGAAAGGATAATGTTTTTTTTGCGGCTTACAACGGGTGTCGCCGTTCTCGACTTGAGCTGTCGTGGGCGAAGAAAACACGCTAAGCTGACGCAACGTTTACACCCAGACTTACAGAACAGCTAAACAACGGATACTATGACGAAAAAATATAGAACGAAAGCAGTGCGACAGAAATTCGCAACTCACTCTGAAATAGACTGATTGTTTAGCCAAGGAAGTTTGTAAATATATCTCGGTAGCTCAGTATTGTATTTTACGTTTGGCTGATTATATTAATTAGTTTACAGAAATATTTAAAAATAATAGCACAGTATTTCGTATTGGAAGCCTCGTAAATACGATTATGCACAATAATTACATAAGTATATTAAACAACGGAGTCAATGGGAACAGGCTCCATCGGAAATAATGTTGTGTCATACTGAATACGGAAGAGTCAAATGTTTTTTAATTATTTGCCAAGGTAAATTTATAATATTAATTAATTCTTTATTCAATCAATTTAATTTTACAAAAGTAACCAAAGAATAATTAAAATATGTTATAAAATCATCTCACAGGGATGATCATTGCTATTAAATGGCACTTAATTGTTCATACGACCTTTGCTTACAGGAAAATTTTAATACGTGAAACTATTACACAGAAATAAAAGTTTATTTGTGCTTTCTTCCAAGAGAATTAAAATATAGAATACCTATTAATTGAATAATATATATGCATAAAGTTCTTCCTTACGAGTAAAGAATATAAATTCCAGCGTTCATTCCACCTCACATATTACGAAATAGCGGACCAGTAATTAGTTTTTTTTAGGTGGACATAGTTCAGATTATTTCTACATATAGAATATATTTTCAGTACTGACTCAGCACACAATATACTGTTGTTCAACCAGTGAAACAGAACTCTTTGGTTTTTACAGCCAAAATTACACATGGAATAGTAAAATTATAATATTTGTTCCAGCTTTCACACGTTTCGATGCCAATTCGATACAAACTTCCAGGCATACGGAAACTTCAATTATATATTTATACATTATATATTTAAAAATTGAGCAATTACTAAACTTTAAAATTTATCGGACGCGACAAATACAGCCAATTTACATATACATCGTATCGACGATCTAAAGAAGTTTATTATTTCTCAGAGAGTTAGTTAGCTTTCTGCCAACAATAGATTAATTACGGTGCGAATGCCGCTGCAACAATATATGGAGTGAGAATACTCGTTCCCTTCCCCTTCTCTCTCTAATATTGCCAAAATTACGCTTATAATAGCACAGTCGGTCCGGCGAATAGTACATGAACGCCTAATAGGTCTCATAACTCGCAGTTAGTTTTTCACGCTATCTTTCGCGCAATATTCAATAGATTTATAAATATTCATATTAATATCTTCTGAACTCTGCAGGATGTTGAAATGAAACATACACGAAAATTTAAGTAAAAATTTCTGTTTCAATCCGTGAATTTTCATTGAAATCCGTTTAGCCGTTTCGGAGTGTAAATAGATAAATAGTATTGGCAACCTGCAAGATTTGAATGTCAAAAACATTTCCCTTATAATGTTTTATATTATATTACATTAATATATTCGGCAAAATATCTAAATGGAACATGCACGAATAATTAAGTTAAATTTCTTGTTTTTGAACCCTCTAATTTTCATTTAAATGCGTTGAGCCATTTCGGAACGAATTTGAGACAAACTTCTAGACAGACAGAGACTTCAATTTTATTTATTGGTATAGATTGAGTCTCGTATATTCAACAAGTATTAATCAATTAAAATATAATGTTTAATTTCAACCAAATATCTTTGCCTCAATTTAACATCAGATTATTATTATGTTAGTTTTGTCTTTTGTCTAAAATATACAAATGATTTTGCAACACTTTGAAACGTTCTTAGTGTCTTCCAGAAATTTTTTGAAGTAAATCTCCACAAAAGTGCTTCATTGTAATTATGATTAATTAAATATTTGAAAGGAAATTAAATTAATCGATTATTTTGATAATATTTTCCTGGCTTGAGAGGCCATGAATAATTGTCATAATAATGGTATTTTATTTGGTTTTTATTATCAAAATTATTTATGTGACGTATTGTGTCGTATAGTTTACTTCATGTTTCCTTTTCTTTAAATAATCAATTCCACTATTACCAATAATTTTCGGCTAATCACTTCCACTCGTGGCTCTTGTAAGACTTAAAGTCACAAAATAGTCCTTAAAATAAGCATGTACAACATAACCAAGACCAGAATTATATTGTATTTTAAAGGCGTAGAAGTATAGATTACATTTAGTTTACAGTTGTTTTTAAACTTGTTTTAATGTATAAATAATGCTAAGTAAACTACTTCTGAATCTTCTAACAACCTTGTGACCCAACATAAATTAATCCGTTCCGGCATAATGGTAAAACTAAATGTATTTCGTTCATGTATAATTTTCCTCTTAATGATCAAATCGTGAATAAGAATATAAAAGGCGTAATTGTGTTCATAACATAACAAGAAAAGGGGCTGACATTTGGAAATTTGCTGAGAAATCATCCAAGGATGGACGTTTAGTTGTGTAATGTTCACGGACCATTCGCAATCTCAGTCCCTGAGTGTATCATCTCACAAATCTATGCTAGTGTTCACATCGCTGGCTCGTAACGATGTGATTAATTATTCACGTGGTCACTGAGGTCATAACGACGGTTGCAGGAGCCATCGTCAGCATACAATTGAATTTTACTGGATCAATCTGAAGTTCCCCGTGGACAGAAAGGCCCGGAGAAACTTGTTAGGGGGACCTCACTTCCGGCCATTGTGAGTCGCATTTCCATTCGCAAAGTCCTGGGATAAGTAAATAACGTCTAACAGCGCGGTCGTTGAATAGAACCAGCAGTTCTCTTTTACGGTTACGACGACCAAGTCTTCTTTGATTATCGCCAGAGCAGCAGCAGCTAGACAGGTACCTAGTTCTAGGTTCTGGCGCGTCGTAAAGACAGTCTTAGTAAAACAGGGACATGTTTGCGAATCATGAAACGACACCCGCGATGGCTGTTCACTTTGATTCCAGAATAATACCCGCGTGTCATATCCTCGCTCTCTCGCTGTGTCCTCTAAGGCCGCCATTAAGAAAATTACTGTTCGCTTGCAATTTACCAACATGCAGGTCGCCCTCTCAGAGAAGTTGAAAATATAGTAAGAAAACATGTAGTCAATACTCCCGAAATAACAATAAATAAAAAGACGGCCAAAATGGCAGAATATAAATTTATCACTGCTTACTCATAAAAGCGACGTTTCGTCTCCATTTTGAGACTTCCTCAAGCGTAAAATTTAGCAATACATCATATACACTCCTTGACTCCTTCCAAAAAGAAATTGAATATAGCGACGAAACGTCGCTTTTATTAATAAATAGTGATAAATTTATATGCTGACTTTCGGCCTTTTTTTATTTATTATTAATTTTTGAAGTCAGAAAACTATGTTGTAATTTAACGTGTTTCAATTACGACTAGAAGATAGAAAATCCAGAAAATATTTTTGCAGTCCCAAAAATTGTGTATGTCAAGGGATTTTGCACTCTACAGTTCTTTTCGTCGTAATTGAAACCAGAAATAAGAGTGGAATCCCTCTAAAATATAGCTCGAATCAACCGGGTGAAAAAAAAACAGTTGTAGGAAATATATTTGACTGTTAGAAGATGTTTTATAATAGAAGTAATAATAAAAAATGATTTAATTTCTAAAGCTGTGAAGTTATTTTATGTCAAATGTAGGGGATGAAAAGTTATTTATAGATGAGTTTAATTAATGAAAACGTAAGGAACGATTCATCTCCATGCAGTATGAAATTTGTGATGGGCAGATAGGAGAGAATAATTACAATGATAGTTTATGAGGAAACGTAACACTTTTTGGGCGATCCATGTCAGTTCAACCCTGAGGAAACTATAACCCAAGCATGCCTCGAGCCACCAGTCTTACCACACTGAAAAACGATTGTTCACATCCTGGACAATCGACGTATTCCATATTCATCAATAGGTAATTGAGAGCTACTTGTGCCGGACGGGTTGTGGGTCAAATTTTAAACCTTCTCTGACCTTCAGATTATCCTTTTATTGGTGATCTCTTCTGTCAACTTCTTTTGTGTATAGTTTAATGCCTTTATCTAATATACTTTCAACCTGTACCTTCACTTTTCTCTTTTCCATTCGTTCTTTTTCTCCTCATCAGTTCTTAAACGGTGAAGAGGTTAATATTTCTAACTTCTTTAAAAGTATGTTCCTTTTATCTTCGTTTTCCTTCAGTTTAGGAAGCGGTAAATGGAATGAATTCCCCCGAAAGGTTACTTTTAATTTAATCTTTCCGCGTTTAGAAGAGCTAAGTTTCCTTGTAAAAGAATCAGCCAAAGTTTCATTTGACGGTTTCTTAAATTTAGACGGACTATAATTTGTTGTAACATTAATTTGTTGGTCCTTAGATTCTGAAGTTTTGAGGATGACCTGTTTAGTAGTAAAACTAGAAGAGGTCAAATTTGGCAAAAATACAAAAGGAATATAATTACATTATTTTCTTAAAAAATATTAACGATGAGCACCTTGAATATAATTCATAAATGTTATTTTGATATACATTTTCGGTTAAACTAATGTTTTGAACCTCTATTGTAAGCAACAAAAAATACTTCCCTTAAATATTACAGCCAATTATTTTTCTTAATTCAAGTCTGTGATATATTAAATAATTTTTTCACAGAAAATGTGGTTAACTAGAAATTTTATTTTGTCTGTGAAAAGAACAAATATTGTTACTCATATTAGTATCAATACTTTGAGGGTCACTGTGTCCAGGTTTTTATTTCAAGTAAGCATTTCTCACTGCCTCCTCCAACCTTAGTAAATCAATTAACGTCTCTTTTCAACAATAATAAAATGAAGTAAATTAACGGTCAGAAACAAAGTTTTTATTTAGTTGGATCGATGATTCGTCACCATATTTGGTACGTCTTCAGATAATGATAAATTGGGTTAAATTTTAAAAATTGAAGACTTATTGAGGAAGAACCAAATATTGTCTCGAAACTTCTGTTCAACTAAACAAAACTTTGTACCTGGTAGTTACTTTACTTCATTCTTTTAAATCTATTGGTTTTAGGTACATTCTTCTCAACACAGTGATGAAGATAATCGCTTATTATAACGCTTTAAAATTAAAAAGAAATAATGTTATATACGTGATGGTGACAACGACTGAAAGAAATAACAATCAGAGTGAATTGCAGCTACACGTGTTATTGGTCCTAACGATATTGATTCCGTATGTTACAAAACCAGCAGTGCTAACGCTGAAAAATGGAACCAATATAGGACAAAAAATAGAGTGGGCATTTAGCCAGATGTTGTTCGCTTACTGCCGAATAAAATCAGCTTTAAAGAATTGTCTCACGGGGTAAACGGATTAAAGAAATTAAACAATCAGAGGAAACATAATTCATGAACGTAACGGAGAGAATACCTTCAGGATGAAAATCCTTGAGATCGTAGCCTGGAGAACTCTTTACAGTGAGATCATTTCGACTTTACGGACTCACGTCATATCTGAGAAGACAATTTTTTGGCCTGAGTACTTTATCGGATGATCTATTGTATGCTGAATCAGGCATCACAGTTGCATGGATGTTGGTATTGAAGAGCAGAGCTGGCAAGAGAGGTGTCGATGAACGCACGCCTGGTGCAAGCGGCGCAGTAACTTGATGGTGACGGCGATTGAAACAGAAGCCAGACAGTTTTTACGGAGCCGCGGAGGCCAGGCCGTAAATCTCCCGGGAGGTCGGTAATCCTCAGGCAGCGACGCGCCGGGCGCAGAAATAAATGTGTCGAGTGAGTAGGGGCCAAGGCGACGAGGACCAACACTACAAAATCAGCTGATCAGAATACTAACACGCATAAAAAATTATCAAAAGACCTCGCAAATCACAAATATTTCCTATCACACTTGGAGGATTCTAACGAGGTTGTATTGAACAACATACGATCACGTAACACAATTACTGCCACGGCTCATACGTCCAGCCCTCAGACGTGCAGAATGAAGTGAAAATGTTCAAACTCTAGCGCTTCAATTGGTCAGGAACAATCTCGACTCACAACCATGGAATCAATTACATGTTTAAACTTCTAAATTTTGAGGATAGTTGTGTCCAAGTATAGCATTAAAGTAATATTTAGAATCTTATTATATATTTAACGCCTTATTCTTAAGACAACAGAAGTAATATTTACAAACGAAGCTTACCCATGAAAGCTAACGGAACAGGATGAAAATGATCAAATGATTAAATTTTCTTGTTTAGCCATGAAAGCTCAACGTAATTTAGGACATAAGTTCTTGTGGTGACCGCCAAGACGAGAATAAATTTTGGACATAGATTTGGCATTGTGTGTACGGAACTCATTGCTTGTGGGCCAAGTAACGCCATCCTATAACTACAAGGAATTTACAATAAAAATATCCGCACCGCTAATGAATATGATTGTGTTGCTTTGAGAGCAGAAGGGGAACGAATCCTTAGTGATTAGGTGATGGTGGAGTTGTAATTTCACTAATACTTGACTAGGAGACACACAACGGTAAAAACGTTCTGTAAGGCCATTAATGGATGGTGAGGAGAGGTATAGAGGATAGTGGCTGGAGTTTTTATAATATAAAAACAATTACCTTCACTGTTTCAATACAATTAATCAGGTTCTACTAAGATTTAACAACAGTAAGTTTGAATAAATTTTTGCCATGCATAATACTCAGAAGTTCGGATAAATGTACATTAAATGCGGTAACCTCTCTGCTGCAAACTCGGGCATTATTATTTTTTGACGCGTCCTGCAGTCAGAGAATTGATGCTGTTGGTAGATGTTTAATTCAAACGAATGGCCTGCAACCTGTGGACAATTCAAGCAGGAGCCCAAGTACAGTATTTATGTCTGCGGCCGTTTCCCTGCGACGTGTCCCGCGTTTGTCACACCCAGAGCCTGAGTTGGATCCGAGCCAAGCTGGCGTGTGTTCGTAGTAGCGTCGTCCTTCTCCTCCTCCGTTGTTATGCAAAGTAACAATGCGGGAGGAAGTTCATTGTTGGCCCCACGGCGCCGACCAGCTGACTCGGCTGATTGTTCCCGCGTTGTTGGGGGCACTTAGCTTCGATGACGACCAGCTGGCGAGGTCCTTCAGATACAACTCTGTCGAGGTTAAAAATATTGCGTGTCTATGTGAAGAGATACCTTCGCGAACGACAATGACGTATTGTACAGTACAAGTCGGCTGTTTAAAAACAAGCCATGAATGGAACCTAAATAAGAGTAGCCGACTTTGTTACTCTAAATTTAGCTTCAGTCAGAATGAAACTGTATACAGATTTAGTACAATGATCTGAACTATTTTGTTTCTAAATTCGATTAAATGTTCATAAACCTTAACCATTAAAACCTATTTTATTTTTAGAAATCTCATTCTTGAAGTTAATGATTCTTCCAGCAAGGAAGGACTACTAAAATTTCATATTTCACGAAGCTATCTGAAAATCTAAAAAATAATAACATTTTGATAAGTATTACGATTGATTATTTATTGCACAGGAGTAATAGTTATGAATAAAAATCAGCCACTTCCTCCAGATCAGAAAAGAAGACTGAAACGGCGAAAACGTAATTCTCTTAGTTTCGTTATGAGGAACAACCAACAACCCTTGAGTGGTGAAAGATTTAAACCACTAGAAATTCATCTTACGTTTCCAAGCAGTAGCTTGACGGGTAGAGTAAAAAGTTGAAAAGCGGCGTAGCTGCTGTAGAGGGCGCCCAATGATAAGATAAGAAACCCGGGAAAATGGTTAGTTAATTAATGAAGACGCAACCTTACAAGTGAACAAGTATTCTCTCTGTCTACAGTTTTATTTCTTTTCACACTTTCCTTTCAGAATACTACTTTCTCTTTTTCACTGTTTCAAATCCTACATTCTAGCGATAAGTGTTTATATTTCTTGTCGTTCAAGCCTACGTTATCCTGAAGATGATGTATATCATAACGGGGTTTCAGATAGCGTTTTCTGGTGTCTCATCCTAGGCTTTATTCAATGGAATATAAGTCATCATGGACTGACAGTTGTCAGTGGATGCAGTCAATCACAAAAGAAACAGGGGATATCTGTAAACTTATGACAAGACTAGACGCTAATAGAATGGATTCAAATATTTAAAGAACTGAAATTAATTTATGACCAAATTTGTAGACGAAACGTCAAGATTTAATAAAAATACTAAATCGATTGTGAAGGTGGTCACTCGACTTTTTTTATATATTTTTTAAATTCTTAATTCTCTGTAATTTATTACGAGTTATTGTGCTTTTATTTAATTTTAAGATTATAAGTCCGGAGTCAACCAAAAACAGTCTTCAAATGAAATTTTTTTATCAGTAGGAAGCTTTCGGCATTATTATTTTCAACCCCTTAAAAATTATGTGTATATTGTCAACAAGACGTCGTCGACAAGGACAGTTTTTAAATATACTATTAGTTTTAAGAGATTGAAAATGAAAATGTGAGAAGCTTCCCACTGATAATAAAAAAATGATTTGAAGACTGTTTTTGCTTGACGCAACACTTTCTATCTCTACCAGTCTTATCATTAATGGATTTTAAGATTATTTAAACTGAAACTATAGTGGATATAACAGACCTGCGATTTTAGAAATAACACACCGCTAGAAATAGCAAAAATCTTAAAAGGCAAAGAAAGGTATGCAGAAATTCAGTTTCATGTCTCAAAATTTGACATTGAACAACGGGCGAAGTATGGGAGCGATGGAAATACTGGGAAAGTAGGTCCTCTATGGTGACCCATAAATGACTAAGGGAACGTTTATAAAACTGATTAAAAGAAAAAGACAGAGGATAGTTGTATATTTCTGGCATAACGATAGGATGACGGTACATGACGCGAATAGAATGAGCGGCAACACTTACCCAAGGCCTTCCACATTGGACCATGAACTCCAAGAGGTGACACGCACTCATGGTTTGCAGCTTTGAAGAAAAGACAGCAATGTGTTAATGTCGGACTTAGATAAGTTGCTTGCTTTCCCGCGGTGTTGCGAATGGGATTTCCCCGACGCGACATTTTTTTTTTCCTTTTTGGCGCAGAGTTTGTGCACGGCGGGTCTGTGTTTTGGCTGCGTCTGGGTGCCAGGTGCTGCGCTCCCGCAGGAGTTACGCTCGTAAAAATCGGCCTCTAGACGCCTCTCCGCCCCCTAGATGTGCTTTATGTGGCGGCTCTCTTGGCACGGAGACGCAGGTTCACGGCCGGGCGCGCCCCAAACGGCGCAGGATGTGACGTCATCCTGGCGGAAGAGCTGACGAGTGTGGCGAACGGGAATTTACTGCCTAACGGAGGCGAAAGGTTCAGTACGAAAACACTAATTAAATTATAACGATATGGCAGTTAAACATATATAATTGACCGGCTTCATGGAATTTATTTACTATTATCAATAGATACATCTTTATCTTTAATACACAAATTTCGCTTTACAAATATCACATTTGCCTGCGTCTGTACAATGAAGAACTACAAGCATCAATTTTTTATATTCCTAACTTTTTCACTACAAATTTCAGCAGTAGAAATAGCAAGGATTTTTAATTACATTCTAAATTTCCATCAGCCTAACTTTCAGTTAATAATGTAATGTAGACTTACCCAATTACGATTTAGAACAAAGGCTTTCCCGGTATATGTAGTTAAAGTTTTCTGCGGCTTTCAACTGGTCGGAATCCCGACAAAAAGTTGTTAGAAAACATTATTAACGAAACAGTGTGTTTTAAAATTCTTTTCTGAGGAAATCGTACCTATAATCAACGATTAACAGTCTCATATTAACGTAAGTGAAAGTGTAACATAATTGAAGCGGAAATTTTCAATTGTAATAATAATACAGTATACACGGAAATAAACATTAAAACATGTACTAGTACTAATAGCAATCAAAGAAGAAAACCCTTTTTTATTTTTACAGTCTGTATTTATAAACAATTTCATATATAAATAATAACAATTTCATATATATAAATTTATATACAAAGTACCTATTTTGAATATTAAAGTCGATATCATACACTACAAGAATTTTTCACATGCCAAAATAAATACATCCATGTCTCTGTTAATCATTTTCTTATCTCATCTATAAAATTGACAATATAATTCCATCTTGTATGTTCATTCGTAATTGTCACTTACATTTACTATTATTTACAATATCAATCCATTAGTGTCTATTGTAACATCTGCATTTTTTTACTATTTCAGACATTATTTATTACTCCTCATTTTATTAGCGTTCAGAATTACCTATACTATTTTCTTTGAAAGATATTCCAATTTCAGTTAAAATGACTATTCTATCTCTTTGCATGGTGATATAATTTAATTTATATCCCATCTTCGCTAATATATTTTTATTTTAATAATAATTACCTTTTACACAATTATCACTATTTACTTACTATTCTAACATATGTAATTGACATTTACTCTAATTTTATGCAATTTTTCGTATATACGTTTTACATCAATTTACAATAATTTTAATTTTTTTAATATACATTCATTTTACAATTTCCCAATATACTTCCCATTAACTTTTTCGTATAAATTTTGTACCCTTCCTATATTATTTCTTTCATTCGTCGTTCTGCTTTCCTTGTCTAAAGTATACGACCCTTCCAAAATCCTTCTTTTCAGAGCATTTCTTTCCCTGTGTATACTTATAATTTTTTCCCAATATATTTCATGTTTCTCTTTTTTTACTAAGCTTAGACAATTCTGTTCCACTTTTTGATTTTTTTTTCGAGTTCCCTTTATTTAGGGATAGAAATTAAATTTGGATCTTGAAAGTTCATGGGAATTCTTACGAGGATAATATGAGTTGAATCACATAATTTACGCTATTAGACGTTGATAACAGAGAAATTCATAGCTGGATCACTATGAATAAACATGAGGGGAATTTTAGTCAGGCTGTAAACGACGAATGTTTTTAATTTATTTAGGAATTTTTTTTAGAATTATCTAACACTAAAATTTGTAGGAGAAATGTATTTTAAAATAACGCAACGTTATTTACATCGTATTTTACTTTGAGGAATAGAATATTTTAAAATTAGACCTCTACAACTGCAAGGACGACATATTTCATCATTTCGAAAATTGGGTCGCGGTCACAGAGTCATAGCCAACACATGTTTGGCAGCTGATGTTGTTTTTAGTAAGTCTCTATGTACGCAGTTGCTTTTTTCGCTGCCACTATATAGTTTTTCATACGGAACCTAAACGCTTCTTAATGACGGACCTCTGGTCCCGTTTATTTATTCGAATGTTTTTAATTAATATTTCGTTTCGTTAACTTAATTTTGCCTTGGATGACTAGAAAGAGGTTAATAATTACCCTGATTCAAGTGAAAATCGATACCGAATGATGCATCTCAACCAGAACTAAAGCCGCACGATAGTCAAAAGATTGAAGATATTGTTAGTCATTCGTCATTTCCCATAACCAACAAGTATGATTATTTTGCTATTATTTCGATTTAATAGCGTTGCCTTGTTGTAGGGATCTATTGTACAATATTTGTTCGTATTCTCTACCCGTTTTAAATTTATATGCGGAACATACATACACACAAATATTTAATTGTATTTATAAATTCATGACGTGGATAGAGTTTCGATCCATAACCTTAAAATAGCTAAATCCATTTATAATTTGTGTGAATAAATTAATAGTAAATTTTCTATAAATAAGTAACACATTATTGTACTCCTTTCAAGGCTTTGAAAGCAAATATTACATTATACCTAATTAAAGAAATTAAATTTGAACTACCTAATGCTGCTTTGTGGCGAATAAGTTGTAGAATGTAGAACACCACTTAGAAATAAAACTGTTGATAAGTGATTACAATTCTACCTGTTCTACTTAAATAGTGGTAAAAAATTTCCCAGTATGCGCTTAGTCTTGAGACTTTTTTTACTTAATTTATTTAGTGTCTCATGAGTTGTTGTCATTAACAACTGTTGCATTTTATGGAAAGTTAATTGTTATATAGTTTAGTTAAATGTGAACTATAGATCTTTTAATAATTTAAAGTTTGCTAAAAAGTGGAAGGATTTTGTAAATAATTTGTACAAGCTAAATGTTGTGTACTAAATTGAGTCTTTTAACTGTAAAGGGTGTTGTATTGTTCAGACCAAGCCCAAACGTCGAACAAGAATTAGAGAATATTTCGCAAACTTACAACAATTAATAGTTAAACAATGTGTATGAGCTAAACATACATATTTAAAAAAAACTCAGGATTGATTGGGATCATGTTAAAATTTTAGATATTTAATGTAATTATTATTCTAGATTGATGAGTGAAATTCTTCATATAAAATCAAATGTAAATTCTTTTAATGTATAATCCGATACCCAAAATTTTAATTCCTCATATTGCTAATTATTAAAGTGATTTAATTATGCTTTCTTAAATCATTGAAACGTAATTCTTGTATTTTTTAAAAAAATTGTTACAACAATTTAAGTTTGGCGATCTGTTTAAATGATTTCCCGACATTTCGCCCCCAGACGTTGCAGCTGCAGCTGGAAATTTCATAATTTTACAATTGCAAGTATCTAAAACATACCAAGTTTATTTATTTACGTTCCACTTTGTATACGAAAATATATAACTTTTTTTCCAGGCTGAACTTCGTAGGTCCCAAGGGTGGGGTCGAAACGTTTTCAAATTAATTTCTTCTATTTCTAACTTTGGACCATTCTTTGCATATTATTTGAAATAGTTATTGATGAGTATATTTGTGCTCTCCTTATATATTTTTTGAACTAAATTATGAAAATATTTTAATTAAATACCTCATTATATTTGACGTCACTGGGATATTAAAGGAAAACGACGATGATTATCTGAACGAAACGACTTTCAAAGGAATCCTTTGATGACATTGCAAGTCAGTTTTGAAAGACGTCACTTATTTTTGGTTTGTTTCTTTAATAACTTAGCAGGTTGGGACGCGCTGTCACGTCTCCCGGACGGGCAACAGCTGACTGCGATGTGACGACATCGCATCCGGCACTCGTGCAAAACCACATGCGATGCACGACGTCGTTACCATGCAAATAACTGCCTCAAGTCGAACGTGTACAACGTGAAAATTATTCCGAAATCATAGTTACTCATTTGGAATTCCGCTTAATTTTCCTCAAGTGCCTTAAACTATTCTTTCCCACTGTGACTAATAGACGTTGGAACATAAAAAAAAATTCCTGGTAAAATTTATAGTTGTTACTTATTGGAAATTGCATTCAAATTAATAGTTGAATAAAAAGTTAAGTATCCATTCTCCGACTTGATAATTTACTTTCACGTTCGTCTAAGGATACTAAGGATACTAAATAATTATTAAGTTAAACATTTTAATTCGTTATATATTTCATTTACTTTGAAGTACTGCCATTTTAATCAGTGTTTTACATTCCCTGTAATTAAACGATTTTTCTCATTTATGTGGAAAATTATAACACTGGAAAGACATTAATGTCCTATAAAATGAAAAAGGGTTAACTATTTGAATAACAAAGCCAAATAATCAGAAATAAATTTTAATGAAAATAATTAGAACATATTATCATTCCTACTGCAGTTGGTATAGAACCAACATACGTGGAAATTTTTTCTTCCTTCTCTTAACATGACATAAATTATGTGTATAAATTATAAATAAATTTATCTGACACAATATTATGATGCGGCAGTGACACGAAATTTAACTATAAAATTTTAATTAATGAACAGCCCCAAAAGTTGGAGACGAAATTAAAAATTAATTATTTCTATTTATGATTTTGGTCATTAGTTGTATTTTTTGTATATAAATGTTTATATGCACTTAAAGATCGTCCCAAATTGAAACATAACGTCGAACAATCTTTAAATAAGCTCTAAAAATTTGCTGCATAATTAATTTATTTGAATGACTGCAGGTGAACGTAACTATTGAAAAACTGATAATATAGTTTTACCGAATATATTTTCATGGATATTTAAACTTCCTGTTTCCTATTCTCTGAAAAACTTCTTCTGTCTTTTCTGCTTTTTTCTTATGTATCGTTCTCCGTCCAATATCTCTGATACTTTATTATCTCTTCTTTTTTGCTTGGGGAACATTCTATACACTCTGAATTTTTGTGATCTTTTGATCCTTAATCTTTGCTTTCCCCTTTCATTCGTTTTCTTATTTGTGTTGATTGTTGTTTAGTTAATTTTGTTCATCCTCTCATTTCTTTTCATACCACCCAAAAAGAACTGGACATATATGATATTAATTCCAAAATAGTGGTAATGCAGCCTCATATAATTTTTATTACTCCTAGGAGCTCTCGATCCACGAGTCGTAATCATCAATTTACCTTCTTTAGGGGGATAGGGGTGGAGGCGTCTTATATAGATGAGATCGTAAAATTGTTTTAACATGTGCTTTAAGCTGCAAGCTTAGACTGACATTTTACTATTATATGAGATGAACCGTATTTCTAGAAATTGCATTCCATACCCAAAATTAAAATGCAATGTAAGGAAAGGAAAAGTGTGGCAGAAGGGATAAATAAAAACTTAGTGAAGATAAAATGGTTAGTCCAGCAAATAGTGAACATTAAAAGAATGCCAGAGTCAGGGTGGCTGTTGGTTCAATTTAGAAATATTTCTGAGGATGAAAGCTAGAGTACGTCATCTAAAAAAATATTGAGCATATGAAATAGTATCGTTATCGACGCGACTTCTACGGACAAGTACTGAAACTAATTCTTAGAGAATTGAGCTTACTCAACTAAAAAACGTTGAAGACTATGATTATATTTATGATTGGCAAAATTTAAGTTGCTTTTATTTTTTAAACCTTTTCCTTCTCGTATTCCTTTATGTATTAACTTGGCCTTGCTGTTTCGTCTGTTCCTCGCTCTCTCGTCCAAATCTAAAGGTCCCCCACCATGCCATGTTCCAGTTGTTCTGTTTAGGATGCAAAGTGACGGATATGTACTGGAAGTGTGACGACAGGGAGCGTTGGCGGACTGAGCTGAGGCGCTCATTACTCACACAGTCCATGTCGTATCAAAGGGAAGACAATGCGGAACAAGGGCGTGCCCTCTCGTTAGCTCTTGTACATATTACTCCTCTCAAAACCAGCCGCAAATCACATTCATCAAGAAGAGAAACCCTCGGCTCAAGGTTAAGCTGCTGTTTTTGACTTACGATGCCCTCTACCAAATATTCTGAGCTGCCGGTGACGTAGTAAGACAGAAAAAAGTGAATCCACCGTCAAATATTGCCTGCCTATTTAATTTGAAGTCTGACGTAAGAGTAAATTGGTGTGCATATATAGTGATTCTTTATCAAAAGCCTTAATCCATCATGATACTTAAAATGTATTTTTTCCACATTTCATTATAATAACGAACGAACCTCGACAATAGGATTCGTTCGTATTGAAAAATACATCCAATTTACAATCTGAATATGAAATTTGCGTTCACCACAATAAATAATGTTTCATGTTAATGGAAGTATATTAAAGAAATATTGGTTCAAACTTTGCTTTCCTTGCAGATATTACTTACATTCCCAAGAACCTCTTTTTTAGAAATATTTCAATTATATCTTCCGCGACTTTGAATCATTTTCAACCATATTAATTAAGAAAAACGGTAAGGAGTTTTGAATTACTTAATTGAGGACAAAACACCAAAATCATATTATAGTCCTATTAAATTTATAATTCTTGTAAAACGGAGGACTTTAATGTGATCGATTTGCTTTATAGTAGTTTGGAATATTATCATTGATATAAAGTTTAAGAAACACGTTTCAAGAAAATATTCTACTAAACAAAACTTATGTCCATCTCATTTTCTACTTTACTCTATTTTTAAGCAGCATGAATTAACGTTAAGCGTGAAACACCAACCTGAAAGTACTTATAGAACACTGCACCGTGAATACAGATTTTATTCGTACTGTTTCTAAACTTCATCTACCTCATTTAAAAATGCCGCGTTTGGGCAAATTTAAGTAATACTTTAAGCTTTTTTTTATTTTAGTGCCGCGTAGAGACACGTACTTTATATGTTTAAATTAAGAAGTCTTGGATTGACGTAGACGTCGTAGCGACCTTTAAATTTTTAAAAAATGACTTAAATGTTACACCAAACAGTGAATTGAAGTGAAGATCATAGGACAGTTAGAATATGCAATTCTTGCAGTATTCATAAATGTTAAAGGTTCTGCACAAACAAAAAAATATTATTTGCTCTTATTTTTGATAGTATTAGTTTTTCTTCATTACTATTGCGCTAAAATTTCTAACTGAAAATGAAAAATACGAGGACTAAAATACTAACTTTTTGACATACGTATCTTATTATTCTGCTGCTGATTCCAGTTTTTTTTATCGTATTAAGGATACTAGTTCAATCAGAATTATGCCCAACAATTTTAGTATCAAATTATTAATAAATAAAATTTTCTTTCCTCAATAACTCCTTGTTAATGAGTCATCTGAGAAGTCGAGGAGGCAAAGTCATTTTCAGGAGAAGAAAAAAAAACAATTATTAAGTATGGACCATAAACTTTTTTCTCTGTACTAGGGTACGGAAGTATTATTCATTTTTTCAAAGGAATTGGGATGACTTGGTTAATAAAACGAATAAAAAACAGACTAAGGAAATTATTTTAGTTAATGTTAGTTATATGTAAGTATATTTAACAATGAGAAATATTTTTTTCATCTAGAATTATATGAATCCAACTGGCTCAGTAATTAAGATTTATAAAATTTAATTATTAAAAGACTTAAATGTAGATTAATTAAAGGTGATAAGAAAGCACAATAATCGAACAACAATTAACTAACTAATAAACTTGAGGTCTGGCAAATAAATGAAGCACTTGGTCTCATTTGTTAGAGAATCCTCTGAAGGATGCTCGACACCGCAAGATCGGCCTGAATTAATTTGCTTCTACGAAGAAGGACAAGTACTTTGGTGCTCTCGAGGCAGTTATAAACTCCGTCACGAGATTACAACCGCAAGAAGCTAACTCGTCTGGCCACAGTGAATCAGCGCGTCGGCGAGATGAGAGACACATCTAAATAAGGACTACGAGACCTGGTCGTTACTTATCCTTACGAGCAAGAGGCGTTCTCTACTAGCTACAGGAATTTTAATTATATATATGTATATATATGATAAATCCTTTGAACCTGAAATATTAGCCCTAAAAAGAGTCATTGTCTCAGGTCAAAGCGAGAAGTTTTTATTACTAATCATTCAAACATATTAAATTTTAGGCCATTGAATACTGCAAGTCTCAATAAATTAGCGAAATCGTTAAAAGTGCCAGTCAAGACTTTGGCAGTTTCCTTCCTCATTCATATTTTTAAGTTCAATCACTTTTTTCGTTGTGGTTGAATCCCGAATTCTGGGATTCTTCTTAATTTTGATACATTAAGTACAGATCTACATACTTATTATTATTCTTTCGTAAATGGAAAATAAACAGAGCGATTACAATGCATGCAGTTTTATGCAGTGAGGAAGATAAGTTGCACAAATGGTCGAATTTATTTTGAAAAGTAATAACGAATTTCTAATTGCGAGTGATTGAAAAATATTCTTTCGCAGAAAGAAAAAAGTGGTGCCAAGTTTTTTTCTGCATATTTCAATTTAGATTTACAATTTTATTCCAGCTTCCATTAAGTATAACTTAATTACAGCAACTAAATTCATTTACTCATTTCACACTCTTCCTGATTCCCAATCTCTTATTTTAAGGAAAAACGCCCACGACCTTTTCCGTTGTTCCAAAGCAAAAATTCAAAATAATTTTATTGTTTCTGGAGTCTATCCATTTCTAAATTCTAACTACTTTTTCTCGAGAAAAAACTCTTTTGATTTGTTTCTAATCATTGGTTTACGTTTTTAAACCTGATATTGAGACTGTTTAGATGTTTTTTTGAATTCAGAAAAAGTCCCTGGAAAACTACAGTTTCAAATATCGGAAATCCTGAATTACAGAGTATTAGGTCGGAACGTGTCAACAAAAATCTCTTTAAAAGGAGTCAAAGAAAAATCAGTAGCTTGTGTGTGTGTCTGATTTGAAGAGAGAAACAAGTTGCATGTTTCCATTTGCAACTGAAAGCATTTCTAGACCAAGGTCCTAGTTGCAAATTGATCTAGCCTTCCACGGGATCGAGTAGTACGCATACGGGAATAAAATATAAAAAGACTATTATATAGTCTCTAATTAATGCAAAAGGTTTACTACTGCATTTAAAAACATAAAATTTCACGCATCAATAAATCGCTTAATGGTTTTATAAATACTACGACTACGCTAATACGTAATACCTGTTTCATCTGTAATGGTCTGAAAGCACGTATACTTTTAAATTGCAAACTAAAGTTGAACTTAAAAGTTAAAGTATGCTTTCATAGACAACATTATTTAAAATACAGTCAACTAACGGTAATATGAAGGTTGAACTGTACGTAATAGTCATAGAGATGGCGCAGGAAATAAATTAGGTTAAATTTCAGTTTGAGTAAATTGAATGCTCTACTTCTAGTCGAAATTATGAAGGAAATGAAATAATCTGGGAATTGATTATTTTCTGAAATAATGTATTATATAGAACTTGTAATCCAGGCTACCGACATCATTCCATTGCCAAATCACATTTCAGGTAGCCTTTATAATCGCTTACCACATCGACATGCGCCGTTCCTGGTTCTCGTTTCGGAATGATTGGCCACCGTCTTCGTCAGCGGCAAATTGGTTGACCCCACAACTCACCTCCCAAATTGTACTGTGCGTACAGAAATGATTTTGGGAAAGGTAGACAGGCCGGCAGCCAGGCAGGAAGGCAAGCACCTCCTACACTCTTGCGTTAGATAGCTTCATTCAACTGTAATAGGATCTCAGAGATATCGATAGCGTGGATGGACCCAATCAGGAAGTACAGACGCTGTAGCTTTCTTACCAAGTCCCTTAGTAATAATATACTCATGTTTCAGATCGTGTCTTAAGAGCAGTGTACGGATTGATGAAGTTCCTGTGGGCCTAATCACGAGTTTAATAGCTTCGGCTTCCCTAACAAGGAAATAAATAATCATCAACTGTTGCTTTTAAATACTGTACAAAATCACATTTATTGTGATTTTAGTTTTTATTATGAGCTGATTTAATGAGAATAGTATAGTTGGACCAGGATTGATGAGAATTATAAGAAAACCCACACAAAAAATAACAATTTTTGCTTTCAGATTAGCAGGAAATTCAGTTAGACTCTGAATTTGTAAAGAACAAATACCCAATAATACACACAAAAAACGAATAATATTTTTTCCCCTTTCGTGTTTGCTAAAAGAGACAACTTCAGTTGAAGCTCAAAATTGAAATTAAACGGAGAGATTGATTAAGAATTAAAATTTATTTAGGACATGTCATATTAATTAATTAACCTTGTAAAACACGAGGCCTGAGACAATTTATTTTTTAAAGTTGTCACTTGGCGTTTTACAGGGAATCAACCTTCTCTTCTTCTTCGTTCCATCTGCATCCCATTTAGGACCTTGGCCTACCGGGTGGAATACGGTCTGTCGTCTTACATGACAGATTACAAATTTTGAGTACCACGTGGTCAGCGTATCGATTCTTCAGCAGTCTTAATCCCAGGCTCCGTGACCATGGCGTCGCAAATATCCAAGTCCAAGTCAGGATTCGATCCCGAAACCTTTGTGTCGTGAGGCAGGGACGTCAGCCTTCTCAGTAAAGGTGAATATTATGATGGGTTAGATTACATTTTTTATAAATACACCACCAAAAAGTGACGCATACCGGTGGGAAGCAAGTAATAATTAAGAGACACAAACTATGCTTGCTGAAAATGTCAACAATGGGAAACTTACACAAGTGAAGTTAGTTGATCTCGTCTCTCATGTTAACCAGATTCGTGCTCCTTAGCAATGACTTCTACGTCTGTTGACGTCGCCAAAGTCTGTTTCCGTCGGTAATTCTGTGAATCCTAGTGTCTGTATGCATGATTTCGCGTATCTCTTATAAACGCAACTCGTATATCTCCGATTTTTCTACAGCGGAAATGTTGGCTCCTGATATTTTGTGTTCTGATTTTCCTCAAAAATCTTCATGTTAATAGCAACTCTGGCAATTTTTAGATATCTGTATAAAATGTAATAGGAAAACGGTATGTAACGTTTGTGGCTTGCCTCTTAAACGTACTGCATGGGAAATATAGTGAAGTAAAATACAATCAACTTGCTTGTGCGAATCTGACTCCAAGCCAGCTGGCAAACATCTATACGCTCTGTCAGCGTGACCACTCCAAGTGTTTAGCGATGGACAGGGTACATTCATTATTGTATAATATTTAAAATGATGAATTACAATATATTACACGGAAATCAAATGAGTTCATGTTCACTCCTTTTCGTAATATACTTTTATATTCAGATCAGGGACAAAACTCATTACTCAACCAACCTCAACTCGTCAAAGAGTAGGTTTAATTATGTTCGTGAAATTTTGGTTTGTTTCTGTCAAGTTGAAAACACGCCATTCTACCATACCTCATTTTTCACTACAGTAGGAAGGAAAAATAAGATCAATTTCATCGTTAAATGAGCTTTTCTGTGTACGACTGATATAAAATTAAATTATAAACATATTCTGCGTTCAAACACCAATGGAACTCAGCTGTAGAATACCGTTCTGGGGTTCGTGTGAGTCAAGAAACACAATATTGGAACTTAATATTTGGATAGCAAAATGAAGAAAGTAAAGTTTCTCGGAGATTAGATGAAGTGCTTCCGATAGGAAGTATTTTAGGATCGTTTCTGCTAATGTACAACGTGCTGCACCCATGTCCACTGCGAAACGTGACTTGTCCATGGGCGTCTACAGGTCATTAAATCCTAGGCGTAGAGTGACGAAGACTTGTTTGCTACTTTCTCGGGAGGGCGACACTGGTTGGCCGTTACGCATTGAAATACGCCATTGGAGTGCCATTACGACCGACCTCCGCCTCCAGGAGATCAGCCTCGAGGAAGGTAATTACAACACCGACACGGGATAACAGACTTGAAGGCGGTGTCCGCAGAAACCACTTAGACTTGTTGCACAGCCAAGTTCTCGTGTCCACCTAGGAAGTCTCCAAGTGAAGTGTCTGCGTGAGTTCACGATTCCCGGAGGAAGTGGAAGTATCTACGAGATGGAATGAGACGTGATAATGCTGACCAATTAGAAGAGGATGATGATGTGGCTTTTCTTCTTGAGGTCTATAGAAAAACCTGGAATTGTATAGGACAATAACATACCTCAAGAGCTAGTGGAAAGCTTATTTGAATATGTTTAATCTTTAACTGGTCCTTACTCCAAAAAAAACTTGAAGATTAACTTCCCCTTACCTGATCTCACGTATTCAGTATAATACTTTGGAAAAAAAATCTTCATCAGGGAATATATTCTTGGAAAACTAAATCTACCACAGAATTGAAGGTACGCAAATGTTTTACTTTGGAAGAATGCATCTAACATCGACAGTTAAACACTTGCAGATGGAATTAAAAAAAGTCTGTAGAGTGTACTGAAACTGGATTGCCAACACTTTTAGTCAAATGTTTTGTCGCTACCGTAAATAATTCTAATATTGTTATTTATAAATATTTAATTATTTGTTATAGTATACCAAAAATATGTGTATGTCATAAAAGTTTCAGTATTTGTTCCTTTTCTATAATCACCAGTTCTGAAACTCGTTTGAGGATTGTTCTCTATTGGAGACTTATTTCCTATATTATATAAATTATATTACGTTGCCTTCCACCGATATGGTTATTGAAACGATAGACTTATTGTAATATTCAACCGTGTGTACTTGGCAGTGGGTTTCGTAACTGTGCTTAAAATTAAATCGAGTCATACACAAACAAAGATGTCCTCGCCGGGATTCAAACCCGAGAGTACTATGACGGGAGGCAACGACACTGACCACTGCAGACTACACAGTGTAATTTACAAGAATTTTATAGATTTTGATCTTCATCAATATGTCTGTAATCAAGAATTTATTGGGAGGAGATTACAGTTCGTCACAACTCAAGATTTGCTTCGTTGGAGCCTTCTTTGACCGAGTACAAATCCAGACACCTCTGGTTGGAAGTCGTTCAGTATTCATCGTCATCATCAGTTGCCTCTACATTCCAAGCAGGACCTTCGCCTCCTCCAACAACTTCCTCCATCTTGACTCGTCCAAGGATACTTCCTTCGATCCTTGTATCTTCGCCCTTCTTAATTCCGCCGCCTGTACATCGTCCCACCATCTCGTCCTTGGTCTTCCCCTTGTTCTTACTCCATCTACTTGTCCAAATACTACCTGCTTAACTTTCATCACTTCCCTCATTGTATTGATATGTCCAAACCATCCAAGTATAAATATTCTTATATGTGAAACAATGTCCATGTCTTGATACATTTTTTCAGTCAATCCTTGTACGTTATTCTCCATTCCCTATCTATATTAATACCTCCGTTGCATTTGCTCTGAGATATTCATGTCTATTTTAACCCTTGCCTGCACATTTTCGTTTGATTTTTTACTTAGCTCTACTGACTTTTTAGGTATTCCCATTTTATGCATAACATCGCACAGTATTTCCTTCCAAATACAAACATAGGCTGCTGTATTTATAAATTTATTTTAACCTATTTCCTCATATAAAGAGTTGAAGAAAGAGATTCGTGAACATCGGATTAGAACATGTGTAAATGAGTGAAGCTCGGTTTCTGTATAGTGTCCACGTGCTATCTCCAAAATCTAGTTGTTTCCATTGGATTTAGTGTCTTAAGTCTGAATCAACCATCATCTTTTCCGCTTATCTTTGACAAATGCGTCTTAATCATTTACCCATAGATTTAATTTTTATTCCTGAATGGCGGAAATATTAACAAGCACTTGTCCCCCAAGAGGGTCACATGAAAGTAGCAATCTTGATGAGATCATGAATTTCTTGGAAACCTAGACAGGCGCCTTGGGAAGGAGAGCCGTTACCACAACACCTGAGGTCAGTAAACGGGCTCCTAGAGACATAAAAGCACTTTTACAGCTTGTCGCAACTTGTAACAGCTTCTATCATACGGTTGAAACGACGTCCAGAATGTAAATGTTTACTTACAAGGATGAAACTGAACAACTTCTAAATAAATACCGGAATATCGCTACAAAAATTTAACTGCGTGCTCAAATCAATCGATTAATAAATCTATGAAAATTAATTAAATTGAGAAACGAACTAAGTGGACTAATATATATATGGAAAAGGTGAGCTTAATTAAGCACGATCAATGAGAACACCTTTCTTCAAGTACTGCCATGTGTTTCGTCATATCTCAATTTTTCATAGCTATAATAAAACACAGCAAGTATCAATTTCTAAATTATCTCTAACAGTACGTAATGTGATATAAAATATTAAGACTAAGAGAGCGAACAATATAGAGGAAACCGTCAAACCAGGAGATTATAAAATGAAAGAAAATCAGATGAAGGCCGTTCTTCATGTTATTAAATGCTTCTTTGAAAACCTGAAAATAAAACGCCGTGTATTTAAGGGGAATAATTGGACCTGTGTTGTTGGTTGACGACTCGTTAGAAATTTTCGTCTGATATTCTGTAATATTTCTCAGGGAGGAACTTGTTAACAGTTGCCGTCATGAAGTAAGAAAAAATTTAGAAGTGGGTAATTAAATCATTAATCTTGAATTAAGGCGTCGACATCCGAAGCTAGAGTGAGTATAAAGGCGGTTTTGCCACAGCGGGACACTGCGATCATACAAAGACAAGAGCATAATTTTTTCAGCGTTTCGTTGTTTTCAAAATACATTTTACACAAGTTGTTGCCAGAGCTAGTGCTTAGTAGTGATACGAACACACTATACTGATATTGGTCCTATGATTCGTCTAAGTATGCTTTATTATAGGGTAAAGTCTTGGGCGGCGACGCGTCAGGATACTGCATTTACATTAATATCGGTGATCGCAGACCATCGCATTGATACTCGGCGGTAATTATGTTAAACTTTCATCTTCTTCGGTCTAGCGACCGTACTAAATGCTTTACTCTCCCCCTTATCTATAAAATTACCTCACAATTCTCTCCTATCTCTCTGATAACTTCAGTGGAGTTTTCAGTTCCTGCCTTGATGTATTCCCCCTGAAAATCATGATTTTAATAAGAACACTTCGGGAGATTTAGCTAGTCGTGTGTCAACAAGATTCACAGTGTGCAACTCCGCCCATATTGTAGAGAGGAGCAAACTTAAACTCCAATTCTTTGTCAACGCAGCTTGAAAGTCTAACAACAATTTTCAAAGCATTGGTGCTTATAAATATATTGATGTCAGTTCAGGATATGTTGTACGTCAATAAATTGATCCATAAAATGTAATAGATAGTAACTATAGCGTATTTTAAAAAGACGGCGTTGCAGTTTCTTTATCCCGTTCGTACGAATTCAATTCATGTTTTTAACTCTTGAAGGGGCAGTTCCTCCTCCAAAGACAATACTCCGCTCCCCTTTCTCCTACTGCGCATCTAAAGACGCTATGTTATCTCACGTACTCTACAATCTTATTTTTGTACATAAAACAACAGATTTGGAAACAATCATCTATTTTTAAATAAATCTCATTGATAATAAATCTTATTTCCTGGCTTAAAATTTACTGTTTTGCTAAATTCATTTATAATGTTTATTTCAGATAAAAAAACGGTTAGTAGAAAGCATACCTCTAAGTTAGATGTGATTTTCAGCTATATAACGGACTTAGGGCGTCGGCGTGCGAGCCCAAGGCTAAACCCGGTGCGATGACTTCAACAAGTATAAAAGGAACGTTTTCCTATTCTTAAGGTTTTTTTATTCTTACAAACTTATACTAGAAATATGATAAGTAGAATTTACATAATATTTAAATGCAAGAATTAATTAATACAACAATCTACGGTGTAATAGTTTCGTAACAGTTTAGAATGGCATTGAACAGAAAATCTCATCGATTCATTGGTTCTTGTAGTGAAGTAACTGTTCTCTTGCTAGTTTATTTCTATTTATTTGTTTATGCTGCATCATTTCCCGAAATAGCCGTGTTAGCAGTGGACGCCTTTGCGTAACGTGTGATTTGCGCCTGCATAATTAACCAGCAGCAGCAGCTCTTTCCGACCTATCACGTAGCGAGTGCTCACAAATCAGCTGAAATCGGCGCCACGAAGGCCGCCCAACGGGAACGCCGCCCACGCCTGGCCTCTGCGGGGGTGGACGACAAGAGCACCTGCAATTAGATCTGCACGCGGAAACAGCTCGTCGCTTCGTCGTCGTCGTGGCTGTCGTCTTCCGCGAAGCGGCGAAGAACACAGCTGCAAATTGCCGGAGTAAATCATCTGGCCTAGCCGAGCAAGGAAAACCGCTCCGACGGAATATACGCTCACTACTAGATCGGTTTTTGCGCTCAAGTAATGGCCCCAATTACAGCAGACCTGTGCGTTTGAAAATACCCGTAGCTCGACACTTCGGTGCGACATACAAGCCACGACATAACGTAGAGGTGTAACGGAAAACACGACTGGAACTATTACTACGGCCAATGTACCTGCTTGCATAAATAATTATATTATGCGCTTTGTGCAGTCTTCTTAAGATAAGATACAGGATAATCAGTAACGTTCAAGATTTGCACAAGATCTTAACTAGTTTATTTAATTGCTAACGTCACTGGCAGTACCATTGCTCCTTTCGTATACATTAGTAGCAAATTTTTGGCATTTTTTAAAATAGCATTAGAGAGCATACAAGTCTATTCAGTTTAACCAAATCTACGAATATTTCCACAATACATATAAATACAAAACAACACAACCAAAGAAATATTAATAAAAGTACTCAAATGTTGATATACTTGGCTGCATAAAGACTAGAAGCATAGGTGACGTAAATAATAGGATACCACGTGAAAGAAAGACTTTCGAAAAAAAAGAGGAATTTATTTTACTGTATATTAGGGAATCACTACTAATAATATTCATATGGAGTGTGGCATAACATGAGTACGACATGTGGACTGTAGGGGTTGCAGAAAGGAAAAGAATCGAAACTTTAAAAATGTGGTGCTATATAAAAATGTTGAAAATCAGATGGGCGGATAGAGTAACTATCTATGAAGTTATACGGGAAATAAGAGAAGAGAGAACAATAAAGAGAACTTTGACCAAGAAAAGACCTAGATTAATAGGACAAGTTTATAGATATGAGAGTCTTGTAAAATTATCATTAGAGGGTAGTGTGTGGGGTAAGAACAGAAGAGGGAGGCCAACAATAGAATACGCTAAGCATATTAGGGAGTATTTGGGCTGTGGTAGGTATGTAGAAATGAAAAGACTTTCGCCGAATAAGTTAGCATGGAGGGATGCGTCATGTCTGTCTAAGGACTCTTCAATACAACAACAAGACAGATGTATTGTTGGTGCAGTAGGGAAAAATATTCGATATGATTGTAAGAAATATAAAAACTACAAGAAAAACAAAATTCAGAACTTCAGTCGAAATGGATGCAATGGGAAGAAGCTGTGGGGTATCGAGATTAGAACAGATTCATAATACAAAAATAAAATGAACATTAATCAAGATATAATAGAGTCGAATAGAAAGCTTGCTAGGGGCATCTAAAAATAATGGCAGAAAGTAGATGGCCAATTAAGAGTTGGACACTCAATGAAGGAAGCAGAATGAGAGGTCAAGACGGACGTAGAAAAAAGGAGCTGTAGGGACAATGTAAAGTAGATAGCTACAAGAAGAAGTCTTCCAAGATGATAATAAATGGCAAGCTGTAAAAAAACATTCAATGATTTCCTATAAATACAGTACAGCACAGGAATCTAGACCTAGGTAGAACATGAGTGAGAAAGAAAGCTGCTCAGAAAATGTTTGACTTTATTTGAATTCTTTTGAATCCTAATACTGATATGTTAGAGATTTAAATTTTGCCGTATATGTTTAAAGGATGAATTTATTATTTAGAAATAAATGAGTAATTGTTTAAAAGAACACATTAATTTTAATGTAATTTCAATTATTTGAGATTAAATCTTGGATTTCAAGTTGTTACTGTTTTTGAAAGTTATAGTTGTTTCAATTCAAGTCAACTAAATGTATGCATGTAGATCCAGCATTCCATGTACGTCAGTATAGATGGTTGGAAAGTTTAGCTTTCGTGACTATTTTACGGAGAAGTGTTCGTGCCAGAGAAACGTGTGTCATTTAGAATGTTATGAAATTCATTTATCTTCGCAGTATTTCCTGCAGAAATAAGAAATATAGGTGTTGTAATGTCTGTGTGCTCCTGTCAAATATATCGTGCGAAAGAAACGTTGAGCCTCGTAGAGACAATAGAGCGCGCTGTTGGCAACATAATGGCGTTGGTGTTGTTAACAGCAGCCGTTGTAAAAACAGCGCCCCTCAGGATAGATTTATAAGAGGAGTGCACGAGTTCCTGTTGTCCTGGTGATGGATGAGCTACATCCAAAGCAGATTATCATTTATGCGCAGCTTTCTGGTAGACAATGCCGGTCTTTTTTTCGTTCGATAACGCTATTCCGAGTGAGCATGAGGAAAAATTAAAATCCACCTCCCGAAGAGAACAATAAGGACGTTTGTCAGCAGGTTGTCGGATATATAAGGACTTGTACTGAGATCTGCAGCAAACAACAGTATTGTAGCAAGGAAACTTGAACAGGTTCCCTGCGTTGTACAAAGTGTTGTTGTTGGTAAACCGTTACACTATCTCAAAGAAGGGACGGTGAAGGATGAAGGACGGATAGCTGGACTGACTAAATCTGATTCTACTGACAATAGTCGTTCAGTATGCAGAGGTTTCTGCAAACAAGAAAAATTTCTTATCGAATTCAGTACTAATTTATTTAATTACTTAATACTTCATTAGACTCGCTGTTCAAGCAGATTTATATATGATTTATCAATTTTTTCTTCTTTTTGGGCAAATCCTCTTAATAGCATAGGAAGGGAATTAAAAATGGGAGGGTGACAAGGGTTGCCTAGGTCCCCGTGGCTACAGTTCAAGGAACCTACCTGATGTATCTCCTGAAAGCGATCCGGGAAAACCGTAGAAAATCTCCATCAGCTAGGTCGGGCTATTGAGAACTTGTCTCACGTCCTTTCGAATGACCAGTGCCTTCATCAGGTTTAGGAGGCAGCTGGTCAAATTGGACAACCCTTACCGTATACCCAAAGTCTGCGACACCAGTACATACACCTCCCGAAAGATTTCAAGGTGCCTCGGCATGTGACAACTTTGAAACCAGACACTTGAGGCTATTTCAATCGACAGAAAGAGACAAAAATAAGATGAAAATAAATACAGCTAAGAGTAAAACAATTATTATTACTAAAAATAAATTTGTTACCTCAGCGGAATATAAAATAAGAAACGAAAACGTGTCTCCTGTTGAAACTTGTAAGTATTCAGGAGGAACTTTTAATAAGAAATTAAGCTGGGGCGAGCATGTAAGCTTAGTAGCGCGAAACGGATGGAGGTCGTTACACTTCATAAACAGAGTAATGAAGGAAAGTACGAGGTAGGCCAAGGCAGCCGCATACAACTTCTGTAGTTGGACGTATGATAGAATATAAGGCTGCATGTTGGGATCCTTGAGCGGAGCAAATAAAGATGCTGGGTAAAATTCAAGAACGGGCTAGGGTTTTGAGTGAGTTCGCAACTAAATCGGAAACACTCGGTGAAAGGAGGAAAAACTCTAGACTAGGTGCTCACAATAAGGCTTAAACGGACGAACCGGCCTGGGGAAAAAAAAGAAATGGTATACTCCAATTTTCTCTAAAAATAACGAAAATTATAAAATAAAGGAAATGGACCAAAGAACGGATGTGGCAAAATATTCTTTCATAAACAGGGTTATAGGGACTGATTAGAAATAAATTTAGAAACACTGAAAATTTAGGTGCAAATTTCGTGAAATAAGGTCCCGGAATATTTTAAAATTGTATTATTATTGTCTGTAATTTTTCATTTTTATTATATTTCTTCAAACTGCCACGGGGAAAATGTACATCTGAATTCATAATAAATACAGTACAATAAATTACTTCAAATGTGTTTCTGTTTTGAAAATATTTCTGCCTTCAGTACGATTTGATTGCCTACAAAACGGGAAGGAAGATATATAAAGTTTTGTTGATGGTTTGTGACTCCACAGATTACTGTATGCAAAATAATTGTACACTACATATCTTATCCTATTAGAAGTGAGGAGATGAAGATTATCTAATTAAAAAAATTCTCAATTTATTATATTAATAAATTCTATTATTTCTCAACAACCGAAATTAAAAAATGGTACTGATATTTACTTATTATCTACTTCTATTGTCTGAGCAGGTCTTTACAACTAAAAAAACTGATTTTATTTTTGAAACACAAGAGGCTGTCGCGTTAGAGAATTATTTTTAATTGCAATCTTGTCTTTAGTGTTAGTTAAGTAATCACTAGAAAGGGACGTGAAAATTGTATGAATATTTGTGGATGACCCAGGATGGTAAAGGTTAGGCGCCGAAATGTCTCCCGCTGCGTTATTGTCGTGTTATCGAACGGAAATATATTTAGAACGTGTGTTTCCTAAAAAGTTTTCGATGGAAGGAGGGGACGGAGAAGGTAATTTTCGCGCAGTACAGGCAGTCGCGGCGGCGTGACTAGCTGCGAGTAGTCCTGAAGGCAGATAATACCTGACCCGCGACTAGTACGTTCTGCTCGACCAAGCTCGACCCTCAACGCCGCGATAAGAGTGACGAAAGAACGCCAAATTACACACATGTGTTTCCAAATGGAAATTGCGAATGGACTGTACTCTGTTCCTCCAAGAGATTCCCACAGATGTCTTGCACAATCACAGTATTCGTCTGTAATGTTATAAATAAAAAGATAAAGAATTATTTTTAATAAATAATATCATAAATTTGCTAATTAACGAGTCGAAAATGTAAAATAATTACTACGTAATATCATTACATTTGGATAAATTAATAGGCCACGTTTTGAGATAGCATTAGACGGAAATGTGTGGAGTAAGGATGGAATAAGATAAGCAAATTAGGGAGGATGGAGGATGTGGTAGTTGCTTGCCCAAGGGTTGAATTCGTATGACTGAATAATACATCAACATAATAAATATATTACAAATTGACTGAATTATTTATTTGAAAAAAATAATTACCACAAACAATAATAAAAAAACCATGGGAAATTAAAATATAAATTATTTAACTTATTTGCCAATTGTGATGTTCCACTAATATTTTGTTAAAAATTAAAAAGATTTTATAAATAACATTGTAAAACAAAGTGTTTGTAATGCGCTATATTGGTCAAACAAACCTCAAGTTGAAATGGAGAACTAAGAAACATGTTTCAAATTTAAGGCAAGCCTTACATTAACAATCTGTGTTAACTGACAATATATATTTTTTAAAAAATCATAGGATTGATTGGAGTAGTATAATGTACAAGGAAATTATTATTCTCAATTGATGAGAATAAAATTCTTTGAATGTAAAAAACAGATTCGAAAAATTGAAATACAAGATGTGACTTTATTATCATGATTTAGTTGGGGATTCTTGAAACTTCGAAATGTGATTATTGTATTTTTTTATAATTCGGTTACATTAATATACGTTTTTGAGACCTGTTTCTTGGGCATTGTCTTTCTCATTTCGGCACTGAATGTTTCAGTTTTAACACGAAATACAATAAGTTTTTAACTGTAATTAACTAGTTCTCACATGCCGACACACCTTCGCCGATTTTGGGAGGTTTATGTACTGTGGTCAAATACATTTGGTATTAGACAAGAGTTGTCCGCTGATCCTATTGGATCAGTCAGCCAACTGCCTCCTAAAACTGGTAGAGACATGGAGAAGGGAATGCTGCGATCCCACAGCAAACTCTTCTCCCGTTATTCTAAAGGGCGTGAGAATAGTACCTAATGCCTGACCTACCTGATACAGATTTTCTAGGTTTTCCCTGCATCTCTTAAGTGAAACACAGGGTAGGATCCTTAAAGTATAGCCCGGGAGTCTTAGTTAACGCTTGGCTACCTTGCTCTACCTTCCGCATCCCCCCTTTTCAATTTTCTTCCTATGCTGTTAAATGGAAGTTACTTGTTTAAGGTTCTCCCTTATGTAGCCTGTTAACCCAAGAATAGCAAAATAATAATAATAAAAGTTTATTTATTTACTGTGTATATTTAATTTCATAAATTTATTTGTATAATGAAGTGAAGAGGTCTCGAAAGTTGGGGAAAAAGTCTTACTTTCTGGCTTTTTGACAGAGATTGCATTCTATTTAAGTGTAAAATAATTTAATCTTTACGACACTTAAGACTACTATGTCTGTAATCCTGTTAATTTCCAGCCATGCTCGAATGGTTACTGTTTCAAACTCTAAGGTCACATACACAAGACAAAAATAAATTCTTATTAAATTATATCAATTAATGTAGAGGGGTACTTTTCCTTATTAGGTAACGCTGGAACTGTAATGAAACTGATCTTAATCTTTGCTGTTAGAACATGTTTTACTGCCTCAACTAAGGAGCTTACAGGACGCTATTTCGTATGTGATTTGATGTTACAGACGAGCGTCTCATTTGTATGGAACAAAAGATGCCTAGTTCTGTAGAAACTCGTGGCGTGGGCGATAAAGACGGATAAACTACATTCTAGAAGCACAAGACCAGGACAGAATAGAGGATGTAATTAAGGAACTCCTCCCCCTTCTTCTTTTAGCACACTAACCAAAATCGTCTTAGAGTGTTGATAGCATCAAATTCCAATTAAAAGAAGAACACGGATAAATACTGAAAGGGTCCTGTTTGTAAAGACGGTAGAACCTCTCGGTTTCGACGCTTTCTTGGCCACTTATTTAACTTTTATTGTGTCTCTGTGGAAATTGCGCAGCACGATACCAAATCCTTCCCAAGAGATTCAAGCGAGTCATTGTGTTCTTGTGGGATTTTTTCGTCTGCAAATAGAAATTGTGTATAATCAGTTTTACCAGAAGTATTTTATGTTAATTTAATTGAGTACGGATCACTGAATCGATAAGTAAATTTGTTGTTATTAAATCACTTATGTGTCATATAATTGCATTATAGATAAATTTACCGTTAGCAGACTTGAAAATATACTTTCACGTACTGCTAATTAATGGCTACAAAAACTATTAATGATTGTAAGGATCGTAAATGATTTCGACTCTGAATCACTTTACACGTGATACTACTGTATGTCAGCTGTGCCGCCTGGGGGATTCTCAGTCTGATTCAGTCTCGTGTTGGGGTTGGTATAAAGCGGAACTTTGGTTTGTATATCCACATTCACCGGGATTTCTTTTAATGTCCGCTTCTGAATTAAGGACGGTTTAAATATAAATAAGAAAGTCACTAAATAAATTTTGTTCAAAGAAATTAATAATATGTGAAAGCCTTTGCAGTATGTGAATATAACCTGTAGCTTAAAATTATTACAATAATTTATCGGTTTACCCATCGAATAATCCTCTTATTTTTATACTTCGTTGTATTTCATAGGTATGTTTGCTATGGCGTAGATATATCAAATGTGTTTATGAAAATTCCTGAGCAGTAGAGTACAGTGGTTTAAGTACAGTGGTTTTTCACAAGGATATAAGCCTTTTGGCATATATTTTATGAATCACATTTTTAAAACTTATGGGAAACAAATATTTAATAATCATGCAATGGTTAATTAAATGAATTTATGGACCTTATTTTGAGTTACTTGGATAGTCTTTTATTTATATCGGTACCAAAATACAATTCACTAAAAAAAATAACGTTATAAAAGTTTGTCGCTTATAAAACTCAGTTGCGACTGGCTATTTGTGAATATTGGCTCCGTCTACGGTATTATTTATTGGGATAACGAAATTGTTTATTCAGATTGAACGTCGTTTTTACGCGTAATACTACGGAAGCTCCGCATTGCCGCAGGGCTTCACTACGGAGTTACGTAAGAAAAAATGTCATAAAAATATTACTAGGGTAAAGTAAAAAATGTGATAAACTAGAATATTATTCCGTCCTTCAGTCTAATAGTAAGAAATAATGTCACTGATATGCGTTCATGCTCTGGTGAAGTCTCGTCTTTTCCATCATCTTGACTGTACAGTATTATTAAAATTTTTTAATTAATTTGCTCTCAAATGGACGTGTGTTGTAATCTTTGAAATTATACGACAGCATGACTGTGGTATATGCATTATTTTAAATGTATTGCATTTCTCTTATACGTATTCAACAATTATTGTAATTGAGAGGGAACCCATCATTTCTGACAGCCGTGTTTAGAGTAGATTGCATTCAGTGGCAGTAGCAGCGGCACAATTACGTCACGCGGACGTAGGCATCTACCGTCGTTGGTTCGTATGTACGTTTGTACGTATGTCTGGCTGCCTCGGTTAATTTGCAGCCGGGCAATGGTCCGTGTCCGTTTTAATGGTCTGTTTCAGTTGCCGCCACCGAAAACTGCACCGGGACCCGCCGGTTAATTGCCCAGTAAATTCAACATGGCCGCTGCGCACAGCGATCTCCGAATTTGGTTACACGAATCGGAACGGGAAACGCCACAGCTGTGAAGTTTATTCCCGCATTGCAGAACTTACTCATTGCACGGGGAAAATATTGTATATTAAATAACTACGCAGTTTCAGAGTATGAGTAAAATATTCTAGGTTAAATTGATGCCGGCCGCCATGAAACTCACGCTAAACAAACAAATAAGCAAAATGTAACTAATTATCATCTACAAAGTTAGTTATTTATCATCTTAAATTCACCTTTTAGATCATACAGAACATACGTAGCTTAAGTTACATATTTGTTCAACTTCTTAATCTGAGTACTAATCCCCATATTTCCTCTCTGGTGATTTGAATTTTTCTGGGGTAACATTTACAGCCAATTCACAGATAAACGCAATTTATTACAATTTTTCTCTAAAATACATTGCCATAGTGAAACACAACTACATGCAAAATTGGGTGCTACGAAATCAAAGGCAAGCTGCGTGAGAGAATTTGAAGAAGGTTACAAATAGGGTAATAAAACTTAAACAGGTCGCTGGCTTTGGGATTCAAACTCATTGTGATTGCGGGAAAAATGGAATCAGACGAGAAATGCTGTTTTTCCCAAACCATCGGTGGAGTGCGGTGAATGGTACATCCCAAGGGCGGAAGATATACTTTTGATTGTGAGATCGGAAGGAAACGAATAAATAGAGTAAAGACGAGGTGTTACAAACTCAGAGAAAAATATATTTGGGGATTAAAGATTTAAGACAATCAGGATTGAGGAGTGGACACCAAGCGGTGATTACGAGTGGATACTGAGAGTGGACAGTAAGCAGCGTACATTAAGCAGTGCTCATTAAAGGGTAATAAGTTGGAAAGTAAGGGATTGAAATTCGCAATTGGCTGTGTACATTTGGATAATGCTTGTTCTGGTCCGTGGCGACACAGAGGAAAACTAAATGAGCAAGTTGCTCATTGTTCAACAAGAAATTTATACGATTTGGTTGGGACTGGTACAACATATCTGGCGAATCGGTGGTTCCAGCGGCGTTTTCCAGGCTAAGCTGAAAAACGGTAATAACCTTCTGGCAACCGTTTGTCGATTTCCTCATAGTGCAATTCCGAATAGGGCTTCTGTATAATTCAGAATAAATGAGAAGGCCCACTAAGACGACTATTAGAATCGATCTCACGTTTCTAGTTTTTAAGATTTTTCATGTTTGTAAATAATGTACACACTATTTTAGTGTTAATCTTAAAAAAGGCCGGTTTTGGATATTCAAATGGATTTAATTTTTATTGTAAATTAATAAATGTGAGCTTTTTATATAATTATGTATAATTAATAATATTATTATAGAATTCATTATTTTAAAACAGTGAATCCTCTCATATTCATTTCACCATAAAAGCTTTATTCAGGAAGGAAAAAATCTGTACCTACAGCAACTACCTAATCGTTTCTCGATATTTTTCATGCATGTGACAGGTCTCACTGAATTTCGTGCATTCTACGAGCAGACCCGATATGACGATATTTTCCTTGCTGTGACTGTCTTGTTCGCCTCCTTAACTCACTTCTTAAACCGTCATAAGCAGAATTGTGCCTCTTACGTAAAAGTTTTCTAAATATAGTGACAGCGAATAATTTTTTAACAAATTTAAATTGTGTCCTTGGAAATATTACACGAGTTAAAATCATATCTGGGTGTTAAGTAATCTCATCGATGTATGTATTTGCTGACTGGAAATAATTCACATCAGAAAAAGGCAAGGATGGCCGTATCGACAAGGTAGAATGGTTATGGACATAGAAGTCGAATGTAGGTTTAACGGTAACAAAACAGTCACAGCGGAGAAGGGAAATATTTTGTATGAAATGGAAGGGGGAGGGGCCAAATATATGAAAAATAATTCAGGAAATCTAAACAATTTTACATTTTATTGTAACTATTCGAACAAAATGATGGTCAATATTTCAGAAAAAATAATATTAATAATTAGTTTTAATGAAAATAATATAAATTTAAAAATACTCCGTGGCTAGCTATGATTCCGGATTATACACGAAGCTTCTGACTCTAGAAGCAAACCCTTCCAAATTATCAACGGGTGATCCCTTTTCGTGAAAGGATACTTCTCTTCTATTCAGCCAAAAGGGTCGTCCTTTAGTCCGGGCTGTAGAGAAAGTGAGGGCCACACGCAACCTGGAATCTATCGCAGAACTTAGGCCTATATTTCGCGTATTTTAACACACTCTCTATATGTAAAGATATATCAATCTTTATGACTTACAGGAGAACATCATTTTAAAAGAAATTACAACAAAATATATGTCAGCAACATGTAATTTTTTAGTTTATCAAATAAAAAATCTTTTATATATATATCAGTGTTTGCGATGAGCCTAATTCTAGTGTCAGAGAATAAATTAATACAACCAAGTTCAGTGACATTTCAAGCGTTTGGAAGAAACGTATATTAAATACAATGGTTTAATATTTTATATATTTAACCTTATTGACTTATATCGTACTAACGGTTCTCAGTTTTCTTAAATAAAATTCACTGTTAAAGTAATCCAACTTATCTGGGTTCAGTTTGAGGATAGAGCAAACACCATCTGACCTCGAGCACAAATCCCTGTATTTCACTTACCATTCAAGACCTCTTCATATGTGGGAAGGTCAATGATACTTCACTTTTAAGAGGCCCGGATCACGTACTTCTGCGGCCTTCTGTCGACACCACCGGATATCCTATTGTCTACCGCAAAACCTCTGTGGGGAAGACCTCTGTGGTGTAGTTCAATCGAATGTTACACTCGAGCAAACAACTTATAAATTAACTAGATTCTCAATTTGCTACTGATACCACAATAGTTCAATTGAACCGAAGATTCATAAATAGTATTCATCAACATGTATTGGTCATCTAGTGTAAACAGTAATTTTTGTGTCTTTATTTTCTTTTTAATTTCATTAATTTAAATGTAATACTTGAGTAATACATTCTAAACTCTTTTTGAGATGCTCGATAGACCTGAAAGGGCCGCGATATAAAGCTTCAAGTTTTCTGGAGCCAGACAATTAATGACTCGGACGTAAAATGAATGTAGTGAGAAAAGTATCGGCGAGAAACGGGAGAAATTGGAAAAAATGCCTATGGGTGTAAATGAGACAGTAACTAGAATATGAACAATTGTAGAGTGGACGGGACGACGCTGACAATGGACTAACAAGAGAAATTAAGTATCGCGCGAGACATCTCGACTTCTTCATCAGACGATAACCAAACGAGTCCAAAGAACGAAATTGTTTACAAGTACACTTACGTTTGGAAACATCGATTCACATCTCTGCTACACGGCTCAGATCTTAAAACAGGCTCTAGTTTGCTTTTTAAAAAAATTCTAACAATTGACAAACAGTATGTACTTTATTTTTCATTAAAATACCTGCTTTTGAATTGTTTCCTAACTCCCTTGCATATTTATGACAGGGCTTTAAACTAGAAGCTGAAAAAGTTGATTAGTAAATTATGACTTTAAAAAATTCATCTAACGTGTATTACATTTATTAATGCGTATACACATAAATATGTATTTTTAAAATATGAAACCAAGAATTCTCTCCTTATTAAAAAAATACAGTTTGGGTGATCAAGATGTCGATGAGACCCTCTATATAAATCATGCGTTGTTAGAAATGCTGAATAAGGTTGATCACAAATTAAAAATCAAAACGAAACCGCAAAAAAGGAAATTTTCATTCTTAAGCAGATTAATAGGTTATTGGAATATTTTATCTGCAGTACTGTTGAGAATCATCCAACAATAAGGTTTAAATGTAATCTAAATAGATTAGCGAAGTGAAGTTTTTTTTCTTCTTCTCCTTCTTCTTCTTCTTCTTATTATTAAATGAAATGAAATAAAATGTTTGCAGTGTTGATGAAGTATCAGGACCAACCTTTTATAATTTATTTTAATTTATGTAAAAAGGTTATAATTGTTATGTATATAATAGCCGTGTGTAAAGCTCTTCGTGAAACGCTCAGGTTAGCGTTACTTAATACTTCCTGAATTGAAATATATTGACGCAATGGCTAGTACATAAAGTACTTTTTGGGTCATCGAAATAACAGTTTTCTTCCATTAAACCGAGCATATTTAATCCAATTATTTCTAAACATATTTTAAATTGAGGATCCGGCCGAAAGAAGAAAAGGTATGGCTAGACAATCCCTGGATGGGATCAGGAATAATCAAGTAGATTCAATGGAAGAAACGGTAGAAAGAAGAAGGCGCATGGGTAACGCCTTTTTTCTTTGGTTAACATGACGGTGATCCTGAAACAGACAACTCCCCTTTAATAGTACAGAAAGGGAATTGAAAAGGGAGACGTGGAAAGTAGAGCAAGGTAGCCCAGGGTTGACTAGAGCCCCAGGGCTATAGTTTAAGGATCCCACCCGGTGTTTCACCTAAATAGATGCAGGGAAAACCCTAGTATGTTATATATTTATGTACTTGTTTTTAAACTACCGGCGGGAAAATCCCAACCACAGTTAAAAGACATACATTTATACTATTAAGACTAAAACTTCTGTTTGCCATCCCTATTTATTTTCATAAATATATATTTTTTAATTGATTGGAACCCAACACAAGAATAGTAACGAATTTATCTAATAGGACTATATAATTTAAGTCGTTGACATTAGTTATTAGCCTTAATTGCATGGTATAATAGCAAGTCTATGGAGCATTTTTTTCCAGAACGTTAAAAATCATTTACCATGTTGACATATAGATTTTAAAGCAGCACAGACAATTTAATTTCTTGTTATGCTATCGCAAATTTTATACTTTGACCTAGCAATTACAAAATGTTTCTTCTGAAACTGAAATAAAAACTGGTAAATTTTATTATGCTGGAAGCTGGTTTCGATAATACTTTAAACGAAAGTAAGTATAATATTGATGAATGCCAATTATATCGTGAGCCCTACCATATAATTTAGACTCGTCTTATTATATGGATTACGAGGTTTCGGTGAAATAGGATAGAAGCCAACTTTTGAAGCAGCAAAAAAGTGAAACGAGAAGCATTAAGCGAACAACCGATCACCTTCATGTAATAGCTGCACGTGTTGTTTCCCTTCAAGGCTATGGCCGATTGCTCGTAGGAAGAGAGAATCGCAGTGTAATGGATCTATGTTCGTCACTAACGTCATTCTCACACACTGAGCGTAACTTACGAGCGTAATCAACGGAAATAAGTCTCGGAAAACATCAATACAGCCTGTATTCGTAATTGAATTCACGCATCAACAACGTAATTAATATCTCACTACTACGGTTGTCTAGCTTTCTTGTTCAAAGTCGGCGCCGCACAACGGCAAGGCTATTCCCATCGCTGGCAAATTTCTACGTGCATGAATGTATGACGTGAAAGGTTGGCTTCAGTGGACCTTATATACGTGATGACGTCACAGGTTTATCAACTTATGTTTTTATATAACAACAAGAGTCAGTTAGATTGAAATAGGATTTTACTTTTACTTGTCAAAAAAGAACAAGGCGAAGATACATGAACGTCCTCCTGTTTGTAAAATAGTTTAAAATTAACCTGGTGAATGAAGTAGCCAGTAAAAGTTCAAAATTATGCAATAAAATAAATACAACACAATCTTTTATTTTCTTTGTTTCTTACGTCAGTTGGGCTGTCATATCTTTTTTATAAAACGTTCATTAAATTTACAAGCTATTTCGTGCTGAACAATAAATGAATTTTTAAAAAGGAAATTCATTGTTTTCGTGTAGAAAAAGCTCAAATTTTGTACGTGTGTTGGTGTGTAAGTATATTTTGCATATAAACCCAAACTTGTGGAGCAATTCCAACAAAATTTTGCACACACATTCTTTGCGACTAGCATTTTAGCACTGTTGGGGTAAGACACTGCTACCGCCCATAGGGTGGGGGGTGAAATATGTTTTTGCGAAAACGTGAGTAGTTCGAGGAGGGAGCGACGTGGGCCACGACGAATAGAGAAAAGATAGTACAGATATTGTTTTATCTGAAATAACGAGGGACAAAACTCTCAGGTATGTCGTGTAAAGAAAATAAGCATGAATGTAATAAGCTAGATCCTAGAAATGTTTGCTTTTATGTAAAATATAAATCGTGTTTCATATAAAATATTACAGATGAATATGGCTTATTGAGCCGAAAGCTTTTGAGAAACAAAATATGACTATACATTTTATTTATCATATTATGTCAATAAACGAAGACTGAAAATTGTGTATTCAATCTTTAATACAATTTATAACTTTTTTCTTTGGTTTATAGTTACCTGAAGAAGTTCACAAAGTTGGATGATACGTTGTATTTATATTAATTAAATACTAATCAAATTTTTTTCCTGGCTTTTTTGCAGAATTTTTATTTATTTATTTCTAAACTTAAAATCAGAAAAATGTTGTTTGACATCTTTGTTAACTACATGTTCCGGGAAAGAGTTCGTTCGATTAAAAAATAAAATATTTATCGTCTCAACCGGTGATTTTATACTTTAAACCTAACTAAGGGGAAAGAACATTTATTCATCCCCGGAAACCAATTAGTTTTCATTTCATTTACTCATATTTTTCCTTGTAGTCTCACTATAAATAATTTTGATTTCTTAAAATGTATTATTTTCTAGAGTAATGAGTCAAATTGTTGAGAACACCATATAATTTTTTAATTTTCCAGCTATTTATAGCATGAGAAAGTTTAAATTCAACATCTGTTATATCTAATAAAACAATTTGTGACTTTTTACAGACTTTATTTTTAAAAACTGATTAGTAAAACCGTTTCTGCATATTTTCATGCCATCTTTAGGTGTTTTTAATTTGGCTGACGAATCCGATGTTGTTAGAAGTTTTACTACGTATAACAGATTTAAATTAAAACTTTTTAAACTTGGACACAGAATCGAAAATGTGTCTAGTTCTTCTAATACCATCGAATTATTCAGACAGATTAAGAAAACCTGACGAAGGTATGTAAATATACCAAAATGTTGTTACTAGTCAAATTAAAAAAATAATAAAGTCCTTGAGTGGTTATAACTAGTTAAATTTTGTAACTTTAAAATGTTTTGAGCTCTGAGAATAACGCTCAGCCAGGCTTTACGCTGCCGTCTCGGAAACGTGTATGAGGAAAATAAACACAGAACCATGCTCTGGCCAGAATGACAAATTAGGCTGGTAATAGATAAAGAGGAGGGAGAAAAAGGACGACCGTCGTTGAATAAATGCGGTCGTGCCGGAGCTCGTTGCTTGTGCACGTGATCGCCGTGGAGGACAGCATGGGCATTAAGATATTTGTTGGACTGCGATTCGTGAGGCATTTATCCGTGACCGAAGGCGAATTAATCTGTTGCCAGGCAGCAAGACGAGGCGAAACCACAGCGACTACTGACAGCCGAGTAATTACCTTGCAGGCTGCAATTAAAAACGTCGATAAGGATCTGGAGTGCGGGCGACGAGGGACACGGAAGAGAAAGCAATGGAGGCGGAGAGACGATGCTTCGTCGGAGCTGGGCCAAGGTCGTCGTGGCTGCGACGGAAGCTGCGTCGGCCAGGACCCGACAAAACTTCCGGTGGACGCAGGAAGAAACGTCCCAAGGACTCTCGGAGCAGACCACGACGACCGTGAACGTGGGAGGAAGACTGCGTGATAGACCGGGTTTCAAATCACTCACACGGCGAGCATTCAAGGACTCGCACAGGAAACTAACCACTCGAGACGGAAGCTGGATGATCAAGGAAGAACTTATCGTACTTCAAATTGAACGTAACACAAACGTAGAATTTTTCAATGATGCCAAGGAAATATTTGACCATATTAATAAATTGGCGTTTCTAAGATATACACGGTTTATAAAGAAAGTGGTAAAATAAAACATTCAACTTGACCAGTTCAATTTCAAATAGAACTTTCATTTGAAATTGCACGGGATTGATCGCTGGCCGATTATACAAAACATGCGATGAGAAATATGAATGGAATTCCAGGGAGTCTTCATGGCACCATAGCGCAGTCAGTAATACTAAGCCCAAGTGTAAAATTCAAATTGCAATATATTAATAGTGTACACATGTTTAATAAATTATTAGTGGGGAGTTATATTTCTTTTCTTTAAATTAAATAATATTTTTAAACTAAATTTTCCGAACTGCTGAATTCGTGGGTACGCTGAAATTCAGGTTTCACAACATCTATTGAATGACCATTTGAGGGATTAAGAATCGCCGCGACTGACCCGGCATGGTAATAAATTTGCAGGATGGTGGACAATATCGGGCTCAATATTTTGACACACATGGAATTTTCCTACAAAAACTGTAATGGCCTAGTGCGGGAATTTTTCGTGACTGTGAGTGAGAAGTGTGATCCCCGTTTCGTTTCAACGTGAATTCCTATTGGATAAGTCGCGGAAAATCCGCTTGGATAGGGGAAGATCGGAGGTTTATAGGTTCGTGGAGAAAGATTGAGTAGCTTGTTGAGTTGCTTTCGAGTTGTTGTTATGTAATGGTTAAGTTGCGATGACAGACAGGACAGTGATTGAAGCGGATCATAATATTTCAGTCAGGGTAGTCGTCGAACGAAGCATAAAGTGGAAGTAATGCAAGATATTAAAGTTTGTTAAGTTGTTACGCGGTGGGAAACACCTGGTGGTAGCAGAGACGAGATTTTCAGCCTGACTTCAAAGGCGACCTCCAGTTCCAGAAGCTTTTGCAGCATAAATGTCTCCAAAGATTCCATTGCCACGCTCCATACGATTTCCTAATATTTACACCTATATTACCCGTAAGTAAATTCCTCTTCTTCGCGAAAGCCTTCCTTGCCTGGGCTATCCTACTCTTTATATCTACTATTCTTCTACCATCTCTAGTTATTACGCTTCCCAAGTAGCAGAATTCCTTCCCAATCTAACACCGTTTGTTATTCCACTGTTTCCCAAACTACACTCCGTTACCTTGGTTTTCCCTCTATTAATCCTCATATTGAACTCTTTCTCCAGGACTCTGTTCATGTCATTTATTATGGTTTCCAAGTCTTCTTCTTCTTACCTTTGTTATATTTGCTGAATCTTGTGGTTAATTGTTTATGTAAATACTGTGACTTTACGTTAATAATACATTTTTGTTAGCAGTTTGAGTCAATTTTTAATTTTCCAATATCATTTTGGGATATGTTTAGCCATGTCCAGGAAAGCAGCCTTGATATTGTTCGGTCACTCACCTGTTTGTGATGACCTAACTGAGGAAGCTGCGAAAATTGCCGGACGGTACTGACTGACCTGTGATGCAAGCATAGCAGATGGGCGTGTGATCGCATATTATAGCGGTGCATGACGTAAAAATGCTAAATTACTGCATATTACGTCCGTCCGCTCGCTTCATGGGATAGATTAGCGCCAGGGGGCAAACTGCCCAGTTTCCGTTCCATCGTGTCAAGATGATTTTCCTTCAAGCGAAAGGAAACTGTTGTTCTTCCCAACAAAAATCATACAGATGCTGACGCTCTTTATTGAATAATTCAAAACTCGGTACCAACTCAGCTTTAAAAATTTTACTACATCCAGGCAGACATTTATATCTCCAGTAATGCCACACAACAAGATTTACAGTAGCAGCTCGCACCAAATAAAGAATACCATTTGTAAAAATGCCAAACGTGTGGGCGCCGTCGTAAATGAACCTGTAACTTATGTGTAATCTCATGATCTACTTTTTATCCATTTATTTAAATTTTTCTCGTCATAATTTACATTTCCTTATATAATGAAATATACCACTTTACTGCGAAATTCGTTTAAGTTACACCGTTTGAAATCTTGGTATTTTAATTTACGTCTGTCTTAAAATATGATACATAGATTAATCGAATCACAAACAATTCAGGAGTTTTATACAATTAAGACGTTTCATCGGGTACAAAAGAGATGTTGAAAAAAAATCATCATAACCTTACCCAGACATCTATATAACTCGTATTTATTGGTCCCAAGATGGAAAATATCGCAACTACCATTGATTTCCTCACTCAGTGAACAAGCTATTAAGAAATGGAAAGTAATAATCAAAAATCTAAAATATTCAGCGACAAACAACAGTAGACCTGAACGAAGTGGAAAGATATCCAGGAAACAGCAAGTTGTTAACAGAATTCGAACTTTGCATTTTAAGCTAAGCAATCCTACCTATTTAAAGGAGAAAAAAAAACATATAAAGTTAACCTGACGATTTCACATTTATTAATGGAATGTAAAACTTACAAATGAAACAGAGATAAGCTCCGGGGACACTTCTTCTAAAGAATTGGCAACAGGCAAAGACACTTTTTTAAACGGTCTAAAATTTCTTTGTGAAATGGGTATTTTTAATAAACTATAAGTATATTTTTTTCTGTTTCAGACAAATGTTTAAGCTATCAGTTCAATTTATCATATGTATTTCATTTTTCTTTTTAAATATAAATGTAAATAGTTTTAATATGGAGCTATAGTTTTTGTACTCTTACATTTTCAAATGGTTTTTAAGTACGAAATTAAAAATGTAATTGGTATGGTAGATGCGACATAAAACAAAAAATAGAAAAAGAGAATAGGTTATTAACTCAAAGAAGATTACAAATTTTGAGTAATAATATTTCGTTAAAAATTATATAATTGTCCAGTTTAGAATTAATTTTATTATAATATGTAAATACATTTTTAATGTATATAATCATAAAATATACATGTATTTTAATAACGTGTAGTAAATTAAAATACACATAATTAAATAATTAGACTGTTAAACAGAACAATTTTGTTCAATTTTTGTCAGTACTTGGAAATAATTTTACCTGACGAAGTCTAAAATTTCAGAACGAAACGTGGAAGTAGAATAAAACTTAAGATTTCTTTGTAAAAGTGGTTGTGTAATTTTTCGTTATAACGTTTGAAATAAAGTTTTCTACAGATGAAAAAGTAAGTAAAGCATCATAAGCTGAAGACGACGTTAGTGATATGTATTACTTTTTAATTTTCTAATGACTGGATCTTGGTGGTATACTGGCGTTAACTTATTTTATTTTCAAATAAAATAAATTAACGACCAAATTTACTGATAATTCTTAATTAGATTGAACGACGTTTTCTCACCACATTGAGTACTTCTTCAGGTGTTAGAATTGAAACTGTCAAGCTGCCCTGTGAGGCGGTCAAGTTTGGTTCTTTACACATTTGGTATACCTTCATCAAAATTTAACACCTGAATAAGTCCCAAATGTGGCGACGAAACGACGTTCAATCTAATTACCAATTGTCAGTAAAACTGGTTGTTAATTTATTTCATTTAATTATTTAAAAATCAGACGTTAACTGAATTACTAAGTATAATTTGGTTTTCTTCTAAGTATATTAACAATTTCTTAAACAAATTTTTACTAATTTTCTGTTGTTATTGTTTTGAGGACAGCCGGTTGAACCTACAAAATTTATTACGTATGCCGTTTAGTACTCAAATTAAATCGAAGTGCTAAATATTCATTACATTCTGTATCATTTTTAGGCGCAGTTTCTTATCATAGGATCATCTCAAAGGGCTGATAACAGAGAAAAATATATAATGACATCATTGCAATACATTTTTTATAAGACCTGTCTGTAGCTTACTATTATAAATAATATGCACAGTAAATTTGTAAATGGACGATATGCTGTAGCCTTAATTGACAATCAAATATTTAAAAAACAAGGTAGAGGTTAATAGTAAAGATCTTAAAGAAATTACAGCTTTTAATACAGGTACAAGCCCTTAGGACATCAGATAATTAATTACACTCTGAGAAGTAACTTGAGCAACATCCCAAAATGTCACGACGAATACGTGGGGAACATTTTTTCCTTTGCCTGTAGCAATTTATTTGCTGGTTGTTGGGACTGGTTTTAGCGAGATCAGGTCATGGTTCATTGCCTCACGGGCGAGGCTCTTCGGAGAGAGTGTTTTCGAGGCAACACGACGAGCTAGTGGATCAGGTGCCGTGGGAAAGTCAAGTGACATACCTCCAATTGCTCTTCCTGTTTCTATAAGGCTAACCGTATCGCAAATCGATTCAAGTACCCAGCCATAAAAAAACGGAACTGTGTCAACTTGTAAGCTTGTTCGCTGATACCATTCGCTGCCATCAAAGACAATCGTTACGTTTCATCAACCTCCTTCAGTTTCGAACTATATATCACTATGGATTTAGTCTCATAAGGTAACAATATTAAACTTGTATATACGATGACCATTTTTGAAATGAAATTAACTGACAAATGGAATCGTTTTAAGGACTTTTTCCTCGCCGTTATGACAGGGTAAGGAAACTTAACCATGAGTTTAAATCCTACGATATACGTACGTATAATGACATAATTACATATCCCTACGTTATTGTTTTATTTGTTCGCTGCTCTGCTCCTTCCGTAGATTTGCTGACTTTTATTTGAGACGTAAAAATGTTTACGTGTGTAAACAGGGAAAGAGGTATAGAGTTGTCTATAAATAATTGTGTCCTCTTATTTGGCATCGTCTCTAACTGACTCATCCCGCTATTTTTCCTCAGAGGTGCAGAAACTGCGGCTCGCGGCTCCTTTAAGACTAAAACTACCAACACGTACAAAGGGTGTAATAATTATTTGACAGACTTAACCGCCTTCTATTCTGTCACCTACCGTTAATGAGAAGTTGAACGGAACTTCCTGTACAATAGTATCTACAGATTTACCGTCCAGCAGCAAATCCATTTGACACAGACCCATTTGTCTTATATATTTGCAGGGACTGCAAAAGTCAAACAGTTGAAACCACAATATAATTAACGAGAGAAAAATTTGTTCCACAGTACCATGCATCATTAATATTTGTTATTGAGATACTTAAGTACATTAAATGGACACTTGCAATTTTTAGGGGTTGTATCTGGCAGTAATGTGGAAATGAAAGCGGAAGGTTTTAGAGAGAGAAAGAATAAAGATGTAAATCAACGTTTCGACAGTAACAACAGATCCTGGGATAGAGTTGAAGAATAAAATTTGCATCATGAATGTACATTAACTACTATATTTGTAAAGTACCAAATTTAGTCCATATAAAAAAGCCAATTGTTTAAACTGTGACATTTTGTTATTTCTCATAGTTTCGTCTTTCATAATATACGAAAGGCTCAATTATGTTTACAAATTTGAATCCACGATAACTGTCGACTAACAGAAAAACAAAAACAATTAAGTGAATTAATGAAGAAAATAAACAGTCTAGAAAATTAGTTGAAAACCTGTAGAAGTATATATTAAGTATGATTAGCCTACCTAGGAAACAGCGACATTGAAAATTAGTAGTCGAAGATTTATGACTATATGATGGGAATATACTACCGGATTCAGGAACTTTCGCTTAGTGAGCGACCTTCATGCCATGAAAGCTGCCTCTATAACAGTCCATTCCGGACGCAAGTTGTCTGCTGTCATAGGACTTCGTCGGCCATAAACAAGCCATTTAATTAATCAAGATGCCTTTAAAAATGCCGCCTCTTATTAGGGTAGATTAGTCAGATGCGTGGAGGCCGTGCAGGTGATTTACGGGGCAAGGGAATACTCAGAACCGGTCGCACTGGAGTTCCGCACCCACCTCCCACGGACGCGGGCGTCGCGGTCCCTCAGGACGCTCAGGGTAACGATGTCACGGCGCCAGCCGGCCTTGCTGATTAATTTATGGATCGAGTCGCATAAGGCGTTGCCTGCCGCGATTAATCACGGCCCAGCGATCATCAGTCACCGTTGGCCAGAGACGCTACTACACAAGCGCATGGAAGGTCAGCCTCTTCTTCTTGGCCTTCTTTAAGCAGTCTCAAGTCTAGGTTACGGGATCGCTTGGCTCCATCTCAACGTGTATATTAGTTTCTTATCGGTTTCAAACAGTTCGAGTATTTTCCCTTATAGATATATCCTGCATGTAACATATCTGGCTAAATATATAACGTAATCAAATTTAGACTCTCTGGAGGTGTAGCTGAAGCCACACAACAAAACCTCTTCAATCAAAAATATATTCAGTTGTGAAAAAGCTGACAGTATAATTTAACATATAGATATAAAAATTATTTTCCAGTAGTGTACATATTTCACCAATTGAGAAATTCGATTGTGTAATTATTAATAGTAAACAATTTAATTATAAATAATTATTTATTTACAAAAATCAATAAAGAATAATTGATGAATAATATAAATCAATTACTGTATAAAATGTCTAAAATTATTCATGAAAGTCTTTAAAATATAAGGGATGTTGTTCCAGGTAGCAGAAACTCCAAAAAAACATTTTTCGTTTTTAGTTTCCAAATTACCGATTATTGGCTCCACATTTGGACGGCATATTTTAGATCTGGCGTAGACACAACTTCCAGTACTCGCTCTGAAGTATACACGAGGATTCATATACACGTGGTGGATATAGACGAGGTTGGTCTGTGAAGTTTAATTCAGACTTCTCCGCCCAAACCTGACCTTTGTCCCCTCCTGGTACACTTATCATTTTATAAAGATAAATTACAATTTTACAGAAAATTAAAACTTTTATTATTAAAAAACAAGTATGTTTCTTCCACAAGTATAGAACTTCAGCAGGTGGAAAGGAGACATAACTCAGAATTCAGGACCAAACTGCAGACGAAAATACAGTATACGAAATTAGACATTATTTCGATAATAATATTAATTTATTAATCTAGATTTCAAGGAAATATTTTTCTTTACATTAATATATTTTTGTTAAATATTTTGTTTTTTTAATACCCGAATAAATTGGTTTGAGTTCCTTTTCATCAGATGAAGTTCTAAATTTGTAGCTCAATAAAACATTTTAATTAGTTTGTTAATATTTACATATAATGAAAATGATGTAAATTAAAATATTATTATATATTTGTTTGGTATCAGTTTTATATTGATGGCTGTAGTGTTTGATCGGATAAGTAACTATTAATTCATCAGGCCTGTAAAGTATTTACTTTCTTCATCCAGACCTGTGATATTAAAGCATTTAAGTTGTGAGACAAAGGATAATGGATATTTATGAATGTTGTTGAAGTTTAGTTTGGAAATTCTTATGAAAATTAAGTTGTTTACACTTAATAAACTTCTAAAAAGCCCGTAAGATTTTAGTATGTTTTTAAATATTTTTTTTGTATAGAAATAATATATCTATATTTGTTCGTGTGGAATGAGCCAGTTAAGACGCCATATTTAAAATTTACTAATCTAATGTAATCAATCAGTAAGATGCGAGAGCTAGGCAAAGCTCCAGAATACGCGACACGTTTCGCTACTTCATCCTTGATCGCTCTATCAAAATATAGGTGACGAAATCAACCTCCGTTCTAACCGGTTACTCGTCGTAGCTGGAAGTCGGACTTAAAATTACAGGTCATTTGCTGGACTGTGAGGCGGCACTAGCAATTACCGTCGAGCTAATGCTGAATTTAACTAATGCCGACAAGGTCGTGCTGATTTGTCCCGTTATGTGAGCGGGGCGGGACGGACGATTTTTTAAAGCTTTAACACAGGTGAAATCGTTCAGTTTGTTAACGACTGTCTCCATAGCCAATAAGGAGCAATATATGCGTCGCGTTTTACACAATCCTAGAAACCTGTATTTTTATGGCTGAATGTCTTGGCTAATGTGTAATAAGTGCGCCTTCATTAGCGTTGCCCTTGACGAGAGTTGCAATGTTTGTAGATAGATCGAAGAACGGAATTGTCTGCTGCCTACATTACAGTCTAAAGTGACGGCGAAATCGTACTTGTAACGGTTATTTGTAATCACAGCGATTCAAGGCTGAGAACTTGAAGAAATTTCAATTGTAATTACATACCATGATCCCTTTAAAAAAAATAAAAATTCTGTTAAAGCTCAAAGCACACAAAATCATGCCATTACAATTTGAAGATGACACGTTCTTGATGTAATAATTTACTAAACGAAACTTTTTATCACAGATATGTATGGTTTGCCTATTATGAAACTACAATGTGGTTTAGGGCATTTTTCATTTTCTGAAAGGTTTAACTCGGATGGCACGAATACTCGCTGTGCTCGTAAGAGAAAAGATGGATCGTCCTATCGCCGAGTATTTATAGTTTGGCGTGAGATTTAAAGGGCACGCGTAGATCAAGGTTGAAAGCGAGAACGCTCCAGACCAACCACATCATGAATTCCATCTTCGGAAAGGTCGAAAGTAAACACGCCCTTTCAATACAAGCACACATGCTACATAGGATCCTATTATATGATCTGGCGTGTAGCAACTCTCCACTTATACAACTGTATTCCGTACCTTCACTCACGTCCTCGGCGCACTTTAGAGATATTAGCTAACGAGATCAATTACTGTTCTATTTTTGAGAAACTCTCATTTAAGTCCGAATCTCGTGTGCCAGAAACATTTCAACTGCTCATATTTTTTCGTATCTAAGATAAAGCTAGGACTGTCAAGTAGGAATTTGGGAAAATATTTCTCATGAGGACATTATTCGCATGTCCGATACTACTCTATCATTTTAATTAAAAAATCTGATTTTCTTGTTGTTCAAAAGACAGTAATGATATGAGAGGAGATATTTTTTCTGTCTTGTTGCATACATATGACTTGTAATTGTAAGAATGCGGAATTAGGCGGTACGAAATTGAAGCCAAATCATCGTGACAGAAGTTGAAGAAGGGTACAGACACGAGAATAAAACCTAGACAATTTGGCGCCTGCCTGGATTTTCTGAACTCGTTGATATTCTGGGAAACCTGGTATCTGGTGTTTTCACCAAAACCTCGAAGAAATGGGGTAAATAACTCCTTCCAAAAATGGAAGAAATACTTTCGATTATAGAGAATATGGTACCCGCCAACGAAGAAAATGAAATAATGGAGTGGAGAAAATGTGGTAAAAAGGGAGAAAAATTTTTCGAACACTAATGATTTAGGAAATTAAGAATTAAGATGTGAACATTAAGAGTAGAAATTTGGATTTAAGATTGAACGAGTGAGGATTAAGAATTATAGAGTGAACACTACGCATTGATTAAGATTGGGCACAAAGGGTGGACAGTATAGCAATGGACAGTAAGGAGCAGTCATTAAATAATAAAAAGTTCGAAAGTTGAATTGGAGTTTGCAATTGACTGTTAATATTTGGATAATAGGCGGAATGCTTGCTCTTGTACGTGGTGGCACAAATGATAACGGAATGAGCAAGGGGCTCGCTCATTGTTCAAGGCAGTTAAAGGATTTGGTTAGGATTGGTACGACATCTATCTATGAGATGTGGTTTCCAACGGCGTTTTACTGGCTAAGCTGTTAAGCGTTAATTACTCTGTGCGTGTAACATTTTGCCGATTTCCTCGTACTGCCAATTCTGTGTAGGATTGTGTTTCTAAGAGAAGGCTCGCTAAGATCTCGTGTATTTAGTTTGTAAGATACTTAATAATTGTGTGAATATTTAATATTAATGAATTCAATTACTATTGAATTGTATATTAATGAATGTAAAGTAAATGAAGTTTTTATTTTTAAATGATATTTATTTTAAATATCAAATACCCCTTATATCCATTTTAGACTGATCCTTAATTTCAACACATATTACATTCTTTAGTTTTTTTTTTCGAGAGGAAATAGGAGGTAGGTGCAATTTTTTTCTAGTCGAACTGCCTGAGCATCATAGGAATATTTGGAATAATTTTGAAATAATCACTCCTATTCTGTTGTTTTTTTCACAATATGGAGAAAACTATGTGATCTTGATTTTCTTTAGGTTACGTAAATTCGTTGACTTTTGTTTTAGCTTCCGAAGCTGATTATGTAAAAGGCTACTGGTCAGTAGAAACTGATCTGTAACGACCGCCTCGTTAGTCTGTAGTATGATTGACAGCGATGCTAGTAAGACACGTGTAGCGTAGATTTTGGGGGGTCCTGCACGTGCGGGTGAATAATATTTCCTTCGAGCCTTTTCGTGTACTTAGGAATCGTGAGGGAGCTCTTCAAGTAACAAACAGCTTGATCGCTACCCAGGGCACGAACGAGGAACCTTTTCATAAAGCCGGGAGGGCGGAAAACAGCCTCGGGTTCCTCGGGGGAACTGTTACCGAGTCGGATGTCATTACTCAAGTCCTCGGCTCGGAATCTCAGGAACGCAACGCGGCGTGTAATATTTGCTAATGGCGACCAATAGTTTCCATTACGGCCAAACGTCCGCGGGGAATCTTGTCGCAAGAGGAGACTGGTATTCCCGCAGCAGGGAGGACAGAGTGGCGACATCTTTAATAGTCTGGCTATTGCACGACCAGTTCACCTCCCGGTCACAAAGGTCAGCGAGCACTTTCCAGAGAGAGCCATAAATCCTACGCTCTCTTTCCAACACTCGCTCGCCCGGTCATCCCATGCACTCCTCTGTGATCATAAAGTTTTGAGGAGCACTAACAATAGAGAACTTTCTGGACTGTTGAATCCAACTCCAGTGTCCATCCTACATTCACAACAATGTTATAAAGCGGAACGAAACTCACTACAGGCCACCAACGTATTGGCAGTTCCAACTGTCACGCCGAGGACCGTGGCTTTAGTGTGGTCTACGTCGGGAAATGCTGTTCGGACTAGTTCATTATCAACCTGCAGACCACTCAATCACTTCGTATAATGATTTCATTATGCAATAAACAAGTTAAACCACACTGAAGGAATTTTAAACTCCATGTCACATTGTAGGAAACTGTTTTCATTGACTTTTATTTGCCGCTTCATTTCATCGATTTATCTAATTTGACTCGATAGTTACCCTTGGTAAAGGGCCCAGTCACACAAGCTCCACGACATTAATGATCATGTTTCTTATAGGATAAATTGCTTAAATCAAATATTGTCTGTCATATATCGGCAGAATTTCGGCACGAGGAAACATTTTACTAACGTGCAACAAGAAAAAACACGAGCACGTATAAATTAAATTCCAGGCTAAGATTCAACGTTCATAAAGTTGGATCTTTTACTTAAAGAAATTGGTTCTATTAATATGAAGTAATGTGTAATTCGGCGAAGAATCTAGATGCCAAGCAGTTTCTCAGATTTTCGTGAAAGATTTATCTGTTTTTAAATTTAGATAATTTTGAATTATATTTCTGACTAGCTATGCCCACGAATTCCTTCGAGCGGAAATAGCTCTTTTTATTTTGCCCTAAAAATGAAAGTACATAATCATTCATTTATGATCGTTTCACGGCTTACGTTATTTCTCGCAGTTTTCTTTGAACAGGTCCCGCTTTTTCACGTCTATAACTATAAATGTAATCTTCATAGTCACAAATGATTGAAAAGATTGTTTTCTTCTTTACTCTGTTCTTACGGAACTGTGCCTCGTGCAGGGTTAATTGCACTTTTCTGTTGGTGTCGTTGTAAGGAGCAAACACCTCCAATTAGTGACGTCAACTTCTGCTAAATCGTACCATTCCAACAAGGTTTCATCATCTCACACGGCGACTAGATTTCCGTGGAATGCAGGACGAGTTCTTAATGAGTAGCAATTTCTAATTAAAGTGTTAGTGACACAGAGACAACGATGTCTGCTCAAGCTTTAGATAAAAAAATAAAGATATTTTTGTGGAAAACAGCCAAGCATCCTGAGCGAATATCTTTGGTATTTATGTCAAAATACCGCAAACTGAGAAGTGGAATACGGACGGAAGCTAAACGCTAGTAACCACGTGACTTGTCGAGGAATCGTTCTTCAAACACAGAATCCTTTCTTCGTGATCCTCCTTCATTCTTTTTTTCTCGTCTTGGCACCCGCTAACGTAATAACATCTGGTGTAGAGAGGTTCTTGATTAATGAACGTCGTGTTAAGAGGAAACCATTGGGAGCTTTGACCGAAGTCATCCTTGAATCATCCAAAATAACATTCTGTCCTTCAAATTCCAGTAGACTTCAAAATAATATGGGAAAATGTAAAGTATTATAATAAAGTCTTTTATGTCAGGAGAAAATTAATATCCACTCTAACAATGTTAGTAAAAGTAATTCATATTAATATTCAAGTAAAAAATCTAAAAACAAATCAAACGTTTTCAAGACAACAAATGTACGCTGAAACCTATTGAATTTAAATTAAAATATACGAGGATTTTATTCCATTCATCGTCACTAAAAGTTTTAAGTACTTATATTTATTACTGGGTTTCTAAAGAACATGAAATTTAGCGTCCCGTCAATTTTTTCAAAACGCATTTCGTAACGTTAACTTAAAAATCCCGCACTCGTAGAAGATTTGAAGACTAAAGCACGATATTCACACACAATAGGAAATTGTAAAGTTATTACCTCAGGTACTACCAGAGGGCATATTTGACTGATATACTTCATTAAATACCATGTATACCACGGTAAATTAGGTTTATATTTAAAGCATGGATCGTATGGAGAAAAAAAATTCAGTACACCTAACACTCGGTAGATTATTGCTCTTCAGTTTTGGATAAGCACTGTGCGAGATCTGACGGGCAATAGGAATGAGCTATAAATTTTATGTACGCATAAAGTCTCCGGATTGTAACTCCTTGTCTGTCAACTGGGAAAATTGCCTCGGTGGTCGCAAGGACGGAAGAACTTGACACCAAGAGCACAACCCACGCAGTGTCATAAATAGAGCCGAGCATAGTCATTTATTCCTTGTTTTATTACCATCTTGCCCGTGTTCATATATGTAACTATTAAATGCGGCCTCGCTTTGCAAGGAACCAGTTGTCTAATGTAGTTTTGCGAGACGTAGGAATCTTCCTATAGCGGAAAACGTTACTTGGCAGTGACTAAACGCAGGTGGGACCTCAAGCCAATTTTTTGGATTCTGTCAAAAAATTCTCATCTGGAATGTAGACGTGGGGAAATATTTTTCCAGACGTCTTGTAATTGAACGTTATTCTTGATAAGAAATAAAAAATCAAATATTAAATTTTCTGTCCTGGACTGAATCCATGCGAACATCAAGCAAAAATTTAATATTAACTTCATATTTGGACTTTTACTTTTGGTTAAGTTCAAAATTCTGATCAAATTTATTTGTACTTCATAAAGTCCTATATGAGAGGACGAAAATTAGTAGTAATTGAATAACGCTTCTATGCTGTCTTTAAAATGATCGTTTTAAATTATATTTATTTATATTTAGAAAACTGTCGATAAGTGAAACGTTCTTTTCATTCCTGTTTATTGCCTCGTTTGATATTTTTCTAACATTGATTATTTGAGTTTTTTTTATTTGTTGACTTGAGCTTCCTCTAATGGGTTTCCATATTTGATGTTCTGATTACCATTCCGCATTTTATATTCCGTTTTGTATTAATTTTGGAGTTTTTTCTTTTATTAAATTTTCTGTGTGTACTAAGGGAGCGGCAGCTGTAGTTCGAAATATACAAGCTTGCGCAGACTTTAGAAGCTCGAATAATCGCGCTAAGTGTCAGGGGGGTCCCTGTGAAACTCTTTCAGAAGGTTTATTGGAGACGGGGAGACGGAAGGGGGGTAGACACTTAATAAAGTGACCCGCGGAGGCGAAGTCTCGTAAAATTGCAGCTCGCCTGCTGAGTTTCTTGCGGCCGCCACGAGAGCGGTTTCAGGCGCCGCCTCTTGATGGCTCCATAAACTCATTTCCGCTGCATAACGTTTCTCCAGGCTTTTTTAAATACTCGTGAAGACGATAATTTTAGCGCATTTAACAATTTGGGGTTGAAAGACTGGGGCGCGTGGCAGATCTCCAAAAGCAGTTTTCCCGGCCGGCGTCTGCTTATAATAATTATGCAGAGTCGCTGTCCGAGGCCACACAGAGAAGTCAGCCAATGACTCCCAATTCGAGCTCATCAGGGACTAATGAAAAGAGCCGCGACTGTTTTTCTGTTACGCCACGTGTTGACCCCGGACAGCGCGCCCACGTTACTGTTGCTTTCACTCGTGTCGCCAACTCTAGGAGACAGCGTTCAACTACGCAATCACGAATTACTGTAATTGAACCCTTTATCCCCATAAAGCACCCATACGCCTATAAATCGTCATGGGTAAGAACTTAACCAAACCAATAATTCCGTTTACTTATTTAGCAAACCATTCATGGATCCAGTCACCGCCCTAAGAAAAGACAATAATATACACGTAGAATTAAGGTTGGACTTGAATAATTAATTTTTACAAATAAATTTATTTATGAAAAAATATTTGAAAGACGATTTACGATATACAGCTAAATTTGGTAAGTTTAAAACCATGTTTTGCATTAAAAAATTTTTTCAATAACAATTTAACCCAATGTAATTCATGGTAAGTTTCTTTTTAGTAGGTGAAGAAGTCTCAGATGAGAGACGAAACGTTGTAATGATTAACATTTAAAATAAAAAAAGACTGATTTAACTCATTTATTATAAATTGCGAGATAAACTATTTAATTAGAAAGACGATACGACTAAATTTTGCGTCTTTCTTGAACAGCCTATAAATAACATAGAATATAACAAGTAAAGCAAAGAAATAAAACCAAGGTTAAATTAAGAAGCACCAAAGAACTTAAAACAACAGGTCGAATTAAAAAAAGTTAACATTATAAATAAAATTAACTACTCGGACGTGTAATAGCACATAAAATTCAATAAAATACAATAAATAAATTGAGTCAATTGTAGCAAAATAATTTATATTTACTTACTATAATTACGGAGTTTCGTCCATATTTGTGGCCTTCATCAGGTAAATTTTTAAACTAAAAACTACCTATAAGTCACCACTTAATTCAATTACTATTGAATTCATACAAATTCATCGTTTCATCCAATCATGTTGACTTCTTCGAGTAACTATAAACCAACAAAAATTCTAAAATCAAAATGAATTGCGTTTAGATTAGATTAATTTCCATAAGATCAGAAAGTCATCACTTCACAAATACTCCAGTGAAAATTAAAATAAAATTCCTAATATTCTATTGCTAAATTCTTACCCAATTAATTTCACCAACAAAAATGTCAAAATAAGTTTAAAAAATCAGGTGTTTCTGAAAATAATTTATCTTTTCAAAGATTAATGGCAGAAAAAAATTATATATATACCTTATATAGCTAACGTACAATATAAAATAAATGACTTGTTCCATAATTACGATATGGGTGTTGTTTTTAATTAATAAATAACTTAAAAATATTAAAGACAAAATTATAATTCTGGAAAGACAATGTTATCTACGAAATTAATTGTTTAGTTGTAATGCAATGTACATCGAATAAACTAAAATAGCACTAAAAAGTCGCATAAAGGAACATGCAAACTACATTAAATTAGATACACAAGAGTGCACAGTTTGTGTCCAGACACATACGTCTTAAGAATAATAATTTCCATTGGAAAAATGTAAAAATTTTAGATGAATAAAATAATTACTTCTCAAAAATCATGAGTGAAATGTTACATATATCTGGAGTAATCCTCATGCACTCCAAATAAAAATAAATGAAACGAGAAAGATACACGATTCTCTTTTGTTGTAATAGTTCACTTTTTGTAAAAACACTCATTTTCACCATATCATTTCCGCTGTAACCGTCGTGGGAGATTGTCCACGACACAAAATTTGTCTAATGTAAATAGTTCATCCACTAATTGTACTTTATATTGAATATTACGCTTCAAATTTTAACAAATGTTTATGTATTTGAAATGATTTTTTCATTTTATATATTTTTGTGTATAATTACCTGAATATGCCAACAAAGTTGGATGAAACATTGTATTGGCATTAATTAAATATTAATTAAAATATTTGACTTATTTACTGTCTTTTCATTTATTTAGTTTAAAATTAAATTAAAAAAATTGTTTTTTTGAAACTATTATTTGTTAGAATGCAAAGCTACCGACTAATTAATTTATTGTTTCATTTCCTGAAATTAGATCAGTCATTTCCACACTTGTTTATCGTCCTATTCTTCACATTGAATTTAATGCTCCTAATAGACTTAAAAAGTAAGGTTATTCGTTTCTTCTGCGATTCCAGAGATGATTTGGGCGACATGGTCCATGATGGTAGTTTTTTGGCCGTCGTCAATAGGGGCTCGAATCTGTTCTGGTGGCGTACGAGGACGCACAGAGTTGTCGACTATGTAATTTCGATTCGTCTGAAATGATTGCTCACTCTAATAGATGACACTGTTTTTGGGCGATCTTCTCATTGAGGATTCGATACGCTCAAGCTTTTTCTTTCGATAAAAAGACCTTTGATCCACCGTTCTCCAGAGCTTTGGTACGTTTTTATGACCCAAACTTTGGGCTACGTATAAATCGTCTTATATTATACATATTGTGTAGTTCAACAAACATATTGTTAATCTCATCGTCCAATATACAATTATTTATTGTTTTAACGTGGAAACTAGGGGAAATAACAAAAATACTATAATAAATAATTATGGGAAATACGTTATCGGTTGCTGTTAAAATTATTGCATGCATCTAAATAAATATATGCCACGTCTTAGGTAAAATAATCGTAGTACTTATTTCACTTAATAGAAGTTACGTTTCTAGGATATTTAAAAATCTCGGGTATAGACGATTTGAGGCGATATTGTAAAATATTTAAACGTGAAAATATTTTTAATAGGTGAATGTTCTGAAAAATTCCTTACGTCACGTAAAGCTTTCCAAGGAACACTTATGGACAAGTCCGGGCAAGAACGTGAAATTCTTTCCTGACGTCATTGACGGTGGCTGTAAATAGGCTTTTCTACTACTTACAGCTCGAAACAGTGTACGAGACCCCGAACAGCTAAGAAATGCATATGATTCTCCAATTTTACCACAGCTTCATTCTTGTCTTATCAAGATCAAGATAGTTATTCTTGTCCAGAATGTGGACGCTGATACGATTGATCTTCAGTGCATTACTCAAGTTTAATCGTTGTGGATAAAAAGATTTTAAAACATTTAAAATATTTTTCGTTTAGCTGTGTTGCGTACTGAGTAATTGATCAATTCCTTAGTTGGCACATATTAAATTACCGCGAGTGTTAATATTAATAATTAATTACTAGTTCAGTTATAAGGTAGAAGTTGTAAATGATTGTGTAAATAAGGCAAATTGGCTTTACATTGGCATATTTACATGCGCTATATGGAAGGGATAAGGGGAAGAAAAGTATTGTCGTTTGTGGAGGAACTTCCCCTTCAACAGACTGCCGGAAAGCTAGTAGCATTGTTAAAAACATAAATTATATTCATACAAACGGGATATGGAGACTACGACAACGTCTTTTAACACACACTATACTTATTATCTATTACATTTTACGACGATTTTCATGATGTACAACATATCCTCAGCTGACAACAATATATTATTTAGCGACAATGTTTTCAAAACTGCTTTTACACTGCCAACATGTCTCAACAAAAAATCGAGATGAACTGAGCTCCGGATTATCGGAGAAGATGTCTACTGCGCGTCGTGTTGGCACACGACTAACTAAATCTCCCGAACAACACTAAATACTAATGGATGAGAGGTTGTCAGGTAGAAAGGAAGACAGAATAAATGAATGTGTAAGAGTAAAGATAAATAGATATACTTATCTGCCTTCAACAGAATCATAAATTAATAAACCAGAAAGACGACAAGAATTTTTTCTGAGACGTTGACTGATTTATTTATTCATAAATAAATAAAAGTGTAAACATTGAACTCCACTACTTGAATAAATCTTAAGTTATTTGCTTAGTAAGTAATCGTTCTATTTAAAGAAAGAAACTCTCACTGAATAAATTTTCGCTACTTATCTATTTTAATTTATTAAATGTATGGAATTAATTAATTTCAAAGGGGTAGTAACAATATCCACGGCCACCGCGCATATATTCATAGAAAGGCGTTTAATTTTCTAGACATGCTAGTAAAAGAATTCAGCGGACGATATAAAATGCTTTTTTCTTTGTGGGACGAGGAGGCAGCAGTTTCGCAAAATTGGACAGAGCGTAAAAGCAGGGGCCAGACCCGACCAGAGCTCTGGCTTTACGACGTGGAGACAGCCGGGCAGAGTTGTTGCTTTTATTGCCCGGCCCGCTTGATTAAAACGTTAAATTAATTTGCGGTCCGGTAATAACTGTTATCACTTAACCGGAGCGCCACCTGGCCGCAGGAGATGGGGCGCCCCCGAAAACACCGAGGTCCCTAAAAAATTAGCCACAATTTTGTCTGGTCCATATTCATGGACGTGTTCTAATTGCTGGGTTCCTTGCCAAGGAAATATTCAGAGCAGCTACATCACGTATTCGGGTGAAGGGCTCACTCGGCTCCTGTCTGGGGCTTAGGAAGATACACTCACCTTCTTCTATTCTCCAATTGCGTGTCATCACGCGTTTGATCCTATTAAGTATTAGAAAGCATACACGTGGAAGTTGCTGGGTCTGTTTTTAAAGTAAGTACCGTTTTAATATTTGCCACTACAGACCTGCAGTTGCGATTTTAAGATTGCGCGACTACATCCTCCAGTTCATTAGTTTCATGACGCTGCTGTGAAGCATCAACACTTTGTGTTTTAAGTTTTTTGGACCGTTAAGAAACGTACTGAAACATTTGCATGATTGTGAAGTCAGATCAGTGATTAGTCTCTTGACGTTACGCAAAGAAAACATTCCTCGGCAGTTGTGTGTGATGTATGGAAAAGCAATAATGCTGAGAAAGTAGACTAGACAGTTTTACGAGATCGTGAAGATGTGTACAACGGGACAGTCACACAATGTAAGACGAACTCAAGATCTGATCGCATCAACTGATAGGGAACAATTCGACCACAGTCCGGATTTGGTGCCAAACAATCATCTGTTTCCTTATCTGAATAATTTTCTTGAAGGAAAACATTTCAATGACGATGGTATGTGAATCATGAATTGTAGACTTGGTTTTCATCATAGGCGCCATCTTTTTTTATCGAAGGACTACAAAGTTACGACAAATACCTGAGGTATGGCGGTAGCATGTGGAGAAGTAATGTAAGGTTTAAGGTAATGATTGATAATGAAATATCTATAAAATAACGTTCTTTATTTTCTAAAATAAATAATTGTACATATTTTAAAAATTGGTCTCGAAATTTTCCTGAAAATAACCTTAACTCTCAATATTAGAGGTAACATTGTGCAAGTAGCAGAAGAATGAAGAAATGAAGCGATTTCTTAGTAAACCACTGGGGAAACTCAATCTGAATAATTAAACAAGAGTACCTGGAAGTCCAACAGGTGACATTTAAGATGCAAATTCTTAGAGAAGCCTTCAAAATGCGAATTAATTTAGATTCATAGAATCCTAATGACGTTTTTGTGGACAATTATTTAACTGTATTGTGTTATAATTAAATATATTTACTAGAAGGGTTCACCAGATTGTAAATATAAAAATAAAAACGAAAGAAAAATAAACAATGGGGCAAAATACTGGAAAGTGTTGTCAACAACTACGTACAAGAAGATACAACTGAAAGTCTCTGTTACAAAAGCAAGAGAGGAGTTTCATTAATATTTCTATATACGACGTGGGAAACGCCGAATTGTTGTACGTTATAAACGTATATATTATTTTGATAATCATTGTAGATGAACATAGTTACTATAATTGTATTTGAGGTATATAAACTCTGGTTACTGAAAATTAGACATTATTATAATTTTTATATTATTTCTGACTGACGACGTCTATTAAATAAATATTAAAAAGTATTGACTTGATGCAAGAACGGATAAAATGATCAATTTGTATACTTGAATGATAAAAATATCAGAAGAAATTATACTCCACCTATTATTAATTCTATCAATTTTCTGATTAAGACGGGAAAAACACTGCTATAGAGAAAGTTTACGGTTCAATTTATTTTTTAATTCGTGTTGATTAATTTTTGCCACTGATTAAAAGTAAATTTTCTGTTTCGTTACACTTACACTTCTGGAATAGTTATTTTGAAATATCTTTTTTAGAGAGTGCGGCACTAATAACGCGTTCCAGGTTCCCTTTTTTTAATGGAGAACGTCTGGAGTAAATGTTGTTATAGTCTTCTTGGATGCAACGCAGCTGCCAGAGCGCTGTTACTATTCTTAAGACGCTTTTCTAGAGGCTCTTGAAAGCAACTTTGGCTGCGATGTCGCGGCCATGAGCAGAATGAAGTGCCTTATTCTGTTAACCGCCGCGGGAAGATTTATTATTTACGTCTCTACTACTTCTGAAACCCCGCCTTTGAGATTGATCTGATATTACTGTCAGAAACGTGTAAAGGATGATATAATTGAGTTATTTTTGTAAGAACTTTAAGTATGCACTTCAATCAATTCACTACAGACAAAAGTCAAATTATATTTACCACTGTGCGTAAAATATTTATTATTTTAAAAATATGTAGTTTTGTAGTATACATTTACTTAAAACTAAATTATTAAAAATTTACAGAAGAAATTACCTGATTAAGTCCCAAACGCTGTGACGAAACGTCATATGAATAAATAAAAACTAGGTTGTCTGTAATTCGTGGTTAATTAAATTCTATTTAATTATTGGAAGACGTAAGTTAAGTTACATCGTATTTAAAGTGATATAAACAGTAACGTATTTATAGGTAGACACAGATTTGGTAAAGAATCCAATTTTAGAAAACGATGAGAAAATTGCATTGTACGGAGGTTGGTTTCAAATCATTGGTAGGTTGAAGGTTAGTCCAGAAGCCTATAATCACGAACTTACGAAAGAGATGATGTTTGGAAACAGGAACTTTTGTAAGGATGAGATATACGACCAATAAAATTAGGACTACACACAGTTGCTGTGGAGAGAATTTTCGGTACTTAGTTATTACAAAAAAACGGAATATGGAAAAGTAATCATATTGCACGGAGAAGAAATAAAAACCGTAGCATAGCAGGAGACTTGGAAACCGTTATAAATGACACAAACGTGGTCCTGGACGGAAAGTACAACATGAGGATTAATAGAGGAACACCAAAGTTATGGAGTGTAGTATGGGGAACGGTGGAATAACAAAGGGTTTTAGATTGGTAAGGGATATTTCGAAGGAGGTTAAGGAATTCTGCTACTTTGGCAGCATAATAACTAGGGTTATAGACATAAAGAGTAAGACAGCACAGGCAAGGAAGGTTTTCGCAAAAAAGAGAAATTTACTTACGGGTAATATACGTGTTGATATTAAGAAATAACAGAAAAAATGTCTGTATGGACTGTAACGTTATATGGATGAGAAACGTGACGGTAGGAGTTACAGAAAGGAAAACAATAGAAGGCTTTAGAAATATAACAAAAATTTCGTGTTGAACGGAATATTCTTAAAACTAAAAGGTAAACGTTACAAAGATTTTTAAATGCTCAAGTAAATCACAATCATAATGATTCATATTTTTAATTTAATTATTAAGGACGAAATGGTTTTAGGTCATTGTTTATCGAAAATTCATTGAATAACACCAGTTAATGGTTTTAGTTCCTACTGACATAACTTATCGTTAGCATAATTATGGCTGAGACATGGAGAAAGGAATGCTGTACCTATAGTCTGACTTGCCCGATGCAAATTTTATGGGGTTTCCCTAATTCATTTTTATACCACTGCAGCTTAGGGATCCTAATAAACACTTGGCTGGCTTTCTCTCCCGTTCGCAACAGACCCTTTCAATTCCGTTCCTATGCTATATGGAAGCTGCCACCATGTAGCGTGACACCACAAAACTATGTCACAATTCAATATTTCAACCACGTTTTTCCCTTTATACCTCTCAAATATGAATTTATTTTACGGAGAGAAATTCCTTGTAGTTTGTACTTCTACTAATTAGATAAAACCGCACCTGACTTAATTAACTATGTTTTAGCCTGATTTATTTCCCATTAATACATTCCTTGTCATTTAAATAAAATACCTGTGTTGAAGAAAACTAAATATGATGTTTTGAAGTAGTATTAAATATGGGTGTGTTAAATGATGAGATTCTATGAGAATTAGCTCGATTTTGGGCTTAAGCCATTCGAAGAGAAGTAAAGTACTTTGTAGACGAATTCATGAATTAAAGTTGATGAGAATGAGTTACCGCATCTACATGATATTATAATGTGCCTGTGATTTTTTTTCAGAACTCAAGCAATTATTTATATTTGTTCACCTTTTATAAGTTTTTTCCTGTTGTCTACAGTTTGAAAGTATAAAATATGTTTTTTGGTTCCCTTATAACGGGTACTATAACCTGCAACAAATTATTCGTCTGAAACGGTTTAAAAGTGTCACTTTTCCTTTTCGCTATTTTCTGCCGCCTCCGTGACGTTTACGTTCGTGTTAGGAACACACGGCATAAAGCAGTTTCTAACTTGGGAAAAGTCCGAAGCATTACTTCAAAGGTTACCGCATATACATTTGGCTCCGAGTTAAGATACGAGACGTCTGTGACACCTTGTTGATAAACACACGGTTGGAGTAAATTGCGTTTACAAGGCACGCAGCAAACTGCCCTTTGAGTATTTACACCTAAATGTCAGGGGTTCAGATTTAGGTGCAGCCGAAAGGAGTTTCTGAATTATAATAGAACCTTCAGACGAGGAGATGTATAGGACGCCATTTGGAGAATGGAAAAGACGGAGGGTGGTAGGAGGGAACGGGAAGTGATGGCTGCGGGGGAGAAGGAGAGACGTCGGGGAGTGAGTGGGATAATGAATGAAGACGATACAAAAACCCTCTTCATTATACCGAGCACGTCACGCAGGGAATTAAAATAAATGAGACTCTGACTGACTTATTGATTGGAGTTTCATTTTGCTTGCCAAGATTAAGGTAATAACGCTCATCCTCATTATCCTCCGCCATGAATTATATTGAAGTCGAACATAATGGACGTACTGTTCGACGAGCTTTCAGGTGTCGACGAAGTACGGCGCTGCTGGCGAGATTTCTCCTTTTCTAAAAGAGAGGGAGGAATAAGGGATGAGGTCGTGCATAAGAAATGACGTAGTACTGTGGTGTAGAGTGACGTCATGACAGTTACCACTAGAAGGTCAAGGCCATTCGATGAATAGTAATAGTTTTTCAACGTAAACAGGTTTCAAAGCTTCCATAAACACGTTCATAAACTATACAGACGAATTTTATTAATACATATATTCAAATAAAATATTATTCTGTATAAATCACGTGCTTTACATAAAACTAATAATTATTTTATAATTGCGCTAAATGATATTATAGAGCATGTGCATAATCAAATGTATAAATATTATTTCCCTCATTCGTACCTCCAATACTCCAGACGAAAATCAGTAATTTACTGAATTAGCAACTGAAATGTGGACGACGCTAAGAGTTAAATATTTTTTAGGAAAAAATATGATTTGGAATTAATAAAGATTAGACATTGGAAGAAAAATAAAGAAAAGAACTGTAGGGATGTCGTGCCGAAACGGGATAGAGGGATCGTTTCGTAAATAGGGGTGGAACATTGTAACTGGTCAAGGAAGAAGTCCTGGCAGTCAACTTGACCACGTTTTGACTCCACCTTGTGAATTAACTATCGTCTGGAACAGAAAAGACTGTGTAGTTGCAAAAATAATTTTATTGAAACAGGAAAAATTAATAAAGAGATCAACCAATCAACCATACGCAAAATAAATAGAACAAAAAACACACAAAAGGTGTTGAGATATTTCTTAAATTAAATTAAATTAAATTTTATTACACTAATTGTATATACAAAACATCCCCTTGGGTGGGGCAGAAAGTGAAATTTGTAAGCTTCTGTTTAAAAATTTATAAAAAATCTATGATTATTGTTTTAATTAATACTGATATTAGATTAAATACGTAATTAAATAAAATAGTATTTAAACTTTTATGAAGTCATCTTTCTTTTTCCATAATTTTACCCCGACTACCCCTACCACTATACCTTTCGGTAAATTGTTCTCATCTATAATACGATTGTTTACTCAGCTGATTTCGTGCAGGAGGGTTGTATGTGTACTTAAGAACTAAGAGTTTCGTGTTAATTTTTTTTCTCAAACTGAAATTGTGTAAAATTTTAAATTGTTCTGTGCGTATGTTATAAGAAGGCTCCGTTCATTATTATTTTGAAACGGTTCTCATTCCGTTTTTACTGGAAATGGAAAAGAGAAATTAAGTTCTCCGTACGATTTAGCGATCCAGAAAAATCTACAAAACTTGTAATCCTGCTGATACGAATACTTCAAGAGCAAACTAAAAAAAGAGAGAAGAAAACACTTCACTTATACAGTCTGAAATTTCGAAGCTACTTTCACATTCACATTCAGACTTTATCGCCTTGCTTGTGTTTGGTGTAATTCCGAATTTTAGTACCTCTCACCGAAGCGCCCCAATTCTCTCCTTTTTTTCCCTCTGAGTTCGAAAGACCTACCGATGCATCGAGAGCAAGCCTTAAAAAAATGTGGGAGAGGAACATCTGCATATCGGTTGCATTTTGGAGCGTAAAATTATTCGAAGCCAACGGCCTCGTTTCAACTGCAATAAAATATTTATATTTCATACTTTATTATGAAGCTGACGGTTCTGGGCTGTAAATTATGGCCTCGGCCGTCAGGCGAAAGTTATGGCAAAATTCCTAGCGTGCTTGTAAATGTTAAAAAAATTTTATAGTGCATCTGCATACGAATCTCAAAGCTGCATTTACGGCACAATAGATCCTGTTAGTACGAGACGGAATCAGTTTCCACTACGCATCTGTGTACTCACAGCCGTTAAGTTCTTTATGTATAGTAGATTCATGATCAAAATATTCCTAAACTTTAATATTTTTTGAATGAACCTAAGTCATTTAATTAACCTATAACTTATTGATTGTTCTTAATAAAATTTGTCATCCTCTATGAAGTATATATTACTGATTTTATAAATAACACAAATTACTCAAACGAACACAAATTATATTTTGTTCATACAAGCATTCGGAAATTATTTTATTAAAAATATAGTTATAGTTTGTGAATAATGAAGCACAGTGACAAAATTCTAGTAATATCCAGAACTCATCGCGGGACAATCTTTTTAGTCAACAGCTTCAACATTAGAAGAATTAATTTAATATATTTGTAGTTAGTCAAGTTTTTGATGGATCGTGAGGTACAGTAACACACACTTCTAGAAGTTATAGGCGTTTATTTAACACGACGTACTACTCAAAGGCTCGTACTGCGAAAGACTGCCTCCGCTTCGAGGTCCAGTATAATTTATACATTCGTGGAAGGTTACATAAATAGAACAATCTTGAAACATAAAATTCAAAATATATTAGTAATGTAAACAAATAAAAAATTATTTCGTTTAGTGGGACTCGAGCCCAATTCCACATTTCTGCAGTCCAGCAGTCAACAACTGAGCTATGGCTGCAGGATCTCTGATGTGTCAGCATACTATGTAAAGTCTATAAAAATATATACATGAACATACAATTGTACACATTATAAAACAGGGAATTTCTAAAAGCAAAACCCTTGGTCATGTCATATTGTAACTTCTGTTTTATTACCAAAGATTACATACCACAGGTAATATATATATCTAATCGCCGTAGAAGGAATAACTTCAAGCTAAGATGTGAAGTTGATACACGACTCGTTTGCTTAAGTGTCTCAACAAGTTAATTGCTGGCGTTTTAGTTTCTTCTAGTTGTAAATGTATCACTTAACGACATTCTCCTTGTTGAAACAATTTAATTATAAGGTAATAGAGCCAACGGTGTTAGATAATCACTATTTCAAGAAAATAATGGTGGGAAAAGAATCGCGGGAAATATTGCAGACGCAGTCAACTGATTGGTTAGTAAATTAATTTATGATTAAGTCTTTCATTCCAAGAAGTAATTTTCTTGCTCTAATTTGCAATATTCAGTGCGTTATAAGCTACAGAGGCTCTGACAATTTCTGCAACAAAATCCTTAATATATAATTACAAAATAACTCCTTATAACGTTGAGTTTTGTGATGTTATATCTGCCAAAACAAAGTAGATTATTGAGTAGTAAATGGAACGCCGAAGGAGTCAGGTGGAAAACAAGGTGTTGCGAGTAGCATACATTGCAGGATTTCGCAAAATTGAGCTTAACGGAATATTGAACTGTAATAAATGGTTATCTGAAAGTTAGAGAGATAGGAAATAGGTTAATAGTGTAGAAATTGTTGTTGATATGGAATATGAGAATGATGGTCTTCACGCAAGTGGTAATATTAATGGATGATTACGGGGAATGTTTCTTTCGGGATTGGCCAGGGCGGTCAGTGAAAATTGAAGGTAACTTGTGACTTTTGTTAACATAGCAAAGTAAGCCAAGGTCAGGGAACATGAGGGCGTGGGATGCAGGTCTTCGTTCGGTACAGGACATGCACGTAGCGCAGTTCTTCCTCCTCACAGTTACTCTGACCTCTGGCTGCCCAGGCTGTCATTATCGACAACCAGCTCTCACATTCCGTCCAGAGGAGCGGTAATTTGAGTGTCCAACGACACGGCTCATCAGAGAGGCCGTCACGACTGCCACGGAGCAGAGCGGGTCGCACGTAGCGGCCAACTGCTCCTCTGGGACTGCTCAAGGATCCGATCTAGGGTGAGTCCTGGAATTGGCTCAATCGCCACACTACACCCCTTCGTCAACCTCATCCATTGACTTTTTACTGATAGTTACAATCATTTATAGATGGTCTAAAACAGCGCTCTGTTCTTTACCAACGATAATGAACAATAAATGTTTATTAATTAGGCTGTTTTTGAAATACTACGAGAAACATTAGTGGCCTAGAAGAACGTTAAATTGGATAACATATTCTAGAATAAGGAAGGAACGAGACTGGAAATTTGATTCAGCCACTATTGATCATAAGGAAGAAAGGCTGACAAACTTTTCTTTCAAATGGTAACTCTTTTATACCCTGAAAATGTTTCTTGTTCCATCGAATCAAATTTATGCATCGTTGTCACGGATCACCTTGCACTCAGGAAGATTTATGACAGGATGCTAAAAGACTATAGTTGCAGAACCATTTATATCTTTTGTAATAGCTTGTTATGAGCCAGGAACGAAAACTGAAATTTTAAGACTGTTTCCGAGTGGATGAGTTCCCCCGCTCTGATCTTGTGAACACCATTATCCAAGTCAAGGTGTCACCTCATTATTCACTTGTCAATTTGACACACGTTTTTATACTTCTCAGCTCTCATTTCTTTAAATCCAGTACATCTTCAATTTTAAAAACATTAATATTCCTGAGTGTCTTGAAGAAATTTGATCTTTACTGTTTGGAGCGGGATCAAACTCATAATCATTCTTACAACGATTATTAGATTTACTTATCGTTAAATTTAATACCCCTGCCGAATTATGTCCCTACTAAATGAGTGAGTTTTTTAAATTAAAGTATTAAACATACCATTTGAGACTTATAGTCGTAATGCTTAATATTTCAATTAAAAATTCCAAAAAGGCTGATTTAAATTTAATATATTTAATTATCATATAAACAATTTAGTTATCTTACTACTAATTTAAAGTCAATTGTTGGTTGCATAAAAATGTATGAGTAGGTTTTATTTGATATATTTTATTATCGGGTTATTGTAGGATACTTTTTATAATTGCATTCGCAGCCACTCAGTCTGGCGTGGCGCTGCTCTCGTAAGTGTAAGGCGGGTAGCAAGATTGCTGGCGCAGCTAATAAATCTATCCAATATCACTCAGCAGCTCCAATGCGAAAAAAGACCACCGCGGTTAATGAATTATAATGAAACACTGCTAATTTATAGTACGTTGTTTGTTTCAATTTAGTTCTTCATAAATCATGTTGAATGTTACGAGGTCTATAACGTTCTAAGATCGCATTCTCACCCTGCTGACATGAAAATGATTGCATAAAGCTATACAACTAATTAATAGAAACCGGCTGTCGTATAGATGACCTAAGCTGTTTATTTTCGCACACAATTATTAATGAAACTTTACAACATTGATTTTTTACATGCAAGTGCTTTATGGTATACTTTTTTATATTTAAAGTAACTAAAAATATATTAAAATATCCAGCCTTAAAAGAAAAGGTTTATTTTTCGTTGATATATTTTGTATACGGTTAAAACGGTCATTTATATCGATAATTTTTCTGCTCTTCCGTAATTGCCGTCTAAACTTAGTAAAGAGACGTTTTATTCGTTTAAAATTAAATAGTTTAGATGCTTCACTAATGAGAAACGGAACTGAAGCTCACTTTAAGTGAATATAATATTAGTTAGTTCAACGTATAATGGAGAAATTAGGAAATATCATTTTTAGATATTAAAACTTATACAACGATATTTATAAAGACATTTTTCAATAATATGTCCAAACCTGAAATTAGTTTCGATTATTTATTTCTCATATATTTCCCGAACTTTCAACAACTTAGGTCATGTCTATCTAATTCTTATCACACAAAGACTTCGTCACAATTAAAAAAGAATTCTGTATTGATCTGATATGTGGTTCAAGTCAATCTTTACGAAATGAGGAGAAAATTAATACAACTTGAGCAGTCAAAAGATCTTGAGTTTTGTGACAAGTAAATGATGGAGACTAAGTTTTGGTCAAAATAAATAATTAGTCTAATCAATAACTACATACATTTTCTTCAACAAAAAATTATTTTCATAGTATTTCTACTTAAACCGACCTTCTGTGTTGTGGCTATCGTCGCTGCATCACAACCTAGAGGGCCCGGGTGCGAATCCTGTCATGGGCATAGATGTTTGTGTCGTCATGGTCACGAAGATTGGCCCTGAATGGTCTGTGGAGAAAAAGAACAACACAACGTTTCTAAACGTATTGTTACCACCTTCAGGCTACAGTCCCCCTGAATTTTTTTGATGTTACAAACGATTTCTCAGTCTGTGTATGAATATTCCTTTTAGTAAATACAGAAATTTATTATTAGTAGAATTATTTTTGAATTATAAGAATATATTTATTAATGATGAGTATTATTAAAACCGAAGATAAAACATAGGTCTTAAAAATAATTAGCCTGGTTATATTGCACCACATATTTAGTGATATCTCCTTATTACTAATACTGGGTCCATATTCCATAAATTTCTTTGCCTTGAAATTGGCTGAATGTCCATCTTACTAAAATCGCAATATTTAGTCAAAATGTATAATAATATATACATACGTATATATACAGTACATAACATATAAAATGAAATATGGGAAATATGTTATTTTTCTCTCTCTACAGGAATTAAAGTGAATCTGGGGTGGAGTGGAGTCAGAGTGAGAGAGAAATTGTTCCTTTGCGAGAGAAGTTTGGTAAGTTGTTGCCCGGACTTGGGGACAAATCGAGTCGTTCCAGCAGGTGAGCCGAACCTTTACGTTTTCATTGGCGCCGCACTTCACGGACGCGCTACAAATGTGAGGACAGTCCTCGCTCGCTAAGAGAGTTATTCTGTTCGTCGGAGTGGTATTAACTGGCGCGGCCAACAATAGGTCCGTAGAGATTTCCCCCGGGGCCTGACGACAAAGTGTCTAAGCTCGCAAGGCGCTTATATCCGGCGCTAGACAGACGCTCCACCATTGTTGTGCGAGGCGAGGCGCCGTCGTGATAAGGGCGTCCCTTATCTTCTAGGGGAACAACCCCAGATACTGACCCGCAAAACAGGTTGGCCAACGAATCCCTGGGCAATACGAATTCCAGCTGCTAAGAACTTTCATTCTACGATTAAAACAATAATATTAGCTGGAAACAACTATAATTTCATTAATAGACGAAGAGATAGCTTTTACTCCATTTTATCGATATTTCCTGCAATCATTTACTTTCTATATTGCCAAGAGTTCATGATTTAATAATTGTGTGAAGTGGAAAATTGAACAACTTAATTCTCAACGAAAATGATTTGCTACTCAAGTAGAATTATTCCTGAACTACACTTTTTCAGTGCATTGTAATTATTCGGTAACGAAATTTGAAGTTTAATTTCTTTATTTTAATTTTAAGCAAAGTAAACTGTATCATTGGGTGTTATAGGTTTTCTGATAGCAGATACAGACAACTGTGTTATCCATGTCGTTCCAAATTAACTTTAATGAAGTCGAAATATTACGCGGAAAAGGATTTGTAGGTTGAAACTCATCATCCGTTCCTAATTTGAGAAACATTTGCTCTGTCAAACCGGAAGCAACGCGTAGCTAATTAGAAACGGCTACTGGGAACAGAACTAATGCAATACACATGTGCGATGGCACTTGTTTTCAAACAGCAGCAAACGATTTTCCTATTGGCTGAAATTGTGAAAATACCAGCGAATTGTGTTATTTGAAATTTCAGCCAATAGGCTACTGAAAATGAGGAAGATAATTATGTCTATCTGCGAGGGGACGTGAAGAGAAAATTTTAAGGCGGAGTGAACACAAAATTTAGAGCTGTATCGTTGATTTTGTTCTTAAAAATTCACATTGCTAAACCTAAACGCTATATAAAACGTTGCTTCTTCAGTTCACTCCACAGGAGTATTGATTTTAACGAGTTTAATGTAAATCGTAAAATATTATTGCTGTACCTCTTCATATAAATTCATTTTGCTTTCTTTCTGGATTTTACGAATTTCATTTATTAATTTTGTTTTTATAAAATAAATTTGGACTTGATTTTAAATTCATTTGGCATTATTATATATTTTCCTTTAAATTATAATTTATCAATATTAAATAACTTAATATATTTATCATAATAATAAATAAATAAACATATCCCACTATTTGGAATACAAATTGGACGAGTAGGCACGTTAGTCGCCGGACTAGATCCTTTATTAAATTCAAGAATAAATATGGGATTACTGAATGTATTTTTTTTACTTCCTAAAAGGGATTCAGATAAAATTTCGTAGGGAATAAAATGAATAATTTAACTGCAGTGTGATTTATTAAAATTTATTAATACGGAGACACTTAAGCACGCATCTAGTTCTGGAAAAGTATAACATATTTTATCTCAAAGAATTAATTTATCAATGTTTAAGCACTAAAATCGTTTACGAAACTACGAACCATGATAATATTATTTTCAGAACTAAAAATAATTGTAGAAATATAGACGATCTTCCATTACTAGAGTACATACTTGGTGGTGATATAAACTGAAGTTACCATTGATTATTACACTCCCCCAGTTTAACTTATATTTACAAATGTACATAAACAATGATGCAACGTATCCTACATGGACGAAACTTCAAATTTCAGCAGTTCACCCGTTATGCGCAGTAACTGAACAGTCTTAGAATAGCGCCTTACACATGTTTACGATTTTGTTGAAGGTTGAAGCGATGCAGTGAGAGTTTAGGAAGACTACAGGCCAAGGGAAGCGAGGCGGCGCTACCCAGATTATTTGTGGCGTCATTACCGCTGCGCTCGTAAAACGGACTTAGCGCCGTAAAGAGGGAACTTGCAATCGTCATCATAAAGGAAGCTGTGCCTAATTCACCAGACTACACTGTGCGCGTTTTCGGCGGAGAGACGTTAAAGGCAGACAAAAATATTCCCTAAATCATCGTAACCTCTAAAAGTGGTAGCATATAGTGACCCTACTCATCCACATATAAAAATAAATATTCACTGACAATAGGATGGGCATTCTTCCACATTAATTATGCAAATAAAATATGATTTACAGAATCAACTATGAAAGAATGAAATTCCGTATCAAATTTAAGTAAAAGCGATAAATTTGGTGTTTTTTCCTATATTTTTTATGCTTTTATGTAAAGTATAAATTCAATAATAAACCATACGGAGAAATGCCTTTTGTAACCATTATGAAATTACAATGTAATTATCAAAATAAAGTTTTCTTACTAGTCAATGATAACCAAAAGAACTAGTATACATGTTGTATGGGTCCAATAGTTTTACAGAACTTCAGTAAGAAAATTTCATTTCCAAATATTGAAATAAGGCAGCTATCAAAACTATATAGACTATAACTTGAACCCTCGCCGAATATGAAACGACACTAGCAAATCCCCGTAATTTATTCCGAAGCCTTAATCGATCGTAATTCTGTTTCACTGTCGTGTGGAACAGGCCAGACTTTTTTTCGTTAATTCCGGTATTTTACATTTTCTTCTACATAAATCTTGTTTTCAATAATTATAAATGTAATGATTAATTTTTAAAAACGGTTTGAATTAAAAGTAAGATTTTTTATGTAAAAAATTATGTATTTTAAATGAAATGTGTTTCCTCAAGTCTTATAAATTTATTATGACTGATTTTTACATTTGGTTTTCTGCAGTTTTACCCCACAGAATTTAAACTGCTTCAAAGATTTTAAAATTTAATAATTTCTTTTTAAATTTTGAAACCCAGAAGAAATCGACAATACAAACTTTAATTTTTAAAAACAAAATTATAAAGTTATATATGTATATATAATTTACCAATGTTAATACTTAATCAAAATGGCAATTTATTTAGATGCATTGTATGAACTTGTAGTTTAAAATCTAAAACATATATATGTATAGTTTAGTAACGGAGATTTAAATTATTGAGGCTGATTAAAACCTAAGAGGATATAATACCTAAATATGTATTATGGTTTAAAATATTTAACATTTCTGACCATTTAATTAATATGAAATGGACAGTTGTTCATAACAAACAAATCTTTGTAAATTAAAATAAATGTATGATTATTTGTATACTTGTCCCGTACGCATTTATCCGTTTACGAAAAAATTTTGGTGAGTTGTAGTATTCACCTGGGGAAAGATTTCTTACATTTCCAGTTTTGGTCCATAAATGGTTTCCACTAAGGGTAGTTTCGACAAGAGTTGCCAAACGATTCAAACGAAATTTTTGATTATCTGTTTTTGTCTCCCCTCATATGTCTTGACAGTAAATTCAACGAGAAAAGGATATATGGATAATACGCAGCCTGTCAAGCAATATGATTATATATATGTAGAGCGTGAAAGTATGTTCAAATTTAACTAACACTTTATTTAAGTAATGATACCATTAGTTAGTTGATAAATGTGCAAAAAAGTTTCATAATTCAAAGTAGAGATGAATGAGACTCACTATATAATGTAGGATCAGGCCCGTACAAGCTCAGTTTTATTCTTATATACATATATTATTTCACGGTGATCAGAGAGAAGAGATGGTTTAAGTATGTTCTCCTTAGAGATATAATTAACTATTTCTGTGTATTTTTGCGTATATGTGAGGACATGTTCCGTATAAACGCGTGGAGAAATGTGGACCAAATTTTGGAAACGTCTTCCTTGTGACTGTAAACGTGTTCAAACGGCTGATATTTGCGATTTTGGGGTTAGTGAGATTTATAGTATTTCTCCTTATGTTGTTTGTATATAATTTGAGTCCAATTTGCTATGGGTTGTGAGAATCCATACGTGTGGTGTCGTGCAGAGGCGTTACATAAAATTAACGCGGAAATAATCAAGCACAGTGTTGAATCCGAGGTTGTGGAATCGCTGATTTCAATTCTAACGGGAAATACGCAGCTTCTGTATTGGTTCAGCCCAAGAGTGGTATAGGGGATGAAGGGGAAAGTCACTTATATAAAAAGAATTCAAACAATCGATATTGGTGTTTGTATTATTAGCTGTATTAGTGTACCAGGAATATTTTCGGCTTTCCTAGTGTAATGAGTGTATTTTTCATTCCTTCATGGGACTTAATGTACTGTACAATAAATTGTTCAGATTTCAGATTTTTTAAGGTGCTGTGATTACTAAAAGAACCACTTGATTTTTTGACTCGATTAGATACTGTGAGTCATCGCGCTGGTAATTATGAAATTCACATTCCGTCAGATGTCACAAGGGGCGTGATTAGATGCATTTTAAAAGACGTTGACCTGTTGATAAATAGATTACTGTCGAATGAAATACTAAAACGGGCTAATATTCATGAATTCCGAGGTTTGTGACGTGTAGGTAACAGAAAATTATTGATCACTGTACAAGTGATAGAAAAATAAATTGTCGTAGAAAATTCCGCTGACTGTGGGAAAAGGACGAGGGCAATTATTCGATCCATAAGTCACAATTGTTGATATCTACAACAATTTATTGTCGACTAAAGAAAATTCAAAGTTAGAGAAATTTGAGCAACTCGCGTGATATATAAACATAATGTCGTGAAACTTTACCCGGATGTCGATCTTTAATCGATGTCATGTAAATTTAAGTACGACAAATTCAAATCGGTTCTCTGAGACTTTCGAAAAATCTTAATTCTTGTTTGTCAGTTTTCTGATGATTCGCTGAGTATGCGACAACCATACAACAGACGTGAAGTGAGGTTGTCATCCAGACTGTAGTCAGAACCTTGCTCCCAGAGATTTCAATCCTATCAACAAGCAAAAATAGTTCCTGGGTGGAGGATGTTTCACCACAAGTGATGACGACTTCAAGCCTATTGAGTAATACCCTGGTGACAGAACAAGAAAGCTAATGAATTGTTGATGCATTAATGAAGGAGTTAACTAACCAGAGAAGTAAACAATGCTTTTTCTTAAAATAAATTTTTACAGTAAGAAGATGGTTATAAATTGTTACACATAAATTGTTCTTATTTCCTGGATTATCCTCACAGTGAAAATGAAAAGTTTAAAAATGGAATCAATTAAAAATACCAGAGCAAAGACATTACAATATTTATGAAAAAAATTATCATAATTCAATGCCATGAATATTTTCTTATTTCCTTTCAACATTACCTATGTTATATTATTCTCTCAATAGTTTTGTAATTGTGGAAGTTTACCAAATGTTAAACGAGTAATCATAGGATGTAGCTTGTAGAGAATAATGTATGCTGAGCATATGTGCACGGTACATGCATGTTAAAATTTCTATTTTTCTCCGTGTCTGCTTTACATAAAGTGCCAGGCTCTTTATCATCTCGCCATAGTCCACGTTATTAATTATGTGCGAGTACACGCTTTAATTATGAACGCTCCTTAATTTTAAATACGACGGAGATGAATAGTTAGAATACTCGGCTGATATTTATATCTGGACGCGAAATGGACGCCATTTGGTGGAGACGAGGCTTTACACAGACAAGCGCTAAGTGATCTGGGAGCTTAATGTGCAACAGAAGTGAAAGGTGGGTGGTCCGGAACCTGGCACTCGTCCAAAACACGTGATGTGCACTTCATGTATTCCGCAAAGTCTCCGGCACCTCTTCAACAACGGAAATCCGGTCACAGAGAAACTCGGCGACGTTTTAATAAGGTCTTTTCTTTGCCAACAAAACTCCTTCCAGACAGAGGAAATAGGTACATAAATGCTACCGTAAGACGAAGACCTGAGCCAAAACCGATAGAGAGGGTAGAGACACGGAAAGAGCGTATTATTTATACACAAAAAAGCTATATAACTGTGAATATATACACTATTAGTTGTAAAAAGAATTTAAAAAATATTTAACATCTAGTATTGAGTAAAGGACAAAATATAAGAAATCATAGTTAAAAATAAAATGTCGTCTACATAGAGACTAATTTGAGAAAGAAATGCCCAATTGAAAGACAAAATTAATAACACACGTTTCTGCAATCGCAGTTGCTGTAGGCAAGTGCGTTCGTAATTCTATTTGTGGGGCAACGATTTCAGAAACGTTCTTAGTTTTTTATTGTTTCACTTTTTTGTCTGATTATTTGCTAATTCATTGCTATTGTATTTTTTACAGTTTTAATTTTAATCATTTGTTCTTGATGCAGCAAAACGAACTTCTATATTTATGTCAGTATGTTTCCAGCAAAGGAAATTCCTGAAAATAATATCAATTCTATTATATACCTAAGTTTTTATTCGTTCGTCTTCTCGCTTCCCGTTCCGTTTATGGTCAGCGTCGTGTTAAAGTGGTTCGTCGTCGCCGTAAATCCGTCATTATTGGCCAAGTCCTATTACCTGGTGTGGGAAAGCGAAATGTCAACCAGAGCTGATTAGTTTGACCCAGTTGAGACGAAATACGGGCAATTGGAGTGTAGCTGTGAGCGTTAACGACGTGCCACCACCTGAAATTCAACTCAAAGGCGCTCATTACCGACGCCAGACGAGGATCTCGTGTAAATGTTTCAAATGGCCTGCTAATTCACTGCATAAATCACATGAGCTACTTTAAACCAATTCATCGCTTTTATAATAGAGTGAAATGGTGCCAAATTAAATATTTATTTATCGACGTATTTTATCTTTCTTTGTTTCAAGGAAAAGACGAATCCTTTTCTGTATTGTTGAAGGAAGACCTTATGAAACTGTCAATAAGATGGGAAGTGAATGCTAGTTATCTGTTCCCACAGTTGGCAACTGTGGTCAGCATTGAAACCACATTCTTCTTTATTCAGTACCGAAATTCCACGACCAAATTTGGTATCATGTGTCTCAATTGATATGAATGACCGGGACAAAGTTACATCAAGGTTTCTCTGCTCTCGATATACTGTTGATTTCCAAATTTCTTGAATTCTGATCGAAACAGAAATATATAAACGAAAACAGAAATTTATATTCACAAAAATATTTTTCTGTAAAAATTGTTGGTTTACCAAAGATGGAGGGGTAATTATGGCCATCTATATCAATCATTTCGGCCGTAACTGTCGCTGGACATAGTCCGTGACGCCAAATTATTCACATGTAAATTCAATTATAATTAAACTGATGGAGTCAAGGAGGATTCCTAAATTTTAAGCCTGAATAATCTCTAAATGGAGATGAAACGTCGCTTTTGTTAATAAATAGTTATATATTTTATGCTGACTATTTTGGCCGTCTATTTATTTGTTGTAAATATTTAAGTTAGAAGACTATTGATGTACGATATCAATCTAAACCTGAAGTTGGGATACGAATCCAATGCTCTCGTTAGCTTTCCAGAAGGTGATTGTACTGTCCAGCTTGTCGATGATCCTCTAGTATCACATTATGAAAAATTTAGTTTCGTAGTTTGCGTACTCATATTTGAATTTTCCATTGTATCTGTGGCGTGTCAAAGTTACACCCCAGTCTGAGGCGCGGTTACGTGATGGTGTTTGGCCTACAGTCTCCAGTTAGAGACAGTGGAGACTGGAGACGGCCTTTAAAATACTTTACTGTAAAATAAAACGCTTGGTGTGCTGTCGAGAAGTCCGTCCGTCGTTAATCTCCGAGGAGTAATCGAATGACGATTCGCGAAATTACGAAACGTCGCGTTATGTGAATCTGTATTACATAGGGCATGGACTCTGTCTCCGAAAATCAGTTATAATTGGATGGACGATCTAATAATATACTCACGAGCATCAACCATACTTATATACCAACTGACCATTGTAAATTCAATTTTTAATTAATTACATTATGCTATTTGAGATTCATCTCACATTTTTTATCTACGAAGCCTTTCCTTAATTTGGATTCCAACTTTGATTTTCCGGAATCCATTAGTACTTTTACAGTTACAGCAGTTAACATTTCTTAAAGGATCAAATATCTTAGAGCATTGTCCTATAATTGGTTTTCCAACAACCAGGAAACTCTTACTTTCTATTGACGTGTATAATTTGGTAGTCAAGCTTCGCACAACACCCGATGGAGGCTCTAAGGTCCATAGCTTTTATCTGAATGCACAGCGGTCCGACTGATGGTATTCCCGTCACGGGGTTTACGTACTCAGTGTGATTGATGTTGAATATTGGCTGGCATTGTGGAAGCTCTGTGAGTAAAGCATTTGAGGGTCCCGACCGAGAGGAAGACATAGTTGTGAGGCAGCCTGCGTGTCGCCGACATCACCTCACTCTTGTTTATCAGCTCTGCTGTACGTGGAAACAGCGTGTGAAGTCCTCTCTTCCGAAGAAGTGGTCACCGCCGGCCGGAAAGCGGGCCTCTTTGAAAAACCTCGCGGCCGGAAGTTCCACAAGCCCATTTTCTTGTCTCTCTGGTTACTGAGCGTGTCCACCGGTAGGAAGTTCGACTTGTTGACAACGGTTTCAGGGATCCACAAACAATGTACTCAATTTCGATGCGGTCATGATGACTGTTTTCTGCATGGAACAATTGACCATTGCCAACGAAATTTCTGATATTACAAAAATCTAAATTTAATGATGGTCCAATTCCTTGAGATGGCACAGTATGTCAAGGATCAGAAAACATTAACATTTTTCTATTTTCTGTTGTTTTTTTACTGCAAATTCTTGTTGGTCCTTGGCAGGGACTTGGAATAATCTACTAGGTACGGGACGCCATATCACTTTTTCAAAATGAAGGCCATGCAGAAAAAGGCGGTGGTTGGCAAATACTCTTTCCTAATTAGACCAATAAATGACTGGAACAGATTATTTGGAGCAAGTCCTGAAACAGAAAGAAAATTATACTTAATCTAAATTCTTTCCCTTGAATGTAGGTTAGTGCATATTCACAATCCATAATCAATTAACTAAATTGCAGTGTTATTACAGTAGTTAACCTCTATTTTCCTTTATAATTCCACTGTTTTTATTTTCAGGTCAGAAAAATATCCTTCTTCTATGTGTATAAATGATGTTCGTTTTCAAATTTGATCGTTAATGAATGTTTCTATTATAATACATTTTTAATGGGAAATTGTCCACATTTCCAGTTTATTGAATTATATTTATTTCTTGTAATTTCATTTATCATAAATCTTTTGTAACCACATGTAACTGCAATCGGGCGAATTGTCATCTTGATGACAAAAATAAATACATCCACACACCACTTTCTGAAATATTATTACTAGTCAAACGGAAATAAATATATATTATTAAGGTTTCCAAATTGACAATGTAGCGCATGGCCCGCTTCATGTTTAGGTTCCAAAGCGAAATTGCTAATGTAATATTCATTAAGGAACGATTTTGTAAGAAAATTCTGACTATATTATTCTTATCAAAATGATGATTGGACAAGGTAACAGTAGAAATATAAAGTTGTTAGGATGATTAAGAAGTGAATAGATAAAAGTCTCCACGACATCGAAACAATTAAACTACTGTATTAACAATTCATGGGATTATAACCGAGTGGCATAAACGTTCAGAAGTGACAGACCGATTTTTAGACTCGTTCCTGTTATTTTCGTGTCATCAAGTGACCCCACTTCTTCCGTTCGTTGACTTTACTTAACAGTAATACATTCTAAGGCAGGGCTTACCATTAAGCCTATTTCCCAGTTTAACAAATTGTTATTCGCTGTTATTAAAATGACTTCTATCAATGGTTGTCGCAAAACGTGCATGTTTGATTTAATATCTAATATATATTGGTCTTATTACATTCTGTTTTATGGCAGGCTCCACTACTGTGGATTTGGTTAGTTGTTTGGCTTCAAAAGAACTTTCATAAACGCCTATACGATTTTGGACCATGCACACAGTATACTCAATATATTTTAACCATATTCAAGGGAATATTGTACCGGAATACGTTTGTGTTTCTTAGACCGAGCTCGAATTAAATTGACCGATTAATTTTAGAAATAGTTAAAGTAGAACCAATGACTAAGAAAACATTTGTTCAGTGATTGAAGTACATACTGATAATTCAGGTGAGTTCGATTGACTTTTAACAAATATATATTTTTATATTCGTTCTCAAAATATCACACAGATACAAATTTAATATTTTTAATGTATCACTCTTCACGTGAAATTCCACTTATCTGCTTTTCCGATTAATTTTGTACTTAATTTCAATGACTCTGTATTGAATTTTCTTAACTAAACATTTTAGAAGTTGATGTGAATTGGCTGAGATAACCATGGCACTTTTAGGAATATTGTGTAATTGAAATTTCCGGATATAAATGTGTAGTTGTAGGGGAAGCGACGTTAAAACTGAAGTCGAGATTTACTAAAAGTGCGTGACATTTGGGGAGAGTGTTGGAGACAGACTTTGGAGAAGTATTGGGTCGTGATATAGAACCGCTACTCTGCGCCCCCAGGGTTGGTTAAGTATCTGCAGAAGTGGGAAGCCAATAAGGAAAGAGGTTTCGTCCCCTCAAGGGACGCCCAGGACGCACAATAGTTTCCAGGGAGAACTTTTTCGTTAAAAGCTGGTTGGCTTCTGCGGGCACAGGAAGTCTGCTTGGGAGCAAAAATGATGGAGTAGCCCTCTTGTTACGTGCCGCTTCTCTCTCTCTCTCTCTTTCTCGTCCCCTAACCGGAACCACGGTGTTCACCTGCTGACACAAAAGGCTCGGTCTCCAGGAATCTCCGAAACTTCGAAAGACCACTTCTGAGACGTTCAAGACCACTTAGACGGATATGACGCTCACCTATATTGCTACTCTCCTGAGATAAAGCTTGGTACGTTAACAGAGGAACACGGGAGGATTTGATGCAGGGTTGTTCAAGAAGGAGTCAGAATACTTGTCTTACCAGTCCGTGAAAAATTTCTCAAATTCACCAAGCTTCTTATTGTAATTCGTTTCCGATATACTGCTCTGTGGTGTTCAAATAAATCAGATATTTAGTTTTCTCTGTGGAACGGTGGAAACCCGGCAAATTACTTTGATCAATATAATAAGAAGCAGAAAATCGAGGCAGTAGACTAAAAATTCCAAAAATCGATACACACAACATGATAATTCTTCTGAAGGCAACCCTTACATTAATAATCACTTTAGATCCTAATAAATAAAAACCGAAGACACATCAATGATTTTTCAGTACGTATCACATGACGAAGTTCCAAAAACCGACACGAAACGTTGTGTCTATTTACATATATACGATAACTTAAAATAACATTATTAAAATTCAAGATATATATTAAATTTTTATTTCTGACTTATTGATTAACATATTTTTATACCACACGTAAATTTCACATCACTACACTAATATAGTTTTGGCTTCCTACAACTGAAGAAATATTTACAAAATAATTAAGAATCAAAAATTATTTTTCTGACAATAAGTAAAAAAATAACTAAACGACATATGTGGTCGTATTCTTATTTATTTATTTTATTTGTCAGAAAAATGATTTTTTGATATTTACATTTCTTTGTAATTATTTTATCCGTTTCAAATTTTACCTAAAGAAGTCCAAAAATGAGAATAAAGATTTGTAATTAAATGTTTATTAAATTTTTTTTCCGACATACTTGGCTGTATTATTATTTTTTTAATTACGAATCAGACAAATCAAAATTTAAATAAAGTATTCATGTTTCAGAAGCAATTTCATAGTCGGATATTCTAAATTTTATAGGCACAAAGAATTTTAAAACATTATCTTATATTTACACCAACTAATCAACTTTGAGTAATAAATTTCTTGACAAATTGTTAATAAAATATATAAATCATATTTGTAGGCTCATAATTTATGAGGGATTTGAAATAACTTATGTTATAACGTTAAAACTCAAACTTATATGTGAGGATCTCCCAACGGACCAATGAGCAAGCTTAACACCTAATGCAAACGAGCTGACTGCCAAAAATGGCAGTTATTGACAGCTGCTGTTGCGTAGCAACCAACCCCTCGTGTTACGAGCTATTCATTTGTTGTTGTTTTTTTCCGACTTCAAAGCTAATGTCACAATTTAACTCGTACAAAAAACAAGACCCTTACGTGAAATTCTATTGGTGCATTAGGGAGACTAGTGATCTGTACTTTTCTGGTTTTTACTTTTGTGCATTTCAAACGTTATTCGTTAGTACGAATATGAACGACAAATGCACGGTCAGTGAATAAATAGAACTGAAACAGGACGCTGGAGGAAATTTGAGCTTTATTCGCACTCATATTTACGAGCGTATTTATTCTTTTGTACCGGTTCCTTAATTTACTTTCAATTTCAAATAAAATTACGTAAACGGGTGTATTGAATAACTGCAGCTGTTTTACCGTATTGCTAATCAATAATATTCGAGTTACAATTTAAATATAAAGTTCAGTCATATTGTCGTGTCTATGAATGAAATTAAAACAAAAGTAGTTTTAAAAATACAAAATTTTATTTCTATTTTTTGGACCCACCTGATATTTGGTTAAGATTAGCATGTGGAAGTTTCCGTAAATTCCTATAGGTTTGTCGACAGACTTCCTATCTAGAATACAATTCCGTAATAAAATATTAGAGAAAGTGATTGCACAAAAATAAATTTGATGGCAGATAATTAAATCAAAAATTTACCTAATACAAATTTTCTTCCCCTTTAATTAAATTATTATTCAAACTCAGCAATAAATAAGAGCTACGATGAGAGACCCACATTAACTCAAAGCAGAAGGAAACCAATTAAATAAATCTAGAAGTGTCGATACAATAAATAACGACAAGGACTCATGCACCAACCCAATATTTTTTACTGCAATCATTCTCAGTTCACTGATCGATGATTGTGGATTCCTCCTATCTCATCCTTAAATTTTCATTTCTTTGGGTCCATCACAGTTTCACTTTGACTTGACATACAAAGTTCAAGAATATTGTTAAGAAACAAATCTTGGATTTTTACTGACTTCAGGCGTGTTGAATTTTCTTGCACCGCTTAAATACCGGATGTTAATTGTGGTCTAACTTGTTACTAAGAAAAAACGGTGATGTATATCTAAAAGAAGTAAGTTATTACTAGAGAAGGGTAAAAATGTTTGATTTGTATAGTGTATTGGTTCATTCAAACTTGTTTTATGCATTTGTAGAAAATTCATGTGAACTTCATTAATTTAGTAGCTTAGTAGTTATATATATATATATATATATATATATAGCATTAGAGGGAAGTTTGTGGGGTAAGAACAGAAGAGGGAGGCCAAGGATGCTAAGCAGATTGTGGACGATGTGGGGTGTGCTATTTATAAGAACATGAAAAGGCTTGCGCAAGTAGGTCAGCGTGGAGGGTTGCATCAAACAAGTCTTAGGACTGAATACCACAACAAAAACAACAGTAGTTTATTTAGTTGCAAGTGAAACCACTTATTAACCTTGAGAAAAAGATTAGAGATTTTATTTTGGATAAGTGACGTATTATGACGTCATCGGTGATGTTTTGAGAATCACACTTTTTTTTAGTAACAGGCTACATGAGGGTGATCCTGAAACGGGCAACTCTCCTTTAAAAACATAGTAAGGAAATTGAAAAGGAAGGATGTGGAAGGTAGAGTAAGAGCTGCGAGAGATAAAAATTATTACAAGTCCATCTGGCAAGCCAGAAGAAATGTTTTATCCTTGTTTTGATATTATATGATCCATGCGGCAGCATTAACACGTTTCTTTATCTTACAGTTTTGTCTTTGGATTGTGATTTAAGTACCCGAAATGGTAATTATTTCCCAGATATTCGGATTACCTTCCTCATAGGAACTTCTCGTCTACAATAAAATTGTTAGTGGATAAAGTTAAACTACTTGAATCTGCATTTCTATAATTTGAGGACATTGTTGCTCGATCTATACTGTTCTACATCTTAGTAGCGTGATTACTGTTGTGCACTGCTGCCTACACGGTTCACAGTCGACGCATAACGACCCCACTGCCACTGTTACCACTCACCCGCGTCCTGCACCGACTGGTAATAACCGAAAGAGAAGGGTAATGGAAAAGTAAAAATACTTTGTGGGTAGCATCCGTGTCTTGTGAGTGATTACCTCTGTTGGGGAATTTCTAAATATTTGCCTGCTGGAAATAGGAATCATTTGCGCATAGCGCATCGGCGTGGCACAGCTCTGACAAATTGCCGTACAGCTGCCAGCACCGGGGGCCCCACAAGTTCCCTTCCCATCATAGAGGGACACGTGGACACGACCGACACAAACTAAGTACTCACATTAAATAAGGCCGGTGCCAAGTCCAAATAATCAGGCAATTTGTCGTTACGTTCGTCCGTAAAGTTTGCACGGGGCATGTTCCTGAATCCTTCGTATCGAATCCTGACGCATAAGAAACTGTGAATTGTAATCTCCGATTAAAATGTTGCTGTATTTTAGACGGCAAGACATCAGGATAAGATTTAATTTCTTATAGACTACGATTATATCCACCATATAAGCATTTAAATTCTATTTGTAAAATTATAAACACCAAATTCAGTATGTATTCTCCTTTGGCAGTCATTCCAGTATTCTGTTAAATGATTCAAAAGGAGACATAGTACATCAGTTTTAGATTTATTTTTCAACAATGAAATCCTTGCCATGTATCATATACCAGCATATCCTACGACTACCCAATCGAATTATTGTGTTGCATATGATATTTTTTTTATTACTGTCAAAATAACTTGACCAGTACTTAATTAAATACGGCAGAATAAATATATTCAGTGGATCACTTAATAGATATATTAAAGTTTCAATTTACAATCAAAATTAAATCACAACGTTTCTTCCCTTTATTTGTGTCTTCTTCAGGTGATCATTATTCATGGAATAATTTATATTTGAGACTTACTTCCAGCAACCTCATTGGTCGAAATGAGAGAAAAATTTACCAATCACATCTTCATGTTATCCATAGAATCTGTTGGCAGAAAGTTTAAATTATATTTTAAACGATTGAAAACATCTGAAGATGTCCTAAAGAATGGGATGAAACGTGGTATGTTTCGATGAATTTTTATATCAAACTGAGTCTTTTTTTTTGCACGTTTACACTGAATAATTTTAATCTTACTGTTAAAACAGGCAATTTCATTATTCCATATTGTAAAAGTAAGATCTGGTTCATTTTTTAACAGTCGTTGTTTTCAATTTAAATTTTGTCTGGTTTTATTTTATGCCAAAGTTGACGGCGTTCTTAAATCAAATATTCATTGGAATATTTTTTTATATTTACGAAGAACTTACTTAAAATGTATATCAATTATTAAAAAGATCCTTTCAGGTTCCCTGTAATTCAATATCTCTGTTTAAATATTCGTTTAACAACTTGTAAAGGTAAACCTTAATGTATTAACTCAATAAACAGACGTCAAAAGTATTTTCCTCAAATATGCAGATATCTCATAATCTAAACTACATCAACTGTATATTCCTTACCCCATCATAAACTTCAGCACAAAGGCGGAATGAGAAAATATAGATGGAGAGATTCAAGATATGATGCTGGAGATTTATGGAAAAATAAAAGCGGGCAGATGTAGTAAAGGAAAGGACAGAGATGGTCTGTCTCCAGGGCTCTTCTTCAAAGAGAGAGGAATGGATTGGATGCTTCTTGAGGACGAAACAAGAATTAATTCACGATCTAATATTTATTCGTTCTCGTGTTGACCTTCTGGGTTAGTCATGCACTAGTGATTGCTCCAATATCGACTCCTCTGTTAATATCGGTTTTTCAATTCCAGTGTGATGAGTAATACATTAGTTCAGAGGATGATAAGAATTCGATTGCGGGTGACAATCAATTATTCTGTGCATAAACCAGATAATTTATTTTAATTCTACAATTTTGTATCGTTAACATTTCTTGCGTTATAAGCAACTCTCACAGAGCCTCTTCCAAGACTGAGGCTAGAACGAAATAAACGCAACAAAGTAGTGAGAACGTTCATTTATTTTCAGTTAAGCATTGTTGACAACCGTTAATGGTGAAAATCGAAAGGGGAATGCCTACGCTATTAGACGCAAGTCAATTAGTGCGGGTTTATTTAAGTTCAAACAATAGTCGTCGTTTCTGGCATGTCCCCTTGTCTTCCTAGGTGTTTCGTCAGTCAACCGTGGTAAATGTAACATTTCACAACGGAAACACAGCTGATGGAGTGAGCGCATCTAATAACTTCAAAATATTTTTCGTGTAAAAGATATTAAATAATTTTAATAACGAATTTACTATACTCTATTGAATATCATCTTAATGCATGACTACTAATAACATCGAGCTGTTTGTCTTTCTTTTACGGTTCCTGATTATTTATATTACTGTCCATCCCCGACTTCCATGCTTTTTATGAATACCTTACTAAACATGACTAAAATAAATCAATTTCAAAGTCTGACAATATTTTATGGATATTATTTAATATTTTCTTACCTTAGTATGTTCCATACTTAATGTTATCATTCCTCGTCACTAAAATTGAGCACCCTACCTTCACGCAACACGCTAAACACACTTGATTTTGATTAATTTTTTGAGTCTGATAAAAAATAAAAGAAAATAACTTGTCACACTATAAGGGTACTAGCAAGTATTTGCCTTTCTTATGTTTCCATAGTTCAAATTTTCATTCACATCTCTTGTTGTAATTTTCATCTTAAATATCCGGAATGTGAAATGAATAATGCAGTCAATGAACATTTATTTCAGACTTTCGAAACGGACAGTTAATGAAATTATCACGAAGTGACTATCAATCAATTAATTGTTACTGCAGATGTATGCATTAAGGTAGCCAGGTTACAGTCAAAACTGCTAGGAACGATTCTAACCACCGAAATATATATATTTTTTGACTTCTTTGAAGGTATAATTTTATGACAACTTTAACGTTTCAGTTATTTATAGAAGGAATCATCAAAACAGTTTTTTCCTCGTATTGTTGGCGAAGAACAACTGGGTAGCTGCAACGCAACGATACTTGGAAGTTACAATTTCCTTGCCAAATATCTGCAGGGGAAGGACGTAGCCTCGTCACTGCAGCAGAGATGTGTGGCTTATCTTCTGCTCTTACACAGAAACGCTCATGACAGTTTATTGTTCGCTTCAGAGAATCCGATCTATTTTCCCTTTCTTTGAAACATAGCACCAAAATCAATAGCTTAACTGTTGCAATCGTTTGTGTGAGACGAAAAGTAAAAATAAATTCACTCAAAGTGCTTTACGACGTTTTGGCAGACACCATACAATTTTATAGCTCACTAAGTTTGGAATATTATTTTAAGTTTTTCGTCGTTTCTTGCTTATTCATAGTTAATCCAGCTTCCAGAACATTTATAATGATGTATATAGAAATATATTCTTTCTATTTGAATTGATATATTTAAATATTTCATTTTCATTCAGATGAAGAAGGATGGTAATATTTTCGCTTAGGTACAGGAATAATCAGAAAAATTAACTGACGATTTTCCTTAAGGGACCCAAACTAAGATAATTTATTAAACTAAATAGAAAAGATTTGGTATCGTGAGTTCCTGGAGAATTTTAGGAAGTGTAATATGAAAAATAAAAGAAGACTGGACTGTAGGGCCCAGGAGTCAAGCGTCGTATCTAGTCGGAAAATCAAATTTAGACTGATTTGCCATTCCTCAAATTGACCGCCACTACTACTGCTTTAAATACACTCCAGTCCAAACAATTGTTTCTATGATTTGGAAGAGCCCCTCCGAATGTAGTTCAAACAGAATTTATATCAGCCCATGTTTGAAATCTGAAATAACTTTAAAACTGTTACCGTCATCTCGTAATGTAACGCCCTTGTTGCTTATTATTGCTTTTATTCTCAGACAGTCACATCCCTTGAAAACTAGAAATGAATCAAAGAAATGAGATTTATGTTTTTTACAGATAAATATGTATAAAAATGCAAAAAAATGTTAATTCAAGACCGGTCATAATTTACGGGTAGGTATCAACAGATCAGTCAACTAGTAGTAAAATAGTGGTGTTGAAAAACTGTGATTTAATTAATTCACAGAAGTCATGATGTAGTGTATAATTGTGTAGCTGAGACAACAGCTTTATTGCCATGCTAACAACCGTAGACATCGGAGGAGTTATCTCGCGAGGATCACGAATCCCGTTAACATATGTGGTAGACGTAGTTAGACGTAATAAAACAGTAATCTTGTATTCCAACAAACGTTAGTCCGATTCTACTTTTAAAATAGAATATTTTTTTAATTTTACTTAAAATATCAATTACATAAGTTCCTTTAATTGCTTTTAGAATTAATTGAATATTACTTACTAAAATTGTAAAATATTTTTTGCTTTTCTATTTGACATATTTTACAATAACGGTAGTAATGCCTTCCTTCGAATTACCAACTAGTTTCACTCAAATTTTAAGATTTCCCCCATAATCAATTGAATTAGGAGTGGGTCTGATTGACGTGGTTGCCTTTTCGGTGTTATTAGTGTGTAGTTCGGAGCTAGCGAAGCTGCTCCACTCTCGGAGTTAGACACGCTTAACGGCGCACAATATGCGGGGGAAGTGAAGTTTAAGGTAAGTTGGCGAAGTTTATCCGAGGCTCCTGCACGGTTTGTTTACTGGGACTTTGCCACCCGCCTGGTAAATCCAATAACACAGCGCATTAAAACTCAAGTGAGCAAGTTGTCTGTAACATCCAGTCCGCTATTTATCCTCCAATGAGAAATAAAGTAGGGAAAAAAATAACCTCATCCGAGCGATGCAGAGGGACGACGACGAAAGGGGTTTAAAAATACCTCTGTTAATTTCACGCTTAGTTGCGTGTGTAAGCCACAGCTGTAGAGTTGACTGACAACGAATAGGTGAGTCCTCGGATAAATCACATCTCACCCTTGGAACAGACTCGAATAAACAGATTGGAAAATTTAGATGGGCATACTACACATTTATGTCGGTGTAGTTCAAGAAAATAATTGAATAAATATTCAACACTGATTGCGTTAGTTTCCTAAAATCACTACGGAACAAAATTAATAAAATATGTAATTTGGATTCATTAAAAAATGAAAAATAGGACATAAAGGTAGCGAAAAAGATAGCCACTTTTCAGTTTGAAACGACGGCAAACAGCGATTCCTTCTCCTCCTACCCTCCCCTTTTATACAAGACACCCTATAATAGTAAAAAACGGGGCTAAAAATAAAAGAACTTGTTAAAGTTTTCAGTCTCATTCATAATATTAACAGTTTAATTTTAATGTAAAACACTTCAAGTAATTAATCTTTTACAATGACGCATTTATTCTTGTAAAATAGTGGTGTTGAAAAACTGTGATTTAATTAAGTATAATGCTTAGAAATTGGGTTATGTTTGTTTACAGGTTTACAGCTTGAAATTATTTTTATCTAATTTAATTTTTGAACTCAATTTCCTTTTGGTTCAGGCCGATACAACAAACGTCATAATCAAATCAACTTTATAAAGAAAATTGGTAATGTGAAACATGATGGGATCTTGGAGTCCTTTGATTAATACAAGGAAAGAAGAATTGTGCATAAAACTTACATGAAACTATAACCTTTTAAATAAATATATTATATTAAATGACAAAATTCCAAAACTCTATAAATCAATGAAATCGTTACTTCTTATAGAAATGTGCTGGATGAGGCAGGAACATACATTTTATCGAATCTAATGTTTGCATAATTAGAAATAAATTAAATAGTATAGAAAAATATTTTTGAAATTATTAATACGTTCAAAATGATGGACGTGATCATTGAAGGAAACTAGCGGGAAGCCTAGATGACATTCATTATTTCTTACGCTTTTATCTAATATTTTGTGAATTTAACGTTAATAAGTGATACGAATTTAATGGAATGAAAATGCTGCCTAATGGTGCAGACTAACAAGAAAACTCAAGGTTCTTCATCTAGGCATGTTAAGCGATATAACCAAGTACAACACGTCCTGCATCTTCCAATAGCTTATTTATACGTCTCTTTTGCTGCAGCAGTTAGCTTTTAGGGAGAATTTTCATTAGCTCTGGTTTGGTCCATAAATATCGATCTACACGAGAGGCAGAATACGCAGGTTCGAAGGTAAACAACAACTGTTACTGAACAAAAAGCGAGCCGTGAGCGTACGAGGAATAACGATGTGTGCGTGTCTGGAAAACACGTCTGGCGATTACACACCACCTACTAGCGAAGGGACGAAGTGATAGGAGCCACAGGAGGCAAATGCATACAAACATTCTAAACGTCGTCGTTTCATAAAAAAACAAACACATCAAGGTTACTCCGAAATGCAATCATAGTAGAAGGTCAACCACTATAGTATAATCATTTATGCATAATAAATACTGATTATTTTTGTGACTTTATCCACATCGAAACGAAATTAATGGAATGATGTTGGTGGCGTTATTGAAACTATATTATACATTCTTACGCCTATATACGTGTTTATCACTAGAATCTAAACATAAATTAATATTTTTTTGACAATTAAAATGCGGTAAATACGGCATACTTTTCATATTATGTACATCTCTATTGAGAGTGGTTTTTAGTTCCTGACTGAATTGTTTATACAAGTTTCAAGAATAGTAAAATCTGAAACGCTCATTTAATTAATCATTTACTAAAGTATAACGAAGATACAAACTCCTACATCTAATCCCGATTATCATTTATTCATTGCGTTCTTTTAATTTAATTTTGTGAAACATTTCTGTATAAATATATTATATGGGCTCGAGTTCTTTCCAAGCCAACGGAAAAGCATTAATAAGCTTAGCTTCCAATTGAAGCTCAGTACATAGTCAGGAAAGATGCGGGACAACAATTGATTCAAAAATTCGAGAGAAAAAGTGACAGGGAAGCATCTAGAGGACTTAAGACATGATCAGATTACCAGATATTTATTTGAGCCAGACACTTGTAAATACGAAAAGTAGACTTCTGGTCCATCGAAGAGAAATTTCGGTTCGAAAAGACATTAAAAAGTGGCTCTAACGAGTAGGATTATCTTCATACGGAGAACAGTTTTCAATTCAATTAATCAAGTATTTTTAATAGGAATATTAAATAGGTAATGGCTGTTACTTCCATATTTCATCTAGTTGGAAAACAAGGAAGAATATTTCTTGTTCAAAGTTTTCAATCAAGTGTCCATTTTAATTGATTATATTTAATTAGGTTGTCATATTTGGAAGCATAACTTCCTCTTATCAAGCTTCACATTCGACTTCCTTTTACGATTGTCACCTACAGAAAAAGAAAACAATTAGAAGCGTTCTATGAACAATTATATGGGTTATTAGATGAATAATAAAGAAAGATATAATACTTTTTCGAGAAATTAAATTGATGTGTGTGTGTTTTCGTATAAATGGAAAAAAACTAAAATTCTATTATTGTTTATTGTAAACTGAAAATACACGTCTCTGTCTTACAATAGAGTTGAAGGTTTGATTCAAACCAAATTGTTTTCGGATTGTCGTCTACTGTAGAAGCTATATAATTTTACTAATGTTTATTTAAAGCTCTTCATTGAAATATTTAAGGGATTAGCAAAACATCTCCGAAGAAATTTATGCTACACTGACCTTGTAACCTTCGAAAAATTCTGTCATTCATAAATAATTTTGGCAGTCATTCTCTTCAGTCAAACAATAAATAAGACCGTAGCACTAATGAATAAAAAATACAATTTAAAAAAACAATAATTGGGGCTTTTAATTTTCCTCTATGTTCGATCTCTGTTTAATTAATTAGAACCATAAATTTAGGTGTAAATTCGATAATTATTCATGTTATAACGTTATTCTGTTTGTCACTATTTGCAATGTTTTAGTTTCTCGTTATCAGTTTATTGAGGTTAACAATTTTTTTCTTTGTTTTAATAAACATCTAACATTGGTTAATAATGTTTATTTATGGCTTAACATTTTTACTGTTCGTATTGAAATTATTTGATCTGTAATTTACAGCTAAAATTCATTTAAACCACATACTCTGTTGGATATTCGTAATTAGAATGGGCTGCTGTTGGTTAATGATTGGATTCTCGTCATCGATTCTTGTAAGTTCGTTTCAAAAATAAATTGTGTTTCCGTAAGCGTCGTATTTTTTAGTCCTCTGCTTTTAAAATCTCAGGAACTAAATTTACTTTTCTGAAGCAAACATTCTTGCACCGTCAGTGTCAGACAAATTAAGCCTCCGAATGGAAAAAAAGAATCCCTTAACACTGTGAAGGGATATCGCCCGTGGGCCGAAAGGGCCAACCAAGTTAATAGCACGAGATTAGACATGCTGCTCCATTTATCAACGTCCTCCTCCCGCCCCCAACAATGCGATGCGATGGGTTGGTACCCCTGCGCTACAGACGTAACTATCGGGAAAGTGATATAATATGGAAATATAACTTCTGCAAATTGCGAATATAGACCCGAGCGCGCCGCTGGCTGGCCGCGAATGAAATATGCCTTGCTTCATATTTAATCTTGATGGATTATATCCGTGTTTTATATTTCCATCTGGGAATATATACCCTAACTGCCACGAATATATTTCACGCACGTTTGTTCCTTCAAAAACGATATTTACGACCATTATTGTGAAGTGATGTATTCGCGTCTCGTTCCACTGATAGACACGAACAACGTCTCCAACTCGATATGCATAATTAATCCATCAATTCTACATTTGCAACGTGGCCATATATCGCTTCCACGCGACACCACATAATTCCTGGATCGTTCCAGTTTCTAGCTTCGTTCACGCCGATTGAAAAAAGTCCTTGACTCTGGCAACTCGTCAAAAGCTTTGAAACAATGTAGAAAGTCCGATCGTTGAAAGTTGTCCGTAATATTTATAATGAAAATAATGTTTATATATCATCAGTCGCTTTTTTAAGAAATCTAATTAATCGTTTCCTAAATATTTTTTATCTTTATTTAGAGTTGCACTAAGCAATATGGTTAATAGAGACTACGATAGGGCAACTTGTTTACCTGTTAACTTATTTCAATAAGTCTAAATGCTAAAACACCAAATGTATGTATACAAGGAATAAATATGAAAACTGTTATATAGTTATATGTAATGATGTGATAGAGTGGGTTGATAGTTTTAAGTCCTCAGGTGTTATCATTGACTGTGAATTTAAATTTAATAAATATGGAGAGTATACTGAAAAGAAATTGTGCAATAAAAAGAAGTAGTTTGTAGAATAAGAAATGTTTTGTCCCTTACAGCTAAGAAAACTGTCTTTATGTCATTTTCAGTCCCTCGTGTAAATTTTGTAATTCTATGCTATTTTTTGTAAGTGGTAGTACTGTTGAAAAATTAGAAACGATATTGAATAGAGGATTAAGGACCATTTTAAAGTATTGTAGAATTAAGGATACGCTAAATAAATAAGAATTGTTAAGTGTTTAGGACCAAATTCTGTATGATGTTTTAGTTCTTATTCATAAAATATATAAGGGACATTTACTAGATTATTTCAATAATTTTATAAAAAGACATTCAGATGTACATAGTCACAATACCAGGTGTAGAGAAAATTTTTATATGGCACACATAATTAAAAGTACTACTTTTAAATAAGGTTTTTAGGATTATACAATGTGTTACCAGTAGCTGTTAAGGACACCAAAAGTATAAATGTATTTAAAAATTGTTTGACGTGAAGAGTTTAAAAGACTGATTAAATGTAAAGAGTGAATTTGGATGTAGTATAAGTTTTGTATTATGTAGGAAAAGAGAATTGAAATTATTTAATTATCTTTAAGCTAATTTGAATAAATAAGTCAATAGTTTCACAGTGTGAAAAAGCTAAACATCCATGTCGCTTTCGAACCCAGAACCTCTGTGATCGAGGCAGCAACTCTGACCGCTAATCCATAGAAGGCAGGCTCTAAATATTTAATTTTGAAAATATTGAGCTTTCAGTAATAGTTTTATAATTATCTATAGAGAAAAAAGAATTTTGGTTAATTTTTCCAAATGTTAGGGATAGAACACATTATCGTTAATTCATCACAAATGAATTTTGTAGTTATTTTTGACTACATTGTGTGTACAACAATCATACTTTGAATTGTTTGGAAATTTTTCCTTCCATATATTTTTTAAATCATTAACTAAATTATTTATACGAATGTTGGTAAGCACCTGAAAAGGTTTTCAAATAAGGACAATATGAAGTACTATTATTAATAACCTCTATTTTTTTCATTAAAAATTTATTTCACATAGTTTGGCTGTGTTATTCATTTTATTTACCAACAAATCGTATTACATTTAAAACTATTGGAATAAAAAGCATAAATTATTGGAATAATAAGCATAAATGTGTTGAATTTTAAAATATAACTAGAGGAGATTAAAATAATTTCTGATTCAATTAAAAATGTATACAAATGGCGCATCCCTTCCCAGTGAATATATTTAATAAATAATTCTCGGTTTATCAACCCGGTAAATTATTCAATAATGCACATTGTTTTGGCAAAATGCATCTCCCCAGAAAGGTTGTGTTGTAACAAACAGTTAACCAGGTTGATAAACCAAGAATCTTGCTTATAAACAATTATTTTTATCTGATTAACTGATTTATAAATTAATAAACCACCGAAATGTGTGAGAAATATACCTTAATAAAATGTTAACCTATAAGGTATAAATAAATCTTGTACTATTTATCGTCCTCTTTTACGGAATCTCGTCAGGTGCAAACATAATTATTTTACAAATCTGAAAATAATTTCTTTTACGAAGTTTTTATCAGCAAATTTCAAGAATTAAATTATTTTCAGATTATTAAAACGTTTCGTATTTGACCGTAATGAGATTCTAGCCGTTCTAGTTTTATAAAATCGTCCATATTTTATTTCTTTTATTAAAATAAGTTTTTCAAAAATTTAGTTAGTTTATTAATTTTTATCCGTTATTCTATTCATGTCTCAAAACGTGGCCTACTAATCTATCACTTCTCTTGATAAAAGTCCTCCAAATTGTTCTCTCTTCCTCTATTCTGCTTAAAACTTCCTGGTTAGTTACTTTATCCACCCATCTGATTTTCAAAATTCTTCTGTAGCACCACATTTCGAAATCTTCAATTCTTTTTCTTTCTGCAACTCGTATCGTCCACGATTTGCACCCATTTAACGTCACACCCTATACGAACATTTTTCTCTGTGTTTGCAATATTTCTTTACATTTTTACAGAACGAAAATAATCACATCAACTTGTCAATATGAGTATTTTATTGGCACATTAAGTCTCCTTAACCGTATATTATCAGGATATCCTACTATACCTTAAAACACTTCTCACACTATTGTTTCCTCTTATAAGTAAGACGAGTTTTATAACAGAACTTGGTTAATGTTTACAATTTCATAAACGTATATTACCCTGTGTTATCGCTTTGAATTAGTGTGTAATGACATGATGGCTGGTCCATTTCACCAATATTTAATGTTGCAGCTCATTAAAGCGGTATTTGTGTTTCCCCTTTTATCCATGAAAACTGTTAAATTGCGCCTCTTTTTTAATAATAACATTAAACCCATTTCTAAAATTCATGTACCTCGTTAATTAATGCATAACGAAGCGCAATTCTATTCAACGCGAATAAATGCTCTGCTAATTAAAGCGCGAGGCAAAAGGCTGAAATAAATTTTAAAAAATAGTGTAATTTATTTAACTTTTATGCGCAATGTTCAAACTGGATCACTGGAAACTGCTTTATGTTATTACGAGTGCACATGTGTGAAAGTCGAGGGTGACATTTCGATTCATAGAAATGGCAATACCTGAAAATAGGGATTAATGGTGGCTTTCCAGGTAACATGGAGGGTTAATAAACAAATTTTCATGTATGTATTTCCTGCACAGACAAAAGCAGGATCAAAATTACTGTCTGATATTATTTAGGCTTATTTCTGAAGAACCGAGTAGCCGTATGCATTTTTCAAAAGTCACATTGATGGAATATTTTCTATTATTTTGATTTAACAGTAACTCCAAGTACGTAAGTAAAAACCATTTTACATTCTCAAAAACATGCATGAAAACAATTTTGACCTATGCAATATACAACCTCAATCCCAATGATTATATAAATGATTCAAGTAGAAAAGACAATATATATATATATATATATATCATCTGTATTTAAACATTTAAATGTAATTAAATGTTATATTTATCTGCCATCAATCGCATCTGTAAACAGGTCAAAGTGTCAAAAACACATAATAGCGCAACGCTTTCAAGTAATTCAACGAAACGCTGTGTTATTAAATTGATTCTGACATTTTGTTATTTAAATATAATTGAAAAAACTCGTTAACATGTTGAATATATAATTTCGAAAAAAATTTGTTCTTTTATAATCATGACCTGAATTATAATTTAAATTTTCGCATCTAAACTGAAATTTCTTAACACACAGTTAAAAACTGATTTTGATAAAATAAGTATAAATTATTACCAAACATAGTCACAATTTTTTAAAATTAAAGTGGTACAAATTCAATTATGCTCACAAATGTTAAAATTCCTTCAATTTCAACGTAAATATTATTTTTCAATGCATGATAAATACATTTAAATAAGTAAATATTTAATTATACCTTCAGTTCGTGCTTAACACTGTACCTAAACGGTAATAGCCTTTTTTATTATTTTATGAATATTTATGAATATTATTTATTACTAATCTGACCTGAGTTTCTCTAATGCAATACATTATATGTGTTTATACTATTGTCACAATTATATATTATACATTCTTAACTCACTGTTTTCCCAGTTGAATTATACTTTTCCGACATTTTTTGTGACTATTAAATTGAAACTATCATATTTTTTAACTAAAAGGATGTATATTTTTAATATGTATTACAATTAAGTCAGGTAACAGTTGGTATATGTGTTTCCTCAATTTTATATTAGTGAGAAATAAAATTTAGAAAAATAAATTAGCACATTTGAATGGCAACAGCACGACAAAATTTCCTTTCATTTGATTCTCTTCAGGCTTGACGTCAGTTTTTTATTATTAAGATAAATTAAACTACCATTAAAAAAATATTTAACTAAGTTCATTTACATTTTTGTATTTTAATCAGGCTGTTAAGTTTTAAAATGTCTGTTATAATTGTATTAATATAATTTAAAGTAATTATTTTCTGAACAGTACTTCTGTCCGAAGATTGATAATATTTCTGTGTGTATTTGGCATTAATAAAATATAACAAATATAAACCTATTAGCTGCAGTAATTGACAATTCATGAAGAGGATATTTTGCTCCTTAAAGAAAATATCTTCATCAATATTTTGATAATCTAGAATTCCTTGAATACTGTCACTTTATGGGTTACCACATTTATATTTTGCGTTAATAACATACGACTAAGTGGGACTAACTCATCGGTTATCATCAACATTTACTACTAAATATAAACGGAGAACTTGTATTCTAAGCAGCCGTTGAACGAAGTTGGGGCCCACGTCACCTTAGAAATTATTTCTAAATTAGTTAGGTGATTTCACTTTGGTGTAATATGGCCAGGTTTCCCACAAGGGCCTCAGGGTGTCAGTGTCACAATCATTAGCGAGTGTCCAACTGTGATAATCGGCTTACACGCAAACTGCATCAGGGGCTCGCAGCCTGACTTGAGTTCAATTACAAGTACACCATAGCCGTGGATCACGTGTCCTTCTTGTAATCAATCAACATTATCTCTGTCTCGTTGCAAGACAGCAAAGTAAACACGAGGATTACAATATGAGACAGGGGTCCCTTCCTCGGCAGCGTGTGAAATGGTAACAGGTTGAGGCAAGTTAGGAGTAAAATCCTTGATGCGTGATGATCCCAGTTGTTTGACTGCGAGCCTAATGAATCGAAGAGCAACAACAAGTAATCCATGAATACTCAAGCGTAAACGTCCAGCGGACCTTTCAACGGTGTGAGGTTTCAGTTCATATTAAAGGTAAAACCAGGAAAGTTGTTTTCAATTTCAACGTATACTTGTACCATTATCTGCTCACCTAAACCTATTCATAAGCTACTAATTAGCAGTTTCCCCGTGTCATGTTGGCAGGTGAATACAAATATTTTTTTTAAAAAAAGTATGTTTCGACATATATTGCACGTTGAGTTCTAAATACATACAACAGCATAAAAACGTATCCCTTTCTAAGACTTATGAAAATTATTCTTCTGTCTGGGATTTTCTGTAAACGTAAACGATTGTGATTTCATAACCGTATACAGTAAATATTCCTGAAAAAGTATTTCATCCAAGAAGCCATGTTCAGGAAAACTCAACTTTCGGCATTATTATAAATTCGATAAAATATTTTCGGTTTCTGGTAATCGTCGAGCTAATCTACGTGTCCTAGATACAGTGACGTTCATTAACGTAAACTATCAAAAAAAGATTTTTCAGCCATGGCCCAGCAGGTGTGAAGAAAAGTCCAAAAATAAATTCTGGGACGATAAGCAGACCTAAGACGAAAAAAATAATATTTTTTTTATTCAGAAAATTTTCATAAATTCGTAAAACTAATATGTTGTGCCAGGTACTCAATAAAATAATTGCAAATTTCTTGGTGTGTCTTATTATTTTCTATGTTGGCATTACGCTCACGTCAACTGGAGACGTTCTTGGTGATTACAAAAATTAATCAAAATAGGATATTGGGAATAACTCTGAAGAAAGAATGGAAGAAACATTCACTAGACCAATGAAAAATGGTCCACACAGGCACATAGATACTTCTTAAATGTCTTCTAGGGACACCAATTTCTTCGATGAATTTCAGAAGACTGTGAACCACCACTGGAGAAGAACAGATTTCACGTCTGTAGTGGTTTTCAAGCGTGGAGATCTGATTGTGTCGTAGCGGTGGCAGTCAAAGAGGATATGCGACACCGTCAGGGCGGTGTTACAATCGGAGCAGAGAGGCTGAGGAGACCTAAATAAATGAATGCGTAAGGCGGGAGTGGATAGATCTGAACCTTACAACAACGACCAGCTGTCTTCTTGAGATGTTATGTGGATAAGATAGAGGAGTCCTACGTTGTTTCCTCTTCTACGTTTATTCCACGTTTCAGTAATGAGTTTGATGCATCCCATCAGCATGTCTTTTCTTGAGCAGATAAGAAGATCCGAGCGGTTTAGTTGCAAGGCTTTGTCGGCGAGCTCATTTCCAAATATGCCCGCATGAGCCGGGATCTATCAGGTGGTGATTTTTGGTTGTTTCCTTTCATCTTCCAAAGAATGTCCCTGATTTCGTCCACAACGGTGACCTCCATTATTGATGAAGATACGATCTTAGGTACTATTCTCATGGAAAAGGTAATATGAAATTTAAAAAACCAGAATACATTATCAAGATTATTTGAGGTTAATAGAATCCAAAATTGTTGTTTACGGACTATTGAAAGGTTTCGTAAGACTCGTACAAAATGGTGTGAGAGAAATTGTTGGCCGTCTGTCCCCTGAGAATGACACGATTGATATTTATCGTACAGATGCGCAATTATGATATTAATGTCCAAACTTGATTGGTGCCAATGGCTTCTTTTCTCTTCAAATACAGTTCGACACCTTTATAGATTTAGGAGTAGATAAAACGGCAGAAAGTAGTAAGGGAAGTATATAATCTTAATGACATTTTGGAATGGTTATTTTTAGCATTTTTGGTTACATTGCAAACATTTTCCATGAAAAGACTTAATATTTACGCGTATTGTAGTTTAGGATAAAACCTATTTACAATAATAGTATAGTCGTCACAGTTCTTCTAGATTTCCAGTTGTAATTTCTAAACGAATAGTTGCGGGACACTTTATTATGTTCCTGGGCCGAGAATTCTCCTTGATTTGGGTCTGTACATCCACTACTGAAGGGCAATTCAGTTTCATTAGTTTTCTTTCGTTTCTATTTTTATTCGTATAGTCAGAGGAGACTTATCTACGCGGGTTGGATTTCTCCGCTTTTGTTTCGCCGTTATCCTAAAGTCAAGTGTTTGGTATGATAGGAGTGCTATTTTGCTCGCGTCAGGAAAATCACCCCGACTTCGGTAGTTTTTCCAGGAGTTACGTAATGACTCGGTCTGCCAGGAATGGCTTAGCTACTCGCTTTAATGGCACCGGGGTTTGCGAATGCGCGTGGCGTAGAGACGTGGCGCCTGGCCCATATACGGAGACGAGGTCCAGACGGTTGACGTTCGTCTCCCGTTGATTGTTGCTCTAAACCAGCAATAAAAATGCTCCGAGGACGACGCTCTCCGGCGCACGCCGTGGGAGACCCCTGTCACGAGCCGAGTGAGTTACTTACGAGTCTGAGAGTCCCTTTCCAACTCTGCTTCTCGTAACTTTGCTGCCACGAAAAACTACCGCGAGCCGGCAGAAAAGGGAAAGCAATCCAGAGAAACTTTCGTCTCGTCGAACTGCGGCTCTGTCGTGCTTCTATATTCCCCCGAGTTGAAACACCGCCGTAAACGGTTATTTAGACTTATAGGCTACTGTTCGCGATCGACCGGTAAGATAAAAGGGATATTGGTTCGTACCTTAACTGGAGAAAGAATTACGTACCATACGCGTAGACGCACAAGATGGTGGATGGAGATATAGCAGTAGAATAAATGTTGGTATCGCCAAAGAAAACAAGCGATACGAAAAAAGACTGCCCTCACATCCTCATTTAAAATAGATTAAATCATTATCCATTGCTTTTCCTCCCGTCCTCGTAACACAGTAAAATACTCTCAACAGGAAAATTATGTAATAATTCATAATTATTAACCGCGGATGATTCAGCGTGTCTTATTTCAAAATTTGGAAGGATACAACGAGCATACAGAGTTTCAGTTAAATATGGATAAAAAAATTTTAATCGTGGTAATTAATCCAATAACAACCGCTACAATCGGTTTATGTAAGTAGAATTTTTTTATTTCTTTATATTGATAGAAAAATGTACCTTAAATTAATGCACAGTGTGTATCAAAGAGGACTTTACAATTTTGAAAATTCATATGTATTTATTCTCTTAAATATGGTTTTAGTGTCATTTTACAGCAAGATATATCACATAGTACGCAAGTACTGAGTCTGTAAGTTAAGAGAATAAATTAATATGAATTTTCAAAGATGTAAAGTCCTCTTCGAAACACGCTATATATCGCAACTCATATTTATATGCTAATATATATGTGATATGTTAATACTTTTTGTATTAGAAGCATACTTTGCTTCCGTTCTTGTAATTTACATGTTCCGTTATGGAAGTACTTACCAAAGGCTGCAAATATAAATCCCAGCATTTCACTTACGCTTTAAAAACGCAATTGGATTTTTTTGAAACTATGAAGTGTTGGAGATTACTTGAATACAAGCTTGTGTATTTGTTGGTACCTGTCACTGATATTAATAAATCAAGTTCTACGCATTTGTCAACATGTCTCTTTATGTCAAGAAGAACGAGCGGAAGGTAGTTATGGCCCAGAATTTATGGTAATATTAATTATTTTTATTGGAAAGCAATATATTAAATTGATAAATATCTGTTCATAAACGTATTACGAAACGTCGAATACGTTTACCTTGGAAAGTTGTTTTCTATTGTTTTATGATAGATTATACTTAGCTTTTGTAACAGCTACTCATTACTCATTAAAGTACCTGTAATTATTTGTTAGAAGTGAATACATTACTGGACTTATTTTGTACAAATAATTGTTGCTTTCTGTAACTAATTCAGAGCTTCTCAGGATGTACATTTCGATGCATAGATAGACTTATCTCAGATAAATATTAGGAAAAATAAACAACACAGCATCACATATTTTTAATAGAAAACTGTCGATTTACAAACTCTATAAAATTATTATACAATTACATGTCTACACGTTTTGTAAATGGGAAAAACAATTATGTACGTTAAATAATTACTACCCAATTATTTGAAAATAGGTCAAAAGGTTACTGTTATTTTTTGGGGGGTTAACAGGCTACATATACAAGACTGTGTGCGGATTATTTTCCTTAATAGCAAAATGCAATTAAGAAATTTTAGACGCTTGTTTAGGTAGACCATATTGCGAAAATTGTTAATATTCATAATTCCCATTTTTGACTATCAATAAAATAGTAAATCTTCAAGAATCTTGCTGCAGGTTGCGACTTTCTCGTATAACACGGTTAAAACTTTCCGTGTATTCCGACCTGAGACCATAGATAAAGCCGGAACGTGCCGAGGAAGAATGTCGTCACGGGGTAAAGTCAATTTCCCGGTTAACGGTTCCTCCGAGGGTTAAGTCAACGTCTTGGGCACATTCCTCCAGTTTAGGGTTGCACCCCGTGGCGTCTAAGAACACCCACGTCGAACGAAAAAACAACCGATCAGATCGCTCACGAATGTAATTAAATCAATGACGTCACATTTCACTATAAGTACCTTACAAAAAATACACGTAGTTCATATAAATTTAAATATTAACTTTGCGTGCTTGCCAATTAATTTTTAATCATTTCACGTGCGAATTTGGAGTAGAAATTATTGAGTAAACCAATGAAACATAGACCATTATAAAAACTAAATTTCCGGTCTTTGCAATTCAGATTTAACCCACGATGAATACTCCCCGGCACCAGTATTATGTGAATAGAAGTCCGGTTACCTTTTTCGTCTCTAGACCAGAAATTATCTACCTTGCGGAATTGGATTCGATTTTTACGACGTTCTCATCTGTCTGTTCAAGTATTATTCCTATTCGCAAATTACCAGCCAACCAGATAGGAAGACCAAAATATTCGTCCTTATCTGTAAAAACATTTCAAACCCTAAAATATCTAGTTTCGTACTCTCGTAATGCTCGCTAACAGCACAACGTGTAAATTTTAATAACGAATAAAATTATACGGATGAAATCTTCACGGTTAACCAACCGGGTCAGGCTTTTAAAAACATACAACATTTCGGCGGTCATTTTCTACCGCCGTCTTCAGCCTGAATTATTCACCGGGAAAGTCTACGTTCATTAATAAAATTATAATTTCAATTTTGAGGACTGAACGAAAGGCTTAATAGACTCCAGACCGATGAACGAAAGCTGTCAATAATTGGCAAATTTTCTTAGGAGAGCTACGAATTCGTGGCTCGTGAATTCCAACAGGGGTAGCAAGAGTTAATGGTCGTTGAATTTCGGTATTTGTCAAGATAATGAATGCATTAATTAAATTACAAAATGACGCGTAGTAGAAATTAAAAATAGAATACTCTTACTCACTTTTCTCCCAGTAAACGTTTATTGGCTAAAACCTTTATTAATATTCAGAGGCTTGGAACCCTGAAAACTAAATTATAAAATAAAAAGTCAGTCACTAAAATAATTTTAATTTGTTCGTAAATATTGGCAATAGTGTCTGCATATTTATTATGGTACTATTAAATCAATGCCATGGTTTCCAATAACACGTTTGGAAGAGTTGGGAAAGTAATAGATTAATGTTTGTAACAGTAAGAAATGGTTTCCAGTGAGAAAAATTTGAATACTGATACTTTTAATATTTTTATTTATAGATATATGACCAAAAAATGTAATGTACAATCGATTTCAGATTCTATTCGAGACATACTGAGATTTCAATTTTATTTATTGGTATAGATACGATTACGAAATAATTTGCAGTTAAGTGTCACTCATCATTTGAAAAACTTCCTGAAATGGTAAACCAATTGCTTGTAAATAAAAGTTCCTGTTTACTCGTAAATGTTTTCCTTGATGTGTTATAAACTTGGCTTTACAGTCCTTATAATTTCAGGTGTTTTCCCTGCGAAATAATGAAAATATTTCCCTTTAAAATGTTATTATTTACAGGGTTCATTTCAAGCTTGTTTTGAAAGTACCGAAATACGTTTTATTCAATGTCTTTCGATTCCATCAGAAAATATTATTGTAATACTTCCCCTTAATCTTGAAAATTGAGTTTAAAACATTGAGTAAATAAAATTATATGTTCTTAATGCAACAATTTATTATAACGTATTGAACCAGAAATTTTGTTTTAATCATTTCCATGCCACTTTGAGAGTGATTTTATTAATCACAGACACTTTTCCAATTTATATTTTTTTTTCTCATTTTATAAGAAATATTAAATAAGGGCATTGCATTTACCAGTTCCCGTTCTATCACGTAATTAGCGGCGTATTGGCTGTCTGTAGATGGCCTCTGAGCTAAGGTTTTTCCTACGTCTCCGACAACAAGGTCGTTGTGTCCCCCTGATTCTCATTAACATTTGTCCGGTGTGATTTACTGCACAACCGATAATATTCGGCCTTCGCCGCGAAATTGGCATGCCTGATCGGCGACCACGGCTACCACCGATGCAATGACAGTTTGCATTTTCCGCTACAAGTTTGGAATTCAAACAAACATACCATCGGTCTCCGCAGCTGACGTATGTAGCGCAATAAATGAAATTGCCAATTAAAACGTAAAATGCTTGTTGTTAAATAAAAGTGAATAACTCTGTGTTCAGTGTTCTATACTTCAGAAGACTCTCCGTGGAGTGTTATTTCTTTTAAAAACACAATACATATATTTCAGGCAACAAATTCTTTAAAAAATATTTATAAGAAGAAATTAATTAAACCGGCCATTTTTCTCAAAGTTTAGGGTGAATAATGAGGCGTAAGAAATTTGCTTTTGGGAGTGTTTCAATAAACTCTTTATCATGTAATTTTCATTCCATGTATTTATTCTTTATATATGGCTCAGATTCTCTATTTGTGTATTCATTTCAGTACATTCAGTGTTTTCTATGTACCTTCAATTTATATTTTATTTAATTTTTTGCATTTACAATAATAATCCATTAAATTAAAAAAAGTTACTTTTACGCTCCTCCAGCGCTAAACGGAGTCCCTTTTGACAAAAAACTTTTTCATTTTGTGACCATGAAACATCTTGAAATAAATTAAAGACCAAATTCTACATACAGTTTTCAATTAGATTCAACGACGTTTCGTCGGGTGTTACTACAAAAATAATTCAAAATACTTTCATTAAAATTTTTTAAAATATCAGAATATTAATAACATTACTAATAACAAATGATGTAATACAATTTTGAAGAATATATGTTACATTTGTGAACATTCAAACTTGACCGCCTCAAAGGACAGTTTCAACCTAACAATATGTAAAAGTGGGATGTTAACACTAAACAATGAAAAACATATTGATAATAAAAACAAAAATTAAAAATATTATATCACTACCTGTCAGTTCATTTATTTATTCAAATTAGTAACACAAAGCGTTTTTTAAAACCATATTCACACTTTACATTTAATCAGTCTTCTTAAACTCTAACAATAAACAATTTTAAATGCATTTATTTTTTTGACCTTAACAGCTACCGTTAACTCATTGTATAATAATAAAGCTTCTAATTTTTCTACTATTTAAATTAAAGTGGCCCATATAAATTTTTTTTCCTAATAGAGCATGAAATAAAAATTTTGATCCTGGATACAAGAGTAATATGTGGCCCGTTAAATAAGAAGGAAACAGATCAGACCACATCCCTGTACGGTCAATAGGAGACCCCGTAGCCAAAAGCAAACACACTTATAAAAACCGGGCTCGTTTTCGTTACCGCGTGGACTTATTACCTAATAATTTTTTGTCAATTGTTAGTATATAAGAAAAAAAATCAACTCCTGGGTAGCATAAAAATGACTTGACTGTTCTAAGCCGAACGGACTAACCTCCACAGATTTCTCACGCTCACAATAAAAAGTTTGCTGATTTGGGACGTGATCGCAATAGGGAACGGTGACACTCGAAACCGGTTCGGTAACCACTACACCACCAGTCCCTCCTATCCTTTATTTGCTATGTCTAACGTATCGCTTGGTACCGTAAAGTTCTCCGAGTTGTATTGTGTAGCCCTGAATTCCGAAATAAGTCCCTCCACTTCAGATTTGAACATACTGAACAATATTTATCGCAAATATGATCGTCTGTCAATTCCTTGTATCTAATAATTATGAAATAACCCTGTCAAAAATTATAAGTCCTGTACATAACTGCCAATTTTATTGCTCAAAATTATAACTACTGTTCTGAAAAAAGAAATCATTTTTAATATTGTAACATTGTTTTCTTCAGATTGACAGGCCACACGACCTCGGAAAATAAAAAAAATTATCGAAAGTTATTTGTATCCAAGGTTCTGCGTGTCCCTGAATAATTTGCGTACAACTTTTTTTCTATTTATGTACTCTAGCTACTTTGCATCACAAACTAGGAGCTATGAATTTACGACATAGGAGTTATTTTAGTTTACTAAAAGTTAAAATGCACGGCGGAAGTTTTACATACGGTGTTGAGTTCGTTAAATAACATTGCCGGGGAAAATATATCACAAACATATTTTTCTTTAACTTACGTAACAGTAAATGTTTTATATTTTGTTTCGAAAAAGAAAATTGTATCATATTAAATTAAACGGCCAATACAAACAAAAAACCAAGTTATTATTTTTTTCATTTGTAACTTTCTTCATGATATTAATACAAAAATGTTTAGAAAATAACGTAACAATATTTAGCAAAACATATAACAGTTCATTTCAAGTTCCTTAATTAATTCGATTATATACGTAAATAATATTAATTTCACATTTTAGGCATGTAGGTAAAAGCTTGAATAAAAATATGAATCCAAATATTTATAAAAACAATTCCGTATTGGACTTTACCACAGTACGCTTATAACAGAAATTGTGCATGAAGAATACAAAGCAGTATTGTCGAGAATAAAACCTATAAACTAAAGGACGATACACAAAATTAAAATATATAGTTGTAAAAGGCAATTGAAATTAATAAGTATGAATCACTTTAAAACAAAAGCTTAAATAACGAATATAATGTATCAAGTAACACCTATATTCAACAATAAACTTTACCAATTATTAACCATAATCTATCATATTAATTCAAAATTTATACAAAAATTGTTCTGAAATATCAAAACTTAAAAAAGTTACCCGAACAAATTAAAAACTTCCCGTTGCAACCTACGTAAAACAAGGGAAATAATAAATTTATTTGTATCACGGTAAATAAATTATTAAAAGATAGAAATTCCGATCCGTTGGATATTTAAGTTAAAGAATTTAATCCTATAAGCAAAAAGTATTTTTTGATGTAAATGTTTAATCAGCCATAAACGATTTTCTAATTGAGTTCAAAACATAATTAGTTACTCGGAATCTAATGCATATAAAACTATTAATAACTTTTGTTTATTTTTAAAAATTGACATGATTTCTCGTTATTAATAAGGAATACGGTTCATAACGAAAATTCGTTTAATTCAATATTCTTTAGAGCACAGAGAATTCTATTTTATAACTTCCTTAAATATTAGTTTTATATTTAAAAATCAAAATTAATACTATTATTTGTTTTAATTTATATTTCTTTAAAAAAGTCTTGTTACTTTTACATAACTGTAAAAAAAACTCAAACTTATTTTTAACCGGAATTAAATAAATTAAAGTTAGGGTTTAAAATTATTTTCATACATCGGATTCTTATATTATTTGAAATTATTTCAGCAAGCATCTTAGGTTTCCTCAACTTGTTTTCTATTTCGTGTCCAGCTTTCTAATAATTAGTAATTCTCATAATCATTTCACCCATCCTACAAACTCAGTACGCAACCTCGCGTGCCTTTAAAAAATTATTATAAAAATCATAGGACAAAAAAGCTATGTTCGAAATAAATATTTCCTTAAGAGCAATAATAACATTCTGAGTATTGTTTCATTGAGAACAAGTTTAAGATGGGTTTGGCGTCGAGGTCATCTGGTAATCACACAGAGATCCAGTTAACCTAGAGCTTGTGCCATTCAAATGTAAAAACCCGCATCGACGAGAAACCTCCATTGTATTGTAACTTGGTCCTTTAATTGGGTTAATTATCGTGTGGACGAGAAATTTCGAAAATTGTAGCATAAAAACTATAACGGGGAAAAGTCACAAATTATATATATGAGTTATAGCTATTGATATAAGTATTTTGTATAATTATTCCATAATGTAAATTTTAGTTTGATTGATAAATGTTTTCACGTGGTTGCATTTTATATTGACTTAGAATTTTTGAAAAGAAACGAAACTAATTAAATTTTTTTTTATCTCAATCTGAAGATTTTACGAATGTTTCGGAAATTTGGCCACAGTCGTCTGTACGGAAACGCACAAGTTTTAGTAAAGATAAACTTAACTAAAATTGTAAGCTTCAATAATAAATAAAATACAAACAATGGCCAAAAGTAAAAAAAAGTCGAATTTGGTTTGAAAACGTGTCGTCTCCCAACCTCCAAGACTTTCTCAGATTTTTCTCCAAAACATTTATACACACAAACTTTTGGATATAAATCAATAAATTTGTCAATATCTTTGAGATATTCAACCATATTTTGAATTTCTTGAAAATATAGTGGTCATCATTTTCTAAAAATAATTTTAAAATGATATTATTTGATACTTGAGTTGGTCAAAAGTATAACTAAATTCCAATGAAATTCGTTGTATAAAATATTTAATATTTGACTCAAAATAATTTAACATAATGTTTGATGCTAAATTAAGACAAGAACAAAATAATTACAAATAATTGTTATAAATATTATATATGTTTTCAAATTAAATTCTTCTATTTCTGACCTTTAGCCAGTCTCTGTATTTAGTTTATAATATTAAGTCGGAATAATTAAGTTACTTCATTTGTAAGCTTCAGTTAGTCTAGAGCTCATAGAAATATGTCTCAAAGCAATTGAATTTGTATGTATTAAGTCGCAGATGATCAGTGTTCTCTATCCCCAATTTGATTGAATTTTCTGTCTGGAAATTTCTCTGGAATAGGTTCCAAACAGGCTCAACGTATTTCAATGAAAATTTGAGGGGTTCAAATAAGAATTTCAACTTACATTTGCGTGTTTCATTTAGATATCTTGAAGGTTTCAGAAGATATTAATATAAATGTTAATGAATCCATTGAATTTCGGCGAGAAATCCGGCGTGAACACTACGAGATATGTTTTACTAGGCAATCGTTCAATTGCCGTAAAATTTCGAAGGAACAGCTGTGTTATCATAAGTGTAATTTTGGCAGCACGAAACAACATTCTCAATCCCTCAATTGTTGCAGCATAAGTATTGTTGGAGATCACGGCATTGTTGTTGAGACAGCGTTGTTGGTTCAGATGCAGACCTGTCAACATGTGTTCGCATTTAGTTTTCGCAATATTTTTAAATTATCAATCAGATAAAATAATGCTTTTATACGAAGCCTTTGTCCTAATAGGGTCAAGGCCAAGAATACGCCTCGCAGCTGGGAACAGAGGTTTAAACCAGGAAATGCCCCCAGAAAACGTGAGTGGATGATCACTAATAGAAATAGTATTGAATTTGTATGTTGATATAGATGCTCCATGCACGACACTAAATTATTCACATGTAAATTCAATAATCGTTTCGGCTGAGGGAGTCAAGGAGTAAATACGATGTATTGCTAAATTTTACGCCTGAGGAAGTCTCAAAATGGAGACGAAACATCACTTTTGTGAATAAATAGTGATAAATTTATATGCTGACTTTTTGGCCGTCTTTTTATTTATTATAAATTTTGAAGTCAGAAAACTATGTTGTGATCACTAATATAAGTGAATTCCCGGGCATCCGACATAGCTAGTTTTAAATAAAATATAACTAACATATTCAGGTGAACGAAACAGAAATTTTATTGAGACTTGACATTGTCGGGTGTACAAATCAAAGACATGAAAAAGTTTCTACGTATTCAAACAAAACTACTTTAAACACTTTTATTTTCCATTATTATTGTACAACTCGTTATCGAAATTTAAAAAAAGGTTTCTCGCTAATGACTAGTATGTTGTTATAAGTGGGTGGCCAATGCCGACAAACGATTGTTTGAGATCGATCATTAGGAATAAATGCTCTACATTACGCCTTCCGGACATTGATTTCGAAACGTTAACTGCTAATGGGAGTTCCGACCTTCGCCTTATAGAAGAGATCTGCGTGATATATATCTCTCTAAAATAAACAATGACCGACAGATAATAAATTAACGTCTGTGTGCAATTCAATGGTTCACACTCGCACAGTGTGAGAGCCATTTTAATCGATCAGCAAACAGTGGACAGGGCGTTTTATTCTGTGTGCTGCTGCACCACGGTTTTGGCGACGGATTTTTTTGGAAAAACAAGAGCCATTTCAGCCACCGAGCACGATGAGTTGATATTTGTGTCCTAATGGATTATTTGACAGCGTTTCTGCTTTATATAACCAGCCAACATTTGTAATAGATTTAGAATTTATGTGGTGGCCTGGTTTCTGATGTCCCAATCGTCTCATTCTTCTTTTAGAATTATGTATGAATTAATATTCTAATTTTACGTATTTTTTTATTTCTGTTTTGTAATAATGCGTTGTCTTCTAATTTGTTTCAACAACCGTGAAGATTCACTTTCATGTACATCGAATTGTATTACAATAATTTTGTATATCAAAAGAACAATTTTAACCGCAACTCTTGTGGAGTACAGTAATTCAAGTTTCAAATGCTCTTCAAAGTAATTTAATTTGCTGACCATATTGTTCGTCTCTTTGTGAACGAGAGATGGACTGCCAACACGCTCCAGTGAGCTGTCTACTCGTACATCCATTCGACACAGATGCCATTTACGAGCTGTTATTCAGTTTTTATGACATACCCCGACATTACCAATGGGGACGCATGTGGTACGCAATTTCGCGAATGACATTAGCGGCTATAAAGTAATGGCGAACCTGAAATGAGAGGGGAATGTCATCGTTAGCAGCGAGAGCATTGTCTTTCACTATGGGAACGTATTACCGGCAGCAATTTGCCTCATGAGCGTAAACAACTTTGCCATCGCAGCAAACACGACGGGAAATATCACGGGATTAAAACAATATGGCTGCCTGGTTGTGAAAGTCAAGTTTTACGTACATGTAATATTTCCAAAGGTGTTTCCTCTCGGATTACTTAGAGCATGAACAATAATATTATCAGCGAAACTTGTCAGCTGCGTATAAGCAATTTCAGAGTACTAGAATCTTTTCTACGTTGAGAAAATACCGCAAAAATCTGAATAGCAGTGTTAAACTACCTGTAATACATTGTACTATTATTTCTTATAAAAAAATTCTATATTTTAATGAATCAAACGATATCCAGCATGAACTCTCTCTCCAGGGGCGGATATTTGCAAAATACAACCAAAATTCGAATTTAGGGAATTCAAACTGTTGCAGGATGGCTACACACACACACACACTTACACAGGGAAATAGTGATCCTTCCACTATTACGTCTTAACCGTCTCTCACTCGCAGTCGCCGTTAACACACACTGAACTCACTTGCATCTCTTCTCATTGTCGTCCCCTGACGCTTTGTCGCCCCAACAAAAATAATTAATTATAAGGGAAATAAATTATCTACACGGTATATGTATTAATGCTATTAAATTACCTCGTTGAATATTCAAGAAAACTCCCCAAAACAATCCCATTTTTAATCCTACGGAAACATGCAGAAAATGCGTGACATTTTGCAAAGCAACCATCATCTCGCTGAAGACCTGACCAAATTGAATAAAACTGTTCAGGATATTCTCCGGAATGTTTTGATGAACAGATAATTGTGTACAAAGTATGCCCCACACACCTAGGCTGCCAAACAATAGCAATATCACATGGACGCCAACCGCAACTGGTTCAATACAAACTAACCGTTTGTGTAAGACCGTAGAAGCTTTACCTTCAAAAAATTATATTAACATTTTGTGTTACAAATTTTATCTTCATTAGTGGTGATGTATTTTAAAGTCTTCAAATAAATAATTGTTGCTATTTTTCCTATTACGATTCTTCTTTAAATTTAGTAACGGAGGGTGTCTGCGTGTCCATAAAATTATAAGCCCATTTTCTTTTAAGCTATGTGACCGGTATAGTGTTTATTCTCTGCTTTGAGCCTTTCTGAGCTACCATAGAGCATTTAATCGGATTAGAGACGGACAAAAACCCTAAACTCTCGCACCGAGATGATTTGCGAAAAATGCTGTGCTACATTTCTCTTCGTCGACCTTAACTGCAGTAGCCCAGAGAAGAACATCAGCCATCTGCTGCGTTACTCTGCACTTTTAAAAGCTTATATTAAAACATAAATGAATAGAACTTCACGGTTTTAGAACACGCCCCTTTTGTGGAGTGGCTGAACCTGCAATACAAAAACGTTGGTCTCGTAAAGGCTTTAAATAGAGACAAGCACCGTGTCATATTTTATACCAAAGCATTAATCTATGTGGAAGCTTTTTATTAATAGTTCTATAAAATTACATTTCCAAATTAACTTACTACATAAGATAAACGTAAAATGGAAGTATTTTTTCCTGTGTCATTCACTGTGTACGGAGAACGTTTCAGAAGTTTGTCAACATACATAAGAGGTATGAAAGATTTCAGAACACATGATGCTAATTTGTTGAATATCCTCATTTGATATTTTTCGAAAGTGTCAAAAGGTGAACGGTAATACTTCCCTTCATTCTGTCTTTCTCAGCAGGGAGGTCCTGGTTGGACCTTCACCTTTCTCACAAACTTCTTTTTGTTGCCAAGTATTATTCATTCAAACAATAATTTTTCGTGCCCATAAGGATTTCTCATACATTTCCAACCCAGTGCCTCCAAGACCTACCATTTACAACAGGAGTCGACAAACTATGGAATACCAAGCGCCAACTTTTTGACAGGCGAGTTCAGATACGTCATAACTGGAGCACTTTTTTTGCGTCATGGTTAGGGGTTGGTTATTAGATGTGAGGGTAGAATCTGCTTCGCTTTTATGCAGTTAAACTAATTAATTTATGTCAGTTTAATGAAGCACCAGATTACAGAGATCAAGAATGATGCTCCTGCATGACAGGGTGATGATTTTATGATGCTCGTTTGGATTACAGTTGTTGGGCACTGAGAGCGAGATTAATCGGATTAGAGACTGGAAGTGTCTGTTCTGTTTTCCCAAAGAACTGTTATTATTTGTTCTATTTTTTACTTTTGGGCATTTTGTATTTACTAACAATATGTGTCTACAATGCTTTCTAACAATGTAAAAGGACTTCTTGCCGGAGAAAAATAGGCTGCATTGTGCCACTTTTAATCGTCCAAAGCGCCACGTTTTTCGCATGCGCCACGGTATTGCCACCTCTGAGGAATAGGTGTTTGGACCGTGACCAATTAAATCGCCATGACATATTACACCAGGCTATATCTTCTCATTACAGACTTATTTCATAATTGCATCTTATGTGCCATACTATTCGTTAATATATTTTTAGAATATTTATCTTTTCTGTCTCTTCGTACTTGAGCGATTTTCATAATTAGAGAAATTAAATTTAGGAAAATCAGAAGCTGATTTAAGGCCCTGCAACGTATTTTTTCATTGTACCCAATTAGCTCACGCAAAAAATTAAATTTGTAGGATGGAAACTTTATAGAGGGTTTATATGATGATTTATTGATGAAATAGAACCAGAAGGCATTAAAAATCAAAATAAGGGCCATTAACTGGATGGTTAAAGTCCAGAACCAGGATCGCATTGATTCCGTGTGATTGGAGTGATATGAATGAAGTTGATGTAGCTTCAATTAAGTTATACAAGAGGGAAAATCCTTTCATTAGTGTAGTGGTAGGTTCATCCTCCAGGAAATGAACCTCTAACGCTTGAACGATGATGCAAAAGTGTATGTGCATCTGAAGTTACACCCCAACCCCCTATGCGACATATCGAGGGTAGTACCCAACCCTCCCTTGCACGGCAATTAGTTTTAAGTATTCATAAAGCGAGCGCTCCGAAAATGTCGTGCCATCGAAATGTCACCACGCGCGGCAGCCGCTCCGCTGCATGAAACTAATTAGTTGCAGTCGCGTTAACAACTTTGCGATATCCGACAAGAACAGGACACGACAACTGCAATTAAAAAACTGGGGCGTATTATCCCGACCCCAACTCCCCGCTCAGCATACTCTCGCCACGGTAAACTTTACCCTGTAGTGGAATTACTGGTTGGAATATTTTTAGTTTCAGCAACTAGATAAGCAAAAAAGCACGTGTAACAAACGGTCGACCATGTTTCATTTTGAATTCATATCGGAAACGTTGCAGGAAACAGGGACTCAGTTCTATACATGCTGAATAATCTCTTTTCTGGAATCAAAATTCGCTGCAAATGATTTTTTTTTACGAATTACAGAAAATTGATTATTTTTCATTAAAACAACGCTTTATTGGAATATTTTTCTACTAAATTTAACTCCGGTACGTCCACAAGTCATATTTATTTGAAGAATATTTTACAATTTAAACTTCCTTCATTGGAAAATATTTCACTCAATAATTTTTTATAATTACAAATTCTATTTCGTAAAACAATTAACGTCTGTTTTTCAAAATAATAATGGAATCCTATAATATTTTTTGATTAAAACGTTACATGAGTCTGGTCGTGAAACAGGCAACTCCCATATAATTAAGTAAACCATTTGTATAAAAATCTAAACTAAACTGCTGACAAGAAAAACTTCAACCGTAATGAAATACAAAAATATTGATGGTTACGTTCTTAAAAATTCTAGTCTAAAGAAATAGAAATGCTATCGCCGAAAGCTCAAGCAGGAGCGTATAGATATTTTAGAAGACAATAAATGGAAACATGTCGACCGGACGGGGAACTCGAACCCCGAACCTCCCGTTTTCCGAGCGGGGGCCCTAACCACTGAGCTAATCCGAATCGACGTCTTTCTTCTAAAATATATCTACGCTCCTGCTTGAGCTTTTGGTGATGGAGGGATGTTCAGTCGGTCCTTGGATTAGCTCAGTGCTTAGAGCGTCCGCCCGGAAAGCGAAAGGTCCGGGGTTCGAGTCCCGGGCCCCTTCGACATTCTTCCATTTTTGTCGCTCTTAAAAATTTCAACATTTGAAGAAATTAGCCGAGGAAGTCCCAAATACTGCGACGAAATGTCGTGTTCATAAAATAGAAACATTTTTTTCTCATATGACTCGTATAACAGACTTATACACCAAACTCCGAAAAAAAATTAACATAAAGTAGACATTTCGAGCTTCCATTGTGGTTTTCGTCAATAAACTAAGTCACGAAGGATATAACACAAAGAGCATAGCCAACAGATAAAATTAACTAAGACAATTTAACAAACCATCATATAATTTCTTTAGTAGTAAAGTGTCATGTTCAATATTGACAGTAAGTTTGCCGCTTTTAATATACAACATTTATGAAATTAGTCTTTTCTCAAAATTTACTTCATGATCTAAAACAATAATATTACCAAATTTAAAAGAATGATTTTTGTTTTAAATAAAGGAAATTTTAAATCTCTTTATGTGCCTTCATTATAATTGGCAGAGATCTCTTGGTTTGAACAATATAGAAAAACTCTCAAAATTTTAAAATATTCTATTGTCCGTATTTAATCGAAAATTCTTTACCGTTATTGTGGATGAAAATTGATTTTAGGTAGGATATGGCTACAATTTTTTTTAATTTCTAGACTTACAAATATCAACGCTGCGCCGCGGTAAACCGAAAGGGTTTATAGATTCGTAATTGGAACCCTGTCTGGTGGTATAATAATTCAGCATCCTTGACGGATTAAATTGTAAGTAGTAATTAGCGGTAAGCGCGATAGATTGCGTCGCGTCCCACGGTCCATTGCCTTCATGAGAGTGATGGTATTGATATGTCGACGAAGACAGGTCGTAAATAAATCGTGTACATTCAGGTCGACGCGGACGGCGACTGAGGTAAGAAACATCAGTCCCTGAAGCGTCCTTGACGACGACCTCCTGACCGATCCAGCTGAGGATTGTTGCTTGTCACGATCGATATAATGGTCTAAATTATGATTCAGTCGGTGTCTCGTGGACGTGGCTTTAAATAACGTTTCCACGATGACAGTTGACTTGCCTGTTACCTGGATTATTAGTTTTTTTAATTTAATTGGCTTGAAATGGTAAAAAGTTATAAGAAACATGTGGATTCATTGTAGATCCCATCGAAGATTATTCATAGATTTGCTTGCTCTAACGATAAAAATATCTTCTCGTTCTGTTCTACTTAAGGAACTTATGGTTCAATGTGAATGTGTATCTCATTTTATTCTTTCTCATAAAATATTGTTAAAGAAATCACATTGACGTATAAATCAGGGGGGTATGTAGGTTACAATTTCTGAATAGTATAGGATCACTAATTTAATCAGAAAAAATGAATATTATTAAAATATAACCACTCCGAGACATAATGATAAATCCATTCTTTCTCTGGCAACGGCAACGTGACTATATGGAATTAAAGTATGGTCTTACTGAATGATTGATATTGTCGGCCAACCAGTTCTGTAAGCTATGGTAGAGGGTTCTGTAGAACAACTCAATTGTGCAGTTGGTACAGGAAACACAGAATCCGTCCGCCCCTTTCCACTATTTGCATTCTAAATTACGGAGCACAAGAATCAACACCAGTTCGGCGTGACAAGGGCGTTAGTTGGGTTGTGGGTTGTGCAACTGGCAAACACGTTCTCAGGCTGTAGATCAGTTTGTCCGTACACAGACGATAACAGTATCCTAAATATACAGCGTCCGAGTAAGATACGTGATATGAGGCTCCTGGATAAAAAAAAAGAAGAAGAAGAAAACAAACAAGCTTTAGAGGAGTAACGAGAGGAATAGATAAATATACAATGGCTCCATTTCAAGAATGGAAAGGTAATGTTCTACATAAGAAATAGATCTAAAGCCAGTTTGTCGATACCATTTATACGCTTTGCGAAACAACAGAAAAATTCACATTTATACTTTAAGGTATCTTTGAGACGCATTTTGCAAATAAGTGAAATGACGAAGTAGCCACCAGTTTTATTAAAAAAAGTTACGGAATCTATTATCGTGAAAATTTATAACAGGAAACATTCGGTTTTCAAACAGAATAGTATGCTATACACTGCAGATATTTATTTAATACTATCTGGGGTGTTTCCACGTATAGGCTTTATTTATATTAGCCTTGAAAATGAATAAATTTGTGACTAATCTCTGAGTCAACACGTGATTCAAATGGCATCGAGACCGGCATGTTTGTTGCACTATTAAACCCTTGACGAGCCGATTTGGGTGTTAGCTTTAAATTAACGGGGATGATAATGGAAGGTACCTTAAGAGGGTCAAGAATTCTCCTGGAGCATTAAAGAAGTACAGCACTTTGAATAAATCTAAAAAAAACATTCCGGTGCTTTAACACCGAAAATATTCCTGGTAGTTTATTGGACTACTTTATCTTAAGGTACTTAAAAATGACCCCGGATCCCAAAAGTGCCCAAATACATCTTATGGAAATTAGATATACTCCCGGTGAGTTAAAAATATAAAACATGTAAAATTTCTTAGAGTATTTAAAAGAATTTTTTTATATTTAAGTCATTTGTTACATTATTGTAGGTACTTTAACTGAGATATTGTTATTTGCAATCAATTATGTTAAGCAATAATTTAGTTAAAAAATAGGATAGAAATATTATATCTTCAATCGCACTCGCATGTTTTTCAGGAGTGTGACCATAATTGAGTGCAGTGAGGGGTGTGGCATAAAATTAAAAGGGTAATTAGAAGATAATGGGAAATATATTTACAATTATTTAGGAAAGACATAAACGAAGGAAATATTTACAAAATTTGAGGTTCGGCGAAGCAACCAGATCTCATACAATCTCTGAATAAAAACCATGGGTTTGGCATCGCCTCTCCGCCAGTTTCTCTGTAGGGCGTCTTCTTCAGCGTCGCAAGTCGACTGCCATGTGCGTCGGAATCTAGCGCCGATTCCCTTCCGTCACCTTCAAGTTCTCAGAGCCGAATGATAATTCACACAGCCTCACTGCCGTGAGCAAAAGCCTCGAAATAGATCTTTGATAATCTATTTTTCTTTAAACCGCGACATCTCATTGGTTGGGGTAACCACGGGACATTTAAAATTTAGTTGTCTTCGTGGGTTCCCGATTCCCACGCAAACTGTTTGCGGGAATTCCGCAGGTCATATTCCTACGTGCCCGAAAGCCATCCTAGGGGATTACAGGCGGCACAAAGCCCTACTTTCTGACGCCAATTCCAAGTTGCCAATTCTTCATAACTATATATTAAGAAACAATAAAATATCAACTATCGCGATACACATTTGAAACTATATTGGCACTCAAAAATTTGTTCATAGTTGAGAGAGTGGAAAGAGTATTCATTAGGTTTAACACTGACAGTTAAAATTAATGAGTTACGGGCATTAAACAGGAAGGATGGTTACGGCAGGGGCTTTTATCGGTAGTGAATAAAATTAAATGCAGACATTGCTACTATACCAGAACTTGTCAATGATTAAAATAAAATCGAACATTTGAAAGTAGCATTTTCAACAACAAAAATGGATATTTAATTCAAAGTCTTCTGATGCCGAAACAGCCGGTTTTGTGCAGTTCTCGCGTTTTTGCGTCATTCCTAAAATAAGATACTTCCACTTCATACTTGCAACTTTCCCATCAATTGTCTGGTATAGTATAATGACAATAGAGATGATGCCTCGTGCATAACGATTACATGTAGCACTCTATAAGTATTCCATAGCCGAGAATTGAGAAAAAACGTGGTGTGGTTTCGGAGAAGCATGCGTGACTGTTTTATTCAATTCATATCTCACTCTGCATACTTGGCTCAACAACGGCGGAAAGTGTGAGCTGATATGGTAACTAAACGCCACAGGGGGCCTGCAGTAGTGTTACTAAAGTGGAAAGTCACTCGAAATTGCTCTGCTGACAACGTCACGGAAAGAAAACGAATAAAATTAAATTCAGCAAGCCCCGGATATTCTTACACTTCATGCTTATCCTTTGTGGATAATTTATGGATTATTTAAACAAACCTTTAATGTCCATGCTGATGGTATGCTTAACCAAAATTTATCAGTTTCTTCATTTTGAAATTAATAACTATGAGGATAAATATTTGTTTCACTGTTCAGTGTAAAGAAGCATGGTCTACATTATAAAAGTCCCCAATTTCATCCACCATACTGAATGAATTTATAGTCTAAGATTGATAACTATCCAATAACGTTTCTTCTCCACAATATCGATTAACTTACTATTCTACATATTCAACTTATCCTCAACAAATTCTCAGTTTATTATAATTACTAATTACTTTTAAATTTTTATGCACGTTCCTATAGATAGGAATTTTATATTTATTATTTAACAATTATTGTGGAGCAAATATGTACAAATGGAAACTAAACTCCTGCAGAAGAAATTAATTTCAATCAAAATTAACATATATTGAACAACATGTGATTAAAAGTCAGGGTCTTGATGTGGGATAAGATCCAAACATTTAAATTAATTTATGGGCATGACTTAGACATTGACTGTGTGAGGTATTAATTTCATCACTTATGGACCTTCGTGAATCGCTGTGACTGCTGACAAAGTGGGTATATTGTCCACTTGTCCTGTTGGTATCTCTTACAACCTCTCTCTGCTGAGAATACAAACATTACTACTCAAAACTGAACAACTATGCTCCAATGGTCGTCCGTTTCGTCAGAAGAAATCTTCATTCTTCTCTCCCAATATTCTCTCAGTTGATTGTGGTACGGTGTCCCCAAAAATACGCAAAAGAATCACACTCATGTAGCCTGTTACCCCCCAAAAAAAACCTTTTATCAAAGCAAACTATTCCCACTTTATGTATTGCGTGACAGACAACCAGTAGCCTCACCGATTTCGTACAATGTATTACTCTTCCGGCTTTCCCAGTAACCCGTATAAATTTCTAATTTCCTCTAGGCTGTACTGAAACGCATTGCATACAAGCATTACAAGCTTTGAACTATTAGCGCTTTCGGCAATCTCTTATTTACAGAAGAATTATATAACACTTTCTTTTGCAAAAACCTAACATAGAAACCTTCGTGTGCAGTGACTTATCTCAGAAATCTAATTTATTTTAACTAGTAAAATATTTAACACTGCCCATCTTTGTGACATCACTTGCTTAACAATTCTAAAAAAAGAATAACTTTTATATGCTGAAAAATCACGTACACTGACCCGAAGATGACACTAGAGAAAACATTCTGCTGCGCCACTAGAAACTATTTTATTAATTACTCTCCAAACATTAATAAATCAGTATTTAAGTACCACTGGACCGAGAATCGAATCCGGGAACGCCTCTCATTACAGGTTGCTTTATAACCACAGATCGGGAGTGTGATTCCTCTTTCCCTGGATCATTTTCACAATTCAGTTAGTCACAATTCTTATTTAATTTCATTTTTATAGCTTCGATGCTAGAATTTTAATGGAAGCAATTCTTCTATTCAATAATGCAACTTGCATGTGCCCTTTCTTATCTTTCCGCTATTATAAAATTATATAAATTATGTAATAAAAATATCATAATTTCAAATATCTCCTTACAAAAATAAAGTGAGGTGCTGTAAAAGTAAACAGAGGAGCTGAAATTTTATCTTAATAATGTTAATTTCTATAGTTCAAAATTTTTGACATTACTATGTATTTTATTTTAAAACTAAGGAAAATTAATGACTCTGAACTATTTTAGTAAAACGTCGTATAATCTCTAATTAAGTGATTTTGTGTATTACACCAATATTAAAATATTACTTTGTGTGATAGAAATTCATTTTATTCCGTCATGTTGAAAGCATAGCACCAGAAGCAAGATTATAAAGTATGGAAGAAACTAAATGAAGGTAATTAATTCAGAAAAAAAAATAATAGGAAGGAATAATGGAAGCAAACGAAAGGCTTTATTTAAATGGCCTCCTCTAAGATGGTAGCATCTTGAACTTATAATGTAAAAAGTATGGATATGAAAACACAAATGATGCGTCCGAAAAAATCGTTCAGGTAGATGGTACGCAAACGTTTGTGAAGAATTAACTTGATACTACAAAAACGCTATTTTAGGACACATGTACTATGTGGAGTACTGAATGGCATTTATTGGAATGTGATAGCAAAAAGTAGCGATAAATGCGATTAGCTCATTGTGTGCTTGAGCAAATTAAACACGGGGTGAAAGTGCCGATGAGGTGCGGCCAGGTCGGATCTCGCTGGCTAAGTCCGAAACCTCGTCTGCCCCTCTCTGTGCATAAACGATTTCACGGTTCTCCGGAGAATAGCTGCAATGAAAATCATAAACTCAATCGAAAGTTCCGGCGAGCGTGCGTAACACGGCTTCAAGCTAATTAGCGCCCCGCGTGCACAGGTAAATTTGATAACGGTGGCGTACGTAATTGAAAAAGAGGATCTTCCTGTCGGCTGAATGCATGAATGGCGTCACGCTCCAAGAGGCGCGATTCATATCGGAAATCGCGTTATGCGGGCTCGCGACATGCACACGGACAACATCTCGCCGGGGAAGCCCCTCTGGCAAACGCACACCCACACACACACACAAACGCGCACATAGCCTCATTACAGTTCAGCGTGTTCATGTGCACGGGGCCGAACCAAAACCCTGGCCGGTTAATATGCAAACAGGACTGAACCCAGTTACATCAGAGTTGTGACACTGCACACGTACTGGCCATTTCGAAAACCTTTCTCTATGGACTACAGAAAGAGGCTCGTGAGCCACAAGTAGTAAACTCATTCCGCTTCACATCGTATAAGACCAAACGCAAGACCTTTGCTCAAAACCTTTTTACTTTCAATCTGTTGATTCCGTTCAAGCTTCGTAGAGTTCCGACATTCACTTCCTCACTATTGAGAGGTCTTAAATTAATTAACTTAAAATAAATGAGTTAGTCGGAAGTTAATTCTTGACAATAAATCATCGAATAGCAAAGCACACAAACAATAACAATTGCTTTTTGTTCTACTGTTGCTGAGTGGTGTGGCGGAGTATTTCCTCCCATACAGATTGAATATAAAGTTTATGTTTTAAAAGTCGAAGTAGTGGAAATAACGACGGAGACTCGGATATGGCTATCAAAATTTAAGAGAATAAATTGGTGAAATTACTTCCATAAGGAAAAATTGTACATTCCTGGACCAGGCATCGTTAGTCTTAGATAAATTCCTCCCCATCATAAATTTTTACAGGCAAATGCCAGTGAAATTCCAATTCCTCTGGATACTGATAAGTTAAATAATTTTTTCCCCGTTTAACAAATACCATTCAATCCAGAATTACTCTTAGAGTGATAGTTATTAAATTGAATTTTAACGCAGAGAATAATTAAACGTTAAATAAATATAAACTCCACAGCGTTCTGAAATCTTTGTTGCTATGTTGATGTGTAAATGTGATATTAAAGCCCTGCGATCTTTTAAAAATCACGTGGTACAATCTAAGAACTGAATGAAGCGGGCCACATCATTAATCGTTAAATAATAAATGTTTGTATTATTATTTTGAAGTGTTATTAACGTAAGGAAAAATTTTATATACCAGCTGCTAGATTTTAATAAGTTATTAATTAATTACAGAATGTACAGTACTATGTTTATTAAAAATAATCAAAACACGATTGAATTCTGTAAAATAAATAAAACCCATTTAATTTATTATAAGTAGATTGAATAGTTTTGAGAATGAATGCATAAGAATCAAGTAACGTCATAGAAATCCAAGGAACCAGAGGTTATTTTTGTTCGAAGTGTTATGGTAAAAAACAACTATTTACAGAATATGCAGATACAAAATCGAAGAAAGTTGGCAACAATTTCTGTTTTTGATTTTAGATCAGCTTCTATGAGAAGGTCCTTAAACACGACCCAGAATAAATCATAATTTTCTAAATGTTAGTTGATAATTAATTTAATTTTTGTAAATATTGTATAAAGAGTATTTTGTCATTCTAAGAAAAGAATTTGGTCAATAAATAAAATCATAAATGTAAATTTAATTCATTTCCATATATGTATAATATTCATCGTTTAAAGCAATTAAACTCAACATATTTATTTCAGTACATGCAGGATAATAATGAACTGATGATTAGGATAGACAACCATATTTTATAATTTACAAACATAAATAATTTCTTTTATTACTAGTGGAGAATATGCCAATTAATTTTATACAAAGTGTTTACGTATGGATAATGTAAATCATCAATTTGTGGCATGCGTAAACGATATTATGTTTGTACTGTTTCACGATTCCTATTGCTTAATGTCAATATTAACAACGTATATATTGAGGCTTATTATATTTTGTAATTAGAGTAATACTGGAAAGCAAACCTAAATGTGAAGTAACATATATACTTTAAAAATAGTATTGTATTGTTTGCGAATGACAGCAAAAAGGAAACGAGAAAAATCTAATGAAGTATTAAAAATTATTTGTAGTCCTATTTGGTTAAAAATATATCTGGTGAAACTTCATGCAATTGTTTACAAACTGAATTTCATCATTCTAAATGTATTTGCGTTGGAAGAACGTCAAAAAGTGGTGGGAAGAAAGAGAGTTGATTCCAGTGTTGTTTAACCTTAATAAATCATCCATAGAAGTGTGACATTGAATGCATATGCCAAACTATTTTGGTTCCCAACTCTCTTTATGCATAAAAAAATTTCTGCGGACCTCTTACCGCTCTCACTTTGATCTAACGAATATTAATATTAATGCAACTAGGGTTAGTTTTGAAATATAATGTTAAATGAAACACGTATTAACCTTTTACAGGGCTAAGTGCATGTAATATTATATTTTCGTGGCGCAACTGTAACAGAACCACGACGGCCCTGGGCGTCGTGCTCTTACTTTGAGGATCTCTGTAATACAAAAACAATGAGTTTAAATATATATAATTATTATCAACTCGTATTTCTTACCCGGGCTTTCGCAAAATGTGAAACACTTTTATTTGAAAACGGTCGATTTCGTTCATATATTCTCTGTCAGATGTTTCTCTTATTGCGCAGTTTGGAACCCGAGAAAGACTTTTGAACTCTGGCCCAAAGGCACGCAACACGAGCCGAGTGAGAACATTGGGGTTACGGTAATTAAGCTCACTTTGTAGGGACAATTGCTTGTCATATTAATTCAAACTGGGGTTAAACAACTAATTCAGTGTCAAATGCCGTAATTTTTATGAGGTGTGTGCTCCATTGCTCCGTGTGTAGAGAGTAAACACGTCCTTTAGGTCAAGGATAAATAAAATGAAACGTCGCGTTGCATCTTTTGAAGTCGCCACGGCAATGTGCAAATGATGTCGGAACTTTGTAAATAAAACACTGGCTAATACTGTTGAGAAAGGAATTATAGACCAGATTTTTTAAATGGACAGATCAAATTCCATAGTCATTCTTAAAAAATAAACGTAAATTCGACAAAGTCAACTTTTTCGGGTAATTACAATGAACGTTGAATTACATAGACTATTCGGTTCAATATAGTCGCGAAGACCTGAATTAATACTGTTGGAGGATCGATACTCTGACGACGTGTCACTCCAAACTCGGAATGTGTCATGCAAGATGACAGTCCGCAGTCGACTCGGTAGGCCCAGGCCCTCAATGGGCTGTAGAGACATGGAAAACAAACACTGCTCCCAATATTCACCTACTTAATGAAATATACAATTTAATTTTTATGTGCACCTTTCGCATTATATTCGAACAAGTACTCTCCAGAAATGATGTTGACACTGAAATAATATTTAATTTCGATAATTTAACATTAAGTTTCAAAGTTCTATTTCTTTATACTCATTACCTAAAGAGACACTAATATAAGGACAAAACCAAGCTCATGAAACACATTTTATACAAAGTAATTATAATTTTTTTATTATATTTTATTTATTTTTAATTATATTGCTTCTATAATAATAAAAAAGGGAAACTGTTATGAGCAAGTGATTTATAAGGAGGAAGTCATGATCCAAATACTTCACATAATTAGTTCTGAACTCTCTTTAAAATCCTTTGCAATATTTAATAGCTTTCGACGCCGTGAGTCAATAAATGTAAATGATGGATTGAACATTTAAAGCACTTCACAATTTATTTCTTAAACTAATGGATTTTAAATATTCTTTACAAGGCCTGAAATAAAAGTAAATAAATGTACGAGTAGTAAAGAAGCAAAATAAATATTAAGTACTGTTCAATTTGGAATATGACCGGTTGTTAAAGAGAATGCGTAGTATGAAGTCTTTCTTTGCTTTCGTTTTCGTTGCATCATCAACTTTCAGCTGCAGATGTCTCTGGAGAGCATCAACAACCAGATGCGAGTGTCGGAAGAACATTAGAACTACGATGCCAGACATAGTTTTCATTTAAAAGAGGAAGGTACTATACAGAACATTGTGGATTTTTTACTTTGTCTTAATTATATAAGTTTATAGAGTAAACAATGATTAAATCATATATTTACCCATATACATTGTTTTATAGAATAATATCTATGTTCATGATTTAAAATAAAATTATAACCCTACTAAAGTAATAGTTATCTTATGAAATTTTGGAAATGTTTCGGAGGCTAATGGAATTTAATTTCAAAAATCCGACTGTCATGACTATACGTGATAGAAGATTTTACCAAGCGATACGTTACTCTACGCTCCCGGAATTATCACCTAAGTGATCACTGCGGTTCATTTTTCTATTATTTACTTTGTTTCTAATTTCCCACTTCATAAAGTTTTGAAATTCCCTATCCTTAATTATTTTCTTTTGTTCAAGTATTATTCCACTATTTAAGTTTGTGCTACTTCCCAGTAAGAAGATTAATGCAGTAAATTTGTCTTATTATAGCTTCTAGTCTAATTCTCTCATATTGTACTTTGGTACGACCGAGTACGACTTTTATAACTTTACTTTCTAGACCACGTGAGGTAAAGAAGGTGACGTTTTCCCTGGTGGAGGAATGTTGGCTATCACGAGGGAGAAAGGTTGGCGGAGTTTCATCGGGAATATGTAGTGAAGTGTACGAATGTTTTTTGACAAATATGGTAACACACACCAAAAGAAAACAGTCCAAAAGTTAAATGTCCAATGGATGTTCCGGAGTAAGAGAGACAAATATTGTAGAGGAAGCCGCCTTCCTATTTTTCGGAAGGTGGGTTTTATTAGATTAATTATAAAATGAAGCTGAATTGAGTTTTTTAGTTGTTTTAAATGCAAAGCATTTTTAAAAATATGACATAGAAAGTGTGATATAATAAATTTGTTAAAACTTTTTAAATTATAATTTACTTTCATTTGTTAGCAAAACCATATTTTCAAAAGTTTTGCATTTTACAATTCGCTTCTGGTTAAAGACGAGGAGATGTTGTTGCTACCTAATTATCTTAAAAAGTCGTCGGAATATACAACAAAGTTTTATAAAATGTTGGTTAAACTAAGAAAATTAATTTAGAAATGTTTCCTCTTCTATTAATTAACATCAAAAAGCTTCAAATTTCTATTATGCTGAAAAATGTAATATTTCAGACAAATTAGGTATGTTTTGATATAGTCATTTAAATTGATGGATCTTTACTAAACCAAAGCCATACAACATATATATTAGACTTTTAGGGTGTTCTCAGAAAATCACTGTATGTGAGGAATCCATGTTGCTAACGAGTGACCAACGTAGCATTCTATTGTTGGTGTCTTTCTAAAATGAAATATTTGCAGTGAATCCATTTCTTATTCCAGTTGGAAGTGTGTGAGTTATTAGAGGATCGTTCTCTTTCAGCCGTCCATGGCACGGAGTCTTCTGCAGAATCGCAGTGTGTCTGCCGTTCCGCATTATTTACCAAGGACTCGTCCAATTAAGCCGTTGATTAAGGTCGCGGTGACAGATCGGCGTGCCACCTGTGCCCTGCAATATGCCTCCCATCCATCTCCTCAGAGTTCCCAGTTACTTTTAATACGTCAATTCAGGCGTGTTGGGGAGTCAACAAATTTAAGGAAATGGATTCACGGGTACTACTGAGCAACAACGGATACCAACATTATTTCGTAAAAAAAATTTATCACTTCTTAGACGAACGAATATGCATATTTTTCTTTGATGTAGTCAATTGAAGAGGGAAATGAATTAGGTATAGCTGCAGACAAAACTCGACGGATGCTTATGTACAAATATTTAAGAGTATAAGAACACTTTCAATTAGAAATTAACTATAATATTAATCAGCAACAGTTTTAATACTAGGATAAAGTATAACAAAATTTGGGAACTCATCCGAGCTAAAATAGAGTAATATTATTCGTGGGAGGATAATAACGGTCTGAAATCTCTCCGCAGATCTGTGTAGACTGCCCTTCAAAATTATTGATCATAAGGGAGGAAATTTAAATCTCTTAACGTTGAAATGCAAAGAAAAGAGTAGTATCCGAGTAGATAAAAAATAACTTTTCATCGCCCACCAATTATTTAATATTGCCATTTGTCATTAATTTTTCAAATATCAAGTTGTTCATTGATTCAGAAAACTATGAATAAATCCTATTCTGGATCGGTCTCCATGCTTGTGCTACATGCACTTAAAAATTTTTAATCTTCCTTAATTTATTCATACTTTAAAATTCACCAGATGAGATCCAAATTTAGGAACGAAACGTATTGTAGGGATTAATGTTAATAAACTTTATATTACAATTGTCCTGAGTCATTTACTATTTAATGATAACCTGGATCATGTTAGACACTTTATTATTTATCAATATACATTTAAAATCTGTGTGTGATTTTTAAAAGAATTTTCCCAGATTAAAGAATAAAATTACTGATAATATTTTATTCAATTAATTACTAAATAAATAAATAAAATTTCTTAGCCTATTTCAGACTTTATTTTTAAATCATGAAAATATCAACTGAGAAAATTTACTTAGCTGCGAAATAGTAGCAAAGAAAAGTTACACAACTGAGAAACACTTTTTGTACTGAAAAGTATGAAATAGCCAATGAAATTTTATTTAAATATTACAAAAATTGGACATAAAATTAAACCTGTATTTAAGTTTCGGCTATGCAGTAATCATTGTAAAATATGACAGGTTAATTTTTTTTCCTTGATTGAAGTATAATATAATATCTCCACTCTTTTTTGCATTAACTTTCCGAAAACAATCGTTATTTGTTAGCCAAAGCATTGAAACTTTATGATTAGACGTTATCACAAAATATAAACGAATGTTCAAGTCGTTCTTGAGAAAATGTTAAGAGACACGAGCCAAAAAGGGTAGATAAAAAAATCATTTTTAAAAAGATCATAATAAGTGAAAGAGGTCATGTTTCTGTCATGTTAAATGTGACCGTCTCTGTAAGTTACTGTGGTCCGTCATATTCTTCTACAAATAAAACTCATCTTTTTATGTACTTATACTCTTCCTTGTTTACAACCCTAGCGAATCAAAATCTCTCTCTTTCCACATTATCGGATTGTTAAATTACAATCGCCGGGGTACATTTCAGTACTTGAGAACTTAGATAATATTGCTCGAATGAGAAAAGACAAGTATTTTTATGACCTCAGATGGATCATGGCGGACGCGTAATAGCCATATCATGTAGTCAAGTGTAATGATTCCGAGAGAAAATTTATAACAAAATGAAAATACGAATATCAGAATGTTAAGTCTTGACATTTGGTAGCTGCAGTTGTTTGCTTTAAGATTTGCGTAATTTACTGTTCCAATCGGTAATGTAATTGAACGGTTTTATATACTGATAAATAAACAAATTTGTCAAAACACTATATATTAAACACATTATAAAGTTTATTTACGACGTTTGGTCCAGACTATTTGAATTCTTTAGGTACGTAATCAAATTCCAGCTGAAGTTAAATTTTAAATGTTTTAAAATAGATAAGGATTTAATATTATAAATCCAAAATGAGAAAATTTTGCTCTCCGAACTGAGTCCAGTGACGATTACTTTACGAATGTTAGATAATTGAATTATTTGCCGCAAGCGCCACTGAATGCAGTCAAGGGAGTAAAACTCTTTCATTCGCTGCACAACGCTGCAGTTTTAATATCAACCTATGATTCATTTATGGCTTCGATGCATTTATAAAATTAGAAAAAAAATACAAACAATTAGTCAGCAAAGGTTATTCGTTTTAAATTTAACTAATGAAGTCCAAAAATATAGATCAAAATAGATGTGTTAAGAAAATATCAATATTGTTTGTGACAACTTTCCGTGATTTTTATTTATGACTAGCCATTCCCGCGACTACGTTCTGAATACGCTGCAGAATCCATAAAAAGTAGGGTATCATTTATTTAAGATCGCTTCAGGGCAAACCTAATAACTTGCAGTTGGATTTGAACAGGTCCCGCTATCAAACGTTTCGAAGGCAATAAAAATGTGCTAATACTAATATTAAAATTTACTTGACGCGAAAAATAATACCAATATACGAAACCATGGTATAGACTACCGAAATGAGTATTTTATCTCTCGGGAATTTAGCTCTCTGCCAACAATAGGTTAATTACGGCGTGAATCGTAGTGAAACAATAGATGAAGTGTGGATATTCGTCCTTCCCCCCCACTTCTCTCTTATGGTCCCAGTAAGTGAGATAAATGGTACAGGAATCCGTAATAGGACTTGTAACTCGCAGTTGATTTTCCGCCGACTTTCTCGCGACAATTCAATTGATTTATACATATTTACATTAATATCTTATGAACTCTGCAAGATATAGAAATAAAACATACACGATTATTGAAATTAAAATTCTTGTTTCAATCCCTGATATTTTCATTGAAATCGGTTTATCCGTTTCGGAGTATAAACAGATCAAGAGTATTCACTTAATGGAGACTTAAATGCATGTATGCATAATAATATCTTCTGCAATATATTGAAATTAAATATTCACTGATATATAAGTTAAATCTCCTGTTTTAAACCCTCAGTTTTTCATTAAAATCCGTTGTAATATGCCGACTCGAGACAGAAAGTTCAATTTTATTTATTGGTATAGATTGAAGTTAATGTCAGATTATTGGTTTTTTGAATTTTTAAATTTTTTCAGAGTCTAAAAGATAGGAGCCATTTCTATTGGACGTTGTCAACGTAGCTCATGCACTTTCAAGGGGTTTGGAAGCGCGTCAACTGTTTATTTTGATTGGTCCCTCTACGTATCGACCGTCTTCCCGACAACCTTGAGACCAGTTCTGCTGAATGGACGGGCTGCAAACACGCCCTGCCATAAACGTTTGCGAGAGGAAGATGCAAGAGGTGGAGGGAAACAGAGGAGAACAGCGAGGGCAACCAAGGACAGTTGAGCGAGCATACGCCATAGCCGTAAAACTTTACAATCTACCAACAGTAATTATATGGTGGCCAGGCCTAACTAATTCCCCACGCGTTATTAACTCGGACACCAGGCGGTTACTCGCTGTCCGCACACGGGCAAATTAAATTATATCCGAGACAATGGCGGCCTTCGTCTTCGAAAAAGAAGTCCTCGCCGGAACTGTAGGCGTAGAAATTCTCCACGCTTCTTCAAGGTTTTCCCTCACTGTTATGTAGTTCAGATAGAAATCACTATGGAGACTCCAATTCCACAAGAGAAAGGCCTTACCATCTTTAAAATAAGAAGTTAATAGGGAAGAGATAAAGAGTGACGTCCACTGTATCTGCACGTAGGAGGACGTTAACCCAGCGTCAGTAATAATCACGTAACATGAATTTATAAGGAAATGCTTGGGACTATGGTGGAGCATCTTCTCAGAAATTAAGAAACAAGAGTAGTTTTTTGATGCCTTCTTCCTTGGCTCTGCAGTGTATTCAGTGCCTTGGCCTACCGAGAAGACTGCGGACTATCATTTTGAATGACATATTCCGAATTTTGGCTTGATACGTGTTCAATATATCGATTCTCCAGCAGTATTAATACAGGTATCCGTAACCATAGTTTTTTTTCATGAAATACTGATTATATATTTTAGAAAAATTCAACTCACAGCTATACGAAAAATTCCTCTCGCCAACAATTTTGTTTCAGAAATTTCAACTTATAAATACCTCAAGAAAGAATCATTTACATTCTAAGAATATTAAAGTAAATATGCTATGAGCAAAAATAGCTTCGGTGTACAAATTAACTATTTGTTAAAGACAAATATATATTCAAAGCAACTGAAGGAATTTAAATCCCAAGCTCCATGAAATACAGGCTGTTATTAATTTCTTATTAAGAAAGGTTCGGTATTTCTCATTTAATATATTCTAATGTATACCACTCGTAATTTCATAAAGCTAAATCCAATGGCCATTTTACAGACAATTCAGAAATATATTTATTAAACTACTACGGTTTCCTCAACAGAGGCAATTTGAAATAATAAAAAATAGTTTTGAATCGAAATAAATGAGTTACAGACAAATTGGTAAGAAATTAATTTTATAAAATAAATTTTTTCTTTGTAATTTGTAACATCTTCAATTGCAAATACAAATATTTAATTTAATGGAGAAATTATTATTGCCAACAAATGTAACCAGACTTTTTCCACGTTCTTTAAATAATTTCTGAATAGGATGGCTTCTGCTTTATTTTTTAAATTGAGATCAGATAATTATTAAATTATTAAAATTAATTTTTAAAAGCGACGTAAAACTTGTAAAATCTGAAATACTAATATTTAGAATAAATTATTTCAGTGCCTAGGGTAATATAATAGATTTTATGTAAATTTTAGGACCCTATTTCTTTATTTTATAACTCGCATATTTGCAAAATACATCAGCTCATAATTCTCTTAGGCATAGTTTACTTGTGATAAATCATATCGATAAAAAGCAGAATATTGTGTTTACAACTATCGTGTTAGTTATTCTAAATTTCCCAGACAATAATAAAGGAATAGTCTAAATTTTATGAAACTTTAAAGACAGCATTAAAATATAATTTTTATGCATTTGTCTGAATATAGTAATGTTTTATTTTCAAATATAGATTAAGTGCTAGCTTTACTACAGTACATAATTTTTTTTCTATTAATGCTGACAGATTCTCAGATATAGTATCCATGCACATTCATGTGATTAATTTCGAGATATCTGGATCATTGCCAAGCAACATTATAAAGTTTCGAGTGCAAACGGAGAAACAAATTTTATAACCATCTAATTGCAGCTTCTGATAGTTGTTCTGTCCAGCAGACGTGTTATTAAGGTCCATACGATCAACGAATGTACTTTTAGACGCTTCTGAACGGAAGGTGTGATTATCAGATAGTATTTTAGATATAATCGTCTAGATGCAATGCTGGTAGCAGGCGTTAATCTCCGATAATAACAGCCATAATATTCAGTGCGCTTTGTCTGATATTTTTGAAAACCCAAAAAGATAGGCTTTAAATAATATTGAAAATTGATTCGTTACACTTTTTTTTAATTCTTTGTTTAAAATCGCTCGTATACCAAAGGTTCTCAGTGAATATCTCAGTATCAGATTTTTCTGCTTTTATTCCAGTTTTCTGAGTGAGAACACAACAGAAACCCCCAGGCTCATGCCGGAAATGGAACCCGGGACCTGTGATGCGATGCTGTGACGATAGCCACTAGATTTTCTCCGTGTATAAAAATATACTTTAGGTTAAATCTCCAGATACAAGAAATAAGACTGAATAGAATTATATTCTTTTCAGACAAACAATGTGATTTACAAGTAAATTTGATATATTTTGAATAATTAATGCACCGGGAACGTTTCTGACGAGGTTGTGTAGTCAGTAACAACATCCTCGTCATATTTTGTAATTCCTTTTTTATCATAGCGTAACAGAATACAAACTTTTAACTTATTTCTTAGGGAAAATTTCACAAGAATAAAATTTCATTTCCATTTGATTTATAATTCAATTATAGTTCACGTTCTACAACGATACTTGTCAGTACTATTGGACAGGTAATGTCAGAGTTTAGATGAAGCTGACTTCTATTGAGGCTCTAATGAAGTAACATTTGACAACAATGAAATAAACTCAAATTATGGCATGTCAATAATTAATTATCAATTATTTATTTGATTGCATTGAACTGCTTTTTATTTTTAGTACTAAATAATCTAAATTGCAATAATTAATTCTTTAGTAGCTTCAAACGTAAGACTCTAGCTCACTTTACTCGCTTGATTCAATTGTTCTTTTATTTTACTATTTTTACAATTCATATTCAATGTGGCTTCACCGTGTTAAATGTACGCCTACTAAAAGCGTCGCAAGAGAAAGGTGAGGAATACCCTGGATAACTGTCCAACTAAGAACAGTCCGCTGATAGGTAAATTCCTGGAAGCCTGCAGTAGACCGGCAAAGCGGGAAAACTTCTCCACTAATCAATCAGGAAATTCGTAACTGTTTGGTTGGTGGTGCTACGAACAATTTGTACCAATTATGAGGACGGCAAGGCCAGAAAGGTTGAGAGCCTGGTGACATTTTATGGTTGTAATTGACGGAAAGCGCGGAAGGTCTTGGAAGGAGGATGAGGAGGGACGGAGAAGATTTAGCTAACACGTGGCCGGTTCATCCCCAGATTTCTTCGATCTCTGTGGCAGAGATTCTTTGCTGGCAAGCCGTTGTGGAATTTATATACTCGAACCTTACGTTGCTTATTTTTTACGTTTGAATGCTTGGAACTTTCAAGTTTCGATACTGAAACACGGGTAACTTTAGATAGACTCATTTACTGGAGCAGTGGGCAACAATGTGTTAATGCATTCCATTCCATTTTTGTAAATATTTTATTTTATATGCTTTAAATAAATGTAGGATTTTAAGGTTTATTTCAAATTGTTTAAATAACCACATGACGTGAGTGGACACCAACCGAGGAAGCAAGAAAGTGAAATGATTCAGGGAAACTGCAGTGATTGTAATAAGATACACTCTGCTAGAAGCACATAGATATTTATGCGGTCTCATTCAGGACATTTAAAGCTAAGGAAAAATTATTTCTATAAAATTTTACGAAAACTACATTAATATATTGTCACAATATTACATTTTGTCGTTTTATCTCCATACTGTGTATAACCTCGAGAAAAAGTGTCCATGCAATGTGATATTTCTTCCTTTAAAATTATATCACCAAAAATTGAGAAACTTTTTTATATTCTAATTTTATATTAAAAATAGTAAAAACAAAGTATGAGGTAATTATACTTTATAACAAGAAGTCGTTGCAACAATAATGTTTCTCTTAGTGCGTTGTGTATTTAAGCACCTGTTGTGTACTACAGTAATATATCGCAAGTACTTATCTTGAGTAAGAATAGTGGTTGCTATTATAATCTTTGAGTATCCCAGGAAAAGAAACTAACAGGGAAGGGGCAGTTTTCATGGAATAATCTGGGTACTGTTTGTTTTTGTCAGCGGACCGACATCATCCCTGTCTCCCTCGGGAAAGCAGTCGTACTGCGGATGTATTTTCAATGGAAATAGGTTTCGCCAATGCCGCTGGAGGAACAGTGCCAGAGGAGCTTGCCAATACAAGCCCTGGAACCTTTTGCCTCACCCATTCCCCAAGACGGAAGAAGCTGTAGCAATTGCGCGAGAGAACGCTCGCTGTCTGCGCAAACGAAAACGGGACTTCCCCTCCCACAGCAGTCTGAAATTCGCAGACGAAGGGACCTATAAATAACAGGGGTTTCCAATTACAGTGGCGAACGAGGCGGGGCCTTTTTATTATGAGAGCCAAAGTAGCGCAAAATCTCGGTTGACAAATCGAAGCAAACGTCGCGATTAATTTAACAGACCGCACTTAGTGAGTGTGACCCAGTTCTACTAGATTGCCATATTATTCCTCTATTATTCTCCATTATTCACTATGCAATTAAAATTTACTTAAAATTAAATGTCTATTAATTAAAATAAAACTAGTTTTTTTTAAACAATTGATACTAAAAGATTACCTTTTATGTAATTTAAATTATTCTCAATTTCATCATTTAGTGCTGAAACCGTAATTTATAAAGCAATTCTTTTAGGGAAGGTACAGTTTTCTTTCCAGTTTATTAATCACAATTTTCCGTCTTCCTCTCAAACGCTGGGTTAATGTTTGATATTTTTATATCATTCACGATTCAGTTTTATTTCATAACACGTAAATCCAGGTTAATCAGTTTCAAATAATGTATGTTTTTGACGATTCTGAAAGGAAGTTTCCTAACACTTAGCTCTTATTCGCTTCATATAAGCGGCGAAGTTAAAATAAAAGAAAACAATTGCTGTATAAATAGCGTCACAATTTTATTAATCTTGTCTCCATCTCAGTTTATAATTTTTAGATGCCCAAATTATTCTAAAATTATTTTTATTTTAATTTAATAATTAGTCACTATTGTTATTAAATTGTTTGTCATTTAAAATCTCAGTACTGATTTCCTCTTAGTATAATTAATGTATAAACGTTATAGAAAATTTAGTTTATTAATCAACAAAGTACATAGCTTTTATTTGCGACGAATTGTAGCTTAAAATTTATATGAAGATATATATATATATAAATTAAATATAAACAATTGTTATGAATATTAAAATATAAACTTATTTAGTGACTAAATAATTGTAGAAAATGATTATATGAAGGGTTGCATTCGTAATTGTTTTGTAAAAATAAAAATAGCATGAACACTTGTCAAAGTGATTATATATATGGGCTTATGAATCAGAACTGCTGTCAATAAATTAGAATTTAAAATTGGAAATATATGTTAAAGATCGGAATTACAGACTTTTAGACATCACGTTATTAGAAGGCCTCATTTACATCAGCGTAATACGTTATATTGGCCAAATGAATGCAGTAACATCTGCGGTCATCGGCATCGGTGTTTTTAAAATTTTCTGATTTAAGTAATTGTGTCGAGTCATCAGCTTTATTTCGTCCGCCGCAATAACGTCGTGTATGAGGTCTCTAAAAGCGGTACCACTTTCCTAGGAGACCATAGATTTAGACTTTTAATTGTAACTGATTGGAATACTGGACTATCCATGATATTTTTGTAGTAATTGTCCCAATACTAACTACATAATATACTGGTTATGTATACTTCCATGACTTTCTTATGTTTACGTGATAATTTACCTCCTTTATTAATGTATTAAATTTCCACTACGAAGATGTGTAGTTCTTTACTGAAACTTCATTTTGGCGTGTTAATTTTAGCAACGCTCTTAGTGGAACACCGCCTTTAAAGTTCACTTTCGCAGGAAATTAGTCTAAATGAATGGTAACAAACAGTTCTAATCCTGCTGGAATACAAACAAATCGAACGTATCAATTTTCACAATGCAACGTAAACATGTGAATACCAAGCCTGAAATTCCTATCGTTTTATTAATTAAATCATTTATTTATTTATTCCAGCCATTAATTTCAACGCCCGCACGGAATCCAGTTGCGAAAGAAGGGAATTGTTTCCAATTCATTTCCTCGTTAGTGATAAGCACTAATGGTCAAGGATGCCTGACAAACAGATGTAACTATGTAGACGATCGGGCGGTGAGCGTTTGATGTCCTCTACGAGGCTAATTACAGGGGTTCAGATAAGTATTCCCAGTACAGAGGATTTGTAATAAAGTGCCTCTGAATCACACACGAAGCGAAGCATGTTTGGAATCAACCGGAGGCCGAGGAGAAACTTAACTGCAAATAAGAAAAGATAACTGGAGCGTGAAATTCACTTCTGTTTACGAGGAACGTTCAATTTGAGAATAAAGAGAAATGCTGCCGTTGTTTCTTGTTTTACGTCGGCCTGTTCTGCTCCGTAGCTATTTCTGACGGTAGAAGATGGATTCCGTTTCACCACTCGATATTATTTTAATCTGGAACCGAATTAGTATTTTGTTAAATTTATTAGACATCGATAAACTTGTCCTAACTGAAATAATCTATAAAATCCGTCACGTATCTACAATATAAAGAAAGACGATTAACAAATTAACAGCAAAATAAAATAAAAAACACTTTAAAAAGCTTGTCGAATCATACCTGTGTCCCTGGTGTACAAGTGCATACAACTGAATTTAAGTGGCAAACATTTTATTACTGTGATAATCAAGTAAACTTAAAATAAAATTTACTTTAAGCACCAATAATTAGAAAAAAAGAAACAATATGGCATTATTTTAATGCAAACACATCAATAAAATTTAGATCTATTGAAATAATAGACTTAAGTATAGAGCTTCTACATTTTAAGTGCACGAATGTAAATTGAAAGCTAAACACAAAGGGCAATACCAAGTTAAAACTAAAAATTGAATAATGTAAGTTTCCAACGTTCAGCTGTAAGTCTAATTTGATAAAAAAAATACTCGCCTTATATACTATGTAAAACCTGTAAAAGTAATTCTAAAATTGCAAGCTTAATATAGAGAAAAGGAATAAATAACTTTCACTTCAGAACGATGGCATCGAAACGTCATGGCTTAAACTCCATTTAACCCGGGTGGAAACCCAAGAATTGTTTATTCAGAATATACACCGGGAAAACCTTCGATCTTTAAGAAATAAATAACATAATGAACGCCGAAAGATGGGAGAAACGTTGTATTAGTTTAATTTTATTTTAACATTTTTCCTTTGTGTTTTACAATATTTCAGGGATTTGGTATTACCTATTAATTTGAGAATTTTTTCGGAAAGTGCGCTAAACATATGCAATTTCTCCACGTTGAGTGCCAAATATTGTAATTAATATACGCACCAGTATCAGCTTCTTCGCTCTCTCTCCGACAAAGTAGACACAGTAAATAGGAAAATGGTTGTATAGTACAAGAATTATGTGATTTAATGAATTCAAAGTAATTAACTATTTTATTTTTAAACATGCACACAATACGAAAATCCCTCGTGACATACACGGTAATGTTCTCTGTAGCATACACAAATGAGAACACTTTATTGAACACAGACACTGTCGCTGTTTATTGCTGGGCATGAGTATTCTCTAACAGTAGTATTATACATGGGCAGATAATACGAAAGACAACCAAGATTTGAATTTGACTATGGATGATGTTACGAAATAGATCAACTTCATAAATATGTGGATTTGTTGAAGATAACTTCAAGCTTACAGTTTTTCTTTTCTAGGGATTCTCGTGTATGTTTCTCCTTGTGATTACATGGGGTCAGGACACTGGCTCTCCGTTTGGGTGGAGTCTACGATTTTCGTGGTATGAATCAGATGCTCGATGATTCGCCAAATCCGTGCTCCGGCGAAAGTTCCAAGTTTCCTAAATATTTGCTTGAACGAAAAACGACTTCAGTGAATGGTCCTTCATTAACGCGCTATGGTAATTTTACCTGAGGAATCAAATCATTTTTTAGAGATGTTGGTCCGCACAAAACGCACTGTGCTTTATCAATTTTCTACGCTGAAAAGGGCTCCAGAATAACTGTGTTTTGATGATTTGGTTTGTAGTTCTACATAAATGCGTCAGTAAACTGTTAATTTTTGTTCATTGTTTTTTGACGGAATATTTGTAGTCTTGTTTCTGGAAGGATCCTTTGTCTGATAGTGGCGCCTTAACTTGACGTTGATAATAGCATCGCAGCAGTATTAGGCGACGCTAAACAAGACTCAACAGCCTCGGAGGAAGTCGGAGCAGCATGGAATTTGGCTATAAAGCAGATGAGAACTGATGCTAATCCTGAGATCAATTTGAACTGGCCGGCAAGCTGGAACCAGCGGTCTCCGGGGGCATGGTAATGGAGGATGTTACGACCACGTCTTTTGAGGACCGGGACGTAACCCCACGGCAGTCGGCCGCTATCTCCAGCCTTTACGTCGCCATAAATCCTTGTTTACTGCTGTCGTGGTCGCCAGGTGGACTAATTCCGCCGTCAGTTTGTCCGTCACTAATTACCAATCGTTGCCCTCTCCGCGTTTATCTTGCACTCGAAAGTCCGGTAACGTCTATTACGACGTAACGATCGCCGAGTGTGTTGTTGGAGATAATTGGGCCGTTGTCGAGCCGCCGCTATCGTTAAAATTACTACTGTCACCCAGCCACCGATCCGATTCGTAAATACCCCTGTCCATGTAATTAAAAATTTATATGTAAATTAAATAGCTTGTAGATTCTCCTCTCCACGTGGACGAATTGTCGAGAGGGTAGTCCTTCTACGAGGCACCGGCAAATAAATTCCGCCTTTTAAGTGAGACCAGCATTTAGAGTTAATGGTGACCACACAATCGGCCCCCAACGTCCATCGCGGAGTGATTTGGCTGCTGTTCAGCAATAGTTATGGCTCGGTTACAGAAGGCAGACGATCGCTGTTCTCACAATCGTGTAGAAGTTTTTTTTTGTGTCAATGATATTTATTGCTTCGTATAGTGACGGTTTTAAAGTATAATTAAGTCGTTTTGGAAAGTAAAATGATTATGTATGAGCACTTCAAGATTGCTGTACAGTCAATAGGTTTAAGCTTCTCGAACCCCTTTCATATTCTAAAATTCAAATAAATTTTGTACGACTACCATTGTACACTGCTCTGTCCACAATCAGAAACTTACGTTGTCCCACATTATTAATTGACCTACTGATTCAGGATTTCTACGATTCTCCCTGCATCCCTTTAGGTGAAACACCTGGCAGGATCCTTAAACTATAGCCTGGGAGCCATAGTCAACCCTTGGCTTCATTGCTCTCCCCCATTTTTCAATTTCCTTCGTATGCTATTAAAGTGGAATTTCCTGTTTCTGGATTACCCTCATATAGCCTGTTACCCAAAATATAAATTGTTTCTCTTTCGTCTTAGTGTGGTACCGTCATCATCCATCTGTATTTCCTCCTCTGTTTTTTCTTCATGAAAACAATCTAATTGTCTTTAAAAATTTCTTCTGCAAACCCTGTGTTTTCCTCAAGCAAACTTAATTTAGTTTCTGATATCGGGATTAGATATTTCCCTCAGTAAGGTCACCTACAATAATTTTCATTCCAAAATATCGCATCAAATTATAAAAAAATAAAATAAAGCAATTCTTTTGTAAGAATTTTTATAGCGTACTCTAGGACTATAGTATTTATTACTTGGTTTGCTGAAGATTCCTACCTCCCTGTTTGATTTACTGTGGGGTTCAATTGTATTTGGAATTATTTATTAAATATTTTCAATTATTAGCAATTTTATCGATTGATTTTAAGAGTTTATTGAGAATAAACGATTTAATTTTTTTTGTAATACTTATTTTCATCCATATAGGAAATCAGTTCTGCATTTCAACATTACTTTAGTTGTAATTGATATCCCTTTATGGAATTTTGAAACTCTTCCTAATAATATGATGATGATTATGGTGACATTTTTCGCTGAATTTTAGTACAGAAAATTTGAAATGCACCATTTATGTCATATACCAAATACGACGAATTAGAAGAATTGTTATTCTTGAAGTGACAGTAAGGCAGTATTGTAAAAACGAAGTCGCACAGACTTATCCTTATTTTAAGATATGAATGTGTTTTAGAAGTTTAAAAAAACTATTTTCCCGCGTCAACTTCTTTATGGTCCCAGTGAATGTTCATTTACTTGAAATTGACTTGGTCAATATTTATAATGTCAGGATTTTAATCCGCTGTAATGAATTTTAATTTCCTAAAATGGAACTACTTACATATTGATTTTGATCTTTGTTATTTTAATATTGTGAGAGAAACATTTCAAAATAATATTGATTTTTCCTTATTATGAAACACGCTCTTTTGACAGATGAAAGTGTCTGAAAAATTAATTAAATCCGTTGTTAACACGAGGCAGTGACAATTTTCAGTACTCAAGGTTCACGCTTTCAAGTTTTAATATTTGCACGAAGACTGCGATTATATTTTCCGTACTTCTGTATGGAGAACGACGAACCAGCGGAGCTTCTCAGAAGAAACCGCTTTCCTCTCGAGTGGTGCAGTACAATGCTGAATTGCTGAAATCAGTGCTTTTCCTCATTTCAAAGCTGCTTTATGGAAATGAGATTGAAAGTTTCCTATGAAGTGCCGCTCGTCTGCAGTCACGCTCCGACGACTGCCGACTGATAGCTTTTAACAGCCCCCCCCCTCCCTCTCCCCGTCATTCCCTTTAACACTGTGCAAAACGCAAGAACAACTTTATTGTCACCAGTTTACAACAGCGAGCAGCTAATGTCCCTGCTTTGTTCTTTTACAGCCCGTACAGCAATTAGCGAAGGTTATTACCGCTGTTTCCTCGCCCGCTCAGACCCACTTTTCACGGCTCGCTTTTCTCCTGAAATAAGATCACTCCAAGTTCCTTTCCTCCGGGAGAACCAGCGCGAAATATACGAGCGAGCGCGCTCGGAGATAACGAACAAACTGCAACTTCCCCGTTTACAATCGCTGGCCAAATACGAAGATAGTCTCGCCAAAGATATTGCAGCTATTTACCTGACAAAGAACTTACATAATTCCTAAGATTATACTTTGAGCTGCGGTATTATGTCTTATGAAAGAAATTGATAACGTCGAATTCTAGGATGTATGACGCTATTTATTCCTCTGGAAAGTAGTTCTGTGCTGTACTAAATTCATATACAAATTCTTGGTATTTGTGCAGTTTACTCAATATTTTCACTATGGATAGAAATTCTATTACTGTATACATGCATTCATAAAGCCTCATAACATCATTAGAAGTGCGTCAAACAAGTGATTTAATTGCAACGAAAAATATCTCGATCGCTTCCCTGTTAAGTTTCTTCCTGACAGCCTTCCATTCCTTTCTCGTTTCTATTACATATCTTAAACTACACATCTGTGTTTTAACTGGTAAAAACCCCAACCTTACGATTCTTACCTCATCAGATTGAGGCTCATCTACCCCCACTCTACCAAACTTTCCTGACCTTTCTTGCATCTTTACAACACTTCGAAATAATCCTCGCACATCATTTCATTTTTACGTTCGGAACCATTATCGTGTCAAGGCCAGGTTTCGTAACATCGAGAAGCTGCAGTGGTTCCCTACTTTTCTTGTTTACGTCTCCCTGAGGATCTACAATCTCAGGCGAATACGTGACAACATAAATTTTCATTCGTGTAAGTTTATAGGCAACAATTAACAAATGCAAATGCGCTAACTGTTCTTCATAAAAAAATATCACTTCCAATTTATTCTGGGATGATAATTTCAAGTTTAGTCATATTACAAGTGATTACTAGTGGAATGTTTAATGCGGTCGGTTTGCTCCTTTGATTGGTACTGTTGCCAGACGCTAAGGGGAAATGATGGTCGTGGCGAATCCTTTAATTTAATTGGAGGGGCTCAATATGCCTTTCTCTACAATCAGTCTGAGCTGCGGGATCGCAGCGTTCGCATGATTCATTATGATAGTACTCCTATATTCCTTCAGGGGCAGAAGGGAGTAAATTATTTGTTTTTGGAAATTGGTGGAAGTTCACTGTATCACAAAACGTTAGAGAAAGGAAAGTTTTGTCTCATTCTTCGAGAGAAAATTAAACGTAAACAAGACCCAGATCGTCAGAGGGTGAGATAAATAAAGAAATCGGCGAGTTTCCCATGAGTTTTCTATAGTATATATGTAAATCCATAAAGCCTATGTATCATCAATCAACGATATTTCAACAACGCTGCATAGCGGATTTCTTTCCTCGGTTCCTGTGATAACTGGTTACCTTGAACGCCTATCATCCTAAATGAAGCTTTTACCACATTTCAGTTCGTTCTGCCTTCATTTTTACGATTGTTATATTTCGTTTAATGTTCAATTTAGTTTCACTTTAACAGCTGTCATGGTGAAACCTTCATTACGAAGTTCCGTATGATATAACCAACAAATTATTCGGGTGTATTCCTTTATCTTAAGTTGACTTATCGAGTGAAGTTGGAACACTCAGTCAAAATTTAACAAAATAAAAGACAAATTGCTTGTTATCGTCTAAGATAAATCAGAAGAACTCCTATGAATATTTCGCTTCATCATGCGTTTTCCATTCTAGTGTCAAAAGAAATTCTGCAGCAATGAATAATCTTTTAATTATTATTTTCTTCCTTGGCTCTGCAGCCAGCCGGGTCTACATAAGACTTTCCGAATTTGTTGTGATGCATCGTCTGCGTATCGATTCTCCATCAGTCTTAATCCCGGTCTCCGTGACTATGACGTCACAAACACGCAAGCCCATGCCGGGATTCGAACCCGGGACCTCTGTGTTGTGAGACAGCTACGTTATTCGCTAGACCACAGGAAGACGGTTAATAAGTATTATAGACCTTGGATATTTATCTATAAATACTTAATATAATTTTTATCACCTGTTGTATTTCTATCTCCTTGTTAGATCATTACGAATGCAAATTATAAATCGATAGTAATCGTATAGTGAATGTAAGCGTGAATGTTTTTATTTGTATATGTTGTCTGAGTTTCTTCAAAGTAATGATAAGTAACTCTTCTTTAGATATAATAATTCGAAACTAAATGGTGTTATGGCTTGTGAAAATATTATTAAATCATTAGAATTGTGTCCACGATTTTTTGAAAATCGATTGCTTAGATTCTTTATGAACGAATCAACTTCCTTTGAGTACTTACCAAACGTACACGGAAATATAAGAATTTCCAGTAATATTAATAAATTGTCTATAAACTTGATATTAAAGTGGGTGGTTCGCGATATAAGATTAAAACTTCTTGCACGGATTAGGTGGTCTAGTGATGGGCTGGAGACGAGCAAATGTTCTGAGAAGAAATGATCATTTACTGTATCACCAAATCGCTTGGAAATTCAACATTTCGGAGAAAACTTTGGATCCCACTGTAATTAATTCGCGCTTGAGCGCAAACCGACCTCATCTAACCGCCGTTTGCCACAGAAAGTAGTTGAGAGAATCTGGCGAGGGAACTGCATTATACAAGGACAGCAAAGTAAAATCCATTTCAAGCAATTTAGATATTTGTTCTTAAAACTTTGCGTCTACTTCGTTTGAGCTGGTGGGGGAATTGGTGAGGGATGAAGATTGGGCGAGAGAAAGGGGGGTTTCGGGGTGCAAAATGACGCACTTTCTGAGTCGTTGCGAAGATAGTCGTCGAATCTCGTTATTCCGTTAGAATTTCTAATGAGGTCTGATGAAGCACTCTTGAAGACTCCGCCGAGTTCCAGAGCATTAACAATTTGGAAGTCGCGTTATCAGCGTTCGCTCAGACGAAAACATTTGAGACCTGCGCGGGTAGAGAGCGGTTTTATCTCTTTCCGGACTAATTTCCCGAAGACTGCCTGTGTCGTGTTTAATTATACAGAACATACTCGTCGGGGCCTGGGATCAAACCGCAGTCCTTTGTGTGCCCACACTAATATAGACCGGCTAGCGAGCGGGTAATTTACCAACTTGGGAATATATTTTAATTACCCGGGACTTAATGAGATCGTAAAACGAAGTCTGTCGCAGCAGGCGAGGCCCAGAGTAGCGCTTGCGTTTCAAGTAGCTGGCTTTAAGTTGGAAACAACATTCATAAGAACAGGTACAGACGCAGTACGAAATACTCTATGTATTAAAAGATTTTACAGTTCATATACTAGTATTATCCTACTATTATTAAATATTTCCCGGATTCAAATAAGATTTGTACTCAATGTTAATTTACTGTTATATTTTCAAATGTATCCTTCCGCTATATTTAAAATGTTTACTACATACATCGGCCTACGTCAACATTAAAAATAACTATATTATTATCTTGTTGATATCCACAGTGTTAATTGAAAATTAAATGACAGAAAAGATGTTACAGCATAAATAATAATATCAGTATATCGGGATAGAATTATTAATAAAGAAATTATTAATTCTTCATAGCCAACAACGTTTCGTCATTACAATAGGACCGTTTCAGATTTTAAGAGAAATATCTAAGCTGTAAGCGAATAGTACAAGGATAAAAGAAATAATAATAAGAGTATTCATTTGCGTACATCTCATAGGTGTCTCTTAATAAATACCTGAAGACGTACGTATGAAACATTTTTTTTCCTACGAAAAATTGGAAACTTCTTTATTTAAAATTTTATTCTGATAATCTTGGCCGTTATTATTTAAATGACATTTTTAACGTAAAATCACTAATTTTGTTGACGGTAAAAGGCGTAGGTTCGAATATTAGTACATGATGACATGTCTTGTCATCTGGGCTAAAGTGCACGACTCCGGTTACACTTATTACATGACCAAATATGTTTCGAATTAAATTTGTTATTTCTTGAATACTTCTTAGCATCCACAAACTATTACCTGTCATGCACTAATTTTTTTCGCACGCATTGGGGCAGTCTGTGAGAGACTGAGCAAGAGGTTTTAATCTTAAATCACGGTCCAAATACTTTAATATACAGTTGGTAATTACTTTATTAATATTAGTGGATGCAATATTTGAAGATGCCGCATTTCTTATATTTCTATGTACTGTTTGTATGTCCTCAGACGAAGTTGATTCGTTAATGAAGAATCTAAGCAAATGATTTCAAGAAAAACGTGGACACGCATATCACCAAGCATTTTTGACCGTGTTTGAAACTGAGTGCGAAGAAGAGCAGTTGTCTACCTGTATGAGTCAAAATAAGCTTAATTTAAAAATTTCATGTGAAGTGTTAACAAAGTGCTCGAACTATTCAGTTGAAATTCAATCTAGCCGATCAGATACAACTAAGTAACTAAGACATTACCGGTAATAATTTTCGGATGCTGATCAAGTATTCAGATCAATATCAGTTTTATTCGCAGCACGTTTCCTTAAATAAAAATAACTACCAGTGTCTCGCAGTTTAGTCCAGATGTCACAAAAGTTCGTAATTATCCATTTCTGGACCCGTATTGTGTTACAGTTTTGTCTCTTAGTATGAAGAATCCATTCCTGAATTGTGGCAGTCAAGCCAGTCAAGTAGGGGGTTAATAAATGGCTGAATGAGGGTAATATCTTGTTAGTCAAAATTATTTACTTTAATTGTTCATCTAGCTTTATTATTAACATATTAATTCCTGCCAACTTGAAATTGTATGAAAAATTCCTTTCTTCTTTCCATTGTTTTCTGTCAACGTTTTCCTTTCCTTTCGGAATTTAGTATCATCAGACTTGCCAGTTCAGGTGATTATATTGGGATCACTGACGTTTAGGAGGCATATATGCTGGCCAAGGAATGGCATCTGGTCGGTTTGTCGCTGACAAAGCAAGGAAGAAGAGTTTTGTGGACCCTAAACATAATTTATTTTCACTCTCGTCAGGAACCTTGATGATGCTGCCTGCGTCTATATTGGAAACGATTCAACGTGGCGTGTTTTACGCCGATGGTAGATTGCCGCTGAAGCCCACGTGTCTCCCATCCCTCCAGCATCCAAGCCCCAAACAGGGGCTTCGCAACATGCTTTAATGCCGGCTGTAAAAAAGGCCTACGTTTTATAGCAGGGGTGCGAAAGAGCGACGGCAGTTAAAGAAATAGATCTTGGCGCCCAATAGAGTTTCTCCTAATTTCGAAAGCGGTTCATGCGCGACGCTAGGAGAATCTCGGCAATAGCTGGATCTTTACGACAAATCTGGGAAAGGTGCAGGAAGGTCGCTTACTCACAATAAGGTTCGCGTGGATGCCCGGAGAAATTGGACTGCCTCTGTTGTGTTCGAGGAGTATTATCAGCTTCCGTCAGCTTCTTTCTGTCGTCAGGAGAGTCTCTTACGAGCACGAGGGCTCTACTGACGGATCAAGATTAACGTAATTAATTCGATACCCGCATCAGAACCTTAATGGCCTATTATTGAAAAGTACTAAAATCAATTTCGTAAGTCAGTTATGCACTGGTGAATTGACCTATCTTTCATCCTTTCAACTTATTAAAAACTAAATTGAATTCTTTTTCAATATCTTGCTCTGTCGTAATATCATTTGCTTTTAAGTCCGTCAAAATGGAGAAGAGAATTTGAACGTGATATTATGTTAGAAACCAACGAGTAGTGGACGCTTATTCTTTATGGTTGGAGGAAGCTGTATGCATATAAATACATCGGAAACAACTGAAATTTACATTTTACGCATTATATAAAAGACATAAGACATGAAAGACAGAGTTAAATAATATAAAAATAGGTTTAATTTGTAGAATAGCCCCACTACATTTCAACATCTATATTCAAGCATTGTAACACATTAATTATAAAACATTTATGATTTTAACATAAATACAAAACTGACTATGATTCACCAAAAATAATACAGTAATATATGAAAATATAATGCCTCAACGTTTCATCCTAATTTAGGACTTTATCAGGTTTATCATTGGACTTATTTAAAGTTTGGAGTGTTATAAATTTAAAATATACCAAAAGGTATGGGATGAAAAATTGTATGGAAGATCTTAGTAAAAAAATATGTGAAGTTCTAATTGTTTTTCTCTGATTGAAAACCAGCTTTTTGTTTACCAATTCTATTCACTTTCGTGAATGTTTTCTTAACAATTTCAATAATTAAAAAATTAGACTTAATTGGATATATATTACTTTATATGAAAATAATTACCTGGATTTGAGATTTATCCGACCACGTTCGGACGTATTATCACGAAAACCGAGGTTTCACTGTACTAGCTTTAATGAAGGCCTCAAGGCCGCACGTTCCCCGCCTGTGACATATACCACTCATGGAAATAACTACAATTCAGTTTTCAATACTAAAACTAATTCTGTGCTATGCATGCTAAACAGATCATTTAATGGCGAAAGATATACATAACAACATGGATCGTGCGATTGAAAGAGAAGCGTAGGTATAAAGTATTGATCAAAACTGAGAAATGTTTTATTAAACCCATCTTAAAATGAAAGCTAGATTACATGTCTTTTTAATTAAACTTCTACTTTCTTATTTGATGCAGAAATTCTTACATAAAAATTTATTATATATATTGAAAATCAAAATAAATCACCGGTTCCATTTCTGATAGAGAAAGATCGTGTAGTAGATTGAGTCAAAATCTGTCACGTCTCCAAAAATAACGATAGATTACGTTTAATGAGTAACATAATAACCTTGCTTTTACCATAATGTAGCGGACAAGGCTGGTTCCTGTCAAATTTTTAGAAGCGTATCGGCTAACTAATCGCTCAAAATGTCAAAGAGCCTCGTAACAATAAACGACTCTCTGTAGATGTGGAGACAATATTGAAGGATAAGCACGTTGGCATCCGACGTATTTTACCTTGAGACATTGAGAAGTTCCATAACAGTCGCCATAATGAGCACCTGACTCAAGGTTAACAAAACCAAAGAAAAAGTTAAAATTGGATCTGTAGTACCTGAGACTTGATCCGTGTGCATTACGTGTTTAAATTCTTAATACAACATGACAAATGATTCCCAATGATTATTATTTTATTTTTATTAAGACTTTAATCAAAAATTGTTTATGATAATCTACCGCCTTTTATTAGCTTTGCAGTTTGCTTGCCAATGGGAAACCTGGGACACTTATTATGTAAGTTTTCAATAAGTTATTTATTTGAACTGTTTTTTCCTACAGTAAATGCGATTGAATATTTTTCTGTAAATTTGTTTTATATTCAAAATTTTTACCCGAAGTTATTTCATATTTTTATATTATAATATTCTGAGGAAAAACTTATGATAAATAATTGAAAATTAATTTTTTCATATAAAATATTAAAAATTAATTTCTAAGTCTTCTCTCATGGGAACTTTAAACAATAATAAAAAAGTTAGATAAATAAAATAAGTTTATTTCGTGAAATGATATAAACATCTACAGGGCGTGATTATTAATACATTGCACCCTCCGTATTCCACCACCCCTCGCCATGAACTGTCAATATAAATCATAAAGCAAAAATAACCTTGATTCGGAAAGGCGCGTTCGAGACCCAACACCTTATCCTACTGTCGTGAATTCTCACAAACTGAAATTTTATCTTTACTCCAATTACGGTTCGGTGACGACTCCTTACCAGACCCGCGTTCGCGGTTCGCCATCAACAATTTCCCGGCTTCTGTCGGCATGTTTCAAAAGAAGCCGACAACAGAGGTGTCTGACACGGTTTAGTTTCTATTAGGGACAGCTCCGTAACTTCATATTACTATATATATATAGTGTATATCACTTGAGAAGTTAAAAAATAACCTGACCCAAAAGATGATTTGTTTCAAAATCAATGTATTTACGTTCTACTAGGACGTTTCAAAAAATTAATATTAAAACTGTTTTGTAATATAATTGAAGTTATTTTAATCCATGGAGAGGTATACTGTACATATATCTTACTCAAGTGAAAAAACCATACGTCAATTAATAAAGAGTATTTTATTTATTATTAGCTGGGTGCACGACTTTGGGGGCAAGAGTATTATTTAAATTATTTAATTTAATTTAACAGTAATCTCTTGGTCAGCGCGTGATTAAGCCGGCAAAGGCTTACTACATTGACTTCTCGTACATGCAGGTCTTGGTGAAAAGTACTATTTCTGATGTACCATGTAGTGTATAAGGGTTCTACATTGTAATGTTTGGACTTTTTTAGTTTGAGAGCTGCTTCCATTAGGCATAATTGCACACGCCCATTGCCAGATTGATTTAATGAGAGTTTCCTGGTTTTTACAGGTCTAGTGAGCTAGTGTATTTCTCATAACAATTCCTGTAGGGACTCCATGTCAACTTTGATTCGAGTTTTAGTCCAAGGTAGATCTTTTCCTCTCAAAGAGATGTATCAGTTCCCTTGAGATCAGTCGACCATTATACAGGTAAGATTCTTGGTCAAGTTCTAAAACCTTTTTTAGGATTTATTTTGGTCTTCAATCTGGAGCACCAATGCCAAACCTCCAAGCCTTACATTTTTATACTTCCATTTCCGTCCAAAGTGCTAATGTCAACAAACGTACCCTGATGGATAGTGTCGGAAAAGCTTTTATGTACTTTCTTTGTTTCTCGCCGTCTTTCAATTATTATTTTTCTTGGTCAGTTAAGACCAGCAAGCTGGTAGAAATTTTAGATGAGTGGTTTTGACGCAGATCTAACTAATTCAGCATAATGCAGTAGGGTGAATTAAAGAAAGACTTTTTTTCTGAATGCAAATGATTGCCTTGATAATACCAAACAAATGTGTTGTAGTTGTCGTTTGAGCCGAGTTTTAATTTGACTAACTCCTGGGCCTGTGTTTTATACAGACCTTCCAGGCTCACTAATTCATCTGGACAGAAATTGTATTCGCATTTCCGTCGCCCGGTAGCACGAACATAATAACGTAATCACACACATTACTTCTGTATTAAACGCTGAACAGCTCCATTGCAAAGTTCCACCTTCCTGAAATTGCTCTACTCAGACTTAATATTCAGCAAGCTGACCGAGGCAGTTACACTTTTTTTTGGTTCTTGCAGTATTCCACTGGTCTAATTACTGCAAATTATACAGTGTGCGAACGTTGGTAGCTATTACTCGGAAAGGCAATAATTACTTAATTATTAATTACATAACCATCAACGCTTATTGCAGAGTATGAATTATTAGGTACATGTGTGTTTAATGAGACATGGGAAACTCACTTCTGCAAACTAATGAAATCGTTGGCTGCCTCCAAGCGAAAAGCGGACCACATACTCTGAAGCTAGGAGGAACAGAATTCGTTTATAGGGCTTGTTTTTTTGTGACAGGATTTTTATTAATCTAGCTGATGAATTCTGTCCATTTCTATCACCGAAATGTTTCCAATACATTAACTATAAAGTGTGATTAAATTTAGGGACAATTGTAATTTTGTATGTTACACATAAATTAAAAGTTAAACCATTTGGAAGTTTAAATAAATGTAGAGAAAAGTTTTTCTGAATCAATCCAGAGACAAGCTTATTATAAAAAATAATTTTTTTCTAATTTTTTCACCTAAAAATATTACTTATAATGTCCGCTCGATCGTCAAATTAACCAACATATTTTGAAAACGTTAATATTTGCCTATTGCGAACATATATAGAGGGGTTCTGAATAAGAGGGGGCCGTTGTTGAAAAGGAATAAATAAAGCTGTGTGTCCTTGATTTGAAAGGTCCTTTTCATCATTAAATCACCCTTATTGAAAACACTGTACAGAAAAACTCGGTTTACTACGCAACTGATGTGAATATGGTAGATAATTCTGCAAAAGAGACCCAATTAAAGAAACATTTCAGCTCCATAAGAAGTTAGCTGAAATAGGATTCAAACTAAAATTCGAGGAAGCTAAATCGTTATTAGATAACGTGAGTGCCAAAAATATAAAATTATATGAGCAGTAGTAAACTGTTTACTATCCGAAATGATATTCCATCACATGCAACATGTTACAATATAAATAATTATTTAATGAATTCTAAAATTTATTATACTATTTTCTATTTATTTCTGAAACAATAATACCAATTTCTTCTAATCACTGAGTCATAAAAGTATACCATATTTTAGAGCATATAATTCTTCTGCAAAATAGCTCTAACGACTTAGTCTCCGATAAAAGATGGGTTAAAAAACAATTTAAAAATAAAAATTTCGAGATATTTAACTTTAATGAAGTTAATTTCAATTTAATCACTTCAAACCTGATAAATTAAAATAATTCAAATTTAATGTAATACTTAAAATATGTAGATGAAATATTTATAATTATAAAATAATAAATAAACATAATAAAATTAATTTAATATGCTAGAAATCAGTTTAGGAATGCAAATACACTGAAATTTAATTAAGTATATTAAAAAGTAGTGATGAAATTTTATTATTGCAGTTTATGAATGTTAAAAAAGTCAAAAAATAATAATTGAAATAATTTTCATAAACTAAAATTATTCAATTAAATTATTATTTTTTTCAAAATGGTACAATTATAATACCAAACAACCAAAAAACCATAAAGCACTAATTTAGGAAACTGAATGCGGTAAATACATTCATTAAAACTGAAATATAAACGAAAATAATAATTAAAATATTTCTGCCATTTGAATAACTCGCTTAAAAATACTAATAAAAATGGCAGGAAGCATAAATTTTTTGTTACATGAAGTCAGTTTTTAAATGACGGAAACATAACTCATAATTCTGAAACTGAATGTGATGTAGAACAATGACCGAGGCGCCCGACTGTCGTAACTGAAGATTTCGGTGAGTCGTGTCGGTGAATTCGTCAAACAGGATTGCTATAGGCACTTGATGAAACCCATGAAAACTTTCACGTTATGCCAGTGCAATCAATAAAATTGTCTCTGAAAGGATTGACGACGAAGGTTTATGACGAAAGAAGGGCTCTGGAAACTCATCTCGAGCTTACAAGACCTTAAAATATTCCCGGAATAAAATATTTGGTTAGAAAATCTCGAGTACTTAAATTTTGATTGCGGCATAAATTTCTTTTTCTATTTGGGTGGAATATTCTGTGTTCATCTGATATCACCAAATGTAGATTAGTATTTATTCAATAATTATTTAAATAAATACTGGAGGAAATTATAGATATAAATTATTAAAACACTCAAAACAAATTACATGCGGTCGTTGATGGATTAATTCAATTAAATGTGTTATAGCTGTAGGTTAGAAAGCAGTCAATAATTTTGAAAATTACGTATCACGTCAGTTTGAACACTAAATATAAGGAAATTAGAAGTGTGTAACTTTGGTTCTCTGAAGATTATAGAAATACTCAGGTTTTACTCTTACTTAAACATCAAAGTAATTTTATTCAGGGTTTTACGTTTCCTATAAAAAGCATTGAGATTGTGAGAGATGACTGCCTCAAGCGATTCATTTGAGAGCTTTCTATAAAACAATAACCTCATTCAGGTATTAAATAATTAAAAGGTAAATAGTTAAAGCACAATGCAGTTAGTCGAATACAAGGTTTAACCCTTAACAATGAATATCGAGACCGCTTCAGGCCTACTGAATGCAGTTCGTTATCCTCGAAGTTTCGCCCGGAATATTTTGTGTATATTATCGCCCACAGCGGCAAGATAAAGTAGGAACATTTAGACAGAGAGCAATTAAAAATTTTAATGGTTGCGTGATAAAATTCAGAGCAATTATATCCGAGGCGCAAGCAGAAAGCGTAATTACTAGACGTGAAATATGGCGTACGAAAGGTCTTCCAAGTTCAACGAAAGACTTGCCCCGGCTTTTACATTATTTTTCCACCCTTTGTTTCGCTTTCTTTTTATTTTCTGAGCAACAGAGCGAACAATATGCATGCGATTCACGCATTGAATATTTTCTACATTTAATAAACCTTGGAAATAAATGACAGGCCGTACTTTTACCTGAAATTTCCAACGACCGCAGTTTATACTCGAATTTCAGTCATTGTTTATATGTAACATTTCCATTGTATTTACTTTAGCAGATATTTTATTCATTTCTACTTAACCCTCTTCACAACACAAATATTAAATTTTAAGAACCAGAATATGTTTACGACTTTTTTCATCTTCAGACTACATAAACTCTCCTTTTCCAAAGAAACCAGAACAGATTTATAAATGAATTTTTTTGGAATAGATTTCTTCTGCATTACACTCTGAAATTGTAAATTAATTAAAAACCGCAGAGGGATTAGACACTCCGTTCTATGAATGCAGAGGACAAAAAAAAGTTTATTGTTCATAAAGTGTTGTTATCAAAGAAGAGAAATGAGGCACTGAGTGGAAAACAAAGGAAAAGAAGGAGGATTCAAATAAAACAGCATTTCATAAAATATATTTACATTTCAACAAAGGAATATCGTCTCAATATATGGGGCTTATTTTTCAATCTTATGAATATATTTTTTACTTATAAATCAGCGTAGCGAAGCACGGGTGTTACGGTTAGTTAATTAAAAATATGATATTTTTTCCACATCGTTGCTCATTTTGGTGTGTTTTACTGACTAGTAATTTTTTAAAGAAAGCAGTGAGTGGTTTTCCGTGATTTTTTATTTCTTTCAAGTCTGTATTTCCTTCGTTATCCCTTTCAACCTTATTTCGCTATACTTCTTTCAATGTAGCTACATATCATTTTTGCTTTATTTTGTATCGTATTCAAAGCGTTTGTGCTGTACTGTGTAAATAGTCAGTACTGTTATGGTTGGTTGGTATCAGCTGACTTGTTGAAGCATTCGATCCACGCGGTTTGTTGTGGAGGTTCCAGGGGGATTTCTGGATGCCTTGGTGGACGCTCACCCCGGCCACCTCGTAGGGCCTCTCGGTCGTTCGGCCTGTTTTTCCACCATCAATGCGAACAGCGTTGAGGAAGGTCACGGAGTCTTGGCGAGGTCAGTTATCCGCTAGCTAGATGGCAGAGCGCACGCTAATTACTGACTAGTGTCTTAGCGCTATTGAGGCACCGTTAACACTGACATGACATGTCACACCTACACGTTCACCCGACGTAGCGTTCGTCAAAGCAGTGACACAAAACAGCACTGAAGAAAATAAAGACTTTTTCCAAATACTACCGCTTGTATCATTAAAACCGAAAAATAAAATATTATCGTCCAACATAATTTGACTCTATTGATCGTAGCTTAAAGATAAACCTCACACGTTTTACATTCTTCAGAAACGCTATATCATTTACTTCATACACTTCTGATCTATTAAAGTTGACTAATTCATTTAACATCTACTAAGATTAACATTTACAAATTTAATGAATTTGTAACGAAGTTCTATAAAAGTGTGTATCTACTTATTCGGAGACAGTAATCATCTATGGTATATGAAAGTAAGTACCTTCAAAAAAATTGACTGTCGTCTGAGGTCGTGTGTCTGTTGTAAAAAGAATAATATAGAAATGGGGAAGGGAGGAATTTTTTATTACTAATTATATTTTTGAAGGTGAAACAAACAATAATGACATAAATAAATTTAAAATCAATAAAAAAATTTTATGACTGATACTCGTAAAAGGCAGAAGAAAACAAATGAATTTATGTGAGAACGGTAGAGCAAAAATAAATTTACGAACTAAAACTCTTAAAAAATCAGGTGACATGTGGAGTGAACCAAACGAAGCAAAGAAGGTATGGCAAATAGGTCTGACAGTGAGAATTTATAAAAATTTTATGTCAACGATACCGAAGCGGACTGCATCTGTATGCTCTGGTGGCGGTTTGCATCGAGTTGACGATTTTGAAGGCTCCTCTCGTTTCGTTGACTGCATAAGTGTGATTATCGCCGCATGGATGACGCCTTGAGCGGAAAATACTGGAAACTTCTACTAAAATTTCTACATCTCATGATGTCTCAATAGCTTCACCCAGCTCTCGCCAGCGGCCCGCAATTTAATGACCTATTTGCCCCGGAATATCTCTCCATTCCCCCTCGTACGGCTCTGAATTTTCCTCCTCCCTTTTACAATAGCCAATTGAATTTAATTTCAAGTAGCAACCATTAGTATGCCAATAGAAAATTATATGAAACGCATATGTGAACGAATGTCTTCACATATGTTTTATATTAGTTTCTCGAAGTAGCTGATTCCAATCAGCTACGCTTAGCTTCCGACTTGAATTAGGGACACCTATTATCCAAAAAATCTTTTTCGTACTGTCCGAAGAAGGTTTGTTCACATTGACCGAAGAAGAGAGTGTAAAACTCTGTCCACGCACACACTAAAATTACGTCGCAGGCCTTCAGACATTTTTTCGCTCAATTTTACTACATTAAACTGTTAACTCGTTTCCTGACCGCTGCTGCATTATGTCCAAGGGCAAAATATTTTTAGAAATTCAAAACACCTTTGTTAAATGAATACTAATTAGATAAATCATTAGCAGATTGAAATTTAGAATTAAGTGATAAAGTCACTAACAATCAACGTTTGTGATCCTAGTTGTTTTCTTCAGGAACTTTCGGAATCTACTGAAACGTTGTGTGGTATTTAGTCACTTCATTTTCTCCGTTAATTGGTTATTTACCTAATTCGTAATATATTATCACATTTCCACTTAATTCGACTACCTCAAGGCTTTGAAGATCTACACTTTCAAAAACAGTAAACCCTCAAAATCATTCATAATATCTTCTCATCAACGAGTAACTTAATTTTCATATTCGCAATACCAAGTTTTTAAATTAGCTCATTTCTTATTACTGGCTTGTATCCGTTCCTCTTTCTTGAAGCAACCGTATTTGAAAAGAAGTGACAAATCTATTTTTTCAACTATTAATATTAGCCGTAATTGTAAAGAAAAAATTGTTACAGCTCTAGTTTTATTGGAGAAGTGTTAATTACTCCAGATTGTGAAAGACATTCTCCCGCCAAAGTCTTAACCGTGTCGTAAAAAAGTTAAAAAAAAATTGATTTGTGGTTCGTAGTACTTTGTTCAGAAGTGTTACAGTGGTCAAGATCATATGTCTTATTATATATTAACATGATGACAATATACTAGGTTAGATTTATTAAATAGTTGCTTTCTACATAAATTTCTTAGTCTAATTTCTTGGAGTCTTGCTATTACAGAACAACGGTAAATAATGACGATATTGCTGTCGACGAACTCTAAGGAATTTTTTAAAAGCATTTTATGTTTATAAATTTAATTTCTAAATATATTTTATTTTGTTAATAGCGACCATCAACGGCGAAGCGTCATGATAGTACATTTACGCCAATTTTCTTCGGGCATCCAACACGACGTACTTATGGGTAGTTACGTCAGCGATGACGAATATTCACGATTCATACACGATTAAAGCACATGTCGTGAGGTTATCATCGTTTAAGCGAAGTCGAAACCCATTGAACATATTCATGGTCCGATGGTTTAGACTTCACATCAAAACTAATCAAATTTCTCGGGTATTTCTGCTGTCCTCTTAAAATCACCCCGTTTCATGCATTAAATTTTCTCGTTTACTTGTTAACGAATTTATATACCCCTATGTAATTAATTCTGCCTTTAAAATTATGTTAGTAGAAAGTTATAATTTTTCTTTGTGATTTGAGTACCATATAAATAGATAAAAGTATGCGGATAGCAGTCGGTCCTATACAATTCAGGAAAAAACAGAGAAGTTTTAGGAACTAATAGTAATAATAAAATATGTGGAGAAAGGAAAATAACTATTTTCTCTCTCAGCTGTCGGCTGATTAAGTGCCAACTAAAATCTATGCTACGGAAAATGTTCAAGTTTATTTCTCAGATCAGCATACTTTGTTTGGTAAATAAATGTCTGATATATCGGGGAAGGTTAAGATCGAACTCGGGTTTTGCAATTAAAAGACGTGTAGGGATTCGAGTTTTATCGACTTATCGTCCCGGACTTTAAATCGTCCAGGCTCTAAAAGGAGTTTCATGTTAGCATGAATAGCGCACGATCTAGCGCAGGACATTAACAAACTCTGAAGCTTAAAGGACAAAATGAGTCCTCTAAGAGCAGAACGACACTTCCAACTTATCAGGAGGAACTTTTACTGTGAAGCCTCGTTTTATTTATTAATCACTAGCTGGGTGCCCGGCGTTGCTCGGTTACTTATTCCTTCCAACCCGTTTGTTTAGCTACATTTTATTTAAAACGCTTTCGTAATACAAACTTTAAGGCGCAGAATATTTGAAGCTTAAAGTATATATAACGGTTCACTGAATAAATCAAATATAAAATAAAAAAATAAGCACACTCTTCAAAAGTAAAGAAAAATTATTTATGTTAATTATTTGTAATTATCAACTGAAATTATTGTATCAGTCTGCATTTGGCAAAAAAGCTATTCAATTATTAGAATTATAAACCATTTACACCTTATCTTTTATTATTATTTGATTTTTCCTGCAGTTCGTATAGCAGTTGGAAAGCCTAATAATCTGTCATGCATTCGTGAAATTTGTATTCTAGGTGAATCACCGGGTAGAATCCATAAACTATAGCCTGGGAGCCATAGTCAACCCTTGGCTACTTTGCTATAATTCCCCCTTTTCATTCTCTTTCTATGTTATTAAAGGGGATCTGCCTATTTCAGGATCTGTTATCCAAAACAAAAAAAAGTGAAATATGTTACGCTAAAAGGCAGTCCAAAGACAAGGAAAATATACAAACTTAAGTATTTAAGAAAATTTTTATTCTCCTTTTTTATCATTCTTCCACGTGTCCCTGGTGTTCGTATTACATTAGTTAATTGAGAGTAACAGACTGTAAACAAATATTCACGACATATTGTATAATTAAATATGGTGGATTTCCTTGTATTCGGTCAAACTGACGTCACAGACATACGAATGCTGTCATGTTTTACATAATTTGAAATTGTAATTACTGCGAAGTCTGTGGAAGGGATTTATTCTCCCTCCCCCTCTTACCTTCCATCCCCCTGTGATTTTATCCGGGATTTTAAGAGTACGTGTTTTGATGTAAATTGCTCCATGGGTTGAATTTCTGTTCAGAAACATACAGACATACAAAAATAAATAAATAAAAATCATTTTTATTATATAGATTGAATATTACATCTTGACTAATTTTTTAAGTCAACGTACAATATGGATTTATCTGCTCCATTTGTCATTGTTTTAATGGTCTCAAAAGTTGAAGCATGCTATACAGGTAAAATTAATTAAAGTAAGTGATTTGTGACTCACAAAATTACGAATTATTTCGTTAATTCAGGAATTCATTATATTAGGAAGAGAAGCGCTAAAGTATAAAAGAACTGAAAACTACCATTTTTACAAAGGGAAGAGAATTTAGTGCAGTAATGCAGTGAAGTTCAGACTTAATAACTACAGTCGAACGAGAATATTCTATCCGCTTCTATAAAATCTATGTTTCATGCTTCATTACACATAGTTAATTTCCGGGACAAGCTTTGCCGTGCTGCAATATTAATTAGAAACGTGTCTTAACTTGTTATTACTGCTCTCGTTAATTTCTTATTTCACATGAAATAAAAATAAATTATTTACGTACATTCATTATTGATATCCTTTAAGGTTTAAATATTGATAAAACAGGATACTAAAATACTTTCCGTGTAGTAAAATGGAAATATTAAGTCGATACGTAGAGTCCGTTAGACAGCATTGCGTTACTAAAAAATTATTTATGAAATTTGTGATGTTAGAGTGTGCATTTAGAGTTTGTTTTTTCCTTGAAAATACGATTTAGGTTCTGCCGACCTGACGACTTTATTCAGGTTCTGAGGTAAAAATAATGTTAATTTTCGTACTTAATTCTCGGTTGTCATGGAAATGATGTCACAATTTTTTTTGTGTTCGCATTTTTCGGTTTAGTAGAGGATAACCAGCAGCTAATTAAACGATCGTTCTTCAGAGTGTGATAAGCAAAAGAAATATTTATTGCAGAGTATTTTTGGTTATACTTCATATTGTCTATCGTATAGTGTGTTCGGAAAGTTGCTGTGCATCTTATATTGGAAATGACGTCCACGGGCGATTACTCAAGTATGAAGTCACTTAATTTTTATGGGAAACGCTTTCCGCAGATTATACTGCGATGTACTCCTCATGTATGTAGTTGTTTAAGTTTTTAAGTCAGAAAGCCTGTTTTGGAAGTTCATTTACAATATTTTCCTATCTGTCCTATTTAGTTTCTTTCATTAATAGTAATTGTATTACTTTTGCAAGTGTAAGTAGCTTTCAGAACTGTCCTGATTTATTATTAATTCTGTGTAGTATTCCCACGTTATCGTACTGCCTGTAAATGATTCATGGAGAGATCACTACAAGTAGATTAATTTAAAATACTTTAATTTGGTAAATTACACCTTCTTAGTCGAAAATTGCAAATTAGGTTGAAATTCTTACAATTTTTTTATATAATCATTATAAACTTGTAGGGATTTATGGATACAGCTGTTCGCAGATGACGTCATCATTTGCCAAAGATAAGCCTACTCTTAGTAAAATTGTGATTCTTTGCTTTGTTCTAAAAATTTCTTTGGAGACATTTTTTTTAAACGAATTAGTCATTGTTTGTGGTTTAGGAGGAATGATACGTTGTTATAAAATATTATATATGACAATCTGAGTGTAAATATAATAAATTATATGAACTATTCTGGTGGAAAGGTTTGCTCCCAAAAACTTACATTTATTTAGTCCGTGGTTATTAAAATTTTTAATTGTCCAAGCTTTAAAGAATAAAACCGGTTTTTTAATATATTTCACATTCTCATTCATAAATAATTTAAGAAGATTTCGGATTTTCTATGTCATAATCATCTACAGAACATAAAATATACATAAATTTATATACGAAGACTTTATTTTGCATCTTAATATATAATCAATGTAACACAATACAATAATTTTTCACAAGCTAAAACAGACACATCCATGTCATTGTATGTGTCACTTATATTTACTATAAATTATAACATCTATTAGTGTTGATTTTTAATATTTTATGTATTACTCCTAACTTTACTTATATTCATAATTACCTATACTATTTTCTTTGAAAGATATTCTACTTTAAGTCTGATATACTTTTCAATCTCTATACATTATTTATATCTTTTAATTTATATTCATTCTTAACTAATATTATTTATTTTAATAATAATTATCATTTACACTATGATCAATATTTACATAATATTCTTACATTTTATTAATTATAGTTTTTTTATAAACGTTTTACTTCCATTTACAATAATTTAACTTTTTTTATTTGTATAATGCATTCATTTTCCACTAACCCTTTCATGTAAATTTCGTACTGTTCCCACTTCATTTCTTTTATTCATAGTTCTACTTTCACTGTCTATAAAATATAGTATTGTTCATGTTTTAATTAGAAAATTTTAATTGTTTTTGTTGTGAGTTTATGTATCATTTATAATTTTCTCTGATGGTTTTATTGTAAATTTGTGCACCTTTATTTTCATTATTAGTATCTGCAATGTTTTTCTATTTACTAATTATTTAATAGTATAGATTTTGTTGCATTTGTAGCAAGTGTTTTAATGTGGTTTGTGTTAGGTTATCTAATAAATAACTAATAAAAACTTCTCCATGACTCTGATATTTGTGCGTAGAATCTGATTTATAGATATAAGTATGAGATTTATTTTAAGGACGTGAATGTGTTTCTTTATGGTGAATATACTAAAATACAAAATTTCCATCCGAGAAGCTGGCTGCCTCCAGGACTAAGCTCCATTTTCACCACAAGGCTTATCTCCAGCCTTTCCTTCCGGTTGGGGCGCCTCACATTTTTGCATTTTCCGGACACTTTTTCGTCATTACTGCTTTGTATAGAGCAGCCGGCGGACTGCGTGTTCGATTTTTTCCGCTCGGCTTTATGCCAGCTTCTTTATGATTTCCCCGCAATTTCTCCTGGGAAATAAAGCTTTCATCCAAAGGCAATCCTCAGTCGGGGGAAACATGCTGCGCATTTGCATCCGTTCTTCGCCGCCGACATTGGTGGACAAAACCCCGCTGGCCGTCGAAACTTGATACGTGGCATTTGCTCAGATAGGATATTTTTTTAACGACTGCACGCGGTCTCCAATTACCGAGACGGAATACAGACAACTTTTTGCGGTGCTGGTCAATAAATCAGCGTTGGGTAACATACTTGAGTTGCTCAGCAAGATTAAATGTTCTTGCGAAAGTTTAAAATAGTGACACACTCCTTTTAATATAATCCATCCCCTGAGTAGAATCACAGTACCAATACTACCCGAGGGAAATTGAAACGCCCTATCCATTTCAAAAAACAAACCAATTTTGAATTTTTACGAGCATCTATTACTCAATTTTTTTTGAGAATGAGTGTATTAACCTCTAGATGAGGTGACCAAAACTTATAATATAAAACAATTTTAAAAGAGTTTACCACTTAACCACGCAAGTATGTTTCGCTCTCTTTCAGATCATGTTCAGATATTTTTCCAACGTGATCTTTAGAAAATATTTAAATTTAATCAATGAATCCAAACTAAGTAAAGAATTTATTTCAAATGTGCATAAGTCATAATGCGAATCACTTGTAACACATGTTCTGTAACACTAAAAATAAACAATCCACACGTAAATCATCACACTGTCGGTTTAACTCGTAACTTTTTAAATGCCATAGTAAATGGGTTACTTTCTCTCTGGCATTTAATGTCTCTCTGAAGGAACATATTTTGAGTTTATTGCAACGGACAACCAAGTTGCGATGGGATGAAAATGTCTGAAATGAATGTGGGCTATCAATTAATTTCGAATCTTACAGTTTTCTGTCCCGAACTCGGCCAATCTCACGTGAATTCGGTCTTGTTGACTGGATGAAGTTCTGGTTCCTGATGTGTACGGCTGCAATGTTCATCAACACCAACTGGGGGGCCGAATTTTCGCCGCAGAAATGGCGAACAGATGCTCCCGAATTTGATTCGCGGCCCACCAGAAATTTACCGGGAAATAGATTCAGTAAATAACTTCACCAAGAGCATGAATTGAAATTTTTAAATTTAAATTTGAATATTGAATTTTTTAGATACTTAACAATTGGTGTCGTATGTGATCTTGTCACCCCTGCGATCCTTTGAACACACGAATCTGGTCCTTCAACCAATCAGATTCGTACTCTATCAAGAATGCATAAATTCTTGGCCAATAGAATTATCTGTTTCATCATGCTCTAGAACTTCTTAAACAGCTAAAGATAACGTTTAAAATAGCGGCAATCGATGATTTAGTTTAGTCAGCCGATATTTAATCCAATTTCACAAAGTCAATAAACTTGTTTTTTCCAAATTAAGGAAGTAGAAATGCTTCAACCGGAGCTCAAGTAGGAGCATGTAGCTAATTTAGAAGAAAGAAAAGAATAGAAAAGTGTCGACCGGACCAGGGTCATGAGACCTTTTTTTTCAATGAATATTCGATAACTGGAAAATATTACGTGTACACATAAAAAAATTTATTCAATAATCAATTCCAAAGAAGAGCAACAGATATTTTAATTTGAACTATAGCATCAGTGGGTATTATATTTCAATTATTGCATTGTGTATTAGTTTCTACAGAATGTGACAGTAAAATAATTACATTCAAAAGAGGCCCTTTAAACTGCCATTGACTCCGGAATATTTACTTCACACCAGACTAGGACATGTTGAGTAACCATAAGATATAAAATTGGAGCAATAATTCGCGACTTCAGCCAGCAATCATCGAATTGGTAAAAATAAATGATATATTATGAACACTTCCTGCTTAGAGTGCACTTTCTCTGTAATTAATGCCTTCGCACCTATTTTAATGTTGCCTCGAGTAACCGCCGGTTTCCCTTCCTGCGCTATTTATGCAAATGATTTTAGTAAGCATTGCGTATATATTCATGTGGCTGCATTTCAGTAGCAAATTTGCCTCTTTATATTCCCGGTAAACGTGACGTCAAACGATTTCTCTAACAAGCGCTTGTATTATGCCAGGTGGTTAACTTTTTTGTTCGCATCTGTGACTGTTGGAACTTCAACAAAAAAAATTATTAATTAAGAGACTTGTATTTTCAACTGAACAAATTATTACTAAATGTAATTTCTTTTTATGTAGCTCTAGTGTCTTGTCAGTTGGCGCTTAATGATAAATGCAACGTTCATTTTAGTAATCGTTCTGGACATGGAGTGTCCCTCATAATACTTCTCGTTTTTGAGCGAATATTTTACGTCATGCCGTGGAACAGGAAATATTAAGAAAATTGAAATTAATATTTAGTAACCTGAGCATTCACAAATATTTTAGTCCTATGTTTCAACATCCAATCATGCTTCCCAAAGGGCCTTAAAAAGTTAGACGAATTATTCTGAAATGTTTAAATTGTTGTACGGGAAACTTGTAGCCATTAGATTACAAGAAGACTTTAACAAATAATTCCTCATATATCCTGATTCTGCCGCACATAAACGTCAGTTTTATTCTGAAGAGATAGTTTAAATGCCAGGATTTAATTATCTAGTAAGAAAAAGTGTTGAAACATGATTAACTTATTCCAATCAGAAAATGCCGTTATTTTAAAAATTAACGAAGTCGGCATTTTTTCTATTTTGCCAATAATAATAACCATTCGCTATACAGAATCAATGATCCCATTATTGTGAAGTTAAGTGTCTGGAATAATTTTATTTACATATATGTTTGAACCGTGTTCATAGTGACCGTGCGCTCGGAAGCCCATGTAATATCTCGCTCATATTGACCAGAGGGCCCTTTCCCGTGTCTAGTGTGACCAGATGGAACTTTTTTACATGGTGGCAAATAACAAATAAACATTAGATTATATGTCCTGACGATTATTGCCTCGTAATAGACTGAACGATACAGACTGTATAAATTAAAAATAAATATACTTCTGTATACTAAAAGATGTTCTTCACATACTTTAAATAATGTGTTATATCTATTTTCATAAACCTGAATTTCATATAAATAGAGCTTTTATATTTACGTAAAAAATAGTAGGTGTTAAATTTGTAATGGCACTTAATAAAGAAATTCATATTTTTTCAATGAATTTTCGATAACGGGAAAATATTACGTGTACCCAAAATTAGTGTCAAAAGTTTTCAACGGAAATAAAAAAAGGAGTTTTAAAACTGTCAATGCTGACGAATATCGGCAGCAAGAGTGTTATAATACTAAGCAATGTAGAGGACCGGAAAATCTGGGATTTTCGGCTGACACATCCAGTGGATTACCGCTACACGACGGAAGCTGCCAAGCTTACTTTGATCAAAATGCATTGCTACGGTGATTAACCGTCTGATCTATCGGGGGATTCTGCAGGCAACAGATCACCGTCCCGTCTCCGAATAACGTAGACTCGAGCTCTGGTGTGCGGTATTAATTACAGGAGGGTAGGACGCGTGTTAACAAGCTCGGCCGCAGTCTTCCCATGTAGCTGTCGCCGGCAGAGCCTTTGAGCCTGCGTGTTGAGGCCATCTCTAAGCTGAGCAGGTGTCTTCTAATTGTTTTAATTTGCTGAGGCTGCCGTCACACCGGTCAGGCGCCGCTGGACCGAGACTTCCCACGGCCTCCGCGTTCCGCATGTGGCTCCTACACTTTAAATATGTGCGGCATCACAACTGGCATTTATCAGCTTCAGTACAGACTTGAGTAGTCAAAATACTCTGACTTCAATAATAAAAGAACATAATTCACGCTCCATTGATACACGATCTAAAACAAATCATTAATGTGAAACCAACTCCTTACTTGCCATAAACCTGCAATAAATACTATACTTCCATATTGATGGCTGCTGAACCTCGCTACTGCTAACAAAACAGCATTACAAATTATAAAACATTAACATGATATTTTACTTTTAATAATCTTTTTTTTCGTTTAAATGAATAACAAACAATGTTTCCATGTATAAATCAGGAAGGGCGCCAGTGGCTTACTTTTACGACCAAACCAGATTACGTCACGGGCTTCCTTGTCTAAGGCTCACCTTGTAATTAAATTAATATATGCGACTTTTGTCGGTTGGCGGACAAGTGATTAAATATTGTAACTTCTTACCAACCTGTTTCTTTTGTATTGATAGTTACATATATTTATGATTCTGTCGATATAGTTCGCACGTGTCCAATGGATGCTGCCTTTTGATGCTAACTATGAAAATTTGTACTGCCCGAATGCCGTAATAACATACTCATATGAAGGAAATAATATATTTACATAAACTCGTACCATTCATGTAATTAAAATCATATTTTTACATAAGTTCGCCACTTACTCCATAAATCAGTCTATAAACACTCTAATTCCTCCGTTCTCCTCTTATTATTTTCCGGCAAACACAAATATTTCCAACCAAATACTTCACATTCAACAGGTGATATTACACATTCATTTTACTATTATTAATGAACTAGTTGTGCCCGAGACTTCATCCGCGTGGAAATAGCCCTTTTTATTTTGCCCTAAAATCGAAAGTACGGTATAATTTATTTATGATCGCTTCACGGCAAACGTTTTCAACTCGCAGTTGGTTTTGAATGGTTCCCGCTTTCACACGATTGAAACAAAAGATGGAGTGAGAATGCTCGCCCCCGCCCACTCTCTCTGTCTGTCTCTCTTTTTCACCCGGCAATTCAATGGATTTATAAATATTTACATTAATATCTTCCGATCTCTGAAATGAAACATACACGAAAATTTTAAGTTAACATTCTTGTTTCAATCCCTGAAATTTTCATTGAAATCCGATAAGCCGTATCGCAGAGTAAAAATATCAAGGGTATAGTCAATCCGCATCCACTTGGGTAACGGACGATGTATTATTAAATATATGCATTACTTGTATTAAAGTAAAAGAAATATTTTGTACTTGGATAATATGCATATATAAGTTAAAAGGCAGTAGAATTGCACACCATTAAAGGCCGTGGAATTAATTTTAGAAAAGGGAAATCCTCGGTTCGAGTCCATACTGATCTTCTAAATATATTCCTTATTTGGGAGAAACAGCAAATAATATACAAATATGAAGACCCCTCCTTTGAATTTCCTTCTAATATAGTGGGTCAGTGGACCAACGTCGTTTGAATCTTCTCCTGACCATGTGATGTTAAGATATTTTGCACCCATTATAGTATCGCATAGGATCTGGTCTACATAACGTCAAAACATTTTCATACAATTTAATAATAATATTGCAGATAGATAAGTAATTAAAATAGAAATAATTAAGTGCTTAAAATACCGTTGGCGCGATATCTATAATTTCTAACAATTTTTTAAATTGCTGTAATAGCTAATTATGCACTTTGTTGTCATTCATCACATAGCTGTAAAAATTGTCCACGCGAATCTCACTGTTAGCTCAATTAAATTTTTTGTTTTGTGAATATAGCGACTGCTTAACTTTCCCATTCTCGAAGTGTCCATCGATCACAGAACACATTATAGTAGTTTCTGTCAAGAAAAACACACTGGTCTCTACAATATATCGCCGATTCAATGGTTGAAATGCAACAAATCTCTGTACATAGCTAAATCATTTATCTATTTGTTCCAGCCAAATGACAAGCTTCACATTTCAAACATCCCGTACAAATACCGTGCAGCCTGTGTTACATTAGTATCTACCAGTTTTTAGATACACGTAAGTTAATATGGTCTTAAAACACAATGAAAAACACAGTATATAGAAGATTAGTATTTGACTGACAGTGTGCCCTGGTTTCCGCTGATATCTGACAAAAGACATCTTTCATCTAATATTTGACGCAAGAAAGTCATCCGTTGATCTCTGCGAAAGACGTTGTGCTGATAAGAGACACTAGAATGCTTTTAACAAAAACGGGAACAGTCATTATCAACAGTTCCCTCCGATGGCGTATCTGTATGTAACCAAGAAGTGCAAAGTATTGCCAAATGTTTCCAACAACATCCTTGGGACGTTTACTCAAGGTGCGATATGTTTCCTGATACTCTTTTTTTCACTCAGCAGTTCATATTAACTGCGCATATACAAACCAAAGAGCTAAATTCAAATGAAAGGAGTTTTGATAAATTTCAACATAAGTGATAATATTTATTCAATTTATTTAACGCAATTCTGGAGTCATTTAAATAATAAGGTTCATGCCTGCAGAGATAAATAAATTTTCTTAGTTAACTGTTATTCTTTTATTGCGAATAACAGCTATGTTCGCATATACTTAGGTATTTGGCAAGAATAATAAACCCCTGGGGGAATGTTCTGGACGAAAGTCGAGCTGAGGATGCAACAAAATGTGTTCTTTCTCTCTCTCGATGTCCGGTAGTTTCCGATGTTATCTCGGCAGTCGAAAATATATAGTCGTAAAATGGATTTTAAAATAATGAATAAAATTTGTAAGTCTAAACATTTGGACACAGTTGATGAGTCCATAAATCAAAAGTCGCTCTCACATCCATCCACAATGATACATCAAGGCACCTTTCAATTGACCAATAAAAAGGTGTGTGCTTAAGCGATTAATTAAATCAACCAACAATGTTTGACTGACGTATACAGAGCTGGCACAGCAATACAGTCCTGTATCTAATCCATAATTTAGCTAAATCATTTGGTCAATCATGTCTCTGGACGCTGAGTAATAAATGAAACATTAAAACAGTTCTACAACATATTGTAGCACAATCAAAGTGTCTAATTAAAATTGGGTAGTGGAGAATGTATAATCAGATATTAAAATCAGTCTCAAATCAATGTAAAATAATTTCACATAGAACTTGAGACGAAAATATTTACTCTTTATATTATACATACATATATATTATGGAACAGTTTGCCGTTCAATAGAATAAACAAGCATTTAGATTTTCGTATGGGCGTTAAATACTAAATTTAGCTGTACTCGATGGAAATACTTGTCCATAATTTCCTTTAAGATGCATTCTTTTTTTATTTTATTTTTAAAAATCACTATACACAGAATGGGGGAGAAAATGTAATTGAAATCAACTTTCGGTCTCACTGTTTCTTTCTCATCATTAATTTTGGCTCATGTCCGATAAACTGCTACTTTTATTGTTGTTTCCATTCGTCCTCCGTTGAGTAAATAGGATACATCATTCATTACACACAACTAATAATTTGAAGAAAAAGTGAAGTACATAATTAACTACAAATAATCTTTCAGAAATTAATTAAACAGGATATAGACTAAAATCATTAAAAAACTAAACGCACACTATAGAGCACAAACATTTAAAAACACAAGAATCTTTAATAAGTTATAACGACCTCTTTTTCTGCTTTTATTTAATTTAAATAATGAACTATACTATACTACTCGTCTCTCATTTGAAACTTCTTCAGGTATAAAAAAGGTGATGGACCTCACTCCATGACTCCTGCGGCCGAAAATAAAATAAAAAGAAGAATAGTGATTGTTATTTAATTGTTATGATTTTATTTCTTAAGTTGGGAGAGTTACGAGTAAATTAATAACACATGGTAAATGAACACATAAATACTTTGGTAATAATTGTTAAGGGTGATTGTTACGAAAATAACACATATCACTTGGTTGTATAATCGTTGTGCTATGGCTTTGTATTACATAAGCACATAAAATTAAATATTTACGAAGGTGTAAACAGGTTACAAATAGTTTTATAGCATTGAATTACATAATGAAAAAATCAAGGTATGATTAATGGAGCTAAAACATCGTATCTACTTCGCTGACGAAATGTTTTAGTCATATTTTCTTTGTTCTTTTTAAACGTGCTGTTGTACTCGTAGTGACGTTCTTGTTCCAGGATTCCTGGAGAGGGAAATGCCGAGTTATTTGTAATATTGGAACTAATTGAATGTTAAGCAGAACTAAGTTTGAGGTCATGGCGATAACATGCTGCTTTACTGTCTACCGACGGCTTACGTGCAACTGTTCACGGAATCGTCCTCAGAAATATTGCAGATCTGTTCCACAAGGCAGTGAACTGGAAATGAACTTTTATAAAAACAAACTGGCGTACGTGACGATAAGAAAATGTTAAGTTTTACATGTTTTTGCGCAATCCCCGGAGCTTCTGTTCTTGAAACTCGTATGCGTGTAACTCTTAATCGCCATCTAAAGCCATATCCAAACATCATATTTATCTAAATTAGAATAATGACATTAGAAGATACAATGACACATTACACATCAAAATCTTTAAGTATGGTTTTTGATCATAAAAATTGGTTAATAAACAGGTCATCGAACATTTATTTTACTGGTACACATAAATAAATCACGTTTACTTTAAGACGTCGTCTAAATATTGAAAATAAAATAATTACCTTGCTCTACCTTCCACATCCTTCTTTTCAACTCCCTTCCTATGCTTTTAAGGGGGATTGTCTGATTCACGATCATGCTTATGTAGCTTGTTAATCAAAAATTAGCAATTACTAAATATTAAAATTTATCTGACGCGATAAATAAAACCAATTTACGTGTATATCGTATCTACAATTCAAATATATTTATTATTTGTCGGAGAGTTAGCTCTCTGCCAACAATAGGTTAATTACGGGGCGAATCCTACTGCAACAATAGATGGAATGAGAATACTCGCCATTCCTCTCTTATCTCCCTCTCTCATTCTGCCAAAATTACGCTTATAATAACACAGTAAGTAGGATGAATTATATAGGAACACCAACTTGCAGTTGGTTTTCAAGAGGCCATTCAATGGTTTCATGAATATTTACATTAATATCTACTGAACACAGTCACAAAGGACATGTAAATAAACTTTGCTCCTCGCGTTTAGATTTGTATCCGGATCATACATACACACAAACGCACACGTACGTAATTTGAGCTTTATGTATAAACAATGAATTTCATTTATAAGAATGAGGTAGTTGATCCCTCTTTTTGTTCTGTTGGGCGCGAAATAGCTTGTAAATTAAATGAACGTTTTATTTAAGTTAGAAAATATTTGAGGTACTTAGAAAATATTTAAAAATGTTTTTCTCTTGAGTGCGGCGCTCACTCGGCGCCATATAAAAGAGAAGGCTAACAGTCTTTTTTTTGTTAAGATTTTACCTCGAAGATACTTGAAGCTTGAATAGTTTATACTTCAATTTTGCATATATTAATAAGTCTATAAATCGTTATCTGATGAAATAACTCAGGAACCCAGTCGTTTCGCCCAGGAAAAATTCAAACTTGTCTGTCAAATTTATTAAATGCGGAAATTACTAATAATAAAACTGCTGGGATTAAAAACAATTTTATGGAAACGAATAAGTCGGTAAATACAACAATACATAGTGAAATATAAATATTTGACACAGCTATTTTCTTAAATTAAAGTCATTCTTTTGTGGAAATTGATAAGTAAATCAAGTGCGCGTTAGAAAAGGTTGTTTTATTTCATGATGCTCTATGTAAGAAAAACGTATACAAGCTCAGATGGATTAAATGTTACTGCAAACGTATAGTTATAATTTTAGGCGGAAATTCTTTGTGTAACTCTTATTAAAATATCCGAGAGTTTGTTCATTTGCATAAAAATACAGCGTGATAAAAGTGGAAGTTCGGGATTAAAAATACAGAAATATTTCGATTTTGATGTTGAACGTGTTTAAATTAATCTGAGTAATTTCCATAATTTTATGGCGCAGCGGAAAGCCAAATCAAAGAAAGGAACAAAGTACCGCATGTATTCGAAGAAGTGGCGTGACCTGTATTTAAGCAACAGACCTCTAGCTGTTATTTTAATTGGAACTATTATCTTCAATTCCTCCTGAACTGTGCTAAAAGGGCAATCAGCTCTTAAGGAGAATCGCAGAAAGGAGGGGAAAACCTCACAACATCATCATCATCAGTCCTCTGCCTTATCTCGTGTGCGAATTAGCGTAGTAATTAAGAATTGGAAGCAGTCCAAAGTTGTAATTCTAGCGTTTCCTACAACAGATTAGGGCAATCTGTTAGGCGAACGCAGAGAAAGGCAAGCGAGGCCTTAACAAAACTGCACTTGCTACCTTTATTGCCTGCGTTACGGTTGGTCGGAAGTACTGAAAGCACTATTACCAACTTCTTGAAGTTTGCTACTTTACTAGCCCATTAGACCCAATAGTTTATTTATAAAATAGCAATAAATAAAACTTATCCTGTCGATGAAGGCATGGTTTATTAAACCCTTGTTCTCTATCATATAAAATAATAGTTTGCGTCCATTTCATAGTAGAGTCTATCTCAATTATCTAACTTGGATGAATAAATTTGTTTGGTCGAGGCTGTATTCCTGAAAAAATGAAAAAGATAATGAAAAAAGTATTAAGTAATAAATAATAGTACAGATGGGATTTTGTTATTAAGTGATTAAACACACATTTATTCATAATATTGAGGGTTGTTTGATTAATTTGATCAAGTATTTATATTAATAATTTTTAAAAAATGAATCGTTGTAAAAATTTTATTACAGCAAATATTAAATCAAAAAATTCTCCTTCATATCATAAATCAACTACGCAAACGCAAAAAATTCCTAGAAATTATGACTCTATTTACCAAAATACAGGAATGTAGACTAGAAATATTATTATAATTAAAGTTCTAATAAGGAAAGCTCACTAAAGCGGCCCTTGAGGACTATTAAATGCTCCTCTCTGACCTCTCACCTCCAAATCTCTTTTCGAAATAGTCTTTCCGAGGTCCTTCGTCTAACGCACCTCTCCTAAAAGCCTCATTGATCTCCCCGTTTTTCCACATTCCCCGCGTCGTTCAATAGAGTTGGCGCCTTCCCCAACCTCTCCAATAATTCAAAATTTTGGAGGAGCCACCCCGAACTATCTTTTGGGTCAACCACCTTGCTGACTTTGGCTAACCCGAGGTTTTCGCCGAGTCGCAAAGACCTCCCAGACAAAGGACTGAGATTCCTTAGGCGCCTGTTAGGGTTCAAGTTTATGACTGTGTTTATTTGTCGGGTTTACCCCGGAACGGTTCCTTGCCATCTGCTGTCTATGAAACGTCTTAATACTTAATATTTTTAATATTTAAACGCGTATATTGGTAATATCATGAAAAGAGTATCCATAGTCCTCTTCATATAGAAATGGGCATCATTTTGTAGATGACTGATGATACCTGAAAAAAGTTTGATGAAAATAAAGAATCACCTTCCATAGCTGAGCTAAGCCATCATAACTGAGGCGTGAAGTATATCCCCAACTTGGCCACGCGAACCCTGGAGAATGCATCACAGAAGGTGCTTATCTGGAGAAAATCCCCATTAACTGGGTTATCAAGGGCAAACAGTGCACGCAGGGGGAATAAGCAAATAGAATTGTCGTTGCGTTGGCAGCCGTGTGTACTCTGGCAGTCGTGTGCTCCGATAAGGCAGGACAATAGCCATTAGGCGCCAGTCAATCTGCATATTGATCTGGCTTATCTCCAGGACCGATAAGCTGCAAGACGCTTTAGGGGGCAAGGTGGCCAAACTAGAGGCATCTCGGAGAAATTAAGAAGATGAAGCAAAGAGAACTTAATCCAGAGTTTCGCTTTTGTTAGAAGTGAAAAGAAAAATTTAACGTAACTAAATTATATCACAATGCAGAAGGGCATGCCCACAAACAATTCAAAAAAGTTTTCTAAATTGTGAACGGTGATCTTGTAAAAAACATTTGTGAAATTTTTTTGGAATGAGGATAACTGGAAAATAAATGACATTTATGTCTGATGAAGAAACAGAAAGGAAAATCCAGTAAATGTATAAAAGTTAGAAAGCGTCTTCTAGAATTTTCGTTGCCAACTAACAATGGATGCTCTTCAAATACAGAATCCAAATTTTGGATCAATAAAAGACATCAACTGTTGGTGGAAAGGTAAGTCATAAATAAAGACGGCCTGAAATTATCATTTGTCGACAAGAGATGACACATTTGTCGAGAAGACAAAAGCATACAATTAAGTAATTATTTAAAATCACTTTGATTAAGGAAAACTATTAAAGGTACTACAAGAAATCATTTTTATCATCTCAGGCTTCTTGAAATAATTTTTACTGTAATACAGAAACATGAGCGCGCTTCAGAAAAATAGTTTGACAATTTGGATGGAAACATGAGAGATCAGTGATAGAAATCTGTTGGACGAGAAGATTTTGAGCATTAAGTTGAGGGCATAATTATATATCAAATTTCAATATGGTCAGAGTTTGATTTTCCCGAAGGCGAATACAAAATCCTATCTTCTGGTGGGTCAAGTCACTAAAACGTCCGTCGTGGAAAACATTTTTCCGAGCTGTAATTATACAATTCTAACAATTTAACTAATTCTATGAGAACGCAGATATCACAAACAACATTTCTCAGGAAGATCTGTCATTTGAGTTTATACTTCATCGATGTAGAACTAATCGTAAAACACAATCTCACCGAAATTCAAGGTCTCGAGTTCGATGACAGTCAACGATCTTTCTGCTCGGTAAAGAAAAATTACGTGCACTCGTTACTAATAGGATTCTCGACACGAAGTGCAGTGAAATTTATGATGTCATTGCACGCAAATGAATCCGTCTTCATTAAAGGCACGGAAATGAAAAAAGGGAATAAACGCTGTTTCTCTGAACTAACCCTGCAGATTTTCTGATAATTAAGTACAAGCTACGCTTATTTAGTGAAACATTGAACTCTAAACATATTCTGACTGTCGTTACAAATAAAAAGTAGAACATGGAACGCAATTCCAATGGTCATACAAGCTCTATTTTCTATATGGGGAGAAATGTAATAATCGTTAGAATAGATTATTAAGCCTAACTTTCGTGTCCTCTCTTTGTACAGAACTTTTTTACATTCTTCCTTCCTTACTTACTAATGATGACACCTGAAAACCTAAAATAGTTTCATTTTCATCAAATCAATGACGTGAATTTACAATTGTTTTATCAACAGTGGAATGTTTCTTTGCGATATTGGCGTTCTCATTTTAAGAAAATATAATTCAAGGAAGCAAAGTAAAAGAAATAAACTTGCTTCAGAAAGCTGGCTACGGCCGTGTCCCTCGACTGGTTTGTGCCAGTGCTCCTTATTCCCTAAAAAAAGAACACAGTTTTTGTTGTTCAAAACGTCAGCTCAATCAACTACACCATCTTTTATACTATTTCCATACGCTATCGTTTTTCTATACAATCATTTAACCCTTACAAAAAACTTCTGTGTTTTAATTCTTTTCTTTTCAATTTTAATTCCAGGAGCGTATGACCGTATTTTTGATAATCTATATATCTAAAAACAGTTGTCAGTATGCCTGTCCTAACTATAGGCAACCAAATTGCTGGTCCAAATTTGGCACATGTTTTCATTATTAAGGGGATGTTTGTTTAAATTTCAAGGGGTTTCTCAGGGTTAATTATTGGGTTAACAAAGTGCAGCAGATATTTTACGGTTCTGATGGTTCTGCGATTCCGTCCCAGGTTGTACTAGCCGATTCTTGAACTTGCTTGTAGCGTATTTCCTTCCTACAGGTCAAGCTGTGAACTTGCCCTTGGTCGCCGGAAAAGGTAAAGGAACTGGTACTTCTATGTGTTTTAGGGAAAATCAGTTTTCGCCATTCTTACTCCTGAATCTAACACAAACTGTTCCTTTTCTCGTCTTAATTCTTCCTCCCTTAAACAAATGACTAACACTGACTTACTTAATTATTTATTTTCTTCTTCTCTCCTTCTTCCTGCTCCCTTAGACTTCGGAGGAAGACTACCCGCCTCTGCTTCCGCGTCCTTTCAACGTCCAATCCACACCTTCTCACCTCTCAGCCAAACTTTTCTCTTCCCCGTCTCCAGGGGAAAACGCCCATGTAAAGAATCTCTACAATCTTTTTCATCTTCCGTCAAACCCGGGATTTTTGCGCTGACAAAGGGAAGGGTGACCATGGAAATTTTTTTTTATAATTAACTTCCTTACTTCGAAAACACCCCTAATCCCTTGGACTTGCAGGCAGACACGACTTCTATGCGACGCCTTGGCGCCTGGGATTTTCACCTTTTGTCTGCCTGTCTCTAAATATTCTTAACCGAAATTCGATCATTGAAATATAAAAAATGTGAAAAAATGAGGGAGGGTTCCTACTGCGCTAAAAAGCCTTAATCTTAGTTTCTACAATATTGTCTTTATTTTCATTATTGCTATATACACTTGTTTTTATATTTTTTGAAATCAGACAATGGAACAGCCAATCGGGTAATACAGTATTAGATCAGAGATGATGCCCTATTAAAATAACTGTTTAGTAATTTCATCGTTTGTAGATGAAGCAGTAGGCCTCGAAAAATACTAAAATCTGATTTTACAGTGCCCAGGAAAATGTTTATAAATATTATAAAATGTAGAAGTCATACTACTCAAGAAGTACAACGCTCATTTCCGCATTATGATATTAAATTTTATGTTATACTACCTGTCATTTAAAATTTTTGGCAACTTTTAATTAATTTCCATATCTGCAACTATTAAATATTGCAACTGTGTAACGGAAAGACAAGTGACAAAATAATTTAAAAATCTAGGCGTGGTAACATTGTGAATCGAAGGCAGCACCCTAGATGAGAATTGAACCAGCAGCTGCAGTACTCGGCCACCCTCTGTACAGTTATCATGTGAACCCGATAACGCGTAGTGTCCACTTTCTGGGGGCAGGTCTCGATATTTATTCGCGACTGTGGCCGGCGCGGCGTGCTCTGCGCGTCCCTGAGAACTCGCCTCTATAACTCGCCGGCTAAAGGTTAATATATTTCCCGCAAGATCTTGTATCAGCAACCTTGGAGAGATGCTGCTGCCTTTCGCGAAATAACGCACGACTCCGGCTGCGGCACAATGCGCGATTAGATCGGACCCCTGCTCCACTGAACAACCTTGACTTTTTGCTCGCCTCGTCGCTCGCTGAATCGCAGATTAAAAGAGCGGCCGTCTCTTAGCGCCGCTGACGTCACCGGGTTGATGACTTTCCGTGTCATTAGTGACGCTCCTATCGGCGATAAAAAAAAAGCTGACACGAAAACGCGGAAATACTTATAAGCGAAGAGATGTCTATCGGGTATTTCGAAGGGAATGATAAATGAAGGAGGTGAAAATTAAGGCCTCACAAACAAGTAAAAATAAATAAAGGCAATACATTTAAGTGAGAAGGTAACTAATCAACGTTCCGAACAAAAAAAAAGTTTGTTTTCCCAACAGCTGCAGGAGGGTCATGACAATAATATTTACGTTCAAACCTGTAATCAACTAACACTCAAGTTATTAACATAAGATTGTAATCACATTTATGAAAACGTAATCTATCTATTTCTAAAATAAAATATTTATACAAAAATTAAAGTAGTTCAGAAACACCTCAGCCTTACTCAGAGATGACACTACTAGGAACCAACGGTCATTCAATTATTATCTGTCACTTAGAATCCAATAAATTTTCTTCCTGTATTTTTAATAACAGGTTACATGAGGGTGATCCTGAAACAGGCAACTCCTCTTTAATAGTATAGGAAGAGGAGATGTGGAAGGAAGAGTATGGTAGCCAAGGGTTGATAGAGTCCCCCGGCTAATAGTTCAAGGATCCTACTCGATTCACCTAAAATAGTTACAAGGAAAACCCTAGAGACCTGCGACAGGTAGATGGGGATATTGGGTACTGTACTCACACCCTTCCGAATGACGTCAGAGGGCGGGGGGAGGTCACAGCATTCCCTTCTCCATCAGTCTTAGGAGGAAGTTGGCTGACTGATCCAATTGGGACAGGAACTACTCTTACCGTATGCCCAACGTATTCGACCCCAGTACATATACATTCTAAAATATCTGAAGGTGCCTTGAAATATGAGAACCTTGAAATTAGAGAGAGAACGAGGCATCCCCGAATTTTTTAGAAATACCTGCAAGAGAAAGCTCCTATAGGATCTTAAAATTTTCTTTCATTTTTCTTTGATTGATTGATTTAAAGTAGTGTATGTACTGATGGAGTAACGGATAAACTCTGATTGATAACATTAATAGTCATATAGAGTTTAGTTTCAACAGATAATAAAACTAGTTTAAAAGAATTGTCACCGTCATTTTCAATAGTATAAAAGTTGGCAGCTAAATTGAAGAGGGTTCAAACTTCTAATGAACGTGCAGATCGCCAAAAGACCACCAAGGCCCATTATAAAATAAATAACAGCAGTGGTGCACTGGAGGTCGCCGAAAAGTTTTGTTAGAAAAATCTTTCCCGACCATGATGTATAATAAAGACGAAAAACTTTTCATATTTTTAGGACCACTTTTTAAAGCGTCTTCGAACGTTCATTAATTTTGTAGAATGACGATTAGAAAAAATGGGCGAAATGAATAATTATCCAATTTCAGAAACAAAATATTTTTCTTTTTATATTAGATAATTTTTGACCTCAGCGACATTCTTCGAGCTGTTGCGATGTAGGATGGAAAATGATAGCAGATGAGTTTATAAAATATTTGATTCACTCAAATTAAACTAAATAATTCACATATTTTTTATTGGTCACATTTCATACTGAAATGGGCACCAAGCAAATTACACTGCGTTTAAATTTTCCGCGAGGAAGGACGTGTTGTTGCCACGTGCAAATGTTCGTTCACTCAAAGTGGTAGATTGTCCGGCAACGTTACTTGTTCCGCTCTTCGTTTTTATCTTTCTGGTTCGTGGATCCCATGTCCTAGCACTCGCAAATCAGAAGCAAAGTCTCTCAAAGTTAAAAATCACCAAAGTCGTATTTTCGTCCTAATGAATAAAATTTGCAACAGCGATTCGTTTCGTAGCACAGTTCATAGGTTCAAAATATTTTCAAACCACCATTCTACGGATGAACAATGGAAAAATAAAATTAATATTTTGTTTTAATATTGTATTAAATTTACTGTTAGACTATGTTTTGGAATAAATGTTGTTTGAAAAAGGGAGCTGTGAATTTTTATTAGAACTAAAAAGAAGGTAAGTAAGACTCAAGAATTGTTCATTTTGTATCTTCTTCTTTAAAATTCTTTTAAAAAACTCTGAAAGATGACTTAAGGAGCATTACACAAATTGAAGTACAAGTTTCACTCAATTTGTCAACTAGAAGACTCAGAGTCCGACAGTAAGCAAGGTGAACGAGAAACGAAATGTAGCAGAGACTTTCGCCGTCGCGAATTCGTTGACAAGTTGACGCATCGTAAATAATACTTGGTCATCTTCCTTGGAACCGGACGCCAGTTCGCAGATCTAGTAAGATTTATGATGCCATTGCATGCAAAGGAACAGTTTTCTCTTTCAAGGAAACGGAGCTCTGTTCCAAGCCAAAAATTATTTTATCTGCAGCTCGAGCATTATTCACATCTGTTTTGCAGTCCTACTAAAGAAAATATATTTTTTAAGGCAAGAGTCTTCTTTAATGTAATAAAGCTCTTCGTTACCTAACTACTTTATAATTCCGTATAATATAGGTTTCTTGTACTACTCAATTCGACGCTTGAATATTAAAATTATTTTATGAGAAATTTAGAGTGCTTCTAATTAGCTGTTGATTACTTACGACGTATAGTTAATTATTAACAGTAATAGATGCAGTAAATAAACTGAATAAATTGTTAATTTTGTGGGGCAGGATGTGTTGGAATAAAATTACAGGGTAGTTTACAAAATATAGATAAAAAACTTAACTAAGAAAATATTTATAAAATTCCGGAGGTACGGAGAAGCAATCAGATCTCTTAATAATATCAGGTTAAATCTCCCTAGACGTCGAGGATTGGGAAACCTAACAGCGTACCTGGTTGAATGTAGCGTCGCCTCTCTACCAGATCCTCCGTAGGACGTTGTTTTCAGGGTTGACGGTTGACCTCCTTCAAACGTCTGGGGCCAAACGTCGGCTCCTTTCCGTCCCCTTTAAGTTCCACAGCACCACAGCCGTGTGCAGAAGCATCGAAAAATCGACATTTACGATCTATTTTCCACGTAGTATTTAAATATTTCTGTTTCTCCCAGCTTCTCGATTCTCGCGCGAACGTGGTTACAGAAATTCCGCAGGTCATATCCCCATGTGCCGAAAAGCTATCCCTGGGGATTAGTGACGGCACAAGGTCTCGACATGATGTTGCCAATTCCAGTTCCCAATCCTCTCTAACTTTATATTAAGAATTTAAGAAATATCTACTATCGCGCTACATTTTAACACATAGAACCGTGTAAACCCTGTTTCGGCTACGTTACATTACATTCGTTTGATTTAGGGACGTCTGATTCTGAAGGATATCTAATTTCCGTGAACACCATAATATAGATCTTATCTGCCCGTAAATACATAAATTTCCAGATAACATATTGATAAACATCTGTGTGTGACGAACGAATACTAAATTCTGCTTCATGAAACGTATTTGTAAATAAGCGTGACTTGCTGTAGAAATAATTTGAATAATAATGTCGTAAAAAATTATGCTTCTCTTGAGTTGAAGGCCAGGAATTGACTCAAGCAAGGTAATTTGTTCCGTTAATATTTCAAATGCGTCATTTACACGTAAGCTCTTTGTGTACTTTTAAAATGGCTTCTGTTGAAATGACCTAACTTTGTTGGCAAGAAATGAGCTCATTTCATGTTGAAATTAAAAGACGATATCAACTTTAATTAATCTGGTAGTTTGAAAAATATGTTATAGTTTAGCAAACTATTTTTGTATGCTAATACTGTCAGTTTCATGTCGTACATTTCGTCAATATAATCACTGACGTGAGACGTTCAAAAATAAATTGAAATCAAAAAATAATAATTTTTCATTTCCAAACTGCAAAGTCATTGTTCAGATATTTTTAAGATGTTACATGCGACAATTATGAAGCATTAATTTTTTTATAGGGATTTTATGTATTAAAGTCAAGTCTCATTGTGATAGTTCCTTAATTTGTATATGTTAAACGTTATTGTATGGAACATTTTATCGGGATGAACTTAGAAACGGCGCAAACTTAATTTCGTTGCTGTATTTATATTTTATTATAATACCATGGGTTTGCCAAATTTTATGTCAATAAGTTGGGTTTAGAGAAAAGTCAAGGGACGAAATCGTTTGATCGTAGCAGTTTTTCCCACACAAATATGAGAGAGCAATCACGTCTCTGACCGAACAAGCACCAATCAAGAACCACCGTGTTAACTGTTCATTAAATGCTGTATATTAAGCTTCTGTTAAGTCATAAGGTGGAAGAGAAAACACTCATTGAAAGAAGATCATTGAAATACAATATTATAAATATTGCTTACAACGTAATGAATCATTTCTGTACATTTTTACTTTTTAATTATATTTTTCTAGGTGAAAGTAATTTGAAAATAGTTTTAACCTGTCAACTACAGCTACGTACTATTTCTTATAAGTGAGTATATGTATTGTGGAATTAAAAAGTGATAGAATGTCATTTGGACTCTGGATAAAAATTATTAACTAAAATTTTTGAGCGATTTCTGTTACTCTTTTATTAGTTACTAATGAAGTAAATTTTATTTGTCTTCTGTTAAACTGATTTTGCTATGAGTAATTAAATTTTTGACTCCTATTAGGAAAGATGCCCACATAAGTTTGTAAGTCTTTTTACCGAATGCTAAACTACAATATTTTCTGCAAATATTAGAAAAATTATTTTAGTGAGACGGATAAGAATAAATTTCTATTAATTGAATTCAAACCTCGGCCACTTTATTTTCTTCTTCCGTTTAATTTTATATTTGTGCAATAGAATATACTTATGTCGTTTTGTCGAATGCTCTTTTAACTATTAAATCAAATAAGTTTCATTTGCGTCTCATAAAAGAAATGGAATCTGCCACAATATATTTGAAATTATAGTTTAGATTGATAAATTGAAGACTATAAGCAAATATGGTACAATAGCATTGTTTTTCCATTACAAAACACCAAGCGAACATATGAGGAAAGATGAAAAGAAGCAAATTAGTACAATGTTACTTTTAAGCCACTTGCAGAAAATTGAGGATAAATTTGTTTCTTTACTGAGACATGAGCGCCGTAAGACCTACATTTGGCCACGCCTGTAAATCAAAATCCCAGCGTGACGTTGGTTACTCGCGCAACGCCAGTCTTGCCGAAAACAAATTAGCTATATATTAAAGGAAGTTATAGACATTTATGCGCAGACTAGCGGAACAGCTATTGGAGAAGAGACGCTGGCCAAGATTAACGCCTGGATTTGGAAGGTCAGGGCTTCGGGATTCTGGACCACCTACCACGACGTAGAAAGGATCCGCGATCTTTCGCAACCACATTTCCCACGATTACTTGAAGAAATATCGCATAGAGTGAATTCTCCTGTTCAGGATATCGGTCATGGGCGAAGGTCGAAACAAAAATTCGATTTTTACGCTTGTTTTGAGCAGGAAATATAACAATTTCAAAGTTATAAGTAGCTGTTAACATCATTTCATATTATCTTCAAATACGTGTTTTAAAGTTTTCCTAAAATTTTCCTTCGGTATTTTTTTATAATAACTACAGTGGCGGATCCAAGGGGTGACGGAGGGAAATATTCCCACCCCGTAGAAATAGAATGTAATTTTTCAAATATTAATGTATTTTATGTAACAAATCCTATTATTTAAAAACCTAACAATTTTTGAGATTTCGTGATAAATTTCATGTTATTTTTCATTATTTGTCATAAATGAAAATTGAGGAACTAAGATGTATATTTTTAAAAAATAAATAAAAATAAGAGTTATTCATAACCTTCACAGAAGGCTGTCAACAGTAATTAGAATTGAAGGGCAAGGAAATAAAGCGGAAGACAAGGATGCAGCTTTTATCTTATATATAGAACAGTTGATGAAGAATGTTATAAAGGAATCATACTGACATAAAGAATAGGATAGTACAGGCATCGAAGGCTTTCGTGAAAAAGAGGATTTTTCTTACGCGTAATATAAGTGGGAATATTAGTAAATCGTTGCTAAAAAAGTTCGTATGGAGTGAGGGGTTATATGGGTGCGAAACGTGGACGATAGGAGTTGGGGAAAGGAAAAAAATAGAACCTTTTGAGTTGTGGTGCTATTGAAGAATGCTGAAAGTCAGATGGGTGTATAGAGTTAAGCACCAGAAAGTTCTAAGGAGGTTAAGACAAGAGAGAACAATATGTAGGACTTTGAAAAAAAGGGATATATTAATAGGTCACGTTTTGATGCATGAGAGTATAGTAAAATTATCATTAGAGGGAAATGTGTTGGGAAGAACAGAAGAGGGAGAAGGATGGAATACGCTAAGCAGGTTAGGAAGGATGTGATAAGTGGTATTGCGCAGAATAGGTTGCATCAGAATGGTCTAAGGGCTGATTACTACTACAACAAAAACCAAATATGTGTAAAATAAATGGGCAGATATAAAATAAAATAAGCTGAAATGATTTATAGTTGGAAAAATTAACTACTATATTCATCAAATATAAATTTCACAAAACTTCCTTTCCCCTCCTCCTCTCCGTACAGAAGTTTCTGCTCTAAATCTGTTACTGATTATATACAACATTCGCTCGGTAATTAGAAATCAAATAGTATGAATATTTAAACAATATTACAGCTTATTTAATTATGCATAATCAATTGTTGAATTCAAGTACAATTAAATATTACAGAATATTTCAACATTTATTGAAGGTTTTATTTTTTATAGACAATGTTATTGAGTATTAACCAATTTTATTTAAATAAACTTTAAATTAAATTTATATTATGTGTTGATTGGATTATAAACAAACGGTTGGAGATAGAATTGTTAGCTGTTGCTATGACAGAATTCTCGACCAATAGAACCATGGCGATCGTTAAGCTGGCTTCCTGGAATTGAGAGATGCATTGCAGTGCTGCGCTCTCCACGACAAACAGTCAACCCTCGACGTTCAAGTTACACCATATTTAAGACTACGAATTTCTATTAACCATCAATCTCTACAATTCATGAATTTGTGGATGTTATACTAAAAATCGCTTTGACTGACAAATTTGTTTGAGAAACGTTACAAGAAAATTTGATAGAATGAAAAATTATTTATATCCGACTCGTAGAGAAATTAAATTAAACATTTAATTCCATATGCAAGCGGAACAGAATAACGTATGACAAAGTTATCAAAAATAAAAGGTTACAAAAGTAAATTAAATCTAAAATTTAGTGTAAATTTTCAAAGTAACTATTTAATAAATTCATCCTTAAGGGAAATATACTGCAAAATTTTTTAAACTATATGTGATTCCATGATAGAGGATGAATACTTTCTATAAATATAATAATTTATTGGCTTCATTTCCTTATAAAGGGGATGTAGTGAGCGTACACTTGACCTGTCAATTAAATAGTATGTAAAGGAAATCTTAGTATTATTCCTCAATAATTTTTATACATGAATTAACTTTTTTCCTCTCAAGAGATAATAAATTATATGATTTTATTAATTTTGTTCTATCTGGATTTAAGTTTTGAAAATCTATGTTACTTATATTCTACACTAAAACCCTCAAAACAGATTATAAACTATTTTCGAGTTTCTCGTTTTACCATAACTCCATGAAACAATTTTCGCTTTCAGTAAACATCGATATCTTACACAAAAATGCTGTATGAAACGTGTCAGATATTGCCACTGCTTGAATATGCAAGTACCCTCAGATAAGAGTTTCCTCTTCGTTAAAGCGAATGATATTTGTATGTCTAACGTCAGATATATTCTAAAGCGAAAAAGATATAACTGGATTGTTCAGTGCGAGGTCGTGAAACTAAATCAAAAGGAAAAATACTAGCACACGTGAAGATAAGTTTATCTTCATACGCTTATCGAATTAACAGCCGTAACGGACCGTGCTTAACCTCAAAATTTGGGCAAAAAAAACTTATATTTGCTTTTTTAATTATTTTATTTTCTTCCGGAAGAAACGTTGAAGAACTAAGATAACAATTTACTAAAATAGAGTAAGTACATTTATATTTACCAAGATATCAGTTGTCTGAATTTGCAAAAAGGTTATGAGCAAGAGAATAAATGTCTGGAAAATAACAAAAAATCATTCTTAAATTTAGTATTACATGCCGGAGATATTTTAAATATTACAAGGTTTTCTTTCAACAGTTAAATGAAACGTACGTAAAAACTTTAGTATAAAAATTATGAAACACCTATTTTAGAAAATACAGCTCAAATTATAGATGTGCACTATATATGGAGAGTCATCACTTTTTAATATAAAAATAAGGACAATATAACATCAATAATTTAATTAACTTATTTTGTTTCAGATATGGAGAACCAGTTGGTTCTACTTGGTGCAGGTTTAGGTTTAGATATTGAGTGTAATCTTTATTATAGACTGTTGAGTTAAATGCTTCATATCTCATTTAAAGTTCGGTCATTAATATCAGAAATGGCAGATTTAAAACAAAAATTATAAATGAACTATTATAAAGTTTCCAGCTAATTCATTGTCAAGGTTTGCATGTTGTATTGAGCATTGAGGTACTGTTTGTGAGCTATTTGCGTTAACTTTAATTTCGTCACTTTCCTTGTGAGACATAACAGAAATAATTTACCATTTTTAAGTGATGTGTTATGTATTATATGTAATGAAACGCTTTCTGGCTGGTTTCCGTTCATTTGTAACTTTGTAATCTTGATTTACGAGATACGCTTCCTGCACGTATTCGTAAGTCCACCTCAATCAAATGCCAGCAGACGACAGGACACGTCCACCTTACCATCCAAAAAATGGCGACTGAGCTTTCAATTTTCTTCAAATATGGCGGCGCCTTGTCCAGTCAATGTCTTTGGTTGGACCCATCGTGACGCCGATCCCCGAACACTTCCGGACTGTTGTCCGCTTTACTGGGCGACCCACTTTGACCCACTGCCACATTGTAACTGGATTTCCGTGTGTCAGCAAATTTCTGATAAATTCAACGAAGGGGTTTTTCTACTGTTCAAAAATCATGGACAGCTTCGAGGAAAAGATACGTGCTTCGTGTCAAACAGCATGGAGTAGCCTAGAGGGAAAGGAGTCAGCTAAAATGACGCAACATTTTCTGGTTAAAATATCTAGTACGAGCTACATCACTATCAAAAGTTTTTCCCCTTTACACGAGAGATTAACGAAGAGTAAGCAAGTGGAGTGAAACGGAGAATTATTTCTAAAACTAATAAATTAACATTTCCTTCCGATTTGAAAAAAATATTATATATCAAATATCAATATATCAAAAGTTTTTCCCCTTTATACGAGAGATTAACGAAGAGTAAGCAAGTGGGTGAAACGGAGAATTATTTCTAAAACTAATAAATTAACATTTCCTTACGATTTGAAAAAAATATTTTGAGAAAATTTGCATTAAGGGATTAAAACTCTGTTTCATTATATTATTTCTAATTACAAACAGGTAATATATTTTAACCCTTGTCCCAAGGTAACACAAACGGTCACCTCGGGTCATTATCACCCGAAATGTTAATTAGTAAAAAAAGGCACAAAATTAAATAAACACACGTGTTAATATTTTATACCAAAACTATAATATAGAATATAACAAAGTATAGAAGAAAAAGATAATTATTTTATTACATGAACAAAAATATTACAGAAAATTCTCTTCCTCTAATCCACGTTTTTGTGTTACATTCCTACAAAGTAATAAAAAAAATAAAGAAGTCATATTTTATTACTCCTGACAGTTTTTAAAAACATTTTTTGTGTGATTATTGCATATATAAATCTCGCAAACGCAACATATTCTGGGTCATTTATGCTTGGGAATATGTAACATCGTCTTCCGTTTTTTATTTGAATTTAATGTTTCTGCTGGCGGAGTGATTGTAGAATCTAAATTAACTACACCACACCCTTCCAAATCGGTTTTTAAACATAATTTTAGTGGATGTGATATAACAGGGCTTTACGATCTCCTTGTAATATGAGCAAGTAACATCTGACTTGCTCAATTTTTGAGGTACAATCTTCTCTCAATTTTAAGTTATTTTTAGTATTCAGGTAGCTTATTCTTTTCCTCCAAGCCCAAATAAACGAGAAGATAGATCATTGCTATGTGATTTAGTTGAAAATTGCACTGGGTCAAGGTTAGTAACCATGTAAAACAGGAGCAGTCACCTCGGGTCAAAGTATCAGGTAACTTGGTAAACAATTAACCTACACTCAGGAAATCTCACTAATAATTAAAACGTGTCTAAACAGAGGATATCGACGCAGGTTTCCCGCCAAAACTGCATAGATGTGTAAACACAGAAGATAGTAAAATAGGACGTGACTACTTAAAGGTTAAGGTTATCGACAGTCCCATGTTATCATCTCTGTATAAACTAAATAATTAATTCATATATTTTAATTATCATGTTAGCTATTGAACTCCTAGGAGTATAAACTTTTAAAGCACATTATTATTTTACTCCAAATTGCAAAATAATGTGTGTAAAGCTGTGATGGCAGCTCCTAGCGTTTCCTTTCCAACTTCTTTGTGAAGAATTTGTTTACCATCTTTGTACGTAATTTCACAGAAAAATATTTTGAAATAAATTCCTATATCAGTGTACACGTATATTTGAAAATTTGAATCTTTAGGTGGGTGCTTAAGTACGTGTTGTCTTTTTACATTCATAGAAAACCGTTAATAACACACCAAGTTTCCTTGATTCATGTTCCATATTCTTTCAGAATTTCAAACAGTCAAATTGAAATTATCCACTGATATGTATGACCATTTAGTGTTATAAATCTGAAACATTTGTCCTAAAAACGTAAGCCAATGACTTTATTGTTTCTCAAATCATATATACTGAGGCAGTAATACGGTACTTATTAACAATTTAAATATTCTACAACACTCGATACTTGACAGTTTAACACGCATTAAATTTTCAGAACCCCCAGAAAAATTTACAACCAATTCATCCGTTAGATTTACCGTTGTGTAAATAGAAGGGATTGAAATAGTATTTAAATTCATTACTCATGGAATATTACGCGTATGATCGCAGTTATCCGAAAAGTTGTTTTTGTCTGATGAATTCCTTGACAAAAGGAAAACAATAAAGATGGTTTAACAAAATAAAAATTTCAGGTCCCACCGAGATTTGAACTCGGATCGCTGGATTCAGAGTCCAGAGTGCTAACCATTACACCATGGGACCTGTTGACGTTCAAGGCTGAACTATATTCTATACATTCAATATTTAAGTGCATGTAATATACCTGTTTTGTCAAATGTAATGTAATTGTTAATGACGAAATTTCAGCACAAGGATTCATTATTCCCGTCGACTGGAGTTTCATACTAATTAATTTGCAGTTCTTTACTGCTTTCAGAAATTTTAGTTTCTCTTCGTTCATTGATACTAAGGAGCTTCTGTTATTTATTAACGTTGCACTGCGCAAAGTAGTCATGAAGATATGTAATCGAGCAGATAAATATTTATTTTATTAAAAAATTATCGATTTTATCGTCCAGTCGATCGTATGTTTAGTTGAAAAATCTTGTAAAAAAATAACAGTTAAATTTGGATTCGACTGGGGACAAATAAAGACTGGGGTTCCACAGGGTTCCATTCTAGGTCCATTGCTCTTCTTAATATATAAATGACTTACCTAGATCCATAAATTCTTCTTCTAAAACTATACTTTTTGCTGATGATACTAGTATTTTGGTTACAAATAAACAAAATAGTCTGGAAAATGCTGCCAGTGTTACATTAAGCCAGATGCTTCACTGGTTTTCAGCCAATGGCTTGTCAGTCAATTGTGATAAAACTCACTTCATGCAGTTTCAGACAAAGAATGCCAATTCGAACTCAATAAAAGTAGCAACAAATAATTGTGAAATAACTGAAGTTGAATGTACAAAATTTTTAGGTATATCCATGGACAATAAATTAAACTGGAAGGATCATATTAATATTCTCCTACGAAAATTAGGCTCGGCAACCATTGCTCTTAGAATTATGTCAAGTTGTAGTGATCCTAACATAAGAAAATTAGTTTATTATGCATAGAATATTGTCAGGTCTCACCAAAAACATCTTGTAGGGGACTTTCAAGAAAACTGGAATACTGACACTTCCCAGCATATTCAATCACTCATGTTATTTGTTATTAATAACAGTAACCTCTTCCACTAAACTCAGAAATACACGACTTTGATACCAGAAGTAAAAACAATTTACACAAGGAAGGAAGGGAAGTCTCTAACCGTAATACAAAAGGGTGTACATTACAATGCTATTAGCATATTTAATAAACTTCCCACCTCCATTAAACAATTAAAAATAAACCCAAACAAGTTCAAATATGAACTAACTAAGTTCTTACTAAGCCACTCCTTCTACTCTGTTGAAGAATTTATGAAGCTGAATGTATCATAGGGTAGATATTTATAATTATGAAAAATAATTATGTAAAAACATTATTAGAACACTAATTTTTTAGTATAGGATGTAAAAATATTTATCATTTTTATATATAAGGAACAAATTGTATGTCTTGTATGTATGAACTTAAGAAAATCTTATCATAAGTTAAAAATTAATGAATAGTTACAGTGTATTCTAATATTAATAAAGCAACCTATGTAAAATCTCTGACTCGTTCCACATCCTTGAAGCTTGTGCTTCTCTACAGGATTTATGGAATATGATTTTATACTTATACTCTACAACCACTCCGCCAGCAGAAACATCAAATTCAAATAAAAAACGAAGACGATGCTACAAATGCCCAAGCATAAATGACTCAAAGTATGTGTTGCGCTACCCAAAAAATGTTTTTATAAACTGTCAGGAGTAATAATATATGATTTCTTTTTTTTGCTCATTACTTTGGATAATTTTCTGTAATATTTTTGTTCGTGTAATAAAATAATTCTTTTTACTCTATATTTTGTTATATTCATTGTATATTATAGTTTTGATACAAAATATTAACATGTGTGTTTATTTAATTTTGTTCCTTTTTTTAGTAATTAACATTTCGGGTCATAATGACCCGAGGTGACCGTTTGTATTACCTTGGGACAGGTGACTGACTACTCAAGGGATATTTGTTAAACCGCTTGGATACATGTAATCCATTCAAAATTGATCCACAAATATGGAAAAAACGTAGTAGATTTATTGAATGAAAAATGTAATGCTTTATCTTGCAGTGCTAGTCCACTTTCATTTGCGGCAGTGATTTCGGTGTGTGTGAGGAACATGTGTGGAGATCAGACACGTGCTACGGTTACTACGACAACGTCAGATTGTGCAAGAGGACCTTGGTAGAGGACCCAGCCATGGTACAACTAATCACTTTCATCTTAAAGTCGAACACAAATCTGACTCTGTGCTAACACGGCGTTACAAATGTCTACACACGAGATTAATGCCTTCATCCTGTAACAAGCAAATTTCTTTCCAGTACAACCGAAGGACCGTGTTAGCTTATCTCTATCACTGAACCATAATCCTGTAACTTTTTTTCCTGCTTCCTAGAACACGAAACCAAATGTAAATGACAGAAAACCACGGGAAGATAATTTTGATGCAGTTGTTGGGAACACAGGAACGTTCTTCGAAGCAATAAAATGAATATTTTATTATGTCTAAGTCACTTCCGATCATTTTCGTAAAATTGAAAAATCTAATATTGCAGCACTATTTTAACTCACTTAATTTTTCACCTCTGTCTTTACTAGTTTCTAAATATTAATCTCCCTACTGCGGACAGTCATGTTTAAGAGAAGTTGTTTGTGCATTAAAATGAATAAAATTATATATAATACTGTATTTTTATTGAACAAGATATGATAGTTCTTTTCATCTTAAATAAATATTAATTTTTTCCGTCGAAGTGTTCAAAATTATATTTTTAATTAATAATTTGTTTGCCAATATAATTTTTATGGTAAATAATAGCAGTGTTTTTTATCCACAAGTAATAATTTCATTTTTGATTATGGTCGTTCGGTCATTCATTTAAGAATTTAAATTTATTATAGATTTGTAAAGTATAATTATTCGTACGGGATTCAACCTTCCGATTGGATATTTCAATTCTTTGATAACGAATTTAGCTTTCTGCTTCCCCACACATTCCATACGGTTAAAAGTACTGTTTCGATGAGGGTTGAGGAGAAAAAGATATGTCTTCTAACATTGCAAACTTGGGGCTTCCGATTCCCCCTTAAAACATACAAATATCGTCACATGAATTTAATTTAATAAAATTATGATACTTAAAATGATGGGCTTGTTATGTTTAATAAATTATCCTTTTCTATCGTCTCTTTTGTTTGGTTTGATTTTATCCATAAAAAACTGATTCCCAAATTATTTCTCTTCAGCGCTACAACATATTTCTTAAATTACTTGTTTGTTGTCCCATCAAGTACAAGGTCCTTAGTGACTATGCACGATTTGGGGAACTTATATCGTTGTAGCTGTATCTTAGTAAGGTTACTCAAACAGCACAAACATCCAAGCCCACGTCAGGATTCGAACCTGGGACCTCTGTGGTTCGAGGAAGTCATGTTAGCCTACAACATTAATTTGTTTTGGCCTTCTCAGCTCTAGTCTTCTATTCATTCCCTCCAGTTTAATTTTAATAAGTTTTGAAATAGGCGTGTGCAATACCCACTCATTCTTTCTCTTGTTCAGTGGTGATGCTTCCACTTAATATCTTTTCAACCAGTCTTTCGTCTTATATACAGGATCATTATAATCTCTTGAGATTTTATGAAGTTGCTAATATTTATGATAATTTCTTCATTACACTTTATGTTACCTGAACCATCATCTTCTGAAGTCGGTTTTTTTATTCTCATTATTTTTCTTCCTAATTTTAGAAATTTACGTTTATCATCTTCTTTTAAAAGCTACTTTTCACTAGCATGTTACAACGGGCCTTATTATAATCCAATAAAGTTTCAATTTGTCTGTTTTTGATTTTCATTTACTTTTAAATCATCTGTTTGGCAAGTACTATCCTTTCTTTAATGCCTGCATCCATTGTTTTATTGCTATTAACAGCTGATTCTAAATATTTAACTGATTATATTTATGAAAAGCAGGTTCTATATTTAGTGGGTTACTGCATTATAAGTGTCATCTGCGAAGAGTAAGATTTCAGAGATTGGTTCAATAGGGTGAGTGGTCCAAATTAAAAACCTTCTGGAACACAAATCTTTGTTTTCAATTAGTTAGTTGACGAGGGACTGTGCCACCTTGTAGAGCTCTTCCTGAAGTGTACTACCTACCACATGCTGGTGTGAGAGGTCTTGAGCATCTGGCCTTGGTTGGTGTCGCCCAGCCGTCTGCCCCTTCGCACGCGCCGGACTACGCTTTTAGAAGGCGCTCCTCGGAATGTTGGCCTCGACTCAAAGAGCCTCAGCAGCGACTATTAATACAGCCCCTAGTTCTTTCGTGTGTGCGTGTGGGTGCCCAGATGGCCAGGTGGCCCTAAATCGGCTGTACTCGGAAACATCGGGCGCCGCGTGCCAAAGGCGGCTTCCACGAAGGACGTGCGTCATGTATTTGTCCTAATGACGCGGAGCGAGCCCAGGTGATGGTTAATTTCAAGCACGGTGGCGGCTTCTCTTGGCAGATATTCGCGATTTCAAGACGCTCAGCTGTGTGTTCACTGACTCCGTGACCTACCGAGGGCACAGAGCGCGGACGCAACACAGCCTACTGATCGGAGACCAAACCTTCAGATCTTACATGGACCATACATTCCGAGGGAGCACAAACAAATAATGGAGATGGAGAAAAAGAAAAGTAAAACTGTCACGAAGAGGGACATATTATTTGATTAAATTAATTATATATCGATTCTACACACCAATTCAAGATTCCCAGCAATCTAGTCTAAACACGTGGAACGATATCAGCCAAATTTTGTACAAGCGTTATTTGCGAACCAAAAATCAGCTCTGTTGAGGTCAAACACGGCTACCACCACTAAAGACGGAAATTTTTTTATACCTAAAATGGTCGATACTTGCATGAATATTTATTTTGGATCAATTACATAGATAGTGTTCCCCCACACTTTCTGTTAAGTTTGAACATCTTCCTACAAGGCAGGTGAGTATTCATAGGGGTGGTGTTGGGAAGACCACATAAAAATAACAAGACGAGATGGTGTCAAAACCGGTGCAATGTGAATCGTTGAATCTGATTATGAAATTCACCGGGTCGGTGAACTTGAAATAAAGCCTCTAATAGGAGTAGGGTGTAAAGTACCGCGTTCAATCTTAAACGGGAGGAGAAATTTTGACAAAATTTTATACTCCTGTAATTTAAAACACAGATACGACAGATGCGGGTATGGAGTGGACGTAAATGTTACCTATAGTAAATAACACGAAATCAAACGAAACGTGTCTAATTCGGAGTTTTTTGTGTGTGTGTTAACAGGCTACATGAGGGTGATCCTGAAACAGGCAACTCCCCTTTAATAGCATAGGAAGGGAATTGAAAAGGGGGGATGCGGAAGGTAGAGCAAGGTAGCCAAGGGTTAACTAGGGCCCCCGGGCTATGGTTTAAGGATCCTACCCGGTGTTTCACCTAAAGAGATGCAGGGAAAACCCTAGAAAACCTGCATCAGGTAGGTCGGGCATTGGGTACTATTCTCACGCCCTTCCGAATGACGGGAGACGAGTTTGCTGTGGGGACGCAGCATTCCCTTCTCCGTGTCTCCACCAGTTTCAGGAGGCAGTTGACCGACTGATCCAATGGGATCAGCGGACAGCTCTTGCCATATGCCCAAGGTCTTTGACCCCAGTACATATACCTCCTAAAATAGGTGAAGGTGTCTCGGCATATGAGAACTTTGATGAAAAGTACCCAGAGAGAGTGCGAGGCATTCCCGACATGATCAGGTGAGCCCCGCAGTCACTCTGGGCTGAAGCGCCTGCGAGAAAACTCCCGCAGCGCCCTTCGATTGTAGGCATTGGTTTCTTTTGGGTTAACAGGCTACATGAGGGTGATCCTGAGCAGGACTATTATAAATAAATCCTTGGGCAACTCCGGGAACCCAGCTTTGCTAAAGGCAAAAAAAACTCGGCAATCGGTTCAATAATTTAGGAACGATGAAGGAGAAATCTTAGAACAGCTTATAGCTGGCAGTGTGTTTGTCCAATTCTGTGTGTATAATTCAGAAGCCGTCTTTTCTAGAATTTTCCCTGCACCTCTTTTAGGTGATTCGCATAGTAGGATCCTTAAACTACAACCCGGGGATCATAGTCAACCCTTGGCTACCTTGTTCTATCTTCCAACCACCCCCTTTTTTCAATTCTCTTCCTATTCCCTTTTCCCTAGCATAGGAAGGGTGTTGAAAACATGGATGTGGAAGGTACAGCAAGGTGTATCCAAGGTTAGACTAAAACCCCCGGGCTATAACTTCGGATCCTACTAGGTGTTTCACCAAAAGAGGTGCAGGGAAAACCCTAGAAAACCTGTATGAGGTAGATCGGACTATTGGTACTATTCTCACGTCCTTCCGAATGACGAGTTTGCTCTGGGGGTCGCAGCAAGATGTCTCCACAAGTCTTAGGACAGATAAAGGTACCTCGGCATGTGAGAACCTTGGAAAAAAAACTACAGAAAGCCCCGCAGTCAATTTGGGAAGAAACGTCTGTGAGAGGAAAATCCCATAGCTGTCCTCCATAATAGCATAGTTTTCCTAACCAGAAATATGATGATAAGCGGCGGTCTGTATGCGATAATATATGGTTTTATAAAGTCCTCTTGCCACCAAGTTTTATACTAGTTCACACATTCCAATCGGTTGAAATTAAAATAGACTTTTTATATTAATGAACGTTCGCTGAAAACTACATATTAATGTTCAAGGACTATTTCGAGGCTCAGAATTTAACTAGCGAATTTCTTCGATCGTTGCGGTCACTTCAACTCTTTATTCTTTAAATAACTAAACTTCCTAATAATTAATATTTCTCCCGTTCTATCGCAATACTGTATTAGTGCCAGTGTCTTTTAAGAACAAGCACTCCATCGAAGAACTCTCTCGCGCCATCTATCAGCCTATTTTGAAACGCATTGTCTTCAAGGTTATGAGTTATTGAAAACTTTGTGACGAACACATGACGATTAATTGAAGCTTTTTAATGGACTGGGAATGAAAAACACGCGTTTGTGGTACAGCTGAGAAGGAGTAGTGACAGAAACTGAATAAAAAATACAACAGTAATGTTTTTCAGAACAAATTAAATGACCAATTTAAAAGCATTACAAGACCAAATTAAAATTGCGTTACGGATTTGACGATAAGTCAAATAATAATAAAAATAATATTGTATTTTAATTTTTTTTGATAATTTTAAATGTTTACTGTTATCGAATAATAAAAATTTTATCTAAGAAATAATAACAAACAACTTATGTTTAGTTTTTTTGTATGTAACTATCTCTGAATTATAAACACGTAATTGCACTCAAATGAATTAATATTTTTATGATTTTGAAGGAACGGTAGTGTTTTTAAGCTGGTCGCAACATATAAAGCTGTCTAAAACTTAATTTTAGGTTAAGGAGTGCCGAATTAGTAAAACTGTTATCATAATTAAAACCATTTCATTAGCCTTAATAGTTTTAATATTCTTTATTTTAAGGAGCTGTCGACAATGTGACATGATAATCTGTCATTGTTTCTGTACTTTTTATCTATGTTCTTATCCAAGTCGTTGAGCGAGGTTTTATTTAGATGTTAACTTGATGTTAAGGACTAGTGAGTTTGTAAAGCTGTTATTATTGTCCCTAACCCTTTGAACCGCTTGTAGAAATACATAGGAATATGAAAAAATATATATATAGAAAAGAAGAAGACAGATTTTTGATGCTGTATTAAAAGCTCCTGTGTAAATAAGAAGATTGAAACTATCGAGACTGGTTGAAGAGTTTTAATTATTATAACTAGAAATTCATCTCTACGCCTTTAATCGCTCCTATTTGCTACACATCGTTTTAAATATTAATTATGACGTCTCTTAACGAACCATTAATGAATAAATATATGTTAAATGACATTTCGGCCGTACTCTTCACTAGATGCTGTCCAGGAAATATAATTTTGTTTCTTCCTATGTTTTTTACTCATTAAAAATTTAACTTCAGTAGGAATTTGATTACTTGTCTTTACCTGAAGAAAGTCCAAAAATCTGAAAGAAACATCGTAAAAGAACTTAAAAAAACTATGTTTTGCTAATTGAATCCTTGTGACATTTTATTTTTCTCGTCCAAGAGTGTGCATAAAATCAACAGTGATTATATTTCATTTATCGGAAATATTTAATGGAACTTTATTTTTATAATGTAAATAATATCCATATAGTCCTATTAAGTGTTGAATTATTTTTCCTCATTCGGGTTTGTTAATTATTTTTTTAATGTGGGGAGAGTGAAATTAATTGAATACAGGTGTCATCAAAGGATAATAAAAATATATAAAAAGGAATATATGTTTCAACGAGACAATTAACCTTTTACTGTCACTTCCCCATTACTTATTTCATATTTTTCAATGATTCACATTAATGAAACTTTATCTGGTAACTTTAAAAAAATGGAATAAACAATTAAAAGTTTTCATAAAATTTATAATTCTGTTAGTCTCATTCACAGGTGATAAATTTACAGAATTGGTCCAGCGAACGAACGATAAATTCAGTAAATTAATCCATTGACCATTGTAATGGAACATAAATTTAACTGTAAGTTTAATATAAATTGACAATGTCCTTAAATCATATAACTAATTATAATATATGCATGTAAATATGTTTTATAAGCATAATATGTGTTGGGATGTATGTAAGGACATTGTGAAGAAATTACCAACGTAGTAAATACACGTGATACCCGTGTTTACGATGGCATTTCACCAGTTGATGTGTACCTTTCGGTAGGAAGTGACATTTTGGCAAGTTTCTCAACGAAATTGTTTCAGCAGGTAAATAACTCACAGATGATGTATCAGTAACTATTATGTAATGACCACTTTTTAACCTATTTTATATATATTTGTAAATATTTCAGAGACGAATATGGCAGAAATTGCCGTAAGATCATGCGTTGTAATAAAAGTTTAAATAAAAGCTGAATTTGAGGCAATAGCTTGGTTTGATTTTGCAATTTTTTATAAACCAAGAAGTTGTTTGCTATATATATTATCCAGTAATTACTTGATTAATTTATTTAATGAATACATAATTATATAATTTAAGAATTTTTACGAATAATTAACTCTCTCCCATAAAGTTTGGAAAACAAAGTATGACTTTAGAATAGAATATCCTGTTCCACGAGTTTTTAGTTTAAGTACATGTCGTGAAAATTTTTTACCTTTGTAAGTTGGCATTTCACCAGTTGATGTATACCTTTGCACACAAAACTGTTCAATTTAACAGTTTATACGAATTCCGGGTGCTTTAAAACAATTTTCAAAATAATAATTACATCGTCTGATAAATTAAGTAGTCCAACGACGTTAGTTAAATTTGTTTTCACGCTGCAAACCACAATTGGGGCACATAGAGCTATTATTCCTTTTGAATAATCACCTTCAACCAGTAGTCGTAATTGAAATTCCCAGCGGGAGTAATCTAATAGACTTAATTTGCAATCGGCTAATAAGTTTCCCGTTGTTGTAGAGGAGACTCGGACTAGGAATGTTCTATAGTAAAGGTACTGCTTATGTGTAAAAAAAATTACACTCGAATCAATTGTAACATTTACGAAAATAAATATCGTGTTTTAATAATTTTATAAACTAAATTTTTATAAATGTGAAACATCGTGTTCATAGTGTCACTGATTTTATTTTATAATTTTTGCCTCGTCAAGAAATTGGCATAGAATTTTCTTGTCTGTTTGTTTATAGTATGAAAATCAAACAGCCTTGTTTATAAAACTAAAAAATTCAATAATAAAAAAATTATATTCACTAAATGTCTCTATTTCTGTATTTAAACTTCTTATTTCAAATTATTGATAACACAAATAGCAAAACACAATCAAAAAAAGAAAATTAACAGAATTACAGGTTGTTGTAAACATTAACCAAAAACATTGTTTTGTATTAACGAACTGTGTATTTTACTTAAATGGCCATTATCTGGTTAATATTTCTGGAAATATCCTACGTTTATAGTTGAATTATTTGACAATTATTTGAAAATTATATCAATTAAACTCGTTTCGAAAAGAAGACGCTTATTTTGTTTTTTCAAAGGACGCGCGCAGTGGGTTAGAAATTTATAACGAACACACAACAAATGGGATCCAGAAGAACTGCAAGGATACATTTTGTTTGGTGAAGTGCTTCCAAATTCTGCCTCACCCTGAAAAAGTTGCATACAAACAGAGCCGTAACCAATCCTCATTATGAAATCTTAACTTAAAATAAAATTGACCCAACGCTTTGAATTTTGTACGTGTGCACGCGTGGAGTAATTTCAACCAAATTTTGCACACATGTTCTTTGCGACTCAGAAATTAGAACTGTTTTGGTAAGACACCACCCATATGGGCGGGGGTGGAAGGGGCGGAAAATTTAATTAGGCAAAATCGGCCGATGTTTCCCCTCCCTTTTTATCATAAATTAAATCTTTATTTTTACAAGTATATATTATATGTTAAATTAAACTTTATTCTGAAATCACACACACATACGCTGATATATATATATATATATATATATATCTTTGTTGTGTATTTTAAGGGTCCGGTTAGCATCTCTGCCACCTCATTAAAAACTTTTGTTCGGTAGGCGACGTAGTGACACACATTTTCTCCTGGAGGAAATATATTTTTTCGTCCAGGACCATCTATATCACCTAATTGCCTTGCGAAATGCTTGGGCGAGGCAGGAATTTTTGGCTCAGTCTCAAAAGACGAAAAACAATCTATAAATAAGAAGGTTGTTAAAAGATTTTATATACGGTACAAAAGCTGAAAACTTCAAGTCATCGTGTGAGCTAACATTTTAGATTCATGCAAAACAGTGCGGGGGATATTTGCTAGTGCAAGGTTTACTTTGGGTGGTTTCCCAGTTCTACGATGGCGGACCATTTATCATGCTGCGGACCTTTGACGTAGAGCTATTTTCATAATCCTACCTAGAGCTTTTATCCCACTGATCAAATTGAGAAAGAGACGGGCTTGGGAATGTTGGCAACAGTTTCGAAGACCCGAATGCCTAACTGCACTCTGTTGAGAGACGCGTTAGTCCAATGGAAGTTTCCCATAATTTCCTATCTTCTAGAAAATATTCAAATATTTTGCCTTGCGCATCGCATTTTATATAAATTTAAGTGACAGTAAAATACAGATTTTTCAGAAAGGCCTTTTAAATTGACGGAAACAAGTGATGTGGTTAAACGAGTGTTGTTGCAATGTCAGTGGAATTAAATAAATAACGACATGTTTACCGGGTGTATTTTTTGACGTCATTAGGGTACAAGGGGAATTTTTCATTTCGTTAAGATAGAGGAATATTATTCACCTCATACTTTTATAAAAAATAATTAAAGTGCCGTGGCTATTTTCGCTCTCTTAATGTCCGCGATCTGTTATGATATCGTGCTTATAAATTGTACTGGAAGATTTCTTTCCGTTAGCTCCTCTGTGCCCTCTCACCTACTCTCTTTTCCGAGTTCCTTCCCCACTCGAACTCACCTCTTCTAAAAATGTCATTGGTCGCACCGCTTTTTCTACCTTCCCCAGGTACTTCAATAGGGTAAGCGTCTCTATCCTACCTCTCCAAAATTTAAAATTTGGGATGGTTTAATCCTAGCCATCTGTGATTTTCGCTGTGTCGCAAAATCCTTTCAGACAAATCACTGAGACTTCTCAGGCGCCTGTCAGGCTTCAAGTTTAACTGTGCCTGTTTGTCGGGTTTACCCCAGAAAGGTGCCTTGCGAACATCTCAGAGAATTTGTTCTCAATGGAAACTTCGTAAAGAATACTTAATATTGTAAATTAATTTAGATAAATAAATATACAACGAATACGTGTCACACATGATTACGAAGAAATTAACTTTCCGTCAGGATAAATAGGCGTAAGAAGGCGACGAGTTAGACACCTGCAAAATCGCATGTTGATCAACAGATTAACGTCGAATGAAATACCATACCGGGCAACTCCTGGCACCCAAGTAGTTATTTAGCAAAAAAGGACTATAGCAATAGGGAAGATTGAAACAATTTAACATGTTCCAAATTTCGATCAACCATCTGTTTTGAAAAGTCCAAAATACAAGCAATTGTTTGTGTTGCTGTATATATCTTATTTTATTTATATTTTACTTTGAGTATTGAAGAATGGTAAATATAAATAAATATTTTTATCGTTTAATAAGGAATATAACAGCTTTGAATGCTAGAGTGTATAAGGTTCTTAATAGTATAGATCGTTAAACAAATATCTCTTACAACACTTTTTTCCTCGTTTTATACATATAGTCAATATTCTCGTGAAGATGTTTATAAATAAACGAATGTTGATGAGTAGTACGTGGCAAACAAATGATGGAACCAAGCTATTACTGCCACGCGACGAATGATTGAGGACCTTAGGAGGTCTTAGGACAGGTCGTTAGCAATTTGCCATTCCACTCTCTTCCCTTTTTAAGTTTAACCTCTTTCACAACGTGACCTCGTTACGCAATGAAGGCGCTATCCGTGTCACATAGATGCTATGACGTTTATAAAGAAACTCTCAAATCCGTTCTGAGAACGGCGCACCTCGTTTGACCTCAGATAAAGGTAATAATTAAAGCAAGGTGGGCGACGTCGATAAGATTTCGACAATTATCATTGGCAAGGCACGACGCCCCATTGTATTGAAGGGCAATTTCACGTTCGTTCCACATGACATTCAGCACGACAGCTGCGGGTCGGAGCCAGTCTTATCTTCTTAACATCGCAATCTAAGAAAGTCCAGAGATCTTACTCGCTGAAATTGCGTTACGGAACACGGTTCAGGAAAGAACGTCATTCAAATAAAAAATCACGCTGAATATAGTGGAATAATTTGTTTGCCTCACCGGAAATAAAAATCAGGGCTATTTCTATCTTCACTCACAGAAAATTAGTTGCAGACTCAAAATTTAAATACATTATTCCCTCTGAGCACACAATGAAATATAATAGAACATTTAATAGGAAACCGGTTGAGTGTATTTTAAGCTTTTCAGTTATCAATGGGGCCTAAAAATTATGAGGCATGGACAGAAATTAAGTGAACTTAATTTTTATATTTATTAGGAAGTGTGCATTTGAAAATGTTCAGGATATTGTTGTTACACTTCTTGAATATATTTCCACACAATCGCCAAACCGTTCAATGCATATGAAGAACCTCCTCGAAGAACTCTCCTGACAGCATCTCCCCCTCCTCCTTCAGAATCGGTTGAAACTTAAATTTCATTAATGTGTGCCTTAAACGAGATGAGAAGACGATAATCTGAAGGTGTAAAAGTTAGGATACGGGGGATGGGGGTTCAAAACATCCCAAACAATTGAGTCAAAGAGCGCCTTGGTGGGTAAGGCTGTATGAGGACGGCCGTTGTCGTGAAACAAGCACACTACATTCGAATTATTCATTTTCGACCCCTAAACACCATGGCCCAATTAAATTCAAGTTGAAAACAAAAAAACACAGTCCTTTATAATCACACTACACTTAATCTCTGAACATGCCTCATGTTATAATAATACTTAACCTTGAAGATCGGCTATGCATGTTGATAATAGATGTAGAAGAGAGCGGAGTGCTGCCATTTTGTACAGATGTAATCACAAAAATAGGTTAAGCACGTAGGGCTTTCAAAATGAAAACACTAGATGCTAAACTATCACTTTTGAGGACATAAAATAACCCGAGAATTATTTGTAATCGCTGTATGTCGTTTTATCCACAAAGTTTTCTTTGATCTTTTTTCCATAATTAGCGTCTATTGAATTGCCGCTTTGTAATAACTCATATCAAGTGTTTCATAATTTTAATAGCGACGCGTTATTTTACACGAACTTCTCAGTATTATAAATTAATTGAAATAGAGCGTATTATTAACTTTATCTGAATTTTCTAAGTTTACAGTTCTTTTAATTGACGCATATTATTTTCTCTGCGTTCTGCGACGCAGTATTAGATTTTATAAATGAAAATGTAGCAGAGATGACGAGAATTACAGGTGAATTAAAAATGTGTGTGTTTATCGATTGAAAAGCTACAAAAAATATCCAATAAATTCCTCACAAAGCCCTGACGAAAATTTCAAATATTGCCTTACGATGTTTTGAAGTCATGATTAATATAAATTGTTTTAATAAAAGTATTTTGTAATGACTTGTATTTATTTGTATGAGTTAATTTGAAATAAATATTGAGAGACACAAGTTATTTTGTTTATAATGTCTAATAATTAAATTTAGTTCAATTTGGAAAGGTAACTAAAGTAAAGAGGCCACTAGAAGGCGTTATAATTTACCACAGCTTTTAAGAACTTCCCAACGTTCTAATAGTGAAGTAATTTCATGTAGTCTTACGTGTCTAATAGACCCTAATATTTAGCTACTATTTCAGTGACTGTAATTACAATATGCAATATTGTTCATGCCGTAAAATATTTATCTGACTCAACCATTGTTGTGGACCCACTTATTTCAACTTTTCCCAGCCTAAATAATGATGAATTGTATAAAGTAGAAAGTTTCATGTTAAAATAATTTTTTAATGTGGATATTGCAGTTTACACGTGTCTAACGACGGGTCCATCTCCGTCGGCGAGACCTTGTGGCCGGGAGTGTAATGGTGTTAATATTGGACGCATCAGAGCCGAGCCCAGAGGTTTGTTTATTGGTTTGTCGGAAGCACTTGAGGTATCTATATCTGCAGCAGTCTGTAGTGGGCAGGCCTGTTACGAAAGCTCACACTTAAAGTCGTGAAGGCCCCGTCACTTAAGACTGACGCCATTCCTCAAATTAATGGTTTCGCTTTCGGAATCGTCGTGTACGCCTTCACCTTTTTTTATTCGTGGACAACTCGTTTCACGTGAAGGAAAACAAAACAAACTAAATACAATACGCCATGATGGAACCAGGGCTCTCATCGTTAGCGCGTCAAAAGTTATATGTTGCTCGATTCAGAGAGAATTTTTTTTAGGTGTTCCATTGTCTGATTTGGAGATGAGAAAGGTGAATTCTGAGAAGAAGTAATGAGAGTGTGAATTCAGATCAAATGTTGTTGGGTATAACAAGTCAATTACTTTTAAATCTAATAACACGATCTCACAATAAATCCAATAACTTTTTAACATTAATAATCACCTCTCATTAGTGTTCTGTGAAGTGGAATATTCATGTAAAAATCTTCCCAGCGCTGTTCACATAAACTCTCTAAATATTTGCTCCAATCAACATTAGCATTCATTATTTTTAAGCCAATCCTAGACTAGTAAGTCCCATATTCAAGACATTTATACCATTGTGTGTATCCTCTGAACACGCCTCCGCTTGACAGAAAATTCTTTCTGTTATCCGAAACGTTGATATATCCCTCGTTCATCTCTCATTTTAATTGTCACTCTATCTATATATATCGGAGGTTTCACCTTGTGACGTACACAAATGAATGCTTTACAAAGTGTATTAATTTGTTTAATACGTTCACACAGTAAATTACAATTATATTTCAAAACAACCTCGCTTTCTAATACGTAACCACATAGGAAATATAACCTTGGATTACTTTTTAATCATTTGTCTGTCAATTACTGTTATGTCCCGAACTCTCACCTGTATCCGTTGTATCAAGGGCTTGTGCCTAATTGAAATTTAACAGTATTTTTACCACAGAATCTCATCAGCAACCTTCATTGTTTGTTCTACTGCATGCTGATGACGGATGATCTGACAGTGGAGACAGGCCAGGATAGGAACCAAGGAATGTAGTTGTTTCAACGGGGATTGCGTCACTCGGTGACGTAACGAATTCCGACCAAGGCGATTCCAACAGAGAATTACCGGTAGGGTAAAATATATACCATCAGTTGAACATCAGCACAAATATTATATTAAATTATTACTATACATCGTTGCTATGTCTGTAATGACTCTAAAAAGTAATTATCAACATCACGAGTAAAAGAAAATAAATAAAGGGTACGTTTGTTTTGAAACCAAGAAGTTCATGAATATTAAATAATCGACCTTATTGCAGTATGAAATAGCCGTTTTAATATCTTATGGCGACACGATTTCTTGCTAATATTTGACATTACTTTTGAAATAACGTTTCCTTTATTGATAACTAATACAGTATAGATAATGCCTGTTCATACGATTTCCTCTGAGCCCTGGTTCCACGAACAGCTAGACTCCTTCCTTCACCTACATAGTGTATATGTGTTAGTAATAATTCTCTTCCTAAACGGTTTTACCGATTTCAATGAATATTTTTTTGTCTGGATGATTCTCAGCTATAGTTAAACCGTTCATTGCACTGTAGCTTGCCATTGTTTTGACATTTCGATTTATGACTGCTGAGTTCTGATATATTCCGTGTATTGTAATTTACATAATTATTAATCCATTAATTCGAAATTGAACAAATGAAGTGTATCTAAAATAATATTAAGAGAAAAATTGAAAGGTGCGTTGGTTGAATTACGATTTATATCTATGTTCAATCGGCGAAATTCCTAATAAACATTTTCTTTTCAGCTCTCATTTCCATGACAGGGGCGTAAAAAGGCAATTGTTTTAAAATTGTGACGATCTATATGAACCATCATGTGTTATCACAGAGATTTTTGAGGAATTAAATACCGCACCGGGCAACGCAGGGCACTTATTAATTCTTTCGTTTTCCGCATAATCGATAAAACACATTTCTTCTGTTTTTCAATGGCTTATTCGATGACCAACACTTGTATTGCTGACTCGAACTTCTGGACAATACAGAAGTAATTTAATATAAAACAAATATTTGCTTTATAGAAATGTGTACACATTGTCTCGTGTTCGTTATCAGAGAAGTTCTCACGCAAAGATATTTTATTCGCCAGAGACATAATATATTTATGTGAATTAGTTACGAGTTTAAATTGATAAGCGCGGTGAATCAGTAGGTCACATTCTATTTTCCCCCACAAATTGGAATAACCGAATGATATTATCTCTAAACTAATATTTACGGTATTAAATGGCTAATTCAAAAGTTGGTGGTTGTATAAATAGTATTATTCAAAGTTATATTTCAGACAATTCGCAGCCATTACACGACTGCTTTAAAATTATTAATATTTGTTTGTTATTCTTGGGATTCTAGGAATAAAATTACATAACATTAGATTTCAGTGCCATTTATGCAGTGTATGTAGAACGAAAAAGGTAAAAGTGTCCCTATATTTATGGTCATCAGCAATGTTATATATGGTTCCCTGGAGGCTATTTCCACAACCCATTGTTGACTCCGTAATACGGGGTTTCCCACGATGGGCTTGTCCCTACAGAGTCCTCGTTTAATCCCCCATCGGATTAACAGGAAGTCCTTATCTCCTTCAGGGATCAAGGACGCAACTTGAGAGTCACATTGAACCACAGCTGAACAATAAAACAGGGATTATTCGTGTGCACTGAAATGAGAGCCTCTATAGTCTGTACGAAGACCCCTTCTGGCGCAGCCTCGACGAGCAAGACAACAAATTAAAAGACCAATTAAAATTGGTCATGCATGTATACTTTTAAAAAATTGAAATGATTCAACCTCCTTAACCTCGCGATCTGGTGACAGGTTTGCGTATTAGTACATTAGACAAAAATTTCTGCTTCTATAAAATTCAAGAAAAACATTAAATTTATTAACATAAAAAGAAAAAACTTCAGCGTCATAATGATTTTTCTGTGAAGTAATATTTGTTCGAGATTGAAGAATTTCATATAAAAAAGTAACCCAAAATTCATTACTCGGACGACAGACTGATAATAATTGGAAATTCTAATAGCATCTGACTTTAACAAATTTCGGGTAGAAAGGATTGCTTCAAGGGCTTTTAAATTTTAAAGGTCATTCTAACGTCTTTGTTGAGGAAGATTGGTTTCGTATTCAGCTACGTTGAGCATCGACTTTCTGCCACTCAAAGCGTAAAAATATCTCCTCGAGCGATAATTTCATCTTTTCCGAACCTATGTTTCTGCACCGACCGTTGTCAAAGGATTCAAATATGACACGTTTCCATGCGCAGATTAATTCAGTCGAAATATTACAAATTAATGTCTCATTAATTTATTCAAATTAATTTCAATAATTCTGTTCGGAACATTGAAGTTTCGCTTCTTGGGCGCATAGGGACAAAGGTCAGGAAATTGGATGTTTGTAGGCTATATATCTATAAAAGTCGATTTTGTGAATTTGTTTTCAGTTGACTATATTGGACAATTATATAGGTTCGAGCCGTCTGAAGTTGCTGAACAGATGTCAATAATATTTCATAGTTATTTTTTTCTTAATTAAGGTACTCGTTAACCTATTTTTTTTCAAATATAAAGAAAACTTCCGTATTAACTAGATAATTGCAATGTCTTAGGGTTACTGATTCACGAAGTCAGACATTAGGAATTGTTAGTGAGAGAGGAGGCCGACAATGAAATAGTATGTACTTCTTTTGCTATAAATGACATAAATTTATTTATAAAATTTATTATTTATTTAACAAATTAATTATCACATTTAGGCGTGTATATAGGCCGCACTTTGTCCCCCTAAAAATATGTAGGAAAAATGGACTGCGACTTGTACTGGAACATGTGAAAAATAAATACGGTTAACACCCTTCAGTTTATAACACTTTACAAGTATAAAACATTACTACCTACATACCTTAGAACGTATTCAATTCTAACTTCATTAAAAGAGTTTCAGGTCACTGATAATCTCATGACACTTTATCACTCTCATTGCCACAACAGAAGAACAGAAAATGTTATTGTCAACAAATGCTCTAAAAGTTTCCCAAGACTTGTCAACTTCGGTGTAAACGTGGCTTTAGCTCCGTATAACATTGCCCCATTTCGTATAACAAAGCTACTTTGAGTATACAATGGGTTTCAAAACAATTCCATACAAATATATCAAAATTCAGGTGGGATTTAAAAACACACCTAAATACAGTAATGGATATTATTTTTCAAATCAACAGAAAGGCACAGTCTTGTAATGAAAAATAAAAAACCATCATTGTTTTAGGACACCTAATAATAAATTCAAGTTCACATTACGAATTCGTTAGGTGTAATAATTGTTGGGGTTTTCTTACATTACCTTCCATATCCTTGTGTACAATTTTCCTACAGGGGTAGACAATTTCTTTTGTTTCAGTAACAGAACATATACTTTGTCTACGAAATGGAAAAAGAAAATTTCCCAACATGTCCCAAACGAAGAAGTCTCGCAAGCTTTATTTTTCGTCTTCCAATTTCAAACACACGGTTTCTTCGCCCGGGAAAAACGCTAGCCACTTTATCCACATGGTCTAGACGGTGAAGTTGTTTATGAACATCTTTCCGGGAAATCGCAACTCTGGTATTCTTGTGGCGTGTCCTATGTTACTGAAGGTAAACATTGTTCTGAATTATCTGGAGGATTTACGATGGAACATTCGTTGGCGGAATGATAAAGGAGGTAAAGTTTCATTTCGGCCAGCAGCAAACAAACAAAAAAAAATAGTTATATTAAATTTCTTTCGTTTTTGTTTTATTAATTTTTGTATGTTTTTGGCCTCAGTTAAACATTAATTTAAAGTGATTGACATTAATATCTATTATATTGCTAAATGAGTCACTTGATCGAACCACAGATATTAACTACCGTTAAATATATAATTTATACTTCTATACACATGCCAGAATAATGTATACACTTTCAAATTCTATTTTACTCAAACGTTGTATTATCTTTGTGTTACGAATATTGCTGTTTGTATTTTAATAAACCTTTATGGGTTATATTTTAAGGAACTTAATTTTATTTACGTAAAATATTTATGTACATTTGAGATACACATTATTGGATCTGAGCGCCGTTGACATAAAGATTTTTTATTGGTGTTTAAGTAATAAGTTGGTTGGTGTGATGTGTCACGATCCACAGCTGCTTTTCCAAACATATACGTTTACCTTTGATCTTCAAAGGATTTCTTTATCGAACGTAATAAAAATCCGAAGAGCTTCATTGTAAGGAATAAGAACAAGTGTAAAGATCTTGGCAGTGTCTTTGTAGAGGATGAATGGTTTCGCATTCAGCTGATGATCATCGACTTTCAGCCAGTTGATGCGTAATAATAGCCTCACATTATCTCCTCAGGAGATAATTTCATCTTTCTCCAGGCTCTTTTTGTGCAGACGAGCGCAGTGTCGGCTCGTCATCGTGAGCTTGGAATATTATCCGCGACCGGGCCACTTCCTCTGCAAATAACATGTGCAGCTGGTCAATTGTTGCTTCGGAGGGAGAGATAGATGCTATCGTTGAGCAACACGTATGCAATAATGAGCAGTCTACCACATTAAAATCCGCTTATTCACCGCGCACTCCGCGTTTAGTGTGAAGCAGCGCACCTTTGTCAGCACCGGAGATGGGGGTTTAGCTGCTGCTAACTGCGAGATAAAAGCCGGCGTGGGATTAATGACTAAATGAATCAGCAGCGAGGGGGGGACAGAAAGTACGCATAATGCTGGTAATTGATTTATGCAGCGTGTCCCTGGTCGCCAGTGTGAGTGTATGGATTAATTGTCCCGGAGTCGGCCATCTGCCCCTGCTGGGGGGTTTCTGTCTTTACCCAAGTCCCCGGCAAATAATGATGAGGGTAGAAGCCCCTGCTTCGAATCTTGACCCCTACGCACGTACTCAATAGCATAAAAACACGAAGGGGTAGATTGAAGTGAGTGATCAAAAAAATTAGTGACGTACCCTCTTCCCTGCTCTAAAAATACAGGGAAGAGTATTTATTACAAGCAGCTTTTCCAGGTAAAACTACTTACATTTGAAAATAGTTAAAACAATTTTTGTGGTGCCTTTGACGTACAAAAAATATGGCATTTACATTTAGCCTTGAACGAAAATAAAATTATTGATTAACTATGCCTGATAGCCAAAATTGTATATTTACAGCCAGTCGTATTATGTTATCTATCGATTAGTGAAGTGTCATTAAATGTAAAACCTAACAGGCTTTTTCAAGAAGAACAATGCAGCTGGTCAATATATACATTAAAATGAGAATGCATGCAAATGTATACAGTCTCAATTTAATGTTTTAATTTTATTATATTGATTATTTAATTCATAATATCAATAAAATCAAAAGAAATATTGTAGTTAAGTTATTTTGAGAAGAATAATTCATTCATCCTCATGTAATCAATAACTTATACATTATACCAATTATTCTATTGCACGTTGAAAACTACTGAGCATCTAACTATTCATATTTTATCCCTCTGATGTTTAACAATGTGTTTATAAAAAGACGAAACTGTCTAATTTTGTTAGGCTTCCTCGACGATGGATCGGCCGTACCGGACAAACTGATTCGTGTTTACATCACCAGCCTCCAAGGTTTCCGTACTTCACTGCATGTGATGCTTTTTTTGCTTGTGAGTGTTTATCGAAGTATATGTTTATGAGCAACTTAAACTTAGTCGCTACAGAATACCTCATAGACATATGCCGTGGATGTTAAGAGGGAAATGACAGCGGTGATGGTGCAGTACGGTGTAAATATATATAAAATAATGATGTATTTTCATTTCTTTTAAATATTAACATACATTTGATGTTTATTATTTTTCATAATATTTACACAAAAAATTATAATATTTTTGGAAAATCCTGTAATTTATAAACAGCAAGCACAATGAAGTCTAAGTACACTTGTAATACTCGTAAATTCCACTGCATCCTCCGAATGATTTCTTGAAATTTTCTGAATGACATACTTATTGATTTTGAACAACAATTTCAACCAAAAATTTACACAAAATTACTGGAGTTCTATAAAAATAATCTAAGTATACGTCAGCAACTACGAGTTAGCTAACTATCCAATAATTTTTTATTCTATATTTACGGAAACTGATAGTCGAAATTGCAAATTTTCATGAAATATTATGACGTCATAACGAGCATATAAATTTAGTAAGCAAGAATTTCAAGTATAATATTTTATTTATAATATTTCATTTTCTGAACATCCGTATTGGAAGGATTAAATTGTTTACTTCATCATGAATTTACGTCGCAAGTGCGAATATTATTACATATTTATGTTTGTACCAAAATTCATGTAGTTGAGTCTATATTATAATGTATTTATTTATAAATATGCCTACACTTGATGAATATTAATTTTTTGGCATACGTTCATGTAGACGCAAGTATTCAAGATGGTATTTTCAAATTCGTGACATCATACTAATTTTCTTTATTAAAATTATCAGGTTTCTTAAATTGTGCAACTAATTTGTTTATTATGATAGATTCGTTCAATTATAATGACTGTTTGAGGTTAAGTTTCAAATAAATGTAGAACTGTTTTTTTTATTGTAAGTTATAAATTTATATACAATCTAAACCTCACCTCTCTGATTACTTATAGTCAAGTGCGGGGAAATTAGGTAAAATAAAATGTATACTGTATTCGTTCTTGTTTATGGGGACCTGAAAAATCTTGCATAATATTTACAATAATGCCCAATGATGATGAATTACGTAAATAATTGGATTAAATTAAAGATCTTGAGCTATATATGCGGTTCTTCCTCCATTTTTTGTGGAGGATGATGAAAATGCTGCGCGTTTCGTGCTTTCATGACCCATACTCAGAAAAGCGCAATGGACACGTTCTGGTTGGCTCGAGTGCTATTTCGAATTCGATCATCGATTCCGAAGTCATCCTCCTTTCCCATCTGAGAAGAAGAGAAACCTAATTGTATAGAAACGTAATTATTGTTCCGTTAGACGGATTACTCTATTGCGGCCAGTGAACCCCGTGACAAGATTGGGACTCACTCATAACCTCAAAACACTAATGACTTCCTGGAGAAGTACTCCAGAAGATGCTCACGTAACACATATCAAAGCAGGAAGAAAAACTAATACTTCCATTCAAGATTCTTTTGTCAGAAAAGTCTCTCGGGGCGGTTAATTTGAAGAGATAAAGGTTCTATTTCCGGGTCCGAGTAATTTCTTTGGCTGAACTATGGTGAGTGTTACGAGATCCGTTGTAGAAAATCTATATCTTATCTGTCAGACAATCAATGTAGATATCGCTTCAAGGTCTTTTGCATACGGTACATCACATACAAAATCGGTGAAATTTATTGTAATATTACGAAATTACGAGCAATGATTCTAATTGTCTCTTAAATAAATACAGTAGTATCTTAAATACAGATTTTGTATCTTTCTGTCAATATGCAGTTAAAACATACTATTTAAATTTCTGTGTGATTTAGAAAAAATCGTTCAGAATCCTTGTTTTCTGCTCAATTGTAAATATCCTGTTTGGCTGTGGAACAGTAAGACTTCCTAACGGCTGTAGTTCTTATTAAAATTATAATCAGGACCACATCCGTTTGTTTAAAATAAATAAACCTAACGTTTAATAGCATGGAAAATAATTATGAAAATTTTATAACCTCTAAAATACAAAATAAAGTCGTGGTAAGTTAATACGGTTTACAGAAGAATATTGTTCGAGATTTGCATTTGGCGAACACCAGAAGTAGATCATAAAACGTCAGAATTGGAGCGAGTAGGAATAAAAGGATATCGTAAATTCTAGAATTTTTCGATGTTGTTTCCTTCAAAACAACAACTATATGAGAAAGGGTATTTGATTTTAAGCCCAGTATAACAGTGTACCGAAAGGGATGAATAGAGGAAGCTTTTTCGTGTATACAGTCAAGCATGTCTTATTTCTAACCATTACATTTATAGTCCAGTTGAAAAATGGCATTTCTGCTTTACTTAAAATGTGAGTCTGACCTAATAATAATTTGAATTTTCAAACAAATAATGTGTCAAATGAAACAATCTTTCTGTCAGTTTAAGTTAATATAAAAGCCTTTCCTAGTTTAGTCCTACTTATAGACTACGAATAGCACCACATTATTTCCTTACTTATTTTTCATTATTGTTGCTTTGCTTCTGCTTCTTTTATGCACTGTCATAAAATTTTCTGACCAATGATAAATATTCTGTTTGATATAATTAGTTACGTTTGTTGGTTCAAAAAGTAAAATGACATTGTTTGATGTTGTATATATTATACTGAAACTATAATCAGGACTATAGCTGTTTCTTTCACATATTACTCCAATTAATCCTAATGATTAAAAACATGTAGATAATTATGTAAATTACCTGACATATTAGGTATAAAATGAAGGCGTGGAAAAATTATGATAATGGATTTCAAGAGATTATAGTTTGAGGTTTATATTTCACGAACATGAAACGGAAGAATTAGAGATAGGAGTAAAATAATATCAATAATCTTTCAATAACGATGCATCCTAAACAACAACCATAATACGAAACTGAATTAATTTTAAGGTGCGCAATCTGTGCTGACACTGACAAATTTGCTGGCATTTAATTGTAATCAATGAGCTATTTCTCTGAAGTTTTCTAAAATGTCATCTCCCCCAATTCTTCCAGCTAGTGTATTATCCCACGGATATCGACGAAAACCGAGGTTTCACTGTACTAACTTTCATGAAAGTCTCCCAAGAAACACACGGAGGCTGCACATTCCCCATATGTGGTCTATTGTTGTTAAACTTGAATTTACGGAGATTATTGGAATAATTTACATTTAATATAATTGGATAGGAAATGTGGAGCCAGTAAACCCGTGAGTATAATTTACTGAAATATGAAAGGGTTTTTAAATTTATATATCTCGTTGATTTATATACAGTTAGTTGGTATAGAAATGAAAAACACTCATTAGAAATATTGATACTTAATTGCCAAATACTTAAATTATACCCCAGTTTTGAATATTAAATAACTTTCAAAATATTATTTTTTAAACGTCGTGTAGTATGACAACAAATAAATATAAAATAAACATATATTTGGCGAGGAGTAGTGTCGTTTCTGACCTCTCGTGGAGGTTATGAAAGCAAAGTTTTATGATTTTGAATTGATAATATAAGGAGAGCAACTATTGATAAATATAATATATTCATGTAAATTTATTATGAAATATATAACAATGAATACTGGATAAAAATCACCGTCACCACATTATATTTCTAAATTGTGTCAACTGTGTTGGACAATTTAAAGATGGTTAATATATTTCGTGAAAACTTATCTAAACTTCATTTTGTAGTATAGCAGTTTATTTGGTTGCAAGTGAAGCCACGTATAAATCCTGAGGAAAAGATTAGAAATTTTATTTCGGATACGTGACGTATTACGACGTATTGTTTATAATCGCATCGAGCCGGGCATAAGGATACAATAAGTGAACTAGTAATATAGCTGCGATATATAAAAATTCTTACAGGCTCTATATTTATGTTACGAAATTGGATGTTTGTAAAATATTAATATTGTATTTTTTTCTCGTAATCAATTATTTAGTTGTTGAAGAAATTGATTTTCTTTGATAATTGATTGTATTGCAAATTATACCCTTTCCGGAGAGTTTTCTTACGGATTTTCCCCGCGTGTCTTGATATCTTTAAAGCCCATAAAATAAAATATTGCGTATTAGTATATTGATAAGTGTTCCCGGAAACGCGACATATTGGGGACACGATTTTCTTGATGTTGCGTATATTTTCGTGTAAATCTGTTGTCATTTATGAGGCCACGCTCGGGGAGATAGAGATACGGAACACGTGGGTTGCTTGTATCGCCTCTTAGAAACACTACGATATTATCTGCCTTTCCACATGAGGGAAGGGGGCATTGTGTTTCAATATATTTTTTATCTCCTTCCGTGTTCATTGTCCTCGGAGCTATCAGTTTAGAACAACGAGGCCAGACAGCGAGGCTCCAAGTTCACTGGCAGACTTTTTGGTTATTCCCTCAAGTGGCTTGTCAGTGCAAGGAGTCATTGTTCGTAATCTCGTCGCGATAAACGAGCTCAAACTTGAAACTCTCAGACTGCACGTCTCAGCTGATAGCTGGCCTCTCGACACCAATAATTTATCTCTCACAAACAATCGTTTGTGTTGTTTCGCAAGATTTCTCAACTAGTATATTGTTCTCCTAACGCGTAATACGAAATGTAGAGAAACAGAACCAGAATTTTATTTTATTTAAACCAGACAAACAATTGTATTTCTTGAGAGACGGTTATTTAAATTAGAATTAGTCGCAAGAAGCTGAATTCAATGAATAACCCAATTTCACCTCATTGCTTTTGAACTTCCTGGACCCATAAATACTTTTGAAAGTATTTTTCAAAAATTTTCGTCGTTGCGAATTTTACAAAATGTTTTCCTAAAATTAAAAACCTAAGAATACATTCTATGGTAACTTCACATGTGAATTCTATCAATTAAAAAAGTACAATATGTAAAAAAATACAAATATGAATTCAAAAGGAGTTGTACGCTATTTCTGAGTACGATAACAAAGTATAAACAACCTCTGATTTCATGAAAAAGAAATATTCATATCTATGGGTTGACGGATATTTAAGTAAAAATTTACACATTGCTTTTAGTAATTCATTCAAGTGAAAATGTTGGTTCTTCTAACGCTAAAAAATTAATGCTTTATTGCCATTCTTAGAATTAATTTAAAAATGAGTGACGGTCAACCTTCACTGGAAATGTTTTCCTAACCTTCTGATGAAGTGGGTGGTGCTTCCGAAAATTCAAGAATGTCAATACCTACACGGTAAACTTCTGTGAACTTCAGGTAAGTCACCAACTTTCTATCTCATCCAGTCCATATTTATTATACTCCAGTTAAAAAGTAATAAATAGATAAGAACGTAATAAAATACATCACCATGTTAATGTTTATACAGATTCGTGAAATCTTGCAAAATCTAACCGTGAAAAATAATGATAATTATGACAATTAGTGCATAACTTATAAGTATCGAAATTTAAAATACAAACAAATTTGTTCAGTACAAAGGTTATAAACTCTATATATTCTACTGAAATCAATCGAATTAATTTTTTTAATTCTTTTGTTTTGTACCAAACCGCTCTATGTTTAAACGGTAAGCGGTGTTTATGTATTCTACGGAAATAAAGGAGAGAATGTTTACGCATATGTTCTTCCATTTATCAGGTATTGAAGGTAAATAAGTAGGAGATTTTGTAAAACATCATGGACAATATAAGCCACATAAACAAAACGAATGATACTAAAATTCATGATTTATTTTCACCTTTGATACGGTTGTGCTTTTGGCTACTTAAATATTTAATTTTTAATGAAGTTATGTCTTTGGCTTTCTGTACTTGTAAATATCAGGAGTAAGAAATGTTTTATCACTTACGTTTTTAAATTATTCTAACGTATACTTGCGCTAGCTTAGCTCTGCTACTATTATGCGGACAAGGTATCAAAAGAGTGTGGTATAAGGTCAAGTTTTAAACATAATTACGAGGGTAGTATACGAATCTCTCTGATAAGTATAGACACGCATACGATTATTTATACTTTCATTGGCTTGCCCACAAGGCCTAAAAACCAATAAACCGGTCACTCCGTTCCTATAATTTCGCACCGTTTGGAGCCAAGTGACCAGCGTAAAGTCTAACGAAATGAGGAACCCTGTATTTAGCGACGGCGTGAGAAAAGCGAGGTCAGCACAACCGCGGTGCTTTTATTGAGGCGCCGCAAGTGGTTCGGACCCCCAATCGTAAATGTTGCAGACCCCACACGTGATGGATGGCGGCGCTCGGGTCTTATTGCCTCGGCCAATAAGCGTTCCTGATTTACGCGACGGCGCGTGCGCGCAGAGACGTCGCGTACTCGCCGGCCACCGCAGCGCTATCTATTATCGGCGGCCCGCAGTGTGAGCGGGGAGCAAATTATATGCTCCCATTATTGCCAACAATCGCCGCAGATGAAGTACGGGCCATCTGATATTCACCTCCGGTGGAGGAACTCTTAATTCAAAAAAGGGAGGGTGAGGAAGTTCGCGGGGAACCAGATGCCTCGTAACTCTGCGGCTAATAACGGTTACTGAATTCTCTGCACGCAGTACGCGAGCTTTACCGCGGCTCTTCGAACGTCCATACGAAAATTGTGAATATTACTACTATAACTGTAGTCGGTGACCACTGAAGTTGTGCAATGCCCTCCGACTGTATAAAGTGGGGAAGAGGGTTTAATAGACGTCTTATCGGACAACTAATTGATAAACGTGCCGGTCTCAAATAGAATTTTGAAGCCTCCAACGTACAAAGATGTTTCTTTTGTCATACTACAGGTCCCTTATATATATATATTTATTTATTTATATTGTAGCAGATCCGTCGTTCCTCCGTATTCGAGGATTTCTTCATTCCTTTAGGGCGCCAGGTATTTTTCATAAAAAACACCAAAATTTGATTTTAATAGTTTTTAATTTCAATCAGAGCATGAAAAAAAATTACATCTGCAGTGCGTGGTCATTCTCTCGTCGTCCCGCCGACACAACCTACTTCTGCCATCACCCCATGACGACTCGCAACGTTTCGCCAGACCACATTGTTGGCCCGGGTTGCGTCAGTTCCTCAACAATTATATATATAACAGAAAAACTCGAGTAGTCACAAGCAACAATACTACAAACTACATTAAAATTTTACAATTTTGGGGAAAAGTAAATGAATAAGGCACTGCAGCAAAACAACGGAGATAAAAACGTTTAATTAAATACAAGAAAAACAGATTTTCTTAAATTCCATATTAATTCATGTTTTGCATCGAAACGAATTAAACATATTTATATTAATATTACGTATCTCAACTTTTAACTTCATGGTAACCATGCACTTTATTTATACTATAACCAATTAGTATATCTAGTAATAATATTGTAGTGTGACTGCAAAGGAAACATATCTTTGCCCACGTACGAGGAAGAAAATATATCGCCTTCGGGGTGGTGAGTTTTGTCGTCTCTGGAAATCAGATGATGGATATCCTAACGAAGCTTAACTGATTTGAAACAAAAGTGTATGGAGATAGACGAGTCTTAAACATCAGAGATTGGTGGAAAAACCTTGGCTGGGATGCCAATATATTAAATAGCAATCACTTCACTAAGGGAAAAAACGTATGTTTTGTGTCGATTGTGTTACTTCGTTCAAACTTGTTCAAAAATTTATGTCAACTTTATTGATTAGGTAGTATAATAGCTTATTTTGTTACAGGAGAAACCACGTATTAACTCTGAGATAAATATTATAAAAATATTTTTTCGATATATGACGTATTATGATGTCATAGGCGTTTTTTAGTCGCACCAACCCAGGCATAAGGATATTATAAGTAAACTAGTAATATAGTTGCGAAATATAAAAATTATTACAATATGGCTTAAAGGAACTTAGATATGCAGGCCAGTGGAAGTTTTTGAATTAAAAGTTTAATATGTGATATTATCCAATTGTTAGTTTTATTAAGTCTTAATTTATCATATCAGTTTGACTATTAGAAATAGTGTAAACATTGAAATAATTACTGATGTAGAGAGATGCAAAATTCTCTCTTCCGTCAGTTAAATATAATTAATATCTGATAGGGAATGAAATTCGCGTACGAGTTTTATATCAGAAATGAAATAGGTGTTACCAACACTGTAAGTAAAAGTTACAAAATATCACACACCTCATTTACTATAGAGGTGGCTCCCGTAATTAATTAACTTTCGCCACACCACAAGGTAGTCGACTAAATACCAGCAAGAAACTTGCCTTAGTCGGAACCACGAATTAACTCTGCGGCATGTTCTTTGATGTGGGATGATATCGCACTTTCCTTATTACCTATGCCTCCCAGGCTTTTGCAAGTGACACGCCGGAATATGTTCGCCATCTGCACAGAAAGTGGATACATAATGCCCTCTAGATATAGATTTATTTCGTAAGGTTGGCCAAATAAACGAAGCTCAATGTGAAGGTAATAAAATACAGCTATGCAAACCTTTTCACGTTACGGTTTGGCGGGTGGTATACTAGGCAAAGCTAAGCAGACACGCGTACCAACTATTATCTAGCATTTCCCGTGTAGTTCTTTCATCTTTTACTTTATGCAGTGTTTTACTGATAAAATTTATATTAATTTCATTTCAATTTTATGAAGATACGAATAAGTGATCACCATTAATTATTAAATTATCATACAATTTTAAATATAGGCTTATTAAATAAGGACGGCTCACTTTTAAACGGAATACAACAATCTGTGTGTGTGACGTATTAACTAAATTCTTTTTTCATTTGAAAGGCCCATGTATGCCCTTTCAAATAAAATTTTTGTTAATTCCTCACAGACATTTTATCATCGATCCGCCCTTATTTAAAAACCCTAGACAATTATAAATGGACACATAATATAAATTTAATAAAAAATTACAGTTTTATTACATAAAAATTTAATATGTTATCTATGACGTTTCGTCCTAAAATTATGACGTCTTCTGGTAATAGCATTAAGTATTTAGAAGATTTTTAAAAATTAAAAATAAATTATTTTAATATTTTTATGAGTCCGTTAAGCATCATAATCTTAAATTAATGAAATTTAAATATATAGATCCTACTAAAATAGTTATCTATTCTTAACATAGTGAATTAAATGCAACAGTATAATTGTTTTTAAGATTAAGGAATAATTTTGTACGTCTTTTCTACAGACTGTTTGTTGGAATATAGTCATAACATCATTTGTTCATTACAAATTTAAGATCCATTATATGTGGATATTTGTGCATCGTGTAATATTGAATGTAATTTACAAAGTTTGTATTTGTATCTCTACATTTGACATTTTCTTGGCTTTAATTATGAAATATCATTAAGTATAAATTTAAAAGCTCTACACCACCGCAACAAATCGTAGATAATTTTCTTGCCTGTGCTATTCTACTCTTTATCTCTACTATGCTTCTACCTGTCTAGTATGCCCAAGTATCATAATTCCCTGTCTCCTTCAAAATATTCCTTCCTAATCTAACATCCTTTGTTATTCCGCTGTTTCAAATCTACAATCTATTACCTGGGGTTTCCCTCGATTTATCCTCATGTTGTACTCTTCCTCCAGGAACACATTCATGCTTTTTATTTTGGTTTCCAAGTATCTTTTGACTCATCTAATACGACAATATCATCGGCAAAGCGTAGGGTTTTTATTATTCCCCTTGCAGTATGATTCATTTTTCATTTTCCGTTTTAACTTTATTCATCGCCTGTTCTATATGCAAGTTAATGAGCATGGGCGACAGACTGCATCCTTTTCTTAGTCCTTTCTTGATTTCTAACACTCCCCACGCGACCTAAAAAAAGTGTAACTAAAGCAGTTACTACGTTTCGCGTTCTTAATTATAACTCATGGTCAAAAAAATAATTACTCACTCTTGAAGCGGAGCTGAAACTGGTTAGACGGAATCTATATAAAATCAGGAAAGATATTGTTTTTTAATTACAAAAAACTTTTATTCAGTTCTTTATTTTTTATAAACACTTTATATTATAAAACACTCAATTTTTTAAGGGAAAATTTACATCCCCGATTGTATTTATAATTACTGTCTTTAGTGTATGAAAATGAAATAATTCAAATGAGGAATTATTTAGGTGTGTTATTAAGTTGATTTATTCGTCTAAAAATTATTCTATAATATTGGGGAAATATTTTCCATTGATTCATTGCCTGAGTAAAGACACTGCATATTTCAACCGTACAAAGTAACGGTTGTTGGTGAATAATGTTTTTGATTTAAATTGAAGTAGTTAAGGGTATTGATAGGGTAAGTCGAGATTCGTGGTTATTCTTTTTTATGAGGCATTATGTTACATCTAACCCGAGGGTTAACTGGAGGTTATTGATTTTTAAGGTAATGTATGTTATTTTAATAATTCACTTGAGTTTCATTAGGCTGAAAGCGATGAAAATGTTTTATAGCTTCTCAATGTATCTATGTCAGAAACGAGTTTTATTACAGAGTATTAGTCACATAATTGTTAATAGCACTGTAATATGCCAGATGTCTGTGGGTATAATATATAATGCGGTATAAATTGCGTGAAAAAAGCGGTTACATGAGTAATATCGTGTGGAAATTCCCAGCAAGCAGGCAGTGGGTGTCGCACAAGTAATGAGCTTATTTACATAGATACGCAGTGACTTCGGTCAATCCACGGAGGCACGCAATGCAGAAGCCCTTAACAACGGGCTCGCAATTAGCGTTACCGTAATGGCGAGTTGTTTGCCCTGTTGCCTGGCCCAACCTGGCAGAATGTTCCACAGACTTTTAAATATTACGCTACCAAAACAGGCTATCGCTTTCAGATCTCAAAGCGTAAAATAAATAAGTGTGCAATATGTTTAAACGCCTCAAAGGCGGCGTCGACAGAGCTATCATTAGAAATGTTTCGCCGGTCTTTGAAGAATCAAGCTACACAGAAAAAAGTTTTTGCTGTATGCTGGAAGTAACATAAATTTATATAGAGAAAAAATACATTCAACTTTCACAAGTAAATATTATTTAACGCCGAATTACATTGCGTCTTGGAGCATTATTAACATTTTTGACTGCATTAAAAAATCATGGACACTGATCGGTAAGCTCACTTAATGAAACTGTTTTCTTAATAATCTGGTTGTTACTTCAGGAATAATGAACAAATTCCATCCTACTATTATAGAATGAAATTAATCATTGCCAAATTTGACAACCGTCTCAAAACCATTTTCGTAAGGATTAATTTCATTTATCACAATTTATTATATTCAACTTCATCACTTCATATTTTCTGTCCAAAGCTCTTACAATTTTCGTGTTTGTCACAATGTACAACATAGTTCTGCTGATAATTATACACTAACGCAAATGCGTCACTGGTTTTCAGTTAATGGCTTATCAGTCAATTCGTGCAGTTTCATACAAACAGTGCTACATTGAACTCTGTAAGACTAACAACAACCAACTGTGAAACAAGTGAAGTTGAATGCACAAAATATTTAGGTTTATCTGTGGACAATAAATTATATTGGCAAGATCACTTTAATATTCTCCTAAGAAACTAGGCTCAGAAACCTTTGCTGTAGAAAATTTGTCAAGTAGTAGTGACCCAAATATAAGAAATTGGTATTTTATGCATACTTTCTATGTTTAAAAACACGGCATATTCTGAGGTAATGCGCCAGGTAAAGATAAAGCATTTAATCTACAGAAAAAAAGATGGCTGAATACTATGTCAGGTTCCACCAAAAACATCTTCCAGGGGGTTCTTCAAGAAAATGAAAATACTCTTTCTTGCCAGTATATTGAAACTAGTGTTATTTGTTATTAATAAGTCACCTATTCATAACAAACTCAGGTGTACATATCTTTGATACTAGGAATAAAAATTTACTCAAGGAAGGGAAGTCACTAAATTTTACCCGTGTCATGATTCATGACCTTGTTTTCAGGCCTAATAAATGCGTTGCCGTTGTTTGATTTATTTCATGCCTGATAAATTAGATTACAATCTATTAGCCTGTCCACGCCACGATAATTACTATTTTTCAAATCTATTCTTTTAGAATCAAGTTTCCATACGACTGGCGTCTGCATATTGTAACCCCGTTCTGCAATAATGTTGATTCTATGTTATCAAACATAACTGTTTCAGTGGTAGAGCAACCGTCCGGCAAGCGGTAGGTCCCAGGTCCGTTCGATCCTGATATTCTAAAAAAATTTCCGTTTATCTTCACCGTGATGTCTGGCAACTGCTTTCATGATCTCACCTTAATTACTTTCTCTTAATACTCGTAACTGTAAAATTTTAAGTTCTGAAATTTATTATATTTCTTTTTTACCCCTCTCCACACGTCTTCTAATATTTTATATTTACTTTTCAACGAACAAAACAGTGTACTTCTCTTATGTGGTTTTAACCAAAGAATACAAACGAAGCTGCCGTTGCAAATGTGTCAATACAAAAACAGAAATAATGTTTACCAGTTAAAATAAAATTACTGACTTCGTAAAAGCCCTTTATATTAACATTAAATGAGTCTTAGTTTTATAGGTGATTAAGTTAGATATAATGAGAATGAAATTAGTATTTGAATGTAGTATACTCAACACAATTCATTTACTTTTTATTTATATTTAAAGATATTTTAAAATCAAGATGAAATAACTTAAACTACTGAAACTTATAACAATTGAGTTTCATAATAATACACTTAAATTAATTACTAGCCACCTTTTTCTTCAGAAGAGAACACATTGAAATCTAAAGAGAGAGACATTCTTTTCATTTATTAGAATTTGAAACATTAAAACATTAACCTGTTTATTTGAAATATTTGATACAGAAAAGAATATAAATTTATTACTACACTATTATAATCCTGAATAAACATAGTTACATTTAATTATTACCTGGTAACCAATTAATATAAATGACTTGTTAATATTATCATAATAAACAATTGTAAAAGGACATTCTTGCTTAAAAAATGCAGATCTTTGTCTTAAAACTTTTTGATGATGCCGAAAAATGTTTTATTCTTTGATGAATATCATTTCCGTAATAGTATAGTAGTATAGGAAAGTGTTCTCAATATTTTGGGAAATGTTTCTCGCAGCGAACAGTCAACGCTTTTGTTTCATTTGTCAGCCGTAACGTTCACTTCAAACACAATGATCCTTTGGGACCACGTATCTAAATAGCGGTCGTTTATTTTCTGTTCTAGCGCCTCTGATGTGTTAATGTCCTCTTAAATGCCTCCCAAACATCTGTTATACCAATAAAAAGCTCTTTGATGTTTTGACCCTTCTCTCCTTCTCTACTTTGTGTCCGGTTAAGTGCCACCTCTTTAACGACAAACATATTGTGATTGGCCTTCAGAAAGGACATTTATTTACTTTCCGATATTTTTTAAGATATAGGCCTACACTGATATAAATATAATCACGCTAAAGGCATGTTGATGTAACTTTACATTATTGTCTAGAAAATTAAATAATTGTTATTTTTAGAATATCAATGCAATATCTTGTATATAACATTTTTCCAGCAAGATATGAACCGTGATTTATTCTGAACGAAATAAACAGGACACACTTATCAAAATTTATTGTTTATTTAATATCGAAACATCCACGTTGTTTGGGTAATTGAATTAAACTTCGGAGTCTCTGGTCTTCTTCTAAGACTTCTACAAATTGACTTCCTTCTCAACAGAATAAATATTTCTCTCCACATAAACTGTCTCCACAAAATATATATTCATGAACTGATCTGTTTCTCTTAATTTCAACCGCCTGCCCCCGAAAAGTGTTGTCTGATTCTCTGTAACCTCTTTGGGAACTTTGGTCGATTAATACCACGACTTTTTTTATACTTTCCTTCCCTTTTCCTCCATTCACAATTTTTCTTCCGAGCAAAATCTGACTTCCCGCTCTTTCTCCCAACCAACTGAATAATCAGTGACACCAATTTTACCATCTGCTCTACCTACAACCTGGAAAATTGTTTTCTTAATCGCTCTGTCACCAAGCAAATTGTTCCTTAAAATTAGGGGTAAAATAAAGTAACATTATTATCGTGTTGTAACATTGTATTATTCAATAAAGTTATAAATATATTTCAAACCAAAGAGCTCCTATTCTATTAAGGCATTTTTTCTTAATTAATAAGCTGTATTTGTTGTGGCAGTACATGGTTGCATTTCGTGTTCTCGTTGCAATACAATTTTTCCACGCTATGAAACACGAAAATAATTTTTTTTGATATCAACGTACAACGTACAACTTAGATTTTACATTAAATGTGTAAAATTTCAACTCTGAGAAGCAGAATAAATTTATGTTTATACTCGTATTATTGTCGAAGCACACACGCCGGTGCGTATTCGGCAGCGGTTTTATGGTTGGGGTCGGAACCTGCCTTTGCCAATTATAATGTAAATTTTTGCCGGGGATCTTTTGCCGAAAAATGTGGGACGAAGAGCGGCACACGCCGTAAACATTATATGATAAAATGGAGTCCTGTAGCATTATTTTTAATCGGAGATGGGTGGCTCAAAGCGACTTACAACTTTAGTTTATAAATAACTTACGTCGTGTTTAAGACAAACTAACCAATGGTATGGTTGGCTCCGGAGAATAAAGACGATTTGGGAGTCGTTATAAAGGAAAATTGCTTCTGACGTTAGAACACAAACAGAAAGGCGTCGTACGAGTTTCAAGAGCCATAAAAGGCATGAAAATCTCTGACGGTAACAATAAGAAAAGAAAGGGAAATTAAATTATACAATTTCTGAAAACCACGAGAGCGTCTTTACTTGTTTTTGAACTTTTGAATCATTAAATCCCACCAAAGCTCCCTAAAGAGTAGTCATTTAGATGCTACTGCAATTCTATTTTGATTTCTTCAGTAAGTCTGGTATAAACTACTTTCATATAATTTTTTATCAACAAATTGAATTTGAAATTTAATAAAAATAAATAAAGTTATCTGTCACCAAATAATTAACAAAGACGCTATCTATATAATATTTGTATTAAAATTAATTCTTTTCATTAAGTAAATATTGTAAAAAATAATGTTTTGTACATAGGAACATATGTTGTGATTACTTTTTCAGAGATAAAATAAGAGCTTGTTCATATCATTAGTGTTCTTCACAAGTATTTATTATTTTTTGGTATTCTACGTACAGATTCAGAATTCTTGATCAGAACTATAAAATCAAGGTTTAGAGCCGGAAGGTGAAGGAATAGCATGAACAAGCAGTATGCCTAATTCATATTCGAAGGCATCGATTCCGCGTGTGGGCGGCACTACGTATGAGGCGGCCTTACCAAACGAAGGCGACGCCAGGTATTCGCGAAGGACACTGCGACGACGCCACCGGAAACATCCATTCAGGACGTCAAACAGAGGCGCCTGGGGTGAACTCGTCGCCTCAGATGAAAAGCCGCAGGAAACGGTCTTTAAATATCTAAATATTTATCTATTGCAGCTGTCGTAAAATCGATCACAAATTCATTTATTTATTTAACGCATTTCACTGTTGCGTGTCTTCTCCGGTGATAGTAGACAGAGAATAAACTGCATAAAATTTAGGTGTGGAACAGGGCTTGAGACACGTTCGTGTATATCGAAGTAATGAAGAGTGACAGCGCTCATTGCACCAAGAGAGAACCAAAGCAGTAAAAGCAATTCGCCACAGTATTCGTGCTCATAAAATTGTCATAATGACACTTTCAATGAGATGCGTTGCAAATTTTTCTGACAAGCGAAAGGGACGGGTAAATTGTTAAGCAAGTTCCGAGACGTGACATCATCTCCGCTCCTCCTCATTGAGAGAATCAATTGTAATCAATAAAACTACTTCTTAATGAACTGAGTCATTTAAATGGATACGTTATCACTACGTTAGCATTTGTATGTAGGTTTTAGATTTATTGTTGTTTCCATTAATCCTCGATTGAGGAAATAGGATACGTCATACATTAAAAATTAAAAATTAACAAAATAAAGTACATAATTCAAGACAAATAAACTTAAAATAAATTAATAAAAGAAAATGTGTATAGACAAAAGTCAATATAAACACAACACGGACACACGATGTCTCCCTCACACTGGGAAACACAAACAAGCACACACTGAGGAACACGCAATGGAGTTTTAACTACTTGGAGCTCTGCGACCTGGAAATTGTCCTTCCGACGTAGCTCCAGGCAATACATGAAACAAACAAGAGCAGAAAAAACTGAATAGAAATTTTAAAGATATGTGATGTGCTATTTTATAAGGCAGCTCATTCAACACTTTTTGCAGGAACCTTGATTTAAATACTAGAAGGACGATTAAGAAAATCCTGTACCGAGTAAAACGCGCCATTTAAAAGAATAGTTTTACTCTGCTTCACGAAGCTTTTGTAGGTACTATTTTTAACCTCTGACGGAAGGCTGTTGTATAAAATTATCCCGGTATTGTGAATACTTTTCTGGTGTAGAGCAAGGCGATGCTTGTCCGACCTTAGAGCTGAACGATTTCTGGTCGCGTATTCATGAAACTCGTCATTTGTTCGAAACAAATTAGTGTTTCGCTTTACAAACTTTAATATTTCATAAATATATACGCTTGGTAAAGTAAGTATTTGAAAACTTTTGAAGAAAGGTTTGCAACTCGATCTAGAATTTGTGCTAGAAAGTATTCTAATTGCACGGTTTTGCAACTTAAATATTTCATTACTCCTGGAGCAGTTTCCCCAATTAGAGATGCCATAGCTCATAATTGAATGAAAATACGCGAAATAAACCATTTTGATGTACTTTTTGTCAACGTGTTGCATTAGTGTTCTCAGAGAATAACAAGCTGAACTTAGTTTTCCCGCAAGCAGATCTATATGGTCATTCCACTTTAATTTATCGTCAATCCGAAGGCCGAGGAAAGGTGCATTAGCTGAGAAGCTGTCTACGGGTCTATTACTAGCATCAGCACTAAACTGAACTAACTTAGTCTTATCTAGGTTGAGGGATAATTTATTCACGTTAAACCAAATATAATTCAGAGCGTTGTCTACTTTCTTAATCAGATTATCGAAGTTTTTATCTGCAATAATTATATTTGTATCATCCGCGTAGAGAATCGATTTTAGAGGATTTACGTATTTACGGAATGTTAACTCTATGTGGAACAATGTGAGTTTTTTGGTCACTGGAAGGTTTAAAATATTAGAGTTATAGACCGATAATAAAGCAAAATATTTTTTGACAGTACAATATCAGTGTTTTGGGAAAGTTACATGGACAAAACCCGAAATTAATTTCTCAGAGTGAACTGAAACAATGGATCCGTTCCTCTCACACCACAAGTAGTTTCATCTAGGACTTCACGCCTGCTTAACCCTTAAGGGACAGAACGAACACAGAATTGATTGTGTTCGGACACGTTTTTCCGATGTAAGTCGATGTAACGTGGACGTTCTCCCGCAGAGATTTTAAATTGAAAATGTTCCCGAGCGCTGCTTCTGCCAGGCCTTCTTTACCTTATCAGCCGTATTCACATCTAGAATGAACGTGTATATTCATGTATATTGTGTGTTTCTGCCTGTTTACAATAATCGTCTCAGCTCTTCAATATGCGTATTAGCTTTACTTGAATAAGGTATTATCAGGCAATTTTTATCAAGCGTAAACTTTTCTTATACACACAATTATTCAATTTATAAATTCAGATTTTCTTCCCCAAATAATTTTAATTTAGCGTTTTAAGATTTATTCAATTGAATAGAATTCGTAATAAGCAGTGTTCTTATTTAGGTTGATAATAAAATCCTATTAGGTGATATTTCCAAAGAAGTTGTGATAGAATATTGTTCGTACGATCTTTTCAAATGGAAGACTCTGGAATTCTGGAATTAAAGCAGAAAAAGACAAACGTTGCCACATAGTCTCGCTACAGACATCAAACCCTTACTTTCTTTGGTATATAAAGAGTGGCCCCTTATAACGTTCACTCCAGTATCTATTTTTGTAATTTAAGGGTTTTTTCTACCTCGTTTACCTGCAATACATCAGTCTTAAACAGGAATGTAAATTGAGAAAACCTTGTGAACTACATACACCGGGAAAACCTTCATTCGAACTTAAATCTAAATTACCGCTTTATGGAAAAATTATTAGATTGCCATGTAAAACAAATTCAGTTTATACACGTTTGCCATTAAGATTCTAAGTGGTGGACGCCACAAACACTTTTATGCATCTATATAACAACGATATAAAGTTCCATACTGACGCCGATATGAACGGATCGGAACGCTAAGTATGGGAGGAAGACGGAAACCCTAAGGAACTAGATAAAAAAGTACAAGGGACAGAAAGTATATATATATATATATATAAAACCATAAGTGTAGCGAGTTGCGCCTACTACCAACCCCAACACGAGATCAGACGGACAAAGCCTGGAGCAGCTAGAGAGTCGTCTCTTGAGTTAGGATGTGGGGAGCGAGGGGAAATGGGAGAATGTCTCGGGCAGGTTTTCCACCCAAAATTGGCCACATATGTTAAACAATATGATTATTATATACTGACGAAATTGTTGTTATATTTACGCAGATGTACGATAACTAGCATTATAAAATGCAGGATTTATTTAAAAAAACTTATTTAATATACGAATTCACTCTAATATTAAAACAATTGTTCTAGATTTTATTGAGAAAACAATTCTTTCAAAATTCGCCCCAGCACTGAAAAAAAAGTTGCAATATGAGTTCGATATTTGAGAAATAATTCATTACTGTTTTAATCTATTATTTTATTTATTTATTAGGAGTTATGTAGTTCAGTATTGTTGATTTATTTCTCATCATCTGTTATAAATTTAGGGACTGTTAAAATAATTTGTTACTAGGAGTTTGTGTTTTATGGAATTAATAATATCATATGTTAACCATCAAAAGTGGATTAACTTTTGAAGGGAATGGCCATTAATTTAGGAAAACTGGGTATATTACTCATTAAATTTGAGAAAATCATTTTCTTTATAATTGTTATGAATGAAATAACAAAACTTGCAAATGAAAATTGAATTTTAAATATGCATTTAGTAGAAGTCTTGTACAATTTTCAGATTTGACTCTTCCCACGTGTACGATAATATTAGACACGCGCGTTTTTATGATGACCTCTTTTCTTTTGACGGGTTTTGGTGTTTGAATAGTGAAAGACGTCGACGACGGAGAACTGTAAAAGGTCCTTGGAATTTCAATTTCGCGTGTTTCGTATGGCTACGTAATGAGAAGTGAGCAATGTGCTTACGGAACTTGGAGCATGCTGGATGTGGAATGTCGACCGTGTTGTTCCGGCATATCTTTCTCCGTTCCGCTGCCGAGGAGGGTGTATATGGTCTCAGAAAAAGGCGAAACGGCCAATCTGCGTAAATATGTTTCAAATAATAACAGAGGACCGAAGTTCTCTCGTGCAGAGAAGTACTCCAAACTTGGCAAAATCAGCAACTCGATTTATGACGAAATATTTGAAATAGAAATAGAAATCTATCAATTCCATCTAAATGTAATCTCAGTTTTGATTTAATTGTCTGTTTTGATACCAGGCGTTTACAACAATATAATAGCTTGTATGTAAATAGGATCGAAAAAATATTATTGTCTGTGAAACGTAATAATTAAATAGACGAAAACAGTCCAATAAATTAGTGATAAAAGTGACAAACACCTTGCAACCCTATTCGGTTAGTTGGATCGCAAATTATTCAAAAGTTGTAGCCAAATACTTTAAATTTCACATATAAAATATAATACTTGATTGTCTGGAGAAAATGAATTTGGCAACGCCGTACGCTACGTTACTATAAACTATAAATATTAATATAAATAATAATAAAGTTAAGGCTATTTACAATTGAGTTAATGCCAATGTTCATTTCATAACAAAAATTAATCAATTATATATGGATATAGCAACGAAACTCTCCTCACCGTCGTCGTTATTTAGTTACCTCTCAAGTTACCACGTGACAGGCACGGATAAGCAAAAACCAAATCAATAATAGAAAAATTTGCAAATAAAAGAATATTTTAAAAGTTTATATAACCTAGTAAAATCTGGTACACTATTTCAGACTTGCACCTCTGTTCCCTTTCCAGGGCTGCGCTCAACCGTCCAAACCGACGTCCAAATACAGAAAAAAGCTCTATCTGTAGTCGTGTTCAAACCACGCGCTTGCTACCCTCCACCTTTCTTCTTACGTCACGGGGTATCTCGGCTTTCGGCTGGCATATTACACCCGTGTAATATCAAGGCGGCGGACCATATGATCCGAAATTCAAGTTTTCCGATGGTGTCTTTGTATATTTTATATCACTGAATAAACAATTAACTCACCTCTGTGCATGGTTCTATATGCTCCTTTCAAGAATAAAACCTCAAAATCCTCTTCTATATTTCCCCAAAGTAGTCTGGAAAAACGCGGTCACCATATTTTCCTAAGGTACAGGAAATATTTCCTGTTTCGAACTTCTTGAAGGAAACATTAATTCGGCTCTCAAGTCAGCCTTATTGTTTCCTAAAAATCACGAATGTTTATCCAGCTTCTGTCACCTGTGCTTTTTTTCAAAACGTCAACAGCACAGTCACTCGTCAATCGATAATTTTTCACCCATCAGTAATTCATAAGTTCCAGTAGACCTTCCACCCCCATGAAATTCGTTTTGGCATATTTCTTCTACGACACAACAAAAAATATAACACACATGGGATGGGTTTCCACCAAGGTGAGGCTTGCCCAATGAATCTTCAATTCTGCAACTATATTGCTGTGTGTGAACAGGTTAGAGACGTATATAATAACGGACCATTGTCTTCGATATATATGACGTAAAATAATTATTAAATTATTACAGGTACTTAAGCATACCGACTGATTGTGGTTACAGGCAAGGAGCATGGTAAATTTATGGGCAACCCTGAATTCGTTAATTTACTTTCCCCACCTACACATTTTACTTATTCCTGCGTATACTTACTTTATACCTTACTTTCTAACATTTCTATTTCACAGCTGGAATGAGTTTTGCTGAACAGTGTTCCTTACAGAACGCCCTGTTGAGCTATTCATGATAACGGTATTAATCCTAAGCTTACGTGCAGTATATTTAATACTTGAAAGAACAAGATATTTGCGTCCTCAGACTGTAAGCGCATTTAAGCACGTGTCTGTAGAAATTTACACTCATTTGACACACGTTTGAATTAGCGGGTTTTACGTGCATCCTTTGAGGAAGAGAGAGAAAGACGGAGTGAAGGAGAAAAGGGGGAATAAACCCTTACATACGACACGCGACAGCTGCACAGGCAAATGCTAGACCCTTCCATCCTGTTCCACTGAAAGCATTAAATATTTAGCAGCTTTTACTCCATTCACCGCATTTCTCGCCGGTAATGCTTTAATTCAAGTGTGTTCCGCGCGAGAAAATGCGAAACTCGGTTATCCTCGCTAAGTTTGAATGCCTACTCTAGATTTAGTAATGAAGGAAAAATGTATGTGTGTGTGTGTGTGCTGGTATGAGAGGAAAGACTCAGAAGCATGGAGCTTTCCATCTCAGAAAGAGCGGCGCCTTCAGTTACCCTGAAGACCCCGACACTCTAATTGGTGCCCTTTGAATCTCGCTCTCTGGCGTTTCTTTTAATTGCGTCCCTCCCTTTCCACCATTAAGACGTATTAAAGAAACCAATACGTATGTGAGAAACACATCCACAGCCTCCCAGACATCTAAAGGGCTTAAACAATGTTAAAGCTTATCAACGTCGGACTTATTGGAGCGACAACATGAACATAACTTTCAATTAACCTCGGAAGCCTTTCTTTTATTTTATTTTTTGGTATAACGATTAGTTCCCTTTTTTAATGTAGCGACAGCAGCTTAGTCATATTTAATATATTTAACGTGTGCCAATAATAAAACAAATTTTTGAACGTAAGATTTCGAGTAATGTCAAAAATTAATTAATATAATTCAGTTAACTAACAATAACAGACAACAATTTTTTAAATAATTAATAACGTTTCTTCATCTTGTTTGGATTTTCATCAGGTATTTTCTTTAGTATATTATATATAAAAATGCACAGAAATAGTTTCTTAATTGTTTTTGTTAAAATGTATAAATGATATTAGATTTTTGAAGTGTTGTGTTATAAAATAAGTTCGAAAAACAATATATCCAAATATATAAAATATTGTACGACTTCATTCACGATCTTCTGCAGCTTAATTGTGATTTAAGAATGTAGTTAAACAATGTGTTTAGTCTGGCAAACTTCGAAACGATGAAAATGAGAAGTATAAAATGAATATGTAAACAAATTTAACAAATTCTCAGTAAAAGTAAACAATGTAAAATAGTGGGAATATATACATGTATATGTGAATTGTTATAAGATGTATTTAAAGAAAACAAAAAATATAAAGGATCATACAACACGTTCTCAATCTAACAATAATTATCAATCACATAGTAATTAAACTGAATGTATAAAAATTATAAAATTCGTATCAAAAGATACTTTAAGAATTCCATTACTAAATTTATGGAAAGTGAAAAAATGAAGGGTTAAAATATTACTTATTTAGAAGGTATCATAATGTTCATTAATAATATTTATAATTGCTTTAATATGTAACATTTTAGATTCCAAAACTAATTTTACATAATTATCTCAACTGAATTCATGATTTTCTTACACTTTATGGGTAGTAACAACATTTAAATTCAAGGTTCCACGAATATTTTGTATTCTTTTATTCACTTTCAAGTGAACGTTTGTTTTTCCCTATACAACATAATTTCCATAATTGACTAAAAATAATTGTATATATAACAATATTATTTTTCTTTTTAATTTTGACTTTCCCTCTTTTTATAACCTTAAGTTTCTTATTAATGTAAAATTGACCTTATAGTTAAATTTTAATAAATATTTAAACTTTTACTTGTTTTACCACAATATTACAAATTGTTTTTATCTTTTACTTCAATATTTTTATTATCAATAATTTTCTTCTTTGTGAATTTAATATTACATTTATTCCGTCTATTTATTTTAAAAATATGGTTCTTTAACAATTAAGTATGATAGTATCCAAGCTTCATAAGTCTGGTTAAAAATCATAGCTCCTTTTTTTATTGAGATCAACACGAGACGTTCTTGGCGAATACAGAAATTAATTACAATATAAAACAAAAAATACATTTATATTGTGAAAAACACTGAAGAAGGAGTGGGAAGAGAGAATCATTCTTAGATAAGTGAAAAATCGTTTACACAAGCACATAGATGCTTCATAAATTTTTTATAGAACACCAATTTCTTTATTGAATTTCGGAAAACTGTGAACCGCCTTTGGAGAAGAACGCAGTTCACGTCTAGAGTGGTTTACAAGCGAGTACCTTCTGAGGAAGTCAAGCGGGGAGAGTTAAGGAGGATGTGCGGCACTGTCAGGGAGGTGTTACTATCGGATCAGAAATGCTGAAGAGACCTAGAAAAAAGAAATGAATACGTAAGGTGGGACTGGAAAGATCAGAGTCTTCCAAAAACGATCTGCTGCCTTGTCAATATGCTATATGAATAAATTATTTCTTTGGAGGACTCAATTTCTTTATAGAGGATTCCCACGCTCTTTCTGCTCCTACCTTTACTCCAACTTTCAGTCAGGACGTCGATGAGCCCGAACATTATGTCGCATCTTGAGCAGATAGGATGATCCGGGAGCCAGCAGATGGTGATTTCTTGGTTCTTTCCATTTATCTTCCAAAGAAGATCTCTTTTTGATGTAAGAATGATTTAATAAAAAATACACGTCTTGAATAAGTTTTTCTTGAAACAGCTATTGTAATACGAAGAAAATATGGAATGATAGATAAATTTCGTAAGGGATTTCTTCTGATTGGCAATTGGCAGCATAGGGGGAGGTATAATATAGTGGTAAGTTGAAAATATTCCACCATAATGGAATATTTGGAAGAACTATGTTGTTGACACGTGTCTTTTGAGAATATGTACAATGGCAGGTTCTAATTCCACGAAGATGAGAAAATTGCTCATTGAATAAACTTTTTGGGTGATACGTAAATAACACCAATATCTATGTAAAGGCTACAAAAGTTATGAACTTCCTTAAAACTCAAGTAGGTTGTTGACTATGAATATTAAAGGTGTGAATCACGTTTTTTTGTTCTTAAATAATCGACGAGTTTCTCCGAATGGCAGCAGATGGACCTCTGCCGAATTTGTGTGGGAAAAATCCGACCGTGAACTTGCAGCGTGATTTATGCCCAGGGCCTGAGCCATAAACGAGATCTGCTCTGTCACGATTCCTCTGCAGGCTTCACACAATGAAATAACACTCCACATAGAATGGTTCCGGATAATGGTCGCTGAGCGGAGATTTCACCATGAATCGGTCTTTCTCAAGGTCGTTTCTTCTGCTTAGGAGATGAGCATAACGCTTTCCACCAGTCACGTGTCCTTTCTCCTTCTTAAATGAGTCAGGTTCATTGGCTTCTGGATGATGAGTAAGTTGGTAAAAGTTTTCATAGAAATCGCTTTTGGGAAAGATCACAATTACATTATATATATTGATTAATATTTCTGTAGAATTTAAACTACTATTTATACCCGTTAACAGAGTGTAGCCACTCTTTCACGTACATTAACACTTACGTCATAAATACGGCACCTCTTGTTTTTCCATTCTGGTTCGAAGTGATGAGTTGAGGCACGAGCGCAAAACATGAGAGATACTTATTTACAAAGATAACGCAAAGTACTTCAGTCTAGCACTATTTACTATAATTCTCAACCTCCAACAATAATACATGCTCGAAACCGTGATTGGCCAACAGTTCAAAAGATGTCAGATACTTTTCTTGGCGTTTGGACTGCATTAAGAGTCGAGCAACAAAGTCTTCTACCCACTTCATAGCCTGCCAATCACAGTTGTCTAGTTCGTATTATTAACGCGTCACTTACCGTCATACACATAAGCTGTATGTTTTCAGAAAGCTTTTACAACTCTCAATATTCGTCACATGACCGTCAGGTAACAGTGTCTGTACAATACTGAATAATTCTACAAAATGTGGGGCACTTTGAATAATTCCAAAAAATTAAACAATTTTGTAGTTCAATTTACGATAGTTATAAATAGTTCCTTGCCTGACTATAAGGCGACATTAGTGTTTCAGATAATAAATATTTTTTGAAAATAAATTACAAAACATTTTTATTAAAATTATTCATTTTACTATCTGTTTAAGAGAAAAATAAATTCCTAATTGTAAGGGTATAATTTAATTTCAAAAATATTTATATTTAATAATTCAACAATAATTAGCAAATGAAATTTGCACTTCTCTCCGGATAAAATTTATGGAAATAATGGCAAAGAAAAATGTTAATCAATTTTTGTATTAATGACATAATCTTTAATTTTAACTATGTAACTTTTAAATATTCTACCATATATTCGTATCGTCACTCCACTTTTTTCACATTGATGCAATTTTTCTCTGTTTTTAAACACCTATAGCTCATGAAATTTTTTTACTTGTATTCGTCGTTTTAATATTTTCCTTCCACACAAATAAATAGCTTCCGCGTAATTTTTTTCTTTTTAACTCTTAACAAATTATTTTTTCATTTATTCACAACTTACACTAACCTGCTATCTCAAATTTGCTATCCACGGAGCTTCACAAAGTTTTCTACATTATAATCTTTGACGTCCTTTTTTGTGGATAACTCTCAGCGTCTCTTAAAACTCCCCGTCAGATGAGTCAAAGTCTCTGTCCTTCAACTGTATAAAATTTTCCACTGTTGAGGGTCATCAATTTCTGACCAGCTGCGTCAGAAATCCCGGCTCCAGAGCATCCGTGCGTCCCATCCATGCTCAGTAAAACTTGAAAAAACATTCAACCTTGGTAACTTGAATACTTGCTTGATATTCATTTTTTATAATACAATATTATACTTCCGCTAATATTTGAAAAGGAGTTCAAGCCATGCTCCTCTTGAAATTTAAATTTAACTAATTTTCTGATGAATATAGTAAATTACGTCAGAATAAAATTTATTTTCACTGGGAATTATTAAATATTGTATTGAAGTCGAAAAGTAACAAGTACTAGGATTATAAATGGCGTTTCAGTTTACATAATACTGTAGTGTTTGTAATTGAAGTTAAATATATTGTATTAATATTTTCGTGGCCCTGCAACCCTTCAGAGTTTTAAGTTGTCGACACGACTGTAGATTATCTTATTCCGTGTCACATTGCCAATTTTGATTCTTCTTCTTCAGTCTTAACCTCTGTTTTTCCATACCCATGACGAACACGGGCATCCATGCCCCCACCGGGTTTCGAATCTGGGACCTCTGTAATGCGTGGCAGCGACGCTAATCTCAACAACACAGAAGGTCGGAAAAGATATTACGCCAATATTAAACTTTAAAAACTGAGTCCTGAAATGGTAAAAATATGGTGATAAATATCAGATTAAAGTACCTAACATTGTTTTCTTCTGAATTCATTAGTATGGAAAATTTATTGAAGATGGAAGGCTTTCCCGGTGAATTGATTAAAAAATTGCTTCTCTAGTTTGCACCTCGGTAATGTCGTAGAACAGCGACGTTTCGACGGTTATCACTGCCATCGTCTTCATATAAAAAATTAATGAAGTATAAAGTTTTTATTCATAAAAATAAAACGATAATGTGTTTCGATTGAATGGATAAATTAAGAAAAAGAGCAACAGGTAGTAAAAAAATATTAACTGCATTGACTTTTATAAGTTTTGCAGATGTATTCTGCTGAAGACTGTCGACTGTGTAGTAAGGTTGATGCAGCGAGTAGATATTTGAATGTTGAGAGTAACGTCGAAACTGTGTCATTGTAACGGAGAACGTCCCGACTTCTAAAAGAATGGATTATATATTTAGTTGTAAAGAGAAATGAGAGTAATGCCATTTAAATGAATTACGACCGCATACAATGGATGCTATTACTGAAATTACTGATGACGTTAATGAACATGAAGATAGTTGTTCAGGCCACGGAAGTGGAAATGTAATATTTTGACATGGAGGTCAGAGCAGATCCCTTTCCGCCCCGTGAACTGGACGCAGGTCGTGCGTAAGGAACCAGTCACGACCGCACTGCGTGACCCTGTCATCTGCACACACCAGCTGTGTTCCTCGAGGTTCGCACACTTCATCTGCAGGCTAAACACCGGTTTCTCGTTTACCCTTCTTATCGGCGCTAAGAGTTGTAATCCTAATTTAATAGGAGAATAAAAGAACTTCAAGCTTTTTTTCAAAGTTTTTCTTTTCTGATTTCCAAAGTGATCGGTAACACGAAACATTAATATATTTAAAAACATCTTACTAACAATTCAAAACACCACGAAACCATTTAAAATCGATTATAGGAGTTTAACGCAAGATTTTATTATTTTGAAGCATAATCTTAAATCATTAACGTTATATTTGCTGTTAATACAACTATTTGAACTCGGGAGCGTTTGAAGTGCCTGTGGCATCTATATTCAGTCAACAGTACTGAAAAACAATCTTCTCAATTTATCAATCAGTGGATCGTATACATATAATTTTGTTCAGCTGCATACTTAGCAGTGTTCCTACGTTTAATTCACGGATCTTTGAAGTTATTTTAGAAGTTGTTATTGCTGTGGTACTACAGACAACTTAAAATATTATTTGACTAATTTTTTGAAGAAGTATAAATGACTACAGTTGTTGCTGTTGTCAGTCCTTAGAGCAGTCTGATGCAACCTTTCACACTAACCTATTCGGCTTAAGACTTTTCATTTCCGCATAATTACCACATCCCACTTCCTCCCTACTCTGCATAGCGTATTCCATCCTTGACCATTCTCTACTGTTCTTACCCCCCACACTTTCCACTGATGTCAATTTTACAAGACCTCCTTAAAACGTGTCCTCTTAATCTATCCCTTCTCTTGGTCAACATCTTCCATATTGTTCTCTCTTCCCCTATTCTGCTTAAAACTTCCTCTTTACAGATTCTATCACCCATCTAATTTTCAGCATTCTCCTACAGCATCACATTTCAAAAGCTTCTATTCTCTTCCTTTCTACAACACCTACCGTCCACTTTTCGCACCCATATAACGTCACACTCCATACGAAAATTTTTAGAAATGATTTCCTAACATTCACACACGTTCGCCGTAAGTAAATTCCTCTTTTTTTTTGCGAAACCATTCCTTGCCTGAGCTATCCCACTATTTATGTCTGCTATACTTCTACCATCTCTAGTTAATTTGCTGCCCAAGTAGCAGAATTAATTGACTTCCTTCAAAATGTCCCTTCTCAATCTTAAAACCCTTTGATTTACATTACATTAAATTCATTGGTTTTCCCTCTATTAATCATATTAACCTCTTCCTCCAGGACCACGATCAAGCTATTTATTATGGTTTTCAAGTCTTCATCGGCAAAGCGTAGGATTTTTATTTCTTCTCCTTGCAATTTGATTCATTTTCTATATTCCTTTTTAACTTTCTTAATCGCCTGTTTTATATATAACTTAAAAAGAAACTCCTTTCTTGATTTTTACTTTCTTCTCTAGATCTTCAATTATTTAAAAAATTATTTAATTAATTTTACTTCTATTCAACAACCGACAAAGTTTGATAATCAGATTCAATAAAAAGTAAATTTATGTATTACATACCCATGGGTTTTTAATAAGTCTCAATAGTTCAAACATAATTTTTCTGACATTAAGCTTATTAATAAATAAATAAAAATTTGACCTAATAAGTCGGCAAATAAATTTAATTCCTATTTTATTAATATAAATGCAACGTTTCATCCAACTTTGAATTATTAATAATTAAATAATAAATTTATTTGCTGATTTATTTGGCCACATTTATATTTAGTTATTATCTTTCTCAATACTATATATATAATAATTTTGTTAGTAAATTTATAAAATCAAACTCTCTTTACATTAATTTAATTTTATTGAATTTCAATTCCAATTAATTTGAATGGACGTTTTAGCGCTGACAATTTATATATGATATTATAATTGAATATCAGTCGCCCTTAATAGGCTGAAGAGCCAACGAAGAAAAGAGAGATAAAATTGAATATGTGTATTAGAAAATATCCTTTCTTAATAGATTATTATCGCAAAATTATTGACCGAAAGCACTTTCTCTGAAATCTTAATTAAAGTAATAAACAATTTTTTAATTGATGGAGTTTTGGATATTTCTGAGATTGATTGAAAATACTTGTGGATATCAAATATAAGATACAAAATTAAAAGTCAGTCATATGAAAGTTATAAATATTTAAAAATAATAGAAAATTAAACATAAATGGTTATATTTGAAATATAAATAATTTACTAAAAGAAACATTGTTTAATCTTTAAAAAAAATTGTGAAATATTAGTATTTCAGAATAATTAATAACTGAAGTAAGTTAATATTTTTTACAAAACTTAAAAGTTAAAATATTTACTAAGAAATAAGTAGTATTTTCCTAAACCATTCTGAATGAGTAACTTATTTAAATGCTTCCATAATTGACCGCCAAGGAATGCCGAGCAAGTCTTTTAAAATGTTTGCGCAGGTTCTAAGACCACAATAACCACTTGAGGCCGAAGTCAAACCACTTAAGAGTAGTAGAGTGTTAAGTTGCAGAGATAGTCAAATAGGCAGTATTTAAGTAACTGATTGTAGAGTGTGTCGTCGGAAAATATTTCAATGTCACGGTCAAGCACGGAGTCAAAGAACTTCACCGAGAAATTTAACCGGAGTATAAATGGAACTGGGACTTCCGCAAACAGCCGGAAAATCTCAAAAACGCGTTTATGCTTGCACATGAACTTCAGCCTTAGGAAAAAATGTACACTTCTTAGGTTTCCATTTAAAATGAACACGATACGCAACTCTCTGAAGTTATGCGGAGTACCTGTTACTTTTTAAAATCCGTGGAACTACAGATTCTTCCAAAGCAGTCGGCTTCAAATTAAAAGACTTAAGTTTACAATAGTGTTGTTATAAAAGTAAATACTAGATGACAGACATGAATCAGCATACGTGAATACCATTTATTAGATAGAACAATAATTGGATACAATGTAACTAATTACGACCATTAAAAATCCAATACATTTCACTTTTATCATTTAACTATTTCAGAAAAGAGTATATGAGATCACTACAAAAATTCTTGAACAAATTAAATTTAATCATATAAATTCGAACTTGGCTGCTGATCCATTTTCGATCGCGTCACAATAATATATTTCGGAAATTTTTGAGGACACAGACCCTCTTACAAATGCATGCATTTTGATGTATGCCTATATATGTTGAAAAAACTATGATGTTCCAGGATTTTATTACGCAAAATGAAGACCCAGTGAAACCTTTATTATGTTTCACCGTTAGTCGAAAAATGGAGAAAAGTTAATAAAAGTTTGAACTAAACTGGAGTTCTTTTCAGTAGTTTTAGTTTTCTTTGCATTCTTATTAAATATTTAGTTTTTACGATAAATTAATTATAATAATAAAATAGCCACATAAATACGTATAAAGTGTATAAGGAGTACAGAATTTGCTGTACTTTTTGTGGAAACTAGATAAATGTAAAAATTATTTATGAACTAGTATGCCTCAGACTATATAAATGCTTACACTTACCGAATTTGACACTTCAGTCTGAAGATGATGGCAGAGCAAGCCATCGAAACGTCATTGTTAAATCTTTGACCCGGTTGGAAACCGGGAAAGACCTCGTACTTTAATATTTATGAGCTAGTCTTAAAGACCAACTCAATAATATTTTGAACTTCACCAAAAACTAAAATAGATAAAAAACTAATGGTTGTAAAAATATTATATTTATTTCTAGTCGGGTAAAGGAACAATGGTTGTAAAATATTATATTTATTTCTAGTCGGGTAAATGAACAAATATAAATTTCTGGAAGACAGTTCGTAAATTGGCTGAATGTAGTCTAATACATTTCAGACTATATTCCTTTAAATGATCTTTTAGTTTCAGCTCAGAATCACCCAGTATTTGCAAAGAACTCCCTATTGTGCAATGAGCAGAAAGCAAGGAGCCTGACGACAAATAAAAACACTTGACAAATGGAAGCTCTTATTCCGGGGAGAGACGGATCGTCCAAGCATGCCGATGTTTTAACATTCCTCGTGGGCACTTAAAAAAGGCGCTCTGTCCACTTTAACGTGCGGCATTAGGAATATCAGAAGCTGCCTGACCACATTGTGAAACCTGGCCGATCACCTTTACCTTCTCTCTGTTATGACACATGTAATCTCTTGCTGGTCGGTCATTGCCACTGGATGCAGTAAGCAAACACTTCCACTGAGAATAGTCATTGGCTATAAACCTCAGGAACAACTCAATGGATTCAATCAATAGATACAAAAATTAGCTAATTAATCTTTGCTATAGACTGCGTCGGATCTTTCAGTATTTATCATTACTTTTTTCAACCGACTAGAAATAAATTATAAGGACTTGTTGAAATTTAAGTAAGTATAATTTCATTAATTCAGTTATAAAAAAATTCCTGAAGGGTTTACTCGCCAAATTATATGTAGATAAATTGATCTTAAAATGAAAGGTGTACATTTAATGATGAGCATGTATATAAATTTACGTGCAAAATTCGTCGACAATACAATTTCGGTAATCTTCTTCCTTCTCTGAATGGTAACTGTTTCAAATTCTGACAAATTCTTGGATGTTTTTGATATCAAGCTGGTAACTGTCCTTGAAAATCCCCGAGGTAAACAAACGCATCCTTACAAAAAAATCCCTCCGGCTATTTTTCAGCAGGCTTAACTTTTAACAATAATCATACCTCTTTTTTCATACGATCCGCGTCGCTCTGTATTCTGTATCGAAACGGTTCTTTGCATTTTACAACCTGTTACTGGGTTGCAGTCTTGCGTAAATACGATAAGCGTATTCTGTAGGACCATTTCGATATCCCAATAGTTTTTGTACTTTCCTCCACTTCAACGAATCATTAATATGACTCTCTCCGTTATACTGAAATTCAATTAAGGTATTTTGCATATAATTTTTTCTTTAACTCGGAATGTGACCATGTTATTTGTTCGTCTGAGATTTTAGATCCTGTGGGAGCCGTAAGCAAGAAATGAAGGGATTCTTTGCAGATTCTCGAATTTAGTCTTGACTCTTCATTGGATGGTGGTTTGGAACGTAGAAATAAAATGAGATGTGAGGATTATCTTAAAAGGCTTGTAAAGAGGCAAGAAAGGTCTGGAAAGATAAGATCAGTACACCAGAAAATTTACAATGACCTTATGCCCGGCTCGATACGATTATAAACAAACCGCCGATGACGTCATAATACGCTACGTATCCGAAATAAATTTCTAATATTTTTATCAGGGTTAATACACGGTTTCAATTGCATCAAAATAAACTACTATACTACCAAATGAATAAAGTTTATATAAATTTTCACAAAATATATTAACCAGCTTTAAGTTGTCTAACACAGTTGACAAAATTTAGGAATTAAATGTTTTTACTCGCGGTGAATTAATATTTACCGAGTGTTGATTGTTGTATGCTTCAAAATCAATTTCCTTGAATGTATTAGATTTATTGCAATATTATCAATTCAAAATGAGAAAACTTCTCTTTTATAACCTCCGCCAGATGCTCAGACTCGACACACCTCCCAGCCAAACATTGTTACCTTTTCTCATGGACAATCCAAAGATGTTTAAATAAATAATAATTTATGGTTAACTTAAAGTCAGATAACTATGTTTCAAAGATTTTTTCCTTTGCAGTCAAACCGAAAACCAATGAAAAATTTTAGGTATGATCCCAAATGCCCCTAGTGTCTACGTTTCCACGAACTATCACTTGTCAAAGATATTATAACATATATATAAATTCTGACAAAAAACTAGAAAAACAAACTTCTGATGATTATTTTGGGAATAGGAAATGCAAGGTGGTTAAAACGAAAACGGCCGAGTGACCTCAAGATTATTTAAGGAGAATTTGTCACTGGAAAAGACCTTCTTGAGTAAAATAAAAAAATTGGTTTTAGGCCAGCTCATTGTTTTGTTATATCATGTTTGATAATACTCTAAATTAAAAAAATAAATGGGTTTTTAATTAAAAGCGTTTCCGGCGGTTTCCTCTGGCAGAAAAAAGTTACAAATTGAATGTCATCCAATCTCACGCAATGAAAATCTGCTAACTGGTAAATGAGATTATAATTTATTTCGTTTGTCAACTTCATTCCGTCCTTATCCTCCGAAGCTGTATGAGAATTCCAGGAGCTATGATAGACGTCGACTTCTGGGAAGGGAAGAAGACTCTGTGACAATTACGTTTCCAGAAGGCTAGCTGCGTGCCGAGGCGACAGTGATCTACGAAGCGTGCAGTAAGGCGACGAGGTCGACAAATAAAGGGCGAATATACGAGTATAATATTTCTGTCTGCTCTGTGCGGGAGCAGTACGCATCACGCCTCCCTTATACACCGCCCAATTCTAAAATTACGTGGGCAAAAAAGGGGACTCGTCGTCGTGAAGTTAATTTTAAAGATTTGTGATGGTATTTAGTGAACTACCAGTATCGAGTCTGAAGGGGTTGGGGAGTGTCGTGAAATATAAGACGCGAACTCGAAAGCGAAACAAGCAGCGAGGCAGAAATATAATCATACGCAGTAGGGAACAAAAACGTCACCCGCGCAAAAGTAATGCAAACCAATTGCAGATACCATTAAAGTAAAAAATATATAGAGTAATTACTGCAAAATATAAAAGTCAAGAAACAGAACAATAAATTGAGACAGACATTTGAAAATTAGAATTTAGAATACATGAGGTATATTTTGAATCTCCACACATTAATTTAATTTAAAACCATTGTAATATTGTTCCTGTTCCTTAGAAACTGAATATGATATTTAAAGTCAAAATATATTGACAGAATCTTGTATGATTTACGTTTGCGACTGGAATTAGGTTTCATTTTCTTCTTAGGTAGTTATTCAAACATTCTACCTTAAGATGCACTAGAATTAACCTACTTTGAAGGGGTAGTGGCGAAAATTACCAGTTTTGTTTAAATACCTTTAAAATACGTTTAATTTTCTAATTACTGCTTAAAGACATTCAAGCATTTCCAGACCAGGATAATAAATTAAATAAACTAGATTATTATTCCTGGAAAAGGTCTAACCACAATAAGGAAACAGTAGACTTAAAATAGTGCAATTCAACTGATTCCACGTAAAAAAATACGTCGACAATTTTTTTTCCATTTTTTACAAATACTAGTTGACATGGGAGAGTCAAGTTAGTGAATGACTGTTAAAATAATATTAATAAATGTTTAGTAACTAAAAGCGTTATTTATAAAAGCGAAATAATGTTATTCATGTTTTAATATTGCCACATACATTGTTATTATTTTAGTTTTATTATAATTTCACTGACATTAGCGATTGTGTGCGTTGGAACGTCTTCATTCCTAAAAACATTGGATTGTAGGTAAACAGGTGTTGTTGTTGCTGCAGTTTACTGTTTCCACTCATTGCGTGTGTATCAAGTGTAGTGAAAGTGTTTTTATAAAACCTGTGAGTTCCATTCCTAATTGAAGCGCATGACAGTTTGGTGGAGACGCCAGGTATGTATAATTATTTTCCGAGTTGGTCACAATTGGCCATATATATACATATATATATATTAATAGTTCAACTAATATTGTGAGTCCTTTCACTGAAAATCTATGGAATATGCACAAAAATGGGGTAAAAGTTGCAAAAATTAATCAAAATAACACGCTGATTGCATATTTACGATAATAAGAAATCAATTAATAATATAATAAGTATATTAAACGTCAAAAATTAATTTAATTTAAAAACCGGGGAACGTCATACGTTGTAGAATTTAACCGAAGGGAGAAATAATGCTAATAATATTAAACATTAACTTGAAAAGCTTATAACTGCATATGTTGTAGATGTGTGGTCTGCAAGGAATAATACGTGATCCATAAAAACAGTTTAATATATTTAAATATTACTACCTTCATATTTTTGTATTTATAAGAATTTCCTAACCAGATTATCATGTAATGTTTCTGTGTTTCTTCAATCGATAGGCAGTTCTTTTTCTCATTAAAGACGATTAAGGACACAAAATTCATTTTTCATATTTATTTCAGAACTTCTAAAGATTAATGATTTAAGAACACTCATTTTTAAGGAGCAGCTAATTTCAACTGATTCGTGGCTGGGCTTTGAGATTCAAAAACAATATTTTAAAGCAGATAAAAACGCGCTCTACCATTAAACAAACTGGACGACACTAGAAGCTTGTTTTTCTTCGGTTTCGAAGGAGCATCATCTGTGGCTCGTAAAAAACTAGCGGGACAGGATCTGTGTTTAACGATGCATAGAGAGCGTTGAAACCGTAGCAAATGGACTCTGTAACACGTCGTGTGAAACCACACGCACCTGACGGAAACGTGAAACGGAGATAATGCATGCATCATAGATCAATGTTAGAGGTCCCGTAATTACATTTGCCACGGCTTTCTACCAATATACTCCATTTGCATGAGGACGTCGATCAATAAAGCCAGCACGTTGACTGTCGGATGTTTTTTATTCATGAAGTAAATGTATCTGTTGGTCTTTGTTCAACGTAAGCAAATTGTTTATTTATCGAATTACATATTTGTTTATACAAGTTACTGAAAATTGACATAACCCAGACACTGTTTACAGCAATTGTACCAGAATATGTTGTTTTGGTATTCAGTCCTACGACAGTCTGATGCAACCCTCTATGCTAACCTATCTTGCGAAACCTTTAATCATTTCCGCATAACTAACACATTCCTCAACTTCCTTCAAAATATCCTTTCCCAGTCTAACAACCTTTGTTATTCCACTGTTTCCCACAATACGCTCCATTACTTTGATTTTCCCTCTATTAATTCTCATATTGAACTTTCTCCAGGACCACGTTCACGCCATTTATTATGGTTTCCAAGTCTTCTTCTGACTCCACTAATACTACAATATCATCTGCAAAGCATAAGATTTTATTTATCTTCCTCTCAGTAAGATTCCTTTTCCATATTCCGTCTTAGCTTTCTTCATCGCCTGTTTTATATATAAGTTAAACAGCACGGGCGATAGGCTGCATCCTTGTACCAGAATATAGTTCAATTAAATGACAGAAAAATTATTCATTGATTCGTTTATTTCTTTACATCTCTTTAGTTTAACTTCAAAAATAGAGTATCCGGAAAAAATAATTTAAAACTATAATTTAATTAATAATAGATATATATTTAAAAGTCTTTAAAATGTTTTATTAGCTAAATTGAATAATGCATAAAGTTTTAATTGCACTAGTCTGTTCCTATTAATAATAATTTTTTCAGCTCTCTTTTTGTTTGTCCTATACAGACAGCTGGGCAATCATTGTAAGAAATCTTATAAACTAACTTTGCTTTGTCATGTTTGTTCAACTTGAATATTTCCCGATTGATTGAGAAGTTAACGTTATAGCGACTTTAATTAAGGGGTAGGGGAGCCTTACTAAATTTGAGTGCGTTATCTAGAACAATATCTTGAGAACGGCCAGTCCGTGTTTGGAGCAAATATACATTCAGCCTCTAAATTGAGGCTGTTCATAACGACGAAATTGTTTCCGAGCAAGAACTGCTTCGCGAAGATCCTGTGTGTGTATGCGCAGGAGCTATAAGGATTAGCCCATTTCGGGACGGATACGCGCAGGCTAAATGCAAATTCGGGGCAATACTGTTTTGCATGGCGCTCGCAAAGTGCCCACAAATCCCGCCGGAACAATGACACAGCCCTTTTCCGGAAGTTGGCACACCGCCGCATATCTTCTTAAAACAAGGCGGTTAAGATTTCTCGTCCTAGTCGGACTCAGACGCGCCGTAAATTCACAAGGCAGATATTATCGTCTCTTTTTTGCAGGAGTGCGTGATTAAAAATCCTTTCCCGGATCGTCCGGCCACACGCGGAATATTAATCCGCAGTCTTCAGAGAGAGATGAATCTCGCCCCGTGGCTAATTACCGCGTGGCCGATGAATTATGATAATAAAGCGACAGCGCCGTGTAGATCGGCGCCGATAGGGTTGGTTAGGGGGGGAAGGGAGGGTAAAAATCCGAGTCACGCCGCCCGTGCACATCCTACGAGTCCCTTGTATTCTAATTCGGCCCTCCCAACAATGGAGAAAAACCGGCGATCAGTGCCGCTATACGCACGCCAGGAGGACGCCGTGCGTAATTTCTCACAGCTAAGCAGCTCACCTGAATTTTAAAAAAACTACCAACTCTTCAACAAGTCATCGACCGAAACACCACGTCTGGGGTCAAAGATCTTGGGAATACGGCTAGCGTAGCCCGCTGATCTCGTTGGGCCAGTCGGTCAGTAGTTCTACTTATTTCTACCAACACAGGACGAAGTTACAATATGCTTGTTTTAAAAATATAGCAATATTTTCTTGTACTGTACCTGTTTACAAGCACAAATACGGAAATTGCTGAGATATATAATCTTTATTTAGGGTATCACAACGATATGGAACGATGACTTGAGTCTATTCATTATTTTCACAAGCTTCCTAATTTTTAAAATAACGATGCCTTGAGGTTTCAATATCACTCGAGGGAATTGTGTGAGTGTTGGGGATAATAACAGAAGAGGAAGACAAAGGACGGAATACGATAAGCAGATAGAGAGGACGTGAGTTGAGGTAATTAAATAGAAATCAAAGGGCGTGCACATGAAAGGTAGCATGGAGGGTTCCATCAGACCAGTCTACGTACTGAATACCGCAACAAACAACAGAATAATTCTCTGGACTCTTTATGAACAATAATTTTCACTTCGCAATTCGAATTTTTTTAGTTTTACTTGTGCTCGTTTCTTTTTTATATGGCATCGTATTTTATTTTAAGTTTGAAGTCGCTTCGACAGCTAGGTCAAACTTCGTCTTCTTACCTTCATTTTTTCCCGGCTGTTTCGGGCACCTCTAGGAACACTTGACGTTCTTCAAAGCGGCAGTCTAGTTTAAGTACATCAGATATGCAAAATTTAAGAAAGGTCTTTGACCTCCGTACCGTACATACATCTCTCAAACTGCCCAAGGTCGTCTCAGCCTGCAGGAGTCTTAAATTAATTACCTTGGTCATGGACCAAGGTGGGAGGGAAAGAGGGAACCAAGGAAGGAGGAATTCAGTGATTTTAAAATTTAATATCTATGCTAACACTGCTATTAATAAATGAAATAATTGGCAATAAGTTCTAAGAAATGTAATATTAATTAGAGTTAACAGGTACCAATCAAAATAATTTGGGGCTTCATCAAGTTACCAATAAATAAGGATAAAACATAAAAATCAATTTCTTTTGATAAAAATTTCGTCTATGATTTCGAAATTTAGTATTATGTTACCTTGGGAAAACCGAAATTTTATAGTGTTAGTAGAGTTTAACAGATTATTTATTTTGATACTGCTTTTTAAGCAAATGAAGCATTTTTACGTTCATTGTAATATTCAACTTTATGTACGATAATTTTGTTTTTTTCTTTTTTCTACGTGATGGTACATCATTTTTAGATTAATCACTCGAGTTTTACATAACTCAAGTCACCCGAGTGTGAAAGGTTACTTATTGTAAAGTATGGTTTACAAAGAAGCTTGTTGGGAAAGTTCATTTCCCCTGAGGTCCGCGTGACCTATCGCTTGATCACGTGTAGGTCGGTGTCTCAACGATCTATCGATAGTCCTTCTGCGCGATCGATACTGCAGAAATTGCATAACGGAGACAACCTCTGAAAAACCCTCGCGTTTCTCCATTGTTGTGGTAGTTTATCTCGTAAACGTAATTTCCTTATTTCATTGGAAATTTTATTAATTAGTGGCATAATTACCACTGCCATACGATGTGTTTTTCCCGACAATTTGGTAACTTACTCGTAGAACTTGAACAATATAGAAGTGAACTTCTTGTATTCGTCTTGCTGTTAATGAGACAACCTTTTCGAAAACTTACCACGTTTTTTGGCAGACCTACACTCGTCTACTTAGATCACTTTGTGCTATAGAGTAAGGGAAACTAGCAAACCATAAAACAATTTAAATTAAAAATTAAATTATGTTCTTCTAGAATGCTTTAAATCCCTACGGTTCGTTTCAGGATGAAAAGTAACGAATACTTTGCGTTTGCCAAAAAACTGTAATGAATTTCACATGTGTAGTGACTCATGGCCCCTACATTGAAGCGGTAAAGCAAAAATAATTGAGTTTTTGGTATTCCCGTACAGCAGGACGAAAAACGAGGGTGGTTTGACCAAGGTCGAGTAGGCGGGAAACGTCGCCGTTTACAACATTATTTATTGCCTGGAGTGCATTGTATTTGAACAGTTGGTCCCGGGAGCTGTCCTGAGAAAGACGGGATAAGAGAGAGTGGATGAAGAAACAACATGCTTGAAAGTTAAATTCGGCATGTTTCGAGAAAGAAGATTCATTGATGGGAGTACGGAAAACAAAAAGATAACATTTGATGGAGATTTAATCTGAAGAAGAGGCGCTGGAGGATCTAGAACGTGATCCAGCAAAGGAACCTCCGGCAACGGCAAACCAAGAACGACGTCACCACGCAGAACATCTGGTAACGGCATTTTTACCCGGTTTCCACTTAAACCATTCTCGTTGATTCGCGATTGTTTTTTTATTCACTTATATCGTTCGTCACTCGCGTTCCCGGGAGCAGCCGTTTAGAAGCTGCATAGATTCTTTTTGCTTTCCCGCCTGAGCCAATTTGATAATACATTTTATTCGTAAATTTATATTTTTACTAAAACTTAATTTGAGTTAGATTTCTTTTGGAAATTTTATATTGTATTGCCACGATTTAGATCTTTATTATCATCATAATTAAATGGAATATATTCAAATTAAATATACTCTTTTTATTATTTAACAATTCCTTGTCATAATATTTTGCGGTGTAAACAAAGAGCAAACACCACACATGTCTTAGAAGAACAAAGTGTAAATAATTCCTAAGCTTAGTCCTTATAGAAGTCTCATAATGGGAAATTGACTAGTCTGCATTTCAAGTTTAAATGTCCGCGTCACTTTGTTAATTTAAATAGAGGTAATACTGGAAGGATAGCATGCTGGTAATTTGCAAAGCTTTGCTGAATAAATGTAATTTTACTTGAATTCCTTCCGTTATTCCAAGTATAAATAGTCTCTTTAATGGTCAGTGTTATGAAAGTGTCCATGTGACGGGTAATGAGCTGAAAGTTGAGAGAGGAGGTCCCGCGTAATGTGGCTGTACCATAAACCGCCCAGTCAATTTCTCCAGACCTGGACGCCCGTCCACCGCTTTTGGGAATGCATGACGATGGTGAACATGGCCGTACTTTACGGAATGAACGAGTCTGCCAGCCTCACTAGCGGGAGCAGAGTTCGGAGTAGTTTCTAGTCGGGCGGCTCTGAAATGGAGAGTGCGTCCAGAAGGCGTCGGAGGAGGCTGTATTTAACCGGGGTTGAGACGCTTTATCGGGGCCATAACGCGCGGCCATCCAGCTTTATGGAGGCGGCTCCCCTAGCAGGCGGCTTTTTTACGACGCTACACGTGACGCGCGATCATTACCGTCGCTGGTGACTCAGTGTTTGCAATCTCTGACTGACTGCCAGCTTCAACCAACCTCTGATTAACGCCTTCGCGGAGGCATTTAGCCGGGCGCAGCTAATCCCTCAATTCATCAGAGGAAAGAAATAGTCTGCAAAACACGACGCCGTTTACTTACTGAAATGGAAGAAACAATACGATACGAGGGGAAACTTGCGGAAAAATTTATTCACCCACATAAACGCTTCACAAGGAACTGTGAATTTTAAAACTGAAATATATGTTTAATTTTGAACAGAATGAGTATATTTTGTGTAAAAGAAGTTATTTCACAGCTTCTACTCCTCATGGTCCATCATCAACCGAACCTGCAGTAAAATGATCTAAGATTATGTATACTCTGAGCAACGATCACGTTTAGCCGAATTGCCGTGTGGGAACCTTAAACTATGATAACAGGATCTTTGGCTACTTTGCTCTTCCTTTCGTCTCTTTGGAGTTTCTTCATATGCTATTATTAAGGAATAACCTTTATGTAGACTGAAACTAAAAGAATAAAGCTGAATAAATTATATCTGTTTAATAAGATATATTGGTGAGAATCTTAAATACCACCAAATCGCTACAAAAAATTTCACCTACTATAATCAACTACTTATAATTTATCGAAAATTAATATTTCTTTCGAACTTCCTGATTCAAAAATCAAACGTAGTTAAAAGATCTTGACAAAAGCATAAATCGAACCCAGGACTTCTTCCCTTGTTCCCACACCATTATGCTGTCCCAACGAGCTTTCTTTATCCGTGTAGTTTATTTATTTACATTCAACTACTTATATGTAATTATATAAATTATATAAAAAATCTTTAAGAATGAGTTAAAATCCCGAGCATTGGGAAAGAAATGTACTAAAATTTAAATTTCTTCTCTTTCTGACTGTTGGCCACTATTTATATTTTATTTAGAATATCAGGTATGATAAATTTAATTATTTTGTTTGTAAAATAAAAAATGTTATTAATCAATTACCGACAACGTTTTCCTTCACTTTTGTCTCTCCACAGGTTAACACAATTGATCATGTTTTAGTTTTAATAAAATCTGTTATGACGATCGTACAGCTTATTCATACAATGTAATATAACCTTTCAAATAAATAAACCTAATCGATATTCGGAAAGTCTATTTGAAAATTTATAGAAATAATTTAATTTTTATTTCTAATCTGCTAACATATTTACTATGTTAGTTAGCCAGAAAGAAACTTTATTTCTAGACAAACGTGATTAAACCTGACACACAGTTTTGTAACCGAAGTATAAGACAAACTTAATTCGCTTAATCTTGAATCAACCTGCTTAGCGTATTCCGCCCTTATTTCCCTTATCTGTTCCCTCTAATTCTAATTTTACAATACCCTGGCGTCTTAAAACGTGGCCTATTAATCTAACCTCCATACTGTTCGCCTTTCCCCTATTTTCTTCTTATGTCACAGAACTATAATTAAAATAAGTGTTAATCAAATATTTAACAATTTCAAGTTTTTGTTCTGGCATAGAATTTAAGATACAATCGTAGTGGAAAACTGTATTTACTAAATAAAATTAGGTAGGAGAAGCTGATTATGGAAAAAGATAACTCCGTACGGGAAACAAAAGTGCTCAAGAGGAAATGATTGAGTGAAAATTTTTAGTGAAACAAGAAATTATTTAAAAGTTTCTTAAGTAAGCTTATGAATGTGTAACACAAACATAAATTTGAATTTTTGTAAGTGCAGAGCTTTTGATTACTTTTCATCAGTGGAAAAGACAATCCTATCTTATCCATATATAAAATCTTTACTTTAAAGTGATTTAACCTTACTATTCTCCATTTGAACCATTATTTTATAAGTATTGAATCGCTATTAATTATACTGTAAGTTAGAGAAAGTTCTTTTTTCCCTATAGAAGGAAAAATTTAAAGTTTTAGGAGTTCGCTGCGTTTTCGCAGTACTCTGCTTAGAATATTTCATTAACGATGTGGGTGTGTGTTCATGTTAAGTGAAAATAATAGCAAGAGCTGTGATTATCCACGCAAAAGCCGACTGCACAAAAGATAATTGAGAACGTTCCGACAAGTTAGCAATATGGCATGCATCGGAATGTCTGTTTGTTGAGACGTTCTCGCAACACGCAATTTTGCGTGACTCTTTGTGCAAACAGTTGCAGAGTTGAGTACTCACGATTGCCTACGCAATGTTTGCGGTAGAAAATGCAGGTCGAAGAGGACAGACACAAAATTATACCTTTCTAAGTAGTACTGACAGAACCCAGCCGAATTCCATTAATGATTTTTTTTGATGCTCATTAATGATCGATCGTGTCTACACTATCCTCAATCCTCATATCTTTCAGTGTCAAAGTAATTTATTCAACTTTATTTACTGAGGCCACTTTCATATATATTCCATCTTTTCACAACATTTAAAGTACTTTCATTCTACTAATAACATGTAACCTAATAAATATATCTATGGGGCAGCCAGCTACAGTTCTTTATTATTGATATCAGTAAAAAAAGTAAATACAAGAATAGAAGTAATTCTATGAATGAAGCTTATTCAAAGAGCCTATGAAGATGAATTAAAATATCCGGCTGGAAAAATATCAACCAGATCGGGTGTCGAAGCCGAAATGAGTCGACCTCTCGTCAGAGGCGAGATCCATCCACCAATTGTAATGACGTGGTTACAAACGTGCCTATAACTTGATAAGTCACATTCGTTCATGGCCAAAATGTAGGTCTCAACTTCGTTTATACCATTTATTCTGTTCTTGAATTGAAATAAAACCTTTGATCAATTTACACAAAGTATACGTTGTTCATTGTAGTTCTAAATTTAGGTTCTGTAAAAAATGTATTTTAACCACTATGCATTTCCATGTGATAGATGGAGAAATCTCGCACTTGACGATGTGACGACTCGGATTGCTCAATGGTAATGAACAACCCATACCTAGGAATACTAGAGTTAAATTCCCATTATGGTAAAAAGTTTTGCAACGTTATACGTCACTACAATTAAATATATGGAGAATCATGCATAAGTATTTTCAATACAAATAAGTTCACATGTATGAGTTTTCACCCTAAATATCAATGTTAACTAAAATAAATAAATTAAATAAATGATTTTTTATTGTCTTCTTTGTCAGTGGTGTTTATTTTAAAGATGTGATACACTAAGATTCGTCTCTATTTCTGAGTTTACTAATTTTTTGTATCATATTACCTAATGTAATTTATTGTAGTTTTATTTTTAGTATACCTGAGGAAGTCTCGAAAGAGAGACGAAACGTAATAAACACCACTCACATTATTTATTTAAATGTCAGATGAAGCTAGGAAGTTAAAATAAAGACGGAATTTATAATAATGGAGCATTGAAAAGAAATTTTGGAGAAAATAATTATTATAAATCTGAAAATAAATACTGGCAGGATTAACTCGGTTTATTTTGAATTTATGGGAAAATATAACTATATAATTTGTAAAAAAAGGGAAGAGTTCAGGAATTAAATTGGCTACCCACGTTTTAATGTCATGGGATGTATTATGTGATTAATTAAACAGGTCATTCACCGAAAACCCTATTCAACACTGCTGTAAATAATTTATTCTTTTTCTTAACTACAATTTTAAATTATCAATTTTTTTATGTTCTTATAAGGTAAAACTAAAAGTAAACTTCACCTTACTGTCGTATGAAAACAGTAAACCCACAAGTTATGTTATATCAGATCTTCCACGAGAGGTAAATTGATCATTAACAAAATAAATATCCAATTACGTTCTTTGTGCTAAAAATAGTAATCTTACCAAATTATTTCAAACTTCTAAACAAAACGCGAACATCGCAATCTATTGCGACATAAAATTAGCTTTAAATATTTGTTAAAGAATAAAATATATTCTATGGGCTTAGGTTTTCCCATTTAATTAATTTATTTCATTATTGTTTGCTAATATATTTTTGCCAAACACACAATTCTGCAAATACCATTGCAGTTACCAGGTAGTCTGAGACTTTGTTTTGTCACAAAAATTTTAAATCGTTTACTAACCTAACGTCATTTATTAAAATTGTAGACATCTTATTCCTGTGTGTAACAAGAGTGTGTCGAATTTGGAATATTCCTCGTTTACTTCAGCTGCTTCAAGATGTCGGCCGTTCAATTTGTTCATATATATGTTAATGGCCTTCGTTTGGAATTTTCATAATTTATTTGTTGAGTATAATTACTAATAACCGAATAGATTGATTCTCTTAAGGAAGGAAGGCATCAGTCTATATAACACCTATAAAATGTCTAATCTTTCCCTTTTCACCATATAATCGGCTTCTTGTGACAGTCTCAGAGAACATACATCATTATCGATATTATCGTAATATCAAAGTTATTCTTTAAGTGTCAACGTGTCTTGCTTTGTATATTTCACCACCAACAAAGAACTCGCTCAATGTGTCAATGCATGTCTTTGTCTGAGCTTTTATGTGGCGCACAATGGCGACCCAGATCCGCAGGAAGCATTTCCTGACTCCCGCTGACAAGGTCGAAGACTCCCTGGGGTTGCTCCTGACCTACATCTCCAGAGGACACACATGCAACCCGGCTTTGGGAAGACCCGCAGGGGGTGAAATCAGGTACAGACAACCCCAACACACACACACATTACAAAACAACATATTAAAAACACTAGTTCAGCCCCCATAGAAAATGAATAATTCTTCACTTTCCATGTCGGCCATAAATCGAATAATCCCTTTGAGGAAGAGTTTTAAACGTGTATTTTAATACACGAAAATTTACTTCAGTAATTTATTAAGTGCACTACAACTTGGATAATGCCTTCCCTCTATCTTAGAATTTAAGAAGGGATGCAAATGGAATAAAAGTGAAGAGTGGCAATATGAAATATGGTTTTAAAATGTTTAATGTGTAATTAAAAACGAATCAATAAATCGATAAAAGCTTCAACGTCAAGTTATAAAAAAATTATTTTACCATTTAAACTGTTTGATGCTTAATGTTAAAATATTTGTGAAAACAGTGAAACTTATTGTCTATTGGACATCTTGTATAATCTGAATCTAGACTGGTGTGTGCAAGGCATTCATCCATCTAATTGTCGTCATTATATTGTTTTTTTGGTACTTTCAAGCTTATTTTATGTTTGATAATACCAAATTGTTAGAAAAAAATTGTTTTCTAATAATTTAGTAGGATCTACTTGGGCATCTAAATCAGTCCCCAAATTAACAAATTCATTAAAAAAATTCAATTAATGTTTGTTGTTCCAACAGGAGTTTATAACAATTATATAAAAATGAGAACAATACGAAACATTTTGGAAACAAAATTACTTATTTTTTTGTAAAAAATATACAAATATAACATAGAAGTAATTTGTTGTTGTTGTGGTATTTAATCCTAAGACTACTCTGATGCAGCCCTCCATGCTAACATATCCTGTGCAAACCTTTTAATTTTCGCATGATTAGCACATCCCACATCCTGCCTAATCTGCTTAGAGTATTCCATCCTTTCCGCCCTCTTCTGTGTTCATGCCACTTGGTCAAAGTCCTCCATATTGTTCTTTCTTCTTTTATTATGCTTAGAACTTGCTGGTTAGTTACTCGATCCATACATATGATTATCAGCATTCTTCTATACTACCACATTTCAAAAACTTCTATACGTTTCCTTTCTGCAACTCCTACCGTCCACGCTTCGCACTCATCTATGGCCACATATGGAATATATATTGCGACGTGTCATACAGACAATTGATTAATTATTCTGTTTTTTAAACTGGAAAGTAGCTGCATTGAAATTTTCGGATAATTTTATTTTAGCGTTACAATTTACCAGTCTAATGAAATAATGGAAATTGTAAATTTTGAGACAATCCTATTGCGTAAATTTTAATATGGAACAACACAAAACTATATATGGAAACTTAGGAATTATATTCTTATATATTTTGTAATACATTAACAGTACGCCAAAAAAGTTAGAAGGACAGTGACGTATTTTTTGTGTGGGGGAGATACCCTCGTGACTATCAGTAGCATAAAGGACCTTTTACAAACAATGGATGCCACCCGTCCCTAATTCAAGAAAGATTGGTTTCCGTCAAGTCGGAAGCTAGGCGTAGAAAATTATAAACGGCTACTGGGCGTAACTAATACAAAACACATGTGCAATGATACCTGTTTACAACGGGCAGCTAAAATTTTTCTTATTGGCTGCAATTGTGCAAATACCTATCAATTGGTGCAATACAAATTGGAAAAGGGAGGAGGAAATTTCGAAACCTGCCGAGGTGAGATGGAGATTTGTTAGGCCAATGCTGCTGGTGAACGCTGTGTGGAACTCTTGAGACTTCAGCAGATGGAGATATTTATTAGACGTTTCCACTATTTTTGACTCAATGCGTCCCCCATGCAGGCAGATCATCATATGAAGTAAGAGAGACTCGGCTGAATCAGACGGAAGAAAACTGCCAACAGAAAATGCTGCTCCAGTCTCCTACGGTATCGTGGATATTGAATTTAGTGAGTTCATATTACAAGACCTATTTGCCATAAAAAACGTTGCTTGTTTTGGTTCCCTCCCTCCCCAGGAGTTTTAATAAGAAATCCTTAAAGCTGCTGTTTTAATTATTTTATTCTATTCTATTTTTAGTCTTAAATTTTGTTAGTAATCCTTTTCTCTTCGAAACCTTCATAAATTTGTTACTAGTGACTAATAAAACAAGCCCTATTCTATTCTTTTTATAAATGACTTCCACTAACGTGGGTAACACTAAATAATAATTAATAAATTAACTCCCACCCAGCATATTTTACATCTTAAACATTGTGAAAATTATTATGCCTTCTAGACATGACTATACCGAAATGATTGAAAATATGTGCGTGTTGCATAACGTTTTACAAACGTATTCCTTTTTTGTATATAGAAAATAGGTGATATTACCTTGCGTGATGCCCGTAAAAGCAAACAAAGTTTCAGAGCCGGGGATAGTTTATCCTTGAGGGAGATGGCCATGTGATGATTTTCCGAGTAATACGTTTGGCGCCTCGTGCTGTGTTACAACTTTTTTCCATTACTCTTCCACCCGCGCGAGTCGTCACGCAACACCCCATAACCAGGGGGCGCTGTTTTATGAAGTCGCACCCTCCGACGTGGCAACGTCGCTGGAATGCGGTGGTGCGGCGCACTAATTGGCGCTGGCAAATAAACCCTGCCCCCCTCCCCTCCCACCCCCACCCAACTTATCTGACTCATTCTGCCACATGCATTAAAATTTAATTTGTTTTTCCACCTCGTTTGTAACTCAATATTAAAAGTACCGTTCTGCCTGCCTGCATTCCAGACTTATTGAGAGAGAGTCCGTAGGAATAATATCCGTGAAAAGAAATCAAGACATTGCTCTGGTTGTAAAATAAAATAAAAATACCAATCTCACCCTCCCAACTCTACTCTGACACAGAATAATGGAAGCAATGTTTAATAAGCACGGTGCGCGTGCTGAGTTTCCATGTCGAACAAATTAATGAAATCAACAAGCGGAGAAAAAATGCCAACAACGAAATACCTGATGAAATTCTATTGAATTCGTAGTAAGTGAAACGATGGCGCACAGGATTCAAGAAATTAAATTGGATGGAATTGCATTCTTTTTTTAAAAAAAGTTTACGTTTCCTGGAAACAGTGTACAGTGTTAATCTTTCTAAAGAGCTTATGATTCACGTTTTAAAAAGAATATGAAATACTTGTAAAATGAATCCTGCATCATATTGAGTTCATGGAAAGAATTTTAGAAGGATATTTCAAATGATAACAATTATAAAATAAAAATAATTTGAAAAAGAATGACAATAAGATAATTCTATTTCCACGTATTCTATTAACTGGAACCATTTTCATTATTTCGCATAATAGAAAAGCTTTTATGACGCAGGAATTTGACTTTTTATCTTTGTTCTGTATTAAATGCCCAGGTATTTTGTAATTATTTTTAAGCTTTGGAGGAACCAAAATAATATTTCCTTGATTGTTTCACCACAATGTATGGAAAACATATTTCAAATATTCATTTTTTATTTCAAGCGGCTTATGCCTACGTTGACGAGGTATAATTTTGTACCATCATCAACCTGATGTCCACAAGACGTTGTATGTTTTTAAAAGCCTGACCCGGTTGGTTAACCGTGAAGATTTCATCCTAATTATTCACCGGGAAAGTCTATGTTCATTAATTTAACACACAATTTACTTAACAAGTATATTGATGTTTGCCACCATTGCTCTACCACAAGGCTCCTCAATTTTATAGATTAAATTTGCATTCTCATTCATACGAAATGAAAATAAAGATTAAATACTAACGTTCCGAGATTTAATTAACTATTTGACCAAAATTTAATGTTAACAGTAAAAGCTGTCCATTAATATAATTGACGGTCATGGGTCATGGTCCATTGGCAGGTTCCTTTATGAACCCTCACGGTTGCACCCCAGAGACGCGTTTGACCTTCTAAATGAGACACAAATTGACCTGCTATGGTTTGGCCAATCAATAAACGGGGGCTTCTCTTTAATCACGCCGATTTCCCAACGAAATTAATAGAAATTGTGTCAATGATAATTAATAATAAAATATTTTAAAATGATCAAAAGAAAGTAATTAATCTTTACGTTTAAAAAATCGTTTATACAACCCTGGAAGTGAATTTTTTCCAACATTTTTTTCAATATATTTAGATCATTCACATTATTGTAAGATTTGTACCATTAAATTATTTGTTAAAAGGAATTAAGTAAGTTGCATAATTAAAAAATGCTGTTATTACAAGATAGTTCTACATGCAGAACGATACAATATAATCGATTAATAATAATTTCCTTAAAGTCTGGTATTTAAAAATTCTATAAAGATAAAAAGGGGATTCAAAATTTTAGTATACAAACATAACTCTTGAAAGAGATCCAACCATAAAATTTTGTGTCATGGATTGCATCATTCCTCCTTGATTAAATTCCAAAATTGAGCTCAAAAAGTTGAGGAATTTAAATAAAATTTTTTAGTAGTCTGTAAATTTGATATTTAATTTATATTTATACAATCTGTTAATAGAATTTCACTTTCTAAATGACATTTAAATTTTATTTTGAGTTATTTATGTTTTCTAGTGTATATATTTCATTCCCAACGGTTTTAATATGTCACACTTTGTGGAAAGATAAATAGTTTATGATTAATAATTAGTTAAATTTTCCAGAGATTTAAATGTATTCAATTCAAGGAATTAAAATATTTGTTTCTGTAAAACTTCATTTTAATTTCGAGTGCACCGGTTCCTGTAGGATTTGTGGCTAATAAAGGGATTACAGTCAGACGTAAAGAAAATTTTAGAAAAAATGGATGGTAAATTTATAACTAACGGCTAGAATAACATGGTTAAATGATTCTATAGAATAAATCTGTAACTGAAAAAATCTCTGTATCTTAAAGTGACGCAATATTTGTTAGTCCAACATTCGTTTAGTTAAAATGTTAATCAACTGAAAATTCATTATTCGTAGTATAAATTCAACCCATATTCTTTACAATTTGAAATTTTTGTGTTATGAATTTACAGTAAATATATAATTTATATTGTAGGGGAAAGGTTTAAGCAGAGTGCAAATACAACTCGATAGATAAAAAGAGTATTCGACTTATCAATTTTATATGCTATATTGTGGTATAAATCAATAACCTTTTTTTCGGTGAAACTGTAACCACGTTCAAGGCTTGACATTTGGTGAACACAGAAGAATCTCATAACTCGTGCGCTTCAATGGTAATTTAATCTTGATTGTGAGAGTTGGTCCGTAATTCCCTTTACGTCTAGTGGGTCGCAGGAATTCGCGAAATTAGTTCGTAATTTGCCGCCGTTCCACTTGATATGTGCTGCTACTCCAGAGTCTGACCCGGGCAGTGAATACTTCGGAAACACTGGAGGCAGCGCCCGTGGGTTATTGTGCTCTGGTTCAAGCATCGTCTTTAAAGGAGAGATGCAGAGAGTAGGGGGAGAGGAAAAAAACGAACGAAAGACACGTCGTGTGACGGAAAAAAGGGTCAGCGTGAAGGAGGGAGTAATTTTAGTGTGGTAGCAATGAATTACGCCTAACTGGTTTACCGCCGGGATAACTAGTCGAGGCGGCACCATATGTCGAGATGTGTATACCGTCCTCTTTTTGCTCGCATCTTCTCCTCTTCTTCTTGTTGTAAGACTGTATCTCCGTGACCTCGGGGCTATGGCCGCTTCATTATACCGTATTCTCAGAGCCTCTTCGCTCTTCTTTCTCTGTATGCAATTGCGAACTTAGAAATGATCTGGTCGAGCGACTTTCCGATGTTGCGTTCGTCTGCATCTCGCAGTTGTAACTCCTGATGGGAAACGAAGAATACCTTCATATAATATTGACCAACGACAGCATAATATTTTCTTCCCTATTTGAATCGTATTAAATTACCGTGACTACTCAACCTAAAAATAGCTCTTTTAAAAAGAATGTTTCATTGCAGTGACAGGTTACATGACGTTAAACACATGGAGATATCTCCCCTTTCATAGCAAAGGAAAGGATTTAAAGGGGTGTGGGGGGGCTCTGAGGCAGGGAAGCAAGACAGCCAAAGGTTAACTAGGGTTTAAAGGAACCTACCCAGAGGTTGGCTAAATGTTTCAGGGTAAATACTAGTCAACGGTCTCTTTATAAATGTCCCACGCCTTTCCTATGACTAGAATTGTGTGATATTTTAGCACCAATCCAAAATGTATTGGTGCGACGATGTTGTGGACTCCTGATAGGATTATTATTGAAAATAACTGAAAATGTCAAAGACGAGACAATATAAATTATAATAGATAAGGATATGTAATTTTGGAAGCTGACTGATAATTAGGTATGTTCGTCCGATAAAAATTACTCGATACACTCGGAAAATGTGTTTATTCACTAGGATAGTCTGTATATTTAGGATTGAAATAATTTTAATTATTTGAAATATTACTACAAATAATATTGTATTATATATATTTCTTCAAATAATGTATTATAAAAATCGAGTTGAAAGTTTGAGTCTCTGAATCTGTTTCCTGGCTGTCTGGGTGGGTGGAAACTCGCATTAGTCGGGACAAAAAGATATTCAGATTAGTTGTTATGCGGTCACTATATACGATAAGTGGAGCAAACGCCGACGACCGCAGGCGACTGACTATGTTAGTTGTCCCACGAATAGCGCCACAAGGATATGGAATCAGTTTGCAGATTTGCTATTTTGCATTTAACATTTATTGCTGGTTAATTAAATTAGTTATTCATTTTCGATGCCAATATAATCGTACGGTGATTTAATTTCCCATTTTGTATGCGATTTTAATTTTGATGTTGTATTAATTAATAACGGACTATGATTTTATTAATTTCAGTATCATCAAAATGATTAACGATTTTTATTGTTAATATACATATAATGATTAATCACAATTCTTGTAAGTAGAATTTTCTTTCATATTTTTGTTTTCTTTTGTTGCATATTTGCAGATTTTTTGTATAATTGCATACCTATTTTCTTTGTTTGTCTGTTTTTTTATCCTTTTGTGTTATTACAATGGTGCATTTAATGTAGTGAGAAAAAAGAAGCAGTAAAGGAAATAAATAGACTCGGCACACCAGTGTGACATTACCTTAAATTGTATTTCCCCTTATTCTGTAAGGAATTTTAAGGTAGACTTGTCATTCCCTTTCCGTAATAAAGGGGAGGATGGTACGTTGTAGTTGGCGCGCATATTACGAATGTCGCCGGAAGTGGTTACAGGGAAGGAATGTCGTTCATCGGGGAACCCCCTAAGTAACAACTCGATCCTACGCATACTTCTCCTTGGGCGGACTCTGGCCGGCCGAGGGTTGGAATTTCTCATAAAAAGTTTGGCATTCTAAATGTCCTTGGAGAGCGTCTTCGCAGACGGTGATACATCAAAGATGATAGCTGAGGAGACGGAATGACGAGCGCCATATTGCTCGCGGGAAGCGAACCCTACCCGACCTTTGGTATTGCCTTCATAGATCCAAGTTTACAATTGGTGTATTGGTGTAAAATCTATAACCAAATTGAAAAGAAAAATTATTCAGTTTGCTTCAATTTAGAAGTCTGTTAAAATTCTAAAACATTTAATAACAACAAAAGGAAATTTTATCTTCCCGCATTGCCAAAAGAATATAAATATGATTATATATTGAATAAAATGAAAAGCATCAGATTTCTTTAGATTCTCTCCAATTGTTGGCGATGACCACAGTGACATTTAATTGACGGTTATTATGAAGTCTCAAGGGTACTTAACCAACTTCACACAAGAACTCCCGCAGGCAGATTATCACTGACGCTCAGGAACCTTTGGAGTCATTAAAGCAGAACCGACGACAGGATGGCCAACACTACCCTTTGATAGCTGTCGTCTCCCATATCGTCTATAACTGCCTGTCTGAAGTCTCGTCCATCACTTTCTGCCTGAAATCTAGTCAATAATGAACTTTTCTGAAAACTTGACTCAACTAACTTTCTGAAATTTCGTCCATAACTTACCTTTCACGGCTCTTCGATAATTGTCCTGTAACGTGTGTTTCATAACGGCCCAGTCTGAAATCTTATCCGTAACTAACTGTCTCATATTTTTCCATTTATCTCGAAATGTCGGATCTCCCTCCAGATCCAAAATATTCAAGAGTTTGGCCAATGATCTGCTATCTCTCACCCCTATAATTTTACAACACGGAGTTAACAAGTCTTTTTCCAAAACCGTGAAACCTAATGTACAAGGATATTGCCACTTCCGGAGGGAAATGTAAAATAAGTGATAAAAATTTGACAGCATAGAACGTATTACAGTCATTTTTGAAAGGAGTGATCAAATTCACTTGTATAAATTTAAAATTTTTGAACCTTCTATTTCCCAAAATAAAGGAAGTCTCATAGGAACAGATTTTTTCGTTGATTATTTGTTTAAGACGTTCATAAATTTTATTCTCGGAAACAAACATGTTGTTAATTTAATAGGGGTTGCATAGTCTCACAGAAGATATCGCACGCTCGGTAGTATCACCTCATATTTTAAGTGTTGAAAATTTAGTGCAAGGGAGCAAACTGATTCGATAATAACTATTAGTGAAATGATTTTTATGCTTTTACTCAGTTTAATTAGTTGGTGGATCATCACAGAGCAGAAAACAAGCCGACGAGGATGTAAAACATTTAAATGCGCCTGATTTAAGTACCGGTGGTTTGTCAGACTCGTAATAATATTTTACGTAAAGTAATGGTGCTTTTATTCTTCCAACGTAAATAGCAATCAAAGTCGACGAGTCAACAATTTTGCTGTGGTCTTCTTTCTGTTTTTTTTCTTTCCGTGCGTCTTAAATAAAAAGCTCGTTGCTTAAAGGTTTTCCGAGGGTTTTATTAAAATCGGGGTTTTTATTTGTCGAGTAACGGCAGTTGCTTGTAATTAAGTGTGATAGATGTCGTTGTTATAGCCCTCGGTAGCCGTTCACTACATTCACCAAACTGGTTCTGCCATCCGAACTGTCCAAGCGTTAAACATTTCCTGAAGTAGAATGTCTGTGTGTTTTCTCTAATTTTATATTATATCATAAGTAATATTTTAAAGTATCTTTACGGATGTCTCATTTAATAATATTCTTTGGAATGGCTTTTTAAAGAAATCAATAAACGGGACTGTATAATACGAATGATTCCTTAAATTGTACAGTTTCTGAGGCCAAATAAACTAATATAAATAATGTATTTTAACTTTTTTTCAGATAATGCTCGTAGAATATATTTTAAGTATGAAGTGTAAAAATTAGTTGAAGATATATTTATCAATACGGATCATTCTGAAAATTAACTTGTAATTAAATCGACCAAATCTTACCAATGAATATGGCATGGTACGAAAAATCTTAAACGATCAATTTGAACACAAGAGAAATTTTAACGATTTTACCACACGAAATAGAAAAACGTTTCAAAATTTTGCTAAATTTGTTAGTTATAATTCTTAATACCCAATTACTATGAAACTTTGTACCCGTGCTACTAGAACGAACGTCTAGGTAACAAAGTGATGGAAAAGTAAGACTATTTAAAAATGAAGAATCCACCAAAATATTTATCGGGATCACTGAATAATATTCTGGCAACACTAAATATCATACTGTAATAAATGAAAAGTTACTTAGTAATTTAAAAATATTTTTCTATATAAACTGTTAGCATGCGTTCATTGGCACGAAAACTATAAATTAGAACGAGTGTTTTAAAGGGGGACCCAGTTTATTGACTTGTTCTGTGTCTTCCGTAGCGGGTCAATTTTTTGTCCCACATCTTAAAGGTCAAGACCCTCAAAGTAACGAATGACCAAATCACAGTCATGACTGTAACGTTCTCCGTTATGCACACATTTTCAGAACCCTTCCAAGGTTAAGGTAATTTTGGAATGACGTAAAGTGCGTAAAACGCACGCGATTATTAGTTTCAGTAAAATTTAGAGAGTAAAAGGAAAAATAAACACGTGTTACCTAAAATAAAGTAACAGTGCTCAGACAATGATAATTAATAATTCCGTTTGAATGAAACTTTTTCATAACTCAACTATTCTGCGAATTTAAAGTTATTTAATTTTCATTCAACTTGTTTACATATTCATGGCCTTAACCTACTGCTAATACTTCATCAAAATTATCGAGGGAACGATCATATAACGTTTGAAATGGGGACTGATTCACAAATTTCAAAATATTATCCTATGACTTAAGTTAATTAATACTATTTTTGTTGTATTCCAGACTGAACATAGATTTTTTAACCAAAATTAAGAATCACTTAGTGTACTGCAACGATTTGTCCTTCTTTATACACTAGTGCAAAACGGGTTTCTGTGCGTAACTAACTGAACCTTCAGGCCAGTTTAATGTATTCACGTGATTCATGCTGATCAGTTTAAGGTAACACGATAGCCTTATAATTTCTGTAATTGAAGGCAACGCCTTCGTACCGTCGTGCTAATGATTTGCCTGTCAACAATCGACAGGACATAAAATCTCAAGTCCAAAGATTTATTTTTGCGGTTGAGTATAAAACGTGTTCCATAAAGCTTTTTAGCTGTTTTCAATAAATGTTCCATTGCCTCTTAGAGGGTGATTAATTATAGCATTACAATTTCTAAAATTAAATGTTTCACACTCACATGAACGTTTTTTTGTGTCCATGCAGATACCATAAAATTAAAGTTAGTTCATAAACTTGTAGCTACCTGAATTTTAACAGATTGATATGCTGCTTTGGAAAAATGAATTTATATTTAATCAGTTCTTTTCTACGAATCTATTTTCTATAAAATTTACGAGATGAAAAAAATGTATATGTCAGTACTTCAAACTGTTCAAAGATGAATAATTAATCATTAAGGCGAAATAACTGTTAATTATACAAGAATTTATAAGACGAGATAAAGTTAACATTAAACACACAGAATGGTATTGATTTTGTAGTGTTATAATAATATAAAAATATTAAAAAGGAATCGAATATTTCCTTTAAGGGATAAATAATCTCCAAGAAATTGGTTTAGATGGGCTGAGAAAGTGTTTATACATACATTTGTTGTAATGGATTTTACAATCAAAGAATCGAAAGTATAAAATGTCCTGATAAAGTCAAATTTTAAATATAAACGGATAACTGCAATGTCTTTGGACTAAGAAATTTGAAGATTTAATATGCCTGTACCATAATGTTGCTTATATTCCCGTCTGATTACTTGGGATAAAATTAATATATAAATAAAATTAAGAATCTCAGGTTAGTGATACGTTTAAAAACATGTAAAAAAATCATGAGCGAATATTACTTCAGAAAATATAAAATAAGTAAAATAAATCAAATCTTGAAATCTCCCGGCACCTAACACCATGGATGCAAATCGTCTGATTTCTCAATCATACAACAGAAAAATTTAGGAATCCTACCTGATGGCATTCACTGTAACGTAATAGTTAAAAAATCGAAATTGATATGAGTGCGTGTATGGTAAATAATATTTCAATTAATGTCTATTTCATCTAAAAGCAAGTTATGTAAAAATAAATTAAAACGTAGTATTTACAGACAAAATGGAAGTTCTATTAAATTACAAAAACGTTTCGTCATCGCATTTGGGACTTTATGAGGTACAAATAATTTTCTTTGTTTTTTCCCAAGTTTCAACTCCAGATTTTGCTATTGAAGGGGAGAATGACAGTTTCTGGATCACCCCGTAGCCATTTACTCCCCCCTCCCCACAAACAAAAACCTTGTTCAAAATGTTATAAAATTTAAAGTAACTATTCCGTGAAAAATAAATAGCTTAAATTTTCCAATTTCTTAAATAATTTTACTTACATATTTCGAAATTATTAATAAATATTATTTACATATATCAAATTCGTAATTAATGTTATTGATTTATATTTTAGATAATTCTAAGACATTGGAAACTTGAACAAATAATTTTTCAACAAAATATTTTTACTCAAAATTTTTTAATTCCTCGTCAATATTTTGTAGTAAAACATGTAAAAGAATTATTCGCACCAAATCAAGTCTCAAATTCGAGGAAGATACGTAATTGAATGAAACTTGTATTTTATCCTTAAATAGGTGGTTTTTAATATTTCTGATGTAAATATGATAAATTTTTCACTGTGGGAAACAAACAGATTTGGTTGTTCGAATAAGCTTGTGTGTATATATATGTATATATACTTTTTTTGACTTAATGAAAATATGAGAACCATGTTTTAAAATTTGGTATTATAACAAAGTACTTGCAAATAATAATAAAATGGCGTACGTGTTTACCAATCCATTAATTTATGGATTAAAAACAAGCGAAATTTTATATTAAAAAAAAGCTATTTTTGGCGGTTAAGATTTTAGCATTTACAGCGTAGCAGGAGTATAACCAATTCTTTGAACTGAATTTGGAAGACTGTGTTCGCAGAATCGCTTGCAGCTCCGAGCTGACAGTGGTTATGCGGCTCGAGCGTGAAGGTGGAGATATTAATGCGAGTCGTTCAACACGCCTCACGGATTTCTGCTTTAATTGCACCTAACGAGTCCTGGCGTATTTATTAAGCGACACGCCAGCGAAGGCCAGGATCTTACAGCTAGCCTTGATGAACCGTTTTGTTTGTCGACGCAAAAATAGAACCGAGGCAACTACTACTCAACTGAGCTTTTCTCAATTACCCACGTATCAAGACGAGATTAATGAATAGTCGCCAATGCCTGTTCTATACAAGTAACTACGGCGCCACAGTTGCTCCATCTTTAAACTGCTCTAAGTAATTTGACGTGGGTGGTGTTACCGAAAGTATTTATATTCTAAACCTATCTCTAATAATTGATACTTAACTATACAATGCATATTTTATTATTTAGAGAAGAATATAAAAGTCCATTTTTAAATAAATAAAATCTCATATTTTATCCATAAACGTTATCCAAACTTAAATTTCGGGAGAAATGAATTTTTGTCACTGATTAGGTTAGTTTAGACTATCATTTTTATATGTGGTATTTAAGTAAATAGTCGATTATATAGTTTCCATCACAAAGTAGATTGTTCTATCCGTCCCGCTTTCCTTTTGCCTTTCAGAATAGCCTGACTGTATAAAATTCAAGCGAGAGAATGGGAGAACTTTAGAAGAAATGTTTTGCAGCATTAGAAAATATCCGACTGCTTTCCAGTCTCCATTTTTTCAGAATCAGGCACAACTATCTCGAATGGGGGCGCTTCGGAAGCTGAGATGAGAGTTTCTTTTCCCGCGAATGTCTGTCGTGAAAAACTATGACTGCCTCCGTAACGTTGTGATAATGAAGCCGCTAGAAGCTCTCCCCTTCAGGGAAACGGCTACGGAAGTTTGAAGTAGTCGTGTGTCGGATATTGCACGATATCGTTGTCGACGGTCGATAGGAAAAGCCCTGCGATCCTCTGAGCCTGCAGCGGGATAGAAATTACGATTCCGAAGGAATGTTAGGCTCATCTCATTAGTCAAAACGCTACCTTCAAAATGCCTAGACATTATTAGTACTCTAGAAACTGTTTCAGAATTTTAGTACCCTGTAAATGATTGATTTGGTGGCAATAAAAACGAAAGAAGATACGATATGTACAGTTTTAATAAATAATGATAATGGAAAACTAGTCTCTCGAATATATAAAAAATGAAGAAACTGAAATATTTCGATCTTATGGTTCTATTATTTTAAAGGTCTATATAGAGTAAAATTGTCGAAGAAATTTTAATATATAAATTTTAAAATCTTTGTTAATTTTTTCCCAGACTCGATATAAGCAAATTCGGTTCTGTATGCTTTTACCTAGAAAGAATTTCTACACACAATTTCTACATCTGAATATAAGTAATAACACAGATTTACATTTTACTGGATTTCGTTCTCAAAAATAAGAATGAAGACAGAACAGAGTACAAACAAGCGTCTATTATAAGAGTACTTCTTTGTTTAAACTAAAAAAATAATTAAATTGGTCAAAATTAAAAATCCTTTCCCAAAAATTAACTAAAAACTGCTGCTTAATTAATGGACAGAATTCGATTTATGCAAATAATATTATAGAATATAAAAACATTGTAATTTAAAGGATGAAATAAAAATAAGCCAAGTGCTATCAGAATAATTTCTAAACATCATTAACCATATCATTTATCTTAAGGTTCTCGAAAGAATCCCTTGAATACACCTTATGGTAATTATCAAATAATAGAAAGAGAAAATTTTGCTTCCTGATTTGCACTCAGTCACGGTTACGACCGAAATATGATTTAACAATACAATAGGTTTATAGATGGTAAAAATTTAAAAACATTAATTAAAATAATAAATTATAATGAATTAATGACAATTAAAACATTGTCTGGCTCTTAACTAAAGAAGAAATTTGATTTAATAAATTTTCAGGTTATGAAATCCTCCGTATGTCTACGAAACGTAGTACGAGTCAAATAAAGAACTTGGCATGCTAGTGAATTGGTATTTAATTTAAGATAATTTTTTTTAAAATTCGTTTTTATGATATTTCAAAAACAATCTTTCGATTTCTAACATTCATAACCCAATGTGATTGAAACCTGTAATTTTTAAAAATATATATAATTGAGACTTGGTTTCCAAGGCCGTCGGGTCTCATTGCCCGTGATTTTTTCCTACTGTGGGGAACATAAATGTCTCAGTTTATGTTCCTCAAATTCCAACAACAGTGGTCGAACTCTGGAACCGCATAGCAACAGTCGTGAAATCAGAAACTCAAATCATGATCCATGCCGTTCATTTCAAAGGGGTATATTTTATCTTAAAGTTATGTAATTTTCTTTGCTACAAAATTAGTATTGACTTTTCACTACTTTTTAAAATATAGATACGTTAAGAAGAATGTTATATTTTGAAACACTGTCATATTTAAATTTTTAATTAATTAATCGTTGGTGTCCTTCAGAAAGAGTGATATTTTCGGACGAATAGGCGTAAATGTCCCTGGGACCCACCATTGTGTCCTTGATCAATATTAATCGTAGTTAATCGCCCAACATGAGACTAGTTAACGCCAGAAGTTCACTTATCCAGCTTCGACTCTCGAGATTGCTTTTAAGAATTTCTTAAATCAAGTGCTGTAATAAGTTCTCATTAAAAGGCCCGACCCGTTTCTTTCCCATTCATAAAACTGAAACTACCTTTCCTTAAAGGGCACTAATGACCTATAAATCTTTCGGGGCCGCAACATAATTACGTTTACCCTGGTGCAAATTTTGACGACCTGGTGTAGGAATCTGCAATAGCTTCTGTAATGAGCTCAGATGAAATTTCGTATCCAATTACAGAACGCAGACACAAATGTTTATTTCCAAAACAACGCTAAAATTATAACTGTGAGTGAGTCACCCCAAGTGAGTCAAAATCGAAAGAGACAGATCTAAATTTTCCAGTTTGATCCAAAATAACTTGATACTTTGTAAAATTATAAACTGAAACTGTTTATAAATGTTAATATACTACAAATATTGGGTCTAGGACTAAAAATAATAATGTTTAATTATTAGTAGAAAATATTACATGTAATCGAACCCGGGTCAACTTCATCGTATGCAGGAGCTCTAAGCACTGTGCTACAAAGCTCTGACGAATACCTTCAATTTTAATTAAAACTAAAATCTAACACCAGTCTACACATCTTAGTTTAAAGATAAAAGTTTTTTATATCATAATAATTGACATTTAAATTTTTACCCTGACGATGTGAGTTATCTCGTTTAAATTACGATTTAGTCACGGTTATTTATAACTGTAATACTAACTTTATAATCACAAATAGAAATTGATAGTTCGTCGTCCATGCTCTTTAACTTATGTATAGAACAGGCGATGAAGAAAGTTAATAAGGAAAATGGAAAAGGAATCATACTGAAAGGAGAAGTAATTAAAAACACTACGGTTTTCCAATGATATTAAAGATTAGGGGAGTCAGAAGAAGATTTAGAAAACATAATAAATTAACGTGATCCTGGAGAGAGAATACAGCATGAGGATTAATAGAGGATATACCTAGGAAATGGAGTGTGGTATGGGAAATAGTGAAATAACGAAGTTTGTTAGGTTGGGAAGGGATATTTTGAAGGAATTATGCTACTTGGGTGGCATAGTAACTAGGCATGGTAAAAGTATAGCAGACTTAAAGGTTAGGGTAGCACAGGCAAGGTAGGCTTACGCAAAAAGGAAGAATTTACTTAGGCCAATAAAAGTATAAATATTAGGAATTCAATATTAAAAACGTTAGTATGGAGTGGGAAATGCGGATAGTAGGAGTTGCAGGCAGGAAAGGAATAAAAGTTTTCGAAATACGGTGCTATAGAACTATGCTGAAAATTAGATGGGTGGATAGAGTAACTAACCAGGAAGTTCTAAGCAGAAGAAAAGAAGAGAGAACAAATTGGAGTGCTTTGACCAAGGAAAGGATAGATCAATAGGCTACCAAAAACTGAGGCAGGTCGGTATCTGTGTATTTTTCCCACGCCTTTCCGACAACTAGAGTGATATAAGGAAAGCGTTTAGATGGTTACTTAGTAGGGTGAACCGATTATCAACAAATATATGTAGTTGAAGTCAATGGGCAGTGAAAAATTGTGTACGTATTGATGAGTGAAGTGCTGCTATTCTTACCTTACACAGATTATAAAAACGTGAACACTATTTTTCTTCATCTAACACACCTAATGGAATTTAATAAATAAGAAAACTATTTAAATTCTGGATAAGATGCTTGCGGAGTTAATATAAATGAAAAATACTGTGTATCAAATGAAGTAGAACGTTGATGAGAAATTAAATAGAGAACAGAAATTTGCGTTACAAACAAACGATGTTAGCCGTTTTAAATGTTATGAGGGACAAAGATAAGTTATAATCGTATGTAAATTCGTGTAGAATCTAAAGTATTCTAGGAGAAATGACTCCGAGAATTTTAAATCCACGCTTCAGTCGAGAAGACACTCGGATTATAGGGCGAAACTTGGTTTAAGATTGCGGACATTACGATACTGGCTCAGAGTTAAGTGAAGCGAAAATAGGAGCGGCATTTTATTTGGCTTGCTTAACGTTCACTTAGCGGTGCAGTTTGCTCGCTTTTTTACCACCGGAAGCTCTGCTGTCCCGCGACGAACGCCCGACTTTCATTAAGGTCCCTGTTGTGATGATGGCGGACTGTGAGGATCGTAAAACGTTTGAATATGGCTCAAGTTTCCAGCAATAAACGCATTTGGATCCAAAGAGGTTTTCAGCTGGCGGTATAAAACTTTATGTGTTTCCGACTTTTTTCCCTCTGTGAGGAGCAGAGAAGAGGGGGTTGGAAACGAAGGGAGAGGCAAGGAGGCATCTTCAGGCCGGGATCCGCCATTTATCTGCCCTTGCGGTAACATCTGAGCTTCTGGATGGACTGCTCCGCCAAGCGTGATAAATCTTGCTCTGGAAAAGAAGGAAGGAAAGAGAGAGAAAAAAAACACACGATCTCGTCTTTATTTCTTTGCCACTAATCTGCAGTACTAAAATGGTTTACCTTGTTGAACGGCAAATAAAAGATACTGATCTTTTTTATGCCGCTCGAAAGTTTACGTCCATAAAACTTCTTTATATTGGAAATCAGCCATCTGTCACATCCATATATCAGAGTGTAAGGCTTCTCCAGATTAAACTGCACCGAATGTTCCGTTCATTGATCTCTGACAACGGTGGGCCAATGCTCCATTACAAAAACAATCGGTTTACTTCGTAATTTAAAGCTAAGGATCAATTAATTCATCCTTGGCTCTACAACCCATGAGGGGCTTGGGCCTACCGAGTCGACAGCGGACTGTCATCTTGCATGACACATTCCGAATTTGGAGTGACACGTGGTTAGCGTATCAATCCTCTAACAGTTTTAATCCCGATCTAAGGATCAATTACTACACACATTAATATTTGTGGGTAGGATTGAACAGTTTTATATCACTCTTCTCTTCCATTAGCATTTCCTTTTAATTTGACTCCATACCTTTTTCGGACGTCTTACACTGATGTTGTCCAACGGTATTCTTAAAATGTCAAGTGCCTTTCTCACACTATTTCTTCAGTAAGTTTTACGAGTAATGTCACTTTATATTCCAGTAATTTTGGACTGTATTCTGGTATACGGAGTAACCAGTTTTCTCAAGGGATGAACAATGACAATGTTTCAAAATCGCACTCAAAATGCACGAGATGAGCATCTTCCTTCCATTTAAACACAAAATTGGCATCAATGTCTGTTTGTCATGGTCATGGTCATGGTCAACCGGGGTTAAGACTGAAGTAGAATCGATACTCTGACCACAAACCATTCCAAATTCGGAACGGGCCATGATAGATGACAGACCGCAGTCGTCTCGGTATACAAAAGCCCTCAAGGACTACAGAGACAAAATGAAAATAAATAAATAATTATTCACGACCGCACTCAAGTTGAATTGGTGGATTTATTCTCGGTAGCCAAGTGACTTTCATAGCCCTTATACGGAACAAAAAGTGTAGATTAAAGTGAAATTTAACAACTTCAGTTCCAATCGGATTACACAATAAAGAATCTTGTTGTTATGATAATTAAAGTAATGTTTTACTACTTCATGGGTTTACTTAAATTTATGTAAGGGTGGTCAGTCTATTCAGAATGTACATGGTGACTCAAAACATTATACAGCTGGTATTTTCAGTGTAATTATATGCTGCAATTGCTGGTTTACTGCAAAATTAAATAAATAAGAACGAGTAATTTTTAACTGGGATGTTTTGAGGTGTATCCTTTACTTAAGACATTAGTCCGCTGTCATTTTGAAAGCATTTATTGTATAAATTATTTTTTTCTTTGCAACAACATGGAAACACTTCCTTGATTTATATACTGTATATAAAACGTTTGGTCAAGTTAAAAGGTGTAATTAGTGGAGTACCCGTGGAAACTAGTTGTTTCTGAAAGCTTGGCTTCTTCGGTCGGTGCAACTCCCGAGAATCGATGTGGCGACCTCCGACACGCTATCCTCTCGCCGTGGTAAATGATTTAGACGGGGGCTTCGAGTCATGCAAGTGCTGTTTAATATATGAGAACTCCTCACGACAAGCCATTACGCAAGTTGTTTACCGCCTTCCTACTTGTTTGCAGGTTTTCAACTCTTCCCCGAATGATTTTTTGAGAGCTGGTGTTTTCTTGTGATCGACAAAAGTCATCAGTAAATTACATCATAATTTTGATAAGAAAAAAAAGGCTCTTGCATGCTATTTGTAAAAAAATACAGGTCAGATTGTTAGCTTTATAACGTAATTACCTCGTTTTGAAGGCTATTTCTATAATATATTTAAAAGCAACCGATCTGAAAATATTAATGAGTGAATTCCCCGTCATTATTTGTGGATACCCGTGTAAAAATATAATTAGCGGAAGGAGTGAAAAGATTTATCGAAATTATTTTCAAAAGAAAAAATATATTGAACATGTTCATTAAGAATTGAGGAATATACAGCTTGGAATTGTGCAATATAGTAAAACATTGTTTAAATGATACATTTATATAAATAAAATGAAATCTTGTAAAGAGATTGGCTGTATAATGTGCTTCATAGTCTCCTTAAAAACACACGAGTTTTTAATTGAAGTCACGTTTTAAACTATATGTTTATATATAAACTTCCTTAATGAACCTCTCATAAAGGGTTACCTTGTAGTAATTAGATGTTCATTACGGCTTATGTATTAGCTCCTGGGCTTGCTATAGCTAAGACAATTACTAATTTGCGGGACATGTGTAAATGAAGCGACCGCGCATATTAATGCGCAGTTCGTTATGTAAAATACATCACCGATGGTAATTACCACTGCGATCAAATACCAATTACTGCGCTCATCAATATCAACAAGGTAGACGCCGTGGTATCTCCTATTACCAGTGAAATATCGCACCGAAATCAACGCTAAAAATACACGCCAAAAATTGTTAAACGGAAACTCCGAAGCATTCACAAAGAACGAAACATGGGTTTCGTGCTATAAAAACATTAAATAATTTAAATAGTAAAATGTATGTACTACCCTCAATCAATTTTTAAAAAATCCGGTATACAAATGAATTTTTGCTATTGAACATTTGAAATTCTACACAGAATAGAAATTTATTGTTACATGTTTTGCAAATTTCGGATACACATTCAAAAATAAGTCGCAAACGAAAACTTTATACCAAATCTATATAATCTCTGAAGAATTTACTAAAAAATAAAATCTGCAATCCATAATGGATCTGTGTATTAATTCGAAGGAAAACATCTACGAAAAATTTTATAAATAATAAAATTAAGTAAGTTTACTATTCACTTTTAGAACTATAATACATCCGTTAATTTTCTTTCAAGTATGATGTTACTGAAATTTATTTTGATAGTTATCTAGATGTCATTATTTTCTTCGTATCATTTTTGTGTTAATTCAATTTTTAGTGGTGTATTGAAGTGTTTTATCCTTCCTCCATCTGAAAAAAATTGGAGACAGTCACCCATGGTTTGTAGGCGGCGGAGGGAAACCCTAGAAAAGCGGCAACTGAGGGTCGGATGTAGAGAATATTAACCATCCACAACCACGTTCAGGGAATACCCACAATTCCAGCCAGTATATTTCATTGACATCAGCGCAACGAAATGTGCTCTAAAAGCAAGGAAATGTCGAAATATTTGCGTATAGTTCCATGAGAAAAATGTTTAATATTGCCGCATAATTGGACAATTAATTAATGGGGGATAACTATAAAAATAGATATAGATAGAGAAGCAAAGACTTGTAGTAGGATTACAAAGGAAAAACTTCTTTGCTCACATACATGTATCTGGACATCAGGTGGTGGATATCGTAACGAAGCCTACCTAATATAAACAAAAATATATTGAGAGAAACGAGTCATAAACGGCAGACATTGATGAAATACTTTGGTTAGGAAATCTATAACAGTGGATATTCAATAACAATCACTTCACGAAGGGTACAAAAGTTTTATTTGCATAGTGTGTCGATTTGTGTTGGGTCATTCAAACTTGATTAATATATTTGTAAAAAATGGTGTAAACTGTATTCATTTGACAGTAAAGTAATTTATTTGGTTGTAATGGAAACCACGTTTTAGCCCTAAAAAATTACATGTTTTATTTGGGATACGTGAGGCATTGTGACGTCATCGGTGTTTTGTTTATAATATTATCGGGAATAAGGATACAATAAGTAAACTCTTAATAGTTCTGCAAGATACAAAAATTATTGCAGAGTCGCCGTTGGGTACTTCCTGTTGTTTTTGTTATTTAGATACTTGTACCTTTCGTCGATGGGTTAATAAATGCGTGTGCGATTTGTCGCGTTTAAAAGAAATCATCGAACGAGTCACATTAATATTTTTGAAACTGTACATTACTGTCCCTAACCGGTATATAATCTCCCTAATTTATTTATAAGATATCCTTATCGGAATAATCTCTTCCAGGCTAAATCGATCACATTTTCTCGATCCGGTTGCCTAGCCCGATTACAAGATAACTTGAACTGCTCAGCCGCGTATTATAAAGCCGAAACATTTATCATTCACCTTAATACACTCATTAGCAGCCTTATATCCCCAATTTGCCTCTCTTTGCGAAAAATAAAACTGGAGTGTTTCAAGTTGTTTCTTTTTTTCAATTATCCACGTAAAGCCGGTTTGGGGGTCGACTTGGAAATATTTATTTATACATGCAAGAATAACAAGCCAAGTACCTTATCTTAACAGGCGCATCTTCTCTGATTCGTTTTAACGGAGACCGTGGAATTTGAAAGTACATGCCGTATTTCGTCAAATTCCTTCGCCCGTCTGGCCAGAGTCGGAAAGCTCATTACATTTATAACTGACGACACGTAAAGGTTACCAAATATACAACAACATTCTCTGATGGTAAAGGTTAAGCGATTTATAACACCTGAAAACAATTTTAGTTACAGAAAGACTTGAACATCTAACATATAAACATGGGATGAAATTATAATATACAGAATCTTAAACTGTGGTTGTTACGTGATACATTTTTTAAATTTACATTGTTTACAGGTGTTATTTCGGAACTTTATTTCAGATTTTGTTGAGAGCAGAAACTACAGTGGATTTTTTCTCAAATAAATAAAGTTGATTCAAAACGGATTGAGGAGGGCACAAATAGGTACCGAAACGTCTATATACATAACCCTTAATAAAAAGCTATTGCTTTTTAAAGGTCGTCATCATTAATTCACTTAATATATAAAACAGATAGAAACATCTATTAATTAGATTTTTTCGCCAAAAGTGAACCACTGGCAAAAAAATTTCAATTCAAAACAAAAATTAATCTTTGTTGTGCATAGTCTCACAATAAACAATCATTTTAGGTAATGTAAAAAGATGTTACGATTTGGGCCATAGTTTCAAAATTAATTGAACCTTTTTCATTTTAAAAAATATTAAATTTATTTTTTTCCCCACTAGTCCTCGGTTGAGGAAATAGGATACGTCATACACTACAAATAAGTAATTGTACGAACAAAATAAAATACATAATTAAACATAACTAATTTTTAAATAACTGAAATAAAGAGGATGCAGTCTAAAGTCATTGAAAACACTACACCTACACTAGAGATCACAAAAACACACTAGGAACAAAAATACACTCATAAGCAATTGGAGAATTCACGCCAAGGAATATGGCCTTTCATAGTAGCTCCAGGCAATACATGAAACAAAGAAAGGAACAGCAGGAAAACAATACAGAAAGTTTTTAATTTATGTAATAGGCAATATTACAAAGCAACACATTAAACGATTTTGCAGGAACATTAATTTCAACGATCAAGAAATTCCTGTACAGAGTAAAATTCGAGATTTAATGAAATATTTTTACACTAATTCACTAAACTTTTGTAACTATTATTGTTCTTATTACGAATGTGAACGAATAAATTGTATAACCGATTTATTCCTTTAACAAAACTAACGCAAATATAAAAGACGAGTATTTTTAACTTGAACAGTCCAATAAGAGACTGGATTGATTTGATTGCAAATATACTTGTATCTTAATTTGATAATAGAAAAATGTGTAATAATTTAAATTTTTGTATTGTTTTCTGAATGTCCCAGTTAATTTTGTTTTAAAAATAATCAGTAATATTTAGAAGCGAGGATTAGAAGTGGAAGTGACAAAACTGATGCGAAAACCTGTTTAAATTATTTAGACTCTATTCCCTTTCTTCTTTCGTTTACCCTTCAAACGAAGAAGGCGTGTAAAACTCATCAAGTGGACTCCATAACGAAAGGTGGTTATTTGATTTGATTTATTTGTTCCATTAGTCCTCGAATGAGGAAATAGGATACGTCAATATATAAAAGTTACAGTAACCGGGACACACATTCGCCTGTCAATTATTAAAAAAAACATAATAATAATAAATCCCCAAACGATACTAAGGACAAACGTAACACATGCACGCTGGAGAACAATGTAGTGGCAAAAATTTAAATAAATAAAGGGTCAATTGAATTTGAGGTAATTGAAAAAATAATATTAGCATGCAGATTGTTAGTGAATGTTGCAACCCGTGACTAGTTTGCTCAAGTAGCTGAAGGTAAACGTTATTTGCTCGTACTTGATTTATTACGTGTCTAGAGAATTCTCTCCTGCACATAACTAATGTCCTATTCCTGAACACCTGATGCCGAGGGATTCAGTGGACTGGGAATCAGGTTCGAGGCTCGTTAAAGACATTGCGCGTACAGCTCTTTATTTTACCGTCATAATTCACAAGCACGTTATGTCTGATTTACGTATGTTTTATGGACTTGTACGGTCTGTGGTGTGGATATTTCAATGAGCTGAGGGACGATTTATTACCACGACCATTGCAGTATTGCTTCTGAGTAATATGTTTTTGAGTAAAATATCGCGGTAGATATTATTTCTTCAAGCACAGTGTTAATTATTGTTAAAGTTCTGAAATGTGAGTAGTTAAGACATGTGATGAAACTTTCAAACATTCATTCACGGTTTACGAGCTGATTTCTTTTTTTTCCTCCTAAAATCGTAGTTACTTTCACTCGTTAATTAGAAACGTCAGTGCTGATGACCTCCTCGGTGTGATAAATATCTCAGACCGCGTACTCATAATACATTGTTTGAGCGAACGAATCAAATAGTTTTCATTAACATTTAAGTACAGTCGAATTATAATTTTGTCAGATTAAATAATGTGCTGTTCAGAAATTAGAATAGCTTGCATGAATTCCAATCTTTGTTGAGCTCCAGTAAGGAATAAACAGAATTAATCGAAAATTAAGTCATTACTAATTTTATTTGATTGGAACGGAAGAACTGGGCTGACAGGACGTGTTCCACGGAGCACGATATAGAGAGGACGACAAAGGAGCCCAGGATGGATTTGAGAGGGTGAAAGAAATTGTATAATCATCTCCATATTAAAGAGTAAATGAGACGTCGAGTGACACGACAATCGATATTGAAGATTTTTAATGTGATTAGTGGTAGTTAATCATATAAATATTCACTAATTAGATTTATTTTACATGACACGGCTCACTCGTCTTGTCGTCAGCTGAGGACGTCATACGTCTAGTCATGAACCCACTATATTCACGCCTACATGAGTCTAAGTAGCAAAGAAAGTTGGTATTCTGACTCTTACAGATGTGCAGGTGGCAAAAAATTTAGCCGGGTTGGAAACGTCACGAAAAATAGTAAATAATAGTCCCTGTAATCGGAGAGCTTTAAAGGCTGTAATTTTTAGAATAAGAAATAGCTGATTCTAATGAGAAATCGAGACAACTTTATATCGTGGCATTTATTAGAAAGTGGGTGACTGTATTTCGGATTATTGTGTTATACTGTGGACAATATAATGTCCTGTGATCTTATTTTTATCTGTCACCGAAATATATCGCTGTTGCGCAGCACAATTCAAAAATGTTTGTGCATTGCAATCGTTTTATATTATATGTATAATAAAAAACTATATTTTTGGAAATTTATAAAAATTAATGACCGAAAGACTCACGCGACTTTAAATAAATTAAATTAAATAAAAATTTATACAAGCTTTTAAATCTTGTGAGGTGTTCTTCTTTCTTCTGTAAGATACAAATCTTTAATGAGTTACCAGCAGCCATTAGTCATAAAATATCTATTAAAAATCTAAAAAACGGTTGAGATATACATACAATAAATAGGTACTTTAAAATATAATATTTATAAATTATTCAAAGTTACCTAAATCGATTGCAGAAAGGTCTTCAATGAATGAGTTTAGAAATTGACATTTAATGTATCATATTTAAGAATCTTTGGGGTTATAGACATGTATTAGATACGTTCATCAATTTCGCATTAAAATAATTTTGATTTAAAAATTGTATTCATACATAAAATAAGGAGTATTGAAAACATTTTTCAGTTAAAATTAACAGAAGGCTTTGTTAAGCTTGTTTATTTTAATACATTGATTTATATTTCTTCAACACACAAAGCTCAAAAACCCCTATTGAACTGAATAAATAAACCACCGCAAATATATATATGGATGTAATGCGACGTTTTTTATGGCTGAAATTGTAATTTAAATTATTCAACTGACGTGTTACTACATGAACTATGTCCATTCCATTATTATTTCTCGTATATGTTATCATTCTATTAATCGCTTTGCGATTTTGTCACTCATTCGTATTAGTAACAAGTTTATAAAATGTAGTAATGATGTATTCATGCCTGCAACATGAATATTCAATAGCAGCAGTGTAATGAATAAGTATTACGAATCTTGACGTTGCAAATTCCTATTGTTGCTAATTGAAGTATTATTCTGTAAGGAATGAGTAGTAATTTTTAAATCATTTTTGTTGAGGTCTAATAATTAAGGAAACAATAACTTTGATTACCAAAATACTTATATGGTCATGAAAAATGTCGCTGTCTCTTTCGTTTCTTTTCATGTAAATCGAAATTTGGAGAGGGAAATAAATAATTATTTAACGAATTTCAAGTTTTTAATAATTAGTAAAATATTTGTGATAATATTTATACCAAAGATGGCAAACCGCTATATAATACAAAATATTTTTATTTTTTGCTTAGATATGCAATCATAAATTTTGGAAGTGTGTCTATTGAAATGCTTTCAAACTATAAAAATTGTGCTAGGAACAGGAAAATAATTTTCTGTTGACAAAAGTGTTCCAAAAGAGAAAGTAGGTGGGTCCAAGACACATTTAAGGCATGCAGTATTCCGCTCATAAGAAAAGCACCAGAGCAGACCTTCCCGCAGAACGTGTCCATGCGAAACGCGCTTGAAATATTAATTGTACCAGAAAGACATTTGCTGGCTAGAACTAGTTTTCGGAGCTAGATTCCTCCGACGGCATGGGAGATTTATGGCGACAATCAGAGGAAGACGAAATGCTATTCTGAGTAATTGAAATACCACCGCTTGGCGGTGCAGTGTTTCTGCAAAAAGTCCGCGGTAGGAAAGCTTCCCCGAAAGCAAAGGAATGCTCGGAGTGGTTTGTTCGCATGTTGCTACTGTTGCATCGGAGCGAACTCTGCGGAGAAACGTGCATTACCCTGAAATTTATCGTCTTGTATCTGAAAGTAACACGGAGGCCTGGAATACCAGACTGCCGTCTCTCGGTTGTGTCGCAAACACTAAGACCGTTATTTTCGAACAAATCAGAACTTTGCAATCCCTTTCCATCTTGTTCCAAATCACTTGCACGTGGAAAGTACATTTGTGACAAGACCTAATTGAAACTCTGTTCTACCAATCAGTCGACGAGAGCGTCTAATTTTTGAAAAATTACCTTTTCACGGTCCCTTTAATGGAAATCGCACGAATGAACGCTGAAAATAAAATTTTGTATCTAGGAGATTAGATGGAATGCCGGCGACTGAACATGTGTATATATCATAATCCAAACAAGCATCTTTCCCATTTATACAAAATATTATTTCAAATACACACAATTTTTTAAATGTTGAATCGGTAGATAAATAATAATAAATATGCGCATAGTTACAATACACGGAAAATTAGGGCTCTGTAATCCTAAATCGAAATGTCAAAACAATAAGAAGCTACGACGCAATGAACATGCGCAAGCGTAAATCAAAAGCGACAGATTATTCAAACGGTCAGGCAGAAAATTTGGGATTATATGTTTTGTTATAGGAGAATTCTGGAAATAAGATGGGTGGATAGAGTAACTAACCAGGAAATTCTGAGCAGAATAGGGGAAGAAAGAACAATTTGGAGGACTTTGATCAAGAGAAGGAATAGATTAATAAGTTACGTTTAGAATTAGAGGGAAGTAGTTTTTTTATAGAATTTTTTCGGTCCCTTGTAAATTATAAAATACTAATAGTATTTTCCGTTTTCGTTCAATTGATAACAGATATGCAAGCAAATTTAAAAAAATATTAATTCAAAATTAAAGTATTTTTATTTCTTTTGTGTTATGAATAAATAAATTATATCCATTTAATTTAATTTATGGTGTTTTAATTCTTTATTGGTATTGATGTATCACACTTTGAAATAAAATCAATAGAACCATTAATCATTTCTTAAATTAATTTAGCGTTTCCCCAGTGGTTCTCGATGACTTCAACCTTGCGAATTTCTATTTTTAAATTAAATCTGCGGACACCACGCACTGTAGCCAAAAATTGTTGAAGAAATTTTCCTGAAGAAAATTATGTATTCTAAATTAAATGTGCTCCATACATTATGAACATTGCGTAGACCACTCGGTGCAAAATACGCTGGTCTCGTAAAACTTTAATTTATTTAATGGACGCCTCGACGAAATCCGGACCACAAGCTGTATTACATAAATTAAAACTGTCGCATTTAGAGCGGGCGCTGTGCTCGCCTGGCAATAATTCATTTGCATTGGATATTGGAAGGCAGTGTTAAAATGATATTATCACCTTGCCTCATGTTTCGTTTCCATCGGGGACGAATAAATTCCATGATTATACATTCGCTACATCGTTGCCGAGACTCGTTGCGATATTTATGGCGACATCGTTCCAAATAATATCCTTTGTTTTATTGTTGGGGACTCATTTTTCTCCCCCAACCTCGTTCGGTATCGAACCTTTAATCACCATCGTTGTTGACTGGACTCCTGTAATCGCCAATTCGTTACCACACTCAGTGCTGTACGCACTTTTATTTGATCTCCAAAAAAAGTAATTTGATGTTGATTGGGAAAAAAATGCTTTTAGATACCTAACACCCTCAACCGACACACAAGTTAGGTTCTCAGATTAATACGACTGATTTAGGGAAACAGGCCACTTTCAGTCGTCTTGACAGTTTTATATTTTAAATGAAAAAGATGTATTCACTGCCACAAATGTCGTTAATTTTACCTATGTTTTCTTATAAAAGTAAAAAAGGATGTTATATTATTTAGTTATTAGATTTTAATTTAAAAACGGAACATTTCATTTCTGTATCTAAACTCGCATATTATTTCAATAATGCAATGGTTCGTTCCTACTAATAACAGATGATTTATACTCATTTCGCACTGGAAAAGGACAAAGTTACAGAAAATGTTTCTCATATTTGAGAGGAGTTTAGACTTTTTTTTCAATAACGAAAATATCGTATTGATAAAATTGGCTGTTTTTACTTGTATATAATATAGTTCGTTTCAAGTGCATGGTCACGGAGACTGGGATTAATACTGCTAGATAATCCATACACTGATCACGCGTCACTCAAAGTTTTTGAATGTGTCTTGTAGGATTCCAGTCTGCATTCGATCCGATAGGTCAAGGCCCTGAATGGGTTGCAGAGCCAAGAAAGAAGAGAAGGAGGTTCACGGTGCAGAGGTTATTCTGATGGCTATTCTTTCGTACGGTTAGAACGGAATTCAGTGAAGAAGGATGTTGGTCTCTTCCATCTCTTCCTTAGCGGAGCTTCGGTTTTAGGTTATCAAGGCATAAATTGACACCTTTAAAGTAGAACTTTTTGAATTTAACAAAAGTAAGATACACAGACCCCAAAGACACGATTTTCAATTGAATGGAGAGAGAAATAATCCTTAAGCTAGCAGAAAAGTGATGTTGAAGGTAAAATTAGACGTCAGTCCTCTTGCTACATCCAGGAAGTGCTCGAAGCTCAATGCAAATACTAAACGACGTGAGCCTCTTTCGCAACAACAAAACTATGACAGCTGGAATCGCAAGTTGTTCATTGATTACCGTTCGTTGACCTTTGACGAGTAACGAGGTGATCCATGGACATTTTGTAGCACCTGGCAGGCGAACAACATGATGCATTTATAGATCATGGGATACAAGAATGTCTATTAAAAGAGAAGGTAGCAGCGGCGTTGGCCATGAATGCTGACGCTGTTGGCAAGCTCAACAATGGTCCTTTCAGTTGGCCACAGAAAGCCGTTGAACCATTCTGCAGAATGTCTTGTTTTGAATGATAACTTTGCTCTGTGGTGCCAGCGCCTTCTGTCAGCCCGATGGTGTAGTTAAGGTCCTTGCAAATTCTGCCGAATCAAATTGCTTTGTACTGTGGCTTACATCTGAATCCCATCAGTGTCAATCAGTCTTGAAAGCGATCATAGAAGTCGTTCTTAGAACTGTAAGCCGGCTGTTAGTAGCACATAGTAATAACAGGCATCGGCACAAATATATGGAAAACGTGTACCATTATGGCGCTTTTCAAAATACGATAGAATCATTCAAGATAAACACTTTCATGGACTGATTCATGAAACTAAGGCAAAGAGCAATCCAGTTAATACCGGTTCATATACAATGTAATTTTTACGATTTGATTCTATTCATAATATAATTTTCCTTGATTCGAAATGTTCTTCAGACGAATGTCTTACTGATCATAATAGTTTCAACGTAAGAGTTATTTAACGACGTAGACTGATAATTGTAACATCAATGTAACCTTTCTTTTACGGACATCTTTAAATATAAAGGGATGGAGCAAGTACTAGGGTTTTTGAAGTCTTTGATCCTGTTTTGAATCTACGCCAAGTACCTTCATATAGTGTTCCAGATGAAATTTAACTAAATTTTATGGATGTTAATTGAAAATTTGTACTTTTATGAAACAAGATTTAATATTTTGGTAGCATAATTTCCTTAAGCCATTTGTCACTTGGGATGCATAATAACTAGAGACGATAGAAGTATAGTTTGCGTAATGAGTAGAATAGGACAGGCAAGGAAGGTTTACTATCGAGTAATATCTGTGAATATTGGGAAATCGTTACTAAAAATGTTCGTATGGAATGTGACGTTATATGGGTGTAAAACGTGGACGATAGGAATTGCAGAAAGGAAAAGAATATAACATGTTATAAGCGTGGATGCTTTATTAGAAATTTCTGAATTTTCATTTCCAGTCACCTTAATTTCACGTAAGGTAATAATTTTGTTGCTTCACTCTCCATATCAAATATCTTTAGAATGTCACATTAACACATAATTACCTTTACACCGATTGAATCGACGTTGTAGAGCATTACTTACCTACTATGCGGTGGACTATGTGAGACTATGTGACTATGAAATTTCACGGAAAGTATATAAATGTTGTAACAGTAACAATAGAAATCTCCTCGGCAAAAAAGTGTTTAATTTGTTTAAAACTATAATCGTAATAAATTATTAATATATAAATGTCTGTAGATAGATTAATAGTAATAACAATGGCGAAGTGCAGATAATATTGAAAACAGAAGCAGCACAAGAAACGGCGAAACGATGCACCAGATAATAGTAGAATTTACGCTGAGTCGGCTCTCTTTTCAATGTTGTCTGTATATGGCCAATATTATTAATACAAAATTGTACAAGTGATTTGATATGAGTTTCTTTATTTTCAGATTCCTTTTAATGCAACGTTTCGTCCACAGTTTTTCAACTATTTCAGGTAAAACGCTAAAATATGAAATATCTTCTTAGTCTAATTTTTTTAATGGATCCAAAAAAAAATATTTATTGATAGTTTTCTTGAGTGAATAGTTTTCGTCCTGGAAAATGAATTAAACACCAGAAGATATTTTATTTTGGATCGTTTATTTGAAGTCCTATAATTGTTATATATAGCGTGTATGATTATAAAAAAATATGAATTGTTGGCTCTTTGATGTTTGTTTTATTTTAATAAATGTCAGATCAATTTAAGATCAATTGTTTAAATCTGAAATTAACAACTTATAATTCGGATTAAATCGTCACGGTTAACCAACCGGGTCAGGTTTTTAAAAGAACACAACGTTTCTGCGGCCATTTTCTGCCGCCGTCTTCAGTTTGCTCATTTATGTGCGGAAAATAGAGCAATGATGATTCTGAAACTACAACGTTGTTTATTACACAAATAGGGCTATTAACCCACAAAATTTGCATCCATTCAAAAGAACAAAATATCATGGCACGGTCCGAAACGATTATTGGTTTCAGAAACGCGATGAAACGTTCCTCAGAATACACAAAGTCCGTCGGAAGGAAAATTGGTTGAGGCAGTAGCTTTTGTGATTTTTATCTGTAGCATTGTTGAAGTGTATAAGCAATCAGGGTCGTGCGAACCCAAAGTACCTGGTGTCACGCCTCGCGCACAAACCTGTCAGTTGGAATAGCATCCAGGAAACGGTCAGGTGGTCACGCGAATTGCAGATCGCATTTCTGCTCTCGTAAAACCGACTCCGCAGGCGGAACCACTTACAAATCGTGAACACGTCAATGGTATTCTAAAATTTAAAAATAGAAAAGTATCTGAAATATTATAGACATAAATTTTCCTCCACATTTTTCACTTTTGCAAAAATCTTTAGTTTGTTATGTTGACACAGGGTTAATACTTTTACTTTTTAGCATTGCCTGATTGATGGAGGATAAATTTTTTAGCAAACGACCTTATTATTACATTTTTTATTTCATGGAAATTCCCAATATTCATTCACATATTCACTGGCCTAATCTTTAAGAATTCACGTGGTATTCGTATAGTCTATCTCATTACTTTCGAAAGTAACAGCATGTTGATAGCACGTCGTTCAGTTTACAATGGATTGATTTACATTTTTACTTTTAATTTCAAGTGTTAATTGTTTATGAATAAAGAAAACACTCAAATAGAAATAAAAAAATTTATGAAACAATTAATAACGTAAAAAAATAGAACGATGCATTCGTCCACAAGGTGCGTTTTGGTGACGCAATTAATTATAAGTTTCGGAATTAGGGATTGCGAAAGAACCACACTGTGTGTCCAAGAGTAAAATATCTACGCATTCGACAGTAAAACACTTGCAAACTCGCCGGAAGGAATACGTTTATAATTTGAAAGAACCTAGTGACAGACATTGAAATCCCAGTAAATATGTTCTGACTGTAGTATTGTAACAATATTAATAATAACACCAACACGGCCTTGAGTCAGAAAACTATTTATACTATTTATTATAAAGGATTATCCAATATACAATGGCTGCTCATACTCTTCTTGGACCTCTTCAGGTACATCAATTTTCATTTACAATTTTAAGAGCAAATAATAATTGTTTTAAAAAAACAATGCTTGTTATTTGGTCACACTTCACTGTTTCTTGATACTTTAATTTTGGTTATACAGACTCGGCTGTAGGGCGTTGAGTCATAAGTATGTAAAAAATATTAATGAAACAGAAGATTGTAGACAAAATTGAAAATAATATTTTTTAATAAATAGGGTAAACTGTTTTCCTGGCTTAAGGTCTTTTATTTACAATATTGTTACAATGCTATATTACCAAAATAATTATCATGCAAAATTGTATGAAATGTTACACATTAAATACGAGTGATCGACAGCTAATTTTAAAATTGATACAAATAATCTCTCAAACACCTCTTTGGTCTACTTTTTTGTATGTTCGTTGTTACATTTTATTTATAGGTTCACAGATTGTGGGAGAAAGGCAGTGAATTAGTATTTTTTCTGTCAATATAATGTGAATGTAATTTTTGTTTGTAATTAATTAATTTATGACGAGGTTCTTGACTGTTTTATATTATAAAACAGAACTGTTAACATCCGTTTGTTATCCACGAAGTTAAGCCGTTTTTCCTTGTATTTTACGAAGTCTCTATCAAATTTTCTTTAAGTCTACAAGATAATTTCGTAAGATGTAGTGAATATTCTAAAAGAATAACAAGCTAAGACTTTTCATCTGCGTTAGTCTGTCAGAGATACAGTGCACGGAAAGCAGAAAAAAAGAGGAAACGGCAGCTTAGGAAACCGAATACCCGAAGCAGTCTACTGTAGAATCTCCGATTTATTATAGGAGCGCGGTTTGGAACTCAACCACGAATTTTCCCGTTGTTGTTTTTCTTTCTCTCCCCCTTGAAATTGGCTCCGAATGCGCGAGGGCATAAAGATCGTGGAGCGCACCTGCGATATTGGCGTGGGCGTAGGTTCGCGTGCGCCAATTACCATAAAGCAACGGCTACCGTCCACGGGACAACACGATACGCAGCGCGTCTTAAATCCCGCAGAAATGAAGCGATACGCATCGACGCACATATTCTCTCCCCCCCCCCACACCCCCCACCCACGAGGGAGCCATCGGTATTTGCGATTTAAAGCTGACTCAAACAAACACGGTATTCACGAGCTCGCTGGAATTATTCAGGAAAAAGTTCAGGAAACTCGCTGCTCACGATCAACAGAAATCGTATTAAAATTTTTTTCATACCAACTCTAGGGAGTGTCAGATTATTCATAACACGTTAGATACTCAATTTTAATTACGGGTTCATGAAATTGTCATGGCCGCTCTTGTTCACCTGTTTCACTTGTTAACAGGCTAATTCTAGGTAGCGACCGCAGCGTTTTTGTACCACAGTATTAAGAATTCTTTCCTCCTTTCTCCCCCCCCCACCCCCGCCTCCTTCAAGAAACATCCAAGCTGCTTCTGCCGCTACTAAATCGCGTTATGACTGCTTTTCCGTTTTGATGAGCATTGCTCGTATAATTGCCACGTAAAGTGCAAAACGAGTGGTGGAAGAGCAGGAATTGGAGGGAGGGGATATTATTGCGTCTGCTTTATTTCACTTTGGTATAATGACCAAGCTAAAAGCGTTTGTTAGCTGAGCCATTAGTATCTCTTTGCCGAAAATGACTGCAAAACAGAAAGCTGCGCGCAGTTTTTCCTACTCTGACATCACGATACAAGCCAAAGGCGTTGTTTGGCTTTGTAGTTTTTTTGAAACATAAAACAAACAATTTGCATTGTGAAACCGAATAATTCCATTTATGAGTTACAAACAACATCACTGACCTGAAAATTCCGATTCTCAATACTTCGTGAAATGATTTTCAAACTTTTTTTTATGAAATGTCTAGAAATTTATCATAAAAATGGCTAAACAGCATTATTTCACAAAAAGAAACATTCAGCTGTAAAAGAAGTTGTGTACTCCAGGTAATTTTTCTCTTTGCTGGTGATCATGAAAAAGTGATGCAGAAAATCAGCGACTTCATTTATCCGCCCCTATACATTATACTTATAAAAACGCTTGCTAATCAAGGCATATGTAATACGGTTTCCATGACTAACTTTCTAATATTGTGAGGGTGAACTGAGGAGACTAGGGGGTTGGAAGTATTCGGAATTGTTGGAGAGGGATGCTAAAAGATTTATGCCAATGAAGACTTAATAAAACTATTGCTAACCAGATTGTCATAAAGAAAAATGAGAGATCTCTTTTTCTATAATTATTATAATGGTACTTAAGTAACAAATAAATATTTGAAGTGAAAATACTTCTGTTATCCACCTTGATATGTGGACTTCTCGTGTGAGTCAGGTACATCGCCTGTGAAAAACGGTAACAAATAGGTTTGTAAGTTACCGTCTGATAATTATGTCGTTCGTCTGAACCTGTTATATCCTCAGATCAGTATTGTGGTGGTTCAAAAGCGCAGAAGTTGTATATTTTATATAATACTGAATTCTCTTTGGAAAAGATGATTTTATATCCGCTGTGAGATAGTCTTGTTGCGGAGATTGATCATCTGAGGAAGTATCAAAGCAGTCGGCTCAGAGGAGGAGAAAGAGAGAGAAGAACAGATATTGCTCACTAAATTAATGATTTGTGAAGAGACCGTAATAATTTCAAGACACAATTACAGACATTTAATGACGGTACACACAATATTTTCAATGTCGAAGAGCTGGGGGATTTAGCTACTTTGTACATTTGTTTTCTGAAGTCCACGATTAAAGTTTTAAGTTTAAAAATCTTCTACGAGCACAGGATTTTAATGTTGGCGTTACAAAATTTTGTGTCATTCAGAACTGACCAATATATATAATTATGGCAATGTATGTATATGTAATACTTTACAATACGGTTTCTATTAGTAATTATCTAAGTTTGTGAGGGTGAAGAGAAGAGACTTGGGACTGGATGGAGCCGGAATTGTTCGAGAGGGATGTCAACCAATTTATGGCAGGCTTAATAAAGCTACTGCTAGCGAGATGGTCATAAAGAAAAATGAGAAATTATGTGTCTATTTCAGTAAATTTTATATTATATCGTTATTAGATAGAACAATAAAATACGACAAGTATATTTATAAGGTGGTAATGAGAAGAAATAGATTATTTTCTTTGTGAGTTGCGTGATAATGATGGAATTTAGAGAAGACTTTACTCTCGTGTCGTTGGATAATATTCTGGAAGAGTTTCGGAGATGTAGATGCAATTTATGTTCTATTTCTGTTGCATTGAAGGCACCAAAACAGATAAGTTGGAAAATTTGGATAATAACGTTGGGTAAAACTTTGAAATCTCAAATGTCTTGTTAATTCATCATTCCATCATTTTCCTACCTTCCACATCTGCTCTGTAGAAAGAGTTTGTCATCAAATATTCAGTTCTGGAAGTTTAATACCGTTCCTTAAAATATTTTTAAAGTGTTGGTGTCATTGAGTTAACGTATTCAGAGTCAAGTTTGAGATGTCGCAACTCTGAAGCTCTCATCTGTGGCGATCCAGGCGGCTGACTTGTTAGAGAAATGTGACCACCGCCGTCGGGACTAGAGTTGTGATTGAATGATGTCTCGTTTGAAGAGTGCCCTGACGACTGTGAAACCCGAACGAGGTTGCGTGTCCCTGGAGTAGGATTACGCAGACAATTAGGAGCAGGCCAAGGAGCGTGGGAGAGGCCGCCTCGAGTTCGTCCTGCACGATCTGATTTCAGGTCCAATACTCGTCCCCCGCCCACCTGATACACTCAGACAAGGTTCAATACACCTTCCGAAACATCAATCATCAGAATAATTACAAGGTGTGATCGAAAAAGTACAGAGAAAGATTAAATACCAAGGAAGCAGTTTGTGAGGTGTTACCTGTTCCTTACTTCCACATAAGTAAAGAATATAATATTATTAACATAACTTTATTCGGGAAAGTTGAAACATCACTTATTCGACTTCAGTTTTGCTCCATCGTGGATTCTTTCTTGACTTTTGTCTACATACATTTTCTTTTATTAATTTATTTTAAGAAAATTTGTCTAATTATGTACCTTATTTTGTTCATTTTTAATGTATGACGTATCCTATTTTCTCAATCGAGGACTAATGGAAACAACAATAAATCTAAATATTCTGGAATGCCTTGATTTATGTTTGGTCAATGGAAATAAAGCTGAAAAAAATTAATTTTGATTTTGTAAACAAAACTAAATGAACGCCATGGGTAGCGTTATTCCTACTCCACAATAAAATAATTCTCAAAGGGGGAATTTAGTGAATTTAAATGTAAAACTAGTCAGCAATGTATGAAAATTAGAATACGTCTGTACCAGCCTAAAATTAACTTTAGGACCAACATGGAAAACTATTGACCAGACCAGGAAACGTTCCCAGGAAAATGGCGCTCTTTCCCGGTCTGTTAGATATTTTTTCCTTATAGATTCTTAAATTAAGTTTCATAACCTCCAGTACCCAGCTGCCAATCAAATCATGTCCTCTGCACTTGAATTTAAAATTTATTTCTTCATTTGTTGCCGACTACTGTCCATTTTATATTAATAAAATCATTATTATAAAATAAGTTGAACAAAATTTTATGTATTAAAAATAAAAAACATTAAATAATATACAGCTATTAATACAATAAAAATTCATTCAAGCAAATCATTATTCAAAACATTAATCAAATTTGACAGTTTTGCTATGCGATTGATTAAAGTATGATTGTTTCTGCAATGCTTTATTGCAAACACATTTTTCAATCTAGAGCTTCCTGAAGGAATTCTAACATTAAATTTATCCATCAAATACATATCACTATTAACTAATGTGAAAATAGCCATAAAATATTATTTTCAAAAAGGTCTTTTATTAATGAATGTTTGTTGAAATTACACATTTTACGTAAATAAATTATTTTTAAATTTACGTATTATGGCGGAGGAAGTTCACCAGTCAATAGAAGCTAACCACAAAATAACTGGGACCAAACCATATAAGAAATAACGTCGAAAAGTTATGATGAAATAAATATTGGGTGTAATATTTATCTGAATGTGTTTGAAAAACATGTGGGTAACCACAGGGATCGATTGTTGTGGTCAGCTACCTTTTGTTTTTATATCGAACTCTCGCGTAACGGAATTAAGCAACCACACTTGGAAATCGAACCAGAAGAAATATATTGTAGGTTCTAGAAGATGCATGTTAATGATATATTTTACCAGACTGGTTAAATGAGATCCAGCGAACACCAACTGCCAACTTTGGGAAACGTTACTTTATTAATATTGCGTCAAAATCATAATCAAAATGTTATCTTACTTTTATATTATCAAAAACACAACCACGATTGATTCCGGTATTATAAATTACTTTTTTGTATAATTTTTCATGCCATCATTTGTGGGTATTATAAACCCGTAATAAGCTAAACGTAATTAATCTTCATGAAGTGCCAGAAATTGTAGAAAATTTACAATCCAAGTTTCTTAAAACATTTACGTAATATGTCGGTATTAATTAAATGCATAAAATTATATACTAGCGAATTTAGTTCCCTATTCGGTTCAAGGGAAATACACTGAATCCTTTTAGGAGGAGAGATAATTAAAACTAATTTTAGATTAAACGTTTGATAATTAAATGCTATATTACTGCAGAAACGGCTTCATATCCCGCGGAGTTCTCTATAATTACCGTATTAGTAATGCATATTAAACGACTGAAAGAATCCTGATGCACTTAGACGATCTAATTAATCCGTTAAATTGTAATTATCTCCTATGGTATTTGATAATCTATATCTTTTTTCCCCCAGTCCTAATTAAAATATTTATTCGTTAATTTCTATAAAACGCATCATATTAGTGTGATTTGTTTTAATGAGTATTTACTTTGGCGTCAAAATATAATTACTGGCATTTTACCCTGCATATTTTCTGTAATATAAAATGTTTTTCCAGCTCTTAAAGAGAGAACGTATTTCGTGTCATTAATAAAATAAAACAGGATACTTTTTTGTTGCTGAGCAACGTTTTCATCAGATATTCATTAAATAGTTGGATATTAATACTTTAATTTCTCACAGAATATTTGTTAGTGAATTCATTCGTCTACAAAGAATGTACGTTAAAGTTTCAATTTAGGAAAACAAATTAGCAATGTTACATTTTCCCGTTTAAAAAAAGAGAGTAATACCGGCAACACAGGAATTTCTCTTGCCGCCGCCGCGTGTTACGCGATATTCATTTGTTTTCGCCACTTCAACGCTAATGTCACGACTCAACAGTCGATAATAGAACTATAGTGCTTTTTCTTCGAGAGTTGACTCTCGACATTAGCGACGAAGTCGCAAAAAAGCCGGAGAACCCGGGGAACTTGTTGCTACGGCAACAGGGAATGTATTGTCAATGTTAACTCGAGTATTTGGGAGGCTGCATTCACAGGAAACGCTGTAAAGAGTAAAGTGAAGCAGGATTTAATTCAGAATTTAACAACTCCTGTCTGAAAAGCAACTTTTATTTAATCTCTGAGAGCAGAATGTAAAGCGAAATATAAATGGTCATACTTCGGTTCGAATACAGAATACCCGTAGAAATGTATATTATTCTACCGGGTAAGCAAATGCGATATAATTTATTACATTAAAAATATTAAGGAGACGAAAAGTGATCAGAAATTTTTGTTTGTAATAAAACACTTTATTTGATCAGAATCAGCTGCAACGCGGTAATTCACAATGACATCCACAGATCTCCACCACAATAAAATCATGCATTCCTGCTTAATTAAAAGCTCCATTCACTCCAATAACACCATATCCCTTTTCTACAGCAATCCACCTCCTCCTCCACACAACCGAAGACTCAGATGAAAACTACCAATCGACTATTTCCTTCCACTCTCATTCAGCTATAACCTAACATTAATTTCTACCCTAGTTAGCTGGCACCTCATTCTCCGACTCTCAAAAATAAATTCTTCCTGTAATTCTCTGTTATCTGGAACCCCTACTACGCTAGCTTCTGGTAATATTCACCGCAATAATAAGCTAAACAAATAATAATAATAACAAAATTATATTCACAGCTCAGTAATATCTCTCTGTTACTGGACATTCAATAAGTATAAGTATAAAATCATATTCCATAAATCCTATAGAGAAGCACAAGCTTCAAGGGTGTGGAACGAGTCAGAGATTTTACATAGGTTGCTTTATTAATATTAAAATATACTGTAACTATTCATTAATTTTTAACTTATAATAAGATTTTCTTAAGTTCTATACAGAAGACATACAATTTGTACCTTATATATAAAATTGATAAATATTTTTACTTCCTATACTAAAACATTAGTGTTCTAATAACGTTCTTTCATAATTATCAATATCTACCCTATGATACATTCAGCTCCGTAAATTCTTCAACAGAGTAGAAGGAGTGGCTTAGTAAGAACTTAGTTCATATTTGAACTTGTTTGGATTTATTTTTAATTGTTTAATGGAGGTGGGAAGTTTAATAAATATGCTAATAGCATTGTAATGTACACCCTTTTGTATTACGGTTAGAGACTTCCCTTCCTTGTGTAAATTGTTTTTACTTCTGGTATCAAAGTCATGTATATCTGAGTTTAGTGTGAAGAGGTTACTGTTATTGATAACAAATAACATGAGTGATTGAATATGCTGGCGAGTGTCAGTATTCCAGTTTTCTTGAAAAGTCCCCTACAATATGTTTTTGGTGAGACCTGACATAATATTCTAACAGCCTTTTTCTGAAGTGTAAATATTTTATCTTTCCCCAGAATATTATACCATATGTCATTATAGAGTGGAAATATGCAAAATAAACTAATTTTCTTATGTTAGGATCACTACAACTTGACATAATTCTACGAGCAAAGGTTGCCGAGCCTAGTTTTCGCAGGAGAATATTAATATGATCCTTCCAGTTTAATTTATTGTCCATGGATATACCTAAAAATTTTGTACATTTAACTTCAGTTATTTCACAATTATTTGTTGCTAGTTTTATTGAGTTCAAATTGGCATTCTTTGTCTGAAACTGCATGAAGTGAATTTTATCACAATTGACTGACAAGCCATTGGCTGAAAACCAGTGAAGCATCTGGCTTAATGTAGCACTGGCAGCATTTTCCACACTATTTTGTTTATTTGTAACCAAAAATTACATCATGTAGTCATGTTAATTATTAATTCGGTGAATAAATAGTATATAACGTGTAAAACCAACTGTAATATCCTCGGATATAAGTTATTGTAATGGAAAGAAAAAATTGACCAGTTTACCATCTTGAGCTCTAAAGGAAATTTACAAGTTATTCAATCACAATAAATATATTAAATAAAAATTATTTTATTTTCTGGAAAATTGGCTGGTTTTATTTATTTATACTTCAATATTGAATCTTTAAACAATATTTATATAGATTTCGAACGGTCTGTTCTTCAAATCTGTTTTTCTGCTTATTTTTGTATTATTTCGTGTAGAAAAGACTGTGCTCTGAACGCCCATTGAAATTATTTGATGTAGTAACAAAGACTTAGACGGTCGCTTGCGGGTGTGCGGCAACAGGCGACGCCACCTTGAGAGGCGACGCATTGCGTATTCAGACGCGACGCTACGCGGCCATCCGTCACACGCCGTGATTGAAGCGCGCCGCCCCGGGCCATCATCTGCATGCGCAGCGCTTTTATTGAGATGTAAAATATGCACCCCTTTTGCTTCTCCTGCCGAGCCAAATATTTTGCTACAACGACAGCCGATGTTTCCGCGTGTGATTTCATTTAAGGGACTTTGTCCCCGAGGGTACAAGCCACTAAACATAATAAGCGTATTCGGGGTACACATCTGGCTGTCGCTCTTCGGTAGATGTGATTCGTAACACCAGATCTGAAATCAAGAAACCTAGCTTTGATTTTAAAAAAAAGAAGAGATAAGTAGGACGCTCCTTCTTAAACCTGGGTTTTTGTTTATTATTTTTGTTAGTCTTCTATTGAGAAACTAACAAACACCGTACGATTACTTAAAAACAACAAAAATTATAGAATATAAAACATCTTATAGTATGACTTCAAAAAAAAACATATCGTTTCCTAAGACGGATATAGAAAAGATATTCTCTTTGGCGGGGAAGTTTGTCGTCTATTGCGGATATTGTAATGAGGCTTACCTATTTTGAAACAAAAATATATGGAGAGAGACGAGTCTTAATCGGCAGAGATTGATGGAATGCTTTGGTTGGAAATCCTATAGCAGTTAATATTAAATACCAATTACTTCAGACTTTAAAATTTTGAAATTAAAAATTATAAAAACATTACGTTATGGCTGAAAATGTTTTACAATGGGAACCAATATATTTTTTTGTGTATCAATTCCATTTCTATAAAGGGGACTTGTATGTTTCAGGACAACTCTCATGTAGCTTGTTATCCTACAAAAAGGGTATAGTGCGTCGATTGTGTTGGATCATTCAAAATTGTTTAATACATATATAATTCATGTCAAATTTATTAATTTGGTACCATAGTAGTTTATTTGGTTGCAAGGGAAACCACGTATTAACTCTGAGAAAATATATTAGAAATTTTATTTCAGATACGTGACGTATTATGACGTCATCGGAGTTTGTTTATAAGTTCATCGAGCCAAGCATAAGGATACAATAAGTAAACTAGTAATAGAACTGTGAGAGAGAGAATTTATTACAGTCTTTTTTTAAAATTTACCAATTAGACATGGAGCAAGCCAAATTACAGCAAAACTAAGGGACAAAACAAATGCCACACAATTTTTTTTGTAATTCCTATGTTTCGTCAGGTGATGAAGAAAGACATGTCGCACATGTAGTTTAAATAAAATCTAACACGAAATAGAACGCAAATACTGTAAAACAAGCAAAACTCTTAGTCAAACAAAAAGGGACCGTAACAATTCTTTAGAGTTTGTACATTAATTGTAGATATGTTAGATTTAATATGAAACATCACGGCTATAATTCTGGAATACAGTAAAACCTTAACTTTAAAATTTTTAATTAAAAATTGTAAAAATATTACGTTATGGCTGAAAATGATTAACAATGGGAATCAATATATTTCTTCGTGTGTCAATTCCATTTCTATAAAGTGGACTTGCCTGTTTCAGGACCACTCTCATGTAGCTTGTCATCCTACAAAAATTGTTCGTGTGTATAAAATTGAGGAAAGGAAATATCAGAATATTGGAATCGTAACGTAAATGAATAAATCCATTAATGGAAAATAAGAACCACATAAAAGCCTGATATCAACACATTTTTTACGATATTATGAAGTAGTCGCCACAATATGCAAAGAACGCTATTTTACAACTCATAACCCCATCGATCAAATCTGAAATGAATTTTATACGTAGGTAGTTATCTCGGCCGATGAACTGCATTCAAAAGTACAATTATGCAGTTTATTAAGCGTGCTTTACTGCGCGTCGTTAAGTGGTGGGATATTAGCATTGAGGGCCGAAATAAAAGGGGGGAGAAGGTTTTTGATGTGTTAGGTTTGGCATCACTGCTGGGAGGTGGGGCCGGTTCCCCTTCCTTTAGTAAAACAAGCAAATATATGAATTTAAAACGCACATTTCGGTTTCAAAAATTTGCACAGATTGGAGTTTTTGATGTTTTTATCATCGTATGCAAATATTATTCACGGCCTACGGTCATGGAGGGGTTGTATTTAAAAACACAGGGTGATTCACTTTTCGTCGCGTCCCTTTGCGTTGAATTTGTGGATTGTCTCTGAGGAATATGCAGTTGATCAACAGTGGCTATAAATATGCGGAGCGCGTAATAAATTATAAAAGTAAATAAGGGAAGAACTTTACCAAAATGTTTTAAGAAATTAGAAGTGGAATAACATTTCCTGATAAAAGATCCTAAGTAATGGATTTAGTGAAACATACGGAAAAAAATAGAATGGTTAATTGCAGAAAGAGAATTGTGATAGAAAACCACTATAATTAGAACGGAAATAATTTTAATTGTTTGTACGGGAACTGTACCACCACTGATGAAATGAACCGAATGTAGGGACATATATATATATATATATATATTATTGAATTGAGTACAAATACTGTTAAAGCGCTTGAAGAAGTATATGTAACACAATAAAAAAGGCTAAGATTATTGTCAGTGTAAGGTAAAGTAACTTCTTTGAGTAATTCTTCAACAGCAATTAAAGACATTTCAAATTATAGATAGGAGAAATAAATCAAAATGCAAAGGCGCCCATTATTATTCTGATATAGGATTCCCAAAATCCTTGAAGCGTATGAAATGTGACAAGAATAATACAAAAATTATAAAATTTATCGTACTCCACAAATAAATTTTCAATTTCAGTATTGTAGTAAATATTTTGTTTTTGCTTATTATTGTTATTCAATTATTAATATTATGCCATGCAGTTATGCGACCATTAATAGAAACGATTATTTACTTTGTCCCACGGTGGCGAAATCCAATCTTTAATTATTCATTTATTAGTCAAAATGGATAAAGTCATAATGTACGATTCGAAAGAGAAGAGGAAAATATCCAATTAATGGTTTTTAATATAATTTCAACAAAATTAAGATTTGGTCTACAAGAAAGAGAATTTAAAAAAGTAAATTACAAATGGAAAACGCTAGAGCGTTCCAAAATTTATACTGAAAATCTTCAATATTGGCTCACCTGTGGGGAGAAACAAACTGAATAAAATAGGACTTGCAATGTGAACTTTTGAACTGTTTAGTGTCGGCTCTGACGGTCTCCTAGTCGACTCTTCTTTGGTGTGAACTGGCTACATTGTCACGACTTGGGACATCTACCAGAAATTTATCATCTCGATTTCGATAAAGAACTCAAGAGCTCAACGAAGCTCTCGTTAGCGGCCCACAATGTAATGACCGTCTTCCCACAAACTTGCCTCCGTATCGCCTCGTATGGCACCGAATTCTCCTTCTCCCCTTTTCCAATAGCCGATCCGCTGAAATTTTAAAATAATCCATTGGTTCGAATTACACCCAATAGGAAATTTTCAACTGCGGATGCAAGAAAATGTCTTCTCACTTGCTTTACTTTCGTTACGCAGTAGCAGTTTCCAATTAGCTATGCACAGCTAGCAACTTGACTGAAGCAAAGTTTTCTCGAATTTGACACAGACCTGTCATTGTCCGCGAAGAGTGGTCAGTTCCTATTGCCCGAAGAAAGGTCTAGAGTTTACCATCACAAAGGTTACGATGTATACAAAAAAATTACAGCAGTTCAGAATTTCTGGCGTAATTTTAATATATTACAGAATGTACGATAGCATATTTGGATAAAAATGTGCCAAAAATGAAGGGTAACTAACAAGTATAATTTATTTTTGCTCTATATTTCTAAAAATATTAAATTATTCCTTTATCTTTTATGCGTTCAAAATTAACTATTCGCAACACCTTTCGTCACAAGTATAGAAATTTATCCTACTTTTTCAATGTGTAAAGGCTTGTTAAAAATAAATAACTGTATTCAAAAGTTTCTTGTCGGTACCCATTTTTATCTGCCTTGTGAAGAAGCTTCTGTACAGTTACTCATAATACAACTTTTATAATTATTATCGTGAAGTTTGAGAATTGTTTGCATTAGGGTTGAATGCCCTTAAAGTAGTTAACCTTATACCCTGCAATTAAACGTAACTGTAGTTTTAGAAGTTTCGTACGGCTGAATGGATATTGGTGTTTGAGCGTATTATATATTATTCACGTCTTTCGGCACGGAAATGCGAAGTTTTTACAGCGGTAGATACCTTCACGGTTTCTCTCGCGTTGTTTCCTTTTTCAGGGAATACGTGACAACGTTTAATTGTATTAGTTTTCAAAAAATGCGCTATAATTATAAGAACCAATCTAATACACAGCCCGGTAGCGGTAATATTTTCTCCTGGAATACGGGAATTAGTGGAACGCTTTCACAGCTGTATTGAACGTTATGGGGACCGTCTTTGAAAGGTGATGAAGTACCTTCAATTAAATTGTACGTATTTTCTTCAAATAAAATTATTGATGGAATGAGAAAAGCAGAGCAAGGTAGATAAAGTTTAAGTGAGGTTCTCTAGCTGTATATTACCTGGCATTGCAATAAATGTGCTGCTGGCGAAAACGTTCGTGTGAAATAGAGAGGCATGAGCCAGAATTATTGGACAATATTCATAATTTTGAAACAATTTAATCTCTTGATGCCGTTGTAGAAAATATTATTGTGTGAGTAAATTTAGGGATCCCTCCCGGGTCAATATCTGCTTAGGGCACGACGTTTCGATGGCTTTTATTGCCATTTTTATTAAGTGTATGACATTTTCGGTACCACGTTGATTATATAGCTTCCGTCCGCTGATTGGTCCTCTGTCTCAGGTGATATCTGCATGCCTCATGTCCTCCGCCGATAATAGCATTCACTTGATAAAGTTGGCAGTGAACACCATCGAAACGTCGTGGTCTAAGCCTATATTGACCCGGGTGGAAGCCCAATAATTACTTCCACAACATATTATTAATCTTAAGTTTCTTCTTTCAGTAATAAGTTTCATCTCCCCTACTTTCTCTAAAGCGGAATAATTCCTAACCCCCTTACGGTATTTTTACAGTGAATATTTTATTAAGAAACAAGTATTTATATTGAACTGTACTTCTATTAAAAGTTCAATTTCTGGGTTGAAATTAATTTACAAATAAAGTATTTCAACATTAAATTAATTACAAAGAATTGGCGTAAAATTGGAAGAGTTTCTCAAGGTTTAACTTTCTTTAATTAAAGGAGACAAAATAACTTAGTGAAGTATCTCCTTTCATGGCCCAGCCACAAATGTCCGTGAACTCAAACAAAACAGGATTTCCTCAGAGCCAAGTTGAAGTATTCCTCTTGAGGTTTTAGTAGAATGCTAAGCACTAAAATTTAGATACATACACACTTGGAGAGGGATATCGTCGTATTATTTTCAAAGCATATTTTGTAAGGATATTCCTCGGAACGCGGGAGTCGCCTCGTAAAAGCTAACGAATACATTAGACAGCGGAAATGAAGGATCAAAGACAACTGCGCTTTTGGGAAATTTGTTCGTGCCACGCTTCCTCAGTGGCCCATTACCGTAGCAGACGTAGAATCCGAACAACGGGAAAAGATTCACGACGAGAATGTCTGTGGCAACATTACAAGCTATAGGACATGCCCACCATATATACTGGAAAATTATAACTCTGGATACGATATACAGCGAACATAATTTTTATAAAGAAATATTTGAAACTATTAGTGGAATTGGAAAGTGACCATTCTTTTCATTTCACTAAAACTCAATTATTCACGCCAATTCGTGGCCATTTCATTCCAGTTTCAATAGGCAATATTAAATTAGCGTTTACCGACCTAATATTTTTTTCCATTTCTTATTTTCTTTGTTACAGAGCTTGAATTAGAAACGTAAAATCGCGAGAAAGTGATCCAAATCTAAGTTGCCAATTAATGCTTTGGTCTTTATGCATTAGTTTACGCTCCAAACATTCAAAACTCTCCGAAAACCGCAAATCAATGCGGTAAAGTCTTATTATGAGTGACCGTGACCGTCGCTGCGTCAGGATAGTTCATTCATTTCTTTTGCAGTCTTAATGAGAAATCTTTATTAATAATCATTTGTATTGGAAACTTTCGGTAACTAACGTACCATAATCGTCCTTGGAAAATTCAAACGATAGTAGAATACAAATATATTAATTTCATATTCGTAAAGGTTCTTTCTAAAGGTATTACGTACCTGTTTTATTGAAATTTTGACTAATAACACAAGTTAATGGTTGTATTTTAGAAGGTTGGTTATAGCAATTTATTTGACGCAAAAAAACATTAAAAATTATTAGCCAAACTAGTGACCATCTAAAAGGCTATTTATTTTAATTATCAACTGTCGTAATTTAATGGTCAAGCAAATTAAGGACTAATTTGGCAGTTTTTTGAGTGTGAAGAAATTACAAGACTTTTTATCTAATTAAAGTCTCATCAAAGACTGCGGTATGGAGAACTCGTCATTTATATTTTCACAGTGTGAAAAGACACACACAACGTACATGACCTCTGTGATGCAAGGCAGCCACGTTGACCACTACACCACAGGAAGTCGGCCAATTACAAAACTTTATAACATATCCTATACTGTTCTGGCTTTTTCCAAACGAGAGAATAAAATAAATATACGTTGCCACCAATTAAAAAGTCAATAATGAACAGTAACAAACCCTTACTGCAGCACAGCTGCGTAGATAATAATATGCGACAACCTCGCATGAATTTCATTCCATGACAGAAGTTGAAGATTTGAGAACAAATAAACCTACATTTGAAAAATCTTTATGTAGCCATTAAAGTTAACCAGCGGCTCCAAATACGATTCATAATACTAAAATGCATATTCCTGTCATAGAGTTATCGGTACACTCTTTTTTAAATCGTTTGATTTGCCGGAGTCTGTTAAAATTAATTAATACTGAATTGTTTGGTTATGTTGCATTTAAAGTGATATTAACTGATCGAGCTGAAAATATACGGAGAAGAACCTCAAAACAATCCCATGTACCTTTCGGAAGGAACTCTGCAAAGCCACAGATTTTCAACACATTTCGCTATTCGAGCGACCTTAAAGCCCACAGACCCCATATCTAATAAAATTTAAATTAGCGCTCGTGAATATAAACCGCGGGACACATAAAGTTCCCGGAAACTGGTGTCTTTGAAGTAGAAAGTACGGTGACGAAACGAACTGATTTATGTAGGCCCTGTGACAGTGGTAATCCCGGCCGAAATTGCCTCGGCTGTCCCGAGGAGCAATTATTAATAGCTGGTGCCACAAATGCGTGCGCAATTCGTGTCATTATTAAGAGAGTGGTAGCGGCTCTTTGAGAGAGTCACATCTGCGAGCCTTTATTAATGAATACATACCCGGAGCTTCTTTGAACTGAGTGAGGGGAGCGCCCGAATAACGTTCCTCAGTTTGTATTTTAACTTTGTGGGAACGGCGTCACAATTACGTTCAGAATTTAGTGCATCTAGTATAATGATGATATAAATTAGCAAGAGTTCAGATTACTATTCAACTGAATTTAGCATTTCTGCTCGTCCAAAGACGCACTCGCTGGTAAAGACATTTATTTGTAGAATAACGTTCACGGTCAGCGAGAGCATCGAAGCGGTAATATTATTTTTGAATACCGCCAGTTAACGTCAGTAGACACTAATTGATATTGACTATTCAGGAGATAATATTTAACATCAAATTAAATATTAAAAATGTGTTTCGTTTTATAAAAGATCCCTTAAAGCACACGACTAAATCAAGGTCTACTTGGCGCCTGTCAGACGAATAGTTTCCCTTGAAATTTTGGTGCAAACTTCTGCAATTCCTGGAAAGAATCACTCTCTTGACTCCTGCTGCAAAACTACGTGCCGAACTTCCTGGAAGACAAATCTGAATTTCATGAAAATTTAAATTGAATCTTAATTATAAATTAAACCGATAAACATACTGAAAAAAATAGAAGTTGTGTTGAATTACTCCTACGTTTCGTCTTTATTTTTGGGACGTAATCAGGTAAAAATAAATCTGGATTGTCTCCAATGATTTTTCCGGATTTAAATTAAAGAACTTGAAACCTGATGTTTAAATAAATTCAAGGCTTATCCGTCAAGATACTATAGACTCTTTTTGCATTTAATAGAATAATAAACTTAAAAATGTTACTAATATTTTAACAGCTAACAAAAATAAACGTAATTGGAAGTATTAATTAGAAAACAATGATGAAATGAGTTTTTGGAAGTATGATAATTATGGTTTTGGAAAATATCTGATTCAGGACGTGTATTTTATCAATTCAACCAACACATAAGAAACCAATGATTTTTAACTTTATTAAACACATTAAAATTCTTAAAAAAGATGGAATAAAGAATTGTTATCGTTGAATCTTCACAAATATTAAGTGTATCAAAAAGAACCAGTAACCATGATTATAATACCAAATTTCAGAAGAATAGAAGTAATAAAACTAAGAAAGAAACTAAAATAGCAATCCAATGTTTTATATAATTGCCGTGTTACAGTAAAATCAGTGAAAATATAAAAAGGTTAACAAAATTTAATTTTAAGTTTATTTTTAAATTAATAGACAGGCCAAGATTGTAACGAGTAAAAATGGAGATTATTATTATATTCTGAAACGTGGCATTTCCCTGAAAGCGTGTGTATTTTTAGAATTGTTTTATATATTTATGTTGCAGGGATATGAATTTTTGAAATTTTCGTTTCAGAGAATCTAATGGTGGGTAATTTTAAGTTTTTTCTAGAGTTCTCGTTTAAATTAATTTTTAATTATTTAAAATTTTAAAAAAATGAAAAATTTTAATACTGTAGTACATAGAGGAAGAGTTGTTTAATCTGAACCAATTAAAATCTGAAAATAGGTATTTTAACGTATCTCTTTAAATCGCATAACTAAAAATTTTTCTCAGTTTTCCTGTGGAGGGTTATAAATAGAGGTAAAGACAGAATTAAAACAAAAAAGCTGCATCGTGTTATAGATAAAATTGATTTTGTATAACGTAGACGCAGGTAATGTTATGAAGGGAAAACTAAATATGCACTTAAATTTATAACACTTTAAGAAAACTACGAGCTTATTTATGGTTAGTAATATAAGTTAAACTGTAAAGTATTACTATGGCATGGACAAGTTCACTACAGTAAATACTTCCGGTTTGTATTCTCTTTCTCAGTTGCGATTCATTCGAGTCAATTCATTTTTGTTGTCATAATTGTGTTTATAAAGAAGTACCATTAGTGTTCCTTAAGGAAGTGTTAAACAATGAAATACATTAGAGTTATTGTAGGAAACCGTTTTAGTTTCCCGTTAAGTCTCTCATATGACCTCATATTTGTAAAAATATGTTACAAAATCGTGCCTTGAATAAGTAGAAACACCAATATTAAAATTCATTGAAATCTGTTCTTCCATTTTTCAAATTGTGTCTGGCCGACAAGCAATGATTGTACTCACAGACGTTAATTGTTCCTATAATTATGCTGTATTACTACTAGATTTCAGTGTTAAATAGTGACGCGTGATGAGGTAGTAAATCGCTGAGACGTTTAACTGTCTTCACCACATTTTCTCTAGCAAAGCTGACGGAAGTGACCGATGTGGTGAAATTTAAGCGAAAGGTCCACGTATAAAGTCGTTAGTCCACAAACAGTAACAGCGGGAGCGGGAGAGACGCAAAGTTTCCGGCGATATTTCCCCGAGAAGACGCCGGATCGGGGGTCGATTATCCTCGGAGAATTTGAGCGGAGATTTATGCCCCCGGGCCTGGCTCCGCTAACTGCCAGAATTTGTCAACGCTGACTTGAGGAACTAAGTTCCCGCGCCATTAGAGGCAATCGGATCGAGCGTCCTTTTACGACTGTAAACAGGAGCCACGAGCACAGGTAGGGGTCATTATCGCCCGACGCCGCAATAAAAACTTTTAATTTCGTAGTAGATTAGTCCGGAGGGGAGGGGGTGTAATTAATGAGCGAAGCGGCAGCGGGCATACGAATGCAGCAGTCTGAGTAACGCCCCGTACGTGCGTCCCGGTCGTTAAGCGGACACACAGTCTCCCCGACTACCTTACCGAGGCCTTCACACACTCTTAAGACCTCGCACTTAACGAAGCTGTCAGCACGAGTCAGTCTGGCTGCAACTTACTTCATCCAATGATTGACCGCAGCGAATCAATATCGCACGCTGAAGGCTGAAGGCGCCTCTGCGCGTCAGGTTTCTTCTCGTGCTTCTCTACGCCTCAATCTAGGAAAACTTCATTGCAATCTAACAAAGTACACAAATATAAAGACCTAATTAATTGATTAAACAAAAAGTAAGATTATAATCAAATAATAGAAGCTCATATTTGATGTACAGCAGGATTCACTTTACATTAATTACTTTAACAACACAAATAATGACTACGTAGTATGCTATTACCGACTGATCCTTCTTACCAACTTAATTAAACTAAATTCCTAAAATCAATAACATTGTTTTCTTTCTCTGTAGTATGCTACGAAAACTACAAAGAGAAATAAAATAAGTCTTTCCTGAGGAAGAAAGGTTATCACCTTTGGCGGAGAGGTGTGTAGTCTCTGGACATCTTGTGGAGGTTATATAAGTGAAGTTTTCTGATTTTGAATTGATAATAAAAGAAGAGAGACGAATGAAAATATAATTCATTCATTGAAATTGATTATGAAGCGTATAACAACGAATAATTGATAAATCACCACGTGTAAAAACAAATGATTCATAAATTTTGTCGACTGTGTTGGACAATTTCCAGAGTGACTGCGGGGCTCACCTGATCATGTCGGGAATGCCTCGCACTCTCTCTAGTTTTTTTTATCAAAGTTCTCACATGCCGAGACACCTTCACCTATTTTGGGAAGTATATGTACTGGGGTCGAAGACCTTGGGCATATAGCAAGACTTGTCCGCTGATCCCATTGGACCAGTCGGTCAACTGCCTCCTAAAACTTGTGGAGACATGGAGAAGGGAATGCTGCGACCCCACAGCAACCTCGTCTCCCGTCATTCGGAAGGGCGTGAGAATAGTACCCAGTACCCGACCTATCTGATGCAGGTTTTATAGGATTTTCTCTGCCTCTCTTTATGTGAAACACCGGGTAGGATCCTTAAACCATAGCTCGGGGGCCCTAGTTAACCCATGGCTACCTTGTTCTACCTTCCGCATCCCCCCTTTTCAATTCCCTTCCTATGGTATTAAAGGGAAGTTTCCTATTTCAGGATCACCCTCATGTAGCCTGTTAACCCCCCCACCCAAAAAAAATTGGACAATTTAAATTTGGTTAATATATTTTGTGAAAATTTGTGTAAACTTCGTTTATTTGGTAGCATTGTAGACATACTAAATTATTTGAATGTAAACAGAACCACGATTTTGAACCACGAGTAAGGGAATATAAATTTTATTTACGTTATTCATTATGACGTCATCAACGTTTTGTTTCTCATAACAACGAGACGCTCATGTATAAAGGTAAAGTAGTTTTGAATTTGGGAAAGGATTATTACATTTTAAGACCCAACGTGGGGCCCGAACCCACGACCGTTGGATTAAGAATCTCATTCTCTACCAACTGAGCTATCCGGGAATGTGTAAGTAATTTTTAATTTGATTTAGGATTATTACAGATCTTTTCATGATATAATAACAAAAGTTCTATCTTGTTATCAAAAGCTGATTATGGGAAAACAAAAATAAATTATTTGTGAACATAAGGTTCTAAAAACTTGTTCTGAAATTGCAAAGTAAATATTGGATACAGTTACTTCTGCCAACCTTCCAATCTGTATATTAATATTTCTCTTGTATACCAAAATTATAAAATATCTGGATTGGGTTAATTTATCGTAATACCTGTAGCTAAAACTGAAACTCAGCTTACTTACGATGGAAAAATGTACTTTCTTGATTTTAAATTGTAGGATTTATCCATTCGGAAATTGTTTTATGGTGATAAACCGACATTAGTTTGGAAATAGTCAGTATTTAATCCATTTTACGATTTAATATCAGATGTTTAATGTTGAATTCTATACTATTCCTCTACCGATCCTCTCTCCCCGTGTCTGTAATCTATCTGGTTACTATCTATCTGCATATCAAAGCTCATTAACAACAATTTTAAACCAAGAATTAGTAAAACGAAATATTACCTAGTAGCAAAACATTGTTGTCGTAATTTTTTAACCGAATAGTAACAAACAATGCTGTAAAATAATAAATACTACAGAAAGTACACATGAATTGGCCATATAATTTTTTTAAAAAAACTAATATTTATGTGACGTTAAGTATAAGTAAAACGTAATTCAGTCAATTAAGACAATTAAATACATTTAAATAAATAAAAATTACACTAAATTTGTCGGCAAACAAATGTAATTAACATTTAGTGAATATAAATAGAACGTTTCATCCATCTTTGGGGACTTCTTCAGGTAACTAGGCACAAAAATTATAAAGCCAATATTAATTTCGACTGTATGATAATTTTGTTCAAATATTAAGTATAATTTTCTTTAACATTTCCACCGGTAAGTTGCTTAGGTGTCGTATTTATAGTTGATTGTTAAAAAAAATGTGGTAGGTATTGATTGTACCTGTTCAAAGGTATCAACGTCATGTAAGAGGAAAAATGTATTTGACGAAACCAAAAGAGAATACAGAAACCTTTATCGAGTTACAGAAAACTGGGAATCCAACCACGCCTTCTGTATGAAAAGTGAATCATTTGTTCCGGCGCGATTTGAAATAGAGCGCGTTCGGAAGTGGCGCTTGTTTTCCAGCTCGCTGAAGAATACTCCATAGCCGGCGGCCCGAACACAATTTGCACCTCCACGTTGGCCGGGATTGATTTTCGATTCAATTTGCCAAGAGCTGGGGGGGGGGGTGAGGTAGGGTGTGGGGGAGTAATAGGGGTAATGCCTGAGTAGTGAAGGTCTGTTGCGGCCTGCCGCAGGACCCCGGATTGGGACGTCACAACTTAGGATTGGGTTAGTCCCGCTCCAACTGATACTCGCAGATGAGGATTAACGGTGGACATCTCCCGAAGTGCAGTCCAAGCCATAACTCTGATGAGATTCTCCAGAACAATCTAGAAACATCTACTGCACGTACTAACCACTTTTAAGATACATGCTTTCTATTTGGCAGGGCCTTAAACGTGCCAACTGGTTAAAATAAATAAATTTAAAATTTTTATATTATATATAATGAAAGATGTAAAAATAAAAGGTTTTTATGACACAAAATAATAAATTGTTTACTTCAGAACGTATGTAAAATGACAGAACTTTACAAATATTTACTAAATATAATTTGATTCAAATTTAAATAAATTTAATTCAATTTCTGTCAAAGGTGATGTTGAAAATGAATAGCAGCATATATAAATAAATTGTTTTGGAATAGTATTATGATGATGAAATCGCAAAGTCATGTACTTGATTATGCGCCCGTATGTAGTTTTTAACTCGGAAAACTTAGTAGTTTTTGGGGATTACACGTGAATCGTCTTCTATCCTGATAATACCGTCCTACACGACTAATTAATTACTGAATTCCTACACGATTAACTTTTCCCCATTCTGAAAATCCTCCTGACATCTGTGTGAGTCAATGTTTCGCCAACCAGATTTTGAAATCTCGATGATCCTGGCTAATGAGAATTGAATCAGTTTCCACACTAATGTCGATATTGTCGTTGGAAACTCCCACTAAGGGGCAACATATTTGATTCTTAGAACATGGGAACGCATTAGTTTTTTTAGTCAGATTTTTTTAGAAATATATATAACGTACGTGCCGAAACCTTGGGAAAAGAATTTTTTTGCTAGACATTTGGAACTTCGGAGCCCTCTCTTGACCATCGATAATCCAATAAAGGAAAACCGCTAATGGTTTTTTACTTCGCTTACCTACCCGGATTTCTCCGTACAACGACCTCAAACAAAATTGTTACAGAAAAATTAAAGCAAATCGAATAAAATGACCCCAATTAACTTATATACACTTTGATCAAATAAACAAATTAAGAAAAACAGAAGTGTTAAATAAATTACAAAATACAATGAATGTCCAAAAGTCTGAAAAAGAAGATAGTCAGATTAATTTAATGATTTTATTTGTAGTAAAGTAACATAGTTTGTCTTATTCAACAAACTTCATCCTTGTGGTTAGATCCAGACTCTGACGTCAGCTTTTCGGCTATATATTTGACTGTCTCTTTTATTTATCCCTGATTATCTACTTATAAATTTTTCGTTATCCATAACACAATTATCTAATTGATAATCCGTTTGTGTGCCTGTCTCATAATTAAAAACCATGTACGCCTTGCAATCAACTCTAAATGCTTTTGTTAATTCACGTTTTTGTTTTCTCCACGTTTTTCTGAACTCAATGGTATTAAATGTTTTATTTATTCTGTACAACTCTACTAATTTCCGGCGATACGAAATCACACTTTACGTACATTACATTCTTATTATGTTCAAGAGGCACAAATTCCACTTTATCGTATTAGTGAACTGATACATGAGTCTTTACATCTCTATTTGAATTTTAAAAGTTACTCCAGAATCATTTATCAAGAAGGCAACAGATTTACATTTTGGTAATGTTGCAACTCTCTCTATAAATTGTAAAATTAAGCTTACAACAAATAATGACCCTGTGTATACTTAATTGTGACTCATGAACATGGGAATATTATAGCATATTGAAAAGAATGTGTATTTTTTTAAATATACTGAGCAGGTAACGTTAATTGTTTTTAAAAACCTTAAACGATCTTTTCAAGTATCAATATGAGGGCGGGATTTATTTTGCTCACCTTTTAAACGAATGAGTTAGGTTTCTAGTAACATAAATACGAAAGTCTAGAGACACGTGCGTTCTGGGCATAAATAAGGGAACAAGGGCTGAATAAATCGGGCGGCATTGGCCAATTCATGCGTCTAGTCTGCGCTATATATCCACGTCGTCCTATGGACTTTACGGATTTATCGCCCTCGGTTCAGCAGATCACTCTGTAAATTATTGCTCGACTTGGTCAGTATCTTGCAAGCAGACCAAATTAAAACTTATCCGAATTGTAACAAACAATTTCATAAATGGCTTAACGGAATAGTTTAGTCTAGATTTATTGTCGTGATCTCTCTACATTGGAACTCTTTTTGGCTGACAATATCTATCGTTAGTTACTGAAGTTCCGTTTATTGTTTCTGTGCCCAGTGAAACTTTAAATATATCGAAACAAATATTTATATAATGTAACGTCTTACATTTTCTTATCAATATGAGACAACTATAACTTTAGAATAAATCGAAAACTATATTTATGTCTTATAAATAAGAGCGGATAAAATAAAATTTTATATTATCTAGTGTAAGAAAACTTACGATACGGATTTGATCATGAAATAATCTAAGAAAAATTTAAAGAAATAATTATTTTAATATTTCCAAGTTACAAATACAATAACGCGAAATAACGTGAACCAATGTAAAATTATCTGATTCTTGTCATATCTGTTTAGTTGCTCTTTGGGTTACCACAATTATTGACGGAACCTTTGTTTAACAATTTCATAAAGCATGAGAATTATTTCTTCCACGTGTATATTTTTAATAGTTTATTTAATTCGTAAAATTAGTACTTTGTTTTGAACCAAATTCTGTTTAGTACAACACTTGGAAGGCGCTCGATTTTATATTGGCTTTCATCTCTAAATTCAGCCAGTATCAGTATGTAATATTTATTTTGCAAATTTCTCTTTCAAACCATATAGGGTGAAATATACCCTGGGCGCCAGTGGTCGCTATTGTATTGCAATCGACGTATAACGCCACTGGGATCTACGTAACCTTTCTCTTTTCTCTTGTACTGGTTATATTGGATCCTATCAAATCAAATGTGTAGGGTATGGAGCGAATTCTGGAGGATTACAAATCTGTTTCGCAGTTAAATTGGCATACTGCATCCGATCTTCTCAGGTCTGATATTCATTCATTTCCCGGGCGTTCATACGTTAAATAACACTTAACAAATCATTCTCATAATGCATTTATTAATGAATAGATTTATTTCTAAGAGCATGTGAATACATATAACACTCGTACAGTTGCAAATGTCCTTTTTCCGCTATACGTTTGAATTAATTTCGCTGTTTCGGGGATGCGATCAGCATTCACCCTCTCCTTCCTCAAAGTATTCACGCAATTGCCCGTACCAACCTTTCTGGCTCCACAGATAAAATTCTTCTGTATACACAACGTGACATTTAAATTTGCGACGTAAGTCACTTTCACAGGACAGTTACTACTAGGGATCAAATATTTATGTACAGATTTGGGAAGACTGTATCCGATTCAGTTAGTTGCATTTTCCTTCAATATTTTGAGCGTTAAAACTTGATCCTCATCGGCGCTGCCAGGTTTCATGTTTTATATCAGTCGGTCAAGGGAAAAGTTATAACCTGAGGTAGAACAGTCAAGATAGGATAGAGGTGCTGCAAGCCAGGGGACTATTTTGTATGTATACCGAAATATAAGCCGCGGTTGGTGACGAGCAGGAATGCCAGAGGAGGGGTCAGAGCAGAGAGCCTGGGACTTGGACCCGATAGAGATCAGCCGGGAGAGATGGAGAGCCGGACCAGAACGCTCCCACGCCGGAACTGCTCCTCACAGCCTAAACTTTTGGGCTATAAAATATGAGGAACACGGAACGGAGACTTTGGAACTTTTATTACCAGCACCTGGATTTGTTACTCAATCCACAGGCAAGATTCGCTCAATTTATGTCTGGTAAGAATATGTATGGATAGGGCGATAGGTTTTATTTAGTTATCCCGAACTGCAATTAATAAAAAAAGCAATAAATCTGAAAAATTATTTAAATTTCTATATATATTTTTATAATACTAAACAGAAAGTATGTAGTGAAGTATGTTTAAAGTAGCCAGATATCAAATGAGAGCCAATAGTTAACATATTTCATGCATTACTTATTGTGACTTCAAAAACAAAAGAAATAGATAAATGGACGAGTTTTCCTTGTAAGGAAAATAAACCGACATTAATTTCAAACACAGAAGAAACTCTTTAATTGAAGTTTGGAAACAGAATTTAGAAGATCAGAACGGAAGAATCTCGACGGGACCCGAGGAATAATAAAATATTTTGCAACGTGGACGACAGGAGTTGGGGAAAGGAAAATAATAGAAGCCTTTGAAATGTGGTGCTATAGGCGAATGCTGAAAATCAGTTGGGTGGATAGAATCACGAAGAAGGAAGTTATAAACAGAATAGAGGAAAAGCGAACAATATGGAGGACGTTCACTAAGAGAAGGGATAGATTAATAGGCCACATTTTAATACAGGAGAGTCTTGTAAAATTAGCATTAGAGGGAAGTGTGTCGGGTAAGAATAGAAGAGGGTGGAAAGGATGTAATACGCTGAGTAGATTAGGGAAGATGTGTGTGCTATGAAAAGGCTTGCGCAAGCTGGGTAGCGTGAAGGGTTGCATCAAACCAGCTTCTGAATAAAACACCATCATCATTAATTGAGAAATGCAAACCATCTCAATGTTAATATTTAGAATAATATTTATTTATTGGTTCCATTAAACTTGTTTCTTTAATTAATTATATAACGTCTGTTATGCGATAAACGAATTTTTGTTACACTTGATAATTTCCTTCATATAAAAAATATTCTCAAGTAAATTAGTAATATGCAGTTTTCGGATACAGAAATTTCATTCTTTTTCGGGATTGTTTGTTGTAACGCACATAAGTCGACTAAACTTTGGAGATTTTATTTCCTATTACCAATAATGGCATTTTGTAAACGCAATGAACTAAGACGAGTTTTCCTAGTGGTGTAGAAGAGTGTTCTGAAAATATTCAGTCTTCCAACGAAGTCGTAAAGCACGTAATCCGTCGTGAGGTGGAGCAACTTGACATTGGAGAGGCTGTGAGACCCTGGGTTAACAAGCAACCCATCCGTCTTCGCCAAGATATCGTCTAAACGACTGTGGCTGGACCATCCTACTCCAACAAGACGTATCCTCTCTAAGCCGCCATCGTTCTCCCCCGGTGGAAGCTTAAAAAAATGTTTTTACATGCATTATACTTTATTATTCTACCATTACATTAACAATAGCCCCAGGGATGTTTTACTTTGAAAAGATGGTTAATTGCTTTGATAGACTGAATTTTTACGAAGCCTGTTTTCTTTATGGGTGTAGAGTATCGATACAGGGATATTAAAAATTCAATTTTTCGTAGCTAATATAAAAATTCTAGGCTTGTTCGCCTCCAAGCAATGTGGTAATATAGTATTGTAAGAAAAAATCAAACATTTAGAGACACCAAAATCAACTTAACATATTTTAAACGAATTTTTATTTCACAATAATATTATTTAAGTTTAGATTACAAGAAAAAAATTGTTATTATTAAATATTAATTATTTGCTTTAAAAATTTTTAAATTCGAAGTATACAGTATTACGAGATAAATAGAGTACTTATTCTAAAAGTAAACGGTTTGATTATTTATTAAAGAAGGTTTCGTGTAAAACTCGTCACTAACGCTTACTCGATTTGTACTCCTGGCGAGATGATTCCTGCGACAACTCTGAGTGTTGGCGTCGTCGACATCTGTGTGCTCTCATGAAAACACTTCTCTGGAACTGACGGGTCCTGACGTTTCTTACTAAATTTTCCCCACTAAATATTAAGGTCAAAGCTGATATATTCTCAGAAATTTTTAGAACTTCTTTCCATCTCACAGCCAGTTTTTGTGTTGGTTAGATTCCCATAACGCCTCGCTACTTTTGAGTAGTTCTTCCGTCGAACCGATAAGTGTCGATTCTTCGAGACAACAAAGGTGTTTCTCAGGTCACAGGAATAAAATAAATTTTAATTACAAGCCATTCTCTCCGTTTCATTTTGCTTAGAAAATCTTGCTGAACATCAATAATTTAATAACAATTGCTACATCTCTGTTCGTCTACTCATTGACCTCTTACTGAAACGATGAATGCAAATTATACCTAAGATGGAGTCCATACTCCTTAAAAAAGGTTTCTCTATAAGAACCAATAAAACGATTACCTCGCCCGAAAAGAAGGCAATGAATTAAAGTTATTTCATTCACTTTGTTCATTGTAAGTCGTAACTAATTGCATCACCTCGGGCTACGATTAATGTTCAAATCGTATTGGCTTGATAAAAAAGATTCTTCTGTATATAAGAACCAGTTTCGGCGCTTTTCGTATTAATCTCTACACCTCAAGGGCTACTGAAGCGGAGCAGTTCAGAGGTAATTAAATTACAAAGTTTGGAATACAAAATAAATATTTAAAATTGCTGAGTGTTACACTCTAATCTTTATATAAAATATAGACCACTTGACGAGCTGCTTTTTGCGATGTCTGTTATTTCACTTCACTGGTTACTAAAATATTACTCGTCTATCTGTTTCATAGTAGTTGGAAGTTCGTCGTTAAGCATGCATTGATTTATATTCTTCACGTAATTTATTGACTACTGTTAGTCAATACGTAATTATATCGTCATCGAGAGCGTCACAAGTTTGAAACTTTGCCATTTCACACACGCCACTCCCTATGTAAGTTATCATAAACTTCGTGATGTAATGGAGTGAAGAAATCTACTTTCACCTTAAAAAATTCATAGCAACTTCAAAAGTGTTTGAAAACCGGTACCTTTTATTTTGCGGTACGCAAAGTTCAACGAATACAGACATTAGACACGTTCATCGCTATATAATAAAGCTCAACGGCTTCCTAAACCTCAGAATCTCGGTTGGTATAGTGATTTAGTGTCATTGTATTTCCCATCCCACCACCCGAACCGTGAGGCTGAGGTACATCTTAAGTTGCATATTGAATGTCAGAAATGAACCTCCACCAATCTTGGTTTTGATTTCACTACTTTCATCCCCTCCCATTAATCCCCCACCATCGTGCTAAAGTACATCTAAAGATGCATGTAGCATGTCACAATTTAGCTCGGTGACTTATATAAACCCAAAATAGGTACCCATTTCCCTTTTTTTAACAATATTATTTTGAATTGTCCCTCTGTACCCCTCTGTACCCCTATGCGTGTTCCCCTCTCAGGCCAAAGAGATTTAAATTATACACAAGCATCATGGGGTAATACTCCATAAATCTTATCGAAACTCGAAGAATATTTATTATATTCAAATATTAGCTTTTTATGAATGGTAAAAAATTTTCTACCCATCCATTCCTGCCCCCTAGAGGCAAAAGTTGTCTTATCCCAACAGTGTCTATTTTAAAATCGCGAGAACATGACATAATTTGTTCCAAATTATTGAATGCGTTTAAATTCATGTAAAGAATTTCAAGACAAACAATCGAACATACATAATTTTTTTCAAGGATATTTTAAAATATTAAATGATTGATTAATAAATGAAAATGAAGAATAACCATTGGCCTAATAGGTCCACAAATTAGTAAATCATATCTATATATTAATTTTTATTGGAACATTATTCAACTTTGAATAATCTTTCGGAAAATTCCTTAGTCATCTACAAATTAATAAGCACTAATTAATTGAAACATTACAAAACTATATTGAATTTTCGCAATTTAAAAACGAATTTGATTACAACAAGTTTTCAGTCTTAAATCTACTGTCCATTGAGATGGAATATGCTGAAAGTTCCTTGAAAATGGAATAAAATTCCAATCAAAATTAATATATAGTTATTTTTATTGTGAATGATTAAAAATAAGGGTTAATCTTCATTGTCATCATACGTAATTCTGTGTTCTTAACATTTAGACTATTATGACACGCCAGAAACCCAATACTTGGTATTCTCACATGCCGTAACTAACGAGTAGTTTTCGTAGTACAATTATAATTTTTTCATAGATCTACTGTCTACTGTGTGTTACATAGATTCATTTTATTAAAGAAATCATGTGAATTTGTCGTTAATTATAATTATGCGGTTCTATCGTAGTTAAATGTGATTTTAAGCGATTGTAGTGATGAAGAAATAAGAAAATAAGCGTCTAACCCAATAAAATTAAATTATGAAAGCGAAGGCACTCAAAATGTACAGACGAAATATACTTCCTGTTATTATTTATTTCTATGAGGCGTAATTGTTCGACTGAGAAAGACTATTGTGAAAATTTTTTTGTCGTAAGAAACGAGAAAAAGCAATCAGTGTCCACTGAAATGTTATATCGTTCCTGCGATTGAGGCTAATTTCCTCGATCAGCTCGGCACAGCATTTACAAGAAATCCTAGTGTCGAATTTTGCGCCCTCTTGGAATCTGGCGGCGGTCCCCTTGCAACTTTGTGTATGACGTGAACAATGAGGAGAGGACTATTAACTTGCTTGGAAAGCTGCAAGAACTCGGTCTCTTGTCTCCCCTCGAGCACGATAAGAAAGTGTAATGCTACTATTGTGTCTCGCTCTGTAAATGAAGGCTACTTCTAGGAATTGTCAGAAGCGTCTTCGAGTTGTTGGGGACGGCTAATGACAAGCGAGCATTGCAGACTTCGTCAAACTTTACAGGGGGTCATTTGAATTTCCTTTCATCTTCAGTAACAATACAACTTAAAAAATTAAAATCCATTAATTACTTTTCAGTTAACAGAATATTACACAACAGAAATCACACCCCCATTCTATTGTGAATTTTAAATATGTGAATAATTTTTTTCTCATTTCTGTCCCCATAATTCTTTATTTTTTCTGTTTCCGGAGCCAATAGTAAATATTCTGCAGACAGAATATGCTATAATATAAAGTTAATACATTAGAACGCAAGTATTTACAATTAAATGTTTTCCTGCAATTATTTCAGTACGTATATAGTTCATTTGTAAGAGTAAATAGATATAATTTGTATATATTTACATAATTTTCCAGAAATACAAACAAATATATTGTTCTGTGATAATTTATCGTTGCTGTTGTTTTAATTAAATATTAATGTTTTTCGGCTAAAGGACCTACAGCCAACCCGATGTACACAAATCGCTTTCAAATTTAGTGGAGTAACCGATGATACACACGCAGTGATAACAAATAATTTTTGATGACCACTAGGAGGCGGCATGATCCCTCTTCCAACGGTAAACCTACAGATAGAGAGGCGGATCGTATTCCAACATACTTGGATGACATTCAAATCTGATATTTCGCTGGAACTCAATGGGGAAAGTACTTGATCTATGTGTGACCCAACTTTCAATACCTCAAGCTGAGGTGCGTGAAGTATGGATTATACGATTAAGAGTAGGTGAAAGTGGTTGTAGGGGTTTTGGAAAATAATATAGTAGAGTTTCGCAGGAGTGAATCCCAAAACCAAAGAATTTTGGTTTTTGAAATCTGGCTAATGAAACAGATTTATAGTAATACCTTAGACTTTCAATAAAATATTTTATGTTGGAGGCACAACTAGAAAAACACGGTGAAACAAAAATTAATTACACTCTCGTGCATATTATCAAGTCGTGAAATTTCTTAAATGTAAGATTACAAAAGGAAAATGGTTGGGAAAATTATTACTTTAACGATAACTCATTTTCAGTTTATATAATTTAATGATATGTACGTTTCCTATTTTATATATTTAAGTAACCTTTTATGTTCCTCCAATGATCTATACCATATTCCATTATTTGGGAAAATTTTGAGTTAGATCATTGTACACATCATTCTGAAAGTAGAATTTTAGAAACATTGTCTCTTTAAAAGCGAGGATAATTCACGTGGCAGCTCCCCTGCAATAGTATAGCAAAGGAGGGGATGCGGAAGGGAAATAAAGGTAACTATTAACTACAGGCAGTAGATCTCAGAAACTAGTGAGGGTGATAGCAGATCCGATTAATTGCAAGACACTTTTCCTTTATACAATACATAATATAATAAATTGTGCTGGTATATACTGGTGTATGTAACATTTTTCGGTGTACCCAGCATAGTCCTTTTTATTTATATCACCGGTGTGACTTATAACTATAGTTCTTTTCAAATGGGAGCCGAATTGACCTTGAAGCCCTTTCATGTCCTGGCTGATCAAATCCATGTGACTCTGTCAGAAGTGAATGTGCTGCAGTAGTAGTCATTAATTATTCATATATCAATTATGGAATCGTCTATTTCTCTGCTCTTATTTACTGAAGGCTAGAACGGCTCCCATTTGAAAACCATTTTAGTGTTCTGTGATCCAAAGAACGTGCGGTGAAGGCAACTGTAATACGTAGTATTAACCGTGTTCTTTTGCAGTATGGACAGTTCATTCAGGGCTATTATAGGGTCTACGAATTCTTCATTGGAACTTGTCATGTTTCTTGTACTTGGATGCAGGAATGAATTTCTGTAGAGAGCCTATATTCGATCTTGTCATGGTTCTGTGAGCTGTATGCGGCGAGTTTGTACTAATGACAGTCCCAGAACCGGCCTGATTTGCCTAGTAAGCGCTTGTTAAACGGAGCCATTGCGATACGTACGTGAAGTAGCCACCGGAAATGAGGCTGCACAAGCCTTTCTCCCACTCACCGTTTGGCAAGCATCTCGGGACTTCGTTAGGAGCTCAGGCAAGAAGGATTTATTTACTCTTCACCTCCGCATACATATTCAAGTAAGGAATTAATTAGAAGTAAACCACTGTGCAATTAAAGCACGTACAGGCCGCTTTCGTTTGGATGTAGATTAACATTCGTAATTTACTAGGATGGTTTGTGTCCCGTCCCCGCGCTCTCCGTCTGCGGAAACAAACATTTGCCGGGAGCGGAGCACGATGAGTTCATTAGTATTTAATTAAGTGAAGCGCACCGGGCGTGAGTGAGTGATTCGGGACAGATCCGGCGTCGTGAACAAGACGGCGTCACTGTCTCCACTCTGGGGGAACGATTTGCATACCACACAGGTGGGCTCCTAAAAACCTCGAGCACAATGGAAATGATAATACTCTGTGAACGTAACTTTTAATTGGATTTCACGTAGGCCAAGTACCGACAACCAACGACGGGAAAGAGACGTTCCGCTTAAATAAGGATTATGTGTTTGTGAGGAGACAAAACTGGGTTTTGCATTTGATGTAAGGTCTAAAATCACAAGAATATCAAAACATACTGTGAAATTATTTAATTAATTAATATTGATTAATAACTATTGAAACCCTGTTTTTATACGAGTCTGAGGATACTACGGTACAAACCAAAATTCTTAATTAGATCCATACGTTACTGAACACTTTATGTCGCTAATATTATATTCATCACGTAGCTTACAGTATGAGATTTTTATTATAATTCTTGATAAATATTCTTTCTGAGTTGGTTAGCAGAAATTAACGCACACGAATGAGAATTAGGAGCCGTAACATGCTCAAATATTATCAGACTGACTACAAATTAAAAATTAAAGTAAAAAATAGCAATTTTTCTACCATGGTGGAAAAACATGTGAGTTTTGATTTCTACCTCATAAATTTACCATTTATTGTAAGTGCATTACTTATGATTTTCTGGCTGATTTTCTGGGAGTCATTCTTTCCACATATATGATGATTTTGTAGACAACTTTCTCAGACAGAATACAAAGCACACAGGTATTGTTTATCCAGGTCAGCATGAAAGTTCTTCAATCTGTCACCACACCCAATAATCCATTAAAAAAAAGTACACAATTGAGGGAGTTGGCGTAACGAATCCACTTGAGTTCCGAAACATTTCCGGTGAATTAGGGATGTAATTTTGAGGCAGAATTTCGTGTAGATCAGCTATGGTCTAGTGGTCCCCGTTCCGGCTGCTGCAACTAGATTTCACTCAAGCACAGATGGACAATGGGTCGCTTCAGACCAGGCACGTCGGCGTTATATTGATAAACTTATATTCATTTTCCATTGTAAAAATGTAGCAAAAAGTAAATTAATTAGTCAATGTGGCTCGGTTAAATGATTTGAATAAATCGCGTCTGAGTATCGAAACAGAGGATATGTAAGGGCAGCCGTCTTCTCAGGACGAAGTATAGTAGTCTGTTTTTCAAGTTCGACAGCAGGTTTACAATTAGAGTTCCTTTTTCCAAAGGGAATGAAACTACAGAACGTCCATCCAGACCCAAGGTAAGCAGCAATTAAAATTGGCATTCGTTAGTTTCAGGGTTTGATGCAGAAAAAAGATATTTGGCACCCAACGTTGGTGACACGCCCTTAATGGTCGTTTCGTTTTCGTAATTCGACGTGAAAATATGGCTCTCCGATAGTGGTAACGGGCGGCATTGTTGCGCGGGCTAATTTATGACTGCACTATGTGGCGAGTTGCAACCAGATACGAATCGGGCAGGAGAAAGGAGTTGCGCGTTGCATAATGATGATTTTTCCGCGACTACTGTGCAGCAGCGGCTGGGAAGGCGGCTCGTGTCTCACGAATGGCCACACAACTCCTTAATCTTTATGCCACGATGCATCGCGAGATAGGCGAGGAGATCTCACTCGAGTCCCGGTTGCGTCAGTTTTGTCCCGATATGACGTACGACTGCAGCTGAGTCACTGGCCTCTTTCCTCCTACCTCTGTGACGTCATGAACGGGATTGTTCCTAGACCAGGTGGAGCCGGAACACAACGTGGAGCTAGTAGTGTGGAACCCGTGCGCATTTATTAAAACCACGCAGCTCCTGGGCCCAGTTTCTCAAGGCTATCTCACTAAAGATCGAATTTACATGTTCAATTGTGTTCCTGTTCGGTGCTTTCACCGATGGAAGAGAACTGTGACTTTCTTTACCCTCGTTGGGCTATGCAGTCGAAAATTCTACCGATAATAGCCCTAAGTTGGCATAAAAATCTAGTATCTAACAGTAAATAAAAAATGTAAATAGAAAATATCCCATAGGAGTGTGTATTATTGCAGTCCTGCAAACAATAACATAATTTGAATAAATTATTGTCATGATTAATTAACTGACCGTATCGCCAAGAATATATTGTCAAATCACCAAATTTAAAGAAAATAATAAATTGTCTTGCATTAAGCATAATAAATAAAAACATGCAGCCACTTTTGTCAGTAAAAATTCAATTAATATTTATTTAGTAACAGTTAAAGTAAATAATAGTTTAGAATAAAAATTTACCTGAAGAAGTCCACAAAGATGGACGAAACTTTGTAGTTATATTAAATAAATATTAGTCAAAATTTTGCTGAAAAATTGTCTAATTTTTATTTATTTATTAATGGAAAGAATCAAAATATTCTATTACCAATCTATCTACTTTAAATTATTTTACATAAATTGGGAGTTTGTGTCATAAACTAACTTTATAACCTTTCATAAAGCTGTTTTATCCGAAGCAAGAGGAACCTGCACCAAAATAAAATACCATAAGGGTCTGATGTTTTTCGGTCTACTATAATTTATTATTGACGCAGAAGATATCTGATCTGTTCGCGATGGTAAACTTCGAAGGTTGTTCAATTAATAATTTCATTGTGAGAATAAAAATCGTTAAATACTCTAATGGAAGTTTTATCAGTTACGTCCGTGTTTTAAGTTACATTATAGGCGTAATAAATAATAATGAACTTTAAAAATAAATAATTTCGTTTGAAAGTCGTAACAATAAAAGTAATCAAAGTCGAGTTTAGTTTGTATCATTTATAATTGGGTGGGTGAAATCAAATTCCATAAGCGAACACGGTGAAATGATTCGACGAAATTAATCATGAGCCTACGAACTAAATTGTGCCTATATAAAACCACAGGCCTATCCCACATCTTATTGGTTTCTATTTCGCATTTTAAAAATATCCCCAAGATGGAAGCCACGTTGACGGTCAGCTGAGATTAAATAAAATTGTATGGTCGATTCAGAGACGAGTGCGATGTATTGTGGAGTTTCTATGTCGTTACATCCCTGTTGAAGAAAAATAGATCCACCTCTCCTGTCATAAAGAAGCAGGTTTTCTGCAGGAAAATCGACTCCAACGATGGAGGAGACTCTGAAATTAGGCTACCAACAAGCGTTTTATTCAGTAAAACAATTACAAAATGATTTTAACATCGATTAATGTACCTAAATGTAGATAATTTGATATAAAATGTAAATAAACCATCCAGATTTAGATAACAATCCATTTTCGAACAACTGAATACGTTTTCTTAGTTCCTTCTTCTCCGAAAGATTACTAGTGAAAATCTCAGCACAGTCTGAGTCGGATATCTTCTTTCTTGATCGTGTATAGGGCCCTTAACACTTGAGACACATTCATCAGTCGATCGTGTCAATAATAGCTATAAAAATAATTATTTATGTTTTTTGAGGTCCAAACTCAAATATAATTCACATAATCTCATGGTCAAGCATTCAAATAAGCCACGTACATATTTCGCCACTCCTGGTAGTTTGTCTAATTTGTTTGCATATGAATCCTTCAGTTATATATTCATGTGCAACATGATGAATGGCCATGCTGTTAGTCTCTTATGAATTCTTAAGCTCACTTTTCCGTAAATTGCACTACTCGTTCGAGGTGCGACGGTTCCCTGAGGTTCTCATTCCTGATCACGGTAGTCCGTTGGCGTGCAATTAGTTATTTTTGCTTCCCCATTTCTTTGAGGAGATGGTGCCCCCTTTTGATGCATGATAGATGCCTATAGCCCAGTTGATCAATAGCAGGTCGCAGTGGTGACGACCCCTATCCCAGGGGCTGAATTATTTAGCAGCTGGGACGACCACTTAAGGCTGCTGGTATGGACGGGTTCCCGCAGCGCACGTCTTCTACCTGCTTCATTCGCCCACAAAAATTATACACCAAAATTCTGGAACGCACTCTTTTGACCTGTGTGGAAAACTGTTTCTTTCAAATTCCCTTTTTTTTAATAATTACGATTTCGTCACCAGGAACCAAACAACTAATTTATTTCTAAAAATAAAGGTAACATGAGCGAATTATGATCATTAGTATTCGGGAAAAAAACAGAAAAAATATTTATAACTTAAATTTGGTTCGTTACTTTTGTGGCAAAATATTATTCAGATTTTCAGTTGTCTTAGGAACTGAATTAATTGGTAAGTAAAATTCCCGTGACTTCATATTATTAAAATTACAATTAATTAACATAAAATAATTCGTTTAAAATCAGAAACTGCTTCAAGAGTTCAAAAACTGTAATTTACAAGAATATTTTTTAACTGTGTTATTTTAAAGGTCTTAAAAAACAAAACTACTTCAATTTGTAAAGTAAATTTTTCTTGGTATTTCAAAGCAGTATTATATATTTTGATTTATTAAAAGGTAATTTCTTAATAATTTAGTTCAGGAAAGCTTAGTATATAATAAATTGTACTCAATTAATATTTTCAGAATTTTATTCTTTAAGTGATAAAGTATCGTTTATATCTGTGTCAAAAATTTCAAAGTTGCTCTCTTTTTAAAATTATCTTTTGTTTATAAATATATTTAGCTATGATTACTTGTTCGTATTTAAAATGTGCTATACTTAAAAGTGTATTTTGTATCTAAAATTTGTATAGCTGGAATTATTTGTTTGCAAAATCAAAAGTCACTACTAAATCCATTGAAGATAATTTATTGTGTAATGTATAAATTATTACATTTTATTGATTAATTAATAATTGTAATAGGAGTAATTTAGGAATTTGTGAACTCCATTGATTGGAATTATTAATAGAATAACAAGAGGAAGATATGTCATAAGAGGAAATATTTGCAAATGAAGTACAATTAATGGCCTAAATTTATTTAGAAATAGAAGACGTTTCGTTCCCAACCTTCTGAACCTTTTCAAATAACATTATACAATCAAACTATATTCTCCATTCGTGAAAAACAATATATAAATTTAACTATGTGTAATAATATAGTCAATATGTGATAAATTAATATAGCTTTCAACATTATCTTTAAGTTTGATGGTAAAACGGAGTTATTGAAAAGTATTAGTTTAACTTCTTTGTCATTAATCCCATAAATTTTTGTGGTTGTATCACATAGGCAGTTAACGGTTCTTGATAGTGTTTCAAGTAAAGTTTGATTTTTGACTTAATTTATAACTTAACACAAATAGGTTAAATGATGGTGTGAAATTATAAATCATTATTTATAAACTGACGGAAGTGAATTGTAATAAAAAAAACTAATAATAAAATACAATGTTTAGATTAGTAATGAATATAAAATGTTCAACTAATTTTCTTAATTGTGCTTTTTCGAAATATTATTGTTAAGAATTTTACTTTATCGTATCTTCTGCAGATAAGTGTTCTAAGTTCGTAATAATTTCTTTAATATATAATTTTTGGTGATATTATTGGAAATATTCTGAACAATTTCTATTGTGATTCCTTGGAGGTCTAAAATATTGTGATTATAAGGTTAGGTCTTCAAATTACCAAATTGTGGTCATTCTGTCTGTGGCTTTATCTCCAATCAGTAGGGCAGCTGGCTAGGATAATTTTATTGAGAAATTTTCTATTTTTCAAAATATGGAGGCTGGAAGGGAGTGAGATTGTTCGGTTCTACGAGGTAGGAAGAGGCTTGAGGCATGTAATATGTGGGACAATGCTAAACAGAAGACTCGAGGGGTAGCCGAATCTCAATGGGCATTCAGTAAAATTGAACACGTGCCCTGCACCACAAAGGAGGGTATTCTTGTCCGCCACGCACCGAGAAACTGTTGCAAAACGTTCAGAGTATCGATGAATTTCCGAAGGATTTTTTTCCTGGATCAGTCTGAAAAGAGAACACTCGTGAAGAAATGATTTCAGTTCTGTAATTCTAAAATACTTTTACTGCAACATTAAACAAGTGAACAGATGCGTAGACACAGTTTTGTCAATCAGTTGTCTGATATGGAATAGAGGATTTATGGGTACAAAACATTCTTTAACGTGTTTTGAAACAAATATGGAATCGATTGCATTGATAAATCATTCTGCAATCGAATGGGTTCCTCCAAAAACTGGGAGAACATTTTAGTTTTCTTAACGTAACTCTAGTTTACCCAACCCCATTATGTACCCGAGCGCACTAATTAGTTCTATATTATTTTTATAAGAATAAACTGTTCGTTAATAGGTTTTCAGAAAAGTTTCTAACTTTAAGTGATGTAAATTATAGATATTAGATTATAATTATTTTTGTTGGGGTGAATATGCAGCATGAGGACGACAGTGTTTTTTTCGGTTAACAGGCTACATGAGGGTGATCCTGAAACAGGCAACTCCCCTTTAATAGCATAGGAAGGGAATTGAAAAGGGGGATGCGGAAGGTAGAGCAAGGTAGCCAAGGGTTAACTAGGGCCCCCGGGCTATGGTTTAAGGATCCTACCCGGTGTTTCACCTAAAGAGATGCAGTGAAAACCCTAGAAAACCTGCATCAGGTAGGTCGGGAATTGTGAGAGAGAAACAAGCAAGTTCAGTGTTGTGTTCAAGACGACAGCGAGTGGAAGCGGCCGCTTATCAGTGCATATTAAAGATTTTGAGACTAAATAACGACAGTGTTGCTATTTCCGTGTGTTAAGAGTGTATGGCCATCCTACAAAATCATTAGAATTTCCCTACCAACAGACATCATGCCATTTAGAACGGCCTACAAATCCAAATTTTTGTTTTCCAAGGCTTCTCAACCGAAAGATACGTGTCATTATGTTTCCTTATATCCATGTTTTATGTTGATTTTGATTCACTGATCCTAGTATTCATGCCATAATTAATCTGTTTTCATGATTCACTCCGTTGACAGCAGGCGCTTAGTTATTGATTTGATTGATTTTTCAATACCCAATCTAATTTGTTATAAATCTAAAATTATCCATGAAGTTGCCTTTCTCTTTGATTTTTACTGTCTGAAAACCAAAGACCGAACATTAAGGACATGGATGTTGTTAGAGATTGTTAGTCTTAGGAGAATTTCCTTCGCATTCTCAGAGATTTTATTCATAAAAATTCTAGCACTCTTAAGTTTGATTTCTGAAAGTTTGATAATTGCGTACTACTATGAATAATCGCTTTTGTAAATTTAGAAAAGGCCTTTGATAGTAAACTACAAAACACTATTAAGGATTTTTAAGGGAAAGAATAAAATATCGAGAAAGAAGAGTTATCCATAACCTCTACTGAAGGCATACAAAACATTAGAATTGAAGATCAACAAAAGAAAGCAAATATCCAGAAAGGAGTAAGACAATTATGCAGGCTGTCGCCCATGGTCTTTAACTTATATATTTGATAGGCAATGAAGAAACTGATAAATGAATATGGAAAGGGAATCAAAATGCAAGGAGAAGAAATAAAAACCCTGATAATATTGTGGTATTAGGGATGTCGGAAGAATACTGGGAAAACATAATGAATGGCATGGACGTGGACCTGGAGGATAAGAACAACATGAGGATCAATAGGGTAAAAACCAAGAATTTGGAGTGCAGAATTGGAAATAGTAGAATATCTGAGGGTGTTAGATTGAGGAAGGATATTTTAAAGGAAGATAAGGAATTCTGCTATTTGGGCAGCATAATAACTAGGGATAGTAGAAGTCGGTCTGTACAGGCCCGAAAGGGTTATGAAAAAAAAGGAGAACTTACTTACTGCTAATATAAGTATGAATATTAGGAAATAATTACTAAAAATGTTTGTATGGAATGTGGCGTTATATGGGTGGGTGCGAAATTTGGGACAGAAGGAGTTACAGAAAGTAAATAAATAGAAGCATTTGAAATGTAGTGCTATAAAAGAATGCTAAAAATCAGAGGAAGTTCTAAGTATCATAAAAGAAGAGAAAACAATATGAAGGTGTTTGACCAAGAGAAGGGATAGATTAATAGGTCATGTTATGAGACATGAGAGTCTCGTAATATATGCTATGCAGATTAGGGAATATGTTGTATGTGGTAGTTATGTAGAAATTAAAACAATTGAGGAGAATTGGTTGGCATAGAGGGTTGCATCACACCAACCTAAGGACGCAATACAACAGCAACAACATGAATCTCCTCAGGATAGTTGTCCACCCCTTTCGTGGATTGACTGTGTACGTTACTTGTGAAATAACACGCGAACTAATGACAATATCGCATGTGTGAAAACACCCCATAGGGTTCGTGTTTTCACCAGGCGATTTTCGAGACCCCCAAGAGGCAAGCACCATGTCGGACGTCCCGTGGATGACACACAGCATCACTTGTCTGAGTTGGGCAACGTCGTCGTGAAGGATTCTCGGAATGAAAGGCCGCCCGTGTTTTTGCTGCAGTCCTGCTGCTCCACACGAGTTCATTACCGTATTGAGATGACTGCCATGTCTGCTTATCCCCCTCCATTAATCTCGTGTCATGCGTTATCCTGAAAATCTCAACTTGTTGGAGCGTTCCACCATTAGCCATGTCCATTTATCTGTCGTGACACTCTGTATAATTCTATTCCTCGGCGCGCACAATGGCCGAGGTCTGGTGAATAGGACGTCTCAATGAGGATGCGCCAGGGACTTTGCGCATTCCTCCAGGGGGAACGCCTTTGTGTGATGGCCCATCTGGTGGCCACATTACGCAAGGTGGTTTAAACGTTAAGCATGAAATTCTCTGCGTGTAAAGCTGCGGGGATACTTGATCGCTCCAAGCATCAGCATTTGATATATATCACTTAACAGTCTAGACCATAATTCGAAAATTTTAAAAAAATGCGAACACACATTGGTCATAGAAACCAGTTAAAATATTCAGTTAAATTTTCAAACTAGTTAAATAAAATTGTATGACCTGTTTCAGACTCCATTTTCAATACAAAATTTCTATAAGTATTATGGACCTTCTGGTAATTACGATAAAAACCTGAGAAAGATTCAAATACGTTGAAAAAAGTTATTATTTTTAAATTGTACTAAAAATGAAGTCTGAAATAGGTCACAAAATTTTATTTAATCATTATACAATTCATCTTAAATTAGTATTAGTCTCACAAAATAAATAGTGTAAAGGAATTGGTTTATTAATTAAATTTTGAATCATGATCTGTAATATTTCAAGTCTTGTCATATATATTTAGACAAATTAAATTGTTAACTCAATGTATTGTTAAAATGAGAAAATCAATCAATATATGAGCGAATCACTATTTAAATTCTTTTAAGACGTTTGATCCAGATTTTAGTAATTATTCAGCTGTAGATTAGTAATCAAATATCTACTGAAGTTAACTACATTTAGTACGACTACAAAGAAAAAAATGAACATCTTTGCCCATGCACATGAAAGTATATCATCTTAAGCGGTGAGATGTATCGTCTCTGGACATAAAATGGAAAATACTTTATCGAAGTTTACCTGATTTTAATTTGAAGTTAATATATATTATAGAGAAATATTGTAAATATAATGTATTAATTTTTAATTTCGGTTGGCCACAGTTGGAATTTTATTTCGTATCTGTACTTGAAGAAGTTCAAAAATTTTAAACGAAACGTTGTAAAAGAATTAAATTACTGGTATGTTCTAAAATATTGGCTGATTTATTTATATGTTTATTTGTGAATGTCAGATAATTCAAATATTCAGTGTATTGTTCTCCAACAGCCCATATCATGAAAATGTTCATTAGTAACACTTGACGTTTTGTAATATTATGCTAAAAAATTTTAATGAATTCAGAGACTTTACTCTAACAGTTTTTTTAACTTTAATTTTTCATCTTATTTCCTTTTTCCTTGGTTCTGCAGCCCACTCACGTTCTTGGCCTACCGGGTCGACCACGTACTGTCATCTAACATTCTTGACACATTCGGAATTTGGAGTGTCACTTAGTCAGTGTATCGATTATCCAGCAGTCTTAATCCCAGTGTCCATGAACATTTAACTCTAATTACTGTTTCTCTAGATACCTAATAAAGACTGCAAGTACTTTGATAACTGAGTAGTTAACGTAATGGTAAGAAAAGGATTAATCATCTGAACCTACTTAGTCATCATCCGACAATTTTATAATGCATACCAATGAGAAATTAGTAGTACTTCAATTCCAGCTAATTCGTAGATAAAATATATGCATACACATTTATTGCATTTATTAAATCAGGGGGCGTTTTGGTATATCTAAAAGTTATTAAGAGTTAAGTCAATTTTTGTAGATATTTTGGCATGTGATGACAATCTCAAATATTGGATTAAAGGCAGTATTCTTAATAATAATGACGCCTTCATATTACTTGCTGACATTAGTATTTAAATATATGGCAACGAACCTCTTCAACGCAGCGGTGATTCCGGGTTCGTGAACCACGGATTGAAAACGGACGTTCTATAATTACGAGTCTTTGTATTCCAACCAACTATTTATTTTGTATGCATTAAAACGTTTCGGATAAAGAGGGGCGTGCGGCGTAACAGAGGTGCTCAAGTGACAAGACGAAGTCCTTAATTAGAAATTATAATTTCTCCGAGACGAGACGCGTAATCAGTAATAATAGTAGTAAGAAGCTGCGTGTACGCAGTGCGTTAGCTGGTCTCAGCGAACCGCATCTCCGGGAGTCCTTGGGCCTCAGGAAACGGCTGACAACGCACATTACCATGTCGCTACCGCAGACCAGCTAATTGCCCTTACATAAACAAATTCAGCTTCAAAATTTTCATTCTTGGGAACTCGTACCCGAAACTGACTATGATATCCAGATAGAAATTTAAGTCGTCCAATGATCTTTGACTTACGTTTCTTTTGATTTTTAGATGTCTGATATGTAACACCTGACGCACAATAAATTATAAACCTACACCAAAAATATACTAAAGCACGTTAGTTTTGTGATACATTAATTTTAAAATCAGTTTTAAATTATTTTGAGTTATTCAACATTTGTTCCTAACAATGTACAGGGAAATTACATTCTCTGGTAAAGCATAAAAAATATATTAGTATTAATTTCGAAATTAGGGTCAAATTTTCGTTGTCCTCGGCCAAAAATTGTCTCAAGTGATTTATAACGCAAAATAATTCTTCTTCGTGCGTGGTAAAGATTCTCAATCCTTCAAAGCTTACTAACACATAATTTTAATTTAAAAAATTTAATTATCCTGAGTAGTAGAACCGTACACGTAATCAACAATATAATTATTTCACAGTAATACACACATAAATGTGTAATTTTGCGGTACATTAATCAAAGCGGTCTTCTTGAGAGAAGTTGAAGAAGGTTGTAGACAGGGTAGTAAAACCTAGACAGTTTGGCGTCTGTCTGTTTTTTTTCTGAAATCGTTAGGACATCGGGACACCTGGCTGTGACCAGACCTAATATTTTCTCCACAAACATAAATGGTAAGTGGGGTGGATTACTCTTACCAAATGATAATGGTAAATTATTTTGGTTCCAATTACTGAAGGAAATTAATAAGTTGTAAATTAAGAATTTGGCAATTGGAGATTGGAAATTAGAAATGGACTGTATGATTATGATGATAGAAGTATAGAGAGACGTGACATGTGATTGATACAGAGAGAGTTGTTGGTAACTGGGACCAAGTTTACAACAGTATTTCACTTTGTAGAGTAGTCTTGGATTGATTTATCCAGGAAGGATTGCTTGCTCTTAATCGTGGCGACTTATAAGAAGTCTTAATGAGCAAGGTGTTTATTTTCCAACAAGGAACTTCCCGGCGCCAATTGATCACATCAGACAAAAACCGCTTCTCTCTGTATTGCATTAAATATTTATTGTTAGTAATTAAGGATATTTTAGAAATATATACGTGTAAATGTCACTGATAAAAATTGTACTTGCATAATCAATTTATTTCTCATTATTCTTCTCTCTTACAAAACCCTGAGATTTTATTTTTCCGGTTTTGTGATGGTATATATTCAACAGAGTATTCGCAGTTCTTTTGTAGTTTCTGTAACACAATTTAAAGCATTTGAGATTTATATTTTAAAATTTATTGTATGATATGAAATTCTTATATTACATTACGAAACTATATACAATTATAAAATATAATTTTTGGGTTATCCTTATTGAAGTAGTTGTGGCTATATTGTAAGTCTAGAAATTACCTATTCATTAAATTAGTTTGTTCTCTTTTTTCTTACTTTTGAAATATATATTTTTATCTGATTCGGAGCGAATAAAATCGAACATGGCAGGAGAAATGACTATTTCACGCTACACATGCAGATTAAAAATTCAAACTTTCCTGTCCCCCGACGCATTTAACAGGGTCGACAACAAGCACAAGTTAAATTGCAGCACGCTCAGCCAGGGGAATTTATCGGACGTCGTTAGAGTAAGTCAAGTGCGAAGCTTGTTGAGCGGAAAATAAGGCAGAAAAAAACCACTCGGTTTCTTACCAAACTTAGTTTCGCGGCGAAGTGAAGCAAACACCTCAAATACCCCAACTATCTGGGATTGTTTATTTTAGTTTTCATTTGATCAATAATAATTCTTTTTTTCAATGGAAATAATAGTTTATTTCAACCGGAATAATCTTTTTCATAAGATAAAAATTAATTACAAATGTTATTCGTAAAGCAAAGTCTTTTACAAATTACTTAAAATACTGAAATCTTTCTGCTGTGCCTTACATTTTTAATTTATTCCATTAAATTAATTTCTCTCTATCCATACATATGTATATGAAATGTGTAATCTATTGAGATTTAACTGCAATCTTGGAAATATTTTGATAAACTTTTATTTTACTAAACAAACCCATTTCAATTTGTATCTTGTGAAATAGTTTTAATTCTGAATAACTCCTGCTCTTTGAAGTGCTTGATTTTGTTAATGTAAATTAAAATAATACAGATAAGTTTTAATATACAAATATCACTTTTGAAGTTAATTTTCCTTTAATTATTTTCAAAAATAGTGTAAAACTTAATTATCAGATTAATTATAGCATTACCAAATCATTGTTGACGAATTCATTATTATCGCAAATTTTTGAGACGAGTGGCAGTGCAAGTATATCTCGCGACAAAAAAAACATTTTAATTGGTGGAGTGGTAAAAAGGCTCGGCTAAAAGTGATAAAATCGAAAATTTGGAAGCTTACAAGCAGAGAGAGTATCTTTTGAGCGTCTTTGTGTGAATACCACTGAAAAAAAATGTTTTCCATCTCATAAGATTTAAATATTTTATTTTTAGTAACTCCAAATGAGAATTAGAAATGCGTAGTTTGTAAGATCTTTTCCTGATTCCCGGAGGCTCGAGAATCAGCCTGGTTCTGACTTATGGAGGTGAAAAAACTTTCATTGGATTCTATCCTGGATAATTGCGTCTACGGATTCGAGAAAACAACTCGACAACCGAGTCCGAGGCTCTACGAGAAAAGTTGTAAGGTGCTGTCTTTTTGAATATTCATTGGCTAACTTCATTATTAAGAATGTTCCTTTCTTAATACTAACTACTAACTGAGTCAAAAACCATCCTGCTGAACTATGTCGATTTATACTTCCTTTTAATTTTAAAATCAAACTAAATTAAAGTAATACAACCTTCGTCCATTACAAATTTTCATTCTATTGTATTTTGTCTGTCATTTTGTTTCTCAAATGTACAAGAGTTTTTCTCTGTAGTGTTTTAAATTGTGTGCTCAATTTAAAATATAATTTTGCCTTCAATGACTAACGTTTGGTGCTAGAATTTCCGATCCTCTGACTGACTGGAACACAGCATAATCTAAAAATAGGAATTATATTTGTAAAACTGTTATTACCATATTGTAAGGTTTCATAAATTTTTGGCGTTAATAAAAACCGAAATATAAGATTATTATAAAAGTAATTTAATTTACAAATAGAATTTATATTATGATAAAGATTAAGTATTGCTTTAAAAATTTTTGAATCACTACAAAATTATAATTATATTATATGCCCTTAACTAATATTGTTTAGAATACTTTTCAAATAAAAAAATTGATTCGAATGCTAAGTTTAGAAATCAAAGTTTTTTCTTCTGTTCGGAAGATAATTAGTTTATACACGTCATCAGACTGTGTGAAGATCGATGTTAAGCTCTTGCAATGATTTTATAATTAAAATCCTTCATACAGACGTCGTGATTTAATATTCATAGCCTTTATGCCAGCTGGAACGTGTAGCTTAGTCATTACATTGGCTCGGAGTTACTCATCCGACGGAGAATGTAAAATAGTTATGCCTACGAAACAAGGAAGTCGCATTTCTAGAATTTATGGCTAGTTGATTTCTTTCCATTTACAGTGTAACGAGCAGTTCTTTGTTTCGCCGCCTTAATTAACGCAGTGATAATTAATTTGCGAGTACTGCGAGTGGAAACCTGTTGTCTGCCTGACCTCTCTCCCGCGCGCCTTAAATGTCCTCCACTTGCAAGAGATCGCTAATTGGAGACGAGAGGCAATAAGCAAATCACTAGCAAATTTATTCACCTAGGCACTGTGCGAATCTCGGTGAAAGAAAAAGTAAATGTTTTCCTTCAGCGGCCGAGGAGACGCGAGTGGTTTGAAGCTAGTAATATTTTATTGGTTCACAACTCTTACTACTAAGTGGTTTCTCATCATTTTCAGTAAAAAAATTGTTTGTTAATTTTCATCTGAATTCCGTAAAGAAACTGTTAATTGTTTTTGTGTGTACAGACTACGATTTCATTAAGAAATTCTGAGAATAAAATCTTCCAAATAAATGGCCCTGTATTTACACTTCAAACAGCAGGATTTACAAAATTGTCAACTAAGAAGATTTCAGTTTCATGGACCACATATCTCATACTTCTCACAATATCCACCATGATTTTATTTCATTGGATGGTTGGGCGCATCTGGCGAATCGTGACCAGGGATGCGGTACAGTATAAAGTTGTTTTGTTCCAAACTCGGCCGAACTCCCGTGTTGACTGGACGAAGGTCTGACTCTTCATCTCTACGGCTGAGATGATCCTTCGTCTCCAAGCTGAAGACGAATTTGCAGTGTAGCGATGGCGTCCATATTCTCACGGTTCTGATGCTTCTGTGATCCGCCAGAAATCAGCTTAATTACCTCGTTTTAAGTGGGAAGGAAATAACTTTAGTAAACTGTTCTCTTGGGATTAAACTTTTCAAATAAAATTTGTATCTTTATGTCCCTCCAAAAGCCAGTGATCCGTGTAGTATCTCATACCATGGTCAGGCGTCGCTCTTATGCAACTATTCCCTTAGTATCCACACGATTCCCATTCCACTGATTCTTTCCAGAATGCATAATTTCTTCAAGGAATTTAAAAAAAAAATTGTGTAAAGACTGATAATTCATTATGATGATAATTTTTCCCTAATTTATATCAGTCACTTCATAAAACCAAATATATTTCAATTTTGATTTTCAAATTTTATTCTGAAGGAGCTTTCGGCAATTGCCATGTTCATCTACAAAATAAATTACAAAATATGGAACATTACAATTTTTAAAATTACATATGTACATAAATATGGAACCTTGTTTAGAGTTACGGTTATATGATAAAATGTTTAAAATATTATACATACCTTCATGTATTTCGAAAGCATACAAAATTTATAAATTTCTTCATGGGTTAGTATGTTTTATTGACCTTTGATTATAATTACCGACGACTGCCTTCTGTATAGGTTATGGATAAGCCTTCTTTCTCGATATTTTATTTGGGTCCTATCCATAATCTGTAATAGTGTGTTATAGTTCATATTATCAAAGGCTTTTTCTAAATATACAAATGCCATGAATGGAGACCTGTCTTCTAAAATTAGATGCAAAGTCAAAGCTTCAAGATGGTCTTAAGATGTTGGGTAATGCCATCACAGCTGTATAAAGTGAGATTAAATAATTAATATATTAATATCGATAAAACATGTAACTGTAACAAAATTGAACTTTTAGTTACATTTTAAAACTTACGACGGTTCCTCATATCCGTGAAAATTAACTCATATAAGAGGCTTGTTTTTAATTTTATTACGTTTTATTGTTTCAAAAGTAAAAAACTTTCATACATCTTCCGGTTATCTTAAAAGGGAAGGTAAATGGAGAGGTCTAATTATCCGGGAAAAATTAGTCTGTTTTTAAGGGTGTGAAACTTTTCTCCTGCAGGCGATTCGCGGGAAATAGTGTGTGATAATTGTCTGCAGACACTCTTGCCAAACAAGATATCAGGGAACTTGTTTAAGAACTGCCCACCTAAGTTGTCCCCAACAGCTGAAGTGTTTTAAAGTTTCGCCAACTCTTACTTACGTCGTAACAAGCAAACTTCACCCCGTGCCCCTATTCCAGTCCCGAAAACAAGGGGGAACAGATACAGCAATTCGGAGAAGTAATTGGAGCGGTGGAAGTGAATTTAACGGTAGTCGTGTGTCTCTGCAAGGAATGGAGTTTTTAGTTAACTCCCGCACCACGGGAAATCCCCAACACTGAGTGGCAATATACGTTCCGTGCCAAGGTAAATATAGCTCTCCTATTTCTCTATAATATAACTTCACACCTCTCTTTCCCTCTCTTCAGCAACGATTATAAATTTACACTCTTTAACACGAGCAGAAAAAATATCATAACTTTGCGTTTTCCATGCATTAAAACATTAACATATAACTCCATAAGTCGTGAAGACGAAAAGAAAAAATATTAATTAAAATATAACCCTGCTCCTTCCTGACAATAGGAGACCTTTATTAGTTATAATGAATAAATTTAAAATATGAAAAATAAGAAGCTCATATTAATATCAATTAATAAAAACCACATATCAACTTCCCTTAAAGGAATGTTTACACAAAAAAATAGTTAATTTGCCGAAGCAGAAGCTTTCATCTCAATTCATGCCATATTCATCTGTAAGAAAAACAAATTTAACAATAACAATAAATATCATTAGTGACACACAATTCTACAAATATATTATTGTAAATTAGTATTAATAGAAAACTATATCAGCGTCAATTTGTAAATTATTTAGAATCAGTCTCCTATATTTTTTGTAAATACAAAAACCATTATATAATAAGTATAATAAATAACAAATACCGCCAATTTGTCTGAAATATATTTAGTTAATATAATTATGATTGTCTCTCGTAGCCGTCGTTGGACGCAGTTCACGAGAAACCTTTACCCACATCTGTAATAGTTTCACAAAGTTGAAAATGTAGTAGATGAAGCCTACAAAGATGTACGAAACGTCGTTTAATTATATTTCATAAATATTAATTACATTTAATGCAGTTATTATTTATCTATTTTTTTACGATAACAAATTGTAAAATTATATGGCGCCAGTGTCATTTACTCCTCTGGAGAAATTCGTTTGAGAAGGACAGATAAATAAAAAATTAAAGATGTTCTATAAAAGGTTCAAGATTTGTGACGTACATAATATTTTTGTTTCATTGCTAAATTAATAGTATTGAAAAAATAATTTAATAAGGGACAAAAACATAAATATTATAGAAGGTACTAAATTTTATATATTGTTGCAAATTATTACAAACTGTCAAATGTTGTTTCATGATGTCTCATCTGGTTGTCTAATCCAGTTTCGTTACTCATGAATATGGGTCAAAATACAGAAGAATTTTCATTTCGACAAATGGACTAATTTCCTGAGGAAGGAAAACTTTTCTAGAAGGACTGATTTATATTATTTTTATTGAAAAACCAAATATATCCAAACGTATAAAGTAAAACACAGCGTTTAAGTTTCGGGACAAAACTAAAAGAAAACTGTTCTCATTTTTACCCTTGTATTATTCAAATGTACTAAATTCTTAGGTTGCAAAGAATTCAATAACATACAACAGGCAATGATTTTTTAAATAAGTTTTACTGAAAATAATAAACGAAAATTTATGTTTCAGTATCAGTTTTCCCAATACTGTTATACTTATTGCAAGGAGAACGTTTTTAATAATATACATTATCGATTGAAACAATTTGGATATAAGAAACAATTTTGATACAAATCTGAGATCGACTGAAAATCTTTCTTATATTTACTAACATATTTCTAGACCTTTTTATTTTATTTCTTTCTCATTATGATTTGAGATTGTGCAGTTAAATTATTAATTTATTTCCAGGAGTAATATTTGTAAATTTTAGCATTGATTACCATGGTGTTACGTGATTAATGGATGTAGTAATTATAATTAAAAAATTTATTTGCCTAAAAAATTTATTTCGTAATTTCTGGTTTTCCAGGGTTTTTGTTTTTCTAATTAGTTGCCATAACTGTTAGAATGAAATAACTGACAGAAAACGGGTATAAATGAAAAACCATTATTAGTTTTTTTGGCATAAAAACTCGTAATTAATTTTAGAAATATATACGGCTCCAATGAAATAATGAATTATCAGGTAATGTTGTTGTAGAATTTATTCAATATCTACACAAAAATAATTGCTGAATTGTCAAATAGACATGTTTTTATTTTTTAGCTCTGAACATTCATACCAAAGACATTTTACATTTTTTTTATAAGTTATGTTTTTATGTCCCGTTTATAATCAAACAGCCTTACTATATAATGCTCTTCACCGTTCTCGTACGTGAAGATAATTGCATGTTGACATTAGCGCACAAGCTTAAGAGGAAAATATTTTATATTTGCATTTATATAGTACCTATTGTACCTAGTGTATGTGTTTACAAGAAATTTATTGAGATTCTTCATGAAAGTGATTTGAACTGAATATATTACCTCAGCACGTTGTTAAGAAAACTGGTAATTGAGAAATAAGCCTACACCTACAAGTATTTCCTTAGTGATGCACACGCCCGTAATTAGGAAAGGAGAGAGAGGGAGTCCTTATCTAGTCATTAATTATTTTCACTATTTATGTTGATTAACGTTTATTTTTAAACCGAACAACATGATAAACAATAATGTCTATGTTTCTCCGTAGATGTCAACAACGCAAGGTCTACAACATATTTTAAGAGTCTAATGGTATGTCCTTCGATTAAGATATTTCAATAATTTCCAAGGATTTTAATATTTACCTCACTTTTTTTTAGTTTACTTAAGGAAATAGTAACTGTAAAGTTATTTTGATCTAGTAGAACAATAATGCTCAGCGTGTTGAATATTTACGATATTTAATGACCTGGAACGTTTTGTCGATAACTGTGTGGAAAATGCCAACTATAACGTCGAAAACTCGTGGTACCTATAACGGATAATCTGGAGCACTGATGTCACAAAATTAGAAGCATTATATGCCTTACTTTTCATTTGGTTTAAGACTTGGAAATTATCTTCTACAGCCCTTACCTGTCTGGATTAAATATCTCTGTAACTGTCCTATACGAAATGCTGAGATCTTTCTAGAAGGTTCTCGTCTTACGGAGTATAGTGTTTCTGTTTCGGTTAATCAATACTGGAAGCCTCTTTATAACTATCTCATTGTTCACAGTATTAGGGAGAAAATTGTTGAATCCTGGAAGCTTTCTAACCTTAGAAAAATAAATTAATCTAATGACAGAATAATTGCGTCCAGATGTATCTGAATTTATAAGATCAGGATGGAAAAATCTCTTCCAGACCGGAACTACAACCAGGTTCATCATATTTGCCTTTGGCTGAGCATCAATAGGAAGAAATTCTCCTATCAGTTAAAAAAATAACTTTTCTCGGCTGATATTTTAGGGGGTGAGCCTGTGCTTCAGGTATACATGGGTTGAAGAGATCTCTTGGTATTTCTGGAGTTCTAACCTCTTTGTTTGTGTTTCTCCGATAGCCTTCTATCAGATTTGCTTCTCATCTGTCCTTTTGTCTGTCTTTACTCAGACAATGGAATACCCGAAGAAACTCAATCATATTTGCATCATAACTCTCTACATGCAGTCGAAAAGATCGATTTTAATTAGGTAGCCTAGAAAGATCTTGATTGCTTTCGGTGATGTTCTCCTTTGCCAATTCAGCTATCGTCGATAGTAAATCTCTAACAGTTGAATATAAGTTGGCGGCCTTAATGCACGTTTCTCAAGCTGGTTGGGGTTCTCTACAAAATAGTAAGATTAGAGTGCAGTGTCCTTACTCTTATTATTACGTCCTGTTATCTTCTCGACAGCTCGCTGATCTGGACCAGGGATTCGGATTAGTGGATTATAATTTCAAAACTATTAATGCACACAAGATCTCCCTGTGTTACTTACATGGTACACAGATGTCAATAATATGAATAAGCCTGTTTATCTGACGAAGGGTTTTATACGGGAAAGTTTTGTACTAGGTTGCAGGATTTCAGGGTAACCGACAGATGGTTCCGTTCGTTTTGGAAAATACGGCAAAGGCTGGTCGTACCTGAGTAGCGTTCGTATTCATATTGGCGCCCGCAGCCAGGTGGGGCTGTAATTTTTGCCAGGCACCGTCTGCGTGGGTAACACGATTAGGGATCCTGCCATCCGCTTGAGGTGACGTCAGTGTAATGCAATCAGCTGCGGTGTGATCTAGTTAGGCTCCGGCAGACTCAAAGGAGCAGCCACGGGCGCAGCGCTCGGATTGTGATAATGCGCGCCTTAAACAGCCCGCCTTCTTCTTTAATTGGATTGTGATTACTTGGGCGTGATGATCGGGACCCACTCACCACTTTGGATGTGACCAAACCAGCCGGAAAAGCTGCGGGGGGTACGAATGCTCTGGCGGCTGGATTAGTCACGCGAGAGCTGTCTCCTATCGGCGCAATGCTCCACTCTGCCTGCAAAGGAGGACACGAATGGCATCACGTCCCCAGAGGAAACACGCACAAACATACACACACCAAAGACGTGCGCAGAAACAGCACAAAAACACATTCGAAGACTGACACTCCACCAAGTGAGAGGAAAAATAATCAGGGAACCGCTCCAGAGTGACGATGAGTTGATTACATTTCCGTATTTGATATTTCGTAAATTCAGAGAAAATACTACTAATTTGGAAGTTTAGCTGCTTATTTCAGAGGAATAACGAGAGCAAGTATTTAGACGACGTGGAAAAAAAGTCTAAATTACGGGCTACGACTTGTCCGAGCTCATTAAAATACTGTTAATAGCAGTAATTGAATCTATGAAATGATATTGCTACCCTCTGAAGAACAAATAATTCACCTGATGGTCGAAATACCAGCCTATGACATTCTTAATTCCTGAAATATGAGGTATACCTCATTTTGTATTAATTTATTTTTCAATTATTTATCATACTAAATATTTGCATACGTACTAATTTAAAATCTTCAGACTTTACATAGTAAAATTAGTACAAAATTTCAATATAAATGAATTTTAAGCAATATATTTAAAATTCACAACCACCATTACTTTTTATAAAATAAATGGCCAAAAGTCATAAATAGAAATTTAATATAAATTAAAATACCAAGTACATTTTTTAGCCATTAATGTTGCGGTAAAGGTTTCAACTAAACAACTGAAGAGACCCCGAAAGTTGCCAACGAAACTTCTGTACTTTATTTTGAACTAAATATTGGTTTCTGACTTTTGGCCAGTTATTCTATTTAACTTATTAAAAATTATATTATTACTATATTAATAAATCAATAAAGACAGGTAACAATAATAAAAATATTACCAAGTGTATACAAAACTACAAAATTTCATTATATGACTTAAAGTCCCAAATTAGAGTCGAAACGTAGTGTCCTCTTTATTCTCGTTGACGTGTTTATTGGTATTATTAATAAGTTTATTATTTGAAACTGTTACGGTAACGTCTATAAAATTAATGAAATTAAATTAATCTGACTTACGATGCAGCAACAACACGATATTTTTGTTATATTTTAATTAAAAAACTGAGGAGATCAATAAATTATTCTATTTCTGACTTTTGGTCATTTCTCGTGTTCTAATTAATAAAATATTTTAGTTAATTATGAAATGTGTCGAATAATATAGCATTTTTCTGACTGACTGGTTGTAAGGATGTTCTTTATTTGTAAAATTATAATTGCCAATATAATTTCCTCTTCTAGTATATGATTGACTGAACCAAGTTAGCATTCAGATTAGCAAATTTAATTTTTTCTTGAATATAAATGCAGGATGAAGTTAAAACTTAATATCAATCAAAAAACCACAAATTACTATTTCATTAATGCAAATACGAAGTTTCGTATCCCATTTTGGGCGTCATCAGGCATAGAATTTAGCAACTCATGATCTTTACTTCATGACTTTGTCGGCCGAAATGATTATTAAATGTCTCACTGTTAATTAATTCCTGACTTATTGGCCATATTTTTATTGATTATAGCTTCAAAGTTATATTAACGGAGTAAAACTATTTCAGTGAAAAGGCGAAGCACCAGTTGTTTGACTTTTGTAATCGATGATGTTTATTCACTGACGTAAGGACGCGAACTAGAGAATCACAACACTCGCAGATGTTCTCCTGAGCAACGAGAGGATGTTTAGCATAAATCAACATAGATGAATAGGATACACGGCGGTGTTTGCAATCCAATCTCTAGAAAGTTTACTGGTTACCCGCAGAATAATGACAAATGGAAGTACTGGATCGAGAAATAATGAAACCACATTCACCACAAATAGTAGATCAAGACTGGAACCCCGGATCATTTCATCACAACGACTAGAGTAATACGTGAACTATATTTTAACGCTGCGCAAGCAAACTGTGCCGTTAATCAGAATTCATACACCACTGGCGACGGAAGTTTATGAGTTGCCCTCTGACATGAATGTTCCTGACTGATTTGTCAATGAAGCTCTAATTAGCGGTTTATTGATTCCCCCGAAGAGAGGTTTATGTTGTTGCTGATCGATGCTCACGTTGCCAATATACTCGTATATTTCCAGGTTGACAAGCGGAACGAAGCGAGACGATCATTTGCTTCCACAAGACACAGCTCAATTCATACAGTTAACTAAGATTCGTGAGCACTTCACTGAAAGACATACAGCAGCAAACTTCTCATCTCTACGGCTGGTTAGTCATCAGTGAAGCATATGGAACGATTCTGCGAATTTCAGTATTGTCAAATTAACCATAAACATTATTCAAAAAGGCTGCCTTAAAAACTTATCACAGCTTTATGAGTATCGTTTGCAAGCTAAATTGAATTTTTTCACAACGGTTATGGACTAAAGATGACAAAAATTATGCTTGTAAAACGTGAGTTTGGTATACTGAAATTACTGTGATATTCATCTTTTATATTTAAATTGTTATTCAAGGCCCTGGGTAACAAGAGTAAAATACGGATAAAGAAGTGTTATGTTACCGTTAAATTATTATTACTACTAAGCTGCTATTGGGTATTTGCCCGGTGGCAGCTATATACAAAGAAAATACAAATAAAACACAAATACAATTACGAAAAGTTTACAATAAGGAAGAATTTTGAAGTGTAGTTTTTTATCTTAAAAAGAAAACAAAGGAGCCACACAAAAAATCACTTCACTGCACTTCACTATTATTACTTCACCGTTTCAAAAAAATAAAATAAAACTATTCACTTAAGTTTTCTTAGCCTATTTCTAAACTGATCCATAACCTCTACAGAGTGCAGTAATTAGAATTGAAGGGAAAGCAAAGAAGATAGAAATGAAGAAGGAGTAGGACAAAGATGCAGTCTGCCCTTTGACAGCCGATGAAGAAAGTTGAAAATTAAAATGGAAATGGAATAAAACTGCACGGAGAGTAAAAAAAACACCAAGGTTTGCTGATGATATTGTGGTATTGAAACCATAATAAGTGGCATGAACCTGATCCTGGAGGAAAAGTACAACGTGAGGATTGATAGAGAGAAAACTAAGGTGATGGATTGTGGTATGGGAAACAGTGGAATAAAAAGCGGTGTTAAATCGTGAAGGGATATTTTTAAGGAAGTTAAGGAATTCTGCTACTTGGAAAGCATAATAACTGAGGATGGTAGAAGTATAGTAGACGTAAAGAGTAGGATAGCACGAGAAAGGAAGGCTAATGTAAGTATAATATTAGGAATTCATTCCTAAAGATGTTCGTATGGAGTGTGGCGTTTTATGAGTGCGAAACGTGATAGGAGTTTCAGACAGGAAAAGAATACAAGTTTCCGAAATGTGGTGCTATAAAAGAATGCAGAAAATAAGATTGGTAGATAGGGCAAGGAGTTATAATCAGAATAAGGAGGAGAGAGAACATTTGGAGGACTTTGACCAAGAGAGGGGTTTGATTCATTCGCCACGTTTTGAGACATGAGGCTCTTGTAAAATTAGCAATAGAGGTAAGAACAGAAGAGGGTGGCCATGGACGTAATATGGTAAGCAGGGGATGTGGTAGCTATGTGTAAATGAAAAGGCTTGCACAGTATAGGTTAGGATCAGGCCAGTCTTAGGACTGGGTAATTTATGCTTTATTAATATACGCTACTTTTAGGTCAATGTTTCTATTAATTTTATAAATTTGTATTATAGTTTAAAGTAGTTTTTATTTTATATATATAATACTGTTTACAGAGCCGAGGTTTTGGGAAAGATTTTAGAAATGATTGAACGCAACTGACGAACGTGTGCTATAAGATATTTCTTAGTAGACAACACTACATTTTTTAAAAATTATATTAACTGCAACTTTGGTTACGTTACTTCAGTGGTTTGAAGTTGAAAGTTGCTATAATCTGTTTTAAATCTGTACGTAGTTTTGTCAAAATCCAAGTTTTCTACTAGAAATTTCAAACACCAAGGCTATAAAAGCAAAATTTTTTATGAAATTGGTTTATCTTGACCGAGAATGAGTTATTATTCGGTTATTCGATTTTTTTAAACTGTTTGCAAAATCTCTAGAAATTTAAACCCTTATGCAAAAATTGGAGGCTTCTCCCTAGTCAAGGAAGCTGTCTCTAGAGATGCCTGTCATGCCCTCTATTGGCCGATCTCTGCACTACCCGACGGCTGGATATGCAATATTTCTGTCACGTTCCCTACACTGAAAGCACACAACAGCAATTCAATACTTCAATACGAATGTCAATACATCTAGCAAAAATATGCCACTTGTTGGAATACTGCTATCGAGATAGGGAAAGGAGGACACTCGGGTGAATTATTAGCCTAGTTTACAAGTTGGAATCTAAATTCGGACATGAAACGATTGATTCTTACGATCAGCCAAAATATAAGGCTACAAATATTGAAACGCTGTTTATCTTAAGGTGTTCTTTTCTTGGCTTTCAAAAAGAGAATCCAAATGCAGATTAGCTATTATAATTCAAGGAAAACACGCACGCTTCAAAAAAAATTATAATATGAAACAATACCAGTGAATAAAGTTACCCGACTTATTTAAACCGAATTGATTTTTGTAATAGTATAATGTCACGTTCAGCTTCCAATGACTTCATAAAATATCGTGTTCAGCATTTTAAAAATTTCCACAGTTTTTATTTAAACACAATATTTATTTCCAACTGGTGAATAACACAACCGGAACGATATTTTGTGTGTAATTACAGTGAAAATTAATAATTTGCTATTATCCTTAATGTTCATTGAAAAACCAACAAGCCAGAAGTATGCCAGAGAATTTTTGAGTTGAGGACGAGTACACAAAAGTGTTACTTAATGCAAGGATGATGCAAAGTATTCATCAAAATAATACTTAGCTTTTTTAAAAATAATTTTAAACCTTAATACGATTGATTTATAGTTTTTTTTGTATAACGTCCCAAAACGATTTATTAATCATCCGAAATAGTTCATAAAACTCGATAAATTTAAAAAAAATATATATATATATTTATTCGGCCATACCAAAACAAGTCTAGTACTTTAATAGTATTGGCGAACATTAATACTTATATACAAAATGATCTACTTTTTATTTTCTCTTAAAAACCATAAATTTTTAAATGATTTTTCCCAATTCTTCACGCGGACGTCATCAATTTTCAACGGACACGTCAATTACAACTAAAACGCATATAAAGCCAATAGAAACGTCATTTTTTGGAACATGGAAAATTTTTAACATTGGAATGCTGCTATGTTTTATTACTTTGAAAATTTTCTACCGTAAGGTAAGAGAGGATCTATGTGTATCTGGATCGCAGGATCTGACAGGATATTACATTGGATAGACGTGTACGCTGCTGGAACTGATACACGGAGGGAATTTATGATTTCCACGTGGACGTTGACCAAGAGAATGGTTAGATTAATAGGCCACGTTTTAAGACCTTGTAAAATTCGCATTAGAGGGAAGTGTGTGTGGGGGGTTTAGATTTATTATTGTTTCCATTAATCCTCGATTGAGGAAATAGGATACGCCATACATTAAAAATTAAAAATGAACAGAATAAAGTACATAATTAAAGACAAATAATCTTAAAATAAATTAATAAAAGGAAATTTTTATAGATAAAAGTCAAAGTAAGACAAGAAGAGGGATGAAAAAGGCTAAGCAGAATAGGGAGGATGGGGGTTGTGCTAGTTATGAGGAAATGAAAAGGCTTGCGCAAGATAGGTTAGCATGGAGGGTTGCGTCCAACCAATCTTAGTACTGAATACCACAACAACATCATTTGGAGAAGTCGCTAGAAATTTGGACTAATTGAAGATTTGTAAAATAAAAATCCAGTGAATCCTTTTATTAACAAGTATGTTGGCAAATATATAAATCGAATATCAGTGAAAATTATATAATTTTTGTATATGTATGGATGAATATCAATTGTAGTCAACACCTAGTTTGAAAAAGCATGTTTTTCCTTAAAAAAGTTATTCAGTACTTTTGTATTATTTTATTGCCACTGATTATTTACTTTTTGAGAAAATTCACAATTTGTTATTCTATTTCAGAATTTTTTAGATAAAACACAGATAAATACGAGAAATAATGTTATTGTTTTCTGATAATACAATTTAATATTTTATGACAATATTAACCACAAGGAACATTTAAAAAGGCTATGATTCTTCGTGACAATTTCTTGCATTAGTAAGTGCCGACGTATGTAGTTCTTCGGAACAATACAGGAAACGGAAAGGGATATACAAAATATCTGTTTCAGCCTATGCTTTAAGTATTTTCAATCCAGGCATTATAGGTTTATTACTTTTTGACCTAATTAGCCTTTTAGTGAGGAAACGTGCAGTATCAAAGAAAAGCTACGTACATAAGTAACAGAAAAGCAATTAAATAAACTGAACTGGTGAATTATACCAACAGACAACGAAATAAACTTTAAAAAATTAGACAATAACGATGAATAATTAATTTACAATATTCCCATAAATAAATATATAAAATAAATAAAATGAAGATTACAAAAAGTGACGAAAATTTAATACATACATGAGCAGTAATTCTATGCGGTGATCGACAAAATTATGTACAATACAATATAGTTTTTTAAAATAGTCGTGCTATGGTATTAATCAAGGCTTAATTAGATGACGGTAAATCTGAAATCTTACTAATTAATTATAGTAGTTTTTAATTTACAGCCTGACGATTCCTTATTGGACAAATTATGTAGAAATTTTTGTACATTTTATGTATTTGTAAATTATTAGTTTCTAGCCGGATCACATGTAGGAACTTTCACATATAGTGGCAATGGTTTAATTTTAAAATGAAGAGCCTGTTAATAAGGATTGAGGTCTGTAAAATTAAACAAGTGCTGATTTATAATAAGGTATCGACACTCATAATTCCTGAGAAAGCGACATCCAAGAAATTAGATGAAGAAATATATTAGTAATTAAATCATAGCGTTGAATTATTGTTAGTTAAATCTTTATAAATACCAATAAATAAAATTGAAGTGTGTTGTCTGTCGGTATGTTTCTCTCGAATAGGTTCCGATACGGCTAAACGTATTTCAATGAAAATTTGAGGATCGAAAAAGGAAATTTAACTTAAATATTCGTGCATATTTCATTTCGATAACGATACTAATAAAAGATAATGTAAGCGTTAATATAAATTCTACGGGAAGGTTTCTTGACAAACGTGCATTTGAATCTCCAAAAAGTGAATGTGTGTTGCTCCGAAACGGCTCATAGGATTTCAATGAAAATTTCAGAGATTTATACAGGAATTTTAACTTCAATTTTCGTGTATCCTTTGAATTTCCACGTGAAATAAGGCGTGAAAAACAACTGCGAGTTATAAGTTCCATTAGGCGTTCCTATATAATTCATTCCACACACTTTATTTTTATAAAAGGATATTTTTGCGTCGTGGGTTTCGGTTACAGCTATTTAAAATTTACATTGATGAAGGCCACAAGTGTGGTCGAAACGTCGTGATTGTATTAAATAAATATTATTTTTATTTTCGGACCAACGTGTTGTATTTTTATTTATTCATAGCATTTTTTAGATTGACACTATAGAATTTATAAGTCTTTGGTTATTAAAATAATGTGTAATGAAACGGCATTTCGAGTACTTTCTTCCCCGCAGTCCCACCCATTTTTAAAAGTTAAATCAAGCCTCTGATAATTCTACTGTACTGAAGCTTAAATTCCTACTCACACACGATTTTTTTTCGCTACCGAAATACTCCGTAGTACTACACGGGTCAGAAATTTCTTACGTAAGAACCAACACGGAAGAGTTATGACTGTCTTAAATGCTCGTTACTGTGGCAAATGTGGGAACGCAGGACAGCATTCCGACGAAATTAGGTGAGTAGTAAGGGAACGGTGAGGAGTAATTAAGATCATGGAGGCGAAGATGAAGGCGGGCTACGGACGCGCAACATTAACTGTAATTAGAATATTTCGGCATTTCGCCTTGGTTCCGTATTACGTTTGTGCTTTGTGTGTGAACCAATACTTTCACGGGATTGGGTATTTCGTTAATTGATTTGATGGATTATCTACTCGTTGAAAATTCTTAAATACTACTCTTTGAACCAGCTAAATGAAGCATAAAAAGTAGAACGGCAGCCAGTAATGGAAAATTCATTCACCACTGCTTTGCCCGCTGTACCTTTTATAAAATTCATCAACACGTTAACGTAATTAGAATACAGCGTTAAACCTGATGTAAGAGTATTTAAAACAAAATCAGCAAGAGAAACACGTTGAGGATTAAGTGGAACACTAACCCCTAAGAAGATATATTAAGTGTTTAATAAAAATAATAATTTATTTTAGTTTTAAATAGGTTTAAATTTGTAATTTTAAGAAATAGAAGAATGGAGATTGGTAAGGTAATTAGACGATTAACAATGTAACACTTTTTGTGTAACTGTAGGAAAACCCAATTGATTAACAATTATGAGCAAATCTGCACGCAGAAAGATTTATAAAAATTTGTGGAAAACAATAATACCTCCAAAGTCTCAAAATTTAACAGTGACTGAAAAATTGTAACATTCGAATTTTTGTAAAATCTACTTTGTTTAATATTTGGACTGTATTTCCATTTAGTTTAAATCAGACTGTTGAATAGAGCATTAAAAAGATACATTTTATTATTTATTGATTTTGTTAAAATACACACACTTAAAGAAACAAAAAAATAAAAAGCGAATTAATAGCGTTAAACAAAGAAGATCTTACTCTTTATGCCGCGAAGGCGTTAACTTCGAGGCGTTTTGTTCATATTCACAATTAAGAGATTTAATACTCATATATATAAAATGGAGAATCATCATCGAATTAACAATCCTTTAATCGTGTAAAAGTGACGTAGCCATTAAGAAAATCAGAAAAATTAGGAGTGGAACATCAAATTAATAATGGCTTCAACGAGTTTATTAAATTTTGTTAAAAGACTGATTTTCGATTAGAATTTTAATAAATTTTTGTTTTGTTAATCAGTCATTTAAATAACCAAAACTATAATTTAATTTTGATTTCAATTTATTTAGCAGGAGCTATCGGCATTGGCACAGTCGCCTACAAAAATAAATGACAATTCCTTTTGAAACATTACAAAATCTTTTTTTATGGAATTTGACAATATAAAACAAATTTTGGTTTTCAAATAAAAAAGGTATTTATTTTTCTAGATGACTATGGCAATGCCGAAAGCTCCTGCTAAATATTTTTAAATCAAAATTAAATTACAGTTTTGGTTATTTATGTGACTGATTTACACAATGAAAAATTATCATATTAATAATAGCTGTTATTTATAAAATATCTCCTCATGAGCACTTGTTGAAAAGTCTGATACTGGACAACCGTGGATATTTTGTGGTTGTTTTTTGTATACTGTTTGTAGATGGTTAATTATTCCTTTTGGGATTGATAACACATCATATAAAATATTTTGTTTTTAACCAAACCTCGCTGTCTTTCAAAAAAGGCTTTTCTTGATTGAAATTTCGAAATTTATGGAAAGATCCTCAAATGTGTACATGGTTTGCGTGTCCCTCTGATTATGTTCGTAGTAAACATGAGAATGCTCTCAACCTCCCTTCCAAATTACAGATGACGAGTTTTCGGAGCACGGTGCTAATTTAGCAGTTAGTACGCTGAGCTCGATCGGCTCATACGACGACACCGGCTGTTCTGTAATCATCGGCTGGGTCATTGCGTCAGTTCGGTACACGTGCGGTCCGCTTATAGCTAGTGGCTGTTTACAGACGATACGCAACAAAGGGACGTGCCGCCCATTAGAGTCCCTCGTTCGTCTCCTTCAGTCAGCCGCGATTGTTGCGAGGCCAAGAAAAACAGCGCCTGTCGACGCCCCCGATTACGTCGCACTTCATTTGTTAACGGCACTGTGGCGGATTCAGAGAAGCTAACAAGGGCATTCCCTCTCCTGCACGTTAGCGTCACGTGAAATGGCTGTATAGCTCGGAAAGAGGAAAATCTGGAACAGATCGTCGTCGACGTCGTCGGCAAGGCAACAACGATAACAATAACGATGGTACTGACAGCAAACTCCGAAGAAGCAGGGGACGTCATCATCTCAGAAACTTAAGCTTCTTCGGCAATCACGTGTCGACGTTCTTGTATTATTGAAGCAATACTGCTATCAAACTGCAGTAATTAGAACAGAAGACCAAGAAAAGAAAGCAGAAATCATTAAAGGAGTCAGACAATGATGCAGTATGTCGCCCATGCTGTTTAACTTATATATAGAACAAGCGATGAAGAAAGTGAATATGGAAAATGAATCATAGATTTAGATTTACGGTTTGCTAAGGAAAGATATGAGTATATGTGCGATAGAAATGAAATGAAAACCCAGCCTGCAAAACGGATAAAAAAAACAGATTTATTAAGATGAATAGATCTGTTATTTTACTAGAAAATGGTACACATTAAAATGTAGGAAACGTCAGTTTTGCTAAGATAATAATAACTTCTTCAAGGAATTTTTTACAAATAGGAAGATGGTTATGGCAATTGCCGAAATCTCCTAATATAATTTAAAATTCAAAATTGAAATAGATTTTATTACGTGACTGATAAAAACATGCATTTACTGGTACAGTCAATTTAGAAGTGGCACCGATTCGTGGCATGCCCTGATTTCATTTGAATTTTGGATTTTTTGTAAAAACTCTTAGTATGTCATGCGTTTGTTATTTGTAATATAACCGTGTTATGTTAAACAATGCATTTCCATGGTACAAATTAAGTCAAACTGTTTTTTTTTCTTAGTCTTTCCTAAACACTCGAGGCCGTGTAGGCAGTACGGTTAATTCCGTGTACCTTTTATACTGGTGACGGCAATTTACCAAACCAAAACTTAGAAGTCAAATGTCAAGGAATTTAACCTGAACGTTTTCTCTTCAGCAACCGATATTTATATCGTTTGTTTCTTGGAGTACACAATCTTCAAGCCTTGGACGCACGAGGCCGTCTGTACCGTAGAGGTCGCCAATTCCTGATTAGGAAGATGTAGAGAAGAAGGATCGTGAGAAATTCCGCGGTTAACACTTGTCCCAACTCTGCGGAAAATGTGTGCAACCTCTATTGCAAAGCTCGAGGTATCGAGTATTTCCTCAATTAATCAATATCTGAAGGCTATCCAGTCCTTGCCACCGAACCACTCTTGTCACGATATAGAAATAGTTTTTTCACTTCGTTATGTCACTTCGCTTCTGTGAGGCCAACAGTTCTCCATCAACTTAACGATTTCTGACACGAACAAGTTCCCCCTCCCCCCTTCCCCATCAAGTTTATTCTTTGGAAATTTCTTAAGACCTGCCTTAATATCGAGAAGAAAATTACAATTGCTATGTTTTAGAAACGAACACATTTCTTCATACAAAATATGATTAATCCTTTCCCTTTAAATAAACATTCGATTAACTTGAGCTTTGATATAATTTGTAATAAAAATTTACTAATGCTGACAGTATGTAAATCGGATTATAATATCTGGCTTTCCAACTATTATGTTTACGCTTTCAATGATGAGTTTGGTTACTCCTTTACAAGTCGATGATGACGTCAGACTAGCTCAGTCGTACCAACTGTACTTTCCAAAATCCCTTAATGAAATAAATGCCTTATTGTCAAATATTTCTTAACCACATATTTTTGGTAACTTGAATGTTAGTATATATATATATATATATATATATATATATATATGCCACAAACAGAGCAACAATAACTTATTGAGCTTCAGCCTCCTTCCTCGTTTAGTCAGCCTAACGTGGCAAACCTAATAATTCTAATGCAACAATTAATTATCCAAAAACTTATCCATTCTTAAATTTCGCTACATCAATTTCTCTTGTGAGATATTGCATCGTTAACTAAATAGATTTCCTGAAATATTTGAACTTTAAAACAGGCTTCAAACGTTACTTATTTTCGTCTGAATTATAACCATGCAGTACTCATGGTTGATTTCTTTCTGGTTTTCATTTCATCAATCTAAGAAGATTCAGTATTTCAACATTCAATTCATCAACTTTGAATAAATAATACTTATTTAAAATACTATTTAATACACACAATAATTTTTCATAATCGTCAGTTTCAAACTTTCGCCGTAACACTATAACCAGTGATCAATCTCTTCACCCTCCCATCCTCAACTGAAGACTACTCTATTACAAAAGTCGCTATATTAGCCACTTCCACTTCCAATAGTATTCTTTTTGGAAAAAAATGTTACAACAACTATATTGAAATTTATACAAAAATAATTTATTAGTGAGTAAACAGAACAAAACCAAATAATTTTAGGTAATGAGGTGGATAAAAATTGGCTTATACATAATACTAATTTCCTGCAAGCAAAGAGTAAATATTGTAGAAAGTTTATAAAGTGCATTTATTATAGCAAAGTTCCTGCTTATTATCTATCTATGCAAGTGAAAATTTTTGAAAAATTGAATTAATTGAACTTATGGTCACTATTCTGACGTCAGGGACTTTTGCAGAAAGAAAAGTAAATAAAAGAAAAAAATTTTAAGGAACTCAGAAAAAAAATTGTACATCATTCATGATAGACAATTTTTGTCACCAAACTAGCGCAGGCGTTATGGAATGTACGACGAACAGAAATGTGTGTCTCGAAAATGTTTACAGAACAATTCACGACGCCCTGACTATTCTTTAAATAAACTGTTATTTCCTGAGATAAAGGTGAACGGTTTCTGGAAGAATGAACGACTGATTTTCTGTTCTACTTTCACATGAAATTGCAAAAACAAAAGTAATTACGATATTACAAAAAGGAGTCATTTTAATTTCCTTTCTTTTAGAAAAAATATAAGTAAAGCGATTGACAAAAAAAGTGAAGGACTGTTGGCATTTAATTAAGGGAAATTACCAGTAACGAAGTGGACTTTCTAGAGCATTCCTTAATGAAAACTTATTTTTATGGAAGCCAACTGTAAATTAATAAAATGTGAAGATAATAATATTACGTGTGTCAAAGTATTTTATTATATTAAAAGCCCATAACTATATAATTTCTGAATATTTGAAGTATTCTGATTATTCAGATTATAAGTAAACAATGTATATAATTTCGCACTTTTCTGGGTCCCAATGATATAATAAAAATAAAATTCTATTTAAATATAATTAGTAAAAAACAGCAAGATAAATTACTATAGCAGGAAAAAAATATAAAGTATTAAAAAAATAATGTGATGAGTTAAACATTATATTACAGGTGAAATTTATATCTTCGCATCAAATAAAAACGGTGATCTAACACAATATTGTTAGATTAATAGTATTAATAAGATGGTCTAATTAAAAATGTTTTTAAACACTATGTAATGAATTATTTTATAGATTAATAAATGTCTCTCAGACTACTTATGTGTTAGACAACAAAATATTATAGTTAAATAAAAGAAAACTTGAGACAGGGAATCAAGAGACGAATAATTGTCAAAACTTCTAGGTGTACTATTTTATTAATAAACCAGTATTGTCCTCTTGTATAAATTTTTTATTTTATATCATTTCATGATTAATAGTGACAGCTTTCGGCCTCTTGGGCCATATTCATCAGTTTCTACAAAATTAGTTTTGTACATTAGCCATTAATGTATTTAATGTGTTTTCAAATTTTTAAAAAGATCTTTTACTTTTTGTGGTGTTAAACCTTTTGATGTTTATATTGAGACGACAAACGAAAGGTGTAAATAAAAATCTTTATAAAATATTTTACAATTTTAGTAAACATATTAAATAATTCAATGACTAATACACAGTGTGCAAAAAGATCAATTGTCACTGTTAATGATGAAATAAAAATATATATATACAAGAGGATTATACTGGTATTAATAGAGAAGACGATGAATTTTAAAGTGAAGGATTTTAAATTCAGCCGTAAATATTTGTAATAAAAGTTGGAGATCTAACAATGCCAAAAATTTACTTCTCTGTGTAACGTAATAGTTTCTAAAATTAGTTAAATAAATAACCGACTGCATAGTATAATTTATTGAAAAAGTAAAACCAAATTTGAAATCGTATTACAGAACACGGTCTCAAGTTGCTGGGAGAATGTAGACAGAAATGGCCCCGATTTTGTTTTCGTAAATGTATTCCATGAAAAAAAGTGTTTCGAGAAACAGAAATATCTTTACGAAAACTTAATTAAAAAATGCAAAAGACGTTTCAGTACTATTTTCGTTGTTTCTACACTACTTATTCATAAATAACTTTCTTCTGAACAAACCTGCTTAATATAGTGACGTTATAGCATGGATGCCCAATGAGACCGAAACGTTGCTCAAAATTATTTAATAACTTGGGATGATTAAATCCCGAATTAAAAACTACTTTAACTTTATTTATCTCCGGCTCGTTGTTATGAGAAACAAAACGCTGATGACGTCGTAATACGTCACATGCCAGGAATGATATTTATAATGTTTTTCTCAGAGTTCAAAATAGTGGTTTCAATTGCAACCAAATAAAGTACTATGATACCAAATAAATAAAGAATAATTTTCACAATATATTAAACAAGTTTGAATGAACCAACATAAATTGACACACTATACAAATCAAAAGTTTCTACCCTTAGTGAAGTGGTTTTTATTTATTGTTCACTGTTATAGGCTTCCGAACCAAAGTATTCCCATCAATCTCTGTTGTTTAATACCCATCTCTCCCAATATACTTTTGTTTTGAATCAGATAAGCTTCGTTACAATATCCGCTATCTGATCTTCACAGACGACACCACTCACTGCCAAAGATGATATTCTTTCTTCCTTGTTCATGGGCAAGAATATTTATAATTTTTTGTAGTCATACTGCAGACTATAAAAGATTTTTCACATTTCTTACATTTGTTGAAGTAAGAGTCACAGCCTGATAAAATTACTACATTCTTCTGAAACGTAATTCCTATTTCATTTAAATTTTTGTACTTAAATATGTTACTGGATGAAAGTAACATGTATTTATAACTATAAATTATTAAACAGACGTAAAACAGTTTTCTATATGATTCAATCCCAACAACATATATTTACATTCTTTATGAGCACAATATTTCGACATTTCTAGTGACGAATTAAATAATTTTCTTCATGGGTGTTAGCATAAACCAGAATAAAATTTATTAATACCCCAAATGTCCGAATTTCTTCACCTATTCCCACACGACTTAACAATTCACGATCCTACTTGTAACGCAAGCCCCTCTTTTTGCAGAAGCTCTCTCGCTATAACATTTCACTGTAAGCGTTCCTCTCGTCTTTTTGCCTCGCTATTCCGGCTCGTTATCTTGTTAAACAATATAAAAGGGTGCAGCACTCCGGAGTTTGTTGTTACGTCTCTATTTCAAGTGCTAATTAGGAGCTTCCTCCTTAGGACGCCTGCTCCGCTCTGCCGTAAGAGTGGAAACAGTATCCACGTCCTGCGAAGAAGATGACGTGGAGTCTGTTTCTGCAAAATGTCTTTGCTCGATAAATGTCGCTGCAGAAGAAAAGGGAGCAACAAAAGTTCCACGGCCAGCGAGTTCTTCTAATTAGCGCAATACCAATTTCAAAAGTGGAAGGAGGATTGGCGGATTGTTAATTAAAGATAACATAATAATGTGTAATATTTCATACAACTTACAAAGACACAAATTCCATAAATAAATCAACTAATAAACAACGTCTTATCTCAAATTTATTTAATATTCATTTTCACTAAATTTGTGTTACCATCACTTCATTAGGCATGTAACGTTTAAAAAATAACTTTATACGTAAATAGCTAAGCATAACATAGTAAATGAAAGACATTCATTAGTTCATGTGATGCCTGCAAGTTACTTCGGAAAACCGCCGTCAGGTGCGCCACCGACCTCAGTTGCTGAATATCTTGCAATTGTGAGTCATGCAACAACTTGCAACTGGCAGTTGGAATTTCTCTACGTTTCCGTAATTGTGTCTAGCAATGGCCACTGAAGTAGCAGCAAGTCTGCGGACATTATGACCTATCCAGTGGCGTGGCAATTGTGAGAATAAAGGGAATCCAATTAACAGAACTTTATATGCATACACACGTACATACTTCACAAGTTGACGGCAAACAAAACTTTCGTCAAACATATTTTCAAATTTCTAAGTGCAGATTAAATAACCTTTTGTGATTGTGAGTAAATTTTTTATATTTCACACATGAAGACGGCAATTATGTTTGTAATAACGTTACGCAATGCGTTTTTAATTAGTGAAGTCATTCTCGGTCTGAATTAGTTGAATAAAAAATTTTATCCTTAACTTTTTAGGACTTCTGTATATTTTTGAGCGATAATACAGCTTTGCAAGTTGAGTTAACCACTGTATTCAAAGTAAAAATTATATTACATAAATTTTGTGTAGCCAAAATAAGTTTAAACAAAAGTTTAATTAAGATATGATATATATATTTTATATTCGTAGGCAACGTTTCGTTCTTTCATTTCTACTTTTACAGGAACTTTATTAATTAGGAGACATCTATGAATACTCTACAGAAACGCTTAGCGCATTTTATACATCGTCGAATCACCCATTACGCGTTTTTAAATGGCAGAGTATTCGTTGACCCGCAGCCCAGAGATGTCTCCGAATTAATTTTTACCTGAAGTGGTACTGATGTAAGGACGAAACATCGACGGCGTAGAATTTGCAATTTCTTTAATTAAATTTTTTATTCTGTCTAGTTTAGCCTTGAGAACTAATTTTATGTTTTCCACGATCGTCATACAACTTTTTTCTATTGTTTTTAATGTTGTCCTGGAATGGAATTAATTTTATTTCAGTCTCTATTTTAAAGGTATATTTATTGTTTCTTGGTCGTTTCGAGGATCTATTTTCACTAAGTTTGCGTCTAATAGAAACATATATAAATATGAATATTTTATTAATCATTTATATAGCTGTAATTAATTTATTGGGTGCAAAATATCCGCGTTACAGATTTTCGCTGTCTCTCGGATCGCTATTAGTCCTGCCCCTGTCCCATTTCTTAGCAGTCGTATGTTTATCTACTGATAAGTTTCATCTGGAGCATCTTTTGCAACGCATAGCTCTTTTTATATCTCGCCGAGTCTCGCATTAAGCATTCGCAATGATTGCAGCCTCGGACAGACATCAACATAAATCTAAGCGGAGCATCCGCACAAGGACCAACTGCGGACGATATTTCTACTCGTAAACGACCGGGCTACCCTCCGCTCTGAAAAATGTGCTGTGATTGCTCACAAATTATTTGCTGAAGTAAATTAAATGCTTTAATTGGTGGCATAAATCCAGACGTAGGATTTTTACGACTGAGGCCCCATGTAGGAAGTACAGCAATTAGCAGCTTCGACCTTATATCTTAGCAGGGCCACGACGAGATGTCAGAACAGAATTTACAGGGCACAAGTATGCCCTGTCGTTAATGGTTAATGGTGCGTCAGGGAAGCAGAGAGGGAACGGAGGAGCGAGGAGAAAAAAAAGGAGGTTTTCTTCAAGCGCTGATACTTGAATTTACATAACAAACACAGCCAACTCATTTCTTGGTCACCACAGCAAAAATTAACATTTGACCATATTCAAGCTAGGAAGTACTTATGTAGTAGGTCAAGAATTCGAAACAGTAATATCAGCTATGACTTGTATAATGATGCATAGTATTTATATCATAAAAATATGAATGTATTTTATCATCTGTTTAGATTTAGATTTATTGTTGTTACCATTAATCCTCCATTGAGGAAATAGGATACGTCATACATTAAAAATTAAAAATGAACAAAATAAAGTACATAATTAAAGACAAATAATCTTAAAATAGATTAATAAAAGAAAATGTGTGTAGACAAAAGTAAATATAAATACAACACGGACACACGATGTCACACACACACTGGGAAACACAAACAAGCACACACTGAGGAACACGCAATGGAGTTTTAACTACTCGGAGCTCTGCGACCAGGAAACTGTCCTTCCGTCGTAGCTCCAGGCAATACATGAAACAAACAAACAAAAGAGCAGAAAAAACTGAATAGAAATTTTAAAAATACGTAGTGTGTGCTATTTTACAAGTTGGCAGCAGCTCATTCAACACTTTTTGCAGGAACCTTGATTTAAATACTAGAAGGACGATTAAGAAAATCCTGTAGCGAGTAAAACGCGCCATTTAAAAGAATAGTTTTACTCTGCTTCACGAAGCTTTTGTAGGTACTATTTTTAACCTCTGGCGGAAGGCTGTTGTATAAAATTATCCCGGTATTGTGAATACTTTTCTGGTGTAGAGCAAGGCGAAGCTTGTCCGACCTTAGAGCTGAACGATTTCTGGTCGCGTATTCATGAAACTCGCCATTTGTTTGAAACAAATTAGTGTTGCGCTTAACAAACTAATATTTCATAAATATATACGCTTGGTAAAGTATGTATTTGAAAATTTTGAAGAAAGGTTTGCAGCTTGATCTATAATTTGTGCTAGAAAGTATTCTAATTGCACGCTTTTGCAACTTAAATATTTCATTACTCCTGGAGCAGTTTCACCAATTAGAGATGCCATAGCTCATAATTGAATGAAAATACGCAAAGTAAACCATTTTGACATACTTTTTGTCAACGTGTTGCATTAGTGTTCTCAGAGAATAACAAGCTGAACTTAGTTTTCGGGCAAGGAGATCTATATGGTCATTCAACTTTAATTTATCGTCAATCCGAAGGCCGAGGAAAGGTGCATTAGCTGAGAAGTTGTCTACTGGTCTATTACTAGCATCAGCACTAAACTGAAATAACTTAGTCTTATCTAGGTCGAGGGATAATTTATTCACGTTAAAACAAATATTAACATTCAGAGCGTTGTCTACTTTCTTAATCAGATTATCGAAGTTTTTATCTGCAATAATTATATTTGTATCATCCGCGTAGAGAATCGATTTTAGAGGATTTACGTATCCTGGAAGATCGTTTATGTACAGAATAAAAAGTAAAGGCCCAAGAATTGATCCTTGAGGAACTCCACATGTAATAAATTCCCAAGTTTGTATGTATTATTATTTGTTTATGTAAATTTAATAGCGTGGATTACTTGCAACAAAACACATATGAATTGTAGTTAAAAGAAAGGCATCGGAAAGTGTAATCAGAGCAAAATCTACCATAGTTAATTGCGCGCAATATGGCGACTTTTTCTTTACCTTCTGCTGCTTTCGCATTTGAACAATTATATCTTGCAATTTGAACTCCAGGAAATATGAAAGGGTAAAAAGAAGCAACAGGCAAAATTTTTGGTGGAATCCTTGTTGTATACCTACTTTATGCCTCAAATTTCTTGCGCGCCATCGTTACTACCAGTAATATTTTAGTGTCATTTCTGGGAACAAATTATTAATAAGTGAATGAACTCATCCTAGAGGAAACAGTAGGAAGCTTTCGACTGCGCATTATTTAATAGATCATTACTCTGAGTTTCTTTATTTTTATCGATGACTAAATTCTTAGACAGGAAAAACACTTTAAGTTACAACGTATATTCGTCAAAATTAGTGGCAGCCATGGGATAACGTTTTCATACTCATTTTCCTTTTATTTTTTGGTAATTAATTTGCACTAACCTGAAACCCTAGCAGAAAATTATGTACAGTAATAATGAATTGAATGTGTTCTTATTCAGTGTAGATTCACTACCAAAACCAGGGATGTGACACCAATTTCACTCATTTTTATATTCTATTACTTTCTTAAAGCCTCCACTTTTTATGAAAAATTTAGGAAAAACTGTTTTAGAATATGTCGTATTTAATAAATCTGTGTGAATAGTTGATATATAGTCACGAACAAGTGTGATATTGCAATTTAAGAGAGTTTATTATAGATTCTTTGCACAATTATTACAGTGCAGACATACGGATTGTGACAAATAGCACGAGGTAAATTACAAAATACTTGGGAAATTATGTTAGTTTTATTTTTAATTACTGAAGGCCAAGTAACCACATTTTCCTTAATATTAAATATATTTGTGCTGATAAGTAAAGAATTCGTGGTAAACGTGAAATTATACAAGAAGGCGCTGACCTTTACGAGGAACACTGAGAGGCTTTGAAGGACTCGCTGCACATCTTTGTTTTCCTTGGGAACAACGCCACAACTGCTTCAGCCATTAACAGGGATGCTCTAAAACAGGAATTCATTTCTGCTTCTCTCAAGCTCTCCAATTAGAGACTGGTCGTTATTGCCGTAATCCGTGGCCAGAAGAGACGCTCGAGGCAAATGTTTGTGCTTGAGAGTCCTTGGGGGAGAAACTCTAAACTTATTTGAAAGTTGGCCTATTTTGATGACTAACCACCACCGATCTGACCACGAACTTAGCACTCTTGCTGAGATATGCTGAATATTGTCCCATTTATACTCCCATTTATTTTCAATAATATTTAATGTACAATTATGAGTTTCATTTGTTGAAAAAAAGCGTAAAATAATCAACTCTCAAAATAATAGTCAAATAATTGTATAAAACATGGTAAAATTCATTTATATTATTTCTCGTGACACACACTTCATTATGTGCACGTTTCTCGAGTAATAATAGAGCTACTCATATGGAACTTAAGAGTATCTCAACTTCACTTTGTTTTCGATATAGCTTTCATGAAATGATTACATAACTTTTCCCTTTCCAAAATGTTAAAAAAATTTAAAGCATTGCCTGTTGTAGAATTTATATTTGTCAGCAAATTTTATTAACACTTTTGTTTGAGTATCAGGATGAAAAGCTGTGACAGAACTGGGAATCGAATACGGGATCATTCATGCTATAATTCAATTTCATAGACACTTTGTATGACTATTTGTAAAATAATTTCTGGTTTTTACATTGGTATAAACTGTCATCATTAAGAATTTCTACGAAGAGAGAAGTTTTATGATAAATTATTTTACAGCATCATTGAAACCCAATTTCGAAATCTCGTTCTGAGGTATCGCTTAAAATTTCCCAATTTGAATGATGAAATAAATTCGATCTCAACGCATAGAAAGACGTATGGCCACTATAGGATGTAAATAATAGAGTAGTTTAAATACTGTAGGGCAGAATTTCGGACAAATTAAATTCAGATAATTGAACGATAATATTCAGAGACATGCGGAGAAGATACGGTAATTCTGGATGCCTGCCATCTCAGAAATTCTCGAGAAATTCCCGGAAGTCGTCCCTGATTTATGGACGAGGTTTCGTAGCGAGAAAAATACAAAATCAGGGTTCGTCTTTACGGATCAGTCATAATAAGTGTTAACTCTGCAACCCATTGATGAACTCCCCCTCCCTACAGAATATTTAACCTTGATGTCTCGTATATAAGAATACCCTGAGTTAAGCAGTTGGCATTTCAACATTGAATTTCTCCTAAATTCCATATGGTTGTTAGTGCATAGTACAGGACTCAAGTAGAAATTTGTGTTAGATAAATATAAATAATTTATAAAATTTCCAATTATATTTTTCTTATATTTAAAAATAAATACAATTCTCCCCTTAAAATGCACTATGGAGATTCATGAGAAGACTATTAGGTGGTAAATGAGCCTAAATTATGTATAGGATTTCCAAAAGTGTAATATTATTTAGTAGGAAACGTGTGCTTTGTAAACAAAAGGCGACACACATTTATGTTCAATCAAAGGATATGCCGGAGAAACATGGGAACTAATTACAACGTTTACGGAAACAATGTATCATTTCAATCATTTCAATTATAAAATTAATAACGACAGTACTGCAATGCTCTTGCAGAAGAACGTATCGTTCAGTATTAATATAATTGATCCTGGATTTTACAAACAAAATCGTCCCCTAATTTGATCGGTGAGACTTGACTGATGACCATTACAGAACCGGATACTCCGTTCTAAATTTTTCTCGGTCAGACCGCAGACTGTAATTTTCGTTTTCCCAGGACGACGCTTTGGATCCAGTGTTATAGGCGCCATCGTGAACGCGAGATTACAGGTCTGGTAAAAGTAGCTAGCAGCTCCTCCGATTAGACAGCTCTGATTGCAATTTATACGACGTCTTCCTCCAACCAGCCGTGGAAGGACTCTTGCGCAAGCCTCTTACGCGTGCTGCGTGAATATTTTGGTCGTGGCTCCGGGCTGCCTCTCTTCCTTCTCTCGCGATAGCATCTCAATCCTGCACACACACACACACAGACACTAACACATACACACACACAGTTGCCACGTCTCCGCCCGAATTGGCCGCGTTCTCATTTACTGGGAAGACCCATCAAAAGTGACTTTCTGCCCCTGCGGAAGCCAAGACGCTGCCCGGATCACATCAGCTACTAGTGGCTACTGGCCAAGGAGAAGGGAAACATTCGCAAGCACAACATATATATGCCACTTGATACGTGGTCATAATTAGTAATATTTAAGTTCCAAATAACCAATGCCGATAACTGTGATATCAATAAGTGAAACTTCCATCCTCAAATAAAGGACTGTAAAATTTAGACACCATGCTATACAGTAGTAAAAAAATTGAAAATAATGCGTAGAATAAAGTTAGTAAAAAGTAGTACAGCAAAGGAAATATATATAATATTTAACAAGAATTAGCAACAACATGGTAACAATACCCCAGTGTTGATTAAATGATGCATTTTTATGCGTAGACTATTAATATATGATATTGCCTTGCCATGGACCTTGACGTATAAAAGGAGGAGAATGATTCTCTTAAAATTTCATTTTCAAAGAACATGGAAGTTGGATACGGGTGAGAAGAAAGTGAATATTATTTTTTTTAACATATAATAAGGTGTTATTGAAATTTGAAAAGAATGACATTGTAAGTCATCTTGAATATAAAACTAATTAAGGAGCATTCGTCTCAGGGTGGTCAAAATAATCAATTCTCGGGTTAAATATAAAAATTAACATAAAAAATATAATATTAATTACGTAAATTTAAAATTAAGAAGATATAATAACAAAATGTAACTCCACAACTTTGGAATGGTAATTTTCAAATTCAAAAACCTTACGTCAGGTCAATTGATAAAATTTTGTAAGTAACGTTTAATACGAAATAAAAGTAGTAGTAAAAGTTTGTTACATAAAATATTTTTACTCTAAATATCTTCATCTGCTTGTCGGACTTGATTTAAATGATCAAGCAAACCTAAAAAATTAGTCATAGACTATTCAAAAATATTACGGTTGTTAAAACGCCTACAATTTTTTTAAAAAAATGACTGCGATTTAATTGTGTTTCTGGTATTCAGAAGTTCCCAATGCTAATTACTGAAAAATATATTTCATCGTAGAGAGAATTAATTTCTACACTCGCGTATGATTTTTATTTCAGAGACAGATTTACAGATGATAGAAAAAACAAGTTCCATTTCTAAAATTTTACATACGGGAATCTGCAGTAAATATTAGGTAATCCATACGATTACCAGGGTAAATGTTACGTAAAAAAGATATTTGTGAAATAAATTACGTTAACAAGTTTAAACAAATTTTATCTGGACCACCAAATGTTAATCGTGAAGGGTGATATGTGAAACTAAAATTAAGGGAATTATAAAATATATAAGATTTTAACAGTGAGAAGCAATATTTTCTAAGTTAACGTTACCTAATTATGTTTTCAATTATTTTCTCAGTATTGATGGCAATGGGAAATAAAACGTGCTTTCACTAATACAGAATAAATAATGTTAATTTTTACGTTATTATTTTCATGAGAGTTCCTGACAGTATTGTTTTACATTATTCAAAATTTAAGCTCAAAAAATTGGAGGAAATATGAATAAAATATTTATTTATAATTATAATGTATTTGAGATTAGGTTCATGAACATAAACCAATAATCTTAAGTTACTGTTTCTGAATGTAAAATGAAACCACATCGTAAAATCTGGAACAGAGACCTCAGAACGTCTTTTATATCTTTATTACGACTTGAACAGGCTTTCGATCTGACAGTGCGAAACGAGACATCGATAACTGTGAAAGAAGAATGACAGTCGTAAAGCCATGCGCCGAGATCGAATACAGGCTTTTAAGGCTAATAGTAATCGCGACATGAATACACAACAAGCATTTCGGCTGACAGGGCGAAGATTAACAACTCCGGTGGGAAAGGAAATTGCGTCTCCCGTTGGAAAATGTTTTAATTTCTCTTTTGTCGTGAAATACGCAACTTAAAGGGACAGTTAAAAGGTAAGTAATAACCCTTAAGTGAGGCACGTACACGTTTCACTTACAGACCCACCTTAAATATTTTTTCATGCCCTAAAATTGCAATATAAAAATTATTACTAGATGATGAATAACACTACATTTAAATGAATAATTTGATACATTTATTGCGATAAAATGTAAGTTATTCCTTAATAATGAAAAAAATGACAATTTTAAGCTCCTAGAATATAAAACGAATTATTTCGTAGGATTCATACTTAGATGGTTAAGCTAACTAATATCATGATGAATATAAAAAGAAATATATGAAAGTACAATATTAAATACTTAAATTTAAAAATTAACGAAATATAATAACAAAACGTAACTCCATGAAATTCCAATGGTAACTTTCAGACTGAAGAAGCGAAATAAATGTTTATGTTCAACTGTTGACCCACAAGCACTGAGTCGTGAAACCGAGGTGCTACAACTTGAAATTGTGCAACAACAAGAAACTGAAAATATTTTTTAATTTGCTATTTAATTAATTTTAGCGACATCGTGCACCTAAAGTTCACTGTACATGAAGAAAAAAGAATATTTTTATTAGTGTTCAGTGAACAATTGGAAATTTTTTTTGATACTCAAATGTAACCTGTTGGTCGTTTACCACTTTATAACCTATATTTTATATATGAATTAAAATTTAGCATTAATTTAATGTGTGATATTTTGTTTTTATTTCAATCCTGAAGATGTTTGTTTACGTCTAATTAATACTTTATGAAGCCCCAAATTTGTGGAAGAAACGTTGATGTAAATAAATAAAAAGACGGCCAATAAGTCAGAATTTTATTTTGTGACAATTTATTTAATACAAGTAAAATTTTTCGGCCAACGGAGACATGGAGTGAAGATCATGAATTGCTACATTTTATGCCTCATGCAGTCTCAAAAGGGAGACGAAACGTCGTATTTGTGTTAATTAGATAGTAACGAAATTAATTGCTGACTTATTGGCCGTTGTTTTATTTATTTAAACTTAAAGTAAAAAATTATTTTTAAATATCGATGTAGATGTATAAATATTTTTAAATTGAGTGTTAACTTTTAATTTTATTTATTCTTATATTATTTAAATATTAATGTATTGCTGCGTGAATAATGTGAAAAATATTGCGTCCTTAGAAATAGTTGCACGGTTGTTGGTCTTGCTCTTTCAGTGTTACGTCTCCGAGTTAGAAATTACCAAAAAAATTATCTCATGATTTAGGTAATTTTCCGTGCTCTAGTTGTTATGAGTTGCGACTGACACGTGGTCACTCTCCCGAATCCAGGACACATCTGGACATTTCTGTTTCGTGGAACACAGTTTGCATTGCTCAAGACGTTGTGTATTTGTCATCGTTTTTGGTCCCTACAGACCTTAAAAGGCTACAGAATTCGTTTGCGATAGTTTTTCTTAACGGTCGATACAGGGAGATTATTCTGAGGTTTCTTCCTTCACCACATTCCTTCGATTTATCGCTCCAACCTTCACTTTCCACCTTAACAGTTCTTTATCCACCGTGCATGCCACGGAGAAAGACATAACTCATGTTAATGGCCCTTGCATTTCCTCGCCGAGGTTTGGTTAAAATGTTGCCTTTCGCTGTCCGTGACGCGTATCACCTATTTTGTGCAACATTAGGCGGTTTGCCGTGTATCGCTAATTGCTTGTTGCCCAGTTAGCACCAGTGTTTTTTTCTTCCTTCTGTGCTATTTTTTTTATCGTGGATGAGTTATGAAGTCGGGAATTCTCGGCTGTGCGTCATGTACAGATGCGGGAGAGAGTAATTTATGGCGCTCTTGAACCACCGGGATGGCGTTTCAAAGTCAGAAAAATATGAGCGTGAGACTTTGAAAAGTATTTCACCTGACCTGTGATCATCAATAACTTTCCAATTCCACCTATGATCCGATACTAAAAAAAGAAAACAATCGTGGTGGTGCTTCATAACCACACCAACTTGAAGAAATTAATTTAACATTTCTAATTAATATATATATAGAATGCCGTTTCTTTACACATCTTCAAATTTCTCTAAATCTTAACTATTATTTATAATTGTATAATTAATTTGTCTCGGGTATTATAAGGCATCAACGAATATGATTCAGATTTCTTTAAAATATGTATTCAGTAAATTCATTATATGAAACTGACTACGGCAATAGAATTTTTGAATCCATATAAATTATGTGAAAATATCAGCAATGCTTTTTTCCGTGGCTTCAACTGAATTTATCGGGTGCCATACGTTTGAAATTATAAACTGTAGAATATAATTAAACATTCTGATTATTTTTTTGATTGGTTTTACGTGAAGCGCAGGTAGTTTCCGCTTTTATAAAAGCGAGTTTTAATGAACCTGTTGCATAAAAGGTTCGTATTTTTCTAGCCATAAACTGATGCTTTCCTACAAAGTCTGCTGACTCATCTATAGCAAATTATTGAGATCGATTTATAATTAATATAACATCATCATCCTACGCTTTCCGCAGCCGAAAACTGTGACCCCTAATCTTTCCCGATGATCTTCCTAAGTACCAAGTTCCGCTTCCAATAGAAAACAACGCGCCACACTCAGACAAAAAAAGAACTCAGATGGACTATGTATAGAGCGGGCTATAAATCGCCACCTCTCTCGATGCTATCTGAAGATAAACATCTCACCATAGCCGAAGACAAGTTTAATGACGGAATGAGTCGTTAAGAATCCCTCGACTGCGTTGCAGAGAGCGCTTGATTATAACGTTTCTGAGCTCTTCACATACGCGGCTCTCGGTTACGCTTCTTAAACGATCAACAAGCGAGTGGAAATTTCAGTACCAACACTTTACTCAGCCAGATGATGTAACTACGTGCGCGGACGCTGGCAGTGCTCACAAGTTAGCGTAAAATATACCAATTTAGAAGCTGTTACATGCTTAAATAGTACACCACACAATGATGCATAAAATGTGTTAGTGGAACGAATGATTGGATCATTAAAAGTTCAGGCTGTTATAAGAGTGACCTCTAAACATACAAATTACATCAAATTATTTTTATTTTTAGTCGGATGAAAATATGTTTACATAAATGTAATAATTAACTATATGAATTTGGTTACCTGACACATTTTAATATGGGAAACAATTACACAGAAAATTATTTTTTTTAATCTTGATGCTACTCTTCATGTATATCAAACGCAATTTGAATACAGGATCGATCTATTGTAGTATTACTACCATTAAAAAATAAAACCTCTTTGGATAGTACGAAAAGAAAGGATATCACGTTTGGCGGAGATATGAGGTGGACAATAAAAAGGCGAATTATTCTGATTTTTAATTGATACCAGAAGGTCAGAAATGATTGATTAATACAATTTGTTCATGGAACTTGATTGTAAAGCATATAAAAACGAATACTGGGTAAATATCTCTTTACCACATTTGATTCTTTTTTTTTCAAATATGTTGAATAGTTTAAAGTTAGTTAATATATTTTGTGAAAATTCGTATAAATTCTATTCATTTGGTAGCTAGGTTATTTGGTTGCAAGTGAAACCACGTGTTAGCCCTGAGAAAACGATTAGAAAATTTTACTTTGGATCCGTGACGTGTTATGACGTCATCGGCGTTTTATTTATAATTGCATCTTTTTTGGGGGAGGGGGGAGGTTAACATGAGGGTGATCCTCAGAGCCGGATTAATTTTTAAATTTTAATAACCCAACATTTTTGTCGGTTTCAATTTATATAATTTCATGTTTCTTCAAGACCAATTCATTTCTGCCATGATTTCACTTAAACTTCTAGTAAATTATTATTATTTATCGTTTTAAGTCAGCAGCTGAAAATGAAACTTGCAATTTAAATATGACTTCAATAATATAATTTTAATAATAAATTAAAAATAGGAATTCCATTTCTTAAATATAACTAAAAGTAGAAGATTATATAATTCGGAAAAGTGTTATATTAAAACTATATATACATGTACATAAACGTTAGACTTAATACATTTAATAAAATAAGTCCGGAAGTTTAAGGCGAAAGATAATGAATAAATGGACATATTTAATTCATAAATATTATATATTTTCATTTTATATTACAAATTATAAATTCAGACTTAACACATTTTTCCCTTAAGTTATGCTCAGCTACAATTCAAATTTTTTTAAATGTAATTTTTAAGTAAAAACCTAAAGAGTCCAAAAAGTTTGGATTTCATGAAGTATAAATTAGACGTTAACAACGTAAAAACATTAAAGTAATATCAAATTTTAATTCATATATAAAATATACATTATGAAGTGATAAACGACCAACAGGCTACATTTTAGTATCAAAAATAAATTTTCTAATTGATCACTGAACACTGATAAAAATATTCTTTTTATGTTTATCTAAAGTAAACTTTAGGTATACGATGTCATTAAATTAATGATATAGAAAATATTTTCAGCTTCTTGTTGTTGCACAATTTTAAGATACACCAACTCGATTTCACGACTCAGTGCTTGTGGGACAGCAGTTGAACGTAAGAATGTATTTAGCTTCGTCAGAAAACAAAAATTGATCTAACAAAGGTCTTTCTGTCTGTTATCGTTATAAATTTATTATTATATCTAGTTTATTTTTATTTTACATAATTCATTGTATTTTCTTACATTTATTTTTGTATGTAACCAGATTATTGATTAATATTGGCCAATTTTTTATTAATAATTACATAAATCAGTTAATTAGATAATGCAGCCTCATCACATTCTATTGAAACCACATAATAAAATATTTTAAAACCAGAGTTATATTTTAGGGTGACAGGCTACTTGACCGTGCTCTAATTAAAGGTAACGTTACTTTAAAACCATTGGTATGAGATTTTGTGAGAGGTGTAAGTGAATTCTAACACAAAAGTTTCAATTAGGAGGGAGAAAACTTAATATTGTCTGAGGTTTAAGATCACTAAACAGATTTCTCGTCCATCCTTTACACAATTTTTTAACGGACTTGAACTCTTGTTAGTAACTTGCTATAGTAAACACATTGAGTAATTATTCTGAATTAAAGAGAAAATATTATTACAGCAATGTCAGAATAAGCCCAAGTAAAAGGCATATTTAAAGGTGAAGGCATACTAAGGCTCCCCAGTAGTACGGCTTCTGAAAATAAACAATAATATAACGGGTGAGAACACAAAATGAAGTTGGCGTAATTCTCGTAACAGCTACGACACGTTTGAGGACATCTGCATACTAACAAACATGCACTTGCTGACAAGGCAGACAAGTCAACTTACATAAATGTGACGTGAGTAGCACTTAGCAAAGTGAAGCTAAACGCTAATATATCAGCGGCAAGTTGTCTCTCTTGCCATCTGGCGTCCATTCGTATCCATTAGTAATCGTCGTAAATCAGTGCATCACAGTAATCAATTCAAAGGAGACGCGTGTCACAAAATAAGTGTGAAAATAATCAATCATGACTTATCTTGCGGTGGTTGTACCCGTCTTAATCTTGAATATAATTTAAATGAATTCACGTGAATTTAATCGTATATAAAATACTGCGAATGTGGAAGCGATCACTTTCATGTTTACGTCAATTTTTACAGGACAGAAGTGAAAAGGAAAATACAAGCCTGCCAGTAATTGTTTGCCTAAAACAACGGACGTTACATAAGGAAAACGAAAGAGTTTACAGTCCCAATTAAGCTTGAGTGAGTGTACTGCACGAATTTGTGGGCCCCGAAAAATTCTTCCTGTTGCGTTGGGTTACTACACACTTATCCTGGAAGGAAAATAGATAACAATTGTTAGTGGCTATACGAGACCACAATACTTTGCTTTTCAAAAAGCATCTCTAATTATATTAAAAATTGTTAATTCAATCATAGTTTTCTGACTTTAAGTTTACAATAAATAAAAATTCGTCCAATTAGTCAGTGTATAATTTTATTAATATTTAATTAATATAAACTCGAAGTCAATGAGAGAAGGATATGAATTACTTAAATTTATGCCTGATTAAGTCTCAAAAGGAAGACGAACCGTTGATTTATTTATTTTCGGTAGCATCATCAAGTGGAAGATATTGTATTTATATTGATTAAATAGTAATAAAATTATAAACTGACATATTGACTGTATTTGCATTTATTTTAATAATTGCATGCAACGAATAAACACAACAAAATTGAATCAGATTTAAAATCCTAAGGAAATATAGTAATTATATATTTTTTAAATATTATTTTTCCCATCTATGAAATTAAAAAGATCAATACAAGGTTTTATTAATTAAAAGTTGATTATAATCAAGAAGGTACAAACATTATGTTAAATACAAATTTATAAAAATAATTCATTAAATCATTGTTGAAAAAGATTGTTTGCACAATGCGTGTTAATTATATCATACAAAATTTGTAAATACACTAATCAAACGAGACCAATAATTTGCATGAAATGAATGCACCGCTTTCGGTAAACAATTTTATAGTAAAAGACAACCTTAATTATAATGATTTGTTGATTCATAACTTCGATATTTCATAGTTCAAGTTGTGAAACTTTTGCGTCTCATACAGATTTGAGAACAAATTTTGAAAATAATGATATTTCTCGAATCTAAATTGTGTCTGGAATTTTTGTATCTTCAAACTAGAAACAAGAAAAAATACTGTATTAATTAAATAGTTTACCTGACATTTGAATATTAAAAGAGTTATAACAGCTTCTTGGTCAGTTTTTATTTTATTTAAAAATGAACTATACTAAGTTTAAAAGCATGTATTATATTTAAAAATAATTTTTTAACATATTGCCTAATGTAATCCGTTGTAATTTCATTTTAGTATACCTCAAGAAGTCTAATATCAGATACGAAACGTAGTCCATTATTTAAATAAAATAAAAACTGACAAAGAGTAGTCTGTTTTAACTCATTTAATAAGTACTTAACTTTTACCAATTTCATAACATACGAAGCAAGTTAAGGAACTTATGTGCTCAAATATAAGAACTTACTTATGAATTAATGAATATGAATTAGAAAAATAAATAATAATACCACCTTCTTCAGTAATAGTGTCCAGAAGCCTCGGATAGCAAAATAGTTTTTACTTTTCTGAAATAACTACCGCGATAAATAAATAAATTATTAATATTTGAGTAAGTTCTCAATTCTCACGTTTATGATACACTCAGTTTATTATATCATACTTTTACAACTCAGAGAATTATAACTACATATTAACTTTTCCATATATTTCAATTATTAAATTAAAACGATTGATACGCGTTTTACAGAACTATTCAAGATATTTATACAATACTTCTTTTTGTTACTTTTTTTATTGAGCTTTGGAAATTTTCATCCTTTGAGGTACTTATGGAGTTGATGGCAACGGTACTTGAGTGACATTTATTGATATAATCAATGTTAAAACATAAAACCTTTGAGGTACATATGGAGTCGATGGCAACGGTACTTGAGTGACATTTATTGATATAATCAATTTTAAAACATAAAATATTACAATTTGTATGTTATTTGTGGAATTAATGTGAGTTCCGGTTAGAAAAATACACTCGTTCCTTTCTAAGTAAAGTAAACCATTCTCATTAAATTGCTAAAATTTTTGTACGTAGGATTAATAAAAAAGATATTAATTTCACCTTTACAAAATAATCAAACAAGTATATTATTTTTTAACTAAATCGTTAGATCCTGCGGGAACTATATCCATATTTTACGCCTGCGTTACTTGCATGACACGTTGGGCCTTTATAGATGGATTCCGTAGAGTATACAGTACAAGACGACTCTTCTTACATGGAAATATTCCTTGTATGACTTTAGAACTTTAGAGATAGAGGAAGGACATTCTGAAGTGAATTCTAATAACACTCCGTCAGTTTCTTATGGTGGAAGACATTTTTCTTAGCTTGTTTTAATGTCCCCTTACTCCGAGACGTTTATGACGAGTAACTAACAGACTATAGTTGTAGGTATAAGAGAATATAAACCATTAATATGTTTCTAATATACTGTTATGAGGCCAGAACGTGAACGGAAATTTTATGGAACTTTCCGAGTGGGCGAGTTCCCCTGCTCATATCTGGTGTGAGCCTAGGGGTGCATTATAGGACTCATGGTGACAGGTATACATATTGTGCTTTATCGTTCTATGTCCCCACATATAGGTCAAGATACTGGATAAGATGATCTGCTCTTCTGTAGTTAGGCCACCAGGGAAAATACTCTGTAGTTCACCGCCATTACTTGGATATTCCGGACCCAGGGAGACTTTCCTATCCCTCAAACTATCATCCTTAATTATATCCCAAATCCAGAAATTGGTAATCGATGCAAAGACCTTGTCCATCACGACAAGTGTTCCCCGATGACCCAGACGAAGCTGTAAGTTCTTACTGTGATCAACCCCATTTCTCTTCCTCTATAACTAACAATGCAAAAAATATTCTGAACAGTTTTCAATGAATTGAACCCAGTTGTTCGAATGACTGTTTTATTTTTCGGTACTGATAGTTTTAATTTGATTTCCATTATGATGTAATTACTTGGTGTATTAATTTTTGAATTATAAGAAATTTATTAAGTTATAATTTAAAGAAATTAATTTATTAACTGGAATGAACAATAAATACAAAAACTTACGGTTCATTAAAAATTACCACGACTGGCTCACGTATTTTTTTTGTGAGACTCTATCTAATCAAGGCTCATTTTGTAGGCATTTCGTCCAGCAGGAAAGTCGATATTGGCATCAGGGTCTCCATGTTTATGGGTGGTTTCTTCCTGTCTTGACGTCTGCGGTGGTACCTGAGACAGAGTTCTATGAATTACGGCCGCTCGAACCCGTGGTTTCCTTCCTCGACACCAGCAAGTGACGTTACCGGGATTCCACCTTCCGCCATCTTCTGTCAGTTTTCTCCAGATTCAAAAAAAAAACATTTGAAAATTCGCTCCACCTTCCTGCTTCAAAGCAGCATCCCGACTCATCAATTTCTAATTACTCTCGGGCCGTGGCTTAACTACAACATACACTCATTACACCAAATTCATTGAAGTGAACACCAGGAATTTCGCATGATATGATTAAAGCATTTACCACATACATGGACACTGCTTCGTTAAATTTCCCCATACAGGCAATCTTGGAAAATATTGTTTCCGCGTGGAATACTGAAGATAGTTTTTTGGTCAATAGAGGAGTAAACTTGTTCATTTAGGAAAGGTGGAAAGAAAGTAGCAAGGTAAACGGATTAGAGATCTTAGTGAAGTGCTACATTAGCGACAAATAGATTAGGTTACCGTGGTAAGGCAGAGTGGGAAGGCCAAAGACCGCCCGGCCTCTACTCTCCAAGGTTCGTAGTCGGTAGCCATCTGGCCACGGTCTTACGTAAGTGGCCTTGGAGCGGCCTCCATGCACGCTCAGATGGTCATTTCTCCAGCAACCACGCTCGCCGCTAAACACTTCCCATTTATATACTCACATCACTGCCCCCTAAAACGTGTCATCGACTGCAATCGAGCAGCAAAGGCAAACAATCTTGCACACTATAAAATTCCATATTGAAATGAAAGTTTCAAAGGCGAAATATTTTATAAATTTCTTCACCTTCTATTGTAAACCAAAACATGTAATTAAATAAAATTGTAATTAATATTTATTGAATGTATTTACTACGTTTCATCCATAATCATGGACTATATCAGGTAAATTATAAATGGATAATGTATATGTCAAATCAGATAATCATGCGTCATGGACCATGTTTACTAATTTTTTTTCGAGCAAAAATTACTTAATAATAACTCAAACACTTTATCAACAAATTAACATCAAAAACCGTCAAACAGTAAAATAAACAAAATTTTCTTCTACTTATTAGTACGTTACATTGTTTCGTCCCACAATTTAATATTTCTTCTGATAAAAGTAAACGTTTATCATTTTGGTTACAACAGGTATTTAACGAAAATTTTTCACTTTTGGGCCTCCAGCCTATAATTAAGGCAAATATTCTTCCATCAATTAGAAACGATTTAACACCGGAGAAGACATTATTACGCTTCTTTTCACCTGAAGAAGTCCCTAAATTAGTACGAAACGTTGCTACTTATCTAAGGTGTTGAAAAATATAGTGATTCTCTGATTTATTGGCTGTTTTGCAGTCCTGAAAGCTGGTTATTACTTTGCCTCCAATTAGGTTTATAAAGCAATGTGGACACACCCGAGCCATAAAATTGAATCGTAGCTACAACAAAATATTTTCACCGACATCTGTGGTCTAGTGGATAGCGTCACTGCCCAGGCTCGATTCCTGGCTTCGGTCTTTGTGTGCATCTTTTTTCCTCACTAATCGAGTAATCCTTACAATGAAATTAAGTCGATAATGGTCTTAGCTCTTTATGCGGCTTAAAAAATAAATTAAGCCGCACCACAGAGGTCCCTGGTTCGATTCGTGGCAAGGGTCTTGGTGTTCGTTTTAATATTCAAGTTCCCTGACCTGACTATACCCGAAAAAAGGAAAAGGAAATACGTTACCTAATTAGTAAGTCACTAATGAACTCTATGTTGGTGCGACTATGAGTATAATTTTGTATTTATATATATATATATATATATATATATATATATATATATAATCCAATCAAACAGGAAAATGCATACTGTGTATCAAAACAAATACGAAGGCTAATAGCAAAATATTTTGTCAAAATTGAGCCGCAGAATATTTTAAGATGTAACGATAAAGACAACCCACTAAATTTTTACAGGCGTGCTGAAACTTCTAGAGTTTTTAATTTGAGAGTAAAATCAGCTCATTAAAAGATTCTAATTAAATTATTATTATAAAATCTATAATTTTGTTGTGATGGAATTATTTTTAATATTATAAATAAAAACAGAAAGATTGGCTAAAAGTCAGAAATGAAATAACTTAATTTGAAAATTGATCTTGTAATATTTTAATTAAAGAACTGAGGAGGTTCCTAAAGACGGAAGTGAAACGTATTCAAGTTAAATTATTTCATATCCGAATTTTTGACTTTTTTGTTTTATTTTTAATATTAAATCACGTAATTTAATTAAATTGTTTATTTTAGTATTTAGTATTGTTATTTTTCAAATTTTACTGGATTAGTGGGCTCAATGATATTGTCACCAAATTTCAAAATTTCCATTAATGTATCTGACCTGTGTGTATGTGAACGGGCCATTTCCATATTGACGATTTATAATGTGTATTGTCTCGATACAAAAAAATGTATTATTATTCGTAATTACGTTCTTTTTCAATATTTCGATAACACTTCTGGTGGATTTAACTGAATTACAAGCTGCGTAACCCATATTATTCAATTAATACTAGTCATTTCGTTTGTAATTATATAGCATGTACATTAACATTGTAGTTTGAGTTTTTTACGCATATCTAACGGATATAACGGAACTATTTGTTCGTTTTAGCTTATCGTCTGTAACTGTGTTGCAAGAAGTAGGGTTAACGTCATGTCTGTCCGTACACGGAACAAGCGACCTCGATGAAGTCGATAGAATCCTGTTCGATCCGTCGGCTTGGAGTGAATAAAAAGCATTTTTCATCACGCAATAAATACCCGGTGAAGTCACTCCGCAAGTGGAAACCTGTTGCCGCCATTACAGACGCGGAAGTGTCCAGGTAAGGATCCCCGGTCCATTACATCGCCCTCCGAGAGCTGTCATTAGAGCGTCTGCTGTAACAACCCTAACAACGTTCTGAGGCTCTTACGGTCGTAAAGATCCGAGTTTCTCATCAGCATTGCAATTGCTGCCCAGGTGCACACGTTGAAAAGAAATACACCAGACAATGTTACTTATCGATATTAGGTTTTTATTTAATACCAAAACTGCTAATCAACAGAAATATTTCATCATGAATTAACAACAATTTTTTTTGAAATCCAAAGAATTTACGCTAAAAAGAAATTTGGCCCAGGTGCATGAAACGTTTAATTATTACTCATCGACAATATTTATTCTCCTGGATCCGGAATATCCAAGTAATGGCGGCGACTCACGCGTTATTTTCCCTGCTGTCCTAACTAGAAGGGAGTTGGTCATCTTATCCAGAATCCGCTCCATGTTTACTCATGCACACTAATTTAAGAAGGAATTTCGACCTATTTCTAGTAGACATACTGTATTCCTGTCACCATTTCTCGGATAATGCACCCTAAGGTGCTCACCAGATTAGAGAGGTGAAACTTGCCCACTCGGAAAAAGCCATTAAATTTCTGTTCACGTTCCTGGCTCATTACAAGGTATTAGAAAACATATAAATACTCCATATTCTCTTGGAACTACAAATATAGTCTATTAGCTACTGTTCTTTAATGTCTCTGAGTGCAAGGTGACCGTATGGAAGTCCCTAATGCTATAAATGAAAAACGGAACGTTAAAACAAACTAAAACGTCTTATTCATTAAAGTAACACTTTGTATAACATAAATATAAAAAGTAGGGAGAGGAACGATAAAAAATTTTAAATATTGTTCTACCAAATAGAAAATTATTTTTTTAAAAATGATTTAATTTTAACCTTAAAACACCTAAAAAACTTCAATTTTATTAATGTGAAATTAGCTTGCTGTTTGTAGATTAAAACTAATCAATCATGAGAGCAAGAAAAGAAAATGCCTCAGCTCTGTTTTAGTGTACCTTTATATGCTTTTCTATTATTATCGAAAACTAGGCTAAAAAATTAAAATTATATAATTTTTATTTATTAAAGAAATAAACTATTAAGAATTATAAATATTTCCCAATGTGAATAAGGGCGGGTTGATGTTGAAATAAAATAAGCAGTGTTTGAGGTATTAACATAATTCATTTTAAATTTAAAAGGGAATACATGGTTCCCTTAAAAAAATAATAATTTCGTTAATACAAAACACACGGCTTGTTTTATTACATTTCAAAATTTCAACATCAACCCGCCATTATTGAAAAACCCCGTATAAAAATTTAATAAGTTTGTCAATCGCCCCCAATGATTTAATATCAATAGATTGAGCATTCTCTTATTAAAGTTAACTATATTATATTTATTGATGTGTTTAAGCAAGTTATATTAATAAATAAAAATTATCACCAGGAACGTCAGAAAAGTCAGATTGCCTGATTAAAACTTTTTTAACATATGCTAACCGTTTAACAAAAGGCCGGAATTTGAATGACCTTGAATAGAAAATTATAGTAAAATTTTCCATAAAATAAGATAAAATGCGTGGTAAATTTTCCTTTGTAATCCTAACTGTCTTCATGGTTCGAGTCCTGCTTGAGGCACGGATGTTTGCTCAGTTACCACCAGCTGACACTGTCACCATATATCATCAAGCGCCGGAACATCGGCTGGTTGACCGACCACATCAATTACTGGCATCTATCACCGAGAATACCACAGTCACCCAGAACATCAATCTCACCAACGTTTGTTAGTGATCACAATCAATCCTCGGAAAACTGGCGAAAAATGTTTCTCATTAAAGGTATCTCGTTACTGAAAATCTCATTTTTCTTAATTTAATTTTATGAGAGTGACGGTTAATGAAGCATCATCTCTGACAATTTAGAATATGATTATAAATCGTAGGGAGGTAGAGTGAAGTGTTTACCAACTGTAAGGGGTGTAAACACGAGGTGGTTACGTTCAGAGATTTCGCGTGGCAAATATTTGCGCACATGTGCGGATTTAAAGCGAAACGATTGTAGACACGCGTAGAACCCGATACTGCGTCTGATTTACACGGGACTTCCCCCCCCCCTCTGTCCGCATTAACGCAGGTATCGCTTTACTTGCGTCCCGTAACTAGTTTACAACGCATTTGCATACGCAATGCGAAACAGATATCCGGGCCCGCGTTGTTTGAATAATATTTGCATAAACGCGTGTAGGGGCCAGATACAAGGTGACGAACAGCGGCCCGTGGCCTGTGGCTTTAATCGATAGCTATATAATATTTCATATTCACAGCAGTGCGAGGAGGAATCGTTTTGGACTGGAGTCACGTAAGTGCCTTATGTAACGGTGGAGTACGTCACGCTAGAGTAATTACTGGCTCATAGTTTGTCGAAAGCACTTGACCCCTCAATTTGCCGATACACGACATCTATCACTTAATATACTTAAATGGCTTTCCATTTTTGAAGTTCCAAAGGTCACGCGACGGCAAATTAACTTTCACGTTCACAGAAGCTTTTAAAAGAATATATTATATTTAAAATTAAAACAAACTTTTCCCAACTTAATTCTTTTGATCAGAAACTTTTAGAGATGCACGTACTGATAAACGGGATAAACGTCTGAATACGATCCAATCTAGTAGCATATTTCATTTTGTCACTTTAACAAGGTACAGAAAAATTTTCCTGAATTTTAAGCCAATACAGAATGAAGAAAATCAAAATATATTTTAATTATGGTCGACTGATAACTGCACTTTCTTTTCATAACTAACACTTCCATTAAACCTGAATTTAAATTGGATTATTAGCTCATTACTAATTCTGGTGATGTGTTTGGAGAATGCCACTAACTGCATTAAACATTATAATAAACTATATGGGGGCCCGGCGTTCCCCATGTATTTACTAATATTAACCCCCGTTTCCCCTTGGGGTTGAAGGACAACTTAAGGTGCATGTTGACTGTCAGAATTGTACTAAGCGACTTCCTTAACACCGGAACACCAGTCTGAGTTATTTTCGCCTTATTTGTATCTAACGCTCCTCCACGTAGACCACTATAAGTGCTTCTCGACCATACTGAATAATGTTGAAATTATAAACAAGTAACATAGGCAGAAACACAATCAATTCCTGATCCCGCGAAATCGTTATTGAAAGCAAGTAACAGTGGTTTTAAAATATTTTAACATTTTCGCCCCTTCCACACCATCCCAAGGAGTGGTATTTTTGTCTTTCTCCGACAGTGTTTGTGTCCCAATCGCATGGAAAACTTACTCAAAACTTGGTAAAAAAATTTTCGAGCGTTTAGATTATAATTCGGAAAAAACTACGAATTCTGTCAAAAGTAACCTCCTGTGCTGTAGTGGTCAGGGTTGTTACTACGCATTAAAGTGGTCTTGGTTTCGAATCCTATCAAAGGGCATTGATGTTGCGTGTGTGTTTTCACACTATGAAACTAGAATAAACGAATTCCACTACCGTAATCGTTAATAACCATAGTAGTTGATGCAGAAAAATGTTTGTTAAAACCGAAAATATTTTATTTAACAATTGTAGAATTGAAGTTTCATAAATATTAAGTTTTTAGTATAATTAAATGTTAATAAAATTTATATTTTCCATTAAGTTTGTTTCTTCATTCTGCTAAATTACTTTTAATAAAAATCATAATGTCTTTGATATTTATAGATATCATTTATAGAACCTTAATAGTAAATATATTCGGAACCTGCATAAATATATAATAATAACATAAAATTCTCTGCAACTATTAAATATGGATACTACTGTTTATGTATTTAAAAAATATATAAAGTCAATAAAAGTTGTCTCAAAACATAATTTGTTGAATATGTAATTTAAGAAAGGTATTTGACTCAATTAATATTACATTGTGTTAAATAAAGTTTTAACTGTCTGTCTGTTTATTTAAAGTATCCAAATATTTTCAATGTTTGAGGTTAAAAAAAGTCCAAATTTAATATAAAAATACAACTACACTGTTCAGTCCTGATCTGGTCAGGACGCAAAATTATTACATTGCAAAGATATAAAAGTGCAGTCGAAGAATACAATAAATAAAGAACCAAAGAACATTGAAGTTAAAATTTATTTAAACGTCTAGACGTTAATAATTATTACTACATATATTATTGATGGTAAAAGAAATTGGTTTTCAATTAATTATGTACAGATAAAAATTTCCTCTACAGTAATAATACGTTAAATCTATATTATTTGATGGAACTAATTTTTTTCGCTGGACCTAGAATATTGATGCCTAGTTGTAGCAATTAATAAAATATGTTCTGCTAAGGGGTACTGTTTGAAAAGAGTTTTTTTTCGGTAAGTTGTGTCTATTATATTATTTGCTTCGAGTCTACGTAAGAGGTATGGATGGTGTGGTGGGGATTTAGTGCGGCAATATCTAGCCCGCTGTGAGCCGTCCGGAAGAAGACCAGTCAAGGTCCCCTTCTGACAGCTATCACGCATCGCCTTGACCTTTAGGATCGTAATTGGGATCTGGTTATGATATGTAGCCTGCCCAGAGGTGGTGCTATTCAATAGCGTTTTTTTACGACGCCCGCTCGATCATTGATCTGTGGAGAAGAGAGTTTAGTAGGCTGTGAGGCAATACACACTTGCAGCCCGGATCCGTAACAGACCACAAACAACGCAGCCCTATCTCTCTTAAATGAGATATTTTATTGATATTTATGTACTTAAGAGGCAATTAAAACTTTGTCAGCCTTAAGCAGAACGGATTTTAAACTTTTCTAAACCTTCAAATAAATATAATTTTCATTACATAGTTTTTATGAACGTAAACGGTACCAAATTTCTCTAATATAATTATTTCATCCACTTAATAATTTTCCTTTTTTAATTTTACATGTTGGATGAAACGTTGTATTTATAATAATTAAATACAAAATAAATTACTTGCTGACTTATTGGACATATTTTCATTTATTTAATGATTTTCAAATAACTGTTTTGATTATATTTTAATTAAAATCATCTTGATTAAATACTAGTTTTATAATTATTTTCTCAAATGTTAATTAAATAAATTTACGGAAACTGGCCAACAAACTAATTACATATAATAGTTCCATTCTTCTCTCTGGATTGTCAGTTTTTATTTTATTTAAATAATTAACTATACTACGTTTCATCCCTCACTTCAGACTTCATCAGGTGTACTAAAATAAAATTACAACGGATTACCTTAGGGGATATGGTGTAAAAAATTAGTATTTTTCAAGTTGAATGTAAATAGTAATTTTTGTATTCTACTTCCAATTTAAATAATAAATATAGTTAGTTATTTTAAAGGGAATTTAATTTTGTCATTCTAAAGATATTTAAATGTTTTCATAATCATTCGTAGACAAAATAATTATATACTTTCTAAAAACACATTTTCAATTGAACAATAATTCTAAATAAAAAAAATTTAGTGTCATTAACTCACAATTATCAAAATTTTAGTTCTATTATTAAAAATGTTTCAGTAATACCAAATTAAAAATTCTTGACTAAAGGTTAAACAAGAATTTAATTAACCTCCAAATACATAATAATTAAGTAATGTAAATGACACCATAACATATTACTTTACTTTTATTAATTATTTAACATAACGCTTCTGCATATCAGTTTTTTATTTTAACTTAATATAAACACACAAATAGTAATAAATAATCATATAAACAGATCAATCCAATCCACTTTCGTATACAAATGACTATCAGGCCATAAAAATCATGAAATATCTCAACTGTATTTTATGGTCGTTTTACATTATAAATTAATACAAATTTTGAAAGTAAATATTATAAATACAACTTGGTTTTTGGTTTAATATTTTAATACAATTTATTGAAGAAAGGAACAATAAGCAGGAAGGTCTTTAAAGGTTACGGAGAGAATATCAGACTTTAAACCTTAAATTTCAGATTCAAGTAGATAAATCTATTAGCCAAATGTAATTAATTCATGGAAATGATAATAATTGTAAAATCTAATGTAAAATAAGATTAATATTTTAAAGTTATCGTTTGACATTATTCGCGTGTACTAGACTTCATACTTATGAGGTGTTACAAGGAAGTGTTTCTTCATAGGACGACTTTCTATAAATAAATTCGTCCGATTAGTCTAAAAAAATTTCCTTCAGTAATTCAGAATAAATACTTGCAATATTAAAATTAAAATAAATTTTCTATTCAAAATACCAGTTTGTTTCCTCAAACTCGATTTTCTGGGAAGTTGCTTGAGAGACAAGTATTAAGTGAATAATAGTGGATTAGTATGTAAAATAAGCAGAATTCTCAAGCAGTGCCACTCGGAATTGAAACTGTGTTTCTTACAGAACTGGAAATGAAAATGTGGACGTAATTAGTTTCACTAGCAATTATACGTTCGTATAAATGGAGTCATGTATTTAAATCAAAATAAAATATGCGTCGAGAAATACAAGTTTACTCCATTCTTTTAAAAAATAAAATACTTTTGAATATGGTTCGATGATTAAATTTATTAGATCAAAACTTAAAAAAATTATTAGCAATTGGAATATAGATCGTTTATAGACACGTTACTCTAAATACACGACACAAAAATAATGTATACACAAAGAAAAAAATGATTTTTACGGCATTGCTAAATATAATGTAAGTGATGGTTTATAATTCGTAAGTAAATATAAATTTAATATATTCTTTAATATTTTTTCTTGAAGTAATTAAAACTTTAGTTTGATGTAGTAAATACACTTGCTGAAATAGACAAAAAAATTGGCTATCTCTAGAAAAGTAAAATTACTTATGGAAATTTTATTTATTGCAAATTATTTACCATTGAACAACTAGATATTTCTTTAATAAAATAAGTATGTATATTCTTTGAGTAAATGTCTTATTAGGGAACAGTTGAAAGAATATAATACAACCTAGGTGATTATAAAATGATTAAACAATTAATGATATGTCATTCATATTATACATATATTATTAATAACACAGATTACATTTTTTATTGAAGTTATAGTCGGGTCAACAATGGACGAGATTACATTCTTCCTGTGACTAAATTTCCAATTTAGATTAGGGATCAGCGTTATGCAACCCGCAGTACAGTCGGTCAATCTGCGAAGCAAAATTTGTTCTAAGTAATAGTCCGTGAAAACGGCTGCTTGTTGTTGGTTGTAAGACCGTTTCTGGTCTTTCTTTTACAATACTAGAAGGAAAATTTTCGGCTCAATTATTCGTGGCCTTCACTTGTGGTCATTGTACACCCGCGAGCTCAAACCTGACAACGCCCAAGCCGCAGTTTTGTGAAGGAATCAGTCACGCCATTTTTTCGTTTCCTGTTTCACTCGACATGGAAATGTTTCCAGGCTACACAAATTACTTATATTACTTGGTTCACTCAACACTAAACGCGCCACCAACGACACATTTTCATAATTTGTTCCCTGAGTGTTTTGTAGCTTTGGGATATTAATATTTCAGTCACTGAAAAATCCGTGAATACACAACTTATTCATTATAATTATTCGTGAAACCTTTATTCTGATGTCTAGACATTTGAAGGGTTACTAATAGGTTTAATTGTCATATACGATTACTACTCTTCAGATAATATTCATATAGCGACCAAATATTCCCTTAGATATTATATATTTCTCAACTATGCCCTAAAAATATTATTAGTCGCACATTATATTACTTATGAGAGAAGCCAAATTAACATATAGTTGTTAGAGAAAAAGGAAAAAATTCAATTTGATAAATAATTTAATTAGCAAGCATTACGAAGACAATCTTTTGTTCTTAAATTCATAAATGCTACGGTAATATCCAGGAAATTATAAAGTAAACGTTATTCTCAATTAATAAATTGTACCTTATAAGCGAATTAAGTCAATATTTTATTTATTTGTCCCCAATCTCGATCATAATTATCATAAAATATTTTGTATTATTTAAAAATCCTTTGTAAGTAACTAACATATGAATATTTTTGTAATTTTAATAAATGTATTCTTTTATATAAGGAAAGAATTATATGGGAGCTACTGAAATGGTTTATATATCTATTTATATGTATAAAAAGTATTGAGTGTAAACATTTTTGAAACTATAGTAATTTATTATAACCAATCTAAAGGAGATATATTTTATGTAAATATAATATAATAGTTATTAATGTATGTTAGTTTAATTTAAAGTTTAATTGAGGCATAAAACAGACAAAATTTAATAAACCAAAAATAATTTAATACAACTACATTTATAAACAAGAATAATAAACTTCCGCATTGAAAGATGAAGAGAACTTTAGAATTTCAGATTGGATCATGCCTACCTTCCGTTATTTAAATGTATTTGGGCAGGATAATCTTAAATTTCTTATAGCTTCCTCTTAAAACTCAATCTTCAACTACGTTTAAAGTTCAATAGCAACCTCCAATCATCACTATTTAAATGTTCAATCTTAATCACAAATCGCTTAATAATCAAACTCCACGACCTAAATTATAAAAATTCCATTTTTCTTGGGATTTTAATAATCGGTGGTGGGGCTCGATATTGTCCAATAAATCATGTTAGCTGTCTTCTCAGGGAGGAACTTGATGCTCCTTCCCACCAACGTTTTTGGGGAAAAACACCACCTTTCTCGCCTTGCAATACCGCCAAATTTCATGGGTACTTCGGAAAAACACCGGTTGCGCCGTCGTGTCGGCCTTTTATTACCCCTGTCTGCAACTTTACTTTCCCTCACGCAGCTTGCCTTTGGTTCCGTACCACCAAATTCCGCACGTTAATGTGTTTATCGTTACAATTTGAATACTTTCAAAAATATTTTTCACACTTTAAGATAAAAATATATAAATGGAAAAAGGCTAATTACTCAGCAAATAATTTAATTTTTATTTAATTAATACAAATGCAATGTTTCGTCCAACTTTGTGGGCCTCTTCAGGTGATTATATACCAAAAAATATATAAAATAAAAATTAATTATCAATTTTTATTAACTAAATGGTAATTAAATTATTTGCTGACTTATTGACTGTATTTTCATTTATAAAGTTTATTGTTTCTATACCGATTAAACGTATAAATATAACAGAAAACAAGTTGAAAAAGCCGTAAAAAAGTTTATTAAGGTGTCGTAACCTTTGTATAGAACCTGTATTGATTGATGGTGACATTTCATAAGACCGGGGGGTTGCCTTACACGGACTGTCTCCTCAGAGACTAACGCGTGTTTCACCGGAAGTGACGTGTGGGCGATATTTGCCGGCGGCCAGGGACAGGGACGAGGTCGCTGAGGAAGGAGCAACGCTCCGTGTGCATGTTATTGGCCGCCAAGGCCGTTCATTACCCCGAGACTGTCGAGACTATCACTCGCTAGATCAACGCTTACGATCATATTGCAAACGATCCGCACCAATTTATGTTTACAAAATTATAAAGCACTTGGAAAAATTTTCCTTCCCTATACTTCGTGCACGAAGGAGCTACGTACCTCATAAAACACCAAATGATAAATGAATACTCTAATAAAAATAATAATGACGATCTTGGACAATAATTTATTTATAAATTAATAGTTGCAAAACATCAGCTATGATAATTATCACACTATATTTGTTTAATAAAATATGAAAAATTATTATATTGCAATGTTGTTTTTGTTGTGGTATTCAGTCCTAATACTGGTCTGATGCAATCCTTCATGATAACCTATCTTGCGCAAGCCATTTCATTTCCTCATAACTAGCACGTCTCACATCCTCACAAATGTTCTTAGCATATTTCATCCTTTGCATCCCTCTTCTGTTCTTACCCCACACACTTCCCTTAATTCTAATTTTATAAGACCCTCATGGTCAATGTTCTACATATTGTTCGCTCTTCCCCTATTCTGTTTAGAACTTCCTCGTTTGTGATTCTAGCAACCCATCTGATTTTCAACATTCAACATTTCAAAGGCTTCTATTCTTTTCCTTTCCGAAACTCCTATCGTCCAAGTTTCCCACCCATATAACGTTACAGTCCATACGAAAATTTTTAGCTAAGATATCCTAATATTCACACTTATATTACCCCTAAGTAAATTCTTTTCTTGCCTGTGCTACCCTACTCAAGTTATTAGGCTGTCCAAGTAGCAGAATTCCTAAACTTCTGTCAAAATATCCGTTCCCAATCTAAAACCCTTTATTATTCCACTGTTTCCCATACTACAGTCCATTACCTTAGTTTTCCCTCTATTAATATACATATAAAACTGTTTCTCCATTTTTTATGATTTCCAAGTCTTATACAAATGTAACTTATCGTAATTCAAATATTAACAGCAATGTTTATTACATTAAAACGGACTTGCCATCTACCTCTAACAGTTCTTAAATAATTTACCCTACTCGAAATCACCAACTTTGTATCCTATTCCTTTAAAGTAAAATTACTGAAATAAACATTAAAGTTTCCTTTTAAATCTATTGGTAATATCGCATTGTTTTCCCTCGACATTCAGTTTCGTTTCTGAATCGAAAATTCAGTTTCAATCCGTGATTACAAGGAAGCATCAGTAACTGAAAGCCTTATCATTTGAAATACTTCCATCATTATTTATTCCTCTGTACTAATGGATAGAAATGGCTCTGATTTGAAGAAGCACGCTATCTCGTCCATAGGTATCGTTATTATTCAAATGGGAATATTAACAGTGTAACGAGAGCTAAGGATTTAAATGTCGAGTCATTTGGTAAATTTATGGTAGTTCTAACACGAATACACTATTTTTTCTAAAGGGTGACCTGAAATTTTAGGTCTACCAAACATGAATCGTCTTCCTCCACATGTCAAGGTCACACCCCGCTGCCTTGAGCTGTTAATCAACGAAACGGGATAACTTCTTTGATTAAGGATGTGAATAAAGGAAAATAGAATGAAAATAATTCAAAACTCTGTGCTTTTAATGAATAACAACGTCATATATTTTTAATTCTTGTATATTGCAATAAAAATGTAATTAAAAAACAATTTATAATTTGTGATTGTTCAAATTTTAAAATAAAACATTATCACAGGATCATTACGAATTGGAATGTAGAGACACTAATTAACATTGTGATATAATATGGATAAAATTTTGTTGCTAAAATCTTATATAGGTAATTGATTTTATTTCATTGTCTGGCATAGATCTCCTCCCATCATGAACTTTATCTTCACAAGGCTACTTACCTGAAAAAAGAATTACTTCTGTTATATTTCTTAATTTCTTTAGGTCACTTCTTTTACTGTCTCGTCACGCTAATACTTTTCATCTTTCTGTTAGAACATTGACCACGACCGGCATTCACCATCTACTGCTTACAGCTCTCCCATCTATATTTCCTCATTAAGGAGCACTGCTACAACGTAATATATTTTTTTAATTTCGTTATCATCCAGCCGTTAGATGCCACTTAAAAGTCCCACACTTCTTTGCAGAAAAGACTGCACCTTCTCTCTCTGGACAATAGTTGGTACTCGACATATTGTTGCCCGCTACGCCCCTGAGCGACCATCCACTACCTATTCTGAAGGACGTAGAGAAGTTCATTCAGTTTACTTATCAAAATTTAGTAACCTGTATCAAGGATCATGTCAAACACTTGAAGATAATACATTTCCTGTTTAGTAACCTGCACTGTTTGAACCATAAGTAACATATTTTCCCCATTCTTAAATGAAAGTATCATCTTTGCTGAGACTGACCAATTGGGATTAGAACTGGTGTACCCGTTTCCCTGTTTGTGTGCTCTGTGCTCTCAACCCTTTAATGTTTCAAATGTTGCATGTTAGTGCGAGACAACAACCGCAGTGTTTTGCAACTGGGGAATTAGTGAAAACAGTTTGTGCAAATGAAAGATGTATCGTCCGCAGTGAGGAGGTCGTATTTCAGTCACGATTGGCTCGTTTCCCATGCGATTGCCCAAGCTCGCGACTTGGTATTCCGTTTCGGAAGCAGCGTCTGTACATATTTCATAGCGTTCTTATTGACTGGTAGATTACGGAAGAAGACAACCCTTCGCGGTAATAAATAAACCAGTGGCTGAGATGTTTGATTTATGCACCCTCTCTCCAGTGGCAGGCCAGTTCTTGCGCGACCGCAAAGCTTCCCCGGAATTACATTTCCTTTCAGTTCTTATAACCTGCCGCTATATCCGGCTTCAAAAACTCCGTGGTTCTGTGGGAATCGGAAGAATAAAGCGCGTACATTCAGCGAATTGCGCTGTCTGCCCACTAGGGCACATTAATAACCTTTGAAAAGAGTTGGGGTTTGGGGACCGACCATATCGCAAAGACCTTAAACGTTTACAGACAATCACTGCTTCTGTTAAAAAGGACATGCTAACCCTAAATAAATTAACGTAGCTCTAGTATGGCTAAATAAAGTAAATGAACATGAACATCACCTCACTCCGTGGTAGAGTAACCCCGTCGACGTCAGGCTCAATCTACGGGAATCTTCTCCTATCCTCAGTTTCTGTAATTAACTTTTGTCCATTATTTCTTGATTTCAACTTGAAAGTCTGTAATAAATAAGTAAGCACGCAAACCACAGTAGGTAAATCAGATCTAAGTATCTTTGTCTCCAGATGATCATCTGTAATACTAAGAGTATGCAATTGTGCTTCGAATAATGATGGAACCGACATGTTGTAAATCGTACGTATATGCACCAACTATAAGATTTAGGAAACAGAGTTAAGAATACAATATTTTCTATTGATTTTGATCTGAAAAGACTGTCTTCTTAATAAAGTACAGTCTTAAGAAAATTATTAGACAGATTAGATATAAAAATGGTTAAGTATAACAAATAATATCTAATTTAATGAAACTAACTGTAAATTTTTTTAAAAAAATTACACAGACTATGTGAATCATTCGTGGCATACTATCTGTACATGAATTTGTCTGAATTGCGAATTATTAAATATTAGTACAAAAGAAAACACGCTATTGGACACCAAAACAGTTAGTATTAATTATCAGAAAAGTGAACTCCCTCTCTAGATAATATGGGCAGATTGTTACGAATGATAACCAAGACTTGAATTTAATTTTTTTTAAAGACTACTGACTGTATTATTATGGATTGAATTCACGTCACAGATTGTGTGTGTGTTAAAGAAAATTCTCGACAGCAAGCTCCGCCATCGTCATCAGGTGTCTACACAATCTGGCCATTGATTCTATTTAGTTGGCCCCTTTATAAGCAAGAGTATATTAGGTTAAATGCCACGAGAATAATTCCTGGATATTAAAATTTTTTGGCCAATCCTACATTATTATTTACATTAGTATTGATGTTTTTGCTAGTATTTCCACTCCTCCATCCTTAATGTACATATAATTTTCATAGTAACGCAGGAATAATGGGAACCTAAATTTACCTTTGTATAGTGTTTCAGCGAGTCTTCTTCCATTGAAGATACCTGCACTCCTAACAGTTTGTCAAAGCAATGTGACTCGTGTCCCTTATTGAAGCCTCGTCCATCTTGGCGTCTTATATTTTCCACCAATTAATGCTCCTCCTTTTTTCCAAATGCCAACATTTACAACCAATGTGCGCACCTCTTTCTCTCGGGGTCTGATAAGTGACTCTTTGGTGCTTTGCAACGTGAATAAAGATTTATAATACGGTCAAGCAACAATGCAGTCTGGTCCGCCGATGATAAATTCAATTTCAATCTATAATAAAGTGATTAGTTTTCAAATAGTTGACTGATGACACAGTAATTCAGCATAGAGTTACGACACTGCAACGTATTACAGAGTGATGCGTTACACGTCATTGTTTCATATATTGTTGAGAATTATTTATTTTCTTTTTTTCTATTAAGGTACATTGACCTATGATCCGAAAATCCTTACTGTCAACAAAGATTCGTTTGTTAGAAAGTTATAATTTCTCGTGTCATGGTTTGGTTTTACCTGAGACTCGCTGAGGGTCCAATTTTCGTGTTTCTGCGTGCGTGCCTTTTGAACTAGCTGGCCTCGCAGAACGCATCCGTTATGCACTGTACATATCATAACTCGGGAGTTACAAATTGCTTGAAAGTTTGAAGCACTCCCAGGGGATGGCTCCCGTAATTGATGGGCGTCGCGGTGCAGCGCAGGTGTCGCTCTCTGGGGGCTCCTCAGCCAATTACACCCGTTCATCTCACAAACAATCTCTTTATCTCAGCCTCTTCTACGGTGAATGAACGTAGCACCCTATTCTCCAATACCTATGTTCCTTCCTAGAAAGCATCTACCGCCTGGAGAAAGTTTCGTTAAAAATTTACATCCTGCATGCTATGAATAACATTTTACCATTGACTGCCCTATTCGTGAAGGCGTTGAGCAAAATCCAATGGTGAATTATGATAAATCTCTGAAATACAAAAATGGGATGAGCTACGGAAATGAAGTGAAGTGCTGAAGTAATGTAATAGAAACGACCATAGTGACAGCGATCAGGACAGTAAACGTGTAGGGGCTAAAGGTCTCTACACCAAAAAAATGAGAGGTGTATGTTCCAGTGTCGGACATGTTTGGCATACGAAAAGAAACATGTCTGTCTTCAATCCGGGTGATACATGGAGTCTGGCATGCAGCTAATCTCACTTTTAATAATATGTGTATTTAATAAAATTTTCTGCGAATGAGAAAGGTCCTGGTGACAGTAGGATTTCATATATTGTACATAAATATGTGACCAAATAAGTAATACAATTTTGAAGTATAGAAATAATTGATAAGAAATTGGTCCTATATTAATCCATACGAATAACGTTTTACTTCATTAAACAAAAGAAGCTAACAATAAATAAATGAGTATTCACTTAACTTAAATAACTTATTCAGGTTATTTTTAAACAGTTTGTGCCTGAAAAATAATTTGGTATTTAATAAATAAAAAGTATGGGCACATATGTCAGAAATAAATTTAATAATTATAAATACAATGTGTCATCATACTTAGCGAACTTATTCAGGTAACTACATCAAAAATTAAAAAATAAATATTAGCTTTGAGTACATAATTTTTTTAAATATTAATATAATTTTATATAAAGTAAAATTAATAACATGGTGACATTCTTTTTAATTTTTGTGTCTAATTCCCAGAGGAAGTTGGACGAAACGTAGTATTTATATGATTAATTTTTTTGCTGATATATTTGGCTGTACATTAATTCATTAAATTTTTTATTCTGGTAAATATTCACAATCACTTTTTGTTCTGTCGAAAAATGAAAATTTCTCTAATTAAATTTCTACTGGTGTCTCTTTTTTTAATTTTTGGTCAACTCCCCCCAGAAGACGTTGCTTTGTCTATTTTATTTCGCATGTTTTACCACGCTGTGATCCCCGTGCACGATTTAAACTATGCGCAATGCCTATCCTTCTTCCTTCTGACTATCACCGATTCCCGCCCTAATTTCTATAATTTATAACTCGTATACAAATTTTTCTATTCTGAAGTTTTTCTCAACCCTATATGTGGTATCCCAACGACCTGCACGATGACAGAAGGTTGTGAGATTATCGAAAGCCCATTTACCTTAACCCGAGGATTTTATATATTTCTGTTTTGTGTAAATATCCAGTCAGATCCTTATAGAAAATTATACCGTTCACATTCCGACCCTTCGAACCTTTCCTATGCACCAATAGGATGTTTCTAGATTGTAAAATAACCTTAAGTAATAAATTGTTTAAAGATTTTAATACCTAACCTATTACATGTTACGTAAATTGACTCCCTTGAGTTTAAGAGTCCATAATTAGTCTGAAGGATTTTTTTATATAATGCTTGGAAAGAACATAAATTTTCGCCAAATTTCGCTCGGAGACTAACAGCTTATTTGTTCGTTAGAGCGCAGAACTCTGTCAAACATTATTCTTCTCTCCCTCTCCGTATGTAGGTTAGTCCTATGTCGCCGTAAGCCTTCAATTACAGTATGAACGAGGCTATGCTTATCAAACTATTCAAATTTAATGTCTGAATATAAAGGCATGGAAGCAGAATGCGGGAGGGACATAATGCCGGTAAATGGTACATTCATGGGGAGCATTAGCTCTGTCAGTTATGGACGCACTAACCTCTGTTATGACTGCGAGGCTTCCGCTTCACCGTGACTTGGCCCGAGGAACTTTCAGCTTCGAGTAGGCTTCTTTATGGGACATTTACACTGTTAGGAGTGCAGGTATCTTCAATGGAAGAAGGCTCGCTGAAACACTATACAAAGGTAAATTTAGGTTCCCATTATTACTGCGTTACTATGAAAATTATATGTACATTAAGGATGGAGGAGTGGAAATACTAGCAATAACATCAATACTAATGTAAATAATAATGTAGGATTGGCCAAAAAATTTTAATATCCAGGAATTATTCTCGTGGCATTTAACTTAATATACTCTTGCTCATAAAGGGGCCAACTAAATAGAATCAATGGCCAGACTGTGTTCCATCAAAACTATTATAACAAATAAATTAACAAAATTCAAAAGAATTTGTGGGGAGTACACATATATATTAATAATAGATATAATAAACTACTGTCTCATTTATCAGAATAGAAAACTAAATATAAAATTATACTTCTAGTACAGTAATCTCTCTCATAATCTGTGAAGATCCCCAGCTGTTATAGATATGGATATATTATTAATTTTTCTAAAAACGATGAAATTATCATTTCAGCAAATGAAAAATCCTCGTCACTAAAATTAAGTGTCCCTTTCTTTTTTTTGAGTATGTTTACGATTTGCTGCAATTTCTGGGAAATAAAATAGCTCCTCTCGTTACATGGTGCCTAATGAGCAGTTACAGTTACTGTTTGTACACCTTTTCTTGCTAAGTAAAATAACCCAAAACGTATAAAAAAACTATTTGTGAAACTGTATCTCTTCCATTGTTTAATTACTAACAGAAAAGTCCGTATTACGAGACTGTTTCCGTAGACTCATGTGCAGGTTATCTTTTATCCTTTTTCCCTTAAACTTTTAATTATAAAATTTTATTTCTTTCTTTTAATATTATATTTGACGTATCCTATTTCCTAGACTCAGAACTAATGGATTGAATAACAAATCTAAATCGTAAATCTCCCAAACGGCACTAACCAGGTAATAAGTACAATTCTTAAATAATTTATTTCCTTTGTGAAATACATTTAATTAGACGAATTATAATTTTTAATTTCGGGTTTACATTAACGCATTATATCTAGAAATATTTGTAATATAATTTGATTATATATAAACTTAAAATAAATTTATTACACCAAAAACAGTAATGACGTCATGATGGCTGTCTTTTGTATTGTTATTAAAGATTGGATACCCTACATACAGTCTTCTTGTATTTACACTATTTATTACATCAAATCTCTGTTATAATGTTTCTCAGGAAGTTTATCTATAGTCAGCCATATTCATCTGAGATTCATTCCTATGTTATTTAGACATAAATAGACCTCTCGTGGATCGCCTGAAAACAAACTATTTAACTTCTTAAGTTGATGTTTACATTGATGTCAATATTTGTTAAAGGTTTTAAATAAATAACAGTGTTCCGGTCATAAATGCTCGATTATGTTTTAATTTAATCACAAATATTAAAATGCAATTGAAGAGAACATAAACAAAATATTTTGCATTTATAATGGTATTTATGGTAGGTAAGGAAGCTGTATTTTGCAACAGTAGAGACCAATATTTGTACTGCATTATTATCTCAATAATATTTTTTATTTTATTTAAGTAATCAATATTAGGGCTGGTTAAAAAGGTTAAACAAAATTTTTATAGAATATTTTTAATGATACATTTTTGGAAAAGATTGTTTTATTCATAATGGTTTCGCCTCGTATCGTGGTGTCGAGGGCGCGAGCCACGAGTTGGGAAATCAATTGCCAGCTGATACTGCTGAAGAGGGCGGCAATTTCTGGCGCCGTGTAACTGTGTCGCGATTGGGGGCGAATCAGCGCGCCGTAACTGCCATAGAAGCAATTTGCATGGCCTTTGACGACGCTAATGTTATTCATAGGGCGATACACTGTCGCAAAGTCAATTAGCAAGGGTCAAGAGTGCAATTAGCGCCCTTTCAAGTGGCGACGACGTCGATGTCGAACATTCGCAGTGCGGAGGAAGTCGTTGAAAATTGCCGGCGACGAGGTCAAACATCCTCTCGCGAACATGATGACTGAAACACTTCAGCATCTACAGCCATTTGCTGAGAGTGAGACCAGTATTTAGTCCCGGAGAAATGGCGCCTCCTAATTATAACAGACGATTTTTTCACTAGATTGCGAAATGTAATTCCCATCCATCAAAGAACGAAAATTGTCTGAAACCGTCCGGGCTTAATAACTGTTTGTATGCTAAATTAAAATGTCCAATTGCATTAGAGTTGTGTGCCACTGCATTTTGAGGTGGATAATCTAAATCACCGGATGAATCACAAATAAAATTACCAGAATGAGATGGAGTCAATTTATTGATTTAACAATTTCTCCTTACAAGAATAATTTCACATAGAAAAATCCACAAGAAAAAACCAACTTAAAACATTTTATTTGGCCATAGAATCTCAGGAAAAATACATGAGTGGTTCTATATTGGAGTGTTCTCTAGAGTCTGGCTGAGATTACTCTTAAAGACAGTCTCTCAGTATATAGCAGCAAAAACTATCATTATATTGGAATTATGTAGAGACTGATAATGATTAAATTAAAACCCAATATATTTTAGATGTAATTACTGATGAATATGGCCAGCTAAGGGCTGAAAGCTCCTGTCTGTATACTGACTGATAACTTAAATAAAGTTGTCTAAAAAAGATGACTGTGTTTGTTAGATTTTAATTTGACTATCATATTTTTTTCAAAGACAATCCTCTAGCTCTGCAGCGATTTTGTTTACTCAAACGGTATAAAATAATTTGTGTTTCTGTGTTGAATGCTGGGATTCAGTGATACTTGTGAAGTGATGTTTATATTACATATAATAATTCTTTTTCCTACTTTACATATAGAGCCTAATCTTTTTTATTTCGTTTTATTTACTTTTTGTAATGTTAAATTTACAAGTTATATATAGTCTACGTATATACCATAATAATGTACTTATTATATTTGTAATTGTATCATTTTGACTTGACCTATTTCCTCATCAGAGGTTAAACGGAACGAATTGATTCGTCCATATCCGTATTTCGCTATTTCAAGTCAACATAAAAAAATTAAGCAATAAATGAAATGTAATAAATAATAAACAAATACAGACAGACTTTGTATTTAGTTGAATCGACGTTTCGGCATAATATTTGAGACTTCCTCGGTTAATGTTGCTACGAAATAATTTAAAAAAATCATATTAAAATATCAGAATCGTAATAACGTTAGTATTAATAAAACTTATAAATTTCAAATTTTCACTAACAATTTATGTGGACTATCTAAAAATTTAAACTAAAGGGCAGATTCAACCGAAATGTGACATAGACAACGAATATAAAACATCCTAGACAGTTAATTCTAAGAACGTGTAAAAGCGTGAAATTAAATATAGATATATTAAACAGTTAAATAATGTGAAAATAAAAGATATTCAAAATAAATCAACATTACAATAATACATATAATTAATTAATAGGTTGTTATATAAAGTGACAAAACGTCGATTAAACTGAAAAAAAATTATGTATCTGTCTTTTAATTTATTCCATTTAATTATTGAAAAAATATGTTAACGTATTTATTGTTAATAATCAAGTATAATTCTTATAAAATAAAAATAAGTATACGGCCACTTAAATAATTTTATAACAACCTGAATTACAAATATATGTTGTATAATAAATTTATTATGCCCAAGGCATTATGACAGTGACGAGCCATAATGAATTACGTACGTTATAGTTACCTATTAGTTCAAAATTGAGTGATTGTAATAACTAACGTGTGTTATTAATGACTTAAATGTAAGTATCGAATTTATGTACCAATTTATTGAATGAAATAAACGATAACATATAGTTGAAAAATTATATATCTATTAAACTTGCCTTTTTGCAGTAACTACAGAACATTAAATATTGTTGTTAATAATAATTTATATTTATCTGACTTCATTTTAATTATATATTAATGAAGTAACTGCTAATTTTTGGGAAGTAATTTCATAAATTAAAAAATAATATTACGATTCTGGAACTTAATCAGTGGTGCCGCTCATTATAATTGATATTGTATCTAAATAAGATTTCACTGATGTCTTTTTTAATTTAAATTTTGATTGGAAATAGATTGAAATGTAATTTATCATTTAAGAGCTTATTGTAAGCAATGGTAATCGGTGTGTTCTTTCTGGAACGATTAAGCCGTAAGGTTCTATTTTAATATATACAGACTTATTTTCTCCTTATTAAGAGAACTGCAGAGAATCTTCTTGAGTTTGTTTTCCAGTGTCCATTTGCATACGACCATTAAATCTAGTTTGGGTTTCTAACAGTAAAAACTTCCACCCACAAGCATCATATCTTCTAATTTGGAAAGAAAATAAAATTCAGCATACAAATGATGTATTAAATTTAAAGGATCACTTGTTTAAAGCATAATAAAGTCAGACAACTTCATCAAGCTACGAATCAGGTACATGGAAGACGGTACCACGGCGCCGTAACAGCACATACAAATGTAAATCATCGTTATTTTACGGAGGGTCTCCAAGGGCTGTAAATATTTCACAGGCAATGAATGATAAGCTGGAAGGTTTACAGCACGCACTTTTACGACTGAGGCGGTTGATGGCGTTTTGGATCAGATATGTATGTATTGCTCGGGTGTATGACTTTGTACAGCGAGTATGTTAGCGCTGCCTGTCACAGATGTTATCTGCGCGTCTTTGCTGACCCAGCTTTATTTTCTAATAAATCATCGAGTTATAGTATCAACATCGTGTACGGTATGAAGAATTTTCCGGGCGATATATAATCTCACTTGATATATTGCTTTACATTTCTGAAAAATCCTTGCCATTTCTAACCTTAGGATATAAAGAGAAAACCGTTAACTCCTACATGACCTGCACTTAAAACTCCTATAATCATATTACTTCCTCTCACTTATTTATAATGCAAATAAACTTATGTTTCAAACTATCGTGGAGCTTTCGTAAATGAATTATTCTAGGAAATTATCAATTACTTTTCTCGTTATAAATGGTGACAGGTAACACCGTCAGGGATAAAACAACAATTATATAGCCATTAAATAAACAGACAATTTTAAGTCATAATGATCCCCGCGACGTTCTCTCCACCAATAAGTCAATAATTTTCTTCAAAACATCAATGTTTCCTTCCCTTTTTTATTAACCACTCCACCAGCCAAAAAGAGTTATGATTTTTAAACTTCTTGACAGGGCCATAATCATGAAGTCCTTTACAAAAATCTATCCATCGTCACCTATATCTCCCAGCGTTTATTCAAACAAATATCAACAATAGACTCAAATTTATATAATATAAGGGGAGATAGATTTATAAATTATTATGATTAATTAAGTTACTTATATTGGGAAATTATAATTTGAAGGGAAATATAAGAAAATAACAAATTTAAAATCAAGTAGACATCTATTTTATAAGAATAAAATTTAATAAATAAGATTCGTAAAATCCAAAAGAAAGCAAAAAAGAATTTATATGAAAACGTATAACAATATAAAGTTTATATACTGATGGAACGGTAGAGCAATAATAAACTTATTAATTACATGAAACTCGTTAAAATCAAGTCACCTGTGGGGTGATCCAAAAGGAGTAACGTTTCCTATGGAAAATGGGTCTGGCAATGTGAACTCTTTAAGATCAAAGGCAACGATACCGACGCAGACTGCAGCTGCTATCTCTGGCGGAGTTTTGCTTCGGTCTGTTTCGGATTGACTGTATCGAGGATGATCCTACTAAGAAATCTGTATCTCCTGAGGTCTCAAGAACTACACCCAGCGGCTCTCAATTTAATCATCTCTTGCAATCTACTCGCAATTTTGTCAACATTCCGCCTCAAAATCTCTCTCCGCGTCATCTCAGCAGGTTTCCACAATAAAACTCGTCATTTCCAGTAGCTAATCGCCCGTAATTCAAGTGGCACTCATTGATTGGTATTTGCACAATTGCAGCCAATAAGAAAATCTTTTGCTGTCGTTTGAAAATAAGTGCTATCGCACATGTGCTTTGGATTATTTCCGTTTCTAATTAGTTACGCGTTGCTTCTTTCTTGACAGGATATTTCTTAAATTGGGGACGGATGACTATTCTCCGTGAAAGGACCTTTATGTTATTGTCCGATGGGAGGTTCGTTTTCATTGTCCGAAAGAAACGGTATAAGCGCTGAAAACATACACCCAAGCACAAAAATTCGTCGCAGTCTTTAGAACTTTACTTCGCGTATTTTTAATGCAATTCACAAAAATTGTCATAAACGTCTTCCAGTAATCGGCAAAATCATAATGGTCATCAAGATTGTGTTTTATTTTTTTACAATAGATTATCTGATGACAACCAATTTTTTCCGCCAAGATAACAGTGGCATAATTAAAAATGCACTATTATGTTATATCAATAGTGGCAAACACCCTTTGTGCCATGAGAACACACACATTGAGGTGTAAAATATTTAATTCAATGTTTGCAATGCTGCTTAGTTGGGTCAAATTAGAAGGGTTGTAAAAACCAGAAACAAGAAATATAGATCGAATTGTAAGTCATCACTAAACATATGTTGTTTGACAATCGCAACTTTGAATGGATTAATGTCAAATTCCTTGATTTTGAAATGATCATTATAAGAATAAATAAATAAATGTAACATCATTTATGTACAAAGTCACTGTTATTCTTTAAGGAAATTATGATTTTTACTCAGCCATCCAGGAAGCTCTTCATGTCGATATCTTTGATTTATAAATACGCAGGCTTTGAGTTTATCTTACCCAGTTTTGTTCACTTGATAAAGAAACTTCATAAGGTTCATTAATACATAAAATTGTCTGTTCCTTTAATGGTCATATAATTGTTTTATTAAAATTTATGATTAGACATATTAATTTTTGAAAAATTAGGGATATGTAAAAGAAGAAAATTAAATACAAAGCTTCTTTATATTTAAAAGAATATTAGGCTAGAAATAATCACAAAAGCGAATAATCACCCATTAATTATTATTAATTACTGCTTTTCATTAATATCATCAACTTTGTGATGATTTGTGGTATGGGATTCATTATTGTAATGAAAACGTACTAACTTTTGTCCAACTAAAACTATTCAAAAGTAATAGTGAAGGATTAAATGTGAATTTATGTAATACCTATATGTTAGTACTGCAAAGTAATGGAAATTATTTCAAGTTATAACATTAAAAATCAATAGAGCTTATAGTTACAAAAGATGACCAAATTTATTGTAACTTTTTAACCGTTTGATGATGTATATAAGCAATTTTTCTTTTCGGGGGTGAAATAAGTTTTCAATAAAATTAGAAGTTCCCTTTTTTAGTTACATATGTAAATAAAGGCATTGCATCTTCAGAAGTGTTTTTAAAAATATCATGTCAGTAATGGAACCGGGCAACGCATTTTCCAGTCCCACAAGAGCAGATACTCGTTCTGTTTGTGAGACTGTTCCGCTTTATAAAGGTATTACGGGAATGTTAATAGATTATCAGTATACTAATGCACATTCTCGAGCATGGAAGGCCGTTCAAGGTCGTCGTAAATTCTCTGCGTTTATTCGGGGACGATTATAAGACCCACCATAGCCTCCAATTACAAATTTTCTTAGCGACGAAATATGGTCCGAACTGTACTGTCCTCATTCTTCACACTCCCACAAAATATATATCAGCGCTCGTTAGTTGAACGTACAGCGAGAAAATATTTCGAGCAAACAGGCAGGCGGCGGCGATCCCATGGCGCACCCGATAAAACGCTTATTATCGTCTCGCTAATTGGTCGTTGCCTGTAGCAGTCCTAATGACCCACAAGGGTAGACCAGCTGAATCACCGTACTCGGTAATGAAATACTAATCTCCCTGACAGACGCAAGAAAATTCGTGAGTCAGCAAGGACGCTGTGATCATGCGTGCGTGCGAGCGAGCGAGAAGTTGCCCTACTTCACAATGGTAAGGAGGTCATCAAACATAGATCAGGCCATAAAGATAAACCATATACAACTGAACATTTATTTTAACTTTACGTGAACCAATATGTGTGAAGAAAATATAGGTTTTACGTAGCAGTCAAAAGAAATCAGTGTAGATAAATTGAATCGATAAATAAGAAAGAGGTTAAGAAACAAATCTGAAGTGTTGATTAAAGGTAAAAATAGACCTGACAAAGCTTATAATTAAAAATAATGGATAAAATACCAAACTTTTCTTTTATTAAGAGACAACTAGGGTAATTTTTCAATAATACTATGTAAATATACTAGAATTATCTAATATATTTTCATAGTATTATTTAAAAATTACCCTAGTTGTTTATTACTCGTAATTTGTCCGAATGGAATTGAATTTCAACATTATCAAATGTCCTAGATGTCATTCAGGTGCACCTCTCCAGAAAACTGAACCAGGATGCTTCTCGAACCTCCGTAATGTAGAAAAATTCCCCAATATCGTCTTTCTTCGATATCTAGCGGATCAAGTTGATTCGGTTACCCATCAGCTTCCATTTAATCAACTATTTTACATTTTCAGAATCTTATCACGAACCAATCTTCCTTCCGTGTCCGTGCGGCGAGTGTCTCGGAATTCGTCCTATCATCCAATTAGAGTTCTCTTTGCAACTTTGTCTAGTTAGCTTAATTGTTTCACATAGTATCTGATAACTTGTTGCAGCACTTTACAAATAATACCAAATGTTCTACGTTATCTCCTCTTTCCCCCAATATTGATGGAACTGTAATTCAACAGATTTGATTGCGGAAAAACAATAATTAAAAATAAATTGAGGGAAACACTTACCTAACTTAAGAAATTTAAACTTCTAATGCGATACTTGTTCATTAAAATATCTTTCTTTGAGGACGTTTTGGTAAATTACTAATACGATTTATTTAATTTTAAATAAGGAAAATTAATGCTTCACTAGAATGATGAGTGATACCTGTCTGATTACGCTCTATAGCTATCAATAAAAAACAATTTTATTTATAATTTAAACAAAAATCGTTACACGTTTTTATTTTAACTTAATACAGCAATACGTATGGAAATTTTTATTTCACTCTAACTATAAACTGTAATAATGTAACTATTTCTTCACAAAATTAATTTTTGTGTACAAGTTGGAAGTCAGTGCTTGTAATGTATACTTATTACTTGTTATAATTAAAATATAAATTTCCATTTATTGTAAAAACATTTTATTTTGTCAATGCGTTTTAAAATACCTTTCCTTTAAGTTTGGATCCAGGTTTAATCTCACATTTTTATACTAAACATATTTACCTATTTCGTTTTGTCATTTATAAATCTCAAATAAGAGACAGCCTATATTGTTATTTTTTATTTGTGTTAATAGTCGCACCAACTGCAAGGTTCAAGGTTATTAGCGACTGTATATATATATATATATATGTATGTATATGTAAACCATGGAAATTAGCAATTAGTAAAACTTACATGTTCTATTTGGCAATTGTGAAATAATTTATTTAATCAAATTAGGCACACAATATTGAAAACTATAATTTTTTACATTAGATTGGTCAATTGTAATTTTTTGCTTGCTTCTCTAAGTAATTGAATAAATTTTCGTCGCTACGAAAATATTTCTCCGAACTCGTAAGCAATTGTTTTCGTTATTTCTTGGAATCAATACGTTACTATACGATTATTTGTTGAGCTAAGATTTTCTTCCGTGAGCATGTCTGAATCTTCATCCGACACCGTGTAAAGGAAATTCACAAGAACAGTTGGAGAACGTGTAGCAACGTTCCAAACATTGCTTGCCAACCAAGACTAACGCAGCACATGGAGTTAAATAATTGTCGACCCTCCTACCCAAAAAACGAAGGAATTCCACGAAAACTGGAGTTCATCTGGAGAGAGGTTTCAATTATTGATATTCCCAATTAACAACTCTCCCGGAGACCGGTATTCTTTTTTAACTTTAATGGGCAATTATTCTTCCAGGCCGAGCGAGTGAGAGAGGAACTTGGTGATGTAAAAGCTGAGATAATTGGTATATGGAAACTTAGTTCACTCCCGGAAAACGCATACTCATGCAGTATTGAACTGTACTTTCCTGTTTAATTATGCTACTGTAAGATTGGTTGGAAAATCGTCTGTGCAAAATATCATAATGCGATTATTCTCTTAGTTTCCCTCAATAAAATTCAACCAACCAACCAAAGCAATAGATAAAACGGCCACAGAAATCAGAGCCAATTTAATCAAATATAACCAAAAACTTCGATCTTTCAATTTAAATATAATTAAATTTCATATTGACAAATTTTTAAAAATATAAAGAAAATAACTTTAATATAAACAATGTCCAAATATACAATAAACAAAATACGGCCAAATACATCAGATAACAAATGTAATAAATTTAGAACTCACATAAATACAACGTTGTGCATTTCTTCAGGTAAATAGTCAGAAAAATTATAAAATAAATATTAATTTTGATTACATGTGAATTCTTTGAACTATGGAGTATAATTTTCAATAAAATAAAATGAATAAAATATTTTGCTTAGTTAGCTGAAGATGTCCACAGTAAATTTAGTGTTTTGAATGCTAATTAAATACGTTTTCTGGAATATTCGGCCGTATTTTTAGCACAACGAGTGTTCAGACACAGTTTCTGTTTAGGATAATGTGTAATTCTTAACGGTAATAAATTGAGACACTCCAGACTCGGAATGTGTCATGTAAGACGACAGTCCGCAGTGGACTCGGTAGGCCCAGGCCCCCAATAGGCTGTAAAGACATGGAGAAAAAAAATAATAAATTGAAGGTTTTCATTTAGTCCTATGCATTTAGTATGACAAAGAAAAAAATCTAAAACATGCATAATGCGTGATGAAATATCAAGATCATCGTTGAGATCAAGGAGGAAGATATCATCTATGGATATATCCTATTAGCAGGGAGTGAGAATTTTTTGCACGATGAATGGAAAATATTGTTAAGAAAACTATCGCTTAAGAAGACATATGCATAAGATTGTATTCTTATTCTTTCAAAAATTATCAAAAATTGTTGATTATTAAAATAGTGTATTGTGGCGTGCAAAAGTGTAATATATATTGTATCATTATGTGTAAATTTGATTCATTTGTAGATTTACTAACCCATTTAATTGCAAGTAAAAGGAAGATTATGGTCGCTGAGAGAAAGAGTGAGACATGTGTTTACGTGAATCTTTATGAAGTATTATGACGTCAATGATGTTTTTTTCTAATAACCGGGCATATTTAAGGCTAAAGTTGTTTTGAATTTGGGATAGAAGTATTAAAATTTATAATAGGCTTCTTAATCTACGGATTAAAGGGGAATTCTATTCCCCAAACGTAATAAGTCACATTATACACACACGTTAAGAAACACGTTGCGTCACTAGTTGTGCACCAATCACGAGTTAAGTGATTATTTGATTATCGAGTCGAGAGGTTCATTTTACTTTTATCACGCTTTGACTGTCCTGATACATTAATATATATATATATATATATATTTATTACTGGGACGAAGGTAAAGTATTACCTTTATTTTTTCACTTAATAACTTAGTCCGTGTGATGAACAAACAGATTCCATTCATGGTACCGAGGAAACACGTAAGTTAAGCTACGTGTTAAGCGGTATGACGGAGTCCGATTTGCAGATTTTGTTTCTCACTTAACAAACTCGCCTTGTTTGTGGAAGATAAATATGCGCCATGACTTCACGCACTTGACGTAATTGCTGTCCAAAATGGCGAGTGGCGTCAGGTTGCATGTTTCGTGTGTCCATGAATTTAGACAAACGCAGACATAATAAACTTACGAAGACAACTCTCACGAAATGACCATGATCCAAGGACTAAACCGTACTTATTCTCTTTCATTTTTCAACAGAAAGCACGTTTTAGTAGTCTCGCCTGTCTTCTTGTTACTGGAACATTCTTAATGCGTTGTGCTTCCTATAAATTTGTACTTTCTGTGGACGGCGCATAATGGAAGTAATACTTTTACAATTTTTATTAATAATATTCATCTTCAAATGATTTGTTTTTTTCATTTTAAGAAAACTACTCTGTGCTTTCACTTTTCTGCGTCCTTATTAATTCCCAAATAAACCTTGATCACGCTATATGGACCCATGAAGTAGCAAACAGCATAGGTTATATATGTTATTAATTCAAGTCTAAAATTATTTAAAATTTTTCTTCACAATAATCATAAATCAGCAATCATTCACCAACCAATTTTACAATTATGATGTAATTCCATTTTATTCAGAATTATTAATACTATTTCAATAATTTTCCCAAAAGGAAAACCTTGATGAACGTTTATAAGAAAATTAACTAGATTAAAAATTTAAGAATAAAATCATAAGCTTCAGACAAAACTGAAATAAATAATTATATTGAACCTAAATATGTTTTTCTTCTATACAATTTATAATATAATATTATAGAATTTCTATAACCTTTTAAATTAATTTTGAAATAACATCCACGGAATTTTTTATAATTTAACCATTAATTTTATATAAACTATCTTGTAGTTAACATGCAAATAAATACGGACGTGTTAATATTCTTATAAGTTTGAAATAATACGGCATTAACAGTACTAAAATATATCCTATTACATTCTTATATTTTTTTTGCAATTCAGTTGACAAAATGAATTCGTGAAAATAAATTTTAAGTAGTTTAAGACCTCCTGATGACTAATCTGGTATATATTTTTAATAAACTTGTCAACCCAATACGACCCATCAGGTCTGTACTAAAATTAGTTATAATTCTTCTAATAATAAAAATATTTGTTTTAAATTAATTAAATTTTCAATTAAACATTATTTGTATCATATGTTACACAACTAATTCATTTTCATTTAATATGAAAAATAATTTAGGTTAAAATATTCTTAAGACTGCAATGCTTGTTACATACGACAAACAAATAGGAAATTAAAACTCTCCTGAAAGATCATATTTCTAATTTAGAATAAACAACGTCAACAAAAAAATAATTAAAGCTTTTCACTGGACTAATGTAACATATTAGCTTCTGTTATTACATATATTATGCGACCTTGCCATAATTGTTACACACAAAATCCAAACTTCATCCGTTAACTGATACACGTAATCTAAACAGCAATTATGACTGAATTATTAAACAACCTCTTTGGTTCCCTCATGTGCGTGTCGTCGTTATGTAGTTGTTTCAGTTTATGTGTAATCCACACCTGAAGAGATGGATCGTGGAAGCAACAATCTTTCGTTAATTTAAGTATGAGAAAGTAATTTTGGATTATAAGTAATTATTCACATGACTATTATATATTAATAAATATACCCTCAATTCTTGTTTGAAATGCGCATTAAAAAATTAAATAATATATAAATTATTAAAACTTTTTTGTTTTTTTTAATGAATGACTTTTCTATGTAAAAGTCAGTGGCGTTGCGACAGAGATTATAATAGGAGCTCAAGAATCAAGTGGTTACGTAAAGTTTGAACATTGAGCCTGAACCGTGGAAGTCGAGAACCTTGAACGAAATGAAATTGTCAAATATTGCTTTCCTTGATTATTTTCAAGAAAAAAATTTAAACTTTTATATGATTTTCTATTTATTTCAGATCTTAATCTTAAACAAAATAAAATTGACTGTGAACGGTTTGGTTTTGTGGACCCTGAAGCAGGTTGACTGCGAGTAACCCAACGTGTCTCTTTTATATGTCGCAGAGTGTGCGCCACATTCCAAAGGTAAACATTTTTGAATTTTTATTATATATTTTTTCTAAAATAAAATCTTCATTAAATTTACAAGCTACTTTGCGCTATGCAGAACAAAAAAGGTGGATCAACTACCTTATTCTCTTAAATTAAATTAATTGCTTATGTGTCAAAATATCTCAAATTTCGTACACGTTCGTGTTTTTGTGTGTGTATATTTCGCTTAAAAGTCTAAAGGTGTGGAGCAATTGCTACGAAATTTGGCTCACACGTTCTTTGCGATTACGAAAAAAGCACTGTTTGGATAAGACAGGGCTACCATCTATAGGGGCTGGGGATTGAGGTGTCGGAAATTTTTAAATATGCTAAATCAGCCGATTTTTCCGTAGAATTAAGACTTTTCGGGACCTATTACTTTCACAGTTTCTTCCGCGACACCATTTGCGCCCGTCCTATCTGAATGACTTGTAGAACAGGATATATTATGTGCTTACGTAGCCTGCGTGCGGCGGCGGCGACGACGACGTTCGCGAGAAACAAAAGGTATCATAACTTAATGTTTGTTATATTTAATCGTTAATATCCCGAGCATCGCCGGGTACCCTAGATAGTAACTAATAAAGTAGATTAATCTTTTCGTTTTCTTCAGAAATACATTTATATTTTACATAATTATGGTAATGAACGTGTTAATTTATGATTAGCGTGTCTGATTCATTTGCCTGTAATAGTATTGAAACAAGCGTGAACTTTGTGAGGTATGAATGAAGTTAAAGTAAATTAATGTAAGGTGTAATTTTATCTACTTACTTTCACTCTTTGAGTAAGACCAAAAGAAAGTGGTAGATAAAGGAAGCTTTTACCATTCTTTTATTCAAGTGCTTTCTTTATCGTATACCGTTATTAAATAATCTGATTCAAAACTAGGAACAGAGATTTGCATTCCTGTTCGTGACGTTGAACAAGTAGAATTCTAGGAAAGAAAAATCCCTAGGATTATAAAGTGTGTTGAGTAGTCACGGGGATAATTCCGGAAATTCTGTCACTGACGCATAACTGTGTTTTGTCTTTACTTCCGGTCGACGCTGAAGACACGGAACTTTGCGACGCTGGCAGAGCTTCCTATGCGCCTGGAAGTTGGCCCACAACTCTACACACACACATACACAATCTAATATGACAGGATGATTAAAAGTGCAGTTCCTTTAGCCTGGAAAGTTGCAGCTACGAGCAGAAACAAAACAAACTCCCCGGCTGCTCGCGACAACCCAAAAAAATACCAGTGACGACGAGACTGTTGGTTACAGAAATGTTGTTTTGAACAACAAAAATTTATGTAGTTGTATTACTTCAAAGCAGAAACTATCATTTGGGATGTGTTACATTTCTGTTAGACATTATAATGTGTAATCAATGGCGATCAGGAGGCTCCTTAAATAAATTTTACATAGCCATGTCACCTAGATACATTTTTTAAATAAATTAAAATTCGAAATAGAAAAACTTTTTGTATTTCAAAAACCTCTTACTTGACGAAACAATTTTTAAAAAATTAGCATCTGCCAAAAATATTAATTCTCTTCTGCATATTAATTTCTCTGTTGAAGAAAAATCTTCCAAGTAGAACAACGTTATAGCTTGGTACACAAATAAGAAATAATTAAAATTCGTTCAATATTTTTGTTTCTTAAATTGGAAAGAAAGTCTGCAAGCCAAAATTAAAAATGATATATTTTAACGGGGATGCACCGTCTACTTTTATTGAAGTTAAAATCTAAACATCTTTTCCCTGATATTTTCTCCAGAAAAAAAACGGGTATAGTTGCAGTCATATTTTCTAAGTATTTAAACTCGCAATACATTTAAGAAACTCTTAAAAGTAGTCAAAAAATTATATGTACACATACTGAAATAAGGTTTCTTGTAATTAAACTTGTGAAGTGAAACACTATTATACTGTTTCGTACCTCAGATCACACAAGCAATACAATTAAATAACATTTTACCAATCAACATAAATATACAACATACATGTTAAAAATTATTTCATTTAATTCCAAAGTAATCAGTTATAGAAATTACTTTGCAGAATTTTTAAAAGATTGTTTTTTCAGGTCACAAAATTATACGTTTCTGGTGAAACTATGATATAATACGTAAAATATTCTTTTTATATTTCAAGCAAATATTCTGTATTCAAAATTATGATTGTTCTTGTAAATTTTTATTTATTTATCTGAGGAACTCCACAAATATTGACGAAACGCCATAAATGTTATTTTACTTATAAACAAATTATTTAAATTAATGAGACTTAATATAAGTTTTTTAAATAAGGGCGGGTCGATATTTAGTTATTGTGTCCTTAAGCCCGGCTCGAAGCGATTATACACGCCGATGACGTCATAATGCGTCACGTGTCCCATATAAAATTTTTAATCTTTTTCGCAGGGTTAATACATGGTTTCTCTTGCAACTAAATAAACTAATATACCACCAAATGAATAAAATTTACATTTCCACGAATATATTAAACAAGTTTGAATGAACCAATACAAATCAAATATTTTTCCCTGAGTGAGGTGATTGTTATTTACAATTTATTGTCATAGGCTTCCCAGCCACAGTATTCCCTTCAATCTGTGCCGTTTAAACTCATATATTTTTGTTTCAAATCAGGTAGGCTTCGTTACAACATCCGCCATGTGATCTCCAGAGACGATATCTTTTCTTCTTCTATCTTAGGCAAACATGTGTTTCCTTTGCAGTCTGTATAAATAGAGGCAGGAAGATTTAATTAATCCTGTTCTAGATCATCATTCCTTGCTAATTGACTTTAAGATAATGCGAATTAGTATTATTATTGACGTCAATGTTTTGAATTAGTCCTCGTGGAGAAAAAGAGGACACGAAATGCGCAACATCGACGAGTGAATTTTGGTCTGAAATAACGTAGACCAAGTCTTCAGCTGTTTCATTCGCCACAAAAGAATACTGGTAAGTGGCTTCTGCGATGAGGGGCATCAATGGTATCAGTGGTCGTGGGTCATTGCGAGTGAAATTAATCAGGGGCTCTGCTGACGCATTGAGGGTTGCACCGGGGGATGGGGGGAGCCGAGTTTATTCGGCCGCGTTACTTCAATCTGATTGCATTGTTTCGTTTCGGCGGCGGCGGCGGAATGTTTGTGCTGATAACGTTGTGGCATGTGAACCTGTGTGCTCGTTTCATTTGAAATTCGCAACTCCCTCTCCAAGAATCTCAATTACAACTGCGAGCGGTAGCCAACGTAACGTGCTTTGAACACAGATAGCTCTGTACGTGTATTCAGTTCCCACTGGACGCCTTTGTGACCATCTGTAAATATCTGCTCAATCCCCATGTATCCCGGACTTTTCATCGCTTATTATCGATTAACCGGCCTTCTGCATCACGCATTTGGATTTTGCTTTTATTTCAGCCTCGTCGACGGTAATAAATTGAGCGATCCGGTGTATCAATGTTTTTTTAATAATTCAAATACTTGTTTCCCTTTGAATAAATCGCAACGTGTGTTAATTAACTAAGATAAGAATGAATGATGCAAGCAGTAGTTATTCCAGCCATTTTTATCTTACCATCACATTCATAAATTCAACGAAAATAATTCAGAATAAAATTTTCAACAATCAAGCCTTTACAATGATTTTCAAAGGAATAATGTACTATAATTTTTTATTTATAATTTACCTCCTGGTAGAGCAGAATGGGAGAGGCTGCTGCGGGAAGTCAGGACTCTAAAACCGTTGTTGAGCTGATAAATAATGATTTATAACTTTCATTCTGACACAAACAATGAAAATTAGTAACTTTATTGACTTAAAGATTAAAGAAAAGCTTGCTTAGAAGCATTCTATCAAAAATCCTTCAAAATTAAAAGTTTGACACTGTTATATTTGTTCCTTCACTTCAAGTGAATATTATTATTAAACCAAAGCCTTGGATCTCTTTATCCTAGGTTCTTCATCACCAGAGTTTAAAAGATGTTTCACTAGCTCGTATGTATAAAAAATTAATACTTTGATTTAATTGTTGGGAAACATACGAATGGCAGTCTAAACGAAGCAAGTATTAATACTAATATATGCTAATGACTGGTAACGGGGGCAAACAAATGGTCAGGTCCGATTCATAACAATGCTTAAACAGATGTATTGTTGGCCACAGTAGAAGTTACATGAATATTGTACACATTTTTTCATGTATGACCAAATCTCCTTCTATCGTGTAGGTCTGATTAGTTTCAGGTAGAAACGTTTCGAAACTAATTGCAATACTGACTCCTTATACGCTAGGCACCTCTTGGAATTACTTCTTATTGACCCAGGAAATACATGAGCTTCTTAATTAGTATTAACTGCAAATGTCAAGTTTATTAGGGCAACAAACAGTTATTTGTTATAAACAAACATTGAAGACTGACATTTTTTCGTAGTTAACCCTACACAAATTCACAGGATGCCTATATTTGGTTGTACATAAAGTTGTGTTAATAATACTCTGTTGTTAATTTTAAATAGAGAGTTTACACATCAGTATTAACAATCTGTGTAATACAATTGCGTTATTAGCTACTCCAACAATTTTTAAAAAATAAATTTAAGATAATTAGCAACTTGTAGGAGGATATATAAAACTTCTGTGTTTCACCACAACAAAATGTGTCCCTGTGGTAATTATTAACTGCGGATAACCTTGACGATGTGTGGAACTGTGGAATAAGGTCACTGAGCTACGCTTTTGGTGTTAGAATCATTAGATATCTCGGAGCTGGACGCTTTTTAGAAAGTGAGGAATGATGGAGTCCGAGAAATAATGGGTTACAGTTAACCTCTCGAGTTTCTTCACACACACACACGTTTCTGTAATAATCCTATGTTGAGATTATTCAAAATTTATGCGTTACACTGGTGCCCAATCTCTCAAGTGCATCTACGCACCGCGTACTTTACATAGAAATGCCCCATTGTGAGACCGGTTCAGATTCAAGGACAGTCAACACGGAAACGCAGAGGGTCGAGCCCAGAGAAGTCCTTCCAGACGATCTCCGTAGACTAAGGACCGGGACAGTTCACAATTAGTACAGGTTCTTACCAAATTCTACTTTCTGGTATTTCAAGAAGCTTCTCAAATAGGAAAATGTACATATTTTTATTTTTTGTGTAAATATAGGTTACTAATTTTTTAAAGAAACAATCTTGTTCATTTATCGTTTACTAAGCAATAAATAAGAACCAATTACATTTATTTATTATTGATTAAAAAACAATTTATTTGGTATTAGTCGAAATCTTATCACTTATAATATATAATGGCCCATTTAGTTTCTAATGGAGCACCACGATTCTAGTGTAGTAATCCAATTTAGTGGGCGTATGGAAAGTGATTAACAAATGATGAAATTTAAGATTTGTAACCTCAATGGCACCAAATTCAAATTATTAATTATTTTAGAAGACAGTCGTAGGTCAATACACGATTCCGATTTAATGTCAAACAGACAGCTTCCATTCATAACATAAGAGCAAACGATGGATAAATAATTCAGTCAGGGAATAACAATTTTGTAAACCCACTAGTGTCAGAATTTTTTTACAATTTAATCGATTAATCGTATATTGAAGTGACACGTTAACAGAAAATATAGCAACAAATCAATTTACTTATAGTGATAAATTACAAAACCGCATTAAACAAAGAAAATTAGAACTGTTGGATTATTTAAAATTTTAATAACCTTATAATGGACTTACGGCTTTATAAATGTACCCTAAGCAATACACTGATTTGACTATCAATCAAAGGAAACAATACGGGGCACACGACAAGATGCTCAACGTTGATAATATTTGTTATACATTAAATAATTCAACTGACTTAATATTATAAATAACTTTACAAATAATAGTCAAAAGCCATAAAATAGAAGAATTTTTATTAATTCAAACGTTTTGTCCCAAGTTTTATGACCTCTTCTGTCCAGTAATTAAAATTTATTTTTGTTACCGCAACGTCCGGTATTGAAATGAGTTAAAGGGAAACCAAAACTAGAGGATGAAAAGTTTTAATTCTATTTCTGACCATTATTTGTATTTAATTTTCATTATTATTTATGATTAATATTATTATACTAAACTATTCATTTAATTTTGATAACTTCGTGAATAAATGTATTATGTGACAATTTGTTAAATTTTCTTGGTTAAGTTTATCTTTCGGCTAAGCTATTTGTGATTATCTTTAGTTGATTTAGTTATTTGACAAGAACCACTATGGATTGTCGAAACGTCTACTTAATGTTCAGATATTGTGTGTAAGCTTTTATAAGGGTCATTAAATATTCATATGTTTTTTTATTCACAGACTTTAGCTGATCCCATTAACATTATTCTTGTACTACAACTGATTATTTTAGTATTGTATTAGTAATTTAAAGGGTTTTTCGCTCATTAACGATATAATAAGACTTTTCGTACACACTGTCCTTCGTATTAATTATAATTATTTTTCAAGAGCGAGAAATATAAAAAAATTAAGGTTTCTTGTTCAATTTTAAGCAGGAAAGTTGTAACGAGTAAACGAGCTAGTCACCTTAAAAATCTAATGGACAAGTGGTCCATTGACCTGGAGTTCTAGTGGGGTAGAATGGAGGTCACTGCAACACAAAACTTGCGAGTAAATATATTGCGTTGAGTAAAGGATATGTTGTAGGTTAAGAATATGTTAAGAGTAAGGTGTGGTAGAAAGACCTTGGCGCTGCATCAATTCCTCGTTTGTAAAAGTGAAATGAATTTTGTTTTGAGATTGACAGCTTGCGTCCCCGTCATTCCATGCATACTGAGTTTTAACGGTAGCCAAAACCAATTAAGCGTTAACTTGTAAGATACATTTTTTTTCACACAACTGGTAGGATAAAGTCACCTTGATTATACGGAAAAATTCAATTTATCATGTCATTAATTAACATATCTACTACAAAAAATTTAAATATGCACCTAGGATTTTTCTAGTTATAAAAATACTAAAAATGCAAATTAAGATCAGAACAATTTATAACAAAAATTAAAATATTATTAGATATGGTCATAAAATTCAATAAATAATAATTTTCCTGAACAAATTTTACTATTTTTTTAAAAAAAGTGACATCGATTTTTATATAGAATCTTCAAGTTATTTTTCTACAGTGACTTCATTACATCTCGCACAACTTTCGTTTGCTTTTTTATGATAAATGATTGAGGGAGGATGTGGGATGTGGTAATTATGCGGAAATGCAAAGGCTTGCGCAAGACAAGTTAGCATGGAGGGTTGCATCAGACCAGTCTTAGGACTAAATACTACAGCAATAACAATCCATTGATCTGAGACACTTCGCACATCTTACCCTTTTTGATAATTCGCTGGTAGGCAAAGTAGGAACTTCAATTTTTAGAATTAAAAAGTGGAATGCGTGAGATCTGCGGAAGATGAAGGTTGATCTTCCTTCTCTGGTGATAGGTCAACCTACTGCCATGCCAGATCGTTAGTAAAGTCGTAACGTGATTTTTGGAATGCTATTTTTTATAGATGAATGTATAAGACACGAATTGACTAATTTAAAAAAGTAGCGTTATCCGTAGGAAGGGGGTAATGGTGACAGAGTATACTACCAGAAAGGTATTGAGACTATCGGCGCCACACTGTGATCTTCTTTGTAACTAAATAATAAACAAAATCGACTGGGGTTTAAATGACCCCACTTTACCAGCAACGGATCTGATATTTTTGGATTTTTGGTTTGAGAAATTGGGTTGGATCTGTTACGATACAAATTTCGTGAACCAGCCAACAGCCGTGAAATAGATACTGGCTACTGTAGAGAGGGTGGGGCGGATTAGAGAAGTGGGTAAAGTATTCAATAGAAGGGATTACGCCTGGAGACCCTGGCACTGAGAGGCGACACGTGGGCGTGGGAAGCTGGAGCCGTGTTTGCGCAAGAGCAGTGGCTTGCGTGTCAAGGATGGTACGCCACGCCACGCCACGGCGCGGGTGAAAGCTCGGCCACGTGCTGCCTTACGCAACCACGGACGACTTTCCACCGTCGCAACCGGGGCACACGTCCACTTACACCCTCACAATCCGAAATCAAAGCTACGTCATCGGCCGGTGACATTGATGACAGCTGCCATCTAATTTAATACGAACCGTCGGATCGTTTCAGATATTTGGGAAAACTATAGATCACGTCTCTCCAAGCCTCACATCTCCCATTCACTTTCTTGAATTACTTTAAGCACATTTTGTTCATCATATAAGCCTAATCTCCATGAGCAATCCCACTACCATCCCCTATCTAGCTTATACCCGATAAGTAATTTTTATTTCCTAAGTTACATAGTGTGATCGATGTCCATTCAGTCATCTTCAAAGCACTTTGATAAGATAAACACTTGAAATAATAAACAGCCAAATCACTGATAAACCCGCGAAGAGTGGCACGTGTCAAACATAAGCGACTTTGGCCCTTATATGACAAGGACCTGATTCATTAAATTTTATCCTGTTGCACTGTTTACTAATTCTTGTCTGCATTTTTACTTAACCGATGTTGGTCATAAGTCAGTGTGTTAATGTTGTTAAAATGTTTTGAAGATGGCTGAAAAGACTTCCGTGACGATACGTTACTTAGCAAACCAAAATTACTTATCGGAAGCTATACATGTAATGCGGGCCAACAAGCTAAACAGGGGATGATACGGGGGTTGCAATTAGGTTAAGATGATGAATAAAATGAGTAGTAAATAATTAAAGAAAATAAATAAGGTTTGTAAGGCTTGGAGATTCATTACCTATAGAGGTACAAATTTCTAATACGATCTAACGGCTTGTAATATATTGCATTGCCAGTTGTATCAATGTTGCCCTACTAGGACGTTGCTTTGACTTCAAATAAATCCTTTAATAATACTAATATTTTATATCTTTATAAATTACTGCTTTTCTATATTATTATAAGTACTAGACTTCAATTTTTTTAAACTCACGAGACATCTTTATAATAAGGATTATAGTAGCCGCATTTGAAAAGTGATAATATGCATAGTAATGCCTTTTGACTTTATTGATATATTTTCTACACAAGGAAAACGGATTTGTATAACGTAAATGTTTATAAAACTCCTGATTGTTTCAATCATTGTCTTATAAATGAAGCAACATAACAACTATAGCGGAAAGTTTGCTGGAATAATCTTGTTATATTCGGCACATGAACTGGAATGACGCTCCTATTTATACCTTCCTTGAAGTAATTGTCCTGAAACCATAAAAGAATTCAATCACCAGGGGAATCGTCACAAGAATTGTTCAATATTTAAGAATCGTGCCATCATTTATAATTAATTTTCAGACCTTTTCCTGTTCTTGAGCCTTCACAGCGGTTTATATAGACATTTGTGACGTATTTAGTCGTTACTTTTCTTCTTTTTTGGCTCTGTGGCCCATTAAAGGCCTTGGCCTACCGGGTAGACTGGTCAGCGTATCGATTCTCCAACAGACTCAAACCCTGTCTTAGTGACTATGACGACACAAACATCTAAGTCCATACCAGGATTCGAAACCGGGACCTCTGTGTTGTGAGAAAGACCGCTAGTTCTTCTATTAATGACAACGATTATTCACTCACAAATTCTCCAAAACCTAATAATAATTTTTTTCCACAACACCAAGATGCTTCCTAGAAAATCTCACAACGTGAAGCTGGTTTTTATTTTTTATGACACTAGCTCTGACGGTGTTACAATAGCTTTATTCAAATTTTTGCTTTCAAATCTATGTAAAAAATAAATAAAATTATATATATAGTAGTGAACAAATATTTTTGAAAAATACTAAATTAGGAGTCTTCTTCAGGCTTTCTTTCTCTGTTCTAGAATTGAATTTCTTGTTTATCATAGTGCTCTAAGGCACAGGAATATGCTTCACATAAACCTATTGGCATGCTGTAACTTTATTTAACATATATACTTAATAGCTATCCCTAAGGAATCTGTTTGTTTATTTTCCAGCACAATGTCAAATATTTATATGATATATAATAAAGTTTCAAGAAATAGTAACTATTTGAATGAAATGAAGGGCCATGGCCATGCTATAAATTTATTTTACTAGATTAGGATTAATTATTCAACTCGGATCATTCCAAGAACACCGATCAATAGTTCATATGAAATTCGTTTTTGTGTGTCACTTTTGTTCAGTGGACAGCCGACGTTTAATTAGATGTTAGGGCTACATTCCGGTCCGTGATGTTTGTCGATAGTTGTACGTGTGTTGGCAGGAGCCCTTGACTGTCTGGTGGTGCCAGGCCGGCGTCATCCTTCCCTCTGTTTTGTAACATCCATTACCCGGGGCGCTTTTTGTCGGCTCGCCTCCCCGCCCACGCCTATCTTAGGGTCACATCGACGATGCCAGCTAATTAAACAGAACTGCCTCGGCGGCGGAGGGGAGAGAAGAGAAGACGCAGACAGAGAAGAAAAATAGATCGTACCGTGATGGCTTTACAAGTGGAAGCCGAGGTTAGTTTCGCAACAGTCACACGACGTGCATCATCAAGTTACAATACAGGTCAATCTAAATTATATTCACCTGCTTCAGACTTCGTCTTCTGTGATTGGTTCGAAAAGAGATGTTATATTCGCAATGCTAATGGGTTTCAAAATTAGATACCTGATAATGACTTCTACACGTCCCATTATTTATCACCTTAGTGTGGAGTAAAATATGACACTGTGTTTTGAGAAAAATAATTTAACAAATAAAACAAAATAAAATATACATCCTGTCAAGTGTTAACAGACGAGACACACTCTTTACAAGACTACATAAAACGGAAACTATACCATAGTATATGTTAGAAGTTATTAGATAATTTAATTATATGACAAGCAAATATAAGATTAAAATTTTATATTGTTGAAAATAATAATTTAATCTTAAACACAATCATAGAAAACGTTTAGTTTAGAAACACCAATTACAAACAATTTCCATTCAATATTTTAACTAAAAAACTTATGAGCTTCAAATTTTAGTCAACCTCGCTTTAAGGTCACCATGACTCGTCTGAAAGTCAAACAAAACTAATGAAAATTTCTGCTCCAAGTACTCTATGGAACAAAAATATTTTAATTCAACGTCCCAGATGCATAAAAAACAATTTCTTAGGTTAAATTGTAGAAAAACGTTAAGTAATATACATAATTATTTATGTTGGGAGACCAAACTACAGGCAATAGATAATATTTTTTTATCCAGATGAGTAGATCTTGAACTGCGAGTTTCGCCTGCTTCTAACCCCAACACGAGACTGGGAGCGGATCAGAATCTGCGGATTAACAACTTCACATTGCGTGTCGCCTGTTAAGAGGTGGGGAGGGGAGATGGAATAATGCGTCGGGCAGGTATCCGAGCCAAAAATAAGTACATGATATTGTATCATTTGCGAAACAAATGTGTCTACGTGTGTGTTAAATTCAATAATGATTGTGTTTTTAAATGGAAACGTCGTGGAAAAATTTTTAGTGTTACAATATTTATTTCTGCATAAAAATATGGTAAATAATTCACCTCTGTTCCTCCTTTGCAATCTTATCAGGTGTAAGATATCAAATTTGGTAATAACCGATTTGGGCTGCATTAATCACACGTTGTTAGAAATTTAGTTACAAAATTATGTCAATTATTGGATGATCATAGCATTACATAAAATCAAATAAATTAATCGATATCACATTAATTATACAACTGTTGAGGTTTCAAAACAGAAACAAAACTACGTGTAATTATGTATAAAAGCTTTCTGATATATCAGTTTTTTCATTATTAAATAAATATAACTATTAATCAATTCTTGTTTTTATGGTCTCTGATTTAAGCTTTAGCAAGGGATGTTATGCCCAGTTCTCAGGAATTTGGCATTAAAAGATTTATTTAGCTGCTTTTGGGCATTTGCCCGGTGGCAGCTATATACATATGGTAAAGGACAAAAATACAAATTGCACGCAGGGACAATTTTGTAGTGACTTATGAGGTTTTGAAAAGAGAAGTCAGGAGCAACACAGAAATCACTTCACTGCACTTCGCTATTTCATTCACTGATTTTAAAAACCGTCTGTATTTATGCATCTTTCATCTGGCAATTAAACACATTGTATTGTCCCAGCCTGATTTTCACACAGAGAGGTCCACATGAGTGAACTCTCGAGAGAACCGACGTCACATTTCGCCCCACTCTCTTTTCTGTAAATCGCCTCACAATTCCGGAGTGTTTGCAGAGAGCTGCCCAGGTAGGTAAAACGCGCTAACCGCGCCGTCCCAACGGAATATCAGAGTTCGCTGACAGACAATCAATAACCAGTAGATGGATTTTTTAACAAGGCGATATTCCCGGAGGGATAGAGGGGCGCCGCTCAGAAACAAGACAGAGTGCCTCTGACACAAATTGGCTTTATTCCATTCAATCACACTTCGTGAACTTGCAGCCGATCACTGGAAACAGATATTGCGAAATTTTATTCCCCCGGCGGAATAACTCTGTCAGCAGGGGTTCCGCAGAATACATTTGCGGAACCGTGCCCTCCAAGTCGACGGGGAGGCCCTCAACAATTACCAAAAGGGGGGAAAATAAATACGACAGATTTCCGGAATAGCTCTGCGATATCCAAAGCCAATACGACAGACTCTTGTGTCGCTCAGTAATCTGAGCCTAAATCCCAGATATCAATGGAGGTGCCATAAACTCGTGTCTTGGCGCACGTCCTCCAAAACATTGGTATGATGAGATTTTCAATCTGGAGTTGCTTCACGATTGAGTCCACAAACTGTTGTAAAGAAAATAAATTCTTGAGGAATTATTGTTTTTCCCATACATATTATTACCAGCATTTAAAATTCTATATTTCAGTTAAATTACAATCAATTACATCAGTTGTAAAATAATAAACAAATTAAAAATTTTAAATACGTAATTAATATTAAAAACAAAATCATCTGTCTAATAAAAATATATAAAAATAAAACTTAAAAATCACAATTATATTTTATAGAAACTAAATAAGATTGAAATCTTGAAAGAACTGAAAATCTACCCAGAGTGGGTTCATATGTTGCTGGGGTCGACATAGTAAACTAAAATGGTCGAAACCCTTTTCACATTCCTGTGGTATTGGTTTCGATTCCCAGTTCTGTTGAGTTTCGTCTATTTTATTTCATTGATGCAATTTGTCTGAGCTTTGGTACTTATATTTGGAAGACATAAAATAACCCTTATTGCATACAAAGTATTTAAAGAACTTTTACTTTATTTTAGAAAGACACATTTACAGTCGGGGACAAGTTACTCTGACAATATGGTTAGGAAAAATGGTAAATGTATTGAAAAATTAATTCAAACTCAGTTACGGAATTATTTTAAAAGTATACAAACAGAAAAAATTACTTATTGCAGACAGTAATTATATAAATATAATGATCTAACAATAACGCAGCAATTTCTGTATCGAAATTTCTATGTACCATCTAAATTTTGATTTTTAAGTGGTAATTTGAACATTTCGTTGTGTTACATGAGTGGGGTATGCTTAAGTATTGTGGGCAGATTAGTGCAACCAACAACCAAGATGTGAATTTATGGAAAATATTTTATACATTAATTAACGTGACGTATTTACTTTACAAATGCAGTTACATTTACGGTTCTGAACTTGGGCAACATCACGAGAATCTGCCCCTGTTGTCTGGATGAAGGTTTGGTTTTTTATGTCGATGGCTGCGATGCCCATCCGCTTACATGAACGGATGTTCCGGATTTTTTAATTTTAACGCAGAAGAAAAATAGTTTAGTGAACACTTACAGCTCAAGGGAAATTTTTGAAACAATTTTCTCAATTTTGATGTTTTAAAAAAACATTCAATCTCTCGTCGTGTCTTATCCAATGGAAAAATAATCAGGTTCCCCTTCTGTTCTTTCCTTCGTATCGATGCAGCGCCATCTGGGCATTTTTAACACCCTCCAATTACAGTATTCCTCACAACTGTGGCTCGGAACAATTTGTCCAATTAGAAGATGCGTCCATGAAAACTGATTGCAACGCGTCCCAACAATTACAGCTGCTCTGCTTTATCATCTCCTTGCTAAAAACAATTACGTTTACTCAAATATGATTTTAAAACATATATATATATATATATATATAATTTTCAACCAGTCTCTTCTTTCCTCTAACAAGTAATAAATTAACGATATTGAAAACAAAATTAAATATGCATATTATGTGTGCATCCCAGTATTTTTAGCGTCCTTGATAATTGTTGGTCAGAAAGGAAACAATCGACAAATGCAACTTTCCTACTTTAAAATGAGTGAATACCATAAATATGCTCCAGGAAATGAAAATAAGTAGGTTAACAGGAGTTTAATAATTATATTATTTACGAATTGAAGACTTAAAAATAGTTCATTTAATACAAAATGGTAGTCATTTATTCAAAATAAGCTTCCAGATTTTTTTCTGGATTAACAAGAATGAAGATATGAAAACGAAAAAATCTGATTAGAACAAAAGGAATAAATTTATAAATACAATTTTTCCTACATTAAAATAGGTTACTTTCATGCAGAAAAAGAAGCATATCCAAGGTAAATGTGAATTGTTAGTAGATATGAAGAAAATATGATTTGCTTAAACAAATACAAAAGTGTAATTAGTGTATGAATGAATTTTTGTTGCTTGTGGTAGTTTATAATTTGGATCTATGCCATGCGAAACACAACTAAAATGCTTTTCTCTTTACATAAAATAAAATACTATAAACTATTATGAAACTCTGTTTCGAAGTAATGGTGGTATTGTTGATAAATATATGCAGCAAGCTGAGGTCAGTCATAATGCTCTTTTGTTGGCATAATCGCAAGATGTTAAATGCAGTTATTTGCAAGTTGGGCGTTCAACCTTGGAGACTGTGACAATGTTGCGACACTTAGTTAACAAGAAAATAGGCTGCTCTAAGGAGTTTCATAATTCCGTCTGCAGAGAAATAGTTCTTGCATTCTCGTCAAGCGTAAAATATTTAATGTGTTTTCGCAATTGTTACTCGCGTTAATATGAACTTTGAGTTAGTTCCAAACAAGATGAATTTAAATAGAGGGCAATAATCGCCTCAAAACAACTATATTGAAGATATTTGGGTCAAGTACTGTTTAAAATAAACTTAAAATTAAAAACTACTTGAGAGTCGTTCTACCAGTTTGTTATCTTGGATTAAACAAAATTAAAATTATATTTTAAATATCCTCCAAGACATTACTTTTACCATCCATAATGTGGTACGTCTAATTAAATGACTAAAGATTACAAAACCTATAAATTTTTCATTTTTTGTAGCATAATAAAATAATTCAAAACTGGGCTGAAGGGGAATACTATTCCCTAAATTTTATACGTAACGATGTGGGCTCCCCACGTCCCAAACAAGCCACGCCCATTTATAAGTGTGCCGTCGAAAAATTTACAAGGGTTATTTTTTCGCAAATATTTTAGCATAATATTCAATTCTTAAAATATATGTAAATTAGTAATTTAAAGATTCTTTAAACTATTAGTAACTTAGGAAAATATTAAATAATTTCTCTGTCAAATATTTGTAATTTATTAACAGACTACCCTTCATTTGATACTGATTTGAAATGATTTTCAACTTAATCACTTAAAAATTTATAATTCAGTACAATGTTTTCCATCATTCTATAGAGCTTTCTAATCAATCGCCAGTTAGAGGCCTGGGTTTCAAGGTCATGACGTATACGTGGGGAATATAACTCCACCAGTTCCAAAAAAAGTGACAAACTTGCATTATTACAAAGTTTAATTTTGGGTTTATTATTAACATCAATATTTAGCAAATTTTATTCAAACTAATTACAGATTCAGTCTGCTTATACATTAATTAAACATTTCCCAAATTTTTGGATTATCGATAGAGGATTATTTGATCATTATAAGAAAACATTTTTTTAAGATTTTGCATGCACATTACAGATCTCATAGTGATGATCCTTTCAATAACACACTGACGTCAAAGTAATAAGAGTCATCGGAAATTTCAGAATTAGTCACAGCGGTAACTCTGCCAAATGTTCCAGGCACGACTTCAAAAATAACTTTCGTTTGGAGACAATAATTTTAAATATGAATTAGGTCATTTAATGTGTTTGGAATCTAGACAAACGACTTTATAATGTTTAAATTTAAATGAAGAAACTGTAATTGTATGACAATAGTTCCAACTCAGCGAAAGCATGTATTATGCAAAAGAATGCTATAAATAGATTACTACGTAGGAAACGTAATAAAATTTATAAACTTATTAATACAGAATAATGAATCAGATATTTTAAGGAATTAAATTATTAATTTAAGGAAGTTACTCGTGGAAATTGAATTATGACTACAAAAAGAAAAATATGTTTGCCTAAGACGTAGTGAGAAAAGATATCACATTTGGTGGGTACGTGTTATATAACGAATATTACCTGAATTTAAACAAAGAGATAGACGAGTTTTAAACGGTAGATTTTGTTTAGTTGGGAAGCCTACAACAATGCAAATTAAATAACAATCCCTTCATTATAGGTAAAAACGTTTAATTTGTATAGTTTGGTGATTGCGTTGGTTAATTCAAACTTGTTTAGTATGTATGTGAAAATATGTGGGAAAATTTAGGAATTTTATTTCGGATGCGTGACGGATTATGACGTCATCGCCAATTTTTTAAAATCGCATCGAGGCGGGCATAAGGATACAATAACTAAACCGTCAGATATAAAAATTATTAGAAAATGAAAATAATTCTTATTGTAAAAAATCATCGGGCCCGGTGCGCTTGCAGAAGTAGCCTCGTTGTAAAACGGAAATTTAGATTAAAAATTTTTATTAACTCCGTACGTTGGTTGAGGTAATAGCTATTACCGCTTAAAAAATAAATTTTAGAATGACCCACGGCCAGATAATACCAGAATCTATTGCGCACTCTAATTGAGTGGTCATTTGCAATAATTGTCGATGACCAGTGGCTAGAGGAAAGGTAAATTGCATGAATAGGCTGCAGAACCCGTTAGAGAGCTCCCTTAATCTCGTATTGATTTCGAATGGATCTGACAGCCGTGATGTATTGCCTCCAACTGCTCTTGTTTTGTTTGCAGCATCCGCTCCACAATCTGTCAATTTTTTTTCTCTCTCTCTTTCCTCTCGTTTTAGGTTAGTTATCCTGAGATCTCGTGGACAGCGAAAGAAGAAGATTTGCAGGACTTTCTCACTCTTCAATCTCCATTATTGCGCGGCGAAACCTCGTAGAAGGAATTCATTTGTAATTCTTGCCGCGAAATTTGTGCTTGTCATATGAAAGATGGAATGTCAGCTGACGGTCAGGAGGCGCAAATGAAATATATTCGTCGCAGTTGACGTGTTGAAATTTTCAAGTGGATTGCAAGGTTACGCTTCGTTTTCCGGGCGTGAGTTGCTGCTAACGTAGATTGTTTAACGGCCTGCTTCAACGTTACCCATGACGTGAGAAAACTAGAAGTAGATACTAACAATAATCACACCGATTTCAACTGGTGGTGAAGAAAAGCTCCACCAAGTTCCATGAATTCTATTTTACTTGACAAATATTATTAACAAAAGAAAATGAATCCCTCCATTTTTTCCTTGACTCACAGTTTGCGATTATAATATGTCTGAAAAACTTTTAGAAAAATAAATAGTTTATCTGACAATTAAATATAAATTAAATGAGTTTTTATTTAATTAAATATTGAACTATACTACGTTTCGTCTCTCATTTGACGCTTCTTCAGTTATAAAAATACCTGTATATGAAACCTCACTCAAAGACTCCTTAGACTTTATAAATGACCTTAAAAGACTAATCGTCCGATGTTGTCATGAAGTGAGTTTCCATCAACAGCTAAATTTTTATACCTGAAGAATACTCAAATGGGAGACAAAACGTAGTATAGTTTAATGTTTAATAAAATAAAAACTGACAAACAGGCTGTTTTAACTAACTTAACTTGTACAAAATTTCCTGTTTTTGAGGTTTGATGGTAATTACTGGCTGAATGCCCAGCGTTGCTCAGCTACGTACACCTATAGTATTTTTAATTTAACACTGATATCTTGATCAAAATGTGATTTAATCGGCATAGATGCGTGTTTTATTAAAAACAAATTTCCTACCTGTCCCTACGGAATATTTATTCCATCATAGCCAGCCTGAATAGAAGCATTAATATAGTCAAGACATCTTCTGGTACATTTAATGAGCAAGTTACATTAGAGTCTAAAACGTCCTGAGTGAAAATATCTCCCAGTACATTATAGGAGTCAAAAATACTAGAAAATATTACCCGTACCTTAAAGTGTGTAAAAATTCTCTAATCAATTAATCCTCTGATACTTGCCAGGAGAATTGTCCGACCAAATGTTTTTTTAATAACACGAAATTTAAAGTCACGTCAATTTATTTGAAACGCGTTGCAATTGTGCGAGGTTTTAAGCCTTTAAGTGCAGAAGGTTTAATTATGGTTTACTTTATAAATGTAATGTTAAAAAAACTAAATCTGTTGGCTGATCAATAGAATAAATACTTATCTCAAATTTCTTGATATTCAAACTATAAATTATTTCGTCTATAATGTGACATAAAATTACACAAAATCATGATCAATGATTCTCAAGAATTCTCACTTAAATTGCATATAAAAATCAGCTGTTTAAAAGACTAAAATATTCTTACCTACTGTTCCTAATCATCATTAGATAATGGAAGGATAAAGAAGGGCATTAGTAGACGGCTAAAACCAGAAGGCTGTAATTTTAAAAAGAACAAAATATGACAAACAAAAAATAAAAATAATAAATGGGCTGACTTATTAATATTATCAGTGTCATGATTAAAATTCACAGTATAGCGATTATTTTTAAATTTCCCTGTGAGGGTCGAAACATATTCAAATGAAAGTATTACATATTTGACTTTTAATTATAAGAGTCAAAGTCGTAACAATGATTGTGGTTGGTACAATGCTTGGTGAATACATGTTTACATGTTCGTATGGAGTGTGCAGTTATATGGGTGTGGAACGTGGACGATAAGAAAGGAAAAGAAGAGGAGTTTTTGAAATTGGGTACTATAGAATCAGATAGGTGGATAAAGTAAGTACCCAGACAGAGGGGAAGAGGGAACGATTTGGAGGACTTTGGCCAAGAAAAGGGATAGATTAATAGACCACATTTTGAGGCGTGAGGGTCCTGAAATATTAGCATTACAGGGAAGTGTGTGGGGTAAAGCAGAAGAGGGAGCAAAGGATGGAATACGTTAAGCAATTTAGTGAGGATATGTTAGCTATGTAGAATTGCAACGTGTTGTGCAGGATAGGTTAGCATTGAAGGTTGCATCAGACCAGTCTTTAGACTGAATACCACAAAAACAACAATATTCTTGCCAAAACCAAGAAGTATTCAAGAACAGAAGAAAAGCATTCACCAAGGTGAGCCAAAGGAGATATGAAATTGAATTAAAGATCTGGATGGAAGACACTGAGTTGGTGAGTAGCATCCGAAACAAATGAAGGTAACTGAAGAGAAACTTTGAATTATTGAAATTTATGAACACAAATAATGAACTAATTACGTCAGAACAACGAAAAACTAGAGTTGCGAACTATTGAGGTATTACATGTACACCGAGAGTGTTCTGCTTATGTTGTAGTCCAGTGAGCAGCTCAGCTTTAGCAGAAGTGTTCCTGAAGGCTGCTAAATTGTATTCATTTCTCTCACAAACTGCCGACAGTGTATTATTTCCAGTAAATTTGATCGCACTTCGGAGAGTCAAAAATATAAATAAGCGGAATATATGGGGAGGAATAAATTGCACTTTGAATCCCATGCTCTAGACTCAATTATGCTGGTGGAGTAAAACCCGGAATGAATTTTCTCATGTTGCCCGAGCAAAGAGGCTCTTAGGAACGCACTCAATTCCCTTGAAACAAACTTAATTGCCTGGTGGCGCTATAGCTATAGTAAATAAGAAGTTAATTGCTGGGTCAGTAAGCAGAATAGCTTTCACATTAATGGGGAGCCGCGGAGAACGTTTTTCACCAGTAAACAGTTCTTGCTGGCCAGCGAGGCTCAAGGGATGGATGCACTACACACACGCAAATATCAAACCTCTTTTCAAAAGAGATACTTTATATCGGCTTCGCCTGGAGGATTCTTCACCATCACGCTTAGCTTACAGTTTTAATAAAAGTTAACCCCGCGACCTATAAACACATTACATTACAAATTTCTACAAAATTATTGTGAGTATAATCAGTATACATTTATTCAATATTACAGAATGAAGTTTATCTATTCCACGGTTGCCCTGCAATCAAAAAGACATTTCATCAAGAATTTTAAAATTAGTATAACTGATATCAAGTTTTTAGGTTTTTACTTTTTGATGCTTATACATTAGTAGTAATTTTAGTAACAAACTTAATAAATATTAAAAAAATTATTTTATAATGTTGAAAACAGTATCTGTCGGCAATATTACCATAATCATTGGTCCATAAAAAAATGACAATTTTATAAAGAAATTGGATATTCAACAAGAATCCCATACATATTTGTAAGAAGAATGAAGTAAAATAATTTCCTTTCTATCCTGTGTTAATTAGTCTCCTTCATCTGCAAAGAATTCTACCTAATTAACGAGGTGGATAAGAAACTGAGCTTCACTCATAATTTATAAAAGTCAGTACAAAAAAGTAAGAATGTAATTCTAGAAAAATTCAAACTTAGATCCACATATACATAGTGGTTTTCGATAATGAGATTGCATTTAGATTGTTGTTTGGTTTGTACTCTGAGCCTTTGATGTTTGCACACAGTCCTTCCCAACACAATGCTAGTGGTAATTACGGTTCACTGAACCATAACTAATGCGTTCTTAGACGTGGTAATTACCTAAGTGTTTGTGTACTGTCATAAATCATTAGGTGTCTACTAACAATAATTAACTCGTTGATCTGTACGCAAAGGTGTAAATAGATCTGGAAGTGTTCATAATTTAAAATATGATTAGAGGACTTAGTATTTTCCTTACAGTTTGAATAATCGATTCATGTTGACGTTAGTGTTACAAAATCAGTATCTCAGATACTTTTACATATTATGAGAATGATTGTAAGAAACTATATAATATGAGTCGTAGCTGACAACATATATGCGAGATTAAAGGACAAAGATTTTTTAAATCAACGCTGAAAATTAATTGGTAATAAATCCTACACAAATATTTCATTTAAGTTGTAACACGAATGCTTTTAAACATTAATTAATGTAAATTGCTCTATCTTCCACATCCCCTTGCTCACAGTTCCCTCTCTATGCTATTAAAGGGGAGTTGCCTGTTTGAGGATCACCCTCGTGTCGAAAAATAATATCTAATTGAGATACATTATAACTTCAAACTGCCTAACAAAATTATGAATAGCTTCCTGAGAATTATGTTTAATCCTGACCAAAAGTTTTTGTTAACGTCTACTATAGTAGCTTAAAGCGAGGGAATGACAGGGAGATCTAAACAAATTTATAATTATTGAGAATTATAAAAAATAAATTTGACCACGTTGCAGATAGGTATTTTAATGAACTAACTAATAAAACATTAATTTTTTGTTTAACAAATAGCTACTTTATTAAAATAATAAATATCACAAAAAACTTTCTTGTACTTTGATAGGGAAAAAACCGTTCTACAATGAAACAGCACTGTTCTACAAGCTTCCCCGACACATTAAACAGCTCCGAAATAAACGTAAATTTAAAACTGAACTAACCACTTTTTTTGCTTAACTACTCCTTCTATTGGACACCTGGTAGTGTGCTAGGGTCCAAAGTTTAGCTCAATTTCAGATTTTCTTATGGGTCTTATGGACGCACTTCTCAACCGCAGTGCGTGCCTTTCATCTGAGGTAGGAGATTAGTAACTCGACTTCTTGGAGCTACAGAAATCACACGTTTTTATTTGTCAATTATATTTGTGCACACAGGTGTTTAAATAATTAAGTCCGTCCCATGAAATAATTTAATTTGTTAATGACTAATAAGTTGGTTAATGGCAGTATTGAAAGTCCTTAACCCATTCAATAACAGAAAAAGTCGAATTAAACAGAGTTATAATTTTAAGCATAATCGATGGAATGAATTTAATTTAGTACTTTAGAATAATGATCAGTTATATAGAGCTGAGCTAAAAGGAAGACATTTGGATGTTGAGTGAGTTCCGACGACCCTCGTAATCTAATCTGGCGTCGCGGGACGACCACGCCCCACGGCTAATTACAGCACCTAATTTCGAGAAGCCCTCGACGGCGAGATTTGGGCGACGTTCACATATTTCGCCTATTCCCGGTTGTCAGGCCGAAGAATTTGTCTTCGTCTGGGAGGGGGAGTGCATTAGCTGAGTGGAACGCCGACGCCACGGCTCTAATTTATGTGGGAGAGTCTGATCGCCAAGCGCGCGCTGGAGCCTCCTTATTAAACTTGCTGCCGCGTAATTGAAATTGATAGCGCGCTGCCGAAATCCTCATTAAGTCCAACCTGTTTCCGCGAAGTATTAGCAAAATTTCGATAGGGAAGAATTTCCATTCGTCCTAGAAATTCAATGCCAGGGATATAAAGTTACGCTCGTCTTCCTAACGTCGTCTTCGGTGGAGAAAACAATAAACTATAAGCGAAGAAAGGTTTCAGCTTCGTTTAAAACTAACTACGCATGTAATTCTGGGTCTGCGGAGATGTTTTAATGTGCAGAAATTGTTATTGCACGTGGTCTGAAACCGAATATGCACAAAGACGAACGATAGCTAGCAAAGGTAATAAACAAAATGACCGGACAGGAATTTAAACGCGAGAACTCCCGCCTATTCAATTAAAATAATCTAGATTCAGATACATGGCCATTGTCTGAGTTTCAAATGGAAGAAAATCTTCTGTTTGTGTAACAATTTTGAACCGAAATAAGGGTGAAAGAAAATAATCGATATCTTAGGATTGCAGTATTTTAAGTATTAGTGAACTTCATTTTTCTCCTGTGGTCTAGTGGCTAACGTCACTGCCTCACAACACAGAGATCACAGATTTGAATATTGGCATGCGTATGGATGTTTGTGTCGTCATGGTGACGGAGATTGGGATTAAGACTGTCGGAGAATCAATACGCTGACCATGTATCACTCCAAATTAAGAATGTATCACGTAAGATGACATTCCACGGTGGACCTGGTAGGCCAAGACCCTCAATGGGATGTAGAGTCAAGGAAAAAGAATAAACTTCATTTTCTATTTTTGCTTTTAACTAAATAATAGTGCGAAGTATATTTTATTCTTAATATTACTCGTATATCGATTATTTTTATCGACATCTATTTTAGCGTTGGGACCAATGCTTCATGGTATGGGTTGCGTGTGAAAGATTGATAACAATACAATGTGGAATCAAGGCCTGTGCCGGAGCGAATCGTCCCTGGAAGTCGGACGTGGCGAAACCCGCGCAAGAAAAGCAATTTGTCACGGAGGCCGCAGCGCCGATGCCCCCGTTTTCGCTGTTCCAAAAATTAAAACGTCCAAGTGGCGTCGACTTGGTTATTTGCTCCTCTCCTCCATCGTATCTCTCGACGGTATTTTGCGGTGCGCCTCTTCCGTCAGCGACCATGCAAATGCAGGCAAATTAAAGGAGTGTGAGGGTAGCGCGCGAAATCGCGATTGGCTAAGAGGATTGCCGACGACAAAAATGGCAGTCATAAAGTTGGGGATCAGCGGCTGGAGAAAGATGCTTTCAATTTGGAAGTAGGCCACCGTTCGCGCCCGACCCTGTTTAGGGAGGTAATCCGCGAAATTACTTTGCACGCACGAAGATTGGGGAAGGGCTCAACAAGAGGATGGTTTCCCACCCTCAGCTCTAAACCGTTACGAGCTTGCATGAAATTAGTAGCCCTGGAATATATATTTCGTATTACAATCGGTATGATATCGGTATTAACGAGGTAGGTTAAAATATGCAAATTAAAATCAATAGAGAAACCACTGGCTTCACAGTAAAATATAATATACATAATAGATAAGTCAAAATATTTGTACGATAAATTATTACTACTGTAGGTCCTTCGAGGTATGGTGTTTACTCTTTGTTTACACCAACAAATTATATTATTATAACAAGGAATTGTTAAATAATAAAAAGAGTATATTTAATTTGAATATATTGCATTTAATTATGATGATAATAAAAATCGTAATCGTAGTATTACAATATAAAATTTCCAAAAGATATCAAACTCAAATTAAGTTTTAGTAAAAATATTAATTTACGAGTAAAATGTATTATCAAATTGGCTCAGTTGGTAAAGCAAAAAGAATCTATGCAGCTTCTTAACGGCTGCTCCCAGGAACGCGGGTGACGAACGATATAATTGAAATAAAAACAATCGCGAATCAACGGGAATGGTTTAAGTGGAAACCGGGTAAAAATGCCGTTACCAGATGTTCTGCGTGGTGACGTCGTTCTTGGTTTGCCGTTGCCGGAGGTTCCTTTGCTGGATCACGTCTTCTAGATCCTCTAGCGCTATTCTTCAGATTAAATCTCCATCAACTGTTACCTTTTGTTTTCCGTACTCCCATCAAATGAATCTTTTTCTCGAAACATGCCGAATTTAACTTTTACGCATGTTTTTCCCTCAACCATTGCTCTCTCATCCCGTCTTTCTCAGGACAGCTCCCGGGACCAACTGTCCAAATAAAATGCACTCCAGGCAATAAATAATGTTGTAAACGGCGACGTTTCCCGCCTACTCGGCCTTGACCAAACCACCCTCGCTTTTCGTCCTGCTGTACGCAAATACCAAAAACTAAATTATTTTTGCTTTACCGCTTCAATGTAGGGGCCATGAGTCACCACAGTGGTAAAAGCCAAGTGACGAAAAATATACAGAAAATTTGATGACTTTTAGTTCCATCACTCAATCCGCTGCAGAGAACTTCTTTTCAAAACCACTTAAGTTATGATTTAGAACTCAGCTTGCATGATGAGATATCCATAGATTGCAAATATTTTAAATATATATAACACCTGAAAATTCAATTTTTACACCTCTTTGAATCCCAATCTGGCTTCAAAGTGGACAATAAAAATTTATTAGAGTTTAACGTGGCTAAATATTTGGCATTAACACTGGCTCACATCGACTTTTCCGCACATTTTAACGTAACGCACTGTCAAGCAGCTTATCGGAAATTTAGATATATGAAAGTTTCTTTATAAAAAACTTTTCATAAGTAATTTAATCAACACGCACATAACAAATTTATTTACAACAAACATTTCTTGGACACAAATTGTAATATTTACCTTTATTTAATCACCCCATATATATTCATTAAAATAGTATCATACACCATGTTTTCATTAAACTATATCAAAATTACCATTATTTTAAATTTAAGTAATATTAATATAGATAATTAACAAATAAACCATTTATTCTAATTTTCGTGCGTATTGATTAAAAATTCTTCACACTTTCAACATTAAAATGGAAACTGAAGGACATTTTAGACAATATAATGGTAAGAAGTAACTATTTATTTGTTGGTTTTGTTTTTTTCAAATATTCTTTCATTAAAGAATAGAAGCAGAAAAAAGATAAATGTACGATTAAAATAATTTACATTAACATAAAATACATATTTTTGACCCAGAAAGTGTAGTAATGTAGTGAATTTGAAAGAGCATAACTAATATAAATTACGTGACAAGAAGAAAATAAAAAAAGTAAAATATCACTGATACGAATGCAATAATTATTCAAATCGTATGGAATAATGAGCTATGTACGTTTATTAGAGCAACTATTCAATTAATTATTCTGGATTGGAAAGGGAGAAATTCCATTTCTGTTCCAGATGTGCTTCACTGTTGAATAGAATAATAATTATTTAAATACTATTATCAGCGGTATTGAGATTCCAGTTTCCGCTATGATGTCATTCAAAAGTGAATAATTTTATGTCAGGTTAAATAATCAATTTTGTCTTTATATGAATTATATGAGAATTATATGTAATTGAAATCAGATCTTTATTTTAAATTTAATGTAAATTATGTGGTTAAGAAAAATAAATATTGAATCAATAAAATATTGAAAAATAAGCCAGCTCATTGAAAGGATTAAGTATTGTATTTTATCGCAGTTGGCAGACAGATTTTAAAATTTATTCCGAGAACCAGAAAATCACTTTCAGATTATTTTTACATTGAATGCAGCTTAATGCGTGAAAGGGAATATTGAAAACTTTCCAACAAAATATGCAACGGCCGCTGACGAGATGAAACAAAGTTTCATTTCCGATAATCTGGAACGTATTTTTATTATTCCGTTCCACAAACAGATACGGTTTACCGAGTCGCCCTGTAATCCCGCGATATTTTGACCTAAACACAATTTCGCACAGATGAATATTCCCTTCCGTGGTATCACATATAGATTACTTTGATCGCGGTGAAATGATTATACGCAGTATTAGTCCGCGGTTGTATAATTTAATTGAATTGTGAATGCATGTTCCAGATCACCGTTGTTTATAAAACAAATCATTTAATCCTATTTGCGAGTGGTGGGGGCGAGGGATCAAGTGTTTCGTAGTATTCATAGCGTTATTCCAGCGCATTGTACATTACGTCGATTTGATTCTATCATGAACACGGAGCGGACAAAGCAATAAAAAAAATTATCTGGCGATGGCGTCCTATTAATTTCTGAGAGCTACCTACTTGCTCACCGCCGGGAAAACTGACAATTGTTTCATAACTGTATTTACGATAGCTACGCTGATATAAAACACATTTAATCTTAAATGAATCCCACGAGTCTACTGGACTAAAATATTTTACTATTTCTAAATTTATCGCCAGGGAATTTTTTTATCTTTACGTAACTGTGTCATTAATTCATAATTATCATCACTAATACGAATATTTACCAAGATGTTCCGTCAGTAATTGACAGTAAATCTTTAAATATTCTGAAATTAATCTCCAATATGTCATTTAAAACCACCAGTTTTATTATTCAAGAGGATGGGTGACAGGTGTTGCACGGTAATTCATTACTCGTTGCAGTATATAATTTGACATTACTCTCTTTGTCAACCAGTGATCATCACCAACAGATACATCGTCACATTTTTGAAGATTTACCTTTTCACATCCCTTATGAAATGAACGCAAAAAAATGGTTTTATTTATGTTAGAATCACGCCTACTGACCATATGTGTAAATCCTAATTCAAATAGTGCACTTTTCACCTTTGCACATTCAGTTTATTAAATGTCTAATTAATAGATAAATAATTCACTCAGTTTTGCACGTAACTATAATACACAGAATATATAAAAACTCAGCAATCCGAAATGTCAAACAATGCCAAGCAACGAAGCAATGAACTATAAAGACTTAGGCGTTGATTACGATTTACTTACAAAATAGAATGCAAAGAGTAGTATTAAAAGACTCGTGCACAGGTGAAATACATAAATCAGATTGGGGAATTATTAAAACTGGGGTCCCACAGGGATCAGTATTAGGGCCATTATTATTCCTTATATATATAAATGATCTTCCTAATACCATAGATTCAACTTCTTAAGCTATCCTCTTTGCAGATGATACTAGTGTAATAGTAAAAAGTAACAAAGACACACTAGAAGAGGCAAGTAACAATAATTTAACTAACCTGCTAACATGGTTTAATGCGAACGGACTAACAAATAACTGTGACAAAACACATTTCATGCAATTTCACACACTCAACACAACTTTACAATCTATAACACTTAAATACGACAGCAAAAATGTAAATGAAACTTCCTCTGTTAAATTCTTAGGTTTCTTAGTAAGTAATAAATTAAATTGGACTGATCAGATTAATCAATTACTTAAGAAACTCAGCTCAGCTACATATGCTGTCAGAACAATGTCCACCTTCAGTGATTTAAAAACAACAAAATTAGTAGACTTTGCATATTTTTATTCTGTTTTATCATATGGTATTATATTTTGGGGCAACTCAGTAGGCATAGATAAGATTTTTATTAGTCAAAAACGTGTTATTAGAGCAATATGTCAGGTTTCCTCACGAACTTCTTGCAGAACTCTGTTCAAAATGTTAGGCATTTTCACTTTAACGTGCCAATACATTTATTCATTGATGTTATTTGTAATCACAAATAGGCACTTATTTTTGAATAATACTGATATTCATCCCTTCAATACAAGGAACAAAAATAATCTGTATTAAAAATGTAAAACATTGTCAATTGCACAGAAAGGTGTGCATTATTCAGGGATATCCATCTTCAACAGACTGCCGCACAGAATTAAACAGTTGTCCGATAATCAAGGTAAATTTAAGACTGAATTATGCTCATTTTTGCTTAGCCACTCCTTCTATTCAATAAAGGAATTTATAGAAGAATCGGAGAAGAGTAATTAATTAATTAGTTTATAATACAAAAATTTGTTGTAAGTATATTTATCTTTTATACAATAAAATAATGTAATAAATGTACACCCTGACCCATTCCACATCCTTGAAGCTTAGCTTCTTTACAGGATCTACGGAATATGATTATTATTATTATTATTATTCAATCAATACTGATACTCAGAAGAATCACTATGACTAACATATATATATATATATATATATATAAAACAGTACCTCGACCAGAGCCACCTAATAGGTCCTACTATAGCTGCGAACCAACCAGTTGATCTCCGTAAGTATAGGAAAATAAAAGTAATCAGTACCCGGCAATCCGTTTAAGACCACCGGAATTTTATATATAAAGATAACGTTACTTGATTTCTTGGTATTCCAGATCAATATGTAGCAATATAAATGCGCCGATAGGAATTATATTATCGTGTTAAATATGCTTTTAATTTCTAAGTCGCAGCAAACAATACATTTGAAATAACTTCTGATCCACAAAGTCGGTCCAAACAGCTACACGATACTCACTCCTGAGCTCACTTAATATTGTTCTGAACCTAAATCCCTCTTAAGCGATTATACCGCTAATTATCCGGAAAGATTTATGAGAGTACGCCGCAATTTCTGTGGTAATTACCGTGCTGACGATTTGAGAAATTTATCACAAAACAGTTTAAAGCGTTAATTGCAGCAATTTTGCAATGGAGAAGATAAAGGTGCGTGCAGCTAACGTGTTTCGAATAGGGGAAATGAGGGAGGCGGTTACAAATAGCAAAGGAATAATTCAAGAAAGAAAGCATGGACATCGCTCTTGAATTGCATTGGTAATGATCTCCGGGATGGAAAAGTAGTGCAATACACAACGCTTCATGTTTGCATTGCAAAACTGTTTCGAGGCGTTACTAAGAGCGGTTGGACGTTATCAGTCTGCAAGTAGCATTTAGTAAAGATAAATACGTCCAAAATGACGGTAAATCCTTATCGCGATTTGCTTAATCACATACACGGACGTCTTCATTTCGTACACTTCTAGTATGTACAATATTTTAGACAAACTGCTCAATGTATTAAACCCAAAATTTATGTAACTGTTATACTGTTCAAATTCATTTGCACAAAGGATGCATTTAAAAAACAATTTTATCCTTGAAAAAAGGCCTAGTACCTCAATCAAGTCAGATATAGACATTGTCACTGAAATGACATTTACTGTGCCAAGCCCGTAATTTCAATCGCATTTTTATTAATTAATTTGAAATTCCAGCCCGGACAATTTTTATTTATATTTTACGAATATTTGAATTAGCTTAACGGAAATTAGGTTTCAGAAATAATAATTATTCCCATTTGCGTACTTTTAAATCTTTGCCCAAACTTGACTTACTCTAATAAATTATATGAATACGTTCATTCATAACATATTTTAAAAAATGTTATACTACACTTTACCAAGAAACATATTTTTTCTGTGCTTGGGACAATTGCGCTACAGTACGGACTGCGTGTAAATCGTACAGTACTTATAAATGTAACAGAAACTAATGTTTAGACATTTTGTTATTTTACTATGGACCCTTACACAAACTTAATCTATAAATACACTGGCTAGGTGCCCGGCGTTGCCCGACATATCATCCGGCTTCTGTATTTAATTCAACAGTAATCTCTTTGTCAACACGCGAATAAACAAACATAGATTGTAACATTTTAGAATCTTTATCTGTCCAGGACCCCTATCAATGAAATCACCCAAATGAATGCTGGAAAAAATATATTTTTTATTTAGCAAAATGAACGTTTGTCTAAATCGTAATGCAAACCCTGCACCTCTTAAATTTGCAAAAAAGGGATTTAAAATAAACTTCAGCCCTTCATAATTGAAGTAATCGATAAAATTTTAACACAATATGCATTTACCAAATAATTGTCAAAACAATATCAAGCTACGACGCAATAAATTTGCACTTAGTCAGAAGCCACAATCTGTCAGTTTTTAAATATCTTTGGAATGTTATAATTTCGTGCATTGTAATTCAGTTCAGCCTGAAGAGCGTCCACATCAGGACCTATACATGTAGTTACTTTTAAATTATATTTTATGTTTCACTAATTTTTGTCTGTTTTTGGCCTTATTTAAAATTATATTTTTACATTATACCACATAATTTTACAGCTCATTGAAATTAATTTAATAGACATATTATTGATATCATATTCTATTTTAATAATATGAAGCATCTTGGAAACCTGAAATTTTTCCCGTTCGTTGAGAGGAAAATAATTTATATGGTGCATTATTTGACTGTAAATAGAACTGGTTAGTAAACATTTTTGATGTTGAATTTCACTTCACTCCGTGGGTGAGTGTTCCAATACTTCTTTGTTTTTTTGCCACGAGGCCCCACTAGCCTGGATTATGGGCTCGATTGAAATATCTTCTCCCCGAGTGCCCCCCGAAATGTGCAAGCTCCTAACGGCAATAAACCTATTATTTGGAACTTGTAAACAACTCTCGTTAGCATACGAGATTGCATCCAGCCAGCCAGGCACGGCTAATGTAATGTTTGATCATTGCTGCACGGACGAGCCGATAAGAACCGGTTCGGTACCGGTAAATAACATAAGGCGGGCAGATGAGCAGTCTCGGCCTTGGCCCTGCCAGGGTACGCCATTACTCCTACTTCCACAACAGGGCGAGGAGACTCTTACCTTCAGTGCGCAAGACGTTATTAAAGAAACACTTTACCCAGCAACTGTTTGACTTCCATAGATCTTTAGTTTTATAACATTTATTTGCATACCATTAATAATATAGCGGATACACTAAAGCCGTATAGAGTAGAATTTATTTTATTTACATAAAAACAATGTCATTAATTTAAAATATGAACCAATGTAACTCAATATTAGAATCGGAGCAGCATGATATATATATGCACTTAATCCTTAAATAGGTCTGAAAAAACCCTCCATGCCCAATCCTTTTCATTTATAGATAACTAATCTTCTCAGCGCATTCCTTCTTCTGTTCTTCTGTTCTTACACCACACACTTCCCTCAAATGATAATTTCACAAGTCCCTCATGTCTTTCCCTTCTCTTGGTCAAAGTCCTCCAAATTTTTCTCTCTTCCCTTATTTTGCTTAAAAATTCCTGGGCAGTTACTCTAGCCACCCATCTGATTTACAGCATTTTCCTATAGCACCACATTTCTAAATCTTCTATTTTTTTTTCTGTCTGCAAACTCGTTTCGTCCACGTTTCGCACCCACATAACGCAACACTCCATGCGAAAATTTTTAGTAATGAATTTCTAACATTCATACTTATATTACCCTTAAAAAAATTCCTCATTTTTGCAAAAGCCTTCTTTGCCTGTGCTATCCTACTCTTTATGTCTACTTTATTTCAATCATCCCTAGTTATTATGCTGCCCAAGTAGCAGAATTTCTTAACTTCCTTAAAAATATTCTTTCCCAAACTAACACCTTTTGTTATTAAACTGCTTCCCATATTACACTACATCGTTTTCTTTCTATTTATCTTCGTGTTGTACTCTTCCACCAGGATCACGATAATGCCATTTATTATGGATTTCAAGGCTTTCTTTGACTCACCTAATAATACATATCATCGGCCAACCTTAGTTTTTTTTTAGAAATAGATTCCTTGTCCATTTCTGAATTTCCTTATCGCCTGTTCTATATGTACGTTTAAGATCATGGGTGACAGACTGAATTCTTGTCTTACTCCTTTCTTGATGTCTGTTTTGATTTATTGCCCTTCAATTGACTGCCATCTGTAGAGGTTATGGATAACCTTTCATTCTCGAAATTTTATTCCTGTCCGCTTATAGATAAATTGAAATAAAATAAAGTATATCGTCCAAGTCAAATTATAGCCTCATAACTCTTAAAAAATTGGATTAAATTGAATATGTTTCCTCCTATTGGTTTGATCTGGACTCTTGATGTTTTCTGCAGCTGGTTATCTGCTTCAGTTTTAATGCAACTTATACATAGCAACTTTTTTAATTTTCTCCTATCTATATATCTACATTATTAAATACTATCTATTTGAAAAATAACAACGTACTTAATAATGCCCACTTGATAATTACCTACTTGCTGTTGCGCAATCATTTGTGTACACCGTACGCAATTGATAGGACGAGACTTGAGTCTACATTTTTTATTTTATGTTTAACTGATAAACAATAACTCTTGAGACAATTTCATGTTTTAATCTACTGATTTTTGTTTCAAAATTTATGATTACTGTACTGATATCTCTCATGGCAATTATAACAGTAAAGTGGAAAGACTGGACTACAATTTTAAAATTTAGGAAGAAATTTGGGATAGTCTCAAATTTGTTTATCACGACAGATAAAATTTATTAGCCGTTTTTCTGTAAAGTGCACAAAATACCTGAGGCATCAGTTTGAAATTGTGTGTACTATTCTTCAAAGAATATGCCTTATTAATCAGTATTATTTTTTCAAATAATTAATAAATAGTATTTAACAATATCGTATAATGTCATATTCAAATATATAAACAGGCATAATATACTCAAACTTTATCAAAGCAGATACCTCGTATTCATTTCCCACGTATCTCCCCCCCCCCTCCCAAAAAACCATTGTAAACAGTTCTAACCACATTAATAGGCAAATAAATGTGTCTAAGGATTATTATTATTATTATTAGTAACAAGAATTTAAATTATATCAATACTATAAGTTATAAGCTTTGTATTTACTATTAAGGATAGTTTAGATTTCTGAAGACAGCATGACGCGTTCTTCATTTTACCAACGGACCAAAATAACAGAAAACAAAGATAAATGGAATATAGAAACTGTGAATGTATTAGGTGATTTAAAATTCATTGTGATAAATTGTCAGAGCTAGGGGATATTAAATTGATTAATGTGTGAGTATGTGTCACTTGCAAATTTTATTTTGTTCACGTAATGAAACAAACGTAATCCCGTGAAGTATTGCCGAGAGGGATGACATAACATTGGCTAAGCTTGTGGTGCAGAACTTATGAAGCAACGTGTCGTGCGGTGAAAGTCCAGCGCAATTCTGCCTTATTTATCCCGCTTATGTGCACTTAATTGTGCATTGCAGCTACCGCAATACCGCACTACCTCAATCTGGAAACTCGCTTAGCCAATAACCTCTGGACCCTCCTCTTTAATACTGCCTAAATACACTGCGTTTTCTGTACTGCGAAATTATTTCCCTATAAGTTTATTGATAAAACTGTATTAGCGTGAACGCTCAATACACATCCCATAAGTCTAGATCTTATTATATATTTTGATAAATTTATCTCCACTTGGGGAATTTCCATATCATAATATGATTATCTATAGAAACTCGCGTTGCTAATAACTCCTCCTTGGCTTAGCTTTAATTCGGATCATCCACAACGTTATAACAGTAAATGGTCTCTACTAAAATATAGAAATATATTTAAATCTGTGTATAAATCATAGGATCAAAAATTACAATTACAGATCATTGACGCAAAATCATTTAAGCAGCTATAGTCGCTGCCACGAAGATGTAATATCAAGTTCAAGTCGGCTTACCTCGCGATAAAACCGCTTACATATCTGCTTCATTGTCATATTCCAATACTTATCGTGTCAACAAATTGGCTCACCTGAGTTGTTCATTAGAACAGGTAAAGTTTCCGACCCTACCTCATTTTTATTATAGAAATAAATACGTTTGAAGTAATTACCTAACTATGGAGATTCTATTAACTGATTTTAATATTGGTTCATATGTCAGGAAAAGATTCTGTGTATTAAATCACCATTTCTGATTCAACTAACCACTGCTCCAATTGCAATAATCAGAGAAGAAATATACTAGGATCGTCTGGGCGAAAGGACATCGGAAGAGACATTGAACTGACACAATTTGACTAAAAAAAATTTCAAACCTTATTTTATCATCTAATCACAATATTATGTTATCCTTGGCTTTGTTAATGTAACCGCTGTGATTGCCAATAACATTATTGCTGACGCAAACTAAAATTTAAAAAATAAAATAGAAAATAAGCTAAGTAACTAAATAACGAAAATAATTTTTGTGTAAGCGATGAATGTGGATAAATGCATATTATATTTTATTTTTTTAAGGTACCAAAATTGAAGTGTCTCTCTGTCAGTATTTTTGTCGTGAATAAGCTCCGAAACGACTCAACGGATTCCAATGAAACTGTAAGGGTTTAAAAACAGGAAATTTAACTTTAATATTCGTGTACATTTTATTCCGATAATAATATTAATATAATATTAAACATATATTAATTCTAAGGGAAAGTTTCTTGGAAAACGTGCGTTTAGATCTCCAAAAGTGAATGAGGGTTGCCTATTCGAAATGGCTTAACGGATTTCAATGAAAATTTCAGGGATTCAAACAGTAATTTAAATATAAATTTTCGTGTTTGTTTCATTTCGATATCTTGCAGAGTTCATAAGATATTAATGTAAATATTTATAATTCATTGAATTACCGCGCGAAAGGCGGCGTGAAAACCAAATGCGAGTTAAAAGTCTTATAAGCATTTATCCTGTTTAATATTTTATTACAAGCGCAATTTGTCAGTATGAGAGAGAGGAAGGGCGAGGATTCTCGCTCCACAACGCGTGAAAGTAGGACCTTTTCAAAACCAACTGCGAGTTTGCTGTGAAGCGATCATAAATAAATGATACCATACTTTCGTTTTTAGGGCGAAATAAATAGAGCTATTTCCGCGCGATCGAAGTCGCTTAGCTAGTTGTACAATAATCTTATTTTTAATACGTCCTTTGTAGAATTTGTTAGGAGCTGAAACTATCTAATAGAAGCAGTTGCAGAATTATTTTACATGAATTTACGAAATTCACTATTTTTTACTTCTTCCCCCGTCGATTGTAGATTAAACCACAGATATGAAAAAATTATATAAGTATTAGTAATTTGTATCACTCAGACAGTAATATGTTTTAGAGCAAACAAGGTGGATGATGCCTTACAAAAAGGTTAAAAGTGACATAGGATGAAGGTAATGCTTGGAAAAATTCATTTGATATTGAAGAGTATTTGGAGAAAAGAAAGACTGGAATAAACTAAATTATTTCAAATCATTCACGCTATTAAGCATTGATGACGTCTCTCTCTGCGGAACATCACAACTTCCGAGAGTCCCTCATTCTGCGCGCGCTTGCATTTGATGTAATTTAAAGCGGCTGTGTGTTGCGCTGTTGAAGCAACACCCAGCGACTTGAGTTCGTAATTACGCATCATTAAGAGCTGCAGCATCATTGTTCACAGCAGCGGGGTCACATGTCGAGTTGAGTTGAATTACCGCACAGCTTCTGCACTATGCCTCGCCCGGACAAGTTAATACGCCCATAAAGCCTGGGTCAGAAATGTCCTGTTAATGAACAGTCTTCCTCTATATCTGCACGAACACACACATACACACATTCGCATGTAATACAGCCTGTCTGACAATTACATTAATCCTAATAACGCATGGAGAAATTGGAGAGGTACAGTGAGGCGTCATAAATTCTAAATTGAGTTGAGTAAAGGTCATGAAAGAACACAGAAGGCTCCAAGACAAAAGGGAAAATGATTGCGAAAGGTCTCTGACAGTGCTGATGCAGACATTTCAATGTTTAGAGCCTGGAATCGAAAAGAGAAATTTTTGACAACAACAAATGAGAATACTCTCAGACAAAACATTAAGACGTTAGTTATTGTCAAACAAGATCAGAACATACTCCTTCTCTTTAAGATTTCAAAACTATAAATTTATTATTTTATCAAGCATTTTTATTTTTATTTAAAACACTCTTACCTATGAAAACTGTTTTTCTATAAGCCTTATCTTTTAAAATTATTGTTTCCAAATTATAGTTAATGTACGTAGTTAATATAAATACGTCTGGATCAATGTATGTCGTTTGAAGGTCCTAATTAAAGATTTATCTTCAACTCAAACTTTCCTTAAAATTTAAGTAATAAACAGCTCATTCAGTCGTCAAAACAATTTATTTCAATTTACAATAGTTACATTAAAACATACGATATTTAGGTCGTTCTGTTAGTTGGAACTAAAATATTAGTCATTTATATATCTCATAAAGTTAATAATAATAGTTACAGAATGTCAGATGTTGTATTGAGTAGAGTTGGTCCGTACGGCTGATTGACGCGAGGCCTAAGGTGATAATACCAAATATGGATCTCTACAGAGTTACTTTGCTGCATCTGACATTTCTGTGACAGGTACGTGTTGTATGAGACATATAAATGACTAATCTCTTAATTCCGACTACAAATGATAACGATCAGAAGCCAGAAAGCATCTTGTATATTTTATAACTGTGACTATTTCAAATTGAAATATGTTTTTTGACGATTAGGTGGCTTTTAAATTTTACCGAGTTATCAGTCTTGGAAAATTAATTGGAGCCTCCTTTTTTAGAGAATGACAAAGGGAAATCAAAAACGTTAACTGATGAACAAACCTAATTTACGTTTAATGGAGTCTAACTTTCAATACAAAAAAGAGTAGGTATAGATTATGCCAGAACGGCTCAATAAAAGGAAAGGAGTCCTGAGTAATTTTTAAAATTGAATATTCAAGTTCATGGTGGATAATCGGCTCACTTATTCATTATTCGTGGCTTCTGCACAGACCCCCCATTGAGCAACGATTAAAGAGCCGCTGGAAATTAATATTGTAAAAGTTCGCATATCATTAGTGACTGAGTCCATTTTGCTGCAATGAATACGCGATAAATCACGTTCGCGCCAAGTGTTTCTGACGGGTGCTGGAGCTGGTTAACTAGCGTGTCGGCTCATGTCGCGAGAAGCTTACGTCACGACTCTCCCCTTCGATGCCGACGCCCTTTCCCTTCTCGATTGCTCAGCTGGAAGATGAATTCTAATGAAGGGTTGAAGTACCGAGAGGGGCGCTGCAAGAGAAATTGTTGTAATATTTGAATATAAATGAAGTTTCGGCGAGTGGCGAACGTCGTGCTCAAATTGTGTTACATGCTGTTACATATAATAATTACCGGTGCGTCATAAATATGCATAGCGACGAAATTGCCCGTGAGATTTTCATTCGAAGGTAAGAAGGAGCTGTGCTCTGCTAAAAGGAGCAAATGTAGCCTCCCCTCTTTTCAGATGAAGACGTTCCTGAATGTATCAAGTCTTGCTCGCTTCGTTGGCAACGGTACCAAATTGAATACGGCGAATATGAAAACGTCACATCGCGGAGTTATGAGAGCGAATAAAATATATATCCATAGTATAAAATCCAGTAAATATTTTGTATTTTGGAAAATTCAATATATTTATATTCCGTATTCATATACATATATATATATATATATATATATATATATATATATATACATCGAGAAGCAAGACACAAAAATTAATACAAGCTTATGGGAAGAATAGAATTATGAATAATGATCCATTTTACATTTACTAATGAATGTTCGCAAAATCCTGAGTCCTCCATTATATATCTAGGCAGATAAATTCAGTTATAAATACTCTCTCCAATTTTTTATTATTCATGAATACGAAAACGTTCAGATTATTTTATATTTTTATTACCTGTCGTCATAATATTACATAAATAATTTATAAATCACTTTTGTGTCTCCCACACTTTTAAGGACAAAATTGTAATGAATAACTAATAAAAATAGATTATACTAAACACAGCAATTTAAATAATATAGTTTCCATATGAATTAGTACTTCTAACATCCATTGTGCAATAGTATACAATTATTACAAAAATTGCAAACATTCAAAACTGTAAAATAAAGAAAATTATTAATAAAAAGTAAGGTATTGTTTTTTAACACATCTTTTTAATGCAATCATTTTAACTGTTACTGTCATCCGTGAAATGGTTTTAGAATATTTTGTGTTTAGTATGGCATTGTTATCTACCTCTAAGAGGTGTTTAAAATTTATACACAATTTTACATAATCAAGGCTAAGGATATATGAATGTATTGAAATTAATATGTAGGGCTATGAATATTTTAAGTAAAGAATATTATATATATATACATTGGATTAGCTTTACATTTATAAAATGATATGATAATATAATTTATTGTTCAAATTCTGTTGATGAAATCGGCATTTTAAAGCGATTAAAAATATCCTGCATATACAATGTTTAAAAAATCAAATCACTTACAAAGTAACATTTAGAAAAATGAGAGATATTCTCGAGTCGTATTTAAGAATCTCCGCATAGATGCAGATTTAAAAACAAAAACGTCACTCAGAATTGGTAGTACAAAAGGTCGGAGAAAAATATTATTGTATTCTACTTTCTCTGGAACTTGCCGCTGGTCCTCAGATCTTTTGCCGGTCCCAACCGATTCCTATAAACTTCCCTGTTGGAAAATGAACGCCTTGCTCATTTAATTTTCTTATCCTATATCACGATCACGAGCATTCCACCCTTGATCATCCAATTCACGTCCACTCATAATAATGAAATAGTCCATCATTCCTGCTCTTAGTTACCACGCGCACACACTCTCCATCAATCGTACTCACCATCTATAATCATAATCATCCAGCCCTATGCCGCCCTCTTACTTCAAACTTCGTAATGCCAGAAAATAAATTTGCGGTCGTTTTAATAATTATTCCCCACTCCATTATCTATTTTCCTTCTCTAATCAAAAGTATTTACCTTTAGACTTTGGGAGGAGCCATTCACCCCACTTATCACCGATATTGGGGAAAGTACAAGGCCTCGTCGTAGTCAGTTGTCACGGTTTCTAAACGAATTTTTAAAAAAATAGAGGGGTGCCAAACGTCTAGGTTTTATTACCGTTTGCAGCCTTCTTCAATTTCTCTCAAGATTGATTTTGTACCGCTAATTCCGACGTGAGTTGTGTTTTTCCATTACAGTAATTTGGAACAATATCCTACATTCCTTATATGAACTTTTTTTACCAGTATAATTTTTAAATACGAGTAACTGATAAAACAAAGAAATTCTCTGAAGAACTCGACTCGTATATGACAGATAATTTTTAGTGAATGTTCGGAAAACCTATAAGCTTATTTCCTGACTATTTGGAATGTATGTGAAATTAATTTTCGTATCTGTTATCGCAACTGTAAGATTTTTTCATGTGTTGTATTAAATACTGGCAATGGTTTGAATGTTAAAATTGTCAACATTTCCAAAGCATTTGTATTATTGATCATAACATCAAATAAGTCAGTTTTTTTACCCTTAAATCCATAAATATAGAAAAAAATTGGTTTTTATAATCCTTACGGGAGACAAATCTTGTGTTGGAGTACTCAGGTTTATCAGTTCCAATTCTGGACCAATGTCTTTATATTTAATAATCTTGAAACGCGTTCAGTGGCGGACGGTCACGAGAGACAAACGGATATGTTGTACGTCAGCAAAGTTGGAATAAGAAGTGTTTCTCTTTTATAATAAACTTAAGGCTCTGAAAGAGATGAACTTAATTTAGAATCCCTTGAATAGAGCCGAAGTCGAGGCCCCCCCTTGGAGTAACTGCGCCACACTTACGGGACAATGGAGCACGAACCCTTTAAAAAATTTACGGCGTAGTGAGGCTGTGGACCTGCATTCGTCAAAAGGCTTTGCTCGCCACAGAGGCGTCGTAAAGGGCGCATTAACGGTATGGGACGCATACGCCGCGGCGATTACGCTCGTAAAAAAAACGGGCCCTTTGTCAGTTCTGGGAAGCCAATCACCCGACGCCCGACGCGTCCGTCACTCGTCTGCGAACTCGACGTCGATTCCTGCAAACTCTGACCGACTTGCAAACTCTTCAGGTGCATGTTGAGAAAATCACTTCGATAAAGCGTTTCAACTTGCTACCACAAGAGAAAAAACAAACTTCTTTTGCAATATAAAAAATTCACGTGTTCATTACCAACCGTCTAACCCCATAAGGAACATTGTCGTTGTCACTACAGTTCATATATTTAGGAGAAACTATAAATATTAGAGGAGGCGGTAACACGCGTCTCTTCCAGTAAGGAAGCTCCTATATGGATTACGTTAATTTTGAGTCATTCAAAACTGTTCTACTCATTAAACTACGGGAAAATCTTTTCATTACGATTATAGATTCTGAAACAGAGTTAATTGAGTTTCTTGTTAGCAAATACGAAACCCCCACAAAAGACACAGAGTCCTTCATAGTACGACTGAGTGAACGTTTTTAATTTTATAGTTTCTTTAATTTCACTACATCACTTCTAAGAAAAGTGTCAACCTGAAGAAGATAAAATAATCACTGACTGTTATTTAAAAACCCTACATTTTTATAAATATTGGCTTTAAGCCTTATTTAATTAGCTTTTTACGGTTTGTCATCCATTAAATATTAATGAAACAGTTACGCAAAATTACGTTTCTTAACTAACACGCTGTGTGCCCATCCATGTCCGGGTACTTATTTTCATTAGCTTGGCACAGTATTTTATTCGATACTAATGCAATTAAGCGTTATAGAACGTGTGATCACGTCTTCTTATCCCCTGGTTCTAAGAACGATTTTTGAAAGTCTTATTAGCAGAGGGAGGTTTACGTAATGGTACTATGTAAATCTCTTCTTATTTGCCTTTTGTAGATACTCGTCAAAATTCCACACCTCTATTTTATTTTTCAAATCTTAATGGGAATTATGAAGATATCTCACTGTTACGTCAACACTCATTCCGGTACAATCCCAAGCCTAAAAAGTAAACTCTTACCACAACATTGTGTTTCAAACAACTTTGAAATTTTATTATAATTTCAGAAAGCATACAATTATAAAACTTACGAAATTTAAAATATACACATAACCAAATTTATCTAAAAGTCTCACGTATGCAATTGACAAACATTCTAATAAATTATAATTAATAAAAATCTTTGCTTTGGTTTTATACGTTTGTCTTAGGCAATTTTCGTTTGAAATCTGCAGTGGTTTCTTGAAATGTATTACATCCTCCACTCATAGCTTAACATTAAATCTGCAGCTATGTTTACGTCTTTAAAAAGTATTTCTACTGCATTACTGCAACGTCTCTTCCCATTCTTTCACTATTATCGTCACCTTTTCCGGAATTCTAACAGTTGATAAGAGCACTTAATATTTCTCCCTCTACCTTCAGCGCAAAGTGTTTTAATACTTCGCCTCCGGTTGCTTGTATAATTATTTGGAAAGAAGAAGAGTTGTTTTCGTTTCTGACTCATTTTCCACTGCCCTTGAAAACAACTGACGAGTTCATTGGCCCTTGCCAAAACAGATTTTACAGTCTAAAAACGATATTTTAGCTCCATATATCTGAAAAAATACGGACTCATGTTTCTTCCTACTTACCCTAAAATAAATTTTTCTGAAGTGAATTTATCTTGAATTCCTAAATTTTAAATGTATACTCTTGACAAACAATTCATCCACAGTCGTTAGAAGTGTAAACATTACAGGTGATATGAGATATTTTGAGTAAACTATTATTAGAAGGAACCAAATAATGTATCAGAGACCTTGGGAATTGTACTACTAAATTTTTTTATATTGTTTAAATACTAATTATTGCCAATCCCCAAGTTTAGACAAATAACAAACAAAACTACGCAACGTTTTTTCTACTTTTCCGTAGAGTTTTTAAAAGGAAAAAAACTTTTGTGAAACAAAAATACAATACACTATTATGTTTTTTTTACAGATTGTCTCCATTTGGTTACTTGTAGAAATTTCAGTCCAATTAGTAGACATGTTATATTTATAAAATGTATAATAAACAGCTATTTTTACTTATTTGAGATAGAAAAGGACGCATCCAACCAATAGAACAATAAATTTTAATTACATTAATAAAATAATAAGAACATAGTATGTATATCTTAACAGTAAGAGCGGAAATAATAATATATTTCTGCATGCTAAAAATACCCTCACAGTTTAATACACTTTTAAGCTATAATTACCGTAGTTCTTAAAGTAACGTTAGGTCTGGAAGTTTCCTGGAAAAATTGCTCGCGGTAAGGTGGTGGCACTGTGTGAGTGGAGTGGCTCTGAGCCAACAAGCAATGACTATTTAAAGAGGTCTTCACGATCCCCTCTTCAGGCAAACTCCTCCAAATACAATATCGTTGTCTCATTAAATGTTAAGAATCGATTCCTTTCGTACGTTGCGGAGCCTGTAATTTCCAGATAGAAAATAGATAGATGCCATTAATCTTAACACAAGATTCAAATAAAAAAGTGTGGAAGAGTAATTTAATATCAATTCCGGATTTATGGAATTTTATAACGACGACACTTTTTAGAAATAAATGAAATTTACTCGGGCCATGACAAATCTGTCACTTCATTAAAAGAGAACCAAGCAGTAAGGCCACTATTAAACTGAATACTTATAACTTTTAATCGTTATAATATTTTTTATACACAATGATCCTATAACATCGTCTTAAGGCGCCAGTTTATCGTTTCTGTAATAGAATTATTTTTATCCAGTCCATGAAAGTAATATTCTTCACTACACTAAATTATATTGATAATATTAAATAATGATAATTCCGCAGTAGTTTTGGTTTTTAAAATTTTTTATTGTATCAATGTCATGTTAAACTTCTCTCTGGATAGACGTGGGAGGAGTACCATTAGCCCGATCAACCTGAAGCAGGTTTCCTAGGGTATACACCACTTCTAGACGAAAGGCGGGTAGGTTCCTAAAACTATAATCCGAGGGCGCTAGTTTAATCCTTGACTGCCTTGTTCTCCCTTTTTAAACCCTTTCGTATGATGTTAAAAGGAAGTTCTCACACTGTGGCCCTAAAAATATTCAGTAGGTTTGATTTTTCTTGGGCTGATTTTGACTCCAGATGCTTAGGCTATTGAAACAATTTGACATTGGTATAATAAATTATTTAATAGATATAAACAACTGCGAAGTTATGGTTACTTAATATACTTCTATTACTCAGGTGTCCTACTAAAAATGAAATTATAAAATAGATAGCAATTATATTTAATTGGCATCTTCTCCATCCTTCTTAATTTACATCTGTTGAATTGATAAATAAAAATTTATAAATGAATTAATTGAGAAAAAACGGGTGTAAGTATTTTCACGGTACATGACGGTCCAATTTTATTACTACAACGTTTCGTCCAGAATTTTATGTAAAGGAGTTCAAAAGTCTGGACGAAACGTTTCAGTAATAGTAGTAATACTAAACTGCTGTATAAAACTGACACGTTGGCTGTTTTCCATGTTTGTGAATTTAATTTATATTTACATACTTTTATTATAAAGTCTTCTGACATCTTCTAAACAATAAATTTTTCCTTAAAATTCTAGATAGTCTTCAATATCAAATCTTTTTATTTTTATGCTTAGAGAATTCATCAAAACCAAATTTATTATTTTCTACTTCCTCTGCTCATGATTATGCGAGAAAGGAACGAAACGCTCTGTTATTTTTTATTACATTTTTCCAGCGTTTTGGGTGATACAATAATATATTAAATAAATGCATTACCATTTGTCAATATACGAATAATACGTGCGATTATATATATATATATATATATATATATATATATATATATATGTTTTCATCTTTTGCATGTGAACATATATCCCATTTCCTTATTTCTGTCCCCAAATTATTCTTTTCAATTTGTGTGTTCTCTTTATCTATGGTTTTTCATATAATTATGACGTTTATTTCAATTTCTGTTATACTTTCTCATTTACATTAAAATGTTATCTGATTAAAATCCTCAAATTTGATGAAATTGAAAGTAATATATGATTCAGATAATTATCATAAAAGGATTTCTATAAATATTTAAATTTAAAAATTAGGATTAAATTATTTTGAAATTATAAAATTGGGATTAACAGTATTTGAGAAAAACTTTCATAATTCTGTAAAATGTGACCTCTGTCGGACTTTGGTTTGTTTGATGGGAGGAGGGTCACAGGATATTTATACACCAGAAACAGGAGAGTCATGTATACACGGCCTTGGTCAGCTGTACCCCTCAACTGTTCTAGGAATCATAATTTGCAAACATTCTGATAACTTGTAATGACAACAAAAGCAGTGAAGAACCCGTAAAATATCGTCTCTTTTTTGTAAATTTGTTTTTACAAACACTGTTTCAGGATTCAAAAAGAAACAATATAAATTAAATAATTTACAATTTGAATTTCTGTCTAAAAATTAAAATGAATATATCTTCGATTGTCCCGTATGTGTTTCTGTACTATTCATCAGATAACGATTAAATTTTGGTGAGTTGTATTAGTCAAACTCGACAAAGCTTATGCCGATCAATTGAAACTTCACAGTCCTTACTTTCAGACCAAAAAAGGCTGTCTCAATACATTTGTAAAAGGAAGTCCAAGGACTGGTGCGTGACTCGGCGTGAAAGTTTTCGAATTAGTTTAAGCATTTTACAACAGGTAGCTAGCGAGTCGTGTCAACAAATATTTGTATCATATAGGTACAATTTACAACCGTAGTTTAACAGAGTCAAGCAGAAAAATTTTCACCTAATTAGTGTATTTACTATATTTACAAACATCCTAAGGCGAGCACCGGCACGTTCCTCTGAATATCAAAGTGTATATGGAAACAACCTCAAAACACTTAATAATTTCCAGCAGACATCTTGTAAGTGATAAATTAAAAAAAATTATTATTTAAATGTTACACTCAGAACTCTGGTATACCAGTGTAGAGGTCGTATAAAATCAAAGTAACGAAAACCTTATATGCCAATACTAATACTTTTTGGATTCCAACTAATGTAACGTATACTTTAAATATTTATTCTACTACCTGACTCTTTCATTTTTGAGAGATAATTATTCTCTTTCTTAACATTTCAAAAGCTCTGTGTGTATTTTGGACTCTCTTAAAGTACTGGGAATATTTTTAGGTTCCTTACTGTACAGTGACTTTTTTTACCTCTTAAGGGTACCGTCTACCTTAAAACTTTTATTGCCTTAATGCACCGAGGAAGATTCGGTTATTTGGAAGCGAATCCAAAAACCGACATAGGTCGTGATGTGCTCATCCACGGGTTAATGGCCAAGACGTTACCAAGAATGTTGTATGGAATAAATTAGTTTTCCTAGAGATTTGGTATAAAAGGGTGTTTTTTAATGTTATGGCAGGCAAAAAGTGAGTATGGAACTCGGATATATCTGCTGTTTTAGTTATACCAGTGTCCTTCCACCATACTGGCAGATAATCACATGACTACTGTGCTTAAGAAAAAAATGTATTCAATTTAAAATTTAGCTAAATTAATAAATACCCTGAATTTTTCATTTTTTATACCTAATATTTTTTTATATTCGATTATTTCGAATAAATGTAACCAATCTTCTAACATTCCCTTATTATTCGTCGTATTCTTACGACATTAACTTTCGAAGACTAAAGTAACATTATATTCACATTAACTTACATACTTCACCACACTTCTTGAATTGCGGTCTTGAGTTGATTTTTGTTTACTATTTGATACGTAAAATCTGAAGTTCTATATTAGCTTAACTATTAATGCAGAAGCATCATTCGTTACATTTTTAAAATGTTGGTTTCTTTTGAACATTTGAAAGTTTCCCTTCATTCTTACATTCGTGAGTCCCTGTGCGGACTTCTTTTCTCGTGATTTTCTTATAGCAGAACCAGGTCTAGTCTTCAAACATGCAGCGGCGACGTGGAAGATGCTGAATTATGAGGCGAAGGAAGAGGAGGAGGGTCTGGAGGATCGATGTGAAAGTTTTTATTCGTTGGTTGAGATGTGGAGAAAGAGCGGCGTGCGTTTGTAGGTGAGCTCGCTAGCAGTTTGCCGGGGAAACGTCATCCTGTCACAGTCTGCCTGCCCAACTTACCGGATGTGAGATATTGCGAGGTGCCAGGAGAAGGTCTTGCAGTTGGCAGCACTGGGAGGGGATTCCCCCAGGCGTCAGCAGCAGCGGCAGCGTCTCTCACGGGGAACTCCGCGTCAATATCACGGCCAGATTCTCTACGCTGCCCAAAGGATTTTTTTTTCTCTCTCTCTCTGTCCGTCTCTCTCGTTTACTCCCCTCTCTTTTCTTCTTGTTAGTGTTCGTGTGCCAAAAGCAGGTCTCCCCGGAAGCTAATTCGAGAGCAAGACGTCTTCGAGGAGAGGTGTCACTGGATCGATCTATTACACACTCGCGTTTTCCGACCGACGCAATATCCGCACATTTACATTCTCCCTTCTATAAATAGCCTGGAGCATCCTTAAGGTAAATGTAGGTGACATACTGGCCAACAAATAATACTAATAAACAATGATAAATAAGGTTTATAACCTCCTCAGCCAAACCTAATTTCAGTATTGGCTATATTTACCAACATTCTGAGGCAAATATCAAAAATTCTTAATACTTTTCAGCAGGTATATTGTAAGTGCTAAATTAAAAAAATTAATTTATTATATAATATTTACACGCAAATTCTGTTGTACCAGTGCACAGGTCGCAGGAAATTAAAGTAACGAATTACTTGTTGACCAACAGTAATACTTCCTCAAATTTGGAAGGCAAATTATGTAACGTACAATTTTAATACTTATTCTACTACTATAAATGTGAGATGCCACACAAATAAGAAGTTTATGTTTAGAAAACTCTATAATATGGTAGTAATATCGACATTAAATGTCTTATTTTTTCCTTATTAACTATTTATTAATAATAAAACGTGAAATTTGATTGTCTTTTATAACTTGGAACATAGACTGTATAACGTAAGCATCAGCTATTTTAATTATATTGCTTATTGCTCTTATTACATACGTATGAAATTAATATTCCTGAAGCGGCATTCAGACTGCTTCAGGTGAAATGCGTTGAGGCTTTGAATTGCTATCATTCCACGTACGTAATTGAATGCAAGAGCTATGTCAATACAGCAGGTGGCAGGCATGTGAAATGTTTTGCATACTGTGTCTCCTATGCCACTGTAATATAAACCGCTCGCCCTCGTTTTAGCAAGTTCCAGCAGCCTTTGATGACTTGAAGAGACGGACCTCCCAGATGCGTCGTAAATTAAAACGAGTTATCATGCTCCGAGCAGCAGTCGTAAAACATCAATTCCGTAATAGACATTCGCAGCGCAGAGCAGAGCAGAGCACCGAGCCGCCTGCCTATAAAAGCGCCTGGGCAGGTTTCACTTTTGGGAACCTCACTTCGCCTCCCTAATAGTCACACAGACTTTTAGTGCGTCCGTTCCTCAAAGCTAACGGCGTTTAATAGCGACGCTGCTCCGATTTTGTCAGAGAAATGTCTCTCAGCATGCAAATACTAACCATCAAAATCCCTGTTAATAGATACTCCATTCTCCTAAATTACTTAATAGTTTTCTGACTTAAATATTTACAATAAATAAAAAATAACAGCAAAAAAGTCGGCGTTAAATATATAACTATTTATTAACAAAAGCGACGTTTCATCTCCATTTCGAAAATTCCTCAGGCTTACTACAAACATAATATTACAATAAATTAATTCTGAGTTCTATGTTACCGTTTTGAATTTATATATATATATATATATAACATGGTTAAAAACTTACAAATTTAGCAATACTTCTCCTTGACACCCTCATTCGAAAAGATTATCGAATTTACAAGTGAAAAATTGGTGCCGCGCTGGACCTTCTCCAGCGACAGTAACGGCTTAAATGATGAGTGCTTTCGGCAATTAAATTTAGCAATGGAGAAGAATATTAAAGCGTTAAACTACTACAAGAAAAGGATATCGTAAATTTTGTTCGAAATATTCGTGTGATTTTCAACTTTGATTGCTTGAGGGTTGCAGCTGATATATAACATTTCACTCATAATTCTCGAGAAGTAATTATTTTCTTCATCTAAAATTTCCACATTTTGCCAATAGAAATTGAGATTATTAATGTATGTGTTTGGAAATGACAGTCCGCAGTCGTCCTGGTAGGCCAAGGCTCTTAATGGGCTGCAGAGCCAACGAAGAAGATGCGTTTGGACACAACTGTGTAGTTTTGAATGTCTAATTTTAAGTTGTTTTTATGTCCTTAATGCGAGTTTTTAAAGCTCTTTTAGTTTGTCCGATATACAATGCAATTAATTTTGTAGATAACATTATGCCTTTCCATAAGTTAATTTTGTCTTTAATGCTAAATTACTATTATATTATGTCCGAAAGCATAATATATATTTTATTTGCGTTGTGCATTTATAAGCCCTACGATGCCCTATTATGTATTAGACTGAAAGGTGTAAAACACTGTAATCAAACCTTTTTGAGATATTTAATTGTACAACTACAGTACAAAGTGTAAATATTAGTATCAAATCATATTCCATTGATCCTATAGAGAAGTAAAACTTCAGGGATGTAGAACATTCCAGCGATTGTGCATAAAATGTTATGATTGCTTAGGTACTATTAACTATATGTTACTCTTTACATTCATATATTTATGCTTAACTTAAAATAAGATATGCTTAACTTCTGCATAGAATACAAGATACAATATTTATAATCGATATATAATATTGATTAATATTGTTAATATGTTATACTAGGGTCTCAAAAATGTATTATATTTATGGTAAGGACTATACTAAAATACATTCAACACCATGAATTCTTCAAAAGATTAGAATGAGTGGCTAAGCAAAGAGTTAGATATTTCATATTTTAACTTTTCTTTTAATTATTTTTAACGGGTTTAATGTGGGCTGGAAGTTTATTAAATAAATTAAATTACAATGAACACCTTTTCGTATTATAGTAAGAGACTCCCTTAATTGTGTAAATTATTTTAATTTCTGGTACCAAAGCTATGTACATCTCAGTTTTTTGTTGAATATGTGACTGTTATTAAGCACAAATAACATCAGTGATTGAATATACTGGCAATTAAGAGTAACTACTTCAATTTTCTTGAAGAACCCCGTGCATGAAGATTATGGTAGAGCCTGACGTAATATTCTGACAACTTTTTTCTGTAGATTAAAAGCTTTGCCTTTCTCTGAAGCATTAGCACAGAATATTATACCATAAAGAGTGAAAGTATGCAGAATAAACTAATTTTCTTATGTTTGGGTCACTACAACTTGACATATTAATTTATTACACAATCGTAATTACATTATGTGAACTTTTAAATTATATTTAATATGGAAATGTTAATAAAATTACACTGCTGCACTAATTGCCCCAACCTGGCAAATTAATTTATGAATTAGAACGTTCCGTCAGTTAACAGTAATGTAATTAATTATTTAATTTGATGGTAATGTCACAAACAATTTTTAGTGACTAACTTCAAATATATTTATCTTAACACAAATCATTACATTAATATTTTGGTAATTAAAAAACTTATTATTAAGTTTTCATGTCATTGTGAAGCTTTGATTGAATATGGAAGATAAAGTTTGAAGAATGTCAAAGTAAGACGTGTGAAAACGAGCCACAGTAAATCCTAGAACGATAGAGCGTAACTAATCCATTCTTTATGAATTTCTTGTCACTTTTGTCGGATTGGCAGCTTGTAATGGCATGTCTATTGCTTCTCTGATGCAATCTGTCTGCAAGATTCCCTTTGCTGTGGATACCAACGTTTCTGGAACTTGATTGCTTGCCGTCTCAAAATCTCCTCCTCCAATTTCTCTCCCTCTTCCTCTTACCCTCTGCTTCTCTGTCCTTAACTTCTCCCTCACAGACTTCGTATCTCGACTTGACCTCAAACTAGCCTCAAACTTCTCCTCGAATTCTATCCTGCACCAACAAACTGAAATTCTGAATTACCCTCTCCGACCAACTGTTCGGAACGGAAGCTTTAGTTGCATTCAGAATCCAATCTCACTGATAGAAATTTAGTGCACGTCTAACCCTTTATTCCGAGCGAGAAAATGGGTGGTACATTTTCCTTTTGTACTGAATAGAATAAAATATTCTTTCTACTTTGGTGAGGTTCTTTATTTAAATTTTATTACTACCTGTAAATGAATCTAATTAATCTTGTTTACCAAAAATATTATTTATGTCTTTACGTACTTATGTAGGCTTGACGTATTGATAAATTTTAAAAATAATTGTATGTTTTCATAATACAATATTTTTGATTTTATAGATTAGATTTTTTATAGTCGAGTATTTTAATGGATGTTGTAAAGTGGATAGAGCTAAGGTATGTGTTGGATAAGAGTGTAATACATTAGATGAGATATAAAGTTATTTGTTTCAGTAACAAACGCGCTTTTCACTAAAAGTGAGCGCCCCTTGTTGAACGCAACCCTCAAAACTCATTTTGTACGCCATGTTTATTCAGAAATTTCATACTATGAAATAGAATAGTTCTTTCTGGTAGAGGGTCTCTAAAAAGTGTATCTACTTCACGCATTTTCTCATTTCGAATTCTGGCATGCCTTTTTATTCAAAATAATACAGTCTACTTGCTAAACAGAATTCGTCTAACTTAATTTTAATCCTCTCCAACTGTACGATGATTACCTTAAAAAACGTTTCCGGATAGATCAGCATCGGTATTAAACTTCCAAGTCCAAATGACGAATCCTGAATTGAAAAACAGTTTATTGGTTATCTACGTTTTTAATTCTAAATGTTTTTTGGGGGGAGAAACGATCCCAGTTGGTATATCGTAACGAGAATGCGATTGCTGCCTTCTAATTGGAAAGCGTAATTCGTCACGAGGTTATTTAACGCGCCCCCAGCGTTTCCAATTGCCGAGTGAGGTAATGGCCGCTCGTCCATCATCGGTCTAGATGGCAGTGCGAGCGATACGATTCGTCACGCGGCGCGTCACTTCCGGTGAACGGCCCGCCATCTCGCGCACCCGTCCGCGAAACGTAAATGTGGAAATAATGACCCGGTTCGAAGCAGTTAGGCGACCAAATTGTATCACCATCTTCATGAGTAACGCGTCTGAGTACTCGATCAATCCGAATCCAATCCATGATGTAATCAACAACACCACGACGATAATACAATTATAAAAGTAAACAGACTAAATTATATGTTGCCATGTCTAAATTTACGACAATTATGAAAGAAATCAGCCTAAGTTCTGTAATTAAACAACCGGTATACATCAGTAATTTTTATGACAATTCAAATCCTACATTATTCATTTATCAATATAAACCGATTAATATAACAAATTAATCCTCTGATCACCACTTGTTGTAACTTGGAAGGTTAATTTTTTCCCAAGACTAGTTTTTGGTCTATTTAAATTCCTTAAAATTCTCATCATTATGTATAAAAAAATTCTGGGCTTATAATGTCTTCGAAACTTTTTTCCTGTCTCTTCCATCCCCGTTCTGTCTTCCATAAAAACCAAGACCCTCCTTTAGTAAGTCATTAATTAGGCGCTGAAGTGCAGAAAACGTAGTTAACCTCTTTCCTTTTCAGGGTTAACCTGGTGGGTTCATGGCTGAATGATTTGAGACGCTGACACTCAAAATTGATGCATTCCTTCCTGTGGAATAAAATATAGTTTCATCACTTTAAATGCTTAATTCAGAACAGACTCTTCCTTAATTAAAACCACATCGGTATCATTTTCTATTCTGTTCCACTTTTATTCCTTACTATATCTATCTTCTTTCTTTAATTGGCAATGGGAAATTTCCCGTTTCATATACATTAATTTTGATTCATCTATGCAATCCACATTATTTATTATGAATTTAATTGCAGGCCAGGGGGAACAAAATAGAGTAATTCTGATCATGTGATCAACATGTCGATAATTAAAGGTTAACTGATTACTGCTAGTCACTTAATTAGAGTGTAGAGTCGACAATCCCATTAGTAACGATTGTGAAAACTGTTACTCGAATAAAGAGATACAATCAGGGAGCAAACGAGTGTATTTTTAATACAAAAGTATTTACAATTAATTTTCTTTGAGGTCCACAAACATAAAGCACACAACAATAATTAAATACATGACAATTTATTTTTAAATAATTTAAGTGTTCTTTTATTTTGCCTGCAATAACGGAATGTCTATTCTAAAAAACGATTATATGGAATTAAATTTACGGACAATTCATGTACAGAAACAATACAGATTACTAACACTCAATTGTCTGTATTTTTAATAAGGTCATACAGTTTCTTCTTATATTTTTTGTCTTGTTCCTCGCGAATATTTATCCAAATTTATCTTTGCGATTTGTAAATATATGTGTAGATGAAACTTTATGCAGTTAAATTTCCAGGTTTTTTATAATATTTCTTTATTATTGACTATAAATATGTGAATATTTTATTTTTAAGCTGAGGGTAAATTTAAATTAACCAATTTTATTAAATTATTCATTATTAGCAAAATTATTGAATTTTTAATGTGTAGCTAATATTCACAACATAGGAAGATAACAAATAAAATATTATGACTTTAAATATTAAATTTACCTGCCAACCAGTGTTTGTAAGTTTTAGGTATCTATTAATACAAACTTCTGCTCCATTTGGCTCCTTAATTTCAGAAATAATCCATTAAAATTAGTTATTTCATCGATGTAATTACTTTAGTTTTCTTCCAAATCAAGTTTAACACAACAGAAGTATAATGAGTTCTACTGCCGTTCGTCATCCTGGATTTTCTGTTGACAATTAAAATGACACTTTAGATGGACAATTAACGCCTGTGATAACATATATAGTAATGAATTACTGTTATTTTCACTAAATCGTCGGTCATTGCCTTGGTGGATGACGCATTCCTCAAGACGCTTGCAATACAGGTTTACAAACGTGGCAATGTCGGGGAAATGCTGACGATCAAAGTGACATATCAGTGAATTACATATTTGGCCAATAGCATCCACCAAACACCTTTAAAAGTCTCTCACACCACGAGTTTAAGCGAAGTCGATCACATACAGCTAGGTCGACGGTTCTGGTTCACTTCCCTGTTAATTCTATCCTAACAACCTTCCTTTAATTTCCTACTTCTTACAGTGTGTAATATTGACCTGAGTTATACACATTTCTAAAACTACATAATCTGTGTTTTAACTGTTTAACAACCCAACCTTCCGATTCCTACGTCATCAGACTCAGACGAATCTATCCCAACTCGACCAAACTTTTCTGACGTATCTTGAAACTGTACAATCCTTCTACATAATCCTTATGTCATATTTGCTTTCTACGTTCCGAACCAGCATCTATTGAAGATTCATGGTCAGATTCGTCTACACTGAAAAGCTGCAAAGGATCCCTACTTTTCTTGTTTACGGCTTCCTGAGGATCTACAACCTCAGGGGAACACGTGACAATATAAATGATTAATTAACGACCTGTATAACAGAATTTTACACAAAACATAAAATAGTATATTGAAAAAGACCACAATGGATGGTGGAAACGTCTGGTTTATGTTAAAAATTCTTCAAAACTTTGCGTAAGTCTGTTATACGGGTCGTTATTACTTCATTTATAAAATGACAGTTGTTCATCGTACGCCATATTCACTAGAGATAACCCGTGTTTTCAAATTTCCGACGTTTAAACGCAAATTAAATAGAGAAATATACGACGCATTAAACGAAAGTGAAATAATCTCTGGTGGCTCACAAGAATGTCTCAGAGATTTCCAGTTGGCGTAGAAATAATTGGAAGACTGAAGAACAATTGCAAAGGTGAAAATGGTATTTGAGATTGAAGTAGTGTGTAGTTTTATATATTAATTGTATACCTGGGTCATTTTTATTTCAACTGGTATAATGAAACACTGCAAATATTATCTGGAGTTGAATCTCTGGCGGGATTACAAGCGTGATTATGTCATAAATATCCTTTCCGGTGTGAATCTTCCGTTGGCCAAGTTGAAGAAAACGTGAACCTGATTTGAAATATGGCTTTGGAGTATTTAAGAGCGAGTGAGGCAATAAGGCATGACGCCATTGCCGTGGTAGGATATCTTAATGTGCGGGGGCAGTTATCCATCACGGTCCGAGGCTGGTCGTCAGCGGTGCGTGAAGCTCTTCTGTGCGTGAGTCTGCGTCACGAAGCAAGGTCGCTCCCAGGGCGTCGCCGTGCCTCCAAAACACATCCGAATTTATCTCAATCTGGCCGCAGCTTTCGCAACCGCAGCCTCCATTACCGGTCCTCCAAATTATAACGGCCCGCCCGTACGGGTCTGAATTTTTAATGTTAGCAATCATGAAGTCCGACGCATTAATCCGTCATACTGAGGAAGGAAAAAAAGGAGAATTGAGATTCACCGCCAACCAATCGAACACTCGGACTGTTCAATACCTACCGGAACAGGTGGTTGACAAGCGTTTCTCAAAACTCGGTGATCTTGGTCAACGACGCTCATAAATATATTATACCACTTTCAGAAACCACAGATCAGCAATATCCTTCCAATTCCAAACCCACACAAACATCACCACAAAAACGGTGCAAATTCGAATTCCGTACCCACTATTTTTTTGCTTTAAAATAATATATAACATAACATCTGCTGCATATCAAAATTTCTGTACAATCTTTCTAATGCATCAGCAATTTCATTTTTTTGTTGCCTTGCATTATATGTCCCCTTTTTGCAATATTGATAAGTAATATGGGGAGATTGTTGCAACAGACAACCAAGAAGTGAACTTACGAAAAACTGTCTCTGAATCAAATTACGTGCTTAATTACCTGCGGAAGTGAGTGTAAGTTTCAAGTACATACACAAGATTACAGTACTTTTCCAAAGCTTGGCCGATCTCATATGTACTCGTTCCTGTCAGTTGGATGAAGGTGTTTATCCTGATTGCTACAGCTGCGATGTTACTTTGTGTCCTGCTGAAGTCGAGTCTTTGCCCCCCAGGGCTCGAGAAATTAATATTTCCGCGGTTGATATCAAATTGTATGGTTTTAACAGCTTTAAAGTACTGTTCTACTAACAATTCTGGATTAAAAATTTGAATTTTTGTTTTTCCAAATACCAACAAACCGAGTTGTGTCTCGTCTACCTGCTCAATGTCGCTCCTCTGGCATTTCTTCCTTGTTTTCCACATCAATCTGCTCCCATAATTAATTGTTTTATTTTAGGGATGCATAAATTTTGACCAATAAATTTTTCATTCTGATCGTGCGCTATAGCTGTTATCTCTGTAGCTTCTTTACATTAGTTTACATTAGTTTCTGAATCTGTGCAATCAATATTGTAGTCTAGGCGATAATTGGTGTATTTACAAAATAAACAACAATATTTAACTGGCTTTTCCTTGCTATGAACAATTATTAATAAATGCTATCTAAAATAAAAGTAATTGGTTGCACGATGTGCCTATCACAGTATGCTACAAAATATTAATTGTTCCCATGTAATCAGTTTGAGCACAAAGAGTTCAAAAACTGATCAAACAAGTGTCCGAAACATCATGAGGCCCTGATTATGTTTCCATGATGTCTCATTCCTTTTCGCTGTGTACAAATTGAGGAGTTGTTACAATTAGTAAACGTAAAGAGAATTGCGAAAGATAACTTTCAATATTTTGAAGATCATCTATTGATAGGTTCGTCGGTAAATAAACAGTAACTAATATTCATTAATGTATTTAGGAAAATAAAACTTAACAGAAGCACATTGTAAGAGTTATTCACGGAGGTACAGACATTACAGTAAAAGATAGTGTACATTGTAACCCCAAAGATATACACTTAGAAAGATAAAATACAGAGATTGTATATGTACCAACAAAATAGCCAAATTCCTATCGATTAATTTCCCGGGTTACTATTACCATCTGTCACAAATGATTCTTTAATTCTAGATATTTATACTTAATGAGTTATTAATACTTAATCTGTTATAAATAATGAAAAGAAATTAGATTTCCTTGATAAAGACTGAAGAATTCTGAACGTTTGGAGACAGAATATTGATCAGAATTTCATCTCTTGTTTGCTCCAACTTTTCAAATCCGGCCCATGTCAATTAGTAATTTCCGCCGCACGGGTTTATTTTTACAAACTCAAAAGTGAATTATTCATGCAATTTCACCTCCATTCCAGAACCAAACGAAATTATTAAAAGTCTTTGAATTTTGCGCGCGCTACTGCCAACAAGCCTGACTTGAAAGGAAGTTCATTTGGAAGGAAGACGAAACGTGAACACATTTCATCGTTTGTACTAATTAATGGTAATCTTAATCCAGTGGTATTTCCTACGCTGACTCGTGTATTTTAAATGGTCTATAAATCTTAACCGAACGCCTCCTTGGTCTTGTGGTTTGGCTGGCTGCCACGCGCATTCTCTCGAGTTCGATTCCCGAGCATCCGCGGTATTTTCCGAGTGACGACATGTTGGATCGCAGCCGGAGCAATTAGAGTAATCTCGTAGAAAAGAAGCACTGGGAAACTTCACACATAAGCGGAAGTTGCTAACTAGGAATCACCTTTTGCGGCTCAACAGGTCGTATACTTTAATGGTCACAAGATCAAACAATATTAATAATATCGCAAAAAGTACAAAACTGATTGTTTTATACAATAAAAGAAGGTATTTAAGATTGTCAATGCAACGACTCCATTAAGTCAACAACTCGTTCGAAAACTTCTCCGTTGTATAATAATGAGTGCTCCATCGCTAGAACTAAATAAATTGCAGTTCTGTTTATAGAGCTGCTTCTCTATGATTTCATGTTGCTATTCAAATGCATTACGCATTTCTGAATGTTAAGTGACATTTTGGACGTTATGGGTAAAACATCTTAAAAATTTCAAAACCAAAATTAATTTAACTTAAATGATTTTCGGGATCATACTCCGTCAATTTCGCTGAAGCTTGCTACCAAACAAAATACGTATTTGATTAAGGTTGTATTGCTTTTTAATCACATTATGAGTAACAATCACAAACTGTTTTATTGATTTGATAATACAAAATCTTTATAATTTTTTAAAATATATAATAAAAATGATTATTTGTGTTTATGAACGTATGTATGTACGTAGGTTCCACAATCTAAGTTAAACGCGTTGAGAAATCTGGATAAAAAATTTATTGATTCCGCGTATGTGTCTTCTCTCTGCATACAAAATTAAAGCTGTCAAATAATTTTGAAAAAATTTGGTACATGGAAACAAACATTGGGGATGGGCAAGACTGGACTGGGGTGGAAATAGTAAAACGTGAAATTCGTTTATATTGGTATCACTAAAAAATTTATTTAGTATACATAGTATCGTTTTATATAACTCATTAAATAATTCCAGAAGGTGAAGGGGCAAATAAACGTTTAAGAGTCTTATAAAAATGTTTATAAATGGCTTCTGAGTGTTTTTAAGAACAAATAAAAAAACATTCAATTTTTTGTTGCACGATAGTTGATATTTTATATATTCTCAATACAAAGTAGGCAGGATTGGGAACTAAGAAAATTGGCAGTGAAGATCAACTTTCGACTTTTCTTTATATGGCGGCGAGGCTGTGTGAATTCACATTCTTCTCTTTGAATTTGAAGGGCAGTGAAGGTATCCATCGTTTGGCCCCGGACTTTGTAACCTGTCGACGCTAAGGAGAGCGTCCTACGGAAAATCTGGCAGAGAGGTGACGCTATATTCGAAATAGGTTGACGGCTAGTGAGATTATTGTCCACGGTTTAAACCCGAGATTATTAAGAGATCAGTCTGCTTCACCATATATCCGAAATTTGTAAATATTTTCGTAGTTGAGATGCAAAAAAAAAGATTATTCCATTTATCTCATAACTACCCTGTAAGTTTATTCCAACAAATCCCACCTTACATTCTATAACAGTTGTTTTCCAAAAAATATTTGTCTATAAGTGAAAACAACAGTATATTAAAAGCCATCATAAATCATCATGAATATTATAAATAGTAAAAAATTGTACTTATTAAAATAAAGTTATAAATTGAAAAAATTATTTCGAAATAAATATATTTCACATTTTTGTTCTTCAGATGTACTAAAAATTTATTTTTAATTTTGAACCTACTTTTCCAGATGTTGATGTTCTCCTTTAAGTCTTTTTACATGTATATGTTCTTTATACAGGTAAGACGTTCTATACATCAACTTTACAATTACTCGTGGTTTTGTTTTCCGTAACTGGTAATGCTTGAGATATGATCCTGCGACTGTACGGAAGCCAGAAAAATATTTTTCTTGACGATCCTTCCCCGTATTCCTTTCCTGTCGGCGTGCGGATTTCAAAGCGGTCTCCCGCCATTGACGCCAGCTCCTGGTAATGACAATCCGGCGCGTCTCTTTGAGATCGAAACATTTCGTAATTTCCCCCTGGTGCAGAGCCGCGCTGCGCCTGAGTTGCCTTGGCGTTTTGCTCCCGTTCGTGAGTTTTGAAAGCCTCAGGCTCGAGTCACGGTCTCCGTGAGTCGCGATTCATTTGCGAAGCCTCCGATCTCTTAACACGCCCCCTCAATTAGCAGCTTTCAGAGCAATGGCGACAGCGACGCCGGGTAAAAGCCAAGGCAATGCAACTGGAGCCATAAAATAGACTGCAGATGGAGATATGCGTAAAATAAAGGGCATCTGCGCCTTTCGAGCGAGTTGGAAGTGCTGCGTTCCGAGTTCCGAACCAGAGAGATCTTACCTCCATAACGTTAGCTGCAGCAGTATCGGTCAGCTAAAGAGCAATAAAGGTGCGCAAAATTATGTTGTCTCTCAAAACTTCATAGCAACTCTCTATTCACAGTTGATAATCTATAAAAATTAATATAATAAAAATCAATGTCCAGGAGAGTTAAATAATATAAGACAGCTACTTGTTAAATAGTAATGGCCTTTGATGTATTGAAACAAATTATAGGAGAATATGAAAATTCAAATAAAAAAAGAGTTAAATTATGTTTGAATTATTATAATAACTTTAAATTCTCTAATATTATTATTTCATTTCTTCAAGGAATTATTAAAAGATTTTAAATGATTGATTTTTATTATGATAATGGTGAAATCCTTGTGTTTTATGAGTCACACTATTTAATTATCCAAAATTATGGATTAATTTTGATTTCAAATTTATTCAATTTTGCAAGAGCTTTCGGCATTGCAATCGTCATTAACAAGTTTAAAAGTACAAATTATTTTAAACTCTAATTTTTATGGAATTTTTACAACATGAATATTTGGTTTTTACATCACTACACCATAAAATTGAGAATATAAATAGACAAATTTAAGCTGTACATTGTTAAATTTAGTACATATATAACGTAAATTAAATATAAGACTAAATTATTCAAGTATTTAACAGTAAAATGTATTAACTCATAATATATCAAACTATCGTTATTGTGACAGTATTAATAAAAATTTCGGAGGTTTATTTTAAACAGTTCCAAAACATGGAAATTATTTCAAATACGATTAATTCATGCGCTCATAAAGTAACGTAATTAATTATGTAATAAAAAATTAATATTTCAACTGTTTTAATTTAATGTAATTTAAAATATATATTAAGAGTCTTACTGAGAACACGTTATTAACATCAAGTCGTCAGTCAATATGAAAAGTCCTGAAAATATTGTCATATGTAGAGAAACGTTACTATGTTGCTAAATAAAATTTGTAGTTTTTTAATTATAAAAAATATCTATAAATGGTCACTAAATATACCTGATACGTTTTTTGACATTGTTCCTTTGAAATGTATTATTTTTTGTTAGTAACCTTTTTAGAAAATCCAATTACATATTTCGCTTACGGTTTCCCATCGTATTTGCGAGGTAGACGAAAAATGTTTCTGAAACTAGACGAGAATCGATTCGCAGACGTCAGAGAACGAACATTTACCTATTTCCTCCATCCGGAGCCTGAGCTTCTGTTGGAAAAGCTATGAATATTAAGTGCGAGGAGACGAAACTCGACCTGAAAAAGTTTATTCAAGGATTTTCTTTTAAAAACAGTTCTATTGATAACAGAAATTTGGAAAAGTTAAATTGGAACGCCTTCTTCGACTGCGTGCTGAAAGTTTTCACTTTGATTATTTTAAATATAAAACAGAAATCGTAATTCCTTATGAATACGCTTTAACATCGGAACTTTGAAAGAATATTTTTTAACATCATAACGTATTGCATAATTTAACCAGGTCTAATAATTCACGGGAATGGAACACATTAATTTATATTTTAAGAGTACTTAAAAGTGTTTACATTATTAATATTTTTAATGTACAGCTTTTATTAATTATGGAAAACGCTTTGTGTGTTGTAAGAATTGAAAAATATATATTTACCTTAATATTTAAATGAAACTCTGGTGAATTGGTACCACGTATTATTAGAATATGAAAATAAAATATTGATTCTTAATAACAGTTATCACTTCTAGTCATGATTTAACCATGAAATGAAACTATTATATTTTTTATTTATCGACTGAACTCAAAATAAAAACTAATTAAAATATAGTATTTTACATTTTTTTACGGAAATGAAGATAAGGCAGAGAGAATATATCATATGTGGAAAAATTCCTTCAGTAAGCGTAATATACCTTCTTGTCTTAAGGTCGTATGAGTCAGATTATAATCGGAAAGCAGAAATGTGATAAAAATTTGAATAGTTAGCCAGCTACACCCTAAATAAGTCGAGGTATGAAGAAGGGAATGCTCCCCTTTCACCCTCGGAAGTGCTTGATTCAGATATCTAGAGTCATACCTACCTATTATAAGGTAGTATTTATACATTTAAACTTGTTTCACATTTTCTGCTAAGCTTTTTAAACAATAGTCTGGGGACTGTAGTTAACACTTAGCTACCTTACTCTTCCATCATAAATCCTGCTTTTCAAATCGTTTAGTTGTCACTTATGGTAAATTAAACTTTGAAACTTATGACTTTTAGTAAATTTTTTTCCAAAATTTGCCCCCATTCGTTTTTCTGGTCCCTCTTATTAATTTTATGCTTATGGACAGTTTTGGAGAAAAAATATATGCCCGCATTTTAATAAGGAATGGGGAAAAAATTAAGTTCTTTTTTTAAGATGTAAATGCCCGTTTATATTGAAAAATAACTAATGACGTAATAAAAGACAATACAATTATGAAAACCATCCAATCAGGTGATTTTTACCTTTTACGCCAACAAAAAGATGTTTCCTACCAAGAACATCATGTATCTGAGGTCAACGACGCCTAGGAAAGAAAATGGTCTTAAAAAACGTCGATGAGATAGTTGATCCAAATTTTGGAGAAGAATCCTGTCCATTTGCAATTGGAAAAAAAATGTGGACGAAGTAATGTTTGCAAACAAGGTTGGACAACTTAATCTGGGTCAAAATATACCTGAAGGTATAACAAAATGAGTGAATAAAATATTGGTAAAATTGAGTTTGAGAATGGTTGACTTTTCCAGTTTTAAAGTAATGACACCGAGGAAAGATACGGAGAGAGAAAATTCAAAAGAAGAAATATTTTTGATACAACGGAGCAAGGAGAAGTGGAAATCTTCTATCAATGTTGTTTCAAACGCAATGTAACCGGATCGTCTTAACAGGGACTTGATCAAAAGGCTGGAGATTTTTCTCTTGTATCAGCTATTTCTGTGTATACGTTCTTTTAAGCAAGGCCACGTGGTCAGCTCTCGCAGAAGTTTAGAGAGGTCTCTAATGATGTCAGTCCCGTCCCTTGACAGAATATATTCCGGTCGGTGCAAAATCCCATGCTCCAGGGAAGGGAGCTGGACTCTAATGGACAGCCATCCTTGACGGACACGGTTGCTGTGAGGAGTTTATATTCCTTTGGAGACCTTTCCTTTGATGTGGAGCCCCCAAAGGTTGTTACCGCGATTGGAAATTGTGTGCCCCGGGGACAGAGCTTGGAGCAATATTGCTATGTGCCTCACTCAGTATTGTGGAGTCCGTGACGGGGAACAGACTTCATCTTCATTAGATTACGATTTTATAAATGATCATGCACTTACGGTCTTAAGCATGATTCTTGTGGCTTTTACATTTATGGTAACGTTGTTGAGTATCTGGCCAAGAAAAATTTTCTCAAGATCAAGACCTTTCTTCGACAGATTTTTACAAAGTTTCTTGAAAGATTATCGACTACCTACTGTTCCACATTAATTCTGGAAAACGTTTATTTCAATTAAGCCATATTACGGACCTGTGGTGGAAATCTCTGCTAACTCTATTCTTCCTAAATTTGATGAATTTTAGATTCTAGTAAATCAACATCAATTTCAAAAATTTATTACAACCACAATTATTATTATAAAGTACCATTTCAATTAAAATTAAATATCGCTGCCCTAGGTTATTAAAAGAAACATTTATCAAAGGGGACTTAACTTCCTTGGCCAAGGTTTTAATAATTGACAGTGTTGAAATTTAATTTTACGGAATCAGGTCGAAACAATTTTGCTAGTAATTAGCGTATCAAGTAATACTCTTGGAGTCTGCATGATTCTTTCTCCGGAGACCTAGAAACACAGGTACAGGTGTGACCAAAATTCTCCGTTTCATTTTTGTAACTCTTCCTTGGCCCTGCAGCCCATTCACGACTTTGGCCTACTGGGTCGACTGCGGACTGTCATCTTACGCGACACATTACGAATTTGGAGTAATACGGGGTCAGCGTATCTATTCTCCAGCAGTCCTAATCCCAGTTTACTTGACCACTACGAAACAAACATCCAAGGCCCATGCAGGATTTTAACCCGGGAGCTCTTTGTTGGCAGCAATGACGATAGACAGTGGGCCTTCTTCTATTACAAACAACGATTAATCACACACACATTCTTCAAAACCTGAAAATAGTTTTTCCATATCATCAAAACTTCGTGACTCCCACAACGGGTAACTAATTTTTATTTTCTGTAAAAATTCACGTATTTCCTCTCCCTTCATGTAATTAATAACTAAAAGCTTCTCCTGCTACTTCATCTCTATTGACTTGCTTATTTCTAATTTTCGACTTTCTTTCCCCTCAGTCCCTTCCCGACTAGTTTTTTTGAAAGAAATGTTTTCCGTGCCTGATTCCTTGTCCACTTTCCACGAATTTCATCGTAATGAAATTTTTACGGACTAAAAATGAGCTTTCTGGGACAACTCGGGAGGAAAAATACCATTTGTTGTCTGTGTTAATCACCAAAAGATAATTTCTAGACTTCATGCTGTAACCTTTTGGTGACTCTAGTTCCTACTCATAATTGTAGTTCATAGGCGTCTAGAAGAATAGTACAAACTCATATAAACATCTAGGATTTGTTTAAAAGGTAATTTCTCATCATTAAGAAGGAGGCGGGTTCTGTCAATCGGAAAACTAAATGAGACGATAACAATTAAGTACTGCAATATTCTCTTAATATTTAATTTGTTTAATTTTATACAACCTGATTAATACCTTCATTTATGATGCAAGGTTTTAATAGTCATAATGATTCAAATACTAAACATTTACTGAAATTTGTGGTAGCAAATTTTGGTATATTCCCAAAATAATTATATTATTAAAAGGAAATGTTCTGTTTCAGGTGAAGAAAGTATCTATATATTTAATATTTAACGTAAAGTCTTGAAATAATTTTTTTATAATTTTACATAGGTGAACGTAAATGTTGGTCGAATAAAATCTGTAGTTTTAGCAAATGTAACAAGCTGTTTTTGGTTTCTACTGATCAATCTTTTATCTTTCTGTAGATGCATCAATTAAATTTTTGTGTAAATTTATATCAATTCACTGATCTTTTTTTAAATACTATTTACATTTCAAGTTTGTAATGATATTAATTAGTTTCCTAATAAAATTTCTTTTTGTATCGTTTTCTGATTAAAATTATATTAGTGTTAACAACATAAGAAAAGGCTAGAGAGTTTATAGTGAAAATATCTTGAGGTCTATTATGGAAGGAAACCTTAAATTTTATATCTTTCCCAAACAGGTTTGAGCGTCGGTTGGATAGGTCGTGTTTTATACCTTTGAATTACGGCTCTCTCACTCAACGCGAACAACTCAATCGAAAGGAAATACATCTTCATGCTCGGCTACAGGTAAAAGCACATCAGTCGCCACGAAGTACGTCTCACAGCATCCATTAAGCAAGCGAGTCTTCCACATCCGCCGCCCCCGTTCGAGCACGTGACTAAATATTGTGACTAAAGAGAAACGGCAATCTCATTCCTATTTCACGGTGCCTAGCACTCGCTTGTCGTCATATTCACGCGATATTCTGACGGCATGCTTCTCGGAAACGTCGTCTGGAAGTTCGTTACCCGATTCGTTAGCGCTATTCAACATGAGAAAGTTGTTCTGGCGACGACGACTGGTTTATCTTCTAACGGGCTGGCGCCTAGCCTCCGCTCTTGCGACTAGAGATGGGGCTGGGACAAGTTTCAGACTCTGGAACTACGTAAAAGGGTTTATTATCTAATTCGCTGCACGGCGGAGCAGCCTGGGCAATATGACGATAAAATCTACATTAATTGGTCTACCGCAAATAGTATATTATATTTATAGGTTAACATCGACTTCTTTAGCGGAAAATGTCCCATGGAGAATGTCCCCAATTATGTGAAACATTTACATACCTTCTTACGCAGAAAAGGAAATCAGCATGAGACGGAAAAGTAATGCTAATTTTCTCTGAATTTATTTCCACAAATGCTTTATTTAGAATCGAGACCACTGTTTTCAACTATCGGTGAACTCGGAGCAAATACGGAGATCAAATAATTGTAATGTCAGAATTTAAAAGACACTATTTATATTGGGTAATGAAATTTGATAGATATATCATTTATCGATTAATATATCATACATATAATATGACGAAACTCTCGTTTCCTATTAATCATCGTAATGTGTGAAAAATGTAAATGATAATGATTCTCCTAAATTCAGCCGGTCCTAAGTGACCAAGACACTACAGCACTGTCTATAATAATTTATGTAACCTACAATTACTTAGTTTTGTTGGGACGGCAAAGCGTCAGAGGATGACAATGATGTTGGGGTGACAACGCGTCGAAGGACGACAATGAAAAAGAAACAAGCCAGTTCAGTGTCGTGTAACGGTGACTGTGAGCGAGAGCGGCCACTACTACTGTATATAATAAATATTTTAAACAGTTTTCTGACTCAGAAGCCATTTATTCTTCCTCTGCGAGTTATTAAGAAGACACATAATGAGAAAACAAGTTAATAATGTTTCGTCATCAATCGTATGAGATTTGAAAACTGAAAACAAATGTGTGACTTCAAAAAATGCTACTTGTACCTCTCCATTGTAAATTATATCTGCAAATAGTTGCATTGTAAACCAGCAAGGACTCTCGTAAAATTTATTGCAATCGCTTGCACTTCCCAGTGTAAGTGGCACGGAAAGTAATTTCAGCAACCACTGGCGTCAATTTCTTTGAAGTGTAAAGCCAGCCAACGTAATGAAAAAGGGTTTGTCAATGAAAATTGTCATAAAACTATCGTATGGCTGAAATATAGCAAAAACGTAGTTAGAAAATAAATATTTAATGTCATGTCAAGTTGAATAATTAAAGTTTCAGATTATATACAAAATGGACACGCAATGGTTGTCGGTGAATTGTGCTTCAACTTACATGAAAGACAGCCCATACAATTTATAAATATATGAAAATTACTTTACAATGTGAAATATAGATAAACTTGGAACTTAATTAAGAATTTCTTAAAGTTACCACAAACAAATAATCCTACTTTAACTTTATTCATATCAATAAGAAATTTTTATATTCTATAGATTTGCTAAATTAGACTTATAATGTTTATTTATCTCCTGATGAAGTCTCAAATTCGGGGCGCAACGTTTTGTGTCCATTTGGTGTGTATAAACTCACTATAAATATAATTATTAAATTTAACATGCAGTAAATACGAATTTTCTGACAGATTATTTGTTTTCATGGCTCTGCAGCTCTTTCAGGGCCTTGGCCTACCAGGTCAACTGCCTACTGTCCTATTAAACGACTCATTCTGAATTTGGAATGATATGTGGTTGGTTTATCGAAAATTCAGCAGTCTCAATCCCAGTCTCCGTGACCATCTGACTGACTGGCTAATACATATTTATTTTGTTCCTAAATATCAGAGAAAATTAATTTATTCCCTGTTAATAATGAACCCGGTATTCTTCAAGCATTCATTTTCTTCATTTAGTTTCTTAACATGAGTTTTAAGATAGCAAATATTACAATTACAGAATTTTCCATCCGTCTTCTTTGGTGCTAGTCCATTTAGGTTTACAGGTACGACTATCGGAATGCCAGATAGATGATTTTGAAATGGCACGTGGTGAGCGTAACAATTCTCTTTTTTTTCTGAGGATTACAGGCATAATCATCCATGCCGGGACTCGAATCGGGGCCACTGTTTGCGACGGGAAGAAGAAAAGATCTTTAAAATGAATACATTTTTAATATATAATAATGAATAGGTTTTTTCGTTTAATTTCAATAATCTGTAGCTACGGTTCTGTAATTTCCCAAAACTATTTTCAAAAGATCAAAACTTTTAAATAAAGGGAATTTCGAGAGGCAAATGATTCTCTAGGTCGTTAAAAATGGAAAACATCATAAATTATTGAATGGGTGTTTGAAGGAGCTGAATGAGGAGTTATTTTAAGAAACACAGTCAGTCCTGCGGGCAAACAGAGAGATTGTGGCAGATACCGTAGAATCGTGGCGCCACCTTGAGGCGTCAGGCAGTCGAAGCAGTGTCATCACCAAAATTAGAGGACGAAGGAGGCGAGTAGTTACACGGAGGCGCCTTGTCCAGCCTTGTATATTTAGAGACGTCGTTAGTCCGACTCTGAGAGCCCCATGAGTCAACAGCTTTTCTTGCTGTGATGATCCTCGGCGAGAATTAGCCGATGTCGTGACTTGTATTTCCTAGCCCTTTCAGAAAATACAACAAAACGGAGACCCCCCCAACAGCGGCCCGCGAGAAATTTCAGCCTTGTGAGAACGTGTAAATGTTGTAAACGTTTACAAAGTTCGTTGCTCTACCGGGAGACGAACTCTGCGGATGAGTTGCGCCGGAGGAATACGCAACCCGTCACAACTTCACTGACGAAACCTCCAGCCAACGCCATCTACTGCACGCCAACTGCACTGCATCTACCTCGTGACATATTCATTTGCCTGATGGAAATAACTCTCAATTCGATGTACACGAATTTTTCGTCTCCTTGTTGTTCATTACGAAACGATTCTTCCCACACTCGCTCCAATTTTGACCCAAAAAAGTATGCGAGTCTTTAGTAAAGTACAATTGCGACCGACATTACATAGCGACTTACTATATAAATAAATGTCAATATTCCATGGTAAAGGCACAAAATGCTTATTACGTCGTACTTAATTATATAATTCTCGGCCTAGTGTTAATAAATTACTATTGTTCCAGCAACAACATAAAATTTTGTATTATTTTATATAATAATAAACTGAGGACTTCCCGAAAGTCGGAGACGAAACTTTTACAAATTAAATTATTTTTGACCGTTATTTTTATTTTAATTACTATTAATATTTACCGGTGAGGTATGACTACAAAGAAAATATCTTTGAATAAAGATCATCTTTGAGAGGAAGGAGAGAGGTATCATCTATGGATATGCCGTCTTAATTGGATATGAGAATTATTTTCATGCTGAATGGAAAATATTGCTAAAGAATCTATTGGTTAAGGAGATATATACAGAGATAATTATTTTGATTGGACATAAAAGTGTAGTAATATTGTATTGTTAGTGTTTCAAAAATTAGCAAAAACTGTCCATTCGTAAACTTGTGTATTGTGGCGTGAAATTAAAATTGAAGAGATCATCTAATTTGAATTAGTTTTCTTCACAATTTGGGATAATGAGACTTTCCTATAGTCTTCTTAAATGTACAACCTTATTATCATCATTTACTGACAACCGGAACACTTTAATTTATTTAAAACAATTTATTTTATAAATATCAATTTTCAAAATAGACGTTTGACAATATTTCATTTAATAATTGAATTAATTTTTTAGAAAGGTTGAGTTAAATTTAAAGACTACTGAATTTTATATAATCAAATACTACACAAAATATTTTCCATTAACATTTTTCTTTAAGCCAATAAATAAATAATTTGTCTATAATGAATAATAAATTAACAATACAACCAATTTGTCAGAAAACAATTTTATATTTATTTAATACATCTTTGACGTTTTGTCTATATTTGTGGACATCAAAATCATTATTGTTGTTGATGAAATCCACAAATATGGACTATGCGTCAAAGATGTATTAAATAAATATAAAAATTTTTGTTGATAAATTACCTGTATTTATTTATTTTCCGTTAATATAGACTTTGAAACAACATTTAATTTGGCTCAATATGTTTCACTTAAAAATATTATTTCTGTGGTATTAATTGAAACTTAGGTCATATGGCTACCCAATAGGGTTGTCTTACAGCAATTATCATAATAAATAAAACTTTAAACACCCAATAAGACAGAACTTTTTGTATTATTCAACATATTGTAATACGTTACAACGCTTTGTTTACAATTTTTTGACTCCTTGTGGCAAATTTACACACATTTTTTTGTGCCGTAATTTTTTAAAGTGGATTCAGAAAAATCTGTTTTAATTACAAATAAGGGTTCAAAAGTGTCTAATTCTGTAGTTAAAAAAATAGAAGAAATTTGACACAATAATAAATTTGATTACGTATCAATTTACCCGAAAAAGTCTCCCAATTGTGGACCAAACGTTGTAGCGTATCTAATGTTTTGGATAGCTTAAAAAAATTCTGACTTACTGTCTGTTTTGATGTTTATTTGTTAATATTATAAATGTCAGTTTAATTTAAAATATTTAACGATCGTTATAATAAGTCATTTCAAATTTTAATGGTTAGAATTCCATAAACAATCAAGTAGCAGCTTTTTCCTAAAACATAATGAAAGGCATTAATTAGGCATTTTCATTGTAAAAATGATTGCATATCATTGAAATACGAGGAAGCAAAAATTCTACATTAAATTTTTTTTAGAAACATGGAAATGGAAGTTAATAAGCAATGTATAACAAATAAGTTATCATTTTTAGCAACCGCTGCATCCTATATCATACAAGGGAAACAGTTTCATTAATTAAAACTATTTTTCTTGAGAAATATTTTTCCCATGTATTACTGACGTTTTACTATAAATTTACCGACATTAAAGCAGAATGCCCATGTGAATTTCATTTCACTGTGCATCGTATATGAAAAGTAAACACGCTGGAACAAGCAATCATCTTCGAGGTAAACATAAAGTTCAGATTAGGTTAAAAGGAAAAAATAATTAATATCGAATTAAAGTTGCGTAGTGCAAATATTACTCTCGCTTCGGGGTACAAAATAAGAGACGATTTTGTGCTAATTTGAGGATGAGAACTGTTGTGTTAGTATTGAAAATTAATTTAACATTTGTTTGCTCAGTAAATTGATACACGTGATTAAATTCAAACAGATATTATTTCACTGCGATGACGACTGTGAAAAGCGTGTTTATAAATATGCATTGACTCACTCGGACAAGCAATTCTCTAAGTTGCTAAAGCGTTTTCAATGCCAGTTTTCAAGTTGTCTTTAGAATGTGTAAATTTGCAGAGTTTAAGGATCGAGGTAATCATTGTATAAATATCGCCGACTTCTGATCTTAGAGGAAGAACCTCATTGTCACGTATGGAGGTTCGGAATTCTCCATACTCATGTGATTTGATAAGTCGCTCGGCTGCTTTCTTGGCGTGGGCGGATCTTCAATTAGCCGCCACACTGAGCGTGGAATTACTGGCACTTTTATTGCGATGTAATTGCAGGACAAACCCCACTTAAGTCCTCCATTAACAGTTCGAGGCAGCTTTCTCCCACACACGACTACGATTCTTACCTCTCGTTAAACCTCGCGCTTCGCTCACAAATAACCATATTCCTCCAGCTTTCCAAACCTCAATACGTTCCTCGGTAACGCGTCAGGAATTAGGGACCATTAACGCGTTTTCTCGGATGAAGTTTGGATTTGTAAGTGGGTGGCCCAACCACTGTAATGAGGTCCAACCATGAAATTAGGTATTCAAAGTGCATCAAACTGTACACCCGTAACTATTAGTCAAATTATGAGGTCAATAATGAGGACTTTTCTGAACAATTATTCCAAGTAATTACATTATTTTTCAAGCTAACGAAAGATAAAGGTGTTATATAATCAATAGGTTTGGAAAATTATCTTCTATGGACAGACATACAGCTGGAAAGAACTGAAAGTCATAAACTATAAACCTGCTACACCATTCACGGTCTATTATTATAAGAATAGTCTTAATTATCATTGAGCGAATTAAAATTCAGTGCTTTCACTAAATACGAGGGTGGTTCAGTAAGTAACTCCTCCTATTCTTTTCCCCTTAAATAAGCGACTTATGAGATTGTTATGAATTTGACGCAAGTCCTCAGACATTATTCTCCAATCCACTCCATTAATAACTTCCTAGGCCAACAGGTGGCAGTGCTGCACGTCTTGCAAAATGGCTGGCCTTAGATATATCGATTCTTGAGATCCATATGACAAAAATCAAAGAGAATTATTATAGAAAGTTCAGAAAAGTGGCTGCTAATTTTGTGCGAGTAGGGCCGGGTCAAGGGAACGAAAAGGTAAAACAACTAGGTTGGAGTTATTGTCACAAAAAGGAGAGAGAAATCAAGGCTGCATTTGCTATTAAAAGCTTATACAGGGCAAAAACCATGGATTAGAGTTACCTCCAAAATGAAAAAGCCCAGTTTTATATTCAGATGGGATCATTAACTCAAAGTAAAATGTAGAAGACAGACCATCTACGACTAGAATAATTTACCTGTGGGAGTATTTGGGGGGAAATATGCTTCTTCAGCTTTTCCCCCTTTACAGATTTGCCGTCTTCAATTTCCATTTCTGTCTGTCGCTCCAATCTCCCTCTTCCAAATTCCCATCTTCCATTATGGTTTTTACATTGGTTTTCCACTTTAATCTGGGTCTGCCCCGTTTATTTCCAGGAGGTGACCATTGGTATATTTCTTTAGGTCAACTTTCGATTTCCATTCTTTGTACATGACCATACGATTTAAGGAGCTCATTTCTAATTTTATCCTGTCTTGTTTTTTGAAGATTTCTTCTTAGGTAATCGAATTCTACTGGTCCAATTTTTTTTGTAATTTTGTCAGGGGCCACGTTTTGCTTCCATAACATAGAATGTTCTGTATTATGCTCTTATAAATTTTGATTTTGTTTCCTTTGTTAATTTTTTGCTCCAAATTATTCCATGTAGAGTCTTGGTAGCATTCTTTGCCATTGCAATTTTAGTTTGTATCTCTCACACACACATGATCCTACATTTGTATTTATTGTACCCAAATATTTAAAAAAAAATCACATATTTTATTTTTCCTGTTTCTAGTGTTATGTTTTCCCCGTCTTTCCCTAGACACGTGTATTGTCTTCTGCAAATTTATGTTCAGTGCCCATTTTTTATATTATTCCATGAGCTTATTTATCATGTATGTCATGTCCTTTTTTTGGTTAACAGGCTACATGAGGGTAATCCTGAAACAGGCAACTCCCCTTTAATAGCATAGGAAGGGAATTGAAAAGGGGGGATGCGGAAGGAAGAGCAACGTAGCCAAGGGTTAACTAGGCCCCCGGGCTATGGTCTTCATCTTCAGCAAATATTACCCGATCGTCGGTGAACAACAATGAAAGGAAATCTTCTTCAGGAAAATAAATGTAGGATAAATCTCAGGAAAAGTGTGAAGTGGTTATTCTCAATAATCTGGTCGATTTTAAATATTTATTTTTTTCTCTTACTCTCACGGGTATAGACATTGTAAAGGACAATGGTTATTTTTAGATTATTAGTAATTATTTAATTATATATCTGCCACTGGGTTTACGCCTAATTGCAGACTAAAAAGTAAATACAAGGTTGAGACAAAAGTACTATCAAATTATTAAATTGTTATAGTTCCGCTTCAAAGCTTTAATCACCTCTTATTTTATTTTTCACGTATAATGTTATTTCTTTACAATTTGTCCTTCCATATTATTTATGTTCATAGTTCTGCGAGTATAAAAATCTATTCCACGAAACTACACGAACTTGTTTCCTATATCTGCACTGCACATTTTCCTCTCATATTTCTAAAAATACATCAACGAGGGAAATAAACTGCCATTCCTGCACATGTCGCGATTGGTTTCTCTACAATTCGCTTGTCACCGTGTTACACGGGTGTAGTGGCGTGTTTCCGTGGTGGAATACCGTGCTTCAGCAATGGAGAGCTGTCCAAGAGCGGCAGGTGCTCCCGTGTCCCGTAATTTATGGCGACATCTGTCAGCGTCACGCCAGCGCCGCTGGAATTACGGAAAAAATCGTTGTTGGAGTAATAGCGCCTCCCCCGCCGCCCCCTCCCGCGGGTCAGCAAACAACAGAATCCTCAGGGGCCACTCGGAGAGAGCCGGAACTCTGGAAACTGCAAAAGCATGTCATTACAAAACTGTCAAGTAATAGTTGTAGAATTGGCCTGCAATTATCGTTCACAAAATTTAAAGTGCTACTCAAATTTTGTATGAAAGGCAAAGAAATAAGTTTTATAATTTAACAAAAATATATCAATAAAGCGCAATTGTGGTCACTTAGGGATAAATTCAGAATGTAATGCTTCAGTTTCTCAGAGTTCATAAATTATTACCATAATTTGGATTTGAAGACAACAGTTTCATTGCCCAACAATATTATTATCTCTAAGTACTGGAGATTAAATCAAACTGAATGTGCCAACCAATAAATGTCTCCATTAAAGAATTTTATCTAATAGTATAAAATATGTACTTTTGTGGTAGTTGTAAAACTTAATGATGTTGACAATACTCGTTTGCTCGTTCATTTTGTTAATTTTTTATAGAAGTTAAACGGTCATTTCGGATTTTGTTTCACTAATATTTAAATTGTTATACTACATTTTAGGTGTGTATTCAAAATAAACGTAACATAATCAAATAAATAAGTAGATTTCACTAGCTGAAGTACCCGACGTTGCTCGGGTTGACGTAAATAATAAAGCTGGTTGTGTAAAAGACGAAAAATCGTCAAAAGTGTACTTTTTTTACACAGACGACTCATTTCCGTTGGTCTGATAATAAAAGGTCAAACTTTTAGGTAAAGAATACCAATCAACTTCGTGCACTCTGAAGCTTTATAAAAACCTCAGTTTTCGAACATCAGGGACCTAGATTTGGAGGACTTCTAAAATTGAGATTTTTATACTGTTGTAGCTGAGGTGAGTGGAGTAGGGGGAGATTGGACAGCCTTGGAAATGAAGATATCTACTGATAGATCTCGGTCCTTACTCGTATTTTCAAGTTGAGTAGGGACTTTGCCAGAGGCCGAAAACGCCCCAAAGAAACTGTAAAAACGTAGGTTTGTTGACATTTTCACTTTTTCCACACATTTAACTTCACTATATATTTAAATAAATGGGGACGGCGAGAATATGAGCAATGACTAAATATTAAAATGTACCTAACGCGATTAATAAAACTGATTTTATATCAATAAAAGGACAACCAATGAGTCGGTAATTAATTTTATTACTATTTAACCAATCCAAATATGACGTTTCGTCTCCCTTTTGAGACCTCATCAGGAAAAAATTTAATAATTCAATATCTTTACTTCATGACTCCCTCGGCCGAAATGAGTAATTAATTTTATTACTATTTAAACAATCCAAATACGACGTTTCGTCTCCCTTTTGAGACTTCCTCAGAAAAAATTTAATAATTCAATATCTTCACTTCATGACTCCCTCGGCCGAAATGGTTATTAAATTTATGACAACTAAGTGAAATATTTATAATTTAGAAAATATATAGGGTCATGGATCAAGAATATAAGCAAATATCGATGCGTTTATGGGACACGAAAACTTTAATGTGAATGTTTATTTCAGTTACTTCTCATAGGTCTATATAACTTAAGTATATTTAAAAAAAATTAAAGATCATGGGCAACTTCGAGCCGTGATGAACTCGTGTGACTAATTTGGTCAAATTCTGACCAGTAGGTTGGAGGCCTATAGCTGTGACATAGGTTTTTGGATTTTTAGATTATGCAATTCATTTTGTGTTGCTGATTTATTCTAGTATGCGTGACAGGTTGGTGGAACCAACTGACCCCGAGTTCGACTAGAACCTTTCTAGCTAGTCACACGTCAGCACCTCTGTAATAGACACAAAGTTCCCTATTGATAATTGCCGTGACGTAAGTTGAGAGAAGGAACAATCGATAACCCTTGGCTCGAGCGTTACAGCATGTAAATTGTAAATGTTACGATAAGGAACGTTGACTTTGAATATTGCGCTGCGCCGCAAACATTTCATATCGGGGAATATCAAGCAAGACCCGGCGCCGTATATGGGCGAATAAATTGCTCGCTAATTATTTAGGAAAAGGGGAATTGCCAGAGGTCGAACCGTTCGCACAGACAGTAATCCGAGGGAGAAACAATGATTTAGAGAAAGGAGACTTGAGGTTTGTTTGCGTGAAGACACGACGAATCGAAGCGCTTTCACATCGAAAGTGTGCCTTGCAACATATGGCACAGTAAAACACTTACTCAGTGAACTCTTATCTATAAGAGGTCGGATTCGTCATTCCTCATAAATCCTCTATAACCTCCATATATAGTTAAGTTCCCTCTCTTTCATTTTCACATTTCTAGTTTTAGGTTATTGGCATATAAAGACTGATCTCAATACACTTTATTGTCATTTGTGTATTTGATCCTTCAGGAACTTTGGACCTACTAGTCATACTGATTCTATATTGCACAACAGTTTTAGGTATATGAATAAATTTCAGTTATGGTTATTGTTCTGAAAAAATTATATAAAAATAAAATGGTTTCAAGCACTGTAAAAAATCACATAATAAAATAGAATAAATTATCAAAAGACAAATAGAAAAAAAATTAAAATCAAAATGAGACTTTCGTGAATGAAAATTATTCCATTTCCGTCTTTTGGTCATTCATTGCATTTTGTTTATAACACTAAGATTAATCTCATTATTTTTGTTTATAAAAATGATTACGTAATTAATTGGTTTTCAAGTCTTTCTCTGTTACGTAATATAGAATGAATTTTACTGTCAAGTTAAAATTTAAGTGCATTTTCTATAGAAAATAGCATCATTACAAGTTCATTTTTTGTCGTAGAAAAAATATCTAAGCACGATAGACGACAGGAAGCATGTGCTTGCTTTAAAAACCGATAAAAAGTTTGAATTATACCAAAATACATTAATATTAGACTAAGTTATTTTATATGTGTGTGGTTGATTTTTAATGTAAAAAAAATAAAATAATTAATCTGACTTTACAAAAGAAAGCAAAACATGGCCAAAAGTCATAAATGTAATAAATTTAATAAGAAAACGTTCGTGGCCCAACTTTCGTGACGTCATCAATTCATTAATTAAATTATTACAAAATTTCATATTGCCGCTGCAACGTCCAAGCCCGAAATCTATTTTGTAGCAACATGAAATTTTGTAATATATTTATTAATTAACTGAACATTGATTTTCAGACTATTTTATAACTGTCAGTAGAGTTTTGAATTATATAACAAACACAGACAGTAATGTCACTGCTGGAACAAGACGGAGAGAAATTGTAGGAGTTAAAAATAAATTAATGTACACAAATAGCAACTATAAACACGAAAGCTTTAGATTATTTCAAATTATATGAAGTAAAATAACTATTCTAATATACAGTATATATCATTTTAACTATGCAACTATTTTTTCTAAATAAAAAGGATAATAAACTGTAGGGAGGTGAAAGAGTAACAAATAATTTAACGAACGAATTATTTTTTATTAATTAAGTTGTTACTACCGTTATTTTGGTTTTCTGCTACTTTGTGGACATTTTTTTCATACGTGGAAACGTCGATACCTTTGTAACTGTTTAATGTTAGATCGATTTTAGACGTATATTTTTAGTTACGTAATGAATAGCTGTAACCACTTTTCTGCTACGTTTACAATATTTAAAAAATGGTTACAGTAAGAATTTTTCAATATTTATATTGACGACGTGCATTGGTTTTTCGGTGTCTAGAAATTGAACATCGACGTGAACAAATTCATACACTACGACAGATACTCTTATTCCGGTGCCTATAAATTGAACATGGATGAGAATAAATCAATACACTACCAAATATTCTGATATTCCGGTGCCTAAAAATTGAACATCGCCGTGAACAAATTCATAGACTACCATAGATGCTCTTATTCCGGTGCCTATAAATTGAGCATCGACGTGAACAAATTCATACACTACCACAGATGCTCTTATTCCGGTGCCTAGAAATTGAACATAGATGAGAACAAATTCATACAGTTCCAAATATACACTTATTCCGGTGCCTATAAATTGAACATGGACGAGGACAAATCCATATACTACCAAATATTCTGATATTCCAGTGCCTAAAAATTGAACATCGCCGTGAACAAATTCATACACTACCATAGATGCTCTTATTCCGGTGCCTAAAAATTGAACATGGATGAGAACAAATTCATACGGTTCCAAATATACTCTTATTCCGGTGCCTAGAAATTGAACATCGACGTGAACAAATTCATACACTACGAAATATTCTCATATTCCGGTGCCTATAAATTGAACATCGCCGTGAACAAATTCATACACTACCAAAGATACTCTTATTATGGTACCTAGAAATTGAACATCGATGAGAACAAATTCATTCTCTACTTATTCCACACATTTTATTACATGAGGAGTTAAGTAGGTTAATATTTTAACCTTATGGTGGCCGTAAATAATTTTCGGAATAAGGTTTGAATTGTCATATGGCCAGACAACGTGGACGCAGTGATCGAAGGAGCTCGGCTCCGAACTTGGAAGGTGCAAGGATGCACCGTTCTCCGTAATTGGATTTATGGCTTGTGCGGCGACAGTCGGACACGGTGCGTCGCTTGTCAGATGGCGATCCGTCCTCGATCGACTCCCGAACGTGGCAGGGGATTTGCATGCGCTGAGTGAGCCATGCAGATGCTATCTGGGCGGTATGACGGCGCGTAAAAGTGCAGCTCGGAACACCGCATTATACATTTTAATGGCGGCCGAGAATCCGAGTCGTAACTCTGTGGAGGGGCGAGCGATAAATGTGCCGGCCCCGGTAATTTACAATTTGGCTGGCTGGCTCGCTGGCCTCGGTTTGCCGGGCACAACATGCGTCTGCTTCACCCTCGAATCCTCCATCTTGCTTCCCAATACTATTATTAGTGCCTATTGATCACAGACACCTGCAACCATTAGCTGCTCTTCAGAAAACGTTTCCGTAATTAGTTTGTAGGTTATCGCGTTTCAGCTTCTGTTGGCTATTAGTCTCCCTTCAGGAAGCTCAACGTATACGAAAGGGGTACCACGAGGCTTCATCGCATATTTAATACACCCAAACATTTCCCATAAGAAAACATGCGATTCTATTCTTCATGCTGAGTATTACGTCCATACAGAACCAGAAAATATGTTTCTTCGTTTTTAAGCAAAAATTGTAGGGATACTGTCTTACTTTCAGTACTTAATATTACGTTATATTACAATATCTGATTACCCAAACTTGGCCAGGCACAGTATTTAACTCGTGACTAATGTGATTTAAGTGGTGCAGTTGCGTTGTCAGATCTCTTAATAACGATTTTAGAAAGTCGTATTAACAGATAGAAACATGTAATTGAACTATGTGAATCTCTTCTTATTTGCCGTTTGTAGATACTCATCATGCAATACCCGTAATTTTTTTTAAAAATTCCTACTGGTAATTACGGAGATATCTCACTATGTCGTCACCAATCACTTCTTTACAATCTCAAGCAGTTTACATGGTGTGCCCTAAACGCAAAGGATAACCTGTAACCTAAACAAAACCTCGGTACAGAAAGTACCCTGGACTTCAAAGTAGTTAGTTAATGTTACTTCTACTTATATAAATTATATACTTCTATAAATTAAGCTATATTTTTGAAATGAAACTTAATATTATCATCGAAGTAAATATCAAGTATACACTTTTAGCTTCGTTTAAACCTAGCAGTGATATATCTTCTTAAATTTATTTTATGAAATAAAACATAATATTTGAAATTAAAATACGAACATTGGGAATGATGATGATAACTAATATGAAAGATTTAACTGAACTATGTGAATCTCTTCTTATTTACCATTTGTAAATACTCGACATTATTCCAATATCCGTAATTTTTCTTTTCAATTACTACTCGTAATTACGGAGATATCTCACAGTGACGTCGTAAGTCACTCCGCTACAATCTTTATCCGTTTGCATGATGAGCTCTCAATCCAAAAGATAACCTCTAACATAAAAATTGGGTTTGAAATAACTTTGTAGTTTTATTATGACGTCATACAATAAATCGTACAATAAAAAAACGTTACACTTAAAATACACATATAACCAAGTTTATCGATAATTCTCACTTATGCAATTGACGAAAATTCTATTCGATTACAATGATTTAAAAAATCGTAGCTTTAATTTTATAAGTTTGTCCTAGGCAAATGTAGTTTGAAATCTTCCGTGGTTACTGGAAAAGTGAGAAAACTTTTAAAGGAAGTAAGAAAATATTTGGTATTTATTATAATCATCCATCTACGTGTTCGTATGTTTGTTTTAAATATTACGTTCCAGTTCATAAAATAGGTAAAGAATCTATTGAATTGTCACTGCTAGGTTAAAATGAAGCAAAATTTTGTATTTGATATTTATTTCGATGATGAAATTAAGATTCAGTTCATAAAATAGGTTAATTATAAAAGCAAAATAATTCATAAAAGTAGAAGTGACACTAACTGATTACTTTGTACTCTCTGTACCACGGTTTCTTTGACGAAGCTAAAACCGAGCGTACCCGTTGTGACCCGAGTGTTTTACGAAGAGCGGTATTTAGGTCTATATATATGATAATATTACAATTCTCATCGAAGACGTCATGATTTGTTCCCTTATTTCGGATCATGCCCTAAAAAATAATTTCATTATTTAAAACGATTATCCGAGGTCAGTTAGCACCTACCTTTCTTGTCAAAGAATTATAGATGCTGTTCTTTTTATAAAAATACTACTCCAGTACTGTGTTGCAACTCTTGAAGAGAAAGTTGATTTTACAATCTGGTAGTGTAGTGTGTCGTGCTCATCGAAAGAAGTTAAGGTTTCCGTAAACAAAAAGAAGAACATATAATTATACCGAGTTGAGTTGCTAATGTAGTCACGGGCGGACAGAAACTGAGCCAGCATAAATATATATATATTTCGAAATTCGAGCGCAACACTTAATAAAATAGTCTAGGAAGAAGATAAAGCAGCGTCGGAAACGTCGACCTGTCGCTGACTCAATCGTTGACCCTCGCGGAGACACAGTCCCTTGTTAATGAGGCAATTAAGGTGGGATAGTCGCAGACGGTTGTGCATCTACATACTCCCACCTTGAGGTGATGTAGGACCCGATACGATCAGCCCAGCCAATCACCGCGAAGGCTGCCCAAGAGTCAAGGGCTAACTGTCATTCACTCTCCAGCCAGCCATTAGCCAGCCAGGCAATTAGTCGCAACTAAAGCCAGCCACCTGCCAGTGTCACTGCCCTCCAGTCATTAGCGGATTAAATCGCAATGATACGCTCCCCAACGTCATCATTACCGCTCTCACAATATCTACACAAGCCTTCTCTGTCAATATCCTGCGCATTACTCAACCTGTATCGGGTTCGTAAATTATTGCCTGTACGTAACTTAAAAAAAAACAATGTGTCAAAATGAAAAACTTTAGAATGGAAGGAAAACATGTCACTTCTGTTCACCTTACCTTCAATTTCCTCGACCACAATCCAGTAAGCGTTCACTAGCGTTCCCTTGATTCACCCCCTTTTCCATGACTTTAACAAAAACTAAAATTAGGAATGGGCTAACATTTGGTCAAAATATAAGTGAAGTAGACCCTAGTGAACAAAAATTTCGACTGCTTTAATTTCCAAATTCAAATATTTCGTTTTCTCTGGCCACATAATGTTTAATAGTTTATTAATTCTGCAGTACATTTAGTTAATTTTGTTTTGAATTTGAAATAATTTTGTACTAATTTTCCCATAAGTAATTTTTGTTTCGTATTTCAATTCCCTTCTTTGATTTAACATTATTTATTCAACACATATTGCACTTAATGAAACAAATAGTGTAAAGATGGAATAATGAGTAATTCTATTATCAAATACTGAGATAACCCTTACAAATATAAACCAGAAACAGTCTCAAATTATTATTATATAATCTTGATCTTTCGGCATATTGTTCCATTATCACCTGCAAATATGTTATTTTAATCACTAATGTATTTAAAAATAATTTCATATCAGTTAAAAGATCGAAACCAACCTCCATCAATCTGGCTGAAATTTTGTACTTCAAAATTTACAATTTTGGCAACAACCACCCGTAATTCAAATAAGAGTCAAGAAACTAATGGACTTTAGATGAAAAATTTTATTTTCATCTTCGTAACAATGGATGACCGTGGTTAATCAATATCGTCCTTTATTAAGATATTACTAATTGAATTAAATTTTGTATATGCACACACATGTTAATCAATGTTCCTATTGAACAAGAAGTTCTCGGGATTTCACCCGGGTTATGTCAATCATTAGATACGACGTTTCGAAGGCTATCTCCGCCATCGTCTTCAGGTCTTCAGTTACCTGAAGACGATGGCAGAGATAGCCTTCGAAACGTCGTATCTTATGATTGACATAACCCGGGTGAAATCCCGAGAACTTCTTGTTCAATCTATCCACCGGGAAAGCCTACATTCTCTAATGTTCCTATTTCTTGCATAGTATATTAAAATTAACGTTTCATCAAAGTTAGGTGCACTTGCATTTTGAGGGACGAGTCCAAAAGATAAAAGACGGGTGAATATCTTAAATTGAGGACTAACATAGTCCTTTGGGCACAGTACTGGAGGAAACTGGAGTTCGCTTAGAAGCCGACAGGTATCGATTTGTCACGAAGCTAAGAAAACCAACTATCGATTCTTGGAAACAGGAGGATGCAAATACTGCTTCAGAGATGATTAACCTCGTGAAGCGGAGGACTAATGGAAGCATGTGTGTCGAATTAGCAACTGTAACCTTAAAATTTGTTCAGAAACTTAGGCGATAATGATATTAAGGACGAGTAGTGATAAAAAAATTAAACCATGTATCAGAGCTCTGATTCTTGTAGTTTCTGCCCCTGCCCTATGTCCCCCTTTTCCAATATCCTCTCTAAACATCCTTTAACGATACAAATCATTTAACTGAGATTTTTCCACAAAGTTGGACTAGTAGCTCCTTCGACCGGACGAATCTTTGGGGCTTTTCCTGGTGGGAGCAGCAATCTTTGGTTTAGCTTTACATCTCCCCGCCCGGAAATGAGCGAGAGGCGACGGATGTGATTAGCTGAGGGCAGATTGGCTGAGGCAGGCAGGAGGACACGATTCTTAGATGCCGAAAGAAACATTCCTACACATACATCAAGGCCAGTAAAATGTTGTGGATAAATAAAAATCTGACCAACAAAACGACAGCGTGTATCATTTATTACCATCTATCACGAAATTGATAAATTATTTAAATATAATTGAATTATAATAGAGACAAGGTAGACAACGGAACTCTTATTTTATAGTTTGATGTTTAAGTTCTGAGCCGCAGTTATTTACTAAGGTATTATTTGTCTGCATAAATATTTACAATCAAGCCTAGTTGTTTCAACTACCTTTCCCATCATTGTTCTAGAAACTCATTTGATTTCCTGATAGTTTAGATTTCAAATAAAAGATTTTGTTATAAAACCTAAAAAAAACATAGAACAGTCCTTCAAAATAAACAAATACTTAGTCATTTCATTAATCACAGAAGCTTTCCTATGCTTCGTATAGATTAAATATAAAATCGAAATTGTATATGTTTACAATGTAATTTATTACAGATCATGTAGATTATGTAATGACGGAGAACAAATAAAATATTGAATTTTAGGACTATTTTAGTGGTTTATATGAGTTCCAAACTTTAACTAGTACAGTCTTTCTTCAGTGTCAATTTATCACAAAAGATATTTTTAATCTATTTAGAAAAGCCCGAAAGGCAAATATTCAAAAATAACCAAATTTTTTAGATAGTCACCTTTGTATTTTTATACATTTGGCATTTCTTTTTCATCAAAATCTAACATTACCGGAGGATGTCCCGCATATCACGACGAAACGTCCATTCACCAAAATAAATACTTTGTATCTGATAGTTATTTTATTTCCAATTTTAATTTCACTCGCTACATTACATTTATTAATCAATGGTTAATCTGACAATTATTATATAAAACACTGTAACAGCCTTTATTGTCATTATATTTAATTTCAAGTTTAAATATGCTATTTATCATCTCCTTTTTGAGAATTCTTCATGAATAAAATTTTGCAATTCATGACCTTCACTCCATTACTCACTCGGCCGAGGAATGAAGGCAATGAATTTCTAAATTCTATGGCTGAGGAAGTCTCTAAAGGGAGACGAAACGTGGCATATAAAATAAATATACTAACCAAAAACTCTGTTCCAATTTGTGTATATATTTGTTAATGAAATTTGAATACTGGAATGACACATACGTGCATATATTTAGAAGATATTTATTTGATATTTTCAAAATCCGTTTTGACTAAGAAAATCAACATAAGAATTATAAAATTTTAGTTTTTAGTTTTATGGGGCTTTAAACATGAACTACTGATGAAAATTTACTAGAAATACGAGTTTAACAGTATTAAAATATTATATATTTATTACTTTGAGTTTTTTCAAAATTTATAATAAATAATGTTCTCTATCATCATTGAACATTGACATTTCAATTACTTTTATTTATGTAAAAGTATTGAATTCTATCACCATAAAAATAGTTCCAGGTATTATTTTCTGTTTAAATTAATTTCATAAATACTTTTATTTGTTTTTTATTTCTATTATAGTAGTATTTAATTATAGATATGCATATTTTATAATTTAGTTTTCAATTAAGTCTGATCGAGATCCTAGGAAAAGAAATTTCTTTCGTACTTCCGTTACTGTAAATTCAGTATGAGATTTTTTTTTCTACAAGTACCGAATTTCCAGTTTTGAAGCACAATTATAATTATTAAGTCAATGATACACAAGAACACAAGCCTCAAGGCGTTTCTGTATTAAAGAGATATTATATTCATCGTTGTTACTCAACTTTATAGATACACATTCTTCCATGTAGATAAAATCCTCTAGTATATTGAAAATACCGAAAAAATGAATTTTGAACGGGAAAAACTGTAAAAAAATGTTTGAACAGAGTAAACATCGGATTGCTTCACTGAGATGTAAGCAAACTTTTCTCAATTTCCATGTATCTCCCGAGTATCTATACCTCCTTTGAACGTCTCTCAATCGTTCAATCTCTATCCGTTGCCAGTCGCAATCCTCTATCAATCTCCCTTTCCCACAGCTCCCCTCAGAGTCCCTCTTGCTCAATATCTGTCTTATTTTCCTTTCCCAGCCTCGCACCCTCCGTTGCAGGGCGACAAGAATGCCTCTCCTGAGCCAGTCGCAGAAATTGAAGGCTTATTCAAACTTGCCAATGTAAACGCTTTCATCTGCTTTATATCTACAAGTCACAGAACTTCTCATCGATCTAGAAGTAACTCACCAATTTTTCATTTTCCTCCGGAGTGAAAAAACAGCGCGTTTCATTTAAACGTGGAGAAACTTGGGGACTAAAGAAAAATGTGTCAGTTTAAGGTAAAATTTTCAATTCTTATTCATCATGTTGTAGAAATTTATAAAATAAATGTTGGAAAAATAAGAAAAAACCGTCAACATTGTTGATATTTAATTAATTTCTAAACATTCAATATAAAAAATATAGTTTCTAAATTTCTATTTTTGACATTAAAACTATTCAACTGACGTTTTTATTTGATTTAAAGTAGCAATATTACATGTTCTAATAGAGTCTTAAATTGAGAAATTTTAAAACAATTTAATTTCGCTGAATTTAATTTACAAGAGTTTGTAATCACGTACTAACAGAAATTTTCAGAAATATTTATGAAACTGAAACATTTGTATCTCTTCATAGTACCACTTTCCTTTCATATCTTCCGCGTCTTTTAATTTATATTTATTTTTGCTAAGTTCTGCAATACAGCAGTTTCATGTTCTCATTTCACATAAATTTTCCTCTAGTATTATTATTTATTGAAAAAAATTCTATTCGACTCATGAGTTTCTTCGGAGCACTTAATGAAAGTCGCCGCCAGTGGTAAAATTTTGAAATCATTTTTAGAAAAGGAATTTAAAATTTTTAACATTGGTGACATATATCAATGATATTTTCAGTTTATTCAAAGCTTATGTTATATATGTGGAAACAGAATATATTTTTTATTTCAATTATTAGTTTCTTTATCAAGACGTGTTTTTTATGTAATATTTTAGACGTTTTTATGCATAAATAATATTTAAAATATTTTATTCTGCACCCACACATTTCATAATGTTAAAAATAAGACGATCCTGGAAAGTAGTTAAGACGATTGTATCACTGCTTTAAATTTAACATATTTTATTACCACTTATTTTGAATTCGCTTCTTCATACTTTTGTGAATCACGTACTAAATGGTCTCATTTATCATCTTATTAACTTTCAATTTTAATTAAATTTCCTTCTTTACGTTAAATGCGGTGACAGACGTCAGTTATTTACTTTCTAATTAACATATGTTTTCCGAATCTTATATTTACGTTCAAACATAATGCAATTATCCAGGTTAAATATAAACCTCTGTGTTTAAATTGTACAAATTACAAAAAGAAGTAACCAAAATAAAGAAAATAAATTAGTGGTAAAATAAAACCACAAAACGTTTCTGCTACCCTTGTAGCTTCCGTCAGGTGACGAAACACGTGAGAGACGTGACAACGAAATAAAGCACAAACAAATTGACGAAGTTAAATGTAAAGTTTGAAAAAAGATAATACAAAAGCAGAGAAATCAGCTTAAAAACGTGGTATAATATTAGTCTGTACATTAATTGCATAAATGGTGGATTCATTTTGCAGCATTTTGGATATCATTTTAAAAGAGTACCTACTCTCCAAATATAAAATCATAACATTTTACAATCAAATTTATGCTTTTAATTGACGATATATTTGAATATTTCAGAATTTCCGTCAATAGGAATTTTGTGAAGAGATGAGCTCTTTGATGCAGGTTTCGTTTGTGTGGTATTTATTTTGACTGTAGTTCGTTATCTGTATTTTGGCTACTTCTTTTCCTAATTATTTACCTATAAATTGAATTGTTCTATGCTCTTAATAGCGGCCTGATAGAATAAATAAATAAAAGTAAATAAATTTTTATTTCGTATTTTATAATAACTGCAGAATAATGAAACGGATTAACGTAAATGCCTTCAAATAACGATGATTTCTAAATAAACAGTCAGTCAGAAATTATATTCTTCAACACATTAGATACTTTACAACGTGAACTTAAATTTCGTATTTAAAATATGGTGGTTTTTAACAGACGTTCCAAAATTGTGGACGAAACGTTGTAATGTGTTGAATACTTGTGAGCTATTTGATGGTTTTACTCTATAAAAGTCAGATTAATTTAAATATTGAACACATGATTTCCCCATTACTGCATATAAAGCTCAATACCCACTGGTTCATTAACATATTAACATTAACTGGTTCATTTAGTCTCCTGTGATTATGCGAAGATGCAAAACGGTCTGGTTTAATTTACTATAGGTTTGTCTTCGACTTGTGGCATATTCCACCTTTACTTTCGTCTTTCCTGCCACACGTTATACATTACCAATATTTCGTTAAAAATTTATTTCTTCCCGTCATTGTGAAACCCTCCAGCACGATTGATTAACGATGTATTTCTGAAGCATCTTCATGTACTTAATTACAATGATATTGAGTACTTACAAAGTAATACAATTCGAGAGTAACGAACCAAGACGAAGTGCCTAAAGTTGTTGAGGACTGATTTAATTTCCCGTTGTTTGTGAATATTAAGAGCAGGAGATTGCTCCACCGTAGCAATTTTCACACGGAGCAGAAGTCCTCCGGGCTACCGGAAAATTTGATACGCGAAGGCTTGCTTGCTTGATTGCGTGTAACCGAGCGTGAAAGCAGCCTGGAAGGCTCGGGTGTGTGGGAAAGTCCTTGTGTGCGTAACACGAGCGCCTGTCGCCAACAATTATCACCACCGAAACATGCGCATTGGCTCGGATTTCAGAGCAGAGGCGCTCTCGGACAGGCAGGTGCTTCATCTTCGGGAAACACCGCATATCCATCACAAGCTTCAAACTGTTCTCCTTTACCAACAAACAAATAAGATTAATTGTGCCATGTATTGATTATACATGCATCGATAATATGAATCATGCATCACTGGACTAGTAAATTCACGTTAATCAGCTATCATGACACATAAGGTTACGATTTATAAAACTTTAGCCGCCAATATGAAATTTTCGAGCAAAACAAAAAAATTGTTTATTGAAATAACTAATTTTTCTGATTGACGTAAATAAATAAAATGGTTTCGATCAGGAGAAATAGCTCGCCACACGACGCGCGAGATAGAAGCCTGAGTGGAGTACTGTCGTGAAGCAGGAATAACCGTTGGAGACAAGTTACTATCAAAAATAACCTTACTGACTTTTCTGTATCACTTGTGTTCACTAATGCTAAAGAAATATAATTATAAAAACTGATTTTAAAATCCTAGCCAATGTGTGTCTCAAGTTATTTTTATATATAAAATTCCGTTGTGCGTGTGTTCGTAATTATTATCCCGCTAAGTGTCTTAGCAGATTTTGATGATTTCTTTGCTATATTTCTGGGGCCACTTGAATGATTCTTAGCTATAGTTAGATCCAGTATGTAGCGCTGTTGTAGAGATCTATTTCCAACAAACAAAAAACAATTTAATATTGCGTTTTTTATTTTTCACACAAAAAAACATATAATCCCCAATTTACAGTCTGACCGTTTGAATAACATGTGGCATTTGACTTACGCAACAATGCATGACAAGTTCATTGCTTCGTAGCTTGTCATTGTTTTTCAGATTACTGATTTCCAATATATTCCGTGTATTGCAATAGCGTGCATTCGTAGTGCATTATTTATTGATTAATTCGCCACTCAACAAATGAAGTGAATTTGAAATAATATTTTGTGTAAATGTAACACGTTGCATTCCATCTAACCACCTAAATAAAACATTTTATTTTCAGCGTTCATTTGTGCGATTTTGATGGTTAGGGCGCGAGAAAAGGTAAATTTTCAAAAACGTGACGATCTGTCTGATGGTTTATTCACGAATTGACAAAGAAATTACTGTCGAATTAAATACTGTAGTGGGCTAATATAAATAAATTATTGGGCAACGCCGAGTACTCAAAAAGTTCACTATATATTTTTCGTCTTTTGGCACATGACCACCTGAAAAGTTCACTAACAGAACATTTTGGATATTTTCAAATCAGATGCTGGTTAGTTTCTCCTTTGTATTTTTAATCATATACCTTTGTTGTATATTATTGCAATTATAATTAATAAGCTTTTATTTTATTTGAAAAGAATTTAACTTAAAATAATTGGACGTAACAGGAAAATGATGATAATTAACTGCAACCAATCAACTGCTGTAAGAAAACAGACGTTCTCTCCCTCTCACCAGAACACGCCCCGTGAACTTATGAACTACTTCTAGGCTCCTAGGGACTTGTTTATAAAGGGGTTGGACTTGTGTATGTACAAGTACAGCTCTGAGGCAAACACTGGGTGAAAAAGTCATACACTGAAAAGAAATGTCCTTAGAATATTAAAATAAAATTCATAGTTAATATTCAGGATGAACGATAAAATCGGTGAGATTTTTTCACTGAATTAGTATTTAACAATTGATTTATAATGTTCCTTTTACTTTACTATGTACAGTATACGTTTTGACAGTCAATAATGCACTTCGGTAAGGCTAGATTATCTATCAGTCCGTAAATATAAGGTCTTCCAACCCCCAACCCACTCCCCCAAACAAGAATTTCTGTTTGAAACATTAACTTTCATCTTTTTCTCTCGTTGTTTTTCTATTTAATTTTTTTTACTTACTTTTTATCAAAGTTATCATATGCCGAGACACCTTCACCTATTTTATGAGGTATATGTACTGGTGTCAAAGACCTTGGACATATGGCAAGAGTTGTCCGCTAATCCCATAGGATCAGTCGGCCAACTGCCTCCTGAAACTGGTCGAGACACGGAGAAGGTAATGCTGCGACCCCACAGCAAACTCGTCTCCCGTCATTCGGAAGGGCGTGAGAATAGTACCCAATGCACGACCTACCTGATGCAGGTTTTCTAGGGTTTTCCCTGCATCTCTTTAGGTGAAACACCGGGTAGGATCCTTAAACCATAGCCCGGGGGCCCTAGTCAACCCTTGGCTACCTTGCTCTACCTTCCGCATCCCCCTTTTCAATTCCCTTCCTATGCTATTAAAGGGGAGTTGCCTGTTTCAGGATCACCCTCATGTAGCCTGTTACCCCCCAAAAAAACATTTTAAAGCTCGTATTGTTTCCTATCTTCATAAGTTCGTGTAGTATTTGGTCCCCATTATTATTGATTCAGTCATTTAGAGTCAATATCTTTGGGAATATGATTTTGTAATCACCAAACCGACGCGTCGGTTATTATATTTGCGAGCTAATTTTCAACGATATGAAATTGATTGAAAAAATTCTGATTCAAATATAAATGGTTTCAATAATCATTCATCAGGTTGATCAAAGTTTGTGAGAGTTAAAAAATGCCACTTTAAGTTGTCAATTCTGTATTTTTAATTTCAGAAGCTTTCGGCCATGGCCATTTTCAACTGTATATTTTAACTATCACCCGTACTGATTTTACCAAAACATTGTACCAGAATATTCAAATTGTATGTGAGAGTTTAATCCTTTCGCATTCTTTCAAGAGACCGATATTCTGGTAAGTAATGTGGATGTATTCAGCAGTCGATATTCCAATTTTAAAATCGAATAATGTAGGTAGCATTAATTTTTCTGTGTTCAGATTTCATCTACTGGTGACAAGATAGTAGGTCATTGTCCCTTATAGACACTATGAAATCCTAAATAAATTAATCAACTTCAGAATAATACGGGACTTGGTTTCTTAATTCAAGTACGATCGGACTTGCCGGTTTTACCAGCATCAAAGGATATTAATACTTAGAAGCCTTAACAGTCCGCAATTGACTACAAACTTTTCAAAAGTTTTGAAGTATCAACATGATTTTATTTCTACATAGAATCCTCTCAACACCATTTTTAACTAAATTAGAAATAGTGTCATTCACCTTACCATTACTTCTTAAGTAATATAAGTTAAAATTTTAGAGTGTCATAGTTGTTGAGGATTCTGCACCTCGATGATGATAAAATGTGGTGAAATATTCTCCCAATTGATAAGGACGTAGATAACGGTGAAGACGACAACGGATCGATTCGGACATTTCTGAAGTTCAATAGTGACCTTTCCCTATAATTAGACGTTAGGGTGGCGCGTGAGTATGGATCGCTTCCTGGAGCGGCGCCTGCTGGATGCATCCAGACGCCGAGGTGCGGTAGGGGAAGCCCCGTGTGTAATGGCGGCGGCCGCCAGCAGTCCCTTCTTCCGGGAATAAATCACCCCCGGCCTTCCTGCAGTCATCATCGGCCTGGCGGCATGAGTAATTACCCGCGGACACCGAGATGGACGACGATGGGGGTGATGTTCCTGCTGCGATAATCGCGTCATTGCGAGGGAGCAGCAGCAAGTGGCATCAACAACAATAATGCGCTTCATTCGTCAACAGTACGTGACCTCAACTAGTGTCTTCCATTATCGATCGCCAATTTTCCTAAAAGAAACTAATGGGATGAAAAGCTCACAAGTCCAAATTTTGGAACACTGGTAATAACACACGGGTGTAAACACGTAAAAGAAATTAATTAGAACCTCAAATGAATCTTCCAAAACTCTCAAAAAATTTAGATGTAATGTACATGGACATTTATTTGGTGCATGATACAGTTTCTTGTAATATTAGCACAAGATATAACAATTTAAAATCGCTTAATTTTTGAGAAATTGGTTACCTGTCCCACAGTCAAATAAATGATTATAAATAAAATTAGAAAAACTTTTCTAAAATATCAGCAGAAATTTATAGGTTAAATAATTATTGAAGATAAGTTCTCATTAGCTCTCTACTTCATTATGGTCTACTATTACACTAGCGTTTGGCTGTAATTGCCATAATCATAATCAAATTCGGTTTTATATAATCATATTCTTGGTGTCAAATTAAAAAAAAACATTTGTAAGTTGATTACATCTAATCATATTCTTTAATAATAAATCATTGATTTTACGTGTGTCACTACATTATTTATATAAGACCCAAACAAATTTAGTATACTCATTTGGCATAATAGTAAACCAAAATGAAGAAGAGAGCAAATGGGAACTTGGATTGGGCGTTTCAACAAAAATTGGAATATTAAATTACTTTTTTAACAAATGAAATTTATGTATCCTATCTGAAAAGCAGGAAGTTAACAATTTTTTCATTCGTATATTTATTCTAAATTAACTGTAACCTATTAATGAGCTTCAATTAAAGCATTCTATTTCCTTACAATTAAAATTGTCAACAACCACAAACGATTGCTTTCTTATGGTCATGAACCTCATGAGTTGTATCTAAAATTAATTATTAAATAAACTTTAAAAGAATTATTCGCCTTCCAGACAAGTAAATAAATTAGTATAGTATGGTTATTTACATGATTAACAGGATACGGTTTTAATTAAAACAATTAAACAGAAAATAATTTATTACTTTTTACATAAATTACCAAAAAATCCATTGAAATTGGTAACAAAACTTTTATGACGTAACTTCATTTTTGGCACAAAAATTAAATTTTTTTCATTATATTTTTTCAACAGAACAGAATAGTAAAATATCGACCGAACCACAACTTATCCAATTCGAGGTGATGCCTGGTTAGCCGCGAGATCCTTCCATACATACCTTGTGTACCTGAAGCTCAGGTTAAGCTACAATTTTTACTTAATTTCCCGTTCGGTTCTCGGTCCGGACGAGATAGTTATATTGTACTTCTTTTAATTCGGTTTCATGGCCTTTGGCTGAGTTTCAATTGCAAGTACTTTTTCCGCATTTGAAATTAATTTGTTTATTTTTATATCAAAAATGGTCTCCGAAAATGGGAACGAAGCATTTTCTATTTAATGTAGATTTTAATGTTAATAAATTTTTATTTTAACTTTGGTGAATTTTGACTTTTGAATTCAATTTTATTTATAAATAAATGATTACTTATCAAAACGTGATCTTAACTCCATACTCAAGTAGCTATTATATATTTAAATAGAGAAAGGAAGAAAATAATCACAAATACTTGTCATTTAACTACGATAGTAAGTGGAAAACTAAAACACCAAAACGTTAATTATTAAATTAATTATTACATTCGGCTAATTTCATCTTACTTATGACCTTCCACTTCAATTTGAGGTTTTACAAATCAAAAAGTTGGTCATTATGTTTAATTAGCGTTTTGACTGGTCTAAACCAGTTACAGAGCGCCGGAATTGATTACACAGCTCACTCTGTTCAGCCGACGTTTCGTTATCGTTACTAAGTTGTCAGCAACAGGTAACCACTACTCGATGAATAGGTTGCAACGAATGGGCTGGGTAATTATCTGTCGCTTTGCAGATGATAAGAAGTGATTGTGAGATTCGGTAGAACTGATATATTCCTGAGCTCTGCGCTGTCCGAATGCATGATGTAAGCTATTAATCTCCCGTCTGACAGAAGCTACCGCGTTTAGTTTGCGTAGCTCGAACGCCGCCGTGTGTTTGAATCTTATTAGTGCGTTCTGGCAGTTGATGGGCCAGCTCTTATCTCCGCGGATAAACGAATATCTATCAATCACCCGCTGGACAGCCGCCGAGGTATTGATCTGCGACCACCTTTGACAACCTCGACCCTCCCGTCTTCCATTCACAGTCGTACACCATCAATACCATACAAAACCGTTTCATCAAATATGTATTTCAGGTATTAAACTGAAACTCAATTATAAAAGAATTAAAATATAAAATCCTAAATGTTGCTTAATTTTTATTTTGCTCTGAAAGGACTGAAAGGACAACGTTAACCCAGTGGGGTTTCATATAAGGAATATAATGAAAGAAAAGTAAGTATATACGCCTCATCATAAATACTGAGCAACCCTTTCTGAATGCAACCCCCCACACACTTTCTGTCTTTTTTTTCTTTCTTAACTACGATTCGCCAATGGTGTCTCATCAGTAAGCAAATTATTCGAACATTTTATCAAATCGAATATTTGAAAGCCCCCTCCCCCCGCCCTAGTTCTTATTTTAGAGAAGTGTATCATAAAATCCAGAAAAATGCTAAATTTACCTCCATAATAATCTCTCAGAAGAAAGCCATCAATTTGTGAAAATTTAAACTAGAGTATAATCAACGATAAGGTTGACGAGTGCTACATAATTATGTACGGACTCAAACCAAATAGCATACCTTGGTTTTTTTTCAATAATTTTATCATAAAAGCGTGTGAAATGCCACATTTAACTGCCAAAATACTGTAGCCGAGGAAGTGTTAATTCTCAACTATCCGAAGTGGAATCTAAAACACCTTAAAACGAGAACTTGATTGGCTGGATAACTGTGATGAAGTATTTTAAAAATATATCGAGATATTCAATCGATTGATTTAAATGGTGAAAGTATTTCACAAATTTATTATGGGAACCTCAGTGGACTAGCAGACGAAATCCTTAAAAATTTATTCTCAGCGTTCCCTTTATTTTTCTTATGACATTCTTTAATACAGACAATTTTATGACCCTTCCCTGTAAAGTGACTTTCTCAACTGTGATATTTTGAGTAATAATTAAAAACTGAACATTTCAGTGTTTAAATATTTTTGGACTAATATAAATCAATACAATATGATTTATTTGTCAAAATTGTACAACTTCAACGTTTTGCATGAATTCAAATGTGACGTCACAGAGTAACAACCTTCCTCTACCACGTGGTAGAGTCCTCTTTGAGATGAGTTTTATATAACCAACAATGGAGCGCATTAGAATTTAGTAATGTTTAATTAATGAAAATTTATATTATATATATAAACATTTCACTTACTGCTGAACATCTCACGATTATTACAGCGTTTCCAAAATTTAATACACATAAATCATTTACGCAGACTGCCGTCAAGTCTCCTCGCCAGAGAGATTACTCCCAATTCTACGTTCTTTACTTCCAGCGATACACACCAACAACTCCTCTTATACTTATTGCGCGAATACACAAGTTTCACGTACAGCTCAAAAATTCCCGTTACAACAGTACAATCTAATTAACCTACGACGTAAAAAAATAATTTGTGTTTTTATCGTTTAAGTTCTTGATAAGCCTAAACAAGACAACTAAAATTTATAGTTTTAAAGTACAAATATGGACCTTCAAATTGATGTTAAATAAGTAAGATTTATAGATACAATTATTGAAATATATTAAAGAATAGTCGAAGATTATATTAAATCCAAATAATAAAGATAAATATTATATTGGTTGGAAAGATTACACATCATAGATTAAAATTAAAATTGCTTTGACAAGACAATTTGTTTTATGTAAAATGTGTATAATTTTGTAAACTAACATTTATGAAAATATTAAGCACAGACGTTTATATATTTTTTGGTTTTTAGATTTATAATTGCATTGTAATCTGAACACAGCCCATTAATCAACTGCCACTATTGTCGTATTGACAGGCAACTTTGAAAAAAATTGTTGTTCAATACATTATATCTGAGATGTTCTACGTTCAACAGGCAGACTTTCAACGCTCAACCCGCATCGTATTGATTTCCATAGATATTCATGCCACATGCAATACTAATGATTCAGAAGCTAGGTTTCCCAAATACATAAAACAAAAGTCACCTGAGCGTTTACAGCTCATTCCCTACGCTGTACGGAATATTTACAGAAATAGACTCGCCTTTTATTAGGGCCGTTTAATTTTTCATAAATGAATATATCAACGACAACCCCGTATAAGACGTAAAAGCAGTGTAAACAAATTAACACTGCTGAAAATTTGTAAAACATTAATACTTCGGAAAAATTATTTACAGACAGATTCGTCTGTCACTAATATATGTAATCATTTATCAAACAGTGTTGTAGTGGCACTTACTCTTCATCAATATGAAAAATGTTTATTTATTATGCTGCAAGTCAAATGTTATGATATGATTTGATATAAAATCATTGAAGAAAATTGAAAGTTTTGCTAGAGGAAATATCCCAGATTCTGTGATGACTCTGTTTATCTTATCTCACCACAAACGCTAATTAGCCATTTGGAGCCTTCACTAAGGCTATTAACGTTTAAATAGGTTATCACGTTCAGTATTTAGTTTTCATAGTCTTATTTTATCATTTATATAATTTTTTTATTAATTTATTTATAGTCGCATCAACAAAAAATCAATAATTTTATTCTTATTATGAGCACCAACTATAAGTAAATACAGCGTCTCAACATTACATATGTATATAATAGCTCCAAAAGGAGTTTTCATCATTTTTATATTTTTAGGATGGATATTTTTTAAAAAAAATTGGGGACATCATTTTTTCAAAGTCAATTAGTAACATTCTGTTTTACTGTTAGTTTCAACAGCTACACCAAACTTTATTTGATAAAAGAACAGTTAACCATACAAAACGTATTTTACCTTGTTGCGTTATACTGTAAATAAATTTTAAACCATTAACTTAATTTATTACTCAAAATATACGTGGTGCAAACTGTGTTTTTTTGCTTGCATAATTTATATTAACGGTTGTGTACTCCGGCTGTTTATTATTATTTTATTTAAAGTCACGAGAATGCCGTCAAGTTTGGAGATGATTTTTTCTCCCATGTAATAATGACACTCCTTTTTAAAGTCGAAGATCATTAATTCGTTAAGCACCGACAATCATTTTTCAATTTTTCCAGAGGTATCTCAGAGAAATAGAAAAAAAGCACAAATATATAATTCGTAATCACAACGTTCGAAGGAATCTAAATTGATATTTAAATACAAGTTCGTTATGAAGTATTTTAATAATGATATAATCAGTGCAATTAAAAGATATATAATTTAAAAAGGTATTAGTCATAAAATTTCTATTTAACAACAAAACGCTTCGATTCTTGTATTTGACCATCTTCTGGGTGTGGTTTGTCTGAAAGGTTATTCTGAAAATAAAAGATTTTTCAGTCTGTATGTGAATATTATTGCAGAGGTCTCTGTAGTAGCGGAACATCAAAATTATTCATATTTGTGTGCCTGTACTTATCATCAGCGTGATTTGTTGCATTTATCGAAATCAATACTATGTATGAATGAAAAATCATGTCCATTGGAGAAGATTTGTGATTTTGAATTCTTATTTAAAAGATTATATTGTTTATAATTAATTTTGATTTTATTTGGAGGTTTTTTGAAACTTGTTTATTTCTTAAGATATTTAGGAAAGAAAACTACTGTTGCTCTTTTTATTTCATTATATTATCTTAAAATAAATATACATTAAGTTTGTACTGTTAAATGAAATTTTTAAGCTAATTTCTTCTTTATTACAAAAATATCTCATAAAAATTAAGCAATTGTTCGTTCTTATTTTGAAACGAATCATATAATTTTGTAGAATAAAATATTTTATCTTTCCCTTACTATTCTGTCATACTTTGAAATTTATATAAAATTTCCTTCCAAAACATAATTAGTATTTACTATATAAAACTGATAATTATTGAACAAACAGAAATATTTTAGAAAAGATCCACCCAGGTTTTGATTTCCATTCCATATTTGGGTTATTCTCTTTTTCTAAATTACGTCTGAAATGTTTAAATTGATAATCTTGACCTGTGGTTGGATAATAGTCTTCAATTAAGTTTTCTTAATCATCAATAACAGTCTGGTTCTTAAAGTGATAGACCTATCCGTAGAAAGTATTTACAAAGTTTAGTTACAGTTCTTTTCAACTGGGAGCCGGTTTTCCCGCGAAACAAATTCATGCTACGTTGTCGCGTAATATTGTCTACAAAGCTGCGCTCCGGTTTGTTGCTATTCATTATTGTCTTGTCACTTGTGGCAACGATTATTTATTTTTTTGCCACAACGACTCGGCTCCCATTTGTTAACCTTTTAAGTGTGACGATTCATACGAGATACACATATGACACTGAGCCAACTCTCTTAGTTCGAATAATATTAACTCATAAGTGTTGTGGCGCTAATTTTCCTATGAGTTTTATATTTATTTGATCCTATGATAGAAATATTGGAGACTCCTATCTTATAGTTGCTGAAGGATATTCTTACGTAAAAATGATATTGAGCGGGAAATTGCGGTGGTTTCGGTATCCTTGAACACGTTCACGTAGTTTATAACCGAAAATGACATGGCCGTAAAAATTCAGATATCACTGTGATCGTCTATGAACGCCCTGGCATCAAGAAACCCTACTTTGCGAGATTGAGAGAAAAAGAAAATGAGTACCGTAACTTAACCGAGCCCAGAAGTCTGTCGGTAAAATTGCCAGCCAGAGTCCCCATGAAGGAGGAGGCGGGTGGATGTGAAAATGGCAGGGAGCCGATTGTAAGCTTGCGTCGCAAGAGGAATGCATAAGGACTCCCTATAGAGGCAGGACGAGTTATTCCAGGCGGACGCCAGTCTCGTCGCCCGTGAAATTGGCGCTGGGATTTGCGAGCGAGGAAATTCCTTAATAACCGGGACTACATAGCGCAGAAAAAGGGAATGTTGGCATATTGATTCCATCTCAATTTCTTGTCACAGGGGACGCTCGGTTTACTGCAAATTGTTGACATATCAACAGAGACCAAATAGTTCGGTTGGGTCTGAAATATGGTGACAACACAACTTTTAGTCAGTGGTTTGTCTTACCCCGTTTTTAACAATTGTTAATTACACGATACCACTAATGGTACTCATAAAATATTATTAATCCAGAGATCACGTCTGTAGTCTATGTTTCAAAAGTTTTAAATATTAAATTTATTTGAAATTATAATCACTATTACACATTAACAATATAAATTTAATAAACATAATGAAGTAGTTAAATGGTTTTATGTTAATGTATCAAAATATTTTATTTAAACAGTTATATAGTTTATTTCTGAAAACACAAAACTTCCTTAATACGAAGTTTTTATATGAATAACAAAAATCCAAAAATGCATCGTAAGACTTCTACATTTTCTGTAATTCAGTACCACCTTGTTTTTTTTGCTGGACACTCACACATCGATCTCTAGCGGATAAGTTGGATCTGACCTCTCACCAGCGTCTGTTCTATTAACCATGTCATAAATTCAGTCTCCCGTCATCTCCTCCTCAGTTTTGATGAAGCGTTCATATTTTCATCTGTCTAAAATCGTTCTGTTCTCATTTCAACTGCGGCTTAGAAAAAATTGTTATATCAGAGTAGTTATTTCATACTGTACGTGCATATTGTGGACCGTGCATCCCAAAAAACACAGAAGCTCTTTGTTATCTCTTCCCTCCATCAAATACGACAATGCAGCCTGCTCTTTCTATAATGATTCTGATTTTGAAACGTAAAAACAATAATTAGAAAATTTATATGAATAGACAGATAAATTACGAAAATAATTTCCATTTCTATACTTGTTCAATACAATAATCTCATGTATTAATTCTAAAATGTAGAGAATATAACATTAAGAACGTATTATTTTACCACAGTGGTCTATTTTGACTAAATATAGAAATTTTTCACAGGTTTCAAATGAAAGGAAATAATAAAAATTAATATTCCGTTTACCAGAACAACGCAATGCTATGGAGTAAAATACATTTAGATGGACACCAATGAAACAGTATAATAATGTAGGAATGTAAGAAGCCATTAATGCATATGCGTATTATTTTACCCCACCAGGTGACGTCATTTCATTTGACACTCTCAAATGCAAGATTTCAGTATAAAAATAAAATATTACAAATAACGTAGGAAGACTTTATTGCATCATACTACACCGTAGATGCTTCTAAGACCCTTGGCTACACTATTTAATTTAAATAATTTCAGAAACCAATGTGGCTTTTATAAACTAAAGGCATTGTCAAAAATGTTTCGTATTTTCAAAGCCGAAGATAGCTTTTTCTGGGTTGACAATTTATATTTTGATCTGTGCCTCTTAATTCTCGTCTTAAAGGCTCGTTTTATCTGTACTATGTAGACTTTGTAGCAATAAATACAAGAAATTTTGTGTACAACATTATGATTATCTTGTTGATTGACCAGGTTTTTATTATTCTTGGTAATTTGGCAGATGAATTTTCAGTTAAATGTCCACCATTTTCATTAATATACATATATAGTTAATACAATTTCTATTCTATTAACAGATAATCTTACTGTTCCGCGCTGATTCCTACGGTAACCTTTTCCCGTCTTTTTGCATCCAGTGGCGTAGAAGCCATTTGCTGGAAGACCCTTTCAAACTGTCTGCGGTCAATACTCGGCAATTACTCTAGACTGGCGTGACACCAAGTTTATAAAATATTTCGTGAGGCTCTCTCTTTCTCTCTCTATACATCGACAGATGGCATACAAGGAGGAATGTGATTGATCGATCCACTGCTAAATAAAAGCCGTCGGTCTAAGTGGAATTGTTTCACGCAACCGTTTTACTCTTCAACAAGACGACGCTCGGAAATGAAACTAGAAGTGGAATCTTTTAGTAAATGTCTTTATTGCATTCCTAAAATGAACCTATTTTATTTTCCTACTAAGTTGTAAGACATTTTGGATGTTTCTGTAGCTACGTCAAAATATACAAAGTAATTTACTAAATTAAATATTCTAGTTTTTTGTCATTTGATTAATAAAATTGGGGCAATCGTGTCTCATCAAAACGACTAATTAGAATGATGATCCAGAAATTTTCAAACAAACCTCCGTCATGAAGTTCTTCCACCCAAATTTTTATTTGGATGGAACGTGTTGTATGATTTGTTGTAACAGCGTAATAATAGAAGTGTGGATTTTTAAAATGGGCTAAGGTGAATCTGCTGACTGTTAGATTGAACCCACCCTGGCCTGAGTAATCTACAACCCCACAGCATCCTAGCTTAATTACGAGGTTCTAACCGGATCGAAGGGGATTTGCATTTTTAACCGTGGTATTATCAGCTTCCTTCCCCCCTGCAATTCGGGCCAGATGTAAACATTACTCACTTTCAGCTCGGTAGAGTTTCGAAAATGACCGTACGTGAGTTGATGCAATTTCCCAACGGACTGACGTAATGAAAAACATATTTTGCATATTCGATTTAGACTATTTTAATGTAGTTCGTAATCATAGATATCCCTATCTTTCATGATTTTTGCCTTAAAATAAATATCTATCTTTAAAACATGCAGCGTAAAACACTTGCCTGCGTTAGTATGGACTCTGGTACATTACAGGGAAACTATAAATATATTTACGAAAATAATTATTTCGTTTATATGATTTTAATATGTTAATATATATTCAAATGCAACTGCATAATGTTGAAAAAATTCTTTAATCACTCGAATGTGTAGTGATAAAATAATAGGCAACTATATCAACGAAATAGTTTTGAAATAATATATTTTATTGAAGCTCTGTGAATTATTTTGGTACGATCAATCAGTTGATATTCATCATAAAAGAATTTTTGAAACACGGTATAATTATGGTTTTTGATAATAAATATTACAAACTTCTGTGTAAACAGTTTAGAGTCCGCAAAATTTATTTTCCAATGAACACCTACAAAATTTGTTGCTGATGTGTCTATGATTCAATCATCTTAAATAGTTGGTTGCCACAAAAATAGACAGCATTTCAGAGTGAGGGGGGGTGAGGGGAGGGTAGGGAGGAAAAGGAATTCCACCAAGATTCAAGAGGTTGAAAAAATTCACTGCCCCTTCAAATAAATAAAAATTTTCATTATTACTTCACACTCAGCTTATTTATTTTATTTCATAATCGATCCGCCCTTATTGAGATATCCTGCATATTGCGTTTATACATTATATTTTGCATGGCGATCAGGGTCGTAGTCTACCAGTGCTGCAGATATGGTTAGTTATTGATTTATGTACAGATTCTACACATCCTTTTGACAAATTGTGCAGTTTTGTGCACTTAAGGCTAGAGTCGATGTTAAATTAGTTTACCTTCACGCTGAATTTCGAAAACGAAACGAAATCCGTGGTCGTTAATTTAGAATATTGCGAACTAGTAATCAAAGGGTATGAGGGTGAGAGCGTTTAGCAAAGGCTCGCCCATGTTGGTGGATTGCGGAGCGCCTGTGATCGTGTGCGCGTCCACCTTTGCTTTGAGTAGTAATAGCAGGAGCGTGGAGACGCTTGTTGGGCGGCAAGGGCCCCTGAGAGCTCGTGTAATTACGCATTGTGCAGCGGTCTTGGCGTGGAGGGTCCCTGTAACAATGCGGGACGCAATCGCCAAGTGCGCACTCCTGAGGCCAGACGAGGCTGGAAGCCCGGGGCAAGGGACTGAGCGGTCCTCCCTTGTCTAGTTCACGACGGCTCATTTAGGCGGCAGACGTCAGCATCATTCCAATGGACCCTTAAATCATTTCAACTCGCTCAGACAAATGCAGGCCTTCCAACAAGAACTGTGTAGCTCGTCATCATTCACCAGAACTATTCATTTCACACTAGAATCTACGTCGAAGAGTCTGGCATACTAAACAACTCCTAAGTGGTCATCAGAATATGATCTCAGTTGCCCATAATTGTATTACCTCCGACAGCCAACCATTAAGACAACGACTAGCTCCATCCGTTACTAATACTTCCCTTCCTACTTCCCCTTATACGCTAAATTTTGGGAAAACTGTACTTAAATTCTTACAATCTGTAAGATTTGTGCTTTTTATAGCCTTAATTCCGAAGGAAAACCCGGGTCGTCCTCGGTAATTTCAAGCAGTTGTATAGAAAGAGACTTGGAGACAATCTACGAAACACTCCCAGGGCGTCAACAGGTGACTTGGATCAACGAGTGCACTCTGCGTAAACTTACTCTCCCTCATTTGGGATAACCTCGCACTATGTGCATTAATGATTTGTATTTGTCTTTGCAGCATTCCGAATCTTCAGGAATACATAGCAGCAATACTGTAACACCCCCACCCCTCTTTCCCTTTAATTCCCGATTCTTTTAAGTAACCATAAACTATGACAGGTTTTTCTGACGTTAGTCTATATGGAGAATACACAAGCATTTTAATAAATGATAAACTCGATACATTAGATGTATTCTAATAACGCTTCAAATACTGCACTGTTTTCAGGTAACGGATTACCAATAAAGTGGGAATATTGTGAAAACCTTAATTGGCATCCTACAAAAACCCATACGTATAAGGTTCTGGTGTTTGCAGGATTGAGTGAAAAGTTTGTAAGACTTAAAGATTTTATTACGTAAATTTATACTTAACTTTGGCTTGATTTCGGAATTTTTGGAAACCTACAGAAATAAATCTTTATTTATAGATAAATAAATTATAAAAATATGACTAATTTATTTCCTCTTTAATGTATTTAACTTGTCTTTCAATTTTAAACTGTCAGTCACAGAAAAACAAATTGAAAACATTCTAATTCGTTGAAGATTTTTGACAATATATTATAACATGTGAGTTTATCAAACGTAGAAATGGTTCTCTAGTATTTTGTTGTCATTTTATACACTTTTTATCAGTAACTTTTATCATTTTTCACTGTATATTTTTTTCAAAATAATAAATATTTTTGCATGATATATTTATAGAAATAAAACGTTGGAATATTTCTTTTCAGAGCTTTGTAATGTAAAACAGTAACATGAAATTCGGCTGTACTTTAGTAGGGTAGGCGCTTTGAGATAAGTTAAAGAAGGTTATAGAAAGATTAATAAAACCTAGTCAAGTTGGCGCCGGTCTGGGTTTTCTGAACTGATTGAGATTTCGGGAAACGTAGATTCTGACGAGACATTGTGTTTTGACAAAATATCGGTGATGTGGGGTTGACTCATCGCAAAGACGGAAGATAAATACTTTTGATTGGAGAGGATCGGGTCCCCCACCAGCGAAGGAAATGAAATAATGAAGTGGGGTAAATATGTTATAAACCGAGAAAAAATTGTTTTTCCAGGATTAAGGATGGATGAGTGAATTTTAATAATGCAGGATTGAGCAGGAAGAAGTTGGAAAGTCAGAGATTAAAGATTGGAACTGGCTATGAATGTTAGGATAATGGGCGGAAAGCTTGCTCTTGTCTGTGGCGGCATATAAGAAGATGGTCAGCAAGGAAGTGTAAAGGATTCGGTTAGGATGGAACATTGTGTATGGCCCGACATGCGAGTTCCAAGAGAAGCTGTAAAACGGTAATTTCTCTGTGTGTAAACTTTTGCCGATTTCTTTGTACTGCCTATTCCCTCGTTGGGTTGTGTATATATTTCTGTTTGTATAAGGAAGTCCGCAAAGACCTAGTATATTTCTCATGTCTCTACTTTATAAGATATTTAATTATTGTATAAAGTATTTAGTGTTGATCATTAAATCATTAATTAGGAAATCTAAATAGGTTTAATGATTACATATTGTATATTCATGAATGAAACGTAAATTGGTTATTCCTTTTGCATAATAATTTTTATTTTGTATAATAAAAATCCCGCATATTTATTTTATCTCACGTCGGTTTTTGGTAATTATTTTATATTATGAATTCATTGAAATCCTGTCGCAATTATCTCCTTATTTCTCTTTAAAATTACATCAACAACACATTCATTACCATTTATTTTCACATAAGTCATTGACTTCCGCAGCAGAGAATTCCCGTGACTCCTTTCGGCTGCGGTGAATTTGGGACAGCCGCGAAACGAATTTTCGAATTGGAACCGCAGTGACTTTTAGTGAGTAATAAAATGTCCGCAGCTTGGTACGGGATTGCAACCCGGGACCTCGGAGGGCGAGGCCAACAACATGACCACAGACGAGAGTGGATTGTATATGGCTCCTCAAATTTATAGCTCAATATAAAAGTGTGACTGCGGTCGGAGCATAAAGCCTACGTGAAATCATTCTCGCTCTGTTGCGTGAAAAACTGAGGCAAAGATAACACTCCGTAAAATGTAATGTCTCTGGAGACTCAGATCAGAGGGTGCTTTACCAACTGATAAGAGTGTGAAGTTCGGAGGGCTTCGTTTGAAAGAAAATGTCATTTCGGTATGATAGATTTTTTAAATATGACCCTTACAAGAGATATGCTATATTTATATTTGTCTATTTTCTGGTAGGATCAGGGATATGTAAAATAAAAAATAGTTTCCGCCCTGAAAGTGGGAAGGCAGGGATTCGAATAATTAAGACATGGCATGGATTACTCTAACAATACTTTTCCTGTGTTTTCTGCAGTTTTTTCCTTTGAAAAACTACTTTTGCAATGCTTTGTTTCCACGCCCCGAATTATCTATTGTTCTTAATTTCGGTATAACTTTAATTAGGGGTTTACAAATTTCATTAAGTGGCCACCCGCCCACTGATCAAAGTAAAAACGTGTAAAGTAGAAAAAGGTTTATATATACGGTGATGATGTAGGGTTTTCCGCTTAGAAGTGTAATAAACAGAGGAACACATAACCTCCGAAGTACTAGTTTTAATGACACAATGTGGGCACAAGCGTAAATAGCAGGTTAGGGCGGTCTAATAAACGTCAACATGAAATGCGCTGGTGGTGCAGCAAACACTCGACAAGTAATCCACCTCAACCCACATGTTGAGATGCAGTGGTTAAATTGGAGATTATTAGAGGTTTTGCAAACTTCCTCACACTCCACATCATATCACAATAGTTCTACAAAATTATCAGTTGATGGATCACTCAATCAAAATAAATTTATTCTACTTCGTTAAAATAAATTTAATAAAATTCGTGTAATTTTAGTAATTTATACTATTCGTACAATAGTAATATTTGTAAATCGTAATTTTGTAAGTTGCATGGTTCCTTCATAAGTTTTTTGTTATGTTGTTCTGCTAAAATGGTGGATTTAGAACCGCGTGATTATATGTTTGGAGTTTCAAGGGAACATAGAACATTAACATTGTATCACACTAGATTAAAATGATGAAGGAAATAGGCATGGGTGACTGAGATGACGTTGAGAAGTCACTAGATGGCTCGGGCTGATACATAATTTTTAGACACAGAATGGAGCCATCTCATGTCGTCCTCATGCTTAAATAGGGCTGAGGATTTTTAGTCGGTGAGATGATTATTACCATAAAATTTCCTGGTTTCGTTTTGTCATTTGAAAAATATTTTTAGAAGATCAGAATGAAAAAATCACAACCGGACCAGGGCTCGAAGATTTTTACATTTTAATTTTCTAAATTCAGTTTCATGATTTTCGCTTGAGCTTTATTTGGAAGCAATTCTTCCGTCTTTGATTTGAAAATATTATTTGGGAGAGATTCTATCTCAAATTTTTTAAGTAAAATCCTTTTGTTTTATTTTTATTTTAGGTGTCGTCAAATGTAATGTTCTTGGCGACTACAGCGGATACATTAAAAAAGCCAAGGAAAACATATTATTGTGATTAGTGAGTAAAATAAAGTTTACAGTTTGCATGTGTTAAATAAATAAATGAAAAGAAGGCGAAAAGTCAGCAGATAATTTAATGAATACAAATACAACGTTTCATCCAACTTTGTGGACTTCCTCAAGTAAATTATTCAAATGGATGAACTATGTACATTAGAGAAATTTGGTGCCGCGGAGAATCTTCCGCGACGGTTCATCCACTGAATAATTTAGCTGAAGACGTCCACAAAGTTGGATGAAACGTTGTATTTGTTTTAATTAAAAAGTAATTAAATTCTTTGCCGACTTATTGGCAGCCTTTTCATTTATATATTTTAAGCTTAAAGTCAGGAAATGATGTTTAAATTGTTTGAGTTAATATTTTTTTCATATTCGTTGATCACTTTCAGAAATTATAAGTCTGTTGATGTCTCTTCCGAATATGTCCTTTGGTCCAGATGATCCTAATATAATTCTTCTCTGTTTTTTTCATAATTGGGATAGTGCAAAATTATTTAGTTTATGGTTAGATGTATTTTTCAAGAGTTGAAATGGGGCGGAGGTTCTGTGGAAAAAAGATAGCTGTGAGAAATATAGGTGTGGGTGGTCCATACCTAGGAAAGCACTATTGATCCTTTCTTGTAAGATTCTTGGGGAAGAGTAGATATTGATGATTGTTTAGGTTTGGGTGGAAGGATGTGTTGTTACTTGATCTTCTTCTGGGGTTCCAGTAATTTAGCGTTATATATCTTCCATATGTCACCTGCGGAACATGTATGATGGAATCTTAAATTACTGTGGGTTTTGCTGTGGGCAGGATTCTGGCATATATTATCCTTGTAATAATTCAGACATGCTCTATTCTTCATTAGAAGTGGACTCATGAATCTGAGTTGTGTTTCAAAGTAAAAATATCATCTTCGATTTTTTTTAAATTTGTGAGTCTATATAAATTATAGATACAGCTAAACTTGTAGCTTTTTACGGAGGTATGCGAAGGTTCATACCCGAATAAATGAGAAGCTATTCTCATGAAGAAAGCTTTGCTTCTTTTTGATATTATTAAGTATATTTTCGAGAACAGCAACGCACGTTAAGGAAAGGAGAGTGAAAACGGATGGAATATATTCTAACCTTCTTAAATTAGCAATCAGTAATGCATCAGTCAATGTGGTAATTTACATTGTCATGATCCGATCTTCTCTTGCGAATGAGCTCCTCTATCAATTTACTGATCTGCTGGCAAACTTCCTTTTCAGTTTTTCACTACGTCATTTTCTATTATAGTCTATAATTAGGGTTTTGAATAATAAAAGATTGAATTCGTTTTGCTCCCTTCGCAAGCCATGCCCGCCGGTGAAATTCTTGCTCCCTCCGGTGATGACTAACATCTTTGTCGTGGATATTCTTCATTTTAAAAAGTCGTGTATCCTCTCGCTATGACATACCAAGTGACAAACAACGGCTCTAAATATTTTTGAGAGACATCTTTGGATTACTGCCGTACTGACAATTAAATTTCGTTGCTCCATAATGTGATAATTGTGGTTTTAGGTGGCAAAAGTTTGTTTTATAGTGACAGGTGTGACTTTTGTACTAGTAACCAGCCCATTTCTTTTCGTTTTGTATCAATTTGTTTTCTTCTCTTGGTAATATAAACTTTTTAGTAGTTGACCAGATGAAGACCAAAATATTCTAATTTTGATCAGCCAATATGTACTGCCGGTTGGTATAAATACGTAACACGGTATGTTTCTGGCTTTAACAAGCGTTCTTTAATTTTTTTCTGGCAACTCGTTTGATTTGAGATGCAATGACACCATACATCCCGCAAGTTTAATGAAAAAGCGGCTTCGCCCCTGATTACGGCGCGACGTACGTGTCACCCCCCTCCGGGCTGTTTGCTATTCCAGAACGGAAACTTGCCAACTTGACGCCCTCAATCTAAGTTGGGATTTCTGGGAAGTCAATTAGCGTGGGCCATCAGCCTCTGCGCTTGAGCTTGAGCTGGAGTTGGATGGAGGGGAGGGCGACGTTCCAGTCTCTGCTTCCTTTCACAGTTTCTCTTTAACACCGTTCTGTTGGTTAAGAGTCATTCGGCTAATTAAACGAAAGCATTTTTTTTGGTTACATCACTCCGAAAGGCAACTTGTTTGCTGATAACGTGATGTGAATTTCCTGTGAAGGATGAACCTCCACATAAGTAAATCAGATTCTACAAGTTTTAATCTAGTCATTGTGTGCTATTAATGCCTGCAAAACAGAGTGAGTAGCAGTTTATCAGATGGACAAATATCCAGATAGATGAAGGCTTGTAATGAGTCTGAAGTGTAACAAAATCACCAGCGGGCATGGTTTGCAAAGCTAGAAAAAGATAAGCAATAATACTCCTGATAATTTTGCTCAATCATTTATTATAACTAGGCATTTAAGTTACACATTAAATGTTAAAATCAAATTTTAAAAAAATATTCAGAGTTTTACTCAGTTATAAATTGCCGTTTCTCATACGGTGAAACCTCGGGTCTGACAGTGATAAATATGAATTTTAGTGAGAACCAGAAAGACGCGTGGTGGCAATTAACCTCATTAAGCGATCCATTTGCTCCCTGCCGAGATCTTCATTAGCACAGTGCGAAGAAAACAAGTGGGAACGTTTAGGTTTTACACCTTCTAAATTACCGTCTAAGAATGTAGGTAGTTGAGCAATTACTCTAGAGAGGAAGTGTTGCGGCTTGTACTTGAATACGGACATTAGTGCACCTGATTATTCTGTGCCAACAAAATACTGTGAAGTCTAATCTTAAACAGGCCATTACGTAATTCTGTATATTTTTGCATTGAATTTTATATTAAAACATCATACTCCAACCTCAACAGAATTTGTCATCTTTGTCACTCCTTAAAATCAGTAAAATAATCATTTCAGAATTACTGATTTTTTTTTCATCTACAATTATTTTATTGTCTGCATACTTTCTCTGCACCTATATTCCAAATATGGTATGAATAGTCAACAATCTGATAAAATAGTAATATGGTATGATTATTTGTGTTCATCCAAGTGATTTTCCGGCCATGCAAAGAAACACTCTCAAAAGCCATTCACGGCTTCAATACATCTTTTAATGTTCAATAGGAAACTTCTTTACCATATTTTTATATTTAATGTAGAATCATGGAGTTATCTGGCCACCAAGTCTCTATTCTTCCTTCTTCAACCCTGAGTAGCAAGTCAGGTACTGGATGAAAATGTTTCATCTCGAATCAGTTCCAGGTCTCCTTTTTTTCTTTATTTCTTCTTGCAGCCTATATATCTCAAACAATGTCTCTTACGAATTCCAACTCATCTCAGTACTTACGAAATCTCTTTCTCCCATATCGAATAACTAATTCCTCAAAACTTTCGTTGGTATTTCATCGCCACTCGTTAAATGAGAACTTTCTATAAATCGCTAACACTTGCATCAGGCTTTGAAAACCCGCTTATATCACATCAAATTAATGTCTCTTCCCGTTGATTTCATCATTTGGGGTAGTGCTAAAATAAATTTCAGATCACTTTTCTCAGACAGGTCGGATACAAGCTTACGTACTTTTCAGTGTTACCAGTACCGTGCTTTTGAATTCTACTGCCAAGGAAGCTGCTGGATCTGACTCGGTCATTGAAACAAAATTTCTCCACAATTCAAAAACTATGGTGGTATACAAACCAAATCGTCGAATTGTATTAGATTAAAATAATTTATATTAATTTTAAATATTTTCAAGATGAAGATTAGCTAAATTATTTTAACCTAAAACAAAATAAACCATTATTCTTTTTATCCTATCACAATATTTATTAATTTTGTCCTCATTATTTTTATCTCACAAAATGTTGGCACAATCTACTGAAATTAATATTGTATAAAAGTGGTATACTTCTGTTCATATGTATATTCGTGAATAGTTAAAACAGATAAATTTGAGTGCATAATTATAATTCATGATTGTCCCAAATAATTATCCAGCTCGATGCCAACTAAAAAGTATTGTTTGAAAGAGAGGATAACCAGGAGGGTAATGTTCAAAAGGTATAATTTACGATTTACGTGATATAATAAATAATTTTGCCAATAACATTTGCACTGTTTTCTAAGAAATGTATTGATATAGTAAAAAGTGTGTGTATAGACGAGTAGTTTCGCAACTTGAGGAAAGTGAAGGAAACTATTGAGGAAGGTTGGTTGACTCGTGTGCGTGTGTGCGCGCCTGCTAACTTAGTTTATTGCCGTGTAAAACTCTGTCTAGCTGAGCTTTAGAGAGGGAAGGGGAAGAATGAAAAGAAAGAAAAGAAGGCGGTCGACCTCAAGAAGCAATGCACAAACCAGTCTCATATCTGGACGCTCTCAGATTTACGAGGAGCGCCACGCAGCACCGCGAAACCTGTGGGAACTACACACTCGTCTGTGACGTTTATGTCGATTCTCTGCGCTTCTTTCGAGATGCGCGTCTTTCCTCGACTCTAAATTTATTATCTCTACGTTTGAAACTTGTCAATAGATCTGTTAGATATCAGTAAGTTTAAACAGTAAAATCGTCGTTTACGCTATTAAAATAATTTTATTGACCGACGGTGGATTCGTGTCGAGAAAAATTTATTTTTGTAGTAATGAGGGGGAGGATAACATTTGCATGTTGTCGTTATCTTCACTACTTGATTATTTACGGCTGCTGTAAATTGTTTGTCTCAATGAATCAACATTATTTTTATATACCTTTTTCTTGTGTTTTCAGCATTCATCACTTTCCGAGACACATTTTTAAGAAAGGTTTTGTAACACTTAAAATAATTTATCACTTATGTATAGAAAAATTTAATACACTAGTTAAAAATGTGAAACCATGAACATTATACAGGCAAATATCTTATTGAAATTGATAGGCTCACATTTTAATATAAAAATATATGTCTGATATAATTTCTTTTTGTTTCTCATTTTAAAAGTGCTACCTCATCCAGTTATAAATATAATTCACTTCAATTAAAAGTCACAATTTAAAATTACACAAGGGTCTGTCGGCCGTTCAGCCATAATCATCTGCAATTTGTATTAAAAATATAATATTTCCTGCATTACGAGAAAGTTAAAAAACCGTCAAATAAAAATATCTTATTAAACAAAATACTCTTGTCCGACGGTTTGTGAAATTTTAAAACTGTTACAATTTCTAATTGAAATAAATTTTTAGAGGACTGGATGAGAAGATCTTTCTAAATATGACCGTAATTTTACCAACTAATAAGTAATAAAACCTTTATTATTTGTCGCATTACGATTAAACGTTAATAACGTTTCGTGCACATTTTGGGACTTCCTCCAGTAAAAAGATACATTATCATTTTCTTCTGGTGTTAAATGATTTTAATTAATGCAAATACTTATTTTGTAATTAAATATAAAATCAAAAGTGGAAATGTTTTGTCCTAAATAATTACAACATAGCGGACTAAGCGTTGTAACGTATCAGTGTATGAGTTTAACATTATAGTGATTTTCTGACTAGTTGGCACTCTTTTGTTTATTTGTTAATTTCATAAATGTTATTATTATTGAAATATTGAATTCATATTTATTATATGTTACGAAACCAAAATTACGTATTTATTTAATGAACTAATGCAAGAGGGAATAATTTAAAATATAAATTATTTACCTATTGAATGAAATAACAATTATACAACAGGGATTTTGGAATAATTTAATCATTTGCTACGTTAGTCAATGGGTACCATGCATAAGTTACAATGGAAGAATCTTTAAGTGTGACTATTGCAGAAATAAACATTATATTAGGTTACAAATTTTGGTTACAATACTTCTCTTCTATGGAAATAAGTCATTTTAAATTTTGTTTACTTGCAAATATGAATGAAACAACATATACATGACAATAATCGACCAGTCATTATAAATTATATTTATAGTACTTAAAAAATTTTAAACTTGTTATCAATATATAGAAGCAGACAAAAAAATTCATTTAGGAATATATTGAAGTACAGTTGAAATTTTAATTCATTGAATCGTTATTAACAATATATATTAGTTTTTTGTTATGAAAATTTATACCAACACATACGTATGTCTAGTAAACGTTTTAAGTAATTTATTTAATTTATGAGAAATTTATACAAATGGAAAGTTGAAGACTAAACAAATTCCCGTTCATTTTCTCTTTAATTGTTAATGACGTGAATTTTAAAATCACAACGTTACAAGCCCAAATTTTAAAGCTTAATTTTTATTTTATTTCCCTAGAAAACAAAATTGTGAGTTGAACTTTACTAATTACCGTATTCTGAAACATTTTTCCAGTTTATTGGCCTCACGGAATGAAACTCCCACGTGCTCTAATAGAACATACCAAGATGGGTTATTATTCATATTAAATTGGTCTGGGAATCAGTTGATTGATTTTTATGACAGTATTTAAACCTTACTCTGGATAACTATTGTAGACGTAATTATTTTTATTTTTTTCTTCTAATTGCATTCGATCACTTTTCACTGTTATACTCAGCTAAGAATTGTTAGTTCCTTAATCTCCTTAATAAAGGCTCTTGTTCACACCGTAAATGTTTTGTCAAGACGAAACAGAGTAGTTCCTGTCAAGGTCTGCCACAACGGAGAAATTCATCAACCGGTAACATCTCGCAAAAATCTCGCTTCGTAGAATTTCTGCACTTCTTTCGACTTTTACGAGACGTGACAGATGTCACTTGGGGAAAACAAAGCCACATGTTATATCTTACGTGTTTTTCCTAGTAAAAAATGGAAGTTTACACATATTATATATAGTATCAATCTCCTATGTGTGAAATATTCAGATCAGCCATATTTTAATTAATGAATAACTCCCATAAACTACTTGGTAAACTAAAATCTCAAAATTTTTGTAAATATTGCTAAGTTATTTTTTATGCTAAATAAAATATTCTTTAAGTATAATTAAAGTTTGTAAATAACAAATTAAATCAAAATTAACGACACGTATAACAGATATCTAAAAGAATTTAAATAATTTAAAACTTAAGCTAAATAGACGTCTCGACCAGAACAACCTTTGTGGTCCTTGTCAATATTTATTGCACAAAGATTATACAATTCATAATGTTCGTTAAATTTTATTTTAAATGTTCTTTGTTAATATACTAATATACTTTTGAAATAAATTATTAACTCCACTTTTATTTAAAGAAGTGACTAAGGAAATAAGTTAGTTGTTATTCTCTTCAAACATAGTTTAAAGAACAGCAAAATATTGACTATGATGTCGAGCTTTTTGATAAAAGTTTATATTTAATTTAAAAAATTATCTGAAGAAGTTCACAAAGTTGGGTGCTCTTTAGCTACCTTCCTTTACTTCCACATCCTCCCCTTAAATTTCCTTCCTATGCTACTAAAGGGGAGTTACCGTCATGTAGCCTGTAACCCAAAAAAGTGGCCGAATTTTTATTTATTTATTAGTAAATTTAATTTCAAAATAATGATGTTTGTTATTATATTTGTTCAGTTTAATAAAACCCTCTTACTTTAAATATTCTCGGTAAATCTAATAACAGCACTAACAAAATCAAAAATTATCATCGTTTATTACTTTTTTGGATGACTGAAAAATCCAACAACGTTATAATTTATTAAACAAGATTGAAAATATTGAAATCATAAATGATAATATAAATTATTCATAATACTTAAATAAAATATATATTTATGAAATTAAGAAGTAATTTTGAAATTATGTAATTTATATAGTATTGAGCAACACTTCAACTGAACATGTCCCAAACATTAGAGGATGAAACGTTGTTCATTATATTATTTACCAAATATTTGGTTGTAAATGTTCTTCAATTTTTAAAATCCATCACGTTGAAATATAAGATAAGAGGTTAAAAGAAAATTTCTGCCATAAAACATTGGGGCCTCAATTGACTAAATTCAGAATAAGAATTCTGTGAAACACAAGCAGACGAGTTTTATCAATTGTGATCTTAATTTGTGTATTTGTGTATGAATGCAAAAAATTTTGTCTAGATGGATTCGAAGGTAGTGATTATTTAAATTAAGTTGCTCACATCATGTAAATTATAAAGATGATTATGAACAGACAAAATAACCGAAGAAATGACTTTTTTGCTGTTAGGAATCAGGAAGCACTTGTTCCTCTACACGTGTGTGTGTGTGTGTCTCGTTTCAAAACCCCGATGAGTGACATCTTCCAAGGCTCCTCCGTCCGGCTTCTCACGGACGCGAACGAGGCCCTGGTCAGACATGTTTTGGCGAAAGAGTTTTTGCTTGTTTACAGGGCTAATTAACCGGATTTATTGCCTCGGCTGAGCTGGGCGTGTCAAGGCAGGAGAGCTCGGCTGGGCTGCTAATAGTCCCCTCTGATTTACTCTTTCCTTGCAACTGCACCTTGTTCCCTCTGAATAATTTATTCCACTTGGTTTGGACACCCTGGCCTCCCGCCCCATGTTTTAGTACCGCGTTTACGCAGCTTGTTTCTGATCCTAGAAGAGGGAAATCTCGACTTTTTTTATCTCGAGAGTTAAAGCTAGAAACACAGTTTTCCTCAACATCCTATAGGATGATAAATACGGAGATGAAGTATAAGAACAGACGCTTGTGTCATTTTTTATCCTTTAATTTCAGTTTAGACCACTCTGCCAGTTGTCTTTAATAATGTGCACTGTTCACTAGAAAATGTTCAAGACCTTCTATTTCTACGACCCACTTCTGTCATTTTATTTTTATTCCACTGTCATGGGCGTTTGGCTCCTTTGTGCTTTAATTTATTAATTCTACTACTCTAAATTTAATTATCTAATGATCTGTTATGACATTGTTGTTTTATTTTCTTCAGAAAGCGAAACAAATTAACAGTTACACTTATATGCATTTTCGCTTATTACGATCGTCAAATATATCTCACGTTTTTTACCTAATATTTACTACTTCCTGAAATTTAATTTAATTCCCCACGTTTTAACACGAATATTTTTCAATTTGGTATTGCTATTTGAGTGCTCAGTGTTTCCATCTAATTAATTTACACTAGCCCACATCAGTATTTAATTCGACAGTAATCTCTTTGTGAATACGTGATTAAACAGTCACGGAGAACGTCACATATTTTAAGAAAAAAAAAATTCATTGAAATAGCATAAATGAATGCTGAAAATAAAATGTTTTATTCAGGACGTTAAATAAAAATACCGCCGAATGAACATGTGTATGAATCGCAGCTGAAACAACGCACCATTCATATTTGCACAAAATATTATTTCTAAAACACTTCATTTGATGAATATAGAATTAACCGATAAGTAATTCATTCAGCATGCAGGTGGTTAAAATATCAGAACTTAGCCATCTGAAATTAAAATAATGCCAAGCAACGACGTAATGGACATGTATTGATGCGTAAATCTGATGCCACAGATTATTCAAACGGTCATGCTGAAAATTTGGGATTGTTTGTTTTCTTATGACAGAAATACAAAAAAAATCTTTTTAAAAATATATCTGGAAAAAAATTATAGATCTCGACAACAGCGCTACTGGGTCCTACTGTTGCAAAGAACCATTCAGGTGGTTCCATCAATATTATGAAAAAAATTTGGGAGAGATGATTTAAGAGCTCACGTACACCGGAATTTTATACATATAAATACCCCCACAATTTTTTTAATAAGTCACAAAATATTGTAAAACACCTTCACTAAAAGAAATTTGATTTCGAAGCATGTAGCTTTAGACCTATAATTTAACAATGCTCATCTACAGTAGCTAAAGAAACATTAATAAAAACCTACGAATTTATCTATCACCTTTATGATTTAATATCGGGGAATATTTAACTGATTAAGTGACCTAAGGATTACGACTGTAGTGCTGAAAATTTTAGCACATTTCCACTCCTACAACCGGGAAGAAATATAATATAAAATGTCTAGAGTCACAGTTTTGAATTGTTGTCTTTACGAGCTGTGGAAATTTAAGCTTTTGGGCAGACCATACACTTCCAGATTTAATTTACTTGTTAGACATGTTTGGATAACATCAGGATAAAATAGCCAAGAAGATAAAACCAGTCATATCACGTTACAGCCTTACTAAAAGCGTATAGAATTAAAATAAACTCTAAATACTTTCCCATCCACATTCAAAGAAATATTTTAATAATTCCAGTTTTGGAATTTAAGAGAACATCAAGGATTCAATAGGCACATATATATAATAAAGCAAAAATTGAGTTAGATTCGAACTCAATTATGTACTCGTCTTCTCCATAACCTTGGTTCCCTAAACATTATAATATAATGTGTACTAAAATTTATTAAGCCTTTTAAGAGCCTCCGAACGTAAGTCTTTAATGTAAACGATAATGGTGTAGAGACTATTGACACAAGAAATGTACCTTTAACAGGAATTTGTCTACTTCTTCAAAAAACTGTAATCCAGTCCCTAAAGGGGCTTCGTAAATTCTTGGAATTACTTTACCTTTCGCAAAACCAATAAATTCTTGAGCCTCTGTCACGTAGTTTCGTAATTATGAAGTAATTAATAGATTAAAATACCAAAAATGTCGTTATCCTTTTTTTAAGTTATGTAATCTACACGATTGATGTCTGGAGTGTCAGGATAAACATTACTTTTCATTTTCTGAAATGTGTATTTAAACGTAGGGAATAACAAAAAATGCCCAATCCTTTTGAAAAGAGAGCGCACTCAAAAATAAAAACTTTATAGTGTCAGTAACTCATGACATAATTTATGTAGATTACATGGCATATAAATTATATGGTAAATGTTTATATTTTTAATAGATGAATTATATATTCTTTCGCACAAGAAATAGTTTTTAGAGTATCTAATCTTAATCTTAACACACGATAAAATATTAAAACATTAAGAAAGCTCACGGCGTTTCCTCCACTAATATCGCGAGATTTTTAATGTTTTAAAATTTTATTGTCTGTCTTTTGGCCACACAAACATGATAAAAATAAATTCCTTTAATTCTGCGAAGGTTATTGAACAAACGAACTAATAGTAAGTTAATATCCACAACCTGAGGACGGAGTTGTATATCATTTTACTTCAACAACAATCATTATTTATTTACTAATGAACAAACAAGCTATTATTTAGCTGTGTTACCTTAATGTTCCTTTTTAAATTACTAGGTCTTAGCCTACTTAAACCTCGTTAAACGTATAACAGCAAATTCAAGACTAATATCCAGTTTGTATTCAGTGGGCGGTTTCAGTAAAGAACTATTTTTCCAAGAACAGACACAAAACAATGGTTGTAGGAAGATAATTCTGGCAAGTTACTCCAATAGACTGGATTCAGGAAACATAAGATGGTGATGCTGAGTCGCGATGTCTTCACCTGGAAGCTATACCACAAGCAAGACGTCATCAACGTTCGCACATGGAATGATGCTGACCAATTCCATAATACAGTGATCTTATTAAGTTACAATAAACTTAAAAAAATACTGAGTCATTAACCTAAACCCAATTTTTTATATTTTGTAAGCTTCGATAATTTACTGCTTTATGAAGTATATTATTTTATAATGTCTATAGTAAAACACTGACGTTTGGATTCCCATGTTAACTTAATTTATTTCATTCACAAATCCAATGAAAATTAAAGCCATGTTTACCTTAATACGTACTAAATTTACAACACATTCACATAAAACTTTCTAAATATTTCTTTTACTGAAATACTACTGAACTTCTATTTTGAAAGAAAACAAACAGTCAATAATCGAGTTTCAATTGAGTATATTACGGAATATTCCATGGAACATATTTTACATCATTTTAACTAATTAGCATTGTAATTCTGATTTAATATTGATATGTAATTAAAACACACAATCTTGTACTTTATTTTCTACAGATGATACGCGAGTGAAAATGAAAGATAAAACATTGCAGATATTAATACTTTACGAGTCTATATTCTTATCTGCCATGACGAGAAGTTGTGAAATGCGTGACGCAAGAATGATTCGTCACGAGCACTATACAAAGAATAGTTTTTGAATATTTTATTTTTTACTATTAAATTCAATTTCATCTGAGGAGAGACATTGAAAAACTCACCCAATAACGATGCATATGAAGCATTGTAATCGAGGCGAAAGAAGAGTTATGAAAGACCAGAACATAATGTTACTAGGCAATGAAATCATTCGGCAAAGACGTAGTGCTCATGTAAATATTGTTGCTCTCAATTTATCAGGAAGATCTGAAGCGATTTAATTCTCACACAGATGCAGACAGGGCGTATCGTCAGAGTTCCCCGTGTAACATATATCGTGGCACAGACGCCTAACAAGGCGATCGGAAACGTTTCTCACGTAGGTGGAACTCAAAAACATTCTGCTCTGCCTTGCACCGGAAACCGGTGCAGTGCCAAACTTCCAACTGAACACCTGCGGATAAATTATCACCGTCTCAACGTTATATACCACGGAAAGAGTTGGATAAATCTGGCTTCGACTTTGCGAAATACACCCAGATTGTGCGTAATGTTGCTTATGATTTACTGGGTAATGCTCCACATGCGTTGTTCCTCAAGAAACGATTGGTAATAAATAATAATATTATAGAACACTGACATCAACATGGGTTATATATAATATGAAACATCAGAAGACGTTAATTTGTGAATACTTTACTTTGAAGGAACAACGTTAACATGAAATGTAACAATACTTGATTTAAATTTTCCGTATCTGTTTTTACATTCAAAGAATTAATATTTGTTTTTATGTGAAACATTTCGCTCATAAATCTAAAATAATAATTACTCTCTGTATCTAAAATTTTAACATTATTCCAGTAAAGAATATACATGTTTACTTATCAGAGATTGTTTATTTATTGGTTTTTTAAGTTCTCTTATTCTTGTTTGAAGCTTGTCATTTGTCTGACCAATAAAACAATCCTTGCAGTCCAAACACTGAACTTTACACACGGCACCGTGTTTATCAAAATCTTCACTACTTTACACAACATTAAAATTTTTAATAGGCAAACAAATTAATTTATATTGCATTCTTTCTAAATATATAAAACAATGTAACCCATAGATGTTTTACATTTATAAGTTGTAAGTGAATTATTTTTATAAATCAAAGACTTAAAATTACTTCTAATATATTTATTAATAAAAGCAGAAAAATACGAATGGAAAAATAGAATTACATTCTCCAAATTCTCCTTGTAGAATTTGTGGTGAGATAATTTAATGAAAGACTTGTCTACTAAATTGAAAATCATAGCTCTGTTTTTGGAAGAGGTGATTTCAATAGAAATTTAATATTCCACCAGACTCGCTAGGTTTTGAAACCAATTTCTCAATAGTTTATTATGACGTAGGATTGTAGGTTAGAAGAGTTAACACAATGATTAATTTCTAATTCATAAATAAATTTTAAATTAGGGCGATATTTAAGAAAGGTATTCAATTTAGATTTGGGAAATTTCTTTTGGAAAATATGCTGGTGCTAAATCATTTCCAACTGCAGTGAAATTTAAAAATTGTTTATTTTATTTGTCGTTGAATTAAGAGGAATAACTACCTTTTCATGTTCTATGGCTTACAAAGTTTACCAGATCAGTGTCGGGAGCTACAACGTGTCGTACTGGAAGATGACGTAATTAGAAACAATTTTCATCGTCAGTGTAAGATTGTTTTCAATTATTCAACCCGTTCCTTCGTTTACTCTCTCGTTCTATGAGTTTTTAATTTTACAGAATTTTGGTAACCATTTTGTTTTTCAGTTCGCGTATCTGGAAATAGATTGTAATTAAATTATGAACATTGGTCCTATTAAAATATATTCGTCTATCCCATTTAAACTGCGGTAGAAAGTGTTCCTCCAGTGTCTAATAAGTTTTTTAATATCAGGTGACTCCCTTTTTATCGCTTATAAATAATAAGTTATTCCAAAAGTAAATTCAATTATTATACAAAATTTAGTCAAAGTAATTATTTATAAACCTGTTAATAAATATTGCAACTAAATTTATATCAATATTTTCGTTTTTCGAATTAAGTTCAATTTTCATTATGGCTCTCATCAAATCAATTTACCTATATTTCCATCTCGAACCGAAACAAAAAATTTACTCCATACTTATCACAAAACGTGTTATCATTAAGTTTTGATCATCTACTTCTACTTATTAATATTTTTAAAAAATTTGAGTCATAAAATTTGCTAAACTTTTCAATTAAAAAAGACCAGTTAAAAAACCAGTTACATCCTTGAGGCTATTGTCGTTGTGTATCGTTTCACAATGATCACTTCTCCATCAGCGGGAAGCTCCATTTCTGAGATATGGAGGATCTTATTCTCCAAAAAGCATGTCCCGTAACATAACATTGGTAGAATCAGTTTGAAATTCAATGCTCAATTATGTTCATATTCTGGTATTGTAAGAATCTGATCCCGATGTAGTTGACTGTTCTGCTCCATCCATCCATCGATCTGCACGCTGACCTTCATGTTTTTATAAAGACGTCATAAAGATTTGATACGCAATTCCGTTTTATGGTGCTACATGTGAACTTTATCGGACCATACGCAAAAACGGCAGGTGCTTGGTGAGGTTATATGAGCTACGGCGTCGATTGCACCAGGTGCGTCTTCTGTCATCACATCACGTCAACGCCCACAAAAACCAAACAGTTCGTTGGCCGACAGACTTTCCACTCGTACCTACCGCTGTTAAAATATATCTCTACATCGATTTTAATGTGCCAGTTTCACAAATGGAAAAGGAACTCCTATTTAGCCACGACTTTACCCTGAATAAGACACTCAACGTCTACGTATCAACCAGATATATGGTTTTAGTCTTTTGGTTATGAACTCTATCATTTGACAGAAAAGGGTAACAGAAACCGTTTTTTATTTAAAATCTCAACCACTGAAAATGATTCGATGAATCTAGTCGTAAGTTTACTCAGTTCAGGATCTTACAAACAAGCCGTCAAATATAATATAAATAGTTGTGTAGTTGGGTTAAGTAGGCGTTTATGTATGTTACTGTATCCCAGGATCCTCCAGAAATATGACAATATACATATCAACTCTGATGCTCTCTTTTTGTAACAGCCTGTGAAATAGTCGCAGGAATCAGCTGTGTGTTTGAAGATAAGTAGTCCCAAGTTATTATTCAGTAAAATAACAAATAAATTATTATTTAAGCAATTCTGACTTAATAATCTAGTAATTGCTGAATTCTAAGAGAGTATTAATAAGCCTCGAGCTTCTCTGGATTGTATCATTAAATCATGCACTCACCTTAAATGAATTATGAGACACTAAATAGCATAAATTATTTATAGTTATTTCAACTGTAAATAGATATTCCTAAAAACGATTCCATAAACACAAAAGAAGCTGTGTCAAATTACAAGAAGAGTCAACTTTTTCAATGCGTCTAAATTATTTATTTTCTGTTTTTGAAGAGTGCCACCTTATTTCTTAACGAGGTGACTCGTCCCGCGACATCAAAGGACTAAACTGTTTTGTCTTCGTGTTTCTTTCTGTAAAATGAGGCCAACTTGGTTTATGTGCGAGGCTGCGAATTCCTGCCGCCGCTCGCTTGCCAAGGTGTTTATTGGGTTCCCGCCCGCTTCTGTTTATGAGGCATGATAAAGATTTTCAATAGACTTTTACTACTCGGCGTTGTCGGCATAAATATTTCGGGACTCTGTGCGGAGGTGTGCACGGATGGTATTCGACCATCAATTGTAACCAGGCTTAATAGCGTGCAGACATTGTAAGGGACATACATTCCCCCGTGTCTCCCGTACGCATGCGGCTTTATTTAAGTTCTATAAATTCTTCTCCTTTATGCACCCACAAGTTTAGTGATCGTGTAATTGGTTAAGCAGAATGGACAACTTGGGCAATATACGCACGATATAAGACCGCTTCCAAACATTGCTGATTATATTACACTCTGGTCGTAAACATTTTTTTGATTTATTGATCGATCACCATGGACACAAACCAAGAGACAAGAAGAAAAACTATCTTATAATTGAAATTAAGAGTAATCATTCTTATTTCCGTCAGTCTTAAGGAATTTCCCATATTGTAGTAGACGCCGTTTATTATACAAATATAGCATATAATACATTATAACACAAACGAATCTAATTACTGAATTAAGGGTTTATTCTTCTTTTATTATTAGCCTTAATGGTTGGTTGGTAGCACTGCAGTTCTCCATTCAGAACGCATCTACTGATTTTCTCTTGAGCTGAGACTAGGAGCTTTCTGTTCATTTCGTTATTTATTTTAAATGTGGCCCTTCCCTCAAAAAATTTACTTCAATTAACTCTCTTCATTAATATTCCATGTTGATCTCTGATTTCTATTATTAGAGCTCTCCTTCTTATATGCTCTAAGAATCTTTTCCTCGTGTCTTCTTCTAATTCCTTCTTCATTTTTATCTTCTCTTTCCAAGTTATCTTTAAACGTCTTCTGTAACACTATTTTTAGGAACCTAATAGTCACACGTTTCAGTCTAAGACGAAAACCGAAACCAATTTCTTTGTTCAGAATTATTTCTTATTACATACTTCAAAATCTCGAAGAAATTTATTTGTACCTGATGGAGTCCTAAATTTCAGTACCAAACGTACTAGTAATTGAATAAAAATCCTATTTCATCTGTAATTTATCTCTATATTATAGCAACTCCTTTTGTTGGTTTGTAATTGTCAATGCTTCACTCCCACACAATGTAATACTCAATATATAATCCTATAAATTCTTTCTCACATAAATATATTCCTCCTTCCGTTAAATTCATTCTTGAGCAGGTTTATTGTACGCCATTATTTGTGATTTAACTCTTCTATTTCCTCTATTTACTCATTTATCTTCTGTATTTGCGTATTCTTTCTTTTATTATTGCCACATTCTAGGATTTTACTTTTTTATCTATTAATGTTATTGCTGTTGTTTTCAGTCCTAATACTGGTCTGATGCAACCCTCCATACTAACCTATCCTGCGTATTCCCTTTCATTTTCACATAGCTACCAGATAGCACATCCTCCCTGAACTGCTTAGCGTATTTCATCCTTGGCCTCCTTTTTCTCTCCTTACCCCACACACTTCCCTATAATGCTAATTTTACAAGTCCCTCAAGTCTCGAAACGTGGCCTATTAACCTATCCCTTCTCTTGGACAAAGTCCACCATATTTTTTCTCTCTTCTCTTATTCTTCTTCGAACTGAACTACTCTGTCAATACTTATTGCCTTTAACTTAAAATCTCTTGTAAGGCGTAATCATTATATGTAAACAAGACTTAATTGGTGCATTTCGACTTTTTCTCCTTGGATCTTTATCCCTACTCCGACTTCTTCACTTACTCTACCCACACCTATTGTATATACAGGGTGTAACAAGCTAAATTTGGAAAAAAAGACAGACGATATCAACATTTTCCCCTCTTTAAATTCTTGTCCAAAACGTTTTGTTACCTTGCAATTTTCACGTGGTTTATTAGAACTTTGTTTTCCACTATCAATATTTAGTTAGTTAATAGTAGTACACATTACTTTTATCGTATACACTCTATCTCTCTCAAGTATATGGTGGATTAGGCAGTCACGATATTAGATAAAATGAATACAGCTTTTCAAGCCGAATTCGATATATTCTATTATTTATTTTTAAATCAAATCTTGAATACAATACTTATTTTAATAAATTAATAAAAATGTTAACCGTGAAATTAATGTCGTTAAAATTTCTATTTTAATTTAATTTGGTAAAATATTGTACATTTAGATGAATTCTCATTAAATGGGAATATTGATTTAGTTTGAGGAACTGGAATACTGAAATTTCCTATTATTCGTTAAGAAATTATAAATATTTTGAAGCACTTTCCTCTTTTATTTATTTTAATGTTTTATTTGACATGTTACCGATAATACATATTTGTTGGTTGGTAGTAAATTTGACTTTGAGAAGTATAATTTAACAGCGGCGTAGTCCAGGTCAGGGTCGGAGTCATCCATCAGACCTTCCCGGCGCTTTACATATTCAGGCGAATCTGCAAGTACCACGGGAAGCGCGCTAGTTATTGCGTTTTAAGAGCCGCAGATGGATTATGCAAATGCAGAACCATTAATCACGGCCGCTAGGGGTATCAAACCAGGACTCGACTTCTGCAAACGCCTGTCTCACGCTGAATCAAACACTCGATGCAGACCCAAATTAATGAACGCAAGCTCCTAACGTTATTCCAAAGACGGTGGTGAACTCAAAACTCTGGAGGAAAAATATATTATGGAATTTTATAATCTCGCTTCCTTCTGTTTAAGAGTTTGAGGTGATTACTCTTTCCCTCCGGCTCTGCTTCATACCATTCTCTTCCTTTTACAGTTGCAATAACCAACTTTGTGTCAAGAAATGACGGAAGAAGAACTACGGGTATACCAAATAATTCACTTACAAATTTATGTTTCCAGGGAATTGTGTACTAACATTTCTATGACCCATGGAAATTTTACATGGCTTAAATATAAATTAAGAAGTTTTTCTTGTTGATGGCAGTGAATGGCTTTCATCGCTGACTGACCTCGAAGTCGCCCAAAATTTACGTAAACCATGCAGTGCTCCCTTTCGCTAATCTCATCGTCAGATCTGGTCGGCGTGTCCATGGCAGTAACGAGCCACGATCTGCGGGTTAATTAAGGCGATCGCGGATGCCAGATTCATATGCAAAGTGAAGGGCGTGCGTCTCTCAATTTCCCTATCTCCGAATTGGAGATCGCCCTAGACACATAAACTCTGTCCTCTCCCCTCTGCTTCGGCTCAGATGCAAATATGGGCTTCCAAGTTACGCTCCATAATATTAAGGTGTCTCGTCAACCCAATGCATTCACTAATTGGGAGGTAAATCACAACATCTGGGTTATATTTTCAATACACTCTACTTTTCAAAACTACTTGTAATAATTTTAACTTGATGAAGATTAATGAGTTATTTATCTAACAGACTAATATGACCCGGGTTGTAACCAAAGAACTCTTTATTCAACAAATTCACGGGAAAACCGACGATCTTCATAATGATTTTGCGTTAAATCAAGTTCTGAGTTAGCTTAGTGCAATAATGGACTTACAATATAATTCAATTACTTATAGGTTAAAATATTGTTAATTTGTAGCACTTCTATAATGTACATATAATTAATTTCTATTCTATGTAATGCAAGAGTGTGTATTATGACTACAAAACAAACATTTCTTTGCCTAAGACGAAGGTATATCATCTTTGGTGGTGGTGTGTCGTCTCTGGAGATCAGATAGCGGATATCGCAATGAAGATTACCTGATTTGAAACAAAAATATATGGAGTTAGTCGAGTCTTAAACGGCAGATATTGATGGAAATACTCCAGTTGGAAAGTGGATATTCAGTAACAACCACTTCACAAAGGGTAAAAACTTTCGAATTTGTATAGTGTGTCGATTGTGTTGGTTCATTGAAACTTGCTTAGTATATTTGTGAAAATTCTACTAAAATTTATTAATTTGGTAGCATAGCAGTTTATTTGGTTGCAAGTGAAACTACGTATCAACCCTGAGAAGAACCTCAGAAATTTTATTTGGTATACGTGATGTATTATGAAGTCATCGGCGTTTTGTTTATAATCACATCGATCCGGGCATAAGGATACAGAAGTAAACTAGTAATATAGCTGTTATATATAAAAATTATTACATAAATCCGTAACAACGTAACAATAACCGCCACTCATGTTCAGTATCCATGATGATTTTCTCAGTGCGACAGTAGATATTTTCTTGTTATCTTAATGAGCATATACTCTTATCCTAATTTGCTATTCTCAAGTTAAACGTACAATCTTAAAGACGTAAAACAATTTTTTTTACAAAACTGTGTTCTGTACAGATGTTACTGACGCTCCAGGAACAAACACTCGATGGGTAAACCATCCTTAGCACTTACAGGCGGAGGGAGTTCGAGTATTTTTGACTTAGTTAAAGTACCGTGCGAATGTTTTACTCTCTTAACGTTGGAAAATTTATTTTGACTATCTTCCTATTGGGACAGTCAGTAATTTTGACTCTTAGGTAATCTGGAATAATTTTAACTATCTTACAGTATCGGTAGTAAATTTAATACTATTGAGATATCAGAATTATTTTTGACTTTCTTAATGTACAGGAAGTAATTTCAGTTTCTCGGTATACCTGCAGTCATTACTCTATTAGGGTACTGATAGTATTTTCGAGATGTTTTCTTCCGTTTCAGTAATTTGCTGTATAGAGAAAGTGGACCAACACTGGTAAGTGAAAAAGAAGTGTTTAAGCTGTTAAACAGAAATGGTGCCCTTTGCTTGTTTGCAGAGGGGGAGGGGGGGAGGCGCCATTATGCAGCCGTACACAGCAGACCTCCGCGAGCAGCGTGTTGCATATTCAGACTCATGGCTGTACGCGGGCCGCCATCTGTCATGATTTCAGCCTAAGTCCACAAACTGATCTCGACGCGCACGCAAACATACATCATAACCAAACATTGGTCCATGCAAATACGCGGAAACCCCTCCGATTTGCTTGTGATTTATTCACCCGTGATGCGCTAGAAGTAAAGATAGGGAGTGGCGCAAAGCTCTCAAATGTTGCTTGTACCACATAATGCAGTGAATAATAGCGCCATCCGCAGGTGCCAAAATTTATACTCATGGCTTCCACACAGGAATTTGGCAGTGTGAATTACGCGACGAGTAATCAAGCGGCAATCACGTTTACTCGTCTCCGTGCTCCGTACGGACAATTCAAACAAGAGAAGAAAGAATTCGTGGTGAATATTCTATTAATAGCTCCAGATTACATTTAAAGGCTTTTGAAGGTAAGTTTATCACGAACACCGAGATTTTTTCTTAAGGGGGAGATACACTACATGTCCAATTTCCTCCAGAACTATTTAATTCAGACACTTAACATTTTACTCTCACAGAAATGATCACTTTCCAATTCAAATATTTATCTTTTAAACGTAAAATATTTTCTAAAACATTGAATGTATAAAAAAAATTACTATTGTGTATTATTAATCATGCTTACCCTTTTAAACGATTGGTCAGAACATAATTTTTAGTAAACCAGTACCATAGTTCTGTCTGTCAAGAAATAAATTACTGTTACATATCTTCCCATTAGTCTCACTGATAATGATGAAAATTGTAGGGTCTCTAACTGTAGATGCCTGAAATGTAAACTTAAAAATTGAGGTATAACTATTAGTCAAAAAAAATTGTCATTATAATTGTTTGCAGAGTTCACGTTTTGAGAAATTTAACTTTTAAGTTTTTTTACAATTTATTTGTATCTTTATGAAAAAAAACCTGCACCTAATATTCACCCTCCTTCCGCGATCTTGTTATCTTCCTCTTGGTCTTCCTTGCTTCTCTCGTTATTATAGAAGCTCTCTCTTCTCAGCATTTCTTCCTCGGACCTCAGCTTCAGTGTTTAGAGTTTTTAATATCCTCTTCCCAATAGAAATCCAAGGTCTTTCAAGCATTTCTTATCATCCAATCAAGACGTTATTGAGTGAAATAGTAGCCTCAAATATTATTTATCAAATTTGATAAATTCTTTTTCTTAAGCTTTGGACTAAAATATACCGTAATCATTTGTATAGAGGGAAGAGCAAATAATATGGAGGCTGTTGACCAAGAGAAGGGATATATTAATAGGCCACGTTTTACGACATGAGGGTCGTGTAAAGTTAGCATTAGAGGGAATGTGTGGGGTAAAAACAGACGAGGGAGATCAAGGATAGAATCCGCTGAGCAGATAAGGGAGGATGTCGAATGTGGTAGTTATGCGGGAATGAAAAAGCTTGCGAAAAAATAGGTTACCATGGATGGTTCCATCAGACCAGTCTTAGGACTGAATACCACAACGCTATTGAATATTATGTTGAAAAAATATCAGTCTAAATATAAAATTTAATTAACATTTCTATTTCCTCTGTAATTTGTAGTTTTAATTTATCTTTATATATTTTTAAAACTGTTTCTGTTTTCTTAGGCCCATTTTTCTTCTTGTTTTCAGACTGGAATATCACACCAATTACATTTGCGTCAGAGTATCAGTGTATTAACATAATGGTTCTGGTTATCCTAACATCATGCAATCGAGATTTTAGGGACGGTGTTTGGACAGTTGGAGGAAGTGAGATATTCGTTACTGGAACGAAAAATTGATTCAGTTCATGTAAAGAAATATAAATTAGTCCCCCGGCTTAGAATCAAATTTTGATACCACTTTTAATATCAAAATGGCCGATTGGTTTTATTCCTATAGTAGGAAAATGGACGAAGGTCAAGAATGCAGATAATGTTGGAGTGTATGACATCTGTATTGTTATAAATATCGGAAAGATCACAAAATCTCTTTTCCTTTCGCCGAGTTTTCTGTAAAATTCTGTGTAAATTAGTGAGGATCACCGAAATTGCGTGTTTACGTCGTTATGTGATTGCTCAGCATCAACTCTGTACGCTCCATGTCAGCTGCTCCACTCAGCTTCGCATTTCAAACGCTCGTGGCTGGAATGACCATTAAAAAACTCATTAACGACATATTAAGCCCCGCGAATCCAATTACCCAGAAATTTTGGCAACGCGGGGTTGGGATGGGAGAAGAGTGAAAAAAAAATCTCTCATTAGTATTTAGAGGGGTGGCGGTGCTGAACGCGACCTCCGGCTGTAATAAGCGAATCCGGATCCATTACTCCATCGTGTAAATAGGAAGGTTCAGTTACCTGAATCAACATTCCATCGTTATTAAGCGTTAGAAATGGAAACTGCGCCTTCAAACAACAGTAACTGTTAAGTATTCCGCTTCAGTCGGATACGTATTATTTCTACAAACACACAAGTGAAAATTATACCAACACAGATTACGTCTGTGGTGAAAAAAGATTAATACCTAACGTAAATCACGAGTTAAATCAATTGAACACTATTGAATTGCCATTGAACACGACCGATTTTGTTCGTAATAACCAGGAGTCTTTATATCCGCGGTTTGCTTTTATTTTTAGAGATTGTCATAAAATACAGCAAAATACCATATTTACTATCGCTAGTTTGATAAAACCTCGAAATTATATTGTAAAACTAAACTGAAATATAAAATTTTTGATACGAAGTATTGGTGCTGTGCATTTTTAGAATGTAGCAGCAGAAGGTGGGCCGCCTGGATCTTTTCACGCTCGATAATTCTTGGGATGGAGCTCTAATTTCTTACCGTGACTCTCCATAAATATAACAAAGGTTCAGACTCCACTCCCGTTGGCCTCAGAAGATGAATTCCACATACAGTGACGGACGGCAACGCTAGTATCCAAAGGTCGTCAGCAAGCCTCTGAGAGTGCTTGGAATGCGGTCCACATTTCATAAATAAATACTCCGGTTAGCGGGAAGACTGGCCGACGGCCTCTAAATGAAACAAAAAAATCCCCTCCCCAAGTGGCAGGAACTGCGTCGAAGGACGAATGAATTGAAACAGCCTTTTTGTCAGTAATATTTTTCCAAGTTAAATCATACATGGGCAGTTTACTACTTAATATTCTAATTAAAGATTCTGCATCAAAATAGTAACTATTTTGTAAACTTTTACTGAGTTAACTGATGAAGTGCACGAAAAAAAGTTATCCATTTAAAATGTAAGTTTATTTTATTGAAAACTGTCCTTTTTATATTTTATCGAAATATGTTGTAATTAAATTTATAATTGGTTTTCTAATTTTTTTTAGTTAACCTGATGTAGTCCACAAATAATGACGAAACTCCGTAGATGTATTAAATACAAAATTGTTTGCTGACATATTGGCGAAAGCCAAAAATATTTTTTTAGATCATTTTTAAATAGTTTAGATCATTTTTAAATAGTTAAATAAAACATTTTGGAGCGTATTTCTCGCAGATGTCCCATTTCAATAATTGAGAGACTCTTTCTTTAAAGAGACGCCATTACATACATTATTCTAAATTGGCCTTTGCCAGTTAAGAAAGATAGATTTGTCCTCTGTTGGTAATATTTCATTTAAATATAATCCGCTGTCTCCTCACGAGTTTCTTATGTTAGTCAGAATGAACAACTTTAAATTTTAAAATGTAAACCAATCAGTGAAGAAAAATTGCAATTGTGGAAATCGATACATTTTAGGCTTGTAGAAATTGCAACAGTCATTCCTAGTATTGCGTAACTTTAGCCTTTTCAGCCATGAAGGAAGCCATTTCTGCCTTCATCCGATTGAGAAGAAGAAGATTAATTTTCCCACAGAACGGAATTTTAAATTAGCATAATAATGAGCTTTTTTCTGACGATAGCAAACAACATAATTCCCTCGGAGGGGAGCGATTTTTCTTTTCATCTTGAGTAGTCGTTACAAGATCCCGCTGATCTCTTCTTTTGGCGGAGGAGAAGAGAGAAGGGTAACAGTTGCGTGCAATATACATAATCTTCATCTGGTAGGCACGGAATAGTCGCGTTGCCCTTACGAGTGATTAATGAAGAAAACATAATGGTAAGGGCAGTGAATCCTGTCTGATTCGAATCAACAGACCCGTAGTGATTAATTAGAGGACCTGATGGGTCAGCGGACAACACTACGGCTCCTTCCATCTTTCAACACACAATAATAACGTATAAAAGTTCCGAAATCTAATAACTCGGTTGGATGAATGTACTCGTCGGCTGTTGCAATGGGCTAGGTTCCTTTCCGACCAAAACGATGATAATTGTTGACACCATGGCAGTCAGAGCAGCGGCCTGTGGTGTTAGATAAATGGATTGGCTGTCACCGCCGGACAGTTGTGACATAATCACAGGCCGAAAACATCGACGTTTGCCCTTTAATAGATAACCCCGCGGGTGGGATGCGGCATTTCCATAGGCGAATACGAGGTCTTGATGTTATGCACCCTCCAAAGCCCCGTGCTCGGGGAAAAACTGACGCTAGTAATGGAAAGCTGGGGAGGGACTAATGTAATTTGATGTTTCAATAAAAATGCAGCTTTCATCATTAACCATATGGGGTCTAACCGTCGCGGCACACTACAGGGTTTCACTCGCGCTGTAATATGCCGCAAAGGACGTCACGCTGCTGCCAACTGACATCGTTCACACACGCCAAATTCAATTTACACTCTGTTGTGCCGATTTAATTAAAAACGAGTGCACAAAATTACTTTGAATAGAAGTAGACAATTCAAATACACTAACAGACATTTTATTCTTTTTTGCATAAAAAATATGGCAGTAATCAGTAACTAATTTCACAAACAATCCCCAGGTTTCAGTTTGGGTTGTCTTTTGATAAACGCACAAAATGTTTGACCAATGTACTTATTAAATATAGGTAACTCTCCAGTTTCACGTGGTTCCCATTAGGAATTATTAGAGAACTTCGGTTTACCCTCACTTTAGTTCTAGTTAAATGGCGTCTATACAACAAAAATTATTTCATGTTCCACGTTTCGAAATTTGGAGTAGGTACTTGCAGTTCAGCATTACCAGGAGCCACATAACAACAAAGACTGTGGAAGTAGAAACTCATGACATGATCGGTAGAATGTGGGAATAATTTTAATACTGCATAGGCGTGTGCCTTACATCTCAATACTGAGAATTAACATTAATTTTATATGGTTATTTTTTTCAAGTAAGAAATGTAAGAATGAATGCCAACAATACATTATTTGCCTTGATCCAGTTTTTTAGTATTAATGATTACAATTCAATTTGTGTTGAAACATTTTGTTATGAGAATCTTATTAATTTTCTTGGAAAGTAATTTTTATGAAACAATTGAAAATATGGTTGTACTTTTATTTCTTTGCTTGACAGCCTCCCAACATAATTAATTATGCAAAATTTGATTTATTATTATTTATTATGTCAATTGATTATCCAAATTTCACTGTCTTCAGCAAAGTAGAAAACCAACCTAATTAACGTTAAATGATTAAATCGTTCGTTTTGTACTTTTATATTATTTTTACACTTATTTATACATTGAAACTATCAGCCTATGGAAGATATCTATTGAGACGATATTGTCCCATATTCGAGGCTACGAAAAATAAAAATAGCTATTGAGTCGGAGTGGAATTTAAGTGCCAATATCTGCTTGTCCCACTGCAGATTTTAGTAAATTTTTGTGGTACAAGGGTTAAGTAAACTTTTGAAAACTTAAGACGAAACTCTTTTCGGTCGTGATTATCGACCTGCTGCACCTTTCGTGCTGATGGCAGATTTGATCCTTGTGGTGCGCCGTCAATATTTAGCTGGAGATCATTCGGGCGCGTTGGCGATGCAATTCCAAGGAAGCGACAGCGTAATGAAGGGAGGTTCCTGGATTTATTAGCGCCACGCAGACGGAAGGCCAAGGGCGCTCGCTGCACATAAACAAGCACCGCCATGTTTAAAACATGCTGCTAGCAGCCGTACAGAAACAGTCGGCCCATCTGGAATTTCCTGAAACCAGCATAAATTCTCTACCTTTCGTTTTTTCACCTTGGGAAAAATATCCCTCAACAATTTTGAGGAAAAAAACAAACACATACATAAATTTTTATTACTTGCCACTCGTACTCGTCATGAAAGTTTTCGTTATAATTTTAAATTGTATCGGATGAAAATTTTCTTTTTTTGAATTATCAATAATAAGAGCTAAATTTTGCTAAATTTTAAATTATTCAGACCCGGTGTGTTATTTTAACAATATTAAGATAACATTTTAAGGTAAATGTTGGATATCTCCTAGACAAATAATTTAATTAATAGAAATAAATTTTCGTTGATACCTCACGCGATCTCAAAATATTCTGGGAACAAATGAGAGAAAAAATTCTGAATATAAATTGAGAAAAATATGAGAGGTAACTTTTTAAGGTAACTAATTACGGTCTTGTGAGCACATTCGCTCAAAGTTTAACCAGCCATCCTCACTTCAGAGTTTGAAGCAACAGCAGACTGGAAGCTGTCATCCGCAAACATTTCTACAGTTCCCCCCCTGTACAAATTTCTGTGGGATACCAAGTTCTCTCTAGGTTGGCCCAGCAGGTGGAATTGTGAAGGGATCTTGCGTTGAAATTCTCTCCTGCTGTCTGCCTGTCCGCGAGCAGACAAGATGGGATTGCAAATTACAACACATAAAACTTCCATTAGGTAAATAAGATGATGTTGAACAGGAATTAGCAAATATCGCAGCACAATATTCTCCGAAGCTATGAACGAGTATAACTAATCTCACCTTGACATATACGATGTTACATTTCCAGATAATGAACTTAAATTGCAATATTATGTTGCATTAAGGGTCAAAACAATTTATTTTCCGACTATTCATTCTACAAATCAATGAAACGTATAGTATTTATATTAACGTAATTAAAATGAAAATGTATCCCCTATTTTAAAAATAAATTAGTTTTATTATCTATTAACAATAATAAAAATATATCTTATCTCAGCGTTTTGTCCCTTTATTTTGGTTTTCACCAGTTGTATATTAATAGTTAAAAAATATAGATAAGAAACCTTAAATATTAATTTAGAAAGAATAAAATTTTTATACAGTGCCAATATAATTGCACAGCAATTTTTCTTCAATTTAGAACTTAATGAAGTAAACGTTGGGGTGGAAGTAATAGTTAAAGAACTTAGGGATATATATACAAACGATTTATAATATTTAGATTAATTGTACACCTGACGAAGTCATAAAGTAAGTATGAAACAAGGTGTAATTGTATTTTATCAATTGTTTCATTACTTTATGTCTGACTTATTGGCAATTTATTTATTCATTGTATAATTTAATCTATAAAAGATGCCATCCACTACTCTTCCAATAGTGTTTCCTTTGGCTATTATTATGCTGCGTAGCACTGCAATGTACTTTATTGAATTATAAAAACTAAATATTGAATATATTAATACATATAATTGTCTTCATATAAACAATTTCTGTACTTTAACGTGAAGCGCCGAATTATAATATTTAACTAAATAAAATATATAATGTGGGATTTAATTAATATATTAATGCAGCTAAGAATTTGATCAAAAATTTACTTAGAAATTATTCACAAAATTTCAATTAATTGAACAAAAGTTTGATCTTATATTATATAATAAAATAGCATTACCAGGACGTTTTAACCTTAAATTTGAAGATCACCATTAAATGTTAGAAAAATAGAGACATTAGTTATTAATATAAGCTCAAACGTTTGTTCAATTAATTGAAATTTTGTAAATAATTTCTCAACAATATTATGGACTTCCGATAATATGTTAGAAAATTTTAATTATGGTCCCATATATAAACAGTATATTTCAAATTCTTAGGGTGGCTCCTATACCTGTAGTAACCGAAATTTTATTTATCGTACCGTTAGAAGGTTAAAAATATTTTTGAATCGTTATAACGAATACTTTAATTCATAGTAATTTAATGTGATCAATTTACAAATTTTGTTTTCCTGATATTCATGTAATATTTACGGATGTTTACTCGTTAGTTGGGGATAAATCCTTTCTCCGTCTTCTTTTTGATCATGAAATGCCATACTGTTCGTATTTCTTGGAAATATATTGTCTTATTGTTTTCAATGCATAAACATACACTTCTCGTATTATTAGAAACATGACAGAGTTTTCTTCGGAAACTGCAACCTGTCTATTTAGAAGTCTTTTCATTATTCCATTTTAATATTCATCAGTTTTTATAGATGTTTCTAATTGTGCTCTATATGTTTATATTTATTTTCATTATGTCAATGATGTCTCCATGTTACTTGTATTCAACTGTATTTCTATGTTGAAGCTATTACCAAGAAATAATAACTGAAAACGTTTCACTCCGTCTCAGTTATTTACTTTGGGTTCATGTCATTTTAGTTTGCGTTCTATGTTTTACTCCAAATATAACCTAAAATGAAATCACAGTTTAACATTATATTCGAATGAAATGCAACTGTTAAAGTCCTGTACATGCAATCTCAACTGTAAGAAACTGAGGAGTACAGCTGAAGTCTTAGGGAATAGCTAGGAAGAAACTGACTATGTATCAAAAGACGTATTGATGTAGAAGTGACCACTAAGTTTAAAGGCTGCTATAATTAGGTTTTTCGTGGGTATGTTTTGTTAGTGCGAGAGTTTGCCAAACTTTCCCAATTGCAGCAATTAGGTCAGATCAATCACTGCTATCAGTTCGCTGATATGAATTGATTTATGCCTGCATCAACTCTTTACTGTACACCACGTGGCAGCTGTAACCTTGAGATGACAGAAGTAGAAACTCGGCAGGCAGGAAGCTTAGGTTGGTGTCGAGAATAGTAGACTGTGGTTCCCCTACGCCATATGTGAGCCTGGCCTACCTCAACACAGCTGGAGAGGCCTGGGAACAAGTTTACAAAAACATAAGAAGAAAGCAAAAAGATCTGTGCCCCAGCTGTGAAAGTTCAACAAACCTATATCAACACAAGGAAACTCCGTGGCAAGTTAAAAGTCTTGTAATCCTTTTTTTTTGCGTGCCAGAAGAAGAGGAATCTGTAGCTAAATTTAATTCTGGTAAATTATTTATAAATAAATACATTATCATCGAAAGATCTGAAATTAAAAATCTTATTAAGTAGTATACTTTTTCCTCTCCTTGCCATGTACTAAAAGCACCTTTATTTATTTTAAACGACTTTGTATTGAAAATCTGTAATACTCGCTTAAGCCCATTTGTGAAATGCAAACGTTAAAAATCTCCCAATTTAAAAGAACTATGGAAGCAGTTACGGGAAATAACGTTCCCAAATTGCAGAAAGTCGCTAATGACCACGCGGTTAATGCCACTGTAAATAAAATAAAACAAGCAATAAATTAAGAAGCGTAATTTTAATAATTTATTACTCAATTAAATATCGTTAGTCCTTCTTTTTAATGTCTGTTATAATTTATTCATACTCAAAAACATGACCAGATTTAGCCCACAGTTAATGACTTTGATCAATATATAAAATAATTATTGTTTTCACAGCCATTAATGATCAGTAATATTCATTACAATTTCACTTGGAGACTTAATCTACAATAAATTATACCTTAAAATGTTATTAAATAGAAATATACCCAAAGTAAATGTAATAAATGCATCATAAAAATTTTATTAGGAATTCAGTCTTCACTTTCTTTCCTTAACCACTAGTTTTTCTTAGATAGGTTGTTCGTGTTAATTTTCAAATTATTACAACGATTATAGCAGTTAAGAAAAATAAATATTTTCCTTCGCTTTTCAGAAACTTCGGCGTGAACTGAACGACACTATGTATCTTCAATTTAATACTACACTTAAAGCGCATCTTATTTCAGTTCAGTTATATAAATTTTTTAACTTAAATTACCTTCAACTGCATAAGTGGATTACTAATTATTGATTTTTTTAAGAAAAACACTTTTCATAATATTTTTCAAGTGCAAGTATTTTATGGTTTACTATTTCTATATTATATTTAGTGTTGCAATAAATACTAAGAGATTTTATTTTAAAGTAAAAATGAGGATTATAATTCTGTAATTTTTGTTAGGTTTGAGCCTTTTCTTCTGTAGGATTCATGACATCTATACATCTTCATTAAAACTTCAAATGTTTGTATCAACACGTTTAAGTGCTGGGTAATAAGAGATTTTCCAACAAAACCAAATATAGGGTCTGCTTTTCCGAACTTTATTATATACATGATATTATTTTCCAAGTGGGTTCATTCTGTTCGAAACAAAACATGGATATTGAATATTTAGACATATCAGATGATCAGTCTGACATAAAAATCTAAAAGTTCTGAAGTGGACCGGGCAATATTGATGTAAGGTTGCTATGGAAACATCGGCAAGCAAATACGAGGAAGGCTGCTTTATATGAAACCTTCCACATGCACCTAACCATATAAAAGCTTATAAATAACTGGACACGGGAGAGCGAAGTCTGGCGAGGGGATGCGGAGTAAATTGGAAATAGCCGGGAGGAGGGAAAATTGTTTACGCTCCTCGATTCCAAAATACACGTACAGAAACGAGAAGCCTAGTAACATAATCAAGTTCTTGCCCTTACTTTGTCTCAAAATGTTCCTGAAGTATACTATTTCATAATATAAAATTCATTTACCTTTCTTATTATTCGGAATGTATAATCACCGTAGATTGTGTATCTTCTACATTTAGTCAGTTTCTGTAAAGGTAATTTAGATTAGTTCGATCAAATAAAGTGATATGAGGATATTTATGATGTGAAACTAATTAAACAAAGGGAAATGCGGACTCGTTAAGGAACATTGGTTTATGGCAATATTGACTTAGAACTTAACTGAATACGTAAACAATTAGCTACTCAAAAATTCGTAACTTGGTGGAAAATAGTTATAAAACTTTAATATAATCGTTGTTCAATTATAACTCAGAAGTGACCAATTGAATTGAGAGACCGAGTAAAATGTATTCGAATATAAGCTAAGGAAAAAATGTGTGCTGTGAGTTGCAAACATAAAGGGGCGCTTGACGAGTCTACTTGTTACTTGTTCAATGCCAATCCGTTCATCTACCGCTTTATTATGTTATACCTGTACGATATTCCATATCTTAAACATTTACTTTCGCATCGTTTTTGATATATATTCATTCAACCTACCTTACTTACGCTCTAAGTATACTTCAATAGTTGTATAGTAAGTTATATGATAATTATATTTAATCATCCGTGCGTACCCGTGTGCGGTAAACAAGTGCTTCCGTCTGGTCCCTTGCCGGCAGACGCCTTTTCCTGTACCTTTTTTGAAATGTCTCCAACCACATTGGGTTTTCGTGTCCGCACCGCCGGTTGTCAGTTCCATTTCCCAGTCAGGTGGGTGGCGGGGCCGATGGTTTCCGCCTATTGATTTCCGGACTCCAGGGTCCACCGCTGATTTCCGGCCAAGACACGGAAATGACGTGCTGCTACTTCATCTGATTGTTACTCCATTTGCATGGATCGATAAGGGACAGCGGTGGTCCTCGGCGTCAGAATATCTTACAAAGAAACGAAATAGAATATAAAACATGACGCTCATTTTAATTAACAAATTTACTTGAAAATGGGTTATTTATAAAGCTTCTGAGTTGAAGTCCAAATACAAAGTCAGAGTAGTTCCCTTTCCTGAAAGTTGGCGAGTAATTTAGATATGAGAGATAAAAATTATAATTTATGGGAAATGACTGTTATGCATAAAAGGAGCAGTCTATTTTGACTGTTATATTTCTTAACGACTGCTTTTCATTACCAAAATTAGGATAATTTAATAAATTCCAGGCCAGAGAACATCACTCAGTGTTCTATTCAAGTATCATATAACAGACAAGAAGAAATTAATGATCAATCGTGTTTTGTCGTAGCCATTTCTTAAACAAATATTAACTTCTAATACAAAACTATAAAATTTGTGGTTTTTAAAAATGCTTATATTTCTTTTAATGAATTGTAGTCAGTGGCTTTTTTAAAGTATTTACAACGCCCTTTACGTTGGTTAGTGAAATAAGTACGACGCATGACTATTGTGCAACTAGTTATATATATAGCATTTATACTGGAGATGTACATCTAGCGTCTCGTTCCTTAATTAATTTCCATTCGGTATTTACAGATCTGTATTAGGCTTTGAATTTTTAAATCTCTGAAAACTTAAAACTTAAGTTTACCTGATTTTATTCACTGGTAATTTCTTCAAGAAATAGTTATAATACAATTCATTAAAATATTCAATAAAATGGATAAGCATGATTAAAGTGCTTGTTCCGTACAAGATGGTGGAAATTAATTTTGATAAATGAACGGGATTAAACACGGCACACGAAGGGCAGCAAACAGCACGCACTTCAAAGCAATGTTTATAATTATAGGTAGAGAGATTGGAGCAGCGCGTTCTTCGGGGATCCTTTTGTAGCAAGCCGTTTTTCTTTCATCTGGCACGGGAAGACGATTGTATAAGTAAGCAGGCGACGGAGTATCTGTGTATCACGGTCTGTCAAAAGCCTCCCAGAGCGACGCCCACCAGCTGCTCCCGTCTGCCGACAAATCGCAGTCCTCCATTAACTTCTTTCATTTTGACTCGACGTCGCAACGACCCTAGATGTGAAGGAGGAAATGGAGGTACAACGCGACAGACTCCGTGATTCATTTGGAATGGCAGCAACGACACGTCCTTCATAACGCTTACACGGGTTACTCAAATTACGACACGGAAACACAGAGCTCAGACTCCGAGGAACTGCACGTATAACTTTTTATTATTTTCTTAGTAACGTATAACTAGCTTTGGTCACTACCCTCATATTGCAAAAATTCTTATTAACTTTTCAAAATAAATATACAATACTTGGTTTTTACACAAGCAAACAAAGCCTCGTACAGTTTAATGTTCCACTTTATCTTTTCTAAGTTGAGAGTGAATATTTGCAATTTCCTTTCAGCCACTGACTTTTCACTTTTATGAAAAGTACTTAACGCTGCAATTAAAATCTATAAATACATTTCAACAAATAAATGTATATATACATCACTATCGCTATCCAACTTCACCTATCAGTTCAGCGTGGAATAGCCCTTCAGGAAAAATTTTTCCTTAGAAACGTACCCTCCGAGGGTACTTGGAGGCCCGGATACTGATTGAGAAGACTTAACCCTGTAACTACGCAAATAATATGAAATATAGCTTATCAAAGGCGAAACACGATTTTATTTACGTTATTTTCTGGCAACTGGATACCGTAATAAACATTCTAAAACGACAGTAAAATATCAACGTGACATCAAATTTATAGCCTCACCCAAAAAAAAGAGGCCCCTGAGTAAAACAAAAATGTTTTTATTTCCTCAAGGTGATGAAAAAAAATATTGACATAATAAATTGTTTATATATAATTTAACCCTGGTCGGGGTATGTGGTAGTCAACACGATTCACATCAGCGTCAAATGTAAGAATAGATTCTTTCCTTAAAGAATGACCTATAATAAAGTTTGAGACTAGCAAAAAATCCCTGTTGTTCGCAAACCCTTTCCACCTCACCCTTCAGCTCCATACTGATGTTAGAGTTGTCTTAGATCTATACTCCTTGTATCTACATCGTAAATAACGTGGTACCAAATTTGCTTCATAGTGTACCGTGAACAAATTAAAAACTTTATTTACAATAAAATCATGTAATATTGATACACAGAGTAGTACAAAAACAATGATTATATATGTTACATTAAGGCCTTTAAAAATGAAAGGTTATTTGCTTAAGTAACAACTATTTTCCCACAGTTTATTATGGGCTTCTAAATAAGAATCAGAGGTTTTCATGAAAACGAAATCTTGAACACATATATAAATCCTTCGTGAAACGCTCGGGTAACATCGGGTGCGCTCGACTTTATCTTTGTCAAAGAAACCATGATACAGAGAGCACACTACAGTACTTACAGTACCTACAGCTGTATTCACAATACCGGGATAATTTTATACAACAGCCTTCCGCCAGAGGTTAAAAATAGTACCTACAAAAGCTTCGTGAAGCAGAGTAAAACTATTCTTTTAAATGGCGCGTTTTACTCGCTACAGGATTTTCTTAATCGTCCTTCTAGTATTTAAATCAAGGTTCCTGCAAAAAGTGTTGAATGAGCTGCTGCCAACTTGTAAAATAGTACACACTACATATTTCTATTCAGTTTTTTCTGCTCTTTTGTTTGTTTGTTTCACGTATTGCCTGGAGCTACGACGGAAGGACAGTTTCCTGGTCGCAGAGCTCCAAGTAGTTAAAACTCCATTGCGTGTTCCTCATTGTGTGCTTGTTTGTGTTTCCCAGTGAGTGTGTGATATCGTGTGTCCGTGTTGTGTTTATATTGACTTTTGTCTATATACATTTTATTTTATTAATTTATTTTAAGTTTATTTGTCTTTAATTATGTACTTTATTTTGTTCATTTTTAATGTATGACGTATCCTATTTCCTCAATCGAGGATTAATGGAAACAACAATAAATCTAAATCTAAATCTTACACGCAATTCTGTTCCAATTCTCAAAAATATGGTCATTCCAAAATTTTTATATTAATGAAGTCAACTCTTACAGATTGTGTATAGTCTGCGATTTTTAATTTTTCACAAATATGGAAGATGACCATACGTAATGTGGCAATGATATATTACTTTTTATGCTGTAATAAGAGGACACTTGCGGCAGTTGTTGTGCCTACCTCAAAGTACTATTTCCGTGACCATCTTAAATCTGAGCTAAGATCAGTTTTAAAACATCGGTGTTGATCCCAGAAAGGCAGTTCATGAATTGCACTCAGCCTTTAAACATTTGGCCGATCCATTGATAGACTTCATTTATTGTTAATGTATGACTCAACAATGATAATAAACCGTCTTTATTACTACATTGTAAGTTGTCTGTCTCTCTACAACAAACACTACTCGCTGTTCTGAAGATTGTCCAATCCTAATATCAATCCACGAAGAATTCTATCTTATTTCCAATCCTATCGTCAATCCTTGACGACTCTTATTTCTGGAAGTGAATCTTGCTTCACTATCGTACTTTGTCATAATGAATTCCGACCTCTTAAGCTGCCACATCTCTACATAGTGACGATCAACCCGACAACATCAACCAAAACCATTAATTTGTGGTAGCTTTAGGCGAAACTCTACTTCGACGACGAAGACTTCTTTATACTTAGGTTACAATTTATCAGTTGCAATGGATTTCAGATATTACAAACCATCATTGTTTTATATATCAAAATAAGTATCGACTATTTTACAAATAAACTTACGTCTTGTTTCCTATAATTTAAATTATTACAACTTCTCCTATTCTGAATATTTATTGGATTAATAAATTTGTAGTTTATTTATAGCGTTCCCTCGTTGCATTAACGTCTAAGTATTTGTTGGTCAGTGAATTGGAATTAAGTTATTTACGTATGATAGTCACTTGGCGGATTCTGCGCCGGATCTCTGCAATGCATATGACGAAGACGTCGAGGAGGGCTCGGTTTATTTGAAAGCAGGGAATCCTGTGCTTGTTAGAACGTAAGCGGCGGCTCCGTAGCTTCACAGGGGCCTGTTTATTTCTGTGTGTTCGTAAAAAAAGGCATATGGGAGCCAACGAGTGTGTTTACGCGCAGAGAGTTTGAAATACAGAGAGAGAGAGGAAAAAAATGAGAGATGGAATACGGCAGCCAGAGACGACGAAAAATAGGGCAAAAGTTGTTTGTTTCTGGAGAGTGACACGCCGTGCCGTGCCGTGACGAGGGGAGCCTCCTGTTTCTAAATCCATAGCATAATACCGAGCTCCCGTTTCAGAGAGGGTGAAAGATTAGGCCCCCGCCGCTGTCAGGGCGAAGCGTCGTTCGTCAACGCCGCGGCTCTCTCTGCAAAATGGCGGACCTCAGGCTCTATGCAATTACTCATGGGTCCTGACGTCTTTGTTTCATATTTTATTGGCCGTGATGTTACGGTTTTGTTAACAATTACAACCCTCCGAAAACAAAACGCCTTTTATACGTTTCAGTGGTATAAGGATTGTAAAGTCTGTTGTAAACTTTTATTCGTGACTCTGAAAATACATTTTCTGTATTGAAAACGAATAACAACAAATGGATAAATTGCTTAAACCTAATTATTTCTGTACAATTTCCCTTTCGCTCTATAACGATGATAATGATTCGATTGAGAAATATGGCTATTAACAAAAGAAACATCGTTGTTTAAGCTTACTTTGACCCGGGTGAAATCCAATGAACTACTTATTTATAATGATATGGTCAAACACGACCTTCTTGAACGTTCCTCCGGCCTAATATAGGGTTACGAAAGTCTTTAAATATTGCAATTCCATTAGAATTCATACTCATTCTTTTTTCTGTTTCTATTTTTCTTTTTAAGTATATATAAAGATACGATTTTTTAGACCTCCAGTCTCTAGTTACTGTCTTTATGACCGTCAGACAAGTTTATGATTATTTCAGTTCTGGTTTGGGTCTTTATTGTTACACAATAAAATTGGACGCAGCACATAATGATGAATTTTGCGTAATATTATTATTACAAAATATTTCCTCCCAATAATTTTATTTTTTCAAGTCCAAATAAAACGTTTAAATGGCTAATTTTAATAAATGCAGTGGAACGTATTTATTACTGGAGCTATTCTTATAAAATAATAATTACAGATGTTTATGGACAACTAATTGTTGGAACTTACAATATTCTAGAAGTTTAATGTTTAAAAAATGTATAGATAAATCTGCCAACTCTATACTGCATTTGAAATATAAATTTTTAACATTTCCAATCCAATTACGCTCTACAATTTTCATTTCATAAGGTGCCACGTCCTTTTTACCGAACCTTATTTCTCCCTGTATTTTTTTCTCCTACCTCATTTCTCAGAGAGGGCTTTGACGTTGACTGGAAACACAGAAAATGAGTTCCGAGAATTCCCCCGACGCCCAAATGCTTGGAATGCGCACGTTTAAAGCCTCAAAAGCTTTTAAGAAGAGGTGAAATATATTTTTATTTGTTTAATAATTTGAGAACGAGGTAATCGTCAACATATTCGTAAAAAGTAATCGATGCTAAACTGCCATAAATCAAACAATTTGAATGGTTTGATGACACAATCAACAAAGTAAAACAATGTTGTTTTCGTAATTTTAATTGAGAAGTGTAGAATTATTCTCTTTATAGAAATAAATTTCAAAGATATTTCACGGCTTCAAAGTTTTCTGAAGAAAATATTCTTGGTCATAGTATAAATATCAACTATACTTATTTTCATAGTTACATGTTTCTAAGCAATATAGTTATTTCTTAAATACGTTTTTCAAACATAATTATGTGACTAAATTTAAAATAATTAAAAAGATGGCCAATAAGTCAGAAAATAATTTATTACTATTTAAGTAATACAAATACTATATTTCATCCAACTTTGTGGACCAAAGTATTATTAAATCAAAATAATTTTGAATATTACACTTCATATTTTAACAAATTTCTATTTATTCAAAATTAATTTTGATTTTATAATTTTTTGGTGTATAGTTACCTGAAGAAGTAAAAAAAGTTGGATGAAACGTAGTATTTGCATTAATTAAATTGTAATAAAATTATTTTTATTTATTTTAAATAAGATTTCCTTTGTAAATATTAAATCATTCCCATTCTTCTAATTATTTGTAACCACCATTATCTAAATACAGAAATTAGGCAACAGGGTGAGGAAAATTAGATTTTTAATCCACCATTAGATTAAAAATTTACTCCTTCAATACAACTAAGAATACAACAAGAAATACATTCGTACGTAATTTTCATAAACGTATGTCGCTGCATTTTAATATTTTCTCTTATGTTTAATTTGAAAACAGTAACGAACTTTGTAATTCATTTTACGTAAATTTATTTCATAGGAGATTTTATTTACAAACTTCCAATTTTTCTAAATTTAATGGTTAATTTCTTTATTTTTCCTATTTTAAAATGGTGTTTAAACATAATTCTACGATCCTACTCAACTTTAGTAATATTAATTAATCAGAATGCCAAAATAATTTTTTATAACAGCAAACATACAAAATTTTCGAAACTTCTTTACAGATTTCAGCTTCTTACTATAGAAAATATAATTTAATTCTAATTGCACAATTTCTATCAGTTCTTAGTAAAATTTGAAGATTATCTTATCCATTCCTTCTAGTAATTTGTCTTCAAAGTCTGAACATTCCAACAAAGTTTTATGTCATCCTCGATTCTTAACAAAGTCGTATATCCTTGTACTTTTGTCTCCTTTGTAAACTTTTCTTATTAGCTTCATTGTTTCTGCAGCGTACAAGCTGAATAGAAGAGATAATGAGGTGCATCCTTGTCTCACACCCTTTAGATAACAACTAGTGTATACAAATTTTCCAAGCCCTTTATTAAGACGACTTTCAGAATAAAACATTGCAAACAATAGTGTTCACAATATTAAAATCCTTTTCTTTTCGAGAGAAGTAAATAATTACTTCTTAATGCACTTTTTATGTATTCAATGCCTAATTGAATGGCCTGTAGTGACAACGTTAAGTTAATTGCACATCGCCTAAATATAAATTATATTTAGTTCGTATACTATAAGACAAATCAATTATAAATTATTATTCAATAAGTGAGTTATTATGGTATTTTTATTTCATTTGTTCCATATACAGCTATATTTTGCAAGTGTAAAACATTGTTTTTTTCATTTAAAAAAGTTTTCATAATATATTACCCAATGTAATCCATTTGTAAATTTCTTTTTATATCTGAAGAAGTCTCAAATGAGAGACTAAACGTTGTAATATTTAAATTATAAAAAAATTATAAAGAAGCTGATTTAACTCATTTTTGTATATTTAATTATCAGATAAATTATTTAATAAATTATTATCATCTTTGCCCGTTTTATGAAAGCAATCCTATAATTTATCGGTAACAAAAAATTGTAAGATAAAAATACGTTTTTACTGAAATGGCTTTTAATTATACTGTAATTTTTTATAGATTATATTGAACGTAAATTGTATATATTTTATATTATGATTGAGTGTAAAGCTTAGTAAAATATATTTTTCAGACATTGTGTTTATATAAGAGAAAAATAACTATTCTGTTTTATGGAAGTTTGTTTGTAGGAAGCTAAGTAAAAGACGCTTTAGAAGTTCTTCTTGGTTAAATTTAATTTGAAATATTCTGATAGTTCCCAGGGTGAAAGAAAACAAATTCAAATAAATAAAAATCAATCATTCCAGTGAAGCTTCTAAATTCACATAAGGATAAGAACGTGATATTTTACTATTTTCGTCCACAATGTCTAGAATATGTATTATAAAATACTTCGCAGGAAGCATAATTAAAAATATTTAAAGCTAGTCATTTGTTTTCGGTACTTGATAGTTGTTCTTGTGGTTCAAAGACTGACCGTTACTTGGCATCATGTACCTAAGAATATTCATAGGTTTAAAGATCCGTTGACATGCACCGAATTAGAGCAACGATGTGTGATAATTTCGTTTAGCAGTGAAGATTATAAAAACGGTTGAGACTATGATGCGGTTAATCATGTGAATCTGTGAAGCCATAATCTCTAGAATAGAAAGTTTATAAGCGGCTTATCTCCTCTGGAGGACGCCTGGCGATTTGGCCACAGAGCGTCATATAGTGATTAACGGAAACACTGCCGCACTGCAAAGAAAACAGGAGTATTACTGTTAATAATATTTATTATGCTTTATTTCGTATACTAATACATGTTCATTGCATCTATGACTAAACACAATCTTCGTAGAGTCCAAAAATAGGCTCTGCGAATTGCCATTGAGGAAACTATAAGTTAGCAAATTATTGGAATAAAATGGATGAAGAAGTCTCCCCTGGGCAGGGAATTGAAATGAGTAGCTTATTTGGTAAATACATTAATATTTATATTTTATTTATTGTTTTGTTATTCAACAAAATAGTAAATAATGGTTTTAAATTCCACCAATCTTTTATGTATTAAAAATAAGATCGACTCTAGTCCCCACTGTTTGTTTAACTTTGGTAATTTTATTTTCTGTTATTCAATCTTGTGCGTGAGTCGTAAGAACGTAATGAGCGTAGAATGTTGTATACTGAAGACGTTACGTCAGAGACGATCGCGGCGGAAGACGGCATTCTCCCTGATGTCGGTAGTTTCATTTAAACGCGCCGACTTAGACGGAGTTGTATTTCAGCGCGTCTATGGAAGGACTTTCCTAATTGCGCCCCGCGCCCGACGATAAAGCAAGATATTGTTGCGGCAGGGGTGGAGACTGGAATTCCAGCAACGCCAGGGAATTCTCATAGGGGCGGCGGGGGTGGAGGAAGGGTCCGCTTGAATTAAGGAGATATCTCTTCAGCACGCACTCCGGCAATCTCACCAGCATCCCTCAGGAGCAAAGTAACCATCTCTCGCATGCCAACAGCCTGCCAATGAAGTGTTATATTCCAAAGTTGCAGGGGAAAACACGCTATTTCAAGAGCTACCCTAGCTTCATGGACTGAACTCTAAATATAATTAAAAATTTCTTTTAATTAAAAGAAGAAGAATTCGCAGTATAGATGAATCATTACTCTTTCCAACTTTTATTTTCCTCTCGTGATTCTAAAATAAAACAATCTCAAAATATGATAAAAAATTAATGAATATTTATATTTTAGTTAGGTAAATATTTGCAGTTCTAAAGTTAAATGAGATACAAGAGTACGAACTTCTTAATAACACAATCAACAAGGAAAAGATTCATGGAAATTTTAGCTCCAGTGTTTCTTTTGTGATTGTTGTCCAAAAGACTTAGATCATCTAACAGATAGACTCACAATACTGCTTCTTGCGTGTTCTGACTATAACTGTGTTAAATAATTTTTATGTACTGTAATTGGACGAAATAATGAAAAGAAAAATACTTTACTTACTCAGACATAAATATTTAACAGTAAATAGTTGATGTTGACACCAACTTAGCTTACTGTTCTGATTCAAAGTATTGTGTTATCATCTTAAAGTGCGACAGGGCTGTTGTAGACACATGTAATCGGATCAGCAAAGACTGTACTCACGCCTCATTACTTAATTTATGAACAATTATTTTTTGTTTTATTTTAATACATACGTTTTATCAATTCTACACAGAAAGAAAATTGAAAATAATCTAATGATTAATTTAATAGCCATTGTTAGAGTAAAATTTAATTAAATTACACGTATTATATATACCATCATTTAATTAAAAATTAATTGAATAATTTACGTTAATAATATAATCAACAGTAGTAGTTGGTCAAATATATAATAATCATATACAATTATTTAGAGTAATAGCAATAACTGCTGACTTGGAGTATAGAGAAATGAAGGCTCATGACGCAAACACCTGAATTTTTGCTGATTGTTTTTGATGCCTGGGTTGAACAATGGCGCTGTACAAATGAACGTTGACTGTGGTGAAAGTCTGTAGAGGACAACTCAGTTCATTATTGGTACTAATTACGTTCTTATATGTTCATGAATAATTTTTATAGCACAGCAGGCATTCACTCTCGAATATCAAAAACGTTAACTCTTATCAAACATAGTTGGTAGTGTAGGGAGGGGTGCTTTGGAATAATAAATATAATAAATGGGGAATGTATTTAAAGACTTAATTATGTAAATATAAAAAAAATTAAGTAGGTACGGCGAAGACCCTAGATGTGAAGGATTGGAATACCTGACAGTTCCCTTCCATCCCCTTCAAGTTCCAAGAGAAGAATGTGAATTCAGATAGCCTTACCGCCGTGTGCAGAAGAGTCGAAAGTCGACCGTTATAAGTTCGAAACCACGAAATCATAAAAACCATGTGCTATTTAAATATTTCGGTGTTTCCCTGCTTCTCAATTGCCACTACTATATGATAGATCAATTCCACAGGTCATATCCCTACGTGCTGAATGAATGCAGTGACGGCACAGGGTCTGGACATACTGACTTCAAGTCCCGTTCCCAATCCTCGCTAACTTTGTATTAAGTATTCATGAAATATCAACTATAGCGCTACAGTATTTAGAGCTCAAATTTATTGATTTCGAAACTGTCAGATATTATTACGTATTTATTAGTTTACTTACTGAAATGGCGAGTGATAAAAAACGTTGAAAAGAGAATAGAGAACATAATCAGTCACGCAGCAATTCCTTCAAGGAAATCGAAGCTAATGATGTAAAAGGGTTGTATGACGTAATAAGCGGTCGTCATATGTACGTAGCATGCCCCCGAGGTTGATGTTGCGGTTCTGACTTTGAGCCCTGGCGAAGGCTCGTTCCCGTGTTTACGCTGTGGGGGATCCCCTCGCCCGTCACACAGCTGCCAGTTTCACACCCCGCTGCCTACCCCCTCTCAGAACTATCGATAGAGCCGAATAATGTAATCAATGTGAGCATCACCCTCCTCGAGGCATAAAGATGCGCCATAATAGTTTCTGGCAATTGGCCGCTCCCTATTGGCGGGCGTCGCATTTCGGAGGCTCCCCTTCTGAATGCATTAGTCCTGTTTGTTGCCGGGTTTACCATGAGCAGGGAATTATCCAGCAGTACAAAGATCCTCTCCCCTCCCCCACCCGCCTGCCGATGACTTCGTTTACTGCTTCAATCTGACGGCAGATGGGAGAGGTTAAGGACTGTTTCTCCTGGGCAGCTGCCGACCCCACGACCACGGTGCAATTAGTGCCGCAAGCAAAAGAAGTTGGGCTCACTGAGTCCGAGCTGCCAGATACACTCACTCCTCCACCCATCACCAACCATCAAGTTTCATCGAAAGTAATCATCCCTTAACTTCAAGAAGCCTTAGAACTTCTCCCAAGTATGAAACAAATAACCAAATTCTGGTATACACAAGACACACTGGGTCATAAAATTTTGTGGGTTGTTGTAAACTGCTTAAAACAGACCAGATAATATTAAAATGAATTTATAATAAAGTCTATTTTTATAACGTCAGTGTGTAAAACCCTCCGACAGCTCCCGACTAAATATCGAGCGTCTCTGTTTACAGATGCAAGAATGTTCAATCGTCATGCCGGATGCCTTCAAGCACACCTCTGGTACAAGAAATATTTATAAAAATTAAGTATTACTTATACCACTTCCAGTGGCTATATTTCCCGACTTCCATCCAACTAAGCAAGGAAGTTGTTACTATAGTTCCTTACATTCTGTTCAATACTGCAGATGACGTCACAATTTTTAGAAACTTCAGCTACCATGAACAGTAACCAGAATACATAGCTCCATTATTATTATTAGTAGTATTAAAATATATTTCAAATATTATTTATTTTATATTCTTTCCCTTCTTCAACTTTAGTTATTATGATATGTTTTTGTTCGTTCAATCCATGATCGCCATCTCTTTGAGAAGATTTATTCGGGCCAATTATCAAAGCTGGAAATCAGCTGATAGAGCAAGGATCTCTTTAATGTCGGCAATGTGTAACGCTTCCTTAAATGCGCACAATGCTAATATTATTCAACCCTTACTCATTAAATACACGAAATTAAAGAGCTTATTTATATTAATACGATTTCAGTTAATTTATAATATAAATCCAACTTACGTTCAATTGATCATTCAGTATTCCACGAATACATTTCTTCTATCGGAATAAGAGCAACGTATCACCGTATTTATAAAATATTAATAGGTTTCACATTTCAATTTTAAACAAATTTATTTCAACATTTACAAATAACCATGGTTTTTTTTTTGCTTTGGCAACCACCCTACTAACCTCTCCCTGACACTATACCCGCTCTCGTCTCTCTCTTTCTTCACTATGAATTACAGCGATATACCCTGCTTATTCTTTTTTTAAGAAAACAAATATAAACATTTCAAACGAACCCTTAAGTGACCGTTACAAGTTTGATTTATTGTTTTCAATCCCGTCTTTAAGACAGATTAATTTAAAAGCACTCTCGTTAATAACGAAGTGAATGTTTTAAATTAACCTGACCCGCAATTGATATATAAGTTTCTCAAAATTTTGTTCCATTTAAGAAACATGTAGTGCAACGTTAACTGACGTGATAGATTTGAAACTGTTTTTTCTTATTCGTTCCTATATTGATGTAATGCGTATCTTATTTCCTTATCTAAAGACTAATGGAAACAACAATAAATCTAAATTCAGATGCTAAAGTACATGGAATTATTACTGGTGGAAAAGAAAAGATAATTAGTTGTTTAGAAGCAAACCTTCGAGTTTGTTTCCCAAAAATGGAACAAACAGCGTACATCTCTAAATCACGATTACCTGATTGAAAATCTGAAGTTTTATTTGTATTCAATATATATCACAGGATACAAATTTAACTTTCTTCTTTACTGTAAGGTCTGAAATAAAACATTATTTATTTCAATAGGATGAGAAACGTAAAAATGTGAAATATAGGGTTAGATAAAAGCAGTAAATAGAGACAGCATGTTAATAATTCACAGAACGTACGTGATCATTTATTATTTATGAGTTAGAAATAATTCGTAAAAATAATTTCAATTTCTGAAAGGCCTGGCTTTTAATATATGTATTGTACGAGTACTATAAACACTGAAATAATAAGTCAATAGTGATAAATAAATTATTCTCACCCAATATACATTATAAAATGAACGAGGTGAGTTTTATGAATAATTATTTAAATAAATTATTTATTAAAATACTCAATTATTATTATTATTACTCCTTTGTTGCTGTGTTATGAAGAGAGAAATTTGTCTTTGCGTTGCGTTCCGACAGAACGGTGCCACATGTCACACAATAAGAGAAATAGTTATATGCTACCATGCAAGACGGCTTCGGGAACATAAAATTAATTTTAGATTAATTACTTTTTGCAATATTTTAATTTTTGATTATGTATAAAACATAGTTGAATAAAAACAGCACCGTATGTTAAAACACGTAGAATACAGTTAAAATTACTGTCATTGTCTAATGCCGAAGCCAGAGCACTGTGTCTCAATCATGGTACAATCCCATTATGTGCTGTAAAAATATGAATATGACAATTGTTTTATTGCGCAGTTTTAGTGAGATAAATACGAGTAAATTGTAAATGTAGGAACACAAACAAAGAACTCAATCATCACGTAACGCCCAAATGTTGATTTGCTTACAAGCTTGAACCTAAAATTAAGCTACAATTGCGTCCACAATAAGTTTGTTCTGCAACAATTAGGAGCTTGATTGCTTTGAGCAGACAATACCGCGGCCGCAACGCAGCTTGCACCAATTAAGCGGTTGTAATAACAGACTTACTCCAAACATTTCTAATGGATGATTGTTCCTGTTATTAATGATTTCGTTAAGAATTAAATGATTATTTATTATCCTTGCGTTGAGTTCAAGTTGATTTCACAGAAGACGCAAATGGAGAAAAGTAATAATTTCATCATCAGTATTAGGGGTAGAGAAAATATTGCAAAATAAAATACTTTTAGACTGCTATATATCTCATTTCAAGAGCTGCGTAATCATTTTCTTCTTTCATTCGGCAGACATGTTTCCTCTACTGCAGTGTCACTTCTTCCATACCAAATTTAAGGAATCGTAAATAATTAATAAACAATCGTCTTTCTCATTTTTTCTATTTTGTACAAAGCTTCCCGAATTTTAGATAACTTTTTATAAAAAATTTCTGCGATTCAATCAAGGGTTTTTCATTTATTTATATTCCATCCCCCAATTTTACCTTCGTGTCATAGGCACACAAACTCTAAAGCACAAGTTTCATTACATAAAATAGTGTACGTTGTATACTATTTTTAATTTAAGGTTTTTGATAATCTTAAATAATTAGTTGGAATTATTATGATATGAAGTACATAAAACAATTCAAAACATGTAAATGGCCTAGTGTAACAAATTATATAGTATTTGATTAACAAACTCTCAGTGTTATTTGGAACACGGTGCCGGAACCTTACTTTGGATAACCGCCGACAGGGGAGCCACCGACCGTAGTTGCTCAAAATTCTGGAATTTGATTCTTGAGACAACTGAAAACCTGATGGTGGAGATTTCGCCTTATATCCAATATTGTGTAAGTGGATACCTGAACGAAACGATGACATGTCCATAGATAGGCGGATGTGGCCTTACTCCAATGGACACCGGGTCGCCGGACTTGACGCCCTGCAATTTCTTTTTCTTCTGGGGCTACATCAAGGATAGCTCTATCACATCCAGACTTGCAATACCGCACCGTCACTTCTGATATATCAAAATTGAATTTCCAAATAGATTTGTGTCATATGACGAAGAGTGAACACACACAACATTTGAATCAAGTGGTAATATAAAATTTTTCCTGATTGTATTAGCCATTTTTACGCATTTTCCAAAATACTTTTCATCCAATCGGAAGTCTAAGAGCAAATTTTTCAGCAACTACAATCGGTTGCACCCCTGTTTGTAGTTTTCTACAGTAACATCAGACACCACGTTCCAAAAGAATTTTGAGTGTTTGCCTCTGACGTACTGTATCATTTGTTACACGATATTTTGCTATTTACCTATTCGGATTGTTCGAAATGTTTCATAGACTTTATAATTATTCTGTATTATCTATAAATAAGTGACAAACTGAAATATTATGTAGAAAATAAGTCACGTTTCGAGTTATGGAAAAAGGATTCAGATAGAATCCAGAAGCTCCAACCACACACATCTACTATTATTCTACGTCGTATAATAAAGGTATATAAATGGCTATAAATTTATTACACTAGATTAGAAACAATCTGAATTACAGTAGTGAAGGTCAGCTCAAATCTAATAAATTTTCTTTTCAATTCAAGTCGAAAAAAGGCGTAGTAACTCGAGTTACTTGAATTGTCATTTTGTTACTTGACAGAAAATAGAATATAACGAAAAAATAATTAAGTTTACAGTAAAATTAGTCAAGCGGTAGAGATTTTATACTAAGGTCTGTCAAGCTTTGTATATCCTTTCCTTTACATATTTCCTTGCAATTTCATCAAGTAGTAAGGTAAAGACGTAATTCGTCAATTCACAAATTTGAGGTATTTGGTTAGAAAGTTTTACTTTAGTATAATGCGGATGATTTCTAGTTCCTGACGTCAGGTTTTTTTCTAATTAGTCGTTTTCATGGTATTTTGATCCCAGTTCGGTCGAGTGACCATCTATGAGTAATGCCTGGCAGTTAATTGCTGCCTTGCCCGCAGGTTCCCCTTTACGTGTGTCTGTCTGTAAGTGATCCGAGAAGGCGAAGGGCATTCCAGTCGCCTAATATCTCCGGCTGTCTGCAAATCCCTCCTCCCAGCCCTGTATCAATCATCCGTGAGCGAACAGCCCTTCTCCACCCTGTGCCCCTACAATGCCACGCCACTGACAGATGGGGGAGCCGTTCAACGAGCAACCAATTTACGAGGCGTAAAGAAAGCTCGAGAAAGACAGACAGACAGAAGGCAGAGACCTAAATGAACACTGCTCCCTCCAGGAAACGGGAAATAGAATAACATCTAAATAGCTGAAGCCCGGTTAAGCCTTTATAGGGGGACTGTTCATCGTGCAAATGAAAATGCTAACAAGCAATACTTTTTCATAAACTAGGATATCATTAAAATTAAAAAAACAATAAACTAAGAACTTCTAACGAGTATTGAGGATATAATTAGGATATCTCACTCTTAATTAATTATACGGATAAATGGTTTGAGAACAAAAGTAATCTGAAAGAAATTCATATTCATGAAAATATCGAATATTTTTAAAATACCTGATGCAAAAGTAAGATTCACCGTTCCTATGCTTTAATGCCCTTTCCATCAAACTTTTCATCGTTCAGTGTTTCAGTACCCACGCTATTACGTTGGCGCTTCATAAATACAACCAATAATTCATACGTTAACTGTACTTTCTCTGATTGGAAAAATTAAATTCAACCTAGAGGAGAAATTGGAAACCAAAATGGGCGCTTTAGGCTATAGCGATTGCTCGTAATAATCTTTGGCGAAATCCATGGCCAACGTTTGAACTTAATAATTTGAATAACAGTATTATTTGATTAAATATATATTTTATTCGTTATGTACGAAGTTATGAACTTAAAAAAGACGACGCTATTTACAAAAAAAGTATTAGAAGATTTTTCGAGTTTAGTCATCATCTACTGATTTAAAAAAAATGATGATATATGAGTACTAGAGAAAAAATATAAAATGTAATTCTTCAACATCGGACGAGGAACTTCAGTGAATTGATGTTTGAATTGTTAATGAGATGTTTTTATAAATCCTAGAAACTTTATTATGCAATGTACGTTCCAATAAAATATACAACGACAGATCAATAATAAACGGAACAAAACTGTTTTGAGGGTTAGCATGTTCATAATGGTTTTAACTGGCTATTACCAAGGAATTCTATTAACCCTTATTTTCCGCTCTGAGGAGTATTAATTTAAATGTTTCATTTTTGGTGAAAACCCTCATCTTCAGGTTTGCCTTTTGCACCAATTTGGAATTCCTGAGCAAACTCCTGTGATCTTTTATTTGAAGTTTTGTAAAATTATCTTATTACAGCGTTATCGTACAACCATGTCAAAGGACTGTAAGGACAATAGTGACATTGGCTCCGCCTGAATGTTGGAAGTGTGGGGGAAGGAGTAGTAAATAAAGAGAGTCGCACTCTGGGTTCACAATGGGAACAGTTCTCCCGGAAGGCACGTACTCTGCTCAGGTGTCCCCGAGATTTATCTTATCACGTTAACATTCTCCCGCGTAATATAGCTGGCAGCTCTTCTTAAGATTAACGTGCGTTCGTGTCTCGGAGAGGAACACGAAACCACTCGGAGCTACAACTCCGAGAAAAACGTTAGTAATAAGGAGCTCCTACCCCAAATTGTATGAGCATTATCTAAGACGAATTAGGCCACTTAATGTAATCGAGAAGTATACGACCAAGTTGTGTCCGCAGGAATTAAATTATCGTTAGGCGTACACTTCTAAATAATTTCATGAATATGAACGAACTAAGATTAAAGTCATCGCGGAGGTAGTTACAAAACAAATAAAACTGGCTAATGTACAAACACACTTCTTCATTATCTGAAACATAAATCAAACCAAAAAAGTTAAATTTATTTGATATAAAACTTACTAATTGTTAGGTTTCCCCTAATAAAAAATATCTATAACAAACAATATTATGCAAACTGTTTCAAATTTTAATAAGCATTCATTCCACTAAAAATTTACGTTTTAGTTTTGTCTGTATTCTGGTTTATCCACACTTTTAAAAATAATATTAAACCTGAAGAATAACTTTTTCCTTCAATAAGTTTCTCTAATAATTTTCTTGAAATCATTCATTTTTTACTACAAATAGGAACTTATTTATGAATAATTCTGACATTCGTGTGGTCAGTACAAGAAACAAAAATGACCTATACAAAAAATGTAAATCATTGTCAAATGCCCAGAATGCCTTGCGTCTTCTTCTTTCGACCAGATCCTCCATTTAGAGTAAGTTTAGAATCTGTTGAATTAAAACTGCTAGAAGGTACTTAATGTAGTAGCCATATGTTAAGTAACAACAACCTGAAACAAAAGCATAATTATAATTTATGTATGTTATTATAATTTATGGAAATTTGTAACTTACTATACGTAAGAAAAGTATTTAAGTAACTACTTTGAAGTACTTCAAATCACCTTAAACGAAATAATAAACTTTAAATAATTCAACGTAATTGTTATTATGGAAAACTGCTTTTGAAGTGTACTCTTTGACGAAGCGTTTCCGTGTTTTTTTCTGATTGTTTCATGAAGATTCTTACTGGGTGCTGTTATATATAGTGTCTATAAAAACCACCACCAGTTATTAATCTAGTTTATGTTATAGATTACTATTATTCATAATCAATTTATTGTTAATAGTTAGCTCGTGGTTTAATAGGAAAAAATGTATACCTTGGCTAATGCCACATATTGAAGCTTGTCTTCTACACAGTATCAACAAAATAGTTGATACATTATTATTATGGATCTGTGGAGACCCTATTTCAGTCGTGTATTAATAGAGGTGAAACAACTGATTTTCTGTAAATTCAGCAAGTCTGATTATTCGACTGTGGAACTGTTACTATTTCCATGCTTTCCAACAGCATAATTGTTTCACTTCTTCCATTTGGTGTTGTTCCTCTGAAAAAAATCGTACTGGAAGGGTTTCTACTCAAACCTCAAATTCTGGCACAAAGCATTTCCTATGAGAACTGAAATTATTCTTAATCACGTTCTCATTGTTAATAATAGATGGTGTGCTATAACGCTCTTCTTCTTAATATTCACGCTTTCACTGTCATATTATCTCTTACCATCATTGAATTCCGTGTTGTTTAACGACGACTGAATCATTATAGACCCCCAATCGTAGTCCTCTGCTGATTATTTCCCGCCGCAGCACTGAGTTTATGATGCATATCTAACGATCAGTTGAGTACTGCGGACTATAAAACATAAAATCCATCAATTGTTTGATTCATTGACAGTCGAACCGTGATGGAGAATCCCCTCGGCAGCAAATAATTTTACAGAAAAAAATACTGATAGAAAAAGTGCCTCCGTCATACACACAATGAAAGGTATACTGTGAGACGAACTTTTTAAAAAGATGATAGTGAGTATTATAAATCAGTGAGAAGAATTTTGTAGACGATTGTGACCAACAAGATCGAAACTTTCAGTAAGAATTAAAATAATAAATATATTGAGTCTTAGAAAAGCATTTTTTGGAGTTATTAATAAATATAAAGATAATCTAAGAAATATGTATGTAGTATGTATTTATTAAATCTACAAACGGGCAGATGCCCGGTGGCAGTTACATAGAAATTAAACAATAATTAAGAAACTGGTCGTAAGGACCACATTTAGCCTATAGTTGAATGTATAATTATACCTATATAAATAAATAAGTGTGGAATCATATTATTAGAAATGAATTATTTAAAAAAAGAAAAAAAGAATAGTATTGTTTTCCCTGAAAAAAAAACTGGAAATATAATTCACTGTAGTATATTTTTAGAGATTTCGCAGCACTGTTCACTTCACTAACTGCACTACACTACATTAAACTTAGATTGAGTCGAAATTTTCTTTCTGTTGGAAGAAGTTCCCCAAACAATCCTGCAGGCATTGTTCCAGTCATTAATTGTCATATTTAGGAACAGTATTTTCCAAAGTCTGTTTTTGGTTCCTTGCTTGTATTTTGAACATGTGATCACCCCTCCCGATACGAGTCGATTCTTTCATTCCATCTCGGATTCCCTGCCAAGGATTTTGACCTGCAAAAGCTCTGTAGAAAATGTGTAGCCTAGCTCTTTCTCTTCTTGTCTGTAGCGTGTCCCACCCTAGTCGCTTTACCTTTTCGTTCCCATGCCCAGGTCCTATTTCTACGAATTTTGCGGCCCTTCTTTGCACCCTTTCTAAGGATTCTATTTGACCTATCCTGTACGGATCCCAGCATGCTGCACCATATTCCATAAGTGGGCGTACTAATTCCAAGTATGCCAACTCTTTAGATTTCGCATTCCCCTTCTTGAGTGTTCTCATGACAAAGTGCAAGGTATTCCACGCTTTCCTTGTAGCATAGTTTACCTGCTCCGCCCACCCCAGCTTACTGTTAAAATAAATTCCTAGCTATTTACAGTTTGTCTCCTCGATCATTGTTTCCCCATGTATTTTATATATTAAGGCATATTGAACGCGCATTTTAGTAAAACTAATCGCCTTACTTTTACTATTGTTGATTTTGATTTTATTCCGCTTAGACCATGTACTTAAGAGTATCTAAGTCAGTTTGGAGAGCAGCTGCGTCTTGTTCCCCATTTATTTCCCTGTAAATTACACAGTCATCTGCAAAAAGTCGGAACTTAGAGTTTATATTATTAGGCAAATCATTAATAAAAATGAGAAACAATAATGGGGCAATAACTGATCCCTGGGGGACTCCCGATGTTACAGATCCGAGTTCTGAAGTTTCTTTCCCAACTTCGACTTTTTGTAGCCTATTTTTTTAAGAATTCTTGCACCCAGAGAACTACTCTTTTGTCAATACCTGTCCCATCTAACTTCTGGATCAAGATGTCGTGAGGAACTACATCGAAAGCCTTTGCAAAATCAATAACAATGGCGTTTATTCTATCACCCCGATCGACTTCGTCTGTTAGATCTTGAAACAAATTGATTATCTGACTTTCACACGAAAAATCCGATCGGAATCGATTTTGGTTTTCAAAGCATGTAATTATATTCATTACTCACAATTCAAACCGTTAACTTGGAATTAGCTTAGTAGAAAGTTTTCATGGATTGTTCTGTGTTGTAAAGACAGTTTCCATCGAGCTGCGATTGCTGAGGGTATGTGAATATTCTGATTTACTTATAGGGGAAGAACTATTTTCAGTTGTAAAGAATCATAGTCGAGTTAATTCGGACAAAGTGTGTGTTGCGTGTTGCATTTAGGAAGTGACGCTCATTTATGATGACGAGGAGTATTCACCTGAGGTCAGGTTGCCTCTAAGTTGTTATTTGCTATTTGAATTATTTTTGAAATTCAAATATGTGTTAAAAAATTAATATTAATAATTGCCCAGCATAGGAAAAAATTCTCTTTCAATGCAATAATTTGGACTTATTTTTACCTTAAGCTCTTGCTATAGGTCGTGCTATCCTCACGCTCTTCCGAATAACAGGAGATGAGTTTGCTGTGGATCGCAGCATTTTAACTAGATGCGCTAATCATGTACTTGAGTAATTCCTCTTACTACCTGACGAGGCGTTAATGTCTGATGTAAGGTGACGCGTTGTAACCCAAGCCGTGATTTGAGGGCATGGGGTGATTTGTTACTACATTATCGATAGTCTGAGTTAAACACTTGCCGGTAATTGTGGAGAGGGCGGTCTGACGGATCGTACGGGTGACGTACGGCAATGACAGTCGTGGAGGCCATTGTAGAGGCGCCGGGAAGCGGTTGGCTGTAACTGCTGGCAGACATGGCAGCCGTGACGGACGGTAATCAGCGCGCGATTAGCCGTGTTAGTGCTAACAGCGTCCGTGTTCACAACAATAGCGACGCTCGTAAACCAGGGGCAACAATGCTTCGCCGCGTACTGCCAAAGGTGAAACGGCGGTACACAGCTCTGGGATTGCGAGATACACATTCAACAGCCCGGGAAATTAGGATAGTCCTCCGGCAGTACAATGGAATTACTTAAATTATAGTGCAGCATAAAGACATGGTCAGAGAATACGATTACTGATCAAACAAAGGGAAAATTATAATAATAAATTAAATAACCTAATGTAGCCAGTAATAAAAATAGTTTGAGAAATTATTGATGATAAATTTTATAATGGCTAGGGAAAAAATGCATTTTTATGTATCATACGACCAAGTAATACTATTGTATGCAGCAGAATAATTTTGTTGGAAAACTCAAAGAATTAAATTCATCATAAAGATCTTGATTATAAAAGACCTTCATAAAAAGCAACTAACAAATGAATATACTGGAACAAAAACCATATAATTAGAATTTAAAAAACGAAGATATAGGGACTGTTAAAGAGATATGACGAAAAGTTAAAACAACGAATAATGGAAAAATATTTTGATATTGAAAGATGAGAGTTTATCGAAATGTAGACAGTAAAAAATTCGATATAATTATGTCAAAATGTATCAAAACGTAACTTATTTCCATTTTCACTAAATTTCTTTACGAGTTAATAATTCTGTATAAATTTTTTTCGACATGACCAGTAAGGAATCTGAAAATACGCAGAACATAATTTTGTCGAAAATACAAAAATGAAGAATACTGGGTATACGTGATCTATGGATAAAAACAAAGACGAAATAGGGAGACACGGGGGAGAAAATGCTGTGAATTCACAGAAAACTCGTCTCCTGTCATTCGGAAGGGCGCGAGAATAGTACCCAATGCCCGACCTACCTGATGCAGGTTTTCAAGGGTTTCCCTGCATCTCTTTAGTCGAAACACCGGGTAGGATCCTTAAACCACAGCCCAGGGGCCCTAGTCAACCCTTGGCTACCTTGCTCAACCTTCCTAAGCTATTAAAGGGAATTTGCCTTTTTCAGGATCATCCTCATGTAGCCTGTTAACCCAGAAAATAACACAAAAAACGGGCTATACCAGAGTGATCCTTAAAAACAGGAAACTCCCCTTTAATAGCATAGGAAGGGAATTGAAAAGAGGTATGATGAAATGGTTGGATTGATATTAAATTAATAGTAATTCAATTTTTTGCCGCATTATTATTTATTTATTATTGTACTTAAAGTCAGATAAATGATGTTTAAAAGCATATTAAATGTGGGATTTGTAATTGTATTTTCCTTATGTTTTATAATAATGAAAATGTAACAAACTAATTCTCAGAAACACAATCGATACACCACTTTATCGATCATTTTTTCAGTTACGAGTTCAATGAAGTGACAATAAAATCGTAAGAAGCACGGTGTATCAACTTCCCTTTCGTCTGCACTAATTCTGACACTGTTAGAATTTTGCCTATCGTCTTTTTAAAGAAACCAGTATTCTTCAATACGAATGTAGGGAGTTAGTGTTTGCCCTCCTGTGTTGTAATATAGCTACCGCTCGGACTTTGCACGCGTGAGTGACATCACTGAGATGGCACGCGACATCGCGACACAAAACGTTGTAAAATGGGTGGGTTTCACGGGAATTAAAAGGGGACTCTTCCCGAGACCTGTGCAGTCTGTGTGCAGTTAATTAATGCGTTTCTTTCCCACGCACGGAGAGGCCAGTGCACGTGTGGTTAGGCAGGAAGTTGGACACGTGTGTGACACGCACCGCGGACTCGCTCTGCAAACAAATCAACAGTCGCGTCCTTCCTGTGCCTCAACAGCACTGGCTTGTTTAATAGCGCCCAACAATACCTGCTTCCATTCTAAAAATAGTTCGGGACAGCGCCGCACTGGGGATTTCAGCATTTAAACAATCTTAAGCTGTCAACATTTAAGGGAAATCCATGAAACAGTTCCGATTTCAATATAAATACAATTTTAATGGATTCCGTAGGTCATTCGATCGTGCATCAACATTTTAATTAATATAACTATCCAATTAAACAAATGGTAAATATATCATTATTTACTGAATACAAATTTATGTAATAAAAATTGTTTAGAAATCACGTGTAAGTTACATATAATTTATACAGTATTCAAATAATTTGGTTTCCATATTTTTATTTAAATATATGCGTTAATTGATATCGGGTCTGATCTATCGTTTAGAATATTTTTAAAAACAGTGATAAATTAGCTATGAAATTTAAATACATCGATTTAAGGAGGTTAACAGGTTATCTTAAGATATTACATTAAAATAAATAAAATTATTCTTAAAAGATTATATATTAAATATGCCTAATTTAAAATTTTATAAATTATAATCCTACAGGTTTTTACTTGATCGCGAAATATTTTAAAACTATAATACCGTCTCCTTTTAATTTTTTGCCCATAATATAGAAATATTTTTTACAAATTTTTTATAATCATTTACAATTTAAAAGGCCTCATACATAATTTGTTATTATTATAATTTCTCTTAAAAATGACCACTTTTATATAATACATTTCCATACCATTATTTTGTTAGTGTTCATTTCGTTAAAACGTTTTGATGTTGACAAGTAATATGTACATTTTGTATATCTAAAACGATTTTTAAACAAAAATTTAATTTGTAGTTGAATATTGAAAACTTGTAAGTCAAAATTCCTGAATTTAAAACTATTTAAAATTATTAATAGAGTTTTAGATCATTTTGAGACTGATTAACAACCTGTGGGCTTATAAAACAAAAATATCGATATAAAGATACTTTTATCTGACTTCAATTGAATCTTAAGTAAAGAAACTAGCCATAATTTGAGAAAAATTTTAATAAAATAAAAAGTAAGTCTTCGTATATGTTTGGGACTTCTTCATGAGAAATTTATGTAAAAAATGTTAATTTTTCTTTTACAAGTCACAGCAATTAAAAAGGTTTTTAAAAGAACATATTTTATAAGGGTGTGCCCGAAGAGGTCCCAAAAAAAGGAATGACACGAAGTTATAGCTTTTATTTTATTATAATTTGTTAATTTAGACTATTAGAATTTAAAAATCTCGATCGTACCCGGACCTTACTGGACGGTTGTCCTAACCACTGAGCTAGTCATGAATCGATGGGATATCATTCGACTTTTGTATACCTGATGCTCGAGTTATCTTGTAAAAACGACGAAAGGTATCAAGCAAGAACACTTTACCGGTACATTAATATTGTCAACGTACAAAATTGACTTGAGAATAGGTATTTAGGAATTATAAGATTATTTGGGGACAGTTTGTGTGTCTGAAGGAAAAATATACGGCGACGTTACATTTGGTTTTAGGAAAACATTGTTGCCTACGTTGTTCAACAAAATTAAATTAATCTACTAACAGTAACAAATAAATTTATTGTACAAAAACGAGGATTAATTTGCTCTCGGAGAAGCAATGGCGCTGTACCGGAAAATACTAACTGTAAATATTTGCTAATAGAATTAGGTATGGACTTATATGAAACTTCTGAAAACTCAAACTAAGTTTTGTTAGAATCTTTAAGAAATTGTGGAAGCGTCTAGAGCGTCGGTTTGAAGTTTTCCGTAAATATCAGAAAAAATATGAGCAGTTGTCTGTTCTAAAATAGAAGGTGAAGTAAATTTTTATACAGCAAAGATACGGTACAATATTTTAACTCTGATTATTTACACCGTTTAGTTCTAAGAATAGGATGGGGATTGAGGATTGCGGGTAGCATAACCAGTTCCTGACTTGTCAGCAGGAACACAGCGAATGATTTCCTGGAGTGTACATGAACCAGAAGGAAAATTTTAAGTTTATTTTTTATTTGGTTGAGGAATAGTTGCAGGTTTCTTTCCAAAATTTTACCTCATTAAACGTAAGAAATTTCGGAGAAATTATTTACAATAAGTAGTAGTAATATTAATACCTAAAAAACTTAAGACCAGCTTCTCTCCCACTATTTTTACTTCTACCGCGGAATTGTGATGAATTTCATAGTTCGCAATAAATTCTGCATAAAGTCTCCTGATCTAATATTTTTATCTTCTTGTTATATCATACTAATAATTCGGTTAGAATGTTAAGTTAAATATAAGTAATAAGGCCAAAAACAGACAAAAAATTAATGAAAAATAAACTATAATTTAAAAACAACTACATATTAATCAGTTCAGCCTGAAGAGAGTCCAGATCATGACCGAAAAATGTAGTTTTTTTACATAATAAATAATATACAAACAATGGACAGAAGTCAGAAATAAAATAATTTAATTTGAATACGTTAAGTCTCCAACTTTCGGGACCACCTCATTTTGAAAGTCGAGAACAAAACGTATTCCAATAAACATATTATATTATATTAATCATTTATACGAATAAATAAAAATGAGATTTAGTTAACTGAAATCATGAATAATTATTTATAATAATTTTTTTAAAGGACAATAATTATAATATTAGTTGTTTCTTCAGTTACAAACGTTTAGGCACTTTGTACAAAGACTTCATTAAAAAGTAGAAAGGTGTGCAACTTAATACCGCACAACCTGACTTTGTGATAATCCTCTTACAAAGTTTAAGGACTTAAGTTACAACATCCCGTAAAGGTTATTCAACTTGTCTAAACTTTCAGATGGATTACTCCTGAAACACTTAAGAATTATTTTTCTTGTAATATCTATGTTACTAGTAATATCTACTGTACGCACGTAAATTTTAACCTTGAAAATATAAGAACCTATATATATAACTATGCAAGTAATGCTAACCTATTAAGAGATGTAACGAATAAAAATTCAACTTTAATGTGTTTTAATCTGATAGCATTGGCCGTTTTACGATTAAAATAACAATTTTCGGAATTGATTTTATATTTTTCTCGCAAAAAAGTAAATAGGTCCCTTTGGCTACTAGATGAGTCTATCTCACGGGGACTGTGACGTTCTAAACGGCGACGTTCATTGATTTAAATTTCCAGCGCCGCGTTGGGGCAAATTTATGCAAACTACAGATGAAGGGGACCGGGTCTTAGCGAAGAATATGGCTGACAGCATTCTTCATTCTGATGAAGAGGCTGACTATGCGATAAATTGCTTTCTATTACTAATATCGTTACGCTTGTTTTTGGGAAATATTAGACAGGTGTTGATACCAAAATCACGTATCGTAAAAAATATTATCATTTATTTCACACAACGTGAGTACATCTGCAATAATTTCATGTCAGTGATCCAACATAATCTCATAAATAATCTCGCACAAAATAGACTCCCCTGCCTCGTACTACAAGGGTCCCGGGTTCGATTCCTCGCAAGGGCTTGGGTGTTTGTGTCCATCTTAATCGAGTAACCCTTGCTATGAAAATAATATCCCCTATAACATTGGTAAAGTAGTCACTAATGACCTTACCTGTTGATGACACTTAAAATAATTGTTTTTAATTTCCTTCATTTATTATGAAACATCCGTAATCCCAAACGGTGATAGATGAAACCAATTACCGATGAATCATAACTGAAAATTTATTTTCGCTACATTTACTGGCATTAAATATTTATGTACGAATAAATGATTTCGTCCAAATAAGACAAATTATATTGGCTTGCAATTAACCGATCTACTTGTTTAATGATGGTTCAGGACTCTGTCACGTGACTACGGGCCTTCCAGTTAACCGCTATGCCAAGACATTCTCATGGTAAAAAAAAAAGAATTTCCTCGACCATCAAATAACTGTTAATTGGTGCTGTTGATTAAAGCGTTCGTAGATATTATAGTGAGCCATTCATTCAATATTCATTATACAATTTTGAGGAATTTTTTTAATATTCCATTTAATATCATAGGACGGCCCCCGTACTATAGTTAAGTATTATACTCGTAATTCGCCTGAAATTAATGAAGAGAAAACTCTAGAAAACCTTCACGCTCGGTATTTGTCCCAGGATCTTCCAATGACTGGAGAATTTTTGCTGAAGCAAGTATTTTCATTACAAACAACAAGCGCAAATCATTCTGTGATAATAATTCTCCACTCCGTTTTCAACCCTGATTTATTTGGAATAAGATTTAATTATCTTTTTTCTAGTAAATTTGATGAATGAGAAATGTTACCGAATTCATCTGAATACCTTAACGCAAGTATTGATGGTTTCAAATTAAAATAGTTAACAAACTTCTATGAAGTTGTGACTGTGAATTAATCTAGTCACCAAATAGTAATGAAGCCTCTTTCATAAAACAAAAAGTAATTAAATTTCGACTAAATTGAAATGGGTCACTCACTTCCTGCGTCTTCAGAGCCACCCCTCTTTCTCTGGAACCACTCCACACAACGAGAAGCAGCGCCGCCAACACCACCGACTTGGTGAAATTTAATCGAATGCAAATTGCAGGAGCAAGTTCCAAGTTAGTTACAACAGCAAGTTGATCCCGGTTGGCTCATTGGTATGGGCGGTCCGGACTTCGAGACCCCTGCGTGATGAAGGTAGTAATAAACCACGAAGACAATTTAGACGCCCCGTCGGGGGTGCACTAAAAACTACTGCATTTCGTGTCAAGGTACGTATTCGTGAAGCGAATGAAACTGTACAACCGTGGGGCACAATACAAGAGTCGTGACCTAGGTCCGATGAGAAAAGTGCTCACGGTATAATAATACTCAGGCTGATTTCAGGATAAAATACTGACACAGGAACGCGTTCATTTCTTTGTCATTGTGCTGTTAAAAATATTTCAATTATGGAGTCATCATTTTATCCAATCAGCCATTTTCTTGACTGTTTCATTCCAGAGGAAAAAAATGTCTAATCAACGAATGTTTGTCAGTCATAGCACAGTCCAAAGGTTGTTTCATTACATCTATGATAATTTATGAAATCTTTTATTACCTTTGTTGTTGTGGTATTTAGTTCTAATTCTGGTCTGATGCAACCCTCCATGCTAACCTATCTTGCGCAAGCCTTTCCATTTCCGCATAACTAACATATCCTACATCCTCCCTAATCTGCTTAGCGTGTTCCATCCTCCCTCGTCTGTTCTTACCCCACACACTTCCCTTTAATGCTAATTTTACAAGACCCTCCCTCATGTCTTGAAACGTGTCCTATTAACCTATCCCTTCTCTTTGTCAACGAATTGCATTTTATTTTCTCTTCCCCTATTCTTCTTAGAACTCATCTATTTTAGCATTCTCCTATAGCACCACATTTCAAAGGCTTCTACTCTTTTCCTTTATGTAATTCCTACCATCCATGTTTCTGACGCATATTACGCCACGCTCCAAATGAACATTTTTAGCAATGATTTCGTAATATTCTCACTTATATTACCCATAAGAAAATTTCTTCATTTTGCGAAAGTCTTCCTTGTCTGTGCTACCATACTCTTTATGTCTATTATACTTCTAGTTATTATGCTGCCTTAGTAGCAGGATTCCTTAATTTCCCTCAAAAAATTCCTTCCCAATCTAACACCCTTTGTTATTTCACTGTTTCCCATACTACACTCGATCACCTTGGTTTTCCCTCTAATCCTCATGTGGTACTCTTCCACCAGTACCACGTTCATGCCATTTATTATGTTTCTCTGTGTCTTCTTCTGACTCCACTAATACTACAATATCATTGGCAAAGCGTAGGGTTTTTATTTCTTCTCGTTGCCAAATCATTTTATACATGCCTTTTTTACATTCTAGCAGACCATTTACTGGAGGCCTGCTGTTCATTAAAATGGTTTTGTTTATTCGCAGACTTCGTTCTTAAACAGTTTTAATAAAATTATTTGTACCAAATCTTCCAAATGGTGCACAAATATAGTCACTAAAATACCTAGTTATACAAAAACTAATTCTGTAAAATTACTGTGTTATTTTAAAGTGATCCGTCTCAATTCTTTCTATTAAAAAAGAACTGCGCCTTCTAATAGTACAATTTCTATCTGTACTTGTATAGGAAACGTACGTTTGCGGATAACTTGGAATAAACCCTGATGTGCCATGTGATCCGCCGCCGCCGTAATGATCCAGCCAGTTAGGCTTGTTGCTTATCCGCAGCCTGTCATTAATTTCAGTTAGAGCAGGGAATTGCAGCAGTTGGGGGAGGAGAGAGAGAGAGAGAGAGAGATCGTCCTTAATTTATTGTGTTTACACTCCAACGGGCATTTATATGTTTCAGTGGCGGACAGATAAATTAGGGATTCCTGTAATACTCGGCGACCATAAAATGTTCGCACGGGTTCATAAAAGAGATTCATGCTCCGGAATCTACCGGGAATTGACCCAGATTTTTTTAGCGAAGGCAAAAGCGGAAGCAAGTTTCGCCGTGGACAGGAAGTACGCGTAATAATTCCAACAATGTTTATATGTAAGAGATTTTGTTTCTCAGGAGGAACACATTACCGTGGTCGATTTTAAGTTTCTCGCGCTAAAGCTTAGCAATAAAGACGTCTTGCCGTTTACAGGGGAAGGCTACAATAAAGAGTAATGAAATTGCGCTGCTTTTGTGTGTCGTAAACAGTTATCGTTAACTGTCCATCCATCCAGGAAACAAATATTTGTTATAGCTTTCGACTTTCTATGGCACCGTAGATCCGCTTTGGATGAAAGTTTGGAAGTAATCTCTACTACGGACTGATTCGTGTTATTGAAACTGCGAAATGTGTCAAAAACGATAATTCATATGACGTAACATTACTTTAAAAATCTGGGAATATAATTTGTTTAAAATTTAATTACACGTTAATGCTTAAATAGTTCGCTGTGACTTTTACCTTCAAAACTACAAAATTTTACTGTCATAAAGGTGAAAATGAGGTAAATTATAAAAAAATTGCAGCACATCACATATTATTGCAGTAATTTACTGGCTTTAATCTTAACGTCATAAATAGTATTTTTTATATTTTTTAATAACAATTGTTCATTCTATAACAAACGTATAGCTACACAAAAAACATATATCTTAAAAAGACATAATTAAGTTTAGAACATACAGTCAAATATTCTCTACACATGACTCCTAAATCAAAGCAAAATTATTCCGTAACTTTGAAAATTCATAACAGTTAAGTAAAAATAATTAAGATCCAAAGCATCCACCAAAATTTAAAATCTTAGTATAGTATATTTTAAGGTATAATCTGTTCTACGATGCTTAACCACAATCATATTTTTTTAAATCTATATGTTATAGAAGCACTGAAATTTAATTTATCAATCCATTAAAAACTATTAGTTAATTTAAAAATAAATTTCAAATCATTAGATCAACTTTTAGAGTTGAGGTTTTCAATGTTATAGCAATACTTTTATGACGCGGAGTTTACCCGAGAAATAAATCAGCATTGGATTAATAGCTTTAGATATTTTTAAATCATTTGTAAACAGTAAAAATTCAAATAGATAATAAAGTTAAATTCATAAAACCAGCAAACGATATGGGTCAAAAATGAGAACCCTGTGGTATACCAGACATTTCCTTGATTTCAGCTGACATGAATATTAATAATTTACAAATTGTAATATATTATTTACAAATAATCAAACAGTAATTATGACTGTAGACTGCTTAGAATAAAATAATACAATTTCATGTAATAGGGGATCCCGATATCTATTTAATCTAAAATAATGTCTGATTATTAAATGAAGTCACCAAATTATACACAAAACTAAGTGACAAAAAATGCCGCAAAACGTTTCTGACAAAAAAGCAAACGTTTCGTGGTATTTATTTTGTCGCTGAATTTTGTCTGTACTTCGTTGTTGAAGGAGTATACTTTTACCATTTATAAATTCACATCTATCTACCAGACTTGTTTTTTCCTCTTTCCGCGGAAAAATTGTCGAACCAATCCAATTAAACTTTTTTTCACAATAAAAAATGTTGGAGCGATTTAGTTATTGTTACTATTTATATAGACGTTAAGGTGGCTATTAGAAACATAAAATTGCCATCAGTCATCATGAAACAAATTTGGGGCACTCAAAATCCGTTTTTTATGAAGAAAACTACCGGACCGTTATGGATGATATTTTTTCTCTGCCTGATAGAATGTTAGGTTTACCGTGAACTGATTGATTGTGGAAATGTTCTAAATCCAGATTGTAACAGAAATACAACTGAACATCTTTTCTTTCTCTGAAGATGTATTTAACATTGATGTCATCTTAAGTTTTTATATATAATATGAAAATAATAAATTTATTATTCTATTTGTAGCCAAACAAAATATTTACTGTCAAGAGATGGCTATTAAGTAATAAAGTAATAAAAAGTATCGCTATGGTATCTGCAGCTTAGATAAATCAATATGGCATTGCACCAGAATGCGTTGCTCCTGAGACAGGTAAGCAGCTAGATATAATTTAAACACTTATTCGAGACCAGCCATTTGGTTCACAATACTAGAATTTCTCACTTTCAGACATAGCGAACTCATTGATGTATTGAAGTTAAAGTTATCGGAGGCCAGGTTTCTGTTTGACAGAACGTCCAATCGAATTCGCAATTACAATTTTATCCAAAAGTGTCACGAACAGCGCGGGAGTTAGTTTAAAGCGAGCTGAGCAAGTGTGGCCGACAGATTATTTCTACCCTGACGCCCGAAATTATTCCGTTGATAGGCTATTACTCGCCTCTTTGATGTGGCTCGCAATTCCCCGAGAACCGACGCCTGTTTCCTGACCCTCATGCGATGTAATGCGTCTAAAACTTTCCTTCGGCATTTATTTGGCAGGTTATAGTATTCGAATTCTACTATTAAGTTTTGTCGAATGGGTGCAACTATTACAACCACATAAATACAAGACCTCACTTCCAAAAACTTCAATATCATACGGTCTTGGCTGACCAAACAAGTTACCTTGCCAGTCTCTGTGGTCTAGTGGCTACCGTCAATGCCTCGTACCACGGAGGTCCCGGGTCCAGGGGTTTGTGTGCGACTTTGAGTGCCCAAATCGAGTAACCCTTACAATGAAACGAAATTCTCCAAAATGGAAAAGTAGTCGCTAATGACGTTTGCTGTTAATACGACTTTAATAAATTATCATTTTGGAAGATTAAAAAAATGAATTAAAATGAGTCATAAAACTTGATAAAGAAGATGATTTGAAAATAATTTAAATTAAGTATAAAAGCCCGCTCCAAATTTAAGAATGTTTTTTCGTCTTTACGTTGTGGGAACATGCCCCAATTTGTAATAACAGTATGGATGTAGTAATTTCATTTCAGACCAAACCTATTTTCTGCATGCAAAGTTTTGTTCTTACTTTTCTTTCCCATGATTTCAACATTTTCTTACCTTGTAACAAGTCAAGCGATATCTTCGTTTACCAAATAGAGACTGCACGTTAGATTCCATTTTCTTCTCTTCAACCAGTTTCCATCCCGTTTCTCTTTAAATCATTCTATTTTCCTCCGCTTAGTAAATAATTTGATAATTTAATTCCAACAGAACCAATTGAAATGTTAATTTATTTGACGCTATAAATAAGTCTTAATATTTTTAATTTTATTATTATATCATGTGCAATAGACAAAATTGATAAACTGTACTTCAAGGATATGGAGCTTACTCATGAATTATATATTTATTATTATTATTCAAAAAGCTCCAAAAAAGGCAATATCACGGTGGTAGTTACTTACAATTAACTTCGAACAATAAAAACTAAAGTACACGTTTTGATATGTTCAAAAATGCAATTTACTGAAATATTATTTCAATATTAATCTAATTTATTAATACAATAAAAGCTAAGGCCTAAAGAAAAATGGTAAATTATTTTTCTTATTTTATTATCTTTAAACTGTTTAATGTCGTCAACGACTTTGGTAAATTTAGTAATAGAATGTTGTAAGTAAATAAAAAATACAGCCAATATGTCAGAAAAGAAATTTAATTAGTATTTAGTTAATTACGACGTTTCGTCAGTATTTATGGAATGCCGAAATTAATATTAATTAAATTTTGTCTCAGACACTTTACTTGCCAGATTATTGATTTATTGGAACCGCATTGTTACTCCTTCCTGTGTGTTTGGCAGCGAGTCTCGTTTTTATTTTTGTATTAAAATGGTGTACTATTTGTCACAGTCAACATTAATGACGTACAGGCGTGCAAGGTTACGTATATCAAGATATTTGGAACACAACGCCCATTTATTATTAAGAAAAATATTCTCTCGATTTGTTATTATTACGTAAATATTGAAACAATTTTAGGAAGCCTCCAGGTTTTTCAATATTCTTTTTATTGGATAGCTATCAACAATAATTTTCATTTGTTATGTATTCTATAAAACAACCAAGATAAAAAAATGATTTAAAAAACATGATAACGGTGAAAATTTGTTTGTTATATACGTACCAAATTTAGTAAGAAACACTTCCTACTATTGGCACTTGAGCTTATACGATTCTCGCATCGTGTAGCGTGGTCTGCCGTCAGCTAAGATGATGTATGGTCGCCGGTTTGCATCTCACTTGTTTTGGAGGAATAAGAAGATTACTCCGTAGTTAGCAGCGTGGCACGCTCTTAAAGGTTTACCGCGACTCTGTCGATCGCACCATTAATCATTCTTCGCTGAACTGCAAATTGCGATGTCGTGAAGTGAAGCTGTCAAGTGCGAAAAATAATACAGCCATTAAGTAAAGCGTCTCAGAGATAAGCAGGATATTACCTACGTCGAGACATTTATTGCTCGCGTGGATACAGTCGCTCGTTCCTTTCCTCTCGACAAACATTAAGGTTATTGTATTTCGAACACAGGAATGAAGTCATTAACTATCTTTAATTGCAAATACAGAATAGAGTGAAAATGTAATTAAAATTTATTCCATGCTTTATCGGTCCACAAAAATCAAATTCATTAGCAGCTACAACAAATGTATCGATAACATTGTTTCACTTTACATATAATTTGGTTCCATCTCTCATTTCCTAATTTATGTGCCGACATTGACGTGGTTTCCTGTTACTCGTTACCCTAAAGGCTTGTTGTACGCTATAATTTGCAATTTTCTGGCGGATATAATTAGACTCAGCAATTTGATAATTCTTCGCTGAACTGAAAATTGTGATTGTGAAGTTGCCAGTTTTGTACATTGATTTTTAAAAAAATCAAAATGCTCATTTACTCATTCTCTAATAAGGGTTTTTCACTATTTTAATCAGTTAGAATAATAAGGTCAGAACATAAAACCATAACACTGCTGTTATTAAATTTTAGTACCGAAACCCCGAAATTTCATGGCGACGGCAGAAATGAATTTCATTGCAACGTTGTGTTTTAATAAACAATTGGCCCGGTTGATGAACCGAGAATTAATTATTAGGAGAATGAGCACGTTCATAAATCTTCATTTATATATAATTCATAAAACCAATAATGCTTGTTCACTACTGAATTTTAAATTAGTATTGAATTAAGTAATAATACCAAAAATGTAATTATAATATTATTTCATTATAAAATGTAGAATAACCCACTAAACTTTGTTTACTATTCCTCTAGGACAAAATGTACTCTTTTGTACATTTATTAATAATAATAAATTTATATACAATGATATGTGAGAAACGTAATTTCTCTTGAAGGTCGTTTCAGAAAAATTAAAGCATATTATCGTTAATAGCCTTGCATCCCCCCTTTTCAATTACCTTCCTAAACTATTAAAGGGAAGTTGCCTGTTTCAGGATCATCCTCATGTAGCCTGTTAACCCAAAAAAACGGAGGCCAAAAATTAGTCAAGATTCAAAATTAAATAATAAAGTGTGATTATGTAAGTATAGTATTTCCCATTTTATTGTGTAGGGAGGTGAAATAAATTAAAACCTAATTTAAGGGATATATTATATGTAAATAAAAGAAAATATTGAGAGTTAAATATTAATCAAGGATAATTTATAAAGTCGGCGAAACAATCTACTCGTAACCGTCGCTGGAAGAGGTCCGCGACACCAAATTCTTCACATGTAAAATCAATAATCTTTTCTACTGAGGGAGTCAAGGAAAAATATGACATATTGGTAAATTTTAAGCCCAAGGAAGTCTCAAAATTGTGATGAAACGTCGCTTTTGTTAATAAATAGTTATATATTTAATGCAGAGTTTTTTGGCCGTCTTTTTATCTACTGTTAACATTATTTTCATTCATATATATGGGTGCAGTCAGTAAGTATATATATATATAATTACGAAAAAATATTTCTGTAAACGTTTACTTCAAATGAATAAATAAATTGTTCCAATACGAAGACTATAAAATTACTTCTCTAAATGTTAGAGTAAATAATTTTATTCACCTATACTGTATTTCTATGTATTTTATGAGTTTATTCAGGAAACAAAATAATTAGTTATTCTTATTTCTTTCCCTGAAAATAATTCATGATGCTAAACAGTGTTCAGGACTAATAATTTAAGCCCTAATGTATTTCAGTTTTTAGTAAAATGTACCTAATAAATCTCCAAATGATACCGCTACCAATTCTAATGATGTACGATTTTATAGTGGCAAGGATCTCGGATGCAGCTTCTTTTAACTGCCAGATCATTAAATTGGAAGAATCGTTCCCATTAACAATGGCGGATCTTTTGTGAAGAATGAAAACAACTCGAGAATCGGCAAGCCTCTGCAGAACCTTGCATATAATTTATTACTCAGGATGTCGTAAAGCAATTCCAAATTGCAGCTGTTCTCCAAACATTGTTGTGCCAAGTTACTGCCTCATTTTGTGCAAATCCGGACATACGTTGTCCATTAAAACGTCCTTCGGCGTAAATATTCTATTGGTAGACGGAAAGGGGACGGCAATAAAACTGTTGTTAATTTTCCTACATACTCGCCTCTTAAAGTAGATTTATTTTCGTTCCTTTCTGGAATGCATCAAACTCGTAGACGAACCTCAATAAAATCCTTACTGGAGTGCGTACACAATAAAATGACATTGTACTGTTGCTATTAAAATCCTAGTGGATTGTGTTTACCATGTCTGCAGAACAGAAAGAAAACCCCAAACTATTGGACAGTGTTATTTATAACCCCTGGAATTAACAGTTGTAGACAATTTCAGGAAATTCGAACTGCTTCAATATATCACGATTGACAATATCCGGCTTAGAAACGTGGTAACAAAGGCAGTTAAAATCGTTTGACGTTGATCTGTGATGTTTTTTCTTACTGTACGACGACTTCTATATATGTTACTGCGGAATTTATTTTAATATTGCTTTTTTCAGAAGGCAATTCACCATCAAGTATAACTTCATACAGATTCAACTTTTTTACATTATTTAATTTTTTGTAGAAAAATGTTTTATAGAAATAACATTTACATTTATAACTGAAAAAATAAAAATAGAACACACAGAAAGGACTGTCATGGATACTCTTAAAACAATTTAAATGAACGAGGTTAGAAATTTTTTAATAATAATTTCACATTTTTTATTGACGTGTACTGATGAATTATTTTGCCAGAAAGCTATACAATTTTGTGGGTGCTCTATAAGATTCAAACTTAATTATTTTAATTTTTAGAACAATTTTAAATACAAATATTAGTTTTAAAAAACGAAAGATTGTACGATTTTTAGTACATAATCACCATGCAAGACATTTTTTGCACAAAAGAAAACACTCCAGCAGAATTTTTCTTTCTTGTTTTCACTCCATTCTTAATACAAATTTCGTATCTCCAGAATATTTTAAGTCGATCATTACGAAGAATCGTAACTTTAGTGTTCGTTCCTTCCCTCTCATGCAATAATGCCTTTATAGGTGTTGAGTTACCTAATCCTGTTTTCCCTGCATCTCTTTAGGTGAAACCGGGTAGGATTCTTAAACCACAGCCCGGGCCCCTAGTTAGCCCTTGGCTAACTTGCTCTACCTTCCGTATTTCCCTTCCTATGCTATTAAAGGGGAGTTGCCTGTTTCAGGATCACCCTCATGCAGCCTGTTAACCCAAAAAAAATCCTACCATATTACTGAATGTTTTACTTTGGAGGTCTGCGGAGTGATACGTAACGTCAAGATCATGCCATAAATAAAGGAATAAGAGAGTGGATCGTATGAAAAGAGAGGGGAAACTATAAATGCTGTATTGGTATAAGTGAAAGTGATGAATATTTTCTCATTAAGTGCTGCGATAAACGTTTAAATTTCCAACGTTGAACTGCTTGATCTAAGTTAACTATACCGGGGCTCTGACAACGGTTTCTCTAAGCAGAAAGCGTATCGCGGGGGCGAGAGGGCGCAATGGGGCGGAAACGTCGGGGGGACTGAATCGACAGTGAAGGATGGATCTCGCGTAATCTATCGCGAGCGTTTACTGAAAATTTAGGGGAACATTATTAATTCGCCCCCCTCCTCCCCTCCACAGACTCTCACCCTCCCGATGACTGTGCCTCACGCCGAGCAATAATTTCCATCTTCTAGAGCCGTCTGCTACGCGGAAAAAGATAAATATAAGCCCCCAACACGCAGTCCAAGAATAGACCATCATACTTACTCGCTCATTCACCTACATTCAAAATGATAGCTAGACAGAGCCATGTAAAATATAATACAACTTTAAAATCATTGATATTGTGACAAAAAAATACTTAATTCCACCCTTTAGAGACATAATTATCACTTTAAATATTCACTTAAGTAATAATTTATTTCCAGGTGACCTGCATCTAATTATAGTTTATACTGCTTTCGTTATTTTCTCATATGATTCCGAACTAAACTAATTAGAAAATTTTTATTAAGAGTGTCTTCCGTGTAATACAAACATGTCATAGCCTCTTCACAATCCCTGCTCATCCATTACCACATCATCAAATGATTGTAAACTTGGCTGTGGAAGCTGTTTTAGTATCAGAATCAAGCAACGCGATCGCGGATTCACAGCTCTCTCTATTCCACAAAAACGGAAGAAACTGGCCGAAAACGCCAAAGTTGTCCTTGAACGCACTCTTGATATTCAAGGCACTACTTCACTCAATATTTCTATAAAACTCAATGAAAATATAACAGGTTTGATCGTCAACGCTGTGTAGTGGGATGAGTAGGGTGTTTCCTTTAAAGAAATTTTACAAATATCATGAATTTAATTGTAATAAAAAAATCCTCAAGAGTAGAGCGCCATATATAATAACTTAACAACTGACAATAGAGCATTATTTAGTCGGGAATGTGAAATTTGAAAATTCAAACATTTACTAATTGAATATTAACACTACAGATTCAAGAAAAATTGAAATTGACATCGTAAGCATAATTGTTTTGTTGAGAAGTTCAAAAATTGTGTTTTCATCAGTTATCATGCGTGAAGTGAGAAAATAATGTCACCTAGAATAAATTCAATCTGTAAAAACAATTTAGTTAAACGATGAAAATACTTATTTTCCGGTTATTCTAATTTGGATTTTACATTGGCATCCTCAAATAATACAGTCAGAAATCCTAATTAATGTCCAACGTTTTCCGACCCAAATTCCACAGAACGGTTCCATATTATTCAGAGCCTCATGTATCTAGCAATACTCAAAGAGAACTACGAAAGTTGGTACTTTACTAACAAAAATCATAAATTGATGTAGCAGTGATGTTTCATTTAATATTACACTTCATATTTTACAAATTTTTATGTATTTGAAATTAATGTTTATTTAATAATTATTTTGGTATATAGGTGTATAGTTACCTGAAGAAGTCCACAAAGTTTGATCAAGCGTAGTATTGGTATTAATTATACAGTAAAAACAATTATTTGATTACTTATTGGCCATCCTTTTATTTATTTTTAAAGTCAGAAAATTATGTTTGAATGTATGAAACTTTTTTTCTCGTGAACATCGACGTCGCCGCCGCCACAAGCAGCATACACGCAGACTACTTAAGGGAATAATGTATCCTGTTATATATATAGGGTAGAACTGATATAACGTGAAAGTAATTGATCCCAAAAGTTATTTATTTGACTGAAACATCGGCAGATTATGCATATTGCTCGTGTGTGCAAATTTTCATTGAAATTACTCCCGCGTTTATATTTCTATGCGGAACATACATACAAACACATAAACGTTCGATAATTGAGCTCTTTTTAACAATTAATTTCATTTATTAGAAAAAGGTAGTTGATCCATCCGTTTGGTCTGTTTAGCGCGAAATAACTTGTAAATTTAATGAACGTATTATTTAAGTAACAATATATTTTAGGTACTTCAAAAATATAGAAAATTGTTTATCTCTCGAGTGCGGCGCACAACACTCTGCGCCATATCAAAGCAACGCGTTGGTGCGTTGACAGTCAAATTTAGTTTCATAAAAATTATTTCAAATTCTTCATTACGCTCTGTTTGTCTTTCCCAAGTAAATTTAAATAAGGAAGTATAGATTTTTATTCTGGATTGTAACTGTAACATAAAAATGTGTTTCATATAAATATAATGTATTACAGCTTTCAGAATGTCCAATTCTTGGAATGGGGTAATATATTTTTCTCCTTTATTATTTTTTTTGGTAGGGAGAGGAGGACTAATATACGCAAGCCAAAGCAAAATATTAATTCATATTCAAAACTACATAAATTCTTCACATTGTCTTTGTGTTGAGAATTTGTAAAGTACATTTGGAGAATTGCTCTATAGAAATATTTCGAGGCCAGTGTGGGAAGATAAACTGATACTAATCCAATAGTCTGGACCAGCGTGAGACAAAGGACTACATAAATCTGCGGTATAAACTTTTATGTTGGAACGCAGACACCTACTAAAACTTTTATCCACCATAAATATTGATCTATTGCACTAATTCCATTTAACCAAACTTATTCTGGGTTAGAAACAAAGTAACATTTACGAGATATCGTAAAAAATGGACAAAGCGACGCTCGATTTAAATGTCCATCTCTCACGAAATAGTTGGTTTCGACAAGGATGCTCGTAAAAGATGTTCTACCGTCGCCGAGGCTTCCGAAAGAAAATAACAGAGTCTACACGATCAATCTGGACGTATCAGATCTGCGGTAGCGGGCACAAACTGAGTTTTTAAATTGAGAAATGCGCATGGAAAAATTAACTTCACCGAAATTTCTATTACAATTTCACCGCATCTACTCGATCGATGAATTCTTGCTTCAGAAAATATTTATTTCACAATCTTTCTATACTTTGCATATTACCAATTCTATTGCAACATTTTCACTGCTATAATTACTTAACGCAACTGGCACATAACAACTTGTAATTACTATAAAAATCAATATTATATAAAGTAATTGGAGGTTTAATTACAGTCTTATGTCTCCATTTTTCCAAAAAACAAAAATAATAAAATGTGACATTTATATTCACATTATTTTCGCACTGAATGTGATGCAAAGTAGCATTGTGATCTTGAGTGGAATTAATTTCATCTGGAAATTGTTTTTAGTTTTCGTTATATAGATTATAATACCATAGATTGCTGTTCTTCTAAGGAAAAATTATTTTCCGACTTTTAATTAATCTTATGCGTATCACGGAGGTTTTTTAAATTATTGCTATAAAAACCTTTGCACAAATATAATGCTTTATAAAACGAATGCAACAGTTTCGAGAAAAATAATTGTAATTAATTTTTTTTAATTTGTAGCCCTTAAATTGGATGTGGTCATTTTCCCAACTTGCTCGATTCACGCGTTCCTAGCTACATTATGCCGATTGACGTTTGATTGACTGTTCATTTTCGTGATTGACGTTTGCCCCCGACAGGTCAACACTCCGATTGAAGTTTTCGCAAAAGCTCCTTTTCTCGAAAAAAATTATAATATTAATGGAACACTTAATATGACATTTACCTTATTATTCGTGATTTTTATTTTGCATTCAATTACTAAGTAATGCATGGAACAATTTTAACCAAACTTGGTAACGATCTATAAACTAGTAATGAAGATTTGTCATATTTATTATTCAGTTAATGTCGTTCTTCTGTGGTCTAGTGGCTCGTGTCGCTGCCTCACAACACAGAGATCCCGGGCTCGAATCCTAGAATAGACTTGGATATTTGTATCGTAATGGTCACGGATACTGGAATTAAGAAGCTGGAAAATCGATACGCTAACCTCGCTTCACTCCAAATACAGAATGCGTCATGTAAGATGACCGTCCGCAGTCGACCCGGTGGGCCAAGGCTGTAAAGCCAAGTAAGTATTAAGTAAATATTATACTTTATTAGCAAAAAAATGTATATTTCTGGAAAACGACCCATAATGAACTGTCGGGCAAGAGGCAATCGGGATAATGTCGTATGGAATACGTATGGAATTAGATCTCCGTGAATATGTCTGCAAGCATTTCCTTTCGACTGATTACCCGTTCTTTGTGGAGAATAATTTTATAGTAACAATTAACGTCAGTGAATAAAACATACGAAGAATTAACGACTCGTTTAACAGACTTGTACAATAAAATTTGAAAAATTTTTGAACATAAATTAGACGATACGTCCATCTATTGTGGTCCTTGTCTAAAAACTTAATCAACTAAATATATAAACCACAGTTCATAGCCAAAAGATAAAATTAACTAAGACATTTTAACAAACTATTACATAATTTATTAAGATGTAAACTTAACGGTTAACATTTACAGTAAATTTACTGTATTTAATATACATTTCAGAAATTAATATTTTCTTAAAATTCATTTCCGTATCTAAAACCATAGTATTAAAATTAAAAGAATATTTTTTTCCAAACTGTGTTACGTATAAAAGAAATTTTAATTGTCAGAGACCAGTGTAGCAAAACGAACAGTTATTAGTCTGGAGACATTTCCTTCATAGAAAATTTAGTATACGGATATCTGAGGGTAGCTGCGTTACTTGTGACGTTAAAAATTAATATTTTCAATATTCTCTTTTATAACCAGAAAGATGATAATGTGTACCTGCGAAAGATAATGAGAACGCTCTAAAGACTCTTATTTATTTTCATCATTATATATAAAAGAAGGACGCCGAAATGTATGTACGCGCATAACTTTCGTACGACTCCCTTAAGAGAAGTGGGTGGAATTGGTGGAATTTTTATGTGTAATAAAGGCTCATCTTCGATTCGAAAAAGAATTCTTGAGGTCAATTACTTTTATAGCGTTTTCCCGGAACAGTATTTTTGTATAATTTCAGCCATATACAGCATGTGAAGGAAATGGGTCACAAGAAAATAACAAGGTATTTGTCAACTTTGGTGTCGAAACCAATGTTACATTGTGACATTTAATATGCGATTTAATTAAAAATTCATCGCTCAAGTGGGGAATAAATTTTATTCTGTCAGAGTACTGAAAATATTGTTAGTCCTCATATTGTGGGGTGGTAGAATAGACGCCATTGTTATTGATTTTGCAAAGGCTTTCGATATAGTCCCTCACGACATCTTGATTCAGAAGTTAGATGGGACAGGTATTGACAAAAGAGTAGTTCTCTGGGTGCAAGAATTCTTAAAAAATAGGCTACAAATAGTCAAAGTTGGGAAAGAAACTTCAGAACTCGGATCTGTAACATCGGGAGTCCCTCAGGGATCAGTTATTGCCCCATTATTGTTTGTCATTTTTATTAATAATTTGCCTAATAATATAAACTCTAAGGTCCGACTTTTTGCAGATGACTGTGTAATTTACAGGGAAATAAATGGGGAACAAGACGCAGCTGCTCTCCAAACTGACTTAGATACTCTAAGTACATGGGCTAAGCGGAATAAACTCAAAATCAACAATAATAAAAGTAAGGCGATTAGTTTTACTGAAATGCGCGTTCAATATGGCTTGATATATAAAATAGATAGGGAAACAATGTTCGAGGAGACAAACTGTAAATACCTAGGCATTTATTTTAACAGTAAGCTGGGGGCAGGTAAACTATGCTACAAGGAAAGCGTGGAACACCTTGCACTTTGTCATGAGAACACTCAACAAGGGGAATGCGAAATCTAAAGAGTTGGCATATTTGTCATTAGTACGCCCACTTATGGAATATGGTGCAGCATGCTGGGATCCGTACAGGATAGGTCAAATAGAATCCTTAGAAAGGGTGCAAAGAAGGACCGCAAAATTCGTACAAATAGGACCTGGGCATGGGAACGAAAAGGTAAAGCAACTAGGGTGGGATACGCTACAGACAAGAAGACCTTGGCAGGGAATCGACTCGGATCGGGAGGGGTGATACCATGTTCAAAATACAAGCAAGGAACCAAAAAACAGACGTTGGAAAATACTCATTCCTAAATAGGACAATTTATGACTAGAACAATCTGCCTGCAGGAGTGTTTGGAGAACTTCCTCTAACAGAAAGAAAATTTCGACTTAATCTAAGTTTAATGTAGTGTAGTGCAGTGTAGTGAAGTGATCAGTGCTGCGAAATCTCTAAAAATATACTACAGTGAAATATATTTCCAGTTTATTTTGTTTTGTTTCTTTTTTTTCAGGCAAAAACAATACTATTCTTTTTTTAAAAAAATCATTCCTAATAATATGATTCCACACTTATTTATTTATATTGAATATAATTAAACTTCCAACTATAGGTTAAATATAATCCTTACGACCAGTTTATTTATTATTGTTTAAGTTCTATGTATCTGCCACCGGGCATCTGCCCATTTGTAGATTTAATAAATACAATACAATTGTACCGGGAGTACTTTTCACTGTCGAGACACTGGGAGTATATTGTGACGTTTTCCGTGCCATGTGTTGATCAAGAATTAAATAATGTACAGGGATAATATAAATATAAACTCGGGCGACGCCGGTTCCCCAACTAGTTTCTAATCGATTTAAGTTTTATTATAAATAATACTATTAAAGTATACGCCAATAGAAATATTGTTCACATACATTTAATTATTTTAATTTTTTATATTATGTAACGTTTAATGAAACTGTCGAATTCCAAATATAAAATCATATTAAAATTTGTTAAACTATTAAAGGGATTTCATGTAAAACAAAAGTGAATATTATTAAGAAGTATAACTTATTGAACTCATAATTTCAATCAAAAGAAAATTATGTTTTAGTGAGGGAGTAGAGTTATGTTTTTCCTTATGCATACGTTTTATGTCTTAATTTTAATTTATTCTCCTCAAGATATGCCAATATAAATTCGTCGAAGGCGCTTTATATACGTTTGAAGGATACATGAAGGCAATAGCAATACTGACGGGCTTTACGTTTCACAATTTTGTTGCTGTTTCATTAGCGGGTATCACAGGATCTCGCCTTTGAGAGCATCTGTGCAGTTCCGCTCTGACGAAGATATGAGATCTTGAGGGTATGTGTGTGAGTGAGTGTGTCGTATATCTATGGCGAGCAGCTGTCCCCGTTCCAGCAGTACTTTGATCTCGTCTTATTACTGTCGAGCAGAGGGGAGTCGGTTATTATGAACTATGAGAGCGACGCGACTGATTCGGTTCGCACGGGAGACCCGATTAACACGAACGCTCGCCAGAGTCGTTAACGACCTCAAAGCGACGCCACACAATGGAAACTCTGCAAGTGTCGCCCCAATAATGTTTAACAGCCTTCAAAGGACTTCTGTGATCCAGGATGCCTGCTAACGTCCAGCAAAATGCTTCGCTCTAGAACGAAAACGTCGCTAGAAAATATTTCCTTGACGAACAAAAGAAAAAGTTAAAACATTTATCAACAGTAATTGAATCAGTCGCTCGAATAGTTTCCAGATTAGATTAACTGATTATCTGTCGGAATCTGTAGTCAAATTTTGCAAAGTTCATTCAGAGAGAAAAAAACTACATTAGGAGTTTGTTTCTGTGGCGAAATTTATCTTTAATTATTCTTAAAATTCGAATATATGTGAGACTCATTTATCAGATATGGTGAACCTCTCCCATCTGAAAACCTGATGGATTAAATACGTTACCGTTGCTTCTATCCTCTCAAAAAAAAACTTTCACTTCCATACTACTAATAATGATTGAAGCAAAGACGTTGAATTTATTTAAAACTCATCATAAAACTAGTTAACGAGCATCAGAAAATAAGAGACACAAATTATTAACGTGTAAATAGATACATAGTTCTACAATTCTGCCATTTTAACCAGCTCAGTTGAAAATTCCAAACAAAAAATTGAAGATAAATGGAGACTTTTCAATGTATCAAAATATCATAATATTTTAAAAATTCTTTCAGTGCCATTTTTTGGACTTATTTGAAGTAAAGCCTTTTAATTTGTAAACTAAAAAGAATTGTCAGTGAATGAGTGATGATGCAGATGAATCTGTGCGGCTGAAACGTGATCTATTAAATTTTTAATATATGCTCATATTTACAAATTTAATTTTTTTTGTAACTTTTGTAACATTTGTAATAAAACTCACCTTTAAGATGATGAAGAAATGTTTACTAATAAACCTCGTTCTTACGTTTTAATGCAAAGATGGTCGTGAAACAGTGGAAATCACGAATGAACGTATTATATTTGATTTTCAAATACACACAGTATTTGAATGCAATAATAATTAATATTTCATAAAACGCTATAATATTATGAAATATGATACTCGTCTGAAAATAATTATATGAACTTAAAATCATTGTTCTGATATTTTTTCAACCTAATAAAACTGCATAATTTCATTAACGTTACATTAAAACCAAATTAAGACAACGTTTAACTATGTTAAAACTTAACAGGACTCCTAATATTCTTAAATTAATTAAATTCTTCAAGCACCACATATTTTATCATTAGTAATACAAAAATTATATAAAGCATTTTCTGCGTTGTGATTAATTTTGACCATATATTTCTGGAGTTGTGCATGAGAATGACTGTAAATGTAGCATAATTATGGAACGATAATTATAAAATATAAATAAATTAAAAGGATTGCATAAACACCCCTCGTCATAAGAATTGAGCGCCCCTTACAGACAACAAGAAACATTGATTCGGTACGGAGAGAATATTATACTTACAAAGTGTCTAACTTCGCACAAAGTTTCCTATTATAATATTCACTTGCCTTTCTGCTTCTTATTTTAAAAATTTGCATCGTAAATAACTGGAAAATGTCTAAGGAAAGTTTGAAAGTAGTGCACTATAAAGCAAAGAAATTATTCGAGCGTATCTAATTTAAAATCTCAGGAATACATCAGTCAATCAAGTAACATGCATGCATGTTATAGGCCATGTTGATGGCATTCATGTGTTGGAAGGCTCAAAAATATCGTAGATATAATTTTTATCCCAATTTAAATATATTGAAGCAAAATCCACTGCTGTTACTGTAAGATAACAGTTGATGGGAACAGTTAAAATAGTGTAGATATAATTTGTTTTTTTAAAAGTATGAGGTGTTGAATGAGTTCTTAGATTTCCACATGGAAATTGAATTCTGGTAGCAGTTAGATGTTTGAAACGTGGTCCAATCACCTGAACTCAAAGGTATCTCGGAGTACTCGTGCACCTTTAATTGAGATGACTTTTGTCGGTGTGGAAAATGTAACGTCCGAAGCGAGCGTGACAAGACCGACGTGGAGCAGACAGTCAGATATCGACCAGGCACGCAGCTTTCCGGAAGATGAAGTCCTCCGTCGACGTCCTCCATTCCGCGCCGTTTCACCGCAACGAAGGAACAACTAATCTTGAGTTATGAGCCGCGTCTTTCGAGTCGAGGGGTCATCCGTAAGAGGCGTCGCTTCTACTCCAGTAATTTGGATACGACGTTCAAGCTCGGATGAAGACGCTGTCCTCCGCGGGAATAGGAAGGAAGCAAGACTGAGAAGAATTTACTGTTCGAGTCAATGCCCTTTTGACTCCAAAAAAAAATCTAGGCCAAGCATAAACAGTAGCAGTAAAAGCTGAGGACAACAGAAAAATACTGATGTTGAAATTTTTAGATCGTGTCTGTTGCTTCCTTTGCAATAATAAGAATATTGCACAGTAAAATAATTACAAGAGCTAGACAATAATATTGTTTGGAGTGCACATTCAAGTTCATATGAAGACGGTGACTGCATGAGTAAGGAGGAAACATGAGGAAGGCGATTCCAAAAAGGCGCCTGGTATAATCACTTTGAAACACAGGAATGAGGTGAATTGTGACTATAAATCCTCTGGATTCCAAATATCTTCCCTTCTTTGGAAGCACGGCTTAAAATTTTCCTGATTCAGGGTGTTCTAATCCCAAGTCCTATTATTTTATGGTTTTGTTTTGAGTCAGTCATTTCTTAATTTCGTGTTAGATAAAAATGTAATAATAGTGCAATGTATAAGTAGTACAATAAGAATCATCTTCAACTTCATCATCAGCTATTTAACAAAGAAAAACTCATTTTTATCCATTCTTCTCTACATTCAGCTTATTCGTCCTGAGATATCAATTCCCAGTCTATCTAAACACCTCTGTCCATTTTGGTAGTTTAAGACCTTATTTATACTCATGTCATGTACCTCACTATCGTTGTATTCCCTACTAGATCTCTTCCAGCCTTTCTCGCCTTACATACGTATTTTATTCAAGACTTTTGTGTATTATTTTATATTCAAACTACGTACGTCAAACTAGGGTTACATATTTATCTTTTTTTTTTGCATATTCGTTTTGAAGACTTAGAAATATTCTTTATATGTTTCACCCTACACAATTTACCTGAGTTATAAAGTATCCGGATGCGTCTATTAGCTTCCACAGGTCAACATGTTGACCTAACTTCTCTATTGTCTTTCCGGCAACTGGTATGTCCATCACGTCAGTTCGTCCATAAGTTAATTTTACTTGTAGGAGAAATAATTGGAGACAAAATACAAATTTTAAAAACATAATTCCGAGGTACAGAAAAAGAAACTAAGAGGAATATCGGTGTGTTTGAAGGGAAGGTTGTGAGGCCACGTGGAGTCTGGACGACGATTAGCGCGGCGGAACCCGGCGCTCCCTAATGGACGCCATTGTTGGGCAGCACTTTGCCGGACCTGGGTAACGACGCTCTTCTGCGCAGACCGGCGTGGTTAGCCCTCATTTGCCCAGCCTTCCTAAGTGTTTGGTTGAGAAAAGGCGCAGTGGCCAACGCCCAGTAACAAGGCCAGCGTACACATGAACAACCACTAGGGTGCAATTGCAAACACATGATTTACCGATTCTCATTTCAAGGAATTCTTAAGTTCTTAAAGGGAGAAGACGATAATGTCATTTGTAAACCACCGTAATAAGCTGATCATTTTCGCTCAAAAAATAAATCCTAGGTTTTTATAGTAATTTATTCGGTACTGATTGACTGTACGAAGCTTTCCTTGCTTAAAATGTAACCAAACGTCATTTCGCCGAATTGTCCGTCTAATTTTCCTCCAACATATAAAAATGAGATAATGAGTATAAATAATGTTAAAATGTATTAGGAATTTATTTATATCTTACATATTTTACATTATTGCGTAAAATGTTTATTCAATTAATATGACCGTCGTGTGAGCAGTAGAGATGGGTGATCGCTCTAATGCTAACACTTTCGGCAGAATGAGTGAGCTTTGAGTCGTAAGAAAAGAGTGGTAGCTCTTCAGTCTCCTCCCGCTCCTTTGATTCGACGAGCTACTAGCTCCTTGAACCAGCTCCGAGCGAAATGAGTCACTGAGCGCCCGCTCCTGTGATCCGAGAGCTACGAGCTCTGTGCATCAGCTCCGCTCCAATGATCGGAACGAACCAGTTGAGTCGAAAAGCCTTTATCTTTATTTAATCTATTAAGCATTTAATTATAAACCATTAAAACACCGAAGTACATTTAATACCAATTTTCATTATAAAAACGTGGACACTGACATTCTCTATCAGTATATTATCGTGTAAAAATTATTTTAAAAAAATTTAATTTAGTAACATTTGAGAATATTTTATCTGATTGTCCAGAATATAGTAGTTGACATCCCTTCAAAACACGCATTCTAGCTATAATTTATTCTACTCTTTATATTTTAACTATAATTATTATTCAGTGAAATGAAAATTATAATATAAGTTGTGCATGATTCTTTTTCTTCCCTGGCTTTGCAAACCATTGAGGGCCTTGGCCTACTGGGTCGACTGCAGATTGTCATCTTACAAGACACATTCCGAATTTGGAGTGGCACATGGTCAGCTTATCGATTCTCCAGCAGTCTTATAAAAGATTATATATTTATATGCAACTATATATCTAATAAGTTACAAATACTTGGATAACACAATGCATGAAAACATTGTTCGTCGACAAAGAACGGCCGAATCGACCTTTCAAATCAATTAATAAAGTACCTATAGTCGTTTATTTTATTTTTGTAATTATTTTTTATTATTAATAAAATCTAAAAGTGTATATCAGTTTATATTAAGGAAAAAAGTGGAAATCCACGGGAACAAAACTGCTTAAGCAGCCAGGTTCAACAATGTAGGACATTGCCCCAGTTCACTAGATATATAAAGGAGGATTGGTGACTCAAGGAAAAAAGAACTGTATCTTTTCACTTAGCTAGTGAAATATCGGTTCGTGTATTGTTGGGCCTGGCTGCCTAAGCAGGTAGTGACAATACCGAATGAAATGTCTGACGGTCGAAACGTTAATATTTTAAGGAAAATCTTCTCCCATATTCTAAAAATTATTAATGACAGTCCTTCCTCTCTCCCAGCTACAGAATCTCACAATAAACTCCATACATCCACTACCCTTCATCGACTTTACCCCCTCTCGACTCCTCTTCTTTTATGGTGACATAGTACATGAGGGTGATCCAATAAGTGGCAACTCCTTTTTAATAGCATAGGACGGAAATTTGAAAGGGAGATGCGGATTTGAGAGGAAGGCAATCAAATATTGCTAGCCCCGAGTCAATTGGTTAAGGATCGTACCCGGTATTCACCTGAAAGAGATGCAGGGTAAACCTAGAAAACCTTCATCAATGCAAGTTGCTATAAAATTACCTTTCTCTCGCCCCAACCTATTAGTAAGTACTAAGATCTGAAGCCAGAAAACAGCTATCAAACTATTAGACTTAACAAATAAAAAATTGAACCATCTTCTCTATAAATACCATCTATTTTACGAAACAGGTTTTACGTGCCAATTCTTGTTACTTTACACACATGCAAGGCTATAGTCAAATAAAGCAATGCATTTTCCTAACTCTATTATTACCGTGCGTTTTCTGAACTTGTCATGTATTAATTTTAAGTTTTTTAAAGTGAAGAATTGTTTTGGAATACTTTTTTTTAAAATTTCTAGGTATAAATTTCACGGGTTTCCAACCAGTTTAAAGATTTATTTAACATTAAACTCTTTATTCATAATTTCACCAGGTAACTCTTCGCTGTCTTATTAGCAAATTGTTTGAAATTTTCGATCTTAATTTCCAGTTTCCAGATGTAACTGATGGCAGGAATTAATTAATTGTTTCAAATATTTTTTTCAGTCATATAAACAATTATTGTGATTTTTTATTATGGTAAATTAAGGAATTCGCATCTGGTTGTGTCCTTCGTGCAACCTGAAAGTTTGAAACAGAGTTCGGGATGTGAACCTAAAAACTTTTTCTGGTTAAACTTAGAGAAAGAAAGTGACAGCTATTATTTCACGCACCAGATACTAGCTAAATTACGAAGTGTTACATACGACTATAACATCTACTGATAAATGGAATACTGGTGTCAAAGGACTTGGAAACCTGTGCCCTGATGCCGTTTCCCGGAAACGAGGTCCTTTTTCTTAACCATGAAGAAACTTGTTTTTTCGTCTTTCCTTTTTACGTGCTTTACCTTAAAAGAGGCCCCTAGTAGTTCCGAATGCTTTTTATAAACAGAGCCAACGGTTGAGCCTTCATAAACTGTTTGAAAATGCAGGTGAGTGTAATTCCTGTCCTATTTCTTCCCCCCAGCCCCCTCAAATGGATATAATAAATCAAAAATAAAATTTTAATATCAGACGTTCATTGATCTTATATAGGATATAATAACTATTAATGCACTAATACTGAAGAAAATTCCACGTGGCAGCAAAGGGATGTTAATGACATTTTATAAGGACCATCAGAGTAGTTTGTGAGTACGTTTAAATTTTTTTAAATTGAGTTCGCTGAAATCACATTGAAGTGAAGCTTATAAGATATAAAATCATTCTGCTTTATTGGAGAAAATAATAGATGCAACTCTTCTTCATTCCAGCAACTTAAAATTTAAATTATACAAAATAAAAATAATTCAACAGCATTGAAGAATGTTTTCAAAAAAAAAATTATTAAGCCCTCAACTTATACACCAGTGTTCTATTATTATTTAACCTAAGTGCCAATATATCAATTGAAGTAAATATATAAAATTAAACTTGTTCTGGATTGTTTGTCATTATATTTATTTCATAATTTCATTTTTTATTTAATATTAATAACTACAATGTGATAAACATTTTTCGTGTTGTTTTTTGTAAAACCGAATGGTAAAATACCCAGGATTGTATTTCAACGGTTTCCTGCTCTATTTATCTTGAGGCGATCTTTATTCTGCAAGTAGCTATTGCAGACTTTACTTTTATAGCACACAGTCCGTAACAGTAAGCACTTCGAAGACGCCTCCGTATTCTTATCGTCGGGATACTTCTTTTAATATCTTTGTAGTAAATGTGTTATGATGAAATTTTTCTGCAGACCTGTGTAGTTTTTTTAAAAAAAAATAACTGCGACCTCAAAGCAAAGGCACTGAACGAAATTACACCGTTAAATTTATCGACTATATCTTGATCCAATGCTACTTTTGTTGTCACTGCCGTAAAATACATAGAATATTTCGTTTACTAAAAAATATAGTTTATATTAACTTTGTAAAATATTTATAAGTTATCCATGATAAAGTGGGGTTGAAATAAATACTCTCCGATATGTTATATAGGTGTTCAAACTGCTTTGAGATATTCCGAAGATTTAAGCGCGTCTGTTACACACAGACACTGCAATTTAGAAAGAAAAAAAAGTGCCACATATCCGTCTCGAAGACTATAGTTCTAAAAAGTAATATATTAAGATATACTGATGTCACTGTATTATAACGACAGAATGATCGAAACTTTTTGATAGGCTATGAAAAATTCCTACACGCGATACGTATAGTAAAAGAAATATTCAAAATAAAACTTTTTATTTTCGATGCATTTTGGATGTGTCAGTTTCCAGAAATCATAATAATTTTAAATGTCTCGACATGAATGTGTTACATTGCTCCTGTTTTATCTCTTGTAAATTATTACGACAAAAGAAAATTCTACACCGCAACCATTTCAAAAGAACCATGAAAGTCCTCAAGCTTCACAATTTATATAAAATTTTCATGTAATTCGGAAATTTGTTCTTTGGATTTTCACGACCAACTTTACTTCATATAAGCTTCATATAAGCATCCAATGCCACTGATATTATCGAGCAGATGTCTTTGCTTCATCTTTTTTGACCCCATTTTAACCTTAACTTTAAGATTGTGAGATTGGCTAAAATCTGAACTCATTTATTTTTCTTACATTTTTCTCTTCATGGCTGTATAGCGTTATTCAATAAGGGCGATTCGATGTTGAAACGTTGAATTTGAATAAAAACAAGCTGTGTGTGAGGTGTTAACAAAATTACTTTTTATTTCGATGGCCCAAGTATTCATTAAAAAAGTAATTTCGTTAATACCTCCAACACAGCTTGTTTTATTCCATTTCAACAATCGACCAATCCTTATTAAAATAAAAACCTGTAGAAAGTTGATGACAGTCTCTGTCCATTATTCTTGAGATTAAGCGACGACATAATTATTAAAAATATTTATGGGGCCACGAGGCGGAAGACTGAAAAAAGGGGTATTACGTCCCCTACTATCGTGACCTCATCCTCATTAATTAAAATATTATAATGTTTCGTTTTGCTACGGCAGAAATTTCATAATATTTTAATTAATGAATTGTGGAGGGCCCGAAATTTGGCGACGAAACATTTTAATTCAAATTAAATTCTTCTATTTCTGAATTTGGCTATTCTTTGTATTTTATTTACAATATTAAGTCAGATTAATTTAATTATTTTATTGTGAAAGGGTTCTTCTGTAACTATTCTCATCGAACAAAACATCAGTCCTATTCAACTATTTTAATTTTTTAAATAATAATTTTCAGAACAGTAACACTTTGCACTACGCACACATCTGCGATAGTATTTTTCGAAACTTTATGAAATTAGGTATAATTTTTATAGACGGAATCACGTTAGGTCTTCTTATGATTCCGTCTTGCATCATCTTGGGGCGTTTAATTTAACTTAGGTTATCCAGCGTTTATAGCAATCCCGGGAAATGTCCGATTTCTATGAAAAAAAAATTTCTGAGACTTTCTGAGAATGCTATTTCTTGCTTCTTATTTCAAGACGACTGGCTAAATGCAGATTTGGAGTCGTAAGTCCCTATACGACAGTGGTATATGGTTCGAGTAGTGTCCCGAAGCTACCTGTTTTAAAAACTGGTTCAAAGACGATGTTCGAAACCTGAACTTAAAGGTCGTTCACGTTGACACTGAGTGGCAGGTGGCGACAGAGGACCGGAAGTGACCCTCATCGGGTGCGATGTCTGCAAGTGCGTAGCCGTTAAGACAAACGGGCACGCACGTACGCACTCACACAGGGTCAAGCACCTTGGAGACAAGCTCCCGGTGATTATGTTCTTGTTTCCCGGGGTCGTGGATCCGCAAGGCACTATCTGCGGACAGGGAACCTCCATTGCCGCGTGTCTGGAATATTTAAGACGTTTCCTGCGGCGCTCTGCTTTGGTACACGAGAAGCTCTTACTCACGATGTCGATCGGCCTTCCACCTCCCGCAGAGTTGTCACGCATTGCGTAGACCTCGCCTTCGAGCCCGGTACAGGTCAGACAAGAAAACACTATTACCGGCAGGCATCATCTCCTCCACAAAGGCGCATCTTCTTGGTCTCTTGGGGTACATTCCCTTCCGACTCCATCTGAAATATTCTTTTATTGTTCTTGTAACATTTTTCCTGTATTTTAAACACTCATATCACACTAAATCTGCTGCAGTGATTCGTACAACAAATGTATTCATTTTGTTTATTATATTTTATGAACACTTTTTGAACGTATATAGATAATTCATTTCTAGGGAAGGAATTAGTTACTAAAACAGGAAGTCATGAGAAAATGTATTTTTAAACTCACCCAAAAAGAATGGTGCATATCCTACCCCAATTCGCCTTTGACTGGTATCGCCTATTTTGAAATACACTATATATGTTTCATCGACGGTAAATTTTGATTTAGTGATTGACCAACACAATTATATTTATCTTTTTCTTTCAGTTAATACGTTTATAAGATTTATAATGAATGTTAGACTCAATAAACAAATACTTTACGACTGTTTTGTTAAATTATTTAAAATCACCATTTAATACAAAAATTTAAAAATCTTGATTCAACTACAACGACGTTTAGTCCACAATTTTGAAATTTCATCAGATAAAAAGGACACATAAAGAAACAAATTTCTTAAACTTTTTAACCGTAGACCAAAATTTTTATTAAAAAAATAGTAATTTACAGTGATAGTATTTTGTTAAAATATAAGTTATTCAATTTTCTATTTTTAATTAAATGTATATTTTTATATTTTAACGACACGAAAAAGTTAGAAGTTTAATTTAATATAAATATTTACATATTTCTGACAAATCATTGCTGGATTATTCATTTGATATTACTAAAAAATGTCAATAATAATCTTCAAAAAGTATTTGTGAATTAATATCCAGTTCAGCCTTACAGTTAATCGCACAATCTATATGCTGTACTCCATTCCAAAGCTTGCTTAACGATTGTTGCATTACTTTTAATGTTTCTGTTTGTCGGTCGTGTTGGTATTGCTACCCGTATTGTATTTGTGAGCTTTGTAATAGAACCTGCTTAGATGGTACCCGTATTATACTGGACTATCGTAGCTACCGAAAAGTTGAAAGAAATGGTTTCACTCTAAAAATGAAACGTCAAAGCATTTGTTTGTGTTTCTGTTAGCGTAAAACCTTCTAGGCATAACTTTTATTTGAACGATTCGAGACTTGACGTGGTTGAAGACCAGCCAGGAAAACGTACTATTGTGACGTCCAATATAAGATAATCATGTTAATTTATATTTTCAAATAATTAAATAAGATGATCAAACAAGTGCGTTTTAAATATTTACAAATAATTACAATTTTTCAGTACGAAATTAGCATCCTTGAAAAACAATGAAAAATTCACATTGTCACAAAATACTATTTCAAAATACTTCATTTGTTCAATTTCGAATTTATCGATAAATAATTCACTCTGTATGAACAGGATATATCAGAACTCAGAAATCCGAAATAGCTATGTTTAAACAATGCCAAGCTACGACGCAATGAACTTGCGCGAATATTGATGCTTAAGTCAAGTGTCACAGATTATTGAAAATATCGAGCTGAAATTTTGGGATTAAATGCTTTTTTATGTGAGAAATCCAAATAATAACATTAAAAACTTTTAGTCACAAAAATATATGGATCTGAACAACAGTATTCAACCCGCTATGAACCATAGAGGTTTATCAAAATCAGTCAACCCATTAATGAGAAAAGAATTAGGAACCCACGCACACCAGAATTTTATATACTAAGATGTGGTTTTAAAAGTAATGAAAATAAACCTTACAAACCGGCTCTATATATGCAGAGAATATTTCCCATTCTTTAACTCGTTAACACAGCTCATTATCAGTGTTCATCACTATTTGTCATGGCTAACATCAGTCTAAATTTTATTTTCTTGAATCTGGATTTCCATTTAACATATAAATAAATTAAAACAAATTCTATAATTTTTCTGACTGTACTTCGATTAATGAAGCTGAAAATTTTACGGCCAAAAATTGTCAGAATGAAAATTGTTTATTAATTAAATTACTTCACTACGTTTAGTTCCATTACTTGGAACCTCCTCAGGTGAGGTATTAATCAGGCGTTCAACAACAAGCCTCGGAAATAGTTCGTGCTTCGGTACAATTTTACCAATAAATATTTGTGCTATCTTATATCATACGACTTTATGATTTTTTTCTATCACCTGAGGAGATTCCAAGTAATGGAACGAAACGTAGTGTAGTTTAATTAATAAACAATTTTAATTCTGTCAATTTTTTGCCGTAAAATTTTCAGCTTCATATAAATAAATTGATCCTGTTCTTTATCGTCCTATTTAAGAGAGAAAAGTTGTCAACGTCATTGTATTTTATAACAAATGTGAGCCATGTTTCATTGTTATTCGCACTGATTCTCTTGCTGCTATTTGTTTGTGTTGCTCTGTAGAACGTATATTATTAACGACGAGATGATTCGGATGAGTCAACGCCGGACCGATGTTGCTTGTCGATGATTTAGCGGTCTCGTGTCCGTAAGCGGCCTTTATGTCCCTCACAACTGATACGTTAGTGCGAGGGGAAGATATCGACTGTTCGCTACTGCCAGCAGCCATATTTCCTTCCTCACAGTGAAATATTGCTCAATATGTGCGGACAACTTTACTGTGACCACGGCGTCTTTGCGTGGCTCACTTCGCCGTCATCTCCGCGAATTATGCACTCGCGTGTGGACCGGCCGCTACGATAAACTTACCGGCAAATTAAACGTGGATAATTTCAGGTAGACCTAAATATTCCATGGCCTTATTCCTTCCCATTTCTCAGATTCTATGTCGAGGCTGCCTTTGACGCCATCACTGAAAAATTCTCAGAGCACGAACATATAATCTCTACCGCAGGCGTAAGTTCCCAGACTTTCTTCTTTCTACGGAACCCATTCCATTTAATAACAGTGTCTTCAATGCATCAGGCGAAATTTTTTTACCTAACTTTACCATACCGCAAACAGCGAACAGCATGCGACTTCCAATATCCGCTTAAGATAGTTAGTTTTTTTAAATAGCATTCTCGAAATAATTACTAAATCGTATGACAACTTTATTTACAATTTACTAAACTATTGTTTTTTCTCAAAGTTATTTTTAGTGAAAGCGGAAGTCCTGTAAATTTTATAGTAGAACGGTGGCCATTAAAGAAGAGCGAAAAAGAGATTACGTTAACCTGTATTCAGTATCATGTAGTGCAAATTCAAATCAGCTTACTATGAAAATCTGTACAGATTCTGTAATTAATTTATGGTTTCTGTGGAACTCAATATAAAAGCTAGATGAATGTGCAGAAGTTAATCAGTAAATTAATATACATTTACTGTTTTTCAAAGCAATTATAAACTATTAATTTAACGTCCAATTAACGGACAAACAATTTTTTATTTTATACGTACAACGTTTCGTACTCAAATGTGGGATTTCATCAGACGAATTTCTTAATGATATTAATTTTTGAAGTAAGTAGTTGCTTATTAACTCTTTTTAAGCTTTATTTACAAATCCCATCTACCATGCTGGTCATTAGTGACAGACAATATTTGTTACATTTACAAACAATATAAATTAATTGAAATTTTCTAATAATTACGTATTATATTTTTTCAAAAATATTGTGCTGATTGTGAATTTTATCAGGTCCCTGCAACTATAATCATCCTTGGAGTAACCTTCTATCTTTCTGGTCGCTTTAAGGTTAAGACGTGGGATTTTAGAATTATGACAGCTTGGAGGAGGATCCCTGGAAAATAAGAACTAGAGAAAGTTTGAATGCATTGTTCTCAATCTTGATAGCACCACTTGAAGTCATCTTGAAAAGTCTTTAGGGTGAATTATTTTTTTAGAATCACAGTCTTTTTGAGGAAATTTACCAAGTTTTCGCTTGATTTAATTATCTTCCAATTCCTTTCCATGGACTTACTCGTTTATTCTTTCAACTTTTTTAGTTATTCATTACTGTTTGAAATCTGATTCGTTGGGTTTTTAATTTCGAGCAGCGATGTATCTAATGACGGGGGAGAGATTCTCCAAGGAGGAGCTAAAGGAATGGTACTATGTTCTTTGACAAAAAAAGAGGTCAATAAGTTTTTTGTCGTGAACTGAATTAAATTAACGAACTATTCACGAAAAAACCAAGTTCCTACATCAATACAACGTTTTGTCCTCACTTCTGGACTTCATCAGGTAAATTTCTTAGGATATGAAAATTTTAAATATCTAAGCACACATTAATTGGCACAAAACATAGGTCCAAATATTTTAACAATAATGTCAAAATTAATGTTGAATAATTATCGCTTTATAACAGTTATTTACAACAGCAAAAAAAGACAATGGAAATCAGTTAAAAAATTCTGTATTTTCTGATGGAAGCAGAGATCTGTCGACTTCCAGGTCATATCCATTCTGAAGAACTCACAAATTCAACACAAAATATGAACGCTTAAGGAAATGGTCATCAGTGCCGCAGGTAAATCGTATTTCATTGCTTGAGTTGCTTGTTGTGAGACGAACAGAATGATTATTACCTGAAATTCTAAAGCTCTCTTGTGTATTAATAAATAAATAAACAGTTTCTATTACAATTTTATTCACCATTAAGTATGATTTGCAGTCGGCTTTAATTTTAAAATGGACATTCTATAGTTTAAAATAACTTTTTTCTTAACTTTCACGTACTGTTATGAAATCTATAACAGGAAATGTCTGGAAGGCTCCCTCAATTGTTCTACCTAATAATAAAAATTTTGCTTTTGTCTGCGCATTGCTTCGTAATTAAATTTTATAGTGGTTGTCCCCTTCAGAGATTCCTTTTATTGTTTAGATTCCATGCACGCCTTGAACAAAGAATAATTTTTGTCTCTTTGGTGTTTTCCAACCTAATTTTAGGCTTCCTAATTACCCTGTTCTATGCTAGGTTTGTCATAAAAACTTTAATGGCAACAGATATATCTTATTAATATTTAATTGAAAAAATATTTAATCAACTAGAAATTGTTCAATATAATATTCAATATGGAACAGGGATATTATCTAGTAAAATTTCTATTTAAATAAGACTGGAAGTCTGTAACAACCTCGTAACATTCGTAGCTGAAGCTCAGCTACAAAAATATATTTAAAATAATCTGACTTTGTAACAATTAGCCTCTGTAATATTAGTCACACATCACACTCACATTTTTGATTCGACCTAATTAATTATATAAATAAATGTGTGCGTATTTCATATATGGGTAATAAATTACTAAATACTTTAAGAATGAAATATGTTGGGATAAACAATACAGTAATGGCACGTATTTTCTGTTTCTTGATTAGCCTCTGTGAGTACGACAGACGAGCTCAAGCACCTTGCTGGAGAATCGTGGGGGCTGCCAGGATAATTATGGAGTCCACCGTCTGTAGGAAAGGCAATAATGAAAGAACGCGAGTGGTAGGAGTGTGGCGTAAGGTTGCCTTTGTGGTGCCACCTCTCTGAAGCATGACAATCGACTCCATGGCTCCGATTGCATTCCCGGAATGGACGGAGTTCTGCATTAGCTCCGCTCCTCCGGGGTCTTATTTACGAACAGCTATTCTCGCCTTCCACAATGGAACCGGACCAATCATGCTTCTTCTACGTGATCTTTACAATCTTTCAGAAATATGGTAAAAGAGCACGATCAGGGCTTATGTTCTCTGCTTCTCGAGACAATCCCCAGCCTTCATTAGTTTTTACTATTATCTTTTCTTGGGATTGTTGGAGCCGTTCCGTATAATCCATTAAATTGAGTTTAAAAGTGCTTGCAAAATGCGAGGCTCTCTTAAATACAATGCTGTCACTCGCTTCTTATTACACCCACACTTTTCCAGTTCATTGGCGCAGGTGACCCGTAACAGGCCAGTTCAAACCCCTGATAAATATTTATACTATGTATTTTTATATCTCGCTATATTACTAGTTTACTTATTGTATCCTTATTCTCGGCAGTCTGTTACTCTCCCCTCCCCCAACCCAAAAAAAACGATGCGATTATAAACAAAACGCCGATGACGTCACGTATCCGAAATAAAATTTATTCTCACTAAATCATAAATTTTCACAAAATATATTAAAATGTAACCTGTTAACCCCCCCCCCAAAAAACGAAAAAAAATTAAACAACTTTAAATTGTCCAAAATAGTTGACAAAATTTAGGAATAAAATATGATTAAGCTATTTTTACCCAATCTACATTGTTATATGCGTCACAAACAATTTCCATGAACATATCATATTTATCAATCGTTTCTTTCCTTATAATATCGATTAAAAATCAGAAAACTTCACTTTTATAACCTCCGCTAGATTTCCAGAGACGACACAGCGCTCCTCTGAAATCAAAAAAGTTAAACTCTAGAGCCCATTGAGAGCCTTGGTCTGCCGGGTCACCTGCGGATTGTCATCTTACATGCCACATTCCGACATTTGGAGTGGCACGTGGTCAGCGTATCGATTATCCAGCAGTCTTAATATCGTTTTTCATGACCATGATGGCACAAAAACCCAATCCAGTGCCAGGATTCAAACTCGGGCGACGCTAGCCACTAGACCACAGGAGGTCAGCATACTTATTTAAAACGATTTTAAAGTCATTCAAGATTGTAAAATAGACTTAATTTACGAATTTAGAGATGTTTATGGAAAATATGTGAAGTATAAATGTAAATAAGTGCCAAAAATGCTCACTAAAATTTCTTTTTCTATCCTTTATTGGAATACTGTGTCTTATTTACGCATACATTTAACATTTAGCACATTTGTTCAAGAAATATAAAGACTGATGATTATAATAATACTTAGCCATTTAGATAAATCATTCTACTTGAATTTCACTTAATTTTACTCAAAATTATTGGCTTACGTCACATAACAAATGGAAAAGAATTACGTGTGTTGGTTAAAAAGAAATCTTCAGGAAAGACAGATCGTCTCAAGAAACTGTTTACAACCCAAGATTCACTCACATGTAAACTGATAAGTTATTTTTCTTTGACGTTATAAGTTCACTGGACTTCTTTGCCGTGAAGAATGGAATCCATACTGACTACCTCCCATCAAATGCAACGAAACATTCCACTGAATGATAATTCAACCAATTAATGTTATTGAGAAATTGAATAAATATTCTAAAGGTTTGAGCAATGCAGTAATTTAAATTTATTATCAGAATGGTCTGTATTGTGAAATCTCAATTAGTGTTGATTGGAAGTAAATCGCACTTCTCGAAAGCAGCAGCGAAGTCGCAGCCAAGTAAAGCACGTGGCATCGGGTGGGGCGATCTGGGAGACCACGCCAAAGAATTGCCTCTAAGCGGGAGGTCTGTCTCGTTGCCAAAGGCACTCACTCCGAGGGGACCTTTCCCACGAGGATCCTGTCTGCCAAATGCTCAACTTGCATGGCTAATGATAGCAAGGTGCGGCCACTCGGAAATGCACCGATTAGCAAGCGAATGGAGAAATCGAGACGACGCGCCTCTACATGACCCAGAATTATTTCCAACACGATGGACACTACCTTCATCGAGTGCACGTTACTATGAAAAACGAAATTTCTGTCCATTTCCACTTTATTGATATGTGGAATTAATTTCATACTCGATCAGTTTCAAATAATCTCAACTGGCCAAGGTTGATTGACAAATAAATGTTCACATGGTTCACATTATTTGGCTACTGGATGAAATCTCAAAAGAAACCCTAGATTCTTCCACCTTTTACAAAATATATATGCTCTGTAATCATTTTCAGATATTTATGAACTCATAACTTCCACGTTATCTCATTTGGTAAGTATAAAATGAATTCCCCCTTTTAGACGTTATTATTGCTTCGTGTCGGGGATCATGGAAGAGGTGAGAGGGCGTTCTGGGCAGAGTAGATTGTGTCCAGAGATAGTGGGTGATGCAGCGCAGCCTGTGCTCAATACCCACTGATTGCCTTTGAATGGACATCCCGGAGAATCGTGCGGGACACCCCGACAACTTCCCATTTCGTGAGTCACCCCGTGGTCTCATCTCTGCAGGGGATGCCGCCTATTCTCGGAAACCTCTTAACCACATGAGGCCGCTTACGGACCATGAAATCGGGACCGGCGGCGTCCAAATACCTCGATCATTACCGTTATCTCTTTCCTCTAGAGTCCACAGGTTCCGGTATAGGGTGAGATCGTTGAAATATTTGGATCTTCATCACTGTGTTGGCGCAGTAACTGTACTTTACGTCTATCCGTTCATTCAACAGAATGAAGATGATATTGCGATGATTTAAAGGTAACTAATCCTAGAGGAATTCGGTGTTATCTTTGAGTCTAACTGTCCATCGACCAGTGCTTTTGCAAAGGCCCTTGCTCTTTTGGAGAATGCCATTCAATTAAATTGATGATTTAAAATTCTATGCTAGAACAGGTATTTCAGTATTGAACTACACATTCCACATTGTAGCATATAATAACATTTCACCCGAGATAAACAAGAGGATAATATCAGCCTTGTATATATTTGACTTGTAGAATTAAAATCTGCTATACCACTACAACTTAACATCAAGCGTGTTTGGCCAATACATAGGCAGTGATGAAACACACTCAGATAATTGAACTTTTAATTCGATTAAACGATAATTTATAAAAATTGTGCGGTTATGGGCACTGTTTTATTACCATCTCAAAGAAAGAAGGATATCAGTTACATTGTACGAGGAAATTTATGTTAATGTCAGTCATAGAATGCTTGGGAAGTTGGCATACAAAATCAGTAGTACAATAGCGTCAAATATACGAAATATGGGTTTTAAATGTGAAGAATATGTTGGACAATGCAAAATTCATTTGTAGTGTTGGACGAAAAATGCCACACTTTGGATGAATTTTATATTTAAAAAGGGCAATTCTTATAAAAACATCAATTGAAAAGTTTGCGCACATTCTTAAATACAGTAAGCATTATAAATTAGGTTAGTTTTAAATAGTAGTTAATTCAAGGTATTAATAATTTGCACTAAAAACCAAAGAAATCCTCTTTTGTATCATGTTCATGTTTAAAACACACACACACGTCATAATCATAAGCTTTCAAGCATTTCATGTGATGACGTTCACAACCAGACATAATTTACTTGCCAGTTCCTTCACAATTTCTGTGAACCTCTTCAAGTCATTTACGTTCAACGACAAATCAACCAAAATTATTTGATTTTCACTTAGCTGCGTAGGTTTTAAGAACCCCTAATCTTTTAGAGGCCACATGAAGGAAGATCAGAGAATGTTATTGGCAGACCATCAACGTACAAACGTCAAGACATTGTGACATTTGGTAATGTTAAATTGGAAAAAAGTCACTCGACGTCTATGGCGACCGTAGCCGCTCTCAGTCTATTCTAAAGCGTTACATTGTGCATAGCTGTAGCGCATTCACAAAGGGGATAAAGTGCTCGATTGGGTGTGGTATTAATGAAGTCCGTCAGGACTTGGCTCACCTCGTTAACCCCTGCTGCGACTTGCGTCACCCTTCTGTAATTGAGTCGCCAAGTGGCGTCTAAGTGGACAGCGAACCCGTTAGCTAGTGGTCAGCCCACATCAGAGAGTACCAGAGTTCTGTGCGGGTGACAGTAAATTGAATTATTGCAGCCGAACATCCTCATAAATAATTCTGGCCGGTGTTAAACTTTAACCAGCTATCTGAAGAAAAACAATCGCTCCTTTGTTTATGTCTCTACTGGTTTGTCAAAGATAGATTTAAGCAGTATAAAAATATACTTTTCAAGCAAAAAAATTTACTTACAAATCTATTATGAAACTATGAAGTCACCATTCTAATCTATATTATGAAAGGAAAAATGAATACCGTTAGAAGAATATTACTAGAAGTTGGCACTGGTGGTAGATAAACAAAATTTTACCCTGTGTCAATACGTCCCATGGTTCCGTGACTTTATTTCGTCATGATAATTTGTGCCCCGACCTCCTGTGGTCAGTGACTAGCGTAGCTACCTCACAACCCAGAGGTCCCTGGTTCAAATCCTTGGCATAGGCTTGAATATTCGTGCCGTCATGGTCACGGAAACTGAGATTAAGATTGCTGGAGAATCGATACGCTGACCACGTGTCACGTCTAATTCGGAATGTGTGATGTAAAATGATAGTCCGCTGTCGATCTGGTAGGCCAAGGCTCTCAGTGGGCTGTGGAGCCAAGGAAGAAGATGAAGAATTTGTGTGTAAAATATATCTGCAAGATAGTTCTATCACTACGGCGAAGAATTTTGTGGTTTGTCGCTTTTTCACCACCATCCTGATAAGTTAACTAAGTAAATTTAACTGGAGAGAAATAGCAAGTCGTGTCGACGGACAGTGGAGTGAGGGCCAACTATAATAACAACCCGTAGTGAGGGAAACAGCAGTATAATGGGTATTATGAAAACACTGACTTCAGGATACGTTGAATGTCAAAAAACTCATCCGCAAAAGCTAAGGGACGATTAGGACTGGGCGTGGTAAAAACACCATAGTGTAATCTGTATATCCCGTTAGTGAGAATTTAACGAGTATATATTTTTAAAATGATAGTAGCTTTTCAACAACGATTGATCCTTGATGACGACAATATTCCAACTTCCCTTCTTCAACAGCTCAACACACATGCCATGCTATTTCTCGCGACCTGTGCAGATCTCGTAGCGGGCTGCATATACATTTGAAGGAAATTGTTGCAATTCACTACCACGGAAATGTATACGTAACTGAAGTATTTTCAAGCATCATCACGCTGTGTGTAGTAGTTAAGTAGTGAAGTAATTTCTTGTATATCTAGAGAAGTTCAAAGAAGGCAAAGACTGAAGCGATAGCCACGGTTTTCTGGGAAGCTGGCAAGATTATCCACTTTTTTTTGGTTAACAGGCTACATGCGGGTGATCCTGAAGTAGGAATCTCCCCTTTAATAGCATAGGAAGGGAATTGAAAGGGGTTATGCGGAAGGTAGATCAAGGTAGCCAAAGGTTGACTAGTTTAAGTATCCTACCCGGTGTTTCACCTAAAGAGATGCAGGGAAACCCTTGAAAACCTGCATTTGGTAGGTCTGGCTATGGGTACTATTCTCAAGCCCTTCCGAAGGACGGGAGACGAGTTTGCTGTTGGGCCGGAGCATTCCCTTCACCGTGTCTCCACCGGAAGATTATCCACATAAAATATTAGGAAAGACATAAAAGGAAGTTCACATTTAGCGTACAAGAAAATGTAATTATATCAAGACACCTGTGTACATTTTATGGAATAAAGAATTGTATATGGATATTAAAAATAATTGCTAAAAATGTTTGTATGGAGTGTGACATATGACTGCGAAACATGGACTGTACGAGTTGCAGAAAGGAAAAGAATAGAAGCCTTTGAAATGTGGTGCTATGGGAGATTGCTGAAAATCATATGGGTGAGTAGAATCACTGACGTGAATGTTCCAAGCAGAATAGGGGAAGGGAGAACAATTTGGAGGACGTTGACCAAGAGAAGGGATAGATTAATAGGCCACGTTTTGAGTCATGAGGGTCTTGTAAAATTAGGATTAGAAGGAAGTGTGTGGGTAATAACAGATGAGGGAGGGCAAGGATGGAGTGCGCCAAGCATATTTGGAAGGACATGGAGTTTTTCAGTTGCGGAAATGAAAAGTCTTGCGCAAGATAGTTTGCAGTAGACCAGTCTTAGGACTGAATACCACTGCAAACAAACACATCATTTACACCATATTACCCTAATTTCACCCCTGTGACTATGAAATATTACTCCTGGGAAAAGGATAATGAAGTCGTTGCTTGAAGAAAAACGCCTGTTTTGAATTTCGAAACGGTAACCTGGAGAATGGAGTTCGGGCATTTCAAAGTGAGCATTAGACATGGTTGACGTTAAGCAGAGATTAATATTTTCTGGAAATACACCCGTAATATATAATATTCGAATAATGTAATGAACCACTATGGTTCTCGTCCTCTTCCGTACTTCTTGATTATTTTTGAAGTTATTTGGTCTCTTATGAAACGGTGAGAAAAAACGTACAGAGAAAAGACGAGATGAAAATAAAGGTAACCATACTTTTTTGTAAAATTGGATCTTAGCGATCGAATAATAACTGAAATTTTGTTTAGATAAAATCGGCGGTTAATTGTCTCATTTCTTGGAATTTTATAAGTCTTTGAAAGTTTACAGTAATTCTGAAACCTGTACAAATTACTCATAAAAGAATTGATAGGAAAATATAGCTAACACGTGCAGGGGTTTGAGAATTAATTATAAAATGTTTTCATTAGAGCATAATCCGTATTTCGCCCAACAATCAACACTTTGAGTATTTCAGAGCAAAGAACATAAATAACTCGCAGCCTTGTATTGGAATTTCTCTAAAACGGTTTCCAAGTGCGGTGATCAATGTCGCGTGAAGCAGATCGCCGTCTTGTTCAAACAGTGTTCCGTGTGTGGCGACGCTGAATTATTGAGGTCCTCGCATGGATAGCTCTCTACCAGTCTGGGACTTGACCACCGATTGGCCGAGGCACAGGATGACCTATCGTTCTATTGATCCATAATTCACGACCTATTAACTGGCTCGACCACATAATCAAATTGTCTATTCACTGACGGCACTGCATCTGTGGTCCGATGCGGTTGGCTGTAATGCTCTACGGGCGGTGTGTACCACCTATGTGAATACTGATGCTGTGTACGCTAGCGGATCCTGCCAAATCGCCGAACAAAAGACACTCCTCATTAGTAAGTAACCGCATCGAAGATAAAAACATAGTAGAAAATTTTCCAAGGGAAAAGGTCATCCCTTAGCTTTTCTAATCGTATTTTGTCAACAGAGGGATCAAACCCGAATTTGTGCGGCTAATCAAATAAACGGTGGAAATAATAAAAATCACATTAGTTGATTTATGATGATAATTTCCTTATTTTTATCAGTCACTTATATAAACCAAAACTATATTTTAATTTTGTTTTCGAAAATTTATTTGAAAGAAGCTTTTGGCATTGCAATATTCATCTACAAAATGAAACACATTTTTTAAAAAGATTATAAAAATTATTTTTATATGGAATTTGTTTAAAATTGTGACAATCATTTTATAATAAAATTTAAACTAAAATATTTCAAAGTTTGGTCGACCGTTTACCACTAGGTAAGTGATGAGGCGTGAATATTGTCCTTCCTAATCCTTTGGGATTTCCACCTGGGTCTACGACTGCCCAGTTGCACTTCCTAGTTGATAATATTCTGTATTAATTGCAGTGCAGTGTTCCACAAAGACCTCACAAGAATTATCTCATGCTCCGATCAAGCAAAAGTGCAATCGGATTTATTCACATTGTTAAACTTCTGTGTGTGTGAAATGAATCAGACAAGCTGACAACAGCGTAACTTAAGCAACATTCCCCAACTACTCAAAAAATACTTATGACAATTGTTAAGTCAATTTTAGTTCTCGTAAATAAATCAACTAATTTCTTTATGGAATTTATTAAATGTTGTTAAGACTGATTTTTAATTTTATTATGATGATAATTTTCCTTATTTTTTATCAGTCACTTAAATAAACCAAAACTATATTTTAATTTTGATTTCGAAAATTTATTTCGAAGAACCTTTCGGCATTGCCATATTCATCTACAAAATAAAGTACTTTTTTTAAACATTACAAAAATTATTTTTATGTGGAATTTGTTTAAAATTGTGACATAATCAATTTGGTTTTTTCACATTGATTTAATGTTTAAAAAAATATTATACATACCCTCATGTTATTTAGTAAATCGCGTACAAATCCATAAAGAAAATTAGAAAATTTAAATATTTACTAAACTCCATGAGGGTATGTATAATATTTTTTTACCTAGTGGTAAACGGTCGACCAAACTTTGAAATATTTTAGTTTAAATTTTATTATAAAATGCATGTATCAATTCCATGCACCATTACATGACAAATAATACCGAACAATACATAATTTACTGAATTGGAGATAACCTTATCGGGTGTTTGGTGGTGAGTTAACGTTTTTATACAAACCTATTACTCATAAAAACTTTTAAATGGAAAAATTCTACATTTAATAATACTTTTAATGTTCTGTTTATTATTTACGAAAACTTAAGACAACTCCTTCTTCCTCTTCTTTGGCTATGCAGCCCATTCAGGGCCTTGGCCTACCGGGTCAACTGCGGATTGTCATCTTACATGACACATTCCGAATTTGAAGTGATACGTGGTCAACATATCGATTTCCAGCATTTTTTAATCCCAGTCTCTCTGACCATGACTGAAGAAACATCCAAAGCCATGCCAGGATTCGAACCCGGGACCTCTGGCTTGTGAGGCAGCGACGCTAGCCACTAGACCACAAAAGTAGTAATATCATTATATGAACATACTTGAATATAAATAAATAATTAAATTTGGTATGTTGTAGGTACTTAAAATTTTATAAACTTTAATTGTAAGTTGTCAAGTTTATTTATTTATATTCAATATATCTATACGTAATTAAAAAATCATTGTATAATGAACTGAGGCGCTCTCGGAAGTTGGGCATGAAACGTTTTATTTGAAAATTTTGTTTGTTTGCCATAATTTTAGTGTAAATGTGATTGTGTGTAGCTGACTACGACTTCTTGTGCGTGTGTTTTTAATCTTTCACAGCGTTATTGTATTGAGTAAATTCTTAGAGATTGAATTTTCTGAGGCACAACCGCTGTCACATTCAAACTCAGAGTAATTAAATCTGATATTTTCTGCCTGTACCAAAGTATCACTGTAATATAAAACGCTCCAGGGACTCTCATTCAAGATAGCGGGCAAATATATTATTTGGCAGAAATGGATATTTGGCAGTTGCTGCTGCCGCAGCTGTAGGATTTTCGGCTACGGTTGGATCGTGTTTCCCCGTAATGATCGACTGGTCGTACGTTCTCTTTCCCACACCACCCCCGCAGTTCCAGGGAGGAGAAACACTCCCTTCTAGCACACAAAAGGGGGAGAGCTTTCTTTCGACCGTTAAGAGCGCTTTTCTTCTAGAAACCAGTTATTTATGCGATGTTAGATTTTACGCTTAAGCTTTTATAAAATATGCAAAGCGATCACATAAACATAAAAGCGAACCGGGAAACGATATTTTATTCACTTCCTCCTTAGCTTTTGCGAGCGGGTCTCTGGAGTGTTGTATGAACGCCGGCTGCCTCCTGTTGGGGAAAGGGAGAATGGTCATTATCTTCCCTTGGAGCCTCGTTCTCTGCCAACAGATAAACTCGAGAAACTAATACGACAGGAACGTCGAAATGGTTAGGACCAGTTCAAGTGTTCCTCGAGGAAAATGCAGTAGAAGATACAACCGTCACAAAGGTAGTATAAAGAACGTAACGTGTTACAGATTTTGACAGTTTCCAACAGTTGGCAAGCAGCAACGTCGAAAGGAAAAATGATGACTTGCCATCATTTAAGTTCTATCCTCGCCCATTCATGAAATCCGTTAATACAACATGTATAATGGAAAATATTACTAGGGGATATATCACGAAAATGTGATTCTGTTGTAAGAGATAGACAAACCGTCAACTTAAAAAAATATGTTTAATCATTGATGACCAGAAATGTTAACTAACTTGACGTAGTTTGAAATTGGGGTAATTTCAATACAACATTCAAATTTTCTTTCCAGTTTCACGCTGTTCTGCTAAATGATCAAAATTTAATAGTTCGTTACTAAGGTTTCAAAACTATAGAACGAGTCCTTATAATACAAATAGGATTAATATATGAGATTCTGAACACCATCAGATGTGTTGAAACAGTCAAAATAATTTTTGGCAAGAGAGAGAAAGCGTGAATGTTTGGGAATAACTCTTTCTACTGATTTAGATATCCTAGTGTAATTTTATATTTGAATCAACCATCGGAACTGTGAAGTCAAGATATTCGCGTAGAGGTGGTGGTGAACCATTAGCAGATTGTCACCTTCATAACTCAAACAATAATTACCAGACGATTTATGTAAATTTTGCAGAGTTTTGTGAATACGTGGCCAACAAAAGAGTTCGAGTTCAAGCAGTCATAAAATAAGACACGGTGCAATTTAATCGGTGTGGTGGATCTACCAGGAAACAAGTATCTCTTTGCGCGATTGAAATAATTGTCATGATTTTAAAAACCTTTACAACTGACTCTTTTGGTGCGAAAGAAGATGGAAAACTACATAGGCATGGGGAAGATCATTTTTAACGGAGAATGTGGAGACATTTCACCGGGAACTGGAGACCCGAATCGCAGTTTCCAGTGAGGTGATGTCATAGTAGTTCCGATGAAAACAGCACGAAAACAACTCTGATACTGCGTATCAGTGGCGGCTCGTGTGGTTTTAAAAGTTACGTGACAGATCACCCCAAGCAACATTTTTTTACGAGGATAATTAAGTAATGTATTCGTGACACTGCGACAGCAACAATGTTACCAACACTCTGCGGGTCGACCCGTAATATGTTACGTTTTTAATTCCATCTAGTAACATGTAATAGTAACTTTTTTGTAAAAGCAGGGAATATTAAATCCAAATTGGAATAAATTTCTAAAATCGAAAGTACTTTTCCATCGTACATATTTTAAATAAAGGAAGACAATTTCAGGAACAAGTCACACATGTTGAATGCAGGATTGTGTGGTAGTGATAATGACGTAGATTTTAGAAATCTCTAAACAAAAAAATCCTTGACAATTACATTTAATTTATTCAATAAATACGCAGATGGTACAAAACATTTTTTTAAAAATTCGTCATAACATTTCAAAGTGTAACCTGATAAGATGCCTCTCTATATCAGTACGTGTGTGCTGCATCGTCGGTAGTTCTTGATATTGTCTGTTTGTTAAGCTTTTCGGGTGGTGGGGAGAAGAAGCGGAATACTATGTACGCACATTTCTCGTTGCAGATAAGAATTGTTTAATACAGCCGTGGATAGCTCAAGACTTTGACAGATGTGCTGCTTTTCCAAAGTCTTGGAAATAGAAACAGAAATTTACACCTTTGAAATATAATTAAGGTAAAATTTCTTAAAATTACAAAACAAATATTTTTCTGTATTTATTCGTGTGCTGTAGATCATGAACCACTACTGAGTATTCGAATAAGTCTGATGGTTTTCACGCGTCACTAAACTGTTGATAGGTCAACAACTAATTACACCCCAATTCTGGTCGGAAAGAAACGTAGATACATTTAATGCTTAACCACACTCATAATTGTGGAGATTTATGATTGTTCTTCCGTGGTAACCCAGATTTAAATAGATTTTTTTATTTATGATTTCAATCATTCCTCGAGATATTTCATTGATACATTTTCTGATTTCAAATTTTGAGATCAACTACTTGGTTAGTTTCTGCTATTTATCAATGAAGTGTTTTCTGTAATTAAATTTTTAAGTTCACTCTTCTAAAACTTAAATAAAATTCTGCCTATTTTTAGGAAGGTGGGAGAGGTCCTTGGTATTCCAGAATGATAAAAAAAAGTCCACTGGTGTCAGAAAACGATTCTGCAATAAGGTTGAGAGGCAGGTGACTCTAGGAACTAGCGGTCTTCGAGTGAGTGAGCTCCCTTTCCTGTCGGACATAAATCGTGGGGCCCAGAAGTCCTGCGGGCGCTAATTACCAGGGACGTGGCCCATCCATCCCCGAGGCCGCTCGGGACGACTTGAAGATGCCACGCCGTCCGGGTCCGGGTCCGGGTCAGATGCATATTCATGGCGTCTTAAGAGCCTCTTTCAATTACAGCTTCTCTCCCTCATTAGCCGCTCACGTCTCCCCCCGGGGGCGCTTCTCGTCGTCATGCATCGACCCTCAATTAACCGACGCATCAAATATTTAATCTGCACAACTGTCGACTTCTCTTCCGGATTCTTGATGGTCCCCAACGAAACTGTAATTGCTTTACAAATCGTTTAAAAAGCCGCAATACTTGAAACTCAGACATAAATAATTAGATTAATCACTTTCGAAGGGAGAAACCTTTTATACATTTCTTACCCAACTATAACGCGTTCATATATATTTATAACACTTACCAAATACCCATATCCTTCATTTCTCGAGATTTCCTGTAATTCGTCACCGTGTGTTGGCATATCACATCTCCTTTCTTCGAAACACTTAGACTCTTTAAGATTTACACATATTTTTATTTTCCCCCTTTTAATTACACCATCATTTCAGTGGTCATATACATTTGGCTGTAAGATGGTTGACAGTGTCACAGTTACCCCAGATTCGAATCCTAGCACATATATGTATGTTTATAATTGTATATCTCACTTTAAGCAACATCATAAAACCACGTCCCTGCAGCTAATAATCCTTCATGGATAGTATACTGCACGTCATCGTTTTATAAAGAAAAATGAACGTATCTAAGTTTGTTCCGTATTGCATTTCTATACCGTTCATCCGAATTCGATTAAGTTTTAGAGAATTGTTGTGCTCACCCCTCGCAAATGTTCCTCTTCTTTCTCTCCTTTCAGGTCAAGAAAGGCCCAACAATAGGTTTCACGCGAGCCACTCCAACAAGTGATACAATATACACGCGAGAAAAATTTCAAATCTCTATGTCATATACTGAAATATAAAGGTACTCTTTATATCAAAAATTTAACATAGGCCTCCAAAAATTTACCGGAAATATCCATGACCGGCTTATTTTACAGGGATTATTCTACCCTTCCTTACGGTATAGGGAGCATTATTCCGTTAAAGTATCTGTTGTACATCCTCGAATGTACTGAGACAATTTTTTACTTTTCTTATATACCACGTGTATTTTAGGTTTTTTTGGTGTATTTGCAGAATGTTTAGTTCTCTTAACTCCCGGTAATATTTCTCATTTTCTTAATGCACCGGAAATTTTTTTAGAGTTTCTTAAGATACCGTGCTAATTTAACGTACCAGGAGAATTGTTGACTCTGCTAAGGTACCATCAGTCGTCATTCCAATTAATTTGAAGCTCATCCGTAATCGGCGTAGGTTGGGGTGTGCCCATAAGGGCAAAAAATGTAACGATCTCGATTCCGGTTAAATAACGTGTTGACCAAGGAATTAATTAATTTCCCCTGCTAATATAAATAAATACCCGGGCAACGCCGGTCAATCAGTTAGTATAGTAATAATATGTACAGTTTTTCGCTTTTATATTTTTATTAGATTAGATTTATATTTTTATTAGATTAATTGAGGAAGCGAATTTTGACCTAGTACACCAGCGGACATTTTAATTGAAACTTCAGCATCAGAATGTAAATCTCCTCATTACAGTGCTCTACATTCTAGTTGCCTCGATGCAAGACTGACATCTGAGATTTAGATGGTCAGCATTATAAGATATATTCATGATAAACTAACTTCTTATTGACTTCAAATGACCTTCACACATATAGATGTAATTAACTCTGGAACGATCGTTGATATAATTGATTAATTAAATACTCAGTGTTAAAATTGTTATCGTGGCATCAATTCAAAAGCTATCAGTCATGCTTTTTATGATCAAGAGATTGATTGTAAGTAATTTTTCAACATATGTAGCTCGTAATATCAGGCTTTCGGGAGAGCACAGTTATAGGCGTCAATCATAAAGTTTACTGCCTCCTCTGGGGCCATAAGCGAGGTTAATGAGCGAACTTGGTCCAGTTGGTTGGATGTGGCTCTCGGGCCAACGTCGAGGATCCTGTGTTCCATTGGATTAGTAGGTTAGCAGACCAGTTCCCAGAACTACCGCCATGGGGTAATTGGGAAGCTGATAAGCAAGGAGGCCGGATCTAACAGCCACTCGGCACGAGAGTGCGTACTTGAGTCTCAGCAGACCAACCCCCTGCTGAATCGACTACATGAAATTCCATGTTGCTGAATATCAAGCATTGAATATTCTAAACCCAAGGCTGGCACGTTATTGATTTACATTTTTGCTTCATGCTGCTTGCTTGTTGAATTCAACGTAATGTCCTCCGTTGAGACGATTTTTTTACGATGCTAATCTTAAAATTAATTTTATAAATTATTTACTAAAATAAATAATGTAGAGCCGATGTTCTATCAAAACATGAACTTTCACAGAATTTTTTTCGACTTGAAGTAAATTAGCGATTAGCATTGGGTGATTTTCGTAAAAGGATGTTTTATTTACCAGTTAACGATTTTCTTGATGGAGTTGGCTAATTTTGCTCACAATGGTAAAATAGTAAACTTTAGGTACGACGTTAATTCCACCAATTAATGGCCGTTCTCTATTACAACATGAAAATATACCAGATATAAATACAAACATGCCCAAGGATCAACAGTCAGAGATATCAAGTGTCAAGAATAATATGTATGTATTTCCAAATTGCAATTAGACATAGCCTGGTGGCAATCACATTAAATATACAGCCTTAAGATCTAATGGGTGGGAGGTAATATAAAGTTCATTACAGTAACTTATTTACATTATGTCAAAAGCTGGATATCAGGTGAAAATTTGTCCCAAACACTGCTGCAGGCAGGCTATTCCAGTTATTAATAATTCTGTTCAGGAAATAATATTTACCAATATCTGTTCTCTGTAGCCTGGTATTATTTTTATACGCATGGTCTGATCTATTCAAATAATTCGGATCCCTTAGCCTAACATGAATGCCCTCCCATGCTTTGTTTCTACAAACGTTTTGTGTTATGCAAACAGCCTAGCTATATCGTAGCCCTTTTTTGATTCGTGGGATTGTTCTGAAGACCGTGTCCTAAAAAGTAGGTTTTCGGTAATAATTACTCATTGTGTTTAAAATTTTAAGAGAATTTAATGTTTTTCTATTCATTTCTTCTGTCGAGCTTCACATCGTATAACTGTTCTCTATATCTCAACTTTAAAATTAAGACATCATAGAAGAAACAATAAACTCTATCTGAAAAAATTGTAATTTTAAGTAGGTTTTCAATCGATTTATTTATCCCTCTATCGTATGCATGAACTAAATATAACTAAATATAAAGTAATAATGTACATAATCTTGAGGAATTGAAACATATATTCACAAACACTATAATTTTAAGCGTGATACATAATATATAGATATATATATGTAATTAAATAAATGAAATTATAATTTAATAATACAAAACGAAGAACTATATTATATAAAAGAAAAATCCATAAATATTAATTGTTAAATGACAAAAAATTTACGCACGAAAAAGGTTATTAAAATACGTTAAATTTTTAGTGCAATTTAATGCATAAGCTAGGACTGCAATAATTAGCTTCAAAGAAGCGTAACTTTTTAGTAACGAAACGGTACTTTCACAGTAATATTTTCATTTAAGAATAAAGTACCACTCTTATGAACCGTGTAGAATAATTGTTAACCATATAAACAAAAATTAATAAAAAGTATTCATTTGAATAGCATTTGCCATTGCTCAAAATATTCATTAAAGAAAGTGATTTGCATTTCTTTGCAACTTTAAATTGTGTGTCGTTTTCCATTCATATGTTTATCGATATCCAGAAATACTCTTAAGACGTTTTCAAACTTTCAGCTTCCCTTCCCTGAGGATGACATAAGGGGGAGCCGGATGTAATATGCGAGAAAAGAATACCACTCATGCATACGTTGATAAGCCGAGGCAAAGAATTGTTACGAACTTGGTTCGCGAAAAAGTCCCGAGGGTGTTAGCTGGAGAGTAAAGTCATAAACGTGACATGATGGGGAACGTGAGTTGGTGGGATGAGAAGGGTAGAGATGGAATATTGTTAGGGAGAGACGCTACAAGAATTAAAGAACTCTAGAATGAGAATGAAAATGCTGCTAGAAAGGTGAACCAATGAAAGCACCCTCAAATTGTGTCAATTTAAACAAAATAACGAAGTACTATAGCATTAGACGCGAATAGAATTTAAGTAGCGGTACTGCATGATACATTGCCATCATTTCACTCTTTCCCGAATTCTTTTTAGACTTCTAGAAAATTAATTTAAATCTAATGATCATAACTGGTACATAAATCAAGATGGCAATAGCCTAGATGACTTTGGAAATAAATCCAATTATTGTAACGATAATGATACAAAATATAATAATATTTCTTACAGTTGGAAGTCAAAATATGTAAAAAATAATATGATGATCTCTGGATGCAGGGTTGCCATAACATATATTTCAAGGAAACAGCTGATTAGATAGTGCTTCTTTCATACGAAATTTATTTAAAATGAAACAAACGAATTCAGACACTCAAAAATTTTATTACAAGCATTAAAATGTAAATTAATCATTTTCCTTTGAACCAAACTCAAACTATGTAAACCGAAATAAATTGCAAGGAAGAGGGATTTATAATAGTAAGGGGCATATATCGATTTAAAATTAGCTTGAATTTGACAGTAATAAATAAGTTTGGAACTTATTTTGTAAAAAGGGGAAGGGAAATATTTTATAATTGTAACTTTAATTTTTCTTTTTCTGTAATTTATCTTTGTACTTAATTTACTAAATATGTTCTTATTTTATTATACTGCCACGGGGCAAATTCCCACCTGTAGTGATGTGAAATACAGAGGTTCAGCATCATGTGGGGTGGTATCTGCCTCAGTGAAATCAGCTGTGTAGTTTTAAGAAATACATGTAGTTGTCTTAAAATACGCACCTCGTAGCCACGCTTGCCGAATCACTATCATTACACCCCACATAAGTTTTGTTCACATATATATCGTTAGGAAAAACATTCAATCATATCTGATGTCGTCACACTTTTCCAGATCTCTACTTCCATAGTAACCATCTCCTTGGAACGTCCTACGTTGTTTGTTTATTATTGAGATGAAGGATATTCCAGTTTCAGCTCTATTACATCCATCGTCCCTCATCAAAAGCTTTTCTTTTTATTGCTCTCACTACCTTTGAAAATGTTCACCCAAATTCATGCATCTCAATTCTAAGTACTTTTATGTACAGTAAAATTATTCAAATTCACTTCGTTACATCAGTCTGTTTTTTGTTGTGGGAATATTTAATTTTAATTTTTCACCCAAATTCATACATCTCAATTCTGAGTATTTTTATATACAGTAAAATTATTCAAATTCACTTCGTTGCATGTCTGTTTTTGTTGTCGTGATATTTTATTGATTGGCTTATTCATGTAAAGAACCTTTACAGATAATAAAATTGTTTTCCTTGAATTAAATATATGTAATTATCATTAGTAATTCTCTAATATGATTTAATTGCATGTTCAAGTGTGATGTGTTTCATATTCTCATCATGTTTGCGATTACTGATGACCAAATTATAGCTAAAGAGAGTCCTAGAAATGACTGTATTAGTAAGGGACTTGGGTCTATTTGTTCTTTAACTTCTCTGTCATCATTATTTGGACAGGATACTACGGAAACAATTCCTTTCCATTTCGATACTGGTGGAGCCATCTGTGAGCGGAGTAATTCTACTACGAGTTCACGTCACTGAAATGAGCTTCCGTGACACGGAAAGCGGCAGTAATTTTCCCTCATTTTCATATAATTGAATTTCGTACAGTATGAAAAAAAAGAATAAATGCGGTGTTCATCAATGCTAAACTGTTGAACGGATCCACAGAACGTGACGTAATTTGGGAACAATGGGTTAGCATAAAATTTTGTTTGCGTTTCCGTGATGCTGTCGCTAACAGCGTAACAGGTGGCCACTACAGAACTGTACAGAGAGGGGAAAAAAGGTAATCAAACGCGGGGTCAATGAGAATATTTGTTCTGTAAAACACAAAATAGTTTTCCATTTTCCCGATCCCGGTAACATACTGGAAAACAAAACGAAATATTGTATACACAGAACAAAATAATCTCTTTTTAGGCATCTAATGCTAATTTTTAGATTCAAAAACAGATTATAAGTCAACCTGAAGGTAACACTTTTCCAGTAATCATAATGACAAATCGAATTTACACATTCAACAAGGTACGAATAACTGAAATTACGTAAGTATGAGAAACATGTCTGTTTCTCACAAAAAAGAAACCTTTCTGACTTTCATTAGCTATGAAGATGCACTAAATATATCAAGCAAAATTAATTTATTGAAAGTTCTGTTATAAACTAATTATTTTTTTAACAAGCTGTAATTATAAACACAACTACGTGAGGAATTTGGTGGTACGGAATCAAAGGCAAGTTAAGTGAGGGAAGATAAGGGGTAATAAAATTCCGACACGACTGGGTTTTTTTCTAATTATGGTGAGATTAGGCGGCATCGGATGGTGTTTTTCCCCAAAAACGGTGGTAGAGACGGGTAAAATTTTGTTTGACAAAATAATCCAATAAAAATGAAAAAATAATTCCTTTAATAATTTAGAACACATGTGTACTTTACAAGTTCTTTCACTAAGTTTCTTGTAGATTTTTCACTTCTTCAGGTATGTAATAAGAAATCCTTTATCCCTTTTTTGTTTTGCAGAGATTGCGATGAGTGATTTGCAATCTTTATGTTTCTCATTATTAGATATAAATCATTAAAAACATTTTAAATATTAATTCAAAAGATCTCATTAATTTAATAAAATTCATATTTATTTCACACCTCAAAGAATAAGCGTAATTCATGAGAATAGAAAGATCATGACGTCATGAATTGGGTGTACACCGTTTGACTATTATTCAAGCAAAGCGGAACACTGGACGACCATAAGGGAGATATTTTTTAGGATTGTTTCGATAAAATGTACGAGTTAAGGAATGAAAGTACGACATATATACTATTTTTTCGTTTTTTTGTTTCGCTGTAATTTGACATAACTCTGACGGAATGTAGTTTGACTCTACAAATAAAAGATGCTAAAAGAGATGTATCATCTTTGGAAGTGAAGTGTTCATCTTTGGAGGTCTGGCGATTGTGTTGAGGGAAACTACTTTGGCTGACATATAAACTTAAGACAGCAGAAATTTACTCAATAGAAATTTTTAATGGCAACATTTTTTGTGGATTCCATTAATTTCGTAATTTGGTGAAGACTATTTGATTGATTTGTCAACATTTTGTGAAAACTTCAAATTTTCTTTGATATAGTTTATGAATTTGATGTAAGCTTTATTCATTGGTAAACTTGGCGATTGATTTATTTTTGTAACCATGAGAGAATTCGCGATTCTTCGTCAGTGTTTTTCACCATTAGTAACGAGCCGGGCATATTTAAACGTAAAGTTATTTTAATTTGGTATGAATATTTCATGCATATTTTTTATCTAGTGAAAGACATAAGAATTTTATAGTTTTACTTCGTTAACCAAATACCTTTCCAAAGTTAATGTTTAATGCACAGCGTGTTCAGAGTCGATCCATTTACAGCGAACCAGTTTGTAACAATACTAACTGCATTATTAGAAAGCTCTTCCACAGAATTTCTATTGTTTTGTTTCATCTTCATTAGACTCTTGATTAGTATACTATATTCCTCTGTGTATTTGATCAAGAGCCATAGAATATTTGCGGGGAACTCTTAGCGCCCAGTTACACAGTTATCTGTAATTTGAGTGATTATTCCCCCAGGATATTTAAAATTGAATATTATCTTCTGTTTCTTCCTTATAATTCGAGAAAAAAATATTGTAGACACCAGCATATGAAGTTATTACACAGTCGGCATATGCACTGAAGGCCAACCAATTCCTCATTTATTACGATCGAGGTCTTGGTCTTCCGCAATATGTATACAATTACCAACCTAAGAGTCTCATTGCCTGTAATGATATACGTGTCAAATATAATTAAACGTAATTTCAAGTAACATCTGCAGAGCGTTTTAGTGCGATGTAATAGTACGTTTACAGCTGCCGCGTGGTTTAACTAGTTGTGTCCTTTGTCCTTTCTTCACGGCCTGAACTGCGAGCAGGAGCCGCCTCTTATCCTGCCTCAACATCTCCGCATTCTTTTGCCACCTTGCGAAGTGCATTTTGTGGCAATAGATTCCATCTCGGTCGAGGAGCTTACACGCTTTCGCTAACTCCAAATTCTGATTTAGCACTGCGAAGTTAAGTGCTCTGTGTTGTTTTAATTAGGGATACACGGAATTCGACGTGACCGCAAAGGTAAAAGGAGACAGTGAGGTCAAGAACACCTCCTTTCTTTCTGGACGACAGCAAAATAGCTTTCCTTTTATACTTCCTATAAGGAAGATTGTCAGCGACCATTTAAACTTCATTGTTCCCAGATGTGGCTACTTATTTTTATTTAAGCGATACATGCATGGAGATTAAGAAAAGTGCCTTTCTAACTCGTCAATTGGTTTGAGAAAAATGTAGACCCTATTCTAATATATATGTTTTACCATTGGACAATCACAATGAACTCTAATGCAAGAATTTATAAATCTTTTAAAACTATACTGATTATATACAGCATTCATGAAACTTCCATATATTTTATAAATTAACGTTAAGGAACTAAGCTACCAAAATTCCTTTTTGAATATTCCATGACTTGATGTTTCTAGCGTCATGAACCTGCTTCTTCGCAGGACTGTAAATTATAAAAGAAAGCGGTCCTAATATGGTACCCTGCGGAAGTCCACAAGTAACTGACAGCTCTTCGCCTGGAATATGACGAGAGAGTTAATTGTTGGGCGCCAAACGTCACGTTTCAATCTCTGTTCTTTCTCCAGAAACTACACCTGGAAAACCTTCGATCTTTGAAAATTATTTATATAGTTTTTTTTCGGCCAGGTCCATAAAAATTGTTCCAAATTGCATCGATCGGGTGAGCTTTCGTGTGGAAAACAGGTTTTGGAAAACAACCTCATACATTTGCCAAGAAATTGAGAAGGGAGGTCGTGGCCCCAAACCTACAGAAAGTAATATCTGTCAAAAGAAGAGTGGGCAATGAAATATGTTGGCACAGATATTTGATTGAAAAAAACACGGTCCACGTTGATGTATGGCTAAATTGTTACCGTTGCTATTAGACGTTAAGTATCGAATGGTTGAATACCAACGTCAATTATAGGTAGAGGATTGTGTGATCTGAATTAAATTATGACTCAATTGTCGTCAATACTGATTATTACTTAGGCTCTTCAAACAAACGAACGAAAAGTAGTAGGTTTTATAGATAAGAACGTTTCTAAAATATAATCCAGGGAAGGAAAGTATATGAACAATCTATAAATTGACCATAACAAATATGATGACAAGACGTTTTCATAGTGGGAATTGAAAACCAGATATATTTTATAAAACAGAGTTTTTAGAATGCAAGGACACATAAGTACAGCAAAATTATGTTGATGAGAGACATGACAAACAAGTTTGAGAAATTTAATTGTACATATAAGTAAATTCTGACAATATTTCTTTAAATGTTCTTTTTGTGTAAATTCGCTACATGAGGGTGATCCAGAAACAGGCAACTCCCCTTTAATTGCATAGGTAGGGGGATGTGGAAGATAGATTTGGTTAGCCAAGGGTTGACTAGGACCCCCGGGCTATAGTTTAAAGATATTACCTGGTGTTTCACCTAAAAAGATGCAGGGAAACACTAGAATACCTGCATCAGGAAAGTCATATTTTGGGTACTATTCTCATGCAGACTTTTTTTATCCTACATTGGCAAGTAACTAATAATCTATAACTGCTTGCGAGGCATTTTCCTCTCACCAAAACGAACCACTTGAGTATATTTACAGTCGTTTCCATAAATTACTAGCCAGTTTTTTAATCAAAAATCCAAATAAAAAATATTTTGTAAATTTTGGACATAAAAATACTTCATTAAAATTTAATTTATCAGAATTGTTACAAATTCAAACAACCGTAATCAAATTTAATTCACATAAATTTACTTAAAATTATACAATTTATCATATATTATTTTTTTACTTTCGATATATTTTTAATATTTGTAAAATTTGATTTGAAATTGAACTTGTGTATATATTCTCAATTACTGCGATCAGTCCGAGTATTCAGGATTCGTGTATTTCTCTATTCCAGACTGAAAAGTCGTGACCCTATTAGAGCAATCAGTTCTTCAAACAATTAGGCATTAATGTTTAAGCTAAGCATAATGTTAAGAACGAAATCCCCAGTAATGTATGAAAAGTTATAAGCTGTGTTGGAGATGTTTTAGCGGCGGGAATAGTGTTGTAGTTTGAGAATGATGGAAGGAGACGTGTTAGTGAGAGCTGTTCCCAAAATTGTATGTTTGCCCTTGACGTCTCTTTGTTTTTTGATCAAGTTGGAGACGTACGTGATTTGTTGAAATCGGACAGCAGCAATGCGTGAATCCAGGATTCTGGCGATATCGCCGCCTAGACGAAATTGAAAGCAACAGTCACACACAGAGAGAGAGAAAGGAATGGGGAGCGAGGTGGCCACAATATCGACAGCGGTGCTGCTATCTCGCGGCTCCGGCGGCAGCAGCAGTACTTGCGGGGCTTCCCCTCCATCCAATTTCCTGCCAATTCGTGCGGCAGGTAGAAAAAGCGCCAGCGACTTTTTTATTTCCTCCATCAATTCCTGGCAATTCTCCCTGTTTCCTTGTCGCGCGGAGAGCAACCTTTGCAGAACAGCCGGATGAGGCTCCTCCCTTTGCAACCCTCTGCTCCCCCCAACTACCCTCTGGACCGTGATTCCTAAACGTTCAGAAGTAGACTTCACGCCAATTACTCCGTACGTGTCCCTCCACACCAGGAAAGATAACTTACCAAAGTTTGCCTTGAGATCGCTGTCAGAATCTCATTTACTTCTTTTGGATAAAATGGAGGTTGGATTGAGAGCAAGTAATGATAATGAAACGAAAACATTTCATTCCTTTAAAATTAAATTCATTTTCGTTATCCTCTGGTGAGCAAATTTCCATTGCATCGATGTAAAAATCCTGTAAGGAAATTATACAGAGCTACTTACCCCGTCGGTCATAGACGAACGAAATAATACATAATATAATGTAATTATTGGGGGGAATTAATTTTAATTATAAGCAATTTATTTAGTTAGATTTAAAACAAATAAAAATTTATTACATGGAATCACAATTATTACAAAATTTAGGGGCCATTAAAATTTACTACGGCTAGCTCAAATTTCTTTTTTTGAGACTATCTATTCAAGGATCATTTTTGTGGGCATTTCGTGCAGCAGGAAAGTCAGACATGACGCACTTCTCGGTATTCTCCGTGTTTTGGGGCGTTTCCTTCCTGTCTTGACTTCTTCGTTGGTACCTGGAACTGTGCTCTAAGAATTATGGCCGCTCGCACCTGTCGTTTTCTTCCTCGACACCAGCGAATGGTGCTACTGGGTTTTCACCTTCCACCGCCTTCTCTCAGTTTGTCTCCAGATTCAAAACAAACTATTAAAAATCCTCTCTGCCTTTCCAATTTAAAGCTCCATTCCAACTCATCAATTTCTAATTACTCTCGTGCAGTGGCTCAACTACCACGTATTCTCCCGACTCCTTCCTTGTTCAAATGATCATCTTCTCCTGCCTCCCGCCATGATGTGGATGGTGGTCACATGGCCCCCAGCTCCAATAAAATGTCCAGCCCAACTATGCTCACGGTTTTTGTACCTATTTTTTTCAAAATACACGCTGTCAGTGAACCAGGCACAGGTAAATGTTCTTTAATCCGCCAAACTGTGGATTAAACACGCCCGGGTAGCAGATGTCCAGGATTGCTGTAGTCTTGAAATGGCTTATAACTCCGACTGACTGTTTCCAGTTGGGGAATTTCTCAGCCACTGATCAAATAAAATAGCGATTATCACGCACTCGTAACAATAGCATTGTTATATAATTAGCAAACGCATTGTTCTTTTGATATGAGGAGCGTAAACTTGGATGAACTAATTTTCTGAAGAACGGTGAAGCGGTAAGCCTGAACGAGTGACACTATCTTTCATTATCTAATTTTCTGACCCACTTTTACTTGAGTACAAAAGATATAGAGCTATGATTGTATAACAACCTGAAACAGTCAATAAATAATTTAATTTTACTATATCTCTAATAATAGTGAAAATTAATGTATTTTAAAATAAACAAAAACAAAGAATCGTTAATAGTAGGAAATAGAATAATTTTTAATTTTTTAATTTTTCATCCCCAACTTTCAAGACTACTTCAGTTCATTAATTAAACATTGCGGCCAAAATTTTAATAATTGTTTATTAATTTCAAGAAGATTTTAAATATTGAAATGAAGTGGTCCCGAAATTTGGGGACGAAACGTTTTAAAATTATTTCTGACTATTTACCATTTCTTTAAATTTTATTTACAATATCATGTCAGATTAATTTAATCACTTTATTTGTAAATTTTTAAAATAATTGTTTAAAGGGACAGTGTTATATTACTTGAAATATAGGAGATTGTAATCGACGATAACACAGATGAAATTAAGACAGTAAACTTAGATTTATTGATTCTCCGAGATACGATAGGCTATTACGAAAGTTAACACACTATTAAGGATTTGAAAAGGACAGGAATAAAATATCCAGAAAGAAGGATTATCCCTAACCTCTAGAAAAGGACGTCAGCAGTAATTAAAATTCAAGATCAAGAAAGTAGTAAGACAAGGATGCAGTCTATCGCCCATGCTGTTTAACTTATATTTAGAACAGGCGATGAATAAAGTTAAAATGATATATTGAAAAGGAATCAAACTGCAAGGATAAGAAATAAAACCCTGCGGTTTGCCGATGATATTGTAGTAATAGCGAAGTCAAAAGAAGACTTGAAGACTATTATAAATGACATGAACGCGATCCTGGAGGATAAATAGAGAAAAAACCAAGGTAATGGCGTGTAGTATGGGAAAAAGTGGAATAACAAATGGTGTTCGATTGGGAGGGTATATTTTGAAGGAGGTTAAGGAATTCTGTTACTTGGTAAGCATAATAATTGGGGATAGTAGAAGTGCAATAGATATAAAGAGTAGGATAGTACAGGCAAGGAAGGCTTTCGCAAAAAAAGAGGAATCTACTTACGATTAATATATGCGTGAATATTAGGAAATTGTTGCTAAAAATGTTCGTATGGAGTGTGGCGTTATATGGGTGTGAAACGTGGGCGGTAGAGTTGCTGAAGGAGCAGAATATAAGCCCATAAAATGTGGTGCTATAGGAGAATGCTGAAATTCAGATGGGTGGATAGAATCACTAACGAGGAAGTTCTAATCAGGATGGAGGTTGCATCAGGCCAATCTTAGGACTGAATACCACAACAACAAGAAAGTTTTTTTTCCAAAAATGTGAAAATTTACGTTGTTATTATGCATAATATTTAAAATTATTAAACAGTAAATCCGCTGGCGTAGAATTGATACTTCAGGAATCGCGCCCTGGATGAGCCGTTTCCATTCAGACAAAATCTTTTTGATTCGTAGAATGGTCAAACTTAGATCAGATTTCAAAGCCTCGTCGTTAAGGGTGCGAACCTGGGATTACTCATTTCGCGAAGAACTTTGGCCCAGTGAGAATCCTCCTCATGGGGTAATTTATGGGTACTAATCCGAGTAGCACATTATATCTGCGCCGGGAGCTCACAAAGCATTATCTGGCTCCGCAGTTACAGCAATGACATTATCAAGCCCTGCCTGCCGTGTTGTATATTCATAAGCCCGTTACGAAGCGCGCCCCGAAAATCGTAAAACAATAGAGGCCCAGGCGCATTAGAGCAACGTGGTGTTAAACATCGTCCGGAATACAAACATCTCCCTCGGTTTACGGCCGCTCCAAACGTAAAACATAATTAAAATAGAAAGACTGCAGACCCTCTCCTCCACGTAATGTTAATTACATTAATGGCATATTTAAGAGAGAGAGAGAGAACGGGCTTTGAACTCTTTTGAGGACACAGGCAGAGGTCCTTGACCTCGCTACTGCAGAAACTTGACACCAAAACAGCTTAAAAGGGGTAATTGGGGTCGTGTTTCACGTAGCTTAGAAATATTCACGTTAAAGAAACTTTCTGTAAGAACATAAGTTATAGAAACTTTCAGAACTCGCAATCGTAATTAACAAAACTTGAGAAATATTCAAACTTTTTATATCAGATATCGAAACAAAATGCCATAAAAATTTCGAAATTGTTGAAAAAACTGCGCCTAAAATGCAGTAATATACCAGAATTATGAAATATAAGAACCTGTTTTTTTTAAGTATGATATTACACCTCACACTACTTCTCCACAACATAACCTGTAATTTATGTAAGGGGACACTATTCTTGCATGCCTTCGTCAAAGAAAGATGCCGCTTGTGCACATAGATGGTCAGTCGTAACCGCGGCTCATGGTGCACAACGTCCACGGCCTTCTTTAAAGGTTCTGTTAGGCCAGTGGAGATCCCCCCACTACCCTATTAAAATAGGGTGCCTAAACTCTAGAAAATATCGCCACTAGAGGTAGAGGAATTTAACAAAAGTAGCTACTAAAACTTTTCTGCAATGGTTCTTTTTTTCCTTTCCTGGGCCGGAAAGTCAAAATGAGAAAGCGGGTTCAGACATCCTGAAAATTTAAAGGCACAAGAATAAAATATGAAAGACTGATAAATAGGAAAAATGGTCAAATGACTAGCGTCACTGCCTCGCACAACAGAGGTCGCGGTTTCGAATCCTGGCATGGTCATTGACGTTTGTGTTGTTTTAGAAACCATACTATGATACTCCTACATTAATACAATTTTTCCTATTTGTGCATAGTCACTAATAACCTTGCATTTGGTGTGACTATAAACATTTATAAAAATTTAAGAAAAAATAGAAAAAATCTTTCTGCGAAACCAAGTGGTATAGACAGGTTACAAGAATCAAAATGGAGACACAGATGAATGCTTTCTGGCGTAACAGTCATTGCATTCAAACGACGAATCTCTGATCTGACTCCACAATCGAGACGTTCAATTACTTACGACATTTAGAATCGCTCCAACAACTGGAAAACGCAAAGTTTCCTATTGAATAAACTATGTGATCGCGCCTGCTCTAAATCCCAACTGAGCACCGCAGACCCAAAATATAAAAAGGTACTTACTTTTCAAACATTGCTTGTATACTTAAGTATTACTACTTGAACACGACCATGTTAGACCGTATTTCAATAATATAAGAAAACATCTACAATGAGTGTGAAAACTTTAAAATGTTTTTCTTCTACTACTTATGCTTTCTGGGAACGTATTATCTGAATTTAATTGTAAATTAAAATCTTGAATAATTTATACCGTCTTAGGGATATACGTAAGGCAACCTTTTTCATAGCAAAATAAAACTTCCGGAGTTACATTAAAAACTGGGCTATCTACTACAAGAGTAATTTTAATTGAAAATTAAAACATACGTTGATTTTTACGCTATTTCCATTCATTGATATTAGCTTAAATTTGTCACAAAATTTGAGTGCCCCATCCAGAATGCAACACGCAACACATATTGATTTTCTTTTTTACCCTAATAATAATCTCGAAATAATACTGTTCTGATATATATATATATATATATATATATATATATATATATATATATTTGTGTGTGTGTGTTGTTTGAGAAACCATACTATGATAACAAATGAATTAAATATACTTTAATATTTGTTGGCCAGCGTTTTAGTCCACAGTTAGACTTGACTGTCTCGATTAAAAAACGCGTAGCTAAACTTTAAATTGTTAGAATTTCATAATTTGTTTATTATCAGAGTCTAAAATTGCTATTTTGACACGAACAACATTAATTGATAAGTTAAATTTAGTATTTTCCATTTATGTATAAAAAATTAACCAGGAAAAATTCATTAGAGGAACTGTCCAAAATACAGCTGACTTGTTAAAGTACCTAAATGTAAGGACTTAATTTATTACATTCTAAATTGAAGTAAAATCACAAGGAAAAGAAATATATAAAGTCATGCATCCAAGAAGAGCGCTTATTTTTTCTGATTATCGTTCGTCAAAAATAATAAATTCCAGGGTATTTTTAGATTTTAAAAAAACGTCGCTGTACAAACTAACTCAAATTTACATAGTTAATAAATATTAAGTAGCTGAAATTATTAAAACTATCACTCAAATGGAAATGTACAAATACTCGACGGAATTTGGCAGACAAATTTATAAAGCCCTTTAAATGCCTGTTTGAACCATCACTGCCCCAGTTCACGATAAAAATTATTATAAAAATTCAAATTCAAATAATTAGTTGCTAAAAAACGCATTCTCCACACTTTTAAAAAGATGCCATTAAAATTAAATTGCTACGACTATCGTAATGTGCTGAATGATTATTTTTATCTCTATAATACACTAAAAACGAAAAATGTCTGAAAAACTAAAAATGTCGCACTAATTTTTTTCAATGTATGGAAAGAATTTTTTAGGTAAGGAAGCCGTGACATAAAATATTCGCATCAAATCTTTAAACTCTTGAGAATTACAAATATAATTATTCCCATCCTTAAAAATCAATAACTAAATCATTCAAACACATTTAAAATATATATTATGAAAGGAGAGGAGGTAAATCATTAAGCATGACTTGGTAATTGAGAAATACTGTAAACGTTGTACGAAGATGGAGGAAGAGGAGAAAATGTTTAACCATCACTTGCGATTAGCTGTCGCGTAAAAAACAACACTTTATTGCTCTTTAGTTTCGCCCGTCAGGCTTCACAATACATCTTTCCTTTTTTTAATAAAAGAAATTTTAGTATCTTTCACTCGAAACTTATTCCGGATGGGAATTTCATATAGGAACAATTTATGACGAATATAGAGGACCTCCGAGTGTGAATTAAAAATAAAACAAATAATTGTGGTTTGACGAAATTAACAGCCCATGCAGAAAGAAATTAAAATGGCATTTATAATCAAAGTTTACTTACATCTCATTTAAAACTATTTAATAATGATTAATCACTTAATACTCAATATCTAACTACTGTATTAGTTATTGAATTTTTTTTTAAAGAACTTAAACGAACGCATTTTATGAGAAACGATATTTGACGGAAATTCTTTCGTATGCAGTGTTAATTTTCTATGTTATTAAACGATTTTTTATTAAGTTATTTATTTATTGAGCATTTAATTAACGAGTTATGTATTTATTTTCCACTGTCTCATAAATAAAAATTCTTCAAAAGAGAGTTTAAAAATTATTTTTATCGTTTATTTACAGTTACATATTCCGTTATTTAAACTCTCTTTCGAAGAATTTTTATTTACGAATTTTATATTTCGAGTAACGGAATATGTAACTGTAAATAAACGGTAAAGATAATATTTAAACACACTTTCGAAGGAAAAATTTTTATTTATGGGACAATTTCTCAATAAACCGAAAAAGAATAATATTACCTCAATATTTGAACTGTAATACGACTAAAGTATCGTAAAGTTTATGGCATTTTTTACCGATGGATGGAGTTGAGTAACCTCATTCCAAAGGAAAACGTGAGTTTGAAACCTGCGGTGGAAAATAAATATATAACTCGTTTATTAAATGCTCACTAAATAAATAACTCAATAAAAAATCGTTTAATAACAGAAAATTAACATTGCATACGAAAGAATTTTTAATGAATCTGAATTTTTCTATAATACGACACTGAAGATGTATTAATACTAATTCGTGTAAAAGAAACAACTCGTAATGTATTGCATTTATTCAATGCATTTCAATACAGAACTGACAAATTTATGACCATGAAACCGGTTGTCTGTCACGCATTCCAGAAAGGGACTGAGGAAGGGTTCGCATGGACAACAAAAAGCTTTTTGTGTGTGTGACACCGAACCCTAATCAGCTGTGAGAAACCAGGAGCCAGGAACTATATAAATACATGGCGAGAAGAATGAAGTAACATTCGAAGGAAACGGACGAGGAGTGGAATATAGTTGTTCAGTGTTGAGTAATAATGTTGGCAGTATCAGCGGAGAGAGGATGTAAGAGATATTAATAGGAAAAATTGAAAATATTCCTACTGCGAGACGTCACCCGATGTCTGTCCATGCCAGATGCTCCATAAACCAGCAGTCGCAGTTACGAATATCCGTAAGTGGTGCAATTAATTCCTAGTATGTAAATTGTAATTTAAAAGTTACGATTCAGACCCTCATCATGACCTTGAGTCTTTAATCCCCTCATTGAATATTAATTTTGATTTGAATTAATTTTTTTGTTCTTATATAGTTACCACAATAATTGTTGAACGATTAATTCATATAAATATTACACTTCGGCTTCCAACTGTCGGGGCTTGAATAAAAATTTAAATATAAAAGGCAAATATTACGTTTTAGCATCCAATAGTGTGGCTTAATTAAACAAATATTACTATAGATCTGACTAGCATTTTTCCTGCTAACAGGGTTATTCTGAAACAATACCGCTCTTGAATTATTTTAATCTATATGATTTCAATCCAAAGTAAAATGCTTCAATTGAAGCTCAAGTAGGATCGTCTAGCTAATTTAGAAGAGAGACAGGAATGGAAAAATGTCGACCAGATAAGGGACTCGAACCCCAGCCTCCCGCTTTCCGGGCGGGCACTCTACCACTGAACTAATCCGATTCGACGTCCAAAGACGAAATTTTTATTTAAAAGGTCCATGTACGCCCCTTCAAATAAAAAAGAAGCTCGTTAATACCTCACATACAGCATGTTTTCTTCCATTTCAACATCGACCCGCCCTTATTTTAAAACTCTATGTAATAGCAATGCAGTTAAAGATTATGCGTTAGGTGTATCCTGTGAAAAGTTTGACAGCTGAAATTTCTGACAATTAATTCGTTGATAATTTGGAATATTAAAAAAATATGAAGAATGACGGAAAGTGATGAAACGAAGGGATATTACATAAGCGTGGATAACAAATACGAAAATTGAGTTAAATATATATATATATATATAGCGGCAGTGCTCGAGAAATTAAAAAAAGCGATGTACAGTTCAGGAGAATTAGCAACTCCGCCCATATTGTAGCGGGGGTAGACATCCTCACTTTTACTCCAACCCTTGTTGAAACAAGTTGGTAGTGTAAAAGCAATCCTGAAAATATTGGCGTTAGGAAATATTTTGCTGTCAGTTCAGGATATTTTGTACGTCAAGAAACGCATCCTTAAAATGAAATAGATAATAAGGAAAGCGTGTTTTAAAAAGATGTCATCGCAGTCTCCATATCCCGTTCGTATGAAGACAATTAATGTTCTTAAAAATGATAGTAGCGTTTCGCTAGGCCACTTGTAAGCCCCTCAAACGACAATACTCCCCTTGTATGTAAACATATGTAAACAAGCCATGTAGAATCTCACGAACTGTAATGGTTAAAATAAAAAATAAAAAGAATAGTGTCGAAAAGAACTAAAGGAACGAGCGAAATAGCAGCTCGAGGGCTCCTCTTATTGGGAGCCGGAAGCACGACATCAAGTCTAGAAGAAACCGCGTGCGATGCCAGAAATTTCAACTTCGCGCTGTCTAAAAAAAGGTCTAACATTCTAGAATTCAGTCAGTCAAGCGACCGAGTTGACCTAAATAGTGTGTGCAGCAGAGCAATATCGTTCATATAAATGTTTTAGAAGAGTGGAACGATTATTAAAAATTGGCAGACATGGTAAATCTGTAACTGGAATCTTCAAATATTATGTAAGTTATAGTTTGAAAATTAGATCAAACGTCTGAAATGGATGACGAGGATTTTCGGTAGACTTGGAGAGAGTAAATAGCCAAATGGGAGAGTCTTCACATGAGGAAACTGGAGTAGCGAGTGGCGTATCCGTCGTTCCGGAAGATCAGCACAAACAGGCGACTTGCTGGAGCTGACTTGGAGCTCCATTAATTAGCGCCGAGGAGTAACGCTCGCGATAATAATGTGATTAATGGCGGAGCGGCGGAAACATGTAGATCAAACAGACGAGCCATTAATCTCAACGGAGTTGCGACGAACTTGCGAGGATTTCTCAATCACACTGCATTCGCCCACAGTGAATGGATCAATTAACAGCCTAGAGTCCGCGGGGACTTCCTGGGAAACACTGGTGAGCAGAAGTCACCAAGACCCGCACTGATGGCGTTTAGTGTTGCCCAAACCGTACACACACGAGATAACTTCACTTTTCTTTAAAATCTTCGGTGAAACTAAAAATTTGCAGAATATATTAGCCGGACATAATTACCAAAAATATTTATTACGTACGACCTGAGACTTATCCGATACTGCTAAGAAATTGGTAAAGCAAAAATTAGGGAGAAATGTGGAATATGAAAACTGATAATCGAGAACCTGAGCTGCAAAGAACAAATTTTAAATTTCAACCCATATAATACATAAGCCTTTTCTTCCAGTAATTTTTTATTAAATGGCTGATTTAAATTTTGATGATAAAGATTGACAAATTTCCTGTTGTAAGCCAGCACAGTCTGGAATCAGATACATTCTACGAAAAATCAGAAATTATACATTACACAACATATAAACAAAAAATTTTAGTTTGACAATTGAAGGTATGTACAACAGATTTACGTATCAAAACCAAATTTAGTTTTTACACAGCATAAATTTCATATATATTGTACTTTCAATAGGCTTCAATTAATTTGTTTTTAATTTGTAGATGACTATGGGATATGCCTAAAGTTAAAATTTATAATCAAAATTAAAATATAATTTTGGTTTTATTAAATTTGTGATCTGTAAAAGGGCACGATGAACTCCAATTCTCCAATACCTCTTCTCGCTATATAGTTAATAATGCGTAAATAATGTTGAATAAATTATTTGTCATCTAAATTTTTTTAATTAATAATGCTGGTAATGTGCATCAAAACATTAAGCTTATTGTTAAACCGAATGTTGCTGTAGGCTACTATTCAATTGCTTCTTCAAGAATTTAGTTAGATTTTAGAAAATACTTCAGCAAGGCATTTATTTTATATTTTTAAACTTTTGAGTTTTTGTAATATTTTTCTTCTTGAATTTCAAATCTCAAACGAAGTAAATAACTTTTGTTTTTATATCTTTCAGACGAATTTTAATCAACTATTGAAGCCTAGATACGATCTCGCTGTACTATATGGAATATTTCTACGAGGGCTGTTTTTAAAATAAGTTCCGTTTCGATTCTTCGCCGCTTCTGCGCTGCAGTTGAGATTTTAAGCATGCGCGATCACATCGTCCATAGGAAACCAGACGCAGCTGTGAAGAATCGTCAGTTTGTGTCTTCTTTTCGTTACAGCGCTTTGAAATGTCCAAAACAGATAAACGATCGGTGGACAGTTAAGTCAAATCAGTTATCTGTTTATTGAATAAAAGGAATGTTACGCCAGCAAACATTCATTGTGTGAGGTATATGAGGAAGGAATAATGAGTGTTTGACTGATGAGAAAATTGATTAGACAGTTTAACGAGGGTCGTGAAAATGAGCATGAGGCGTGGCCAACCGTCGGTGATCACAGGCGGCATCTTTCTTTGACGAAAACATACAAGAAATTGGTTTCCCGTTACGGCAGGTTCTTGAATAACGGTAGTGTTTATATTGAGAAATAGAGGAAGTTTTAGGTAATGACTGATGACAAAATAACTGGAAATGCAGTTATTTTTTTTAATAAATATCGATATTTACTTTAAAATAGCCTTGGTACAATACATCATGTTCGTATGTCTGTTTGTAACTGATTAGCTTTAAATTAAAGGCCCATTTAATGTTATTCAATCAGTCTTCTCCTGCTAACAGAGTTAGGAACAAATAATAATTTTTATTGCCAAAGACAAAATTGTCAAGCAAGCGTCAATGCAACATTAGAAAATTACAACTACCTGAATTACATATTATACATAAATACACATATTAAAATCGTCAGTGTTTTAATTTTATGTTTCAAATTGAAAAACTCCTCCGAGCTGTAGATCGGATGATCACATAGAAATGTTTTTAATTTTCTTAGCATTCTGTTGTTTGGTAGGTTTTCATAGGTGAAGGTACTTTAACACCAATTCTTCCGGTCCTTTGTTGGCTTCAGTAGTCCTTAAAGCCTTGAATGACAGGTATGTTTTAATTCTTGTGTTATAGTAGTGGTGTTCTCGATGTTAACTTCATTGGTTTCAAGTGTACATTCTAAACATGAGTACAAATGAAGTCCAGGCACTGTTAAGATGCGTAATTTTTGGAATTATTGTCTGCAGGAAGTACTAAATGTATTACACTTTTCTTCTGTTATTCATCCAATCTGTGTCAGCTTGTTGTCTAATATATACTATAATGTCTTTCCTGTTTAAACTATACCCTTCTTCATTTTCTTCCCTCATGGCTGCTATTTTAGCTTTTTCGTCTGCAGTTGGCTCAGACGAATTTATGAATTTCCCAGAAATGCAAAAATAGTATGACTGTTTACTCTTACCATTCCCAAAAAGATGTATGCACCTTAAGGAAATTATTTTTCGACAATTGTGCTATAAGATTTATTTGGATTGAAGGGTATTTTTAGAAGTGAGTTCAACCACACTTTCTATCATGTACTGAGAATGCTGTATTTGGAAAACCCGATGGAGAAATTAGGAGCCTTGATGAAAGTTCTTTGACTACATTTTGATGGCTGTGGAAGTTTCTCAAAAACATTGCATTATTATACAACTATATATTACACAATGTGGTAATACTAATTGATAAAAAAAGTGTACGTCTCAACGATGGACTGTATTTCACTGAGTTGAATCACAAAGTCACAACGCAAGCGGAGCAATCTTTTAAAAGCTCTAAGAGTTCCTTCGGATAAATCGAGGGAGCTATTTACATTTGCAGTCACCATGGACACTGATTTATCGCAGGCCAGCTCCGCCAAGGATATGCGGTTGTCTGGCTCGCTTATTGTTCTAAATTGCGTTCAGGTACCGGCTCAGCTCGCGATCGTAAACGAAGAAATTAAATCCATAAAACACGGCCAAGCAAATTGGTTTTTGAAGAGGTAGGTCTTAGGTGGAAGGGGGTAGATTTTATGGGCAGTTAAAGTCTGTGCACAGGTGGGGCGCTCTCCTGGGAACTGCCGTCACTAATAATGAACGTTATGGTAACCGCCGTCGAGGCATTTGCGGGAGCCATTGAGGTCCAAGAAGAAGGATGTGCCCCAAATAAGGTTTCGGGAACAGGCAATTACCGGCTGCAGTCGTCGTGGTGTGACTCGGCTATTTGCAAACTTGAATTATTGCACGTAGGCATTTAAACGTAAAATTAAATATATGCCTTCCATTTCAATTAATGATTTCAAGCAATCCGAAATAAGTTTTAATAATAATTAATAAATTCATTGACAGGTTCCCATAGGTTAAATTCGAAGGGATCACAATATTTTTTGAAAGTTTGTTCTTTCACGACAGGACTCAATGGCATTCTTAGCTTGAGAAACTTGACTTAATTATGTCAAACATTAACGGCTTACCTGGGATGGAATCACTTATAAGCAAGCATAAAATATAAAACCCGATTGTAGCAGCTATTTCGTTCCAGTAAATTTTAAACGATAATCTTAAATTGAGACTGAACGAAAGGCCATTGTGAGTTCTTATAGAAGCTCAAACCAAAGAAACAGCAGTTCAGGACCATTGTAGTACAAAATCCCGTCGGACACTTCCCACCACAATCTCATTTTGAAGCAGTTAAAACTTAGACTTCATTAAGTAGTACTACAGTGTTAACTTAAGCGAAGTCCAGAACTATTTATTTGACACAAATATCGGTGGTTTCCCCGTTTTCTATGTGTGCTGAGCTTGTATCAGCCAAACATATTTTGAATTCGGATCATAAGTTGCTCCACGCGTTTAAGTGTGTAAACGTAACTCTTTTACCGACTTTACTCGCCACAAAACACACCTCGGGGATAAACTTCGACTTACCCACGCCGAAACGTCATCATTAAACTCAGTGACTACCATAACACCTGACTCGACACCAATCTCGGACGTTATAGACAATATTTTTGTCACTTCCTTCCACCTCTAACTACGTTCCTCATGCCATTAGAGGTATAAATTTGATACTAAAAGTATCGAGATAAAAAATTACGAATCTTTACGACGCCCACACTGACCGTTTTTAAATAAATTAAATGACATCCCCTTCCACCCCCACCTATAGGTTACTACAGTGGTCTTATGTGCACAATGCTTTTCCAGCTCCATCTAACGAAGTGACATGTGTACCAAGTTCAGTTTAAATTCTCGCACGCTCTTTAATAACTTAATTTGCTATAAAAAATGCATAATAAGGGATCTGTTCACCCCAGAGTGACTGTGGGGCTCACCTTATTGTGTCGGGAATGCCTCGTACTCTCTCTGGTTTTTTTTATCAAAGTTCTCACCTGCCGAGACTCTGTCACCTATTTTAGGAGGTATATGTACTGGGGTCGAAGACCTTGGGCATATGGCAAAAGTTGTCCGTTGATCCCATTGGATCAATCGGGGGACCAACTGCTTCCTGAAACTGTGGAGACATGGAGATGGGAATACTGCGACCCCACAGGAAACTCGCCTCCCGTCATTCGGAAGGGCGTGAGGATAGTACCCAATTCCCGACCTACCTGTTGCAGGTTTTCTAGGGTTTTCCCTGCATCTCTTTAGGTGAAACACCGGGTAGGATCCTTAATCCATAGCCCGGGGGCCCTTGTCAACCCTGGCTACCTTGCTCTACCTTCCGCATCCCCCCTTCTCAATTCCCTTCCTATGCTATTAAAGGGGAGTTACCTGTTTCAGAATCACTCTCATGTAACCTGTTAACCTAAAAATAGAGTTCTGTAAACAAAATGCACTATTCTTGATAAAGAAGAAAAACAGAAAGATGGAAGGAATATCTAGATCTGTATCACGGTAGAAATCTAGATCAGTCAGTAATATAAGACGAGGAGGTGGGTTATGAATGGTTAGGGGAAACATTTTAAGGTCGGATTAAAGGGGAGTTGCCTGTTTCAGGATCGCCCTCATGTAACCTGTGAACCGTAAAAAAATTAAATAGAATAGGAGAAGATCGGTTTGGTTTTAGGAATAATGTAGGGACAAGAGAAGCAATATTAACTTTACGTCTAATTATAGAAGACAGGATAAGAAAAAAGCGGCCAACGTTCATGGCATTTATAGATTTAGAAATAGCGTTTGATAATGTGAACTGGAACACACTATTAAGGATTTCTAAGAGCACAGGAATAACATATCGGGAAAAAGGGCTTATTCATAACCTCTAAAGAAGGCAGTCAGCAATAATTAGAATTGAAGATAAAGAAAAAAAGCAGAAATCAAAAAAGGTGTAAGACGTGGATGCAATCTGTCGCTTTTTAATAATAATTGCCAGGTTAAACTTAAGTTTACATGGGCAATGATGTTTGTCCAGTTCGGATGGCTGTGCACTGACAGCGATTTACATCGTGGGCAAACAACTGCCCACTTCTTCACTGACAACTGTGTGGAAGTGCTGCCCTCACAACTGAACGGGCAGTGAACTCTGGTACATGTTTATACTTCTCTGCTGGTATTTTTTTTTGTTGCAAGATTAAGAAAAGTGTAAACTAATCGTTATATTTGGAGGACATTTTTAATAATTTATTGTTTCTTCATAATCATTCGATTAAATTTAAGGAAATATAAGCAATGATGCTTTGCAACTAACCAAAAGCACACCTTTATCTGATTGCCGCTCCAATGTTGGCAGAACCTTTTATTGGCCGGCGCCACATTTCCCTTCCATGCTCCTTGTGTTGTTTCCTCGTGTGGAGGTAACAGCGAACGTGATGGGCCCATTCAGTTGTGCAGGCTTCCTAAAACAAGGTACGTTTCAAACTTTAGTCGACCCCAAAGTTCGGTTAAATTCCATGTTCATCTAAATCATTATTTATCATTCAGCGTGCAATTTTCCCTTCTCAACCTAAGAAACTCGTGTTCTTTAACGCTAGGCTTTTTATATTTCTTGTGCACGTGTTTATTTTGTCAAACGTAACCTTTTCAGATAGTTCCAAAGTTCTGATTTCTACGTATTTCATTTTTAAGCCAAATTTTTGAATGTTTTAAAGGTGAAATGTACAACTTTGCGATTATGAACGAAAAATTGCTTTAAACTAAAATTTTCCCTGGAAATGTTTAAAATGCGTCGCCATTCAGGACTTCTAGTGCTCTGTTTGACTATTTTTGACGGTTTCATTAGAAAGTAATGTATAAAGTTAGTTTGGGCAACCAAAGCCAGGCTAATCACAATTTGACTCTCAGTTTTCAGGGACAGTAAATATTTCTACATAGTTTTTTAAATAGTTTGTTAGATCCTTGTTACTTCAACAAATTAATATTAACATACAGTCCTGTTTACTGTTTGCCCTAGAGGACTATTTCTTTGTGGGATACAAAATGGAGCGCAGGTACAATTTTTGGTTTATATTAGATTCATAGCAGAAAACTAGACAAAGTCCTTATTTACGTTATTCTAGTAGATTATCGCCCCATATCACTGTTGCCAGTATTATCAAAAATTTTTGAAAGAGTAGTATACAACAGAGTTATAAAACATCTGAACAAACATAATTTACTCACCGATTCACAGTTTGGGTTTAGAAAAGGATATTCAACCGAGAAAGCAATCTTTACTCTTTTAGACGACATAATAGAAGAATTAAATAAAAAAAATCGCCCATTAGGTATATTCTGTGACTTAAGTAAAGCTTTTGATTGTGTAGACCATAGCATATTGCTAGAAAAACTGAGGTACTATGGAATAACAGGAACTTCATTTTCTTGGTTTAATTCATACTTACAAAATAGAATGCAAAGAGTAGTATTAAAAGACTCGTGCACAGGTGAAATACATAAATCAGATTGGGGAATTATTAAAACTGGGGTCCCACAGGGATCAGTATTAGGGCCATTATTATTCCTTATATATATAAATGATCTTCCTAATACCATAGATTCAACTTCTAAAGCTATCCTCTTTGCAGATGATACTAGTGTAATAGTAAAAAGTAACAAAGACACACTAGAAGAGGCAAGCAACAATAATTTAACTAACCTGCTAACATGGTTTAATGCGAACGGACTAACAAATAACTGTGACAAAACACATTTCATGCAATTTCACACACTCAACACAACTTTACAATCTATAACACTTAAATACGACAGCAAAAATGTAAATGAAACTTCCTCTGTTAAATTCTTAGGTCTCTTAGTAAATAATAAATTAAATTGGACTGATCAGATTAATCAATTACTTAAGAAACTCAGCTCAGCTACATATGCTGTCAGAGCAATGTCCACCTTCAGTGATTTAAAAACAAGAAAATTAGTATACTTTGCATATTTTCATTCTATTTTATCATATGGTATTATATTTTGGGGCAACTCAGTAGGCATAGATAAGATTTTTATTAGTCAAAAACGTGTTATTAGAGCAATATGTCAGGTTTCCTCACGAACTTCTTGCAGAAATCTGTAATCATGTTCTGTCTGTACTCTAACTGAAATTTTTAATAAAAGCCTATTTGCATATCAGGTAATTGTCAAGTTCTGTGTGAATGTAAGAAAATGTTAACTTTTATCTGGTGGTATTTTCATGAGATTTGTGAATTTGGTGGTAATGAAACTTATTTCACATTAGTTGTGAAACTTTTCCAGCTCCATATAATAGGTTTTTTCAAGGACAGGTTTCTGTTAAAATGGAATAGTCGTTTGAGGTATTAAAAAGTTCTTTTAATTTGAAAGGACATACATGGACCTTTCAAATTAAATAATTTCGGTTAACCTGTATAATCCTGAACTAAAGCAAACGAATATTATTCCAGCACGATCACATTCTGCCCAATTGAGCTTATAAATAGCATCCATACATTTCACAGAACTGGTGGAGAGTTATCCCAATCATTTGATTGGTGCTGTGAAAGGAAGACAAAACTGTTACTTATTACAAAGTTTTAATTAATGGGTTTTAAACATCTATGTAAAAGGGAAAACTTACCATATTACAAAAGTGTCAATGATAAAGGCTATAAATTAATTACAAAGTTGGGATGGGCTTAATCGTGACATTTTGATGCTGTCTGAATGTTCCACCATTTCATTTTCAGTTCTAGTCACCACATCACTTTCACAGAATCCATTATCTATAAAAAGTTTAACAAATTCACTCACCTTTGATACAAGTAATTCCTATATACATCGGTTTCCTTGTAACTATATTATTAATTGGAATAATATTCAAATCTCCCTTATCTTTGTCCTTAATTTTATTAATATCTATATAGAATGCTTTTCCCCCATGCTTCTTTCTTGTATGATGCTGTGTGGGTACTGAACTTATTAAATAATTCAACTAATTTCACAATTCCACTAAATTCATCATTCTATAATAAAAAATCAACCTGCCCCATTAGATTAAATTAATAGTTCTCACTCGAAAACAGACTAGTTTAAGAAATTACTACTTAAATCTAGTTTAATAATGTTAAACATTCCTGTTGTATTATATTCTTAGCCATTGTTAAGAGCAGTTTTTGGCGGTGGTATATTCTCACTTGAAGTGTTTTATTTTTCAGTGTTCTCAAATTCAAATTTTTATGTTAAAATGAATGTTTGAATGTAAGTTTTCATCCATTATGAACGAAAGTCCTTTTGCTGTTAATGAAATTATTTAATATTTTCATGTTTTACCCCATAAAATAATTCACAACTGACAATGTATTACAGAATCATCTTATTTTGAAAATAATTTAGTTGAAAGAAGACGCAAGTGATAAGTCTTTGATGTTTCAATATTTGGAATTGAAAGATAGAGAAGTCCAGGACATTGCTACTTGTTTCATAGCTGAGCTTTGATTTAGAACATTTGTACACTTGTTTTATATAATTATTCAGTTATAATATTAGTCTGTTATTAATTTTTTTAGTTTAAATATTAACAAGACTTGGCTTGAATGAATTGTCCTTCACATGAGGTTTCATCCCTTCCCTGTCTTTGCTCAAATGTTATTGGAGAAAAATTTGAGATTTCCTTTGTTGATACAGCTAAGATAGTTGAAATTTGCTGCATGGTATTAATTGTTGTGTACTTTTCCCTTCCAAAGTTCTGTGTTAGAGCTTGTAAAGGTTGCTTTAGTTGCATTTAAAGTGAAATTTGTTTTACCTTTGATGTAAATGTCAGAACATCAATTATTTCCATTTTGTTGAATCAATTCCACATCAAATTTGTCATTCTGCTTTAGTACATTGTTTTAGTTTCATCTGTCTTCACCAGCCTGTTAATTTTCCTTATTATTGAAGCACTTTTAGCTGTATTTAGTATTCACCTGTACTCCCTGCAGTTGTAAATTAGTAATGCATATTCATGAGAAAGTAATTAATGTGCATCTTTTCCCTTTCAGTTGAGGAGACAATCTGTGGACAGGATGAAGGAAGGATCCATCTTGGGAGAAGCTCACTCATGATGACCCAGTAATGGTTTGAATAAAACTAGGCATTAATTTTGTAAGATTTCTGTTGCAAGACCCAACAATATTCCTTGAAAAATAGTGTAAACTGTTTTTGTAATGTAAATCAATTTCATAGGCATTACATATTTTTTTTAAAAATTAGATCAGTGATGGCCAAACTTTAAGAGTTGAGGCAAAGAAAAGTAAAAAACTAGTTTCATGAAGTTGTCAGGACTGTTTAGGTAAATTTACTTATATAATTTACAGGAAGGGAGTCCTCCAGAGTTTTGGCTGTTTTAATAGAAACTTATTTGTCTGAATAACAAATCAAAGTTTTTATTTAACTGACAAATCTGGAGGACTGGTTAAGGGTTTTCTTTCCTGTAAATTATATAGGGAAAAACTGAAGGTGGGTCAATATTTTTTCAGATTATTTTGGGGGGTTGCAGCATCTGGCCTATCACTGCTATAGATTGTTTGAAGTTACTCAAATTTGTGAGATTTCATAGCAGGTTTCTTATTCACTTGATTGCTTCCTTTTCTATTTCATTCCCCTGAGCTGCAACTTAATTACTTTTGAAATGCCTGTGCTTTTCCCAAATTTTAAATTATATTACTTGTTAGAAATGTTTTCTATTGAAGTGTTGTACATTTTAATATTTTGTACCTTAGCTAATTTACTGCCTTATTTAATGACTTGTGGTTTTATTAAATTCAGTAAAAGCAAAACCTTATCAATTGAATATATGTTAATGTTTCAAATATTTTTTTTCTTTTTGCAGGAGTGGTTTGTTACTGGTGCAAAGCTGCTTATTAAAAACTGCTGCTGTGTTTTCTGGACTTGTACAATTTTCTTTATTGCTTGAACTTTATCTTTATTATGTACTAGGTTACAAATCAATTGAAAGGTTGATTAAATGTCTAAATACTTGATATTTGATTTACTGCTAACCTAATGGTATATTATATTGTGTGTTTATGGGAATAAAGACCACTGCTTATATATTTACAATTTATCTTTAAAGATTTACAAATTTTTAACTCCTTTTCATTGTCAAAAAAAAAATCCAATTTGATCTGGTGGAAGCAATGGTATGATAGATGGCCTTGCAAGCGGGGCGAGAAGGGCTGTAAAAATCACCCTAAGTCCAACACTATAAAAAAGCTTTTCTGTTCAACGTTGACACTTTTCAGATTCCACAGCTTCCCGGTCCAGCATTTTGAGGAGCAGGTGGGCCGAGGGTTTTAGAGCCCCCAGTCTACAGGCTCCTCAAAGGTGGGTCTGCAAAAATAAGTTACATAAAATATCAAAGTAGAAATGAAACCACAATATGGAAAAAGCAGACACTTAGTTAAAAAAACTTCATGGCAGTAAAAGCAGAGAATAACTGGTGGGAGAAGAAACTTGGTGGATAAGCCTTGATTCTATTTCTGAACTTTATAAAGGATAATTTGGAGATAGTTTATTTTTGCACTCGCGAAACCACAGAGGAAGGCAATAATTGAGTATCTAAAGATAGGCTGAAAATGAAAGTATATGGATTCATAGTACTGAAAGCTGGAGATAGTTTATTTTTGAGAATTGCAATGGTGGGAGAAGAGATTGGGACAAATCAGGACTACACTTTCTGAACTTTGAGCTGTTAATTTGGAGATAGTTTATTTTTGGACTCTTAGAACCACAGTGATTACACAAAAGAGAAGAATGGCCTATATACATGTTATTAGAAGACAGATGCAGCATAACAGAAATATATATGAAACTTCAGAGTTGGAAGGGAGCTGAGAATTAAAGTATATTAATTCATAGCATGATGTGGGATTTGGAAAGATCTGTGGTTAGAAAAATTCCCCAAAGAAACAAACCTATTACAGAAAAATGTTAAGAAAAGAATAGTGACTAGTCCTGGACTTGGTCAAGCAGTACAAAAATATAAACAACTAAGATGCCATGAAAGAGGAAGTTGGCTCAAATGTTATTTAGAAAATGGTGATTCTACTAGAGACGCAGGTCCCAAAATGATTCAAAACATAGTGCAAAGGTTGACAGTAACAGATTAAGAGATGTGAACTAATACATTCAACTTAATAAGGAATTGCTTGTTTAAGATACAAGTGGTCAATTTTAGACTGATGAGGCAATCCGTTCACAGTAGATGGACCAAACGTTCTGTGGATTTCCTCAACAAAATTAGGAACACACCCATAATAGTTACTAATTGGTTGAGACCCAATTTATAACACAGAGAAGACATATCGCCGGCGAAAGACTGAGAACAGCCGCTGGAAGCGTTTTCAGAAATGGGAAAGATGAACCAACTTTCAAATTAGTACATTTACTGAAGTCATAATAGATACTTGCAGACAGGTTTGGCCCGGGTAGAAGTGAAAATTGTCTTTAACAGTCACAAGGTGAGGAATAATGGAAATTTAGGGAATTACAGCAAGGCATAAGAACTCAGTGACGTTGAAAGAAAGTTTCATAAATGAGGGAATGTTTGTCTTAAGAGACATTGAAGTAAGTGGTTTGAAAATACAAAAAAAATGTCAGAAATGGAATTTAGAAAGAATACAATGTGACAACAGAACAATTACAGACTGTTTGGAGTGAAAATATTCTGAAATGGAGAATGAAATGAAAGTGTTGAGGAAGAATGTAATGAATGCTTTTCAAATTGGTAAAAAGACAAGACTGCTAAGAACCCAAAGCAGATTGTTGGAGTTGATGGAACAAAGGAGAGCGTACAAAACTTCCAGCATAACTGATACATGAAATGTGTGATGATATTGTAGAACTCCAGAGAAGAGGTAGATACGACTTCATGTCTCAAAAGATGGGAATGGGGTCAGAATTAAGCCCTGGAAAAGAGGGTTCCAAGGTCAAAGAAGAATTCTCCACAGTAAAAAAAATCTTTACTTGGACAAATAAAGTTAGAAAAGAAGACCCAGGAGAGGAAGGACTTCACATACTTAAGAGTGAAGTGGAAAGAATGATAAGAGAGAAGTAAGGCTATGGGAGAGGAGCACATTCCTGTAGACTTGCTAAAGGAAATGGGAGAAATTGACCAAATTTATCAACTAAACCGAAAGAAGGGTCAAAGATTTCCTCAATGTGACTACAGTTGCCCCAAAGAAAAAACAAAGGCGGGAAAAGAAGCGACCATTTAATTATTGCTAGGAGTGAAGAATCTGAGAACATGGAGCCTAGTTAAAAAGGACGTCTACTGCATAAAAGAAATAACATTATGAATCACTGTATATGTATATATATATAACATTTTAGATATTATCTGTCAGGAAAGGAAATACCAACTGGTGAGCTCAATGCAGGGGAAAACGAAGACAGCAAGGCAGGCAAATGTATTGGTAATTGAATCAAAATGACAAAAAAATATAGGAGGAAAGAAACTACTGTACTCTAACAAAAATGAAGACTAGAGGCTAGCAAGAAATTAAAATCTTCAGTGTGTCACTGAAATAAGGAACAAGACGAGTTTAGTAGCAGCAGTGACGACATAGTCAATGACGACAAAGTAGATGAAAATATATATTACTCGTTTTCCTTATTCCATTTTAATCGAAGACAAATCCAATGCTAATTTATAAATAAGTCCATTAATAAATACAAAAAATTAAAGGATATTTTATCATATTTAAATTACAATTTTGAGCATGGTGGCGAAGTCACTGCTGTAACCAAACTTATCTTTAATTCAAAAAGTAACTTTGCTTTTAGATATTACTGCCATTAATGATAATTAAAATAATTATTTCTGTTCATTTCATACCACGCAGAAAAGATTGAATGATTAAAGAGAAGTAAATTTTGTGACAAAGGCTTACAAACACAAGAGTATCTTGAATACCAGAATACAGGCACAAAGATTGAAAATATGAAATATCTGTGTTTAAAGGATTTCAATTACACAAAGAAATAGCCAAATAACAGATAAAATTAAGTCTATATATTAATTGCAATGGTGTTGGAATTAAGTAATCAAACATTCATTTAATTACTAAAATACAACAACCTTGCAATTAACATTGCAAAACTTTCAATGGATTTGATATTGGAGATATTTTCTGTGATATGTTTAAGTGACCTGGCTAACAACCACTTTGATGCAGTCATTCCTCCACTATCACCAAGCCCCTCCCCATTGTATTGTTGGTATCTCTCTGCTGTTTGAGATGAAAATTATCATCAAGGATTCAGTACATTCTCAGTCAAATGTTTGTAATGTAGTAACAGATTTCCCTTCATTTTGTAGGTTTGAAATGAATTTTCCAGACATAATCTGTGAAAAATTGTAATTTAGTAATAGATTTTGCTTCATTCTATACAATTTAATGACTATCATTGAAAAATTTCTAATTTAATAGCGAATTTCCCTTCATTTTATACAGGTTTGGGAACTGTACCTCCATCGCTCCTCCCATTGCCCACTCGACTTGATAATGTAATATCACCAAAAAAATGCATGGCAAATATTTGTTGACTTAAATTCATGTGTAGGTGGAATGAGCTTTATCGGCCAAATACACAGGGCTATTGTGGATGGAATAAGCTTTTTTGGCCTAATACACAGGGGAATTGTGGGTGGAATCCGTTTTTCAGCCTGTGTGTGTGGAGTGAGCTTTTTTGAATTAATTCATGGGATAGTTGTGTGACATTATGGAACAGTAGATAGAGAGACAGACGATGGTGCGGAACTTGTGGAGGGTTATGATGGTACCAATGTGATCTTTAGACCAGATTTGAAATGATTTTCAGAACTTAATCATAGTGGTTACGTAGTGTCAGATAGGTTAGATAGATCGTATAAACTGTGTGAATCGAGTGGGCAAGGAGGGGGAAGTGGGAGGAGCGACAGGCAACAAGCAGGGGGACGAGGTGACAGAGTCAAACTAGTTCAGTTTCGTGATCTTTTTGCTTGTCCTGTGCAGTAGGAAATACAATTAGAAGGGATTTTGTAAAGTACAAAACAATTGCTATAGATGTCCTCGTGTATTAAAAGTTTTATAAATGGCAGAGACTTGACTTCTGGTATTTCTTTTCTCACATGTTTTTCTCTGTAGTTTGGCTACTTGTTTGGGCAATTAATCCTCAATCAGTTAGCAAACTGTTTCAATTATAAACTCTACCTGATTGTATTGTATTGTTTCTGTTATTTCAATCATTAAATAAAACTGCACTTTCACCTTGGCCAAAGAAACATAGATAACTTTTAAGCTATTTTTAACAATTGATTGTTTTATGCTTATGCATCATAATGTATTTCTAAAAAAAAGTATGTTATATGACACAAAAAAAGGAGATATAAATGAAATATTTTCATTTCTTATGACTGTTTTTAGGCATTTAAGAAACAATAATGTATCAATGAATTTTTGGAATGGATGCAAGACAAATTAACTTTGCCAAGAGCAAAGGCCCACTCACCCCAGATGGATGGTTGTTTCCTCTGGACGGCTTTCTTCCTTTCCTGAAGAGTGGCAGCATGTGCAAGTACTGCCAGAATAAGAAACAAACATTCACCATACAAGTCCATGTTGTTAATAATGAGAGAAAAATAGATTCTTCAGCCTGAGAATGGCAAAAGAAAAAAACAGGCTAGAATTGATTGTTGCATAAAATATTATTTGATGATAATTAATGTCACATAACTCACCTAAATATCCTTCATTGTGCAAGAGAAGTTTCTAGAATTTTTACAGCAGCAAAATGTTAAATCAGTATCTGTTGGTTGACAAGTAGCATCTGGAAAGAAGATAAAGTGATTTTAGTAACACGGCACTATGAAAGTAAATAAAATGGGAACTCACAAACAGTTTATGAACCAAACTACTCACCACTGTTCAGAACAAAGATCCACTTACTCCGCCGCACACTAACCAAACTGCACGCGAATTGAAAACTAAAAATACAAACTGTTTACCATCGCACAATCGATAGTCACCTCTATCACACTGTTCACAATCGATAATTGACAATCGTAGCTGCATCCTCCAACTATGTTGGACGCTGGAGGGGGAACGCCAGTCACGCCTGACACACTGTTCACATGCTCTAAGAAAACTGAGGCAGTGCTGTCGTGCCAGCGATGAATTGTCAGTGCAAGACTGACGTATGCTTATAGGGTCTAGGACGATTCGGCGCGGCCGCTTCGGCGTGGTCACTTCGGCGCGGCCGTTTCGGCGCAAGGTTGGGCGCGGGGACAATACGTGGCGATAAACGACAATATCGTGGACACTTGTTTCAAATAAGTTATTTTATACAAATACACATCTTATATTTATATTAATAAAACGAAAAACAGCCTATATATCAGAAAAAAGTGATATAAACTTTATTAACAATAGTTCGTTCACAACGTTCCGTTCCTAAATTTTAAAACCTCATCTTTTACGATTATAATAAAAATGAATATTTACAATATATATGTATAATACAATTATGTTATAAAATGAAAAAATATTAACAGAAACAAGAAATTGAAATAGATAAAACTTTTACTGAGCATGTCACACGAGTAACCCGTAAAATCACGCAGTAAGAAATAATACAAACTTATGACTTATGATTTAATGAATTATGATATCCGAATTACCTTAAAATCTTGCAATAATTTAAGCTATGTTCAAATATTAAAAATAAAATTAATAATTTCGGTATCTGTTTAGATTGTAATTACAGTTATATTGGCCAAACTATGCGCACATTTAATATCCGCATTAATGGGACCTGGAAAAAATAAAATTCAATGTGAAAAATTATTCAGTTTTGTGGAAGAATACACATTGAAACAACCAAAAGATTTATTAGAGAAATATTATAATTTCAGATGTAAAATATAATATTTATTTTAGACTAATGAGTGAGGTGCATCACATCAGAACAATTCGGCTGTTATTATTATTAAAAAAGAGAAGTAATTAAAATAAATTTAAATCGCTACTTTATAAAATTTATGTTTCACTGATGAATAAATATTTCGATTTTTATTCTGAACACAAAAGTCTCATGAGTTATTATTACGAATTGTTAAATGAATGGCATCTTCAAATATTAATGAAAAGTCCACATAATTTGTCATAAAAACGTAGCCTAATATTTATTTAAATAAACCTACGACGTTTCGTCCATATTTGTGGAATTCATACTTATAGCTTGTTTTACTATTAATATTTTACAACTCTGGGGTATTGCAACTAATTAAGTGTTTAGGAATATATTTCAAAATTTTGATAAACATTAAATAATATGTCTCTTAATGTTTAGTGAGTTTCACGCCGAAACGTCTGCTTTACGTCTAATAATGTTATGCGAATTTCGCGCCGAATGGTCCCATCCCATGCTTATACGCCACTGACAATGTTGCACCTCTTTTTCTGGCAGGGATCACTGCTCGTGTAAACATTGCCTAATGGTATTGAAATACATCTCGATGGCTATAGTTAATAAACTATAGGGGCTACAGAAGGCAGTCAGCTGTAATTAGAATTAAAGATCAAGGAAAGGAAGCAGAAATCAAGAAAGGGGTAGGACAGTCTATCGCCCATGCCATTTAACTTATATATAGAACAGGCGATGAAAAAAGTTGAAACGGAATATGAAAAATGAATCACACTGCAAGCAGTAGAAATAAAAAACCTACCCTTTGCCGATGATATTGTGTTAGGGGGATCAGAAGAAGACCTGGAAACCATAATAAATGGCATGAACGTGGTTCTATAGGAAAAGTTCAATATGAGGATTAATAGAGGGAAAACCAAGTTAATTGATTGTATTAAGGGAAACTGGAATATAAAACGGCGTTAGCTTGGGACGGGATATTTTGAAGTAAAATAAGGAATTCTGCTTCTTAGGCAGTATAATAACTAGGGATGGTAGAAGTATAGTAGACATAAAGAGTAGGATAGCACAGGCAAGGAAGGCTTTCACAAAAAATAAGAATTTCCTTACAGGTAATATAAGTGTGAATATTTGGAAATCATTGCTAACTCTTAGGACTCAATACCACCACAACAACAAATGCAATGCTTGACAGATTACCAGGTTCCATAACTGACCGAAACTGTCTATAACTATTAATGAAAAATGTATACCGGAAATACAAAAACAATAATTGTATTTCTTCCTTCATAAAAATCAGATTTGTGTCCCATATAGCTTTAACCACTTTTATGAGTAAAAAGTCAAACTTTTTTGTTTCTTTCAATTATCTCCAATGCTGTCCTTTTCGCTGTACAATAGTCCACTAATTTAATTCTGACTTCTGATCATGTAAACTGTTATTTTCTATTTGTTATAAAATGAATTAATTATATCCAAGCCACAATTATAGTAACTGCTCATATTCTAATTTATTGGCCAAAATGCTTTAGGGGAACTTGATTATTTAAATCAGTGAAGATTAATTTTAAATACTCCTTCAACATTGGCAAATACAGAATACTATTGATCATAAATACAAAATGTTGTAAACCAAATTTGGCTCATATTCACAACAAAATTTAGTGGTTTCCCTGATATAGTACAATTGCTGAAGCTATTTAATGCATTTGATTTATGGAGAACAATGAATTAAAATTGACCCTACTATTTTAAAGCAACAAGCAATAAAGTATTTATTAAATATGACAATATTATGCACAGTTAAATATATTTTAGAAATGACTGCTCAGTAGTTTTGCTTCAACATTGAAATTAAAAAAAATTGGTGATGTATGCACAGTAATGTAAGATAAATGACATTACATTTTGTAAAATATTACAATGGTAACAATATATAATTTGAATGTTGAAAAATTAGTAACAAACACTAGCCTGTGCTATTAATGTTTAAGAAAAAATCACACAATAGATATGTAGCTTTTGAGGTCTCCACCAAGTCAAAGAAAACTTTGCCATCAAAATTTTGTGGCTTAAGCTTTCTTTGACTAGGGTGGAAACTCAAGAACTACTTATACAATATATGCACTGGGAAAGCCATCAATTATTGATAAAAAGCCAACCTGTTTGAAATTGAGAGAGACAGAAGTGCATGTTAACTAACAAAGACAAGACATTGCAAAAACTGGATAGCTGATGGGGAAAGAATAAGACAAGTCAATATGTATCAAAGTTTTATATTTTAATCTAAAAAAACTTTATATTATTACATGTGGCACTATAGTTAAAAAAAAGACACTGTTAAAATAAATTATTTTAAATGCACACACATGGTTGGTTCTGTCAATGCCAATTCAGAATGAATTTTTAAATCAGGCTGCTGAATATTTGCTTATAGTTCTGAAACAAATTAAAATAAACAATTTTAATTATTTGTAAATATTTAAATAAAATAGTAAAGTAACATCAATATACTGTACTTTAATATATATTTCTAAGCTCCTTACATACAAATTATGTGTGAAATGTTTACAAGCAATATTTGTTCAATTCTCTACCCTATTATTTGTATAAAACTATAAATGCAAGTCATCAGACGAGCAGCTAATCGAATGCTGGAAATGTCTTCCCAACATACTGATGAAGGGGATGGTGCCTTCAAATATTTAAGAACTTCAAACCCTACATGGTGCCTGCCATCTGTGAACCTTAGGTAAGTCACCAACTTTCTATCTCCCTTTCCTGTCCTTATTGTTTCAATTAACCCGACAATGTCATTTCCTGACACATACACACACACGTGGACCAGAATGTTGCAGGTCGATACCACAAACTAAAGTTTAACAACAAAATTTAAGAAAACCCTCAACTGTATCTTCTGATCAATAAAAGCACAACTTTATTCAACACTAAACCTATGGTTTAGTTCAATCCCCCACCTGTTGCATGGAAATTTCTAATAACAAACATTATTGAACATTAATGCAGACTGCATCCTAACATTACTCCACCAAAATATGGCCATGCAGTAGGAACAGATGCCACATCTTCCCTTTTCCTACACCCCCTCCCCCAACTACCACTCTTGAAAGATATACAAATAAAATATCATATACACCTTCAGCCTCTACTGTTTAGATATTAACTACAATCTTATACATTAATCATTACTCTAGTCACAACTTAACAATGAGGTGAATGTTTTACAATTCCAAAATGTATCCCAAAACTTACAAATCACTACCTTCATACAATCAATCATTAACTACAGGCCAGCCCCACCATCTATCTTCTTTATCCTACACCAAGACCTTATTTCTTAAAATTATACAGTGATTTGTGTGTGTTTGACAACACAAATGCTAGTATATCAAACTATAAAGCCACTTTATCCAATAACTTTTAATATTATTCAAAGTTATATAACATAAAGTACCTCTGCACACAGCTTTTAAAATGAGCCAATCTATGAAAATCACATCAGCAAATTATCTTCAACCTTGCATTGGCTAGTTGGTCTGAGGAAATACTAACTTTCCCAGATTTGATTTTGGCAATTCAAGACTTTCCAGTCTTTTGGTGATTATTCCAGTAGCAACTGTAACATTATTTTCTCTAATAGTAAACGCATCACCATCTAACATAACCATTTTTTTTAGTAATGTTAGATAAACCTCTGCATGGTCCCCAGGCATTATCATTTCTGCAAATTTTAAGTCAATGCGACAATTTATGCTCCAAGTTTTACTGAACAAATGTTGAATATATTTACTGGTCACTGGTTTACTTCGTCCTCCTTCAGCTCTAGATAGAAAGTATATTTTACCTTCATAATGATTACTAATAGCTTGACTTTTACTTTCACATAATAGCATTCCTTTCTGCATTGACTCTTTTCGAACACCTCGTAACAGAACACCAACATTCTCACCCGCCTTCGCTAAAGGTACAGAGTTTTTAAATACATGTAACTCACTCACAGATGTTTTTATACATTCATTAAATCCTAGTAATTCTGCTTCATGATTTCGTTTTATTATTCCCCTCTGAATTGTACCAACAACTACACTACCTCGTCCAGGAAATGTAAAAGCATTATCTATGGGCAATATAAATGGAGAACTGAAGTCCCTAATTTGAGGATGGATGTGCTTATCAATTTCCACCATTAGTCTGCGAATAGATGGCTCTCCAAACTCAGAAGTATCACCTGTGAGAGCTAATGTAGCAGAGCCCACTATAACAGGAGTATTCTCCCCATCATAACCAAAATCAGACAGAATTTCTCGAATTTCAATCTCTACTAATTCCAAAATATCTTGTGCAACTAAATCTGCTTTATTAATAAAAACTACTATTGATTTCACTCCTACTTGCTTGGCTAATAGTAGATGCTCTCGCGTTTGAGGCATTTGACCATCATCTGCAGCTACAACTAAAATTGCACCATCCATTTGGGAAGCACCAGAAATCATATTTTTCACAAAATCAGAATGACCTGGACAATCGGTGTGCGCATAGTGCCTTTTTTCTGTATTGTATTCAATGTGTGCCGCGTTAATTGTTATTCCTCTTGCTTTTTCTTCGGGAGCTTTATCAATTGCATCATAAGGAATAAATTTGGCTAAACCGTCTTTTTCCAAAACTCTTGTGATAGCTGCAGACAATGTTGTTTTACCGTGATCGACATGCCCGATAGTTCCAACATTGCAATGAACTTTTCCATCCGCACTACTGGAATAATTTCGAGCGATTATCGGGTCCAGGCGTTTCACATTGAATTGTGAACCTACAATTATTTTCGAAGCATTAGTACTATATCTTAATATGCCATGTTTACTACATGACCTGAACTGTTGTTTAAGTAGAAAAATATAAAAATTCTTGAATAACGAATTCATGTTAGTTGTCACTTAGCAAAAACTTAACCAAACACCTATCATTGCAGAAACATTTTCCTATTTTGTGTCTCGTTCGGGTTGCTTATGTTTTTGTTCACAACTTCACAAAAATACACTACCCTGACTAAATAAAGACTAGTAAGCGATTAATAAACGTTAACATTCAAAAGTACCAATAAATGTTTCTAAACTATGTTATGCACCGATATAGGCCAATAATATATATCTATAAAATCAAACTTTTGTATTATAGTTAACGGGGGTAAGGATCAATGTGTTGGCAAAACTGAATATTTCGTTTTGATCAAGGAAGATCATAATAAACCAAAAGTTAAAGGTTTATGCTTAAAATATGATTATGGTAGATATAACTCCAGTACGACAAGTGTGGCACATTCAAACCAAATAACACAAATATATGGCGTACCAAATGTTAGATTACCTAGTTTGATATTGCATACCATTTAAACACCGTAGTCCAAACATAACCAAACTCTATTGGAACACATGAGGAATATGTGACTTGTTGATGTTTTCGTGATGGGTCAACATTGGAAATATTTTTTATTAATGATATGGTTTTCTTATTTATTGGTTAGCGGTGTTTTACTTTTTACTAAAGGATTCCTACTTCGTCGAGAAGCAATAACCGAAGATTCAGTAGTTTACTCACAGGCAAATGTTAGTGAATATTCAGAAAAGAAACATTCTTACAGTAATATATACAATCTCAACAAAAACTATCCCGCGAAACCAAAAGTTATATTAATTGTTGTCGATGGTTTAAAATATGAATTCGCCCATTACAACTCCAGTTTAGAAAATGTTGCATATTCGAACAAATTAAGAGTAATAAACGATTTATTAACAACCAACCCATCCCATGTTAGGTTATATAAATTTATTGCTGACCCTCCAACTACCACAATGCAAAGACTAAAAGGTATTACTTCTGGAAGTTTACCTACTTTCATTGATGTTGGTTCAAATTTTGCCACCCCAGAAATAAATGAAGACAATTTCATTGATCAGTTAGTTAAAGCTAATAATACCATTGTATTTATGGGAGATGATACTTGGTCAAGCTTGTATCCCGGGAGGTTTAAACGTGAATACCTATTTCCATCATTCAATGTGTGGGATTTAGACACGGTAGATAATGGAATTAAAAATCATCTTGTGCCTGAGTTAATGAAAAAAGATTGGGATCTCTTAATTGCTCATTTTCTTGGAGTTGATCATTGTGGTCACAGATACGGCCCTTATCACCCAGAAATGAGTCGAAAATTAAGTGAAGTCAATGAAGTCATCAAGTATGTTACGTGATTTATACCAAAACTTCATTCTTAATCATTTTTTATGTCAAGTAATAACATTTGTTTTTCCACAGACAGGTAATTCAAACAATGGATAACAACACTATGTTGTTTGTACTTGGTGATCATGGAATGACAAACACAGGTATAGTAATATTTTTTTGTTGTTTAGATACATTATTTATATATCTAAGAAGAACTATGAAATGGTTTTGTATGTTTTTTCAGGGGATCATGGAGGTGATAGTGAAGCAGAAGTAACTGCAGCATTATTTTTATATTCTACTATTGATATTATTTCCTCAAATATAGGTTTTCAATCAAATGAAGTTAGTCAAGTGGACTTGGTTCCAACACTTTCAATTATACTGAATGTATCAATACCTTTTTCAAACGTAGGGAGTGTGATACTGGATGCACTGCCAGAAACCACTGATAAATGGGAGGTAATGGCTCACTCACTGTGGCAAAATGTTGAACAAACCACACGTTACATTCACCAGTATTCAAGAATAAGCAACCAGTTACCTGAAGAAAAACTTCAATATCTCAAGGAGAAATATGCCATTCTGCAAGATAAAAGACATTTGGATGCACACTATGAAGATCGTTCTTATTTTGGAAAATCTGCAAAAGCATATTTATTATTTATTAGAGATATGTGCAAGGAAGTTTGGGCTCAATTTGATCCTTTTTCAATTTCGAGAGGCCTACTATTGACTTTTCTTACAATGTTTTTCACATATCTAATTGTAGAAGGAATACCAGGTGATGTTTTGCACAGTACTCTAAGTGGAACTTTCATTGTTATAGCTTATGGTGCTATGTTTCTTGCAGCAAGTGCAGCTGTTTTTTGTTATTTTATAGGAATAAGTCAAAATATTGAAGAAAATATTTATTTCTGTACAGGTATGATATCAGTGTTTTTTATGGCCATCATTGTAATTCAGAACTGGGTTGAAATTGTTAACAATTGGCAGCAAAAAATGAAGGATGTACCAAGCCTAATTAGTAGATTGTTAATTATTTTCAGTTTATTTGGAATGTTTTCCAACAGTTACATTATTGAAGAAGCTCATGTAGTTTCTTTCTTTGTTATTACAATTATATGGGTGTTGGCATACAGTTGCAAGCAGCTTAAACCAGAAGGAATTTCCAAAACTAAAGCAAATGAGAAAATGATTTTAAATTTGCTTAAAACCCGATTTAGTCCACCCAAACTGAAATTGTTATCTCTTGCTTTATTGGTTAGTGCCATTCTACGTTTGTCACATTATTATTGGAGATGCCGTGAAGAACAAAGAAGTTGTGAATCTTTTGTTACACACAAACCTCATTCTTCTGGTACTCTAGTTAATGGAAAGTATCGAAATGCCGAATGTTTGGTTACTTTAGTCTGTTTGGCTTTGTTTGTGACAGTTGCACGGATTTGGCTAAGAAGTGGTGGTAACCTTGCAGGATTCTCTTCTACAGTTACACTTGCCAGATTTTGCCCTGCAATTGTTGTTGTTTGCACTGGTGGATTTTGGATATTGCAAGGGCTTCCAACAGACATGAAACTCAAATTCTTTTTACCTTGGCAACTTCAATTCTTACCTTGGATTATATATGCAATTATGTTGGCAGTATTCTTTTCTTTACTTTTACAGCCACTGTGTATTTACATTCTACCCAAAAAGAAGGCTCATATGATTTCTGTGTATGGTCAAGAGATTGCTATTCCACATATATTCAACCAAATGAAGGAAATTATAAAAGACCAGAAAACAACAAAATCAGAAGATACCGATAGTTCAAATTTACCAATTGTGTATGGCCTTGTAACTGTATATAGTGCTACATTTATAATTATTGCCATATTTGTCAGCCTTTTAATATCATTGTTATTGGGGGATGTCCTTGCACCATCAGTAGTTCTGATGATTGTGACAGCAAGTGGATTGCTTGTATTGCTGTCAACTGTACGCCATGAAAACTGTATAATGACAGGTGAGAAGAAATCTATTTTTTAACTTATTGATGACAGTTTTTAAATTATTTAAGTAGCATTTTTTAGATGCTTTAACATCTGTTATTCACATAAAATTTTTTTAACATTCTCTTGCTTTATTTTAATTTTTCAACTTAATTTCCAGTAGCTTTTTATCCACTCTGTGACATATTCATCTGCTATTAATGGGGTTAATTCATTGGCCAAATGGTGTGGTATTTTATTTCAGGAGTCTAATCACATTAGCTTTAATAAATATTTCTTAGTAAAACTATTGACCATTTTGAAGTTTTTTTTTTGAATTTTCAACCGTCAAGCAATCCAATATTGTCATAACATTGCTATTTCTTCAAAACTTTCTCTGAATTCTCAATTTCAGAGAATCTATCTTTAATACTGAACTAAATATAAATATTCTTCCTGGCCTTCATAACACTCAACAAAAGTTTCCCTTTCATCTTCTCCATACTGTAGTACCCTCCAATTCCTCTTCAGCTTTATTGAAAATTGGTTTAATCATCCTTGTCAACACCCCTCAAATACCAGTATGTATTACTGTAGTTTATACAATCTTATTTTCCAATCGAAGAAACATTTTGCAATTTTAATAGAAAGTAACTTTCTACTAATAAATTATTTAACACAAAAACCCTCCCGTTGTGTTTATCTTAAGATCTTAATTGTAGCTTATGTTTAATACTGTAATTGACAGGTGAAGTAAGTTGTTGTTATTATTATTATTTGTTATAGTACTGTATTGTGTCTTTTCTTTCTTTTTCAGCTCAACTTTTTAATGTGCCTTGGTCATCAGTTGCTTCCTGGGGATTTTTGTCTGTATATTATTTCTACGGTACTGGACATCAGCCAACTTTCCCTGGCATACACTGGGATGCTGCCTTTGTAGGAACTGGAGGGCAGTTCTCAAATCATTTCATCCCAGCATTTTTAATTGGCGTCAACACATTTGCCTCACATCTGATATTTAGCCTTATGTTGCCACTTTTAATAATATTTCCATTTACTCTTCAAGTTATGTTACCAAAATTATTTAAGAAGTCTGAAAGTTTAAATGAAGAATTTAAGCAAGGAGAGTTAGTCATATTTATGAGGGAGAATTTGTTGTACCACGGAGTATTTTCTTTGTGTGTGAAATATCTGTTATTTCATGGAATTAGGGTGAGTTCATATTTCATTTCATTTTATCTTAACTATTAATTATTTTAAATTTATACAACATTATTTAAAATAGATTGTATTGATCCACCTTTTTACCTGTGCAACCTTACAAGGAATTACTCCATTATTTGTGTGTGGACTATGTATGTCATTTTACTCTAATCTCTGTTTCTTCGAGATCCATTTTCCTCATGATCACTTCGGCACACAGGTTGAACAAGAAAGGGGACACAATGTAACCTTGCCTCACGCCTTTGTTGATTTTGAACCAGTCAGTGTCTCCATGTGGTGTTCAGACTGTGGCTTTGAGGTCGTCATACAGTGATTTTATCAACCTGATCAGATGATCCAGTGCCTCAAGTTCTTGCAAGGCTTTCCATAGCTTGTCATGCTTAACACAGTCAAAGACTTTCCTGTAGTCAATGAAGCACATGTAGATGTGCTTTTGGTACTTGCGTAATTTTTCTATGATCCACCGCAGATTTGAGATATGGTTCGCAAGTACAACAACCACGTCTAAAACCAGCCTGAACAACAGGCAGCTCCCTTTTGATGATTGTGTTGAGGCGATTTTGTATGATCTTAAGGAGAACTTTACTTTCATGGTGGATGTGGGCAATTGTACAATAGCTTGAGCAGTCTTTGGAATCTCCCTTTTTTTGGCAGCGGGATGAATACTGATCATTTCCACTCTCTTAGCCACATACTGGTTTCCCAAATCTTCTGGTGCTGTGAGAGCTTCTATTGGTATGGACCCTAACATTTTAGCTGGGATGCTGTCAATGCTAAGAGCCTTGTTGTTAGGTAGTTGTTTTATTGCCCATGTTACTTCCTCTGAGAGTATGGATGGTTTTAATTTGACTGTTGCAGGTTCCTCTGCCACTGGAGGTTTGTGGTTGCAATTCTTCTGTAAAGTCACGCCATCTGCCTTTGATGCAACACTGGTCAGTCAGACCTTTGCTTTTCTTATCTTTTATGTTACTTTTGTAATCTGTGACGGGTGTTCGAAACTTTTTCACTAGTGCAGATGCATTCCTGGTATGACCCCTTGCAAGCTCTTCCTCCAGCAGTTTGCGCCATTGGTCCAAGAATGCTTCTTTATCTTGTCTCACCACCTGCTGAAACTCTGCATTCAACCTCGTCATTTCCTCTCGTTTCCCCCAACTGTTGCATCTCCCGTTTCTTATGTGAAATGTTCTTCATCGCATTTTTAAGGATAGTCAATCTGAACTCCTGCCACAATTCATTGGGCAGCTTCTTGGAGGTGTCAAGCAGCTCGAACCTATTTTTCACCTCCACTGCGTATGAAAGTGGCATTCTCGAGATGTCAATTTCTTTGGGGATGCACTCTTTTTGATATTGCAGATCTTGATATTGACTGCAAGCAGTTCATGATCATTGCCACAGTCTGCACCAGGGTACATTTTGACTGAAAACACAGAACTACTCCACCATTGACTATATAGAACCTAGTCGATATGATTCGATGTAATCCACATGGTGATGTCCAGCTTGTATTGTATGAACCATGTGTTTGCAATTTTGAGTTGGCTTTCATGGCAAAACTGCAACAACGGATCACCTGCATTGTTCCTATCTTCCAGGCCAAACTTGCCAACCATGCCTGTCTCTTCTTGGTACCCAACTTTTGCATTGAAGTCTCCCATGATGTAGATTTTATCTTTTTTGGGCACTTGTTGCAGCACTTCTTAGATGTTGGTGTAGAAATATTCAATCTCATCTTCAGGTGCATCAGACGTCAGAGCGTAGACTTGCAAAATTGTGATGAGGAGAGGTTCTGCACAAATGTGGATGGATATGACATGGTCACTGATTGTCTAGAAGTTTTCAGCTGCAGGCGACTGTTATACAAGCTATGAACACAACACCATTCCTTTTGATGCTGTCATGGTCATGATGAAGTTGTCTGACTAGAAATAACCATTGTCTGTCCAGTGAAGTTCGCTGATTCCTGATAGCCTGATTTTGAGCCTGATCATTTCGCTTTTGACGATGTCCAACTTCCCTTGGCTCATTCCATATTGTGATTATTCTGTTTGCAGATAGCGTAGACCCTTACTTTCATCAGTAGCCATATCAACAACTGGGATTCCCATGGGATTTGCCCCAGGGGCATCACATTTGCCCTGACTACTTGTTGCAGATCCACACTCATCCCCAGTAGCTGGCTCAGTACCTTCTGGCCTGGGGGATGTAGCTTAGGGTACCATATCTGACATATTTGAGAGTCTACCCATAGAATTTTCTTGGTAGATTTTTTACAGAGTAGGTCGCCAGGTCTTTCTCTAACCCTCCCCATTTATCTGGGCTTGTGACTGGCGTAACAGCTGCGAGCAGCCTCGCGGCTGGTTGAATATTATAGTTAGCAAGCATATTTAAATTTACAATCAGAAATTTATATAAAAATAAAGCACGTCTATATTATGACCGAAACATGTAGTTGCTTTTAAATTTTTATTTTATGTTTCACTATTTTTTGTTAATTTGCCTTATTTAAACTAATATCATTCACAGTTGACCATTCAACATTTTCCATTATTTCTGAGAATTTCTGAAACAAATTTTACACCAGATTTTTATAAACTGGACCAAAGAGTATCATTAGGTGTTTTTATAACGTTTTTATTGTGTTGGAATTTTAGTGCTAAAATATTGAAATAATTATTTTCCTTTTCAGAATTATATTTTTTGTGTGTGTTCCTATGTTCTTATATATGACATGTAAAAATATTCAGTTACATTAAATAAAAGTTTTTGAATTTGTGTATTTATCTGTGGGTTTTTATAAAATATAAAAAAAACATTGTTGCTGCTCTCTTTGGGCTAATTTGTGCCTACCCCTGTTATATTCCATTTGAAAATAAACTAATAATTAACTATGCTTCCTCAACAGGTATTTTCTTGTATGTTGGCTGCTACTGTCCACTGCAGGCACCTCATGGTGTGGAAAATTTTTGCACCCAAATTTATCTTTGAAGGGTTAGGACTGTTTGTTACTATAGCTGGTGTTTTGGTGTCTTATTTAGTGATCATTCATATTACAAAACGCACTGAAGTTTTGCTCAACCATCTAAGTAAAAATCATAGATGATGATCTGGACAATCATATATTTGTTCTCAGATGTGTCTTCCGTTGCAGTTTCTATTGCCATTTTTGTTTCAGCAACATGATTTGTACAATATTGCTATATTAGGCATTTTGTTTTTGTATTATTTATTTCCAATAGTATTTGTTCAATTGAAATAAACTAAATTTTAATATTGATCATTTTCAATAGACTTCATAGTTCAGTATTATGTATAAAAAAATAAACTAATAATTCTGTAAGTTGAAAGTTTCCTGTATCACTGTGTAATTTAAAGTTCAAGTCAGGTGACATTTCTTATTAATAATAGCATTTTGACAGATTTTCCATCAGAATGAATAGAAATAGGCATATAAATTAAATCTATATCCATCCAAACAAAATTGTATTCTCTGATAGGTGTTCAGAATCAATTCTGTTCTTTCAATTTTTAAATATTCAGATAATGGAAAAGCTTTCAAACACAAATGAAAGAAATGTTATATTTTAATGTACTTTTCGTATTTATTTTTAGATTTAAAAATATGCTAGTCATAAGAAAAAATTTTTACTATGGGAACAATTTTTTGTATCCATTTTATACACCCAAAGATTTTTTAAAAATAGCATTGAGTGTCTAATTTTCAGTTGTATTTTTTTTCATCATAGTTAGTATAGTTTTTTAATAACATGTATTCAACTTGCATAGTTTGTATGTTGCTTCATGTACTTAAAACCTAACTGCAGTCAGTTAAACTGATAAACATATTTGAAAGTCTTCAATTAAAATTTTTAACAATGTAATATAAGAATGGAGTAACTGTGTGATTATTCCCTATTTACAGACCTTGTGTAAATTTTGTAGATCTGTTTGTCATTGAAAATCAGGTTGATATCTCAGATTTTATTGTATTTTCTCATTATTTTTGTAGACTATTACATTCTACACCATCTTATGTATGTTATGTATTATGTTCAATTTCCATATTTTAAAATAAATAGTGTAGCTGAATTTTTCCCTGCCCTTCTATCTGTTTAATAAATTATCAAAGGCACAAATATATTTACTCAAAAAATTCTATTCTTTCAAGGTCTTTTAGTCATTATATTAGGTGAAATAATTTTACAGTATTGAAATTTATGGTATATTTTCTTGTGTTATGATTTATTTATGAATTGGTCAGATACATACAAAATTATAAATAATGTGACAGAAAAGCCAAAACACATCACTAAAATAATTTATAAATTTCAGGCAACCTTTTTATCTCAAATATTGGTTTGGTTACAAATGTAATTAATTTATGACCAAAAATATATTTGCATCACATGCACAATGCCTGTGCATTTATTAAAGTGCCTACATATAGTTGTATGGAATTTAAAATGGTACGTTCAATTTATATTTGTTAGCTGTATGTATTTTTATATTTAGTCATACACTGCCAGATTGTTTTTCAATCATAGTTTTACTCACTGTTTCTTTACTGAATTGATCCTAGTTGGAAAAAATACATGTTTTATATAACGAATGAATGAACTACTAAACTTAGTTGTAGGTTTATTTTATTTTGTGGATACTTTAAATTACTGTTTATGAATCTATGTTCACAGTGTATAATTATGTCTTCTTACTTGGTGTTTTCAGAACAATTAATGACACTTGTTTAATTTCTTTTAATATGAAAACCATTTGGATTATGAAGTTGAAATAAAGATAAGTGTAATTGTCATATGTTTAATTTAGAAAAAATTGAGCAGTGAAATCTATACTAATAGTAATTTAATAACTAAATTCCTAATAACTATTAAAATAATGAATATAACCTTAGAACATCTTTTTATTTAAAATCAAAAGTTCTTAATGATATGTAATTGCAAGATGGAATATATTTTATTTTAAGCAGATTGATCAATTTATGGTCTGTTGGAAATAACCTATTTACTGCTGAAGAATTGGGATAACTTTCCTTAATGTTTCATTGAACCAAACGTATTGTTTAAACCTCTAGGTGCATATAAGTGGTAATACTAACACAAATAATAAGAATAAAATAAATGGAATGGCTAAAAGATAAATTTATTTAATGTACTATTGATACAAACTTTTGGTAATTTCATCTTTATGTTATATTAATATGTAAATCAGAGGGACCAATTTATTTGCTGTTTACAGTTCTATAGAGTTAAAGGTTGAAAAATTTTATGATGTTTCATGAATGTTCTGTGTTTTGTAGTGTAAGAAGTATGTTTATAAATATTTACATTGAAATTGTGGTAAGCAATAATAATAATTTATGAAGATATACTGGTTAGCAATATTTGGTTCCAATATCCAAGTCTTGATGTTTTAGCTAAAACAATTTAAACTTTACAATTTGAAGATGTTTGTTTTCACAAAAATTAGAGCTATAGTAATTTTCCTGAACATTATGATGCATCAAGTTCATAATTTTATGTTTCATATACATTAAAGTTTAAAGCACAAGGATATGAAATCAAGTATTAGATATTAAAAAGGTTTTAACATAGAATTGTATGAGTTAAATTTTACAAATGAATCTAGCCAAATTCTTAGCATATATTCATAGTTAGAAGGGGTAAATTTATTTGATTTTTCTTCGTCCAAAGTATTTACTATTGTTGCAGTGGCGTAGCGTTGATTTCAATTGCCAACCCCATATTTGGGTATTTAAATGAAAAAGTCTCCAAAATTTACAGGATTTTTAAAATTTTCATCATGAATAAATTTGTTAATATGTATTTTTACAATGTTTGAATTTTTAGTTCAGATTACATGTTTTATTATTATTTAGTGTGAAATTTTGCCACCCAGTGTGGGTTGTCACCTCCACCATGCCTCTGTTAGTCTAGCTGTTCATAGGCATATTTCATTTGTGGATGTTCTTGTTTTAATTATTATTCTTATGAATGAAATTTTAATGCTTTTACTTGCAACTATGTATATTTTTTATGTAACACCTTAAACTCATAGTTTCTTAGCTTCTGCATTTCATTCAATCGCAATTAGGAACCCATTTCTGTAAATAATCCTATTTGATAGTTGTTTTGCCATATACTCATTGTTGTATGTAATTTAATAAATATACTTTCCCACAATTATGATTTACATATAAAAATACTTGTTTCATTAATAATTCTTGTTATAGGGGATTACAAAACTTCATTGGGCATATTTGTACATGTCAATGAAATTTGTTGCAATGCATTTAGTAGGTAGTTTGAACTTGAAATTAGTTATACAAATTCATATAGTTTATTACAAAAAGTTTTATATTGAGTAGAATTTCTTTACTGTTTGAAATGTGGCTACTGTGAGGTCAGTAATATTGACATCACTTCAATAGCTCTGATTTTAATACTTTTTAATTTGAAACAAGCAATATGAAAATAAAGTAGTATATATTGTTTAGTTGTATGGCATTTGAAGTACTTTTTGAAAAGCAACTAAAGTTGGTTATATTATTAACAGTTTCATATTTTAATGAAATGTTCATTTAGTTTTAATTCTATTTATTATTTCTCCTTATTGTATAACTTCATTGTTTGTGGATGTAAAGCAAGTTATAATAAAGTTCCATTGTTGTTATTATTGTTAATAAATGTTTCAATTTCATGTGTTTGTGTCAGGGTAACAGATATTTGCAAATATATTGCTATATTTTGAAATTAATTTTTTAAAGGGTACCAATTTGTGTAGTTTTTATATAACTAAGCTCTCTGGACATTTGAAGAACTCTTGCTTGGTAGGTAGAACACTTACTTTCTCCCTTCACTTTCCGTATCATTATTTTGACCTCATATTCCTATTTGCTCTTATTAGTCTGAAATTATTTAAATGAATATGATCAGTTTTACACTATTCGTTCTTTTTACACAATTGAGATTCATTCGACTGGACTTTACTTTTGGTCATTCTTCTTGGAGGATTCCTTGGCTTCTCCACTTCATTCAGAAAAAATTAATGGGTTGGTGCTGGCTCTTTCCCTATATGCAAATAAAACTGAGGAGGATTGACACTAGTCATATTCTTCAACAAATCCATAATTTATCTTCTAAGGTGGTAATTGGGAAGTTTTTCAGATCTCTATGGATTCTATATGGTATAAAGTATAATCATTTCAACCAAAGTTTCATTATAATTCAGTGCCTGTGTACAGTTTAATAGGAAATCTGTACACACATCTATTTAGAAAAGTCAAGAGGACATTGAAAAATGTCAAATAATATGTAAGACTTTCATTATTAAGTTAAATTTGGATTAATCAATTATATCTTACATGAAATAAAAGGGAAGTTAAGTCCAGGTATAAAATAATTTAATATTATAGTGCAGTGGATTTGGCAATGAAAATATAATTCAAATTAATATAAATTATTTTACGGTGAACTATTACTGCATGTTTCCCTCTAATGATACACTTAATGATCATCTTGTTTAAAACTAAAAACATTTCCATGTATGAAAAGTGAAAATTATGAATAATATCAGTTTATTTGGTATGAAGAGAGAAAGAATATATTTGCTTATAAAAGTAACAAATTTACAATTACGTGTCTTATTTTCACTAATTAATATTCAAGGAAAAAAATTGAATTAGTTGATTCTAGATTGACTTCAAAAACATTTAAACCTTTTATTTAATCATAAGATCTTATAATCACAATCTTAGGATTTAATGATTTTATTTGTTGCATTATTTTATAGTTAATAGTTGTATTTAAAAAGAATTTTGTGTGATTTATTTTCTACTAAGGCTGGTTTCCTGCTTTCAAAGCACTGCTATTCATATACCAAGCAATGCACATGATGCAGGATTCCATCCCAAGCTGTTTCTCTCCGTGTTATGACTTATTCAAGTACAAGGAGGTTTTTTTGAAGGAAAATAAGTTAATGAACACTTTATTGAAAGAATTTAATGAACAAATACCTACTTTAATACAAAACTTTCATAAATCATATAATTGTAGATTCTTGAAGAATAACAAATAATGAGGTAAAGAGCAAAGATAATGTAATTTGCTTAGAAATAAATATACCTAATAATTCATCAATTGATTCAGTCTTAGTGAACTGTACACTATTTTAATTGTGATGATTATGATGCCGACTGCAAGTCCATTCTTTAAGCTCTCCTGCTGATCCAGAATTCTGCAACATAGATCGAGTCTGCTATTTTTTATTCAATCAGATTTGTATTGTTTAATTGATTACAACAATACAACTCGATTATTCTGATTGTCAGAAGGTTATCAGATTTTTAACAAATTAACACTTTGGTTCAAAATTATTTCTCTTTAGTAAAACAACAATTTTTTAGCTATTTTAATGAATTTGACAACAACTATCATTCTATTTTTTGTCCCCATTCATATAGTTTTGATTCTAGAATTTTTTGTCATACTCAACATTTCTGGCACATATGCATTGCCATTTTTTCTTGTCAAAATGATGTTTTGAGTTTTATGCTGGTACCTTTATCTGCAAAAGACGTAGTATGTAGTGTTAGTATAATATTTTGCCATGCAAAGGACAACATTTTATGAACTTATAAATATAATTATTTTTAACACCAAAAAGTTCTGCTGCTTTTTTGTATTATTGTTCAGAGCAGTTCAATACAAGTTCTATGAAAGTTCTATGTGAAATTATCAAATTTGTGATTTGGCTCAATCCATTACACCTTTACATTTTAATTAAATTTCCCAAAGCTCTTATATCAACCTTGTGATGAATGTTGTGTACCAGTATTGTTAGACCAAGACATTAAACACACATTCATTTCACCAAAAATAGCTTACCTTTGTACCTCCAAAGATGTCGTGTCAAAATTACAGAATCACAGCTGTTATTTCTTCGTCAATAAATTGCTTGGAAATAATATTAATAAATTTGAATTAACTCACCTGTAATTTAAGACCACCACCTTCTTGTTTCATAGGTTCCCCACCTCCACCAGCCTGAAGTAGCTCTTCAGATCCAGGGGGCAGACTTTGATATCCCTGATGCACTGACATTTTAATACTCCGGACTTTAGCGTTACTGTCTTCTGCTGCTCGTTCTTCAACCAATTTGCCAACAATTTCAGTGAGAAGGTTTTTGGTTTTTGTGTCTGTAATTCCTTGGGTAGATAATGAAGGATTATAAGATGTATCTGATGATGGTGCATTCAACTGGGAAATTAAATCACGAACAACCTTGTTGGTAGAGGTTAATATAGCAGGATCACTTGAATCTTGTGCTTTTTTCTCACTGGCAGGTGTTGCTGATTCAGCAGAAACTTTATTAATGGCCAATGAAATATTTTTTTCTAATTCTGTCAACATATCAAAAACCTGACTAAGGTATTTCAGTTTCATTTGAAATGGCTCAAGGGGGTCAGCAGTTGGTGAAACAGTAGGTTTCTTTCCCCACATAGCATATGGTGAAACAAAAGGTGCTCCTGGTTTCTTTTTGCCAGGCATTGACTTAGGAGTTGTAACTGGCTCTTCTTTCTGTTTTTGTATTATTTCTGTTACTGTATCTAATATACTGTTTTTAATACTACTTAATTCATTAAAAATATTTTCACTCATTGTGTCTTTAGCATTTGAAACCAAACTGTTGGGCACAGTCTCACTTAAACTTCTCCTTGACATATCTTCCACAGGAGCAGTTCCTAATTCTGGTGCACCGAGTTCACTTGCCATATTTTCCAACAGTTGATCCATTACTTTTATTTTTGCTTTATCAACATCATCTACATTTCTCTTTTGTGGTTTTGAAGTGTCATTTAATTTTGTTGCAAGCTTGCTAATGTTTATAGAATCAAACAGTTTGTCCAAGAATTCACCAACTTTCTGAGTGTACATACTTTCAATACTATCAGAAATATCGTAGGGAGCAGGGTCTGGAAGTGTTTTACTGGGTAATGTCTTTTTATTACTTATAAAGATTGATGGATCAACAACAGGAACACCTTTCACCAATGGTGCGAAAGGAAGTGATGCACTTGAAGCAAAAGGAGACCAAAAGCCTGGAGGAACTATTGTGGGTTTGGGTGTAGGAACTACAGGTGGTAGCCAGAAGCCTGGAGGTACTATGGTTGGCTTAGTTACTGTTTCTAAATCATCTGTAGCAACTTCAGTAGTAGTATCTGTGTCGGCAGTTATATTGAGAGTTGAAAATAACTTGTCTAAAAATGCAGTTTTCTTGTCTGTAAAAAATTTGGGGCTGATTGGACTGAACGGATTAGGAGTGTCGGCTACAAGACGTGGTGCAATGGAAGCAGAATGCCTAGTATAAACGGTTCCACGAGCTACTTTACTTGGTATCGTTCCAGATGAACCTATTTGATTGAATAATGTATTAAGAAACTTGGTTTTTTTGTCAATGAAGAATCCAGGGCCAACTAGAGAACTGTATGGATTATCAGTCACAGTACTAACATCTATATCTGATTCACCTGCAGTTGCACCAACAGATTCAAGGGGAGGAAATAGATTGTTAAGCATCTTAGCTTTTTTGTCAATGAAAAACTGGGGATCAACAAAAGGAGGAATAAATCCAGGTTTAGGTGGAATGAATGGTTTAATCTGAAGGTATGGAGACATCGGGTTCATTGAATTGATTGCCAATTGTTCTGAAGTAGATGATAAATCGTCTGTTGCATCAGGATCACCAAGGACAGCCCTCCGTAGCCCTATACACCAAAAACATACATTAAAAGTGTGTTAATATTGTATTAAAATCTTAAAACAAATTGTTTTTGTAGTTTATTTCAACCACTAGATCAAAATTAAAGTTGCTTATGGTGTCTCAAATGTGCTAGTTTTAAATATTTTTTAACTATGTCAGCAATTTATATTTGATATATTTTCCGTTTAGTTCCTGTTAACAGTCTCACATCAGATTTCGCTAAATGAAGCCTTAAATAAGAATAACCCTTATTATGATCTAATGATTAACAAGGAAATGGTGAAAAGTGGGCCTCATTTAATACTGATATAATTGATTACATAGTTCATTCTGTTGCACGAGTTTTTAAACATATGGCTATAATGAAACTAAAGATGAAAATGTAATTTAGTCAAATAAACAGTTGCAGCCTGAGCAAAGCATCTACAAGTGGCTCTTATTCTTCAATAGTTAATGAAAGCACCAATGTGTTCATCTCATACTCTCATGTGCTAGACAGACCTATGCCTATTTACTCGATTGAATTTTATGCAGGGCGCTGTGGGAGATTTCTCGCAGGCGCTTCAGCCCAGAGTGACTGCGGGGCTCACCTGATCATGTCGGGAATACCTCGCACTCTCTCTGGGTATTTTTTATCAAAGTTCTCATATGCCGAGACACCTTCACCTATTTTAGGAGGTATATGTACTGGGGTCAAAGACCTTGGGCATATGGCAAGAGTTGTCCGCTAATCCCATTGGATCAGTCGGTCAACTACCTCCTGAAACTGGTGGAGACACGGAGAAGGGAATGCTGCGACCCCACAGCAGACTCGTCTCCCGTCATTCGGAAGGGCGTGAGAATAGTGCCCGACCTACCTGATGCAGGTTTTCTAGGGTTTTCCCTGCATCTCTTTAGATGAAACACCGGGTAGGATCCTTAAACCGGGGGCCCTAGTTAACCCTTGGCTACCTTGCTCTACCTTCCGCATCCCTCCTTTTCAATTCCCTTCCTATGCTATTAAAGGGGAGTTGCCTGTTTCAGGATCACCCTCAAGTAGCCTGTTAACCCAAATAAAGAAGAAACAAACAGGTTAGAAGCTCTAAATTATGACGTACAAAATACAGGAAGTATAGATGATGTCCCTCTGGGGGGCACGACTTCTTCAATATTAATATAGCCCTACAACTAAATTGTTTCTCAGTTTAACTAGAGTAACCATTCGTCCCCCGTTTTCCGAAAACTTGATCTTTTGACCTTAAAAAAATCGTTTTTTAGCCGTTTAATTTTGTCGTGGCGGCAATAAACAGCGCAGTTTTCTAATATAGTTTTTATAGTATATTTATTTAGTAAATCAATTATCGTGTTTTACCGATAATTAAATGAAATAAATTAACGACCGAACACAGACGAAGGTTAGTTGAATCGACGTTTCGTCACCATATTTGGGACTTCCTCATTATTACTACAAAAAATATGTACAAAACATTATAAATTATTATATTGATGAAATGTGTCTATCTGGTCATTAATTTATTTCATTTTAAAAAAGACTTATAATTTGGTGAAATGACAGTTAATGAAATGTACTTTATTATTAAAAATACATTTCATTGTGTGATATTGGCTGTTATTTCATTAAATTTTATTTATACAGACGTAAAATATTATTTATTTGGGAAATATTGATACATTACTCGAACTTTAATATGTTTAGTAAAAAAATCCACCGACAGTGATGTTTACAACTTAATATCCAGTTACGTGTAAAATAGGGAGCTTAATCTAATATTAAATGAAGTAGGCTACAATGAACTTGCCAAAACCAGAAATTTATTTTAAAATTAAACGTCTCATCCCCATCTTTAGTACCTATTCAGTTATTATTAATTAACAGAAAAATTTGGACTGCTGCCACCACATCCAGGACCAAAAATCTATGTTATGGTAGCAGTCCGAATTTTTATGATAAAAGCGTTTTCAAGTTCTTACATAATTTTAAAACAAATAAAGAGGTCTCTAAAAGTTTTGTTTGAAAATAATTTGAGTTTGTGATAAATCCCTGACATTTACCGGGGTTAATGTAATTAATATGCAACTGAGATGCAAACTTGAGGAATCTTAAAAAATAATGGATATATCAGTTTTAAACGTATACATTTTGGTTGAAGCTACCCTTGTAGGCACTTAAACATAAAGCATTAAAATTTTGTGAGGAACGAAATCCACGAATAGTAAGCAGTTTTTAAGTGTATACTTGTTTATTGTTTTGTAGAAAATTATTTGTATTTTGTTTACGTAGATTTTTATTAGAGATTAAGCTAATTCAATCAAAACCGTTGAACATCTTTCGACGAGAAGCGATCCAACACAGAAATGAACGAGGTGAAAAGAAGCTCGCGGAACAATTTGTCATTGACGTAAGGAAAAGTTTAATTAGAATTTTAAAGATATAATGATTTCAAACAATACGTATCGGAATGTATACTCTGAAAACTGGTTCAAATGCTAGACGTTTAAGATGGTTGAATCGTGTGCTGAGATCTGAGTAAGATAGAAAACACCTCGTGTATCACTTAACCGCTAATAATTATATATTGTTTTTTTGGGGGTCTTACCTGCATTTTCCTGACGTGATATTCTGAGAGCATCCGGACTGGGCAATGCGGAAACCAGCGAAAGAAGCAGCAGTATGAGGACGGGCACCATGGCGACGAAGTTGGGCGAAAGTGAGAGGACCACGCGCTTAAATAGGCGATTACTCCGACACAGACTAATCCTCTCAGGAAATGGAACATCTGCGACACACCTGCCGATCACGCTGACAAATCTCCTATTAACTGTCTCCACCAACTTTGTATCCGTCTCACCATCGACACAGGAAACAAATCTCACGTATAATTGCCAAGCATGATCGTTCTCTCACTCTTTTATCTTAACGTACGACCTCTTTTTCATATTCTTTACTCTGTTCTCATTCGTTTGCTTTACGCCACAAGAATCGTCGTAAACCCAACGCCGTTTTCTGGGAGAGGAGAAATGTTGATTGTTGTCTATAAAATCATTTCCATGAATTGTGTTAATCCAACATTGAAAAAGTCATTTAGTCTAGAAAAGTTACAAACATACAAATACATTTCCGGGTTTCCCGAACTGAGTTCCGCAAAAATTTGGAGTGATTATACTATGGATTGTAATATGTTATAATACCACTTAATCAGTTCGTAAGACAAAAACTCCGTTTGCATCGAACGGGAGAAAATCGAATCACAAGATTGCGAAACAAAGAAACCCTATTTCTTGTATCCCGTTACAATAGGAAACACGAGTAACAATGAACAAGTGTGGACGTGTTTAGTCAACCAAAATCCTGTTACGAGTGAGATTTTTTTTTGGGTTAACAGGCTATATGAGGATGATCCTGAAATAGGCAACTCCCCTTTAATAGCATAGGAAGGGAATTGAAAAGGGGGGATGCGGAAGGTAGAGCAAGGTAGCCAGATTACTATAGCCCAGAATTATAAGTTAATGTTTTATTTAACTTGACAGTGAGCAGCTATGACCAAAAAATTGCCTAAGCCAACCTTATACACCTTCTTTTGTGGAATTTATTTCTTCAATCCAAATTATTTTGTGCGATAACATGGATAGTGAACACAAAAAAAACCTTTTATTACATACTGAGGTGAGATGGCAATCCAAAGGAAAAGCACTATTAAGACTTTTTGAACTTCAAAATGAGTTGTTGGTCTTCTTGAAGTCACAAAATAATTCCGGACATTTTGTTCAAGTTTTACCAAATTCTTCATGGCTTGTTAAACTCACATATCTGGCAGATCTTTTTACAAAGTGGGATGAACGTATCATTAAAAGGAGAACGTACTATAATTTTTAATACAAGATATAAAATGGGATCTTTTGATTTAAAAAAATAATAAAATTTTGGATATCTTGAGTTGAATCTAATGATCTTAATTGGTTTCCATCCATAATTGAATACTTAAATTAATTAAATTTTGAAGTAGATGAAGAAGTTTCCAAAATGTGATTAGAACATAACTTGAAATAAACTGTTTTGAAATATTTTCCGAAAACTAGTAAGGACGATTCCTGGGTTCAGAATTCATTTTCTGTGACAGAATTCCACAGTAGGCAACATGTAGTGATTCAAAGAATTTCAATAAAATACCCTATAACTTGTAGTATTCGTTTCGACAAAAGGAAACGAAAGCGAGTAAAAAAAATAGAAACAACAACAGCACAATTTATACAGACATACATGTAAATAAGATTCAATGAAATCGAAATCTAATAGGCTGTGACGTCATAATTTGTAGAACCACACATGAAAAATCTTCGCCTAAAATATTCTTCAATATTCAATTTCTAATTGAATATCAACATCAACCACACCGTTCAATCCCTGAATTGATCAATATTTTTTATACACACTGTCGAAATGTTTTTTCTAAGTTCTAAAGTAATCTAGGTTAGCAGTATCTTTCTGCAAGTGCATTTTAATTATTTTTAAGTATATATAATCAACTTTAAAACATGAAGGGAATATGTAGTTAAAATAGCATCATTTTTAAAAGCAAGAGAGACTGTTTCTTAATCCGAAAGTATTCTCATTACTTTTATGTTTGCATTTTGTTCGACATAATCATTTCTGATCTATACATTACCTCCGCAAAAAGTTAGCTCAATATGTAATTGAAGAACAAAAATGCATGATAATACAGCAGAATAAAGCAAACTTGGCCTATCAAAGTAAGGAATGGAATTATAAATTACATGTCAAGTTTTACATATCCAAGTATGCGAAACTAATTATCGTACAACTTAGGTTTATTTCTATGATATAATTTTTGAAATATATTCTTAATTCTCTCCTTGGTGCATATTTTCTCATTTTAATCTTGGGAACGTTCATTTGTTAAATTTCCCGCCTTTTACGCCGTCTCCTGATTTTAATATCACCATAAATATGGCCGTTAAATTCGGTTTGTAATTTGTTATTTATAGGTAGTTGGTCCTGAATAAACGTAAAGCGCTTTTATAATTTCACATATAGATACCAATTTTTTTCTAAATCAAGAACGGTCTCAATCATGTTATTGTATGTCCTAAATCCTCTGGCAACGTGTTGCAGGTTACCTAATCTCTTATGGAATTAAAAAAAATGTAGACATTTAATGTAGTATAAATAATGACCAAAAGTCAGAAATATAAGAATTTAATTTGAATTAATATGTTTCGTCCCCAACTGTCGGGACCTCCTCAGTTCAATAATTAAAATTGATTTCGGCTTGCTGCTACAACATCTGGAGCCGAAATTATAAATATTTATCAAGATACTGCCAATGGATGAAATAGTTTCAGTATAAGCTCGTACGGGAAGAAATCTTTGAAACCTGTTATAGAGTATTATTTAACAATGAAAACGGTTTACACTGGATAGAAAAGAACGACTATATATTTAAATAAAATAATTTTAAATTATATGAAATTTTGCAAGTACTGTTCACTTCAAAGTTCATAGGATTGCTGAAATACTAATTATCTAACCACGATACGAGTTTTCATTCCGCGTAATGAAAACTGCAGATACCGACGAATTAAGCGCATTAAAAACCGGACAAATATTTTAACCAAAACCAATAAAAAAATATCTGGAAGTATTATGCAACTGAAATGGACTATTCAAATTTCTGTTCAGTAGAACTTCAATACGGATATTAATTATTACGACTCTCTCATTGTTATATATATTTTCACACAAACTGAAAAAAAAGCGTAATAATTTAAAATCACAATTCAAGATTAACTTATTCTAATAAAGGTTTTTCTAAACATTAATTTGAAATAAGTGATCGAAGATGTAGTACCTGCCGTAAAATAATCTTATTGTTAAACGTCAGGTCCTCCCAACAACGTTTTATTAAAGTATTTCAAGGCAACAAAATTCCCTGTTATTAAATTAAAACAATCAATTTTGTGATAATAAGTAGATAAAACGGTCGTGATTTGACAAGTTTTAAATTATGCCGAACAAAATTATTCAGTACTATGGCAGAAATGACATTTTTAATCCTGCAATGTTTGCACTATTGGCCGCACGAAATGCGAAATAACAATAAGGAGAATCTAGTCTCTTTGACCCGAGACATTGTTGACGTACGCGAAATGAAAAGTCCTTTTATTGTCCAGTATGTACAAGAAAAAAAATTAGTACCCACTCAGAAATTCAACCGAAACGTTATCCAGCACACCTCTGAGCACAAACCATTGGATGACTTCGTCCGAGCCTACTAAAGAACTGTAAGTTATAAGAAAATTATTTTTTAAATATTATTTTATAGACGATTGGCGGATTCCACTTCAGCAGCAATTTGATATAAAAATTATTATTTTTTACTTAAACGGACTATTTTGGAAATGATTTAATAGTGTTAAAAGTAATGTTAGATTAATTATGTGACTAAGCTTAATACATTATTGAGGTAAAACATTTCAGTCTCATAATAAAAAATAAAATTACATAAGAAACTAAAAGACATTAGTGCTCAGCACTTTCTTGTACAATTTGGTATATTTACATGTAGAACAAAAGATAAAATATTTAAAACAATTTGAGTTATTACTGTAAATTGCTGATTTCAATAAAAAATAAATAAATTGCCATTTGAAAGACTTTACAATTGATAGATTTAATTGTAAATATCCTATATATATTTAAATTATATCCAATATTTAACATTTGATTTAAGCTTCACACATATAATCTCAATAAAATATATAATTACCCTTAAAATAATATTCAAAAAATAAAAAATCATTTATCTGCCTAAAAGATCTATTATATGGCACTTCATTTCAGATTTTAATTATTTTTCCAAATTTTTTAACTCTTTCACACCATATGATGGTAGAAGTTTTGATCAAGCAACTAATGATTGGATTATGCTATTTATCCTTTCTATACCCACATCAATCATATTTTGTCTTTTTAAAATGTTGAATTGTGCAAAATTATAAGTTACATGCTATTGTTTTACTACCATTTAATATATCAATTAATACATAATATGTCATAATTTTTTTTATCTGTGATGCTACTTTTCTTCTAACTTTCTAGAATTTATTCTTTTGAAGAATGTTTGCCAATTCATTACATAAAAAAAGAAGAAGAGGAAGAGGAAGGATCAAAAATTATAAAAACAGCTGATGATCAAACATTGTCATTTTCAGATTGTGAAAGTAACACAGATGGCATTAACCCAGAGGATTTTGATTTCTTTATTTTTAATGAAACTGACTCAAAGAAATTGATGTTAGATGATATGAATGACTATGGTCAAAATAAATGTGATAATGAAAGTGGCCAGGAGTTAAGGCTTACCAATTTTAAATCTAATCAAAATTCAGCTGAGTCTTCAAGTAGCAGTCCAATTACCAAGACTGTCATATTAAATAAATTGACAGAAATAAATCAATTTGAAAACTGTGCTTACTCATATGAGGTAATCTGCTTTAGTACTTCAATTTTTTTATAGTTGTAATTAACCTACTATTTGCCATTTAGACATTGCTAGTGCTACTAAACTCGTCTTTAGCCCAAACATTTACGAAAAGAACATTTACATTCTGAAATTGTAGATTATAAAATCATGCATCAAAATAAAAATGTATATCTATTTTAAGGTCTACAATATTTTTAGGTTGATAATCTGTAAATTTTGGGAGTACTTCTGTGATTGGGGAAAAAATATAATTGAAGATTAACAGGTTAATAATGTGAACATATATTTTATTAAACTTTTGTATTTTAATATCAAATCAGTTTGATTAGTGAAAGAGATAATTACAAGTATTTTTGCAGCAACATCTGTTATTGTAATTGAAAACTATTAATATAATCTTTTTATGTCAATTTCACATGATTTATTAATTTTAAAAACGATATTACAATTACAAAAGGAAATGGTAAATTACAGACAAAAATAAATGCCAGATTTTTATTAAAAATTGTGACTCATAGGAATGACCGATTACTTGACTGGTGTGCAATTTATTTGATCATTTATTTTTGTCTGTAAATTTGCTATGTATTATTATAATTAATATACTTTTAAATCAGCTGTTTTATATTTTATAATTATATTACAGCCAATACACTCAACACTTAATAGTACAATAGTTAGTGATGTACTAGACACCAGTACAAAAGCTTTCATTGACCGAATTTCTTCTGAAAATCGAAAACTGAGTAAGTATTTTTAATCTTATTTTAATGGTGTATATTTCAGTTAATGTCAATGATTTTAATTCTGATGTAACTTTAATTTTATTGTGTTTTGGTTCATGTAATTATTAAGTTCAAGGGTATCATTTTTATGTTACAGAAGTAAAATTGGGGGAAAAAAATATTGAAGCAACTGAAGATAAAACGGCGAAAGAAATTATTATTCCTTGTTCACTAGTCAACTCAGAATCAAGCACCAATACTGATGGTAACAGCAGAAAGGTGATCCCATTAAAAAAAATCTCAATTGATGGCGACAAGGAAAGCTACAATAATCTACATCCTCAACCAATAAGTTCAACAAATCAATATATTTTGGTTTCATGCTCAAAAGCAAAAGGAAAAGTCAAACTTATAAATTCAGATTCTGGATTGTATACAACAAACAGAAAACGTAAAAACAGAGAAGATGAGGCAGTGGACCAGAATATTACGAACAAAGTGGCTTTTGGTGCAGAAGAGAACAACTATACTGCATCTGAAAGTAATAATATATTAAATTATGATACTTCAATTCAATGTACATCACAAGATAACGAAACTGATGCCATGGAACATAAACCTCTTCCTGAGAAGGAAACAATTGATGATTATTCAATAATTGATACAGATTCAATGGATAATAAAAATAATTCTACTTTAAGTAAAGAATCTACTGATGATATGAATATAAGAAACATAAAACTATTGGGCCCCATATCAGGGGAAGCATCTTCTTTTATAAATAACTATTTAACTGAAAATTTTAAGTGTAAGCGTTGTCATTCATCTATAGTCTCTGCAGAACATATTGGCTGTCTTCACCACTTGTCTAAAATGAAACTACTAGAAGATAATGAATCAGAAATTAAAAAGGAAGTAGTACAAAAGAAATGTGATGTTAAGCAAATAATCCCAATGAAATCTGTGAGTGACAATGGGAATTTTATAGAAACTGTTTCACAAGCCCCTAAATCAGTGAAGAAAATTTTACCAACCATAAGAATTAAAACTAAAGAGTTAGTGGATCCAAATAGCATTAAGAATGAACATCCAAATACTGTCCTGTCAATGAACTGTCTTGCAACTACAAACATATCTAATGACAATGCTCAGAATATAGTAAAACACAAAGATGAAATATCCACAGTACCATTGCAGAAAGATGAGGTCACTTCAACAGGACAGCAACCAGATGATGTAAATGTTAACAAACATGTGAAAGTTACAACTGGCACATCTGTAGTGCTGAATCCAATGTTCTACAATACAATATGGCCTGCAAATTCTCCATTCAACAATCCTAATAGAACACAAAATTATTCAGAGTCTGTGCCATTTGTAACGAATAATTATAACTATCGGCCACTATGCAACATCCCTCAGTGGCCAAGTACTAGTGTGCCAAACACAGCACATATTAAAGACCGAACAGCTGACGTTACAGGAAATTTCACTCCACCGCTCATGCCTTCATTTAGTAATATGCAGTCAAACCCATGGCAACCTGGTATGACTCAAATGATGGAAGACTTCTATGTGCCTACTTTACAGCCTTTTTCTCATCGAACCCATACATGGGTAAGTTGCAAATCAATTCATGCTATAATATATTATATGTCATAATTTTTCTTCTTAGATCATAATAGCAAAACAGAGTTTGAAATCTCAAAATTCAGAGAAGTTTTAATACAATAAAATTAATTTATTATTGTGTCACTGGAATTTATGCACTCAAAAGGCAACCTTTGAAAATAATTTATTGTAACTTTAACATGATTAAATCAGCTTATGTCATTATTTCAGGCAACAAACATCAGACCAGTTTTGTCTTCTCAGTTACATTCTTCTGCGCCAAATTGTTTTGATCATATTTCAATGAATTCATATTATAATTCATTTTGGAGACCTCCACCACAGTCAAACAGGTAAAAAAACTTACAGAAGACTAATGATTAACTCTACTCCAATTGCTTAGTGAAATTTTATTTTGCACACTAATTTTTTTCTCTTGAAGTGTCCATATATAAATATACAATTGAGTTTTTCTTTATTATATTTTTATAAAGTCAAATGAATTCAGATTTATAAATTTTGACTGCATTGCATGTGTTTGTCAATTTATTTTAATGTTTATATAGTGATTGTAGCATAAATATATATTTTAATGAAATCTACAAAATACTGATCACCTAGTAAGACATTATTATTGAAATATTGTATAAAATACAACATTGTTACGGCAAAGTCTAACTACAACAGAAAATAACAGAAATTTAATTATTTTATAATCAGACAAACTAGTTTGTAATGTATGAATTACTTCATTTTCAGAATGTACTCAAGGCAAAACATTCCTATGGGGAATATGAGTGGTGTGTTTACTCCGTCTTTCCCCCAAGAAATGTATCAGCAGAGGTTCCATGGTCCTGCACCACCATTTGTGCCAAAAGTTGTCAAATCAAAACCTACCCCTGATTTAGAGGACACTAAGATGCCACTTAGTAAGAGGCCAAACTTAGAAACCATTGTAGACAAACTGAAAATGACGGAGAACAATAACTAAGTTATCTGATGAGACACAAATATTACCAGATGTGTGTAAATATGTGTATATGTTTACATAGACTATATTTATAGGATTTAATTGCAATTGTTGGTTAATTTATTGTATTAACATAAACAATTTTTTGAATGAGACTTTATAAGCTTCTTAATTATATTTTGTTTCTGTGATTGTAAGTAGTGGGTAGCATGCAATTTGGAAGTGATATTTTGTTGGTAAGACATTTGTACAAACTTTTACTTGATGGCTAAAAGGAAGAGTCTTCATACTGAAATATTGGCTTTTTTACTAAAAGACTTATAATTTCATAAAAGCACGTTAACTTTACCGTGCTATTTTTATAATTAAATGAATAGACCACTTACATCAATCAAAATTTTTTAAATAAAATATAAACAACATGTCTTTCCCTTCTTTGAAATCTCTTCAGGTATAAATATAAATCTTTTAAATCTGAGTATCTACTAATTCAAAGGAAACAAGATTTTGTGAACATGTTATTTATAATGTAATTATATGAAATATTATTGTACATTACTCACAATTTATACTAAATTAAGTGTACACCCACACATTGCAGCTGAGCTGATATTTAATATAAATTGGATAAATAGGATTAAGGTGTTGGTGAATTGATACGTGGACCACATGTCACTCCAAATTCGGGATGTCATGCAAGATGAGTCCGCAGTCGACCCGGTAGGCCCATACATACAATGGGTTGTAGAGGGAGAGAGTCGATCTTGAAGAAGATCTTGAACATTTTACATGTTACTTCTTTCAAGCCCTGGCTGTGCCAAAAAATTTTCAGTCTTTCCTTCTTCTTCCATTCATCTCTTCACTTAACATATCTCTTAACATGAGCATAAACTATGTTGAATAAATGATGTAAAAAAGCAATTTCCTGCCTTTCTGTCAATTTACTATTTTTAGTGATTATCTAATGTCTTTAAATTTATATATATAGTAATACAAAGTCATACATAGCAGGAGGGAAGGAGTAAATGACATTTTACTCCTTCCCTCCTGCTATGCAGACTTCGGGGGTTCGATATCTGAAGTTGTCCCAGGGCACTGAAAACCCTCCAACTGAATTTATAATTATGCTTAATGTTTTCAAAACTTTAAAATATTACTCAAGATTTATGACGTTATTTATCGTCAAATTAGCTTGATATGTTTGTACAGTATTTTTATGTAGGCTCAACGACTTCAACAGAAACCTGAGCAACATTGTTGACGCACGCCACAATTTATTATTTTAGATATTGTGATCCGTTCATCCACGTGTATTTTCGTTTATTAATGTTTTAACGAGTAATCCGTATTTTTTGCGTTAATAATTTCCCGGTTAAGGCTTTAGTAGCTCTTCTCATCTCTGTCAGGAGTTTTTTGTCTTACGGAAGTTCAGGTTGTTACATTCTCAGCTAGTGGATCGACTGATTGTCCCACAGTTTGGCTTCTGTGAACTAATGTGGTCGTTGTTCACGTAACTTTAAATGTATGGTCGGACGTTTACAAAACTAATTTTCACTAATTAAGTGTTATTGCCAAACGCAGAAGAAAAGTTACCCACCCCTGTAAAGGGCAACACAGTTTGACCTTGTTGACTCACAATGACGCAACACCTCTGTCGAGATAAACGTGAACCTAGGGGGCAGATCGTGTCTGAAAGAACTGGAAGATTATCAACTGTGTGCGGGGACGCAGTCACAAACGATATTCCTTTGACTGAACTCGTACAACACATATGAATTTGTGTAAGCAGTTCTTCTATCCTCTGGTGTCTTTCACACCTCCATATTCGTATTCCAAACCATTGAAGTAAAGGGAACGACTCTGAAGCGCACATATAATCGGAAAATATGTTGGGTAAAATGACGTTTCGATTAATTTTTTTATTAATGAGTAAACAGCCTAATTAGATATAAAATTAGGTTTAATAAAATAATGAGAACATGATTAATGACAAAAACAAAGGAACTTCTTCAAGTGCGATAATGAATTATTGTGAATATAAAAATACAAATCAAACCGGGTTTTACAAACATAACGTATATAATATAACTATTTGAAAATTTATGGAGCAGTTCTTAACAAATTAAAATAACTGGTTGTTGTGGTTTCAGTCCATATTCTATGCCAGCCTTTTCATTCGTACCTAGCTACCACATCCTCCCTAATCTTCACCCACTTCTGTTTTTACCCCACACACTTGCCTCTATTGCTAATTTTACAAGACCCTCACGTCTCAAAACGAGGCCTATTTATCTATCCATTCTCTTGGTCAACGTCCTTCAAATTATTCTCTCTTTCCCTATTCCAGCTTATACTTGGTAAATACGTAAAACCTCCACTGTCAATGAAGCATTTAAACTCTGTAATATATTTTACAATGTTTTTCGTTGTCTGCACCTACAGTAGCACTGGGAATAACATATTTCCTATTTTAACTTATTTGGTCTGGTCCATAAAATACTGTCAGCCGGTCTCACTGATATATAGTTATATTAAATTGTAAAATTATAAATATTTTAAAGAACGAACCCTTGAGGTTCTCTTCTTCTTCTCAGAAGGCGCTACAACGATTTATTTCATCGTCTTGGCCTGCTCTATATTAGCCTTCCAACTTTTTCTATTCATAGTCTTCTCCGTCAAATTCTTGATGTTCATCTTCTTAAGATCTTGCAAAACATCATCCCTCCATCTATTTTTTGGTCTTCCTCTTGTTTTTAATGTCAACGGATTCCATTGGTAAACTTTCTTTACCAGCCTATCATCATTCATTCTATATACGTGACCCAGCCAGCATATTCCGGAGGCTTTGATTTGATTTATTATGTTATTCGCTTTTATTAACATATCCAATTCTTTGTCTCCAGGTATTTTCTGCTAGCTTAATGGGTCCGTATATCCTTCTCAGAATCTTTCTTCCAAAAACCATTAGTTTTTGTTTTTCTGCCTTATTGAGGGTCAATGTTTCTGCGGCATATATCACTATTGTGGCCTTATTGTGGTTTTATGAAGTCTTATTTTGGCAGATTTGTAGAGTAATTTGATTTGATATAAATCTTTATTTGCAAAGTATGCTCTATTCCCTGCAGCAATTCTTTCCTTAATTTCCTCTTCGATTTTAATACTTCCATTTACCACTGAGCCTAGATACTTATAGGATTTTACTTCTTCATAATTCTCGCCGTCTATAGTTATACTTGATCTCCTGTGGTGTAGTGGCTAGCGTTGCTGCCTCACAACTCAGGGGTCCCGGGTTCGAATCCTGGCATAGGCTTCGATGTAGGACCAGGATTAGGCTGCTACAAATTCGGAATGTGTCTCGCCAGATGACAGTCCGCAGCCGCCTCGGTAGGCCTAGGCCCTCAAGAAGGCTGTTGAGCCATTGGAAGAAGAAGTTATACTTGTTGAGGTAATGTCACATTTTTTTTACATCTTAAGAATTTTGTTTTGTTGATTTTAATTACTAGCCCATATTCGAGGGAAATTTGTTTTGAGTTCAAGAAGAGTATCTTTTAATGCTTTATACGTTCTTGTTGTTATCAATTGATCATCTAATTGTAAAATTATAAATATTTTAAAGAACGAACCCCTGAAGTTAGCTTCGCTAATTCAAATCTTATGAATGCCGAAGTCTCTGTCAAGTAGTATCTGATTTTACGGCATGTCAACGTGTCCCGCAGTCCATCTGTAGCCTGGTGCCTGAGGCTGCCTGCTAATAATTGGCAATTGCTAAAGTGCGCCGCTGATGGGCGTATCCTGCCTAGGGCACCAACAGACTCCTTGCTCATTGCCGCAATCAGCACGACTTCAAAGGCTTCGGTGGACTCTGTAGCTTGGCCAAAATTGATAACCGTATTATTTTAATGTGGCAAGTCAGAACTTCTCGAATAATACGGATCGTACGGATAATTAGAACACAGAACTTTGATATTAATTTTACCTGCAATTTGGCTAATCGGGATACTTTCATCCTTCCCTTTGGCGCTACAGTCCATCTAGGACCTTGATCTACCGGGACAACTGCGGACTAATCTTCCATGACACATTCTGAAGTTATTTAGTACTTCTAAACGGACGATTTATATTTGACATTTTAAGAAAGTGGTTCTGTTAATCGTCAATTAGTTCCGTAATGAGTTCAGAAAAATCTTAGTCGAGAATTGATCAATAAGAGTTAATGTAAGCGCGAAAAGTACGGTACACACAACAAGAGCTTTTTAATAATACCAATTGCCAGATTAATGGTAGTATTGAAACACATCTTGATTTAAGACGACTTAATAAGTTATAGCAATAGCTAATAAACTGTAGGGGCTACAGAAGGCCGTCAGCTGCAATTAGAATTAAAGATCTGGAAAAGAAAGCAGAAACCAAGAAAGGAATAAGGCAAGGATGTAGTCTATCATCATTCCTGTTTGTAAGCCACACAATCCAAGTTAAATTATATATATTATTAATTAACATAAGTTTATAATGTAATATAACGGAAAGATAATTAATTAGACTTTAATGTTAAAAGACCAAGTAGATTTTTTAAATTAACATTTTTAAAGTTATTTGTCGGTTTTGAGTGGACCAATAACCACAATTCTTAAAGTAAAATCTTCTTAAAGTAATCGCAGCTTAAAAAATAATTTTTCTTCCGGTCATTTTTTAAATGTATAAACTAATTACTATAATTCGGTCATAACCGTCACTGGAGGTTACCCGCTACACCAAATTACAATGTAATTATTTTATCCACAAAGATGGACTAAACGTTGTATTTATAATAACTAAATGTTAAGTAAAGTTGTTTGCTGACATATTTGGCCGTATTTTTAATTATTTACTAAACGCGCCTTGTCAACGATTGAGGAGGTTTCAATTTGATTAATATATTAGTATTTTACTTGAATTTTGTTAGTGAGACTTTTTCTAAAAGCATTGTCTATAGAAAACGTTCATGATAATTTGGTAACTACGTTGCTTTGTTTTTTCCTATTTGGAAATATTGTGGTACACCGGGATCTAATAAATACTGAGATTATTTTATGGGCGTCGCGTGGTATCACTGCCACGAATTAAAAATAACAAATTAAATCAAAATTTAAAATTTTCTATATATAGATAAATAAGAAATAAAATGAGCTAAGTTAAAAAAATATTTGCGACTGCTCCAACATGGAATTCTACCCCAGATTACCGTGTTTCGGTATGGAAACTCGAAAGGAATATTGAGTAAAAATTAAAAAACTTAACGTCGCAAACTCCAAGAACGAAACTTCCGACGGCTTTCCAGAACAAAGTTTCCTGCCACAAGGCTGGAAGGAAGGCCCGGTTCATTTGGCCGCGTTACTTCTATCTGATCCTCTCTTTCCGTACCCCACGATCTTTGTTCCGTCAATTCTAACCCATCAGTGTTCCTCGCGCTTTCTTTCCCTTTCTGGCCTCACTGTCCTCCCCTCTCCCTTTTTCGTAGTTTCCCTAATTGGTGGAAACTGATCATTACAAATTGCCTGATTGGTTGTTGGATAAATTTTCCTTCTGTGTTTTCTTCCGGGAAATTGTAAACTTTTCTTGGCTGGAAGCCTATTCCAAGAATTCCTTACCTGTGCCTAACGACGCTTTTAACAAACGTACATATAACGCTGTAATTTACGTTAAATGTAAAATTAAAATAATAATTAAATGAACTTGGAAGTGCGCTATAATATATTTACTTGAACGGCGAATACGGTGACACTTAAAAAACTTTTCGGAAGAGTATGAGAAGTAATAAATTTAAAGGGTCACTTTAGATTTCAGGTATTTATCTTTTTGAACGAAAGCATTTATGCAGCTCTAATCTTATAGTTCGTTGTAAGTTACGTCTTCCTTGTGACTGTGGAGGAGGTTTCGTTTTTTTAGTTGATAATCTTTTGACCTTCCGTCCTAAGAATGGACTCGCTATATCATTCTAAAGCAGCGATATCTGCCACAAACTACTTAAAGCACAGTGTTACGTCATAAGTAACGAATGCACATGAAATGAAAAGCTGAGCTGTTATTGAACTCACGTTATAAGGATGTAATTTCTGGAAGCTCTCCCATTAATTAATGTCTCCGCCATGTTAGTTCTCACTTTTGGCAACTTATAATGCTCAACCACTGTGCTAATTTATCAAATTCTTGGCACATTTAGGGGCCGAAGGAAATGGCTACAGAAATCTTTGAGGCATTTTCGCAGTTGTCTGCTACAAATTATATTATTTGGTTCGTTCCATGACTTGTGTCTATAATACGTCAATATATAAGCTTCTTGTAGCTTCTATTGTTTCTTATCTCCCCTCAATATTTTCCCCCGGGTGTTGTTGTGGTATTTAGTCCTAAAACTAGTCCGATGAAACCCTGCAATCTAACCTATAATGCGCAAGCCTTTTCATTTCCGCATAACAACCACATCCTTCCTAATCTGCTTAGCGCATTCTATCATTGGCCTTCCTTTTCTGTTATTACCCCACACACTCCCCTCTAATCCTAATTTTACAAGACCCTCATGTCTCAAAACGTGGTCTATTGATCTATCCCTTCTCTTGGTCAACGTCCTCCATATTGTTCTCCCTTACCCTATTCTGCTTAGAACTCCCTCGTAAGTGATTCTATCCGCCCATCTGATTTTCAGCATTCTCCTAATACACATTTCAAAGGCTTCTATTCTTTTCCTTTCTGCAACTCCAATCGTCTACGTTTAGTACCCATATAACGCCACACTCCATACCAACATTATTAGCAATGTTTTTCTCATATTCACACTTATAATACCCGTAAGTAAATTTCTCGTTTTGGCGAAAGATTTCCTTTCCTGAGCTATTCTACTCCTTATTTCTACTATACTCCTACCATCCCTAATTATTATTCTCCCTAAGTAGCAGAATTCCTTAACTTCCTTCCAAATATCCCTTCCCAATCTAACACCCTTTGTTATTTCACATTGGTTTTCCCTCTATTAATCCTCATATTGAACTCTCTCCTGGACCATGTTCATGCTATTTATTATGGATTCCAAGTCTTCTTCTAACTCCCCTAATACTGCAATATCAACGGAAAACCGTGGGGTTTTTATTTATTCTCCTTGCAGTATGATTGCCTTTCCATATTCCGTTTTAACTTTTTTCATCGCCTGTTCTATATCTAAGTTAAAGAGCATGGGTGACAGACTGTAGTCTAGTCTTATTCCTTTATTGATTCCTGCTTTCTTTTCTTGATATTCAATTCTAATTACTGCTGACTGCCTTCTGTTGAGGTTATGAATAATCCTTCTTTTTCGATATTTTATTCCTGTCCTCTTCAAAATCCTTAATAGTGTGTTCCACTTCACATTATCAAAGGCTTTTTCTAAATCTTCTTATACTGTCTTCTAATATTAGACGCAAAGTCAATATTGCTTTCCCTTGTCTCTACATTCTTCGTAAAACCAAACTGATCTTCTCCTAACTCGCATTCTATTTGTCGTTCCATCCTCCTATATACTATTTACGTTAATAATACGCATGCATGAGATGTAGCCTTTACATATTAACGATTCCATGTAAATAATGGTTAATGCAGAGATTAAACCAATATGTAACTAAGATTCGTTGGCAGTATGCTGATTCCAGTACGCTCATTTAATGTATAATTTTTTAACTGTTTAAATGAATGTCTACGTTTAGCTATTGTGATGTTCCTCACGATTGTGCAAGGTTTTCACCAGGACACCTTTCTTATCAGAAGCCATGTCCCGGTAGTGGTCTTGGTTCGTCCGGAAGCTGGACAAAACAGAAGTTAATCGCAGCGATGCTTCATCATCATCCAGATCCACGCCCAGGCGAATAGAAGAGGAAGCGACTAATAAAGTACGGACCGGCTCGCCTTTTCAAAGTATCACAGTCGCGTCATGACAACGTACTTAACTTGGAATCAGCTTCCACTGCTGCTTTCTGACCTTTTACACGTCACGAACAAACTTTGGAACACGCCCGCAAGTGGCTATTCACTGTTTAAATTTAGTATAAATAAATTATTATATTAAAATCTTAAAATACAGTTTATTTTGATTTACAAATGAATTAAATCGTACTGGGATACGATGGGAATGAATTCCTTAACTGCGTTTTAGAACAACGATACTAAAAGTGTTCAGTGACGCAACTAAAATGAGATCTCTTTTTGCAAGTGTGAATATATACATTTAAAACTGGCCATTTCCAGGTCATCTCTTTCCCAACCAGATTTGAATCATAAAGCAAGGTTAAAGCCATCGACGTTAGCTCTGATCACATGGTAAAATATGAGAGGAAAAGTGTCTGTTGTCAGATTCCAAGGTTGTGTCACTTTGGCCTATAAACAACTCGGAGGCTGTGTTAACATTATACTTCATATTAGACCCTGGGCCCACTTGAAATAATGAATTATAAGTGAGATCTCGTGTCGAAATCGTCTGTACTTCACGATCGAAACCTCGTGAGAGATGAAATTCATCATTTTTATATTTTAATCATTGGGGAACTTTATTTAACGTGGTGTCTGCACATCAACAATTCGTGCGAATGTTTCATCTGAAATAATTTAATTTTTACATACAAAATTAAACAGGAAGCATAAAAATTTAATTTTTAAACATTATCCGCTGTCAAGTTTATATATATATATATTCTCATTACTTACATACAAAATAAATGAATGAAAACGCTTTATAACAAATACAAAATTTTTAAATCGTCGGAAACTGGCTTTGAACACACAAAATCTAGTATTTGAAGAAAATTATTGACAAGATCAGAATGGAAAATCTCGACCGGACCGGGACTCGAACCCGGGATGCCACTGGTGCTCTCCTATCTCAGCTAATCAGAAACGAACCTCGGATCACTGCGAGGTCTCTCCACCAACCTTCTAAAACTCAGGTCACCTACAGTCAAACATTATTCACAATATAATTTCTTGGAGATCAGTGAGAGTGAACATTGTGTAAATTAATCAAAGGTGAATGATTTCAATTGAAAGACAGAAGAATTGTTTAGCCTCAGCCAATCGGGTATGAAACAGAATGTAGAATATCAGAGAGGAAAAATTTTAGACAGGTACTCGAACAATTACATCAGTAAAACAATTAATACAATAAATCTGACTTAGCCACACATTCTACAATTTAAATAATCAGGGTATGATGGTCTAGCTGGGAAATGCGTTGATGCGTAGTTACGTGCTGAATTACCGGACGGTCTTCGGTTCATGCGAGTCATCGTGGTCAGGTGTTTAGATTCAATATTCGAGGTTCTGTGGTTGGCGTAATCGGGTCTGCAACAGTGCGGCTATAGCGTCACCAGTCTATGGGTATTGCGAGAGGGCTCTGTTGTTGCATGCGAACTCTTTCATCGCAACATCGCAGACACACAAATCACCATTCGTCCATATTCCCCACACAGCCTCTCTGGGTTCCGCTGTCTCTTATTTTCGATACCAGCGAAACCGACACTATTTATAACTTTTGCCAATCAGTACAAGATAAATTTCCAAATTCCACAATACAGTTGTTACGGCCTTAATTAACAACCTTCATGTCTGGTTTTTATCTTTAGGACTCAGTTTCTCTGTGGGCCACGAACTGGTAAGACTCGTGCGAAATTCACCAAATCTCTAGCAAATATTGTTTGCGAACAGAGGGCGATTATGTATCAATGGCCGCCCGTTCAGGATATCAAATATAAAATTGCAATTTTTATTGTTAAGTAAAGTAAAAGTTACCGTTTATACCTTTAATGCTAATTAAGGAATAATTGTGAGGCAATAAAAGAGCCCTGTGGTAAGTTAAAAGTCGTGTCAGTTCATGAAGACTTTTTAACTTGAAGGATAGAAAATCGTTTAATGACTGTTTACATTTCATTTAATGTTGCTTGGCGTGAAGTGAGAAGGATTCTAACTTAAAGACTAAGCTCTGAAAAGATGCATTGGAAGATAAATAAGCATTGTCATACAGAAGGTTCCAAAGTTTTGGCTGTACAGAGGGTTAGAATACTTTATAGGTGGTCATCAAATAATTACAGTGTTCCATAATAAGTACTACTACCAAAGTTGCTGTTCAATTCGTCTGCAAGTTCCCGTGATGAGGAAAATATCTGAATTTTCGGGAATAGTCACCTCAGTTGGAGCCTTGTCAGGTCACAACTCGGAACGAATGTTGCGTCTTGAAGATTAGAACAAAGACTAGAGCAACTGGTGGCTGCAGTTGACTTTCTATTGTACAGAAGTGTTACACGACGAATAATCCCAAGATATATGAAAGCTTCGTCGCAATTTCTTAGAAAGTCCGTTTGAAGACATTGTTTACTTCGCGGAAGATCAGCAGGGTCAATCGTGGCGTGCTTCCTTCGGTGTCGGTGACTAACAAGAGGAGGCTCTGCGAAGGTCAGAAGACGGTAGGGGAAGTTGATGAGGAGTTTGATAAGACGAGTGGACTCCCCGCTGTCAGACAGTTGTCTTCCGACATGCAACGGGAGAGGACGCCACTGCTGCTGCTTCTTCTGTGCCTCGCCGTACAGGCGCTGGCGGATGATTCAGAGCGCAGGTAAAGGTCCAATCACCACACCGCAATTAAAGAAACCATTGCATGTAATCATTAAGAACATAACGACGTAGATAGTACTGATTAATTCAATCACTACGTGGTCTTCAAGGATGTGCCGCTAAATTGACTAGAATTCTAACGTTAAAACTCCTCTAGACAACTCATTCCGCAATTCTGGTCAACGAACTGAATACCGAAACTGCTGCAAGGGCCACTCTTTCAAATAAAAGTGACCTAGAAAAAATTACCTTATTTATTATAAATTCCTCTCTCGTTCGTGACAAGTGGCTTATGAAACATTGTACGCAGTTTTCTATTCCTCCTCCTCCTCCGCCAGATGCGTGGTTTAATTATTAATTCATTCATATTGTTGTTAGATGAGATTGTCTGCTCAATATTCGCTGCAATAAATTTATTATTCACTTGCATAATTTTCTGCCAAAATACTCACATGGACTTATTTTTTCACATATTCATCGTGTGAGTGTGTGAGAGAGGACAGTCAATAAATAAATAATTTAATTACTATTTAATTAATGTTCAGACAACTTTTTGGAATTCTTCAGGATGAACTGTTTACATTGGAGAAAGTTGATGTCGCCGATAATCTCCCGCGAAATGTTATTAATCAATTAAATAGTAATTTAATTATTAGCTGACTTATTGGCCGTCTTTTCATTTATTTATTTTTAACTTAAAGTCAGAAAATGATATTTGAAGACCCTCAATAGCTTCAGGTCAACAACTTAAATGTCTAAAAATTTTAAAATTGTTATTCAAAGTGAACACTTGTTTACATACAACTTCTAGTAAAATAAATATGCATTTAAAATTGGATAACACTTTGAATCGTTGCATATATGAATAAGTTACCTTTTTAATTCAATAAAATGCATTTTTTCGTCTTTGACGTTTGAAAATTTTCATAAAAATATAAATAAATGATTTTGGAATGTAATTTGTAAATATTTGTCTATATAAGATCGTTAATGCTGACTAAATACAAACAGCAAACGTTTAATTATGCATTCCTTTGATCGGTTGAACTTTGATTTGCGATAAAAAGAGGAGGATTCAACAAATATGCTGATAAGTTTCAAGACGAAGATGGAGGTTCTGTTTCTGTTTAGAGAAACCATTTATGGAAGTGTAAAAGTAATGTTCTGTAGCAATGCGAATAATTTATCAATTATGCGTTACTTTTTAAATATGCGCTTTCGTATATGAAACGTAGTATTGCAAATAATAGAATTAAGTGTCTGTAAATAATCGGTAGGAAATATAAGACAATAAGATTTATTTACCGGTCAATTAACATAATTTTATTTATTGAAAAATAACTTATTAAACAATATTTTTTACTTAGCAGCGGTGTTATGGTATTTATATGTACCATCTTAAGAGTGTGATACGCTTAAAAAGCCTTGAAGTTCAAACGGTTTTCTCAGACAGTTACGAAGATTACTTGTTAAGTATCCAGGGTTCCGGAACAACAAACCACAGTCCGTAGAGAGTTCAAATAACTACCGAAATGTAGAGCTGTTAAGTAAAAAAAATCACTAGTAAAGTCTGTTAATTTGTCGTTAAATACATCTTATTATAATAAATAAAAAGACGGCCAATAAGTCAGTATATAATTTTATTGCTATTTAGTTAATATAAATGCGACGTTTTGTCTCCCTTTCGAGACATCATCAGGCATACTACAAACATAACATTATAAAATATTAAATATGTGTTCTATGTTACAAATTTACTAAATTTGTAAGTTTTTAACCGTGTTTTTATACATAAAAAATTTAAAATAAGGCCCAATATTTACTCTTTTGTAATGCTATGTTTGTAGTATGCATAATGAAGTCTCGAAAGGGAGACGAAACATCGCATTTATATTCATTAATTAGCAATAAAATTATATGCTAACTTATTGGCCTTCTTTTTATTTATTGTAAATTTCAGAAAAATATGTTTGGGTATCTTACGAATACCAATAAATAAAAGTGAAGTGTCTAGAAATTAATGCGGGTTGCCTATACACTTGATCTGTTTATGCTTCGAAAAGGCTTAACTGATTTTAATGAACATTTCAGGGATTGAAACAGGAATTTTAACATAATTTTCGTGTATGTTTCATTTCGATGTATTGAAGTGTTGAGAAGATATAATTGAAATAAAATATCCCTGAAATGGCAAATAAAGTTTACAGACGTACGATCCATATTTTAGTAACCGGGTTATCTCAAACAGTATTAAAACACATAAGCAAATATATTTTTGAATAATACAATACTCGAATTCTAATGAGCTCTTCTAGCCTACTCGAAAATTAACCGGAGGAGTGTTCGCTCCTTCGTTTTTCCTCTTTAGTCGGTCCAATAAGTTAGATGTTGAATTTACAAGATATGGAAAGAAACAACTGTGACACCTGGATTCAGAAATTACTTTACACATACTAAGTTACAGTTTGGTTGAAAGAACTATGTTTGTATCAATATAAACAAAGTGGCGACAAGCCTCAAACAATAAATTGCACATTGGCAATAAGAAAACCAGATTCCACAATAATGCATTAAAAGGCGGAGAGCTCGTATTTAAGTGAGTCGGTCATATCATTGCAAGAAACATATTCTATGATAACCTTGGATAGACTTATTTTGGATTTCAGGAATATTCCTCATTCCCCGAGTGAGCATCATAACACAATTAATTGTTGGCCGTTATTTTTCAACTATGGTAAATGAAATAATAAAAAAAATTAAATTACTGTAGCATGAGCGTACATCGCCAATTTTGTGGAAATTATTTGTGTCATATATTTTGTTTCCATCCAGGGTTAACCTGATATGGAGTGTTTCGCTCATCAGTCTGGAGAACTGATTAATTTCTGAATCCAAAACTTTCACATTTTGCCAATCTAAATTATCCATTTTTTATAGTGTACTTTTGAATGCCGCAGTTGTTGTTTTCGTCCTTTTATGCGCGTTTTTAGAGCTGTCTCAGTTTTCCTGGAGAAGTACACAAATATGGACGAAACGTTGTAGATGTCTTAAATAAATATTAATTATTGCTTGCTGTCAAATTTACTGAATTTTTATTTTTTATTGATGATATTCTCAGGTTATTGAATTACGTAATTAGATTCCGGTGAATAATTTCCAATGCATATGCCTGTTAGCTCGTAAAAGCTGTATGATAAGCGCCGAAACGTTTTTCAGTAAATTCTAAAACTCATTCTGAGAATCTAATTTCATAAACATTCATAGGATCTTAGCACGTTCACCCAACAAAGGATGCTTGGATGATGACTAACTGCTCGAGGGAAGAGCTAACCTGATGTAATTTGTCCGCAGTAAATTGGCAATGAGATCATTCGCCCACGATAGGGCCAATTACTTCATTTCGATTCATTACTCTTGAGAATTTTTTAGGAAGTACAAATTTAATATTATATCAGGAATGGGCTCAACAACAATTTTATCGTTATATTTTCATTGTATTAGTCTATTTCCCTAAGTTTTTTAAAAAAATTAATAACATGAGAGCTAATCTTCTCCAACTATTAATTTTCATATGTGTGGTAGGCAATGGTCATTTTGTTCTTCTCATTTTTAAGTGCCTTACATTTTCGCGGTTTTTCATTCTCTGCTTTGTATCACACCCCCACTTTCACCCAAATATGTTTTTTTTTGTATCAAAATACATAGTTGCTTCTGGATGGAAATAAATATGCCAATATATCACTGATTGAGCCTTGATCTTTACTTTATGAATAAAATGTCACACCCTTCACCCATAATAAATTATGAATAATGGATGCCATGATCAATTATTCAAAGAATATTTGAAAATACTGTGTATCTCCAGTTACATACAACTGATGGCATGCAGATTACCCCCCCTCATTCCCCATCTTTTTTGAAAAATTTAATCTCAAGTGGTAAATTTATTACATACTGTTTGATGCAGTATAATCATGTGAAATGTTAGGATTTTAATAAGCATTTGATATATGTTACAGGGGTTATGTATTAACTGCTCCCAAACGACTTCTTTCTGGAAGTACAGAGAAGCTGTGTCTGACACTACACAATGTTATGGGAACAGCACATGTGAACATTAAAGTGTTGCATCCTGACTCTGATGATGTCATTGCTTCAGTCCAGAGACAGCTCTCAGATAGTATGTATTATAATTAAGTGAAATACATACCAGTTTTGATTTGGAATAAACTATGAACTTAAATATTGAATCTTTTTTTAAAAGAAATATTAGTAACAACTGAAATTGTCACATTGCCTTTATAGTATATGCATGCTTCTGTTAAAAGAGCATAATTTTATTTTCTGGTCTTTTGTGCCACTCAGCATATATTTAGAATGTTGTTGGTCAGTTATTTTTATTTTCCTTCATAGAAAAAGATTCATATCTAGATAGGTATGTAATTTCTGATTGCCATAAAAGAATGACAACTTGTTTTTATGTAATAAGCACTACCTTTATTAATTTACAATTACCTCATCTTCCATGCTCTTCACCTTTTGTGTATCTGATAAATACACAGAAAATATGTTGTAATATTTTACACAGTTCATGATTTAATGCTGCCTTCTGTGCAATAACTGTTATTGGTGCTTTTATTACTTGTTAATGTTTGATAATATTTTTAATATACAACTATGCCATAAATTAAAGCAGTATTTGCAAAATGTATTTTAGTGCCTTACTTTCCAAACTTATAGATGTTTGTCATTGTGTTGTAGTAATCCAACATTTTAATTCTACAGCTGCCACTTCAGGTTCACACACATGCTTGGCAATTCATATTCCGAATACCAATGTTGTTGTTGCTCGTTTACACTTGGTCATTCGTTTTGACCAGCTGTATGATTACATCATTGACAGTGTCAAAGAAGTACATATTCAGTCAAACCCTGAACTGGTCTTCATTGAAACAGATAAGCCTATCTATAAACCTGGCCAAGAAGTGAAATTCAGGGTGCTGGTACTTCGTCATGACCTGAAGCCAGTGACTCAACCTGTGAGTACGTAATCTTGATTTTCATGAAGATATTTAAAAAAATTGTCTTTAATTTAGCTTAGAAACATTTTAAATGTACAATGAGGTCATATGGAGAATGCATACTTATTGTGGATTTAAAAGACAAAACAAAATACCAACATTATTACTTCACTGACAAAAAAATATATTGCATTGTTGTTACAAATTAAATAAGGGAGTGCACTGCTGAATAACACTGTTCCATTATAATTAGATAATTAGAAGATGTACTAGGAGAAGAAATCTGTAGAAGATTTGCAGTACAATATTGTGACAACATGTTACCATGTTGTTGTTGTTGTTGTTGTTGTGATATTCAGTCCTAAGACTTGTCTAATGCAACCCTCCATGCTAACGTACCTTGTGCAAACCTTTTCATTTCCACATAACTACCACATACTCCCTAATCTGTTTAACATATTCCATATAGTACTGGTCTTGCCCCATTGGATTGCTATCTGTTTGGTCCACTTAAAGATTCATTAAGATACTGTTGATTCAATTTTGTTAAACAGACAAACGAAATTGCACTTCTAAATCAAAATCATTTTTAATATCAGTGTATCATAAGTCTTCATATTGATGTTCAAAGGGTATAGAAAAGGGTGTCTATATCTGAAAGTGATGGTATTTAAATTTTCTATTGTTGCTGTTAAAATTGCAACAAAGTGATTACATTTGCATTTTTAATTAGTGCTATAATTAACATGAATTAATGTTGCAAAGTGTTTGATAATTAAGAGCATTTGGAACAAGCGTTTATCAATGAAAATTGGAAATGTTAAACAATTAAGCACATTAAAATTGTTTTCAAATACAATTGATTCATCTTATAATTTTTGAAGAAAGATGGTTTGGATCATGGGACAATGAGAACCTGGAGAATGATTTGAAGTTTCTGATAGCATTGATGATAATTGTACAAATTTGGTATGTTTTCTGTATAGAAAGCTAATGCCACTAATCTTTCAAATGGTCTCAGAAACAAAACAGATACTTTATATCTTAAAAAACAACGATAAATAGATTTTATTAGGTTACTTATTATGGTTATTCTTTTCTTTTCAGATTTCAAAAGTTTGGATTGAAACACCATCTGAAGTACATGTAGCCCAATGGATAGATGTTAAAACAGATATAGGCTTAGTACAATTGGCACTTCCCTTGTCTCACGAACCTCAAAAAGTAAGGAGGAATTTATTTGTATCAAGTTATGAAATTAATTTAAGCTAAATGTCAATTTTTAATATTTATTTGTTGTTAACACTGTTTCATAAATAGAGTAGTTCTGGATACTTACTGTATTTAAGTCTACAAATTTTTTGATACTTAAATTTTTATTTTGTAAAGCTCCTCATAAATAAGCAATTTTATTACAGGGTATATGGAAAATCAGAGTAAAGGGAAATAATTCGCACTTCATTCACACCAAACGATTTGAAGTTAGGGAGTATGTTTTACCAAGGTTTGAAGTTACTGTGAAGCCACCTGATTACATCCTAGCTCATGATGATTACCTACTGTGGAAAATTTGTGCTAAGTAATAACAAATTTTACATGAATTTATATCATTTGAATTGTAAAAAAATTATAAAGATGAGTTTCTGTATTGTTGTACTTCAGAATTGACATAAGTGGAAGAAATTCATTTAAATATATAAAATTGTTGTTCTCATAATAATAAAAAAATTGTGTATAGACATAAGTTGCATTAATTCTTGTTATAAAATTGCAGATATAGTTATGGCCAACCAGTCAATGGTAAATTACATATTAAAGTTGAACCACAAATTCCTACTTGGAGAATGAAGAAAATAAATTCTCCTGAAATAAATGTCAATGCAAAGGTATGAACCTACTACCTCTGAGAATACTTTCATATAAATTTTATTTAAAGTGGATTACAATTCCATCCATTAACATCCAATAACATTAATCTATGATTCAAATTAACATTTATTTGTAAAGTTGAACTTAATTATGAATTATCTGCATTCAATGGTTAACCGAGGAAAACAATTAACAATAGCAAAGGCTATTTAAAGTAAGTATACAGCCTATGAGATGAAAATCAGTGCACTAGAATTAAACTGTAAATTAATTAGTCTATAAATAAAAACATATTTCTTACTCTTTTTCTAAAATCAATGCAAAGCTGTAAGAATCCATAATGGGAATATTCATACTCTGATGCCAGAAATGTTAACATGGGGAAACAGTGACAAGAAAGTTGTGAAAAACTATCTAATTTAAAAATACCATAAAAAATGTTTTTAAACTAAGAATTAGAGTATTTTCTACTTCCTTTAATTAAATCTGTTTGCTTACTTTTCTCCTCATAATTGAACATTTTTTCTCTCTTGCTCAAACCAAATATGGTTGATGTTTTTCTTGTTGATTTACTCTGTGCAGTTACCACTACTACATTCTTTGGTTATTTTATATTTTTGTTTTCATGTCTTTCTTACTCAGATAATGGAACAAATATATTTCTTACATAGTTATTTCCTTAAATGATTATGCTTTTATCCTTGGAACATTTTTAATTAAATGAATTAACCAATAGTGTTGAATAGTAATGACATTTTTATTTACTGAAGTGATACAAAAATAAAAATTTTGAATTCTTTCAGTTACAAAGTGATGGCTGTTATGATTTTAATGTCACTGGAGAGGAACTTGGGCTGCCAAACTGGGATATTGCTCCTAACAGTATTGTTCTTTCTGCAACTGTAAATGAGACTGGTACCAACATAGTACAAAATGCTTCAACAACAACTTTGGTAATTCACCAGGCTCTTAAACTTGAGTTTGTGCCTTACAGCCCACAATTCTTCAAGCCAAGCCTTCCTTATTCTGGAAAGGTAATTTCTCTCATTTTCATGTTCAAAGGGAATTAATAATTTCAAATTATTGCTGCAATAATTGATTGTTAAAGTAACAATAAAAATTAAATTAAGAAGAATCTTTAACAATTTTTTCCTAATAAATTTCTACTTAATTTTTGAGTTTGTTTAATTTGAAATAATTATGTACTCAATTTTGTCAATTCCTAAAAAAGTGTTTAATAAAATATTCAGCTATTTATTAAATTTACAATTGATTAATTTTAATAATTCTGTATGTGCATATTTTTTTTGGGACAAAATACACTTACTTCAAGCAAAATACTCTTATGTTTCAGATAAAAGTTGTTCACCCCAATAATAATCCTGCACCTGATGAACTTATACAACTTTGTCTTAAAGTTCAAGGAACTGGTGAATGGAGTCGAACACTTGTAATCTGTAAGAACTTCAGTTCTGATTCAGATGGTTTTGTTCCATTCATTGTACCCCCACAACACCAAAACATTATGCTCTTGTCATTTGTGGTAAGTAATTATTGCTATTATTATCCAAGTTATGTTTAAAGCATATTATTTTAATTCTTTTGCATTTATCCCATGAAAATTCCATGTTTTTTTGTTAAAAAAAAATAAACTCCATGCATCAGGCAACAGCAATTGACTATCAAACCAAGTATTATTCTGCTGATAAGAAATGGAGAGTTTTCATGGACCAGCCAACTGCATATTTTGATGTACATGTGTGGTATTCACCTTCAAACAGTTATATTTCTGTTGTTGATACTGATGAAAAAAGTGTGAAATGTAATGCAGAGCATGAATTTAAAATGTACTTCACAAGGAAGCCAAATGAGACAAATCACCTCTTTCACTATGTAGTAAGTTGTCTGATAAACTGGTAATATATTAAACATATTTGACATTTATTTTATTTACTTACTATCTATGTATAGGTGAAATCAAGAGGTGATCTTCTTCATTTGTCACAACACAGACATGAGTCTGTTTCAAGCAGTGTGAATATACTTCAAGGATTCTCTAATGTCTTGGGGAGTAATGAAGATATAGAAAGAAGTAGAAATGGAAGCTTGTTTAAAGGAGACACTGAAATAATTATTGATTCATTAAATCTCAAAGTGTATGTGCAACCAAAAATGTCACCAACAAGTTACTTGATGGTATACCATGTACGAAATGATGGAGAATTGGTAGCAGGATCATATATGTTTCAAGTTGAAAAATGTTTTCCTAACAAGGTAAGGCTATTGCTACTTTGATTAAAATGTTAAACATTTCTTCCTTATAAACAAAAGTTATTACTTATTCCAGGTAAATGCTAAATTTTCTGCTAAACAAGATTATCCAGGATCTGAAGTTATGCTAACAATTGAAGCAGCTCCAAAATCGCTGTGTGCTGTTGCTGCAGTTGACAAGGCAATAACATTCATTGCCGCCAATAGTTTCTTAGATCCTGAAATAATCTTTAGAGACATGTCTCAATTTCTTATTGATGGCAACAGCCCACCTCGGCAGCATGATGATTGGGAATATTGCTCAAAACGTAAATAATATTTAATATGAACTTTGAAGCTTAAAATGGTTTATTATAATATCATTCTTTGATATTTTAGGACAAAAGGAAATGTCAGGCAAAGAACGCATTCCTGCAGATGACAATTTTGAAACAACAGAAAAGAGCAATGAAAATGGTGCATTTTCTCCTGAGAAAAATGAAACTGTCAATACACCACCTGAAGGTGAGTTTTAATTTTTAAGGATATTCAAGGATTTAAAATACAATTAAATAGATTTTTTTCACTTAAGATTCAGTATGCTAATTTATTATATACAACCTGTTGACTGATTTCTGATGCTAGTTTTTGTCTACCACAGTTTAACTTTCAATAAAGAATATGTTTACTTGCATGATTATCTCATTAAAATATTAATTTTACAAGTAATGCCTGCACAATTCTGAATACTCATTCATGCATTTAGATAACATATTCTTGAATTTAGTTGAACTGTTGATTACAAAACAGCAAACCCTCTAAACCATACTTATCTAGTAATATTTAGTGTGGAGTTCATGTTATATTTAACACCTAAATCATATTTTGTTAAGCTGTAACTAGTGTATATTAACTTAACTATTAATGATCTAGCACCTTGCAGCAGTTTTGTGTTGTATATTATCACCCAATGTACATGTGTATTTTCTTCTACATTCCTTCAATTGAATTCCTAATCAATCATTTTATCACATATCACTTAAATGAAAGAAATGTAAATTACATTTTTTAATTTTTTATAAATTAAATTCATAAAATTGGATGTTACTTTTATGTAAATACCATATGTAGCTTTATGTTATTTGGAATGAATCTAGTTATTAAAGGAAGAAGTCATTAAAGAATTTATAAATTAATAAATATCAGGTTTATATTTGAGAAAATGGTTTTTAACTTTTTAATTTTTAATGACTGACTGAGATTCAATTCAATATGTTTGATCCAAAACTATTAAAGTACATATTACAAATAAAAAGATAAGTCAAGAATAAAATTATATAATAAAATAAATATTAATTAAATGGCAGTTTGACATGTGAGAACATAGAAGTGAGACACTTATACAGAAGTTTAGTAATTAAGCACTATCTCCATTGAAATGATAGAATGCTTTGTGTAACGCTAATTATATAAAAGCAGTGAAGGCCTACATACTTATTAATTACACTACAGATTTTGGGTTAAAAATCCTTCAAGTTTCTGTAATTGTGGAGATTCCAAGTTTACATAAAATTATAGCTTAAAGATTCATAAGTAATATATTTAAAATATCATACTGATTAAAGAAATTGAATTATGCAATTCTCTCAAGATATTTGTAATTTAGCAAATCAGGAAAAAATATTTGTAGAACTTATTACATAATCAAAATTGATTTAATACTGATTTTTACACTTGTTTCACATTAAGTGTTAATTCACACTGCATTAACACAAATATAAAAAAAAGTGTTATGTTGTTTTGCAGGAGAACCTTTGCCACCAGTTGTAGCTGCTGGTATTGAAGTGGAACCAGAAACTGAAGTCCCAATATGGGATTTGAGAAGGAAAAGAAGATGGGTTACTGGCAACAAGGCAATGTGGAATCAACAAGACTTTTTCTTTCGATCATTATCTAAATATGTCGATTCTATTCAAGCATTTGAGGTTAGTTGGTGAATATTTAAAAATAAAAGTCTTAATAGAATCATTATATATGAAAATTTTATTTTTAAAAGCAAGCATAATTATATTATCTATAAATTTAACTTTAAATCTCCTGATATATAGGACTTTGGAGCAGTTGTTCTTAGTGACCTTGTATTAAAGACAAGACCATGTGATAACACCCGATATGGTAAGTACATTTCGAGTTATTATTATTTTTATTTATAATTTCAAATATGGCTTCAGATAATTTTGCTGAGGTATAAAAATTATAAAGTGAATGTGCTACAAGTATTTATTTATAGTGAAGTGAATAGACATTGAAATATTTAGTTAACAATACAATATCATATTTATATCTGTTAAATTAAGATTAATTTTACAGCTACATGACAGACTCAAAGATATGTTAAGGAGGTACAGTTGAAATTTTTAATTAAAATTACAGTATTTTCTGAAGGATAATTGTGGTCATGATCCTGGGGAAGTACACAATTGAGATGTTTCACCAGCTAAGAGTTAAAAAAAAGTAAAAGCCTGTTCCTACTTCCAAAATGGTTACATAAGACATTTTAAAAATTCTTCCCAATCTCCATTAAACTCCTCACTCCAAAAATAGACTGAGGTAACTGAATTTTCATCACTAATGGTCTACATATATGGTGTTCTAAATTTCTCAGCAGTTGCTGGTTACTGCTCCCTCACTGAAAGGATTCTACTCTGGTGAATGAATACCTCAAACATATTCTCTAAACATATTATCCCTCTCTGTTTTTCATACAAATTATTTAGACTAGAATTCCCATCTGTCTTGAATGACAATGCCAAACTTAATTTGTATATATAATTGATAGAATTCATATGGGGGAAAAATAGGTGGCTTACCTGTAATTTAAGTTTGGAATTGCCATTCAGGACAGGAGGTTATTCAACTCTTTTGGAAGTGTTAGACTTTATCCTCAGTAGATCAAATTGCCTATATGGCTGCTGAGACATTGCCAAAATAATTGGTTTGGAAGGAAAAGAGAAAGTTGGTTGTTGAAATCAAACTTCGTTTCCATTCCACACTTGAGGAACTTCCTGACACATGGGTTGTCTTATTCATGAAGCAGGCTAATGGCTCTGAAAATTTGAATAGTGATTCTGAACTTTCTTTTTGGGTTATCCAAGACCTTTCTCTATTTCTTTTCCAGACTAATTAATTTAATTATGTATCTATATGTGACTAGGATAATGTGACATTATCAATATAATCAATATGGGAATAGACCGACTTAGATGAGAATGAGGTTTGGTTACCATGTTGAACAAGATTACTGAGGCATTATTTTCCTTTATATTATTATTCTTATCTTTACCTTGATGATAGAATATTTTACATTTCATGGTCACACAAAATATTTTCAAGCAATCATTATCTAATATATTTGTATAAAATTTAATAAATTTCTTCTGCTGTATATGTTCACAGTCTACTTCTTGGCATTAAATGACATAAGATAATTTCTTTTTAGTCTTTGAGAAATTATTAATTTACATAAACTTTCCAATCATTTTCAGTACATACACTATTTTGAAAACTAAAGTTCTTTTCAGACACAATTTTTTAACATTAAAAATTATTTTCAACTTTGCAAACATTTATGTATACACATTTATAACTGTTTTCATATCAGGAAGAATAGGTTCAACTCTTCCAATTTTCCATGAAAGACGTGCAAAACCTGGACAAGTTGAAGAAGGTAAATTATTAAACAGTGAGCATGAAACACGCAGCAACATTTATTGCTCTGACTCAAACAATTACTTTATCTCTAACTCTGGGATTACTAATGACAAACATTAATTTTTGCATGTTTGTGGGATACAATTGAAAAGAATATGGGATTAATAAAAATACTACCATCTGGAACCCATTATGCAAACCAGCAAAGTCGTATATTAACATAATTTAATTTCCATGGAATCATTGAAATATTAGCCATAAAAATACTATATGAATATCTTATTTTTGTAACTTCATTTTCAGCAAGATGTTTGCTTTCATAACTTGTGGTTTACAAGATCACTAAGAATATAATCAAGTTAAATAAAACAAAATTAATCTTGTTTTGAAACCATAAGTGTTTAATTATTTAACAATTTGCAATATAATTTGTCATTAACACACATCATCATCTTCAATTAACTTCATAAAATAGGAGGTATGCAGGTAACAATATTTTTAAACAACATAATTCTGGGTTTCTTTAAAATATTAAAATTCTTAAAAACTACAATTTTGGTTTGAGAAGAGACTATTATACTATAGGAAACCCATTATGAAAGTTAACTATTTCAAATATAACCATGGCTTCCTTAAAGGTTGATATAGTTTTATTTTTTTTCAGATAGAGCTTTTGCAATGCAGGTGTCTCCTCTCGCTTTTCCATTAACAGAAACTGCAAGAGGATTAGATTTTGGTTACAATGAGGATGTGAGGCAACCATTAGTTGAAATTCGTTCTTTCTTCCCAGAAACATGGATCTGGGAATTAATTCCAATGGGGTATTTTTATTTAAGTGATATAATTACTGTCTTTTCTTAAATTTCTTTTATGTGAAGCCTAATGTGGAGATGTATTTGTATGCAGTGAACAAAGCATAGTGAATATTAAGAAGGAACTTCCTCATAGTGTGACTGATTGGCAGAGTAGTGTATTCTGCATGTCACCACTTCTTGGACTCGGAGTTTCTCCTCCAGCAAACATAACAGCCTTTCAACCATTTTTCCTTGATTATGTTATGCCATATTCTATAAAAAGAGGTGAAATTCTTACATTGAAAGTAGTACTTTCCAGTTTTCTGCCATATAGTCTCCCAGTAAGTACTAAATTAATATATTTAATGATCATAGATTAGAATTTTAACATTTTATGTATAGTTTATACTGTGAAAAGAATAAAGTTTAAACCATGTAAATAATTTCCTGCTTATAAGATTATTAATATAATTATTTTTTGAAATAGTTTCATTACTTATATTCAGCAATTACTTCATAATTAATTATAGAGATGTATATTACATAGACAGTCATGATGTTAAAACTATAATGTATTACTTAATGTAAAAGTGTAGAATCTAGTTAGCAATATATCATATTAATGTAGACATGAAGTGCAATAATAACAATTTTCAAAATAAATATTATTTCTTTTATAATGAATAAATAACTAAATATTAAATGTTAATTTGTACACATTTGTGGCTATACTATATTTTATGTACCAAAGCAGTATATTTTTGATTTATTACTGAACATTCTATTGAACTGTACTCATAGATGTCCCATCTATTTTCTGAAATTAATTTCTTTGTTTATATTTATACAAAATAATTATTGTTTATGTAAAATATATTTTATATTAACAATGCAGACATATATATATATATATATACTTTGTTGGTAAATTTATGCTTTTATGATGTTTAAAGATATACCAATGTTGTTTTAGATCAAAGTTACTCTGCAAAATACACCAGAAATAGAAATAGTGTCCAACAGTTCAAGTAACTCAGCCTGTGTGAACCCACAATCTAATTTGATTAATGAGTACAAGATCAAAGCAAATGACCTTGGAAATGTCAACATTACTGTAACGGCAGAAGTTGATTCACTATATCCAGAGCAATGTGGACCTGATATGCTCATTGAACGAAGGTATATATATATATATATATATATATACACAATGAATACATACTATGCAATAATATTTAGTGGCATATACACAAAATTATATTTAATTAATTTTCTCATCAATACATTAATTGAAAATATCAAAAAATATTTATATGGTTGTGTTGAGGTATTTCTGTGTTGATAAGGTTTCCTCAAATGTCCAACTGGGTAAAAAAAACTGTAATTACATGAGCCCAAGAAAATCTTGTCAACTACATACCAGGAAAGCCTTCGTTTGATTTATTATGTGTTTATAATATTATTGCATATTACTCAATTTCTGACAGATGAGGTCTTTTTATCCAACTGTGAAATTGACTTTATGAAAGAAAATTCCCGTTGATTGCATTGTAGACTTGACATGAGTAATAATTGTGCCTGATTCACTCAAAAATTCATATCACAGAATTCCATTAAGTCTTTTTCTTTTTGTATTCCTTCAATAATTCCATTTCATCAATTTTGCACAGTTATGTGCATCTGTATTTTAATTATTATCTGATTAAGTGATAAAATTTCTTTTTGTTATATTTTTTGTACAGAAAAGATTGACCACTCTGTCATGTATGTATTTCAGGGACACTTTGGTGAAGCCAATACTTGTTGAACCAGAAGGATTTCCAGTTGAAAAAACGAGAACTTCATTCATTTGTCCAAATAGTAAGGTTTCAGTCTTTTAATGCTTATATAAAAATTATATGTTAATTATATTATTTATCAATCTCTTCTGCAATTGAATATATAAATTTAAATTAACAATTTGAAATAAGTTATGTAAACATTTAAGGTTCAAAACATTGAAATTATATCGATTTTTTAATTTATGAATATTCCCTGTTCTTCAGGTTAAGGTACATGAAAATATAATATTTTATTATTTTTTCTTATAGAGAAAGGGAAGGGCTTAAATTTATTTATGAATTAGTTCATGTACACTTCATGTTATCACAAATAATGCAGTATATAATTTTAACATTATATTTACTTTTAAACTATGTATAGAATAAATATTGGAAAGTATGTGATTTGCAGATTTCTCTGAAGATTCAACTGTGTGGTGGACATTGGAGTTACCAGTTGATATAGTTGAGGATTCTGCTAGAGCTGATGTGAAAGTTGTTGGGGACATCTTAGGCCCAGTTCTTCAAGTAAGATAAAACAAAATTTTCAGTGATAGATACCAAATAATTGTATTTATCATATGTAGAAAATAAATAAGTTATTATCTGCCAAAAATAGTTTAATAAATTTGTATCAGTTTAATGATTGATTTGTAATGTAATTAATTTATTTCAGAATCTAGATCATCTCGTTCAGTTGCCTATGGGATGTGGGGAACAAAATATGATTTTGTTTGTACCTAATTTACATGTCATAAACTATTTAAATGCTACAAAGCAGGAAAATCCAATTCTATTGCGGCAAGCTATACAAAATATGGAAAAAGGTATGAATTAAGTGCACTCTCATTCATGACATGAGTAAAAAATTAAATTATAAATAGACTAAAATAATGTCATGTACTTTAAGTGAAAACATTCTGAATTTTAAAATATTTTATCTTCAAATATTGCTATCTTTTCTGGACATCAACTAAACCTTCAAATTAAATATACATACAGTAATGAATATATTGTAATCCTTTAAGAGAGGAAATTTTAAACACATACTGTATATACTCATTTTAAATTTTGTAGAAGGATGTAAATCAGGAAGTATCAATGTACTTAGTGATCACATACAATTATGATATATAATTTTTTATTTCAATTACCCATATTTATTATTCTCAATAAAATGGTTGGATTTAATAGGTTACTTTAATTCTCAATAATTTTATATTTTAGGATACCAAAGAGAGCTAACATTCCGTCATAGTGATGGATCATATTCAGCTTTTGGAAACTCTGACCCTGTAGGTTCAATTTGGTTAACTGCTTTTGTTGTCAAATCATTTGCTCAGGCAAGATCCCAAATTTTTATTGATGTGGATGATCTGAAAATTAGTATGAAGTGGATAACAAAACAGCAGATGGAAAATGGTTGCTTTCCAGTAATAGGACAAGTTTTCCACAAAGACATGAAGGTAAACCATAATTGATACAGTTAACAAACTACAATTAAGTAATAGAAATGAGTTCCTACAAATAACTGTTACTTTTTATGTACAAATACAAACAATTTAACTGTATTTATAATATCAAATTTATAATTAAAGTTTATATTGTAAACTTAAGTTTCATTTAAAATAATTAATGTTTACAGGGTGGTTTGACAGGTGATACTTCTTCAACTGCTCTGACAGCTTATATTCTAATTTCTCTCCTTGAAACTGGATTACCTCTTTCATCATCTGTTACTTCCAATGTGGTTTATTGTCTGAAAGGTGATAAAGAACCAGACTTATACACACTGGTGCTCTCAACCTATGCATTTGCTCTGTTGGGTGAAAAAAATTTGGCCAAGGAGGGACTGAGGCACCTATTAGGAGCAGCATCAATCGAACAAGATCTTATGTGGTGGGAAAAATCAGGTATTGCTTTGTGAATTAGTTTCAATCATACACCTGATGAATATAACTAGAATCATAGGCAGTAATAGAAGAATATTGTTTATTAAAAATGTAGTATTAATCAATAACAATACAATCATGCCTGAATAGTGATTGAGATCCAAGTGTTACGTGTTGCCTTGGATCTTGATCACTATTGTTAGACTTCACATGTGATTCTATTGTTATGTTTTGATTCTGTTGTGGAAGCAAACCTGTTTAATTAATTAATAATATTCCATCTAATTCCAAAGAGTATTCAGAGAACTAAATATGCATAAAAGTAAATTGTAATTTTCTCTTTCTCTCTTTCACAGATTCTACTTCAAAAGGCCTTAGTGTTGAAATGACTGCATATGTAATACTATCTTTAATAAAACTTGGAGGAGAAGAGAATTTAATTCACGCTTTAAAAGCTATCAGATGGATCTCAAAACACAGAAATGGAAATGGAGGTTTTATTTCAACTCAGGTAAGATGAGTAATAAATAAAGAGTTAATCTCAACAATTAAATGAAACTGAATTCTAATTCATGTTACCATTCTAAGGACACTATTGTTGCATTGGAAGCTTTGGCAAAATATACTACAGAATTGTCTCATGATACAACAAATCTACACGTACATGTGTCAGCAACAGAGTTGGACACCAGATTACACATACAAGAAATTGATCGTTTAGTTATAAAATCCTTTAACCTTCCAGTTCTACCAACTCATGTTGAAGTTATTGCCGATGGAGATGGCTGTGCATTGGTTCAGGTTTGAGAAACTTTGATCTTTATATTTCAAGAATGTGTATATTATATAGTTAATAACCAATTTAAATTCATATTACAGAGCTCATTGCGATACAATGTCAAAACGCCATCTGGTAGCGATGCATTTGAATTAGACGTCAAAACTGATCCAGTTGCTTCAGTAGACCTGTGCACTGTTCAACGTGTTGAAATATGTATGCGATACAAATTGCTTCAAGAGACTTCAAACATGGCTATTGTGCAGGTGTCAATGGTTACTGGATTTAAGCCTGATAGGACATCATTGTTTAAATTAGCAGAAGATAAAACTCTAAGTACTTTATATTTATAATTTCCTATAACATTCAATTAGAATTAGAATGAAATTAGCAATGTTTTGAATTACATTTTCCTTATAGATCTAAAGAAATTTGAAGAAGAAAAAGATAAAGTCAATTTTTATTTTGATGAAGTCACAAACAAACGACAATGCTTTGGATTTCTTATTAAGCAAGAAATTGAAGTAGAGAATACAGCTCCAGCCATAGTAAGATTGTATGACTACTACCATCAGGAGCTTTTTGTAGAAAAGGTAAAATTTATGTTTAAATTTAGTTTTGTTTTTAAAGGCTCAAATTATAAGTGACTGAATTGTCCATCAAATCCTTTTTTTTTTCAGCGTTATTCTGCAGACACTCAATGTGTTGATGAAAGGTTACCACATCCCCAACCTGATAGAATTGACCAAGTAGATATTATATTGGCAAGTGATACAAGCAGTGGTAAGTTTAAAATATAATTATTAAAGTGTATTCTAAGAAAGGAATTAAAACAAGTAGATGGGAATTAGAAAAAGTGAAACAACTGGAGATGCTTTAGAGTTTCAAATAAGTATCAAAAGTAGATTAATAGCATAAGAAGAAAGAAACAATATAGAAGAGAAATGGCCACTCTTGAAGGAAGAAATGACTGATGAAAAAATAGTAAGAATAGCTCAGACCAATAGAAAAGCACGGATAACACAAAAAATGATAAAAATGATTGATGAAAGGTGTAAATATAAAAATGTGAGAATGAAAATATTAAACAAAAGTACAGACGCTTGAAGAATGAGATAGATAGGATGTGCAAATCAGCAAAAGAGGCTTGGCTACAAGAGTCGAAGATTTCATAGTTTACTATTTATTTTAAGATGTTCAATTTCCTAAAGATATATTAAGAAGTAATTTTAATATTAGTATAGTATTGTTGCAAACAAAAGTAGTAAACATAAGGGATATATTATATGAATAATATTTTTCAAATTTTTAGCATTAAATATGAGTATGGATGAAATTACAACTTCTTTGGAAGGTTTGAATCCACAGTTTGTGGATGTAGATCATGATTTAGATTTACCAACTGGTAATGAGGGCCCTGATCCTGTATTTGTTATGCCTCCTGGAGGTGAAAATTTGACATTAGACAAAGGTAAATATTAACTTAGTGAGTAGAAATTACTTACTACAGAATTATTTGAAACTATGAAGTAAAATGCATACCTTGTTGTATTATTTATCAAATGGCATAAATCATTTGTAGTGATTTTAAATTTCTTTAAAAAATTGAAATAAAATAAGTCAGTGACCCTCCCTAAAAATGGGAAATTTTACTTGAAGGTAGTATTAAATTATATATAATTTTTCAACAGAATTGGTATCATGTCCAACTTGTTCAGACTCATTTCCTGCCAATTTCTTAACACTTTATTGCAAGGCTGCTGTAGCTTATAAATTAATTATTCGGAAATCAGGCAATGCACGCCTATTAATGGATATTACACCTGGGAAGACTACAGCAAGGATCAGAAAATTCATCACAATAGTTGTACCTGAGCAATGCAAGTGCAAACCACTGACAAAAGGTAAGGAACTGCTTCTATTAAGGCACAATGAGCATTATATTATAGAAATATAGAATTCAGAACTATGAAAATAATTGGCCATATGTTTTGTAATTACAAACATAAATTGGAATGTTCAAAAGGCAATAATACATCCCCTCATTTGAAAGACCCTTGGTATATTACATAGAAGAGGCCTTTGGATATAAACTAGTAACATTTATTTAAATATATGTTACTACAGATACGTAGCTACAACATATCTGAAATTAATATATTATATGAAAACATAAATCTGTTCCCATACTTATCCTGTAAAATAATTTTGTTATTCAAATCAAAACTGGGCCATTTGCAATAAAGGAGTAAAGATTTTTATATATTTAGTACAATTTTATCTTATGTTTCAGTTGGAAACCATATTGTGGTGCTGGATTCACAAGCAAGGAGCATATTGGTTGAAGATGATGCAGTGCCACAAATGAGGCTTGATGAATCTGTTCACGTAATAACTGTAGCTATTAGCCCTGGGCTACCAGAAATTGTTAGACAGGCTAGGAATGGTTGTTAAAGCTGCAACTTTCTGGGCAGCTCAATGTATATATTGTAAAAATGTAACAATAGTTCTTCAAATGAAACAAATATATTTGAAGTGCCAAATGAATCGAAGACCATCGTCAATTCAGTAAAAATGAAACATGATTGAATTTACTAAACTTTAAGTTATCTGACAATTACCCATCAACAGTATTAACTGTGACTTAGTTTTGTCATAAATTTATTTGTAAATAAATATATAATTTTTTTATTATTAAAGAAACAAATTTTGAAAATAAATATCTTACAACAATAAAGGTTTTGTTGTTGAATGTTTCCCTTAAAAAGTATAAATTATTAAATGGTGAATATAATTGGAAATATGGGATTTTGGTGCCCATAAATAAATATAACTGCAAGATTATTATGCATAACAAAAGTATTAATAACTGGTAGAGATACACCAAAATCTCTCTCGTCATAATCTTGATTGAAGTGATATACTGTCGACACTGGTGTTTATAAACATGGCTCCCACACTCCACTGGATCGGTGGGCAGTTTGATTGAACAGGGGGGCACAATGTGAAAATGAATTCAAATAGAATTTTAAAACCAACTACCTGCTACAATTATACTTGTACTAAAGGGAAAAATGTTGGTATCTCAATTTTAAATAAGCATTCATTAAGTGTTTTATTTTCTATAGAGTCACACTAAAGGTTTGGAGTGATATAACTACAGTTTTATCAGAGAGTAGTCTTTACCGCGAAAGTACAGTTTCACTTAATTTCTATGACATGTGCAATGTGGTTCCCAATGGCCACCTCACCTTTACAAATAGGGAGACTGAAGCTATCTATTATAATCGCTGCAGCATTGAGCCATTTTGAAAGTTAATTGCTTTATAAAGTAGCTACATTGTGATGCGACTGCAAATGGAAGCTACAATTAATTTAAAATATACATGAGCCTTAGGTATGATGATTGGGGTAAAAGAGTGATGATAGATCTATTGAAGAATTAATGTAATAATACTGATATCTTTAAAAATTTTAAGGCCTCCTACAGAACTATGGTTTATTTAACAAGGAAAGAAAGCGCTGCTCTGAAACATTCTACGCTATCTATCAATACAACCAGACAGCACGATTCTTGGAATATGCAAAACCGATTGTAATCAATCTTGTAAGAGTTCTAATATCTTTCATAAAAAAATTTGGATAGTAAATTGCGAGCATATAAGAAAAAAATAATTTTCAATGTATTTATTATTCAGTGATTATTGGAAATGTGAAAATTTGAACAGGAGAAAGTTGGCGCAAGATGGATGCCACGTTTGCTTACTATGGAGAAAAAGAAGCAGCGTTAGGTTTTATGATCTAGTAATTGGTGATGTTTCACAGCAATAAAGTCCATTTTTTGCGTGGATTCATGACCACGGATGAAAGATGGTTTCATCAGTTCATACCTGACACAAAAGAAGTAAAAATAATTAATTGAAAAGTTAGAATCGGCACCAAAAAAAGCGAAGACAATTCCATCTTTTGGCAAGGTTTGGCGTCCGTTTTTAGACAAAGGAATAATTTTCATTGATTATCTTCAAAACACAATCAACAGAATTCGAGGGATGAATTCACTGAAGTAGTTCACGTTTGAGTCAAGGTATCGAAGCTATTGAACATCACTGGGTCTAAATTGAGATGACCATGAGAAATAAAGATATTTTTAACAGTTATATGTATCTGGGACGACCTCCTGTGGTCCCTTCCTCACAACACAGAGGTCCCGGGCTCGAATCCTGGCTTGGGCTTGGATGCTTGTACTATCATGCTCACGGAGACTGGAGAGTCGATATGCTGACCACCTATCACTCCAAATTCGGAATGTATAATGTAAGATGGAAGTCAGCAGTCGACCCGGTAAGCCAAGGCCCTGAATGGCTGCAGAGCCAAGAAAGGAGGAGAGGATTAGATCTTTGTTACGTCGGGTACTTTTTGGACATAACCCGCACTGTTATGAATGGACTTCTTTCAGCTCAGTTCAACGTGTTGTAAATATGAGCGAGATGTATATGTAAGCTAATATTGATTAATTTCTGTCTCAGTATCGGTATCTCAAACCGAATATTGACAGACTGAATCGTTACGCTGTCTCTTCCAGGCAAGCGTTATTGAAGCGACGCTAGTCTTCACTCTCACATTTTGCTTTACTGTAATTCGCACTCTTAAATTAATTCATGCTTTTTTATGCCAAGAAAATTTGAATAAACATCAGATCGTGAAAAACTGTAACGCAGCGTTTTGTATACATGTTGATGAATTCAATTCGGCTGTCATATTACAATACTTGTATATTGGAGAGTCATTCCAAAATAAATGAATTATTTTTTCATTCTACTACTTTGTAATTTATTTCAATCCCTTCCCGTGACTGGCACGTGCCTGCAAGATGACTGCTGTTTTAGAATTTCCGTGTTGTGAAAACGAGATAGCGGGAAACACCCAAAAGAGGCCGAAAAAGATGTATAGAGATGATGATTTCGATCGCAGTCGGTGAGCAAAAAGACTACGTGGTGAAACACGACACGCCAATACTCGGGATATTCCTCGCAGTGGCAGGCCCTACACTGCAGCAACTCCAGACAATTTGCACAGAGTTAACGACATGGTTTCAGTCGACAAAAGCATCGCCGTGAAGGAATTGATCAACGAGTTGGAATAGTGGAACGAGGCTTGAAGATGATTACTCCCTGCTGAACGCTGGAAAATTGTGGATCAAACGTGATGGAACAGACTTTTACCGTGTGAGTATACAGGCCCTGTTTCCAAGGTTGTTTGTTGTTTTGCCATTCAGACCTCAGACTGGTCTGATGCAACGCTCCATGCTAAACTATCTTGCGCGAGCCTTTTCATTTTTGCATAGCTACCAAAATCCACATAATCTATAATCAGCTTAGGGTATTCCATCCCAGGCCTTCCTCTTCTGTTCTTACACCTCACACTTCCCTCTAATGCTAATTTTACAAGACCCTCATGCCTTAAAATGTGGTCTAGTAATCTATTCCTTCTCTTGGTCAATGTCCTCCATATTGTTCGCCCTTCTCCTATTCTGCTTAGAACTTCCTGGCTAGTGATTCTATCCTACCATCTGATTTTCAGCGTTCTCCAAATTCTTTTCCCTTCCACTACTCCTACCGTCCACGTTTCGCACCCATATGACGCCACACTCAATATGAAAATTGTTAGTAATAACTTCCTAATATTCACACTTATTATGTTTCCCGTGAGTAAATTTCTCTTTTTTTTTACGAATGCCTTCCTTTCTTGTGCTATCCCACTCTTTATCTGCTATACTTCTACCATCTACCATGGTAGCATAAAGCAGTTGAAAGGTAAGGTGATTATTTGGAAATATGAAATTTTGCTCTTGAAGGATGTATCTACTCACTGCAAAAATGTAATATTAAAATAAATGTTGTGTATCTTTGAAAATTTAACGTAGTTTCCTACCTATTATTTTACGGACATTGAAAAATTATTTGCCAACTTCTGGATGATTTATTCATATATGCAAAATCGTAATTTATATTTCGATACTCAAGTAGCTGACGTGAGAATAATATTAGGCTATGATTATGTACTAGGACACTGACCAGTAACTGACCTAGAACGATTGAATTCGTAACATATGCATTTAAACATACACACGCTAAACTAAATTCCGAGAAGTTAAAATGTCAGATAACGGCAACACATAGACAACATAAATATTAAAAACGGGCCTATGAACCGGAAAAGATTGATTACTTCATTGGAAGAGTCGCGCGGCTTAGTGTAGAAGAAGCTGGAGGTGATAAGGGACAACACTTTAAGTGATAGGCTGACCGACGGAAACGACCAATCAGCTGGAAGTAGACAATTAAAGGACTGGCTTCTTTGCTCGACACTTGACATGACCCCACAGCCAAAGCATTTCAATCGCTCGGCCATTCTTGATGCAGTCAGTATTTCGGTGCCAATAGGCGTAACAACTTGCCATCACCGTCTTTATGTAAGTAAAATAAAATGCTTTATTTCTAATAAACTACCAAATAAAACTATACAAACTCAAAAATTTTCTGTAGCTTATATATGTGCGAAGAATTTATCGGTTTTATTTAGTATTAAGCTTGATTAAGCCACAGAAATGAAAATGTAAAATAGCTGTCAAACATGACCTAATACGTTATATATTAAAATTTGACTTCACATTTTTTGTTTAAAGACCTATACCACTACATTTCAAACAACGCGTTCACAAATTACGAGAAAGAAATCAACCACCTCGGAAAGAAGTTACAGAAAACCAAAATAACTATTCATTTAAATAAAGTTCAGACAAAGTAATGTAAAAAATTTCTAAGATAACTCGAAAAAGTTTAAATACAAAATGCTACACCATCAATTTAAAGCGCTCAAACGTTTTTTTTAGCTAATATTACTAACTACGAACAAAATATGATTGATGTATTATTCATTATAATCTATATGGAGACTTTAATTAAGTGACGGAGAATGCTATTTTATAATATATAATATATAAATGTTTTATACAGTAATTAATTAAACTGACACGATAATTTTTTAAAGACTTTCCTGGAAGCGGAAGATATGGCTCTGGTCAGAGAGGTTAACGAATTCGAGATGACATCTCGTGACGTGTAAGTACAGATAATTTATGTTTTTATTTTCTAAGCCTTACTGTACAGATTATATAGGGCTCGCCTTGACCTATACAGGAACGAAAACATACGATCCTTGGCAAATTGCCAAAAAGGTGTTTGCCACTATCTACTTGAAGCATTTCCTTCAGAAACTCAAGGTTCATTATGATTCATAGGATACTAAAGAATCTTGCCTGTGAATATGTAAATACTTCTGTGTCAAGATAATTTATATTTGGTCATATAAAAATAACTATTACAACCGATTCATATATTATTTTTTGGGGGGATTGACGCTTTGATATTTGAGAAATATTTTTTTCCCTTTGAAGTGTTCGAATTTGATTGTTTATTTATTTTACGAGTACTTGATTACTTACGCATTATTCACTTCGAGCGTCACAGCTATTTTAAGAAACGTCGAACTACGAAAGATGTGATTATTTAATGTGACGTTAAGTTCTGCCAGCATTGTTTAGAAGTAAGAAGTAACTTGAATGTTGGAAAACCTTTACGAAATCAGTAAAAACCTTTAAAATATATTATTGCAAAACAGGATATTATATTACAATATTCCTGAAATGATTCATTGGAGTTTTTGATGTTTTTTTTCCATAAAAATTGCCGAGTGTCCATTCATTGGAGTTTTTAATGTTTTTTTCCATAAAAATTGCCGAGTGTCCATTTAAGTTTCTTGGCTCGGTGGAAAACTAAAATATTTGGCTCAATGAGTTGCTTTTTAAGGCTAATCTGTGTAAAGATAAAATATTTAAATACCTGTATCGTGTGCATTTCCTAACATGTGAAGTTATAGAGTGTCCATTCATTGGAGTTTTTAATGTTTTTTTCCATAAAAATTGCCGAGTGTCCATTTAAGTTTCTTGGCTCGGTGGAAAACTAAAATATTTGGCTCAATGAGTTGCTTTTTAAGGCTAATCTGTGTAAAGATAAAATATTTAAATACCTGTATCGTGTGCATTTCCTAACATGTGAAGTTATACATGTGGAATGAATAAATATAACAATTTCTTTTTTTTGAGAGAGAGAGACGCTACCGTCGCTTTCCAGCGCTGTCGTTTCAATAACATTTTCTAGGTTCTAAGTACTACGTAGTTTGCATATACAGGGTGTTAAAAAATGTCAAATATTTTGAGAGGTAGTAGTAAACATCAAAACAAGAAAAAAGTCAATAAACATGGGTACGGAAGCGCACACTTTCTGAGATGTGTACACTTTTTCACAGTGCCTGAATACGTTTGGTTGTGAATATGTCACTAACATCGTACAAGGTTAGTCTACACATCTCAGATACAACAATTGTTGATAAAGTATCGCTCCGACGAGAGGACGACTCACGTCTTCTGCCGCTGCCAATCGCCGCATACTGGTTCTCGGTTATTTGTTTAATACATATGGTAAACATGAGGTATTCGGACTGGCAGAGGCTAACCACTGCTCAACTTTTGTGGTATCAGAGAACCCGTGTTCTTAGGACATACAACCAAACTTCTTCTGCCACTACGAACAAGTTTACCTAACTCGGAAAGTATTCGTTTCTGGACCCTCATTTATTGGACTTTTTATTGTATTGATGGTTACTACCACCTGTATAAATATTCGACACTTTCCAACACCCTGCATATTATTATTGTATACAAATAATTTTCTCATTGAACGAAATTATTTGTAAGAGGGTAGAAATAGCATCATTTAAATTTTTGCTAATGTATTAGTGAAATATTTGAGTATTCTGTAAGTTTTCATTCTCTCTTGATAGGGAACGGGCACCCAATGAAGAAAATTCAGATGTGAAGGCGAAACCATGGTTTTTATACTTCGCAGTGTTTATAAGTAAGTTTCTTCTTCATTGAAAGTTTTCTATTTCCTGAGAGAGATATTGTTTAAACAGATTCAGTGACATAACAGGCTGGTATTTGAGAATGTAACTAGAGACTGTGGTGAGATATAACTTAATATAATGAACTCGGATTAAATATACATTTAAAGTGGGAGGTTAAATGACTAGCTTTAATAATTACTGTAAGAGCTTTGTTATTTTGTAACGAATTCTCGTTTTCGTCGCAACGACATAGGTCATTTGCCTTGGTGGATGGACGCATTTCTTAAGATCCACACTACGAAAAATTTCCTTACCTTTCTTGCATCTTTACAACCCTTCGGGATAATCCTTACATCTCATTATTGTTGTTTAATCTGATTTCGATGCTTTTATCAGTATGACCTATATATTATTTCTCATTCATCAAAATTAATTTGATAAATGATATATTCTTGTTCAGATATGATCTTCAGTTTTATAGACCAATTTCTGTTGTCGTTGCAATATCAAAGGTTTTTCAGTCTACTATAAATGGAAAAATTGTGGTATATTTTCGCTTGTTAAAGTTCCCTCAATTATAATTTCGAACCAACCTTGGAACAACTGAAGTCATTGTCTCAGTAAACTTGATAATAAGGACCTCTTGAATGCCAAATGCTATGATATGTCAAAAGCATATGACACTGTATCTCATAGCCGCCTTTGAAGAACTTCATTTCTTTGAGGAAGAAGCTATCAATCTGATTTGTCCAACAGATATCATACAGTAGCAAATGGTGACGACGGGTCTACCTTCTTACCAGTAAAGCAGGGCGTACCTCAAGACTTGGTTTCAGGGCCTATACTTTTCATTAGTTACACACATTATTTGCTGTGGGTCAAATGTGAAACCATATCTGTTTGCAGATGATCCCAAATGTCTGACTCAACTGTACAATGTTGATGATTTGGACTCCATTTCATTAAATATCTCGAACGAAATCCAAGACTTACTGCGGACGAACAAAGGCGAAATCCAAAATTTGGAACTCATTTCAGGCCTCCACTGTAAAAATAAAGTTCCGACATGGTAAATTTTCTGAGACTTACAATAGCTGGAAGTCTAAATCGAGACCTACTTATCCAACATATTGGACCAAAGATAAGTAAAGGTATATTTAATGAACGTAGACTTTTCCGGTGAATAATTCGGATGAAATCTTCACGGTTACCCGTGAAGATTTCATCCGAAAGGCATATTTGTATTAAGAATCCTTAAATCATGTATTAGTCCATATCTATTACGAATTGTTTACGTAGGCCATGTCCACAGCCACTTATCTTTGAAGTCACCAATTACCTGCTTCTTCGTTTAAAAAATATGATTCCAGGCTAATCTGTGGTATTCCAGATCTGAGCCACTGCAAGATACATTTTGGAAAACTTGGCACCATGTTCTTATCTTTCTTTTTCTTTATGCAGATCATCCTTAATATTAAAAAGAATCTAGCAAATAATGATCACTTGGGAGATTCTCATCAACTATTCACCAGAAATAGAAATAACGTGGCTATTAATTATAATAATACACAAACAAAAATTATAATATGTAAATCAATTCAGTTATTGGCTCTCTGTATGTTTAATAGTAAATTTAAGACAGTGATCACAAGCAACTGTGTATAATCAATTGCCGAGTAATTTGAGAAATCTCACCTTCCATCGTAGTTAGTGATATGTGAGAGAACAGATAATATGAAACAGAAAATATATAATTTAACTAAAAGATTGTGTAGTGCAGAATTATTTATAGCTCAATTTAAGCACTTTTGCAGGACAAATAATTGTACAATCAAGAAACACTGGTACTGATTAGATCGATCTTTTCAATCCAAATTCTTACATTGATTCCCTTATTTTTGTTGTTCTTTACATCAGTGTATCTTATAGAATATTATTGAAATAATATTGGTGAGTAAAACGTCACTGTGCCATTGGTTTGAAAATTGTCATTTCGCAGAAATCACTCAAACATATTTTGACCATAAAGTAATGAGATCCGTTTGCCATGTAACTTTTCATCACCATGGCTTAATAGAAATCTACGCTACAAGACATTGAGATTTTCCTTGCAGTCTTGTAATACCCTCTGTTTCTATCTGAATGCAGAAGCGTTACTGAAGCCTAATTAGCTTTAATTTTTTGGACGTAATAATTTCACAGAATCAAATTAAAGTTAAAGTTAGTATTTTTTAATATAAAAAGAATGATTGACAAAGGAGTCTTGATACATTTTGTAAACCTTTTGTTGCCCACAGCCACGACGTCGATCTTCGGGAACGGCTTGATGCATGGATGGCCTATTCCAACTATGCCTCGTCTTCTGACCCACGAGACAGACATCGACGCTTCGGAGGACGACATATCTTGGATATTGACTCTCCTAGGCGTCGCTGGTCCAATCCTCGGCATCCCCATGATGTTCATCGTGAACCTCTGTGGTAGGAAGTGGTTGCTGGTGGTCACGACAGTGCCCGCCCTGATATCTTGGCTCATAATTGCCTTCGCCACGATGGCAGAGCAGCTAATGATTGCCAGGACAATTGCTGGCATCTCCTTCAGTAGCATATTTACTCTTGCCCCGTTGTATGTGAGCGAGGTGGCGCCCGACAGTATCCGTGGCTCCATGGGCTTTGCAACTCAGTCCATGTACTGGCTCGGGACGCTGTTCGAAATCAGCGTCGGCCCTTACGTTAAGTTTGAAACACTTGCTGGCATTTCGGCCGTCTTCCCAATATTATTTATTGTTACGTTCATGTGGATGCCCGAGACACCGTACTACTATCTACTAAAAGACCGAGTCGACGACGCCACAAAATCTCTGATTAAACTCAGGCCAGAAAACACCGACGTCATGCCGGAACTGAAGGCCATGCAGCACTTCGTGAGCCAAGGCAGAACCCAGTCGAAGAAAGCGTCTCCGTTAGACATGCTGAAGGGTAAAGCAAACCAACGTGCCACAATGTTATGCTTCGTTTTAGGATTGTCCCCGGCAATCTGTGGAAGTATTGCTTTGGAAGCATATGTCACGTACATATTCCGTGAGGAAGGTATTGATCACCACACGGCGGACATCAGTTCAATCATCATGGGCGTAGTAAGTTGTCTTTCTAGGAGAAAGTTCACTTTTTTATTCATAGCCACCGATGCCATGACTCCCTTATCTAAACCTTTTTTTTCTGTTATTATCAAGTGTAAGTAAAATTAATATAGACTTCCCTAATTACAATAAATTTATTCACACATTAAATAATGCTTTAAAAATAATTTAGAACACTGAATAAGACTTAGAAATTTTTATCTGCGGAGGATAATAATAGTAAAAAAAATTAGTTAACGCAAAAATAGCTTATACTTGAAGTATAATGAATATTTTCGTAGTAATATTTCTTTGATTTCAGTCAGTAAATATGGGGAAGATGAAATTGTAGTGGAAGGCTGAAAGGATCGACAGGGAACAGATATAGGCCATAAAAGAAATGAATCAGACATTGCTTTTGAGGTTGTTCTAGGAAGATGGTTTATATGATTCGAAAAATGGTAAGGGAGGCCGTTTCTAATTATTTTTTCGGCAAGTACGATTTTGAGAAATGTGTCAAGTGAAACGAATATGAAAAACAATAACAACTATAAGCTATTTATTTGGTTTACATACAAACTTAATTACTTTATTTGTGTAGCCTTGGTTACATTAACAACTTAACACGTCCTGGTTTCTCTTTATTCAAGGGGGAGTTAGTTGCTGCCTTGGCTGCCATCTTGCTTGTGGACTCTCTTGGACGGCGACCTCTTCTGTTCGCGTCATGTGGAGGATGTGCTATCTCCGCTTGTGTAGAGGCTTTCTTCTTCACCTTCCCCTGCGACAAAATGTCGTGGTTACCGGCTATACCTCATGTAGCTTTTCAGATGTTCTTCGTAGCGGGTCTAATGCCTCTTCCTTACGTCATCGTGGGGGAAATTTTCCAAGCTGATCTCAAGGGTCCTGCGAACGTTTGCTTGACCGTTACTGGTCTGGTTGCAAAAGGAACTTTGACCAAGATCTTTCCTGATCTGATGGAGACAACGGGGATCATTTTATTACTCTTCGGGTTCGCATTTTTCTCGTTCCTGCTCCTAGTCTTTGGTTACATCTATTTACCAGAGACGAAGGCCAAATCGTTCGAGGAGATTCAGAATATGATGGCGGGAACAACCACTACCACGTAAAACAGGCTATTTTCGAAACTGCTAATGAGATTTGGGTACGAATATGGGTTACTCAATTCCGCTGTTACGCTTAATGTTAACGTACAACGGTGAAATGAACACCCGCATTTCGTGAGAAAAATGGAAAACAATAAGCATGTAACCTGAAATTCTGACAAATAGTAATGTAATAATATATGCCTCTTACAAATATTGTATTAAGTTTTGTTTCGCATTCATGTGCTCGCCTTCAGGCCACTACATTTGTCCGCATTTCCCAGTTTTTTTTCTGAATAGCAGAGTTCAGAGTTCATAACCGATCCTATCACGTTTTTGATGACAACGTCCTTACAGTGAATCTCAGGCATCTTACTTTCACTCGAGCTGTGAATATGTGATTTTAGCCAACTGTACACTAATGCATTTTCACAATATCACTAAGACCGAAAACGATAAATGATAATAATATTTTTAAAGATAAATACAACCACGTGAACTTTTTTCTGGAAGTGTAAAGAAAATTAAGCTGTTGATATAAAATCTACTGAAAAATTATTAATTAAATTTTAAAGTATATTAAAATTAACAGTGATATTTATAGGTGCCCGGCGATGGTCGGAAATTCATTTACATTAGCGCGCTACAGTATTTAATTCGACAGTAATCTCTTTGTCCAGACGTGATTAAACCATCAGTAAGAGCGTCACATTTGTTTAATTTTTACGCCACCAACTTTCTGACGTTAAAAAAACTCACGACGACTTAATAATTTGGTCGAGTCAAGAAATCTACTGGTTCGTTTTTATATAATAAGCAGATACATACAGAAAAATACACACAGAAACAGTCAATTATACTCATAAGGAGAAGCATATCTTTGACATGATCAGCATGAAATAATGTATAGATACATATATACATCTTCAAAAAATAAAATTGGATGTGTGACCTTTGTCTTTATATAACGTACCTCAATCATCTGCCCTGTGACTTATAAAACACATTGCTTATTTATAAACTAGTTAGAAGCATTATTACTTCAATAAAATGTTAGTTAAATTTCTGTATATTCTCTTCGGTCTGATTAACTTTACCCTGTCAAACGTGAAATAATACTTAAATATAACAAAGATTTTATTTGATTTACGATAGTTTTAATTTTGTTTCGTCATCGTTGCCGCAGCCGCACGTACGCATCGGATAAACAACTCACTTGGCAGGCTTCGTGAGGGCATAGTGCATTTTTTAAAGTTCTATATGTCTGTTTGGTAGGACCTTTGAATAGTGTAGGAAATAATAAGCGAAAAATAAAGTCTTAGAGCAGAAATTTACCTTTTCTGCCTGGAAGGGGAGAGCGAACACACCTAAATGTTGAAAATATTGACCGAAACCTTATCTGGGCAGAGAAGTACAACAAAATAAAATTTCTTGTCGAAAGCGTATGTAATGCAGTTTTCCAGGGGTTTCTCTGCATCTCTTTTAAGTACATAGACCGGGGGCCCTAGTCAACCCTTGGCCACGTTGCTCTAACTTCCACAACCGCCCACCTTTTCAATTTCCTTCCTATGCTAATAAAGGAAAGTTGCCTTTTTCAGGATCACCCTTACGAAGCCTGTTCTCCCTTTCCTTCCTATACATTGCCTTTTATTTATATAATTGTAAATAAGACATGGTATGAAACATTGGAATAGTTACTAAATTATTCTGCACTAGATGTTATTAATAAGTTGTTCCCTTGTTTATCTGAACACAATACCGCCATGAACCCGTAAAATCTTACTTCCTAATAGGAATATGTAAAAGGAATAATTGAAACCATAATTTAAGTATTTTCATTTTAATAGAAAATATGTATACTTTCATATACTAAATAAATAAATATATTAACAAATGACGAATTGCTGTAACTATTTCATAGGACTGGGCAAAGCTCTTCAATTCCAAAAACTGGAATTTTTCTTGGGATCAAGGATACGATTGTACGTAACTTTGATTCGTTGTATCATTAGAGATCGCCGTTTCTTCTGCAACGGGACGGTTTAGCTGCTGAGCAGGATACGGTGGTGCATTAGAGATTCCGTAGGGTTGAGGTTGCGACATTTCCATTGTTGCATCAGCCTGTTGTTGAGGTACTTGATGTGGAACAGGATACGGTGCATTACCACCTGGAGGATACGCATACTGCATCTGTGGGTTCGCAAATTGTTGCCCCAGTGTTTGACCTTTCTGAACTCGTCCTGCAAAACAAGAAATATTAACTAAAACACAACACAGTAAAAAGGAAAAGGCGATGCAGATCCCTTTTTAATAAAAAAGGAGCTTCATCACCATTTTCTACTAATAAATATAAAAATTACAGTATTCGATAACTATTTTGAGATAATTTTTTATAGTAATAAATAAGTGTACGGCAATACACATTTGGTGTAATTTTAAGGTCTTGGCATGTGTATCAATGCACATTATATTATTTGTTTAAAATTTCATAAAATATGTATTTTTACAATTTATAACTGCCTATTTGAGAACTAATGCAATGAAACATTAAATACAAAATTGGTTATTTGTCCTTAGGGGTCATGTTTTGTTTCTTATCGAAATATATATTAAATATAACCAGAGAAAAAGAAGGAACCGTTTTTGGGAAATCATTTAAATGCAACAAATTGAAAATGGTCGATAATAGAACCCCGTGGAAATTGAATCTGTTAGTATCTATGGCTTATTTTTCATAGGACATATGTATTACTTTGTAAAATAAATGCAGACCCGTATTTAAATTGTTTATTTAAACCATACGAAACACGTAACAGAGAAATGCTAAATTAATACGACGTTATCCAGCTCAACGTTTTGTTTTATCTTTATTTACAGCCGTTCCCATGGTGATCAGCGATACAGCTCATATAGTTTCTCTGACGCGGTGATCTAGTTTTAAAAGTCTGTGGAAATGTCGATACATATCTAATCTCAATAAAAATTTATATTCCTTCATTATTTTAACAATTATCGCCAGAGACTTGCCTATGAAAATGTCTCAGAAACCCTTTACAGTTTCTGATTTACTTATTTTCATAACTAATTAGTAACAGGAAAAATGTTCTTATATGCTTAGCATGCATACAAAAAAACACATTTATATGTAATAAGATGTATTTAAAGAGACATTTTACAGACGTTTAATCAAATTATTTATAATTTGTATTTGTATATATTTTCTTTTGATTTTTTAAAATAAATCTAGAATTTTTAATTTAAATTTAATTTTTAAATGAAAATTCGTGGTAGTATTACCAAGAGGTGCTATACATATTGTTAATTTTATAAAATAGACGTTAAATAATATTGTGTATTATTTGTAATGTTCTAAGTTACTTTGATTTATTTTTCATTATCTATATCTCTCATCTGACACGAAAAATATGCGAAATTTGAGTTTTGAAAGAGTTATACGCTAGTGAATTGTAATCAAATATTGGTCAAATATATAAACAATTTGCTGTTTCAAATTGTTAAGTTCAAAATTTGTTTTAACATACTAGAACATACCTTTTCTCCTGACGGCTATAACACAGCAACAGACAATTCCGAAAATAATGGCCCCGAGTAGTACAAGACAGCCAATTACAATGCCAACTATAGCACCGACAGAAAGAATAGGATAGCTAAGAAAAGAAAAAAGAATTATCAAATTTTGTCCTCTTCAAGTTTTGAGATATTTTATGACAAGTAACTACTCTTAAAAATAGAAGAAAGATTAGGTGATTTTTGTTGTCGGTAAGAATTGTAATTATATTAAACCTGCAGTTCAATGCTGGTAGCTGAAGATTCTTAGATTTATAAACGAAACTAGTATATTTTATTCACAGAGATCTAAATGTTGCTCCTCGTGACTTGTCCCTTACTTATCTACGAAATTGCAACTTCTATTTTACTAGGTTTTATGAAGGCCCGCCATGCTTCATGTTTATCATCCGGGATTATGAAAAGGGTTGTAGTACAAATAAATGGCGTTTTAGTTTTATCAAGAACGATTCTCGTGATCATTGTCACAATATCCGACTTAAGATTATTTTTCTTACATTTTGTTACTAGGGGCAAAAGAAAGACACGCCTAGAAAACGCTTATTTGGCAGACAACGTTCAAGTGAGATGATCCTTTGATAACGCAGAAAGCCGACTGTTGGAACTTAAGATAATTAGAAAAATATAAAAATATAATATGCGGCATCCAAGAAATAAGGATTTTTTTAAATCTATGTTTAAAGAAAAATTTTACCGAATTCTTCAAGAGTTTCATAAGATTCGATTCAGTTGAGAAATAAACAATTTTAAATTATCGTTATTGGAGTTATTATAACCCTGACTAGTAATAGTGATGGTCTGTGTTGGGATATGTGCTGCCATGATTAGTTGGTGGAAATCTTAACCTATTGTAACATGTTTTAAGAAGGGACTTTTCCATCCTTGAGAAACAGTAGTGACAACTTCCTAATTCCTTTCAGAAACTGAACTGTGCTTTTCACGATCGTCAATGTTACAACAGCCTTCTAGATTGGTCGACTTCCAGGCCACAAAAATACCTTCTTCTTAACTTTAAAACGTTAATGTATTTCAAAACAATGATTATTGATGTAGACTATATGAAACGTAGGTAGAATATGCTATATAAACAAAAGTAGCTTACAAATAAATGGTTATTTCGCCTATTTGTGGAAGATTTTTAAGAGCGGAATTATAATTTTGTCTTTAAAGCAGGATTATTAATCATATCTAAAAATATTTGTATGACAGAAGAATTTAAATCTTTATTATTCACAGTATGGCTTATTTATGAGATCTTCTGTGTATCACATTTATAATGTTGCTTATGATGTTTGATGGAAAGACTCATGAACTTGTCGCCGATATTAATGGCTTTGTAACGATTGCTAATTACTTACTTAACGTTAGGAATATCAGGAATGTCAGGAATGTCAGGAACGTCAGGAGTACAGCAATCGTACAGTAAACAACAGCTGTACGTTATTTGACAATCGTAATTACAATCTGTAAATAACAAAAAGTAACAATGAGAGATTTATAATTTGAATAACCTTTAATAACCACTATTTTACGAGCATAAGTGCCCCGTTACAAACCCGCATTATCTATAAAAGGCATGGATCTAATTCCTCGAATTGGAGTTTGCCAAACGAAAATTCAAACACTGTAAAAATATTTCTTAAAAAGCTTGCCTTGTAAACCACTGAACTTAGAGGACCCAACACACTATACCATTAACAAGAAAGAACCGTCTATAAATAATGGTATTTCCAGTTTGACATCTTCCATCCCCGCGTCCCTTATGAATTACTTAGTGTTATAAACGCGTGGTTCTGATTATAAACTACAATTAAACTGGACAAAAAAACGAACAAGATGGTCTCACGGTGAAACCTCTTGAAATGAAGGCTTGAATGACAGCTAGCGCCAGTGACAACTATTAATTCAGACTCTTAGAACTGATTTAATACCATTACATAATGATTGTTATTACCTTACAGTAAAAAAACCATCCATATAGGGATTTTGTATTATTTTAGATCGCGTTAATAAAACGTTTTGATAGTTACCCATGGCAGAAACAGTTCCAAACGTAAAAGCGACGAAAACTGGTATGAGATTCCGTAGAAGGGTTTCCATGTCTGTGAATAAGATGGAACGCAAGTAACGTAACTCCTGTCTGAAACACACAGCGGCTTTATAAAGGTTGGCTGTGTTTTATCAGGTGATAAGGGGTGGAGAGCCCGTTTACGCTCTTTGATCAATATCTATGAGATTTGCGTCACAAATGCAACAATATGTTTTTGATAGTTCTATTGAAAATCATCGTATTATGAACATTACGTAGATAAAATCTGATTCGTGTTTCTAAAAATAGATTCTCTTTCAAATTCTCCGACGAATCTATTTTCGAATGCATATACATTGTAAATTACATTGTGTACACAATACGGACATAAATTCATCAAAATCTCGTTCGGGTACGAAATATCTCACTGTATTTCCAGGAATGTAATTTATTAATATAGAAAAATTATTTTATTTGATTTTAGAAATTTAGGATCAGGTAAAATTATAATTGACACCGATATTTCAGTTTCTTAATGTCTTTATTTTTCTTAAATATAATTATTCACAATAATCATAAGTCAAAAATTCCTCTGCACACAAATTTGTCATTTACAAAAGTTATCACAAATGGTAATGATGTCAGTACAAAACATATTGATCGAAAAGGATATCGGTCCTTCGTGTAGTCGAATCTCCGTAAACGGAAGTCCAAGGAGGATTCTATAATATTCATTACTTCGGAGGAACAGATAATGGTACGTTGATAGTCGCGTATTCTGGAGGTTGTTGTCCTGTTGCTGGAGGCTGTAGCATTTGTTGTTGAAGTGGATACGGAGCGTTACCGATGTTTAGGATACGCGTTCTGCATCTGCGGGTACACGAGCAGTGGCCCCAGCATAACTACTGCTGCAAAAATAAATAAGTTTATATTATATATATTAAGGATCTCTTAAAGGCTATAGGATTATTGAATGTGGTATGTAAGGTATTTGCTAAGATCATGGCTAAAAAATTAATTCCAGTTACCCAGGAATTTATTTCAGCATTCATGAACCAGATCAGATCTTCACACGAAGGTAAATGCTGGAAATATTTTTATGAATATAACATTGATATTCACCAACAGTTTGTAGATATCAGGATCATTGAGGACACCACGGGTACACCATAAAAAATTACGCAAGTTTGTAAACCTGAACCTAAAAGATACAATATGTCAGGTTGAATTTGTTCCACGCATTAATTAATAACTTAATATACAATAATAATTTTTTTATTCATGTAAAAATGTTTTGTCGTAAAGACTATCAGTTTGGACAATAAGGGTTCAGTATATACAATATTAAAATAAAGATGTATAATAATATAACTAACATTAAATGTTCAGTTAATGTAAATATTTATTTCGTAAAGACGCAAATGTCAGGTCTTGATATTGACCTGACGAGAAAACGTCAATCGGAATATTGTCGTCGGAAAAACTTGCACCGAACAAATGACGAGATGCCAGAGGTATTTAGAGAATACTTTTCATTTCACTCAAAATTATTTAAGTACGAAATATAGATTTAACGAATACATTTTTAAGAGACTTTCTTGTTTTTGAAACGTTTAAAATATTAATAATTCATGATGTTACAAAAATAAATGTATGTTATAATCATAGCCAGTATATAAAAAAAATACAAATTATTTTTTCTAAAAATTGAAAAAAACATTAGCGTAACTGTAAATTATATCTCATATCTCAGTAACGTGAATAACTGCATTACTTTTATATATTTCTCTAATAATGCTGTAAGGCTTGATAAACATGGAATCTATTCTCAGATTATCTGAAGGTTAGTTAGTGAAAAAATTAGAATAAATCAAGTTCTGTAAAAGCCGGTGTTTTTTGTGCTTGTTTTTATTTTTAATGCTATATTAGCCTTAATGGAGATTTTTTTAACAATTGGTTAATTTCAACTAACTTGATTACTAAATTTTATCTTTATATATAAAATTTCAGTGTGACCAATTTTAGTGATTTTCTTTTTGTATTTATGAGGGCCACCTGAATGGTTGTTGGACCCGGTAAGTGTCGCTGTTGTCGAGATCCATTTATTTTAATTTACCACGTACAAAGGCATATAATCGCAAAGTTTTCAGCCTGACCGATTGAATAATCTGTGGAATTTGACTTAGGCATCAATACATGCGTCGTAACTTGTCATTGTTCTTACATTTCGATTTCGGATTCTTGAGTTCTGATATATTCCGTGTTTTATAATTGCATTTGACGAAGTAAATTATTTAGCAATTAGTTCCACACTGAACAAATTATTATATTTTAAACAATATTTTGTGCAAATGTGAAAAAGATGCGATCTTTGATTTACATGTTCATTTTGCGGCATTCCATCAAACGACCTAAATGAAAATTTTTGTTCATTTGTGCGATTTAGATTATAAGGAAGCGTGAAAAGGAATTTTTTTAAAACTGTAACGATCTATCTCATAGTTTAATCACGTGTTGACAATTTTTTTTTGTCGAATTAAATATTGCAGCGGGCTCATATAAAATGAATTTCGAGGCAACGCCGGTCACCAAGCTAGTTACATGTAAAATATTAAACAGTCATAAAATTTAAGTACTCCGAATCGTAGAAAGTCGCTAACGAACTTAGAAGTCGATGCAAATATGAATGAAATAAAAGTAATAAATTTATTTCCTAAATTGCGAATAATATAGAATTTCACTACATCTCTATCTTTTCACTTTTCTTACTTGCTTCTTTGAATCAACTATTCCGTAGTAAATAACTGAATCGACTATCCACGAATATTTTCCGACCCTAGTAGCTAAATTATTCTGACCCGATGCTAGGTCTATTAAAACTTTGTTCCCCTCTTTCAACTCTAATACCATTTTAGTTGGAATCAATACGGTATCTTCTCTTACACGTGGGTACACACAAAACTATATCTTCGCTAAAATATATTCCAGGTAAATTGTTCCATCCAAAAAATATCTTTTCGTACAATAGACTGTAATATCTTTTGTTTTGATTGCTTTCCATAACATGTTAGTGTTAGGGGTTTAATATTACCCGGAGGAGGCACTAAATTTGATTAAAGTGCTAAACACGTTTTCCTGAATTAAAGATAGAATATTTTTATTGGTATTATCAGATACCAATAGTTTCACTACACTTCGACCAATATCATACAACTATTATAACAAGATAAGTGCTATGCATTTTTGATTTCTTCAACGATTTTCATACAGGTAATTATGGTCACACACGTTTATATATATTCCTATTAGTAATAACTAAAAATAATTGAGATAATTATTTATGACGCAAGATGGAATAACTCGAAAATTCCAAGATGCACAGTCCAGTGTCTAACACGTCACTGAAAGATAACTATATCCCGAAAAAAGCCCTTCACGTCCATCGATTAAATTTTGCGTACGTTAATCCTTTGTCAGTGTATACCTTCGAAGATAAGTTATCTCACTGCGATCAATAGATCCATTTCTATGTCGCTGTTAATATTCTGTCCATCTCATTATGTGACGACGTGACCATGAATGCTCAAGCTTGCCTTCGCATCATTTTGCTGATTTTCTTGAAGTCATCATTCGTTCTTGCCGGAGGTAATGACTTTTACTCTTGACAACCATATTGTATTTTAAGCAATTAATATGAAAATTGGAAAAGAAATCTGAGCTAGATGTAATGATTCGTTAGCTTTTACCCGTCCATAAAAAACCGCAAATTCTTTGCCGTATGCTTTCCTGTTAACTCTTCCGCCTCACCACAGAACTGGTACAGTTGAACTGACCAGCTGTTTTAATATTTTATAAGAACACCACTTTTAATTAATAAGTACGGATAACCATGCACAGCACGCTTAACATATTTGGATGAGGTAAAGAGCTGAAAACTATATTTTAAACGGTGATTGATTGGCAATATTAAAGGTCTCTGTCGAGGATCAGTGAGCTTGGACGGAACAAGGAAGCAGTGTTGCGGGATAGAGACTTTTACCACATCTGATGGGAGTATTCAACAGTCGCTGCGGGGTGTCCGCTGAGTACGAAATTTTAATTTCGTAAAACAGTCCCAGGAGCACCTATTAGAACGGCAAATAGTTTGATAGTACATGGTTGGCGTCATTTGTGAATGAATGAAAAATGAGTTATGGGTTATTGAGTAAATGTGGTTGCACTTTGAAGGTTAAAAGTTGTACAAATTTAAGTTCGTACTGTGGAATTAGACTAATAGTGAGACGAATATTACTCAGAAAGTGAAGTGTATTATAAATGTTTAATGGCAGAACAACAGTGGAATAGAGTTTAAAGAAAAGTAAAGAGTGAATATAAGAATATACTGGTAGCATATTTAAAAGTAGTTTAAACCAAGATTATGAATTTTATTTATATTAGCCACTAAATTAAATTGGATTGGCATAATATCTCCCCCCTCCCCGAAATATTACCCTGTCATGTTTTAAATTATTTACTTAAATTCGCATTTTCTACCTACTTATTTTAAATGATAACTAATTAATTTGTATTAATTAATTGTGATAACCAATCTGTAGTATTTTAAATAAAAAAGAGACAGCTATTGCGATTTTATTTCCATTTAGGCGTAGGAACACGCACTTTGAATCAACTTTCGTTACTTGAAATGTGACCTCTTTTAAGCACAAAATGTACAACGACGGAAAAATTGTTATATACACTAAGAGCTCAGATTTCTCTAAAATTATGGTTTTCTTTTGATCAGCACAAATGTTTGGCAGTTTCATGAAAAAGTTTCTCGTTTAAACGTGATAATGGTTTTTACGTTTAGGAGTTGTAATTACGGCCGCTGTGATATTATTTCACAATTTATAATTTGATTTTAATTCTTTTGTGCACAGAGTTTTGTTACTTCCATGGCAATATAGTTAGGTATTGCCCCACTGGGCATCACTGCTGCTCATCAAGAAGAAATCGATGCTGCCGAGACAAAGCGAGAGGGTGAGTTATTCATGTACTATTATAAAATGTGTAATGTAAGAATTAATATCAAATCGAAAATGAGTTGTGTGTCCATTAATATATTTTAGGGTTAGTAAGCATAAGTCAGAGTTGAACGAATTTTTTTATAATAAATAGCTATTTTGCTCTCTAAATCACTGCTCTGTGCACGAGGTAAATTAATATTTACTGTTTTTTGGAGTGACTTGAAACTCACCATTAATAGCACAGGAAGGGAATTTGAAGGAGGATGAAGAAGTGAGAGGACGGAAGCCAAGGGGTTATTAGGGACCCCGGGTTTTAGTTCCCATATCGTACCCGGCATTCACCTGAAAAAGATGTAGGGAAAACCCTAGAAAACATGCATAAGACTATTAGGGTTAAAAATTTAAGTCATAGAGTCTCAAGTGATAAATGGATCTGCAAGGGTTATTTCATTGCAATTTTGCCTTACGATAATGGATTATCATACATTCCGAGGCGTTTGAAACCGTAGATGCTTTCGACCGATGGAAAAATTGCTGTGTCAATGAACCACATCAAATATCCTCCATAAGGAGAATAATACCCGTTGTGAATTTTGTAAATGTACAATACATTGAACAGTAATATATCAGAAGATAAGCACGTATATCTTCATTGATCAGAGATTATAGAGAAGTGATCTAACACTATCAATGACGCCAATGATCCATTATATGAAGGTGAGTAAGTAATTATACGATTTCATTCACGTCAAGTCCACTTATAAACCCTTTTACAAATAAACTAATGACGCAAGGACAATTGAGTGCAGGCGTTGGAATTTAAACTTAATACTGATAAACGACCTAAATGAATGAGAGTATAACTTCGAGTTGAATATAAAATTGTTGAACATCAACTTGACACAATAATTGATAATTTTTTAAAATTCCAAAAAGTCTGTATTAATTTAAAATTAACAAGTAGATAAAGTAATAAAATAATTACCACATACTTTGCAAACATAGTTGCTTTTTTCAACAGTTTAAAAATGTTATTTATTGGCTACTTCATATTTATTAGGTTAATGGTTTTCTTTAAAAAATAATTTTTTGATTATCCTTTACAAACGATTTTTGTGTAAAATAATCAATTCGTATCTTATTATGTTATTATTTCAGATTCAGCGTGTGGGCGATCGTCTTTATCTCTGTCATCGCAGTCGCTCTTTTTGTTGCTGGTGTTTACATGCTTTACAAACGCTTGAAGTCTAGGAGAAATCGAGGTAAAGTTTTAAAAGTATTATTATTCTGTTTATGGAAGTCTGAATATTAGAGAAGAACGAAGTTGTTATTTTTTGAAAACCTGAACTCGGACTCGTTTTGTTACAGCAGAAAACGGCGTAGCTACGGGCATAATTCATGCGGTTCCCGTCCAAAACGCAGCGTTATATCCACAGGGTCAACAGCATATAGCGACGGTCTTCGCCAGTTATCCAAGAGAAGAGATACCTGTGAACGACGGAGAAAACCTCCCGCCGCCATACCCCACTGATGATCTACCTCCAGCTTACCCAGGCTGCACTAAGGCTTAGTTCATTCCTTATTTTCTTCAGAAAATAAGAAAAATAAAATTTTATATTTGAATATATGAGAATATTCTTACTGGAATGACCAGCCAATTCATCGGAGAATAATACTTATCGGGTAAAGCGAAAAATAATTACGCAACCTGTGAAACAATGAGCCATGTTGCTGAAACAGAAAGACAAGAGTGTCGCGAGTAGCTAAAAATCGTCACGGTTTCTTTCATTTCACAGTTCCTAATTGCGGGATAGAAGAATATAATAAAACCCATGATTAATGCACCCTTCATTTTCTTTAATTTTAATTAAATAATGGGTATTATCAGAATAAATTAAAACATTGGCAGTCATCCACTTTACCTTGAAGATCCTTTGGCACGTAAAAATAATAGTACAATTTTAGAAATTATGGAGGTCTAACTCGACGAAGAATACATATTTTATTTATAATTTAAGTAATATAAGATGCATTTACTTATCATGGTAGTTGAATTATTACTTTTCTTAGAATATACATCACTAGGCTTATATTTCTTCTCGTCGTAGATAAATTAAATGTTAGAAATGAATTGACTTTGTAATACAGCTAAGAGGAATTTTTCCGTAAATTACGGTGGTTCGAGATGCATTCTGGTTCCGGTGGTTGCCTCGCGGATCTGTATGACAATTGGCAAAGGTGACACCTAGGGCTGAGAAATCGGTGACAAGGTGGACCAGAGTCCAAGGTATCGCAATCGATGATACCAGATGCTGGATTTTTAAGATAACGGGACTTAAGCTATATAAAATTCCATTGAAATTCTCATATAAACACGTACACTTCTTGAAACTATAAAGTTTCAAACATTATGGTTTTGATTTCACTCAGTCAAAAACCACACAAAACCGTGATGATTCTTTCTTGCTTATAAAATTAAAATCAACCAAAGATTGTAAATTCCTGTATCTTTCAATTTATTTCTGTGGAAATAATTTACTTTTCTCCCAAACAAAATATTTCTTCTTATCTTAATGATTTCAATATTTTTTACGTGTTTCATTTGAAATAAATTTTGTGCCATTAAGTACCTAACTTTGAAGCTAGCATTCCTTAATCATCTACATCCTTTAAAACTGTGTTATGGCAGCCCTGCATCCCGATAACAGCGATGTGTATTCAGCTGACATAAACATCGACATTATGCAAGATGTTGCACGTAGTACGAATTATGATATTAAGAGGCTAAATATAAAATAGAATTATGAAGTTTCTCTGCTTTCTATTAATTAATTGCTTAAAATATTTTATTTACTGAAACAGAGGAAATTAATGAAAGAAACCAAATAAAAAAAGTATTGTCAAGTAAGCCGAAAAACTTGGACGAAATTTAATTTACATCTAAACGTCGTAAAACACATTTTTTAAAAATAATTAATGGTTATAAAATGAAAATAAAATTTTAGTGTTTGATGTTCATTTTCATAACAGACAAGAACTTACAGCAGCTGGTTTGTTTGTGATTGGTAGTTTGCATTAAAAAATAAAGATGTTGTGAGAGTATTTATTAGCACCAATATTTCAGTAACATTTTTATTTTATGCACGGGAAACGAACAGAAAAGAATGATATCAGAATAATAAAACTAATACTAATTACTGACTTCCCTTAGATCTGGAGTTAAGGTAAAATATAGTTTGTAAAATGTAGTTTATAACTATTCTAATCTGAGATTCATTAGGATAGTAGTTTAGTTCTAAAACGGAACTAATATAATAAAATAACTCTTCGGTGTCCTTTCATGTTTTCTGTACCTCATTGTATCGGATTTGTTTCATCTGCCGGTATTATTGAGTCCCCGAGTTCTGAATGTCTGAAACGATGAAATTGCAAGTTTTTAATATTTTTAATATCGCAAAATTAACTCAAGTAATGAGCTTTACGTACCTATTCTGATAAACGGTGTCCTCCTCTTGGATGGTTGGTAAAGGTGAAACAGGAGCCCCTGAAAAAATTGGAAAATGTGCGTATACAGAAATATATTATCTTACATTCTATTCTACCATTATCAATGATTAGAAAGATCCTATAAAATACATTAACACGTGGGCACTCGACATACGACTTATACATTCAATTCATTAGATATCCAAGAAATATTGATATTTTGATATTCAGTAGTAATATGTTATATTCTGTTGATTCCGTATAGAAGCCAAGATTCTCATCCTTCTTCCTCAATATCATCACTGAATCCCCATTTTATAAGGCTGCGATCTGATGCAATTCAAGTTTTTATGTTCAGGATCTTACCTCTAAATCGTCAGAACTCAATTACATTAAACTTGCTTACGTTCGTCACCATAAAATTTCAAACATCAATTACCTTTGCGCCTGTATTGGGCTGCACATTGCCGACAGTGATTTCCGCACGACCGTCTTGGCTGACACCTCGTGACAATGAGCCAATGGCACACACACGACAAAATGGCCACTGCGATGAAAAAGAGGGACAGTGTCCCTATAACGGCGACGAACCTGGAACATGAAACTCCATATCCAGTCCAAAACAAATCTTCTGAGATTTTTATACGGAGGTACCTCTTTGATTTTTAAAAAAAATCACAGCTGATTCGACGATTAAGGTATATTGTATTGAGATAGTGCAATGGTAAAGCTATATAAAATGTAGGGAAACACCTAAACGTAAATTTAAGTAGGCTTTTAACGCTTTTAGCCAAGACAAGAAACATTTCTAAAGATTAATAATAAAAAGTGAAGTCTTGTAAGAAGACAATCTTTAAAAAAATAATTACAATGTATTTTCCGCCGCTTTTCTTCAGCGATAAGTCCGACTAATTTTCATCCACTTTAATATCTTGATTTCATTTAATGTTTAGTCCATACGTAATACTAATCCGTGTCGAAACTTCTGGCTCTTTAAAATTGTTACTCATTAGAATTGAATAATTCCATTTACTATAAATCCTTATGCAAATCAATGCTTTAGGGATGTGGAAAGAGTTAAATTTTCATCTCACTTTATCTTATAACTATATGTATCTAATTTTTTTAAATTACGTACAATTAAAAATAACATATCAAAATTGTTCCTTGATTTAAGAGAAAATTTAAATTATAAAATCAAATTTTCTATTATTTTAACTCTAAAAAGGTTACCAATAATACATCACGTTAACTATTAACCAATATTTACAGTTTATTAATAAATACATTATTTATTCTCGAAAAACTCATGCAGTGATGGTATTGCGAAGTCATTACGAAACCTGAAATTTCTGTACATGCCACCCCTTTTTGTGCAACCGACAGAGAATTTTACGCTTACGTAAATTATTTTTATTCCTTGTATTAAAATAATGCATATCCGAGTTGGAAGTAAATGTATCATAACTAATTATTCCAAATACCATCAATGAGTAGATGAATTGGCCAGCGAGAGAGAGGGGAGGGAAGAGTAGAAGAGAGAGGGAGTGGGAAGGAGGAGAGGGGATTAGGGAGGGAGATGGAAGGAGGGAGGGTGAAGGAGAAGTTGAATGATTGATATTTATTAGCCTAATAGCTATTTTTACGTATAAAAATATTGTCCTTTTACATATGCACAATATTTACATTATTTTAAGGAAAATCAATACGAACTGAAAATAAGAATTATATTAATAATGCGTACATTAGTTCGACTTCTTAAACCTACTAGTTTGATATATACATTTTTTAGGAATTCAAGAATGTAAGAAAATCGAGAATCTAATTTATAACATACTTCACAAATGTTTTACATTTACAAGTAATAATTAAATAATCTTCTATCGAGTTTTATATATGTTAATATTTTCCATTACATAATTATTCAGTTTTCTTTTGAATTTTTCAAGAAAGAAGGGGGGAAGAGGAATTTAGAAGACCAGGAAATATGTCATTATGATTTGATGGAAAATGTGTTCTTATTATAATAGTTGGATCAAACTCGTATTTATTTTAAGGAAGTAATGTAAGAAAGAAATAATTAGAAATATGTAATAATGCGATATAGTTTCTGCTTTTGGGAAATACTAGAAGGCTGAGATTATAATAATGAAAATTATGGTAGATTGTGGAAACAACTTGCAGGTAAGGTTAGAATTACCATAAACATCACCTCCGAACTGTAAAACGTTAATGAGATTTATTAACTTGCAATTTTAAGTGAATATATTAAGTGTATACCACTTACCCTGGAAAAGGCTCATCGCTGTTAGGGTTGTGGGATAAAATGTGTCCCAGTAATGAGGAGTTTTCCAAAGCAGAGTCATACAGATCTGAGACCGGTGTTATTTCATTTTGCTGCCCTGAAACAAAAATTAATTAGTAATTATAACAGTAGTAAATCAAGTAAACATAAATTGAGTTTTTATCCAAAATAATTCATCATTTTACTGTAATCTTCAACAAGCGTTGGTAAAAGTTATACACCTGTGTTTTAAAACATAATATAATGAAGTCGTTTCCCGTAGCTGAGACGTAAGAACACAAACATTTTTTATGATAAATGCCTGACACTTTGAAAACTGAATAAGTGGATCTTTATGCGTTTTAAGTATACAAATACTTCTAATGGAAACTTTGTTGGGAAATCACGTTTATTTATTAGCATAACAAAATTAAATTATTTTACAAGAATAATTTATGTAACTATACAACATATGATTAAGTTAAAATTATAATTTTGTATAGATAAAATTATGAAATATATAGGGGTTGGAAGACATTGTTATTATTACCGCAAATGGTTTTATTAATACAAAATTCAAATTCGTATAACGTGCGGGACGATTACAATGTGTTGTTTAAATTTTTTTGACAACAACATTCAATATTTCATAATCATTTAAGTTGCACACAAGTAAGTTGTGCGTTATAAGTCCTAAATACAAAATTACAAGCTCACCTCACAATTTCTTCCAAATTTCTTTAACTAATTGTAAAAATTGTATCGGATTGTTTGCCAAAGTTTGACCTTGTTATTGCGTAAAAGAAGTTTAGTAATTTAAATATATAAATACCTGAAGTGTCTCCTAATTTAACTTAAATATTGCGTGCTTGTATGAAATAGATGCAACGTTATTTTTTTACAATTCAGTTAATTTAATTTAATTAAAATATTTGTTTCAAGTGAAATCATTCCGAAATTAAAGCAAATATTAATTATTGATATATATATATATATGTTTAGTTAATAAATTTTCTTTTGTTCTTCGGTGTTGTTAAGGTAAATAAAAAATTATAACGTATAATTCGGCCAAACCGCGGTAAGTCTTACTTAACGATGATTGCACAATTTGTCTCAAGGAATAAGCTCGTTTTGGAGATATTTGGTATAAAAAAAGACATAATGAGAGTATAAAAATGGAAACGTCTGGTTTCTGGAAGAATCGATAATATTACCATTAATTTATAACGCTATATCTTTTCTGAGGATGTACTCACCAGTAATCATGATGAACTGTCCGACAACTTCTGAGAGCTGCTACGAATCATTACCAGGCTTTGCAGTTGGATGGTTAGTTAGCTCTGTTTATCTTATCTTCCAAAGGGTAAAAGGTGAAAATTGAGACGAAGGACAATGCACATTACCCACAAATGCCTCTCAGGACACACAAAGGGACTCTATCCTGTATGAACAGATATCTAATGTAAATAGTGCGTGGTATTCGCTTTCCTTATTTATTTAAGGGGTGTCCAGACTTCAGAAAACTTATAATATTTAATTAATTAATAATGTAAAAATGTTTAAGACAGCAGTTTTCTGGATACAAAAAACTTAGTTCTACAACAATGCTGATATTTCCTAATATCGGTTGGTAAAGTATTATAAAAATTTACTTCCAAAATATGTGTTACAGAATATGAACATGAGATGTTGAAATTAACGTCTATATAATTTATTACAAATTAAAACATATGTGGTCAAATAAGAGACAGGAAACAAAGTTTTGTACAATTATAACGTTTCTACCACATAATTATGGACATTATCATGTACAAAAAAGAAAAAGTTACTAATTAAGTGACCGAAAAAGAATATAGATTTTTTAATAATTACGACGCTTATTTCATAAATTTTAGGCCACACATGTTCTTATATATATAAATATGAATGACTCCTGCATTTAAAAATATTATTCCAAAGGTCTATAAAATATGTTTGGTGGCAAAGTTCGATTCAAAAACATAATATGCAATTCATTTTCCATCAACAACAGATTTAACTTTAGTAATACTCAGTTGTTTCTTTGAATCATCCTCTAACCCTAAAGCTGATCCGAGTCTTTTTAGTGTCCTAAACGTTGGGAAAAATTATCCCTTATTTGACTGAGATGATTTCTTTAATTAACGGATAGTTAACAATTTATTCAGAAATTGTAATATAATACAATTGCCAAAAATTTTCACATCTTTATAGTCAACGTTAAGATTAGCATATTTTAACGTTTAGAAACGTATACACTAATATACACATATGTTTTATTTATCTATAAAGAGTTTTTCTGATTCCTTTCTTGATCAGCCTAAGACTTATGAATGTAATTTTTAATGTTGGTGCTTGGATATTAGATTTATTTGTAAATTTCCGTTCAATGAAAGCCTTGGGTTAACAGTAACAACCAGGAAAAAATAACTTGGCCGATTGGATCAAAAGTATCACAACAGAGACCTATGTGACAGGCACTTCATCCTGACGCGAATATTAACCCCCCCGGTGTTCACCAAATCAGAGAGGGGGAACTCGCCCACTCGGAAAGAGCCATAAAAATTATGATAACGTTCCTGGCTCATTACAAGTTATTATAAAAAATGGTACTATAACTATTAATATCTTGTCATAAATGTCCATGAGTGCAAGGTGACCGTATGGAAGTCCTTAGTTACTATAATTGTTAATGGAACGTTAAAATAAAGTAAAGCCTCGGGCAGTGGCAGATGTCTTGCGATATTATGTTTTACTAGTTTTTGTTTTTCTTGTCTCAATCATTTATAAAAGAGGAGTAAATCGATTTTAGTGAAAATTGCTTTTCGGAAGCCGAAACTTAAGAGAAAATATTTAGTAAAATGACAGAAATTCTAAATATACTGAAGTTTTGCCACATAAATGAGTTCATAAGTCAAACATTTTCCATTCCTCCCAACAGTAATTCACCTTAATAGAAAGATTGCATGTTTTATTTTATTTTAAAACTGTAAAAATAAATTTGAATATTTTATGCACTTGTCAAATTTTTAATTAAGTATATATATAGAATGTAATATTGAACAAAAAAGCACAAATTAAAATTGAACCTCACTATATTAGCTATTACACAATGTGTTGGCTAAAATAATTTAAAATATTTAAAGTAGTAATAAATTGAAACTTTATGGAGAAAATTATATTTACAATATATATAATATATGAGGTATATAGAATTTCCTCAATAAGTTTTAAGTGATTACTATTATATATATGTATATTAGAAATTGAATTTCCTCAACGTTTTAATTGATTACTACTTTTTGTATTTTAAATTATAATTATATATATATATAATACTAAAATTACTGTATCTTCACTAATTAAATAAAGAAAAAAATATTCTTACATAAATGTTTATTTTAAAATACATATTATGTCATAATAATCAAAAAACAAATTGTGTATTGACTCCATGTCAAAACATAATTCCGTTTTCTTGACAACTATCGAACTGGTATGAATCTATTATCCTTGCTTGGACTACACAAGTTTGAACGTTCTCCTATAGACCTCTCAGTTCATTTTTTTTAAGTATCAGAGTTTGCGTGATATGTTTGCACTTCTTCACTTTGAAGTGTTAACATGCAGTGGTGGCAACATTATTCCCAGGAATTCTAAATGCTTCGTTGTCTGGATGACTCGCAACTTCAGCTGATAACGACGGTAATCCTATTGGCGAAGATTGTAGTGGTAAGTAGTTCTCCCCATTCTCCTGTACTGTCGAAACGAATAGGAAAGTGTTCTCAATTATATTCTATAATTTACTAATTTCATATTGATTTTATAAGGATTAGTGACCATACAGAATTAATTAATGCAGATTTCTACTACTAATTAAGCAATTTATAAAATGAAAGGAATTTCTAATTTTTATTCAGGTTAAAAATTAGAACAAATACCAGCTTCTGCTTAAATGTTTTTCTATTTTACTTAATCAAGAACTGTGTCATAGAAATGTTTATTGAAGAGGAGAATAATTAACCGAATTTTTTCCACAGATGACATGTCGGGGCAGAATTGGATACTTATTATTTAAAAATATTAATTTATTATGTTACCTACTTAAATCAATGAATTTAATTTTTTTATGAATTTTTAAAAAGAAATTTACAAATTTCCCGCTCTGCCCCACCCCGGGGGCAGAACTGGATAGGATGTGTTGAATATACAACTATTTCAATAAAATTTAATTCAATGTAAGATAAATCTTAACACTTTTTGCGTTTTATTTCTTATACTTATTTAGCTTACGGTTGATTAATATTTCCTTTCGCATTTTTTTTGCAACTGCATAGTCTTTGCTAACATTTCACTCCTTTTTTCTGCTCCTTTTCTTATTTAATTTATTATCTTTGGGTACAGAATCCTGTAACTCATTTTATAAATTGAGTCTCCCAGTTTTTCCTTTTTCTTCTTGAGGAGCACATAACATTTTGCCTTATACTCGAACCCGCACGCTAGTCTCAGGTTTAAGGCTTTCACCGAGCCTTAATGCAAGTATACGTAACTTACATGCAGCTGAAGACATCTAGTTTACGAATGCATACAATTAAAGAGTTAAAAGTGAGGAGTTTTGTGAATTACCCTGTGTGAAATTTATGCTAAAAATATAGTCAATGATTTAAGCCGCCGAAACAAGAATTCATTCGTGAGGTGGAGTCAAAACGTGGTCAAGTCGGCTGTCAGGACTACTTCCTTCACCAGTTGTAATGTTCCACCTCAATTTGCAAACATCCAGCACTAACCAGTAAGAAAAATTAGGCTAAACCGTTCCAGGCCGACTTCCTTTATATATTTAAAAAAAATTATGGTCTAGGTAAATTGATAATATTTAGTACGTTTTTGATTTTGCGAAAGAGACTGATATTCAACATATTTATTTGTTTGATGACATTCAAATAGAGGAATAAAGCTTAGTGGAACTTATTTTGTCGGAAGCTTTGCATAATATTCTCTTTTTCCTGTTCTAAATTTGAACACGCTAGTGCTAAAATTTACTGTTGTCTATTAGAATCAGACATCACAAATTTGTGTCGTTTAATACTATCGTGTGTGGAAGGCTACATTTTTTACGACTAGTTATTTTAGACAAGAGAGACGTTATTAAAATTGTGTAAAAATTACTTACAATTTAACATTGGACTCAATCTTCGAAATTTGACGTACTGATACGTACATCCGCCTAGTAATATCACAACTACTACGCTCAGAAGCACTATTCCGAGAATAGTTCCATCGTCGAAGCTAAAAATTATATTTATTCGGTTTAACGTATGATAAAAATAGTAATGATAAATATATGGTTTTATTATTTTTGGTAAAATTAATTCTTAAAGCAAAATACAGGTACTTCTATTTCCGAAAGTATCATATTTAATATTTCTGGGCTGATAATTAGTGAACATGAAATATTCCTAGCAGTCAGTGTGAATTTAAGTTTCATATTACACTGAATAAAACAAGCATGTCACACACATAGTATACGTATACATATAATACTTACTGAGAACAGCACCATGATCCGAAACAACAGAAATACCCGTCACCACAACTCGACTCGTTTTCCTGACCAAACTCGTCGATGGTGACCTTGCAAACTTCTGAAATTAAATATTAAATAATTATTAGCATGCCTATTGGTATTTTGTATGAAACACGGAGCAAGGAAGTTGCAGTGATCAAATTTAGACGTGATTTGTGGAGACGATTATTGTAAAACGTTATTTGGTAATTTTATTTCATCAATGGATGCAGTTAGTGACGCGAGATTTAATATTTGAAGGCACAATAAAAATTTTGAAACATTAAGAAATTAATTTTTGTTTTATTTTCAACTGATAAATTTCCTAACTAGCGGATGAAATGTAGTTTGTAAAATGGTTAGTTAATTTATCTTTACATAATTTTAAAATGACGTAAAATTTATTTTGTAGTGTTGAAGCTCAAGGGCGAGTAGTGCATGTGCTGTAGCGGAACTAGGAACTGTTATCTTGAAAATTACAGTTTTTAGTATGACGAATACTGTGTCAATACCAAAACAGGATGTGTTGAAACATTTTGCGGTTTAGAAAATAATTTTTTTTGGGCAAGATTTCGCTGCAATTACAGATGTGTTTTACGAGGTTCTAAAGCTGTGATTTCACAAAAAAACTGACTTGATTGAAGGCAAAAATGATTTTTATAAGACCCTGTATAGTGAAACCCACACAGAAGAGGGGGGGGGAGAGTTTAGACAGCGGAATCGAGGCCAAGTAAAATTTAAATTTTAGATAATTCAGTAATTTCTATTTTCAAAATGAGTTGTAAAATTATGGGGGAACTGGAAAATCAGCGATGGATTAATCTTTTTTGAAAGAAAAAACCTTAACAATACTTATTTTCGTCTCCTAAAAGTAACAGTCTTGCTTTAAAGAGCCCAAGAAATATAGATCCTGAACGACATCAAATTAGCAACTGAGAATGATAAATTGCCTTAAATTAGTTTAAATCCACAAAAATATCTATTATGTTTCTCCAAATGGATGACGTTCTAGCTTTCAGTGAATGAGAGCTGAGAAATAGACGAACATTGTGACAAGTCAATAATGCATGACAGAAAAACCTTACTGTGGCGACATCGCAATAATTTTATTCGAAGGCCCAAGAAAGAGTTTAATTGTAAAATCGGTTCCCACTTGAAAAGAACTATAGATATATTTTCAATCAACGTTTGTACAAAAATAGATCTGTATTTCAATTATCACTCATAATACAGGACTGTCATATGAATTTATTGCCAAGCACTTCTAATAAATTCCTAATTTAAATGGTTTTTATATAAATACTTATATTTAGTAATAATTGTTTAAAGAAGGCCTAAGGCTGTAGCATAAATGTGATTTCCTCTACGAGTATTGGAAAGATGTTGGGACACGTGTAGGAATCAAAAAATTCAGGAACTGGACAAAATTCCGAAACTGGCAATGAAATTATCTGGTAGACTTCCGGAAAATCAGTTAGACTTTGTGGATTATATAGAACACACTGCCAACCAATATGGCTGAAAAAATGTAAACAGTTTTCTTACAAATAAAGAAATTAACTTAATCTGACTCAACATTATCAATAAAATATAAAGAGTGGCCAAAAGTCTGAAATAGAAAAAACTTTCGGGCCCTTCTCAGTTCAGTAATTAAAATATTATAATATTTCATGCCGTTGCTTTCAACTACGGACTGATATAGAAAAATTTCGGTCACTAAATAGAACAATGAGGGATTGGTGAAAGTCTACCGGCAAACGTGCTAGTGGCCTACCCAATGAGTATAAAATAAACGAAAAAAATAGTATTTATAAAATTTAGTGAATAGAAGTAAAGCCACATTTAAGAAATGGTAGATATTTAAATCTAATAATAAGTTATTACAATGAAGTGAAGAACAGGACAAAAGATGCAGAGAGCAGTACAACACAATTAATAATTTAAATATCTATCTATCTATATAGTTTTATAACTTGGTGTCCAGCGTTGCCTGGTAATTAATTTATATTATTCCGCTGCAGCATGTAATTTGACAGAAATGTATTTTAAACATTGCCAACGAGCTTCGCAAAATGCAATACAATGTAATAAAACAATCTATTTAAACTATTATAATCTCTTTTATATCAAGTTCTTCATGTAATGATAATTAGTCAGTTTAGTTTTAGTATCTATGTATTATAACCAAAAATGTTTTAATTAGTCTCACAATAAATAAAAAATTTTCCTTAGCCTTGCCCATTGAGGACCTGGTCTACCGGGGTATTTTAAAACTTCATTAATAGAAATGTGTTAATTTAAAAATCAGTCATATTGAATTTATAACCTTCGAAGAATTATTTATTTTTATATGACTAAATTTTGATTCTTACCCAAATGATTAAGATATGTTTTTCTATACTCCATTATTTGAAAACTGTGGGCATAGTTCCAGAAAGGAGAATAATATTTCTCTCTGTCATGAAATACTTTTATCGGTACAGGGTGACGGAGGATATATTAACATTAAACCATCCATTACTAGACAAAAAAATGGAATAGTGTTCCATTTCGTAATAGTAAAATTTGGATGAAAATAAAACATAAATTCTTTTGAAATGTGCATTTGGAATAATTACCGGAAATCTAGTTATTTTCAAATGAAAACAGGTTTGATGTTGAGAATCATCTGTGTTGTCAAATTAAATGAATTCGACGTTGCCACATTATTGTCCACGCATCTGCGCTGCAATGAAGTCTGCTCTCATTCAATGAAAGCCAGAATGGTTCCCAATTTAAGACCATTATAATAAAATATTTGATGACTCACCGTGTGATAAGACAGCTACGAATTTCAAATGCAGTCCAATAATGACATTCAAGTTCAAATGTAAATCCATGTGAAAGCAGGACCAGGTTCACTAATATTCAGTGTAGACTATTGTCCCGTTACTAAGGACAAACTGTTTTGAACTCAGCTGTCACCCAATACTCACAATTGAAGCGCATGGAGTACAAGGTTTAAGATAAGAGATACGCTGAAATGATAATACAATATTACTATTTCTCAAGAATCCGTGCAGTCTAAAGTTTTAATTGGAATCGAGTAGAAACTATTGAACACATTACATTTGTTTAAACGATGACGGTCCCGTAACAAGGTTTATTTAATAAAAAATATGAAATTATTAACAATCATATTAATTTCTAGGGTCAATGTAGTATTTCAACGTAATGCCGAGTTGTTATATTTAGTTACGTATTACGGACTTATTTCACAATTGTACTTAAAACTCTACCTCAAAATTAGTCCCTATCGTTTTCTTGGTTTCAGTTAAGAAACTTTGAAACGAATGAAATTGCAATATGGAAATATTCCGTTCATTTAAAATAGAGATTTACAAGCAGCTTAGCGCCCGAGTTACCAGGGTATTTATTTATAGTAGAGCAGAAACGGAATTAAGATAGTTAAAACGGAAGATGGAATAGGAATCATGCTGTAAGGAGAAGAAATAAAAATTCTTTGCTTTGCCGATGACATTGTAGTCTTAGGGGAGTCAGAAGAATACTTCAAAATATAATAAATGGCATGAACGTGGTCCTAGAGGGAGTGTACAATATGAGGATTAACCAAGGTAATAGAGTGTATTATGGGGAACAGTGGAATAACAAAGAGTGTTAGATTGGGAAGGGATATTTTGAAGGAAGTTAAGGAATTCTACTGCTTGAGAAGCGTAATGACTGGGGATGGTAGAAGTATAGTAGACATAAAGAGTAGGATAGCACAGGTAAGGAAGGCTTTCGCGAAAAAGAGGAATTTACTTACAAGTAATATATGTGTACGTTACTTGTATTACAATAAAAAAAACATTAATTTAATTTCTTAAATAGAATACTTGATGTATTTGGCTTATAAAACATTTAAAAAATATAAAACACATTACGTGTTATTTTATAGTATATTGTAACATTAAATACAAATAAGGTCATATAGTTCGACAATCAATCTGTCGGAAACCCTGGAGTTCTATTAATTTTGGTAAGAATAATTTACAGATGGATATATTGAATTTCGGTACCGATGCCGGTTTCCCATTTTATCTCGGGCGGAAGTGACTACTTCTCCTGGTAAAGCTGAAACAGCAATTGTAGCACATAATATATGAAAACTTTATTAAAGTTAAATTGTATTATTGAATTAAATATGAGAATTTCAATTTATTTTTATAAAAAGTTGATTAATTTTGGTTTGCAGATTAAATTTTACTGAAGGAATTATTTAGTAAAAAATGAATATGATATGTAAAACCTTACCTTGGTAACCGAAATCTGTACTACGCCGACAAAGTGAGAAAAGGTAGCGTAAAACCAGAAGGAAGGCCGTAACAGTGATGCAAGAAAGTACTATAATAACAACTAAACACACGTACTTTGGGGAAATTAAGAACACGTCCTTTGAAGAAGTGCTGTAACATATAACCCATATAGATAGAAGTATCACACGTTAATAAAAACTAATTTTACATAAATCAAAGCTTTATATTACGTCAGTTTTTAAAATTATATAAAGATAAATTAAGTAATCATTTATATGCGTCAATCCGTTGTAACAGTCAATTCATTCAGTCTATGATGTAGAATTTAATATTTGAACTTCTAACTTTTAACGAGATATATATGTAGAATTAAATGGATTCAAAAATTTAAATCGAGAAAATTCCAAAATTTATAGACGATACGTGTAGTAGCTGAATAAAACTTCTTAATTTGACTGTAAAATTCTAATTTAATTTATCTTTGTACAATTTTATATAACATATTTCTCGTTCTGATAAGTATATTAATTTTCATCGGTCTGATACTATGATCGATGATAAACTCTTAAGTTGAATGATAAATAGTTTAAAATTTTAATTTTCAAGAAATAAATATCATTATTCTCAGCATCCGTGTGTCACACATGAAGAAAAGTGAATATAAATATGGAAATTAAACCAGAATATTACTACAAAGAATTAATATGTGAAAGGAAAATTTAAAAAGGTACAGATAAATAAATAAATTAAAGATGCAGGCTATCATTGACTTTCCTGTTAGATTCTCACCTAATTATTCACATATGTTAAAGTACATGTCTGTTTTAACTGGTAAAAACCGTAACCTTCCGATTCTTACCTGATCGGAATCCGGCGAATCTATCCCCACACTACCGAACTTTCATGACTTTCCTTACATCTGTACAATTCTTCGAGACAATCCTCACATCTCATTTCCTTTCCACGTTCCGAACCAGCATCAATTGAAGAGTCAAGGTGAGATTTTGCTATATTGAGAAACTGCAAAGGATCCCTACATTTCTTTTTTACGGCTTCCTGAGGGGCTAAAATCTCAGGCAAACTCGTGACATGTATTTGTTTATGAGATATCACTTTGGTTTCTAAAAAGGACAAAAGAAGTCGTATTGATCATATTTACGAAACCGAAAACATAAGGTGTTTGAATTATTAATTTAAATATTCAGAAACCATCAAAATTTATGCCAGTATTTTTATTATAATTTAATAATTTTATCACTTGTGCGTAAATTACTTATAATTCAATCTTTTCTGCCCCGCCCAATAACTGAGCTTCAATTTAAAGCAATTATTTTGCCTTTGAGTTAACTCATTGCACCTTTGATAATTTCCACCCTGCACATTCTTCACTGTGTCCGAGAAATTAGGCTATGAATAATGAGATTAATAAATTGTATGCTAATCTGTAAAGTTCAGGTATACAAGGGATGGAGGAATCTATAATTAGTTAGGGGATCTATTCGCATTAGTTCAGACGATAGAGCTATTTAGCAAAAATATATATAGATATTTGAAAATTAATAAATTGATGAAAGAAGCAAAGAATTTGAGAGATTACTTACCCTTCACAACATGAATTATATGCGCAACAGTGAAGCCCATCATCACAACTGTAAGGTCTGCCCCCAAACATATAGTCGAAACAATATTCTATAATGTTGATAGATAAATAATTATGGCGTTAAATTCAATATATATTTAAAAAATAATACAAAACTATATTACAGTTTTGACTGGAAATTTCTAAATTATTCTTATATCAAATTTAAGGATGAAATTAATTATTTGCCTTCTTTAACATTTCATAGTTTACCACAAACCGTAAATAAACCTAATGGGTTAAGGTGTCTAGAATGAATACATTTATTATGTTTTAAGTATTTTTAAAATTAACTCTACTGATTACAATCCGTGTTAAAATATAGAATTTCTGTAACCTTGAGTAAATATTTAAGAGATTTCTATTCTTTTATAAAGCGTTTGATTTCATATAAATAATTTAATTCCTGACTGTAAGATAATTTGTTGATTTTTACTTTTACCAATGTTACGTTGCTCTTAATTAATTTAAGTCACTTAAACGGGTCCATAATATCACTTTTATACATATTTTCAGTTTTCAGATTTTTTTGGATAAAGTGACAATTGTTTTCAGAAAAATAACTAATAAACACTTTAGCCGTAATTTTAAATTTTTTTAATAATTAATGATAAGTGGATAAACTTACGCAAATTATATGCGTATACATGTTTGAAGGAAGATGTTTTACGTATATTAACAAAAATCAACAGAACACTGTATAAGACCTTAAAAGACACGTAAGGAAACTACATTGCATAAAAGACGATGAAAATGATTACTTAAACGTTACAAGAAATAAGATCACCACTATTTGATACATAAAAAAATTATAAATCATTTTAGCCATTAAAATTTGTACGATGAACAACGTTTAGTGTGCTATGGTCACTATTTACGGTTTAATTGACAATTGATAATGTATTTTAAACTAAAATGGAGTGATTATACCTGTAACTAATTTACTTACCCGTGGGTTCACCGGCAACGGTTTTGACACAGAATACTGTAATCGCAATGAATAACGTTGTTACCATTTTGCTTTTAAGAAAATATTCTACTACACTTATTAAATCGCAAAACTGATATCGCTATTCAATGAAGTTGAGAAATGTGACAAGACCGTGAAAGATAAACCAACATTACACTTGATAAAGATAAGAAAACTGCTGGGAATTTACCAGTATTATTTCAAATTATTCCCTTTTTATTTTGCCTTTTCTACCTGTCGGGTAAGAGAAGCAATTATGTTTGTATTCTGTGAATCAGTACATTAACAATTCTCATTAAAAGAAAAATTTTGAGTACTTATTCTTCGAGTGATATGGAAAAATAATGGAAGTCAGTTGTTGGATAATTACAATTAATATAATTTTTTTAAATGTATAGTTCCACGCATATGTCTGATTAGAGATGGATCGGAGTCGTTCACCAAGAGTCGTTTAAACGAACGTTTCGCCCCTTCCTTATGAACTTGTTTCGCCTGAATATGCACACTTTGCAATTTATAAATATAAATGTATATATTTAATACATATCTGCGTGTGCATATGTTTGCATATATATTATAAATATTAGGTGCTTAAATTTATTGACTAAGATATAATGAAACTGAAGGTTGGTGGAAAAGTTAATCTGTTTATTTTATTATTGAATTAACTTAGTAATTGATAATCAAGTCAAAAATGAACTGCATAATTCATAATATCACTGTATTATAGTCAAATAAATGACAGTTTAATAAATTTTAATTTCAAGTTAATTTTTAAAATTAATAACAGCTAAAGACAAGATTTAAAAAGAAAAATTGTTTAATGTTATGTATAAAATTAATTGTTGTAACATTCTTGTCAAAAAGGTTATTTAGGAAAAACTAAAAGTACATTTTCAAGTAGATTAAAGATCACAAAATCATAAAATATTAAATCACAGTGCTAAGATCCCGAAGATTTTATTAATATCTGCCATATGTCTGATGAAGTCCCAAATTTGAGGACGAAACGCCGCAGTTGAATAAAACTTCTGAATTGTCCTTATTGGTTATTTGATTTAAGATGTTATAATGTAAATTAGGAACCAATAATATTGTGAAAGTATATTTTAATGCATTTTTCCTCGTGATAAAATAAAATGATGGAATGATAAAAAATTCAACCAAATTTTAATCTGTTCATAAATTTGAGTTATATATATGTCAACTTAATTATTGTCATGAAAAGAATATTAGGATTGGAATTGTAAGCTATTAAGCAACGATTTTAATAAAAATTATGTCTACATGTGAGATTGCACCATAAACGATAGTAAGCAAGAAACAAATATAAGTTGAGAAATATATTTTCCCATACTGTTGGGAAGACCGATGAGGGTAAAATATATATTTTCTCATATATTAGTTTTGGAAGCATACATTTTCGTAGGAAACGAACAGAACAAATAATATTCCAATCTTTATTTATGGTTGAATAAATTACATTAATATTATTTCAATAACGGTATAGTCATGGTTGATGCTCCATGGTATGTGAGGAATCAGCTTTCCATCACGATATTATTCAAGAGAGAGTGAATAAACATAGCGAAAGACTAGAGTAACCTTCATACAACTAATGAATTTTGATTGAATAAATTAATTTAAAAAAGGATTCAACTGCGGTTGTAATATGGCATAACTTTCATTACGAATAGTTAAAGGTTTTTTTAAATTACGATCTTTTAATGAGATACCTGAAGGTACGTACAAATCAAGATATATGGCAGATGTATTTTGAATCAGTTACTGTGGAAACAGAATGAACGGCCATTTTTTCTTTGTGTCGAAAAACGCCACAATAAAGTGAGGCCGTGCGCAAAAATGTTTCCAAATTTCGAGTAACGTTTATAAGTTAGCTCTTAATAGACTCGTTACAAATGTGAGAGGAACTGTGGAAGAAACTGCAACCAGGATAGAGATGACAGTTGTACTAATCGTCATTTCTTTTATAGAAATTGTGGTTTCAGGAAACGAAACGCAGAATGGTAAGTTTGTTTAGTTTTGTCATGAGAATAAGATCAGAAAATGTTCAATGCAATTTTTGCAACGTATTGATTTCAGTAGTAAATAGATTTTATGAGAATGGTTCACTACAATGACGTCCATCGAGTATCACCAAACCTTATCATGGCTGAAATGTATTTCATACTATCTGGATGCCCAGCGTTTATTTATAATAGTTTGGTACATAACACCGAAATAAATCGTCAAGTTCCTCCTCTGACATTCTGGGACCATTCTAAACCTTATCAAAAACAGAAACTACTGAAATTAAGGAAACTATATTTGTATATTTCACGAAACTTATGAAAAATAAATAGTTTATCCGACAATTAAATAAACAATAAATGAATAAAATCAACCTCTTCGTCAGTGTTTATTTTAATTTAAATATTAAACAATACTACTATTAGCTACATTGTTACACCTGAAGAAGTCTCAAACGAGAGACAAAACGTATTTTTTAATATTTCAATTAAAATGAAAACTGACAAAGAGGCTGAGTTATCTAATTTATTTTATGAAAAATTGTTAAATGTTAGAAATAAAAAGTACCTTGCACACAAATTTCAAATGCTTGTTTCGTTATGATAAAGTAGAGAGATTCATCCTTACATTTCGAATTCCCCGTGTTATATTTAATTTATTGTTGGACATCATAATAAATATACACTATTTTAACATGTTATAAAACAGTACAGGCCCACACAATATTATATATTTTTTTATTGTCTTTAAACACAGAATATCAATAAAAAAAATGGACATTATTTGTTACAGAAATTCCAAATTTATGTTATGGATACAATAACTGCATAGATATTCCAAACTGTACCAACTGCCCTATTGATGATTCACCTAAGTAAGTACTTAAACTGTTAGTTATTTATATATGCCCTTATAGATTTGCGATTACAACACTTCCAATGGAGTATTTTTATTTTTAATCTTATTTATCGTTGCACTAACTTCTAAAGGGCGTTAGCGCTTGTCTTCTAGAGAACTTATTTTTGTGTTATGGTATTACTGTATGGGAACTGAAACAAACACAACGTCCAAACAGGACTCGAGTCCAGGACCTCTGTGGTGCGAGACAGCGTCGCAGACTACTACTGAGGGCAGTGTCTTTGTTTGTTCAAACGTCACGTAATAATTATTTGAACCGGGTGGGAACCCGAGAAATATTTCTGCAATAATTTAAATATATGCACTAAACATTACTCAGGTGTTAATTTTTAAATATAAATATAGTATTTTTTATATAAACATTAAGATTGTCTCCTGAATAAATTCCTGAAATTAAATAAAGACCAATCGCTAGTCCATATAGGCTCATGGTAATGTTGAACAATGGAGGTACACTATTTTATGGGCTGTACCGTTTTGTTACTAAGTTTTTTTAAAATCAGATTTCCAAACTGTAGAAGTTGTTCAAAGTAGGATACCAGTAAATTGATTATTATAAATCCAGGTTATTATTAACTCCAGGCATACATTACCATACGGCGCAAGGCTTGGAATGATCATTGGAACTGTCTTCGTTCTACTTGTCATTATTACCAGCATTATATGGTGTTACATTTTGAGTCGAAGATTAACACGTGAGTTAATATAGTATTTTTTTAAATACAGTTCTCTTGAAAACTTCATTAGTTTTGTTTCTTAGTCTCTATTAACTGGTTTAATTACTACCTGGTTGTTACTGAGTAAATAAGTTTATAAATACACTGTTTATTTTTAAGTGATTATAGAATATTTTAATTTTCAATAATTACTTCACAAACTCCTATGACATAAATATTTGAAAATTAGTGAAAATGTAAAATTAATGTTAATATATATAAATAAATGAGTGTACCCTTGTTAGTCTCTCATGCGTTCACATACCATTCCTCCGAATGCGAGGAAGTTTTGGTGAATTTTAGTACTTAATCCAGAGATGGTTTATATCACTCTTTAGAAGCTTTAGGTCCCTCCCCTCCCACCTTACTGGTCAAAAAGTTTCCATCATTATAACAATATCGAAAATTTTTCAAAATATGGCACGCTATTTTCATCAATGAATTCAAGCAGTTTGCGATGAATAAATACCAAGGCGTTTCAAAAAATAATTGTGATTTATATATTTAAGGAAAAGGTGCATTTTGTATCCATAATTTAACATAAGCAAACAGAAATATTTTGCCCTTCCTTAAGGTACTCCTTAAGTTGTAGTATTCAATCCTTAGACTGCTCGATGAAACCCTTAATGCTAACATATTCTGTGAAAACGTCGTTTTCGTTTCTATATAACTACTAGATCCCATATCTCCGTAATCTTCTTAGCATATTCCATCCTTGTCCTCCCTTATCTGGTCTTACCCCACACACTTCCCTCTAATAGTGATTTTACTAGACTCTCGTGTATCAAAACGTGGCATTTTAATCTATCCCTTCACTTCGTCAAAGTCCACCCTATTGTTCTCTCTTCTCTTACTCAGTTTAGAACTTCCTGGTTAGTTACTCTATACACCTATCTGATTTTCACTATTATTCTGTACCAACACACTTCAACTTGCAACTTTTACCGTCCACGTTTCGCACCCGTATAACGCCACACTCCATACGAACATTTTTAGCAGATTTATTAATACTCATACTTATATTACCCGTACGTAAATTCCTGTTTTTTACGAAAGCCTTCCTTGCCTGTGCTATCCTACTCCTTATGTCTACTATACTTCTACCATCATTAGTTATTATGCTGCCAATGTAGAAGAATTCCTTAACTTCCTTCAAAATATCCCTTCCCAATCTAACGCCCTTTGTTATTCCACTATTTCCCATACTACACTCTACCACATCTGCATGTTGTTCTCTTCCTCCAGGATCACGTTAATGCCATTTATTATGATTTCCAAGTCTTCGTCTGACTTCCCTAATATTACAATATCATCGGAAAACCGTAAGTTTTTATTTCGTCTCCTTGCATATTGCGTTTTAACTTTATCCATCACTTGTTCTATATATAAGTAGAACTAACAGATGTTAAATGAATCAGACGAACTACCAGAGGAAGTTGTCCTGTCTGAAGTTGGTTATTATATTAATGAAGGTTTCGTCGGCTTATCATTGGTACAGATAAGAGTAAGAAACACTTGAATTATGGTGTATAGTCGTTTGCTATGAAAATGCTCCTGTTATATTTATTTAAAGGGACGTAGGATGTATTAGATTTTATTATTTTGATTGAGTGTAAAACACGCATAACGAGTAAGTAATTTCTTCCCTGACAGGTATAGGCCATGAAATCATTGTACCTCCACCGATAAGTTCGGTTTTACTAGCAGATTATAATAGAGCCTCAATTCAAAAATCGAAGAATATACTTGCCGAACAGAAGAAAGGAAAGAAGCAAAGTTTATGGATAACGGATACCGAACCCACGCCGGGAACATCGACGGGAAGTAGATGACCCGTCTACATGATTGGACCTGGTCAGGTAACCGTTCGTTATCATTGGGACCTCATTGTCTCAAGTCTAGAATGTGTTTGGTCTCTTTCTATCTTTCCCGAGATGAAATTTTATTTTATACCTGAAGGTCTCCTTGTATTTGCATCAAGTATTTTATTTAATCGTTTCAGGGAAAAAATATCATACGGTTTTTACGGTATGGAGAATTTTAGATCTGATACAGTTTTGGTTCCCAGAATTTTAATTTTAACGATTTATTCAGTGCAGAAATTTCTCCGTACTTTGTTCATTCGAAACGTTTCATCGTTTATAATGCGAGAACGGTTTATTAGCTTTTTCAGAAAATAAAAAACTGGACGTTTCGATGCAACAATTGTTTTTTTCAGGCTTTAATTTTATTTAATTCACAATCAAGCATTATTTAATTTAGAATTCCCAAAATTAATATTGTCCACAATTTTATGCACGAAAGCAATGACAAATTTGAAGTATTTGGAAACTCCAGTACAGTAAACAATTCATTCCTTTTATACTATTTACTTTGTTTTGCTTCTAGAGGAAAATTAATTTAGTCATTGACATCAATTGGTTTCTTACAAAAATTTTCACAAAGTTGAATTGAAATAAGTATTTCTGATTATATATGCCGCCTGACGACTCTGATCGAGGTAGATATTGAAACTTTGTTTCTGAACTCTATATTCAACTGAGTAGCAGGGAAAATATGTATTCTCTAGTTTTCATGACTATAGTTGAATTCGTAAATATTGCAAGGTTACTTTCCTATAAAAGTTGAAGTTTCTGGCGATGAATATGTTGTATAAGTAACTCGAGTGTTGCTTACATAAATTTCCTATAGCAGAAAAATTAAACGACAAATATTCCTGTATTATACTTTCAAAGACTGATATGAAATACGACTGCATATAATTGTTCCAAAACCAAGTAAACAACCTCAATGTGAAGACGTTAAAATTTAATATTTTTAGAGAAAGTTATGCAGATATTAGGCAACCAGAACTGTGGCCACAGTAAACATAGAAACGATGTAGAATCGCAAGAATTGTACAAAAGATATTTAAAAAAGCATTAAGAGTTATAAGATGATTCCTTAAAAAATATATAAAAACATGTATAAAACACATTAAATAAGAAAAGTTTGTTCCTGGAAATACATATTCAAATACTGGTACTATTTATTAGTGGTCTAAAATTCAGACTAAGTTTTTATAGTTGACAGAAAAATAATATCACAAAACTGTCAATTTTAATTCAGTTATTGTAAATTGCATAAATTTTAAGTTCTGAATATTTACAGAGGAGCATTTAAATAGATTTTAGGTCAGTGCTATTATAAATAGTCATAACCAGTAGAGACTTTTTATTAATGGTTTAATTTTACTAACGTAAAAATAGTCATAATTTTTTCACAGTTTCTATTCTCTTGTTAGTGCTTTAGTTATTGTATGTGAAGTTATATAATTTATTTTTAAAAAATGGTTATTTTTTCAGAGGTTCAATAGTGCTAATTTTGAGAGGAGAAACGAAATCGTGCTCACGTCTTCTATAATTCAACTGTCACAAATTTTGAAACATTTTTCAATGAACAAAAATCGGTTTGACCTTCATATCCCACTCAATCAATATTAATAAGAAATCTGTGTTTAAGAGCAGTTCTGGAAATGGTTCGTGTGTATTGGTTTCCGTAATTTAACTGTATTTTTAAATGTGTCTGTATCTTTGTGTATTATGAATTCGGTTTTACAAATTGCATACTGTACATATAATTTATTTTTAAAGCATTCTGTATATTTATCTTTTGAATATATCGTGTTACATGTATGAATCAAAGCGGTATATTAAATATTTGTTTGAAAGTTGGTCCATTAATGTTAGAGTGTCGGGCATTTGTTCTAACAATATAAATAATTTTAGAAAAATCGATAAAAAGCCATCCATAGAATGTGTAGGTTTGATTACATGTTGAGACTTTAAGTACGACAATATTATAAACAATACAAATCCCGATTAACGCGTTTATCAGTATCCTGTTAACTGGTTGTATTAGTAATAATTTATTTTCAAAAATTTAATTAATATAGTTTTACTATTTAATTCAATACCTGCGGCATTTCAAATTTATTCGATTAATTGAGAAAACATACCTAAAACCTCATCACACGGGCAAATTTAATGTGTATGCAGTACCTATCGTGGTAGGAATTTAACCATCAATTTATGAAGTAAGAAATGTTTTATCAAGTTGGTACGCAATATTAAAATATCTTAAAGAAATTAAATACGACAAAAAGTAACTTATATAGTACTGTCCATTCCACAATTAATGACTGAAGTAAAAATTAACTTCGTGAATTGAAATATTTATCAACAACAGGCATTTGATTATTACAGCAGAACTTTTTATATTAGGACAGTTATTTTTTACTTAACACCAGTTGAAAAGTGCTTTTACCGTGTCTAAGTATCTATCAAAATTCCACGTCAAGTCTGAGATCTATATGCTAAATAACTGTCTTTCTTTGCTTAGGAAATATCTCCATATATAAAACTCTAGTGTTCTTTATTCTTCTAATACTGTATTTATGGGGTCACCTGGATGGTTTTTAGCTGTATTTGAGCACGGTGGGTGGCACTGTAGTCAAAATTCCGGACTTGTTTTGGATATCCCTACCAAAAATTTTAAAAAATGTATTATTTTTAATTTTTTACATAAAAAAACATATAATCTGAATTCCTCAATCTGCCCGTGTGAATAATCTGTGCAATTAAACTTACCCATCAATACATGTCCTAGTTCATTGCGTCGTAGCTTGGCATTATTTTGTTATTTGGATTGCTGACTTCTTTATCGATTAATTCGACATTTAAAAAATGAAGTGTAAAAATATGAAAGGCGCATTGTTAGAATTACATGTTCATTTGGTGACATTACATTTAACATTACAAATAAACCAATTAATTTTCAGCGATCATTTGTGTAATTTAGATAATTAGAGGAGCTGAAAAGGTAAAGTGACGATCTATCTGTTAGTTCAATCAAGTATAGATATAGAGATTTCTGACGAATTCAATACTTGCATGAACTATACGGCAACGCCGAACACCCAGATTGTGATTAAATAATTAAATTAAGAAGAGAATAGCTCTCATGTCAATACGTACTTGAAATATATTACGACCCAAATTTTGTATTAAATCATACACAAAGCTTTACGTTTGATTTTACTAATACTGTTGAAACACTACTACAGATAATTGAAACAAACATTGCTCGTGTAATTAATACAAATTTTATTCCATGAATTTTGGCCCACAGTTCAGTTAAAAAAATATCACAATACTGTGAGAACAAAAAGTTTTGACCTTGGTATACTGGTACATAACTGATGGTCTGGGACATTATTTATTGTGAAATTCAATATTAGAATATACGAATAAATGTTCAGATTGTATATTAACTAAAAGTTAAGAGTAGAGACATAACAGAGAAGCTGTTTACAACATGACTTTATAAACTGTGTGTCATTCAGAGTAAACAACTGGAGAAATTCAAACCAAACAAAAAATAATACTACGCACCATTACAAACTCTCCCTGGTACCTAAGAAATTCCGTCATCCATCATAACATCAAAATTCCCAATGTAAACTCAGTAATCTCCAAATCCATAACAAACCTAATCAAAAGCGCACTCAACCACCCAAACCCCACGATCCAGCAATTTCACAACAATCCTCCTCCACCTCCACGCTCCCGTCGCCTCAAAAGAAAACTTCCAATTGACCTCATCCTTCCCCCTGATCATTCAGGCACACCCTAACCCACTCTACCATCATGTACGCAGACCACATCCTCATTAATCCTCCAAAAATCAGTTCACTGCCTGTCAATCCTCACCCACCTAAGTCGTATGCCCCTCAGGTACTCGCAAAAATAAATAAACATAACCAATTCTACTAAAGTAGGTTAATTAAATGGATTAACCTATCTCCACGTTATCATGTTAATTATATACCTTTTTTAATATTGTATATACTGTATCGTTATCGTCCTAACTGATAATCTGTACGATAAAAGTTTTTAAAATAATAATAAAAAAACAACTGGAGTAGAGGTTGCAGTTAAAATATTATTTTATTTTGTGTCGTATAATTTGTTAAAACTTTTTTAAAAATGTTAAGAGTGGTATTATCTATAAACTGATAAATTATAATTGTTTGCTCCAAGTTGAGATTTACAGCAATCGATCACAGGAGTATATTTTGAGCAGTTCATTTTATGGTATTTCCACCTGATCTTTCTCGTAGTCCGTAGACATTATATACACAAGGTTTTCAAATCCAAAAATAACACTATGTAAATATCTGGAATGATTGTAAATTATAGCTGTGTCTTTATTTATTTATTTTTCAACAAACGATGGAAATGATTTTGTTTTACTAACCCAAAATTGAAAAAGAAGATTTATTTAGTTTTGATTCGGTCCACTATTGGCTATAATAGTTACTCTCCGCTTATTGTTAAAATCACTAGGACCTCAAAGACGCCAGAACTGGAGACTATAACAGTTATCTATTGTTGAATTGAATAATTATATTACTAGTGAAGTTGGAGTATCAATACTGGGCTCGCGGAATATTATGATGGTGTCGTGGTCTCTCTGGCCGCCGCTGTTGCTCATAGTCTGTTGGTGGTATGTAGGTCACATGCTGAGGAGGATTGGCGGGATACTGGACTTGCGTCGGATAGGGCTGTTGAACCATCACTTCGTATTGATTATTCACGACATACGGCTGCTGCACGTACTGAGGAGGAATCGTCACTACATGACCAGTGTTACCTGAAAATGAAATTAAGAAAATATGTTGGCACGGTCACCTCTGCACGTCTTATAAATTAGTCTATTTAGACGATTTTTGTTTCACATACAACGTCTTGTATTCTTATACAACAGAACATGTAGAACGTTTGAATTAAAATTTATGGCCGTGGAAATTTTAACACACATGATGACTTATAATTTATAAATTATTGTACTGCTTCCTTACGAGATGGTTTGCAGCATATGCAACATAACCAAATAATGCATGAAATTAAGGCTATGCCGATAATCACAGATCCAACGGCGATCCCGACAATTGGGCCGGTTGTTAACCTGCAAAAGAAAAGCAAGTTGTCACAAACAAGCGCTTGTGATGTGTCTTTTGCCGTAATTTGAGACGATAAATGGTAGTAATTTACCAATTTAAAGAGAATGATGTTTATTTAATATGAAAATGATTGTGCTGCAGTAAATTCAAACTCACAGCGTATGTGGAATGATAAGTAACAAAAACACATTTTCTATATCTACATTATTTATCTGCATTCAATGTTTTGTAGGTAAAATTTTAAGCGGATTTTATGGCATAGAGCATGATTTATCCTTACGTGTACGATTTCGGACAGCATAAACCATTTCCACAACAGTACCGGCTGGAATCACACCAGTAACTTAAGCCGTCACACCAGTCTGTAATGTTAAAGTTTCGATCAGTTATTAGCATTATTCTGAATGTTTTGTTTCATAAATTACAATATATTTGTTTTCACTACTTCTCAACTGTGGAAGTGAGTACTACGTAGAAGATTAATGAAAAGAAATAAGGCATTGAATATGGAGAAGAAAAATTATAAGAACCGTTTCAATTTTTACTGAATGTTCCTTACATCATTAGTCAATTTTAAAATTGGTTTTTAAACACCTATCTTCATCTTATGACTCATTCGAGTCTCTTCATGCCTCAGTTATTTTAATTATTATTACGGAATGAGAAGAAGAAGGTATATGAAACAAAAATTGCTATACTCACGGCGAGCAGAATTGCTTCTATTGAAGCTCAGCCAAAGGCCATGGAACTAAGTTTATAAGAAAAGAATGAAAAATGTCAACCAGACCTGGAAATAGAACCCGGGACCTACCGCTTCCCGGGCCAACCTCTAAAAGACTGAGCTGTCCAGGTCGAATTCCAAAGGGTTGACATTTTTCAATTCTGGTTTTATAATTGAAGCAAGTCTTCTCTCTTTGAATTGAACTACATACACCTTTGATCAATTTCCAGAATGTTAGTTCTTCACTGATTTCCTAACTAAGGTTGTGAACCACGTGATTAGTAAATCGAAGGTGAGTATAGCTTAGGTTTACAGACATGGAGGTATGTTACATCGAGTCTGGCACTTGATCAGAATAGACTTTCTCAGTTGGTTAGAGCTCCGCCCGGAAAGCGGGAGGGCCCGGGTTTGATACATTTTCCGGTTGAAATTATTCCATTCCTATCCTCTAAAATGTATAAACTTTTATATATTCATATAGACGTTTTAAAATGTAAGATTTCACTAAATTTTAATATTTTATATACAGGATGCTCACAGATACCTTTATAGGAAAAGGTATGTAATTTATAATATATAGATTTTTAATTTAATTCCTTTACATGATATCTCTTTTATTAACACATCAATTAATTTCGCTGTGTAAATTTAATTTATGGTTTTATATTTAATAATTTAATATTGATAATAGTATATTTTCTCTCGGTTGTCTTAAAATTATTAATTTAGTAGAATAGTGATTTCTAATACTCCAATTATCTTAATTGTGTTGCAAAAAAAATTATAAAATGTTAAGAAAGTTGGTAGAATTGAGTAGAAATGGGTATTTTAACTTAATAGGTTTCACAGTTTCCAATTTCACTTTTCCGTGACTCAATATTTCACTGACATGCCTGGCTTTACAATATTTTCTTTATCATTTACTTAATAGATAGCTGATAACTGTTAGTGTTGCAACCAATTTTATCAGATGTTTTTTTGCTGTCATGAAATCTCTCAGTTAAAATAAAAATTTCGGCCGTAGAACGGTAGTAGAAACCTTTGTAATGCAACGCAGTGTTTGTATTCATTTATAAATAATTCATAAATGCAACTTCGTACAATTTTTCATGGGCAATTAATAGATGAAAAAACGGCTAAGAAGTAGAAAATTAATAATTTGAAAATTATTGTATATATATACTTATAATACTAAAATTTAGTGTTATATCTGGTGTAATCAATAACGCGTAAGCTTCAAGCATTTTTTAGAAGTAATAAAAATTGCACATTGATTATTGGTTGTACTCAATTGTAAATATGTAAATGAATATAAAACATAATATGCATTTATTTCTGGAGAGCTGTACTTACCACTAAGTACGGAAGATATATGTAATCCAAATATCACCACGAACACTGAAAACTGCGGGAGAGAAACCATGATGAACTTAATCCGTGAGGTCTGTTATCCAAATGTGACATTCAATAGATACCATTTTATCAGAAAATACCTATATGAAGTGATATTTAGGAAATCACTCTGTGGTTAGAGATATTAGCTATCGATAGATTGCTGAAACTGTATCTATAGTTGTTTACTTTAACATCTGCACAAAACACAATTATTCAATTGACCAGGGGAAATACTCCAAACATAGATAGAGTGTTGTGTTACTTCTGTATAAAATATTTCAGAATGAAGTTTCGTTTTGATTTAGTAAAAATAATAATAACAGTATGATGTTGAAGTATTGAATTAGAAATGTATTAAACCATAACGATTGAGTAGCTGAAGACAGACGTGGCTTTGCGTTCGTCGTTACAGTCACAGATTTGCATTATGATTAAGTGATTGAATTGAGTGACGTCGTTGAAGTTAGACTCAAAATTTACTCTTAGAATGTAAGTATTAACATCTTGCCACACGATCAGAGTTTATGATCAGCAATCACCATCACTGATGTTGTTGTTGTGGTATTCAGTCCTAAGACTGGTCTGATGCAACCCTACATGCTAAACTTTTCTGTTCAATCCTTTTCATATCCTCATAATTAGCACATCCCACTTCATCCCTAATCTTCTTAGCATATTCCAGCCTTGGCCTCCCTATTATGTTTCAACCCCACACACTTCCTTATAATGCTAATTTTACAAGACCTTCATCACTTAAATACCTTAAATTTCTTGGTCAACGTCCTCCATTTTGTTCGCTCTTCCCCTATTCTGTTTAGAACTTCCTCCTTGGTGATTTTATCCACCCATCTGACTTTCAGCATTCGCCTATAGGACTACATTTCAAAGGCTTCTATTCTTTTCTTATCCGCAACTCTTATCGTCCACGTTTTGCACCCATATAACGCTACGCTCCATACGAATATTTTTAGCAACGATTTCCTAATAGTTATACTTATATTACCCGTAAGTAAATTACTCTTTTTCGCGAAAGCCTTCCTTGCCTGTGCTATTCTTCTCTTTATGTCTACTATACTTCTACCATCCCTAGTCATTACGCTTCCCAAGTAGCAGAATTTCTTAACTTCCATCAAAAAATCCCTTTGTTATTCCACTGTTTCCCATGCTACACTCCATTACCATGGTTTTTCCTCGATTCATCCTCATATTGAACTCTTTCTCCAGGACTCCGTTCATGCCGTTTATTATGGTTTCCATGTCTTCTTCTGATTCCCCTAATACTATATATATATATAATATATAATATATAATATATATATATATCGCTGACAAACACCACAAAATATTTTTTCTCAAAAATAACATTTAAAATTAGTTTATTAAATTTCTTCTTCTTTTGCTCTACAGCCGATTGAGGGCTTCAGCCTACCGGGTCGACTGCGGACTGTCATCTTGCATGGAACATTCCGAATTTGAAGTTACACGTGGTCATTATTAAAATTATTACTATTAGAAATTTAATATGATTGACTTTGATTTTCTCCTTCATATTTTTAATTAATCTCAATGAGTACACAATTTTAATTAATAAATCATTTATATAACTACTGTCAATACAAAATATATTGTTTTGCCAACATTTTAATATATATGTATATATACTCAAAATTTAACTAACTTGATCTCTTCCTTGGTTTACTTATATGGGGTGCTAATGCTATAAATAAAATACAAATTTCCTTTATAAATATTTATTTTTAATCTTCGTATGTCGTAATGCACATATTACATAACGTCATTATCCTAACTGGGATCTATTTAAAATAAGTAGGAAACATCAGTGCCGAGTTGTTAAATTAATTCATTATAAAATTAATGAAGAAGGATAATCAATACTGGGCTCCTGGAATGTTAGATGTCGTCGTGGTCTCTCCGGCCGCCGCTGTTGGTGGCATGTGGGCCACAGGCTGAGGAGGATAGGGATAGGGAGGATACTGGACTTGCGTCGGATAAGGCTGATGTGCCATCCCTTCGTTTTGCGTATTGACAACATACGGCTGCTGCTGCTGCGCGTACTGAGGAGGAATTCTCACTATACGCCCAGCGTTAGCACCTGGAAATAAAATTAAGTTAATATGTTGGCACGTTCACCCCTGCAAGTCTTATAAAATTAGTCTGTTGATTTACTTTCATTTCTACGCTCATTTATTTTTACAACTTTACAACTTATTGTATTGTTTAGCGAAAGAATGTAATGAGCATCCCATTCAAGGCGCCTTCTCACATAGGGGTCCAGCACTGGTAGCCGTACTATCGCAGAAAAAAATTAATATTTTGTTTATGCATTCCCTCATGTTTTGGCAGCTCAGAACTACTTTTGTTTCATTTATATTGTGTCCGGTTCAAAAAGGGCCGCCGCTTTTGTTGTATCGCGCACGTCGTTTTTCGCGTTTGCAGGCATCTACGAATTTCTAAATTATCCACGACTGTGTAGACAGTTCCTTTCCAAATAAACTGAATCGTGTTCAATCCATTTAGACTTACAAATTAAATTCACACTCACTAACCTAATATTATTTTTTCATGTACCACGAGTTGTCCATTCAAAATGAAGAAAATTCCATTTTCGTAGGATTTTTCCCCAAGAAGAAGCAGTTTGCGAACCTCAGTAATTTCCGTGCTTTACATATAATAGTTTAGTTATGCTATATAAATATGGGATTTACAATTTTTTCCAGTATTTGAGACGCTATATCTCGATTGGGCATGTAGATAAAAATCCAAAACTTGTTCGCATAATAAGTCTTTATAGTTGCAAACTACTATATAAATTTTAACATTTAAATTTAACTCAAAGACAGTATAAAAATTGTTAAACGTAGCAAGAAATGCTCGATTACCACGTGTAGGATAAGTGGGTATATCAATATAATACTTCAAATATTTAGATATTTTAAACATCTACAACAGAAACGGCGACCATTTTTAACAGGACAGAATATAAATTAAAGAAAATTAGTTCTGAACCGCCAAAACATGAGGAAATACACAAACAAAATATTAATTTTTTCTGAATTGGTGCGGCAACAAATTTCCTTTTTCCTGGACCACTTGGCTGGGATTGACTCATACGTATCCCCTATTAAGGGTATTTGTAAAACACTTAATTCGATTATTGCCACCCCATCGATAATTATTTACGTTAATTTGAATGAAGAACGCTATTTTTTTGAGAATTAGTAAGTGTACTTTAGATACCAAAAATACCTGGCTTATAAGTGACGTCACTTTTCTACTTCCGTGACATTGGAATTTACAAGCACGCCACCTTAACTGCATAGTAAGCTGCAGTTCACAACTGTATTTAATAAAAAATGGTTTTAATAGTCTGAGTAATTCTAATCAACTGCAGCTGGAGTTGATCTGTGCCGCTTTGATATAGATAGAAAGGTTCTCACGGCAATGAAACAAGTTTCATTCAAATATATCCGTCGGATGTGTAAAGCAAGCTTTGTAAACGATACATGATAGAAGTAAAAACACAGTCTACAAGAAATTAGAAATATTAATTTACTTCCACAAGAATGTTTGCTTTTTACGATTTTTTCTTTAGTTCAAAACAGAACGCGATTGAAAGTAATACATTTTAACAAGTTAAAATAAAATTTTTGGTCATCGATATTGTAGCACAGAGGACGACTTATAATTTAAAAATTATTATACTGTTGGTTTACTTACGAGATAACCTTCTTCTACGACATAACCAAATAAGGGCTGTGATTGAGAATATTAGAAGCGCACATCCAAAGACGATCCCGAGAATGGCGCCGATTGATAGCCTGCAAAAGAAATGCACCTTGTCAGAAAAATGGTTCTTTTGGTGGGTCGTTGATCTAAAGCTAAGGCGGTAAATTATAAACAAAGTTAATGAAGGTTTTTATGAAGAAACTAAATGTGTCGTAGCAAATTCAAACTCACAGCATATATTGAAAACTAAACTAACAATAACAGTGTTTCTGGCAAAATGTACTAAGTTATTAATCTGCGATCAATTCTTTGTAACCAAAATTTGTATTGAATGATTCATATTTCATCCTTACGTATTTGCACAGCATGAACCATGACCACAACAGTAGTAGCCATCCAAGCAACAAAAACCATAGCAACATGAACCAATGATGCACGTATAATCTAGGTAGGTAAGGTCGTAACAACGTTCTGTAAAATAGAATAAAAGTGTTAACATTGCTATTTAATTTTTTTCGTTACAGGGTGCATGATGGTGATTATGAAACTCCCTTATAATAGCATAGGAACGGCATTGAAAAGGGGGAATGGGGAACGTAGACAGTGGTTGACTAGGACCCCCCGAGCTATAGTTTAAGGATCCTCCCCGGTGATTCACCTAAAAGAGATGCAGAGAAAACCGTAGAAAACCTGCATCGGGTACTTTGGGCTTTTGGCATGTCTTTCCCCCCTCATAATTTAATTCATTTTTTATATCATAGAAAAATGAATTAAGTTATGAATTCACCTATTTTGGGAGGTTTATGTACTGGTGTCGAAGACCTTGGGCATAAGGCAAGAGTTTTTTGCAATATTTTGTTCATCATGTACCTAATTGGTGACTGATAAACGTTAACAGTGACGTAACCACTCTTATCAGGCGATCTTGTGTTCCCATGCAAGTTAAAACTTGTGTAACAACTGTGGACCATAAGTTGGCAGTGGGAAACTTTACAATTAAATGTTGGTATTTATTTAGAAATAATTAAATTTGACAATATGCACAACAAATTCAACATATAAGTGAAGTAACGACAAAGAAATAGAAAATTATGTACAGTACTCTTGAAAATTTAAATTTGATTTTGAATATTTATATAGTGATATAGCTACGGTATAATCTATAAATTCCATGCCTCAAGCAGTTTTCAGAAGTCAAAAATATTTAGGCATGATGATTTATTGCACACACTTGTAAACTTATAAACGAATATCAAATACCCATTTATTTCTAGAGAACTGTACTTACCACTAAGTACGGAAGATATATGTAATACAAATATCACCGTGAGCACTGAAAACTGCGGGAGAGAAACCATGACGAACTGAATCCGTGAAGTCTGTTATCCAAATGTGACAGTTAATCGATCCCACTTTATCAGCAAATATCTATACGAGATGATAAATAGGAGGTACACACCGTGGTTATAAATATTAGCTCTCGACAGACTGCTGAAACTATATCCAAAGCTGTTTTCTTTAAGAACTGAACAAAACACCATTATTCAAATGACCTGGAAAAAGACTCCACACATGTGATGTGTCTCTACTGTATAAGTTATTTCAGAATGAAGTTTTGTTTTGGTTTATTATAAATAATACCAAATGATGTAGTATTGAACCATAAGTTGAATATACCATAACGCATGAATGACAGGATTTGCGTTCGTCGTCACAGTCGCACATTTGGGTGAGGATTTAATAAATGAATTGAGCTTCGTGGCTTTATATTTTCTTTTAATAACATTAAAAAAATAGTTTAATAAAGTTACTACAACTAGAAATTAAATATGTCTGATTTGTTTTTTCTTTTCGGTTTTTAATTAATCTCAATAAGTACACAACTTTAATTAATTAGAAATTTCCAAAGAATCTTTCGGTGTTATCTCCTATATAAAATATTTGTTTTATAAAAGTATTGTCATTACAAAGTTCCATATTGTTTTTTCAACATTTAGTATTTTCAAATACAAATTATGTTTTTAAAACTTAACTAAACTGGTGTCTTTCTGATGCTAAAAATAAAATGCAAATTTGCCATAAAACTATTTTATTGTAATCTTCGTTTAACGTGGTGCGACTATTATAATGTCTCGTTGATAATTGAAGTCTTTTTAAAATGAGAAGACCAATGGCCGTTAAGGCGTGGGAGGGGTGTGACTATAACAGCCTTTTCAGTATAAGATGTGTTGGGATGATCGTACTTCTTATTTTTAATCTTTAAGTTTTCCTATTGCATCTATAATTATATAGTTTTTTTGACTGTTTAAATCACTTATACCGCAAAGAAACCAGAACTGAAGGAATATCAGTGCTGTGTTGTTAAATTAATTTCTTATGAAGTTGTTGGTGATGGAGCATCAATACTGGGCTCGTGGAATACTAAGATGTCGTCGGCGCTGTTCTTGGTATGTAGGCCGTATTCTGATGAGGATTGGTGGGATTCTGGACTTTTGTGGGATAGGGCTGATGAGCCATATTTTCGTATTGCGTATTGACGATATATGGACGTTGTGTGTACTGAGGAGGACTGGTTAAAACATGGCCACTGCTTCCACCTAAAAACAAAATAAAATAAATAATGTTTTCACGGTCACCATAAAATTAGTCTATTGGGTTGAATACCTTCCTAAATAATTGTTGTAGAAAAAGTTTTGTAATCGTAAAAGCTTTGTAATGTTCATGTGTTTATATGAAATATTTTTTAGAATATTCTTTTAAAGACTGTTCTTAGATTCTGTGGAAACATTTTCCTATTTAAACTTCTACACTGGCCTTTATATTTTTCACGGTTACTGCAACAATTTCAACTAAAAAATAAATGCTTTTGAACGAATAATATGGTAAGTTTTTCTTCGATTTCCTGTGAACTTTTGTAATTATTGCTCTGTAAGGAACATTAAAAAGCGTCTTAGTTTTACAATCAGCAGGTAATCTTTAGGTGCGTAGCAACAGTTTTTCATCAGAATACTCAGTGCGCCAAAGATTAAATTCTAAGAAACGTATCTTTTAAAAGACAAACTCGTATCTCTGACGTATGCATAATTAATCGGGATTGAGATAAAAATAAATGCAACATTATTTAGTATATTGCTTCACGTGCTGAATCGAAGTATGCATCATTAACGTAGCCATTATGGGCAGTTAAAATTAACAATAATAAATATGCAGACAAACTTTATAATGAGAACAATTAAACAAGATGGTCGTTTCGACACAGCCTTGCGTATTTATTTAACGGCAAATACTTATGAATTAAAACGTCTCCTGTGTTCGGCATTAGAAAATTTTCTGTAATTTTAAAATTTTGAAATTGTTTCCTATACTAAAGATTATCTGTATAATAAGGTATATTTATAGTTATTATATGTCATAAATAAAAATAGTATACTAAATTATAAATTATTGGAATACTATTTTATATTCTATTTTAGAAAACCATAAATTCCAGAAATTATAAACCCATAACACAACCTTATGATTTGTAATCCTTTATTCGATTCAACTTTTATCGCAGCTTCCGGCCACGAGTAATTTTCACCTTCTCTGCAAGTTAAATTTAAATAGGATTAAAACGTATGTCCTGATAGAAGTCCTCGTAGCTCATTTTAACAAGTATTTTAGTCATGTCGTATTGTAAAAAAATGTTTCACAACAGTAGCCGTCCTCCATTAATTTCCTTAAATGATTGTTTATGAGATATATAAAAAACGGAAATAAAAATTGAAAATCTTCACAGAAACCAATAATTTATATAAATATTTTTATATCTAAACTTCAACTAACAAACATTTTGACTCACATTAATTTTTCAACACACCTAGTGGAGGAAAACCATAATATCAAATGAAAAATCAAGGACCAGTTTTACAGACACCGTTTTAATTTAGATTATACGACGCTGCTTCAGGTGTTAGTAGAAAAACGATACAATATATTTACATTAAAAATTATGAAAATATAAATATTAATAACATTAGTAATAATAAATGATAATACTAGGTTTAACTATATATACTATATTGTCGCTTTGTAATCCTGTATCACATTTTGGATGAAGCTGCCCTTCGAGGCATTCAAGTTTAGATATTTACACATCATCTTATCAAAATTTCATAACTCTAAATTTTAGTAAATTTATTATCAGTAATATTATTATTATTATATTTTAATAGTTTTTAATTATAATTATTTCTATAATTTTTGTAGAAACACCTAAAGAAGTCGTAAATTTGGGGACGGGGCGTTGTTAAATCTAAACAAAAACTGTGTTTGTAAAAATTGTAGTTAATTTTTTTCGTTTAATTATTTGAATTTCAGACTTAAATTTATTTAAAATATTAATATATATCTTGAATATACATGTTATTTATTTTATATTATAAAAATAGGAATATATCAATTTAATAGGAACAAAAATAGGAATATATCAAGTTAATAGAAACAAATATTTAAAATTAGTAACAAATGACAAAAATAATAATAAAATGGAAACAAATATTTCAAATTCAGTTCTTGAATCCTTCTGTTTATTAAACCTAATTGATACAAAAATTAATAAGCAGGACTCAACTTTCTAACATTTTAATTTATTTGAGATGTACATGTTAATAACATACCATTATATGTAATAACCGAGTTACACATTTAATAATAATCTCGCATTAGCTTATTCAATATAGTTTCTTAAATCAATGTACAGTCTTTTCTTACCTCAAGTTTAAGAAGCAAACATTTGACATGATATAGTAATCGATGGTGAAGCCCCTTGGTAGAGAATGAGGTCATGTGACATTTAAAAGAAATGTTAATGCAAAATGTATCAGTTTAGTTGAGCCTACGGTAAAATTAGGGGAAACAAAGGAGATACGAATAGCAACAGTTTATCAGTAGATGAAAGATACGTTTATAAAGCCAGATAATACTTGCAGATACAAAAATATCTTTAATAGCAGTTATCAGTAAAAGGAGGATTGGATTAAAAGGCGTGTGAACAAAATTATTCCATCAGGTTCTTTAAGATATCCGTTTCCCGTTGTTATGATAATATAACTAACTTTTTCAGGCAATGTTCTGAATTTCTTACCCGATAATTATGCTACGCAGAAGTGAGGGGTTGTTTACAATATGGTTGAGAAACCTATTCTATTATCCAATCCTGTTCTTAAATCTGATAACTTTAATTGCGTTAAATATATTTTCCTGACCTACCCTTATCTTTACTGTTTTCTCTGTGTACGCAGCAACGGTGTTCCACGTTAGTTGGTTTAATAACATTTTAATATTATGTTCTTGTATTGTCAATTCCCCTACAACTCTTTGTTTCCGTTCTTGCATCTTTCACGCTCATAAAAATTGTGAATTTCTTGGCAGTATGAATACTGCACTTTCCCCATTTTATGCAGGTATTCTTTGAGGTACTCCTGGCTGTTCAGGAACTGCATTCCGTCTTATCGACCAACCCAATCAAGCAGCTCTGGTATTAGTTGCACTGTCCGTCTTTCCGTCGCTTCCTCTTCCCATTGTCTTTGACATCTTTCCCTTGCCTTTTGTTCATTCAGCTTTATTGCGCCACGCTACTTGCAGGTTAGGAGCGAGTAGGCCGATTGGTGTGGCTCCTGCAATCACTAGAATTGGTGCCTCAGGGACTTCCGAAAGAGACAGACGATTCTCAGGCCATCATACTGTGATATTCTGGTAAGATTAGTGCTTGAGCCCATATTTCAGCTTCGTGGTGGTCATCAACTTCCTTTTGGGTCGTTGATGGTGGCCATCATCGTACTGAGTGTAGTAACTTGTTTTGTAGTCCTCTCAGACGGTCTCTGTATGTGAGGCAGAACGTCAGTTTATAATTTTAGGACGTATTAACTGCGTAGTCATTGGCGACCGAACTGTTTAGGGGTAATGCGAAGAGTTCGAGGGATATCAGTCGGGTTATGAAGTTCATTGTCCACGACGTTTCAATGGCCGACACGGCCATCTTCTTCAGGCGAAGTGCTGTCTCTGGAGCGGCAAGTACCGTGGAGCATTAATGCGGAACAGAGGAGAGAAGGGGACAAAGAACATATGAAAAAAAGAAATGGAATGGCGGCAATGACTTTGAGAAGAAGAAGCGATGGGAAACGTCGTATACAACAAACTTATTAACCCGTCTGGAATTAAGAGAACTCTTCGTCCATCTACGTCGGTAAAACCTACTCTGTCTATTATTACAAAGTTGAGTTATGACAAATGACATTATAAAACTACATAACAATTATTTATAGCTTTTTATTGCCAGTCTGGTGAGTCGTTGATCTTGTTTGGTTTGTAATCTCTGACGATACCGGGGCATCTGTCACGGAGAAATTTACTGTAGGAATTTATCAGGTGCTCCATGGTGTAGAGTTGCAGACATGATAAAGGGAGGAGGACTGATCTTATAAATGTGGGAGTTCGTTAAAAGGAACACTAGATCTCTTCCAGATACCTTCTAGGGGAGGTGAATGGTTTGGAAGTTATTTTCTGCTTTGAGGATTGAGCTAGTTTTTATGAGATGTGCTAGAGATGGGTCAGTTCCCCAGATATCCAAGATTGTGATGGCATAACTAGGGGGAGGGGAAGTGGGTGAAAATTGGTGTTTGATAGTCATTTGAACCAAGATGATCCCTTGTATTCCCTGGTGCGTCGAGATCCAGTCAAGAAAGTTCTTCTCTCCTGTTGTATGGATATTTTCCTTGGTGACGTAGTGACTTCTTGCAGGTTCACTTCGTTGGTGATGATTATTAAAGCGGAGAGTAAGCCAGGGAGGATTAGTTAGTTCATACTGGAGACCGATGTCTATCTTGATGGCATAGCTTTCCGCAGCGAAGGTGGCGTGGTAAATGACCATCGAACATGATTTAATGCTTTTTGATGTTCTAATCTCTACATATTCAGGCAATAAGGGTACTTTTGTTGGTATCCTTTTTGGGATTGAATTAATTATTTCTGCTTCCCCCCGTCAAGGCATGTTCCGCCATCCATTTTTATATGCCTCATGGTTTTGTTTAATTTAAACTGGAACAGTTCCAAGCTGCGATCGACGATAAGAGAAGCGACGTCATCTGCATATCTGACTAGGATTGTGTACTTTGACATCTCCATTGTCAGCAAACTGTCGCAAGCGATGTTTCTTTACACAGGGTCTCGTGTACTTTACCTCCTGCGAATCTATTGCTTCGTTTTCCTTGTTTTGTGTCATACAAGAGATGTCGGTCTTTGAGTTCCTCTTAAGCAAAGAGTGGCGTTTTGACTTGGCCCCCAACTGCAACAGTGTTTTTTATTTCCGGATGGACAGGGAAAAAGAATACCGCCTGTTTCTCCCTTTTTCTTTACCTATACTAGAGTTTGAAGATTTTTGAGTTTTTCGTAGGACACAATGTCACTGAAACTGAAATTAAGACTGCTGGAGAATCGATACGCTGACCACGTGCCACTCCAAATTCGGTATGTGTCATGTAAGATGACGGTTCGAAGTCCACAAATATTTTACTCATGCTTCTACCTGTTATTATTCATTGTTGAACTATCTCATATTCTCACTGACAAAGTTCTCTAATCCTAACGTGAACTACTGATTTCTGACATTAAGTCACAATACCATGAAAATTATTATAATCTGGTATCTTTGCTCAAAGTAGTTATATCTTCGACTTAACTCCAAGATAGCAGATAAGTCGAGGGCAGCTCAGTTCACGATAATGATCTGAATTAGCGAGGTGAAGATATGTTACTCTTTCTATTTGAAGTTATCGCTCATACTTACAGGAGGTCGTCAGGGAAAAGATGTCGTCGTACACGACGTTCTACAGGATTTTCGTGTTAACAGCTTTACAAGCACTTCACGTTTATTGTGGTAAGATAATAAATATTTTTATCCGATTATGTTTAAGTTTATTTCTAATTTTACATAACACGATAGATCAAGTATAATTAGATGACTGTATTTAGTGTTACGAACGTTTTAGGCAAAAATGTTAACTACTTAGGTATTAAAGAATAATTTAGATAATTATAATTTATTTATATGACGTTTTATTTGTTGATAAGTAGTAGTCAGTGTTCCTGTTGAGACGCTGACAAAATCTTTACATTTTCCTTATACACTATTATCTACGAGAAGGAGGAAATATCTGTAAGAGAGTTTTTCTAACTTTGATAAACCCTATTATATGGGAACCAAATGGTTTTATTTACAGGTTTTAATGTGTGAAGTTAAATGGTGAACAGTCAGTATCAAGATTTAATGTCAGATGTTTATCAGGTTCCATTATCTCTTCATTCTTCTACGGTTTAATTTTTATTGGTAAATTAGCCTAGACATGTATTCATTAACTGGTTTCTTATTCTTTTTATTAAGCTAAAGGAAAACTCGAAAACAATTGCCTTCCTAGACTATTAAACAGTTTTAGTAGACTACAGGTAGAATTATCCCAATTTCAGTTAAAAATTAATCAGCTTAACAAACAAAACGTATCCCTCGCAGTAGAACGTCCTGTAAAAAAGATAAATAAAGTATATTATCTAATAATCTGTTGGCCTATTTTCGGAGTTAGTGATAATCAGAGAACGCCAGGTATTTTATTATAATATCTTAAGATGTTTGTCAGAACTGAGATGCCCTTAAATACGTTGTGGTTTGAAATTTTGTTCTCTTAATTGTTCAATTATGAACAAATTATAATGTTTAGTTGAGTTCAAATTAACGATTCCGTAATGAAGCGAAATATTGAAGAACGTGCTAAATTACAAATTAAATGATTGTATTTTAACCTCATAGTCAATATTTCTATATATAAATCTGTGTTATTCAGTTATAAGTCTTCAACAGATTAATTTTTAGCAATTTCAAAATATCCATTATTTTATTGCAGCAACGACGTGCGTAAGCGCCAACCAAACGTGTTCAGAAAATCCGGAATGCTGTCAAACTCCTGTCCAGTCGTCGTCAATGTAAGTCATATAGCTCAGCCTTCACTACTGATAAAGAAAACGGCATTAGTTTATCAAAGCGTTTATGAATGTAATTGGAGGGCGTTGACCAAGAAAAGGCATAGAGACATGAGGATCTTGTAAAATTAGCATTAGAGGGAAGAGTGTGGGTAAGAACAGAAGAGGGAGGCTAAGGATAGAATACGCTAAACACATTAGGGAGGGCTGAATCAGACCAGTCTTAGGACTGAATATCAGACCAAAAACTATTTCAAAGGTGTTTCACCTAAAAGCTTAACTCAGCATGCACACTTGGATTGTCATAAATATGTTTCAAAATGAAATAAATTTTTAATGCCAAATCTTTTGTACTTTAATAAGTCTTTCATCCCTCCATGCTAGCGTTTTATCAATTAATAGGAAGTTACACAGCTTTCAGCTATTTAATTACATTACCCAAAAGCACTTCTTGTCAATCGGTGAACATGTAAAAACATAGCGTTCAAGGAAAAATATAAATTTATAACAAAAAATGTATATAAAAAAAGTGTTACACGTGCAGTCAGATGGTAACATGACACTTAAGTTGTAACTATGTTTAAAACACAAAGACATAGCCTGATGACGTCAAGGAAAACGTCACAAAACCCAGGTGATTTTGTGACTTCTACATGTCGTACAAAATGTCGGATTCTGTCGGTCAACAGCGGATCTACGAACGACCCTGTCTTAAAATTCAATAATATTCATAATAGTGACATAAACATCGAATAGCATTTTGTTATATAAATACACAAATAATTGTTAAGTCATGTAATTAGAATTTTAATTGACCCTATTTGAAGTTGAAGAAAAGTAACGCAAAATAGAGACATTATTAGTTAATAATATACAACAATTGTCTTTTCACGTTGAAGGATAATTAAATGATTACCATAATAGGTCTTTTATAAAATTTATATTTATGTAACATTTAAGGATAGTAAAATAAGTATAAATTTATAAGACAATGAGTTAAGTTGAAAAGATAAATAATTATATTTACAGTATGTAAAACATATACACTACGTTTCGTCCAAACTTTGGGACAAGTGATAACTCAATGAGAAATAAACCAATATAATTTAAAAAAATTATACAATATAAAAATTTCTTTCGGATGGCAACTAAGTTAAATTATTTGTATTCTAAAAAGTATGAATTATTCAATTTATGTAATATACTTCACATTATTTGTTTTTTTAAAGAAACAAACAATTGACTAGTGTTGGTTAGTATTAAAATTACTTTTAGATTTTTAAAATCTATATTTCTAATTTTAGCTTGAGCCCGCAGGAGCTTGTAGCAGTTATAGCATCAGTTGTAATATTTGCTATAATTCTTGTTGGAATAATGATCTTTATCTGTTCAAGATGCGGAAAAGGTAAGTGCCAACTCTCCATTTTAGAAACTCGATTAAAAGCCACACATTAATACATGGAAATAAATTTACTTTTACCCTTCGATAAAAAATTGCATTTAATATTACTGTTAACGTTATTATAAAAAGTCTCTGAAGGTTTATTAAAACCGTTGGTCTAAACTGAATTTAATCTCTTAAACGTATTTATAACAGTTCTGTCACATTTTCGTTGTTCTGGTTTGAGGATTCACAGAACAAAATAAATAACTATATCTTAGTAGAAAAATGTACAGAAACGTAGTTGATAATAAAGGACTAATAATTTATTTATTACAATGTATATATAATAATAATAATCGTTGATTAATTGATCTTATTAAAACCTTTCATTATTTAGTCTAGTTACTATTTTCTTTTTTTCATTTTTGGAAAGACAGATAACTTAGTTTTGGGTAACAGGTTACAAAAAGGTGATCTTGAAACAGGCAACTCCCCTTTAATAGCATAGGATGTGAATTATAAGGTGGTATGTGCAAGGTAGCCAAGGGTTGAGTAGGACCCCCGAGCCATTGTTTAAGGATCCTACCCGGTGATTCACCTTAAAGAGATTCAGGAACAACCCTAGAAAACCTGAATCAGGTTGGGGTTTATTCTCAAGCCCTTCCGAAATGACAGAAGATGAGTTTTCTGAGGGGCCACAGCATTTTCTATCCGTAATCAATAATTTACTTAACACTTACTTAATTTTGAGTTTGTATTTAATTTATCCCTGTATCTCTTATTTTGTTTCCGTTCTATCGTCTAAATAATAGGAGCTAGATTGTCTCATAAATAATCAAGGTCGAATAAATAATTCGAACCAAAAAGTGTTTAGCGTGTTGCAGTCGTTAGGGGCACTTCTATTGCTACAGCAAGTAGTGTAGATAACTTTAATAAATCCCGCTTGCCAACTGAATGACATCAGACGAGTGCAATTAATTTCTACAGTATTATCATGTTTGCCTCTATCGAATTTGTTTTAATCCTTTTTGCCTGCCCACATAAATTGTGATACATCATTGCCATCAAGTGCTTCTTCAAAGTGCTTTTACATTTAGTTAATAAATAAATTGACTGTAATTACATATTTATTGCAGCGAGGAAGGAAGCTCTTTCACCTCCACCAGAATACGTATATCCGCCAGCGACACCCAGTGTGCACTACAGTGAAACGTCCGAATACGCTCCTCGAACCAATCCCTATCACGCCAATAAGGAGTGGCAGGAAAGACGAGCTTGGAGTATGACGAGTTGAATACGTTTCCTGTTCGTCACTTCCGTTACTGACCATTGCAGAATGGACAATTTTGTGTTAATTTTATATACTTGATTAGAAGAGTCAAGTTTGTTGATTGCGAAACGTTTTGAAGGACTAATATTTGAGAATTCATCAATTGTAAATAAAAATCTATAAACATTGTATTTTTGAATTTTGATTATAAATGTGTAGATTAAGAAGTAATTATTATGCAATACATACAACGATGTATTCTTCCTTAAAGTTATAAATAACTGAAGTTCCGATTTCAATTTCGCAAGAATTGCATATTTATACCACCCAATCTCCAACTTCAATATATTCTTTGTATATGTTACATTACATGAATTTGTGTCTATGAAAGTTAAAAACACAAAACTGCAACCAATATTTACTAATTCAAATAGATGCCAATTTACATGTTTATTTAATATTAAGTAGCGTAACTAAATATAAAATTGATGACAGAATAATTAATTATACCATTTACTTACTTGCGATTTATGCTGAATCCAAGAATACATAGTAAATTTAAATGTAATATGGTCACAATTATTGCTATTTCAATTCGAAGAGCATAGTTCACAAGTATTACCTTTTTTTAAAGAAAAAGTTTGCTTGAATTATTGAAAAATATAACAGGGGAAGATAAATAATTATTACATACATGGATAATAAAAATTGTTTCTCGTTTCAGTTGACACAATTTTAAATATTTATAAAAGAGGAATGTAAAAAAATCATCTTAAAATCAACAGAAGTAAGAATATTAGTATTAACTTAAATTATATATATCCTTCTCACTCAATTAACTTTTTAAGACGGGAAAAAGTTTTTTCTTTGTATTTGTTTAATATTTTCAGGTAATTTTTCGTAGAATAACGTGCTTCTTTAATATATGTACATTATCAGGTTTTGAAATTGGTTTTCACTGAAATAGTTAATAAATACCTTTAATGTTTTACAAAGCTTGTAATTTTTAAGATATAAAGTTAGTACGCTGCCAGAATTTGCCATTTTTTAAAGAGGGTCTTACGGGAATCACGCCGTTTCATTTTAACTTCTCTACAATAGCGCAGAAAGGGAAAAAAAGGGAGAGGAGGGTTTTGTAAGGAAAAGCAAAGTAATCAAGGTTTAACAAGGGCTCCGTGGCAAGGTAATAAGGAAATTTTATTTAAATGTGATGACTCGAAAACACCAGAGGAAACTGTAAGCAAAGGTAGGTAGAATTTTTTAAGTCATTATTATAAAATATTAAATTTTTAAATGACATAAATAATTACTTTAAGGAAAAATAGTCTAATTAAATCTCGCTTGTAATACAAGTTGCCGTAAACAAAAATTACTATTACGCTACAATAAAAATAAATTTTCATTGGTATTTTAAGGAATTTATGACTATAAGGTGTTGTTGAAATGAATTCTGGTTACTTTCGATAAACATTCGGTCATTGCCTTGGCGGATGGATTAATTCTTCAAGACAATCGCAACACAGGTGGTTCTACGTTCCGAACCAGCAATTTCGAGAAGCTGCAAGAGATCCCTACTTTTCTTGTTTACGGCTCCCTCACGATTTACAATATCAGATGAACGCGTGACATTGTAACCGTGTTATAAATAATCATTCAGATAAATAGATGACTAATATACAGGATAGCAATATATATTAAATTGAAAGAAATTTATACTATATATATTACATTTTAATGGTCCAAACTTCTGTAAATATCCATGTCTAATAGTGGTCGGTTTTTTACTCGTTATTGGCGACTTTGTTTATTTCAGATATATTATTTAAGATAAACTGTTAAAAATTGCTTTTGCTTGGCTTTAAATATGGCCGCCATGAATCAACCACGATAAGGCTTATCGGCTCTGTTCAACACTTCGATTAATGTGCAAGATAGGCAACTTCCTGATAACATCGATGTTCCAGAACTATGCGTCTCAGTTGAAGAGCGCTGCAAGTAGCATGACTTTTCGTACATCTGCTTTCCTCTTAATTGCTTCCGCTGTTGAACTGTTTCACTTGACGTCGGCTGACGGTAAGTCTATCATTATTAAATCTGACAGGAATATTGAATTATCCGCTCTTAATAGTTTGACATAAATCTTGGCCAAGAGTTCTCAAAAAGAAATTCATTTCATGAATATTAACTTCTTATCAGAAATCTGTAACAGTGTAAATATTGAAATATTGTGATATTTGACATTCATCCAATTGGCAATGAGGATATTTCAACTCACATTAATACTTCATAGGAAAAATAGACCGACAAATATTCTTCCATTGGCTTAGTTTAAAAATTTATCAATTTAATTCATATGTTAACTATCGATTTAATATTCTTTAATGTAATTTTTTAACTGTTACCGTTACAGAAAATTGCCGTTTCGAGAATGGAACCAGCTACTGCAGTCACATGACAACCTGTTGTGGGGGCGGTCGATGTTGTTTCTACCTAGAGTAAGTTCTGCATATTCAGAATGGTATACTTTTAATACTACATATTTAAAAACTCAAGGAAAAATAAAAACCATTAATTAAAATCGTTTAAATTAATAGTGAATGCCTGTCAGGTTTTGAAAATTATTATTTTTGAATGGACCAATAGTTTTGAACCTTCTGCATAAATAATCTTCACATATTTACAGAAAATATAACAAACTCAACTGGAATTCAAATTTTGTTTTAATATAACATTTACTTATAATAGCGAAGCCTATGTTACTGAAAAATTAAGGAATTATTCCCTGATTATTTGTCGTAACATTGAAAGTGGAAAACATTTTAGTGGAACAGTACTCGTGACTGCTTAGTAGCAAATCTCTCTTAATTATTATTTTTTCATTACTACGTGAGAAAATATTTAGATTCAAAGGTGACACAAAAAGTTTGAAAATAATTTTTTCTCTGGTGCAACCGAACGGAGCGTTTGATATATATTTTTCTATCACCTTCCATTACGATTTATAACGATTTAAAACCCTTTTACAAATATTTATGGTCAAAGTTCTAAAAAGGCGGTATCGCTTTAATTTTTTAAAACTGACTTAAATTACATACTTCAAGAGTATACTTATTTTTATGTATATTTAATAGCAATAATCTTTGAAAATGAGAAAGTTGTTATTATTAAATAAATTAATTATCTTACATTGTCATCAATCATTAATTAAAAAATCTAACCAGTTTCCTAGCAAACAATATTAATATTATTTAGGACATCTACAACGTTTTATTAATATACTTGGACTTCCTCAGGTAAATTTTAGTCTTATACATTTAAAATATATCCAAGGAATTCCAAAAAAATGGATTTTTTAAATTTATAATTTTTTAAAACTACATTGGATTTTATAATTAAGTAATAAAAAATTGTATATAAACGTAATAGACAAATTTTTATCAAAAATAGAAATCGCAGTTAAAACCCAGATTCCGGGCACTATTTACATTGATTATGTTGATTTTATTGCTAATTTAAATTTTAAAGTTCTTCCGAGGACTCGTGGATTGAAAATTGTTTGCGGTAATCTATTGTAGAACAATTTATTCTTTAAGGAATCCCACAGTAAGAATGTCAAATTTGATAAATGGTTTCGATATAGAATTACTTTAAAATAAGATTTTTTTAAGTGAAGTATAAAGAATTTTTGACTATGCAATTTTTTAAAAATGATTGGTTGGAATGAAAAAATTATATTTTCTTGTGTGTACGTTAACCTTGTTATTATTAATTTAGATGTTCTCTGTTTAAAATTATGTATATTTATTTTTTTAAGATTAATTTAAACCTCCACATTTAAATACACGCCAAAGCTCATTTATCGCGTCTGTACTCTACTGTGCTTCTTGCACTTAACCTTTACCAGAAATGATTTTTAATTTGATATTTTTCATCTCAGGAATACGGTAAGTTTTGCGTCTATAAATTTTAAGTCTTTACTATCACGGCATGAAGTTATATATTTTTTTTACAATTTTTTGATGGGTGAGGGGGTTGAGGAAAGGGTAATTGCAGTTCTGCGTCTATTAAAACTGAATGACACACAATTTGGTCAAAGAGCAGCAATTGGATGGTCTGAGACAATGAAATCACATGTAACTGAACTATCATGACACATCTCAGTACACGGTGAAGATTTATCGACTTAACGTAACAAAAAAATATATAAGCAGTCAGAAGTATGGAAAAATAATTAATTAAAAATACAAATGTTTTCGATAAAGTATTAATCGATTTATGCTGCATTAAGTGTAATCTTCACGTATTGCTATATAATCCGATGTTTTTGAATGACGTTCTCATCCCGTTACTATTATCTAAAATATTTTTCAATGTTATCATTCCTGCCGTATATCTAATCCCGTTTTACACGATGTCGAGTTATGAATAACGTTGAACACTTTGATCAACAAACACTTATGAAAAACTATTTTATTTCATCCGCTCTCTTTCCAGTTTTGGAAATTTTAAATTTTTAAATAAAATTTACAGTACCTGAAATTCACTTTACGACAGGTTACAATTCATCGGTTATTCTGTAATCAAATTATATATTTACGTGTCTTTTCGACATATCTTTCATTCTCAAGCAGCTAACACGAACACTACTTTGTTAGTTTATGAAGTCAAAATTTTATTATTTGCTATTGTTTGTTTACCCTTGCCGCGTAGGAAGTGACTGTTGATCCAGTACACTCCCTGGCATAATTTCCTGAAGCATTCTGTGTACATAACCAGGTTAGAGTAAATAAAACATTATTTCTCAACCGATTTACCATTGCATAAATACGTACAAGTACGGAGGATGTTCTTACTTTCAGCTTAATATTTACCATGATGAGGTATGATATTAATATTCGTTGACTCATTCGTGTTTTTGGCAAATAAAACGAATTTGAAAATATTTTGAGCATATGGAAAGTTAAACATGACTTCCATAAATATGCAATTCAAGCAACCCAATTGTAATCCTCCGCCGTAACTTGTGACCTGACATATAATATTCATCTTAATAAATAAATTAAAAAATTCTTTTTAAGTATCATACGTCCACACATTTAATTTGTCATCATTTAAAATACTTTAGTAAAATTACCATTTTAAAAATAAATTACCTGAATTCAATTTCTAAAAAATATGTGGAACGTCATCGTTTTTTCAACAAGTTTCTATCCTTTGGAAATTAGTGTAGGAGTGATTTAATAATAATTATTAGTATTATATTTATAATATTGTCAGATTAATTTTATTATTTCGTTTACCAATTTATAATTCTTGAGAAATGTTTTGATTTTTTTTGCTAAACTACCTCTATTCTGCTAATTATATGCCTTATAAAAGTTATTTTTTCTGAGAAGCGATTATTGCTTTAATTAAGTATGGTATGGTATAAGTATAGTATCAAATTCAAGGATGGAAAACTATTGTTCGGACCGGGAATCTAACTCTGATCATTCCTTTATGCAAATTTCGAGCACATATTCTACCTTTTACAGGAAGACAGACGATTTATTTATAATGATATACATTTATTACATATGTTTTGAATGTGGAATACTATTTGCAATTTTACTATACTTGATTGAATGAACGGGAGTTTAATTATATAATAATTGAATCAACGCGTAGTTTCCGATGATTAAATTCACCCAAAATTTTCTTTTTCAGTTTTGGAGTGCTGATTGGTATAATTGTTAGCGCGACTGGAGTCTTGATCGCCATCGTCATCGGCTGTACGTGTTGCTGTGTCAAAGCGAGTAAGGAAATTTCGAATTATCTGTTTTATGAATCCATAGTACACTTGTTTATGTATTTAAGTCTCAACTAACTCTGCACTGGTTTTGATTTTGATTTGCTGAAGAAACAGAACCAGTTAAAAGAAAAATTATGCTTAAGATCACACGAAAAGTATGTGAAAAAACAATCTGTAGCCCAACACAACAATAATACATTATTACATAAATAATAAAATACACTTTAATAAGAAAGTACAATGGCAACGAGAAGCAATATAAAATATATAATTTGTAAATAAAAAATCTGAGGATCAGAATCAATAATCTAGAAGAAGTAATTTGATGAAATACTACATAAGCGTTATAATTTGAAATAAAGATGAACTGGATAGTTAAGTTCAAATGAAATTAGTTTTTCTATTAAGTACACTTCACGGACAACACCAAACGTTACAATACACTCGACCGATCCAGTCGATAATTTTCCATTTTATAATTTTATAAATTATGGACGGTTAAATAAATGAATATTTTTTGAAACGAGGACAATTAGTTTAGTAGATCTAATATATAGGAGGATGGAACGTCAAATAGGATGCGAGTTAGGAGATCAGTTTGGTTTTAGGAAGAATGTAGGGACAAGAGAAGCTATATTGACTTTTCATCTAATTGTAGGAGACATGATAAGAAAAAACCGGCCTACGTTCATGACATTTGTAGATTTAGAAAAAGCGTTTGATAACGAGAACAGGAACACACTATTAAGGATTGTGAAGACACAGGAATAAAATATCGAGAAAGAAGGCTTTTACATAACCTCTACAGAGGGTAGTAAGCTGTAATTAGAATTGAAGATTAAGAAAAGAAAGCAGAAATCAAGAAAGGAGTAAGACAAGGATGCTATCTGTCATCCATACTGTTCAACTTATATATAGAACAGGCGATGAAGAAAGTTAAAAAGGAATACGGAAAGGAGAAGAAATAAAATCCCTACGCTCTGCCGAAGATATAGTATTAGGGGAGTCAGAAGAAGACTTGGAAACAATAACAAATGGAATGAACACGGTCCTAGAAAAATAGTTCAATATGAGGATTAGTAAAGGGAAAACCAATGAAATGGAGTGTAGTATTGGAAACAGTGGAATAAGAAAGGGCGCTAGGTTAGGAAGGGATATTTTGAAGGAAGGTAAAGAATTCTGCTGCTTGAGAAGCATAATAACTAGGAATAGTAAAAGTATAGTAGACATAAAGAGTAGCATAGCACAAGCAAGGAAGGCTTTCGCGAAGCAGAGGAATTTACTTACGGGTAATATAAGTGTGTATATTAGGAAATCGTTGCTAAAAATGTTCGTATGGAGTATGGCGTTATATAGGTCAGAAACGTGGATGATAGTAGTTGCTGTAAGCAAAAGAAAATAAATATTTGAAATGTGGTGCTATAGGAGAATGCTGAAAATTAGATGTGTGGATAGAATCACTAATGAGGAAATTTTAAACAGTCTAGGGGAAGAGCTACGTTTTGAGATGAGGGTAGTGTAAAATTAACATTGAAGGAAAGTGTGTATGGGAAGAATGCTGAAAATTAGATGTGTGGATAGAATCACTAATGAGGAAGTTTTAAACAGTCTGGGGGAAGAGCTACGTTTTGAGATGAGGATAGTGTAAAATTAACATTGAAGGAAAGTGTGTATGGGAAGAACAGAATAGGGAGGCAAAGGGTGGAACGCGCTAAGAAGATTATTGTTATTGACGAATTTAACGATTAAGAAATGTTTATATTGATTTTAATTATTTACTTATTTACTTTTCAATAAATCAGTACGACGTCTATTTAATAAATGATAAGAAATTATTAATGATCAATAGGAGAGATGACTTTTAATGGTTTTTATAGTTATTTTTTCTATTTTGTTATTTAATAAGAACTACTGTGGTTACTTGAGTGGATCACGTCATTGTCTTTGTATTAACAACACTTTCATTATAAGAATCATTGGTACTTTTTGGTAAAGTTTCATGTTCTTGTTTTAGGGAGGGTCAAAGTTATCCAGCACAACCAACATCAAGCGACGTCTTCAACGGTTCCTGTCTCTGAGCAGATCTCGACAGTAGAGTCGCATCCGTACACTCACCAACCACTCACCAAAGTTTACAACGCCTACAGTGTTGGGAGTTCAGTCAACGGCGACTTGCGCCCTCAGTCGCAGTTCTCCTTCAGCCAATTCCCGCAGCACAGGTCTGTCAGCGAGGTCGTTGATGGTTCTCTGGTAGCTTTCTCGGACGCTAGGCAGAGACCGCAGAGTGTTTACGGGGAAGTGGCGGACAGAGCTCGAACCCCGGAGAGCATCTACCGAGAGCCCATCAGCGTCTCCAGAGCAGCGTCGGTTGTGGGGACGGCGAAGCCTCCCGAGTTACCCGCCAGGAATGACAAAGAGAGTCAGAGAGTGGACGGGGAAACGACTAGCATTAACCTTCCCAGGCTACCCACACAACCCAACACTGTAAATAAACTTCGCCGGACGCAAAGCTTCTTCGGGAGGAATCCAGCATCTATTCTGTGACCATGTAGATCTTATTTGAAATTTATCTAAAACATTAACAAAGAATAGCTCCCGAAATTAAAATTAACAACCGCAACTATTCTTTGATAATGGGATGGAAGCAGAATTATGTTGTGTTGCCCTTGCTTTTCTGAGGCGAAATTTTTAATGGATTACTTATAATACCGATACCACTCTAACAGTCAATAATAGATTTTCCTTGTGTTGGTACAGAAAGAATAGAAAATCTAACCTGCTTTAATCATAAAAGCAAATTTTAAATTTCACATGCAATTCCCTTTCATTTGAAAACAATGCTATTTTTATGTAAGCATCTAGCAAATTATAACAGCCTCTATGTCAGATTTTTTTATTTAGAGGATTAAATGTACTACGTTTCATCTCTAATTTGAGACCTCTTCAGGAACAAAAAATTAGCTGTTACTGGACCTCACTCCATGACTCCTTCGGTAGAAATACAGGAAAGTACCGCATAACATGCAGTGTGGTTCATGACAGCTAAATTTTTATACCATTTTAGAGACGAAACGTAGTACATTTCATCTTTTAAATGGAATAAAACATCGAACGGAGAGAAGGCTGTTATAAATCATTTAATTATTTATTTAAATGCCAGATAAACTAATTATTTATTGTGAAGATTATTCTTTCGAAACGTCACGGTTGTTAACAATTGGTTATTTTAGCAACGTATTATTTATTTAATTTTATTCATATCGCATAGACCACTACTTTTATGGAGATTGATCCACACCTTCGTCGCTGCCAAACATATCAATAATTCTCTATTGAGAAACCTTATCCTCTTTCAAAGGAAATTATACACAGCGGTAGTTTCCCGTTGCTTTCCAACGGTTGATGATGAACCATTGCCGTACTCTACCGTACGAACGTTTCAGGGAGGAATCTTCAATCTTCCATGCCGTTGCCGGGGTTCGAACCCGAGGCAGCGACTGTAGCCACTACACCACAGGACGTGGGATACAAAAAAATAACGTTTAACTTAATCCATGTTGAGAGGTGAAGGCAAATTATGTGAATATACTGTAAATAATCTGATCGAAGTACGCAAAGTATTGTAATAAACGTCGTAGATGGAAACTTAAAACGTGCAATAATTTATTAAAGAGAAAAATTTAAAAACATTTATAAAGTTGTAATATTTAATCTTTTAAATTATTTTTCAGACTGTCACATTATTGTTTGTTCCTTAAAGACAAAACTATCTGCGTTTGAACTCGTAACATGTTAAAGAGATATTATTTATAATTAATTAAATAACATTTATGAGTATCTTGTGAATATTAGTATAATGACGATGCATCATTAAGAGTGCAAAGAAGATTATACTTCGAAACTTGCGCATTCTTTATGCGTAAATCAAATACCACATATTATTCAAACGGTTATGTTGCAAATTTGGAATTTTGGTAGGAGAAATGCAAAAAAGTATTTAAAATAATTTTTTGTCGGAAAGTTAAAAATTTCTGGAGCTTGAAAACAGCGCTACCTTTCACCCAGGTGACTCCATAGATACAAAAAAAGAATTTAGCAAAATCGGTCAAGCCGTTTAGGAGGAGGAGAATTAGGACCACACTGGATTTTATATATAACGATTTGTTTTTGTTTATAATATATGATTTTAAATGAAAATATAAATTATGGTTGTTATAGGCGATGAGTACATAACCTCAACTGAAATATATGCATAACGAGCGCATTTAATCGAGAGCTCATCCAAGTAAATTATTCTTTTTGTTCTCAACACAATGGGATTAGTGAAGGCAACTGCCTAATTTAAAAGCTTGATTAGAAAACATATTATAGCGATTCTTGGAAACTAGTTAGTCTTCACTTCTCGTTCAAGATGCACAGCAGAAGTTCTACTCGCCTGTTAATATCTAGGACCTTTCTTCAGCTCATGGTGGGTTTGGAGTCACAGTCCTTATCGTCTTCCCAGATAAAGTGACTTTATCAGCAGTGACGTCAGTGCACGTTAATGCAAACGAAATGTAAGTACAACACAAACACAGAAACGGCTGTTTAGTAGAAAATTCTGCAATAAATTTTGTTTGAAATCATGGAGACTTATTAATTCTTAATTAAACTGCGTACAGTTCTCTGGAGGCAGAAAAAGTCACTACTCAGATAATTTTCTAGTCATGATGTAAACGAAATAGAAAAACAAACAAAAAAACAATTTTTAATACAAAAGACAATCTATCACTTGTTTGTTTAAAAGAGGTTTAATAGAAAAAAATTAAAAGGCGAAAAGCTATTTACAATTAATTGTAAAAATAGGAAATGACCATGCTACGCTAGTTACATTTAACTTGACATCAATTCTCTTATTGATATTTACGAAATTTATCCTAAATTGAGCGTGAAATGACTCAAACTCAGGATTTCAGTAGGATGACTGTTGGGTATTATGGAACAGTTGAAATAATAATATAATTTATTTATTGACTCTTGTAATAATCCTAACCCAAAATCAATATTACTTCAACTTTAAAAAACGGTGTTATGAGAAACAAAACATTGATGATGTCATAATGCGTCCATAAAGGGTCACGTAAACAAAATTTCTACTCTTTCTCTCAGGGTCCAAAATCGTGGGTTTGCATTCAATCAAAAAATTAACTACTTCTACGAGTTTACATGCCTTAAAAAAATATTGAACAAAATTACACTTTTCCACGCCGGGAATCAAAATTTATTATTAATTTATGAAGAAATAATAATGCAATCTTACTGCTCATTCATCTCCAATGAAATAAATCTCTCTGCATATCTCTCTTTAAGTAATAGTTTCCTTTATAATATTTTTCATTCAGCATGGAAAAAATTCTCATCTCCAGCCAACAGGACATATCCAGTGATGATACCTCTATCCTTCCTCTCCAGGATGGCATTTATTCCGTACTATGCAGAGATATATTTTTTTTCTTTGTAGTCATACTAAACTACGGCAAAATAAACTTTAAAAATCAGTTCGCTATCATTTGCAATATACAAATTATACGAAAGACGTCAGAACTTTATCGATTTCCTGAGACTTATCGCAACCGGTATCTGATTCTATATCGTGGGAAAGTGGCGAAAGTCACAAGCTACTGAAAACTGCTAATTGTATCCAAATTCTCAGGTTTATTTGCAGAAGATTCAATAAAATATTAATTTACGTGATGATGTACAAACGAGACGTTTTGAATACATTTCGAACTTACTAACACAGATGTTTAGGAATTGATTTATATATATATATATATATATATAACAGATAAAAATAGTTCTTGGATGAGGTGTTCCGGAATATTATCCGGGTATTGACGTTTATTTGCCACAACTATTCCTGAAGATGGCGTTTAAAGCCATTGAAACGTTGTGGCAAATAAACGTCAATACTGGAGTGGAGTCCAGAGAACACTTATTTTAACAACTACACCGCGAAAACCTACGTTCTCTACTAAACAAGAAATGTTTTATGGGTATTAGTAAATAGTCAAATAACAATGATATAACAAAGATAAATATTATTAAGAATTTGAAGGTAATATTACGTGGCCTGAAATATGTCAAATCAACTTCATTAAATTAAAATTTTTAATTGTTTTTTGGACTAATTAATAACTTAAAATATACAGATGATAATAATTTCTATTCGTCATTTTAAAGAAACTTTAAAATTTACTATATAAAAAGATTGGCTTACGATTTCTTTTTTGCGGCAATGAATTTTATTATGTATATTATTATGTAAAGTACCTAAAACTTAATTTTATTTAGTTATGTTTACATGAAAATTAATAATAAAAGTTTTGGTTAAAATTTGAAAATTTGGTGGTTACTCAAAGTTCTGCTGGAGGACAAAACTGAGTCTTCATGCAAATTCTCTAATAATATATAATATTTTGACCCAGGTTTTTCTGAAAAAGTAAAGGCAACAATTCATAAACTTTGTTCAATAATTTTGAGCAAAGGTGGCTCCAGAGAGAAGACATGAAACGATTTCAATGACATTAAAAACGAATCTCACAGCCAGAGTTTTTACTATTACAGACTCGTGAAAAATAATATTTACCCTAAAATACATTACATTTTATGATAGTAATATATTAATTGTAAATTGGAATAAGTTACAAAAGCTTTTCGGTTTTAGACGAAAAATTTCAGTTCTCATATACGATCGATACATTAAAAATTAATTTTCCATATCAACCCTTTTGCTAAATACATAACAATAAGTTGTAAATTTCACGTAACTGACAAGAAGATTTTACAAGAGGTAAATTTCCTGTTCATATTTAGGATAAATTAAACAATATGTTGAACTTTATCTTCAGTGAAAATACGTAATGAATATAAAGTACATTTATCATAAAGAATATTTAATATGAATAATACTATATTTTATTTTTATCTTATAAATATATTTACAATTATTATACATTACGTTACATAAAGAACAATCGAAATATTACCTGCTAATCATCGTTGCGCTTATTGAGGCTTAATTTCCGACAGAGGAAAATATTTAATAAATAAATTTGATTATTCATATATACTGTCAGAAGGTTGTAACTGTACTTATTAGTATTGCGATAACAATTAATGGGAAAATAAAATTCTTTAAATTGTCAAATAATAAATCTTGACATTTATTCGCAATAAAAATACTGAACGGATTCGAATTCTCTTAAATTTGGCACTAATAGAATTATACGTAAATATATTTAACCTGCGCATGTGGAATTACCTTTACAACTAAAATATTTGTAAGTGGTCGAATGAAAAATTATTTTGCCTTCATGAAATCAAAAAAAATCAGCAAGTACCCGTCATATTATTTGTGTGTATATGAAGGTTATCTAAATACAGTTAACTGATGGCAGGAATAATTTATTTGAGAGGGACGAGTGTCTCAATGCGTGAGTTCTGTCGTGAACGGATTGTCGCAGTAATCTATTTTAACTTTATGTTACGTTGCTGGCAAAGGTTGCTGTGGTGGATTATTTGGCGTCAGTGGCTGTTCTTGTGTTTGCTGTGACCCTTCTGGTGGATTGTTTGGCGTCAGTGGATTTTCTTGAGCAGTAGGTGGCGCAGTGGGCTCGTACGCTGGAGGTGGTTCGTTGGTGAATGCTGCAAAATAAAAAGAAATTAAATCCAGGTAATCCCATTTTACCGTAAGGCATCTGCAAGAATAATTATGCTTTCCTTAAAATGGATGTTCATTTGCATCGTCGTCAGGATATTACCAGCAATTAAGTCATATTCATAAATTGAAAAAGAGGAATTAATAAAAACTATGTGAAAATTGATTTTATTTTGTACCAATTCGGCTGGTACAGTTCCGGATCCCTGGCACCTGGCGGATAATCTGTGGTATATATAGTTCCGTCCTACTCGCTCGTGGAGAAGATTTTCTTGTTCACATTTAGAGGCCGTCACTCTGCCTCCCTGTCAAACGGGGTATTTATATATGCAACGTGGTCCAGATTCCAAGGGGTGCGTCCAAGTGCTTTCTGACAACTCTCGTCTACTAGCGTTGCTGTTCGCCGTTGCACATGGAATCCAGCTTCCGAGGTTAACGAGAGTGGAGTCTGCGGGCGTCCCGTTTCCGTTTGCCGTTGTATGTTGAACCAGAGCTGTCGCACAGTTATTTTCAAGGTTTCTTTAAATAGACAATTTTTCTTACTATAATCTGCTTTCTCAAATCAGGAGTCAAACGTATGTACATTTGTTATATTTATAGACAGCAACGGTAAGAAATTAGAGCTCCATCCCAAGGAATATCGAGTGTGGAAATATCCCGGCCTGCCACCTTCTACTGCTACATTCTAAACAGTGCCCAGTACAATTGCTTTGTACCACTTTGACATGACAATATATATCACTTAATATAAAATACATCTCCTTGTAAATCGTATTGGAGATTTTCTGTGGTACTTGGTATAATTTTATAATCTCCATATTTACTTCAGGTAGGTTTATACTTATTAATCGCTAAATATTGTCGGCTTCTAGATTTAAATTTTGTTTTACTTTTCCATTATAAATTTCTGTACTACTTGGTTCATTTCCCTAATTTTTACACTTTTTCAAGGGTCTCATTGATGGCCAATGTATGTTTTTCCTTCTAGTCTTCAATATTATTTTGTAATAAACTAAAAACAGTTACAGAAGGGAAACACAAATAAGTCAATTGAAAGAATAAATATATAAAAGTAAAATATGAATCAATCAATACTTTGACAGGCATAAAGGACGACGACTCTTATGGAAACACAAAACTGAATACTGTCCACAGAATGTGAAATACTTGTGCCGAAATATATTTAATATAACCCTTTTAACGTGATTCATAAGTGCGAAGTTTATCCATATAATATAGTTTATAATTTACAAACATACTTCACGTTTGATAATATTATTGACTTGGTGATATGGAAAAATATATGCAACTTACGAGGAATACGAGTATTAACGTTTAGCATCGTTTGCTCGTAGGTTGGCGGTGGTATAATGGAGGTTGTGAATCCACTGGAATGTAATGCTGCCAGACGCATTTGAGTCCTCCTGATCATCCTTCTTGGTCGACCATCTGCCCCGTAGGGAATGACCGCAACAACAATATCTGGATCATTAAAAAAAATACATCACGAATCAAGAAGTAATGCGAAATACTGATAATATAAAAGAATTATTCTGATAGGCTTAGTACTAACAAATAGAGAGTGCGACTGGGCTGTTGCAGACACAGGTAGTAGTCAGATTCGAGTTTTCCATGAGGATTCGGACAGACCATATTCACGCCTTATTACTTATTTAGTTTATTTCTGTCGGATTTTTTGATGCATATTTTATTTAATAGACACATTTGTAATTATTAAATGTAAATATATTTTTACAAGAAAAATTACACGAAACAAGCTATAATTTAAATAAAAAGGCAATCTTGGGTTAAAGTTAGTAAACATTTAATTAGAAATTGAATCTGCAATTTACTTTAATAAGATAGGGGGAGAAGAAAATCAAAATCTCCAACTCTGGAGAATCTAGAACACGAATATCAATTATTTGGTTCGTCGGGCCAAATTACTATTATAGGAAAATTTTTCATTCATAATTTTTAATGTAAGTAAAATGTCCGAAACGGGATTGTAGACCAGAGGAATTTTAAGCAAACTGTTAATGTATTCTAATAAAAAAGTCCTAGTTTATGTTAAGTTGATGATTTATTTCGGAGTGAGTTGACTCTTCGGTAATATTATATGACGCGCAGTAAAAATTAATTCAGTTACCGAAAATCCAGTTTTACAACAATACAGTATAGAAATCATGTAAATTAATCTAAGAATACGTGCCTGAAATATTTATTACACTCCATAGGTTGCATATATGAATACAATAAATCAATATTCAGACAATTTTGTATAAATAACAAAATAATACAGTCAATTTGCAACCAAAATGTTTAATAAATATTGAGTTTATAGAATTTCGACGGTTGGTCAATATTTGCGCACTTTATCAGGTAACTAGACAAATTTAATAAAACTTTTGAATACACAACATTTGTTAAAAAAAATTTCAATTAAATAAAATTAAATGAATAACAGATTTAACTATACCAAACGTCATAACTATATTGGCTGTATTATTTATATATTTATGAACGCAGTATATATATTCCACTGTACTTCTCCTTTATTTACAATTGAATTTAAAATATGCATTTATAAGCTCTTAAATGCATATTTAAACTTCAATTGTAGCTATGGAAAAAGTAAAATAGAGTGGAATACCACTAAATTATATAATTAAAAATTTCTATTCGCAGTAGATATTATTACTTAATTTAAGTAAACTTTATATTACCAGTGTTTATTATACTGTCGAGAAATCATTTTTAATATTTTCTTCTGAAGTACTAAGTTTGTTATACCTCTTCTTTCTTTAAAATTGTAACACTTTGTTATCCTTTCACAAAAAGAATTAAGTTAGTGAATGTTACTATTGAAGCGAAGAATTTTATTTAAAAAATTTACTTGAAATATTTTAGTTTTATCATATTTTTTGAAATATCAGTACTTGTAAGAAAAAATTATTGGGTTTTAAATATTAAAAATAACAAAATAAATGGTAAGGGTTTTTAGCATATTAATTTATATCTGATAATTTTATAGACTAATTTTCATTGATATGCCTGCATTTTCCTGGACTTAAGGATAGATATAAGCCAAAGAGTAACAGTCATTTGAGAAACGACCCACGTAATTTATATTTTGAGGAATGATTGTGTTTATTTCTTTGAAATTCTAAATTAAATGTTTTTAACTTACGGCGGCCATTGTGTTCGGCCATTTGCTGCATCCTTCTCCTGATGAGACAAGCCTTAAAGCACGAGATGAAAATGGATAGAATGAAGAAGATGGCGAATGCAATTCCGAGGGCTGTCCACATTCTGCACAGTAAAACCGCAATGACAAGTTTTCAAAAATTATCGTAATGACGTTTTTCACTGTCCCTTATTGTTTACCTATGAAGAAAGTCTGTTGGTTTCATATTTGTCCAACTCGTGGAACATAGAGAGGTACGAAACGATAGCGACTGTCCTTTAAGGTTTTTGAAACACTAGTCATTGCACAAGGAAATGAGTCGCGGACTTTAGTTATCAGAAACCATGGAGATAATGGTGTTGTGTATTCTGTTAGTTTTATAAGAAAAATATCATTACATACCTTTCTCTGTAAGTGGTAAGAGACTTTGTATCACTTAACAAAATTTAAAAACTTAAATATCAACAACGAAGGCTTTCCCGGTGTATTTTCTGAAGGAATAGTCCCCGGGGTTTACCCCACGTTCAACAGAGATTACTTTGTGACATTTCGACGACCATTTACTTGTCGTCATTTTCCAGGTAAAGAAGATGGTCTTGAAGATGACGAGAGTGCAGATGGTTCGTCGAAACGTCGCTCAGTTAGGGGAAGTCGGGGCGGAACGGGACACTTATTCTTTAAAATTTTTTGTAAAATTGTGGAAAAAGAAAAATAACTTCATCAAAGTATAAAAAATTAGTGTATTCTATTATTTACTTAATCTAATATCACTATAATTGAAAATAATAAATTTAGTGTTTTTATAATTTTTTAAAAGGAAACTTACAAATTTCCCGTTCTCCTTCAACACTTGGAGCGGAATAATAAATGCAATAAAACTAAAATTAATTTTATAACAATCTTAACACCTTCTGTGTTTGATTTCATATCCTTTCACTAAACGATTCTCCTGCAACAGCACAGTTTTATGGAACGTTTTCTTTTTTCCGTTCCCTTTCTTTATTAATCCATTCATTTTGGGTAAATCATCTAGGGTATCGCGTTACGCCTCGACTTCCCGTATCACTGTTCTACTCGGATGGAATCTCGAGAATGTTTTTTTTCTTCAACTTTAATATTTTAACAATTGCCTATAATTTTGAGTTTCGTATTGGTAGGAAAGCCGACGGAGCTTATTAAAACTAATTAGAATTAACAAAATTCAGTTCTCTAAGCATAAGTAAAGTATAACTAAACGAATATTGTTATATAGAGGCTGCAAATCGTTATTGTGACCTTAACTAATGAGAATGAAAACACTCCATATTTTCCAGTCTTGATAAATATTTAAGGTTATGCGTATAATATTAGAGACGAATATCAATTACACAAAATCGAATTTGTCTGCTAAAAGATAATATGCGAGTGTTAATAAATGGGCGAGTAGAAGGTGACGTGATGGGTACAGACAAAAATAAAGAAACTTGTAGAGAATTTGGCTTTGATTTATGAACACAAAACGAAATAATTTTTCACCATAACAAAATGTTTTGGCTACTCTTTCATGGAGAAGCATGAATATTTAATATTATACTGGTAGAGTGTGATTACTTATAATACATTAACGTTAATAGACTTTTCTACGATGTTACTGATATATATATATATATTAATTCTTTACTAATTGTACACGGTTTTATATATTAAAAAAATTATTCATTTACAGCACTTACCCTTTATTCTCAGTATTATCTGTAACATAAGAACAGTACATAATTAACCTCTCATCTATGATCGGAAATATACTATTATATTATTATTAGACACTACTAGATATTTTAAATAATTAAAAGATAACATTTTGGTTCTCCATTTATCTTACGTTCAGCTTCATACGATTTTTCTTTATCAACCAGTTCATTAAATTGAGTTTTGTAATGGAACTCATATATGACTGTCTATAATGTAAAATTTAAAAATTCCTTGCATTTCGACGCGGATTAACGTCATTATCTACCGGTGAATGCACATGGACTAGAAAATTAAATCACATTTATGTACAGAAACACATCAAGAACGTAGATTTTCTAGTGTAACACTTCATGTTGACAGAATTACGTTGACAAAATTTCAGAAACTATACTTTTACCGTAATGAGGTACCCTGTCTCAATTACTTCAGTGTCCAAAACAAAACCGTGATTAATAATTAGTAAATGGGCCCCATTTAAATGTTAGCAGCTTTAAATTAGATTTATGTTCCTTAATAAATGTATTTGATGTCTGTTTTGTTTGGCCGATATAACAAAATACACAATTTTATTTTATATACACCATTGATAGTGGAATACATATTAGAAGGATATTTTGTGACTTTAGATTGACCAACAAAAAAATGTGGTTAAACCTTAAAAAATTACAGAAAAATATAGCCTTTTAAATACATGTATGGAATGTGGGAAGACAAAGAAATCATTATGTGTATTATTTTTTATAACTTGTGTGGTTGAGATTGGAAATAATCTTAACTAATTTAATGCTTATATACATATACTTGCTGGATGCCCGACGTTTCCTGGTAATTAATTTATATTATTATTTATTTCGACAGTAACCTCTTTGTCAACACGTGGTTAAACTATCAGATTGTTCCTCATATTTTTGAAAATTTACCGGTTCAAGACCCCTATCACCGACATCGCACATATGAATGCTGAAAATAAGATATTTAATTTAGTTTAGATGGAATTTCGCAGAATGTACATGTGAATAAATCGTAATTCAACCAATACACCTTTCACATTTGCACACATCATTTGTTCAATGTCAAATTAATCGATAAAAATCAGTATGCACGAAATGACAATACTAAGAATATGTAAGAACTCAGCAATCAGAAATAGAATTGTCAAACAATGCCAAGCTACGACGCAATGAACGTGTGCATGTAATGAGTCGTAAGTAAAATTCCACCAATTTTTCAATCGGTCAGACGGAAAATTTGGAATTACTAGTTGTTTTATGTGAGAAATCTAAAAAAAATTATACAAAACAATTGGTCAGAAAATGAATAAAATATTCTGTATATCAGCAATAGTGCCACGTAGCGGGTCCAACCTCAACTGAGAACCGTTCAGTTGCAAAAAATGAATTCGACTAAAATCCGTCATGCCTTTTAGGTGAAGAAGGATTGCGAACACACGCACACATGGATTTTATATAAGAAGATTTCTTCAGGAAAACTTTAAACAAATGATAGAATATTTTATTGACACTCAACAGTAAATATTACATGTGGATTTTAGCTATGAAACAAAGTTAATATTTTATCTATGCAACTGTAAGGAATGGTACAAAAATATTACCCACGCATCTATAATAAAAGGTATGAAGTTAAGCTTATCAAGACAATTCTTTTGCAAGTCTCTCATTACTAACTCTGAAAGGACCGGGGATTAATATGAACTAATATAAATCTAAAATTCGGGTGATAAAATTTATTATTAAAAGTAAAGCAAGTGAAATTAAGTACAAGGTTGATTGTAGAGTTCATTTCAGCCCAGGCATAGGATTGTTAATATCCAATACATAAATTAAACGATTATTAAATACTTTCGTGCAAGATAATTGCAGAAAAAGAATTTTAATTTATTGCATATAACTGAAAATACAGTCTCTTACGTGTGCACGCGTTAATCCTCAGCAAACAGATTTATCTCTGGATAATACCCTTTGATCATTTGAAATAACAGATAACAGATCTACGAAGATATGATACATAGTTGTTATCTAAAAGAATAGAAAAATTGAATCAACTCACTGTCATATTACTAACTTTAATTGCCGTATCCAGGAAAGTCAAAATGAGCTATATTATAGCATCACGTTTGATGTTATTATATGAATAATTTTTTTAAAATTTTATCTTTATCCTAATTAAAAAGCAATTCATTCGTCCACTGTAGCCTAATATGTAACTCTAACCTATAGCTATGGCTACTCCTCTTCCTTAAACGAGAAATGAATATTGTATTTTAGAATGGTTAAAACTACTATCCTGTGATCCACGGTCTCAGTGAGTTTGAAAATAAATTATTTAATAAGCCACTATTTTTCTCATCTCGTAAGCAAGTCGGAAAATAATTCTCAATTAATGAATACGTCATTCGGAATAAACGAGGTGAATAATTAATATTTCTATAACCAATTGAATATAAAAATAAATAACTCAGAAATAAAATAACAATAATGTTTAAGTAAATTTTATATAAATTTAATAACAAATGAGTTTGTAGAACGTGTTATTTTGTATATAATTCAAAATACCATGTAAAATAAACTGGTTTATGTAATCGTTATGTCAATTTGTTTATGCTAAACAAAGGTGAATACTTTTGTGTCGTGAACTGCGTCATCAACGGTTACATCAGAAAAAATAATCCCTATCTGTAATAGTTTTATCCATTTAAAAGTTTACCTGATGACGTCAATAATGATAGACGAACGTCGTAATTATATTAAATAATTATTAATTCATTATATTGTTGAAAATTTGGCTGTATTTTATTTATTTATTAACAAAAGGTTTTAAATGAAAGAGAATATTTGTTTTACTTCAATCCGTAGATTAATAAATATTATGAAACATTAAAAAATATTACGTCAACGGCAATACTTGGAACTACTGTACGAAATGACGTTAATGAGGACTTTTTCGTGTCAGAGTGAATAATTTTTAAACATTTCTTTTATCACTTTGCAGTGACCTTCAGCTTTAAGGCAGATTGCAAGTGAGCACGAAAATATGTTGTGTAATTACTTTGTGAGGTCTAGCGAAATAATGATTCGTAACAATGGGTTATTCAGGTGACTCATTATGGTAACAGTCAAAACAGTTGTTAATATATAAAAATTATTACCCGGCGTAATTCCATAAGTGTTCATTACATACGTTCATTCAGCAATTATTCTTTTTCTATTACACTTATTGGAAGACGAAGAATTTTCTCACACAATGTCGAGGAAATAGAAGTATACACTCAAGTGACGTAAAAGAGTAAATATATTCATACCGATATGTTGGTATCCCTCCGACCTGAACGAGGGGATCTGAAGATATGAATACCATAAAAATATTGTAAGGAAAGAAGAAATAAAGTTATCAGTTATGTAAACTGTATGACAAATGATTTATATTTCCAGAGAAACAAACCGCTTTACTGTTTCATTCTAAAGATTTATCATGGAATAAATTATATTTTTTCTGTAATTCTTCTTATACAATTACTTGCCCATTTTTGGCAAGATTTGTGCAACGTGTTTGTGATAGTTGAAACCACAAAAGTTGCTTTTAGAGACGGGAACGGCATCAAAAAATATGTGGATTTAAGAGTGGCTGTGAGTTTATATATACAATTGCAAATTATACATCAAGAAGATGTCGTTGGAGTGATATTTTATGGGTAATTTCACGAGGAAACCAACCTAAATAGCAAAGATGAGAAGTTGAAGGGACTACAGAAAAAGGATAAAACACAAGCGCCGATGGACATCAGAGAAAACTTTTATTTTTTTTAAGAAAAATTACTGAAATTATTATTTGTAATTTAAAATGTATATATTTTTTGCCTTACCTTTTCCATTATTTATTAACTTATAGTTAATGAGTGTCATTAGCTTGCACCCCATTAGGCGTGATAAAAATTGAACTATTCCGTGTTTGTTATAAGTGTGGCATTGTTATTATAATTAGAGTTTGACATTTTCAATAAAAATAATGTCTGAACTTCAATACATATCGCATCGATTATACTCTAACAGGTTGAAATAGACTTGCAGTTAATTAAATCAAACCTTAAAATATAAAAATCTGTAGCTGGTGAAACTTTTTAACGTTTGTGGAAGTTTATGAGTATATATATTATAAATTTCAAAATTTCCCAGTCATATTGTCGCTGAATGATGTTGGAGGTCTTATCTCAGGAGCGTTTGTGTGTGTTTGTGTATTACGTTATCTGTGATAAACGCACTAAATATCTTCTAAATGATCATGTCCCTAGTCTGTCTAGCTATTCTGTTTTCTTAATATCTCGACGAGTTTCCACAAAATAACTGTTTCAATTTATAATATTTCTGTCTAATATTAATTTAAAGTAAAGTCTTTAAAGCCGATAGTTAACTTACCCGCGGTGGCAGCTTTAACCATAAACAAGAGTACATACAGCAGGCTAGTGTTCGGGCGGTGGCATCTTGATGTCGGAGACGACATTGGCGTTTGATGACCTTTGTTGACAGTTTTTATGAAACCTTATCGCGAGTTCGCTGCTCCACCCATATGTGCGGCTACGAGGCCACGGGCACAAACTGTACGAAAGGAGTGACAGTCTGAGCAGGTGGGGCGTTATCTGCCTTCATTATTGCTGATAACTATGACTTACTCCCTCCGCCGTCACTGAAGACTCTTCAACTCCCTCCGAATGCAGCATTTTGGAACTGTGGCAAATCATCGGAAGTTATTACGTGAAACCCAAGTAACTAGTGACAAGGAAACCAAAGTTGGAATTGTATGACACATCAACAGGAACGTTAACCATCTTATCTTGTAGAGTAACTTTTATTGGTAGCCAAGCTATTAACCCACACTTTCTTTGTAATACGAGGTGTTCTAAAACCTTATTACCGGGCTGAGCGTTGATGTGATCACAGATCACACTGTCGGTGTCCTGATAGCTAATGTTCCACCATCACTATGTGGGAATTATTGGAAATGAGATGGCTGAGCTTGAGGTACAGCGAGCGAGTTCAGCAAATATCAGCCAACCTATACATAACTGTGTTGAAGTCAAACCAAATATCACATTCTGGAGTGGGGTTACTGTAAAGGATGACGGTTGCAGAGACAGGGATGGCTCCAATTAATCACTGCGATACAAAGATCATTTTCCCTTCTATCTTAAGTAGAAGTGGGAGGTCATCTTATCCAGAATCCGTTCGGGTAACGTCATGCTTACCTAGCGTACATATTTAAGAGAAAAGGAATTTCGACCTATTTGTAGTAGATGTTGGGACGTAGTAACGATAAATCACATGCTTTATACCTGTCGCCTTGACTCGGATAATGCACCTCAAGGTGTTCACCAGATCAGAGAGGGGGAACTCGCCCTCTCCGAAAGAGTTATAAAGTATCATTTTACATTCCTATCTCACAACAAGCTATGGAAAAGATATAAATGGTTCATAAGTTCTGGGACTTACAGCTATAATCTGTTAGCAACTCGTCATAAATGACCCTGAGTACAAGGTGATCGTATGGAAGTCCCTAATGACTCTAATTGTTAATGCGACGTTAAGAAAACAAAATCTATGACTTTCGAAAATGAATTAACAGAGAAAAATGGAGTTGTCGGATGGTAGCAGAATAAGTGGTGTATTGCACCTGTAAGTAGCCATTGTACCCTTTATATATATATATATATATATAAAGGGTACAATGGCTGCTTATATATTATATATATATGTATATATATAAGTTTTTCTATTCAATTATCGGTAAGACAGTTAAACAACTGTAATCGAGCATAAAAAATGCAGCCAACTTTCTCAGGAAAAATTAATAAAAATTAATTTAATACAATTACGATGTTTTTTGTTTTTTTAAAGCAATTTTTTGTACAGTCACCTGATAAAGTCTGCAAAGATGGACGAAAACACGTAATTATATTCAATAAATATCATTTACATTTTTCTGATAAAATTAGCTGTATTGTTATTTATCATACGTAATGTCAAACAATGTTGATTGGTAACTCAGTCGAATATTTGAAAGGAAGATTCAGTTTATGAATTTGAATATAGTAGACATTCCAGGGATCAGTTACCAATCTGTATTATACTGAGACACGTCTGTAGCCGTCAAAATGAAAAACTGTTACTAATATTTAGTATACCTCGTTTATTTCAACATATGATGCCATTTATTTTATAATATGACACCAGTTTCTGAAGTTCGGCGCGACATCTAATTAAAATTCTAACCGGCTAAAAATTGAGAAAAACAGTACCTTGAAATCCGTCTTTATCTACACTGCAAATTTTTCTAATGTTAAGTGTTCTTAATGAACCAAAATTATAAAAAATCAATAACATAGAGACAATTGTCTGACATTAAGTATAATAAATAAAATATTAAAATACAGCCAATTTTATCCGCAAAATTTGAATTAACATTTAATAAAATTACGATGTTTCGTCCCTCGTTGTCCATCTTGTGAACTACATTATTTAATAATTGTTAAGTATAATTTCGGTAGTAACTGTTGTTGGACGCAATTCACAACACAAAATCATCCCCATCTGTAATAGTTGTGCCTATTTAAAATATAAGTCTGTTATTTATTTATTTTATTTAAAATCATTAAATAAATGTTAATTAAATATTTTGCTGACAAAATTTGATATATTTTTATTCATTAAATAAGATACATCTCTAATAAAGAATTATACGGTAGATCTGTTGTATTATTTAGTATATTTCTTTTTCGTATAATGGTATTTTGTACTTTGTACTATTGGTAATTAACGATTACTGTGTTCAAGACTATACCTTGAATTTTAAGTGCAAGATCAAGAAGTTAAAACAATTACTTTGATTACTTATCACTAGTGCTTCTGTTCTCTAACGTCAAATCAGATCAGTTCATGGCCAGTTTAAAGCAGTTGCTTATCTTTGAATGAATTTTAGTTTCCTAGTTACTGATAATGTTTTCCATTTTCATCATTATTTCAGTAAGGTCTGATTTTATAATATTTTATATTCATAATATATAATTATGGTTAGAAATATTTATGTAAATAATATGTTCAAATGTAGTAAATGTTACTGTAGTTTAAATGTTATTGCATAAATTGTGATACAAACGTTTACTTATCTTTTCTTACACTTATTTGATTGACCCAACACTTTTAAACTCTACCAGTCTTATTATTAGTGTATTAAAAATGATTATTTGAACTAAATTGATATAGCCAAACTTCACTGTTCATGTTTGTTAAATTGACATTTTTATTTCCCCCTCAATAAAAAATATATTGATATATTTTATAAAAAAAATAAATTTGCTTAAATTATTTATTTTTTAATATAGACTTGATTTCAACCTGGTTTATATATATATATATTTCAGTTGCAAGTTCTTCACGTAGGATTGATAATTTAATAAAAAATAAAGGTGCGTTACCAAAACGTCTGCTTGTTATTATGAAATTAATTATCAGCGAACATTTTTTATGATTATCTATCTTTGTTTAGTTTTACACTTCTTTACATATAGATTTAACTTACGAATAATATCCTAAAACGTATTATCATTTCGTCCGTGAAAATCAACAAAAAGAAAAATTGTATCTTGAGTATTTCTTTAAAGGTAGAAAATTATTTAATGTAGTACACAATGTTTATGACACAAGCACACACACGCACACGTGCAACACTGTTTCTGACAAGCAGAATATAGTGTACATTATTTTTTTAAGTAGCAGTTTATAATTCACTGGGCTGTTTTATACAGACAATTATGTTAATAGTTGTTCCGAAACTCCCAGTGCCAGAGTTTTGTTTAATTCGTGACGTTTAGTTATTTTAAAATTCTGAATAATATACACCATACTTCGCATTCCATGTGATGTGGTTGATCGACGACCATACATGTGAACGTGAACCTTTTTAACTCCTTAGAACCTCCGAAGGCGTCACAAATGTCGACGTGTTTCTTCGGTGTACAAGGGTGGCGGCTCGTCAGGAAATACTGGAAGTAGAAAATATAGGTTATATAATCATAAATTAGGAAACAGAGGCTCAATTATATCATAAAATAAATTATAATGTTAGAGTAACTTAATAACAAATTATTGTTTTTATGAAATTAGAGAAAATTTACACTCTGTAAGGCGTTTCATGACAGCGAATTGAGGTTGTATTTGACCCGAAAATTGTAGAAGTTAACTGTAAACAGGTGAGTTAATTATTATACCCTCTCAAATATTTTTATTAAATACAGTATATATTAAATTACTTCTATATAACACTACATTTCTTTTAATATTGAAATTTTACTAACTGAATTTTAATTATACACGAGTAATGTATACAATTTAACAACCGGGCAGAATAATAGTTAATTCTCGGTACCAAATATTAACTGTGGCTAGTGCATGCAGATAACACTTGTTACATCACCTTTTAATGAAAAAAAATTACTTCCATCTATATTTTTCTTAACTAATATTTTCGTTTTTCCTGCCCTTAGCTTAGCAAATATTTTCACAATAACACAGTAACTAATACTTTTTTGACCTACTATTTAAATAAGTAATGTTTTGTTCTACCTATTAATCGTGTTAAAATTAAGGTATTTAATTTATTATATTTATTTATCACTCCTTTTGGGTTCTTCATTGTATTTGACGGGCTTGTGGAGACGAATAAAGTACCCAAATGTGGTAATCTAACAATTTTTCTTGAAGAAATAAATGTGTACAATTGACAGTAAGGAAGATATCTAAGAATAGAATAACAAGAATATTCCATATCAGAATAATAAAATAAATAAACGGCGCTAAAATGAGTCCAATATAAATGAAAATCTGCCTGAAAAGAATATGAAGGAAGTAATAGTTAACGACTCGTATATCAGACAACTAATTTGTAGAAGACCGCAAACTAAATAGACGTTTGCACCAAAACGTGAAGTCCTTGTCAATATTTATAATATGAAAAAGAAAAGATCCAACGTTACTGAAAGTAAGAAATTTTTTTTAGACTGCAAATAGACGACGTTAAAGAAAATAAATAGAAGTAAAACAACTCCACCAGTTCTAGTTTCAGATAAATTTCGTCTTAATATTCCTACTTTTTTAATAATTTTCTTTTCATATTCTTAAATTTGTGTCTGAGTTCTGTGTAATAAATACAGAACTATTATAGTTTGCAAAAATAAGGAAATATATTTTATTTCTTATTGCAAATGATATGATTTTATACCTGGTGGAGGTTGCTCAACCCACGACGGTTGCTGCTGCGCTCTGGTGGCCCGAGTGGCGACTACCGCAATGTTCACTATTCCAGCATCTTCGTAAGACGAAGCTGCAAATAGAAACCATCTCACATAAATTCAACAAATAGCAATTAAATAGAAATCTGTGGTTGTCTCACCGAAGACTATTTATCGTTAACTCAAAACGTTTTCTTTATGGAAAGGATGTTGCTGAGAAAAAAAGTTAATAATGGATAAAGGTAAGAAGCAACAACTTGATATGCGTGATATAAATAAATAAATAAAAAATCTGAAAACAGTATGTAATAATAAGAAGAGACAAAATATAAAGATTAATAAATTTCAAAACTAGCAGAACGTTTTCATAGTTTCTTTCTTGTGAGTTATCAAGATGATTATGTTTGATAATCTCATCTGTTGGTAGTTAGTTGGAGGTCTTCGATGAGATGTAAATGAGTTAAGTGACGTAACTAGTCTCGAGCGTTGCTGATTAATAAAGAAGTGTTAGATAAATTATAATAGGAATTTAAGCAATCGTATTATACTAACTGCGTATTGAAGACTGTGACGAGTCATTAGTGATTCAGACTGAAATACATTATATATATATTTTATAACTATTTTGGTCCAAAGTTGGACGAAACATTGTATTTGTTTTAAATAAACAGTAATTATATTATTTTCCTATTATTTGCTCATTTACATAATTATTTCATTCAATTTTCCTTAATTGTGTATTCGTTTATCATCACAACACGATCTAGTAACTTGATTTGTCATGTTTTATAATCCTATAATTTTGTTCATGGCAAGAGCATAGTTTATATTTAAGGATATATTTTGAAACATATTTATGAACGTTGAGTGGATTTTCTGTCTTTTATACGTATTTTCAATTAGGTTTTCAACGCAGTTATTATAGGAAATAAATTTTACGCGTAATATTTTATTAATTGGATAATTAACTTTTAGATATTATGTTCTCTTATTTAATTTGTTTTAATGATGTTTGAATAGAGTGATATGGTCAGTAGATAATTTATAACTAAATAAAATGTTGTGTAGGAAGCCTGAGGCTGATAATATGTCAAGTCGGAAATAATTATTAATGTAATTTAATACCGCGAACTAGCTTGAAATGTCAGTAATGCAGATTTGATATTTATAATTTAATTCCATATAAAAGTACGCAAGATGACACAAGACAGTTTACTATTAATCTAGAAGTAAAATTCTTGAAGGGAAAATTTGATGATTTATCACAGGATTTTAGACCTGTATCATTTGATTTCATAAAATAAAATTAACAAAAATGCACTATGAACTTTAGGCAAAATAATTTCTAATGTGTGGTAGTGATTTTTATCTTCGTCGAGGATTTTTTGTGGAGTACTTACTATTTGTTAGTATTTAATGGTGTTGATTTCATACTGCATCGCTCTCTCTTAAGACAAGTAGATGGATAGAGAAATGCAACGGTATGAACTTTAGGCAAATAATTTTCTAATTTAATAATTTTTAACAATAATTAGTGAAAAACGTATCTGTGAATGAAGATCATTAAATAAGGATTATATATTTTATGTCACTTGACAAAGACTTTGGATTAATAATAACACATTGGGATATTGATTCTTGCAAGTTTAATGGTCGGGCAGTGAAAGAATTTTGTGAGGGCTGTTATTTCATCATTTACATTTTATTGAGTATTTACTTTTATTAAGTGCTATTCCTTGGAAACTGCTGAGGATTTATTTATGTCAGTAAGACCTTTAAATGTCGTCACCACAATCCGAGTTAAGGTTAGGAACGACATCTGTGCTACTGGAACTTCGGCGAGGGAGGAAGCGGGACTGTGGCGGAGGTTCAATGACATTGCGAATAATATAGTTCATTCTCTGAGTGCAGAAATGTATAGAGGGCGGTGGGCCCACGTCAGTAGGTGACAATCCCTTATCTGTAGAAGGCAGGTCTCCTTGCTGCGTCCGGGCTGATATGCTACCTTGTGGAGCTTTACCTCCATCCCTTTCTCCTGCTCCGCTCTCTATATTTCTCTTTCTCACCCTGTATTCTGCGATCTTCCACACATCTTAAGCCCTGATTTACGACGCGGGCAACCGAACCGACAAAATAAATTTGCGTACCTTGGTATGTTTGCCCGGTCACTTCACCCTCTTAAACATAACCGTTGGAAGATAAACACACAAACTATTCAACAAAAAAATTAAACAGATTAAAATATTAAGTGAACAGTATTTTTAAATGGTAATCCTCCAATGCATCGAATATAACACGTAACAATTTTTTACCAATAATAACTGAGTTGAAAACGTAATTCAAAATACGTAGAAATATAAAAAGACAACAAATGCACTAAACATTTATAAATATGTTGAAAAATATATAATTTAATGAAAACGATTCTTATGCCCTGCCAAAGGGTTGTAGGATCATAAAAAATAGCAAATCAATACACAATTAAGGAAAAACGAAATAAATAATTATATAAATGAAAAGACGGCAAAAAGAAAATTATTTAATTAATACAAATACAACGTTTTATCCAACTTTGTAGATTTCCTCAGGTAACTATAAAATATAAAATCAAAATTAATTTAAAACACATAAAAATTTGTTAAAATGTTAAGATTAATAATTCAGTTTAAAGTAAAATAAAAAACAGAGTTATATAATTCGAAATTAATTTTAATTTTATTATTTTCGACAATATTGGATGAAACGTATTTGTATTAATTAAATAGTCTATCTGACAATTATTTATACAACACTATTTTCGCCCAAAGAAGTCATGGAGAATTAGAGAAGGCGTCAAAATTATTTAGTTATTTCCGTACTGGCGGAAGAGTCTTCATAATTTCTTCTTCTTTGGCTCTACAGCCCATTGAGGGCCTGGGCCTACCGGGTCGACTGCGACTGTCATCTTGCATGACACATCTTCTTAATTAAGACTTAAATATTTCACATATTAATGGTAGTTTAATGATAACTTAGGGAATTCATGACATAAAACACTCCTGACTATTAATTTAGATTAATTAACATTCAAACGAATGATATAAATGAGTATTATTGTAACTTTTACAATAAATTATTTCGTGTTAATAATTTTCTGTATTCCACAAAATATACCATTATAAATGAACAGTATTGATATAATATTTCATTAATAATTGAAACTCTTAACTAATATTTAATTGTAGTTCTTCAAAACATGTTTTGCGTCATCATGTTTGATTATACAAGATTTTCACTGTTGTCATTGAATAGTTCAAGCCATAATGTGTTGGTATGTGTTTATTTAATCTACAAATAATAACAGTATATCGTATGTACCTTAATTTTTACTTACACGATCTGCTTGAAATTCGTGGCCGTTGGTACCGCCTGGGTTTCATTGCCTTGAAACACGCGAAACATAATGTCACGAGCAGGAGAATCAGAAAAGCGATTGACATAAAGGTCCAAAACCTGAAACATTAACAATTGTATCAGCTACAAACCCGAAAATGAAACATTGTAGAAATATATTAATATTAGAGTATTTAAACTTGATTTTTGCAGAATAAATTGTACGAAACAAAATATTTTATTGAAGAGAATTTAATGAAATAATTTCTTTAGAAAAACTAAAGTTTATGCAGTGTTATTGCTCGAATTACAGCGGCTTGAATGAAGCCAGTCCATTTGAGATAGAGAGTAAGGTGTCGTTAAAGATTAAAATTCAGGAAAAGTTATTTTCAATGAATTGTTAGGTATTTAGAAAATGTAAGATAAATATTTACATGTAATTAAAGTTTATAAATAAAATAATTTTGGGTTAACAATATAAGCCGTTAATAATTAAACACCAAAAGCTATCAAGCATAAAAACAACCTATATCATTCAACCAGAAAAAATTGATTATGTATCTTTTTATCTAGAGAAGTACCAAAATTGGGGAATAAGCGTTGTAATGTGTTGAGTAACAGTGATTCCACTAATTGTTGGTAGTTTTAGTGTTATTTTATAAATTTCATATTAATTGATGTATTAATTATGGACTGTTATTTTATTCATCTTTTTGTAGACGTTTTAGTGGAGATAAAACACACAAGCCTGGTTCCTTGAATATCATGAACACGTTATCTGTTGTTTTCGTGTGATGATTCCACTGAAGATTTATTTCCTGTTTACATATCCAACTATTCTGATTTAGTAAAAGGTGAACCCTGTAAATTTATTACATAAATTGTAAAGCTCAAAGTTTTCTGTTCTCATATGACACCAATTTCTTCACATGTAAATTTAATAATCTTTTCAACCGAGGGAGTCAAAATGTTAATAAATAGTTATATATTTAATACTAACTGTTTTGGCCGTCCTTTTATTTATTGTAAATATTTAAGTCAGAAAACGATGGTGTAATAATAATTTTTATTTTAAAATATAAAAATTTAATGATAGGAAAATTTGAATTCAATGTTAATTATTATAGTTTATTCAGAAGTAAAACAAGTTATTATTTAATTAGATATAGATATAAGCAATGTAAGATACACAACTCTTTCCACATTATTTAAGATTTTTTCTAATCAGGGTGAATTTATTATATTTTAAAATGAAAGAAAAGATTTTGTATTTTCACATTTCCCGGTGAAAAATTAAAATCATTTATATTTTAGTAACTGACATTGGAAAAAAAATATGGTGACCAATAATCTAGTTACGAATTACTTTATTACCAAAACACAATAAATTCTGAATTATTTTGAAACTGGTAAAAAGCTTTGATAAAACCGCCATGAGTTAAATTCAAACAAATTGAAAACAATTTTTTTTGTGTAGTTTAATTGAAATAATAGTCTTAACGTTAGAATGTTATACGTCGAAAGTGTGCTTCGTTGAAATAAAAAAGCTTTTAAGTATCCCCACTGAAAATAAAGTTTGAAATGTGGCTTTTAGCCTGAAGTAGTAGTAATGCTCTCGTGGTACTCGATTCGGTTGCTGCTCTCACGTCACGTTTAATCTGCTTAATTTATAAACATGTTCTCCTTTGTCTTTGAAGCTAGCGTAGTCCTCAAATTTTGGGTGAAGCTCTTGAGAACAGATAAATAGACAAACAAACCGACGTGAAGATCTGAAGAGACGAGCGTTTCCACTGCCGTTAATTGATTTACTCGCTCTCAGTGACTGTCATTATCCTTTGATTTCAGTTAAAATTGTTCCCTGTAGGAAGCAACAAGAGTTCTTGATTGAATTCTGTACCTGTTTCCCTGTGCAAGGATCCTTGTGAAATTAATTCTCTATTTCAATTAACGAACCAAATACTTGTTCCGCAACATTTGATGTTGTGTCAGTGATTTTTTGATTCAAGTACGTACTAATTTGAAGGATTTGCGTTGGGTTTTGATAGACGTAAATGCAGTTTAATGTAGTGTAAAAGTTTTCTGACGATTTGTAATCGTGTCATGTTTTGAGTTCATTTGCAGACCTAGCATAAAATTCCACAAAAGTAAAATACATTGAACATTGTTTCATGTCCTATATGGATAGCGCGATTAATCCATATAATTAGAAAACTATAAAAATTACGTAACGTTAATACAGTTACGGACCAACGAATAAGAAGAACCTAATTCGGAAATTATGTGGAAATAAGTTAAGGACAAAGTCACAGACTAATTTTTTATTTTACTCATACAGCGTTTCATATTCACATTTGGAACTTCATCACACAAATCTATTTACAATTTTTAAAAAAAATAAAAAATGGAAACGTAGGATTACCATATTTAAGTAATAATAAAATACTAAATTTCGAATTTATTTATTAATTTTGTTAAAATAAAAATTATTACTCACAAAATTGTAACAAATTTTATTTAATTACTAGCTAGGTGCTTGGTGATTCCAAAGATATTAATGCTTAAATGCAACAAACATTTTACGTAAGTTATGATATTTTCTGTTTTTCGCGAACGTCGTCGCCGCCGCCGCCGCACGTATACTCGCAGGCTACGTAAGAGCATAATTATATTTGTCATTAGAGTAGAATGGATGCAAGTAGTATAGCGGGAAACAGCCTAAAACTTATTGATCCCGAAATGTATTTATTTTATCGACCGATTTTGCATATTCACAAATTTCAGCCCCTTCCATCGCCGACGCTAAGGGGTGTTTTACCCCAACAGTGCTAATTCATGAGTAAAAAAGAACATGTGTGCAATATTTGGTTGAAACTGCTCCATGAAAAACATAAACATGAAATTTGAGTTCTTTTTAGACATAAACAATGCTGAGACTAAATCTGGAATTTAATTTTATGAGTTTCTTTTGATGTTTATCCATGGGGTTTCATAGAATTAATATTAAACAAGTTATGTGACGGGAAACAGTACTCCGCGTTGCTTAGAAATGGAAAACTTGAATTAATCAGCTTAAAACGCGTCGTTATATGTAATGCAGGCGTATGAGAAGTTTTATCTCTTTAAGATGCCAGAAATGATCCCCGTCCTACTACCCTTTTTATGTTGAAATGTCCGTTCACCCCTTTGACCACTATGTCACTCCCTACAAGGGTTACTTTTTGTGAAAACATTTCATAGATTTACGTATCTGGTAAGAATGGCCACCAATATTTATGTTTCTATGTATGTCATTCAGGATACACTATAATCCCACAAAACTAAAACCTCACGTGAGTTATTTCCAAGTGTTTCTCACTCTTTTCAATTTAAATTGTTCAACGGGTTAAGTCGCCAAGTCAATATAAAAACATTAATGGCCGACAATTAAGTTTTTATACGGTTTTGGACACTTGCACAGAGTCTTTTATCGGATATGAACGATACAATCTTCTTTCATGGGATGCAAAAGTAGGGTTTATAACCTCGAGTGCCGTTTCAATCGCGTCAAAGCATTGTGTTCAGGTCAAAATCTTGCTTAGGATAAGATAAGGAAGATAACGATTCTTTATCCCTCTTTCAGTTGTCATTGACGGTCACGGTCAAGTTAACACATAATTTCAAAATTGAAAGAAGCCCTGTTTATTTAAGCACGGAAAATATGTTTTGAAGACATTCAACCTTCCAGAATTCCATCTCACCGATGAGTTGAAGCTCCTAAGAAGGAACGAGCATCACCCCCGACATTTATACACGTCTCTGGGATTCAGAGACACGTCACAACAACAATGCGGTATTCATCACAAATACTTACAACAACACTATATATATTTATACACACGCACACAATTGTCATGGGAACAGAAATTCGCCGTGTTACTAATTAGACCCCGACCACCTATAAAAATGAATTTAGGATAATGCCCCTATATAATTAAAATTTGCCAGAAATTTCAATATATTTTATTTATAATGTTCGTTTTCCTCTTTCAGTATTTACGTTTATAAATTAAAATCTTCCAAAACAGAAAATATATATTTTGTTATAGTCTTGGTATTCAGTTCTCAGACTGGTCTGATGCAGCTCTCCATGCTAGCTTATCCATTTCTACATAGCTACCACATCCTTCACAATCTGCTTAGCGGATTCCTTCCATTTCCTCCCTCTTCTGTTCTTACCCCACACACTTCCCACTAATGCTAATTTTACAACATCCTAATGTCTCAAAATGTGGCCTATTAATCTGTCCCTTAATATAATATATGTTGTATTTAATAATTTATTAAAACTCCATATAAAGGATTCAAGGAAACTTAGTTAAAAAATAAACAAGCTATTAAACTTCATTTGTTTTTTCAATTTGACCTAGTATGACTATAAAAAAATATAGACTTACGTCGTTTCGTTGGGACAGCATTTCTCTCCTTCACAACAGTAGAAACCATCTGGACAAAATGTGATGGATGAATTGGAGCACACCTCTACAATAAAGAAAAATACAAATATTTGAATGTTTGAATTTGCAAAGAAATTGTCTTTTATGTGAAGAGACGCTATTCCGTATTTTTAGATCAGAAAATTAATTGTAACTACTATTTACTGTTATTGAAAACTATTTTCTAAGAAGTATTAGAATATATATATATATATATATATATATATATATATATATAACGTCGAATTAAACATAAATAATCTTAAAAAACTGCGATTACATGATCATTTGTAAATTTTAAATATATTTAATCATGATGAAAGGCTGCTAGACGAGAAAAATATAGGCAATCTCGTGTGTGTGCAGGAAAGGATAACAGCTCACACGTTCCGGGTTAGAATCCCGGCGAGGGTATCGATGCTGTGCCTGTGTAATTTATAAAACAATAACAATACAATCTTACTTCGTCTCCAATCAAAATAATTCTCCCTGAGTATCTCTCCATATCCAAAATTTTCCTTCATAATGTTTTCCTTTCAGCATAAAAAAATTCTCATCTCCAACTAACAGGATGCAAAGTCGCCAAAGTTGACAATCGTTCTCCGTCATACTAGGCAAATATATGTTTCTATTTAGTCTTTTTAGACATATTACAAAGAAAATGAATTTAAAATTTAAATAATAAAGGAAGTAATGAAAACAACCGGACACATTGTCACTACTTTCATCAACAGATTTTTATAGATTACTTCATTAGGTTTACATTATTTAAAACTATTTCGATACTTAGATCATTGATAATATAGCTGTATGTTCTGTGATCATAATGCGGTAGTTTTACCCCCTGAGACAACTTTAATTCACGAAAAAATAATTTCTAAAAAGGAAAATGATAAATGTTGTAATTTACTTTGGATATTCCCGACAGTTTTTAAACAGGAACCATAGAGACACTCTAACCGAAAATGATTTGAGCAAACACTGATTTTTACGTAACATTATTTTATAGTGCATATCCACTCATATAAATATATCTGTTTTTTTTGCATATGGCTAAAGATAATTGAGTGATTCTATAACTTTAGTAGTGAGATATAACTTCCTTCGTTATCATCTAAACATAAATTTCATCTAAGGTAATGTTTTCAATATCTATTAATTTATAATTTAATACAGTGTTGTTATTTGTGTGTAAAAAGCCTAGGAGCCTGCTTGAAGTATTACGGACTGTCTGTGACGAATGTGAATGGAAAGATAACATCGCAGTCCATTATACATGCAGCAAGAAATATTCTTGTACCGCTCGATCTGTCTTGTTATATATGTATTGTTTTGCTTCTGCATGTATAGAAGCTGATTGATTGGCTCTTTTGAGGCAAAGCTCCATCCCTTGTTCCCCGTTTCTTCCGCTTCCATCTCATCTACCAGAGAATGTTATTCCACAACCCAAAGCGGAGCGCCATATTTCAATAAATTATGTGGATACATTAAGGTTAACCAAGACATTTTTACTAAGTCTTCTCGTAAACTACATGGTAACCTTTATCATTATTGTTGTTGCATTTGAATTTTTATTTCCGCAGAGACATTTAGTTTCATTTGATGAAGAATGTTACATTGAAAGTCAAAAACTATCAATTTTTAAGAGATGTTCGTAGTAGCATTTAATAACAGCGGGGAGGAGAAAGGAAGAATAAAACGAAGGTAAACATGTAAACGTACAGAATAGAGAAGGAATTCTGAAAGAATAATTGAAAACAAGCAATTAATTTTAGTTAAAACAACGGAATAAAAAAGAAGAGAAAACGTAAGTGAAGGTGAAAAAGATAACATAAAAGACAGAAAAATCTTAAGAAATATTTGCAGTTTATCGCCAAGGTAAATAAATATTGTCAGTAGTACTCTCCGCTTTTGGCCATGATTTTGTATCTTTTTTTAAGTGTCATCTATCTAATCTCTCTGATTCACCACAAGAGCAAATATGGAAGTTTGACTGAGATGAGTTGGATTTGACGACTTTAGTTTATATTTATATTCTATTGCAATTATTCATTGCCACCTTAAATTATAACTTGGTTAAAATTATATAGTTTTCTCAGTTAAGTAATTAATTAAATAAAAGTTACCGAGAAAACGCATTGAATGTTTAATGCAATATTGTGAGCACTTAGAGGCGATAAATAAATAACAGCATGAGTAAATAAGTTATGCGGACTTTTAAATAATTACTTAGTGTTAATGTTTGACCTTTATTTCACCTTCATGAATAATAATACGGTGTCTATATATAAGAACTAAAATCGATGCGTTGTGATTCAATTGGAATTATTATCTACATGCAAATAAAAAATTAGATAGATACTGCCAATTTTACACAATTTTTCTTTCAACATCTACAGGTATAGCAATTGTACTAAAATAACGTTATTATAATAACATTAGAAATTATACAGCTACATGATACTATTATTTTAATTTATTAGTAACCCGATTGGTTCCTGGTGATTTCCGGGATATTAATGATTACATATATCAACTATTTTATTTAATTTATGATATTTTTTGTTAATCGCGAACGTTGTCGTCGCCGTCGCCACAGCACGCACGCGTACACACAGGCTACGTAAGGGCATAATCTATATGTCATTAGGGTAGGATGGATACAAATAGTTAAGCGGGAAACAACCTAAAAGTAATTGACCCCTAAAATTATTAATTCCACGAAAATATCGTCCGATATTGCATATTTAAAAACAGTGCTAATTTCAGGTTCAAAAAGAACATGTGTTCAAAATTTAGTTATAATTGCTCCACGCCTTTAGATTTGTATTAAAAACATAAAAACAAACAAAGAAACACAGCTACAAAGTTTGAGCTGTTTTTTTACATATACAATGAGTTTCAATTATAAGATCCACCTTATTAATTAGTTGATCCACCTTTTCGTCTATTCAGTGCGAAATAACTTGTAAATTTAATTATTGCTTTATTTAAGTAATAATATATTTTAAGTACTTAGGAATTTAAAAAAGTTTCTCTCTCGAGTGTAGCGCACAAGCTGAACCATATAAATACAGGGCGTTGGGCCACTCACAGTCAATTTTATTTTGTTTCAAACATATATTTGGAAAATTTAAATAATAGATACTTTTTGTCATTCAGAAGAGCGTAAGAATAGTACCCAATCACCGACCTACCTGATGCAGGTTTTCTAGGGTTTTCCCTGCTTCTCTTTAGGTGAAACACCGGGTAGGATTCTTAAACCATAGCCCGGGGGCCCTACCTTGCTCTACCTTCCGCATCCTCCCTTTTCAATTCCCATCCTATGCTATTAAAGGGGAGTTGCCAGATTCAGGATCACCCTCATGTAGCCTGTTAACGCTCCCCAAAAAAAGATATAGACTGAGGTTACTTAGAATAAAAGCCACCCAAACCCAAATCAGTTCACTCATAAAAGTTATAAAACTATTGAAAATTACCTTATAATTATTACTATGTAATGAAGGAAAACATAATAAAGAAGTCGAAAAATCTCTCTTGCGAACCATACTTTTTATGCCCTTAAAACAAACGTTAATAATGTGAACAACATTGCATTTCAAATAAGTTGCCAATAGTAGCGGCCTAAAAAGGTATGTGCCTTACAGTTAACTTTTGCAGCTATTGGAAAATTAAAATATTTAAATATCTAGGCAATAAAAAATACATATAAGGAATAATATATTTATTCACTGTGATAGTATGTCGGAATATTTTTGTTTTAAATAAATAATATCAGACCAAGTAATATAAAATTTATTTAAAATTTGGTAAACTATCAGAGTTCCATTTTCTGTTTTCTCATATTATATCCGATCTTTCGATAAATCTAAAGCGGTTTCTTGCTTTTACCACTCTGAATAAATTTGTAATGTTAATAATATTAAATATTCATGTTTATTTCACAAGTAGCGTAATTTGTGTTACTGAACAAGTTTTTTACACCTGAACTATGTGGAAAGTTGAAGAATACATGTAACGTATTGTTTTCCTTGATTATCACGTACCTCTTCCATTACTAAGGTCCCGCTTTTGCGAGTTCATCTTCATCGGGAACAGTACATCTCCATATTAGGGTCAGCTATGATCTCCTGCGAGCTTTAGGACTGATAATCTGGATTGGCTTATCTGACGTGTTGCAAGAGATAAACTGGTTGGCTTTAGACGAGTCTGGGACTCAACCGAATGCACAAGGGTAATATAATTTTTCTTACGGAACTTTCACCAGTGTTACAGTCAGAGTCATCCAAGCATCGATTCACGTATCTAATCTGTTGCATGTGTGTGTCATAATCGAAGGTAATGAAGTAATTCACACGGGAAGTCTACCATATTGCATGATGAATTACAACTCTCGTAATTATGTAAAATAAATTGATTTAAGAGATTTAAAAAAATTTAATTAACTGCTTTTATATAGCTTTTGTTAAATCTAATGATGAAAACTAATTGTAATACCGATATTATAATTGAGTAGCCGACACGACCTCTAAATCAATTCGGCCGTAACGCCACTAAATTACTCAAAATATAATTAGAGCATCCATTAAAAAGTTTACTTGAAGATTTCCTCAAAGTTGGATGAAACGTTGAATTTATATTAATTAAATACTAATAAACTATTTAATTTTATCGTTATTTTGTAGTATCTAGAAGCTGAGTAATTACTACAGCATCTCTTCGTTGTGAATTCGTTGAAGTTTAACAAATATTTCATATGATATATTTGGGAGGTTCTTAGGTTTTTTTGAAATATTAATCTATATAAGTTTCGTACGAGATATAAAATTGTGAGATATGAATCGTCAATGTGAGAAGAATAACTTATGATGTTTACGTCAATTTTATTCACAACTTGGTTGTAAATTAAAACTTACTTAATGCTAATTGAACCGCAAAATACCCTTCATTTTCAGGCTGCTCGTAATGAAAATTTCAATTAGAGTGCAGAATTGAGGAAACCGCAACATGTGATAGTGGCTTAATTTGTCCGCTTATTACGGCCCCTCCTCCAACCCCCCAATGATGATGCTCATTAACGAATTAATTCTGCTTCTCTTTCCATTCCTCTCCCACACTCGTCCACTCCCTGCGCCTCGTGTTAGCACTATGTATCATGTTGCCTGATGTTAGTTGCGTCAAGTCGAGCTTCAAATCGTGCCTGTACAAATGAAGGTTTTCGCGTTATGGTTGTGGATATCAAAGCTAAAATAACCCGTGTGGTTGGAAACTAATGGCTGTCGGCCAATGATCCTAGTCGTAATTATTACTCGGCCATTGTATCTAAAAATTCCTAGATCGCTGCTGCAGGCTAATTAAACCAATAGAGCTGAAATGCCAAAAATATACGTGATTTATAAATTATTAAGGGGGTTATTTTCAGTTTAATTAAATAAATTTTAACTTTTTCCAAGCTGCTAATATGTATCCGGCCACGCCTCACAATATCAAAACATCTATCAAACAGAAGACCCATGAGGGATTAAGAAGCAGCTGGCCAACAAAAGCAAAAAATGTTTCGGACTGACGAACCTTAGGTCTCAATATTTTGTCAAGTTTCAGACGTTCCCAAAGAAGGTTCAATAACCTCTGATGAGTGTCATTTTGCGAAACTTTGGGCAGACGTGTGAACCCCGTATCTGGGAACTCGAAAATGTAATAATTTTTCCCAATAGCCAAAATTTGATTCGGGTAGGGGAAATTACAGTTTTAGTGGTTGCTAAAAGATTGAGGAGGGAGTTAGTTGGGAAGAGATGGAGTTGTAGAGCAATCGTTGAACTGGAGTTGGTGAGGTGTTTTTGATCAAAAAGAAAATCCAAGGGGTCGCAAGGAAGAGGCGTTCAGCAGACTTGAACAGTCAGCGGTAGCAGCCAATTTCATAAGCTGCTACTTCAATGTCTCCAATGGTTCCAAAGGTTCTACCTACGAGTTCCGGTGTCGGTAACGTACTAAAACAACCATAAATTCATCAATACCGTCTACTGAAAACCACAGAATCCATTAGTGCTTGACCAAGTATTTAAGCCCACAATCCCCTGAAAGACAGCATCGATTTGATAAGGGGCGTAGGTTTTCCCGGTGTAACTGCTGGATAAAGTTTTCTTGGGAAATGAACGACGCTACCCGGTTGGAATCCCGAGAAAACATTATCCAGAATCAATTTGCTTTCAAATTTAATTGATAAAGTAATTTAATTTTCTAAAATGTATAATTATTTTTAAAAGAGCAGGGAGATAAGTTTTTTCTATTTCATTTGTTGTTTTTTGTGTTAAATACAATTTTAAAATTTGTAAAATTTCTTATCATTTATTCTCCTTGGTATCATTTATCGTATATAGATTGTACAAACGTACACACAATCAATTTTAGTGTACATATTACCGTTGAGAGACGAACTTATTTATATTTGTGTTAGTTAAATTTTGATTATTTATTAATTAAATTACTATGCAAATGGTAAGGACCAGAGCGAAAAAATTAAAAAAAAAGAAATATTTACAAAAGGAAATTAGCCTCCCCTGAGTCCTTAAACATTGTTTTAGGGTTGTTTTTGACAGTATATCGCTTCCCTTGTTAGGGTGACCTAAAGTAATCATAATAATAAGTTCAGGTTTTACTATGGTCTACTTATCTGAATAGGAAAAATTTAGTTCGTCGCATTATTGCTTTAGTACTCTGTATTTAATGAAGGCTGATAGGGTTGTTTGCTTTCAATTTCTCGTAACGAGTGGCGAAGATATCGGAATACATTTGCGTTGCTGTGTCAACACTAGATAACAACCAAGTCCTTGCAGAGACTTTCAGTCCCTGGGCTGAGGAACTTCTGCCATAGCTTTACAACCCTTCACGAAACACATTTAACAATTTTAGCAATGAGGACTTTAAAAACATTTAACTCAAAGATTTTGTAATGCTATAGGGCTTTATTACAAAAAAATCGTGGATTTATGTAGACAACTTATGTATTTTATAAACTTACGTAGAATACTACTTTTATCTGGTTGATAGTAACCAATCACAAGAAATGTATAAATTGATAATATTTGGAATTGAAACTGTCAGACGAAATAAAAAAAGGATTTTCTCAAACTATACGAAGGTAAATAATATATTTAAGGATTAGGCAAAAACGTACAAAAGTAAGTATAATACAAAATTAAGTATTTAAAAACGTATAGTGCAAGAGAATAATATTTTTTACGAACCACAATGGACACATATGACACATATGAATGCTCACAGTATATTAAAAGTTAAATCTAATAAATTGTGTATTCTGTGTGAAAAAGTAAAAAAATCTTCAGTAATTCAAGTGTGGTTTTGTTGTTTTCTTGACTTTTTTTACTGTTTTATCAGTAAGCTTCTATTAATATACTTTCACTTCCTTTAGATTTGAGTGACTGTTAAGAAGTAATGCACGAAATAAGAATTAATTATTTTAGAGTACATTTGTGAATTTTCATGAAACGTATACAAGGGTTTTCGTTTTTTCTTGTTTTGTGAAAGCTTGCATTTACAGTGGACTGATACAATTAAATTGCTTATGATGTGAAACATTTCTCTTTGACGTGTACAATAATATAATTTTGCGAAAATGTATGCGTAAACGAAATTGACAAACAGGTTTTCACGTTTCATCTAGGTTTCCATACGACATAAATTATTAATATCATTTTAAAGTGTATATGGAAAATATTAGTATCCTTTAAAAGACAAGTTTCTCCGGAATATTTAGAGATCTAACTTATTCATTAGAAAATTTCTAGTTAGGCGAATTTAGATGAAGAGATCATTTAAGCAAACGCGTTAAGGTATTTTTGAGCGTTAATTGGTTCATTGACTAAGTATATGAAATATTTCTAGCCTCTTCTATAGCGTTTAAATAAATAATAATCAATGATTTTATTTTATTTAGAAAGGGCGATATAAATACAAACTTGTAACATTCAATTAATTCAAAATATATATTTTGTATGTTAATTCGTCGCTTACTCCAGCCATTATACTCCCATGAAAAACTGAATCTCTCTCTCTGACTTCGCTCTTTACGATCTCTGCCGCGTTTCTCTTCTTATTCTTCACGGCAACCAAACTATTTCAATCACAAAGTTTTACTCACATTTAATAGCAGTTATTACATATTTAATCTCCCATTTGATTAAAATCGTTTGTAATCACTAATAATAATAAGCAATAACGTTGAATTTATTCTTAAACGTGTAATTACATATTGAGCTTTCACTGATAATTAATTTTCCATCCGATGATAAATGTGTAAACACTGGTACTTAATAATTGGTTCGTGAAAATTTGTTTTTAAATATCTGTGTCTCATTTTATTATTAGTATGCTCAAATACTGCAGACTGTTGTTTTTCCTGCCATCATGTAATTTTAATTCGACATTTGGTGCTGAATATTTCCTGAAAGCTGTTCCAGAAAGATGTTATTTCATACATTGATTTTTTAAATTTACGTTGGAAAGGTTGAACTTGCTTGTCTGTAAATTCTGTTCAGAGTATTTATATATTTTTCAACGCTTTTAATTTATTTAATCCTGTACCAATTAATGCAAGAGTACATTTCGAAAAAAAAATCAGTATGAGAATATTCTTTCCGCTAAGACAAACAACAAATCTATAAAAGAAATTCATTTCCATTTACTTAATTGGCAAAGCCAATAAGATTGAAAAATTGTAAAATAATTGTATTGAGTTTGATATTGTTGTGGTATTCAATCCTAAACCTGGTCAAAGTCCTCCAAATTCTTGGCTTTTCCGCCTATTCTGCTTAGACTTCGTTAGTTACTCTACCCACCGATCTGGATTTCATAATTCTTCTATAGCATCACATTTATTTACTTTCATTTACTTTCTGCAACTCCATACAAACATATAGCCGTTTGATAAATAACCTCCGTTTCACGAGATAAAACGATTCTCAGCAATTAGCCCGCACAGAACGTTATTTATGCACTACTTTTCGTTCTTAAACTTGTCTAAAACTAGATATAAGAAAAATATTAGTACTAATAGGAGCCACGAAACTTGTATTAGATTACATAAATAGTTACTCCCATTTATTTAGGGAAAAAGTTCTGTTTTTCCTTCCTTTTATGCGTCTGAATCACACAATGAGAACATTATATCGCACAATACACGAGTGGCATTAAGCAGGGATAATCACATGTCATGTTTTCATGTACAATGATGCATGGTGGGGGATGTAAATTTGATTTACCATTGTAGTATGATCTACTCGTTATACACATCATCTTCATATATTTTGTTGGCCTCAATTTAAACTAAAATTAAATCGTTAAATACAATAAATTAAGAACGTAAGATTTTTTCAGAACACATTTAAGTTTAATTATCCTTAATATTGTGGATAATAATTTTTCTTGTAAATAACGATTGTTGGCGGACTTCGTAATTTAATTAATTATATTTTAATTATTTAATAAAATTTCTTTGTGAACTCCTAGTCACCAGTGTTAAAAAGTCAAAACTCTACACCCTTTGAAATAATACACTCAGTTAAAATGAAACAATGAAGCACACTCACTTAATTAAAAACATTTCTTTTGTGATATGTAAGCTTTTAATGCTTAGTGGTCTCTGGAAAGTATTAAAGTAAAAATGGCATAATCCGTGGCAAATTCTTAAATTATGTGGATGTGAAAATAAATTATGATAGCATCTACAGGCCCTAAACAAAAGTACGTACATATGAAATGCGATAATACTTAATTCAGGCTGGCTAGCATTTTATTTTACAGTCTTGTCTAAAATATAATGAGCGAGTTTTCAAAACGACGTCTATGAATTACTAAAAAAGAATTTATATTCAAAGCTTATACATAACTTTAAGGTCAATCTAAAAACTATTCGTGTATAATGGAGGTTTATTCAAAATATTAAAATTTAGAATGTTGTAGGTTTTCCCGGTGAATCTTCTATTAAAAAATATTTGATTCCAGCACTGTAAAGTCTATGTTCCTATATTGTCCAATCTTCAACAAAATGAAAAGAAAATCCCAGTACAATAAGAACACTAGCAGATGATCCAACAGAGCAATACTGGGTAGCGGATAGATGTGCAGACACCACATTGAGGGTCGGGCGTTATCACCTTAGGCCGAGAGCCAATCAGAACGCAAGACGCTCTGTTCAGAAAAGGGATGGAGTGCGAAAGCGAGTCGCTAACTTGAGGACGACAGTTAACTTGAGAAATATTGCAGAAAGCGCCATGAAACGTCGTGGATTAAGCTTTCGCTAACCCGGATGGAAACCCACTAACCACTTATCCAGAATATAGGCTGAGAAATCCTTCAACATCTGACAAAATGTTTCATTATTTAGAAAGCACGTAGAAAAGAATTCTTACGGGCTGCTTTAATTTTTGTCCACATCAGTTTTCACTTTGGAAGGATTCCACCAACGATTGTTTATAATTGTTCTATAATTAAAAAGTATTAGGATAAGCAATCTCGACCTGACCGGAACCGAACACGGGACTTCTCCATCCATTGTGTAGATCTCGATACAGGCTCACTGGTAAATTTTTGACTTAAATGAAAAATGTATATATTTGTGAATTAATCAATTTAATAACAGACGCAATTATTTGAAAAAAGGTAAGTCAAAGAGGCTCAGAAATTCAATTAAGTTGTCAGAATGGAATATTCTATTGTATTAATTGATATAAAAGATGTCATACTAAAATAAAATAAAATATTTTAAGGACATTGCTGATGAAAAAATTTGCTGATGAGAGAATTAATATCAATGCTCGAAAAAATTTCTGTAAACTGTCAAAATGAAATAGTTTTTTTAGTAACGTTTAACTGAGTTATGTAATTAAGCGTCTAATTCTAATGTTTGCTCTCCATAAAAAAGTTTATAAAATTAACAAGTTTCATTGTAAGTGGAAATGCAGAACTATAACTCGTAAAGCACTAACACCTGTAAACTCAACCAAATGACTTCTCGTTAAGAACTTTCATAAGTTAATAACATTTAGGCCAACTTAGGGTTAAACTTTAGCAGAACAATATGTTGCAAATTAGTTAGAGAAATTAACGGTGTGAAAGAGAAGGTAGTTTGCTTGATTAAGGACCGTGAATAAATCAAGAAAGTTTGTCCCTTCATTTACACAAAACCTCGCGTGGAAAATTAGAAAGGCAAAACAAGTCTGCAAAAGTTGTAAAAACAGTGAACGAGCCGTGAATTGTAGGAATGGCAGTAACAAATGCATATCTAAGGGGAAGCAGAAATGTTGGAATTATTAAAAGTCATCGTGTGAACTGATTTAATGCTGGCTAGTTTCAAAGGGAAAAAAATTAACCCGATTAATTAGAATGTGATTGTTTCAATATTCGCGACTACTGGAATACCACAGTTTCCTAATTTTATCCAAGTTACTTACTCTTGTGAGAAATTTATGTTATAGGAGTGATATAATTAAATAGGTGATTTAAAAAGTAATTCCTGAGTCACGTACGTTAATTATGTATGTATTTTAACTATAAGATTCTTTCTGAAGTGAAAGTTAAGCACGGGTTGTCCTTTCTAAACACTCACATTTTATAGCGCCAGAAAAGAAAGACAGTAGATATGAAAGATTAGTTGAACCAGGAATTCTTCCTTCATAGTTTTTAAATAAATTATTTGAGGTTTTTTAATCACTATCAATATTTTAAAATACAGTTCCTGAGATTCTACGGGGCATGCTTATCTGCGCAGTAGGGAAATCAGAAGGGGAAGGGAAGTATTTTCGTTTGAGAAGGAACTTTCCCTTCAACGGACTGGCGGAACGTTACGAAGTCTCTTTTGCAAAGAAGGAGAAGAAGTGAGCTCCTGTTTATTCCCACTACAATATCATAAGTTATGGTTGGCATTAATTTAAGTACAGTACATATTATCGATAGGGGAATGGTACAGTTAATAATTTTTTCTTTAATGGTTTTATTGATTACTCATTGTTTCAGTATCAATATTTTTCTCATTTAATACTTTCTCTCACTTCTACAATAAAATTTTTGTGGGTTATCTCATCTACTGCTGTTGAAATAAAAACATTTATTTTTCTCATCAATAGCAGTTCCTTAAAATACGAAAAATGTAAAACCAAGTATAGTATCGTTTCAGAGAAAAAATATTCCGCAGTTTTTCTAAGACGTAAGACTAAAAGGTTTCGCAAAGCGTCAAAATTCAATTTTCGTAATTATGGCTATTTAGTCTATAGATGGCGGATGGCAGTTTGATATTGTTTAGAACAACATGACGTAACTATAAATCAGGCATGGAAATAAATCGAAATTGGTTTGTTCGCTTTCTTGTTAAAAATCATAAAAATATTTTTTTCTTTTGATAAAGTTTGTCATTTCTTCTGAAAACGACAGATGGTAAATTTAATATATTCTATTCCCCCTACTAAGACCATTTCTAAGAACCTCACTACGGTACTGTTTGACAATGATAAAAGTTGTGATTTTGTAAATCATTAGTCGTTATCATATACTAAAATTTCAGATTTATAAGAAACATACAGTGAAAATTTAATTTTTACGGATTATAGGTTGAATGAGGTTATTAACGTGGTGGAAACTCCTATTTAATAGAACAAGTAGGAATTGGATGCTGGAAGAAGAGCAAGGTAGCCCCCGGGCTAATATAACGATGTTGCAGGTCAAAATTAGAAAACCTGCATTAGCTATTTCACGCACTTCCGACGACGGGAGAAGAGTTTGTTGTGGGGACGCGATATTCCCTTCTTTACTTCAGGATGCAGCTAGTCGATCATTGCAATAGAAATTTAGATTCCTCTGTGATTCTGTTGTTTTCTAATAGTGAACTAGTGCTATGAGAATAACTGTTGTCCTCACAAAAAAATGTAATACTGTCAATTATTAAATTTATTTAAACAAGAATCATTACACAACTCGATAGTGAAAGATAGGAGCAAATAATTTATGTACTCATACATTTACCTCCACCCATATCTATGACAGTCTGCTGCTGGTGTCTCCTCTTCGGTAGCTCGACATGTGACGAAAACTATTCTTAAATGAGAAATTTTCTTGTGGGAATATCGGAGATACTAAAGATAAGACTCTCATGCTAAAGCGATATGAATCGTTCAAGTGTTTTACAAAAAAATCTAGAACGCGTAATATTGCGTACTGTAATTGATTAAAACCTAAGATTAATTTTTGATGTAGAGAACTGTGAATAATGACATTCCTGATTTTTAGTATTAGGCATATCAGACAGTGAGTTACAAATTACATCCTTCTGTAAGTCAGAAACGGGAGGTCCTGCTTTTGAAAATATATGCTTAAAATTGTAATTATTTGGCTCTGCAAAATTAACACGGTCCCATGACGAAGAATAAGTACCAGTTTTCAGATTGCCCCATAGATAATATCAGAGTTGTTTTCTAACTCGGAAAAGTATTTATCTTGTATGTAAGTTAAACCAGATTTTAGCGCTTCTTGTATGATATTTTGACTGATTTTATCGCATTCCCTCGAGATAAACTTTAGTTGCTCTGACAACGGGCGGTGACTCTTCTTATATGTAATCAGTAACTATTAGAACACAGAGGGAAAATAACAACACATCAAAATTTTAAAAATTAATTTTATTTCATTTTATGTCGAGAAAAACTAGGTGAAAGCCGTATAACTATAAACAAATATTTTCCTAAATATTCTTTGAAACATAATTACCATTTTTTTGCCGTTCTCATTTAACACTTAAATTTTGGAAAATGATCATTTCTTCAATAGTCGTCTTGAAAAATAAATTATTTAAAAATTATTATTGACAGCGATGTAGTTATTAGAATACTAAATCTTTGAATAACTGCCTCTTCCATAGGTAACTAGCTAGCATCTGGCCCCTTGGCCCACCTTCACAATCCAGTTAGTCCAGGCAGCCATTGCTCGCATGAACACCTTCCCTCAAGGGCTCCTAGCAATTACCTAATTGCTACTTTTTCTTTCCTCTCTACTCTTTGTACTATTGTGTTGACAGCCTTAGGCACAGTAAACTAGTCTTCTTTACTTTGTGAATTTCTTTCAATAACATCCACCAATCCTTAACTGTCATCAAGGTGACAGCGATCCTACGCTACCGACCGTAATACAAAAGGGTGTACATTACAATGCTATTAGCATATTTAATAAACTTCCCACCTCCATTAAACAACTAAAAATAAATCCAAACAAGTTCAAATATGAACTAAGTTCTTACTAAGCCACTCCTTCTACTCTGTTGAAGAATTTATGAAGCTGAATGTATCATAGGGTAGATATTTATAATTATGAAAGATAATTATCTAATAACATTATTAGAACACTAATTTTTTAGTATAGGATGTAAAAATATTTATCAATTTTATATATAAGGAACAAATTGTATGTCTTCTGTATAGAACTTAAGAAAATCTTATTATAAGTTAAAAATTAATGAATAGTTACAGTATATTCTAATATTAATAAAGCAACCTATGTAAAACCTCTGACTCGTTCCACATCCTTGAAGCTTGTGCTTCTCTATAGGATTTATGGAATATGATTTTATACTTATACTTACTTATACTTTCATATTCAACTATTCTCATCACTAATACGGAATCGATCGCTTGGGGAAGCGATTGTCCCTCTATAACTGACCCACTCGGTCGATATAAGAGTATATTTTGATTCCAAACAATATAATTTAACATTTAAACAATAATTCTAGAATAATGTTATAAAATCTTAAAACTTTTTAAAATACATGACTGTTTTAAGGATTATAGGATGGATTTTAATTTTTTAAGAAATTTGTTAATTTTAATGTTTATTACAGTGAAAATATGGTTATATAAGCTCATACGGATCTTGTCATTTAAGGGGAAACTTGATCCAACGCCATTGCCAAACAGAGAAGTGATCAGTTATATCGAGGAAAATCCAATACTGCAACAGGGTACTATGAAGCTCAGTGAAGCATGATTTTTTTGAAGTCTAGACGTTTGAACCGCGTTACAAACACATTGTATTGCGTCGTATGTGCAGAGACTAAGTTCACATGAATATTCAGTCATTAATGGCCAGTAACGCTTTGTTAAGTTAATGGAGTTGCGATATATGCAACATATTAACTGTAAATTCGTGCATATTTATTCAATTATTGAGCATAATATCGATACTTGCAGATTGTTGTCGAATATTTCAGACATCGAATATCGGACTTAAATTAACCCTGGAGGAAAGTAAATAAAAAATGTGGAAGTTACGTGGATGTAATGGGAGAAGACTGAAGACATACACAGGCCATTTCAAGGAATTTATTACACTTCAATGTCACCGACGATACCTTTCAGTAATTTGAGCCGCTCCCCATTAATAGATTGTAAAGGTGAATGGGACAGGGAGTCGGAGGTTCTAATAAAACAGCAAAAATGAATTAAATAAATAAATATATATTTAACCAAATTGCAGGTAGAACTCTGCTTTCAAACCTCAGAACTCTCCAGGCTATTCTGGCTGGAAGCTAGGCACTGCGTGTCAAGAAAGTTCCGGGAAAGTCTCCCAGCCGAAAAGCAGTACAATTATTAAATAAATTTAGCAGAATTTTATTTTAATAAAATAATAAATTAAAATTTATTACTTTGATGATGAACGTTAATAGTTACTAAAGGGAAGTATTGGGCTCAAATGTCTGTGGAGGGGATTGAGTGGCTACAAATGCTCACTTTAAATCGATCTTCAGACAATTAACTCTGATTACAGTGACTGGCGACGGAGATTTAACGTAAAGAGTTGGCAAAAACACGCACTGGTACAAATAACCTCAGTTTCCGTTTAAATTCTTGGCATTGGCGACGAAGATACCCGCTGTCACAGATTATTCAACATTAGTAATTAAAATTAAGACATAAATGGTATTAAGTCAAATTTAATAACATTTTTAATTTATATTACACAAAACGTTACATCACTAAGCTCAGGGACCTCTTCAGTTGTATATAGAAATAAATTATTGAATATAATGAAAAAGATAGTAGTTTTCTTAAAAATAAATAAATAAACTTAATGTAAAATGGTTACTTATGAAAGTAAGAAAATTTTATATGAATTGAAAAAACCTTTTAAGAGAAAAACATATACTTCAATGGTGGAAATGAGAAAAAAAGCCATTTAAACAATTCACAGAACCTTACAGTGTTGTGACTGACATTTTAAACAAAAGAATTAAGCTTTCTATGTTTCAAGTATACATATTTTAAATCATTGGAATACGGAATGATTGCCTTCGCTCATTATATACTTAAATTTGATTTATTAACTACTTCATAATCTGCAGAGTTCCACTTCCCACTTACTAACTTTCTCTCTCTAATTACTCTCATATTACTCGCCGGTCTATCAACCTAACATCTCACCTCCGTTGGAAGTTCCCATTTTTATTCCCACAACATTCCTTCCATCGGTGTTACTTTTCAAATTTCTGTTTTACCTCTCGAAATTTATTGTCCCTCTAGTTTTCTTTACATTAACATCAACTACTAAGTTCATTAGCGACTTTCTTCTTAACTCATTTATTAGTAAGTGTAAACAGTAAGGGAAACTCACACATTAAACATCCAAGCCCTTGATGAGATTCGAACCTGGAACCTCTGTGGTAAGGGGAAGAAACGGTGACCGTTTCACCACAGAAGGTTGGCAATTTGGTTCAATGATCATTTCGTGCAGAAAAGCGTAATGTGTTTACTGATATAAAATAATGCCGCAGCTCATTCATTGAAGTATAATTACTTGAGAATCTTATGTTTACCATAAGATAAACAGAAAATTAGAACTCATCCTTATGCACTGGTACATGTTATATTATTTTTAAGGGAAAACAATAAATTAAATTAAATGATTGTTTATTCTATCATTCAAGTGATAGTTGCCATTGAAACTCGATCCTTGGGTTGTTTCTTATGATATTGGTAGTGACGAGTGAATTTATATTCTCTGTTCGCTCAGCACCATTCTGTGTTTGACAGTTTGATGAACAATATACAAGGCGCATTACCTATAGTTTTACGACGATGCCTAAGTTCTGCTGGGAGTGTTGGGAGGATAACTGGTGCGTGTAGCTGCAGAGGCAGTGCTGTCGCCCCTAATTGCTGTCCGTGTACTGTGGACACGGTTCCCTTCGCTAATCACTGTAGGCAGGCCTACCAACCGCATGGAATTTGCTTTGTGACTGTACTCAGTCACTTTGCATTGAATCACAGCTGTTAGCTGAGCTTCCAATTGTCCCCCGAAAGGCATCTGTCGGAGCGCTGTGCAGAAATCATTTGTGAAAGAGACATTCCGGACACGATGATTCTCTGTAGCGTCTATTTACCTCCATTGCTATAATTCAATTTAATCTAACATTTTTCAACTACATTCATATCCTAGTTATCCTTTTCCCTTCATGCGATAATTATGGATGTGGGAAACTACTGTTGACTACTGAGAACAACATGACTGCCTACCTGGGCTAAGAGTGCTTTATATCACAGCTGAGTGCGTAATAATATGCTGACATAAAATTGCAAATAGATTATAAAAGAGAAGCAAAATATTCCCGTTTACACGCTACGCTGACTAAAAAAGAAAAGATGCAAACAAAATTTTTACTATACAATAACTGAAATAAATTTCGAAAAAATGCGTTTTTTCAAGAAGATTTTAATATATTAAAAAATTCAAATAACAACTTTTATCTTAATTTACATTCACTTAAGCTGAATAAACTAATTTTTCTCCTATTATGATGAAAAATCTGTGTTCATATTACAAATTTATAACTCAGGGGTAAAAAATGAATCATACGCAACCATTTCCACTTATAGACACAAAAATTGGGTGCCCCTTCTATATTCTTCGAGAATTAAAAATTTAATGACAAAATTTTAAAATATTGTTAATGTATGTGTTATATCCCCACAGTGTTTACCAGTCTCAATAAATAATTTAAAAGGCTTCTAACCAAGGCGCTTTTGGCTAATAATAAGTGATTATGGAAAAATTTCTTAGTTCTAAGAGGACAGGAATAAAACATAGAGAAAGAAGGCTTATCCATAACCTCTACAGAAGGCAGTAAGTAGAACTGAAGATCAAGAAAAGAAAGCAGAAATCAAGAAATTTGTTAGACAAGGATGCAATCTGTCACCCATGCTTTTTAAACTTATATTAAACGTACAGACATTAAAAACCTTACGGTTTACCAATGCTATTGAAGTATTAGGGGAATCAAAAGCAGACATGAAAACTATAATACATAGTATGAACGTAATCCTGGAGAAAGAAATCAATATGAGGGTTAATATAAGGAAAACCACGGTTATAAATTGTAGAATGGGAAACAGTGGAATAACAAAGGGTGTTAGATTGGGAAGGGATATTTTGAATAATGTTAAACAATTCTGATACTTGGGAAGCGTAATAACTAGGGTTTGTAGAAAAATAGTAGAATAAGGTCGGCAAATTGAAGCGATATCATAACGAAGAATAGGTTCCATGACGAGATAAAAGTAATGTCAATTGAAACTCAGTTTATACAAATCGCAGGACAAATACATATTTGATGTCGACATAACTAATTAGTATTCAACGAAATCTAAATTTTATATAAAATTTAAGAGGGGGACAATATTTTTCCATCTGTGGCATGGGCGCTGGTGTGAATATTCCTGTATCGAATACATTATTCATGACTCTAAGGAACAATCAGTCTTGTATGGCATGACAGTGAGCAAACCTTCTCTAATATGGAGTATGTTAATTGGTAAGACCAATGATTGCTGTCCTCGCGCGCGTGATGCTGTGGTTAATTTTCGCCGGACGCGCCACTGCATTTGTGAAACCGATGATTGTTTATTCATTAGGAAATCCCGAGCTTTTGATGTCAGGCTTTGCATGGATTTACAAACCACATCTGCATCAAACGCTTCATTACAATTTTGGTGGTGGACAGAAATTAACTAAATTTACAAGAGAATCTACAAAAACTTAACATTTCTTACCCTGAAACCTAAAATAGTGACCGCATCATCATTGTCACCGCATAACGAAATAATTATTTTAACGATTTGGTCTGTCATGGTACACCACTGTAATTTGATTAGTGAAAATGCCACCATGTACTTGGAAATTAAATATCAAAACCTCGAAAGTGTTAGATGCACTTCGCTACATGATACATTGTAGCGCAGTAGGAACTCTCCCTAATTTTATTCACATGTCTTTCATCATAAAGATCGAAATTCAGCAAGAATATTTAAACCTGGAGACCGGACGGCAAGAGGTGGGAATTCCCGGGCGGCAGGGTACCGGTAGGAAAATATATCTGTCAGCAGCTACAACAGTTTTGGCTTGTTTTACTGAATGGACGTTAATCCTTCAAAATTTCCTAAGGAAACCATTTCTTTGTCGGTGAAAGGATTTCCATGCTTGACAGAGGATGAATAAAGATTGAATACACGTCACGTGGGGTGCCGCTTTCCCTGGGAGAAGGAGAAAATAAGAGTTTATCTGGGAGGTATGAATGAGTAGAGTGGATCAAGACTTTAATGGGCGAGGAAGCCGATAGGCAGTCAGTGGTGCCTAGTAAGTAAGAGAGGAGGTAGAAACAAACAATTAATCGGTCAGTGTTGATCGAGAGTTTTAATTAATTAAATTTAATTAAACTGAGTATTACGTCTATTTGTTTACATTGAGGTGCTCTCAGATTTGATAAATTATATTCTGCTTCTAAAGTTAGCGTTACGGAACGAGTTTTAAATAATTTGACACGACGCCAAATTTGATATTCTTCAGGAACACTTTTAAAATTGATGGTATGGTTGGACGAATTGATACTGTCGAGACAAGATTAAAAGAAATAAATAAATAATGGAATATATACCGACTGAGCTTGTGACGCCATAAGGTTTTACTTTATTTAAAAAAGAAACAGGAAGTATTTTTTCCGCGTATATCCTTGACTCTATAAGTATACCGAGAGACTTTTTAATTAAATTAATTTATTAATACAATATTAGTCTCACAAATAGACTGTTGTATTATTTATTTAAACAGTTTGAAGTTAAGAGATTTTTGTGCTTCCGGAGATAATACTTTATTTTTTCAGTACGTTCTCTTAAATAACGCGGGAAAACATCCGAGTATAATTTTGTTTGTTATTTTCTTCCAAAGATTATACATTTAATCAGCATCAAAATAGGTTAACCAAACACGAAGAGAGATTAAAAAAGGTTTACGCATGTCATTTTCCCCCCCAGAGCTAATTTTTTGCACAATTAATTACTGTGGATTATAGCCTTATATAATTTCCGTTTGGTGGCCATATTACCAGTACAAGGTAATTTTTTTTCTGGTGCACTAATTGGATTTCCGTTTCCCGCCATTGAGCTTAACTCTCTAAAACGAATTATTAAATTAGATTCATTAACAGAAGTAAATATCGAAACAACGATTCAACAAGCAATTGCTAAATCTTTTGGAGAACGGTGGAAAAAGACGGAATTAAATTTACAACCGGGTAAATATTAGCCAAGAAGCTGATACAAACAGCAACAACTGGTCGAAGAGACTTATTAATATCTACGTTATAATCCTAAGAACTATTTTTTGAATAATAAGAATGGGATACTTGATACCGATCCTCTTATTTTCGTAATTTCATTACTGGTGTTAAAAGTAAACATTTTCTTTTGAAATGGGAACTGGATTGAATTGAAATTCTTCCTTGTGCCGCACTTCACATTATTCTCAGAAGTGAGACGAATGTTGCAATATTAGTCTATTTTGCTACTCTCATTCCCTCAAAGCCACAGCGGCGTTATTTTGAAAACCATTATAATTAAATAATGAATTGGATAAATTAGAGACAAAACTGAATTAATTAATAAATAAATCCTTTCTTCACAATCTTCAAAATCACGGAAGAAGCATGAAACCACGTGACGAACTCTGTGCTATTTATTTGATCACATATTATTTTTGTGTAGTTAGTAAACAAAACTTGGGATTTAATACTGGACCAGTCAAAATACTTACTTGAGAAAGTGTAGAGGACTGAGACAAAACATTTATGATTATGTTGTAAAAAATGTCAGTAATTGGATGTATTGTTAAGTCCAGTGTTCTGAAAATTTGTAAATTTTTTTTCTATTCCTAATTAAACTGAATGCCCGAGGACCTATGATAAATCTAAAAGGCCGAAAAGAGTACTATTTTGCGCCCTAGAGGGATATAAAAGCCAGGGAAAACGAGCACAATGGCGGAGTGTGTTAACCAACATGGCTTCAAGCTACGCAAAATGGACGGAGAACAAAGGATCTTAGACAGACCAACAGATTAAAGGGAAAGGAAGATAGAATAAAATGACGGATTCTGTAATTAGGGTATCGACACTAACGTTTGTCTTTCAGGTATGAACCCATAAATAACCAAAAATAGTTTACATTTACTCCTGAGAAATAGTTATCGCATTTAGTAAAGTATTTTTTAGGCTAAAATACAAAATTTGAGTGTATTAAAAATTGAAAACATTTTCCCATTTCCTTATAAAACAATACGTCTATTTAATTATATAATCGTAAAATTTTATTCAACTTCTGATTTTTTCCTCCTAATCAACACTAATTTTAGGAAGTTACATACGTATACGTTTTTAGAAGTTGTTAGCCTGCGTAACAGTATATAAGAGGAAATTTAATCCTATGAATTCTAAACCGGATAAGCTTTATTTATATTTTTCATGATTAAATTTATTAAATGATTTATTTTGGTTATGGATAAGGACAAAACTGTATAGTTAGAAGGACAAACATTTGTCTTCTCCTTGTAAATATTAATAATTATGAATAACATTTTTACAATTTAGAAGTTATTGTGGCCAGAAAGTCATAACTGCCAAAATATATCAATTGAAGTACATTAGTTTTAGAACTGGAATAAGTGGCTGTCTTCAGTTTCATTTATTGCTACATTAAAATCATCATAAACAAAGTTAAAAAATTAATTGTCTGACATTATGCATAGTACACAAAAATAGAGAAAATTATGTAAGCAATTAATTAAATTTTTTAAAAATATAATTACGACGTTTCGTCCATTTTTGGGACTTCATAAGTTAACTAACAAGAAAAGGTAAAAATCAGTCTTAATTTAGCATTCATAATATTTCGTTAAAATATAAATATAATAATAAATTGTTAATAAGTTGATATTAAGTGGTTTACACAAATACAGTTCTGAATATTAATATTCTGTTCCTAATAACTAGAGAGTCAGGATTGAATAATAAAAATGAAACGCGAAGAGAGAAAAATTTTAAAAAGATGAGTGACAATACACTGATTTATTACAGGGAGGAAACCTTTCCCTGTATTCTGTAGGCAAAACTTATAAATACGGCTTCGATTCACCAGGAAATGGAATTTAATATCTGCTTTCGGCCCTTTGTTGGTGTGATATTGAAAACTTTCGGGCGTACGCTTTTCTCAAAACTTTTCGCCTTCAGCTTGAGAAATAATTCCAACTTTGTGGACGGATGCAGGCAGGCAAGCAAGGTGTACAGCATAATGCAATTTGTTTCGCAAAGTTGGCCAACTTGGGAGAGTACCCTTAGCTACCAAGAAGCTTACCGAAGAAAAGTGAAACAATGTTGGTAAATTAATTGCCGATGTCTCTGGACAAAACTTAACGGCACCGTAGATCACAGGTCAAACCAGGACCACAAGACATTAGTAGAAATAATTAGGTACTTGAACAATAATAGCATTATAATTACGTTATACTAAACTGTTTAATCGTATGAACGTGTGTTATAATAATGGAAAAACACGGTAAGAAATTCGAGGTCCCTCCCAAGAAATATTGAGTGTGGAAAGATCCGGGCGTCATTCTAAAAAGAGACCAACTCAATTACCAATATTGACTCCTTTCAAATATCCCTTAAAAATTCTCTTTCTATGATAACAAATGCACAATGTGCATAACCTCATGTAGCCCTTCACTATAAAAATAAAAACTGGAACACTGAGCCAGCAGAAATTGTAAAGTAAAGTTGTCGAAATATAATGTAATAGCATTTGAAAAATTTAAAAACACAAAATAACTTTGGACTGAGTGAAATTTTTTGAACAGGCAGCCAGCTGCCTCCGAAACTGGACGAGGAATGGAGAAGTGAATGCTAAGTCCCCCACAGCAAATACCAGTCCTGTCAAAGGAAGGCCGTGGGTCAAGTACCTGATGCATGTTTTCTAGGATCGTACATGCTTCGCTTTTAGATCCTTAAACTACAGCCTGGGTGCCTTAGTGATTCCCCTATTGTATCCCGTATATCAAAAAACGAGCTATAATAATATAGTAAAGTGTCAGTGAAAAATCGTCAGATTTTCAGTGTTTCTTGTGCGACCAAGTCAAACGCTTAAGAGGCACAATGGTATTAACCCACATATTTTTATGGCTACATAAACGTGATCTAAAATTGAAAAAGTATACAGTTTATATGGATCAATTTTTGGTAGCAAATAATGGTAATATTTTATATATAATGAATATGTTCTGTAACAACGATTATATTACAACCAGTATGTTGGTTGTGAACAATCAATGAGGTCGACACATTAACCCTGTACTGGTCTTTGTTTTCGGACACGGTCCAAAATGGAAGGGCCTTAGTGGAATTTAATGTTAGCGGCACGTTTTTACCAGCATGCCATGCTGTTGAAATAACTTTTGCGAGTATCGAGAGATTCGGCTGTCTCTGCACCAAATGAATGAGCGCTCTAATGACGAGCTCTCCGCTAACGACCAGGACTTTGCATGACGGTGACTGTGCCAGTAATGGTCGGGAAGACACGCTCCTGACCAGATTGTGGTATCGTAAATGTTGATATGACCAACGTCACGTCGTTGTAATATGGCTGTAACTGTAACGACCGCCGCATGGGGTTCAGTTTGCTCACCTGCAGCACGAAACACGCTGGGTTGTGTATAATTACGTATAAATATTCTGTTACCGCAGCATAAAATATATTCTCTTTTAAGCGTATTATTTTGTTTTAGGAAATCAATACGATATTCACTAGTGGGAACGTTATTCATATTTAACGACGATCAAATTATATCAACACCGAAAAAAATCAATAATTCTGTATTTTTATTTTATAATTACAAATTACATTCTTGAAATAAGAGTAATTTACTACAGTAATTATATAAACTCAAAATAAAACCTATTCATGTATAGTACTCTTAACATAAAGTATAAGTGACAAGGACACAATCCTTATGTAGTTATTGAATGGATTTTCCTATGCTTGTGCTAATCATGTTTATACTAATTATTAATTCGTTGAAAAAGGCGGCGTTACATTTTCTAGAAGAACCATTACTTCCAGTAATTATTTATCTGTCATGGAAAACTTTATGCTACAAGTTTCCATATGAACATATACATGACATCACATTTTACTCAAACCATATAACATATCTGTTACTGACTAGCTATTCGCACGACTTCGGCCGCGACTAATAAAACCAATTTATGCATACATCGTATCGACGATCCAAAGAGGTTTATTTCTCAAGGAGTTAACTCTGCCAACAAAAGGTTAGTCCTGCTGCAACAATAGATTGAGTGAGAATACTCGCCCTCCCTCTCTCATGCTGACAGAATTACTGGTGGGGTGAATAGTATATAGCCTAATAGGACTTTTAACGCGGTGTTTGGTTTTCACGTCGTCTTTCGCGCGGCAATTCAATGGATTTATAAATATTTACATTAATATCTTCTGAACTCTGCGAGATATTTAAATGAAACATACACGACCATTTAAATTAAAATTCTTGAAATTTTCTTTGAAATCCGTTAAGCCGTTTCGGAGCATTAACTGATCAAGAGTATAGAGAACCCGCGTACACTTCTCGGAGATTTCGACGCGTGTGTGCCAATAAACCTTCCCGTATAATTAATATTATTTCACATTATATTAATATCTCATTAAATGTATCGAAATAAAATATGCACGAATATTCAAGTTTAATCTCTTGTTTTTAGAAATCCGTTGAGCCGTTTCGAAGCCTATTCGAGACTAACATACAGAAGACAGACACTTAAATTTTACTTATTGGTATAGATAAGTAATTACTGTATTTTACACAAGTACTTCATATTAACTTCAAAAATTAATAAAGTATTTGTCTATAAAGCTTGATGAATATTAAAAATCTGCGAACGAAACAGTGCTTGGATATTTTAATCTGTTGCTTTAATTGTACAGTTTGTAAATAATAGAATTCATAATTATGGAATAATTCATGATTACCTTGAATTTATGCCCCACATGGGAAGTCCTTCTTCATGTGCCCACGGTGCGATTATTAACAAAAATATTATTTTGTGACTTGAGAAAGTGATTATCTGAAACAGTTTGAGTTACTCTTTAATAGCGATCTTGAAAAAGCACTCTACAACGCTTACAGTTATACTATTAACTTTTATAAATAGCATTATATAAAGTAGGCTCAAGCGATGTCTATCTATTTCTGAGTTTGAAAACGACTCCTTCCTCGTTGTTTACTGTTCAGGTGTTCATGACGTAGAGAGAATCAGGAGTGCAGGTGCGTAGCACAACGGCGCAAAGCGGATTAGCGATGTCCACGAGTCCTCCCGTCCGTATTTGGCTGTCCTCTCGTCTACTGCGGTGGAATTACACGCTTATCTGCCTCCCCGTGGAGACCGGAACCCTTTTATATAAAAGGAACGGCCTTGCCCATGTTTGCCAAACCGACGGTCGGGCTGGCCGTTGCGTGATTTGCAATGTTTGTTGCTCGATGGCGACTGAAACGGCTCTGTGTCTGCTCGAAATAAAACAAAGAAACAAGAGTTCGCATTCAAACTGCAAAATTATGCACATAATTTGAATAGCGCAACGTTGGGGTGGGGGAAGCGAAAATTTCAGTTCCGTTGGATTGTTATTCAATATTAAACAGTGTTTCAGATTTAGAAGAACAAGACGGTGGAAGCTTACTTTATGTAAGGCAGGAGCAACTGTTTCTTACCCAAAACCTTAGTGCTTCTCGTGAAAACCCGAATTTTATGCTGCCGACAGATTGTTCAAGGTGAATTGTAAGAAAAGAAATAATTATAAATTTGGAGATGTTACGTAAATGTTAAATTTGAAATAAAGCTATTTTCGATACAGAACGAAACCATTTATGTCATTACAACCATTGTGGCTCAAGAAGCACAAAACATGGATAGCAAAAGTTACGAAATGGTACTCCATGATTATTTGATTTGTTCGTTACCCAGAAGAGCTGATTGAACATGGTGTTAAGGTAAAATAAAAACAAATGCTAATAATAATTTACGAGAGAGGAGACAATCGTCCTTATGTGTATTTGTAGTTGCCTTGGAGTAGAGGTGCAATATATATTAGTCCCTTCCTCGTTTTTGTTACAGAAATTACCACTAGAATATATATATTATTCGTAACTAAACCGAATTAAATGCTATCTCATAAATTATAAAATGAAAATTTTATACTATATGCTTTGACAGATTATAAAGTTGACAAAATCTACATAATAAAGGTTTTTTTATGTACGCGTGTTTGTATATTCTTAATTAAGATTTAAACGCGAGGACGAATTAAAAAAGAACTTGTGAACAGAAAAACACTGAGGAATGAAGGATGAAGGTTGAAAAACCCCGTAGCACACACATGGAACGAATTAAAATCTATATGTGATTGCTTCATCATGCGTACGTTTGTTACAGAAAGAATGCAATGTCTCAGTTAAAGAGTAACTCAAACAGTTTTAGATAATAATTTGCACAAGGGAGACAAACCTATGTATTTTTCAGAAACGACGAGATAAAATAGCCAGGAGAGGCCTACCAACTAGGCGACAGTAATTAAGAATGGCTTCCTGAAATTATTCTGTTCCCTATCATTTTCTTTTTTTGGGAAATGGGTAACATTAAGGTTATCCTGGAACAGGCTACTTCGCTTTAATCGTATAGAAACGGAATAAAAAACCGGCAGATGTGGAAGGTAGAGCAAGGCAGCGAAGGGTTGAAGGATCTTCATCCCTTCTGATTGACCTAAAAGAAGTGTAGAAAACCACTAGGAAAAGCGACGGGCTCCATTCCTTACATACCCGTACCTCTTTTAACACACTGCGAGTAATATGGTTTGCTCTTAGGCGTTCCTATACCATTTATTACCCTAATTTTGGTTTGCATTTACTGTTGATCACCCCGAAAAAAATTCTGTTGATCTTTTAAAGATTTATGTTCCTTCCTTTCCCCATTTCAGGAAAAAATATTCTCCCATGTCCATCATCTGCTCTACGACTTAATGTTTTTGATCCTTATGATTTTCTATATCATTCATCCGATTGCCGTGAATTATTTTGTGTTTAGCGCTGGTCACGCCAAAATAGGTTTCTATCGACGTGACACTCTTGCTGATGGTACCGCCGGGCACCCAGCTATCTGCATCATAAATGAACGCGTCTCCGTCCCGCAACTGCTGAGACACATAATTGAAGAGACTATATGTTTTTTTACCCCGTACATGTTACCAAAAGTAGGGGAAGAATTAGATTTTCGGTTGGCTGTGTGTGTATATTAAACATTTGAGAGGAATAATAGGTTAGTTTACTAGATGAACTACGTGTTGTAAATTTACTATATTAAAGTTTATAACATACTATAGAAACTGGGTCGTTCTTTTACGGACGCCATATTATTAGTTTTATTGTAAGTATTCCAGTATGACAGATAAGAAATGAGATTGTAACTTTGATATTATTCTAAGATGAAGGCTTGAGATTAGTGATGGACATTTGAGGCGCGCCCAGAGACTCGGTTAAATCTATGGTGTTACCTCGTCAACCCTTGTCTTGTAACATGTCCAGCAGTAAATGTGTATCAAGTTAAAGGTGTGGGGGTGAGCCTCTCTCTCTCTGTACAGTCGCTGCTCCATTTATCTGCCGAGCTTTGTGACTCTCTCCTATTATTAATGGTTGTGCGTTGTGTCTGACGCTGGTAATCTCGTCATTGCGTATTCTGCTGTAACGCGGGGGTGGACTCGTCCAAGTATGTGTTCTGGGAGCTAGCAACGCGTGTTTTAATCCTAAAGCTCACCTTTCCAAGGATGAATGTAGTCATCAGAGATTCAGAGGAGCAAATGAATCTAGGATTACGATGTCGAAGGCAATTCCTGCTGGAGATTTATAACATAAATGTACAGAACAGCAGATTACACATAATAAAGGTCACCGTAAAACTGAGCATGAAATGAGACACATCTGAATATCGTCTCGCTTAACCTCAAATGCAGTTTCTTGAACCTCTCAAGTTTGGACCTGTTTAACGAACTACAAGGTTTACGATCAAAATTTCATTTTTGGTTTACGATCCCAGTCTTTAGCAGCGACCTCATTCGTTGTAAAGGACAAAACTATTCCGCGATCGTAAACAAAGACCATTTAATAAGTAAATGTTTGTGAAGAGTCAAGTATATAAATTCAGTATATGATAATGAAGGTAAAAGTAATGATGATTGCTGAAGAAATAGGTAATATTTATCCCACAAACATTGTGCAGTAGAATTAATCAATATGTGATCGTTGCCTAGTTTAGAAAAAAAATATATACTTGTGCAAACGTTTTTATAACAGACAGGCTAGAGTCTTTGGTTGGATGGTATCTGATGATTATAAAAAAGTATTATGCATATTAAATAGTGTGTTAAATATATTTTTTGTTTCTAGTTGATGAATTGAATTTTTTATATTGATGAAATGAGAATCAGAAAAATATCAACCGTGAGTATAGCATGGTTATAATTAGGATGAATATAAAAACGTTCAAAGCCCATTTTGAGTGGATCTATTTCGATAACGATCTAATATTTTACATGAAAGATTGATGTAGCGAAATTGAAGAATAGTAAAGTTTATGGATAGTAAATTGTTTTATTAAAATTGTCATCGGGTTTGTCACGTTAGCCTGTCTAAACAAGGAACGAGGCTGGTGTTCAACAAGTATTATTGCTTTGTTTGAAGCATATATATTATTATTCAAGTAATTTAAAATATATGTGGTTAAGATATATCTGATAATAAGCCGACACGGGTATGTGTCCCTTGGAAAACCCGACAGGTGAACGGCCTCTTAGCGAAAAACAAGCTTACAGTTAACTCCGCACTCAGGTACATTAATCCGACCGCCAATTCGGCGCCCGGAAAAACCCCTTCTTCCTGGACAGCGACATGCTCTTGCCGAAATTTTTATACAATTTTTATTCCATAAATAGGAATAATATTGGGCCGAGTTCTACTGCATTACAAAGTTTACGTGGTAAATTGGAAAATTATTTAAAGACGAAACTGCAGTACCGGGAACCATTACATCGTTTACTTCTTAAATTAATGAATGGACCGTGTGCACTATTTACACCCTATTAATTGGCTATGAAACAGTTTTGAATTAGAACGTCTAACTATTTTTTGAAAAGAAAAATTGGAAACGTTTCGAAAATAGTGTTTATTGTAAATAGGAGGTGTTTGTTTAGTCCCTCAAGACGAAGTGGATAACCAAGTTTATGTAAATTGTGTGACCTTGTAAATAAATTAGTAAATAGTGTAAGTAAATAATAGTGAAATTTTATAACAGTATTGTTTGATTCGGACGAACCTCTGTGCTTCTTAATGTTACAAATAAAAGGAAAGAATGTTTATAATTTTGAGTAGCAAAACTTATTTTTATTGGTTTTTACACCAAATTATTCCGAAAAATTTTTAAGTTAAAGATAATTGTCCGGATGTGAAGCATGTGTGTACTTTGAAGTAAATAATTTTATGTAAACGAATACGTATTTGTAAAATGTTTGATGGCGTTGTGAATTTATATTAAATTCATAAATGGAAGCGATCGATGATTTATTTATACATACAAAGTCTCCGCGATTTATTCTTTATTCAGGGTGGTCGACCGTTCATTTCACTATCATTTAATACGATCGTCTTTTCTGAAGTTAAAAAAAGTACCTTTGTTAGGGAAGCGAGAGACGAGCTAGAGCTTCTAATCTACAGGATCTGGGAAGCTTCATTCACTCCATGGGAAATATCGTTGTTGAGAGATGGCTTCTTTCTTTACGTCTTTCTCTCTACCGCCTCTCGGTGGTTTTATATTGAATCACTTTGTGTGTGATGGTGTTAGTTGCTGCGAGATGTGATTAGTTCGGCGATAGGAAGCTGAAATCGGAAGGTTTCCTCCATGTAGGAAGGTGTTATCAGCGCCAGGCTGACATGGAAACTCGCTCTACAAATACACCATCTTCGATAGCAGGAAAGAACACATTTATGACTGAAGTATTAATTAATGACGAATTTTACAGACAATTGTTCTTCATATTTAGAGTAAACGACATGTCATCACCATGATTGACAGACTTCTTCGGAGTGTTTAGTTTTGATGAAACTATGCCAACGGCATATACTGTTCATAAATAAATTACACATTTTGGCGAATAATTAAGTATTAAATAAAACATAAAGATGGGCAGAAGTCAGAATTGGAATAATTTAATTGAAAAGCGTATTTCGGGACTTCCTCAGTTCTTTAATTAAAAATACCAAAACTTTCATGCTTCTGCTGCATCATTTTTAAGTTCTATTTGGAATATTAGGTCATATTAATTGAATTACTTTATAATTAAGAATTAATTTAAACATCGGCTAGTACCAGACAATTTTAGATGTAGAATTAAAACATTACTCGTAGTATAAATTAAATTTTTCAATTACATAATTATATAAAAATTAATTTCACTTAACTTTAACACCCATGTATACTGTAACAAAAAATCAAAATATTTAGTGTTAACATCTGTATTTGTTAGAAGCAGTGAAATAAAAGCTTATAAAATTGATGTCTTTCTACGTTCTATTAAATACAAACATTTAATTTCAATGTGAAAGCATCCAGCTGTGTATTTCAAATATCAGTTTACTGGTGCCACATCCTAAGTAGGCATTTGATTACAAATTAGTTTTTTCATTTATTTGAAATCTTTAGTTAGTAATAGAATCCAGCTCAGTACATTAAGTAAATTAACATATTGACAAATTAATTTAACATTCAATTAGTTATGATATGCAAATTGAACAGACAGAGAATGAGGGAATTCATGGGGCTCCTGTGAGATGAATGAAGTTGAATATCCTCCATTGTTTAGTGTTAGATGACGCCTGTATTCATCTCTTTGTTAAACGGCTGCTGCAGAAGTGTCTTTAATTAATTTTTTTCTCCCTTTGCTAAACTATAATGACTTTTATCCCTTGGAACTCTGTCACAAGTTGAACGTCCGTCTTTTTAGCACTTTTGTCTCTTTCATTTCCTCTCCACCTTGGAGAGTACCAATTTAATACACAAAAGTGTTTCTCATCTCTGGAAACCAGTGGTACACAAAACGGTCTTTTTCACAGTCGCCGCACAAAAGCTTGTCTATCACTTGCAATATTGCGCTCCACGGATCTCGAATCGTCCGCCTGCAATGAGAAGCTGTGATTTAAACTCTATTTCCCCTCCGTCTACTAGCTTGTAATACTGCGTGGGTTTTATATAATCAGCACTACCGCTTTTTTCTGTCTAAAAAAGAGGGATTAAGCTGGAATAATGTTGAATTCTTAAAACCGGATCTTCCACAATGTTGGAGGCATTATATACTCGTATAATATATTTAAATAACTTTAGCCGCTATTTGGTAAGTGAATACTAATTAATATCTGTTACATTATTATAACAGGGTTGTTAAACAACCCTGGTTTAAAGGATTAGCAATTATTTGTGAAAAATATAGAAATTAATTCTATAGAAGTTGATTAAAAGAAAAATAATTTTTTAAAAATTTGATAGTCTAAAATTATTAAAGTTGATTGTAAATTAATTGGGATAATTCACATTAATGTAATTGCAACCTAATTAAATTGAGCCACATATTCTATTAGAATTATATCAAAATGCAGCTATTTCTCACCAGGAAGTTATTATAAGATTCTATTGTACTTGGGCACTACTTTGACTCATTAGACATCCTTGAAGTCCAATTTCTCTACAGGGATTACGAAATGTGATTATATTTATATATGAAATTCCGGTGTGCGATAGTTCGTAAGTCTTTTCCGATTTTTTTGATTTTTTGTTGTGTTTATAAAGGCACCCAGTTCTCAGCTATAGTTGACCCAGTAGGTGGCGCTGTTGTGGAGACCCAGATATTTTTTTCACTTTGTAAGCATTATTTTCTTTTAGATTTGACACCTAAAAACATATAATCCAAAATTTTCATCCTGAACGCTTGAATAATATGTGGAATTTTACTTATGCATCAATACATGCGCAAGTTTGTTGCGTTGTAGCTTACCATTGTTTTGACAATTCGACTTCTCATATGTTGACGTATTGTAATTTCGTGCATACTCAGTGTATTATTTATCAATAAATTCAACATCGAATTAATGAAGCGTACTTAAAACATTAATTTGTGTAAAAGTGGGGGATGGATTGTTTGAATTACTATTTATACACTTTTTCATTTGGGGGCATTTCCTCTTAACTCCTAAAAGAAACAATTTATTCCTCACAACACATTTAATTTGTCCTCAAGCAATCACAGAGTAATATACAAAAATCATCAATTATTTAAAACCTTTGTGGAGCTTTCATCCTTACGGACATATTCATTCCGTCATCACTTTAACTAGTCTGACATCTGTCGATGTCCCCGACAGTTTCTAATAATTGATGATCATCATGTATTGCATTGAGGAAAAATTTAATGTATTGTGAAGAATAATCTTGAAGATACTGTTCATTTTTCCCTTTAAAACATTTTAATCAGCTTAAACAGTTTAATCATGTGCTCACGAAAAGATTACTGTGCTATTAAATACTGCAACGGGCTAATGTAAATGAATTACTGGGCAACGACGGGCACCCAGATAGCATATGTAATGAAGTAATTTGGACATGTCAGATGAATAGATAAGAATAGAACAGCGAACATATGGAAGGAGAAAGAATAGAGGAACTTGATATAGAGGAAGACCATGGAAGAGGTAGACAGATTAAATAAAAAAAATAGAGAGGGGCGAAGTGAAATAGAGCGAAGGAGGAAAAACGGTTTCTGGACAGGACACTAGAGACGGAATATGATGACTATTACTGATTTCATATCCCGTCATAAACAAGTTAAAACAATAATTTTTTATGGAGAAGAGAAGAAAAACAAGAATTGCTTACAGTGAAGCTATGAAACGTGTTAGTTACGTCATAACATAACAATATAGAAGATAGCCATAAATATATGTCAAAACTAGAAATAACGAATAATATGCATTGTAATTACACTATACAATAATTTATATGCTGAACGTAAATGGTTAATAAACGAAAACCACTGTATTCCATATTTTGGAATTGTGACATAACAACAAAATTATTTTCTTATAAGTGTTTTTTTACTTTTTTACAAGTTGTCTTTTAAACTTCAATTATTAACCAGTTTTTTACAATTTCATTCATAAAAATCTTCAGGAAAAAGAACAAAATACGTAATATTAAATCATACAAAAACCGCATGTATTTTCTTGCAAATTTCTGTAAGCGTTCTTGTATAAACTTCTGATGCAAAGAGAATAAATATGACTACGTGCTTTTACTCTGAGAATTTTTGTCAGTTCATCCTGTGTTGAAACGGTAGCCTATTTTAGTGGACAATGCTTACCTTGTTTTCCTCTCCACTCTGTGAATTTTGGAGCCCATCCAATCGCTGGAGAATTTATTTTTATTTCATCCCCTTTGTGAGTGGTGGTGGCACCGGGCCTAAAAACTTTGCGAAGCAATAACATCGCCGAAACCCTTCCTCGGAAGATATCAAAGCATTCTATTTATGTGGAAATAATTTGATAAAAAAGATAATGCTTTCACTATCGCTGTTTTTTCTCTCTCTCCAGGCGCACATCAAATAAATAAAAAAAGAAGCACATCCGGGGAGCTGCCAATAGAGGGAGCTTCCTTCCCGTGGCTGACTTCCGCTCCCATACGTCCAGTCAATTGTTACTTTATGAGTTCCATATCTTTTATTTTTATTTCTCTCAGGTTTTTGCTTTTTGTGGGAACATGTTTATACATTTTGTGCCGCAATCAGAACTTTTCAAAAGTTGATATCAACTTTTCTGTCGGAAGGCTGAATTGATCTACTTTCAAGCTCAATATTAAATAGTCCCTCCTTTTTATTGACAAAGAAGAGAAAATTATAATTTAAATGTTGATCTCAATATTTATTAGTTCCAAAATGGTAAACAAACAATTTTAATCATAATTTTAATTAGCCATAATCTGATTTCTATTCATAGTTTATAATAGAAAATATAAATAAAAGTGTCAAACAGCTCAGTTTCAAATTAAATTAATACTTCAGATCTATTTTATAAACAATACATAAAGATAAGTTAAAATAGTTAATTTATAGGAAAAGTAGAAGTTTTATTACGTTTCGTCATCAGTTGGGAGTTCGTAAGTCCCAAAACATTTATTCAGTTTTAAACTATAAAAACTTAGAAAACCTAATGTAACAATATTTCATTAAGAATTATTTATTTACAAAACAAATAGATGACCTTGAACAATTAATTATAAAAAATTAAAGGTTTTTAGTAACTCTTCAGGTTGTCATAATTTTACATATAAATCGAGTAAGTATTTAGAGACAAGAACCAACTACTTTACCTGTTTTATCTAAAAAATAATGATAAATTTACTTGTTTTAGACACAGAATTATGGAATCCTACACGAAGACAAAAATTTGCAAATTTTAAAGTAATTAGCATACGTTTCGGCCTCAAGACATCCTCTCTTTATATACATGTATGCGTTTTATTATAATACGTTTCAGATTATTTTTCATCAGCATGTTGCTGAAAAAGAAATCATTCAAATTTATTAATTTGTTTAGTTAAAATAAATGAATAATATTATTTAAATTTTTGAAATATAATTTTTATTACGAATAATGTTTAATTATACACTTAAAAACTGTAAATAATATCATTTTTTAATTTTATAAACGATTATTTAAGAAATTGGAAATAATCAATTTTTAGTGACATAATGGTACTTTGAAATTTTTATTTTATTTGTCGTGAAATTCCTGTAAAAATTTATTATGTCCTGGTGAAGTCACAAGTGCGAGGACGAAACGCGGTAGAAATATAAAAAGTATTGTAATCGTTTAATTTATCTTTATGTACATTTTAAACGTAATTACTCTTAATCGATAATTTGTTTCTCATTAATCACCATCGAGTATTACTCAAATATTTTATTATTTTAACTCTAGTGTCATAATAACTCGCTTTGTTTTTGAATTATTTATAAGTATTTGAATGGTGAAAAAATTTATTTCTCTCTATAAACGTAAATGTGTGAATAAGACTATCGTTGTAAGTATCGAAACCAATTGGCTATAGGCACACGTTTTAGAAGTAATGGAAACAATACTGTCTTTACTGTTGAATAGGTTTCCAGGAATTTATATTAAATGTTGTTTCTGGATTATATAACTGATGAAAAGTGATTGGTTCTGAAAAGGAGCTTCGTTGATATTGTTTCCTCTTTACGGCGTACAGTTAACCTTATTCTTGCACTCGGCGAAATATCCGTTTCCATCTAGATGATAGTGGTAGCGTCTCCTCTCGAGTGTTTTTAATCTCTCACACAAGGACACTCTTTTCATCGACTTTAAAGCTTTTATCAGGGAGAAAAGGGTGGTACTGTTCTGTACAGCGAGAAGCAATTTAGCAGAAACGGACGTTGTACGTAAAAGAGAGAAATAAAATCGTTTACAGTCGTGTAAAATAAGGACGGTAATTTCCCGATCGCTTAAGATGAGAATAACGCCACAACTTATGGGCTGTATGCTAATTCCAGAGGGCGGATTTGGGGCATGAAGAGTTAAAATTTTAAAATTTACCGTAACAGTCTCAAACCCTTACATTTGTTACAGGTCCGAAAGGGCCATGCACTCTCTTGCTTGAGAAATAAAATTTTCTCCAGAAGGCAAAGCAGCGTGTACGACTAATAATAAACAGATTTTATTGAATAATATAATTCTAATATTTTAATTGAAAAAGAATGCTTTACGTGTGCATATTTTTTCTATTTTTATATTGAAATCAGATAAATAATGTTCTTTCAAGTGATCTGCGTCTTTCACTCAACACTTGAAACTATCACAAGTAATTCATTAAAGAATGAAGAAGCACATAATAAATATTGAATTTTACATCATTTACTCTCGTGAAAAAAAGAACACAGAAAATTTAAAAATGCTCACATTATTTACATATCTAAACCCGCTTTCCGTTAGTATTAATTTCCTAAAGATAAACCACTTTAAGAAGCAATTTTCTTAGCAGGCGTTATTCTACAAGTAAATTTTAAAAATGGACCAAACTCTTCAAAATAAGAGATCTAGACTATTTCAACGATTCCTTTGTAATTTGTTTATACAAAAAGACTTTTTTTGGTGAATTTTGGTATATTAAGGTACTATTGGGTCTTTACGAAAGGAAAATGAATGATTTGTACACCTGTGAAGACCTCTGTAAAGGGGTGAGGTTAATAAATAGAAGGTTCAAGGACTTACTGGACTTGTTAAATGTGGCGTGAAAAAAAGTTGGCAGTATTTAATAATGGTTTCTAGATTATCTGCTGTTTTAATGCGTGGACAATTTCGGCTTAAGCCAACATTCCATATGCCAGTAAACGAATTTTATGAACATGAAATGTCTGTAAGGTAATTTTTGTAATTTGTTCATTCGAAGCACAAACCTGTAAATGTAAAATATATTTTACAGAAGATATTTAAAATACAGATCAGGCAGCAAACGCCATGCAGAAGGCCAAACTTGTGGTCGAACGTAACTCAATCACATTAGGTGACGTCACCGAGGACGGTTAGAGCGGCTCTCACTTACACAGATTGAAAATATATGTTCTCTTGTGTATGTGTTTGCTACAAATGATTATTCAGTTACATTATCATTACTCGGAAACCTATTTTACACTGATATATCGTCAAGATTGACTTGGGGGAGGTCAATAAATACAGTCTCTACCTTTCTGTTGATTAAAGATGATTAATTTGGGACATTGGTCCCAAGTCCTGATTAAATACACGAAATGTCATTATAAAACTAATTAGTAAAGTATCCAATTGCGTCTTGTAAATATATCATTCGTCTCTCGTAGAGTTTCAAGGGCAGAGTCACAGCGACTAGAGTCAAAGTAATAGTATATTTTACATCATCAGGTGAATGAAATTAATTTTTAGGATATTTAACAACAGTTTAACCATCATTTTCCTAATGACTTTAGTATATTAATAAATGTGTGTTACATGTATTTACTGCCTGTTCACACCAACTTGTGTTAAGGTACTGCGGTATTTAATTAATTCCTTAATGTAAGTGTAAACGATTGATTTGTACTACAATACCCCAGAAAAGTACTGGAATTATCACCAAGATATTTTTAAAATAATACTGAAAGTAATACTGACTAATACATATTTTTTGCCCCTCTTCTGTTCAATATTTTATCTGGCGCCTTTGACGAGAGAAATGTTTTTTTAATCTTTATTTACAAGTCGCATCTACCGTTCTGGACAAGGTTTCTTACCTAAGTAATTATACAGTCAGTTTTTTTGTTTAATCAAGTGTTGGTGTGTAATTTTGTGCTTCCGTATAAAATCAAATTAAAATTAGTAATTTGTTCTATTAAAATTAGTTTTCTATTATCTTTTCATGTTTTTAACATTTTCTGTAGAAATTCCTTCTGTCTACATTTATTTATGAATATTAATCCATATCCTTTTTAGATTTGTATAATTGCTATTTCTATTTTCTTTAATGTATATGTTTTATAGTTCTTGTATGTCTTTATTTAGTGTTTTTTAATACATTGTACATTTGTTACATTTATGTTTTACTTTCAAGATTATGTATCTAATTAACGTGATCGTGAAATATTTATATATTTTTGACTTGTCCTATTTCAGCTGTAGAGGATTATTGGGACCATTAAATAAATCAAAACCATAGATAAGATACTGTAAAATGTTTCACTGATAGAAATTGCAATATTACATGATGAATTTTTTCAAACTTGAGTGTTTTTACGAACTAACCATTCGTTCATTATTAAAACATTTTTGTTTCAAATGTGACTGATGTTTGTCAACACTTAATAAATTTGGAATCCCCGAATATGTACCAAGATTTATTTATCCTATATTGCTGCTTAATTATATGTGGTCCGAATGCCATCTGCATGGGCTGGAACTTTTATCAGTTTAATAGGATTACTAATATAGTTCAACTATTTCGTACAAGTTGGATCTTTAATACCATCAGATCCCCATTAACGTTTGCGGAACCTTGCCGTTCCTTAATTGATGCCTCTCCGCTCTCGGCAACTAATCTGTTAGTGACGACACAGTTTGCAGCCGGTCTAAGTTGGTAACAGTTTTGGGGGAAGCGTTGGCGGAAAGTTGGTGAACCTGAGTAGGATTCATCTCCATTAGTCCGGGCGCGACACCTCTTCGTCCTAAATCAAGCCCAACAGGTCCTCGCATCGAGGCCATGTGTCATTCACATTTCAACCTGCCGACCGATAAATAACGCAAGGCATGTTCGTTCACTTTCAATAACCCTTCTGTCCGCAGTAAATCAGGCCACGAAATGCAGGCGAGGAGACGGAGCCGTAACCTGGAACCCATAAGTACAAAAAATACGAAAATCAGTCTGAAAAGACAAACTATTTTGGAGTAAATCATTTAAAGAATCTATTTAGTGAAAATTATGGCGGTTGGGGTGGAAAGGAGGCTAAAGTATTTTTATTTTAAAAAATTACAGCGAAAATAGAAGCATGCGTCCAATTTGTTCTTTGAAAATGCAATGTAGGACAAATAGGGAGGTAAGATTTATTTTATTTAGGAATAAATGTTCTAGTGTCATTAATGTTAAGAGAATCGATTTTTTTTGCGTTTTATCGATTTTGTAAAGTTTCACCGTATGATACTTTTGTGTAAATAAGTTGCCACCGACTTCTTGTAAAAATTATTAAACTTCAAAGTATGATAATAACCCATAACATACTATACTTAAGGTAAAAATAGATTCAAGTTTAGATTTAAAACAAAGTAGAAAATTTCATTAACGAATAAAATAATTTAACTAGATTCATCTCGGGCGAGTTTAGATTTTAAGAAAAGTAGAAAATTTATTTAACGAATAAAATAATTTAACCAGTTGCCAATTGAAATTAAGGAATTTGATAATAATAATATATTTGGAGAACAGTTTATTTCAACTCCAAAGTACACTTTTGCAGAATAATTTCAGTATACGTGTTAAATGTTTTTATTTGTTTATTATCACACTTTAAAAAGAGCTGAACCTTGAAAACCTATAATTTTTATTTACTATTTCAGTTTCAAAATTTATGAAAACGTAAAATCATAAATTTTATATATTTCATTATATTGACTTTTATAGATTCTACGGAAATAAAGGAGTATATAGACTTTTATAGATTATAGATTAATATTATTCTGAATTATGAAGTAAAATATGTAAGACTATTCAGAGAGACAATTTCTTTATTACGCTTATTACAAACACTCAAATCCTGTTTTTTGATAACATAATTACGGAACATAAATTCGGAACCTTTCGCAGAGAGATTTTATTAAGGTATTGAATAATACAACTTTTAGGCCTTGGAGAAGTCCATTACGTTGTATAAAATTAATTATAATTATATAAACAGGCTGTTTTATTCATTTATAAAACGTGGATTTCAGGTAAGTAAAGACGACCTTCCTGAAGACAATTCAAAAAATATTATTCGACTACTATGACTTAATTAGGTAAAGAAGGGGACATAATCTAATTTTTTTAGGTTTAAAATATTCTAAAGAATTCATTTATACATATGTGTAGTTAAAATTAGAGATTAAAATATAAAATTTCGCGACATGGACTGCATTGATTGACGGTTACAACACAAATTTGATAATATATGTTTATTATGATTCTTGTGTTAGTATTTGTTATGTAAATAAAAATGTAATTATAGATATAATTGTTTTGTTTTAAGTTGTATAAATACTATAAATTACCTAATATTAGTGTAGTATTTATTTATGTATTAAGTGTTATCAAAACTCATTCAATCCTTCTTGCCCAGCGCGTGTAAATTAGTACTTTTTGTTTTTTTATTAAATAATAAAATACATAGAAGAAACAATTTGTTTGGTAATATATAATGTAGGTTTTTCATGGTTTCTTTACATTCATTAACTTGTATGTAGCTGAAACACTTTCCCTCGTAAATTGTTTTGGAACGGGACAAGTTCTGTCTCCGTCACAAATAACTTTAAGCAAGATACGCGATTTCTTAATTAGCTCGGTTGTCATGGAAACACCATTCGTTTCTCTGATAAATTGCTCATTTCCTTTGTGCCAACAGTACGTACTTTAAACTTTTTGGTCCGGCCACAAAACTGCGAATTTCGCACGTTTCTCAGTGTTCTCCCCCTCAACCCTTTAGACTTAACCACTCACATGCTCGTGGAAGCGTGCCAAGTTTTTTTTTCACCCTCATATCAGATAACGAAAGCTTTGTACGCACAGAAGCGAGAGAAGTGGCAACCGCGTACGCATCATTCGTAGGGAAATATATATTTATACCCCTGCATGTAAACCTCCGGGTGTATGAATCTCAAAATTTGCAATGGGGAGCATGATTTTTAAGCGTACATCACGAAGAATAAATCTGGATTATGATGCATTCATCATTTCTCCCTGGTATGTGAATCTTCATAATTTTTTATGAATATGTGAGTAAAAGATACGTAGTAATAATTTTTACATCTCACAGCTATATTACTAGTGTACTTATTGCATCCTTATGCCCGTCTTGATGCGATTTTAAACACAACGACGATGAGGTCATGTATCCGAAATAAAACTTTCCTCAGGGTTAATACGTGGCTTCACTTGCAACCAAATAAACTACCATGCTACCAATTTAATGAAGTTGCCAAGAATTTTCACAAAATATATTAACAGACTTTAAACTGTCCAACTCAGTTAACAAAAATTTACGGATCAATTGTTTATACTCGTGGTGAAGTGATATTTACCCAGCATTCTTTATTATATGCTACACAATCAATTTTCATGGATATATTATATTTATCAATCGTCTCTCTCCTCATGTTATCGATTCAATATCACAAAACGTCTCTTTTATAACCTTTACCTCATGCCCAGAGACGTCTCGCCTCTCCGCCAAAGATTATATCCTTTCTTCCTCGTACTAGGCAAAGATAATTATATTTTGTCTTTGTAGTTATACTACATGTTTGTAAGAAAAACCTTTAATAATGATTACAGGTACTTGTTGAGTCAATGTGAATGAATTTTCTCCTAAAATTAAAACAAAAATTTAAGTTTATGAATCGAAAAAATAAATTTGAATCATTTAAACTATAGTTTGAGAAGAGAGAAATAAATTAAACAATAATAAAATGTAACACCTGAAAGCATGATTTTCTTTGACTGTAAAATATTGGTCAGTGTGAAGAAAGCCAAAAATAAAATTACTTAAACGTTTTTTCTGCGCCAATTTTGACGTGACATCAGCTCCTTTTTTCGTCCTATTGCAACGCTTCGCCGCAGCAAGGAAAGAATAACTTTTAGGAGAAGTTCGCGTGTTTAGAAACGATGCGGGGCGGGAAAATTGTCCTCGTTGGTGATTATTATCAGGCCCACACGTAGTTAATTGTAACGGGTAATAACTTTGCGGAAATTAAGGGGAAACTCGTAAACTTTATGCGAAGCTTGTCTGAAACACGTGCAAGATTATAACGAGTAAGAAAGTAATATTTGCGATGACTTATCTTTCAGGATACAAGCGCTCTGCTAGAAATTTATAGCGCCACCTAGAGAATGAGAAACAGAAAATATACAGACAAACGGCTCGTTTTAATAAAATTACTTTGAATAAGAACATTTGCATGGAAAACGCTGGAACGATTCTTTTCTATAAAGAGGTTAATAATCCTTGAGGAGTTGCGTGTCCGTACTAATGAAATAGTATTTTATGTAATTTTCTTTTCCTAATTATATATGAATTACATAATTAGCTCTTTATTATCATATACAGTCTTTTAGATAATTATTTTATCACAGGAAACATTATCAACTTATTTAACTAGCGTGCGAACTTGAGAAAATAGCACTGATGATCTCTTTTTTAAAAAAGATTTAAAGTTTAACGTTTAACGTGGACTAGTATGACATTTCCGAAGGTTAAATTACTAATAGAATATTAGATAGTGACCTCAAACAACTTAGAACATTTAAACTGATATATTTAATTAAATAATATTAAAAATGTTAATGTCCTTAAGAAAATTTATAACATTGATTATTTCTGCTACTCCTTCATTTAAAGGTTTAGGCTGCCATCTGTTGAGATTAATTCTACGTTGCGTAAAAAAATTATTAAAGTTCAACAGTCTTTTGTACGTTGCAAGTGTCACATATATTCTTGATCGTTTAGGGTAATAAATTAAGGGCTCAGTATTAAGCTGTGTGTTAAATAAGAGAAGGTTATCTAAAAATTAGTCTTGACCTTGAGCTTGAATCTGGTTTACGATTTAATATATAGTGACTCTATAGTTCTTTTCAAATGGGAACCGATTTGACGTTGAAGACGTTGAAAATTTATACGATATTGTAGCCCATTATTGTGCACGCAAAGTAATTATTGACTTGTCACTCGTGTCAACGATTTTCCGCTCTTCAAACGCTGATAGCATGAACGGCTCCCATTTGAAAATTATTATAGTTGTTCCTTCTGAAAAATGATGATTTAACTTCAAATATACATAATAGTTTTCGGCCGGTTTTTTATTTATTGTAACTTCAAATATGTCCGGCTCGTCGTCATGAGAAACAAAAGGTTGATGACGTCACAAAGCGTAATGAAGAGCCATATAATCAAAATTTCTGCTCTTTATCTCCTGGTTCAAAAACGTGCTTTTGTTTGTAATCAAATAATTTAGTAAATCTACAAATGAATAAAGTTTACATACCTTAAAACTATATATGGTAAAAAAATTACACGCCACAATAGACAAGCTTACAACAGGTGTTGCCAATTAGTGAAACAATAATAATACAATCTTAATATTCATTCGTCTCGATTCAAAATAATTCTCTCTGAATATCTTTCCTTAATGAATAGTTTCCTTCATAATATTTTCCATTCAGCATGCAAAAAATTGTCATCTCCAGCTAACAGGACATATGATACCACTTTCCTTCATCTCAAAGATAATATTTATTCACGTACTATGCGAAGATGTTCTACATATTGTATTTTTATATTCATACTACAACTTTTTAGGGAAACTCAAATAACTAATTAATCTAAACTTGCTTCAACGACATTCTTGTATTCATTATATGTCATTATAAGCTTGGAACAAAATATTTCTTTGAGTTTGTCTAATTTATGTCACTACTAAAATGTTGAGACCTTTCATTGAATATAATTTTTCATATTTTGCTATTAATGGGTGTATCTATTTATGTTAATTTAGTAATTAATCTAAGATGTGCGGCAGATGTGATACATATAATTTTTAAACAGTTGTCTTTAAATTTCTCTGTAATGAAGTATTGGATGATAAAGATACAGTATATTGAAGTGATAAAAACATAATTACAGCCAATACTCAATTTGGAGAAATTCATTCTGTCATTACGTAATGTGTAAAGACGGGAAAACTACTAAATTGAGATTCATATAAATAATTATTTTGAGAATTTATTGATAAAGAATAAAACAAACTAATATGTTAATATTTATAGAAACATTCGATATTAATAAATTTGAAAACATACATTTCTGTGAGTTTGAAACATTCATCAGGATAAATTCGAACGAGAACTAATAGAAAATATAAATAAGCAACACAAAAATATTTATAATAACCTAATTACACTTGCATTGAAGCTTATTTTAATTTCAGAAAAACTAGTAATCCACCAGTATTTCTCTGGCAACTGTTAAGAGGGTAATTTATTGGAAAGAGTATTTGGGAGGTCAGTTTTGTCACAAATTCTAATTACATTCCCCTCCAGATCGGCCTAAAGTAGATCAGTGTCCAGGTCAATGATTCAGTAAATGAATCCGGGGCAGGTTTGCCGCACATTTACCGTCAATGTCGTTGATAGACGCGGCTTTTAAAACTATTGGATTGTTTTGCATTATTAATTGGCAATCCTTTACCCCCAATTATGGGACTGACGATATAATCAGCTGCCAGAAGTGCTTACAAATTAAGCTATCAATTGTTTTCGTTTGTGTTTTCGTGTCCGACTTTTTAATTTAGAACTTTTACAATTGAAATAGCTTTATATTGAAACCTCATCCATTTCAATTATTCACATTCGGCATCATTATCTGTTCTAAAAGCTGATTTTGTGATTACTGATACAAAGGAATTAAACTGTAGTACAATAAAAATTATTTAATTAAATAATTTTAAATTGCTATTAGGATTAAAATTATTTTTTAAATTCCTATTACACTTAGAAGTACGTATGTTCAAACAAAATTCATAATAAATTAACTGCTAAATGGGACAACTCTTTTAAATAATTTATTTCTAAGCTACTTAATGCTACGTTGATAATAATTATTCTATTTCCTTTGTGACCCATTTGGTCGTTATACTTATAGTTTTATCATTTTTAAAATTATTTCCTTGTATTATACAATTTTTTTGTATTAATGTTATTTATTTAGCATGTTTTCATTCTTTCTTTCATTTCTATATTTTATTATGAACAAATCTAATATAAAATTTTTTAATTCAAATTATTTTGATAGTCAGGTTTTTTCTTTTGTTTCCACTCTTCACGACTTTTTAAGTAAACCTAGATTTTTTTTGGAATTAGTTTTCATTTTATTTGTTAAATTATGTTTAAGTACGTAATATTAACATAATGTTCCGTATATTAACGTTTATCTTTAAATTCTATAACGCCTAATATCTAACCAGAATTTGAAATTTTTAATTCTGTATTCTTTATTCGAAATTAAATTTATACATATTTATATATTGTATATATTTTTATACATATTTTTTCCTATCCATTTATTATTCATTTCGCCTTTTTTCTATCGATAAAGTTTAATATAATTTTCATATTCTTCAATTTTTGTTTATTTTTGGATATTTTTCAGTTTTTTCTTTACCAGTAACGATACTTTAGCCTAGTCATATTTTCAACATTATCTTTATTTAGTAATTTAATTATCTAATATTAATAAATATATAAATGAAGAAGTCAGGCAATATAATATTGTTCCCTTAAATTTAAAATGTTCGGTTTTGAATAAATTAAAAAAATTACATTCTTCTAAACTAAAAAAAATTAAAATAAACAATTCGGCCAATATGGCAGCGAAAACTATTTATTTAAGCTTTTCCGATGTTTCGTTCCGATTTTTGGCGTTTTCAGATACAGATAAGTAACCAAATTTCAGGTGATGTTAACAATTTACAGGCGAATTAGGAACAACTACAAATTAGGAACAGACAATATTTCATTAAAATATAAAATGATCAGTTTTGAATTAATTAAATGAAAACTGAACATTTTATATTTTCATTTAATATTGAATTAATTAAAAACTGAGCTTTTATATTTTAATTTAATATTGTATTAATTCAAAACTGAAAATTTTATATTTTTATTAATTAATTTGTTTTTAATTCGTTTTGCCTGTAGATACCTTCAGTCCGAATTTCATTACTTAACTGTATCATAAAAAGCCGCAAAATCGTAAACTAAATGTCGGAAAAGAACTGAAATAAATAGTTTTTCTGCCATATTGTTTATTTATAATTTTCCTTCTATTTTAGATGTTTGTAGATTTTTAAAATTTTTAATCAGTCAAATAGATATTATCGTATAAAATTGCCCTTCTCTGCTGTATTTTCCACAGATTGAAGACGTCTATCTTTAAATGATGCAGTTTATTCAAAGCATTCGTTCTGAATATATGAACCGATACTCGCCTTTCGTCTGAATTTATATAAAAAGGAATCGTATCGTACGGGTCGCGGAGAACATGGTGGTGGGAGGGGAATTTCGAATGGATCACAGATCACAAAAGCACACAGGGACACGCAGTGGGCCTTTGCACGAAGAAGTAGATTTATGGACCTAGAATCCCAGGCAACCGGCAGGGAAATAAACCAGGAATAACGCATTCAAATCTCGGCCACGACAAGCGGAAGACAACGGACGTTTTTTTCTGCTGTGTAGCTCGTAATTCTCAATTTATATAGGGAAGAATAACGTGTCGACTCAAATGGCCGCCTGCAGAATAGGAGAGTCAGTCCAGATGCGGCCATCAACGAATAAATACCTTTGTTCGTCTCCAGTACAGAACAATGAAATGAATTATTTCCTGCCGCGGTGTCTTACCGCAATAATCTATTATGAGCAATTAATTTTTACGAGCGAAACCGAAATGAGAATTTATGTTTCAAATTTTTTAACTGAAAGATGGTGAAAGTTTTGTTGAATAGAATTTTTCCTATACCTTTAGTTAGACGTACAATTTTTCTCCAGGGTATGATTTTCGGCGATGGTTCAACAACCAGTTTGAAAATTAATGAAATTTTTATGTCGAAAAATTTATATAAAATATATATTACACCAAAAACATTGATTTAACGTTGCCATACGAACAGAGAAGTCATTTATTTATCAAACTTGCGTTCCTTAATACAATTTAATCAAACTTTGTCATTACCTTAAAAACAATCAATATTTTACACTAAAGAACAATATTTAGATTTTCTGTTACAAACATCAGGATAATTATTTTCTGTCATTGGCAAAAGATTCACACGTTTCATGCCTCTTCTTCAATCACGTCTCGTATAGAACTAATTAATTTTATTTTTAAATTTATGACTTAATGTTATATTAAAAGAAATATCAATGTTTTAATAAGCCTTTAAAAAAACTCACTGGTGAATTAATACGTAGTGCCATTATTTTCTTTGATTTGTTTATTGTGTGACGGAAATAATATTTGGATGCAGGGACATTGAATGTACCAGAGGACTGTTAGATAAAGTCTATTTGAAGGTGGTATAAATGTGTTTCTTTCTATCACACAAATAAATAGAAATATAAAAATTTCCCCTTCCAGGAAAGTATTAAAACTGTTATGAAACTTTTCCTCTAAACTTTCTATGGTGTGGAGGTCTCGGCCAATTTTTAAGGGCGTATGATCCGGGATTGCTGGCCTTCACCTTGTGTTGATAATTAAAAATTTTACTTTCATTAATTGTTTAATTTTGTATATAATTAATGGAATTTTAAATTAAACAATGAAAAATTCTCATTTTATACTGTGTTATTAAAGAACCGTTATCAATATGAGGGTAGTTTATTGGCAATAGAATATGCGAATAATTTGAGTGTTTAATCGTTATTTCCGCTGGAGTGAGTTATGGGAGTTAGACTCTGAAGAATATTGAAGTACTGCATTTTCTGTTTATTCAAATCTGAAAGCAACTGCTCTTCAAAGCCAATCACACGAATATCAATACAAAAATTGTGAGACTAAAGATAATTCAATTTGTTGAAAAGCTGTCCTTTATTCCTTTTATAAACTCTGCGTAGAGTTTTTGTCTCCGTGTATTTTAGAATTCAACGACGTGCTTTTGCAGTTTCGCTATTCACGGGGTAAACACAAAGCTGTGTGTGCTTGTCACAATCTTTCGCCCTCGCAAAATGCCTAACTGTACAGAAACTACGGTAGCAACGTGGTTGAACAAATACGTGACTTTACAGGGGCAAACAATGCAAATGTACGCGTTTTGAAGATTTGCTCGGGGCGTTAAATTGTTTTTACACCAAAGTTAACTTGGAGGAACTCATTAAACTAATGCCTTACCAAGCGTTTAATATTTATTATATGAAGAGAAATGCAACTTTTCTTAATCTATATAAAAAATAAATGTATGCTTTTTGTAAATAAGTAGGTTTGTATATGGTTTAAATTTAATTTAATCGCGTTGAACCATTGAAACAAAACTTGGTTCATATATTCTTATAATCCCGGAAAACCTATAGTTCATATTATTCACGAATGTGTCATCATAAAACAAAACATAAGACAAAACGAAGGAAAATATGCCAAACCTAATTGCGGGAAATATGACGGGAATTTTTTAATATTCCGCTATTCTTAGCTTTGATCAGTTATATTCTTAAATACGAACACCAGGAATGTATAAAATGTTGATATAAAGCCACACGAAATATACATTGGAAATAATTTTGTATATTTCCGTTTATGTTATAACCACCTTTTAACATGACTTTTATGATTACGCTTACGAAATCGACTTTTACCTGCAGTACGACCTACATAAAACATTAAAATCTGATAGCATACAATAGCTATGAGTCTTTAATAGCTATAATTTAATAGATTTGTTGTCAACTGAATACATAATTTTAAATAAGAATTGCAAACAATTAACGAAGTTATAAATAATATTAGTTATATTATCTGTTTGGATTTAATGCATAGTAAAATAGCCTATAAGTCAGAGCATTTATCAAATTTATTAACATTAGTTCATTAAAATACACGACGTTCGAACCCTCAGTTGGTGTTTTAACTACAATAATGCAAAAGATTTGTTCACAATATAATACGCATAATATGATTACTTATGAAATGTTAAATTAGTTAGGGAAACAAAAATTTAAGAATATAATTTTCGAGTGCATGTCACACGAGCGTACAGACCGAAAAGACAGTTAAAGAAAACAGCTCAGAAACATATTGTTATGGTTCAGATAACAATGGAAAGTTAAACAATAAGTGATACTGTAAGTTTTGTTAAAAAATCTTATATAATTTGTTCTGACTTAGGAGGGTTTTAGTATATAAAGGCATAGTAAATAATTGAAAGTTCTTCTATTTCAATGTGAACGGAGTTGGTTATTAATTACTTCAGATTTATACAAAGAACATTGTTTCATAATTTAAGCATAAAATATTCAGCGCGCGCAGAGTTTTAAATTTCAGTTAAAAAACTCGTTTTAAATATAAGGAAGCGAGGTTAAATTTCGTTTTGCACAGAAACGGGCTAATAGAAATTAGTCCTTGGACAATGGCGAGCACCCAGCCAGTTATCTATAAAATTTAACAATTCTATGAGCCCCGACGTGATTTTGAAAATATTTTTGAATGATTTAGTGCCTTTCGTATCGTTAACAACTTATTACAGAATGTAGGAGGAGCTGATTTTAATTTTCTATCGTTTAATTAGAATAGATGCATTAAAGAATAAAGTTTTAAATATAACATGCGTGTGCGTATATTAGTCTTAATGTTTTATTTCCATATTGAAATTTTAATTATTAAGATATTTCAAAGACTGAAATTTGTGGCAATATAAATATATGCCTTTTAAAAATTCAAGGATTCAACTTTTACATTTTAACATTGGTGGCACATCAGTTAATGAATGATTTATTTGGAATGAATTAACAATCATAATTGAAATATTTTTTAAAAATAATTAACGTATGAAATAGTTTATCTGACAATTAAATATACAATAAATGAGTTTAGTCAGCCTCTTTGTCCTTCATCCGAAGGAGTCATGGAGTGAGTTTCCACGTACAGCTAAATTTTTAACTAAAGAAGTCGCATATGAGAGACGAAACGTTGTAGTGTTTAATATTTAAATTGAAAAAACTGAGAAAGAGGCTGATTTAACTGTTATTAAATTATTTGCTGATTTATTGGCCTTCTTTTCGCTCATATATTTTAAACTTTAAGTCGAAAAATTATGTTTGAAGGAAACAATTATACGTAATTTTCTTAAATGTAAATAAATTCTTTCATAACAAAATTAAAAACAGTCGTATTTCTAAAAACATTTTCTATTATTAGGTGTGAAAATTGACGTCAACTCTCCAAAAGTTATTCAACAGAACAAGATTTCACCACATCAGTTGATAAATTTCACCAAGCGCTTTATCTTCCCGCTGTGCGTTCGCAGTAAATCAACTAAAGGCAATTTAAGCCGTGTTTCATTTTTTATGAATCGTAAAGTTAAAGAAGAAAGGTTACGGACGATTCGCAAACAACAGGTTCATCTGGGACGAGTTTTTTTCCCACAACACATCCGCACAATCCAGCATTATCACTGCGCTCGAAAGCCGTCGATTGGTCCTGGGTCACTGCGCTTGGAAAATTAATTTCCTTTTCGGAAATGGAATACTGTGGCTACCTGAAACGATTGGTGGTTACCTTGAGAATTAATCAGGGAAGTAGCGTTTTTCTTCCAGATTTTTATAAATGTGCGTATAGTATAGACATGTTAATTGTTCCGGGTTCAAACCCATTTATCAACCGCTGGAAATTTAATTATGAAGGTAGATTACATTTTTGGAAGACGTGGACATCAAATATGAATTTAAATGATATTTCACAATGTGGACTGCAACGCGAAGTTTAAATAAAAATAATGCAACCGTGATAATTTTATTGTGAGCTTCAGAAACCTATACCAGTATTTTAACGAGCTGATTGCAAATCTTTCTCCTCATACAACAACTGTACTATTATCAAAAGATTTTTGAGTCATAGACGTGGTATGAATAAGAGACGAACTTACCATTGTGTTATTTATTTTTTCTTGACCGAACTGTGTTTCCAACCTTCCCTGACACTTTGTTCTTACCTTACAAATCATCTCAATGAGATACCAGCTTTTTTAATTTTAAAGCATTTGGTGGTTAAGAAGTCTATATAATAAGTTATGAATAGCTAAAAATGTGTTGGAATTCATAATTAAGCAAAACATTACCATCACATTCCTCTCGTACCAACACGTTCCTTTTTGTCTAAATTTATGTTCAATAACATATTTTATAATTGTAAGTAATATTATTTACTTATTTTAACTGATATCATCAAGAAATTGGACGCTTTAATAATGTTTAACTAAATATTGTTCCATTATATATTCTTACAACTTTTTTGGTAATAAAATCCGGAAGAAATGTACCTGATGAGAACCAAAATTTGAGGAAGAAACACGTTTTTGGCCTAACGTCTCATCAACAGTGGGTTATTAGCCACCTTCAAATAAAGGACGGAACATTTTTTAGTTTGTTTTAACGTCCGATTAACAATTATAGTCATTAGGGACTTCCATACAATCAATCACCTTTGCACTCAGAGACATTTATGACGTGTAGCTAACAGACAATAGTTGAAGTTCCAAGACAATATGAACCAATTATATTTTTTCTATTAGCTCGTTATGAGCCTGTAACATGAACAGAAATTTTATGTATCTTTCCGAGTGGGCGAGTACTCCCTATCTGATCTTGGGAGCACCTCGGTGACAGGTATACAGTATGTGCGTATCGTTTAGTACGTCCCCACATCTATTATACATAGGTCGACGTATTGAAATATCAAAACTTTGTCTGTAATTGCTCATATAATTTAATTTTATGTGTTGTTTTTAAAAACAGACGTTAAGGGATATATTGATTTTATGAAGTATAAAAACCCTTGCGTATTGTATTCAATTTAGAAAAATAATTTATCAATCAGGACGGACGTAAATTCCATGAATATTAAATAATTTCAATAATCTTTTTCGTGATAGTTGTTAATTAAAAATTAAGTAAAATTATTAAATAAATTATATATTCCGAGTTCCTATTTCACTGTAAACACATATCATTAAAATTATTGAACCAATATCTGTACACGTCATCAGATTTCTGTAGTATGTAAGTGAGAATATTCGTTGATAGACGCACTATACGTCAAAGGAGTGTGTTAAAACAGGAAGAATAATGTAATCAGAAATTTTCTGACAGTGGAATTAATTAAGGATGGATTAATGTAATCAGATTCCTAGTGAGAGTGGAATTGATTACAGAATTTCATACTTGTTCTCGTATTTATCTCGAGAACGTAGCACGCTGTAAACACGAATGTTGACTTTCCCTTTCCGCGTTATAAGCAATTTCTGCTGTTCCGAAGACTGAGCAGCGTCCTTTTTGCAAACAATATCTCCCCGTCCCTCGGCGTAACAAATGACTTTGCGGCGACCTGTTGCCCGCCTCCTACTGGGAAGCTTGCGATAAGAAGCTTTCCTCCAAGACTGTTCGTTTTGACTATCGGAGATATGCCTCGCCCAAAGATTACTCATAACTTTGCCTGCTTGCCTAAATAAAGATACAGAGTTCAATCTCACAGTGGACGTAAAGGTATATTTTTAATAAGTTTACCCCGTTCTACGCTGTAAACATAATTTAAATAAAAAATCTCGGTAATTTTATTAAGATTGACAAAATCCATAAATGATTAACATTAACGTAAAAAATTAAATGAAACACCCAAAAACAGATTAAAAAATTATAATACAATTAATATTCTCCATGATTCGTTATGGCACGAATATGTAGGGTATTACTAGTTTCAAATAAAGAAATATTATAAAAATTCTGGAAATCCATTAAATATATATTTATTATTTGAAAACATAAATAATTTAATCAAATTTAATTTAGGTAGCCAGGATTTTTTATGATTAACAATTGTAACATGAAAAGTTACACTTAACAATGCAGGCCAGCTTGCGAGTTGCAATTGTTGAGGAACGACGCAGCCCGGGCCAACAATGTAGTCTGGCGAGACTTTAGTGAGTCGTCATGGGGTAGTGGAAGGAGTAAGTTAAGTCGGTGGGACGACGAGGAATGACCACGCCCTGCAGATATAATTTTTCTCATGCTCTGATTGAAATTAAAACTATTAAATTCATCTTTTGGTATTTTTTATGAAAAATACCTGGCGCCCTAAAGGGATTATAAATCCTCGATTACGGAGGAACGCGGAATCCGCTACACAATATATACTTTATGCATTATTTCCAAACATTAAATTTCTTACATACTAACATTTGGAAACATGGGATCTATTCTGGGGTTGTATCTGAGGGCCTTCTCATGTAAATAAGATTTAAAAAATAACCATACGTGAAATTGGCAGTATGAGGAAATCAGCTTTGGTTTATAATCTGGAAAAAAATGCAGTGAAATTATTTCATGTCGTACCAAAAAACAAAATTAAGAGTATTGCAACATGCTTCAACTATATTCTTAATCCTTAAATGCTATTAACAAATTTATTTAAATTTAGTTGTTGAACATCAAATACGAAATTAACAGTTAACCAGTTAAAAGTTTAAAAAGAAATTGACTTTTAAGGTTGCACCTTTTTAGAAATCATACAGTGTACACTTAATGATACTTGATTTTGAAATCATCAGATAAGATAAAATTAAAAATAATTTTAGTGGTTTAATCTAACATACTGTTGTTATATATAAAATTAATTCTTTAATTTGCATAGCTTGTTACATCAACCAAACAAAACGCTGTTTAATTGGAGCCACTTGTCCCCCTCCAAGGCCAATAATAAATCCCATACTTTAGTTAATGAACAGAAAAATAGTTAATAATTTAACATTTAAAATTATTTATACACGCTAAACATATGCATTTAGATAAACTGTAATTTTAACTTGCACAATGTAGAAAATTTTAGATAAGGAATTATTCAAGGTAGATGATCAAATCGAATAATTCCGCCATTAATAATGTTACCAATAATTTTTAACCGAATTTATGATTCCTTATTGTTATATCTGTTTATATAACAAATTTTAATTTTTAATTTCATACAGTTACGCTCAAACAATCTACGTATTTAACAGTCATTTCTGATTCAATACGTGCATATTAAGCAATCTTTGATTTTCTCTCTCTTCTTTAATTACATGAGGTAAATTGTAAACAACGTTTAATATATTTTCATATTTATTAACATTGTAAAATCTGTCTGTTTTTATTAAATAGTTTTATTTTCATCGCAAATATCTTTGCCTTGTTGAGCTGGTTATGATTTATTGAAACTGCATACAGTAATTAATTTTATTACCCACTCTAAACCATGCTCAAGTTTGGATAGCGGTATTTGATCTTCAAATAAGCGAATAAATTTAATTATATTTCTGTTTTAGGCTTTTATGATTCCAATATCACTTCTGGGAAACGAGCAGTAAAATAATTCTCTTTATTCAAAGGCATAAATTGTTCAATTTTGGAATTAATTTGTAGACTATTCAGTAACAGACGCAAAATACATGTTTTCAGTTGTTTCGCCTGATAAAATCCGCGTTCCACGAGGTATGTATACTAAATTAATTTGATAAATATATGATGGTTGAAATGCAACGTTAACTGTGTTTATTTGAAACAGAACGCCTCTTTACAGCAAGTGTTTCTACAGGTCGCTGTATCCGGGCAACGAGTAATTGAAATCTGGGCGGGATCATATTCTATTGGGCTTCTCGACGCAGCGCATGTTTTAATATAATGAACTTACAGTTAGATTTTTGTGGGTAATTGAGTAAACATTATCTCGTTCCAGATTGGAAGATATAAATTAGCATATGTAACGTGCGGCTCGTTCATAAAAATCCTCATGCTGGAATGAAATACTCAACTTGCTGCCAATGATGTGGAATTACTGATAACAAATAATTAAAGGACAGACACTGCTTACTCTTGAGTTACATCATAATGCATATATATTTCATTTATCAGGAGAATTTATGTTTATTTAACTCCTTTATTTCCGTAGAATAAATATACACCGCTTATCGTTAAAACATTGAGCGGTTTGGTACAAAACAAAAGCATTAATTTATTTGTAGTAAGAAGTAACAACTTTTGTACTCTTTCAATTGTCAATTGGTTTTTTTATAATTAATTGTAAATTACCGTCTGGAAACCGAACAGTGGCGGCTGAGAAATATATTCGAATTAGGGGTAACGCCCACAAAAATTTATTTGAAATATTAACTTGGAATAATTCATATTCTTATTTTACTTATTTAATATAATATAATAACGAATATTAATAATATTTGAAGAGAATTTCTTTTGGCAGGTTATGCCATATATCACATTTTATAAATTCTTGCTTTTCCACGATTTTTTTTATGCTGGCACTCCCCAAATTACAGCTATGGCAGTGTTCGGTTTCCAACCGAACTCCCGGTATAATATAACAGTCTTGATAAAATATGTTTTTTTTTCTTTAGTCATCAACAATTTTAAAATAAAGAAAATAACATTCACTGTCAAATTAGTTTTAAGTTTTTTCTGGGAAAAAATATTTATGTTGTAAAAAAATTTATTCATAATTCGTTAAACGTAGACTGAAAATAATGAATTGAATAATTTTTACAATACTCATACTTTACAGTAAACGGTAATTGTTTAATTACTTGACGAGAAAGTGTCTGTTTTTAAGGATATCAACATGGTATAAAATACAGTTTTATAATGAATTGAATCATTGTCTAAACAAATGAAGAAAAGCTTAACTGGAGTTTAAATTAATATGGGATTTATTAGGTTATCGGATTATAGAGTTTATTGTTTTACTCATTCATTTTCTCAAATTCTGATAAGTCCTTTTAAAATAGTTAACAAGCTTTTTTAAATGTTGCCAGATTAGCAATTGAAAATATAAAATATAATTAATTGTATATAAATTTATTATACTTAAGGTTTATGGTTTTCCTCAGTCGACATCTTAACTGCAAAATTGTGTCATTCTGAATTTTTGAGTCTCATGAGGACTTATTCCCTGTTTATGGGTCTATGTAGACATACAACCATTCATTCCCGTAGGGAGATTCAAGCCCAGGACCTCCATGTTGAGGGACAGTGACGACAGCAGGTCAGCTTACATGGCTTTTATAATAAATAAATATTTATATAGGCATTTTAACAGACGTACTAATGTTTCAATCTATAATATTTTATTTGTGATATATTCTGGCACTGTATCAAAAGAAAGAAATTCCGGGCACTAGTGGAAAATTTATTGCCAACTGTGAGTGAATAAGAATAGCACTCCGGAGTGCCTCATCAGCCTTGTAAACTTTGCAGTACATTCAGCAATAATATTTTACCATTTTAATTTGCCCTCCAGGAAGCGCGAGGTCCAGAAAATTGCGTTACCCGCCAGCATTCACAAAGACAAATTGCAGTTGGAGAGGCTGAAGCCTGAAGGACGTCATCCTATGAGGAAGGGGGGAATAAGTCCTCATAAATCTCGTCCTTCGAGTTCCTGTCTAGACCAGAATTCCCACCTCCATGGCACCACGTAATGAAAGCCACACATTTGCTACGTGCAGAAGTGTTGGCTGGAAAGCAATCAAGAACAAATCTCTCACTAATTGAACCGTGTCTGCAAATTAAGTGATTACCAGCAAAGAATCGTGAAAGACGGTCATCTAATAAAGCATTATTCATATTCTCCATGTCGAAAATTACGCTGAAAAGAATTATACTATTCTATTGATTCATTTATTTTCATAACAAATGAATGGACAACATAGTTAGAAATACAGTTAAATTTATTAAGGATAATTTAATGCATCACGACGTTGCTTTCTTTCATTGGAGCCACTTGGCCTTCCAAGGCCAATAATAAATCCTATAATTTAGCTTAAGAATAATATTAATTATTTATAGTAATTTATTATTGTACACTTGATAAGGCTCCAACCTCATGGAATTTCTCTTATTAAATTAAATTCTAAATTACTCATTTCCACATTGTTTACATTAAATTTGTAACGCTGTTTGTATTTATATATAAAATGTACTACAGAATGATAAAGACATATATATAAATCATTGATGGCAATAAATAATATGAGAAAAACTAATATGTGATTTAATATTGTTTTTAGGTTTGTACCGGAAGTTCGTCTGAAAACTTGCCCTTGAGTGTTAGCTTATATTCATATATATGTCGTAATTTATTTTTGAACTCTCCAGTTGCCACGTGGGTGGCAGGCAGGGAAAAAATAAAACCAAAACCACAATACAAAAATTAACATAAGTACATTCCGTAACAAACGAAAGTAAATAATATTTTTAAATGGAAAAGGCTGCTACACAATTTTAGATTCACACTGTACCATTCCGAGGGCAGCCCTGGTCGCAGGGCTACTCTCGACTGACTAGGCCGACATCCAAATCCAGAAGAAGACTCTGTTCTTGGTCGTCCTCACTACACACGCTCGCTCCCCTCCACCTTTCCTCACGGGGTACGTCGGCTTTCGGCCGTCAAAGAGATACACCCCGCCCTTCGCCCTTGTATATCGTGACGACGGACTAGAGGAACCGAGTTTCGTAGGAAGGAATAATACGGTGAACAACGAGGACTAGGTGTACATGTGTCGCGACTGTAACGTCACATAATACATATTTATACCAATGTTTTTATATATTAAATACTTTTATAATGTTATATTAATATATATATATATATTTGGAGTATTAAATTTATCATATAATATATTGCTTAATTTAATTAAATAATAAAATTTAGAACAATACTCATGGTTAGTTACTTTATCCGCGAATCTGATTTTCAGAATTATTCTATAGTACCATATTTCAAAACCTATTGTTTCCATTACTTCAACTCCTACCTTAAATAATAATGTTAATAACCAGTAATAATGATGCTCTGTATAAAAATGAGTTATGAATCGAACACATAAAATTATTAATAAATATAATAACATTTTTCTTTCATCCATTGCATGATAGGTTTCTCTTGGCTTCTTGATATGCAGCCATTAACATTGGTGATAAAATTTTGATAATGGAAAGTGCAACTTTACTTGGCTGCTAGAGAGTAATTATGAAACTTAATAAACGCACACATTTTTCTCTTACATGTTTGTAATGTACTCAGTCCCTATGTGATATTTTGTCAGTCCTCATTCGACTAACGACACTTTTTATAATACCAAATGCGTGTCATTACTAACTTTTCGAGTGATTTTGCACAATTTCCCTCCTTTTATGGTGATTGGATGAATAAATAAATTTGTAGTCAGCATGTAATAAATCTGGTTCTAAATGTTTTATGTAATTGAAAAATGTAACAATTTAACGGTTAAAGAAAAGAAGGGTACATCTGTTTGATGAACTCTAGTAACAGAGAAAATTAATTTTAATCAGTAATCAACCTATATTACATACTCCGCAAAAAGAGCCTTTGTGAAAGCATTTATTACGTAACGTTGAGTAGCGTTGAATAAATGATAAACGCGAAGTTATATCACTCCAAATGTTAGCATTATAAAGATCGAATGAACCACATTAATTAGGTGTTAATTAACTTCATGGAGATCAATACAATTTACGTTGGCGTGCGGAAATGTTTGCAGTCGTGATAGGTAACTGAACAAGGCTCCGGGAAACAGGGGTCCAAAGTTGCGAATTAAAACAGGTAAATTAATTTATTATTCATAGTATTTGCATAACCAATGTTTTACATGTGGCGCTAAATTACCCTTTTTTGCATTCACACATTCAACGTTAATTATTTAGTTTTTTTGTTTCATTCCACTACGTTAATTGCCTTTACATTTGTTCAGTGAAATAGGCAGACATGAAATTGGGAATTCTGCGGTCGCAATTCCATGTAAAAGCTGATAATTATATGGATGTTTCAGACAATTTTATACACAAACGACGAATTGCCCTTTCGAAACACGTACTTTCTGATGTAAAGAAATGTTGGAAAATTTAAAATAAATAGCGAGAAATGTACGCCTACGTACTTAGTCTTAGAATCATTATTTTGATGAAGTATACGTTATTGTCCCGGGAAAGCCTTAGAAGACAAATTACAAAATGTATTAAGTTTCCGAGTTTTTTTAAAAAAATATGACGACTATATTTAAAAGAGATTGAAACTATTAATCTCTGAGGAACAACTTTATTGTAACAATATTGATCACAATATGCATCACAGCATTGACATTGAAAGCGTTAACTTGTCAAAATCCCTTCGTGTTACTTAAATACATGCTCTTCATACACGGGATTATAAATTCTTATGTTTCTATCAAATCTATTTTTTTACATTAAGCTAGTAATCAGTATTAGTAAATGCTTAACAAGAAAAAATATAATATGATACTTAAAAATTTTAGTATTAAATCTGGTAATCTGAAAAACAAAAAAATTGACTCTGAGCGGCACAACGCTTTGTACTTATATAACGCAGCGTATGTGCCACACTCGAAATATAAACGTTTTTGTATATATTTTAAGTAATTAAAATATATTATCACTTAAATAAAACGTTCGTTAAATTTACAAGATATTTCGCACTAAACAGACCAAATACATGTGTCAACTATCTTATCCTCATAATTAAATTAATTTTTTATCTGTAAAAAGAGCTAAAATTTTGTACGAGTGTGTGTGTGTTTATGTATCGCAAACAAATCTAAACGTGTGAAGAAAATTAAACCATATTTTGGGGCACACATTGTTTGAGATTCTGGATTTAGCACCCCATAGGGGTGGGGGTGGAGGGGCGGAAAATTTTTAATATACAAAATTATCGAATAAATATTTTTCGGGGTCAGCTACTTTTACGGCGTTTCCCGTGACACTGTTGAGTATCTATCCTTCCTTAATGACATAAAAGACTTGCTACAGGAAGTTTGCGTGTCTGCGTGCGGCGGCGACGACGACGTTCGTGAGAAACAAGAAGTATCACAACTTACGTAAAATATCTGTCATATTTAAGCGTTAATATCCCGGGCATCTCCGGGCACCTAGCTAGTTGTATATAAAAATACTACTACTGGGAATATTCTTATTAGCTAATATTTTGTTTATAACTTTTCCTTTTGATATTCTGTACAACGGCCTGGTTACGACTCCAACGTTGCTGAAAAATCAGATATTAAAATTTTGTTCTATATTAAAGATTTAGGTTTTTATTTTATATTAAAATGATTTCCTTTCATACGAAGCTGCAATCTTCCAACTTTTTCTCAATTACTTTACAATTTCTTAGGTATTATTTGGAATTTACTAAAAATTTAATTTTAACCCCATAAGAAAAAACTATATAACAGTCCGAAATTTATTTCACCGCAAGCAAATGTTACACTACTTTCTAATAAAGTACATTTCCGTCACCGATTATTTCATAATTAAAAACGCATTTTCTATTACTGCTTTACAGTTCGGTACGAAGGCTTCCGAAATGCTACCAGCACGATAATTAAACGCAAACGTATTCGTTATTTAGTTTTCACGCCCCTCATAAGCACACACAAACTCATAAAACAAATTAAAATTGATGGACAATGCAAATATATCATGTACGTGTTTTAATTGAGAGAGTTTCTGCGAATTTAATTAATTTATTTTCGTATATTAATTTTATCAATTAAAGCTTTATTTTATAATTTAAGAATAATAGTGAAACTTTCCTGTATAAGGGCCATATTATGCCAAATATTTATATCAATTTGAAAAAATAATAATGAAAATATTTTCCTAATATCTCGTTTAAATGTAAATTATGATAGTACCTTTGATTTTAGAAATTGAGGAATAATTTACGGAATATATTCACAAATTGGGTTTTTGCATAAATATATTAATTAATGTAATATAGTTTCAGTGCTGTTAAAGATGGCGGTGATAATTACTGTAAAAAGTAAGTAACATAAATGATAGTAATTTATTAATTAATTTTTTTGTTCTATAATGCATTTTTTTCCAAAAAAGAACTCGTTTAAACAGGAGCTTTAAAATTACTTTCTAATGTAAAACGAAACCATTTGGAAAAAACCCTCTGATCTGTTCCGTTTAAATATCGTACACCTATGTTTATATACGCAAGGTAATTCAATCGTAAGTACAAATAATTAAGTATTTTTTGCACCACTACCAGTGGTTATATATAGCCCGACTTCCGTCTAAGAGGAAGTTGTTAATTTATTTCGTTCTGATGCGTTCAATACCGGAGATGACGTCACAGTTTTAAGAAAATCAGATGCCTCTACAGTTACCAGCAGGACCATAGGTTCATTATTAAAATAGTAAACATGTAATTAAATAATAGTAATTCTATCTTTATTCTATGAGCGCCATTCAATTAAGACCGATTGACAAACCGGGAAATCAGCTGATGGAGTAGGGATCTCTTTAATATCGGCAATGCTAAAGTTTCCCTAATGGAATTCCCAAAAATGCTAATATTAATCAAACGAGTATTCATCAAATACTCGAAATTATTGGTTTTCATGCGATTTCAGTTATTTGGTAAACACAACTCCACCTTATGTTTAAATGATCAAGCATCATTCCATCTATATGTTTCTTCTTTTTATATACGAGTAAATTTTCATCTTATATAAATTACTAATATATCAAACACATTTTTTCAACATTTATTACCAATATTCAAATCCGGCATGACTCATAGAATGTTTAGTTGCCTTGGCAAATAACCTTCCTAACCTCTCTACAACCATACTTCACTCTCTTTTTTCCACATCTCTGACCTAATTATTATTATTCTTTTTCCCTTAATAGATCTCAAACGTGGCCGTTACAAATTGAGTGTCTGAAATTGTCCATACTAAATTCTGTCCGTTTTTACGAATTACAAATGTGTTTAAAATGATTCAGGTACAGGCGTGGTTGTTTTACTGGATTTAATTCTACAGACAAAAGAAACTGACTGAATAAAATTTTCATGGTAAACAATGTTCTCAAGACTTATTCGACCTTCACGAATAATGTCGTGGCCGGTCCCTTTCATGCCATGATGGTTCCCGATATAGCCAAAATTAGGACTATTCCTCCTCCGAGCGGATTGCCAGAAGCTAGATATTGCCGTTCCGAACGCCATTTCTCGCGTCGAAATGTGAAAATTATACAAGGAAGGATCTTTCCAACGACCTCAGCCTCGATGGGGCCCGTGCGAGCAGTTTATGAAGCCTAAAGAGTGTTCGTGGCACTTTCTAAGGGCTGCAGAAAGATTGTGTCTTGTGTGACACATTTTCGAGATAGCAATTTGTCCCAGTTTCTATTCTGTCTCCGCATATTGCTTCTTGCTGAGTATATAACTTGGGGGAATACTTTTCTCGAAAAAAGAAAGAAACAAGTTAGCAGTTGCGTATGATAAGTAGGTTTTTCTGGACGGTAGTTTTAAAGACGATAGTATTTGGGTGAAGGGGAAGGGGAGGAGAACTGTAGATGTGACCGATAATAGGAGATACAGAAACGATACTCGAATCATGCAAAGTTGAAGGTTAAAAAATCTCAAACAAATTATAGTTTCTGTAAACTGAGCATAAGAATTCACGAGAAAAATTAAGTTCGGCTGGAGTGCAATAGCAAATCGTCTCAGAAATTATGTTGTATGTGAAAATTTCATCCGTAAAAGTTAAGGGATGATAAGTAAAAGAATAAGGAATATTTTTATAAATAGTAGTAGCCTCTCTCCAACGACTCTTCCTCATTGACGACTTTACCCCTTTCCAACTTCACACTCCTTTTACTGAGCAAGTCGTATGTCATACTATGTAGTGTTCACCAAGGACATGTAATACATATTTACAGATTAGATTATCGTATCAAACCGAAATATCAGAAAAACAATAATACTTTAGGAACATCCTGTGTTGAGATTTAACCTTACATTAATTAAAATCTGCTTTAATGAAAAACTGATATCACAAGTGGCTGTAACGAGTTAACAAATAGGTAACAGTATATGGGAATAAAGGCTTTTCATTGGACTTTAAATTAACGGAAAAATTTGTGATTTTAATATTTTTTGGGGAGGACAGGGACACTAAAGGTTTACTGATTTTTTATAACATTAATAAACGGCAATGTTTCATTATGTCTAATTTTTTAACGTGACATTATTAATTGATATTACATTACTCATTCAGGTTTTTATAGTGAATACCTTATTAAAAATTAATTATTGAAAACCTAATTACTTCTTATTATATTCGTAATACCTTTGCTACCTTTTGTAGAACCAATAAAAGTTATATAAATTAATGGCTTTCATTATTGCATTGAAGTTTTCCTGGCAGAAGTACAACTCGGAAAAGAGCAATTAACTAAATCAATTACAAGATCTTTAGTCTCGGGAGCAGCTTGCTGTCTGCAATATATAATCAGTTACCCATTTATGTTCCTTCATTATTTACGATTACGAGCCATCTTACTACGTACAGTCTTAAAACCAATTTTACGTATCGATTTCCCATTTGATGGATTAATTATTAAAGTGATGAACCGATATATTGTTCCTGGAACAAATTTTCTTCATATACTTTGTAACCTTTTTTAACATGTATATATATATATATATAAGCTAAAAGAATGGCATTCTCTCTTACTCTCAATCCTTGTTCAATATAGATAAATAAATATACACCTACTTTCGAGCTTGATTGAGTTCATGACTAAGAGAAATCAGGGTCAGTTCTACATCTAATTACATCACATGGTAACAGAGGGAAACTCTAAGTGAACGTCTCTCGTAAGACCTTCACTAGAAGAGGACTTATTAGACGCTGCTGGACCTCAAATATTCTCCACGCTGTAGTTACAACTCTAGGATATTAAAAAACTCTTATTTACCTGTAGGGACCCGAGTTAAATTAAAATCCCTTCCAAACTATAAGGAAAACAGCGAATGCTCCTGCAAAGTACGTCATGGTTCATGAGATGATGTATTCTTCTTCCTTATCCATACCCACTCAGAATAAAAGATTTATTTATATAAATGCTATTTTTAACTTATTAATAAGTACATAAATTACAATAATCTAGCCAAAGATCAGAACCAAATATTTATAAAGGCAAACGTTTCATCCCCAAGTTTAAAGGACCTCTTCTGTCGTTTATAATTCAAGTGTAAAATTAAGACCCAAGGCCTGGATGTTGTGTAAGAGCTACCAAATTTTCGGTTAGGCCCTACAAGTGTTTTAATTACAAACAACTGAAGATGGCCCAAAATTTTGATAAAAAAGTTCTCGATTGAAGTATTTGAAATTGTATTCATTTCTATTTCTGACGTTTGGCAACCTTATTAATTTCAATTGTTCAAATCACTCATAATACGTTCCCACTGTATTTATTGTTAAGTACATTATTTAAATGTTCTGTAAATGAAAAAAAAAATCATAATTGAAGCCTGTACGAAAAGAAATGGCTTTGATGGTTTCTTTATTTATTTCTCAATATAAATTGATCCACTATCCTAATTTATCATTTTGAGAACTTATAAAACAGATTATACATTTAAATATTCAACATTTAAATTTATAATTTAAGAATTAAGGCAGGGAAAATTACTACAAATTATTGGAAGATAAGGTCGGAGAACTCTACTGTGGCGGTAAGCGAAGCCGGGACCTTACCTACAATTTAATAGTCTTTATATTTGAGCTTCAATTGGAGACTTTCTTCTATCCATTCAATTTTTGATTACAATAATAATAAAATAATTTTATTAAGTGTGTTTAGATTAATGAATTTTTCAATATTTTTTTAGGGAATTATTAGTAACTTATCATTTAGGGTATTAAGAGTGACTGATGTGTAATAGTCAGAGTTTTTTCTATCTTTAATTGGAAAATACAATTTTATATCAGCGTTTAATCTTACAAATTGAATTATGGAATTTTCTGTGGGTGCAAACGTTTCTTGAAACTATTTCGTAGTAACGCGGTTCAATAGTATGTTTGATAAAGAACAGTAAAAATTTTCTGAGAGAACTTGATATCAACCAAATTTAATATCAGATTTAATTTTTTATAATTCGCCTAAAAATTACGTAAGTCACTAGTTACTTTAACATTCTCATTTGTCTGAGAAGATGGGCGATGTTGTGACGTTTCGACCCGTTTATTTACAACCTCAAGATTTTGAACTATTATTAGTAACTACGTACACATTAACTTCATGTAAGTAGGTCCTAAAGAGATTTCTGTGCAACATAAAATGTTAAGTGAAAAACCGTCCACTCTATTAATATTTCTTTGGTCACTAAAGTAGGAAAAACACGGATTTGCCATTAATCTGTTATTAATGTTTTACCAGGCTAGTTCGGTTATAATTACTTAAAATCACCAGAAATTACAATTTTGTAATTATAATATTGTTGCAAATCCTCAGCTGTTCAGATTCTAATTTTATTGCCATACCTCCTGACTTATAAAAGTTTAAAGATGGAAATATTTTTCAAATTAAAATTTTTGATGCAGGCCTAATTGATTATAGAAAATTTAATTTATTTCATTCAGGACGGAAACAAATCGTGCAGAATAAAGGAGACATTGGTGTGGAAACCTTGAAACCTTGGTGTTTGTTTGCAGGTCGACGACAGTGTGTATACAGCACCAGAAATGTTATTCCTGCACCGTTTACCTGGAGCCGGAAGCTTATCCCCAGGGGGTTGCTGCCTCCCCTCCTGCGGGGATCCGGGAAACATAAATTACCCTAACCAACTTCCACTACGGCACTCAGTACTGTTTGTACTTAATCTGTTTCCGTTTGTATTTATTTCGACCCTCCGAACTTATATTGATTTCTTTCCTACAGGGTATTTGTGTATCGTCGTCTCCGAGCAGTCACAAATATTTATTTTACTGTTCAGAGATTAAATTAAATATTGTATGAATACAAAGCATGAATGTATCAGATGATTTTTGTGAACAATAAGGTTAAAATATTTAATAAAAAGTTAGACACGTCTACAAAGAATGGTCAAAAGTCCCAACTTTCGGGACCTCCTCGGTTCTTTCTACAAACAAAGTAATTACCTATACATAGTTAAATATATAAATAAATAAATATATATATATAAATAAATAAACGTGGTATGTTGTAGTTACTTACTATTATAATATTATATAATTTCTTGTTGCTTCTGAGGAAGAAATGTGGGTAAACAATAACATTGAAACAATGATTGTTGTAATAGATCTGTTTGTAAATACGAAAATTATGTATCAAAGATTTACGTGTAAAAGATTAAAGAATACACAAGTAATTCACAATTATAATATATAGAAATTAAATTTAAATTTTCTTTTACAACGTATAAATTTCATATGCATTGTTTTTTCATGTTCCATTTTTTTACAAATGTAGTTAACATGGCATATGCTGAAAGCTCCTCAAAAATTTAATAAAAGTTAAAATCAAAATTAAACTATAATTTTGGTTTCATTAAAATATGTGGCAGATTTAAAATCAAAGTGGATTTTTCATTATCATCAACAACACATAGTTTATCCATATAAAACCTTAACATTATCTGAATCAATCCTATTCTTTTAAATACACATGTTTAGTTAATTCGGATTATGTTTATAATTATTTTTTTAAGTGCGCGAAATTTTCTCCAATTCTTGTTCGGAGCTTGCGTTTAGTCTGCCCAATATAACAACCTTCAGAGTCCAAACACTCAAATTTGTTTCTCAATATTGTGTTTATCAAAATTATTTAGAAAATATTTCGAATTATTTACAAAATGTAAATTATTGAAAGATCTAAGTATTACCCTGACACCGTACTCAGAAAACAAGTTAATACATTTATATATATTTATTATAAATTTGGTAAAACAATGAAGGCCCTTAGTTCATTCTACAAGAATTTTATATAGTTAAATGTACATAATTGAGTAAAAATAAATAAATTTGGTTTGTTTTAGGTACTTTCAATTAAATGTTTACAACATACCAAGATTATTTTTTATATTCAATGAAGAATATTTAATTATAAAATTTTTGTAGAATAAACTGAGGATTTCCGAAAGTTGGGGGACGAAACGTTTTCAAATTTAATTATTCAATTTCTGCCTTTTGGCCGATATTTGTATTTTATTTATAATTTTCAGTCACATTCAATTGACTGTTTTTTTGGCTTTAAAGTCTATTAATTTAGTCTCAGTTTTTATTTTTAATTTACCGATACACATTCAATTACGTCAAGTTGGTTACCCAAACGAGAAATAAAAATATTGCTAAAGGGTAACTGTTAATCTAAACTTGGAGTCTATTTCCATTAATTCTCATGTGTTAAATGGTATTATAATCAGGAGTATTTCTGTGGACGAACATTGAAATTAAAGTTTGAGGGAAAGAAGTGAGCATGTGTTTATGATGAAATGAAAATTAACCGAGATGAATTTACAAAGTACTTTTTGCAAAAGTTCATGAATTGGTAATAACAGAACGGAAAAATATTGAAAAATCACGTGTTAAATACAGGCAATTGAGCCGCCATTTGTTCGCCACTTCCACAAAACTTGATAATTATTTCAAATCGCGTCACTGCCATACTTGGTGCTGGTTGAAGCTAATCACTGATAATTGTTTTGCTCGTGAAGTCCCCGGAGGCCCAACGAAATTGAGTTGTTAATTAGAAAAGTAATATCACTGCATCTAGTTAACGTTTGTCGGCCCAGCAAGCAGTGATTGCAAATTAGTTCGAAATTTTCATTTAAGGCACAAAGCTGAAAAATAATAGAATCTAAGTGACTCATAATCCCTAATAATATTTAGATTACATTTTGAATAATTAAAATATTCATCAGCTTGTTTTAATTTCAGGTACCCCAGGTTTTAATTTTCTGAAAAACTTTCATCAAACGTTGTGTTATTACTTTCCCTGTTTAATGGGATATGATCCACCGTACCGAAAATATTTTCTATAATGTATTGTGTCGATTAGGTTTGGAATTTAATATAATTACAGTTTTTAAAATATTAAGATAATTCCCAATTGCAGACGGAACTTTACATTACTAAGTTGGCACAAATGATATTAAATCAATTTAATGTGCTATAATAAAAATAAATAAAGTGTTCTACAATAATGGAGGGTCAATATTGAAATGGTATTAGGACTGAATACCACAACAATGGAACACTAAGGCCTTTCTGTATTACAGGGGCTCTAGGAGTCACGTAAACAAAATTTCTCCTCATAATCCCAGGGTTCAAAAACGTGATTTTGATTGCATCAAATAATTCAGCAAATCTATAAATTAATGAAGTTTACATATCTTGAAACAATATATTAAAGAAAATTGCAATTTATTGAATAAAATTACAATTTTCATGCCATAATACACAAGTTTACAAATCAACAATTTTTTGACAATTTATGAAAAAAAATAATACAATGTTACTACTTAATCGTCTCCCATCAGAATAATTCTCTCTGCGTATCTCTCCTTAACCAATGGTTTCCTTCATAATATTTTCTATTCCGCATGCAAAAAATTCATCTCCATTTAACTGGATATATCCAGAGATATTATTTCTCTCTCTTCTCAAGATAATCATTCTTTGTTTTGCTTTGTAGTCATGATAACAGTATATAATAATAACAACCTATAAATAATTTAAGTTTTTTAGGAGAATAAAATGGCGTCGGGTCAATGGCAAAAAATGTGTGAGAAAACTGGCCAAAGTCAACAGAAAATTTTGAATACAGTTAAATGGTATAAAATTATTACGATACATTTCAATTAATTTAAATTTGGCTTCTCTTATTTGTTATGTCAAAATACTTAAGTGTTGATGTTGGGAAATGTGTCATATAATTAATAGATTTATAATTCAATCCATTAGTTCTCGGTCGAGGAAGTAGGATGCGTCAAATTTAATATTACAAGAAATAAACAAAATTTCTCAATTAAGAGTTTAAGGACAAAAAGAGGAAATATAACAATAATATTCTTCAATTTTCAGTAGATGGAGTAGGCACCAGCAAATCATGCGTAGAATCCCGTAGAACATGAAAATATACTTTCACTATTTTAGTTAATAGTATTTTTTTTCGGAAAACTGTTTTAAAATAAATTTCTTTCAAAGACTATGGTAACAGCTTGTAACCTAATATATATGACTCTAAATTCCAACTTACAACCGTTATTAAAATATTTATATCTAGATACTGACAAAATATAATTGGGTTTGATTTCGCTACCACCATAACTATTTCTAAGTTGAAATGTTTCGATCGTGGCCTGAGTTTTCGGATGTTTCAGTATATTGCAGAATTGATCAGAACTTTCTGACTACGCGAAAGAACAAAAGCCTTGGGTATCAAGGAAGGAAGCTTGGTGAAGCAGGTGAGCTCGACTCCATTCCGAATTGCCGGAGCGTGTGTGCTAAACAGCTTAACGAGTCCCCGAGGAAGGCCTCTACCTGCAGATTGAAACACCGCCAAGCAGTCACCAGAGACACACACAGGAGCAACTTAATGCTTTTAGGAGCACTCGCTAGACAACATATGACAGGGTCTGAACATCCTAATTCACACCTTCAGAATAATGCGCAGCACGGAATTGCAACTCCGAGCAGAATCAAAACCCGTTGCAATCACGTTGTTTACGAAAACAATTTCTGTCCTTCATGGTGAGATATTGGACAAACGTTTTCCCCAATTCTATTTTAATTTTCATAAGTAATGCTTTAAAGTATTTTAGACTCCCCAGTATTACGAGAGGAGAAATATTAATATAAATGGAGGAATTAGGGCCTCTAGAACATACACCTTCAACGTTTTTCCAATTTTAGATTCATAAATTCTTTTTATAAATAATTATCTAAACGCTATTTTTAAAGCATAACTATAATAGTAAATAAGCTATCTGAAAATATTTTTACATGAAACAAACGTCGTTATTTACTTTCTGATCCAGATTAAAAATGGTTATCAATAACGTTACTAACATTTACAAGTGCGTCATAGCTTTTCCTCGTAACTATTGTTTAATAAATAAGGCAGCAGAACCAAACGTCGTTATTTACTTTCTGATCCAGATTAAAAATGGTTATAAACACTTATCAACAACGTTAGTAACATTTAAAAGTGCGTCATAGGTTTTCCTCGCAACTATTGTTTAATACATAAGGCAGCAGTTTTTTGCCAATAATATTAGTTATAAATAACAAAAGTTACGTAATCAATTCTGTTATCAAAATTTTTGTAACTTACAAAGATACCTGATCATAAATTTACTTTAATTAAAAAATTCTTCTGTCATATTAAATATATTTTGTGGCGTAATAATTGAAGTTCGTGGCACTTTCTGCAATAGTATTAATACAAAAACAGATTTTATACAAAAACTTTACTATTTATTCATTAAATTCCATTTTTCCTACATAATACTAAAAGTATTCTAAATCAAAGTTCTTACACTTCATCAGTCTTTTTAAAGCCTAACCTTAACCTGTTTTTAAATACACTGTTACATTTGGTGTCCTTATCAGCTACTGATACCTCATTGCACAATACTAAGCTTTTATTAAAAATGAATTTCTCGAACTTTTCAAATTTAAGGGGCCCCTATAAAAATTTTCTCTAACCCTGGTGTTATGACTATGTAGATCTCAATTTATTTTTCATAAAAATTTTGAAATCATCAGGTAACTGTCCCGAATCTATTTTCTGAATAATAACTAAAACATCATACTACTTAGCAAGTATTATCACATTTCACATATTAAAATTCAAAGTTTGGGATGAAACATAGTGATTCTCTGTTTTACTGTATTTATATTAATTTAAATGGTGATTAAAGTGGATATTTTATATTAAACGTTTTATGACTTTTGGCCATTATTCAAATAGTATTTATTCTTTATAGTAAAGTCTTTATATCAGTATAGAAATAAAATACCGTTCTATTTTTATTAATTCAGATTTTTGGATGAATAAATGAAAATTTTATTTAAATTGGTAAAAAATATAATTAAGTATTATGAATCGAGAAAAAATAAACCCACGCAATGAGGAGAATATATAATAAATATTTTTAGAAGAGAAACATTTTTGTTAGGCTATTAGGTTTTGAACAGAAATGCTACCTTTAACTTTCGTTTACTACAAACGCTGCAAAAAGTTTGAATGTGGCACGGAAACAATTTAATAGAAAAATGAAATAACTGAAACAATGGAAAACGAACGTATATAAAATCCCCTTAAAGTTTATTATTCAAATTTTCGAGGATTTTGGGGTAGTCGAGGAAAGTAAATTCTGTAACAAACGTAAGTAACGACACCAATAAACAATGACCAGTTCAAAGGTCATGCAATATTTTTAAAATTATTTTTATTCTGCCAGAAAAGTAATAGAAAAAATTAATTCTTGTAGCAAAGTGTGACGTACATTAATTGGGTCATTAATTAATAAATTAATTTTTACTTTCGTGAAAATACACTTTAATCACCTGCTGTTTCGGTCATTGATCAGGCTTTGCTGATTTGATCTTCAGGTACTTGCAATCTTTGTTTTAAAAAGGGATAAATATGTGCAACATGCGATACATCCGCTGCACGTAACATACATATCTGTGAAGATCCGTATTTTTTTAACCATTAATTACTGAATGATAATTTTTTCGATTTGTTAAAATGTTTTATACGGGCTATTTCCACGTTCGCATTGAAACCGCGAGTCTCGTGGGCCCGTTGATGGTTGCTTAACAAAGCAGGGTGCTAAAACCCTCCCCTCGTCCTCCTAGTAAAACGGCGCCCACACGCAAAACAAACGGCTAATCATATTATAACTTCCCCTGCTCAAAGTTCCCAATGGACAACTGCAAGTGCTGAGTAATGCTGTTAAAGTTACTCGGTAATCACACACAGGGTTTAATATTACCGACACGCAATGTGCGTCCGCGGCAGAGTGAGAACACGCTACACAACAGATTCGTGAATTGAATTGATTTTAAAACCACTGTTATTATGGAAAGTTACGACATTAGGCGGAAAATAATGTTTCAATAACTTAGAAAATAAATTGTATATATTTCGTTTTAACTATTCAGATTATCAAACTGTTTTGTCACTTTTGATAAAATAAATATTAAAAATTTAAAATGCTGTTGCTCATCTAAAACGAAATAAAAATTTAACAAAACAGTATTTATTCATATATTAACGGGATTATTTGTTAAGAAATTATCAAAAAATAAAATACAGTTTGTTAGTGATTAAACGTAAACAGAAATTGGGGGAACATTTTTAAATCATGAAAGTCTAACAATTTGCGTAAATATCATGAATATAAAATTAAAATTATGTGAAGTTTCAAGAAGAAAACGGTTGATTAAATTATAACAAAAATAAACCAGAAACAATATAAAAGCTTAATAAATAAAAACTCACGTGTTGTTCCAAAACTAATTATGTAATGTGGAATCTGTTTTGAGCCATCAACTATGACGTTAATTTTCAACACCTCCAACTTCATCTATAATTTCTGCATGATAATCAGTCCCCATTTGTAAATTTAGGACGCTTCGTAGTTCTATTTACATACAATAAAATTAGTCTTGTTTTCCTCCCCTATAACCTTACTATTGTGTTGACTGCCTTTGGCACAATAAACTAGTCTTTTTTATTTTTTGTGCATTTCTTATTAACATTAACAGACCAAAACATCCTTGACTCTCCCATCAAAATGTCAGCGAATAATAACGATACCGCGTTTCCTTTCTTTTTGGATGGGTAACAGGATACATGAGGATGATCGTGAAGCAGGCAACTCCTCTTTAATAGCATAGGAATGGAATTAAAAACGGGGGAGGGGATGTAGAAGATAGTAATCTTGCGCTGACTAAGGCCCCCGGGATGTAGGAAATTCACATAAAAGAGATGCAGGAAAAATCCTAGAAAATCTCAGTATTCTCACGCCCTTCCGAATGACGGGAAATGAGTTTGCTGTGGGGTCGCAGAATTTGGTTCTCCGTGTGTCCACCAGTTTTAGGAATAAGCCGGCCGACTGATCCAGTAAGATCAACGGATAACTCTTACCATATGCCAGTACATACACCTCCCAAAAGAGGTAAAGATGACTCGGTATGTGAGAACCTTAAAACCAGGAGAGAACCAGGCATTCACAAAGGTAAGCCTATCGTTCATCTGTGAAGGAACACTTGTGAGAGAAAGACTAATTTTTTGGGGGAGTAACATGATACATGTTGGTGATCCTGAAACAGTTAATTCCCCTTTAAGAGTATAGGAAGGGAATTGAAAAAGGGGGATGTGGAAGGTAGCGAAGGGTTTTCACCTATTCTCATTTCTTCCTGTTTTTCCGGATCGCTTGGGGAAGCGACTGACCCTTTCGTGTTGTAATTGTCAATTTCACCAACCCTTTTCGTCGAAATAATAAAATAATATCTAATTGCAATTAATTCATTTATACTTAATGCACTTGACAATTATCCACTACAGTTAAGGATTTTTGAATATATGTTAATTTCTTGAACTTCCTATGATTTAATTATTTGACATGACGTTCATATTTTTACGCAACGCACATACATTTCACAAAACTCATTGTATTATTTTTTATGTTGCTTAGACACACGGTCAAAACGGAGAAATTGGTTTTGTTTTTCAAAGAGCAGAATAGATATATTGCTGTAATTTTAGAACATTAAAAGAGACATTTAATAACATTGAAGCCAGCCCATAATTATTAAATTACCTTCATCGATATTACAGTCGAAAAAAAAGAATGCCATAGCTCCAAAGTACACACTGCGTGATCGAGTGCGACGTAAAACATTTGCCCCAATTAATTTAATTAATTGATATGACAACATCTGATATGGGAAGCTCAAGTGTCACGTGCGGTGTAATTATGTCGGTAAATATTTACAACCTGATTAGCATGTTGTGTGCGCGTAATTAAACATTGCATTGCAAACGAAGCTCGCTGACTGATGCCGTCAGTCTTGTGAAGATAATCTGTTGATTTTAAACATTCCTCCACTCAACATTGGCATTACTTCTACACTTAGTTATGTTGGTGCCTGTTACTGCGCGATTCTGCAATTAAATTATTTTAGAGATGATTGCACATATACATTGAAAAGAGAATTTTAAAAGTAAAGAAGAAGAGCAGAAAGGTAAGAATTAAAATTATAACAGTGCATTAAGTCAAAATAAAAATGAGTGATTTTTCCAATATATTATTTTAATTTACCACTTGATATACACTGATTGTAGTTAGGATATTATCCAAAGCGTATAATTGCAAATGAAACTAAGAGAGTTTAGGACGTAAAAAATGGGTTACTTTAATTAGTAATAAATCCAGGAAGCAAAGATTATACATTTCAGATTACTGAATTGTAAATAAGAAAAAATAGTAACACACATTTAGTGATATTTATTGCATAACTTTTTAACGGCGTTGAAATTAACTATTAATTTTCTGCTTAATATCGTCTAATTGCAGTCGTGGACAATGATGAACTTTATTACCTAACAATTATAGTTTGTTAATTATTAAAACTCAATTTGCCGTGCGTTAAGCGAAAAATAATATTGAAACTGTCGGAAAGAGTAACAACCATAACTAATACCACAATTGAAAAATTAGGTATACAAAAATATTATAAAAATTTTGATTTCAAATCATTTAGTGAACTTAGTATTATGTGATTTATAAAATTTAGTAATTGTTCGGATTTTTTAGAAAACTTTAATAATATCTTTACATTTTTCCATGTAAAAATACGTTTTAAAAAGACATAAGAGAGAATCTAATTCTCAGACCAAGTTTAACAACGAATAACACAAGCAATTTAATTACTTACATAATGTACGATTCTCTTAATTTACGAGGAAATGCACCCGAGATGAAATTTTTTTGCTGTAATTATAAAGTTCTTACTTCCACGAAATAATTGCCGCAAGCAGAAGGTGTGAATTAATTTGTTGTACTGTTAGTGAAATTTTCGTATTTCTCTTGATGTCTCCAGTTGTTTATCCGTAATTCGCATAATTAAAAATTTTGAAAATGTAAGGGCAATATGCGTATGATATTTGACAAAAGAATAAATGACACAGACAGTGACTGCATTATTAATATTATCTTCAATCATTATGAATTATTTACGACAGACATTTAATAATTAGAGAAGAAATTTTCTGGATTCAACTTACTTTTTAAAAACAAAGTGAGACTTATAGTACTTATCAACATAATCCCAATGTATATTAATAGACTTGTCTCAAAGATAAACTAGTTTTTTTAAATGATGTAAATAAGACTTGTTAACTTTTTTTATTTACTTTAAGTCGCGCCAACAGCTAACGCCATTAGCGACTATTTAACCACAAATTCTGGTGTATTTTTACTCCCCGCTTTTTTTCTTCAGTTTCTAGTTCAAAATGGTGAACCGAAGTTTCATAACACGTTATAAAATTATTTAGAAGACGGGTAGCGTTCTTTCAAATCTGCTTACCCTTTGAGTCTCTGTTTTTGTTTGTTGCGCTAATTTTTTAGGGCACCCTCATGTATTTATTTTGCTGTACTTGAGCTTGTTACTTAAAACGTTATGAAATGTACCCAGTTTTAACCGTAATAGATCGATCTCTACGCATAATATTGTTCGAGTGGGTTTCAAGCGAAGAATTTGAGACTGGCCGACCAGGACGTTGCGCGTCAGTCACTGAGTTTCGACGATTCTTGAAGTGTTATCCCACGCAGCGTACAACTTTCACCATACTTTAAAATCATCCGATAAAAGATGTTAGCCTATTTTTGGCCTTCAAAATATATTGCGAGTTTCTGAACTTTGTTCTCCTTATGTGTAAACTTCAAGCCATCATTAAATGGAATTTTGAGGTTATAAGCAAATCAATGTTTATCCACACTATTCCTACAACAATTTTTTATTTAATTTTGGAATATTCCTTGTATATACCGAAGGGAATCAGGAAGTGTTATTTTGAAGATGATTTGATTTCTCACTCTTTTATATATTAAATTATATATATTTAACACAACATTGTCAGTATATAACGACATTTCGATCTTCGCATTATGACTACTACATATACGTCATCTAGTAAGTTATTTCTCTAGATTCGGGACCCGAAATTATTCATTTTTTTCTATATCTGGCGAATACAATGCATATGGATGCAAAATGAATATTGATTCCAAACGTTGAGCAACAACAAATAATGGCGGGACAGAGGCGCATTGGCGTGGTGAAAAAGAACTTTTTATCGGGGTCAATGCGGATGTTTGTTCATAGCCGCTTGCATCTCCGTAAAGCTTAGTAATATTTTCCGGTCATGAATTTCTTTCCGTTTTTTAAAGTTAGTCTTCAAGTAACACATATGTAGGGGAAGTCGGGGTGGAGCGAAATACCCTACCTTTTTTTTGTCTGGATTATTTTTAAATTCAGTAAATAGGGGTGCAACATGGCCACTGGTCAAAGAAGAAATCCTGGCAGCCGACTTGACCAATTTCTGATTGCACCTTGCGAATAAACTCTTGTTTTGGAGTCTTACAGCTGTGAATTTATATATTTTGGAGCATTTAGACAGAAGGTAATCTTCAGAACTACTCGATTCGAAGCCTTTAATGGTATATATTCATAAAGCAGATGTATTTAGCGGCATATAAGTTAGTATTACGTTAAACTGAGACTAGAGTGTGGAACGAAACGAGATACTACTGTATAAAGAAAAATATTTTGTGTTCCTCAAGGAAAAATAAAAAAATGACAGACTAGCCTTATAAGAATGTTTCAGGAAGCTGGTCTCAAAACAAGTAGATAAAGAAAGAAATGAATCGGGAAAATGGAAAAAATTACTAGAAAAGTCTGCAGGTGTAATGAATAAATAAAAAATAAAGCGATCAACCGATTGGAAAATAAATATAAGAAATATAACACAAAGAGGTGTTAAAATGTTTCGTGAATTAAGTTAAATTTTATTGTATAAATTGTTATTACAAAACATACTATCTGGTTCTGCCCCTAGGGTGGGGCAGAACGGGAAATTTGTAAGTTAAGTTTCTTTTTAAAAATTCACCAAAAGCCTAAATTCGTTGTTTTAAGCGATTTTGTTATTGGATTAGGTAAATAATAAAATAGACGTGTTTTATATATTTATAAATCGATATTTATTTTTCGAAAATTTTACAAAAATTGTTTGACAATAAGTGTCTCGAACTGCTCCGATTTCCCTTATCCCAAAACGCTATGGCCAATAATTCCTATCGGAGTCGGAACAATATTCCCATCTTTAGGGCCAATCGTAAAGTGGGTAAAGTGCTCCGAATGATTCGTGAATGTCGTCAGTGCAAATAAAAGTTTGTTATCAGTAACACATATAACATCCTTTTAATTATGTACAAGTTCCTTGCGGATATTTTCCAAATGTAATTAAATGCTATTAAAACTTTTTTTATTAATCATTTTGATATGACACGCGTGGATAATATTCCAGTGTTTGTATTCTAGTCAATTTTAGCTTCCAAGTTGACGATTGTTGAATAAGGAAGAAAAATAAGTTCCATGTTGATCCACGATTTATTGTCGAAATTTTTATAATGACACCACTTTAAATTAAATGTAGAAAATCACTTAATACATAATTTGTGATGAACTCTTTCAAAGCGGGATTATTCTTCTTGTTCTAATGGTGACGGTTTGATTTAATGGACGTCTGTCAATCTGTATTTTAAGGCACACTTAATTTTGAAAAGCGTTTAATCATGTTTCTCGAAAGTATGATATCATCAGTAAGTTCAGGATTATAATCATTAAGATAAGTCAAATAGTTTGATCTCAGCCGTTTCCAGTGATTAACTAATAGGAATTTTCTACATACACGTGTAGAAGTAACATTTCCTTCGTTCCCTCCCCCAACCACAGTCTCTCTCTCGTTGTTTACAGTCACGGACATATCGTTACTTCTGTGTACAATGCATCCGTATTGGAATTCGATTCTAGAAGTCAGAGCTTATAAATTCGACAAGGGACAATACCTAGCCATTACAATAAATCGACGTACACGCCTGTGCGCAATGGTCTATGCAGAATCGCTTTTGGGGATGCGAGGAAATGATGAAAGTGCTGAAATGTTTGAGGATAAAGGTGTAGAGGGCAATGCAGAAAGGTCTCTGTGGCTATAAATCTTTCATTTTCATCATGAGATTGTTGCCAACTCTTAGGGGTGTAAACCTCAACTGGTATTTTGATCTGACGATTCAATAAATCAATGAATAACAGAAGTCTTTATGAATAACGAAAGGTCTACTAAATGTAGCCAATTATTTCGGTTTATCTATATGCATTCATTTATAACATCATATACTTTTAAAAACTGTACGTTGATAATAATATACAATACACCAATTTAATACGTTTAGTTCTGTGGAATGATTCAATAAAATTATTATGACCAATTGCCTACTTGATTTTTAATACAATTTTAAAAAGAACAACGTTACGGTACGTATTTGTACCTTCTTCAGCTTTTTATCGTAATCATCAACATACGTTTTCACTATCAGATCCAATATACGTGGAAGTATTACATTTGTGGAAGAGACTCGGTAGAACTTAAAAAACTGAAAATTTGTCTTATGTTTAAAAATATCTCGTATATGAGAGTGAAAAAGTATAGTAATAATTAGAATAAAACCCATAAGATGGCAAAATAGGTTGAAATTAGTCGTAAAATTTTATTTATGCTCAGGTAATAAATGCAGATAAAGAGCGTATATATAATTTATAAGAAAATATTTACCGGACCCAGGACTCGTTCGGAAAGCGGGAGGTCCTCGTTACGAGTCCTGTGTCCTGTCGACATTTTTTCCAATCTTTTTTTAAATTTATTTATAGTCGCATCAACAAAGAAGTCATTAGCGACTTAAACGAAATTACAATAACCATTACATTTTGATCTTTAAATTAACAATTTTATACATTTCAACATGACGTTTATGTTTTCAATGCAAAACTTAACTATACATAATGATATATAAAAAATTACAATTTATGGTACATTTCAGTTTTTTTAAGAATTTTATTAAATTTTCCTGCGCATTTTTCCTTTTTACAATCTTGACTTTCTTCTAAATTTTATTTAAGCATATAAGCTTTGTCCACATTTCTCTTAATATAATTCACAGGTGCTGCCATCATAAAAAATATTACTGCATCTCATTGACGCTTAATGGTCCCAAATTTTTGTTTAGACAGCTCGAGGACAAACCACTAATGTCTTTTGTCTTTTGAATTTATTTAATTTATGTACTTTCTTAACAATGTTTTGAAAGAACTAAGCCATGCGAAATGTAACGACATTATATACGAATAAAATTTTTCTGCTTCTCTTTGACACGCTTAAAATAAATATTTTACATTCTTCGGCAACGTAAGTTATACACAACATCCAGAATTTCATCCTGTCAAAGTCATATTTATCTTGCTCGTATTCTAGGAAACAATTAAAATTTATTTAAAGTAACGGGAAACTTCTAATTTATTATTTGTATGTCAACATCAAAATATTCGTGCTTAAGGAGAAGATAAATATTTTATTATAAGTTATACTAATTTTTGGTGGCTGCAAAAAAAAAGAAAAATATGAAATGTAGTTGCAAGATTTCAGGAAACTCGCGGTTTGTCGTTAAATTTTATTAACATACTAGCTGGGTGCCCGGCTTTTCTCGGTAATTCATTCATATTTACCGCTACAGTATTTAATTCTACAGTAATAACTATATCAACACGTGATGAAACCATCAGATAGAACGATGCATTTTTGAAAATTGACCTTTTCGCGCACCCAACCTTCTAAGTCATGGAAATCATCGCTAGATGAAATGTCACCATAGGAACTTGCGTCTAAATCGTATTTTAAAACCACGCACCTTTCACAAACGTTCATAAAATTATTTCAAATGATCTTCATTTGTTCAATGTGGAATTAATCGATAAATAATACACTCAGTATGCACGCAGTTACAATTCACGGATTATATCAGAAGTCATCAATCCGAAATCGAAATGTAGAAACAATGCCAAGCTACGACGCAATGAACTCACGCATGTTTTGATGCGTAAGTGGAATGGCGCAGATTATTCTAACGGTCATGCTGAATATTTGAGAATATACGTTATTTTTATGTGAGATATCCAAAGTAAATTAAGAAAAAATCTGGATCTTGACAACAGAGCCACCTACCGGGTTCAAGTATTGATAATAACCCTTCAGGTGATCCAATAAATACAACGAAAATCGATCAAGCTATTTACGAAGAGAAGAATTACGAACACACACATCCACCTCGAAATTTTATATACATATAAAGTTTAAAAGAAAAAATTATTTAAAAGTTACGGTTTTTAAGTCAACATGTGTATTATAAGTAGATTTTATTAAAATTATTTGATTTAATAAGTTTTCTTGAAAAAAAAGTGATGTGACTGTTTGAATTCTAGAATCCCTTTTATGACACCTGGGGAACATACTGTATGATCATAATTCTCGAGAACAAGTCTGGTAAAGTTCATTTACGACTGCACAGAAGCTAAATTGGTCCTGAGAGCAATCCACACGTGGATGAGAAATTTTTTGTGACATACGATAAGGCAATTAACATGTCACAGGAGGTTTTATATTTCAAACTTCATTTTGTAAACGTATATATTGCTTGAGGAATAAATTATTTTTAATCGACCTTGAAAACTGAGTTCATAAAAGGCATTGTATCAAAATTATAATACATAAACGAAAAAAATAATATGACACATGAAGGAACTATTTTTTTTAACTAGTAAGTCATAATTATTCCTCTAGATCATAGTCTGAACTGTGTTCTAGTTTGATACACATTTTGATGATTAATAATCTAATTTCACATTTCAGGGCCGGTAGGGTTAGAATGAGTAAATGTTAATGAGTGCTGAGGTAGACGTGGAAATAGTATGAGGATTTCAAAACGAGATATGAGTGAAACAATGTGAAAATGGAAGAGAAGAGGCGTTATATTTCCTAATGGTTCGTTCGTATTTTCAGGATAAAACTTCTACCGGCGGGAGTGATCCTTCAAGACCTATACATATGTATGTGTGTATGTATTCGATTAATAGCTGTGGACACGATATTAACTTCGTGACAACTTATGTAAAATATATCAATTCAAATTGCATTAATACTTATCTTGTTCCATTTAGACTTCTGTATTATTGCTAAATTCATTTTATCATATTATCTAACAAACAATTGATCTGGAGGTTTCTGATTGGTTCTTCTTTGGCCAGTTTTGTAATTGCTGGGGTGGTATTAGTTACGTAGTAAAAATGATACGGTTTAGAATATTTTCTTTTAAGTTATTTGTGCCTTGAGAAAGTAGAAATTCATATATGGTAATTTCCTGAACCAGTTTAAACTTTAAACTTGTCAGTGAATTACTTACCTAATCGCATCCATATAAGATGGAAGGTATGTCTACCAGTTCGCAAAGGGTATATTATTTTTTTAGGATACAATACCAGAAAAATGTCTTTATATACTAATTATCTCTTAACTTTTTTTTACAGCCAATGTGCAGTCCTCTGTAGTAAATCTAACGTTTATTTTTCAGAATGGAGGGACAAGTCGTTGAAGATAGTGAAAACTGTAGCTAGTAATTTCCGGCTGTCACCTGTCAGCAGCAAAGCTCACCTTAGCTGAGTGTGGTGATGTGTTGCTGTTGTTGGTACAGCAATGTGATTGGAACCGACAAGGGCGCAATCACACGCCAACACTGCCGGAAATGCAGCCGCCTTGGTGGGTAAACTTCCTGTTTCAGAGTTGTAGCGACTCTCCAATCCTCGTTCTGGTCCTTCTCGTGAGATACTGCTACAGCAGTGTCGGGAAAATTTAAATCATCTTGGAAATTATATCACGTTTACAGAACAAAACGGCTGATTCAATTATTACAAAAATAAACTAGAAACGTCATAAAAGTAAACGTTATTCAAAAACTAATTTAGCGATGCGGACTCCGTATTCAACCTCCAAATTTTGAATTAATTTTCCAGTAATAAATTCGCAGTCTTTTAAAATCTCCAACTTCAACAATAACTTCTGCATGATAATCGGCCCCAGCTTCATAGTTCAATTTACATACTTCAGCATTCCTCTGCTGTTCTTAGTTTCTGATAGAAGAGAGAAACAAATTTAAATTTAATAGTTGAGATAGGATTTTTAAGAGTACAGGAATAAAATATCGACTAAGAAGACTTATCCATAACCTCTACAGAAGGCGGGCAGCAGTAATTAGAATTGAAGATCAAGAAAAGAAAGCAAGAAAGGAGATAGACAAGGATGCAGTCTGTTTATCATATAAATAGAACAGGCGATGAAAAAAATTAAAATGGAATCTGGAAAAGGAACATACTGCAAGGAAAAGAAATAATACCCCTACGCTTTGCCGATGATATTGTAGTATTAGGGGAGTCGGAAAAAGACTTGAAAACCATAATAAATGGCATGTACGTGGTCCTGGAGAAAAAGTTCAAAATGTTGATTAATAGAAGTAAAACGAAGGTGATGGAGTGTAGTATGAAAAACAGTGGAATAACAAAGGGTGTTAGTTTGGGAAGGGATATTTTGATGGAAGTTAAGGAATTCTGCTACTTGGGAAGAGTAATAACTAGGAACGGAAGACAAAAGTAGACAAAAAGATAAGGGTAGCACAGGCAAGAAATGCTTTCGTAAGAAAGAGGAATTTACTTACGGGTAATATAAGAATGAAAGTTAGGAATCCATTGCTAATATTGTTCATAGGGAGTGTGAAGCCTTTGAAATATCGTGCTATAGGCGAATGCTGAAAATCAGATGTGTGGATAGAATCACTAACGATGAAATTATAAGCAGAATAGGGGAAGAGCGAACAATATGGAGGATGTTCACTAAGAGAAGGATAGAATAATAGATCACGTTTTAAGACATGAGGATCATGTAAAATTAGTATCAGAGGAAAGTGTGTGGGGTAAGAACAGAAGAGGAAGGCAAGAATGGAATACGGTAAGCAGATCAGGGAGGATGTGGGATGAAAAGGCTTGTGCTAGATACGTCAACATGGCGGGTTGCCTCAGAGCAGTCTTCAGACTGAATACAATAACATCAATAGATGAGATAATAAATCACGATCACGGAATGCGGTAGAAGTGACGTAAAAGATGAAAACTTTTACCTTCTTGTAGAAAAGATGGAGGCTGTCTTCGGCGATACGTTTTTCCCTATCTCTTGGGTTTTAATTCCTTGGTCAGTTTTGTCTGATGTTTGCTCCGGAGTCGCAGACCTTGGCCAAACGATCAGAATGGTCTTCTGAGCCTATTGGACAGCAGACCAGGTACCTCCTAAGCTGGTCCAGACATAGAGAGGGAGATGCTGCGTCCCTACAAAAGTAACTCCTGTCCCTTCATTTGGAAGGGCGTGGGACAAGTATCCTACAGCACGACCTTCCTTGTGCAGATTTTCTAGGTCTTGGTCTGCACCTTTTATTAGGTTAATATCCGGTTGGTTCCTTAAACTACAGTCCTAATTAACCCTTTGTTAACTTCAACTCCCTTCTGTATTCCGCCTTTCAAATTGTCTCCGTATACTAAATAATAATCTAATCTCACGGAACAAAAATCGGCTATGTGATTTAGCAGCTATAATATGGCTTCATACCGCTGTCATAATCTGTCGTAAATGCGCGAAAGGATAGAATCTGGAGTAAAGGCGCTGCTTGTATTATGAAAGCATCAGTGACTTTGAGGCGCAGAGACGAGGCCTGTTAAATATTTGCCTCTCGCGTGTACCATATTAGTCTCGTGTATTTGTGGCAGGCATTGTTGTTGCCTTTGTGCTGTGCATCAACAATAAGGCAGTCGGTGGTGGTATCCCCTGCCTCCATAAACAATTAACGCTGTTCGTATGGCGGCTTAGTGCCCAAGGATTACCTCCAGATAGCCTGTGTGTCGTCTGCGGCGGGCTTACGGAACCTGCTCTGCACTCTGCAGCCATTTATGGATTATCCCACAACGTCGTTCTATAAACAAGTTCAAATGAAGAAAAAAAATTACATGTACTGTAAGAACAGCTGCTTACAAGCTCCTCTGGAGGAAAGGATTAATGTTATAATATACGAGACTGTTATCGATAACCTCAACGTGAATTATTTACTACTGATCGCAGTTGTGCTTCATTTCGTGGCAGATAAATATCAGAGTAACTTCCGCATCCCCCCTTTTCAATTCCCTTCCTATGCTATTAAAGGGGAGTTGCCTGTTTCAGGATCACATCATGTAGCCTGTTAACGAAACAAAAAAAAATAACAAAAATGTTAATATTATACAGCGCTGCGGGAGTTTTCTCGCAGGCGCTTCAGCCCAGAGTGACTGTGGGGCTCACCCGATCATGTCGGGAATGCCTCGCACTCTCTCTGGGTACTTTTTATCAAAGTTCTCATATGCCGAGACACCTTCACCTATTTTAGGAGGTATATGTACTGGGGTCAAAGACCTTGGGCATATGGCAAGAGTTGTCCGCTAATCCCATTGGATCAGTCGGCCAACTGCCTCCTGAAGCTGGTGGAGACACGGAGAGGGGAATGCTGCGACCCCACAGCAGGCTCGTCTCCCGTCATTCGGAAGGGCGTGAGAATAGTACCCAATGCCCGACCTACCTGATGCAGGTTTTCTAGGGTTTTCCCTGCATCTCCTTAGGTGAAACACTGGGTAGGATCCTTAAACCATAGCCCGGGGGCCCTAGTCAACCCTTGGCTACCTTGCTCTACCTTCCGCATCCCCCCTTTTCAATTCCCTTCCTATGCTATTAAAGGGGAGTTGCCTGTTTCAGGATCACCCTCATGTAGCCTGTTATCAAAAAAAATGTTAATATTATGAAGACTTTCAAAGAAATAAGTGAATTGATATAGCAGTCAATAAAATGTTGTTGTGGAATTCAGTTCCAAGACTGGCCTGATTCAACCCTCCATGCTAACCTATCTTACGTAAGCCTATTCATTTACACATAACTAGCACATCCCACAACCTCCATAATCTACTTCGCGTATTCCATCCTCTGTATCCCTCTTCTGTTCTTATCCCACACACTTCCATTTTACTAGACCCTCATCTCTCAAAACGTGGTCTCTTGATCAACATCCTCCATATTGTTCGCTCTTCCCATATTCTGTTTAGAACTTCCCCTTTAGTGATTCTATCCACCCATCTGATTTTCAGCATTCACCTATAGTACCACATTTGAAAGGGTTCTTTCTTTTCGTTGCCGCAACTCCTATCGTCCACGTTTCGCACCCATATAACGCCACGCTGCATACGATCATTTTAGCAACAATTTCCAAATATTCAAACTCATTTACTCGTAAGTAACTTCTTCTTTTTCGCGAAAGCCTTTCCTAAGCGTAAAAACCTTTCTTTCTCGCAAACGTATTTACGGCAAATGATGACGTTAATGGCGAACAGCTGTATTTAAAAAAATATTTTTTGTGGGTGTTTCGGTGACTGCAGTGCTCACCTGACTGCGTTGGGAATGCCTCGTACTTCACCTATTTTAGGAGGTTTATGTACTAGGGTTGAAGACCTTGGGTATACGGTAAGAGTTGTCCGCTGATCCCATTGGATCAGTCGGCCAACTGCCTCCTGAAGCTGGAGGAGACACGGAGAAGGGAATACTGTGACCCCACGGAAGGTCGTGAGAAAAGCACCCAATAGCCAGAACTGCCTCATGTAGGTTTTCTAGGTTTTTCCCTGAAACACTGGGTATGATCCTTAAAATATAGCCCGGGGGCCGTAGTCAACCCTTGGCTACCTTGCTGTACCTTCCACAACCCCCCTTTTTCAATTCCCTTCCAATGCTATTAAAGGGGAGTTGCCAGTTTCAGGATCACCCTCAAGTAGGCTGCTAACAGAAAATAATAATAGTAACCCTACAAATCCACTAAGATAAATCATAGCTTATTGACAATTAAAATGAAACTTTAATAAGTAGCTTTAATTTTTTATATTTAATTATTACATCAGCAATTTTTTAAAATTAATTTTAGAGTTTTTTTTAGAATAGTAAGCTCTGCTTTAGTTTAAGTTGTTTCCACGTTTCCTAAAGATGTAGCAGTGTGCAAGGAAATTCCAGTGATGTCGTTCCTCGACAGTTGAGCAAAGATACTTACACAACCCGCAAAGCCACAGCTGTGCGGACGTTGCAGTATAGTGAGGGACATCAAAGGAAACCAGAATCTAGATTCTCGGACGTCGAGTTTAACATTTGGAGAAGGTACAGAACGCATTTCAACACGTATTAAGATGAAGGCATCAAAAGAACCCGGGAAATTTATTCAGAGAGTAATTTTATTGCTTAAAGTACCCACGATAATGCATTGATGTAGCAACAGAAAATATTTTACGGCTTATAGAAAAGTGGTCCAGCAGAATTTTTTTCATAGCTGAGTGTATTAAAATAAAAAATATGGATTCTATTGCTATAACAGCATTGTACTCTGAGATATTTTATAAAATATTAATAAAGTATAGAAGTCGAATTCGTGATTATTTGGGTGATAATAAAATCAAGACTCTTGTAAAGTTTCATAATTACATACGTTCAGGATAAATGAACACATTTGTTTCATATAACGATATAGATTTATGATGTAATGCTGAGGGGAAAAACCACTCAAAAAAATTAACGTAAATATTGAATACCCACGCAGCTCTTTCAGAGCAATATCTGCTCATTTACCTGTAAATGCATTAAAATTTGTGAAAGGTATTTATTATCCATTGTGCACGTTTGAATGAAAAACCATTTATCACAATGTACATGGATTTTCCTAACGAATATGGTAACAGTTGCTCTATTAAAAACCTTATAATGGTAAATGAAAATATATCTCATAATATATATTGTGAACTAGTTTTAAGTTACTAAATTGTTTTCTTAATAATAAGATAAATAACATTTTGTGGATTCAAAAATTATTTTTCTGACATTAATTAAATTAAAATAATAAAAATACGGCAAAATATGTCAGCAAATGTAATTAATATTGATACAACGTTTCATTCCACTTTGTGGACTTCTTAAGTAACTATAGATGAAAATTATAAAATAAATGCTAATATTGAATACATAAAAATATTTATTAAGATATGAACTATAATTTTCAACAATGTAAACTAAAAAGCAGACTCAAATTTTTAAATGGATAAAATAATTACATTTTGAGTAATTACGCGTAGTATTTCCAGCAACGGTTACAGCCGAAATTTTTTTAAATTACGAATTAAAAACTAATATTGGTTTTATATTTTTTGTGGCTAGTTACCCGAAGAAGTCCATAAACCTGGGTGAAACGTTGTATCTACATTAATTAAATGTTAATCTAATATGTTTGACAACATATTTAGCCGTATTTTTATTTATTTATTTTATAAGTTCATTTTTAATTTAAAATAAGTTATATGGGTTCTGAGATCTGAAAGCAACTGAATGATTAACATATTCTAAGGATGTCTTAAACGAACATAGTGTAAGAGCTTAATATTCATTTCTCAGAATTTACGCTCCGTAACTTTGATATTGGTTTATAGGAAAAACTATTCCACTAAAACTTTGCCCTGGAAACGATTTAGTAGCATGGAAACTTGGCCCACGTGCTTTGAAAACCTTAAAGACCGGCTCACAAAGTTTATAATAACAGTTTCTTTACGAATATTAATGTTTTTGTTTTCGTTAATATCCATAAAAACTATCGAACGGGAAAAACTTCCCTCGAAATTAAATGCAAAAGTTTTTGTTATTTTTAGACCCAAATTAAAGAAGTTTCTATTGTCTTAGTTTCACTGTACATATTAAATCATGGAGTACGTTTAATTAACTACGACGCTTTTAAACTTATTTGTAATCATTAGTGAGTAATGTGAAATTAGGAGTTAATGGAGACTCATCTTCACCGATATGAAGACCAGAATAAGCAATACCGTAACTGTGGGCATTTAATCAAGCAAATGACGTCAACATACAACGGCAAATAGAGCACGAACTGCGGTCTTCTGGAGTGGATGAACAGCCTCTACTGGAGAGAAACTTGGATCGTTAGTGGACAAATGCCCCCCTCCGAGGTACGAACTTGGAGTGGTCTACGGGCATCTTGTCACAAACTGTTCACAGACGACCAGAAAATGATTTCTCTGCAAACTCGCCCCACTTCCCATCTGCCGAGAACGAAATTAGTTTCGCATGGGTCAGACATCAAACACTCAAATAACTCAAAGCATCCAACGGTAAAAAGCACTTCAGAAAAAACCCAACTAAATCGATTTATATTGTTCTTCTTAAATAGTAATGAAAGTATGCTTGTCCCTCATGCATTACTATAGCATTCGTCCGATTACGATGAATATTTAATGATCTCTAGTGCTCACCCTAGAGAAGGTTTCTGTCGATCTTTCACATATATATGATTCGTATTTTGTTTATAGGAAGAATAGTCTTAAAATTTTCTCATAAAATTGACAGCTGTTTGATTCCAGTAGTTTTGTGTTACTACAGTCATAGCATTTGAAATAAGGAGGGAAACTTGATTCGGTTAAAATAACAAATTACTTATTATGAACAATAGGAAATGAATAATTTTTAAAGCGTCCATAATGCTTAGATGTTTTATAAGTAAATCATTTACTCTGTTTTAGAAGAACAAATGACAAATTTGTGCCTAAATGAAACTGTTTCAGGCTATTGCAATCTGACCACTAGGATGCCTGGAGGCTACGGAGGGATTCGACCTGAAGCCCACTGGGAGTTTCCGCGTGGTCAGCCTGAGTTAATGAGCTAGCTACAGTGAGAACAACAAGGACCGTGTGGTTTGATCTAGAAGACTTGGGTGTGAGCATGTGATTGAATTCCTGAACTCATTTTATGCTTCAGAGTTGAATGTATCACGGTCATAGGCAAGTGCCTTGAAATTATGTTTATTTTGTAACAAACGTAGCTAAGTCTGCGGTAATTTCCATGATACATAATTTTGTATTTATATTTTCTTAACATTTATTTTATACAACGGAAAAAGTTTACAGCAAAATATTTACTTACATTATCTTATATTTGCTTTGAAATATATTTTTGACATTAGTTCATACATGAATAAATATTTTATTTGGTTAATAATTTACTAAATTAATTTAAAATATCCATATTTATGATTCATAACAAATTTTATGTACACTATTCGTCAGTAAAACTGAGCAACCCCTCATGAAAGCAACCCGCAATTCTCGCAGAGTGTTTGTTAGGCTCTAATTAGTTATGAAAGAATATAACAAATGTTTAACGAGAAATATACTTAAAGCAATTTCTCTATTTGAATCTATACCTTTTCCCCTACGTACCACTGGATAATATTAATTATAAAAACGGTAAAAATTATTCATTTAACTTATTAAAATGTGATTCGTGTCAGGTACTGTGAAATTTATGAAGTTTCAACCATTTACGTCTCAAATAACTGACTGTTCCAATAATTTTTTTTAAGATACACAGAAAGCTACGACAAGGTCACAAGGTCAATTTATAACACGAAAATAATCCTTTCTAAGGGAAAATATTTGGTGTGATTAAATGGAACATCATTGTGAAAATTAACTTATATAATTGCTTGTATAATATTATTATGCCTGACAGAAAAGGTTTCAATAAAAATTAAATAAAATAACAGCCAAATATGAAGGACGTATTGTCCATCTTTGTGGACGTCATATGGTAAATTTTTAAATGGAAAAATCTAATACAGATTTTGAATAATTTTGTGTCGTGGACTGCCTCCAGCGAAGGCTGCGGTTTGTTTTCAATAAACACCTTGCACATAGTATTAAGTAATTATAGAAATATTGTTAAACATTTAAATTCTTTGAAAATAATAGTGTTCCGGAGGGTTTTGCTGCTTTATAACTCACAAAACAACTATCGGTATACCAGACTCTTATCCAGCCTAAAGAAATTCTAGTAACACATCTAATTATATTTGTATTTTCTTAGTGGTGTGTGGAATAAAATTTATTATAATCTGATACCAGAAATAAATTAATATAGATTAACGGAAAGAATGCATTAAATTAATAGTAAAGTATTCTAGAGGAATATGAATTATTGTTTAGAAACTCTATATTGCTTTATGCCGGAAATCTCTTCTTGAAGTTACAGAAAGGGAGGTTCCACGTGACATTAACAGCCGACACCTTGACTGTGTCCTCCGCAGTTCTCAGTGTTGAGACGCGATTTCCGTGGTTTTGCGAGGAGACAAAGCTCTTGGTAGGATTCGCGTTCTTGATAAGCTCTCAGAGTTGGATTAACATCGGCCACAGGCCAAAACAGACTGCGCAGAGCTACTCATAATAATTAGCGGCGTTCCAATTAACACCACAGTTAATATTCCATTACCGTTAAAGCCGAGCCACGGAGTTGAGGAGGAATAACTTCCCTTTCTCAAGGTTCCGAAATCTAAGCTAGAAATCAGTCATATGAATAAATACAAGCTCAATCCCTGAAGAAGTCAAATTTAATACCATGATGTTATTGGAACTTTTACATTTACAGCTCGAATGAATTAATAATACACTGCTGGTAACAGGGTGAATATAACACACCCCCACCCCTCTAGGAAGCATTGTAATTTTTGAAAAGAATAGTGCATTTTTTTGGTGCAATTTATTGAAAAAACAACTAACACCAATTTCGTGATAAATTTTTCCCCCTTTAATTGTTTCTCATTACTGAAAATCGAGATATATAGTAAGTATTTCAATCAAATTATACCAACGAATTTTTTATAAGTCAAAGCTACAAAAAGGAATTAAAAATATGGTAAAACAATAACAATATTAATTCATTATTATCGATTTAATATGTAATAAAAAGTAAATATGTAAAATAAAAGACTGAAATGATTTAGAGTTTGATAAATTAATTTTTATACTAATAAAAGTAAATTTTACAAAACGATTTCTCTGCACACCTCATTCCCCTACTTTCAGTTTAACTATAATTTGTTTTGGATTACCACGTGGTTTTCCTTCAAATATTCTATGAATTCACCGAACTCTTGACTGTCTTGACAACCTTCAATTTGTGGGGTTAGTGAGACATCTATGAACAGAAAAATACTGTCCTGAAATATTTCAATATATTTCATTCTTTGATAATATTTCATCCTTTGTTTGATTATATTATACAATAATAAACATTTTTCCAGTTTTAAAACATTGTTTCTCCCAATTTGTTTTTAAAAATGTATATTAATTTAGAAACCTATTATATTTTTCGTCTTCTGCTGTGACGTTGCTCAACTTTTATTAACACGTTCATGTATGTAAATATTTTACCAATTAACAGTCTTTGAGTAATTTTTGCAGTTGTTAAATGGCATACAGTTCAGTTTTTGAATATAATTTTATAAATCACCTTTTTTAAAATACATTCTAATTATTTTTATGTGTTATTGGTACAGAAGAAACCTTATGTCATATCAACTAAAATGTAGAAATTTCACGACCATAGCTGTGCCAGATCCGGTTATATTTATTTCGCTTGCTCTAAGAATAGTTTACTCAATTCCATGGCAAATGTCCAATGTTACAGTACCCTGTTTACAACTGAATTCCTTGAGAAGAAATTACATTTAGTATTAAAATGACCTCACGTTGAAAACTTAATTCTGCTTATTTTGCGAGTCAACGCTTTTTTCTCTAGTACGAATTGCGCCATACTTAGAAGAGCAGTGTCTTGAAGGACCATTGAATTTTTAACAGAAGCGGTTAATTGAAAATGCTAATTAGGAAAAAGCGACGGGGAAGTTATGTGCTTATCAGACCCTCTCCTTTATTCTGTGAATATTCATGGCCTCACTTTCTTTCACACTAAAAAGATGAATAATAAAATTAAACCATCCTTGGATAATTCCAAAACTACGTTCACAAAGTCTCGGCCAACAGCGTTGGTGGGTTTTAGATTAATGATAATAATTTTCTAGGGCTAATAAATTATTTAATTTCCTTAGTTCTATGAAAAGTTCTTTAGATGAACGCAAATGACGAAGGATTAATCCTAGAATCTCGACAAATCTTCACGTCTCATTGAAGAAACAAACCGAACGAGATTTTCTTGTTACGAAAACAATCGCTGACATATCATAACATTTTTGCGCAGATATCATCAACGACGTATTGCAGAAGGTTGGGCAAAGCTATTTCACGAGAAAAAATTAATATATTTGAGAGTTCACTCAACGATAGAAATATGGCTTATAATATTTTATGTAAATAAGAAACCTATTTATAAATCAGTACCCATAATGATGATACGAATTAGTAATCATTTTAATGGACATTAACCACGAAAATGTTCTTAAAAACAACTTGGGAAAACGTTAAACCTTCTTTAGCAAAGTTTAGAAGATTAACTCGCTCCAAAAGATTTAGGAGACGCTCATGAACGCCTGGACGGACAATATATATATTTTCAAAATCTCTAATATAGGATTCTTATTTGTTCACCAAATTTAATGTAAACTGTGTATCCGATCTTTGTGATGATTTCTCTTCGGTGGTACTTCAAAATGAACTCAATCATTCATAATATTATTGCTTAATTTTCTCTCTTCCGAAAGTTCCTTTGGTAAATCCAGAGCTTCATAGACACGTAATTATATATTTATTCAATAACTAACTGTCTATAACGATAAGTTTTTATCAGATGAAACTTTTGAAGGGTGAGAATTAATTTAAATTTGTAGATAATTTATGTGCCTTATAATTATTTGGTTTAGTTGCAGTGACAACGCGTCAGAGGACGACAATGAGAGAAAGTCAAGCAAGTTAAGTTTTGTGTAACGGTGACTGCGTAAATACGGTAAGTAGGCGAAAAGAGATTCGGTCCTAATGTGGACCATCATCAGGTCTTTGACAAGAGGCATAAGACACAAAACTTGTAGCTTGATTAAGTAAATTATAATATCAAAATACAGTTTTTGCCAATTTATTTATTTAATGATCATATGCCACGATTTGGCAACTTAAATATTTCCTTCTCTCCACCCTTGAAAGTGAAGTAATTCCCCCACGCGATCCAAGGTGGGTGATGAGATGGATGCTTAGATCCCTGAAGGTGGTGAAATATCTTTTAATGACGCCCCCTCCCCTCCCCCGCCCACTGTTTCTCTTCCTATATATCTTTTGCGATATCTGTCTTTGTTGTATTGTTCCAGACTTCAAATAACGTGGAAGGAACGTCTTTCACTGACGGAATGACAAAGACGGGCGCAGTCTGAACTTGCAACTCCGAGAGAAGATAACTTTTGCCTCTCATCTCCAGGTAAATTGTTTCACTGATTAATTGTTAAAGCCAGACTCAGACCTCAAACCTTCCAGAAACGAAGCTGGCGTAATGAGATTGGATAACTTTGTTTTGTAAGTTGATTATTCATCTTTGGTTAAATAAAATATTTGTTAAAATGTTGCATCAAAACATTTATTTATTTACACAAACGTTACTGCCGTTTCTTAATTTTTATATTAGTAGGTACGTAGTGTACCAAAAATATTTTAACACTAGACATATCAGCATATTTTGAGTACAAAAACATAAGCTCTACAATCATTTTGTCTGAATGAGTGCGTCTTTTTACTTTGTATTCTGGGCCTTGGCCTACCCGGTCAACTGAGGACTTCACCTTACATGACATTTCGAATTTGGAGTCGTACGTGTTCGGCGTATAAAGTAAAATTACTGTAACGGAGGATACATGCATTTGGAGTTTCAAAAATAAACACATAAAGATTCAGTATTTTACTACCCGTTTCATACGTTTAACATGCTTGAATTATAAATTTGTGGATTTAAATACTGAATAGAATTAATTGACTTTCATATGTTCTACGAGTTTGAAGGAATAGTTGTGAAACAGTCCCATTTCGCTATAATTATATTAATTATTTATGTTAAATCGCCATGAATTTTATTTTTCTAATTGCCAAATTTATAATTATTTAAATAATAAATTAGCTGTAGGATTTACCCTGATTATGTGAACATAAAGGTCCTAGAGCTTCGTTTTACTGAGCCGTCATTTGTTGCAAACTCATTATATTTAAGTTTTCATTATCATTGAATACTATTATTATAAGCAACAGGAATATTACAACAACATACTAAATTACATGTGATTAATCGTTTCAATAAGATAACGTATTAGTGAGTTTCAGTCTATGAATCACATTACAGTAGATGTAATACCCACAACTCTGTCGAGTGGGATATTCCTGCGGTCTGGTTACGTTCCTTGTACGCAATTACCGGTGCGTTGTCGGACATCAAACACAGATGCTTCCACGTGTCTCCACAATATCAGTTTCTAGGAATCGAGACAAAGCGTAAAAGGAAAGCCAAATTAAGTTCTCCAGGAAGCGAAATGAAGAGAATGGTGGAGAATTTCACATTTCTTATTTAAATACATGCCAGTTCCATACCGCTCTTCAAAATTAGTTTCTCTGAATGAACTGATATTATTTTCCCGGTCTCCATAATATCTTATTTTAAGCGGTATGTTTTTCGTGCACAGAGCAACCAGACGCTATGAGAATGTCGATAAATCTGAAAAAAGATAATGTATGAATTGGCTTAGTGGTTGAAGTTAGAACACAGCTCACACAGGAATAAAACAGAAGATGAAGAATCCAGAGAATAAATTATTGAATCAGACTCACAGATTCGCAATTCTTCAAAATTATTTATGACTTATGTTGCTAATGACGTCTGTATTGCTAGGTACTTTCTGTGGTGCGAAATATTTGCAACATTTAGAAGAATCGACAAAAATAAATTTATTTGAAATACCAAATTATGCAAAGTACCCAGGGAATGAATAAAAGTCCTGTGATGAGATCAATTACTAGAAAACAAGCCGATCACATACAGCCTTACCGAAGGCTAACATTCGACTCCCTGTTAGGCCCTATTTTAACAGCCTTCATTTAATTTCTCAATTCATACAGTGTCTAATATTGACTGTAATTATACACATATGTATAACTACATATAACTCGTATAAACCCCAACCTTCTGATTCTTACCTGATCAGGTTCAGGCATCCTGCCGGTTATTAAATCTTTACAACCCTTCATTTTCCATTTTCCGGCCGAGATCGTTGCTGGTTGTTGAGAAGGTACAGTCCCGGAATCATAGTGAAGATTCAAGGCCAGACTCTGTTTCATCGAAAAGCTGCAAAGGATCCCTCCTTTTCTTGTTTACGGCTCCCTGAGGACCTACAAGCTCAGACGAACTCGTGAAAACGCTAATAACATGTAATTAATATTACCCTTTTTATCTAAATTAATAGCACATTAGTTTAAAAAATATAATAATTAAAATCAATTCAAATTCTATTACATTACAAGAATGATCATACACATTGTTAAAGAAGTAATTCATAATTCCATTCCTTTAAGCAATTTAAACTTTCTTTGAAAGGAGTAACTTTTCCAATTACAAGTAAAATTTCCTTGTTCGTATCTACTTTCATATCTCTAAATTTCAGTTATCTCACTTGTTTTTACCTTGTAGATGGGTCTTATTTATTTCCGAAATGATCAGTGACTCGTCTCTAATTGTACAATTAATGAATTTCTAACAGTTTAATTCTATTCGTAAGGCGGCTAAATTCTTGACAGAATTGCGAAATCTATGCCATGAAACGCGATTTTTTTTAATATGTCTGCAAAAGTTATATGACTTTTCGTCAGTAAACTTTTTAATTCGCTCGTGAACGCGTGGAATGTTGCCTTTGGAAGGAAGAGCAATAAACGCCGTTGTTAAAGATTAAAGCCACCTGAACAACCTGGCCACAACACACGACGACGGCAATAAGCGATATCGAATATCAGTATGAAGGACAGTCGTGTCTGCTAATACTCAACTGTTTTGACGCACTCGCAGTAACCAATATTGAAGGTTGAAAAATGTTTTCCATGACAATTTATGTGATCGTTATAAAATATGTTTATAGGTTGGTTTTAGTCGGAAAAATCCGTCACTTCACAGGAAAGGTTTACGTCTCGACGAGGAGTTGCCGTAGTTGATCTGAGATTCTTCAAAGACTGTAGTAATGTTTTTAAAGTAGATAAACAGGGTTAAAATATATTCAGATTTTGGCTTTATTAAAAAAACTTTAGACTCCAGATATGTGAAATTAAAATCTACAGTCATTATCAGGTCTTTTTTTAATAAATATGATGTAACAATATAATTTATGAGAAAACTTAAACTGGATGCTCCAATGAAGTAAATACTTATTTTGAGGATGATTGAATAATAAATTTAAATGAAAACTAAAATTCATAATTCGTAAAATATTAATTATGAAGTTTTTAAAATATTTGTTTTAATTTCTTGTTATTTATTTTTTAATTAATACTTTTTGATTCATGAAACTTCGTAATAAAATATTCTAACATTTAAGACTTTCGTTTTATAAATATATTTTAGTATATATAACAATATTTTGTATTTTATATTGTATGAATTTTGCATATATTTTTTTTAATTAATTCAGTTGTCTTTGTTTATCAGAGTCATTTTCATTGTTATGTATTTCATTTTTGTACTTTTTAATTTACATTTTTTTTACACTTATCTTGTTTCGTTCGTGGAAGAATGATGCTGTAAATGTATATCCAAAATCAAACCGAAGTATTAATAATTTTATTGTTTTACTTGTACTGCTCGTTTTCACAGCTAGTTGTACATTCGTCTACTTACCTATAATTATTTTCATCATTACCTTTATGTGAATCGTATTATTCTATAGGTCCAGGAAACTTTAAAGTAATTTTAAATTACAAGTTGCTTTAAAGTTGGGTGCTCGGCAGGAAAACTAAAATCAGGTTTTTGGTGTGTACAGTAAGGACCTGAGCAATAACACGCATCCAAGAATAGATATATCTAGTCGTCCCATAATAAGTCAAGCGTCAGCCCGTGCTCCCGTGATAGCGTCTTCCAGGAACATTGCTGAAACAGCAAACACAACTAATTTTGAGGAAGCATGGCCTAGGATCCTTTCAATTGGCTTAATCTAGGCAAAAATAGAGAATTTTGAGTCGACAACGATCGTGAGTGAATGTAAATATTGACAACTTTCCATTTCATTGCCCTGTCCGCAAATACTTCTAGAGAAAGCTAAACACATTTGAACGAACCAAAGAACGTTATGAATTAAAAATTTAAATAATTCAATCAAAGTTAGTGGGAATGCTCAATTTAAGCCCCAGTAAAGCAGATAGTTAATTTTAGAAGAAAGGAAAGAATGGAAAAATGTCAACTGGACCAGGACATCGAACCCTGATCCGGTTGACATCTTTCCATTCTTGTCTTTCTTCTATAATTTAATCATTTTTATGATATCCAGTTCAATATATTTTTATTAATTTAGTCACAAAATAAATATATTATACCACATAACGTTAATGTTTTAAATTTATACTTCCACTTTTCCTTTTCATATCTTACTTCAAAATGTTTCTCTCTAAAGTAGGCTGCATACGGCAAAAAGATGCAGCGCCATTATAATTTTTTTCGCCATTTCATATTTCTTCTTCATATGACTGTTATGCTCATCGAGATTTACTCTCATTCCCTATTCCTTACGATTCTTTCGGAGCAGTTACAGCACAGGTTCATCGTTTTATTACTATGCGCATATTAGGAGTTCATATTGATCAAACGGCAATGTTTAAGTGTAGTGGTATATAACGACTTTTATACACATGGAACGTAGTGTAATATATGAAAATTTATCACAGTTAGGTTAAATTTCTTCAATTGTTCTTACAGTTAAAATAAAATTTTGTCTCTTATTTTTCTTTTGTAACCGTGGCAACAGCTAAGGTCATTAGCGACTACTTTACCATTTTAGGGGATCTTATATTCTTTTGTAAGGTTTGGAAACACCCAGGACTTCCTCTGTGGTACGAGGCAGCGACGCTATCCACTAGATCACAGAGGACGGCTCGTTATTACTGTTTACGTTTAATTTGTTCTTTCATTCAGTTATCTTACCGCATCATTTCCATCAGTTACAATGTAACCAATTTCTATAAATATGTTTCTGTATAAAGTTGCAGAGGGTTTCCTAATAACAGAAAATTTAATCAATTCAATTTAGTTTGTTGGAATAGAACTCCATTCGGTGAAGTTAATTAGACGGGAATTTTAATCATACCCTGTCGCAGCTGTTCTCAACTACACCGCGCCAAGGGAAATTAGCAATTGTTAGGAGTAGATAGGCTTTGATCGTAGGTGAACAACGACTTTTCACGGGTCAAACTGAATTAAGGGATCGTTAAAATACTTCGTTCAGTTTAGTTACATTACAGTGTGTGTTGTAAATACATCAACTTCTATTTTATTTCTCTTCTTGGGCGTAACGCCGCTACAGTTTTCCTTAAAGAAATTATTTATTATATCGCATCCTCTAAAGGGCATATAAATCATCGTAACATATTCCAGTTTTCCCTTAGTGGATGCAGTTTAATGTATTCTAGTCATTCAACAATTCTCAGTTTCGAAGACATCAACACATGTTTCTGAGTTGGTGAACAACTTAACAGATTCCTATGATAGCTAAACTTAAAATAACTTGTTCTTTCGGCTTGGAAAAAGGACGTTTTTGACGATTGCTTTCTTTGTTTAACAACTTATTTACGTACAATACGAGTAAAACTGTCAGCTCTTATCTTGTCTTAGGAGGACTATCGTCCGTGAATTTCAAAATTAATTATTACGAATTACTATTAACAGTGTAGAGGATAAGCTTTCACGTTTCCAAAATGTGAAGCTAAAACGTGATTTTCCGCATAGCGTGATATCGTCACCCATTGTAAAAGCGATGAAAAGATTTAAAAAAGTCTTAAAATGAAACTTATTTAAAAATGTTACTAGTTGCTTGTGTGAATTGTGCACGTTATAACATCCTCTCTGTTTTAGGAATCATTCTGACCTGTGGCAAGCAGATTAACTTGAAATATAATTGAAAGAGTCCTAAAGTGTCTTGAAATCACAAATCTTAAAAGTACTTTAAGAACCCGAAATGTCGACCTTGATCCTTAAGTAAGGTGTCCTAAGTTAAGAATATGCAATGTAGTGAAATTAATTTTTTCTTATTATAAGATACTTATTGTAAACAAAGATTAACTACAAAAAAATTAAGAACATTTTGTACATGTCGTTGGTAAGCTCTTTGATGTTATTTTTACTTTGATTTATAATAAGGAGAAAACGTATTTCACTCACACTCAATTCCACTTATACTACAAAATTTTTGTAAACCGTTACTTTCATACCGAGATTAACAATAAGTAAATCATTTACCATAATTTAATATATTTCTATCAAATATCATAACACCACAAACCATAATGCAAAATGGAACATTCTATAAATCTTTCTACGCTAGCAGTACGAAATAGTTAATTCACTTATAAACCTTATTAAATAGTAAGTGTAACAAAGAACAATTTTGTGGGTAATATAATAAAGAAATATACTTGAAACAAAATAAATTATTATACATCTAAACCGCAATCAAATTTTGCAGGTAGATTGCTCTCATCGCGCTCTATAAGTGACACAAGTTTCATGAAAATGTATCGAGCCGTTTTTAGCATGATAGTGGAGAAATTTGCGCCGAAACGTCAAAGTTGGCATTTTCAAACGGAAAGATCTCTATGAAGGAGTTAAGGAATCGCAATCAGATTTTGCACGTATATTGCTATATTTATATGTATCTATTCGAGGACATATGAATCTCTTTCTCCAGGATTAACCGTGATTTAATTAGTTTTAAACAGGTTCGTTTCCCGTATACACGGATTTACGGCTTACCAATGTTAATAACAATGTCATTATGACATTTCTGACCATCGATACAACGGGACGACTTAAAAATCTTTAAAGTATATTTGGAATCAGGGTTTCACTCTAACTATAACTTGTCACCTGACTGGTGGCAGTTGTTGTTTTCTGGGTAAATTTAATCTAAATGCGCACCATAACACACTGGCAATCTTAAATATTTAATTATCGAACAAGTAATGATAGTTAAAGTATTTTGTGTTCAGGAATGCTACTGGAAATTTTTTTTATCAGATAACTTCCATTTATAATTGTAAAATTGGTATTATAAAAGAACTTAGCGATTTTCTCTTATTTGAAAATTGTAAAGTCAATTATTAATTTCAGGAATGTTTAATTGTCTGTTCCTGGAAACCGCACGGTCGCGAAATATTTTTTTGTCCGAAAACAAGTGCTTTGACCTTTAATCGTGCCTTTTTGATAATACGTTATTATGAAATTTAATTTTTCGGTCACTGTTCCTGGTAATTAATAAACAGCGTTCCAGAAACGAAAAATCCATGTGTACGCCCAGGAAATACCTTTTCATTATACCTGGCTCTTTTTAATTTTCTGTTTCTAAAATCTGCACGTTTCTGCAAAATGTGGGTCTTCATCAGGAATTCAGCGGCTGTGAGTGCGGGCCCAGGTCGTTTCTTGTGTGACATAATACGACGAGGAATTGCCAGAAACGTGCCGCTCCGCCCTTCACTCTGCGGAACTCGCGAATTTCGTTTGTGTTTTGCAGAGAACCTCTACGCCCACGCACACGAACGCTCTAAGGAATATCATTAAGAAACACAGAGTCACGACGACTGGGAAAGCGAGAACATTTTGCAATCTAATGAAATTAGAAATTTCATCCTTACACGGCTCTGCCTTGCTTGAGCTTCGAGCCTGCCGCTTTTCTCGGAAGGCAAATAAAAATACTTGCACCCTACGGGGATTATGCCACACGTTAAAGTTGTCAGTTTTCAAGGTGGAAAAAATCACGTGTAATTAGAGTATTAAGGAACTGAATCATTAAACGCACTTTTCGCTGCAAGGCCCAAAATCCCCAGATTTTTAAGTAGACTCATGATTTTTACTGCTGATTTTTTATGATTTTATTTACATAACAAATATCATATTAAAAATTTTCATCCTCAATTTATAAATAACCTTAACATTTTAATTGAATGGTGTTACAATTTGACTAAACAAATTTATATCCAAAATTAATATTTATGGTTTTACTGCCGTTGGTTCCAATCTATAACAATAAATAAAATTGAAGTGTCTGTTTGTCTGAGAGTTTGTCTCGAATATGCTCCGAAATGGCTCAACGGTTTTACAACAGGAGTTAAACTTAAATTTTCCTGGACGTTTCTTTTCGTTATCCTGCAAGGTTCAGAAGATATTAATATAAAAAGTAAAAAAAACATTCTTTGTGAAATGTTTCATGGGCCATCGAGATCTTCATAAAATGAATGAGGGTTGCATATACTCTTGATGTAGAAAAATACATATATTTCGTAAATCATTAACATTTTGAGCCGTAATTAACTTATCGTTGGATTAGAACTTAATCTCTGAGAATTTATAAACTTTTTTGGATCGTCCATTGGATGTATACTTATATTGTTCTTTTTTATTATATATATATATATATATATATATATAAGAAAAATAAATGTATATTTGTATGCTTAGATGCCAAAAATAAAATAGTTTATTAAATCATATAGTACTTTATATATTAAATGAATTCTACTTAATCAAAATTCTGTACCTGTTGTTTCGGTTTTAGGAAAGGTTCCATGCGAAGGAAGTCGCTGGGCATAGCCATTTTTTAAATAAAACTGTATGTCTACGTTTTTCCTTCTATAGATGAGGTTTATAATAATTTATTGTAGAGAATTTCTTTTAATTAAAAACCATTGAATAATTTTACGTATATTATAACAAAAATATGGTAATGGATTGAAAGCTTCTTATTAGTTGCGAAAAAGAAAGCTATTTGAAACAGTAGACTAATGAAGAAAAAATGTTATCAAAAATCGAGTGACTTCTTATGCTTCTTAATGCTGTTCTACTTTGTATACAATTCTACTCCTATTGGGGATAAATAGAAGGTCAATAGGTAGTTGAATCGGGGTAGAGGTAACTTAAAACATAAGAGTTTTTATTCTGTAATAATTTCAGAAAAAGTTAAATAGACATTTTTGACATAAATAAATAATAAAAGTTAGAGAGCTTAATTGGCATAAATTCTTGAATGATATTTGCTAGTAAGTGTACCCTTTATTGGGAGATGGCAGTAAATTACAAACGATGGCAAGGCTAAACTTCAGTATCGTTTGTTCCAAAATGAGAAACGTTCAACGTGGGTCAAGATAAACAGAAGGTCAACACTTATCTAGGAAGAAATGGACACCAATACCCTAAATGAACCTAGTCTTCATTTTTATCTTAGCACCGAAATAAATATCACTCATTAACTCTAAGCGTAACCTAGAAATGTCCGAAAATTGTGCCGGATACTCGTTCTCGACGATAATGACTCCCTAATGTTTTAATTCGAATTCCACATTACGTCGCTGTTGAAGTAAAGTACAAAGAACGCTGCTGCAATGTTCCCTCAAATGGATTATCACCTTCAACTGCAGCAGATATTTCAGTGTAATAATTCTCGTATTTTAGCAGCAAGCTTGCCAACTGCTGTCACACGATGTATCTAATAAATTGCCATCACGGCAGAGTGGGCAATCTATTTCATCCAGGGACAGTATCGCTGTCTGGTCTCGTCGACGCTCTACAAATAAATGGCCTACTCTTAAATAGTTGCTCTTGGTTGATTAAAAATACGCAATCGACTCTTAAAACGGTTCTTCGAAAACTAATTTTACAGTGCCATTATAATGATGGGATATGTACGTTTCCCAGAACACAGGAGCGTCAGAATTTAATGGGTAGAAAGAAACGTGTAAAATGCTGTGTGAAATGAATCCTCTACTTCTAATTTAAATTATATCATTGTCGAAAAATTATTATAGACCATTATCGTTTACGAAAAAAATAATGAATAATAATCATTTTCAAGAAGACGGATAAACCCTGTAAATTATCATCCCAGGAGGAAAATTATAAATAAACGAACACATAATTATAAATCCACTAAGAAATAAATTTAAATATTTCAAGCTCAACCATTACATTAATTATGCAACTATTTTATTATACGTCTCTTTTATGTTACAGAAGTGTGAATTAATTCCATTCAAAGACTCTCTTAATCAATACGTATTCGGAAATTTCTGCAAAGTTATGCCAGCTCACTAATGCATGTAGGCAAGGCGAGTGGACCAAGAAACAATAAGTGAAACAGAAATTATTGTTATTCCAGACGAGAATATTACTAAAATTTTAAAAGGGGGGTTTCTAAAACCTCTTTTTTGGTAGGGAAAAAGTAAAAAATAATTAGACATAATGTAGCTATAATACAGAACGCAGGGTACTTAATTCTTCTTCTTATTATTATTATATTGGCCCTGTAGCCCATGAGGGCTTTGTGCTTACGAGACAACTGCGGACAGTCATTTTCCATACCACATTCCGAATTAAGGATGGTGCGTGTTCAAACGATCGATTTTCTTTCAGCCTTCTCATGATCCTGACAAACACAAAAAAACCATGCCGCAATTGTGAGGAGGTGACACATCATGTCCGCCTACTTAATTATATTTACATACGTATATAATAAAGAAAGGCAGTATTGAAGTCAATAATTTCACAGAATCAAACTGTCAACCGAAGATTATTACTTTATTGTTGACGTCGATGGCTACTGAAAACATATCACCTCGACAGGATCACAAATCAGTGATTCTTATAGTTTGAGGTCTGAACGTTTGCCATGAATAGATTTAAATTATATTTTCACTTTCTCAAAACAATTCCGATTAAATTTCAGACAATGATGCTATATATCTCAAATATATATTCTTGTTATTAAGAAAATGTTGGCTGCTAATAAAATAATACCTATTATTTGTCAATCGATTTCTTCAATTCCAATGTCGTAGAATAATTGAAAATAAAAATTTTATTACTTTTTTGCGTACGCAAAAATATCTCGTATGGAAAACATGAAATATTTTACTAATAGGCATACATATATCTCCTTTCCTAGCAGATACCTTTAAGTATATACATTTTAAAGTTGATGTTTATGGTTTATGTTTATGGTGTGCAATAACCGTTACTGTGATAAGCCATCGTCGGGAATTCCTGATATGCGTCGCCGCTATCGAAGAATAGAATGAGCAATAGCGCAGACCTAAGTAAATACCTTTATGTGCACGTGGATGAGTGGAAAACATTTTATAATTTGTGACTGTGGATCATGGTGGGGATTTGAGAAAAATTCTAACAAGGGCATTGCAGAGACAGAGGTGTACATTCTAGGTATATCTAAACCAGACTTGTCTATTTCTAGTTCGCTTTCTGCAAGAATTGTAAAGATATGCTTTTATTGGGGTTTTAATTATTGAAAATGGAGTAAATAGATTTTTAAATTGAATTTATTAACTATTCAATTTCACAATTAGAGCGTGAGATTTCACGATAAACCTATATACTTTAAAATTCAGGGATAAACTGCGGGCCATGTAACAGAGAGAAAAATGAAACTCCAGGGGCGTACTATTTTCCCTTGCGGCGGTGTAGCAGGCTGTGAAGTTGGCCAGTATCATCTTTCCATGTTTTCCGAATCGACGTTCGGCGGAAAACCATTTTCCAGGACACCTTTTCTCGTAAGTCGCGTGATTTGTTGATGGGTATCTCTGCGTACAAGTAGTTGGAAGCGATCGTAGAACATCCTTTCCATCTATGCTTACATTTTATGGTGATCCTTACGCTATTCCCAGTTGATCCCAGACTGTCCTTGGTTATCCTTTCTCCACCCATATCAAGTCTAGCACCACCGGTGGGTGTGTCACGTATCATCCAATGAAATCAGCCTAGTTAGTGGAATTTTGTCACTTTTTCCAGGATTTATGGACGTTCGGTGACAAACATAGGTTAACGTTACTAATCCGCTGCGGGTAGAAAATGACACGTGCAACCGTCTTAGATCTTACTAACTATTGCTTCCTTTCCCTCAAATCCATATTAAAATATTTATTCACTGCACTACATTACAGTGTGTGTTGTAAATACATCAACTTCTATTTTATTTCTCTTCTTGGGCGTAACGCCGCTACAGTTTTCCTTAAAGAAATTATTTATTATATCGCATCCTCTAAAGGGCATATAAATCATCGTAACATATTCCAGTTTTCCCTTAGTGGATGCAGTTTAATGTCTTCTAGTCATTCAACAATTCTCAGTTTCGAAGACATCAACGCATGTTTCTGAGTTGGTGAACAACTTAACAGATTCCTATGATAGCTAAACTTAAAATAACTTGTTCTTTCGGCTTGGAAAAAGGACGTTTTTGACGATTGCTTTCTTTGTTTAACAACTTATTTACGTACAATACGAGTAAAACTGTCAGCTCTTATCTTGTCTTAGGAGAACTATCGTCCGTGAATTTCAAAATTAATTACTACGAGTTACTATTAACAGTGTAGAGGATAAGCTTTCACGTTTCCAACATGTGAAGCTAAAACGTGATTTTCCGCATAGCGTGATATCGTCACCCATTGTAAAAGCGATGAAAAGATTAAAAAAAGTCTTAAAATGAAACTTATTTTAAATTGTTACTAGTTGCTTGTGTGTATTGTGCACGTTATAACATCCTCTCTGTTTTAGGAATCATTCTGACCTGTGGCAAGCAGTGAGTATTGACTGACTCAAACCTTTCGTTCACTCGGAATTATCATCTAATTCGATTTTTCCGTTCCTACTTGTGTTAATTATCTGAATTTTGCCGCACCAAAACTAATTAGGTAAAATTATGTATCCTTTTTTGTAAACACGCTCGGTTGTACCTGTGCCTTAATCGTTGTTTAATTAATTTTCAACTGTTTCATTGAGTCGAAAGTTCAATTTTTTATCTGCGTTTGCATTATAATTAGACAATTTTATTTAATAATTTAGAAAATTATATCAATATTCAATCTGAAATCAATTCTCATACTTACAAATTTAATTCGACAAATAATATTATAATAATTCAATAAATTACAACGTGATGTTGTAAATGATTGGGGGATATTAATTAATGAATTTAATAATTGGGTTTAAATATATACATTTATTAATTGTAAACACAATAATTTTAATATGGGTAGTGCGTGTAAAAAATAAAAATGTACAAAAATAATTAATTAAAATGGGATTGTATTAAAGATTTCAAGGTAATTATGGTTTGGGTGACCACGTGTAACAGATCTGTTCGTTGACGAACCTGAGTTGTTTTCATAGGCGTCTCGCTGTAATTTCCGTGTTGACAATAGTACGAAGTCGCTCTGCCAAATTGAGGAAACTCCGCTTTTTCCTCTTCCTTCCTTTCCTGGACTGATCAAAGCATGGTCTCCGCTGCCACCTCACCAATCTCCTCTCTCCACCACTCTGCTGCCAATCTCCTTTCACCACCACCTTGTATCACCAGCAATCTCTTTCTCCACCACTCTCCTTCAATATCCTTTCGCCATCCCCTGCCAAATCTGTCCAAAATTGTCTCCGCCAGCATCTTTAAAACCTTGTCCCCACTTATCCGACACCTATCCCTAAGGTGGCAGGGATGGATATTCTCCAATCATATCCCTTGTTTCATTTGGGGAACACACGCCACCCGGTCACCAAATTCCCGGGCAGATTAAGACATTCCGAAACGGTGACGAGGTGCCCGAGTTTTATGGTCCAGGTGTCTGCCGCAGTCCCTTTGTTATTATTCCGAGCCGCCAAGACGGCGCGTGGAAAAACCCCTTCTTCCTGGCAAGCGACTTGCTCATGCCGGAATATTTCTTATTTAAGTTTCCGTAAATAATAATAAAAAATTGGACGCGGGTTCTACTGCGCTACAATGTTATATTTAGTGAGTCCACAAATTCAAATTTTAATTTAAAACATTGAGCTAATTATATGTAAGAAGTTATTGAAATGAATTTTGGAGGTAACGGCTCTGGCATTTCAGAAACGTAAACCTTCAGAATATTTTCATCTAATACATCATCGAGTTAATGAAAAAATACATAACCTTCCATTAACAAAACTTCTTTTTCGGAACTGACTCACGTGACTTTTGAAGTGATTGATTGATGAAAATTCAAGCTTTAGTCACCAATATGCAGCAAGTGGAGGATGTTAGGATAATATTTCTGGATTCAGAGGAAGCAAGTTGCTTTTAGGATTATGATTTTTGAAAACTTAACTGAGAGAGTCGACGGACGACATGAGAAGATTCCTAACATTACATGTTTATAAATGTCCAGTAAATAAAGAAATTAAATTTGAGCTACATCGCCCACAATTGCTCGATAAAAACTTCAAAATCCTATTTATAAAACACTGTTTAGTATTTTCACTTTAAAAACTTTTTTGAAATTGAAAATATTTCCAAGTATATAGCAAAAATTAAAAATTTGGTGTTTCTATAACAATTATTAGACAATTTTGTCTCCCAGATGATAGGACGCTAAATAAAGTGGATTTTGCCAAGATTTCTTTTTCTCCCCGTTGAGAAATCGTCATGGAACTAACTTACGTCTCGTCTGTCTTGTCGGAGCGCACGTCACTTCCAAAGCACGGCCCTCCTTCTTCTGGAAGACCGCCCATTCCATCTTCAATTTGCACCAACATCATCTCCTGCTGCTTCATTTCGCTGGAGTGGATGTCAGACAACGATTGCGAACGAACAATCTTTCTCTTCTCCTTTTCCTTATTTCCATCAGTGACTTCTGCTTAACCTCGTCTTTTACAACTAAAGTAAATCCCAAAGCCAGTAAAAATCTGACTGATTAACAACACAAAAAACTTTGTCGAAATTCATTCGATATTTGGTCGAGCATATCAAATAAATAACTTCATGATTACTCACAGCCGTGTAGTCTGGGAAGAATCACAAACTGATATCACGTCTAAGTACTATTAAAAATATTTCATGGCCATAATATAGTAAATGTGATGAAGCCTTTTGTATGGATTTTGCTGTTCTCAAAATATTTTAGTCTGAAAAATGGTTAAATTAGTGATAGAAGTCCGAGGCCATGTAATATTTATCTTACCTTTCATGTGATATGTTGGTTGACCAAAATTACAGGCGCATTTAAATTGATTCATTTATAAAATTTTATTTAATTTAAAATATAAATCTTTACCAAAGTTTGATATAAATAAACTATAATTCATTCTATTACTTTTAAAATATTTTATATGTTTACCAAATGATCTCTATTAGAAGAGATCAAGTGGTAGATAGAACTCTGATGGAGGTCATTGGTACTGTATCATATTATCCGATACCGAGAACGGACGATACACAGGATTATCTAAAGCGAGCAATGCCACATCTCAGGTCTTCAAGGACAAACGCAAGCCCTGCCAACCATTTCTCTCTTTCGCCGATCGTGGACAACACAATTGTTAGGAAATATGTTAGCGTATTGAAAAAATAAATCAATCAATATATCCAAACCACATAACTTATTTGAAATGTACATAATACAAACGATCAATCACTCAAAACAGAATGTAGTATATTATTTTATAACCATATATTTGTACACAATATAACCTTTATTTTGTCCTATAGAAACGGGATTGCTTGTTGACTGACACGAAATATTTGTTTCCCTAGGTAAGTTTTGTGGGCAGATTATTCAAACGGACAACCAAGTTGAGAATTTACAAAATAACAACTTGTAAATGTATTTGGGGGCAAGAAAGCGCTTCATTACATGGAAAGTGTTGGGTAAATGTTTTAGAATATAGCTTTTGTCCTGAACTTGGCTGATCTCGCAACGATTTTTTCCTGCTGACTCGAATAAGGTCTAATTCCTGATGTCGACGATTGTGATTCCCAAACGAGAGGTGAACTTTCCATGCAGAGATGGAGTACAGATTTACATTTTAGTTACAAATGAAATAGCTTTATAAGGTTTGTGATAAAATATTTGGAAACTAAATTTGCATATCGTAATTTTCTGAAATTCGGAGTTCCAAATAGTACCCAATCCTCTGAACAATCTCCTTTTAGTCCCACACGAATCTGCCGGGACAGCCAAATAGATTCTTCCTCTTTTAAGGTTTTTATAAATTCTAATCCAATAAATTCGTCCTTCTTCATCGTGTGCTATAGTGGGTGTCATGAAAAATGAATGGTAACATTTAAAATACCCGTATTTTGCGAAGCGGACAATCAATAATGTAGTCTGGCCATCCAATAATAGGTTTCAACAAAATTAGTTACAATAATAATAATCAACTGGTTATAATTGCAGTTAAAAATAGCTGATTAATGATTTTAAAATAAAATTTTATCACAAAAAATCCCTTTCTATGCTATTACAGGGAAGTTGCCTGTTTCAGGATCACCCTCATTTAGTCTATTACCCAAAATAACAAAAATTACACGATGTGTGTCTAAGTGAGGGATGCCTGTAGTAGTTTTACCTCGCAGGTATTTATCCCATTGACTGCATGGCTCACCTCACTGCGTTGGAGATGTCTTCCTATTCTCTCTCCTGCTTTTTTCTTCATACTATTTAATGTCATTATTACTGATAAATATTATGCATGTTTCACTAGTAATAAAAGTGAATTTCCACGCTATTATTTATGTTAGTAATATTTACATACCTTCATTAGACATTGAACTCTCGCATGAATTTTTCCCAAACTCCCTCGTACTCTCTGTGTTTTCAAGGTTCTCACATGTCGAAGCACCGTCACCTATTTTGGGATTTGCATATACTGGGGTCGAAGACCATGGGCGTACGGTAGGAGTTGTCCACTGATCCCATTGGATCAGTCGGCGAACTGCCCCCTAAAATTGTTGGAGACACTGAGAAGGGAATGCTGTGACCCCACAGCCTACTCCTCTCTCATCATTCGTACCCAATAGCCTGACCTACCTGATGAAGGTTTTCTAGTGTTTTTTCTGCATATCTTTAGGTAAAACTCTGGGGTGGATCTTTAATTTATAGCCGGAGGACCCTTGGCTACCTTGCTCTACCTGCCAAATCCCCCCTTTTGAATGCCGTCCGTGTGCTATTAAGGGGTGTTGCCTGTTTAAGGATAATCCTCATGTAGCCTCTTACCAAAAAAAATTGCACGATGTGCTTATTTATAATACGAAACTTTGTTATATTCGAAGTTTTATTGGCATTCACAATAAATTTATATAAATTCTGTGATTAAAAATTTGTACTGATGTAGTTTTATACTTAACAGCGAACTTAAATATGGTTTACCTCTGTATTTTCACGCATTCTGTTTGAATTATTGGAGAGCCTTGTCGAAGTCGCTGATTCACTCTCCAGATTGTCGTTAAGTCGCCTCGGTACGAAATATGCTCTCCGCTCGTTCAATATGGTCAGCTTCGTTCGTATTTATTAAAGTGATTTTCCTGGCGCGGCCTGAGAGGATTTCTATTAATAATACCTCGCCAGACAAAGATTTTTAATTCAGAAACAATGAAACAAAACGTTCCGCACTTATTAAAGAAATCTGATTCAATGAAGCCCTTTGAATTAAAAATCACATCTGCTGGGTTTACAACCTATTTTTTTTCTATACAGACAAATTAAATTTTTTATATCTCGCTGTGCCAATAACTTTAATATTACACAATTTTCCAAATCAGTGCTTCTACTTTTATCCGTTTTCATCGCCCTCGCAGTGAATTTCAAATTTTATTCAATCGCTTCTCACTTTCTTTTTATTAATAAAATTGTGTTATCCATTCATACATACAAGATCTATATAAATAAAAAATTATCAATATTTATTTTCATGTTGATAATTTTAATTTTATTTGAAACAATTACTCTACAACTATATTTAAATAAATCATCATATTATCCTTTTCAATCGCCTTAAAATACAAATAAGATTGTTTTCGAATGGTTGAATAATCATTAAAAAATTTATTCTAATCCTATCAGGACTCAAAATATTTTTACAAACTTATTCGGATACAAGACATAGTAATTTATCGTTACAGAAACCAATGTAGCATGAATGGAACCATAAAAACCTAACGTTTCACTGCGTAACGAGCTATTGTGCAATCATAAGTAATTCATTATTGACGAATAGCGGATTACAAGACCTTGTGGTTGTGTTTGGTACAAGTAAACAAAAATCGTTACTGGTGAAAGTTTTACCTCAGTATGGGATAATCAGAAACAAGTGTTTACAGTGATTGTGGAACTACGGAGTTCAAGTTCTCAAGGCTCTGATTATCATTGTCAAGCCGATTGTGCTGTAGTTAACCAGCGGAACTTACAGAGGACTTGTCGACTATGGTGTCACACGGTGAGTTTTTTCCTCGATACTTTACGGAAGATACAGGAAAGGTTTCTTATGTACTACACAAATAATTTCTCATTTTTTTATTGACATAAATCTAATTTATTCCGTTACAGAACACACAAAAATATTGGCCTTATTATTTCACCTACAATTTTTATGCCTGCCTTACTTTATGTCACCAGTTGATTATACAAAATTATTGTACGAACAATTTCGATAACATATCCATTATAGTGGATGAGACAAACAGAGTTTGCTTTCATAAAATCTAAAATTAATTTTCAATATCAAATTTATTTTAATTCTCGTCTGTGTTTATTATTTAACTGAAGTTGTTTTTAAGTATCAGCGATCGTCTACAGGATAGTTAACAATTTTAAACTAATAATAAAATATTTTTAATTAAGATAAAAAAATTTAAAATTGTTTTCTTAACTGAAAAAATAGTCCCAATTTTTAACAAGTCATAAGACTTTTTGAGTTCTTTAATAAACTAACATAATTCATTTTTGTACGAGTATGAATATAAATGTAACGCGAATTCATCATAATCTTTAAGCTTCATAATGGATGTTATACGTTTCTGTATACCAAAATTAATTTTTTTAAATTACAGTACTGTATATATTTGTTATTGAAGACGTATATAAACCTTAAAATATTGCATGTAAAAATTATCATTATTTTATTCCATCTTTGTAATTCATCGGTACGAAAATCAATATTAGTTCAGATTTATTAAACATTATTTAAAAATTTGTATTACTACAAGTCTGAATGTTATTAAATACTTAAAATTGGAATACTAAAATGTAATTATCAAGCGAAGGCTTTCTCGGTGTATGTGATTAACAAAGAATTCTTGGGATTTTAACCGGGTGCAAACATTGTAGAAACAAGGCGTTTCGAAGGCGGTCAGTGTCACCATCTTCAAGAATCCCGAGAATTCTTGGTTGTACGAAAATGTAGATTAATAATTCCGTAGACGCTTCCTCTTAATTTGTTCGTAGTCTCGTGTTTGTGGAAGCCTGTCCATTTTTTGTAATATTATATTTTACAAAGAGAATCTTTCTCACTCAGTACGACTTACCTTGATTTTCCGTCCATTAATCCTCTTGTTCCACTCTTCCTCTATGATCACGGCCATGCCATTTATTATTTTCCCAGCCGTCTTCTGACTTCCCTAATATCACAATATCATCAGCAAACCTTAGGATTTTTATTTCTCCTCCTTACAGTTTGATTCGCGTTCCATATTCATTTTTAACTTTCTTTATTGACTATTCTATACATAAATTAAACAGCATTGGACTCAGAATGCATCCTTGACTTACTCATTTCTTGATTCCTGATTTTTTCTTGCCTTTCAATTCTAATTATTGCTGACAGTCATCTGTAGATGTTATGTATAAATCTTATTTATAGATATTTTAATTATGTCATCTTCAAAACCTTTAATAGTGTGTTTCAGTTAACATTATCAAACGCTTTATTCTAAATATACAAGTGTCATGAACGTAGGCCTGTTTTTTTACTATCGTGTTATCTAAAATTAAACACACTCCATTTCCAGTCGCACAAAATAAAATCTCAGGTTGAAATTTCGAGAAGAATAAAAAAATTGGACAAGGCCATTTTTGATTTCAGACATGACGATACTGCAGCCAGTTGCTGTGGCAGTTAAGAGCAGATTGCGAAGGTTGATCAAAGTCAATCAGATAGCAGCAGTTTCCGTGAGTAAGTATAGGTAACTATTACGAAATTAGATTGGAATTGAAACAAAACAATATTTTTTTCTATGTATGTTTGCCTTTCTGACTTAAGTCAAAACAATTTTCTATAAAACAAATGTCTAACTCATTAACTTGGCTTTTACATTTTTTGATAACTTTAATTTCGTTCCTGGTATATGTTACGATCAACTAAAAGTTGTAAAATAAATTTATAACTTGAATGCAAGACTCGTAAAGTCGATGGTGTTGTCTATCATAGCGTAGAACTGATATTTAAACCAGTTTCTCAATCAGTTAGTGTCTTATGTATGCTTACTTCCTAGTTAAGCGTTATTAAAACCTATACTAGAATCTATTTTATTATAATATTTCTCTTACACCTTTAACCCATACAAGATACGATACTAATGGACTGTGATACCTGCAAACTTTGTTATGCTTATAACTATTTCAAAATTGTTGTCGTTAAAATATTGCAGTGTATTTGAAATCACAGTCTAGCTACAGTTGTTCCAGAGCTTTTGCTTTTCCAAATCAAAGGTTACTGTAAAATAAGTTGTTCTAAGGAACCAGCTGATCGACAGTAAAATTTATTTAGCCTCAATTGTGAAAATTTCTGAAAATCTTTTCCCCCATGAAAGAAACATCAAATATTCAAATTGCGTCGTAAAGCGTCTCTTGAGTTTTTGAAGAGATAATCTGGATTTGTCTAATGATAAATTTCCATGGTACCCACAAAGATGAGACATGTATTGTTGAATTATTCGGTTGGAGACACCATCGTTCACCATAATTATTATTATCAGTCATAAATTTAAGATAAGCCTAATTCTTGAAACAATATTGCTGGCTATTCATTGAACTTCACTCCGTATTTTTAGCCTGTCTTCAGTTATAAAGTATTGTATTTTGTTATAACGACTGTTTTCTAATGCAGTGGGAATCTCGTACATGGTCGTCTCGAGCTCCGGTAATTGGTCAGCAGTGGTTCTTCCCAAGCTAACGGCGAATGACTCATATATTCCTCTGTCGAAGGACGAGGCGTCGTGGCTTGTGACTTGTCCCGTATTGGGACTGCTCAGCACAACGGCGTTCGTTGGAGCCCTGTCGACCTTCCTGGGCCGCAAATGGCTGGTGTTTCTCGGAGCCACAATCGTCATGACATGCTGGGTGATTCTGTCTGTGGCTGAATCAGTAGCATTACTCTTTAGTGCTAGGATCATTCAAGGACTGGGTGTGGGCGTTGTGATGGTGTGCGGTTCCATGTACACGTCGGAAGTGTCCGAGGACCGCATCAGAGGGCTGTTAAGCACAGTGTTCCAGGCCGCCATGAACGTTGGATCCTTATTCTTCTTCTGTGCCGGGCCGTATCTAAGCGTGCAAGCCCTGTCTGCAGTAATCGCCATTGTTGAAGCAATCTTCTTGGTTCTCTTTGTCTGGGTGCCCGAGTCACCCTATTTCCTGATGTACAAAGGAAAAGCCCAGCTTGCTGAGAAATCTCTGATGAAGCTTCGTGGAATTACGGAATCTCAGAAGATAGCTGAAGAACTGCGGAAGGTGGCGGAAACTGTGGAAGAGAATAAGAAGAACACTGGTACTATTATGGAGATCTTTAAGTACCCCGGTAACGTAAAGGCATTTTTCTTCTGCTTGATCTTGATGTCAGTGCAAGCTTTCAGTGGTATTATGGCGATATCAGCCTACGTCACCCAAATATTCACCGTCAGCGGCAGCGATATGGACGCCAACGTGTCCGCCATGATCCTGTGCGGTGTTCAGCTGGTGGTGAGCATACCAACGTCATTCGTGGCCGATAGAGCTGGCAGACGTCCTCTGCTCATGTTATCATGCTCCGGGTGCGCCATTGGCATGTTACTGATAGGTATTTACTTTTACCTCAAAGGCATGTCACAAAACAACGTGACGTCACTCGGATGGCTGCCACTCACTGCCCTCATCATCTTCTACGTTTTCTACGCCATGGGCTTGGGTTCGGTACCCTGGGCAGTAATTTCTGAGTTGCTTCCACTAAGGATTAAAGCACCTGCAACTTCCGTGATTTACTTTATCTATTGCTTAATGGAATTTACTTGTGTGAAGGCATTTCAGGACTTGAGTGACGTTGGGGTTCACTTTGCATTCTGGTTTTATAGCCTCGTATGTTGCATTGGATTTATCTTTGTGTTGATATTTCTCCCAGAAACTAAAAATAAATCGTTTCAGCAAATTGATCGTGAAGTTCGAAGTAGCAAGATCTCTGTAGAGGAAGTAGCTTAGTGGTGCGCGTTTATACCCGTTCGAAGCATATACAATTACTACGCTGACGTATACATTATTAACACAAACAGTTCAACATGAAACAAAAGGTTTCTTAAGGTATTGAATACACATCGGAGGTTCGTGGTAAGCCTTTAGAACAAGCAGTTAAATAAACGATAAACGCTTACTGAACTGTCTAATGACAAATTCATGGACTTGAAAGATTTGCATAAGACAGAAGTCATTATGAATAGTAAATAATTCAAATACTGGCAACTAAGATTTTTATTATACAGAAAAATTTAAGAGCAAACACCATGTCGAAAATATTTTTACGTAATAAATGCACTTAATAATTCATATTAGTGTCCAAGATGATGATTTGTATTGAGTACTGACAAGTTATTCCAAAATGGAAGAATTTTATCCTTAACAATTACAGAAAAGTCTCCAATCCGAATCGGTAAGTCTTTACTAATCTTGAACACTTTCCTCTACCTTTGCTCTGCAGTCCATTCAAGGCCTTGGTCTGCCGGGTCGACTGCGGAACTAGCAGCAATTTAATACTGAGACATGGTCTATTATAATTTTTTCAGCCCTTATGAGATGTAAATATTTTTTTAAAACTAGTATTAAATTTTCATTATATAAAAATACTCCATTTGGAAGGTTTGAGAATGCATCAGGAATATGTATGGAAAAGTCGTCAAAATGTCGACTCTTGTCCATAAATACAAGTTTTTCATTACTACTTATAAATACTTTATGATTACGAATCATACCATCAATTTCATGACTTTTACTATAACAAATAATTATAAATCAAGAAATTATGCTCTCCAGAATTTATTTTTGACACAACGTTTTCAGTTTTGTGTTATCAAGAAAAATCTGTGAGAGAATTAAAATCTTAGGTGTTATCTGGGCGCATTCATTTCACTCTGGGATTAATGCGCTTGTAAATTGCACGTTATTTAATGAGGTTTTCGGCGCAGCGTGTTTCTGCTACAGTCACACGTAATGGATGTCTCTTATCTTCTCCGCGCTCGGTTGCGCCTCTTCACTATTAGCTGACAATGGCATCGCTTTTCCGTCGGTGAACAACAATGCATCAGAACGTGTCATGAAGCTCGACTAACTGATGCATGACAAGTGGACGTCACAGAATGATGGAAACTTGACGTTTTTGTGTCAGCGACATTAAGTTCAATGCTCGGGAAAAACTGAAACTCTTCGGAGGGAGAAATTTCTATTCTTCCTCGGTGGTACTGTGCACTTGTTTAGTTGTACTTGAGATTTTTACTGATAACTTTATGAACTTGACACCATTTTCTGCAACTAGTTTGCTATATCTTTAACACTTCATGAATAATGTCCTCAATGAGGTTTCAAGCGAAACAGTTGACAATTCAACTGGCCGGCCAGGACGTTGCGCGTCAGTCACTGAAGTTGTAATTGTTTTCAAACTGTTCTACACAGTTATAAAAAATTTCACGGTTCGTATGAAGTTCATCATGCTGTAAAATCTTTTCTCGAATCACTGAGGGTTGTTCAACCAATGTGCAAATTTCAAGAGGGAAATTTTGAGTTTATAAACATAAACGTTTTCATCCGTCAGGCGTTCTCAGCTCATCTCAGAGATGACAATCGTACGTCATGAAATTACCAAACACCTCCTATAACACGTTCCCTAGTTAATCAATTTGTCTCCTCAATTAATTAATGTCCCTCATAATTAATGATTTATAAATATGACTTGTCTTTCACGTTCAATTTTATTAATTGTGAACACATTTTTATATTCAGCACATCATACTTCTGCGAATAAATGGAATATACTTCCCGTACCCTTCACAGGTGTAATACTATTGCCAGCGTACATTTTGTTTTAAAATTGTCCTTTACTTCAACTGTCACCTTTTTCTCATGTTTTATTAATCCTTTTCTTCTGTTTCATTCGAAATATTTTTGCTATTTAACTTTACTACGTTTGCCTTCCCCGTGTTCTTTGCCAAAGTGAATTATACTTAATGCAATTGCGTTAACTGAGATCATTTTTCGTATAACATATTCCTGAGTACCTTTCTATGTGCTTCCACCCATATTTTATATTCCCCGTTTTAATTTCCGGCGTGAACTGTAAAATAGAATATTCACGGCGTTTCGGTATTATATTTATTATCTTGGGAAAGAATTCTGTAGAATAAAGACATGGAACAAAATATTTTTAACTCCATGGATTTAAATTACATATATTTAATTAAAAGAAAAGTTAAATCATCTCCTTTAATGATGACGCTTTAGAATACATAAATTAGTATGCATATTTATTAGAAAGTTGTGTTTACTGCTGTTACCGTCTTTTGAGAATCTATATTATCTCATGGGAAACATTTTATACGTTATTAATTAAAAAATAATATTTCCAGAAGTTTGGAAATTTTTGTTATAACAGTTAGTAATAATATACGACTATAAAATATTATTATATAATTGGAGGTAATGAGTAATGACAAATTATATTTAATTAATCACGCAAGGTTAGACAGTTACGTAAAATAGTGGTTTCAGTGTTACTCCTTAGGAAGACTCTCCATATTGCGGCTATGAAACTTGATCACGGGAAATGATATAATTAGAAGAGTTTCTATGCAAAGGAATGCCACTGTATATTTGACAGATGACACTCTTGGCGAAGAAAGAAAGAAAAAATACAAGCTTTCTAAAATCCTCCAGATATGGACCTCTCGGCTCTAGGAGATGCATTATCCCTCCATTACACGGCTATTGCCTCATAAATTTTAAAGCAGACGAGAACCGCCTTTCGCCTTTTAAAGTTCACCAGCGAGGCTATTGGAAATCATCCAGAGATAAAAAAAAAGATCAAGCTGCCCTCTTTTCTTTCTATTATTAACATCACTTCAAAGACACTTCAATAAAAATTTCAATTTCCTCTTGGAAATGTCTAATTTATTTTAACAAGTCTTTTCATTTTTCCGTTCATTGCGTATTAGGGGAACAAATTGGGCTGAATTAAAGGAATTAAATTCCACACGGAACAAGTTCTTAATCCACGGTAAGTTTCGCCCAGACAACAAAAGGACGAAAGCTTCGCTGGAAGTGAAATGGAATCCCGCAGTTCCGGTAAATGTTTAATCTTTTGTGTGTGGACGAACTGTCTCGGACTTCAGTTCCTTTCGTCAATTATTCACGTATATCTAAAACCCTATTTGTTAGGCCTCACTTACAGAAAAGGAAAGAAAATTAAGACTGAAAGAAAAGCTCTGCAATTACAAGCATTTTTGATTACGACCAGTTAATTGTTCATAATTTTCTTTGCCAATAAGTTAAAATTACGTGCTTACAATGAAATTAATTTTAATGTTTAACTGTTGACTCATACAAATAATCAGTAAAGTTTTTCATTTCAGGTAATTAAAATTTTCAGATTAGTTTATTTGAAATTGGTTTGTGACGTAAAATTGTTTTATGTAACTTATTTTCCTATTTATTTTCGTTACAATTCAGCAATCACTTCTGTCAAATGAGAAATGTCTCAATTTATAATGTTTTTTGTTACGGAAACAAAAAAAAGGATAATTTAATTTATATACCTACTTACACTATAATTAGTGTATTTTACTGTTTCGTTTCATTCTTTTATTTTTAAAATCAAAGTATGTTATCAACTTACAACAATATTAAATATTTTTTTAAAAAAAGATTTATTTGACATTACCGAGTTAAAATTTTTTACGTTAATTCAGGGTGACGTCTCACAAGAGTAAAAATATATCTATAATGGAAAAAGAACAATAATATGACTGAAGATTGGTAGATAGTGAGTAGTAAACAAAGACGAAGTCTGAGCGTCAGAAAGATAGAAAAGATAACAGATATAAAACAGAAAACGTAAATAGCTACTCCCTGAAGGAAGAAAGAGGGGATTCAACCACCAGAAGAAATCAAATTGGCGTTGGAAGATTTAATTTGGATCTTAAAACTACGTCGACGCCACAGATTAAAATTATAATATTTAAAATAAATGTTTTAATTAGCCTCTTTGCCAGTATTTTTATAATAATATGAAATATTACGACGTTTCCTCTCTTATTTGAGACTTCAAGTTCTAAACAAATTTACAAATTGATTACATAGTAATTTTTATGAAATTTTTTTATTTAAAACTTTGTTAATTCCTGAAGAAGTCTCAAATGGAGGACGAAACGTCGTAATACGTCATATTTAAATTAGAAATATACTGACAAAGAGAATAATTAAATAAATTATATATTTAATTAAAATATTTGAAATTAAATTATAAATTTTATGCAACATGATTAAATTCATTACACATTTATTATATTGAAAGTTAAATTAATAAAGCTTGTTAATCTACTTGGATAATTTTATGGTTTTCAAGAAATTGCAATCCTTGTTTTAAGTCAAATATTTTCTAATCTTAACTCTTTCATATTATTTATTTAAACTGTTTGTCGCTTCCAAATTATAAAACAAAATATTTATTCCATTACTTGCATCTTTAAAGGATTAAAATTTACGCGTTCCATACTCAAGATATTTTATTATCATATTTATTTTCGTTTCGATTTTGTTAGTCACTGTTATGTCACAAACGTTTAATAAATTTGTTGCTTATCAACTATCCAGTGTAGTAATCAGTATTACTTCACCTAATTATCATGAACACTATTTATAGTTACGATTTCCCATTTTAAAGATTAATTTACTTGTAATGACAATGAACGACGATTCGTGTTCCGGCGCTGTTTGTATTTTCATGACAATGACATGTCAGAGTGGAACGTGCCTCCAAACCATGCGTAAGGATGTGATTGGATTATTTTCCTTCGACATACTCCGAGAGCTTAGAGCCCCCATGAATATTCAAGACGCTGTGCTCTTTATTTGAGCCATCTTGCGTTAGCTAAGCGAGTGTAAAGAAGGAAATTTGGAACCAACAAGTACATCAAAGGCACTTCCATGCGGTTGAACATCTTTGGCTGATAGGCACAGTCTTTGGAAAATAATTATTGGATCACTGTAACGTATTATTTCCGTTCTCATTACATTGAGTAAAGAAATATTAATTCTTTCGTCACACAGTTCCTAAATTTTTTAAATTCAACAATTTTTGTTCTATGTCACAAAACCTTTGTATTACATTGATTTAAATAAAAACTATTCCACAATACCAAATTCATGTGTATTTAAACGCTGTTCTTATTTTTACGAAATACTATTATGATGGGTTTCATCCTCGTATATTTGAAAGAAAAATATGTTAAATGCCAATGGACAAAAATATTGAATAGGTTAGAAAACCAGATTTATTTGACATTATTTTAAAGTTAGGTTTAAATAACTATGTCCGCGACTTTTTTTCACGCTGAATTTGGACAAATGGCTAAAAAATACGGTATCATTTATTTATGATCGCTTCAGGACAAACCTTCTAACTCGCAGTTGGTTTCGAATAGGTCCCGCTTTCAGAAGTTTCGGAGCCATTTCGATACAAATCAACAGACAGAGAGAAACTTCAATTACATGGACTGGGATTAATTATATTTATTTTTAAAAAAAATGAGCAATTACTAAATTTTACCTGACGCGACACATATAACCAATTTACGATTACATCATATCGATGATACAAAGAAGTTAATTATTTCTCAGGGAATTAGCTCTCTGCCAACAATGGTTTGATTACAATGCGAGTTCTGCTGCAACAATAGATGAACTGAGAATACTCGCCGTCTCTCTCTCTCTCATGCTGCCAAAATTACACTTATAATGACGCAGTAACTGAGATGAACGGTATAGGAACGCCTAATAGGACTTATAACTTGCAGTTACGCCGGCTTTCGCGCTACAATTCAATGTAATATTATCAATGAAAATACGCACGAATATTTAAGTTAAAGCTCCTGGTTTAAACCCTCAAATTTTCATTGAAATCCGTTATGATGTTTCGGAACCTAGTTGAGACTAACACACAGGCAGTCAGACAGACACCTCAATTTTATTTATTGGTATAGATTATCTTTAAAGCACTATATCGTATTTTATCAAGACTCTTTAAATTATATTATCCAATTATTTATTTAAAAACTATGCACGTAATAACTATAGTTAAGCAGAAATTATTTCCAGGAAAAGTCATGAGAAAAATATTTCATTTACTGCAAAATATGTTGAAAATATTATTAAATTAATTAAACTATTGATAAAAACAATCTCGTTTCCTAATTAGTATAATTTATATTAAATTAAAACCATTACGATATAGTATAATTTACTTTGAAAATAGAAACTTTATGTTTAAGATGTTAATGAAATATTAAAGGAAAGGAAGCTGGTATGCATTATTAGAAGCCACCCGACGAATTATTTCGGAATCCTGATACTGGTGATAAAATGTTAACGCCCACATCCCGACGCATCCTATCGAAAAATTTATAGACCATATGTTTCTCCTATTTTTCGAAACGATACACATCAATGTTTATGAAACATTTCGTTCACGACCATATCTGGCCCCAGCATAAATGATCAGCTAGATATGAGAGTGATAGACCAATAGTGAAATAGGTTTGTCGATGGCGCATGCATTATCGTTGTTATTTACGTCGTTCGGAATTTCGCTATGGAAATATTTTGATATATTCTGAAGGGAATAAACATATTAAACTATGCCGTTTTTATTCCAAAATAGTGTATAAATCAATCGCTTTGATTTAACTACAAATAAAATAATGTAGGAGTATTGTTAGATTTATTGTAATTATTTATTCAGTACTAAGACATAAATTTATTAAATCACATTTAATATTTAATAAGTTAATAAATGAAAAATTTTGAGGAAAGATAAAACATACATCGATCGTGCCATTTGTTTGTGGAAATTTGCCTTTTAAAGCCTGTTAACCTGACGGAATTATTATGACTCAAAATACTTAAAAGTCAAGAAATCTCCTGATACATTAAATACTTATGCTAAATTGTCCCGGTTAATTTATAGATTAAAAAATTTATTTAAAACACGTTACGTAGCGCGAAATTTAAAACCCTGCGCGTGAAGAAGATTTGAAGTTTTATGTATTAATTATGGTTTACTGGAAAATAAAACACTAAATCCACCAACTTTTCCATAGAAATGGTATTAATTTTTTTTACTGTTAAAACTTTTTGTAATTCTCTCTTGATATTATTACGTCTGACTTTATACATCTTCAAAAAATCTATTAATTACATGGTTTGAAAGTTTTTGGTGTTCTATTATTATTAAAGACATAATTAAAAGAAACACACGTAACTTTCAATGTTTTCAATAAGTCTCATATTCACTATTCCATCAGTCTTTGCTATTAATAACAATTCTATTAAACTGTAATGATTAAAAAGCCTTACCAAGTAATTTTTTCACCCTTAGATATGTTCTTGGACAATAGTCGAGTTTGAAAACTGTAATGAGTCTTTGAATAAAACGGGAATATAAAAAATTTAAAACATACTTCGTATTTACTAACATCATCCTTTAACGTCTTCATATTTTGCAAAATATGATTCATAAAAAGTGAAAGTTAAACATTTTAAACAGATAGACTTTACATTTCATGTAATTAAATATGTCCGCTCAATGATTGATGACGTCACAGAATGTTTTGCTGACACAATCGCATACATTTAGGACCACAATACCTCCCACGATTGTGCTATGGGGTTTTCAAGCCAACAGAAGAGTTTTTCCTCCCGTTCAATTTAGTTACAACTTTTCCTCGCGTTTATATGTGTATCAATAATATACAAATAAACATAGGCCCAAATATTTTTTATTTAATTGATTTTAACCCCAAATAAAACACCTCTCATTGTTCATGAAAGTTTTATATAATTCCTTTAGTATTAAATTCCTGACATGAATTTATTGACATTTATTTTTATTGGAAATGCTACTTAAATATATTTCAATGTTATTGTCTTTCAGCTATGCGTATACTAATTTATTGGTGTTTGACAGTGAATGACTTGGCAGTGCCCTAAAGATAGTTCGATCAGTTAATTAAAAATATATTTCCACTTGGAAATAATTACTGTTTAACTAAAGAATCAAAACCATTTATTTCCTTAAAATTTGTTCTTTATTCTCGTAGGAAAAAAGAAAGAAGCTCAAGCCTCAGTATCTCATATGATATCCGTTTCTCCGATCTTCTAATAGCTTGTGATTTGCCTCTCACCCTTTTCTAAATCACACTATACTGTCTCCTCTTCCACACTCAGATCCGAAAGAAGAGATAGTCTTCTTCTGGCTTAACCCAAGTTAAGAATCTCTCTAATCCGGGCTCATGTAGCAACTGCAATTCCTTCCTCCGGCTCCAGGGCGTTTTTACTGTAGTGAATGCTGACTTCAGCAATTTTTTTTCTAGAAACCACGTCACGTTATATCGCTTCCCATTCAACCTAACAACGTAATAACATGCATGAATACTGTCAATAAAAAGATTACAGTTTGTGAAATGATTATATACACTTTTCTCATTGTTAATCGATAATTTTAGGTGACTATGGAAAAAATAAAATTTAATATCATTATAAATCTTAAAAGAGTAATTTAATGACAAATATTTTTCATTATAATAATTGTTGGTATTCCAGAAGAGATCACTAAATGAAGCATCAATTTTATTTTATGCATGTGATTATAGTTATGAATTTCAAATCCGGTACAGAGTATTTAAAGGGATTTTGATAGAGCAGTACAAGCTAAAGTTGTCTGAAGGGATTGGCTCTCCCTCGTTGCATAAGATGTCTTCTTCACGCTACGAGTAACAGCAGCAACACGTATTGCGAGTAAATTTAATTACAGTTAATTTTCATACTAGGGTGTAATTAGAGACATTCGTAAATTGGTAACAGGTGGCGCGAATGTGTAAGGGTCACAAGAGTGAATGCGCCGCAGAGATTAATGCTTAGTTTTCTAATTATATTGGCGTAATTAAAATTTAACCATGTATTAGATAGAATAGAATCATAAAAAAACCTGGTCAGAGCAACTGAAAGCTCTTCAGAATTTCAATACTCTTCTTTACATTTACTGTTAAAAACAGTTTTATTTGGATACGGTTAAATGATAGTTGTGATGCTATCATTTAATAAGTTAATGTTATTTTTCAAAACAAGAACAGCAAGTAACAGGAATAATAACTAAAAGTTTCATTCATATTATTACGATTTATTAACTGAGTTCATTTTGGGTAACAGACTACATGAGGGTGATCCAGAAACTGACAGCTTCCGTTTAGTAGGATAGGATGGGAATTGAAAGGGGTGTGGAGTGGGGTGGAAGTGAGAGGAAGGAAGCGCCAAGGGTTGAGAACGACCTTCAACATTCACCTGATGGAGATGCATTGCAAATCATTGAACAATCAGATAGGTCGGGTAATTATTGGGTACATGTCTCACGCCTTTCATAATGACGAGAGAGGAGTTTGCTACGGTGTCCCTTCCTCTTCCCTCGACTACTTTAGGAGGCAGCTGGTCGACTTGTCCAATACAATCAGCGGACAACTTTTACCGTATACCCAACGTCTGTGGACCCCGGAACCAGAGAAAGATGAGGCCCATTCCCACTCTGAGGAACCGACTAGAGCTAAGCTCTCACATGTCCCCCCACCTCCCCATTTGTATATTATTATTAACTCTACGTTGCCCTTCGTAGATCGAAGTTTAATTTGGGAATTCAGGTAAGATGGAAAATATGAGCTTGACAGACTTCCTTTATAAACAGGGTTGTCTCACGTGCGGTCAGTCTTTTTATTAACTCTATAGCAGGTAGCAGCTGCAGTTCTATGAGCAGGTTGCGGAAAGTCCACAGTGTTTATTGCCTAGTTATTCATGTGAAATAAACTTCGTTTCACTTTACTATGTTAATTATATATCAATTCTGTACACAATTACAAGAAAAATTCTACGAAACAATCTAATAATTAATGAAACAACCAATGTTAGAGTAAAAGATATTCCAAATTCACGTATTGTAATGGTAACATAATTTGATTAAATAATCATTGCATGGTTAACGTTAACAGTATCGATTTTTGGTGAAATATAGAATCTACCTGGTATCGATAAAACTTAGTGTCCAGAATGGGTACATTTCAACATGTACAGACATTTTTAAATTTTATATTTTGGTCACAGTTATCAAAATAAATTGTCTTGTTAGATTTAGTTGTTTTCGAAGCCGGTTTACTCGTACACTTCAACATTTCCTCCACCTACTATTCTCCGTCGCCGATTAAACTGCATTCATCAGCGCTCGATGGCTGGATAAGAAATACTACTTTTATTACGAGGTTGTTTCCCGCTCAGAAGTTTGGCGTTAATTAATGTAAAAGCCATACAGAAGAGGGGATGGGGGAGGGGGAATATGAGAAAGTTTCTTGCCGCTGATCCGCTGTTGCGATTGAAGGGCTGCCCCTGGTATTGAGGCTGAAGGCTTCTCTGCTGAATGGAGCAGGGCACGAAACATCCTTGTGGATTCCGCCTTCGTGCCGAAACAGCGCACGTGACTTGCAGAGCAGTCACGCAGTGCTTCGGCTGCAGGAAACACAAAGATACGGTAAGGGAGCACAAGCCTAAATCATCCTGTTTTTCCTTTTATCAAATAGGTTCGGATTATTGTAGACCGACAAAGCCCAACCAGACTCGGTAAACACTTCCCCTGGGATGAACCTTAAACTGTGAGGCGTGTGGAAACAAACTAACAGGAAAACACTACCCAGTAAATTCATAAAAGATAATTTTATCAAAAAAAATCATAGTGTAATGAAATACTTGAAATTTTACGTCCTTACCAACGGTTGTAGTTTCCTTATTGTTTTTATGACTTAAAGTATATGATTAATTTAAGGCAGTCATTCAAAAATTTTAATGTATCTAGTTATTTTGTTTTATTACATCCCTAAATATAATTTGCCAATTTTTAATAAGAAAACTAATTCATTATTTTTTAAATGAAATTTATCTTAAGTTTTAGAAATATAAAATATAATTTCGTATAGCGAAAGTTCGAAATATTTTCAAAATGAAAAACATTTGATAGTTATAAATGAGCTTTTTGTAAAAAAAAGTATCTAAATCATTTGCGGATATAACAGAAACATTATTAAAATATTTTAATCCGTCCGTTAGATAAAAATTTGTTTCAGAAAGTCATAGTCACAATTTTTTAAAAAACACACAAAAGTATTCCTTATCAGGATATATTTAATTTTAATCCCTGCAATGTAGAAATTGTGCGATTCATATAGTCTTCGAGGCTTCAATTGTGCAGTTTAATATTCCGAAAGTGAAATGTAAGGGGAATACTACAAAGAAAAACTACTTATGTTTTGGGAATAACTTTTTTAAACACATTTTAACTTATTCATATGCAGGTTACCATTTGCTACTTCAGTTTGATTATTCATTTTTGAAGTGTTGTGAATTTTTCATGTTTGGTTCAGTGAGGGATAAACTTTTCTTTTAGTCTCCTCTTCCGAAGTGACTTTTGAAGTGTAATATTTTATCAAGGTATGAAGTTTTCTCTGATTCCGTTTTAACATGTAGAGTGCTGTCCCGATTTTTCCCCCTTCAGTACGTTCTAATACTTTCTATTGCCTTTAAATACAATTTTGGACAATACTTGATAATTAATTTGGTTAATTTATTTGGCTAACTTCAATAAAAATAGTGACTTCTTTGTCAATCAATTTTACCAACTTTAAAAGAGTCTCACCATACACTATTTCTAAAGCTGGAAATTTCAATGAATATAATACTGCAATTAATTCTCTAAGTCGTCGTCCAGATGTTCATAAGACATTGTTTAATTTTATTAAATAAGTACCTTTTATACTGTAATCGTAGGTAAACATGTAAAAATAAATAAATATTTTTCTCGGAAAGTTATTTAAATTTTAACTTGTAGCACATTTTAAGCGCATTTCCAATTAAGAATTTTTAAAAGTAATATATGATTGGGAATGTCTTTTTCATTAAATAATAGCACAATTATTAAACAAAAATTTAATTACTTTTCTATAAAATGCTCATATATTTACATATTGATAGATACAATAAAACAGAACCGTATGTCTCCTTTTCTTTATGGTCCACACTGAATTAGAAACAATAATATTTATGCGTTTTTATATCATTATTTTTGAGTCATAATATGAATAAAATGTAATATTATGAGCTTAGTACCATAACTCATGTGGCTTCAGAATTTCTCACAAAGTGGATTTCATTTGTGTTCTCTTTACCGGATCGATGATCTGATCTCACTCTGGACTAAATATATTCTTAATTTAACGACCAGTTTCTCCAATCATACGTTGACTTCGATATTCTTTCCTTTTAAATAGCATTCGGCATTTTAAATAATTTATTTTACCAGATCTTCGGAAGCACGAACGTTACCTGGTCTGTCCATGGATTAGTATTTGCGTAAATAAGGCCATTTGTACCCCTAACGTTTTTCCAACCTATAGCACGTCCTGAAAAATACTATTTCATCGTCTCCAAAATAGTTAATAAACAAATCCTGACAAAGGACACGTGACCCGCACTTCACTTCGACTTACCGAACGTCAATTGTTGCAGAAATTATTATAATCGATTAGCAGACCAAGTCACCCATTGCACCTGTTTAATCGAACAGAAATATTATTTAGGAATTTTATTTTAACAACAGTCTACAAATTCAGTTTTATGCATGTTTGATCCTGCCTGATAAATATTAGGCGTTATTAAACTCCAAATTAATAAAATATCAGTCTTCATAATTTCAGAGCTGAATATGCACGTAAATATTTTGACGAACTTTTCAGGATCCTCGAACGACGTGCAATCAGACTTTGGAAATTAATATTTTAAGTATTTGTTACTCTTTTGGAATTGTCTAAGACGTGATTTTTGTCCTAAACAACACTTGTTATCTGAAATTCTTTTAACCAATATACGTGTAGGAATTACAAAACAAAACATTTCTCAACAACAATCTTAAATCGTTTAATAACGACGAACGATTACTTTGAAATAATTCCACAACTATTACATAAATATTTACAGTTTCACGGAGCCCATTTTACGGTTGACAACAAAGTTAATTGAAACATAATAACAAAGTTAAAACTTATTATTTTTGGCTTTATCACATTTGCGTTATTAAAATTCAAGCAGAAAAATTATTTATTCATGGAATACTGACATATAAATTATGAGGTTCATAATTCTTTCCCACAATAAATACAATTAATTATTATAAGTAAATAATTTGTGGCTCCTTTATCATATTTCTTAAAACATTATTGTTTTTTAAATAGACGTTTCCACTCTTTCACGGAAATAATAATTAAAAAAGTTGTCAGTTAGAATCCATATGAAAAAATTTTTCTTTGTCTACCTTACATTTTAATATCATCAATATTTAATTTGTTTGAATCTAGCATTAAATAATTTTCAAAATAATATCAATGTAAAAGTATCCCGTTATTTCCATGCGTGTTATTATTTATTGTTTATTGATATACGTTGAAGTTAATCGTTTTTTAAGTAACAGGCTACGTGAGGGTGATCCTGAAACAGGAAACTCCCCTTTAATAGCATAGAAAGGGAATTGAAAAAATGTGTGTGCGGAAGGTAGAGCAAGGTAGCCAAAGGTTAATTAGGGTCCCCGGACTATGGTTTAAGAATCATACATGGTGTTTCATCTAAACGAGATGCAGGAACAACCCTAGAAGAACTGCATCAGGGTCCTAGAATTCCCCTCTCCATATCTTCACCACTTTTAGGAGGCAGTTGGCCGACTGATCCAGTACATACACCTCCCAAAATAGGTGAAGGTGACTCGGCATGTGAGAACCTTGAAAACAGTAACAGAGAGTACGATGCATTCCCAACATAGTGAGGTGAGTCCAGCAGTCAATCTGGAGAGAAATACCTGCTAGAGAAAACTCCTTCAGGTATCTCTTGCACAATTAAGTGAATATTGCTAATATAAATAATAGCGTGGAAATTCACTTTGATTACGAGAGAATATTGTCTAATATTGAATAATAATAATAATGACAATAAATATTTTTTCCGAGGCAATTATAAGCCTGAAATATTTTAATAAATAATAAATTTTACTTCAGTTTTGAAGTTCGTAATGGAACAGTAATTAATCAATTAATTTTTGGAATAACCCATATTTTCCTAAAATATTTTTTAGGTAAATCTATATTAAATGGTTTGTGAATAGAATAAGTAACAGATGAAGGAAATAGTAATGGACGTTGAGGGACGCATAACTCAAATAACAACGGAAGGCTCATCTCTATAAGAAGTGATAAATAAAATGAGCTACTATAGCTTTAACTTGGATCGACGATGTCTTAATGGTATCAGAAGTGTCACTATTCTATGGAAAAGGCAGGAGCATTAAGAAGAGGACATATTTAACTTAAGGAACTTGTGGATAAAGTGGGAATGCAAAACATAAAATCAGTAAAATAGTAATTAAAACACCAGTCAGAATAAAATGTTTTAAAACACCATTATTATTGGAATATCAATGTTGCTACGTTTTGGATTTCTATATTCGTTTCCCGCCGCGAGTTTTCCATATCTACACACGTCATAGGACCGTGCATGGGATTGCAGAATAATAGAGAATCATTCATCATTAAATTCTCGTCAGAACACAAGAGAGACGTGGGTCGCGGTTGATAAAACTAGGTCATGTGCTGGAAAGCCGCATGATTGAAAAAATCATATATGTGATGCACGAGACAAGCAATCTGCAATGACAGTAACAAATTGCATCCTGCTGAATGGTGCATCAGACATGCGTATCAGTCAAAAAAGATGTGAACTTATCGAATTTCCTCCATGATATATAAGCCTTCCTTGTTGAACATTTTATTTAAAGAGGTGCAAATGACATCTACATATATTTTCCTCTTTAACGTTTTATTCTCGGATGATTTCAAATCCCATTTTCTTTCTCTTCATCTATATTGTTACTATATGATTATTAAGATGTAAAATGGCTGAAATATGCACAAATGAGGAGGGAGAGAAACGATTCATCAAGTATGTTAAGTAATAATTTATTTTTAGTCTGTGGTATTAAATCGTATTAATATACTTGATAATTTAAAATAATAGCACCATAATACATGCTAAATATTTTCGTTTTTCAGAAATGAAGATTTTAAAATAACGGCAACGTTTCCTTCCTTTCTGGAAAATAATTTTATTTTGCAACAGTTAGGTTTCCTTTGGCCTTGGGGCTTTAGAACTTTTAATGAGAATCAAAGGTTGAAGAAAAACAGTTGTGCTGTTTTTAGGAGAAACATCTAAGCCCGGTTCAATTAATAAATTTCATCGTAATAAACGGTTATCCAAGAGCATAATGAAGCTTTCGAATAATATTATGAAGATTAAAATAAAAGTACTAAATCAGTACACAGCAGCCTTAATAGGTGAGTAACATACAGTTTATGTTAGATATTACTTCACTTAAAATGGCCATTTGGGCACAGCATCAATAATTTATTTTTAATAAAATATTCATTTGTATTACCATTCTCATTTTTGTTTCATTCTAACTTGAACTATTACCAGATATGAATAAAATTTTATAATAATGTAAATTTAGTCGCAACTGTTTCAAGTTTATTTATGTTCAATGGATTAGTCAATTAATATTCTGATTAAAATCTGTTTTTAATTATAAGAGTAATGGCGCTGGTTTTCAAAAGGTGTGTGTCAACCATAAAATGAATAAATCGTTGCCGAAAATGTTTACTACATGGAGTCTAACCTTGACAGAAGTTCAACATTCTCAATGCCTCAATGGACGCAACAAGCGAAGACACTTCTACTTTAAAATGAACTACCTGTACTCGTACTTACGAAAATAAGTTAGAATTAAATTATGTTATAAAAGCTATTGTGCATGTTTTACGAAATGGAATTCATTTCTGATAGTACTGTGACTGAAAGTATGATTGGCACTGTGGTTGTCGACATTTTTCTCCATCAGAGAAACAGATTGAATTTTACAATAATTAAAATGAAATTGTAGTATGATTTGAACGTTCAAATGTTACATGACAGTAATCATCTATCCTGGTCATATACTAGACAGAAATTTTTAATTTATTGTTGTAAGTTCACATTGATTTTTTTAGAAAAAAATCTTACTTTCTGTCTATTTTCTTTTTCAGTTGGGTTTTCCTACTTTTCTTCTGTAAGCACAGCCTTGCTCTGGTTGACTGTAGCGATCACAAAGCTGAGGGCTAGCGGCGATGAACCGCAGATGTCGGAGGATGACTCAGTCGATTTAATAATATGGCCAATCGCTGGTTTGCTGATATCCAGCGCAGCCAACATCATCGTTCAGGATCGTAAAGGTCGCAAGTTCTTAATGGTTTCAGGACAAACATTTTTTGTCATTGGATGGCTGATTTTATCATTTACATCGTCACATGGCTGGTGGTGTTTGGGCCGAGCGTTGAAGGGTATAGGCTGTGGATTTGTTTTGACGAGTGGATATGTATACGTGGCGGAAATATCGGAGGATCACATCCGAGGGGTTATGGAATGTATACTACAGCTTATGTGCAACTGTGGAAATGTATTTTTGTTTGCTATGAGCCCCATAGTAAGTTTGCAGACACTAACGATCTGTTTGTTCCTCTTTTCTATTATTTCCCTTTTGCTACTGCTCTTGTTACCTGAATCCCCGTACTACCTGATTTCAAAGGAGAAACCAGACCAAGCAGAAACTGCGCTGATGGTACTCAGAGGAAAGACCAAGCCGTCGGACGTAGCTGACGAGATAAATAAGATAGTGAAGACGGTTGCGGAAGACAGGGCGAATAGAGGAACCTTTCGAGATTTATTTTTTACCCGCAGCAACGTAAAACCATTTGTTCTCAGCGCTATCTTGATAATTATTTGCTGTTTACATGGCTACGCGGTCATCGGGTCTTACGTAACTGTTATTTTCGCTGAGACTGGAAGCGGTATCGACGAAAATATGGCTGGATTGATTCTGAGCAGCATCCTATTGACGATGTCGCTCGTCACGTCCCCGTTTACTGACAGAGTTGGGAGACAGCCAATCTTGATGACTTCATTCGCCGGAAGCCTAGTGGGATTATCCTCAATGGCGTTACACTTTTATTTGAAGGAGTATACCAGCTTGGATACAAATTGGCTGCCATTGACCTCATTGGGAATTTACTACGTGTCTTATTCGATGGGAATAGGATTGGTGTCGTGGACTGTAGTCAGCGAGCTGCTTCCTTTGAGGATCAAGGCACCAGGTGTCGCTGTTGTTATGCTTATCTCAGCTCTCAGTCATTACGGTTGCGTAGAAATATATCGGCAAGGGCATTCATTTGGCAACCATGTAGTGTTTCTGTCTTATGCCTTTATCTGTTTTTTAGGTTTACTGTTCGTAGGTTTCATCCTACCAGAAACTAAACAAATGTCGTTCATCGAAATAGATAGAAATATTAATTGCGCAAAATTCCAGACAGACATAACAAGTAAAGAAAATTCTACAAGAATGTAGAAATTATGCTAATTTAACTTGTATTTAGGAAACTATAATAAGTAGGATAAATACCTTTTCAATTGTAACTATTATTTAATAAGATTTTATTCTGATAAAGTACTAATTTATCTATTGAGGAATTTTTACATCTTTCTACCGGCAGCTACAATCATAATAAAAATATTAATAAATTTGAGTAATTAATTGCTTGACAGGGAAAAATAAAGTAATACATTATTTAAAATAAAAATTTTACTAAAACTATACATTATCTTCTTGATATAATAAAAATAAAACTACTGGCTCTATAAAAAAAGGAAAATTCTTCTCAGTTTATTGATGACTTCAATTACTCTGATCATAAATATTTATGGCTGAAAGCAAGTTTACGGGCTGATTGTCTCAATACTTCATCGGTGCCTACCAAGATCTGTTAGGTAATCCTGCTGCTCAGGTATCTCGAGTGACTTCGCAGTCTTTACTTTCTTTTCCATTACAGGAATACGGATGCGCTGGTTGTCGAGCTTTTCTGAACTTACTCTAGATTCATTACTCCACCATTAAACAACAAACGCCTTCTCTACATCCCTGTCCGCTCCTTTCTGCAGATCATATCTATACGTGTATGACCCAATGTTTCACACACCAGATTTTGAACTCTTGATGATACTAGCCAATGCGAAAAGAATCCGTGCTCCCACAAATTTAAATACTCTGTTTGTACTCCCAGCTACAGAAAGAATATTAAATTATCAAATGGTTGTTAATAAGTAAATAGATTTTTATTAAGTATCATATAGTGAGCAACCGAGTAATTATAGGATCAATACAGTAAAGCAAAACAAACTTCAATTGTATATTAAATAATTTTAAATACTTCCCCCGAATTTTGCAGAATATTATGGGTGAAACAAACAAAATATTCTATTAGTAATTAGATTCAATTATAATAAACACAAGTGACAGTTGTTAGTTGTTTTTAGAACATTTTTAATGAAACAATTACGAATTAATGGAACACTCATATCATCCGTCAGTATTGTGTTGTTTCATTCAGCTGTGGTGTTTTCTACTCCTCATATATTCGTCTCTTTATATGCACAAGTTTATTTCATACGTGATTCGCTAATTTACATCCACTGGCCAAAAAGCAACAGTGTATACATTCAATTAGATTTCCAGCATAATAATTGAATGCGATGTCGTTACAGATAACTAGTTTCATCATTAGCGTAGGGAAGCGCGCACCTGTATTGAATACGACCATGGTTGCAGCTCTCGTGGAGCCAGGCAACTCCGTCCATTAATCCACAACCTGTTCAGCGAGGATAATTCCAACTGGTGCGGACACTTGTTGTGAATGCACTGCAACGCAACGCACTCCTTGTGCTCTGTAAAATTGCCGATTGCGTCCATTCATGGGCAGTCGGCTCTGCAACCCGAATTCACCAGAGCCAAATTGCGTAAACAAACGCAGAGGTAGACTCGCTCTCGGCTGGCAAATTCGTCCAGCCCTCCGGCAGATCTTTGCTTTAATCCAAGTAAGCCAACTACAACGCTTACAAGAATGCATCTCCTCCTTCTGGAATTCTCAATTAATCATAACAGCGGAGAACGGGGATATCAGATTCACGACATTCTTCTGGATTATGGTGTTCCCTTTTTAGAGAAATAAACCCTAATAAATATTAAGACAAGGTGTTAAAAAGTGTCAAATATTATGAGAGGTGGTAGTAACCATCCAAACAAGAAAAAAATCGAATAGACATGGGTCAGTAAACGCATACTTCCTGACATTTGTACACTTGTCCTTAGCGGCTGAAGACATTTCATTGTGAATATGTGTTAAGAGCCCAGGTTCTCTAACACCCCACGAGGTGAACAGTGGAAGGCTTCAACATACATCAGATGAAGGAGAATGTGTTACATTTGCAGGACGAAAGTCTTGGATCCAGTGTATAGCGATAGGCAGCTCTAGAAGACCTGATTTGTACTCAATGAGTAATAGCCATACCATCTTCTGAGTGTCCAGGCACCGAGGCCAGAAGACCAGCCTAACAGATTGAAGCTTTGTCAAGAAAACCGCTGCAAACCCACTGTATTTTCGTCAAAGAAATTACTTACTAACGATGCAGGATACACAAAAGATGACTTTACGAATTTTCATTACAAGCATGTGTGAGCTGATGAAAATACATGTAGCATTTCCATCAAAATAATTTCTCCATCAACGTATGGGCAGGAGTTCTTGGTAATAAATTACTTGGGCCAAAGGCTCATTATCATCAATCTATTGTAAACATCTTGCCAATTTTGTTGGAGGATGTGCTATAGAAAGTGTCATGAATGACGTCAGATTAAGTTTTCCTATGAAAGAGTCCACATTTCTCAGACCATATGACTTTCCGGACCCATGTTTATTGGAGTTTTTTTATTGGTCTCTCAAAATATTCGAGACTTCTTATCACCTTGTGAGTGGAATTTGTACGTAAATTTACAATTCTAAAATCAATCACAAAGTGTGAGGACTCGAAATTTACTACAATGTTAAATGCGTTATCACAGTAAAATATAGTACGACTTGATACTAGGAAAAATATTAATATAAAAAATAAATAAAGATATTGTTATAACGCTTATTAATAATAGATACAATTTAATTTGGTATTTTACTTAAATCCGCTCTCATTACTTATGTCTAATCAAAAATTTGGCAGCAATTCCTAAACACAAATTTATGTTTTGCAGTTATCTCGAAAATACTGACAATTTATTATGATGAAATTCTATAAATTTGGAATGAACAACAAAATATAATGTAATTATAAGATATTGTAGAACTACTGTGACATAAATGGAGTTTACTCAGAATTTAAAATATTGTCCTTCAATTTATCTTAATCTCAAACTCTCATATTAATTTTTTTACAATTGCACGGTTATTAATATTGTAATAATTGAAAAACGTATTTAATAATAATATATTTATTATTAGTATTGTATTAAACAACGAAAACAGGATATAGGTATGTATTTTTGTATATTCTTAAACAGATTTAAATCCCTGGTAAAATTGAAATAAAAGCTGAGTAAGAACATCAGGTGCATGGGTGAGGAACACCGAGAATAAACGTAAAAATTTCTGATTTGTAAACATGTATAATATTTGACAAAAACGGGAATTGAGACAGACTGAAGTGAATCCACCATATTTAATTGCGCACAATATGGCTGTAATTAGTATACGTTCTACTACGTTCATATTTGATTATTTACATAATGAAATACTGTATATTTCTATTTTTATGAGCTTGTGATTTGACCAAATACGGGCTATTTATGTTTTTAACTGTTAATATCCAACATTATCTCTGATATGCGTTTCTTCAACCGAAACGTAAGCGAAGTGATTATAGTGAACAAGGTGGCTAGAATAATTGGGAAATATTAGAATTAATAACTTTTTTAAACATATACAAATCAAAATTTGATCATTGAGCGTTTTACTAATATTTTCAAGAAACCAATATGAACATAAAAGTCTGGATATGATTTTGAAATAGTTGTTCGTCTGCACGGTTGTTAACCAGTGCGTGAAAGTGTTTAAATACCAACGGGCGAATTTGAAATCTTCGGACTTCAACGAGTATTATTATGTTTATTTTGGTACTATAAAAAGTGTGACAATGCCACATGAAGACGTGTAAATCAATTTATTAGACAAATTAATCAGTTAATGAATTTCGTAGCTAACAATCAATTAGATTGTCTGGCCGGAGCTGTTCTGTTCCAGTTTTACGTCAGACTCTATTGATTCCATCCTCTTACCATCCCCTGGGATGGGATTCCCTTGTATTTTATGGCACAGTATGCTTTCAACCTAGACGAGGCTGTCCATATGAGACGTCGAGTGACATTGGTCGAGGACAAAGACGACACAACTTCTTAAATATAAATTGCTGGCCCCAGTGACGTTTGAACCATCCTACATACGAACTAACAAATAATTACTGGTAATCTGCAGTCAGAAACCTCGCCGTTGCAATGACAGTTAGAAAATAAAAGTAAACAGCAATTTAATTCTGCCATCGTACTCTTCCTAAAACATAAAAATGTCTACATAATTTATTTACTAATTTGTATACATATTGAAAGATGAAACTTTGATGAGTTCTCAACACATAAATTTGTAAAAAAGAAATAAAATACGTTAATCTAAATATCCAAAGGTTACGATTCATCATTATAGCTTACGTTAAGTTTCAATTGCATATTTGAAAGACTATCGGATAAAGTTGGTTAGATAGTAACGTTATAACCGTTTCATTCGTTACATGCAGCAGCTTATGGTCAATTAAAAAGGATTTAAGTAATTTTAAAGTGGAACATCGATTGTATGACATTCAGCAGCAAAAGTATGAGTTGAACGATGAAACTGTAAATTTCGTTCATCGCATACTTCTATAAAACATTGGATTTGTTGTTGTTGTGGAATCCAGTCCTAAGACTGGTCTGACGCAACCCTCCATGCTAACCTATCTTGCGCAAGCCTTTTCATTATCCTCATAACTACCACAACCAACATCCTAATCTGCTTAGCGTATCCTTGGCCTCATTATCCTGTTTTTACCACACACACTTACCCTCTAATGCTAATTTTACAAGACCCTCATGCCTTAATACGTGTCCTATTAATCTATCCCTCCTCTTGGTCAACGTCCTCCGTATTCTTGGCTTTTTCCCTATTCTGTTAAGAACTTCCTCGTTAGTTACTCTATCCACCCATCTGATATTCAGCATTCACCTATAGAACCACATTTCAAAGGATTCTATTCTATTCCTTTCCGGAGCTACTATCGCCCACGTTTCCCACACATAATGCCACGCTCCATACGAACATTTTTAGCAAAAATTTCCTAATATTCACACTTATATTACCCGTAAGTAAATTACTCTTCTTCACGAAAGCCTTCCTCGCCTGTGCTATCCTACTCTTTATATCCCTAGTTATTACGCTTCCCAAGTAGCAGAATTCCTGAACTTCAATCAAAATATCACTTACGAATCTAACACTCTGTTATTCCACTTTTTCCAAACTACACTCCATTACCTTCGTTTTACCTCTATCAATCCTCAAATTGAACTCTTTCTCGAGGACTCCTTTCATGTCATTTATTCCATTTAAAATTTCCTATAATCTGCTCGAAGTACGTTGGCGCCACATTTACAAAATCATGTGTTTACGTCGGGCATTTTATTAGAATGGTCAAATAAATACAGAGAAAATGAAAACAGAGTAAATCTTGGAACGGAGCTTATAGTTAACTAGGTATACAAAATGAATCGTCGAAATGTATGTACGCACATAACGTCCGAACGACTCCCCTAGGGGGCGGGGGTGAAATTGGGGACATTTTTATGTGTAATAAAGGCTCATATTTGAGTCGAAAAAGAATTATTGAGTCAATTACCTTTATTGTGTTTTCCCCGACCATGCTTGTTTACAATTTCAACCCCTTGAAGAATGAAAGGGGTGGGGGTTAAATGAGCACATATGGACAAGGAAATTATGGACCTTGGTGTCGAAACCGGTGTGTTGCGTATAACATTTAATATGCTATTTAAGTTAAAATTCATCCCTTAAGAGGGGAAAAAATTTATTCTGTTAGAGAACTAAACATATTTTTAGTGCTGCTATTATACGGGGAGTGTTTTAGACTCTGTCGAGATGCTGGGAGTATATTTGAGGTTAATATTGTGACGTCTACGATACCGGTTAGTCATGTGTTGACCAAGAATTAATGAATGTACCGGGATAATAAAATTAAATGCCATTAATAACAATTATATTAAGGTATTTACGTATATAGATTTTTTTAAATATTTTATGGATTTCATAATTATCCATTTGAGTAGCAACAGCTTTCAATAATTACAATAATACAGGTTACTTAAATAGCTTCGAGTCACTTTAAAGTAAAAGTCAGATACGTTCCCCGTTCCTCTTCCAATTAACTTCTGCCTACGTATTTATTTGATGGTTTCAACGAAAACCGTGGACGGTAATGAATTTCAAAGATCAGCCCCAGCCTCTCCAACGCCCACCTGTATTTTGTCGAATACTGGAACACCTTTGAAATCGCATTAATTAATATCTCCTTCTACAGGATTTCTCCGACTTCTTATCACAATGACTTTCCTTAAGCACTTCTCTCCCTCGGAATTTAGAAGTGCTAAAGTTTCTCCAGATGAGAATTCTGTGTAGGAATCATTACTGCGCTGATTGGAAAATGTTTCGAAAGCTTTCTTCGATTCCTTGAAACCATCTCTGTATTTTTCTGAGACCTCTGTTGTCTCAGAACAGAAAAAGTATTTCTTTCGACTTAAAAAAATTGAGATAGCACATAACAAATTTGTTAAAAATATTTTGTTATAAAAAACTCTGTTAAAAAATATTTATTTGTTTCCAACAATTGCACATGTTTTAATAGATATAAGAGCTTCACAGAATTACGACCAAAATAAACGTAACATATATATATATATATATTAAAACAAAATAAATTAATAATACATAATCAAACATTTGTTTGTTATCATTAAAAACGTCCCTATAAATAACATTAACAATTCCGAAAAATTTAAATCAAATATATCAATATCCAAAGCGTTAGCCAAATTTCACATTCCAGTCAGTATTTATTCTTTAAGATACAATATTCTGTATATTTCTCTCCGAAAACATGAATTTAAATTTAGAGGTACTACAAATAAATATAAAATTAAATTTATCAATTCATCAATTCCTTTATTAAGTAATTTAAACCTTAAATTTTCAATACAATTACAATATTTTTATATTTATTCTTTGTTAATTGTTCCGGTTAATTCTATAATACATTATACTAAAAAATGTATGTTGTATTGATTCATTTTTCTTGTTAAATTTATGTGAGAAGGGTCACGAAATATTCCTTTTGGATTCACGAACAAAATATTTTAATACTTTTTGCGGACTTGATTAATTTACATTTTCTATTGATAAAACCGATAATTTGCATAGCGTTATTATTATGTGTAAGAATATGTACTTCTAAGATAATGTTTGAGTAGAATAAAATTAGCTCAATTAAGTATAAAAAATACAGTCAGAGAAAATTTTTCAACAAAAACTTTTATTAATAGCATTCTGACGAATCCATTAATCAATTTGGGGATAATTTTTTAAATGGTTAAATATATTATGCATGGATAATTTTAGAACGTGGGCTGCATCCAGCGACGGCTGCACAGAAATAAATTATTAATAACATTAACTGTTTCCAAGTTATAAGAATCAATCTTGTGAAGAGAAAAGATAACGTTTCTAGGTTTTTAGGAATTTATAAATTTTATATAAAGGTATATTTTATTTTAAATTGGTGTCTCATACCATTTATAAATACTCTTCTATAATCCTTACAATCTACATTAGATTTATATATTTTATGATCATGAATAAACAGGAAAAAATTAACATATCAATTTAATTAAAATTGTCGATATTTATTAATGCTATAAAATGGAATAGAACGTGATATTTTAATGCGTTTTTAAATGTTGAAAGTATTCAATTCCTGATTTCTATTTTATTGATATTTTTTAAGTTGTAAAGTTTCGCTAGCTCCTCCCTGATCTCGAACCTCCAACTCTCTTTTCTCGAATGATTTTCTAGGACCTTGTCACCTCGAACTCACCTCTCCTAAAAACCTCATTGTTCTCCCCGCTTTTTCTGTCTTTCCCAGGTCCTCCAATGTGGTTGGCGTACCTACCCGTCCTTTTCAAAATATAAAAATTAGTGGCCACCCGTAGCCATATTTTGGGTGTACCACCTTGCTGCCCCTTGGCTGCCTTGGGGGTTTCGCCAAGTCGAAGAATCCTTTTAGACAAAGGACTGAGTTGCCTCAGGGGTCTGTGAAGTTTACGACTGTTTGTTTACCGAGTTTACCCCAGAAAGGTGCCTTGCGAACATCTCAGGATGGGAACCGTACAGAATGCTTTATATTATAAATTAATTTAGATAAGTAAAATAAAATATACAACGAAAAATTATACGCGTCACAAAATATATATATATATATATATATATATATATATATATATATATATAGAGAGAGAGAGAGAGAGAGAGAGAGAGAGTTTTCCTCTCGTGTGAAAATTGAGTAACGTTTCTTGTTTAAAATATTTATACATTGTTCTTAGGTCTCACAAGCGTATTTACGCTTCGTTTATTCGTTAAATGTTAGTCTTAGAGCAATATGTAGCTGAACAGCAGCACTGTGTGTCACTTCTGAGCTACCCGAATCCTCCAATTATCTGGCCAAGACTCATCAGGCACACATCCAGCCTTTGCAAGTAGATTATATGACGGTACAAACAGAACCGTATAACTCACGGATGTTTCTACAAAGATGGCTCACTTCAAACATTTTAATAGAGTTCTGTGTCGCGAGACATTAACGTCGGCTGTCATTTCACGGTGGTAATTGTGTTGTTTCGCGCTCCAGGAATGTCCACGACCTCCAATGGCAAACAATTAGCTATTGACGGCCAACGGACTAACAATGCGCCATTTTGCAGTAATGGCGCGTGCTCGATTGACAGCTGCAGTGTTGGGCCGATATAATTACCAGCGAGGCGCCTGAATTCCTGAAGCCCTTTGTCTGCACAGAACTACTCCCCGGATGCATTGTGATGAATCCGGCTCGAATTCTAGCAGAGACTCTCTTGGAATCATAAACACAAGTTACGACACGATGGAATTAGAGCTGCAGCTCATCATTGCAAAACTATGCTTAACTTATATTACAGTAGTCGACGGTACTATTAAACGCACAGTGTTGAGCAGTAACAAAGTCACAGAGAGAAGTAAAGAATATAAAATAATGCAATTCTTTCCTTCAGCTAAAATAAGTGTATTCACGGTTTCGCAGATAGATTCTACTATGGACAAAGCATTGAGATTTCTATGGGTAATAAGTGTTATAACCTTATTCTGATGCCATGAATGCAGACATGTCGTGGTGTCTCCTAAATCACAGTTCGTTCGTTTGTGACGCTGTCTTTGTTAACGTCTAATAAGAAAACATATTTCAATGATTGTATTTTATAGACAGTTTTCCAATTTATTTCACAGGAAGTGGTCACAGATGATGATAAACAAATCAAATAAAAGGAGATTACATATAAAAGTTTTATTTTATTGGTTCCTTTAATTCTACACAAATAGGACACATCATAGGCATTAATCTATACCAATACATTAAATTGAAGTGCGTGTTCGTCTGTGAACTATAATGAGCGTTTTATTACGGACTTTCTTCATTGATTCATATTTTTATATATTTGGATAGAATTTTTAAAAACTTTTTACAGTCGTACCAACTGATAAAGGTCATTAGCGACTGTTTTAAATGATGGGTAACGTTTTCTATGTTAGGGGGTCGCTGTATGGGAACTGAAACAACACAACTTCCATCCCCAGCCAGGACTCGAACCCGAGACTTATGTGGTGCGAGGCAGCGTGTAGACTTCGTGCAATAATAAATAATAAACAAGGAAACATTAACGTCAGAGTTACATTATGAATGTCGTTCGAATACTTTTTCTTGGGATAATGCAAAGACGTTAATGAATAATAATTCTACAATGGCATATATCATATTCAAATTAATTTGACATTTATAAAATGAACAATTAAACGTCAAACAGTCAATAAGTTCATAATTTTTATTATTATTCCATACATTACCTATAACGTTTCGTCAACAAGTTTAGGACTTATTCACGTCAACAAATACGTAATCAAATTTATTTGGATGTTACCTATGGCAAACGTTTTATGGAAATTATTCATTAGAGATTCAAAAGATAATTTTTTTAATTAATTTATTTATAGTCGCATAAACAATAGAGTCATTAGCGACTTATACGAAATTACAATAACCGTTACATTTTTGGACGTTGAATTAACAATTTTGTACATTTTTACTTAACATTAATATTTTTAGTGCTAACCTTAAATGTACCTAAACGTTTACATTTTATGGTATAAATCGTTTTTTTAAGAATTTTACTAAGTTTTCCTCTGCCTTTTTTCCTTTTGTAAGCTGGTTAAGATCGTTTTCTTTTAAAATTTCTTTCCTCTCTTCTTCAAATTTTGGACAGTACTTCAACAGGTGTTCAACTGTGATCTGAATATTGCACCGATCACAAATCGGTGGGGGATCTTTGTTATGATGTAGAGATAATTTTTGTTTCCTGGACAGTGTCCGGAACCGTAATTAAAAAATGCGTTATCATGTATTTCAATTAAATATAATATGTATTTATATTGATATCTTCCTTCTATTCCTAATCTGCTCATAGAGGAGTAATATATTGCATAATGGAAGGTATAAGAGTAGATGCTGATCACGATCAGGTCACAACTAATCACGATAATCTTTATTTAATAATTACATTGGATTTCGCTCATAAACTAGTTCATGATGGATATAACAGAACGTTATAGTGTAACAATGAAAACAGTAATATAACAATGTGATACGTTATAACAGAGATTCGCAAATTAGTAGGATCACCAATATTAGAAAATTGTTGTCATATTTATATACTTTGGGAAAATTAGCATAGATAACATTGCTCGAGGAGTGAATTATGTTCGTAGTGGCCTACATTTTGACCTGGAACATTTCCATTTCCTAATTATGAAACTGTGTGTAAAATTTTGAAACGTCCCGTCAGATCCGTCTGTATTATGTGCGTTATCACTACCTAATGCGCAGAGAAGCGAAATTTGCATTATTACGAGGAAGCATGGCAACGCCGTGTGGTAGAGGAGGATACGTACCAGGTAATTGATGGGGTGTCGTTAGTTTACTTGCCAGCGTGAGATGAAACGCTAGGAAATACTGTATTCTCGTCCTCCTACGTTCGTTTTGCACCGACAACGAGCGGCTCCTTCCCCTCAATGTCGCTCTCAGCACCATTGTTGTATTGGAAAAGGACAGGTGGTTGGTTCCTTTTGTACACTGCTCTTGGCGGAAACTGCTGTACACTCGTCAGAACTACACAGAAGAAAAACAGATCAATCACTCAACAACAAAATACTCTTGTATCTGTTAAGTAAAAATATAAGAGCATGTGATATTCTTATAGATTTTATCACGAGGTGACAGTCGTCAAAGACTCGTGCTGCCACCTTCACAACTCCATGGATTGGATATGATTTAATAACACGATCATAACAATGTTATAAAATATTTAAAAATATTTTATTTTTAAAAAGTACGACAAACAGTTAATTTCATGTAGTCTTTCTGTGTCGTAAGAGTGGAAAATTTCGCCACTTATCCTGCATTATAAAACTAATTATACAATCTTTTGAAACAGGTAACTCGCCTTTAAAAATATTGGAAGGAAATTGAAAAGGAGGGAATGGGAAAGTAGAGAAAGGTACCTAAGGGTTGACCAGGGACCCCGGTTATTCACCTTAAAGAGATGCAAACCCTAGAAAATCCGCATAAGAGGTTTTGGATACTATTATCACGCCCTTCCGAACTACGGGAGATGAGTCTCTTGTGGGGTCTCAGCATTCCCTTCTCTCGGTCTGTACCTGTTTTAAGAGGCCGACTAATCAAATGAAGGACAAATCTTACCGTATCCCAAGGTCTTCGACCCCAGTACATACGCTTCCTAAAATATATATTAGGGTGTCTCGACATGTGAGAACCTTGTAAAAACCCAGAGAGAGTACGATGCATCCCCAAAGCCCTGCAATAAATCTAGGAAGATATACCTGCGAGAGAAAGCTCCCACAGGCACTTTCCGGAGAAAAACCTGTGATTAACAGTTCTTATTGTATACTCACACATATTTCGTCTATATCACCTTCCAGAATTTTAATTTTTCAGAGTATTAAATTTCTCGTAAATCTGACTGCATTTCTATAAAATATAAATAAATAAGTAGCTAAATAAAACGCAAGGTAAGCGGGCTGTCTCGAGAGATATATACCGGATCTACCTCAAACACGCTGCGAAATATATTTTCTATAAGGTTTGCCATTAGGCGTTCCTAAACCATTCAGCCTATTGCTGTGAAATATATTTATTGTTTAGCGCTGTTTAGCGAGACGTATGTGAGGGTTCTGATTGTCTCTTAGACACTGTTACTTTGGCCTTATTAGAGACCCCTATATCATACAGTCTTACCATAATTTTTATAAAAAATTTTGCCATCATTTCTCTGTCTTTTATCTACTTTCCTTATGAACAATTTATTTGATTTCCTGTTGTCACTTTTTTTGCAGCTTTCAAGGATTCAATTCTTTATTTAATATATTTCACAAGAAATGCAGCATCTCAATTCCAGAAAATATTAACATCAATTTCTTCATAAATTATAAAAAAAACTTAATGATCTTTGTTGTTCCAGGTGTTGTCCTTACAATATTTATGTTGTTACTCGGTTTCTGATGCTTGACACAGGTAAAGGAGACATTCAAAGAATGAAGTTAATATATTAGTTAAAACTGCAGTAGCAAAATTGGTACAGTACTTTTTGTCCAGGGCTGTTTGTTTGGGAATTGTTTGAACCAACGCCTACCTTGTCTTTGTCACTTGACTTGATATTCCGGGCGCGCAATATCTTGACTTACCTCCGGAATAGGGCAAACAAGATATATAAATTACTCAGCAGGTCTCCCTTTGTCACACGCAGAGACCTTGAATTATGGACAAGGCAAGTTGGAGGACTTTGCCAGATAGTGGAAGGTAGTCTATGGGAGATTCCGTCCTCTAAAGCTGCTGAGGAATCTCTCTCGGGGCTTTCATCCATATCAAGCGCTACTACTTAGATACAAATATGGAACCAGAGTTGTGGTGAGGCACAACACAACAGTCCAAATTTTGAACTAACAATTAGCCCTTATTATGATAGTCTGGGTTCATATTTATATGTAAAATTCCAATGTGCTTGTGTTTGTAATTATTCTTCTCCGAAACGGCTTGACAGATTTTTATCATTATAATTTGTATTAATGTTTCACATACTTAATAATAGTGTTATACAGTTGATATTAAAGATTAGATACCAAGTTATCAGTCTTCATTTATTGACACAATTTGATATAGTTAATTGTCAGTCATGTTTCTTTCAGGAGCTATCCGCTCAATAAGCCATATTCATCTGTAATATTTTATATAAAAAAGGACTTATATTTACATATAAGCAAACATTTCTAGGATACAGATTATTACATTGATGTTTATTTTTCTTATACGATATGGCACATTTAATTGTATCAATTAATGTCAATACATGACTGAAAATTGGGTATCCAAACTTTAATATCAATTTATGAAAATTAAGTCTTTACATCAGTGTTATACATTATTGACTTCTGAACTGTAATTTTGAACTAACAATTAACCCTCATTATGATAGTCTGGGTTCATATTTATATGTAAAATTCCAATGTGCTTGTGTTTGTAATTATTCTTCTCCGAAACGGATGGACAGATTTTTATGATTTTTTTTGGTTTAACTATGGATGCTTTTTAGGTGTACTTGGACCCGGTAGAAAGCGCCGTTGTCGATATTCAGATTTTTTCTTAATTTTCCAACCAAATTTTCAGCCTGACCGTTTGTGGCAAGTTCTTTGCGACTGAGCTTCGTATTATTTCGACATTTTGATTTCGGATTTCTGAGCTATGATATATTCCGCTTTCATACTTAGTAAATTATTTGTTGATTAATTCGCCACTCTACAAATCATGTGGATTTGAAATAATATTTTGTGGAAATGAGACGAATGATGGAGTACGCTAAGCAGATTATGGAGTATGTAAGATGTGGTATCTATGTAGAAATGAAACACCTTGGAGGGTTGCATTAGATCAGTCTTAGGACTGAATACCACTACAACAACATATGGAGCATAAACATTAAAGGGTATAAATTTGAATGAAGGTCAATTCTGAAAGCATAAACGGGTTCTAGCACTAGAACGTATATTTTGACCGCAATAAAATAAAAATTACCAAACAATGACCGTTTCGCTCTATATTTCGAACTATATTGATTGATTTATTTATTTCTCTGCAATAGGCATTGCCCGGTGATAATTCTTAAAATACATAACATTAATTAATAGAAAATTAAAGTACAAAAGTTATATATGAAAATGGGGCAAAAAATGAAATTATATGAAAATAAACACGAAACATACAACTTCATTATATATTATATTATTTTACATAAATAATTATACTAATAAATCAAGAATTATTATTAAATATATATAATTATATATAATAAATACTTACATTAAAATACTAAATCTCCCATAATAATGCTATATGGCATATAAATTAAATGTATTAAATAAATATTTAATTATAAATAGATTCAAAATTGTAATATATTATAAATACTTATATAAATATAATTATTTTATTATAAATAAATATATAATTATACATATATATAATAAATACATATATAATATAAATATATTATTTTATATAAATATTTATACTAATAAATCAAGAATTATTATTAAATATGAAATAATATTTATAATCAATGTTTATAAAAAACTTTTATACAATGAAATTAAATAATCTAATATAAACAAATTTATAAACATTAAATAAATAAAAATAAATATTAACTTCTCAGAAATCATTTGTAATAATAATTTATTTCAGTCTAATAACAACAAATTATCTAATTTCAAAAAAAATTATTCATATCTAAACTATTCAAAATAAATTTATTAAAACACTTAATCTTATATATATATAAATAAAATAAATTTTATCAGATACAGTATAAAATTAACTATAGCCCTAAAGTTAAAGACTAGTAATTCTGTCCTACCGTTCTCTGCACCTTTTCCTTTTCACTTCATTACGCTGTAATTTCTAATATATTATATTTAATATACTAAAGGTCATACACTTTTTAAAATATTATTTCATTTTCCACTTCACTTCACTAACGTCCTTAATACTATCCCTATTACTATTATTATATTCATCTTCATCACAAATATATATATTTTTTAATTGTTTCAACAACTTCGGACAGCCTAACTGTTTGTTTTAAAAGAATATGGTTTTACAGTATGCTGGATAGAATGTAGATAATAACATGGAATTGCACCTTGTGTAACAGGATGTCGTAACGCTGTACTGGTTGGATGAGCGACGGTAGTTTCCGGTGGGCAGTAATGCGTCTTGAGACGGATACACGGGGATGTACTCTATTCGTAGCCATCAATCACCCCCTGAGGGCTAGAGACTGCGACACAGAGCCGCGAGAGAATACCACGCTCTTTCCTTTGTGAGATTCGCCATCGAAGATCGATTTCCTTCTACGAGACATGTCATCTACTGTACAAACGTGCATGAAAAACACGGTTCTTCAACTAGGGGCGGCGAAGTCGTTAGCACCTAGGAAAAGGGACAAAATACTCCAAGCATGAAATGCCGCCTGTCCAATAAATCTGGAACAACTGAATGTTCGTATTACATTACAGAAATCGAAAAGACAATTCGTGTCTGATAGATAATTGTGAAGTACATATTTTTCTTAGTCTTTAAAAGACACATTGTAATGTGATTGTTTTTTAAAAAAGCTTATTTGATTGGGATAAATGAATAGGCGTGACAGTATTTCTTCAATTTTACATGGTACATGAGTAAGACGAGAACAATAAGCCATTTGCCTCTCTCAATCGAGAGTTGTTCCTAACTTGGGCGAACGAAATTCAGCTTTCGTCTGGACCACCATATTACGAAAGATAAGGCCAGCCAATACCAACAAGGGTAAATACCTTCGTTTCATATGCATGTTTTGCCAGACCACTGTAACTTCCGTAAAGCGAAAATCACACTCACAAAACCAAATAATTTCCGTCTCTATCACATGGCCCAAACTCTCATCCGAGAATGTTAAAAAATATATTATTATGTATTATATTATAATCCCACAGATCTGCGGGATTTTCTCGCAGGGCTCACCTGATCATGTCGGGAATGCCTCGCACTCTCTCTGGGTATTTTTTTTATCAAAGTTCTCATATTCCGAGACACCTTCACCTATTTTAGGAGGTATATGTACTGGGGTCAAAGACCTTGGGCATATGGCAAGAGTTGTCCGCTAATCCCATTGGATCAGTCTGGTGGAGACACGGAGAAGGGAATGCTGCGACCCCACAGCAGACTCGTCTCCCGTCATTCGGAAGGACGTGAGAATAGTACCCAATGCTCGATCTACCTGATGCAGGTTTTCTAGGGTTTTCCCTGCATCTCTTTAGGTGAAACACCTGGTAGGATCCTTAAACCATAACCCTTGGCTACCTTGCTCTACCTTCCGCATCCCCCCTTTTCAATTCTCTTCCTATGCTATTTAAGGGGAGTTGCCTGTTTCAGGATCACCCTCATGTAGCCTGTTAACCGAAAAAAAATCCACAGATTTTTAATGTTTTAATTATTAATTTAAAACTTGACTTCTCCTATTAGGCTTTCTACCAATGTTAAATAAGAATATTTTATATTTTTACCACTATAATTATGCTTAATTGATAATTTATCTTATTAGTGTTGTTTGAAATAATATATATATTTATTATTTTCATTATTAATAAATAATATAATAATTTGTTTTGGTTTTTGCACTTGTTGTTTACAAAATTATAATAAATTATTTTTGTAATTAATATTGTTTATTGTAATTTTTAAATAAATTTCTCCTCATACTGTTTCATTATTCAGATTTATCCACTACATATTGTTTTCCTTATATCAGCTGCTTATATTAATAATCCAAAATGTGTTTGTTTATGTAATGTGTTATTCTGTTTGTTCTCATCATAGTGCAATAACTACGTAATCTTATCTGGAGCATGCGGTATTCAACAAGTATCCTTTCAATAGTGGGTTTACTTAGAGGAATTGTTTCTTTACTGTTAAACATACACGAGGCCATAAATATTTGTGTAGTAAAGAAACCAGTAAGAAAACATGGCATGAGAACCTGCTCTATGAAATAGCAACTGGTAACAAATTGCATCCTTGCATACATTATGTGGGATAAGTAACTTTACAGCAAACATTGAAAATACATAATTACGTGAAAGCTTCATATGCATGATTCAGAGAATTCTCAATGCGAGGTAATAGTTAATTTATTAAAAATTGTTCATCTTTTGATAAATTTTGGCCATTAAATTATTTTTCCATGATACTTATTCGTCTATAGAATGGGAGAATGTCTTGTCGGAGAGTAAATAGCTCTAACTATTTTAATATAAATTATTGTATCGTTAGTCAGAGACAATTTCTAACGGTGCTGTGTAAGTTGGAAGAGTTATTTTTGGAAGCCGGTATTGACGAGGAATCGCAATACAACTGAGTATCCAATAGCGGCAGAGACGGTTTCTATGACGACGTCCGGTGTTACTAAATTGCGAGAGTATCTAATTATTTATTGATTTAAACATAACGACGAAATTTAGTTAACAGTTTCCAGGAAACTATAATTAGTTTAAGGGTACTTGAATTAAATTGAATCAATTTTCAACACTGAAAGAAAATTAATGGGATGTAAGAGTAAGAAATCGAGCTGCATAGTTGAGTGTTTCGTATTGGATCAATTTTGCTCATCTTCAGGCATTCATGCGCTAGTAGAAACTATAACTCATGGCAAGTCTCGTATCAGGGGGAGGATTGTATCCTTCATGCACCTCAAACTTCGCCTGGTACACGCACATGAATTCATCATCATCCTTCGTCGTTTGCGGTGAGTGACGGTCGTTGTCACAAGTCAGACGCTGAGCAAGTCCGTCGTCGCGTCATCAATCAGTAAAACCCGATCCCGTGCCTGGCAGCAGACACGACACAAGTCAAGCCGTTCGTTCACATTTCCATAAATACCAGCGACTCAGCCTATTGTCCACTGAAGACGGAGCGGATCTGTCGTCACATTCGAAATTAACTCACGAAAACTGCTGTCATGCCCCTTCTTAATTCTTTAAACTGTAACATGAAATTTTTAAAAAATATTAAATTAATCAAATACCCCTGTATTGAGGTCGTTAAACCTTTTTAATGCTCAAATGTTACTACAGGAACTTTCTTTTACTTTAAAAAACTTTAAGAATAAAGTATATTTAAATTTTTAATCAGTGTCTCGAAGATAAATAAAGAATTTATTTTAAATGTGCACAAGAAAAAAAACGTACCACTTTTTTAACAGCGTTTATATATTATGTTGTAAAAATAACAAAGCGCACGACAATTTATCTGTACTACAGTGTTCACACACTACATAACCGTTATTGTCCATTATTAATTCGAATTTCATTGCCTTGCATGAAATTCAAATACGACAATATGCCTAGCGTCATACATAAGTAATGTGGGAAGATAACTGCAACGGACAACCAAGATTTTAACTTACGGGAAAAAAATCTGCAATTTACGTAATATTGTTAAGGAAATTTCCAAGCTTACAGTTTCTTTCGTATCAAACTCGGCCTGTTAACTGGACAAAGGTCTGGCCGGCTGTAATTGTCCTCGGACATACGGAAATTGTAACAATTAACCAGTCGTTTACTTAGAAAAAATGTAATTAATTAACGATATTAACAACAACATTCATATTACATATACTGTTTCCATCCCAATATATTACTATACAGTGACAATTATAATTTCTGTTATCACCGAAAGACCCACTATACAAACATCAGATATGAATTGTGTTCATTTCATATTTGGAAAAGATTAAATTCATTTAACTTTAAGCTTTTTATATAACTGTTTTATTAATATTTGTGTTTATTATAACTTATTATAGCTAATATATTAGTGAAATAAACTGTGCTTAGACGGGTTTGAAAATATGGGGACCAAAGATAGCGAAAATTTCAAATTACTTTTTCCTTGTTAATATAAAATTTAATGTACGTATTGACTATAGAAATTATTTCTATCAAACTTATAATATAATTTATTAAATATATTATATGCTATGGGTATTAACAATTAATAAGACGTATAATTGGACTAAAATGTAATTAGTTAAAGATATTATTAACAATATTAACGATATCTTCAATACCTGTTAATACTGATTTGGTTACATTAGTATTGGAAATAACATAAATAATAAATGTCTATTTAGTTATTTGGTGGAACAGAACTCCAAAAAATTCATTTTAGTACAAAATCTTCACAAGAAATAGAAATTCAACATTACATAAATGGTAAATCCGATTTGTTAACGACAATTAAATTCATATGTGATTTCATCAGTCAATTGCGTTTTTCTTGCTTGAATTTCGGTCGACCATAAATTTATTAAAATAAGTAACGAGATTATTATTAAAAACAAAGAATTTATCAAAATGCTTCTTGAATTCTCTCACAACGACTATTAAATTCTATAGCGATAAATTCCCGAATTTGCTAATTTATCAAGCAGAAATAAATTCTTCAGGATTTGGACTGTAAGTTACAGACAATGTAGGACATTGTATATTTATAGTGACAATATTCCAACAGAAACAAAATTTAAAAATTTTCAGCACCCAAAATAATACTGATAAGGTAAATAAAAAATAATACTTAAAATTTGAATCATGTAATTAAACCTTAATATTGAAAAAAATAGAGGTTCACGATTAAAATTATATAAATATACACGGCTCCCTCAGTCAAATGCGCATTTCTTCAATGCTTTCACAATTGCAATTAAATCACATGTTTGGCAGAAAATGACGTGGAAAATGAAAGGAAAGGAGGCCTTCCCTTCAAAATTATATACACCTAGGAGATATTTGACCTATCTGAATCTTAGCATGCATTTTATACAATTCTCTGTTTATCAGCAACTTAACCATTCTTGGACGTACGAAGGATTATTCAGAATAATATTATCACTTACTTTCCGACACAATGAATATTTCAAATGTTTATTTAAAATAATATTTGAACAGGATATTATTGGCTTATAAAATATGTATTACTCTTCAATTATCCCACGGGAGACCGAATATTTTTCATGTCACAAGAAACATTCATTACGGCCTACAGTATTAGTAAGCTGCATCTTAAGTACTTTACCTTGTACGAAACTCTAGCTTTGCGTACGTGCCTGTGTTTGCATTAAACCAACTCTCTGGGCTTGTCCTCGTGAATATACATGATGAGAGCTCACAGGTAATATCTACTCATTAACCGAGCTTCTGTTCTAATCATCTGTTTCTCACAGCCTGCACGTTACGGACAACCACAACGTCTCTAATATGAAACTAAGCATATTAGTTTTTTTTAATAATCTTCCATTAAAGTAAAAGGGAATTGTAAAATTTTAATTTATACGTTTATAATATGTATGTCGTCAACTTAAAAATTTCTATATGGGAAGACAGTCACATTGTAAATTTATTGAAAATAAATTCTTTCATTAAAATATGCAACAAATTATGATTTATTTTAATGGCCATTTTAATAAAATTGTGTTTAACAGTTCAACAACGTTTCTGTACATATTTTTACCCACTTCAAGTTATCTGAAAATTTTTCTCAGTCTGTCCATGGCAATAGTACAACTAGCTTACTTTTATTTAATGATTCATCATTTTATTAATAAATTAGATAACTAAAATTTAAAATTTCCAAGTGGTAAAGGTACCAATATAATACTTCAAATAACCAATTTTTATAAAAAGTTAAATATTAAAAATGTCTAATTTTTTGATCAAGTGGCGTAAGGAACAAACACTGTAGTGTTTAAAATAACTCATCTAAATCTAAAATGTCGTAGACAAACTGAGAAAATATTTGAATTATTCAACTGGAAAAGAGTACTGGAACGTTCTTTCCTTTAAATTAAGATCTATTTAAAGTTGTTTATGGTCTTTCAGTAGTCATTAAACAAGTTTCATATAGTGAATTAATTTTCCAAGAACAAATGTTCTTGGGGAAGACTTTACAGGACACAACAAATAGTCTCTTAGAACGCCATATTAATTATTTTCTTTGACAACTTAACGTATTTACTAAATTCATAGACGTTAAAGCAATTAACCTGTAGGTAATTATAAATAAATAGTAACAGGAATACGAATGATATTTCAGAATTTTGTGGTTCCTGGAATCATTATAATTTGTATTAATGTTTCACATAATTAATAATAGTGTTATACAGTTGATATTAAAGATTAGATACCAAATTATCAGTCTTCATTTATGGACACAATTTGATACAGTTAAATGTCAGTCATGTTTCTTTTAGAAGCTATCCGCTCAATAAGCTATATTCATCTGTAATATTTTATATAAAAAAGGACTTATATTTACATATTAGCAATCATTTCCAGGATATAGATTGTTACATTGATGATTATTTTCTTATACGATATGACACATTTAATTGTATCAATGAATGTTAATACATGACTGAAAATTGGGTATCCAATCTTTAATATCAATTTATGAAACATATCTGGTTATAGAAAATGTTTTCCATATGAAAGGCTATGAGCTGAAGGTATGCTCCAGATTGTTTTTGGTAATTTACGAAATATATATTCACAACACAATAATAATAAACAACCATTTCATTAACAAGGAATTCATATTTACTCGTTTTAAGCACAATTTTGGGAATCTGTATGTTATTAATAAAATATTTTAATTATCGATATTGGAAATTACTGGAAATTTGATCGAATTACCAATACACCGATCATAGGAAAAAAATATTTCATTTAAAACAAATGCATTTCCGTACGTAGACAGCACAAAGCTGCCTTTATACCATTATCTCGCTAATAAACAAGCACTAACGATTGCAGTGATAAATGTGTAATGATTAAGCAAACCATTTAACAGTACAGCTCAAATTCCAGAGGAATAAAAATGAGGTACGAACATATGATTTATTTGACTGGAAACTGATAGTCTTTACAGCTAGTTTTGATGGAAACATTCATTTATTAAAAAACCCCTTCCCAAATTACGTGCAATAATATGGATTTTAATAATTAGGCGTTTAATGAACAAGGCTCAAATTCTCTGAAGAGGAATAAATATGGAATGCCAGTTTATATGGTCATATCGATAAATTGATACAGATGTTAATTTAATTGGCTTGCTATAAAACCTTTGAAAGACTGCTGATAAAAAGCATAAACTGTGCACCAACAATGGCACTCCACACAATAACATGCTTCATATTATAATAAATTACATGTAGGCACACCGCGAACTGTCAATACCAATTATGTCTCCGACAATAATAAACACAATTGCAGGACGTTCTGCTGATATATTCATGTATTAATGTACATTCTCCCGTTACACGAATAATACTAATTTAATTCCAGAAACAAACCTTAATTCAACATCATGTAATATTAAACAAATGTTAGTCGATAATAAATAAAAATCATGATATTATGTAATCAAACGAAAACGAAAGCGACTCAGTCGTGGAAATTCTACACATATTGACCATGCATTTCTAGATAATTGTATTAATATTTATTATTTTATATTATGGAGTTGTTAAGTAGGAGTTTGTTTAGATCAGGGTGTAGTTATAACATTTAAAAAGTGGCCACCAACAAATGTTTTAAACACCAGGTGACACAAATACAGTTTTGGGGCTGGAAAACTGATATCAAACCCGTATTTTAGGCGTAAAGTCGTTGCAACCACAATTGATGATGGTATTTCCGGATTAGCATAAATATAACTGGATCCATATAAAAAAAAGCGTGGAGTGTTAGTAGTAAGAAAATGAGAATACATGTGTTTGTGTCTAAAAGAAAGGGAAAAAAATTAAATTTAGAATTTAGCAGAGTTATTTAGATCAGTGAGAGAGTTAGATTTACAGAGATAGAGTACAGAGAGGAAGTACAAAATTTTAGGTGCAACGGGGTGTAATGAACTGGAAATTATTGCAAAAGTGAGATCCGTTTAGTGGATTATCCAGTTGACTTAGGATAACTCGTGAGCTTCAACGAGACTTTGGTAGCCATATCAAATTATTACTATTGAATACAAGTATACATATAAAAAGAATTTAATGCTGATTATTTTAGTACAGTATTTACTAAAACACAGAAAATGTATAATACTATACTACAGTTTTTAAACTATGATGTAATGAAGCTTTTGTGGAAGTTATAAGTAATTATAAAATTTACTTCCTATTAAATAGTAGAGTTATTTTAATGTTATTCGTATATTGTGACCAATATTTTTCATTTTCTTAACTTTACGTATCCAAATTTCCGTAGATTTCTGTCGGAAAGATAGGAGATTGTGGTTGTCTGAAAATAACTTCATAAAAACAACAAAAGCGTCTTGTTGCAGGATGATTTTTGCAGAATTAAGGTCGCGATCGGTTACAAAGATAGACTTGTATAAAATCGAATTTAACTAGTGAAGTAGGGACCGCTGAGGTCCACACGTGACTTAATTTTAGATTTTGATTAGCTATTCTATTGACGGAACGGATTGCGCGAATGGGAGTGGGGGGTGGGGGAGGCACCGAAGTTTTCAAAGGTATTAAGAAGTCAGTCTACGTTCAGGCTTCCTTCTGGAAACATCGCTAGGCTCCTGGTCTGTCTTCAGCTCAGTATTATGTTTCTAATTTATTAAATTTAATCTTCTAAGTCATTCTAGTGTCCGTTCAGGTTTGAACGGTTTAATAAAGAACCTCACGTACTGAATCTTCCCTATTATCCGTTCTCAATTCTCTTTATTTTGATCGCTGAAGAAGAGACGACGATGGGTATTTTCCTAAGTCCAACTCCCTTTCGGTCTAATCAATTCCTGTCCTTGGCTAATAACTCAAATTTCATCATTCATCGTATTTTAGTTTTCTCAATATTTAGCCAGGAACCACATTTCATCATTCATTATTATTGATGCTTTAGAAATAAAATTGTAAAATATAATTGATTTTAGTCATTTAAAATTATTTAAGGAGAATTACAGAAACCCAGAATTTTATTATATTATAAACATAATACCACGTATCACCCCAAATTCGGAATTTGTCACGCCAGATGACAGTCCGCAGCTGCCTCGGTAGGCCTAGGCTATCAAGAGGGCTGCTGAGCCCTTGAAAGAAGAAGAATAAACATAAAAATTACAGAAAGCAGAAAATTCAGAAATGTAGGAACTAAATAGTTATATTAACTGATGAATTATGGTGGTCAATAATTTTAGTCGTTTCATTTACTTTTGATAATATCTCATTATAATTTTACGTTTCATAATGTAAATAATCGTATTAGATTTAAAATATACCAAAGGAAAATCATTATAAACTTATTGTTCATTAGTCAGTTGCCGATGTAATTGACATGCTAACATGATACGAAAAGAAAACTGTTACCTCGAAAATAATGAATTGCGGATTGTATCAGAACCTTTGTGAATAAATGAGCCCTCTGAATGGCTCATTCTACCAAGCTGTATTATTTCCAACGTAAATTAAGGCAGTTCCGTGTCTTCAGTTGGCGCGTTATCAGTACGATTGCTTCTAGAAAAATTGTATTCACCATTTAGTTTTTTCTAAATTCTTTTCTGCTCCGAGTCAGAAAGGAATCTCATCTGCATGTGAATAGAGGGCGAAGAAGAATACTTCGGTTTCAGAGAAGGTGGAATTAATTCTGACATTAACGAGTGGTGATGGAGTCTTCATAGACACGCTTTTCCACCGACGTAATGTTAATGAGGAATTTCGCTTTAATATGTTAATATCCTGATTCAACCCGACATTCAAGTCCTTAGTTTCAGAAATCATAACGAGTACTTAAGCATCTTTTCACTTAACACAGTTCAATATGAAAACCATTAACAAAACACTGATGCAAGTATGCCACCAACCCAAAAAATAATTATACGAATAAGAAAATCACAGACAAAAAATAGAAACATAAATGATAATACGAAACTTAAATAATTATTTTGTATGTATTATTAAGATCAGAAAGAATAGTCCAAGTTTAAAATTTCCGACCAAATAAGAAAATGAAACGAAAATATTTTTTTATTCGTTTAATTGACGATGTGTAATTTAGAACCAATCAGTTACTCGTCAAATAAGAGCTCACTATCATAACTACTCAGTCGTATTCATGTCTACATGAATCTATCATATTTACTTACTCTTTTTCTGTTAAACATTATAAAAATATTATTGTTCAACTGAATATTTATCTATATAATTTAATTATCGTTAAGTCATTAAAAATCCAATTGAACTAGCTCTATTTAATATATTATGACACAAATTTCATTTCTCTTCAGTCGGTCTCACAACTTTGGAACGCTTATGAACATCATCAAGAACAAAGTCTGCCACCGTTGACATTGTTTTAGGGTTTATAAATGCACGCATATTCAGAAATATTCCTTACAAACTTTAATATTCATCGATTGTTTTCAGCGGTTGATTCCGGACTCAAAGTATAGCGACATGTCAAAGTGACTGTTCGTCTTTTACATTGATTTGTTTCTTGTTCCGTTGGATGTGTATATCTGGAGTACCTTGTTGGTAGACACAAAAATATTTATAAAAGCAGGAAAGAAATATTTATGAATGATCTTGACTCAGAAGGAACAAATTTGTTTTGGGGGAAGTTGAAGCCAAAACTCTGGGAATTGTGAGATTACTGGTTGTGTAATTGTCATTATCAAGTCTATGTAAGTTCTCTGACAGCTGTTTTGTTTATTTTTAGGTCATTATGGATTATTTTGAGAAATAGTCTTGCATGGACAGATAATTTGAGTAGCGTAATCGACTGGCTGTTGAATGTAAAATGACCACTGCTGAGTGTGTTATCGTTTGCTGATCCCAAAAGAGGTGTCATCAGTGGCTAATTCTCGATCTTGAGGAAGTAATCCGGCCTCTGTCAGACGCATGTATAGTCGTCTCCATTGCCGAGATTTCCCTGGAGGCTGAGGCGCGTGGCCCACATTTTCCTTTGACCCATATGCCGAAGAAGAACCTTTCTTGTACGTCCGTGTAGACTCACGCTCTGCATCAAATTGTATCACTGAATCATATGAGCAAATGTCAAGCAGTATTAATATTAATTAACAGGCCGATATTGATATGATATATTGGATTTTAAGTAAAATTTATGAGGGGCTTCTAAGAATACTCTAAATCAATTTGCTCAAGTTAATCCTATTTTATGCTAGAAGGGCGGAAAGCATTAAAATTTCTGATGAAAAAAACTGTTTGAGTAAGAGTAAATCGATAGCTTACGGATCTGTTGTTCGACTGACGGGGCTTTGTGTTTGATTCCCTAGCCAGTGTCGCTCAATCAAGCTTTGGTAAAAGCTGTACAGCTGCGAATTAACTGAATAATTTGGAGACTAGACAAAATGGAGTCCGATAGGAAGCTTACGTTTAATGTCACCTATATTTCTCTCAAAAATGACAGCTATAATAAGTCAAGCAGGTCACGATGAAGTAATGTACTTAAATATTAAATATATGAATTGAGAATTTTCTTCTGGAAAACCGTTGGGAGAAGACTGACAAATAAGAACTCAACAACGTAATTTTCACATCAATAATATTTTAATCACAAATTTGTTAACTTCTACATCCTAAACCTAACACTTGATTACATATTTCAATTTAATTAATGCTTAATAAGCAACCATAATTTTATTTTACTTATTTAATGAAACCATTCGTCCTAAACTGAGAAATTAGTACAATTAAAAAATATCTACATAAAATATATTAATGAGGAAAATACTACACTTACTAAAGTACTAAAATTCACAAATTATATAAAATATACTTGTAAAAGATTCAATGAATTGTTTAAGTGAAACATAAATATTTGTAGAATAAACTAAACAATTCAATCTTTGATGTAGTTAATCACACGAACAACTGATTGATTATCCCAGAATTTTAATTACTGTGCCTACAAAATAATTAAAATTGTTAAAGTATAATTGAAATTAATTTTTAAGAATTTATAAAATACTTCAATAGTTTGCACGTGAATTGTAACACTTAATTATTTATGTTTCAAACGACATAAATTAATTACAATTTATTGCAAGTAAAATCCAGTAAATTATTCCTACTCATTACGTGAAATTAACCCGTTTTCGTAAATCGGCTACTTCTTTATCTAAATAAAGCATATAATTGCCATGATACAGAAATGGATAGAAGAAGTTTCTATTACTTTACGAAAACCTGCAAGAAAAAGATTAAAACTTTCCTTATTGATTCAAATCTTTGAAATTGATGGAAAAGGAGTTAATAAATTGAACTGTATTGATTCACAGTTCTATATTTGTCGAGGAAACTGCAGACTCAACTAATTACCATAGTTTAATTTTTGAAAAATTGTGTTCGTTTATTTGTTTGTCTGAGCAACTTTCTTGCTGTGTCAGGGAATTCTTGTTTTCCTTCGTTAAGAATCCCGTGAGTTCTGGAAGTTAAATCTTCATTAGGGAGCCGTCAGAATGTGTTTAAAATTAGCACTTGATTAATGAGAAGCTAGCTTCATTTTCAGCAGCATTGTGCTTGTGTCGTCAGAATAAAGGTAAAAGATGCTTTAATTTTTGACAGTCGAGTAATGTTGGCATTCAACGTAATAACGGATGTGGAGATGCTGCTTAATTTTATGCAAGGAAAATTACTTTTGGCATACAAGGAGAAAGCAAGCTCTTGCAAGGAACTGTGGCCTAAACTAAATACAACAAATTTGATGAATTTCTCTACGCATATTTTTTAATAACTTAAAATACTTAATTCTCAGTAGTATAAAATTATAATATTTTTATGCGAGGAAAAGAATAACTAGTTTAAGGTTTTGTTTCACTAAATCTATAAAAATCATTCTTTCATTGTTCTATTTTGATATAGATCTTTATATTTTTGGATAAGGGGTGTATCTCTGGTTCCTTATCCAACTTTTACTTCCAATAAAAAATTCAGGTGTTTTTCCCTGCCTTTATTTTTCCAATAATTTGTTTTCAATTTTTATTCTATATCATCTGATATAATAACATGATAGTCCAAAAGTAATAACCCAATAATTAATCTGTCGTAATTTAAGGAATTATATTTTTTACATTTTGGTAAGTCTCGACAGTAGTGTTTTCTGATATTAATATTTCACTCAATCTCTCCCTCTTTTACTCAGCCTCGAAATGAATTTATAATAGTTGTAAAATGATACGTATAATAGCAAGTGAGGATCCGCCATTGTTTCCGTACTTTTCACAGTTACTAACTGATGCGCAAGTGACTGGTTTTCCAAGTGGGTCAGTCTCCATTAAACACTTTGCGGCGCGGTGAAAAAAAAATCACTGGTTCATAATGAGGGCCTGTGGCACATCGATCGACCGACGGGGCGCGGGTGATAGGGGTTGCATTTCAGTGGAAAAAGGCTGCAAAAGAGGTGTCGTATTCGCCTCTCACGTAACACTAGTCCTGTTGGCTTGCAGGGTTCGCCTCGTGGATATTTAATTAAAATTTCCCTCTTAGGCGGACTGCGCCCTCTATATATCCCGAAGCATGGTTTCTTACTCTCCTATTAACCGCAGAATTCTCATTAAAATGCCGCTCAGCAAAACCCGTCAGCGAAAGGCGTTCATCTGGACGAATGATGTATTCCAAAGGAAGCTTTCGTATATGGACCTCATACCTGGAAGTTCAAAAAGTAATAACTGCTTATGGGATCAATAAGCTGGGCACAGTTTGAATTGTAAAATAGGAGAGATTAAATATGTATACAACAACCCTTCATAGAAAGCAATACATAGTCTAAATTTTAGAAACATTTTAACAAATCAGGAAACCAATGACTCATAATTATGAAATTGTTTAGTCAGAATTAAAATAAAGCAGAATTTATCGTTCCAAAGAAATTAAGTGTACTTTTGAAAGCGAGAAGGATGACGTTCTCAATTTCCTTCATTACATATCTAACCAAGCATTCTCTCAAAATAAAAAAACAATCAAGAGAAAACTGTTAATGGTTTTCTAATTTCTCATTACTTACATTTATTTACAAACATATATAACAATTAATAACTAAATTATCGATTTAAATTTTAAAGAGACTACTAACAGATTGACTTTTATAGTTCTACCGTTTTTGGATATAAACCTACTAACTTATTTGATAATTACGGAATTCCTGCAATTTTTAAATCTTAAAATAGTTTTTTCAAAATTATTGCTGACAAAATTAACATTTCAGACGAGCATTGTGTGTTAAACAAAATTAATCGTTTTGATTGCAATGCCTGTTACATGGGCCAAACGAAACATTCTTCAATAGATCTTATTGATAAATATGACGCAATTTAAAATTCAACGCTGAATATTATTGTCATTACAGTTATTTATTTACGTGGGTAAATACTCCTTCGTAAATATAAAGACTAGAATGATATGCCTGCAACTCTACTACCGACTTTTCTGAAGAGTGTAAAATCATTTAGGGACCGAATTAGGGACATGGTTCAACCTAATTTATTTAAGCTTAAAATTAGTGTTACCGTATTTGTATATTCAATATTAATAGTAGTATTAATATTTTTAAACTTATATTCCTTTATTGGAATATTAAATATATGTTACCACCGGGCTCAGCCGATTGTGACTGAATAAATCTATCTATAATTTTGATTGGTTTTATATGAAGCATGTAAATATTAATTAATATTAATGAACGAAATCTTAAATAGTATGTATGATTCCTTGTTATAATTTAATATATAAAATGTTGTGGTACAAGCAGTAAATTGCAATCTTATAAATTATAAATAGTATCTAACACAATTCTATTAATGAACCTGATTACTTTTCATTTGTGAGAAATTAAGATTTGAAGTAGTAGGACAAAAATGGAAAGACTCTTTCTTAATATTACTGATTTGTTGCTCTGGTTTTTGATACACTTCATATCAACGAATTCGTCAGCACGAGAAAGTAATAAAACTGTCTGGGTCAGTATGATACGATGAGAGCTCTGGGACCTCCAGTTGTCAAAATGGCTTCCTTCCGACTTGGAGTGAGATGTAATAAAAACATCCGGACGTGGTGAGCAGCGAAAGGTTACACTGGCGAAAGACAAATAAGAGCTGGCCCGAAAAGTTCGTAATTATGGTTCACTGAACATCACGAAATGATAATTCGACTATGACTCTAGTAAATTTCTCAGCCGATTTAAAAATAAATAAATTAGTACTAAACTAGTGGTTTGATTTGTCGTGAACTTAGATTTCCCGAATAAACTGTGAAGTAGTCACAGACTTAATTCCTTTAATCAATAAAAATACTTTGATAAATTATTCAAAATCGTCAACAGACGTTTCAACAATACTTATTACACTTAGCAAATAGTAAATCAATAAACGAATGGTTTCCACAATAATCAAATAGAATAAATTTACGACCAATTACAAATTTTTAATTTTTTTAACCTGACATTTTGTCACCATATTTGGAATTTCCTCACATTTCTTCAAATGTTAAATTCTGAATTTTCAACGAAAAATGGAATATAACTGTATAAAAATATGAACTTGACTGTTTCAACCGACTTATTGCGTTTAATTTGGTTTTATCAATTCGTACATAAAAGTTTCAGTAGTATATTCATTTCTTAAAACATCAAAAGTATTTAAAAATCTATCTTTATTAAAAACAGTAAAGACAACATCGATCCTAATGATAAAAACCAAATAGATTTTAAAATTTCTTGTAATGATTTCCGATATGTACACTGTACTGTGCATAGGTTAATAAATTAATAGGGTGTTATACTTCATTTTATTTAGTTAAATAATTTTGTGAAACCATTTTTTCGGAGCTCCGGAACTCGTGTGGTACCAAGCACGACGCAGAACGAATCTCCATTCAAGCGGCTTCCTGTGAAGTGTTCAAACGCTCTCGGTTATAAATTCTAACATGGGATAATCTAGGTCACAATATTTGGCACTCGCAGTAATTGAGTTTTAGCGTTTTCGGAAAGAGAATTGTTGCCCGGTATTAAGAACTTGTGGGTGTGGAAAATAGTTTGTGATTGACCAATTTTGGAACTGGAAAGAAAAACGGTGCTTGACGGAGTTTTAGAGATTGATATAAAAACAGGAGAAAGCTAATTATCGACGATATTTCAGACAGACAGTTATAGAGCATCCAGATATGATCATAATTCCGAAGTTTAACCTCACCGATTCTGCGTCAATGACAACGAAACGGTACCTGAACGTCGGTGGTAAAGTACCCATAAGACTGTAAATCTATGAGAACCTCTAGCATTTAGTATGCCAAATTCTCGTCTTCTAAGGAACACGTCCACATAATGCCGCAGGCTACGTTCCGAAATTCTGAAATAATTATGTAGTCCAAAATAGTCCATCATTTTAATTATGAAATGTGTAAAACTAACATTTTTGCGGCTTCCAAGTAAAATTTTCCAAGTAAAATAAAATTGTTATCCGGAAGTTAGCGTCAATGCCTCGCACAAAAACAGTCACGGGTTAGATCTTGTGTGTGTGTCTTTCATTTCCTATACTGAGTAATCCCTATACGAAAATAAGACCCCCAATGCCCGTTAATCGAAGTCTAAATATTCAGAATAAAAAGTTGTCAAAATTATTCTCACATTCGTACGCGTCACTGTAAACTGAAATAAATAAAATTACAACATTGTGATTTCAATCACAATGCTGTATTCGCAGAATACACAGAACTATAATTAGATATTGTTAACAGGAATGCTCCGACTACAGTACAATAAGGACAATGGGACTAGGGCAGGTGTGGGAAATTACTTCGGAGAGGATGCAAGTGGAGGGCGACATCTTACTTAGCTTGAAGAGTCATAAATTATATCATGAAATACGTAAATAATTATAATGTTTGTCCATTTCATTTTTAATACTAACAGTAGTTGAAGATCGTAGGTTTTCACGGTGAATTTGTTTAATCATGAATTCTTGGGATACAACCCGAGTCACATTAGAATTTATAACGATTTAAATTCTAATATGACCTGGGTTTTAACCCAAGAACTCTTGATTGACAGTAGTTGGATGAATTTTTTTACAACACTTTATTAATTAATGTTGTTTCCTGACTAAAATAGTGGCGTTGTCAAAACAGAAACTGTGATAAAATGTAATGCAGTGTGTTAATTGTAGGGTTGTATTTATAGGTTGAAAACTTAAAATTATGTAAATGCTGGTCAATTCTTCTATTTAAAGTCCTATTTGTTTGTCCAATGTAAAGAACGCCACAATTGTTATTACGTTTAACAGGTGTTCATCATATTTAATAACTTTAAAAGATTAATTTTATTATAAATTAGTAACTTATTACTTTTATTTAATGAAAATTTTGTAACTTTATGTTGATAAATTAATCAAGTGTAAACGGAATTGTGAGTTTGAATTATTTATTAATTAGAATTTCAATTACTGTTATTAAAAGTCCCGAAACCCTGATTTGATAAATAATCTATGGCAATTGGAATTTATATAAAATATAGTTGTCTAAAATTATAACTTATTTGAATACCAAATAAGAATGTCAAGTAGTCGACGCAACAACAATTCGTCTATTACAAAGTTTCTAAGAACGTCATAATTTATAAACAGAGTTATAAAAGGCTGAGTTCAAGGTAATGTTAAAGTTTGTAAGTTTGCAACTGTAACAACTTATTTAGGCGGATGTATAAAACCTTTACATAGAGCTGTCTTCTTTAACGCCTACTGCCTTCTAAAGCTGAATAGCTCATACACAATTTACGTCAAACAGGAATTTCCTTTTTAATTGGCCGCGCGGTAAAATATTTCGTAACAAGTCGTTTCAAGTTTGCAAGCCTCAGCGGGCTATTCCTTTCTCCGCGGAAGGTCTTTGAGGCGCAGTGGATGCCACCGTGCGTATTTGAAAGTGAGCAAACCAGCCCCTAATTCATTAAAGCAAGTGGAGGGAGGGGCGCAGCCTCTTTTCTGCAACAAAGCTTTAGTGCGCCACCTGGCGTGTGTTTATTCTAGGCACCTGCGACGAGCCCTTGTCGGAGGGGCGAAGTAAAGAGGACCTAAAAAACGCGCCGCACTCTTCTTACCCTACCCCAACTCACCCCTCACTGGTTCGAATCTAGCAACGTCTGTTACCCAGTTAAGAAAAGTTGTTTCCGACCGTAACTAATATATTTCCCCTCGTTACAAATTACGGAAATGTTTTTATCTAATGAGCAATTGGAGGCGAAGGAAAAGGAAATTGTGATGAATTTAGCACCATGCTAATGTTCCTGTTCTCAGTAGGATTTAAAGCAGAAAGGCATCTGTAACCGAAAATTGTTGTTAATATTTTATGAAATGGAATACGTTTTGGCAATCACTTAATGGCATGTTTTCTTTCTGCAGTATAACGCCACAAGATATGTTTTTAAGAAAATGTGTATAAATCCTGTCATTTGTCCAACTTTCCGGACGTCATTATCCCGATTGACGTTTGCCCGACTGGTTACTATGTAAACATCAATTCCCCAATATAAAAAACTCTTTTCAGTATATTTTCTCTCCCATGTAACAATTTTATTCTTATATAAAATCCTATTATTCGTTCTTTTAAGCGTCAGCAATATATTGTTCGGGCGTGGGTAAATTCCAACCCCGCTAGCTCGAACGAGTCTTCAATCTCATTCGTCCCAAATAAACAATTTGAGAGTGTGACAAATTTCTAGAGAAACGTTGAATGCTATACTTAATATGACTATATATTTATAACGTAATGTTTCTGAATAATTAGATATCCGCTGCGACCAGATATGAACACCATATGAATCAATTATGCTTCATCCAAATTCTTTAACAGAGAAGCCTTACAAAATAGAGAGAACTACGTAATAAATTTACCAGATCATGGTGGTATTATATTATTGTAACATGAAACCGGTGCTAGGAAAGCCGCCTCAGCCTAATTGTTGGGGGTTGCCCTCTGAGACAAGCCGACAGAAGTTTCCATTGTTGTAGGCCGCCAGACGCGCGGCGTTAGCAACCGGAGAGAAGTGGTGAGATATGGAGGGAAAAGGTTGTTATTTCACGACGAGATGCGGATGGAGAAGGCGGTAGTCGGGTCTCGAATAAGTCGACGTTATGGTTGCAAAGAGACACCGCACCGTATTGTGAATTATATTTAGAGTTCTCAGCGGGACACGAAAGGAGAAAATACGGAGCCAAGTGCATTCTCAAAAATGTTGATGTCAAACCGGACAGCAATGAGAATAGTGAATTCATAGCTAAACGAAATTACAGCGTGTTTGATTCAACTAATGATGGAGAACTCCCAAGTTAGCCCAGAAGTCAGTGACTGTAGTAGCAGTTTCGTCAACGCATGTTGGGATTCCATTATAATTTAATACTTCAATATTCATCGTTAATTTATAATCAAACATTATAACACAAATTTATTTATTTCATCAATTCAAACTTTATTATTTTCCTTCATACAACTTCATAAACACAAACATCGACTCGCTTCCAAAGACACACACTACTTTCCATAAAGACACTACTACTGCCAACAACCACCTTTTCTTATTACAGTCCTTTATTCGAAAAATATTAAACGACTGTTACAATTATTCCTATTAATATTTGCGCAACAGGTCAGTATGCCAATTGATCTTTTCTCCAAAGGTGAGTTTTTACGAGATAAATAAAAAGAGGAATACAACACTTAATATGTTTGATATTTTTTATTGTATATTAAGTTTTTGAGGAATGCGTGCCACCTCTGATCCGGGAAAAACTGCGGGAACGGAATGGCACTTTAATAATATGCGTAATATTGGCGTCTAATAAATAGTTTACAGTCGCTTAGACTGCAACTCTCCATTTGTTTCATATCCACAGTTTACAATATACGAATAACGGTTCTATATTTATGCCCGTTATTAGTTATCTGAACCACAAATCAAAATGAATAATCAAAGCGAAATTTTTTAAAATTTATATTGACAGTATTCATATTATTTTCTCCTTTTAAATGTATGTTTCTACAAGCGTTTTCCATTATATGACCAATCAACTATTTGTTTATTCTACGTTTAATTGATACGCAATTTTATTTCAAATTATGCTTATTTGCAATACTTTTTCTGAGAATACTTTATGCTCAAAATATTGAAATTTTGTCCATGTTTAGACACAATTACATATGTGAATGTATAATTTTAATCAATTCTTGAAAGAAAGTACATTTTATGTATGGCAGTAAAATAATGTGATTTTTTCCCCACATGCTTATTGATAATTTCTTCAAATAATATGAAATGAAGATTCAAATGAGAAAATTATTGGTCATTGTAGAAATGTTAACTTGATCCATATGGGAAAAAAACGACAGATTCACAGTCAAGGAATCTAGTAACGTAGGGGTAATTCGAACTTAACACATTGTCTGCAAAGCGGAAATAAAGCTGTCAAGGGGGATCTCGTAACTTCCTTTTATCGACGCTCCGTAAACTCTGATCCCATAACGAATGGTTGCTGCAGAATCTATTTCTAGCATTGAAAATTGCCACTTTATCGAACTGTGCGTTTGTCTTCGTTTGTGAAACCTATCCGGAATAGTAATGTCCAGTTTCCGGCGCTATCGGAGCAGCGAGCATATTTGCAAGTTTTTCGTCGGATTTATTTCTGGAACCTGTAGCGCTGGCGGAACATAGTGCCAGTTCAAAAACTGCGCGCACCAAGGCAGACGTCTTTTAACTAAAACCTTAGTAAAATATAACAGTACCTTGATTGTCGATCGCGACGTTCTCATGAATGGAACGGAAATTTTTCTTAACGATTTTCTCCTCAGCAATTTCAACAGTTGCCGTGCTGTTTCTTTAGTTCGTTAGTCCTTATTCATATTATTATACTTGTGAATTCTGAATTTACATTCATACGGACGCATAATTTCTTTATTTTAGTGTCACACAGAAAAATACTGCATCGTAATAAACTCTAAAATAAATTGATTTAATCGCACTTCTTAAACTGAAAATATAGCAAATGTCTCATTATTAGTATATTTAAAAGTTTTATATATGTTTTAAAAATAGGTCTTTTAAATTCCTTTGAACTATGTGAAATATTATTTTTAATTAATAATGACATCCTTTTAATTTGATCCTACATTTTTCTATAAATTATCCAATACTACCCCTAGTGTTATTTCTCAGTTAATTATGATATGATTTTGTAATTTTTGTACGGCAAGTCTATTTTATTGACCTTGGAATAATCAGAACAACTGCTTGAAACATGCCGCATTAATATGCAGTATCAGGTAGTCAGTGTAGTGTTCAGTTTCAGCCCGACCCCATTTTTATTTACCACAACGAGCACAAACATTCATTCCCATGTCGGAATTGGAACCCGGGACTTCTGAAATGCGAGGCAGTTATGTTTATAACTCCAGTATATTAGACTTGGCTATCGTAACGGTTAAGTTTGACTGACATCTGTGAAATAAATAAGCAACAGAGAGAAATAGTCAAACATACAATTTTAATCCAAAATGTTATATACCGAATGATATAAAATGTCTTAACAGACAACTATTAATACTGCGCATTAATACACCGTTTCTCCTTGGGAATATCTTTAGGTGTATGTTAATACTGATATAAGAAAATTATCTAATGATTGTTGCCAAAATTACTGTTGGATTTCAAAGTTTATTTCTTATTGTTTGTCAGTTATTCATTTTTATTTATTATTTAAATTGTATTTCATGCATTATTTTGAATAAAAATGGTTTTGACTGGTAGGAGAAATTGTAGAAGAGATCTGTGAATTTTTGAAGTTATAACAAAGTTTCAGTACGAGGATATTTCATAAAGTGATTCCTAGTAATTAAAAGAAGAAAGCAGAAAGAAAATTACGCAAAGTGATGACAATTTTGCCATATTTAGGTGGTTTGTTTCCACCAAGCCATAATCTGATATCATCCTGTATAGAGTGATGATTACAACATAAATGATTGTTCCTGTTTAGAGTACAATCTCGACGGACCATCATTTAGTCATATCCACTGTTTCAGGTTCATTGTGGTTGACGCTAATTGCTCGTAGATAACGTAGAAGTGACGCTGGAACCGTTGCCAACTTCTCGACTGTTACAGCGCACAGAAACGGCATTATATCAGAAATTTTAGAATGACGCCATTGACACAACGAATACTAATTTTTGTACCCTATAAAAATTATATTAATTAATTAATAAAAAATGCATTTAGTCAATACCTTCTTGACTCCTCTCTGAAACCGTACTCCTGACTTGCATTTTGCTAAAACTGTATATCCTTGTAAAACACACGTTATCGTTTTGTTTACATATGTGACTGTTAGGCAAGCCCGCGGCACTAGTCGCCTCTTCAGTTTGATTCGTTCTCAAAATACTACGTGTGAACACTTGTAGGCTTAGTGGTCTTTAGGTAAAGTTTGAGAAGCTATATTTAGCAAGCCTTGTGGAGCGAAAAAAGATGTAGTTTCGACGATTAATAAAAAAGGTACATTGAGATTGTTTGTACTTAAATCATATTGAGAACGTTTTTCACAAAAGACAGCTTAGTGATGCCCTAACTGAATACAGTGTACCTAATATCTATATTCTCGGAGTTTAAAAAATGGATCTCAAAAGAAATTCTATTAATATTTGGTTATTTTGACTATTTAAGCTGCCGACCAGTAAAGAAACGAAACGGTTAAGAACTTCAGCTAACTACTTTGACTCTCCGTATAATTTTTAAAAATAATTATATTATTGGTAAACAACTCTTCCCATACGTTAATACAGACAGTCAATTAAGTTGAAAAGGAAAGAATTTCTCAGTATGATAAAGTACTACTTCAGTCAGACTGTGCTTCTGATACCCTTATTGTCTAGTGGAGCAATTATCGCTGCCCTTAAACGTGGCAAGATCTCACTAAAATCACGGCACCATTCAAGTGGAATTCATAAACATGGCAGACCGTAATTAGGAAAGTAAATTAATACTTACACTATACAAGAAATTTATGGATAATAAATTAGTTCAACGGCCCAATAAGTTAAATCCAATTGTAATATAATTGTACATGACTGAATAACCTTAAACGCAGAATGACTTTTCGGTTCATAGTTCCAAGGTTTAAAGAGCCATTTTTTTGATCCATGTAACAAGGTTATTACTTATTAATCGTTAATAATTACTATAAACTGATAAATACTTAATTTTGTTTATTAGCTTTGTCTATTTTAAGTGTTAATTTTGTCTTTAATATTTTTGAATCAGTATTTTCAGCGAAGTCAGATTAATGTAACTACTAATGTAAAGTATAGTAAGTGTGAGTATTGTCACTTATACGTGCTATGCAGTCATTTATACTATTTTAATGCATTTTTCCCTTGAAGATTATCAAGGTTTGGAAGTCAATCTGGTAGAAATAATTTATGTGTTGCAGACTTTCAATTCGTGGTGAGGCCATTAAAATTTGGAAATGGGGACGTTTGTACGCCTGTATTTGTGAAATTAACAGCTGTAATAATATATAAGGCTGAGGATATAGATACACAATAACAGACTAAAAAATGGACAGGAAAATGTCTACCCATAAAATTACGTAGAGTATTCTCTTTTAAATTTACGTTGCTGTTTAAAATTTTAAACCACCAATAAGCCTCGGTACAAGGATAAAATGACCACAAAGGCCGTTTTCTATTGTATTTTAAGAATAAAATAATCCTCGTGCAGCTGATGCGGTCAACGGCGCTTACAGTACTTTATTGTGACGTTGATAGGTGACGGGTCTCCGGAAACAGACTCCGGAGCCAACGTATTATGGAGAAAGAACGAGACAGAAAGAGAAAGAATGTGGCCAGAGATAGTAAGAGAATTTTCAGTTGTCCAATCATCGGGCGCTTCGTAGTCTCCGGGGAAATATGGCCGCGGAATTCCTGTGACTGGCGCCAATATGACAAGACGAGTTCTCGTTAATGTAATAGACACTTCACGCTTCGTACCCAGGAATTACCCTTTAGTCTTTCATGGTTTTAATATATATATACAGAGTTCTTCATAACTAATTAACGCTTACACTATCTGTGCTCTTTTTGCCTTATTTATTCTCTTCAGTACAATCCCTAATTTAAAAGGTATTCATCCAAATAGTTAGTGCAGACTATTGAGGTTACAACATAAGTTTAAAAATTATCTTAATAATGCGAATTATACCTGAAAACTCTATTATTCAGATCCTTCTCTAAATGTGGTACTCGTTTCATTTTATTCTAGTAAATGCGCTTTAAGATTTTGTTCACTTACATCAAAATTATTATTTTTGCATTTACACAAATGTTTTAAACATTTCACTCACTTAACGTTTTATTTCGAAGTTTATATAAGGAATAGGGAAAAATAAAAAACCTTTAAGTACCGAAAATGTTTCCGACGATCGTATTAATTTTTCACTATGCATTTCCAAAATTAGTATTTGATTAAATATTTAATATAGAACTCATAATGAAAAATATGTCTAGCTAATGTATAAGGAATCATACGAATCGGTTGTTGTCATAAGATAAAATTTCGTTTCACATTCTAGTAAGCTTGTTTTTTCCACAATAAATATGGCAACGTTGTAACGACGTCAAACTGCAGCCCTCTCTGTTTCATTTGATGTTGCTGTAGCAACGAATAAGGTGCGCCTGTTAAATATTTCGTTCAGAATACAATTTTGTAACGAAATTTCGAATGTAAAAATTATGTAAGTTCATAATTCTATTTTTCACTTAATAAATGTTGAATGACAGTCACTAGAATTAAAATAGTAACTAGCAGAACTTGCCTCGTAAAAATATTAAACTAAGTTGACTTTTTTGGTTTTCAGTCTCAAGACGAACAAATAAATAGAGAAGTCTGTTAAAAGGTAACTTGCTTCTATATTCGACTCCCAAAGTTCTCTGAACTACTTATTGTAAAAGAAATGAAGAATAAAATAAGCATTTTATTTTTATAAAGTACCAAACGAACCGTTACGCTAGCTGAAAAAATTTTAATATACCGAAACTCATTAATAAAATGTCTGTTTGTGTGAATCTGTATATGTTTAAAGTTTCTGTCTACCACTAAATAAGTGTAACTTCTGTCTTTCACGTTACTAAATTAACACAGTATTTTTGGCAGGTATAAATGCGATAATAGATCAATTATAAACTACTAACGTTAATTTATTGTCTAATCTGTTTCGCATACAGTCAAATTTCGACCAGTTATATCAAAATAGCCACTGATAGTATAGCAAACTTATCACGTACAGTGTAATTGTCAACATTCAGGAACTGGTTATTGAATAAGCAAACCTTCGCTACATAAATACTATTCTGCTCATCCTGTTTTAAATTAAATATAATATATTTTGTATCAAGTTTCAGGACCGATAAATCTGTTCCGTTTTATTGATACATTTATAGCTTGAATTTTACGTTTGAGAAGTATTACTAGAGTACATAAATTATTTAAGTAGGTCAGAAGGAAAAATAACGCTCTAACTTCTTTTAATTCGAATCCAAGAACCACTTATGAAGACGGAAAGTTTTTTTCTCTCCTTTTTATGCCTCGGGTTTTATGAACTTTCTGCTGTTTCACGGCTCATTCAACCAACCATTCGTCAACCTGTTGTTGGCCATTCTCAGCCCTGCCTCACATCGACGGTAACAAAATTAACATTTTTCAAGCTTTCCGTTAATTAACCCGCAGCAGTAGAGAAACGGAATTTATTTTCTGATGTTTATATCTCACACTTGTTTTATTTATTACAGTATAGCAACTTTAAACGTTTTGTATTCTATTTTTTTTAATTATTGGCTTTAAAATTATGAATCTAATTTTATTGGCACTTTATAGAAGAAGTCGGGGTGGAAAGGGTCGCTTATTGTTTAACAACTTTTGTAAGATCATGTAAAAAGAAAAATGACTTTATAGAAGTATAAAACATAAGTTTATTTAATCTTGTATTAATGTAACTTAAAACAAGGAATATAGATTTTTCAGAATTTGTAAAAGAAACAAATTCCCCCCGCCGCGGAACGGGACAGGATGTTTATTAACTGCGATTAATACAAAAAAATTTAATTGAAGAAAAATCGTAAAACGTTTCGTGTTTATATTGCATATTCTTGACCGCTATATCAATTTATTTTTCGTAACGATATTTTTTGCAATCGCACAGCCTTTGTCAACATTTTTCCTTGTTTTCTTTCTTAGTTTATTTTTTTGGGTACAGAATCCTTTAACTCATTTTTATAAGTTGAGTCGTCCAGTTTTTCCTTTTTCCTTGACGAACAGATAACATTTTGCCTTATAAAGTATCCCGTTCTGCCCCGCACGCTAGTCTCAGTTTAAGGTTTTTCACAGAGCCTTAATACAAGTAGATTTAAACCTTATACGTAACTTTTATGCAGCTAATACAATAAGTTTACGAATATATACCATTAAAGAGTTAAAAGTGCGGAGTTTTATGAGTTACCTTCTGTCTAAATGTTGCAAAAATTATATACAGATGTAAGACGACAGGAGTCAGAACTTGGCCAAGTCGGCTGCCGGGACTTTTTTATTAACCCCTATTTAATAAATTCAGCACTATGCAGTGAAACAAAACTAGGTTACCCCTTTTTATCCCGCTATCTCGTTCCGCCCCGACTTCCCCTACAAACTATAATTAAATTTTTATACGAGAACTGACTTTGATCACAGACTAAAATAGGTAGGTACGGCGCCCGTTGTTTAACTATATTTAAGGTATTTTTTTACTAAACTGGGAGAAACTTTCTGTTCCAACTATCGCGGAAAAATACATCCGACGCTTGGGACTAAAATCTCTGTAGAAAAGCACGCGTTATAACATTTTGTGTACGTCACCTCTGATCAATGAAAATATTCTATAAAATCTCCCACTCCTGAAATATTGTTGTAAATATAGGATGGTTCTATTCGATTATTATTTACTACTAATAATTTATTGACTATATAACGTAAATACTCCACCCTTTTGTAAGGGTCTTGTGTTCCTCGTCAACATTACTGATTGCTCTTGTGCGGTAAGTGTAGTTGAATGGAAATTGCGGGTAAAATTACAAACAGTGAACATAATGGAAGGAAGATATCATTAGTCTGTTTGCTCCGTTGAGCGGATCATGATGCAGTGATTTGTCGTTGGAGATTGCATATTGGAGTACGTAGACGCGGCCAATAGCCCGGCACAATGCACCAATATGTTACGATCCAAAGCATATAATGACAATGTCAGAGGACGGAATACACAATACCGTGCTCTATCCCCGAGCGGCGTCGCCCATTGTGCCTTCTGAGAGTTCATTAGGAATTCGTCGTCTGCGCCATGACACGTGCGTGCGTGTGTGCGTCAACGACAAACATGATAACTGCCGGTGTATCGTGCAACGCTCTTTATTACAGCACCGAAGGCTGGAGCAATCACCTGTGGAGTCGTGTAATTGGAAAAGCATCGACGTTTCAACGGTCATTGTCCTCCGTTCAATTAAAGTAAGAAATAGGCGGTGCTTCTTTGATTGGCCATGCGGAAGCCATTTTTCAACGACTCGTTGCTCAATGTAAAATACTTTTATATTCAAGTGAAATAGATACCCTTTTCATTAATTCGAATAAATATTCGACGGCATCCAAGTTTTTCTATTTAAATCATTTTCCCCGTGACTGCTACTGTCTGTCTGTTAGTTTATTCCTTTATTTGCGTCTCAAGATAAGACAAACGCCAATTCTTCAACCCTTTACATCTGCAGAAAGCTATTTTCTTACCAAACCGTCCGCTTAAACTATAAAAGTGTAATAATACTAAAAAAATTATTTTTATTTATTGTTTTATAATTACGTAAAAGAGTAACACCATTACACTATTTATTACATGTTATCATTTGATATTCCTTTATTCACAATCTTAGAATTAAATGATTTTTTCATAGCATTAATATATTTTAAAAATTTAGTGTATATTGAAATCTGTTTTAGAATTAAATGCAATAAATAATGATCAAGTAATATCCAATCCCATTATAGGATACTGATTTTATCATACAAATATATTTTCATTTGAGTCTAAGAATATTTTACATAAATTCATACTCTTTAAGCGTTATATTTAACATGATTTTAGATTTTTTTAATTAATTACAGTCGCGTTGATAGAAGACGTTCTTGATGATTACAAAAAATTTGAAAAAAGGAAAAAAATAATTACATATAAACTTTAAGTGGGTAGTGACAGTCACTCTTAGACCAGTTAAAAACTTTCAAATAGGCACATAAAGAATTCTTAAAATTCTTCGAGGACCGCCACTGGAGACGAACGCAGTTCACGTCTGGAGCGGCCTGCAAGCCTGCCAAAGAAATGAATGCGTAGGACGAGAGTGGAACAATCTGAGTCTTGTAACAACGACTTGCTGTCTTCTCGAGGTGTCAAGTGGATAGATTATCTCTTTGTATGACTCCATTTCTTAATAGAGGATTGCTACGTTTTTTCCTCTTCTACCTTTATTCCAATTTTCAGTCAGGAGACCGATACACGCGATCATTAAGTCCTTCGTGAGCAAGTAGGAAGATCCAAGCGGCCATTTCCTTTTATGTTCCAAAGAAGGTTCCTTATATCGTTGATGCAATCACTTCTGCATAGGTGATTGGAGAGTTGGTCGCAATGAGAGAATGGGTCAAAGTCAATGTGAAATTGGATAGGTGGCCGTTGTAACATCGTATTACGTATGTTTCAGCCGTTGTGGCTGAAGCATTCTTCTTAATTGCCCATGAATCGCTATATTCATCTGAGATAATCGAGCACACTACCCTATCATTAGACTTTGAACCATGGGTGGAAAGCACTCTGTGATGATTATATTCCGTAAGATACCTAATCTTATCCTCCCAAAAACACTCAGATTTTTCCTTAAAATTAGGGCTGCTTGGGGATGTAACATTATTATTCCTAGTTGGTAAAAATATAGTTTTTGTAGAATCTTTGCTAATTGCAATGGAACAAACATGCGTATTCTTAAAATTTTTCTGACGATAATTAACGAATGAAGGACGCACCATTTTTATACCTTGCGGCATAAAAAATAATAAAGGGGGATGCTATTCATCATTTTTAATTAATTAAGACTGCAATTGGAGAATAAAAGTGGCCGTGTGTGTTTAAGGATTCATATTATTCTCATTGCGCAGTAGAAGGGTTGGTTTCGGTAAGGGATTGCGGGGACGGGAAGGAGAGTCGGGGAAATTAAAGGGGGAGGAGAAGGAGGTCAGGACGAGCGACGGATTAATTAGCGATACGTGAATAATGAAGAGGCAAATTAGCCGGCGCTCCTTGCTGTGCATTGTTCTGAACGCTAAGGGGACGAGGTGGGTGAGTGTCGGGGCGGGGGTGGGGGGGGCGGTAGATTCTATACGCCATGTGGGGACATTGCAATGACCGAAAGAGGGGGAAAATATTCTAGGTATGTGCACGGAAACAACCCCGACAGCACGCATTACCTGCAGCCTCATGACTATTAAAAACAAAGTCCTCACTCAGGTATATTTTTAATTTAATTGGTTAACAATTCCCCACAGCTGTTGCAACATTCTGTAATTAACATTATACTGTAACGAGAGTTTTTCATAGTATATGAACAATAATGACTATATTTTACAGCCACAAAGTTGTTTTCATTATTATTTAGTGAGAGAGCTGATGGACGTATGCACTGTTATAATTTTGTAAATTGCCAGATATTACAAATAACAAATTCCAGAGGCTATAGAAATGAACTACGTTACCAATATGAAAATATAATTTTTGCTTTGCAACATGTAACGTCTACTTGTGTCGTCTCAGAAAAGCTAATTTTTAAGACTTATTTTTTAATTTTATAACTTAATTTTAACCATACTTATGTTAAATATGTTTTTTATTGATAAAATTTCGTTTTTAATTAATATACTAATTGTAGTTTCATTTATAAACGCAAATGTTTAGGTACACTATAAGAGGAAAATACAAGTCCTTTTAAACCATACGATATTACTACAGTGAAGTACTTTGGGTGGAAGAAATATATTTTAGTTGTTCGTGTTTGAGTATCGCAACAGATTTATATTCAGATTTAGCGTATGACCAGATAAAGTTTCCCTTTCTGGTATTTTATTTCTATGTAGTCGTCCATACGCCAGGTGGGAGGCGAAGTTTTTCTCCGCTTGGTAAGCAATGTGACTCCTCATGAATAATTCCTAGCCGTCAGTAGAGCGAAGCGAAGCCACGAGACCTGCTCGATATTACACACACCTTGCCGACTAGAGCAGCTTTGTCTTCTGTGGAGCAGATGGCCGTTTCCACAGCAGATGTCGTAGTTTATACCAGTAACGGCAGGTCTAGGCTGACTTGCACGTCAATTTCTGCAACGGCGAAATTTGGAGCACTCTGAATTTCAATGTCAGCTGGGTTTGAAATAATCAGGCCAGAGACAGAGTTTGAAGCATAAAGGTAGACTATATATATAGTACACAAAACAATAAATAAATCAAATTTTCTGTAAGCAGCCTTAGCTTTTCATCATACTCCATTGTCTGTTTACGGGAAAATAGTCTTTGAAAGCATGTAAGTGTCCCGTACAAATTTAAAATCTTGAAGTAATTTAGTCCGACTTCTTACTCGTTCCTTGAGACCCGAAAACAATCGCACTATACTAATAACTATTCCACTAGGTATTTTGGACAGGGGTTGAAATTTCAAAACGTGCAAAAAATGCCGTTGTTTGCGCCAAATAAATATCTTCTTTATTTTTAAGATTGATACTACCCTCTCGATATTATTCGTGTATGATCCCATATATAAAAAATTAAAGAGTAGAAATAAACGAAGGATTTAAGTGAGACAGCAAAAAATCAAATAATTCAGGACTAAGATAAAATTAACCTTGTCATGCAGTAAGAAACTGTGCAGTTTTCCAGGAACATTTTCCGAGACATAACAGGCGTAAATTCGCTGTAAGGTATTGTATTGTTTGTTTACAACAACATCAACTTGATAAATTTCGCTTATAAATCATTTAAGTTAGAACTAAAAAACAATATTTTCAACACTACTTTCGTAAAATATTCCGCTATCATCTCGGAGTAATAATAGCAATTGAGGGTATGAGTGCTAAATTCTTTTTCAGAGAGCTTTACATGGTTAATTCATTACAGGAAAGAATTAATGGGAATCCGAAAGGTAATAGATAGTTTCTATGCGCCAATTAAATTTATTCAGAAGAGACGTGAAGCAATTTTGGAATGAGACCGGTGAAAGTGATGAGAGTAAATTTCAGATTAAAGGGAAGCCGCAGAATACTAATGTTTTATTATTCTTCCTCCAGTGACCAAGACGTTATTGGAACAGACTGTTTATAGTAATTTGAATATTTTCAGAAGAATAAATTTTAGGAGAAATTCTCATTATGAAAAAAATAAACAACAGGGATGAGCTTCTTGTAAATTTTCTGATTAACTAAATACTTAATTAAATGTATTAATTCCAGATCACATATAAATTATACGTATTTTATTAATACAGAAGAAGAAATGACAAACAATACACCTGCATACACGTACATAAATGTATATTAATAATTCAATGTCAACGGTTATTTAATTAATAATTATTACTTTAATTCTAAAATAAAATAAACGCTTACAATGTAGCTCAGCGCTGAGGACTATGATGCTGTGAAGAGCAAGATAAAACTAAATATTTTACAAAATAGTTTATTAATCATTAAATTCAATTCAAATAAACAATTTTGAAACATATTATACACAGAACAATATTCGGTTCGTTTCTTTTTAACGTTCTATGGTTCGAACAAGCATTTTTGTAAATCTAAAATAAACTAATAAAACAGGCTATACACACATGGTATGATTAACGAAAATTATTGGCGTTTTAAAAAACATATTTGAAAAGTTTTGAAAGTTTAATTTAAGATTATTTTTATGTTTATTAAAACGAATTGTTAAAGAGCGTTCTGTTTGACCGATACAAAAATGTTTGCAATCTAAACATTTAATTTTTGTTTGTTTTGTCGTAAATGACACCATAATATTTCATTTTTTACAAATTATAATTTTAAATGTAATAAAAAACAAGCCTAATATTGAAATTAATATCTTCAGCAGTAACTAGACTTGAATGTCAAGAAAAGAATCAATATAGGATTAAGAAAAGGATTCAGTCTGTCGTCTATTCTGTTTATTATATATTTAGAACCGGCGATGAAGAAAGTTAAAACGGAATGTGGAAAAGGAATCATACTGCAATGAGAAGATATTTTAGTATTAGGGGAGTCAGCAGAAGACTTGAAAACCATAATAAATAAAATGAACGTGTTCATGGAGAAAGAGTTCAATATGAGAATTAATGGAGGGAAAACGAACGTAATGGAGTGTAGTTTGGGAAACTGTGGAATAAGAAAGGGCGTTAGGTTAGGAAGGGATATTTTGAAAGAAGTTAAGGAATTCTGCTACTTGGGAAGAGTAATAACTAGGGATGGTAGAAGCATAGTAGATATAAAGAGTGGGATAGCACAGGCAAAGGAGGCTTTCCCGAAGAAAAGAAACTTACGGGTAATATAAGTGTGAATATTAGGAAATCGTTGCTAAAATTATGGAGTGTGGCGTTATATTGGTGCGAAATGTGTACGACAAGATTTGCGAAAGGAAAAGAATAGAGGCCCTTGAAATGTGGTGCTATAGGAGAATGCTGTAAATCAGGTGGGTGACTAAAATCACCAACGACGATGTTGTAAGCAGAATAGGAAAAGAGTTAACAATATGGAGGACGTTGACCAAGAGAAGCGATAAATTAAGAGGCCACGTTTTCAGATACAAGGGTCTTGTAAAATTAGCATTAGAGGGAAGTGTGTGGGGTAAGAACAGACAGAAGAGTGAGGCCAAGGATTGAATAAGATAAGAATGTTAGAGAGGGTGGGGTGTGGTAGTTATGTGGAAACGAAAAGGCTTGCTCAAGATAAGGTAGTATGGAGGGTTGCATCAGACCAATCTTAGGACTTAATACCACAACAACATAATTGAACTAAATTTTCGCTCAGAGTAGGAAGGAAAATTGATGAATGCGGTACTCTTTTAATTTTTTTTCTCTCTTTCTCCATTGCTCTACAACTCATCGAGGGCCTGGGCTTACCGAGTCGACTGCGGACTGTCATCTTGCATGCATTCCGAATTTAGAGTGACACGTGGTCAGCGTATCGATCCTCCAACAGTCTTAATTCCGGTCTTCTCGACCATTTAAAGTAATTTTACATGAATCTAATATGTTCTTCAATCCTCACTAAAGTTTTGTTTTCCAAAATATAGCGTTGGAGCTGTTGAGCCTTACTGCACTAAAAAATTACTTTTTGGTGAATTGTTTGAATGAGATGTAAGTCTGATGTTTGAGTGGTCCATTTTCTCAAATTGGTGTAGGGAATCTCCGGTGAATCGCTGTATAATTGAGAGCTGCGCGAAGTTCTCCTGAGTATGGAGTTCCGCGGAGGGCTTAACAACCCCTTTCCCTTTCTGTGTAGAGTAGGTTGTGTAATATTAGCAGATTTAAGGCGGCGCACTGGAGAGGGAGAAGCAACGTTTCCATATTACACGGCGCCGTGCGCGGCTGGATGGAAGGATCACGGCTTCGTAGGCTCTTCGTCCTTAAGAATGCATGAGAAGACCAGTCAACTGGCTCGGAAAATACGGAGCCCATAATTTAGCCCTCGCTGAGAATTTCAAGTAACGCAGCCGGAAAAAGAAGATAGTATTGCATCGGTCCAGATGGATCAATTTCGTTCCTAGATTGGAACTTTGTTTCCAGTCATGGAATACCAGTTATAAAACCGTAATTAGGTTTAATATACTAATAATTAAAAGAAACGCGTTCGTAACACATTTTTATACAAAATGATGTTTAATTGTAGCTAAATCTATTGTGTAACAAGTCAGGCACTAAAGAACAATTCCAGCTATTATTTTGTTTTTACAAGTAATGTATGGATTCTAACCTAAGAAATTTTAACATTCTCAAAATTCAATAAATAACCATAAAACCTATTCAAATAACCATTCTAAGTCAGTTCATGATTTCATTAATTATATTTATGAAACAGAAATAACTTTTTTATGAGAACATTTCATAATCTGATTTCCATAGCGTCAATGACTAAATTATTTATTTATTATTCAGAATTGCAAAAAAGAAATTAGAGCAATTGAAAACACTCTATTATTTTAAAATCATTAGCATTAAATTATATTCATTATAATATATCACAAGATGTCTGTTTTAAAAATACAATTATATAAAAATCGAAAACCATTTCACAGACTAACCAATATTTACTTAAATTCATATAACATTTCATCCTACATTAGGGAATTAATCAAAACAAGTTAAAGACAAATCTAGAAAAAAATATAAAACAATATATAATATCTGTTATATATATAATCTAAGAAGGCAAAGCCAATTTTAAAAAAGGAAACTAGATAATATATTAAACTAATTGAAGGCAAAATAGTTGTTTTAATTGTTATATTGGCCTTATTAACCGTGCTCCTAAAACAAAACTAAACTAAAAGAACACTAAAATAGTAATAAAACATTAAATAATCATGTTGTCACTATAAATAATTTACAAAATATTGGAATTTTTTTTGAAATTTTATATTTTGATCAAGAATTTTTTAATTATAGGTTACCTGGAATCTTGACTATTAAAACCACTGTAAACACTTTAAATTCACATATTGATGCCTTAAAACTGAATAATAATTATACCAATTGATTTATTAACTTAAAATATTTTTACTAATTTAATTTTTTAATATTTTCATGTAATTTTTAGAAATAATTTTAAATTTTAGATTAAATTATTTTACTATTTCTAATATTTAATGTTAAATTCATAAGGTTTTGTTTGATTTATTTTAATACTGGTTTCTATAAACTCGTTATAACAATATTAAGTAATCTGTCTTTAATTATGTTCATTTCCCATTATTTAACATTGCCAAGTTTAATTGTCCTATTTACACTCTTGGTCTTTATTTTTATATTCCATTTAGTGGTAAGTGTCCTTGCAGGTTTTTAAGGAAGATATTTAAATATTTGGACCTCCATTTCTTTGTCCAATATAATGAAAAACTAAACACTTGAATTTTTATGTCATATTATTGATTTATCATTATTTAATAAATAACTAAACTGTAAATTTTATTAATCTACATTAAAAGAAACGTTGTTGTATTGTATTTTGTAATTTAATATACTGTTTCTGGTAGTCAAATCATTAAGTAATTTAACTGATAAACTCACAAATGTGAGGATGAATTAAATTAAAAACTTGGGTTATCTGTGAATTTCAGCTTTAATATTTATACTTCTCTCAACATACGTCATGGGTAAGTAAATTCTGCAATAAATTTCGAAGAGGATAATAATCACACCCATAAATCTGAAGGTTTATAGGAGAAAAACTAGTTTTACAAATGTAGTCTGGATCATATTTCAAACTTTACGTAGGTTTTCATGAATAGCGGGATTGCATAACTACAAGTCAAAATACAAATATTATTTTTTCATAAAAAGATGTTTCTAAATTTAGGATTCTTTACGTTCTATTTAAGATTTTAATTCATTTTATTTTAAAAGGATAATAAATTTGTAATACATAACTTTTATAAAATTATTCGACACGTACCTTTAGATAATGCGTCATGTGGAAGTAACTTATGGTCTAGCTGCAGCAGTAGGTGGGATTAGTGTTGGAACTTCTGGAGGCGAACTTGCTCTCATAGGAGAGAATAGAGAAAGTGTGACCGAAGTAACGGAGAATTGCTGGAGCACATTTCACCTCTCTAGGGCTCAATGAACACATCTGTGAACTGTCCGCTGGATTCCGAGGCTCCGTGCTAAATTACAACCATGGCAATCTAGGTCAGTTCCCTAAAGTCTAAGGTGAAAATTGTGCAACTCAGCTTCTCCAGATGAAGAAATTCACGCTTATTGGTTCGAAATATATATCCCACTTCAACTACATATCAGATTGAAGATATCTTTCTCTACTAAATAGTCGTTGTTTCTCAGTTATTTGATTTTAAGCTCTGCGTGCCTCATTATTGGGACATTTAATTTAAAAGAATTTTCGCAAGGGATACATTTACATAGCAAACTTCAACAATTCATTGAACCTTGGACCATCTTTATTAATGGATAACTTTTAAAATATTTCTGTTGTAAGAATTTATTGAGAAATATATCAGAATACTTGTTAAAGCTAAGAAATAACGCGTATTGAATGTTTTTACAAATATATAAATATTTATTAACTTACTTAAAGATTGTCTATGATTGGAGAAAAAATAACTATACGTCCGATTTACTGTGTACTGCGGGATTGCATAACTACAAAGTAGGAGCATAACTGGAACTAGAACTTTATCTGCAGGTACATCTCCCCCAAAGAATGATAACTAGTAAAGCAAGAGATACTAATGCTAATATGATTAAATTTACGACTTGAAGTATGAAATTAAGAAGCAGAAAATAAATAAATTTGTCATAATTTGTTCCACATCGCACTACACAAATTATTCCGCTTTGAATTTTGGGTTAGAAAACAATTAAATGCAACTTATCTGTTTGGTTATTTCACCGATATCCTTCTCTCTTCTTTGTTTATCTGCTATTATTCGTTACACACCCTCTATCTGTCTGTAGAATTGAACTTGTTTGTTTGGTTTTTCTCTCTGATATCTTCTCTCTTTTTTTAGTAAAACAACGGAATTCCCCGAAAAAAACTGACAATGATTTATAAAACATAATTTTTTTAATATTAATACTGTATAATGGTAAAGAGGTTAGTATGAGCTATGAGTTGTCTCTCTCATTGGAGCATTTTAAATTATAATTGTAATAATTACATTGATTTTATTCTGTGAAAATTTAATTCTGGTTCAGGGATAATACGTTAAGTTATTTTTAAACATAAGTATTACATAAGTTAAAATATTAATTATAGTTTTAAAACATGTTAAGATTTATTACTCATTCAATTGGAAATTTACTTTTTCTGAAGATCTAACAAATATAAAAATGTAAAGAAATGTGTAATAAGTAAATAATGCGTTGAGTAAATGGTAGAGATCCAAAATACATCCAATTACTAGAACATTTTGTAGACAATTCTTTGTGGAAAATGTGGAGTATATTTTACATCCCCATACAATAGACGTTCAAGTAATGCATAAATCGCGGAATACATCATAATATCATAACTGTAACTCATATAATTACTGACAGATTTCCATCTTTTTGTTAAATTTTCTGATGTTTAGTTCCGATTGTCGTTTCAGCGAAAAATAAATTTGAGTAATCTATAACAGTTGATCGTTTTATAGGTTCTGATACAAGCAGAACTTATTCACTCAAGTCGTTTGAAGCCTACGAATTCCATTTCCTTGGAAGCAAAGCACCGGACCAACTTGGAGATAGCTATGGCCCCTCTTGAATTGCTCGCGCTGTGCTGGCGCAGCTCTTGCTCTTAGAAAGAAAACTCTAACTGGGATTTCTCCTCGGCAACGAAACGTAGCGAGGCTCTCCTCGGTCCGGGTCTGTTTTAAGTGATTCCAGTCGTCCGCTTCCATGTTTTCCTTTCTGCACATCCACATCGTTAAAGATAGCGAGCAACAGCATCTGTTTCCGTTCCCCGTTAGCAGTATTGGAGGTTTGCTGCGATAGGGGCTGCACAAAAGACTGTGCGGCGCTGCAAGGTGGACGAATTAATATAAAATATGCATTTCCATAAATTTTACTTAACAGCACCTTTTTTATTTATAATAATTGAACGATAAAAGCTCTAATCTATTTGGTAAAATATTTACTAATTTTACAAGCATATTTTGAAATAAACAATTTATCTGGAATATTAATTTAAGAACCCAAAATCAACCAATAGTTTATTTTAAAAAATTAAATGACTGATTTTTAATTTTGATAAAATAATGAAACCCTTGGTTTTAATCGGTCGCACAATTTAATAAAATTATAATTTAATTTCGAGTGTAATTTTTATTAAATTTTCTGTGAGATGATTTTGGCATTAGCCATAGTCATCAACGATTTTTAAAAAAAATTAAAAATTTCATTTACATTACGCTTTGTAATGTTTCAATTAATTTGTTTTTTATAATTGTAGATAACTAAGGCACATGCCCAAAACTTCTTACAAAAAAATTAATAAAAACCACACTCAAAATTAAATTACAATTTTGGTTTTATGAAGTTGTGTGACTGATGGAAACCAAGGGTTTCATCATTTCACCAAAACTTTATTATGATATTGAATTATTATATTAGCACATAATTTATCTCGATTTAATTCAAGTCCTTTTATTTGTTGGGTTATGTCATACAAAACAGTAATTTATATCTGAGAGACAATGAAATGTAACACTCAGACATTTAAATCATGTGAATGATATAGTTTAATTTGATGGGTGGAGTACGTGAAGAAGAGGAGGTGAGACTATCGCTGGAAAGGAGGAAGGTCTTTGGTGTGATGTTGGAGAATTAAAATACTTTTTACTTTGTTATATTATTTTCGTCATGGTTTGCCTGTAAGTATTGTGTATCTGTATTGCCTTTTCCGTATAAACAAAGATACTACCTCGTTATCTAAAAATATTCCATAGAAATTTCATTACCAGACCTGAGAAATAAAGTAAAATTGTCTACAATTAACGAAAACACCTATTATTTTCGTTACAGATATACATTAGTAACATCACTTTTATTACGGAATCGACAGTAGTTAGAATTTCCAAAATCTACCTGAGTTTTAAACATAAATTTTATATATATGTTTTGCATTTAGAAATGATTACGTTTAAGTTATGGCAAATGCTGTAATTTAAATACAGCGTTAGTCCATATTTAGTTCGTGTTATTTCGAAAAGCAGGCAATTAAACTTTATATATATATATATATATAAGATTGGTTTATTATAACTCCAGTACAACATTTGTGTAATGTTCTAAACTTATGTAATTTACCTTTTGATTTAATTGTTTTTATAACTGATTTTACTGTAGTGTCTTTGTACAGTTATATCTATAAGTATTAAGAGCTTCATTTTAAACGAGGCAAGAGTCCTTATCCGGAGAGAAACATGTCTTTAAGTTAAATTAAATAAATAAATTATAATTTTAAAGACTAATTCGTAGAAACTGTATTCACTCTACAGATGAATGTCACATTAAATTGATGAAAGCGTTTGGCAGATGAAAATAAACTAATATGTCAAAATCACCTTCATATTTACAATTATGACTGATAGACAGCGCATATTAATCACTTCATATTCTCCAATAACAACTATTTTTTGTATGCAATGAGCGCATTCGAAGTATTGGATTTCCTATTAATTTTTCATAATATTAGGGATTAGTGATTTGATGTATACGTCATTTTATTTTTCTGTTGAGGTCACTGTTGTCCTAAAAATGAAAAATCATTCCTTGGATGTAAATTATTTGCGAGTCGTAGGAATTATTTAATTAATCTATTAAAATATACTGAATTTGCTTTAATAGTATATTAGTTACTGAAATAGTATTATTTAAAATGTTGATACTGTGTAAACTTGAGCCTCATATGGTCTTAAAATTACTATTGTATATTGTAAATTAACATTTAATTATTAGCAGACTATGGAAGTAGAAATATTATTAAATTTAGTGGAGTGTGTAACATCATTGCCATATAGTTGCCAAAGTAATTAAAGAAATGGATTGTTCATGATTTAACGTGCGGTGTAGGAAGGAAATTATTTATTTTAAAAAAATACCTAAGTAACGGGTTTGTCGTCGAAGCATAATGCTGGTAATATCAGGTCATGCCACGCGATCGGCTTATTACTGCAGTCCCTGGCGACAATATGGCCTTCCAGATAAGCTGGACGCCTAACTACGATTAGCACGCACGTTGCCTGCCATTACTACCATAGACCAATTGCATTCAAACTCAGTCTACATCGAATTAATGGAAGATATATCATATTTCTATGATCATGGACGTCAGTATCTCAGTTCCCGTTAAATGGTTGTTAAACTAAATAAATTTTTCAGTATAACGTCATCAGCGTTTTATTTATAATCGCATCATTATGGGGGGGATGATTAACAGGCTATATGAGGGTTATCATGAAACTTGAAACTCCCCTCTAATAGCAAAAAAGGGGGGGATGTGAAAGTCAGAGCAAGGTAGTCAAGGGCTGACTGAGGACCCTGGGCTATAGTTTAAGTATCCTACCCGGTTTTCCATTTAAACAAATGCAGAGAAATTGTAGAAAATACGCATCAGGTAGATCGGGCTATTGGGTACTATTCTCACGCCCTTCCTACTGATGGAAGAGAAGTTTCCTGTGGGGCCACATAATTCCCTTCTCCGTGTTTCCACCAGTTTTAGGAGGCAGCTCGCCGACTAATCCAATGGGACCAGCAGACAAGTATTACCGTATTCCCAAGGTCTCCTAAAAGAGATGAAGGTGCCTCTGCATGTGAGAACCTTGAAAAAACCAGAGAGAGTACGAGGCAATCCCCAGACAATCTGGGGTGAAATATCTGCGAGAGAAAACTCCCACAGGAATCCCGGTACATATTATCATCGATCTTGGCATGAGGACACAATACGTAAACTAGTAATATAGCTGTGAGATATTAAAATTATTACAAGTTTCATCAACATCCAATCGATATATGAAATTTCCACGGAGGCTGTAAATAAATTATAGTCTACCGTAAACTGAAATAGATCTTCTGAAACTTATTCTTCAGACTACCTGATTTTTTTTATTTAGTTCTGGAAAATTCTGTAGTTATGAAAACTAAGTTACGTGTTAAAGAAAATTAAATTGACTCATTATAAATCGTGTCAGTGACATACATTTCAGACAAATGTTTTGAATCCAGAAAGTAACAAGAGCGAAAGAACTTTCTGGAAGAGTTTAAGACCAATTACTTGAGACTGAGAGGTAGGTTGCTCAGGTTCAGATTTGCTGTCAGGTGGAAACCAGTCTCTGACTCCGCAGTGATTTGCAAAGTGGCTCGTTTCAAAGGCACTCCAATTTGACGTACGCTTCAGATGTTTGTTTTACGTCTAAAACGTCGTGATAAAGTGCACAGAGAAACACACTCTCATCAACGCTTTTACGGCAGGAGGGCAGACTGACGCCTTATTGCGCGACATACGTGACGTGACGTTGGAAGACGCTATCTTCAAAGCGCCATTGCTCTAGATCAACCACGACGCATCTAGATAGCAGCCGCAACGCAACTAATTAAATGGTAGACTGTTAGCGCATTCCGAGAAATATTGGCTCCACGTCAATGATTTAGATAAACAGGGTAGCTCAAGAACCCATATATTCCCTCAGAAAAAGGAAACACTTAGCATAAACATTTCTTTATTTGCTTTGTATTATGAATCTAAACCACATATAAGGGGAAAACCGAAGTCCTTAGTACAAAATGAAAAACAGTCGTCATTAAATATAATAAATCTTGAAATAACTGAATTTGGATTATTGAGATAATGGGCGGGGAAACTCAAGAGGTAATCAAGGGCAATAAACAATAAAATACGGAATAATAATGAGAATTTTTAATTTTTGCATAGAGACTTATGAAATTTAAGTTTCTGTCAATTTTGTCTGACAATTATCTAAAATCAAAGATACAATTGGGTATAATTTTATTTTATAGGAACAAATAACGTCTGTAAATAAAACATATGAAGAACAAACAAGCCGTGTAACACACTTAAACAATAAATTATGAAAAATATTTGAACATAAAGAAGACATTTCAACGAACTATTGTGGTCCTTGTCAAGAAACTATAACAACTAAAGATATAACACAAAGCGCAGAGACTAAAAAAAATATTAACGAAGACACTTTAACAAACGATCATATAATTTATTAAGTTTTAAGAGCCGTGTTTAATATGTAATAAATTGTATGTTGGTTTGTTAAATTGTCTTGGTTAATTTTATTTTTAGGCTATGCTCTTTCGTGTTATATCTTTAGTTGATTTAGTGCATTGTCGATAACCAGGATAAATGGTCGAAACTTCTACTTTGTGTTAAAAAAATTCAAAATTTATTGATTAATTCTATTACACGGGTCATAATTACTAAGAATTATAAATAAATTAATATGACTTAATGTAATAAATAAAATACAAAGGACAGGAAAAATGAAGTTGAATAATTTAATTTGAAAACGTTTCGACCTCCAATTTTCGGGACCTCTTCAGTTCATTGAATAAAGAAATACAAAATTTCATGATGCTTGTGCAACGTCCTGGGCCGAAATGTAACATGAAATTAGGTAGAATTTTTATCAGTTAACTGAAGAAGGCCCGAAATGCAACATGTTAATTGAAAGTTAGGGACGAAACGTTTTTAAATTTAATTATTCAATTTCTCGCTTTTTCCTGTCCTTTGTATTTCATTTATGATTTTACTGAAGAGTTACGTTTAAAATAATTACAGAATCTGTGAAAGTTATTAACTTCCCTTTATTTCTTGACTGTAAAATATACTGATAATGAATGTTTTTCCGCTCGTTCATTTAATAATTTTAAGAGTTTAACGAGCCGAAATTCATAAGAGTGGATTGAAATTAATTTTATTATCTCCTATATAACAGTTCCACGTTTCGTAACAACGCTGGTGAAACAGCTTTCTCGTGTTTCATTTGCACGCAATTACGTGCCTGCGGATACTTACTCGCCAAATATGCCTCTTTGGATGTTTGGACTGTAGTGATGCTATTAAATATTTCTATTTCCGAAACTGATTTACTGAATTTCTTTAAATTAAGTAAAATATTATTCAATGATAAATTTATATAAATGGTATATATCATAATAGCCTGGCCCATTCTCAAAACACTGATGACCCTTTAGCAATAGTCCTCTTCCTTCTCTCTCTTTTTCCTTTTAATCTTCACTGATTACTTACATTTGGCCTTATTGGAGATGGCTCAGCTTCATCGGCAACGCTGCAGTCAGCAGTATTATGAAAGAACTAGTTCTAGCTGAGTCAGAAAATGGGGTTAAATTAGTAGAATTTCTTTAAAAAATTTCCAATTCACAATCAAGTGTATTATTGCCAAATGACTCTGAACTAACGAAGCTGAAAACTCAATTGACACGACAATTTGGATAGAGGTCAGTAATCAAAAATCATAATCTGGCCATTTAAATACAACTAATAATTTTATAAAAACTTAACTGTTAGAATTTAAATTTTGGAAAAATGCCAATTTTGAAATGTTACAACTAAGGCGGAGCGTTTTATAGGTATTTATTAATCATAACAGTTGACTTGTTGGACTGTAATGGTCAGGGTATAAATTACAACATAAAAACGACATCCATTGAGGAATAAGCAAAAGATTCTCCATAGAGAAATTTACTCATGACGTATTTCCTCATGAAATATCTGTTTGACGATATCTTGAATCATATCATAATCTTTTATACTATGATATTCAAGAACAAAATCCACAACCCAGCAATAGAAACACATTTACTTAGTAGTATTAATTATAAAGTCATTCGCTGTAAAAAAATAGGCCACGAGTTCGTGGAAAAACAATAGTTTTATATAATAATGAAGCAGAGCATTCATTATATGAAACAATTCAGTTACCCTTGATATGAGTCCACTAACGACATTTATTGTTGAAACGGCCATAATATTTAAATAATAATATATAAAAAAATAAAATAATTTAATTATTATACTTAATACAAGTAGAAAGTTTCATCTAACTTTGTGAGCTTCTTCAGGTAAGTATATACCAAAAAACAGTTATAAAATCAAAATTAAGTTTTAAAGCATAAAAATTTATTAAAACATTGAAATGTAAATCCATTTAATAATGTAAATGTGTCTTATATTTTACTTTATATTGAATATTACATTTTATATTTAAACAAATTTTTATGTATTCCAAATTAATTTTGATTTTATAAATTGTTTTTTTATGTATAGTTACCTGAAGAAGTCCACAAACGAGGATAAAACGTTGTATATGTATTAATTATATTATTTTCTTAGTTATTGTCCGCCTTTTTCTTTATTTCAAACATAAATTCAGAAAATGATGTTTGAATACTTAAGAGTAGCTACTCCAATTACAAATTTGAAACGGTCTAGTCCTTCATTTCGTATAATTTCGCAACATAATAGCCCCTAAATGCACAATTTATAAATTACTATAATTTTATCTCTCCTACAATTAAACCTTACAAATTATGGATAATTTGACGTATGTAAAATAACCCCAGAAATTGAATTCATTAGAGATTTTTCCTCAAAGTTAAATATATTATGTTGCCGTCCAAAGGCGAAACACAGGAAGTAATGCTTTTGAGAAATCAACAGATAAATTTATTTTGAGCTTCCACATTCACATAAACCACTTATTACTTTGGATATGTTTTTTTCTGTATCAAGAAATGTGAATTCGTCTTTATAAATAAATTATAATACAATTATACATGAAATATTTTCAAAAGTCGAAAATTTTTACTTATTCCCTTTCTACTTTGGACGGTAGTATAGTCGTATGGTTACATTAGCAAGCAAGGGTGGCGTAGTGTTAATTGAGAACGATCAAAGTGAAATAGTGGTTGAAAGATAATTTTGGAGTTCTTCATAATTTGGCAGCTTTCAGTAACGGTGATTGCTGTTTTGTTGCTGGCATCATAATTTTGTATTTCACATTTACAATTTATTTAGCATCCTCGAAATACGAAAAAACGAGGCAAATTAAGATTATAATGGAGACGTTTCTCCAAAAGTAGCATAAATTTTCGTAACATTGTAAGAGCTTTTCCTCCTGTCCCACAAACGGGACAAATGAGTGCTGCGTGTTGCATTCAATAAGGGTCGCTCCTTTCTTGTGACGAGGAGTGTGAATGACACTCTATCGGCAGCCATAATGATATGCTGCTTTCATGCATTGTAAAAATTATTTATCAGTACAAATTTTCTTGGTTCCCGTTAAAACGTTACGAAACGAAATTCCCATTCCTGAATTTGTGTGAAAATGAACTTATAGTTTTCTTTAATAAATGTCGGGCTGTATAGTGTGCAGTTTATCTAGTAACACGAAACAGTTTCAGCTCAATTCCCTAATTTTAAAAGTCTTAAATTCGAAAAAAAGTTTTCCTTCATATTCATCATTCACGTACGCTTAAGGGCTTTTTCCACTAATTATTACCAAACTTTAGTTCCTCGGGTCTTAATGTCATATGCTCTTAATGTCGACAAAGCGTAACGATTCTACATTAGCTTCCCTAATTCTGAAATGACGTAATTTTGAACGGTGTATTATTCTCTCCTCATTTTCGCCAACGTGAAGAGACAATGAAATCTGCGAGGGAAGTTCCGACCTAACTGTCCTTCCTACTTCGGAAGGAACCATAATTATGGACCAATTAACTTGGTCTAATTAGGAAAACGGAAAATTCGGAGTCTACGCCCTGTGTATTGCCTCACCATTAACCCCATTCAATTAGCGTAACCATGAACTAAATAGCTTCTCCATTTCTCTTTCGAGTTTGGTGGGAAATGTTTGAATTAGTTTTTTATTTTCGAATTGAATTTATATTTTGGGGAACTAGAAGAGTGGTTTCGTTACGTTAGACGGACAATCAGGAAACCAATTTTTATATTTAAATGTCAGGTTTTATAAATAGAAATCTAACGTTGCTCGGTAAATGATATTTCTGGGGTTGTTGGAAGTTTTCAGAGTTATTCGGATGACAGAAATACGTTTTCCAAACATAACAGTGTCAGGACGACCACTAGATGTTATAGTCCAGTTTTAATCCTTTTTTTCTTCTTTATATAATTATCGGTTATCTAATCATCATCTGAAATAATTCTATTAAAATAATTTATTTTATTAATAGGCCATTTAGTCCTCTCGTATGAAATATTAATTTTAAATCAATTCTTTATTATAGTCACAGTAGCTTTTGGCCTCTTGAGCGAGATTCATCTGTTTCTACAAAATTATTTTTATACATTCTACATTATAAATTAAATTATAAACATTTACAAATTTTTAAGAGGATTTATTTACACGTTTTGGTGTTCATTTCAATATAAACATAGCAAATTCTAACAACCTATTTATTTGTCATCGGAAATTGGAACAACATAATTATTTTACATTGTAAATTGTAAGAACTTATTTATTTGACGTCGCTAATTATTTTACATCGCAAATTGGAACAATCCATTTTTTTACACCAAAATTTCAACAACTTATTTATTTAAATTGACTGTTACTATTTTCGATGTCTATATTGAGACGAGCACCACAAAGTGTAAATAAATCTTTTAAAATTTAAGTTTTTAAAAAATATATGACATATTTTAATGACTAATGTGCAATATAGAAAAATAAGTTCTGTAGAAACAGAAACAGATGAATATGACGCTAGAGGCCGAAAGGTAAAGTGGCTATAAATAAAGAAATGATATAAAATAAATATTTTATACAAGAGGGAAATTATGGTATATCATTAAAATAGTAAACCCAGAATTTCTGTAGTAAAGATAAAATAATTTATATAAATTTGAAAGAATTGAAAAGGGCGTAATTAAAATTTTAAGAACATTATTTCCTTGAACAATCACATTACCCGGTCAAATACTTAAATGGTCAATGTGCTGTTTATGAAATAATTAAAGCGTGACGAGGCGCAATTGACGCTAATGAAAACTCTTAGAATTCATATGGTATGTTTTCTGTTGGTAAAACCCCTCTTTTGCGTGCTGTCAAGACGTGTTGTGGGTGTAGAGCTCCGTCGCTCTCATTTCGTTTTACAGTTACGTTGTAGAGCGCATGCACGTTAGCAAGATGGCCACTAATGAGACAGTCGCTCGTTATTCTGTTCCGTAATTGCCTTTGTTATTACTTTATTACTTTCTACAATCAGCACGAGATACCAGCACTAATGTACATAATAGTATACTGAATCATCGTCATTAAATAATTTATTCTCTGCGAGTACTGTAAATATATTTACTTGACAAAATAAACTACCATTTCTAAACGGTAAAATATATAAACATTGGTTTAAAATGAATTTTTTAATATTTTCAAAAAATCTGTCTTTCATCTGGGTATATTTATTTTTTATTTCGTTTCCGTCGTGCAGGAGCAGCGTCATTGTCAGCAGTATAAAATTGTGAAATAAGTTCGCAGCTTCCAGCTGTTGAACACTTTTAACTAATCGCTCGGCTTCTGATCCTCTGTAAGCCGAAAATGGCTTTACATCTTGGCTTTTACCAAACACTTAGCCCTCATTCGAATTCCGCCTTGCGAACGTAAATCTGAAACAGCTAAGCGTCTGTCTTGTATGTAAAGTAGAAATATTGCAGCTCCGGATCTTTTTTTCAGCAACAACGTGGAAAGACATTCTCTTTCAAACTGTACTGTATAGTTCATTGAAACAAATCCGTAAAAACAGTCGTTCATTTGGTAATTACAAATAATAAAAAGTCATACGAAATAATTCTGTAATTATACGCTAATAAATATAATACATTAATTAAATTAAATTTGATAATCAAAAGGTATGATATGGAACGTTAAACACTGTAATCCAAGTTAAGGAATTCTGCTACTTGGGAAGAGTAATAACTAGGGATGTTAGAAGTATAGTAGACATGAAGAGTAGGATAGCTCAGACAAGGAAGGCTTTTGCGAAAAAGAGGAATCAACTTATGGATAATATAAGTGTGAATCGTTGCTAAAAATGTTCATTAGAGCGTGGCGTTACATGGGTGAGAAAATGGACGACAGGAATTGCGGAAAGGAAAATAATAGAACCTTTGAAATGTGGTGTTTTGGAGAGAATGCTGAAAAGCAAATGGCTGGATAAAGTCACTAACGAGGAAGTTATAAACAGAATAGGGGAAGAGTGAACTATATGGAGGACGTTGACCAAGAGAAGGAATAAATTACCTGGTCACGCTTAGAGACACGAGGGTCTTGTTAAATTCGCATTAGATGGCAGTGTGTGAGATAAGAACAGAAGAGGGAGGGAAAGGATGGAATGCGCTAAGAAAATTATGGAGGATGTGGGATGTGGTAGTTATAGGTAAATGAAAAGACTTGCGCAAGGTAGGTTAGCATGGAGGGTTGCATCAGACCAGTCTTAAGAGTGAATACCACAACAACATTAGTGTGAATAATATAATTTTAAATTTTTCTATTAGTATCACATAATTTTAATACATAATACGTCTGACGAGTGTACTGGAACGAATGTTCTCTTAAAATCCTTCAATTGGTCTCTCAAATGTGAACCAGGATCATGTACATTAGTATATATGCTTCAATAAATATTAAGTGAGATATATACCTTATTTATATTCTAGCAGTAGTTAGGAAATTTATAATTTTACGTTGAGTTTCCAGGTTTTCACTTTCGCCAACAGAGAACCAACAGTTGTCCACAGATGAAGAGATTCAGCAAAACACCAATGGAATGAAACAAATGAGCACCAATCAGTGAGGGGATCAATGCTTCGCATCGTGTTTGTTTAGTGTTTCCCTGTATATTGGCGATTTGTTTTTCCGATTGCTTTCTCGTTCACGTGCACTTCAGAATATTACTCCCCCGTATCGCAGTTTCGCATCTCTACACGAGGACCGCAACGGGATTCGGTTTGGCGGCGATTTTATCCTCCGATCTAAATTCCAAGAGACGTTTCAGTTCAATTGCGAAATTGCGCACCCGCTTATGTAATGCACAAGGAATTCCAACCGTGTGTGACGGTAGAGTTCTGTAAATAATAAAATATCTGTTATTCCACTGGACTTGAAACGTAAATAGAAACCAATTTAGGATAACGATTACTTTCTCCCATGAATCATGCTGTCCCGCATTGAATAAACCAATATCTTCACGATTTACAAACAGGATTTCACGACTTCAGTTTTAAACAGTTATTCGCATATTTTTTGATTATATAAGCCATTAAACACGAAACATAAAGCGAGGAAAATTAGAAGTAAAATATTATTACTAAAATAACTGATGGGTTTCGTGGCCAATGAAAATACATTGTCAGCCATCGGATTTTGGCTCCTGGCAACATTTGGCTTCTTAACACTAATCATCCTTAAAGCTAATCCTAGACTGTTGAAGCTTTATTAGAAATTTAGACTATGTTGGAGTTATCCACTCTGGTGGCTTTCCTTTATAATAGTATAGGAAGGAATGTAAATGGAAAATATATCAAGGTAGCAATGGTTGACCAGTGCCCCTAGGCTGTTTCCTACCTGGCGATACAGCTAAAGAAACCTTCATCCTGCATTTGGTACTTCTTCCGATAACGGGAGACAGCATTGTTGTGAGGAAGCTGCAAATCCAACTCCGTGCGTCAACCAGATTTGGTGGCTTGCGACATCTACTACCCGATGTCTCCGACCCCAAAACATACACCTTTAAATACTGCCCGAGTTATCTTGTCAGTTTAAAACCGTGGTATGGGCGATAAGGAGAGGAAACTCAAACGCAGGAAGTTACCCGTCAATAAGTTCCTTGTCCTTCCGGGATTCCTTCCAGCTGAAGCTTGTTCTTCACATTCCTTATATAGACACCTGAATCTCCAAGGTCAACTATAATGCAGAATTTTTCCTATTTGTCCCTGATGCAGGAAAACCACAGGTACGTTTAGCTGACAATATAAACAGACTGGTGAACAATCTTCAGCAGTCTAGGATTAGCCTTGAGAATGCTGGGTCTCAAAAACCTAAACGTTTGCTCACTTACCGAAACTATACGTGGTCAACTATTCCAAAAACCGATGGCTAACAATAATTACTTAATTATTAACCAAAACGACGAAACGTTCAAATTAATGAGAACGTTTGTCTTGATTGATTTTCAGGATACTCTTATAACATTTCAAAATAATATCTTTCTGATTTTTAACAATTCATAAACGTCTAAAAATAAATATGTCGTGTACTGATTAAAATACTATAGATTACAAGTAATGATTCCTAGTTTAAAAAGGAGTAAAGTATGTGTGATTTATCTCTGTTTTTAAGAAAAATGTAATACAGTTAACGACTTGTATCAGACAGTTGATTTAATAAATTAAAAGGAAACGTTTTGGAGCCTCAGAAAACTTTAAAACTAGCAGCATTGGTGAAATCATTAAATATGTTATGCCTGATAGTTTTAGCATTTGGGTATGATTTTCTCAGTTTTTAATGTTGTTACAATACTATTCCGGTTCTAATTACATTCCTCTAAACTTATATTTTATGATAATAGCACAATTTATCCACAGACATAAACCGGAAGAAGATACAAATACGTACCGAAATGTTATTTTTAATTTATATAACATACTGTCTGAATTCGTCATTAACTGCATTATATTATTTTCATAAAACAAAAGTAAAATTAAAAACTTTAAATGTGACTAAAGTACGTCTTTCTTAAAACTAATTTTCAGTGTAATTAAGAGTTCCCTTTGATTTTTTTCCTTTTAGCATGTTAACAGTATTAAAGATCCTCTAGACTTTTTCACGGATCTTAATCCGTAACAAGAGATTAATAGCCACCAACGTATCAAGAGAAATTTCCAATCATTCATAGAGATCTAAATTTCTGTTATGAAAATTAATACAGAATTTTCCAGTAAGGAATTTTAATACCTGTGTGTTAAATTGGGTAAAGATATTCACTTTATTCAATATAAAATTGTTAAACTTTCCACTTGTTAGATAGTGAAATGAGACATAATAACAAAGAGATATATGATATTATTATACAGACAGGCGAGTACGTGATATATTAACAGAAACTTGGAAGTAAATAATGTTCAAATCAGGTTGTTTCTTTTGTATCACAGATATCATATTTGTAAACACACTGTACAGCTATTTACAGCTCCATACGTAATTACAATAAATAGATTTTGGTTCTGTTGTTTATAGTCATCGGGGACAAGAGGATGCGAAGTGGGGGACGGGGGGCAAAAATGCACATAAAGCGAGTCTTCGTATCGTGATAACCAGCCGAAGTTGTTGCCTTTCTTGAGAGGGGCGGCCCACGGGGGTGGAACAGGGGCTCATCTGTCGCTCACCCCCGCGGGGACCCGGAACGAGCCTGGACGGACACTTAGGGCGGGGGCGGGGGCGGGGTGAGGGCGTGGGAGCGGCTTTAGACGGTCACTTCCTCTGTAAAGCGGTTCTTGTCGTCGAGGTTGATGATAATGGCGTGCGTCCTCGCGTGTCCCGACTTGAGGTTCCGGTTCCGCCTGCTGTCTGCGGGACTCGCCACCGTCACATCCGACGCCGAGGCCTTGCTGTCCGACGCCATCGCCGTCGCCTCGTCGCCGGAAACGGGGGCGGTGTCGTGAAGGCGGTGGTGGTGGTGGTGGTGATGTCTGTGCCTCCGAGAGCCGCGCTTGTGCACGGTGGAAGCGGCAGACATCTCAATGTCAGGCGGCGTCGGACGGGTCGAGTTCGACGCAACGGATTCTTCTGGCGCGGGGGTGGACGTGGGGGCCGGGTTCTGCTGGGGGGGAGTCGGGGGCGGCACTGCGGCGCCTGCTAGGCTCTCGGCCACCGCCGCTAGAACGCTGTTGACCTGAGGCGTCGGCGTCGTGATCGACGCCAGTCTCGAGTTCTCCTCTGGAAGTGCGCTGTCCGAAGACAGGCGAGCCGCCTCCTGCATGGCGGAGATGCGGGCGGCCAGGTGTCTGTTGCCCAGGCGCATGTTCTTCTCCTTGAGCAGCTCGAGCTGAGCATAAACTCGTTGGAATTCCTCCTGAAAGCAAACACCATTAATTACAACAAAATCTTCTTTGTACCATAGGCTCTCCGGTATCATTCATCAGAATTGCAATTTAACTGTGGTGCAATTGGCGGACGCCTACTAAGAATTATGTCTGGAGTCAGAGAGACGAGTGGAAATTTAAAAAAATAAAATAACGGTCGATATTTTAATCGAGTAAATAATTTTTAGGAGCAATGAGACTGTCAGACTTCCTCCCGATGATATTTATAAATAATTTCAACCCTATTCATAATGTGAGGGAAGCACCTACAAAAAGGAGGGGCGTTACTTAAAAATAACGTGAAAAGAACCCATATTGATGGCAAATCCGTTGTTATGGATGTCACCGAATATCTTCTCACATATAACAAGTCAATTAAGTTGTGTTTCATCCCCTAGGAGTTGGCTGTAAGAGGCTATAAAATTTACATACAATCATATACGCATACGGAAGTCTTTAAAATTTTATAAACACGCGTCTTGCAACTCAGAAGGAGAAAATGTGGGCTAATACGCGACTATTATCCTCCATGTGTTTAATTTATACATTTTCCAAATCCACTTACTGATACCAACTAAACTTATTATAACGAGCCCCCTGTTATATTACATTTTCTATTTATAGTATACAGAAAATTAGTTTAAATATCGCTGGATGATAAAAGGAAATAAGGACGTTCTGGTATCACAATTATTTTTTAATTAGCACACAGTTCTGTATTCATTGTAAGTTTCTTCCATTTACTTTTCCAGAAGATTTGTAGACAGACAATTAGACAACGATATATTATAAGGATTTATACCTCAGAGGTAGGAATATTTTTCTCTGTGAATAAAGACTGGGACTACTTGTGAAAATAAGCTGGGACGATTTGCAATCTGTGCCTACTGACGAGGTATATTTCATATCCGCGTGCTTAACGGCACCGACTGCCAAGGGAATTCCAAAGTGCCTGTGGTCTACTCATCTCAAAGATTTCCCGGGGGAAGAGATGCATGCCGTCTTCAAGTGGGTCTTCTCCCGGCTCGTTATCACAGGCGTTTACGGTACGAGAAGAGCTTTATGACCTCATTGTGGCTCAAGGCATAACGATCAATCGTAACCATTAAACCAGGTCCCTCTCGTTTATCTGTGCTTCATATTAAGAGTGCCTGCCCATTGCTGAGTGGATGGAGACTCAGCCTCAGAAACGTTTCCATGCAATCCTATTAAATCGTTCAGAATTTATCAAAGCCTATACAGGCATTGGTATAAAAGGCTGCAAATCAGACAAATGACATATTACTGTTATTGAGCCTTTTCAATTCACGATTTAACTAATAAATTATAATCGTAATGAATAAAAGTACAAGCATCCAGCGTATTTTAACGTCACCAAAAATTATGAGTTATTAATTACAGAGAACCAATTATAAATTTACAATTAAAAAACGTACTTTCACAATTCATCATAAAGAAACAGAAAAAGTCTTTTGCCTCAAAGTCGGGAAAAAATTTAAGTTTTAATTTGGCGTAAAAAATAAGCAGGAAACATAAAGGCAGAAAGAAATAATCATTCAAATCTCTAATCACAATTTCAACAAAGAGTAAAAAAACATCCATTATTATGATGGTAAATTTTATAATTAAGGTGTAAAAAGTTAGAATACAAAATAAAATTAACCAAGACTAAATTTTCAGAGCAATATTTGTTAATTTAGAGAATAAATGTTATCTGTGTTTTTAAAACTTTATTTTTTTCATAATTACGTGACTAATTAAACAAAAATATGATCGCTCGCTGTGAAATACAGAAGTTTAATTTATTAATGACTGAACGATAATTTTAAGAGTAAAATAAGCTTAAACATTCAATTCCTTTCTAAATAATTTGTAAGTAAATTTTTTTTGAATAATTTTTGAAGGTATAAGATTTGCTGTAATGAAATAAAATACTAAATAAATTTATCACTTAAGTAAATCTTTTATTTTCAATTTTTAAAAATGGATTTTCATTTTCCTATTTCTTATATTATAATTTTCATATTTTAACCCATCTGCCAATACAGTTTCTTATTTATTTATGTAATCCACAACTGTGTTTGCTTCTTTATAGTATTCAGTATATTCAAAAATAAATGCTGATTTAAAGTATAAAATATATAAATGAAAAAACGGCCAATAAATCAGAAAATAATTTAATACCTATTTAATTAAACAAACACAACGTTTCATTCAACTTTGTGGATTCCTTCAAGTAACTTATTGAATGAGTGAACTGTTACATTAAAGAAATTTTGTCTCGGAGAATCCCCAGATTATATTTGTATTAATTAAATAGTTATTAAAATTTTTGCTGACATATTGGTTGACTTTTCATTCATATAGATTTAGTAAATATTATTTCTGAGCTGCTCCGGGTACATATTTTTATTGGCCCGCAGTGTTGTGTAATCACTGATATGTTTTATTTAATTTCTTTCACATGTTTGGAAAATAAACACAACTTTGAAATGAAACATTTGTGTAGTAAAAATTTAAATTAGTAATAAATTTCTGAATGTTTGGTTAGTATATTGTAATAATAATAATAACATTAATTTTGGTTGAACGGTTTGGGAAATTAGTAAGCATATATTATTTTTATGTTGAAAATTAGTTACTAAGCTACAAAATACTAGTAAAAATTGTTCCTGGCATTTGTTAATAAGAAACCCGCCGATTAACATTCTTTTTTTTTCAAAACACGGTTTCCTTAGACTTATTATGCAGTGATCAGGTGAAGGGATGTGTAACTGTGGTCAGGTACACACTATGGCAATACCTGGGCACATACCTGAACGTCGACGTCGGAGAGTCGGCCCAGCTGATCGGCCGCTGAGGAGTTGGTGGATGGTGCCATGCACTGAGAGTTGGCAGACCTGCCCTTCGCCAGGAACTTCGCCGCCTGAGGCCGAGGGGCTGCGCTGCTGCCATCGTCACTCTTCCCGTGACCTTTCAGCACCATGTACGCCTGAAACACACGCATACATCACACCTTCTTGTTCTAATAAGTTATCAAACCACCCAAAATGTAATGAATCTGATTAAACTTTTTAACAATGATTAAATATTAACCCTTGGATTGTTTCATTTAAATCTACTGAATATAAATGAAAGGAAACATTATTTGGGTGAAGGAAATTTTTTTTTTGAAAATGATAGAGCTAAATATATTTTCAGTATTGCTAAATTTACAGAAAGGATTTAATTTTTTTCCTCGCAATCTGGTGAAAAGCACTGTACGTAAAATATCTGGCAACCTACGCATAGAAAACAATCCGTCTGTTGTTTATTAATCCTTAAAATTTTTTCGCTCTCGCAGAATTACTCGGAATAAAATTCACAGTTATCGTAAAATACGGAGTGAAATATAAATTCCGTTCTACGTATTCTGTAAACGTTTGAATACTTATAAAAACTCTCTGATAGCTTTAAGGATAATGTTTTGGAAAGTTAAACATTTTGTGCGAGACGCTTTCACCGATCCGCTTTTCGTCAAAACGTGACGTCAGCCTATGTCGAAGATTTTTGTTTTGTCCAATGCGAACAAGTCCTCATCCTAACCCTGATGCTTAAATTGCTACCTTCCGCTTGAACTACCGATATATGTAGCATGTCCTGAGAACAAATATCAGCACTCGGCCTTCAGATAAGTGATAAATAATTCAGCACCTGCTTTAGGATTCAAAGTATTGGACCCCGCACATCGTTATTCATGAGAGAAAGTAACACATGAACACAAAGATGCAACCATCGCAGGAATTATTATTTACTTCATGGAATATTTCACAGGAGTGTTTTAAAAATTCATTAATACTTGAAGAGATGAAAAAGTTAAATATATATTTTTCTGTAGCATATGTCCTTATAGGTTTCCATAACTACTTCCATGAAATTTTATCTTCCCTATATTTTCCTACCAACAAATAAAATAGGATTAAAAGTAATAAATGAACTCACTACACCAAAATAAACTTTGATATAATTGACAACGCATAGGCCGACACCTTCATGGAAGACTGAGTTGAGCGTTAACTTCAAATAATGAGACAAAGTATTTCAGAAAATAAAACATATTCTATGACTAAAATATTTGTTTAACATATAACTTTGACATTGATGACAGGATTTTGGTTCAGTGTTTTGTTCCTTATTCATAAATCTTATTGTTGTTGAAGTAATTAATCTTTATACTGGAATGATGCAAGCCTCCAGGCTAACCTGCCTCGCGCAAGCCTTTTCATATCTACATAGCAACTACTTTCTCCCTACCTGCTTATCGTATCCCATCCTTGTCTTTTCTTTTTTTACACACTTCCCTCTAATGCTAATTTAACAAGACCCTCATGTCTCAAAACCTGGCCTATTAATCTATCCCTTACCTAGGTCAAAGTCCTCTATCTATGATCTCACTTCTCTTATTCTGCTTAGAAGTTCCTGGTTAGTTACTCTATCCACCTATCTCATTCTTACATAGTACCTCATTTCAAAAGCTTCTATTCTTTTCCTTTCTGCAACTCCAACCATCCACGATTCGCACCCATTTAATACTTATATTATTTACTATTTTCGCTACAGAATTATTTATTTTATGACACTTATTTTTTTATTTGCGATCAGGTATAGTAAAATCTTTTAAAATATGTTTAAAATTGTAATTATATGCCATAAATAATAATTATACTTAATTATAAATATAGTAAAATATTTAAAGAAGTTAATGAAATAAATTAAGATATTGTCATTTTTTAAATATAAACGAAGAAGGAAATGGAGTGAGGCCCATGAATAGCTAAATTTTTATACCTGAAGGAGTCTTAAGTGAGAGGAAATATTGTATTGTTTAACATTTAAATAAAATAAAACTGACAAAGAGGCTTCTATAATTAATTTTATGTATATTTAATTGTCAGATAAACTATGTATTTATAAACGAAGAAGTTTCACAAGAAACTAATACATTGCAGAAACAAAATAAATAACAAAGAGGAAGTCGCATCTAACGCAGTTTTTATTCCACATGCTGCTAATCCACGTTCCTTCTATTTTATAGATAGACAAACTGCATTCTAACTCAGCTTCCCCCAAGGGTGCCCTGGCCTCCGTTCGAGGATCTCTTGTGGGAGTATATTTCATCTCTATTAAGTGTTTTTTGCTTGCCTAGTAACGTCCTCACTACCCTAGATATACTCAGCAAAGTTCAGTCTACCATAGAGATAGTGGAGAGTTCCCCGCAATTTAGATGACACTAGAGATCGCTTACTCTGTTTCAACTGAACGGGGGGAAAAACCGAGCAAGGGAACCGAGCCAGCTTCCTACATAACGATACCGTCTTAAAATAAAAAAATTCTATATTAATGGTGAAATACCTACGTTTTATCGGACACGTCGATTAAGTAACCAAAACTGCAAAATTGAATAAATTTGAAATCACAATTCATCTATAGTTTTGGTTAATTAATTAGTGTGACTGATAAAATATAGTAATTTCACATTAATAATATAGAGTAGAAATAAGTTTTTAAAAATTAAAAAATTGCTTGTAGAAGCCATCTAAAGTGACCTTAAACCAACGAATTTCAATGATAATTTGAGGGTTATAAACAATATTTTAGATTTAAATATTCATGCATATTTCAATTAGATAATGATATTAATATAACATAATATAAATATTAATTTTACCGGGAAGGTTTCTTGGCATACGTGCCTTAGAATCCTTTTAACAGTTGTATATTACTAATTCATAATCCATTTGTTTCTGATAGACGAATTATGTAACAAATACATCCAGACAATAAAAAATATAATGTTCATTTAGAGCTTTTATCAAATGTTAGTTTTATTTAAATTTAAAGTGGATACTGATATCCTCATTGACTATTATTAAAAATAAAATGCATTCCGGAAAATAACCATTATTAGTTCCCAGAAATTTTAAATTGCTTATAGGAACGAAATATTAGCTTTAATAACGATAATGTTTACCAACCTTTTAACTAACGAACAGTTTAACTACGGTTTCTATCAGCGTATATTTAATTAAATATAATTAGTTTTGATTAATTGACTTATGATTTCGTATATCTAAAATTTTTGTTCAAAAACTGGTTTATAAAATATAAAGTCTTTACTTTTAGAAGTACTTTGTATGTAATTATTTACTAGTTTTCGTGCTTCAACTAAAATTTTCCTCACTATTATTTCTTTTTCATTCCATTTGAGAGCGAGTCGAAACTTTTTGTTCATTTATATTGTTATTTTTTTAATTTTTACTTTTTAAAATGATAGTCGTATTTTTATTATAAGGTTTGTATTCCACTTGTTATCTGACTGAGTACCATTTGAGCTTATATTATGTATTGATATTGTGAGACGGTAACTAATAGAATACATAGACCACCGATAAAAAGTATAATATTATTATGAACCAGCAGTTACTACATCAGCTTCCCCTGTCTCGCAGATATGCAAACTACAAGCTCTTTAATATACAGGAAATTGCTTCTACACGCTCATGTTTGTACTCATAGTAATAATACCTCACATAACAAACAGTTAATAGCATGCATAATGTTAGACCAATATTGACGTTAACGTTGACGACAAACGACGAGAGAAGAGTAGACATAAGTTATCTCCAAAACTGAGAATAGTTGTGTTGTGGTTTGTTAAAAAAATTCAACGAAACAACTGTAAATACTTAATTGTATCAAAGAGGAGAAATTTAAACCGCAATTGAAGAGGAATATTGCAAGGTTTTATAACTTCCCCTTGAATCTCATTATGGTGCAACAGCGTCAAAAGAACCAGATATTAAAATGATGGGAAAAATTAATTAAATATAATTTAATTTCATGCTGTATGTTAGATAATTAACTTGATATAAAGGGAACTGTTGATAGAGAACATCACTAATGTGTTTTTCGTCAGCGTTTCTCGTTGGCTTAATTTTCTCCTTTCTCCCACTCCTCCTTTCAGCCTCACTCCGACATAAAATTCATGACGTCCTCGTGTTGTTTTCATTATACGTTATATTGATATAAAGGTTTTCCCTAGGTATACAAATGTTTTAAAAAATATTAGAAACACTCAAACGTTAGGTGCTTAATTTTTAATAAAAGGAAGTTAAATATTTCTTCTTGTATTTTTAAATTTTTTGAGAAATTTATCTTTTCAATTATTTTATTTTTATTTTGGAACAATAGATGGAATGAGAATGCTCGTCCTCCCTCTCCCATTCTGTAAAAATTACGCTTATAATGACACATTTTTCATCTTAATAGGCCTAATATGACTTTTACCTAGCAGTGGTTTTCAAGCCGTCTTTAGCGCGGCAATTCATTGGATTCATAAATATTTTTGTATTAATATCTCCTGAACTCTCCAAGGTATCAAAATGAAACAAACACGAAAATTTAAGTTAAAATTCCTGTTTCAAATCACGAAATTTTCAATGGAATCCGTTGTGCCGTTTGGGAACATAAACAGGTAAAGACTATAGGCAACCCTCATGAACTATTTGAAGATTCCAATGCATGTATGCCAAGAAATCTTCCCGGTAAAATTAATATTAATATAATTATATAAATGAAATATTTACATGAAATTTCAAGTTTTTTAAACCTTCAATTTTTAATTGCAATTCGTTGAGCCGTTTAGTATCCTATTTGAGACTAAATACGGTCAGACAGCTTGACAGGCACACATTTCAATTTAATTTATTGGTATAGATAAATTTCCTTTCTGAAATAAGAGATGAGCGCATGACGCGTCAGTTAAATTAATCTAGTATTTACTTACTTTGCTGCCGAATATGAGGCACAACAGGAGAGTGACTGTCAACTGCGTGTGGCAGAAGAATATGATGTAAAGTAGATCGGGGTTGGCGGGAGATTGAAGGAACAGCCTGGAAAATAAGAAAAGGTATATACAAAAGAGAAATATTTTCAGAAACAAAATCGCTACTATACGGCACATAATTGGAGCATTAATATTATATTTCAATTTAATTGGAATTGCTGAACGACAAAGGATTTATGTAAAGGGTAGCCTAAATTTTTTACGTCGCATTTTCAGAACGGATTCCTCGAGTTTCGTAAAGCAACTTTTATTTTTATGTTCGGAGTCTCTCAACTTTTTATGTTTCAATTCTACTCAAAGCCGATAATAGAAAACCATAAAAATTTAGTTCGTGTTCCTGACAAGTTTTCGATATTTGACAGCAGTAAAAAAATTGGTGACCTAAATTGATTCAAAACGTTCAAGATAAGGGGATATACCTTTCTATATTAATCTTCGTTACGGCGTTAATGTTGTTAATTTGTTAGAAACGCACAAATAATCCGTCTATTATGATTAATAAAATAAACTGCTCTGGATTTCGTTTTGAATTTTCTTTTTGGAATTTGACTGTTTGTTTTATTCAAACACTTAAATATTCGTAAGATTTGCTTTTAGATTTTATAACTTGCATAAATTATAATTATTTCTTCATTATTCCTTCTTACTGTGGATTTCATTTATTCTGCGCGATACTGTCTGATTACTGAGTAGGGTGAAAATATTAATTTTGAATCAGGAATTATTTAAAATGGTTATAACAGAATTATGTTTCTCATAAAATTTGCGTTTTCATGTAATTGACTACGTACATGGATACATTGAGGAAGACGGAGAGGAGGAACTCGTTGTAGATGGCCATGGAGATGAAACGACTCTCGTTGAACTCCGAAGGCGCCTTTCGAACCACAATACAGAGCCTGATGCCCCACACCAGGAACATCACCTCCACTAAAATATACAACAAATTAATCCATCAACTTAAAAATTACCTTATGAAGTAGTGTGAATAGGAATACATTTTACACCATATCTGACAAAATGTCAGATGTTATTCTTCGCAGCTTAATATTGTGCAATAAATAATATTACTTAAGCATTGCTCAAAGTGAACTACGTTCATAGTTACAGTAATTTTTATTTAAGAGGACGGAATGAAGATCCGAGGAATCTTTTTTCAAATTTCTTACTATAATTGGCTTATTTTGCGATACCACAATTTGGAACGTTCTAATACATATACTTTTCTTTCTGAACGTTTATCTGGTTATGATTTCGCTTAAATATGTTCAATACCAAAATTAACGTCTCTCTCAATCCTCAGAAATATCTTAGGTAATATTTTGGTAATTATAAACTTACCTTCAACTTATCACCACTATTCTTCAAGTTTAAAACATTAATTTATTTATGACCCATGAAAACATTACAACAATTAATCAGAAAAGAGAACTGTACCAGTTTTACGAAAGAAAATTTTGAACTCAATCCGATGTGGGAAAATAAAAAGTAATATTAAAGCTATAGCTGAATAGCCATTTTATTTATATTACATGTGATAATTATTTACATCATATTAGAACAATTTCACATAGTACCAAACGCAATATGATCTGATACTGTTCTCCATCTCGGTAAATAAATTGGATTCATAATATTAATAACATAAAATTTAAATTAATATTACAAGCAGAAAAATCACTCTGTAAGGATTTACTTCGAGAAATTATTCATGCATACAATTTCACCAGCCAATCCACATGCAGTGAAAAAAACAGATTTATTGCGAATAGACACGTGAACGATATCAAAGGACAACGAGCTGAAGTCACGAGAAACCTTTCATTCGTGTCGGATTTCATTATTAACCTGCTGATAAGTAATTCATACATTCCATATTTACGATATGTAATTCACAATTTCAATTAAAATAGTTAAATTTGTATATTTTATATGTACTCACCCTTAGATTGTAACAGGATCATATATTTAAATTGTTAAAATATTGATTTGAGAATTTAGTTATTTTTAATTTATTTTACTGTCTCACTAGCGTCAGTAGCACCGTAATTCATTTCATTTTTAGTCACGTTTTCTCAGTCAAGGAACTTGAAAACACAGAGACCCTCGTCTGGAATCGTACCCGGACTCTATGTGCTGATGCTAGAGACTAGACCACAGTGGTGGCCATTTAATATTAAATTTCATAAGCGTCATACGAATGCGTTAGTATTTTTTAGCGTTGGTCATATTTACAGTTCCATCAAACAAATATTTGATTAAAAAATAATAAATTATTAATGTTTTACAGATTAATATTTATATAGTGGACGTATATTGGTCGAATTAGCGGTCTAGATTTATCAGTAATATTTCTCTATAAACTGTAATAAAACAATAAACATGATGATTTACATAAATGTTATTCTACTTTGAAACATTTTTTTTCTTCTCTCTCTATATTAAATTATATTTATCTACATTCACATTAATTAAAACGTTTGGTTATATTGTATTTGAATAGACCAGTATGGAAAGCATACAAAAAATTGTGGTATTCACCCGATGGTTACTTGGACATTTGCCTTTCTCAATGCAAATAAAAGCAACACTTTTTCCTATAATCCTTTCTCTATTCTTAATAATATGTAAGTTGGATAAAGAAAGCGATTCGCATATAAAAATTGCATTTTAATAACTTATTTTCCCTAACGTTTGGTTTCATCATTAACTAAGTGATTTCATTCTATATTTTAACCATTTCTGTAAATTCTCCTAGGAGTTATGTGTTTTTATTTAATTTTTACAGCGGTTAGCTAAATATAAATTTTGATATCATTTGCTCTAAACCTATCTTTCGGATTAAAGAATGGCTTCTATTTGCATATTCGTTCCCAATTTCAGCGTTCTTGGAAACATTTCTTTTCCCAGATTCCATTCCGATCACGCGTACCGTTTTCAAGACCAATCTCCGATGCGCCGCCGAAGACTGACAGCAGAATCGATATGGTAACTGCTTGAATCCATCCCATCCTCTTTTCCTTGCCTCTGCTGCCTGGATTTAATAGCAGATAAACAAGGATTATTTTATAAATTACACTCTCTTACATAATGTTGTAATTACGTATTATTTCTGCAACTAATCCTTGTTATATCTATACATGTTAATATAACGATACATTTTAAGATGATCCAATTAAAAGCGATGCTGTAAGTTGCAGGAAAAATCTAAAAAATCACACTTTTAAAAGCACTAAAGCAATGGCTACCTCTGTGGTCTAGTGGCTAGCGTCACCACATAGGTTCCGGGTTCGATTCTGTGTGTGTTTCAAGTTCATTGACTCAGAAAACTTGACTAAAACAGTTTTAGGCTTTGGTTTATTAGGATAGGACAATACGAAAAGGCTAGTAATACAATTTTTAACGATTCGTGGTAGTCTAGTGACTTTTACTGCCAAATGAGTCAAACAGAACTCCGTATAACGTCATAGAACACCATGTGCAAGATACGTATTAACTGTAAAGAGAGATGGCGCAACTGTAGCGGAACCCCTTTTTTAACTTTAAGAAATTTAAATTTCCAGTGATTATCCATCACGGACAACTGATAGATTACATACAATACAACGGAATTTATTTCAGAACTGTTTTTCGTCCATGGACAAAGTTAAGTTCTTCGACTATATCGAGTTCCAGTACAAATTTGTTCATGCTCGTGGAGTTTAAATTCCAAACCAGTGAGACCTGGTATCTTGTATTGTCCAATCTTGAACGAAAATGTATAAAACAAATACCAGTATCACGTTTCTGGGCCGCGGATACTAGCCGGAGAGAGTGGGAAGGTATCACCTGAGGCCGAGAGCCAATCAGCCAGCAAGAAGCACCACGAGGGAAAAGAGATACATTATAATAGCGCCAATCAAACTACATGACGGCACTTGGCACTGCACAGAGTGCAACATAGCAACGTCGTGGCTTCAAAATTACACTAACCCGGATGGAAACACATCCACTGGATAGCATTTGATCTATAATGTGTTGAAAATATATTTCATATTTTTATACCATTTTTTCATTTTTGAATATCTTAAAATAACATTCTATCAAATTTGCACTTATTAAATATGAAAAATTAATTTTTATGTCTAATGTAAGATTAGGATACAGGTAGCAACGCTGACTAATCACAAATTTCAAATACTTCATTTATCTAATGGCTACGACCGTGGTATTTATTAGTCCTTACTTTATAGTAGTTTAAGTCTTCATTTGTTCACATATTGACAATTATAATTTGGGAAAACTTCTGTCTCTGTTTATTGTAATCAGTAAAAATGTGTATTTGGTAGGTTGTCTGTACCTACTGACTTATGAATGTTTATTTTATGTGATTACGTAAGTAACGTTAATTTTATGAAAAATTTCTAAGAGAACTTGAAACGTGTTATTGTTAGAAAGTAATTTAATAATCATAAATGACCTTATTCCGTATGTTCCTGTCTGTAACAGTAGTGCTTTTGTAGCAGTCAGGTGAATCCCTCTAATCACTTCAAACGTGACGTCCTGTACATTACCTTTGATGCATAGGTGAATGTCTGTTCTGATTGTGCCTCTATAGCAAGAGTAATGACGGTAGGATTACATTTAAGAGCAATTTTCGGTCTAATTCTTAAAATAAATACTTACTGCCATTCACATTATTTAAATCACGCATATGTTGAGAAAATCTGTATATCTATAGTGATTACAATATAATTATAGTGATAAGAGTATATTTAGCAATATATTAATATTTTACAATTATACTTGCTGTATATTTGATCTCATATAGTATTCATTTTACGCAACTATACTTAAAAAACAAATGTGAAAAAATATGTAACGCTTGGCTTCTTTACAAAGTTCGTTTATAAGAAAATAGCTCGTTTCTCGTCCTCAGAAAGGCGATATATTCTTTATGCACGATTATTAGGTTTACCTTCTGACAACGAACAGGATTTTTTAAATTGGTTTTTACTTTTGACTATTCCATTATCTTTCTTTAATAATTTCGTTACTTATTGCATGTTACTAACTATGAGATGATTAACCTTCAAATGATAGTTACATTATCGAATTAACTGCTTGTTATGGATGGCATTTAGCATGCTACAGATATGCGAAAAAGACTGTGTCGTTCTGTTTCGATAGAGACAAAGTGAGGTGAAACATAACTAAAATTACAATGAAGAATAGTATTGACAGAAGGAAACCGTGTATAACCTGCTAAACTTAAAGTGTCAGTTTATTTAAATACGTCTGATTTAAAGTTCACAGATGCCAATAATTCCGTTCTAAAGTTTCTTCGAAAAGGCTGATAAAAAAAATCCGGGATTGTAGGATTACATTTTTCAAATGATGCTCTTAAAATAATTTGTGATCCAGGTTATAGAATGCCCAACATTTTATATGGAAATGGTGGATTATTATATTTTAATCACTTCATTGTAAGCCCTGTTCATATAAAATTATTATTATATTGTTACAAATTATTTAAATTTGTAAATGAAACAATGTGTGTGCAATATTTTGATTCGTACACAATTTATTTCTTATGGATCGTTTGATAAAATATGCAAAAAATTTACTTAATTCAAGTCGCTTTAATTTTTCTTTTCTGGTTGGGGAGAAACGAGTCAGTGCGTATTTAATGCATCCTTATGAGCGATGTAGCCATCCTGGTTTTTTAAATAATAATGAACTTTCATTAGTACCGATATATTGAGAATCCTTATTATTGTAAATAATTACAGGGTAATTTTATAATAAGGTTGTCTTTTAATGTCTGATTTTGTAATAATAGGAAATTTTTACCTACTAATTTTATTGCAATAAATGTAGCGAATTTCTGTAGCATGTATCTTACAGAATTAACTATATGGTACCCGGAGATGAAATATATTAATACCTAAATATAATAATCACTTTACTGAAGTTATGATACTTCTGTTTCTCGCGAACGTCGTCTTCGTCGCCGCCGTATGCGTACACGCAGTCTACATAAGAGCATAATGTATCATGTTCTATATGCCGGACAGAACGGATACAAATATTGTCACGGTAAACACCATAAAAGACTTCGAAAAGTATATGTTCGACGGAAATATCGGTTGATTTTTCATATTTAAATATTTCCATCCCCTGTACCCCTGCCGCTATGGGTGGTAGGTTTGCCTTACCACGACAGTTCTGATTTTTGATTCGCAAAGAACATGTGTGTAAAATTTGGTTGAAATTTCTTCACGCGTTTAGATTTGTGCACCCAAACGCACACACAAAATTTGAGCTCTTTTACATACAAACAATTAATTTCATTTATAAGAATAAGGTAGCTGATACATCTATTTGGTCTGTTTAGCACGAAACAAATTGTAAATTTAATGAACGTTATTTTTAAGTAACAATATATTTTAACTTCTTAGAAAATAGTATAGAAAAATCTTAATCTCTGGAGTAAGGCACACATGCTGCGACATATAAAAGCAACACGTTGGTCAATTTTAGTTTGTTTAAGATGGAGATAGGGATTTTTTTGTCATTTGTACCACCGTGTTGTTTTCATTTGAGGACTTTATGAATTATGTGCTGTTTAAAAGCACAAGTATGTTTCCATTAGAGATACGTCTTCCCCAACCTGTGACGAGGACCATTACCAGCAGAAATGCCTCTCGGGGGGGAAAAGAAATATTTCCAGAGCGCTGTTTTTTCTCCCAACACATATTCTTTCTCTCTCCTTCTCCCCTCTTTTCTCGAGATACAAGCGACATTGCCAGCCATAATGTTGGAGATTTATGACTCCATTTTACGCAGGAGCCGACGATCGTAATAAGCGTGATCGAGAATGGCGGTAGGTGCGTGTAGAGCATGTACGCGGGACTTGTTCTCGGAGATAACTGCCGTTACCTCTGATGGGATACAGCCCCCCTCCCTCCCACACCACCCCACCAGAAACATTAATCTTCCAATGCACCGGAACCGGCATCGCGAGCCTGTAGTGGGCGGGCAAGCAAAGTGTTTAAATATTTGACGAGCCGCCATAACTGCGAAGCTATGGCAATAAAGGCACGCAGCCCAGCGCTGCAGCCCTCGGGCCTGAGACATCAAAGAAGAGACTCATATAGGAAACTCTCAATGTGGATGGATATAGCCACCCACCCACAAGTGACCTCACAAGTTACTTACAGCCGCACTACCAAAAACGCCTCCCTTGAGTCTGGAATATTGAGGTAGCTGGGAAGGTTATTTTACGCCCAGGCCAAGCTAACAGGTTTCGAAAATTGACAGAGACATTGTCTCTTGGCGAGCCAATATTTGTAAATAGAGAAAAGTTATTACGGTGCATCGCAACGGTAAAAAGAAGAATTCGAAGAATATTTTGAGAAAATGATGATAATTTGGGAAGGAAAGTAAGTTAAACTTATAATAAATCATAAAATCAAAACAAAATACTTAAAATAACGAAACATTTCAATTAATTTTTAATTAATTTGTATTACGCATTTGAACTAATCTCTGCTTACTTTAAATAAAATATTACAGAATGTAAAATAAACAAATTTCAAGAAGTTCAGGAAGTGTCCATATATATGTTACTGTATCAGAACATTTTTGAGACAATAAATGAAATGGATAGGGTTTTTCTGTTTAGTTTGATGGATGTATTGAACATGCATTATTTATCAGGATCGATTATTACACACACTATTTACATTCCAATTATGTAAAGTCTCCTTCGCCTCGCACGGCCAGCGACACAGTTCTCAGTACGGCGCCCCTCACCTGTTCACTCGTTCAAACACAAACAACTACCGCTTATGGTAAAATACAAGCAGAGATTGGGTATTGTTGACTCAGATATCGACTCTGAACAGCTCCGTTCACACATTGAGGCTAGACTGTGTTTACACAGTAAGTTCTCTATACCTCCGTAACACTACTAGCGCACTTAATATGAATAATAATAAAAAACAAAAGGTACTTATTTCAGTCACACAGTTAAGTTGAAAAATTAGAAAATCTTCAAACCTCATACTATCACAGAGCGGCGTTCACACTAACCGGTTTGTGATCCGGTCGAGATGATACTTTTGCGGATGAACTGGCGTCGAAAGTGGTGTGACGTAGATTTAAACAACATCCTAGATTCAACTCTTTAATCTACCTCCCTGACATATATTAAAAACTTAATTTCATTCATTAAAAACGAAATGGATGGTAAAATTCTCGACGCATCTTGAGAAAATTTGTGGTTCAAACAATTAGATGGTAAGAATATTTCTTCATCAATATGATTTAAAATTCTAAGACGGTTATATTAAAATGACCCAATATTAGACTAATGACACCTAGTTTTAATATGATACAGTCGGGTGGTCATCGTTACGGTCTACAACTGTACATTTCGCTTTAAAAATGGACCACCAAGAGAAAATCTGGGTGAGTATTGAATTTACCTCCATTGCAGCAAATTATTGGCGAAGGTTTAGTGTGTTCGCACATAATAATTGACGGGGAAAATTTACGAATCACGTAACGTGAAATTCGGTTGAGCATTTTTGCTGGCTGGAACTGTTTGGTACTGCGCTGGAGCATGATCAATTGGATTCTCGCATTCCGTGAGAGTGTTCTCTGACCGTCCATTAATTAGAGATCTCCACCACTCGCTGGCATTTCCCATTCCTCTCCCACCCCCTCTTCTCTCTCTCTCTCTCTGTCCATCGCACACACGTACACACTGTATCCAACCCAAGCACGTCAGACGAACCAACATCGGGAAACGTGGCCGCAATCCAGCTTAGACCACGCAGTAACATAATGGAAATGGGAATATGAATCCGTTACTCGCAAAGTCTCTATCTATATTCTAGGGTGAAGGTACGCACAACAATGTTGGGCTGGAATGGACCAATTCTCTGACTATCGATGTGCCATCATAACACTTCAAAAATGTTTCTGTGGTTTGCAAATCTCCTCAGGAAAAAATTAAACGTATTCTGTAATTAAAGTATTGAGGATAAAATGTCCATTAAATCACAATATGAAGGATTATAATATTTTAGTTTTACTTTTAACTAAAATTAATATCAGGGGTCTAAAAATATCTTAATGAATTTTATTTAAAATATTCAGGTGTTATAAGCGTATCAATCACATAAAATCATAAAAAAATGGTTCAATATTTTTGTTGTGTCTGTAACGTATAATTCATATTTCTTTGTATCACATTCGTAAAATAACAATTAACTTAATTAGAGTTAAATCAAACATCGTGCATAGGTGATACTCGGCTTACTCAAATGAATATAGAACTCTATTCCACTGGGTTAAATATTAAACAATAGAAATATATACTGTTTAGACAAGCACTATCAAAATTAAAAAAAGAAATAAGAGGAATCAGAAAATTACATTGAAATATAAACGTCCACTTTCAATTTTGCATCACAATCAGAATGAATTCTTTTAATTAAAGCTAAGCAGACAAATGGAGGTCCCATTCCGGTCGAGGTTTTTCCACCCTGATTATTTAATTCTGTTTTAATTAGTGTATTAACAGAAGGAATACGACTTAAATACGAAATATCAATATAAAGATAAAATAAATAGTATATAAAGAATTGATTATTTACTGAACTTAAGATTTATAACATTATATCAAAAAATAAACTTAATTTGCGTAGTTAATAAAATAATTAACACTCAATCTTCCTCAAAATCATCCAGGTGATAAATAATAAACCCACAACATTCAAGTATGTTAATAATATTTTAAACAAAATATATTAACAAATTATATAACAGAGCCGGTTCATGAAATTAAATATTTTTCATAAACAAAGCTAATAATGTACCATTAATAATAAGCCTGGTAGTATTTATGTAAGTGTTGAATTAACCTAAAACAGTTTTCAGTATAAAATATTATTTTCAGTAGGAAGCTTCGACTATTTTGTCAATTAAACTCGTTTAAAATTATGAGTATATATTAAAATAATCAACATCATCGACGTTATTGATTGTTAAATTTATTCTCAAAATTTTAAACGGTTTTAAAATGACAATAGTTAAAAGTTTTTTATTGAAAATAAAATTTTATTCTGAAGACTGTTTTAGGTTAATTCATCACTTAACTATTAATAATAATTATATTACATTAGACAAAATTAAATGGTAAAATTTGTGACATTGTTTTCACGTAATGTCGCTTGTTAATTGACCATTTCTTTTATGTACTTAGCGTGCATTTTAACACGTATGTATTTATACGTATTTTAACCCAGTTAAAAATCTTTAACGAAGCGTACATCGGTAAATATGTGTTAGTAATTGTATTATTCCTATTAGTTGTTAATTACAAAACGCGAAATGCGTTAAATTTCCTAATGACATCAAAAATCATGTGTGGATGGAATTCCGTTTGCCTATGATCATAGTGGCACTGATACGGCTATGACAATTAAACGTAATTTGTACGTAATCCATCCATTAGTGGGCAAAAGTGCAGCTGATAGTCGCGCAGATTTATCTATGGGTTTGGCACAGCAGCTGTTTCTGCAAAACTGTAGAAATAGTCAATGTTTTTCCCGGAGCTCATATTGATTTACGAAGCCGAGTGAATGTGAAGTAACCTGCATGATAGGTGGTGGAGCAAAAAGTGATGCACGATCATAAACGAGCAAGTAAATGGAATTTGAGAGTAAAATTTAAGAATGAAGATTGACTAGTTGAAGAAATTGAAGCCTCTAACAAGTATGCAGTGGGATTAAATAATGTTTGTGCTCACATAGATGACGGTGACTTTAGTGAAACTGAGAAGAGAAAGTTATAAGCCGTTAGATGTCACATAAATACCACGGTGGACGGACAGTAATCGATGGTACCGATCAGCAGATTGAAATGTTAAATATTACGCATTAGCTCTGCTTATGCACATCATAAATTACTGACAGTCAACTTATCTTTCGGTTGACTACTCCCCGTTATCTCAATTATAATCTATTTCTGTCCTAACAAAAAGCCATTCTAGTAACCCAATGAATGTGTTTCATATTGCCTTTTTATAGCTATAAACAACTTTTATCGTAAACAATTATTTATTTTCCTGAGTTTATAATTTAAATACGGAGTTTTAAACATAGTATCTGTATAATTATTTTTAAAACAACATATTAGCTGCAATGTTTTAATTTCAGTATAAAAGACCATTTCTTTTTTATTCATACATAGGGGAAGTCGGGGTGGAACGGGACACTCACTGTTTAACAATTTTTATAAAACTATGGATAAAGCTAACTGGCTTTATAAAAGTAAAAAACATTAGCTTATTCTATTCTTTACTTAATATCAATATAACTTCAAACAAAAAATTTAGATTTTTGACAAATTTTTGAAGAGAAACTTACAATTTTCCCGTTCTACCTTATCCCCGGGACAGAACGGGATTGAAAGTTTTGTATATACAATTACTGAAATGAAATAAAATTTAATTTAATAAACAGTCTTAAAAACTTTTGTGTTTAATTTCTTATACTCATTTATCAATTTTTCCTATGGCAAAGAGATTTTTTCCCAAGTGCACAGTCTTTGCTTACATATTTTCCCCCTTTTCCGTTCCTTTTCTTTCTTAAACTATTCTTTTTTGGTACTTTGGTACGTATTCTTATAAGTTCCTCTCTTGAGCAACACTTAATATTTTGCCTGATACAGTAGTTTCCAGTTACGCTCCACACGCTAGTCTCAGTTTAAGTGTTTTCTCCGAGCCGTAATACAAGTAGTTTTAAACATTATACGTAACTTACACCCAGCTAAAGACACATAGTTTTCGAATATATACTATTAAAGAGTTAAAAGAGAGGACTTTCGTGAATTACATCATGTCTAAATACTGTAAAATTATTAAGTAACAGATGTAAGACGCCAAAACAAGAGGTTATTGACAAAGTGGAGTCAACACTTCAAGTCAACTGCCAGGACTTCTTCCTTGACCGGTTACAATGTTACAACCCTATTGACTAAACTCCAGCACTATTCATTAAAAACAGGGTATCACGTTCTACCCTGCTATCCAGTTCCGCCCCGACTTCCTTTAAATAAAAATATTGCAAAGCTTATAAGTAACCAATAATTAGATTCTGATGGAATGGATGACGTGCAAGTGGATGTGTAGTGTGATCTGCACTTGATGTTAATGTGACGGACATGAAATATAATTTGATGTATTCTTGTATAGTCTGTTCTAAATTAGAAAACTAATGGCGGTTAGTTTCCTCGGTGTTGTGATTTTGAAGTATTCAATCATAATTTTTAAGTAGAGCGTGGCCAAAAAAGAGTTGTCGAAAACGTGTACAGGATCACGTTCAGTGTTCCATGCTACGTGGCAACAGTACGTCCTTCAACATGGACATACGAGGACATTTTTAATTTATAGCTGACTGCTGTAATGGTAACAGAGTTTCTCATCTGATGTACAAGACGCCATTTAACGGAGAATTTATATTTAATTCAGAATGGCCTTTAGCCAACTGGATCGACAATATGTTATGAAGTGTGATAAAAAATTGGTTAAAATGCGAAAATACTTATAGTGACCAGTCAATAGAAGCGAAGAGAATAACAAAAATCGATAGTAAAGGGGATTTAAGTTGCACTCACGCATGGTGAAGCTGTGATCCCACCAGTCTGTACGGCAGAGATACGCCTTGAGGTCGTCGGCCGTTCTACCAACGATGACGTGAGGCGGCGCCACCAGCGTGCGGATCACCAGAAACACGCTGAAGATGGCCACGATGATGCCAAGTCTCTTCAGCAGGTCAAAGTCGGTGATCTTGATGGCTTTTGCAGACCTCACGCGGAATATCACAGAAATCCTACAAGAACAATCGATGGGCAAAGTTATATTGAAACGTTACAGTAAGGCTGTAATAACCAAAATTTAAATAAATAAAACTCCTCTGAGTAAAATAGCATTCATTAAATGACGATTCATATGGAAATTTATCGTTACTTAGCTATATATTATATGAAAATTTTTAGTTCACGATCACCGTTTCGCCAGAATATATGTAAAAAAGATTATATGTAACCCAATAAAGGCTTTCCGGGTGTATGAAGTTCACAAGGTTTTCTCGGGCTTCCAAATAATTCACATTTTACTCAAGTTTCTGCTAAAGAAGATCAATTCTTGACTGAATGATCAATAAGTACTGACACTTTCGTAGAGAAGAAATAAATTTAATTATTTTTTTCATCTAGCCAATCAGTATATCAAATCGAATCGTATTTCTGATAATGAACCACGTTTACGAAGTTTACGGAAGTTGCTTAAGATATATATTTAATTATGAGAAAGAATTTTTAAATATAAATTAACCTCTTACATGAGTTAAAGATGGTTTTAATAAGCTCAGAACAAAACCTTAAATAAACTTCGTCTTATTACTTAATTTAATAAATAATTAAATGCTAACGAACTTCTGCTTTCTTTCGTCTTACGACATGATGAATGTAATTTCTGAAACCAAACCGATAATTTGTTAAACTTAAAGGTCTTTTGGAACAGCTGCGAACTGGCAAAAATGCACAACGTCAATTTCTAAAAAGAAATCGTTCAAATACAAATGAGTTCATTCAATAGAAAATTGATTTTAATCTAATTTATTAAATAAAATTAACAGCAGCCTTGGTCCTACTTTATGAATGGAATCTCATGTAATTTGTTTTGAGTTATACAACAATTTTACATATTAATTAACGTATTATAATTATAAAAAAAATTTCAAATAATTTCACGCTGAATAGACCGAAGACATGGTTCTTCCATTTTCGTCCTATAAATAAAATTGCCTGCTCATATAAAATAGATTATTTCAAATTATGTATGTGGAAATATTACGATTACCAATTTAAAATCAATTCTGACTAAATTGTGCTGGAAACAAACTCTGTATGGTTAAAGACCCAAGCTTACGGGCGGAGATGAACAGGTTGTAGATTTTGAAAAATGAAAACCCAGCCAACAATTACGTTAAATAAATACTTTTGGTGAATTTTGTATTTGTCACTGTGTGTGTATAATTTTAACCACATGCGCCGTTTGAGAGAAGCACCCATTGGGATAGTGTGGAGAGGTTTTACATGAAACTAACGCGAAAACTAACAATATTAGTGACGGTTCAGGGTTATGCGAGTCGCTGATTTTTTGTTGACATTCAACATAGTGGTTTAAGTTATATTTTAGGCCCCAGAAGTCGAGCTGGAGAGTGTTAAGTAATCGTCGTGACTTTGAGGGGTTCCTCTGTACATATTTTAAATTAAAACCTAAATGGAGCTGAAGGATGGTTAAAATTTGTTATTGTGTATTAAAAGTATCTGATACTCTTAAGCTATAATATAACTTTCTTAACTTACAATTTTACTGAAAATTAAATAAAAGTTGTACTCACCTCCATGTTTTGAGCATGAGGGCGCCGTAGGTGAGCGAGAAACCGATTTCTCTCAACCAAACTCGCATTGTACACGTCACGATATTCGGTCGCGGGTACATCACTATTGTCTGAAACAGAATTTTAAAATAAAATTACTGTTAAACTTACAGGATTTGTAATCATTTATAAAATTAAAATAGAGTATCTTCAAGCACGACTTTATATACTTTCCTTCTTAAAAGTAATAGTTATTTATTAGAGACTTACTATGAAAGCCAAACGTGTCAAACAATTTAGCAATATTTTTTTCATTATCCTGGATAATAAGGAAACTTTAGAAATTAATCTGGAAACATTTTAGAACGTTTTTGACTTTCATAAATAAATACAATTGCGGGACAATTTCAATTTCTCTTAAAATATGTACGTATTCTTGCTGAAATGTTCTAAGCAACGTATAATAACAATATCAAATAATATCATTGGTATTACTTGAGTAACCGGATGAAATTGAATCCTAGGATTTGTGATTCGAAGAAACTGCATTTGCAGCGAAAAAATTCGTGAATATTTATTTAAGAAGTACTTTACTAGTAAGAAAATGGTGATTAATATATACAACATTTTAATTATGACCGCAATAATTTAATATTTTAATATAATTGCAATTCAATCATTTCAAGAGTGTGACACCGCGCAATCCATCGGTATATACTGTTCCTTTGTCGAAAATATTAATGGGATTAGAGTGTAATTAATGTAATGAGGTACTGATAAATTTGCCCGTTTCTGGCAGCTGCCTCAATGGGCATCATAATCGACCACGTTTTAATTGTACTCTATTTTTTAATTTAATCATACAAAAATAAGAGTTTGGATAAAAATTATAATATTGTGTAATTAGCCCAGCTGACTATGAAGACGAACTGAAGCTGAAATACATACCTGAATATTGAATCATCTTTTATTACACAGACTGACAGTCTGATTCAAGGGTGTGCAGAAGAAGCAGAATGACTGAAATATTCAAATTTGATCCAAAAGATGTAGTGAATATTGAATAAATAAGAATTGAAATAACTAAAAATATTTCATTTGAAGAAAATAGAGTCGATGACCTACGTTTTGAGTCCTGCTAGGAAATCGCTCCAAGTCCAAATATTATCATAATATCTGTAGACTCGGAAATTAAAATATTTTTGAAAAGGTTTTGAAATTCCGAGTGTAATTTAATGACTCACCATTTCAATATGAAGGTATTTGAAAATTGGATGCAGCATGGACTGTAGTTTAAGGATCCTGCACGGAAATAATGTGATGCAGGGAAAACCCCAATGGAACAGTCAATATGTATGGCGGTCTTTTTGTACGTGTCCCATGACTTTTGTGGCTAGGTTAATCCACGGCGGAAACCCCTTTCTAATAGCACAGGAAAAGTTTGGAAAGGGTAATTCGAGTTTATGTTTACATTTCACATTTTTCACGCAAGAAGCTACTAGTTACACAGAAACTCTACGTATGAAGTATGGTATACTGAAATTATTTTCCGGTGAAACACATCATTTTGGATGATTAATGGCTGATCAAAAGTTGTAGGTTGGGTATCAGTCTTTGCTTTCTCTTATTTTGTCCCGTAACTCGTAATCATTTCCGATTGATCGCAAATTCGGATATCGAGTCCATCAATTTTGGATCACAGTCCCGATGATTAGTCTGCCAAACTAATCACATGGAGCAGAGATTAAAAAATCTCCGTAGAAATTCGTTTCGTTTGAAATATCCCAACTAGACCCAAGCGACCTGTCTGTTGGGCTGTCAGTCATCAATATTCGTGGCAGGTGCTGGTGATTGACAAGTTCTGCGATCATAAAGCCACCGCTGCGCAAACAGTTCGTTCCCTCGTGAAAGATGAAGCCGTCCAAATTTAGCTACAGACCACCACTTTTTGGTGGAATTATTCAGCTTGTAATGGCGACGGACGGGACATGGCACTGTTTGTCAGCTAATGACACGTATTGTTGTGAAGCAACGAAGGTGAAGTTAACGACATTCTCTGGTTTCTAACAAAACATACCAGAGTCCATCGTCTAATCCATAATCTGCTCTCCCACAATTCACCGTCATCACCACACATTAAATTTTAAATAATATCACATTCAAGTAAATAGCGATTCTCCAATACTCGAAAAATATTACACAACTGATTCTCAAACTTAGCCGACAACGGCATTTTGAACCCTGATTTCATAATATATTAATATAAAAATTATCGTCTGTCGTACATAATACATAATAAAACCTTGTTATATCAGAAAACTCTTACAAAATAAAGAAAATTTAGAAATGCTGACGTTTGGTTGCTATTAAGATGGGTCGGTATTTCTAAACTTAATCGCTTTATTTTAGAAGGTTTGCCTTTTAAAACAAGGTTGTAACAATTATTATTCAAAACATATTTTATGAACAAGTACCATCAATTTTTTTTAATCGCTTGTACTAAAACGGTTGCGGTTATTGAATTGGGCGAATGTAATACGTAAAACAAATTTGGCAGCAGAAAATGTTCAATCCCCTATGACATTACACCAGAAATTTTACTCCGCGTTCTGTTAACGTTTTGGTAGAAACTTTGAGGGATAATTACGTGGATGTGTACGACTAACAACAAGAAGGAGCTGAGGGATAAAAATATGAGGAGGAATGATTGAAATCTTTGGCGGCAGAGGGGAGGGATATGTCCTGTTAGCTGGACATGACAATTGTTTGCATGCTGAAAAAGAACTATTTGTGAATAATATATATGGAGAGATTTATTTTTATTGGAGACAAGTGAGTAGTAACACTGTATTATTATAGTTTCATAAATTGGGAAAAAACTATTGATTGGTAAACTTGTGTATTGTGGCGTGGAAAAATGTAATTTTGTTCAATATATTGTTTCAAGGGATGTACACTTTATTCAATTGTAGATTTACTAAGTTATTTGTTTGAAAACAACAACATGATTTTGAACCCTAACAAAAAGAGCAGAAATTTTGTTTACGCGACTCTTTATGAGGCTACATTTTGTTTCTCATAACCACGAGCCCGACATACTTAAATTTAAAGTAATTTTGAATATGGATATTACAGGCTGCATATTTGAAAAAATATATATATTGAATTGTAAAATTTATTTTAAATAACTGATACAAGTTAAAGTATTTGGCTTTTCCCGCTAAATGCGTTAAACACGTATTCTTAAATCATTCAAATTGTCAACTAGTTCCCCCATCGTCGTCAGATTTTTCAGATGAATCCCATTTAATCCAATAAGGATATATTTAATGGGGCTTCGCCTCTAATACCTGACGATCTATTTTGCTTCAGATTTATAAAAAAAACCAGATAAATTTCATGTTATGATTAAATTAATGTATCGAGGGAATGGTTTTGTAAATTCTATTTTGCCTTGAAAACTACTGAATTATTTATTGGAGGGACCAACAAACTGCAGGAAAATTCCTGGAAGCTCAGAAGCTAGAGACCAACACCACAGACTGGGGTTTTTGGTGGTGTCAAACAAAGCCAAAAGGCGTGGCAATCACGACCAATAAATTCGAGAGAGTGCTTTTGCTGTATCATAAGTTGTTTTAAATTGTGAGTAACGTATCTCGATATCACTTACTCAAAGTGGAAAATAATACTACCTGAGATCAGATAAGCCAGCTCTGAACGACAACGCTCGTTCCTCATAGTAGAGATACGGAAGAAATTACATCAAATTAAACTTCACACCTAATTAAGTTGTGATACTCAATAATTGTTTTACATGTACCATGGCAAAAATGGATATAAATTGGTATAAAGCTATAAAATATTTTAAAAAATCACCGTTAAATAGTATGAATATTGTTTATAATAGTAAACACTGTACTATAGTAATATTAAGTGTATTATTATATAAAACATTAGTTAACGAGTCGAATGAATTAAATGTAAAATAATGTTGCCAATCAACTAAGTTATTGAGATTATTAGTTTATTTGAATCAATAACAAAATTAGCTTTTGTTTAGTTTTTTATTCTAATTTTTAGCTGAAATTTTTTGTATGTAGTAGCATATTTCCTGCCCCTGTCGACGTTTCGCAAAAGTCGTCAGATATTAAGCTTGTCTGAAAACTTCCATGACGTAAAATTCGTAGCGCACCTGGAAACTACTTGCTGCAGAAAAGAGCTTTAATTAGACCCAGGCTACTTGATTTTATAATCGCTAGAGAGCAGATTGGAGAGACAAGTTAATTAGAAGGTTCTTTTTACATTCAGACAACAATAAAGAGTGAAACATTTTGCAACTAGCTAACACTCAAACGCACAATACAACGTGAGCAATTTTTACTACTCTTCGCTGTACTTCTGTTCCCAACTCAGTCCTGAATTACATTAACAGTGTGTTACTGTAGCAATTAAAAAAGTACACTGATATGCGTAATAACTTTATAAGTGAGGTTTACTTGTTTTTTAAGGATTTAAATTAATTTATTTTCAATTATATAAGAAAAATTATATTTCAGATAATATTGAAATTCACCTTTTAATTTTTTTATAATCTGCCATCGAAACGTCGTGGCTTAAGCTTCAGTTGACCCGAAAGGAAACCCAAGAACTGTTTATCAAAATTTAAGTTAGTTATTAATTTAGTTTTATTTAATTATAAATTTTATTTTTCAATGAAAAATTCTGTATTTAAAATTACATTTAAAAAATTGGCTGGTCACTTGATGAAGTCTATAAATATGGACGAAACGACATATATTAAATAAATATGAATCAATAAACAGTTATTCTCATGACTGCGTGAAATATGGAAAAAGGTGTATATTAATGTGGCGTTACATTCCACAAAAATTAATATACTCCACAATCTCCCCCTCAGTTTATTAAAATTATTCTCCAGTTGGAAACGTCCTCCGGGAATCAACCACAAACCAATATTGAACTATAAGTCAATTTGGTTGTAAGCATGAGCGTTTTATGACCGCGGAGAATTTACATATCAAATATCCAGACATTTGTTTACATGAAATATATCAGGGAGAATAAATAACAATTAGAAACCACATTGTGTAACGTCATAACAATAAACAAAGCATTAACGAGTCTATTTGATACTAGTTTAAAGTGTAAATTTAGCTTCATGTGTATTGAAACCGTCGTAATATATGCACTACGCCAATTCAACGTTTGTAGTTTGAACAGCCTGACATATTTTCTCCAGTGCCATCAACATGATATTGGACTTTTTCATGCAATAACAATTATAATCAATATTCCTTCCAGTAAATATAAATGAATAAGTCACACAGTGACTCAATATTAAGACCGTCATAATTAATGCATTCCATTCGCCCCAGTTGAAATCGTCTTATTTTAGTTTTGAAGCAAATGTTCGGTTAATTCATCCTATGACTTTAAAGTAATGTTTATGTTTAAATATCTATTACGTTACTGAATAGGTTTCTGAGGTGGTTAAATATTTGCTACCACTTTGAACTCGTGGCATATTGTAGCTGTATTTTTACATATTAAACCATCATTGTTCGAGTTTAATATTAATTAATTGTCTGTATAGATAAATATTAATAGCTGTAGCTAATGAAGCAACCCGAGCAAATAAACGTAATAGTACGGAGTTCCACATTGTAGGTAATTATAAAATAATTACACATCCATGTTTCTTGGTTGAAATACATAGATACCAAAGAGTTTCAAATATATTAAAAATACAGTAATGTCGTCAGGAAACGAAGTTGATATTTATTAAATATATTTACGACGTTGCCTCCATATTTGTGAATTTTATCGGGCCAAAAAAATCATAAATTGTTAACAAAGTTGGATGAAATTTCTCAGGTGAAGCGACAGAAAGTCAATATATAATGACCTGGTTGATTATTCCCAAAATATTGACGAAACGTCGTATATTGGTTGTATTTATTTACTCTTAGATGGCTGATTATTGACTCATCAAGGATCTCGATTATTACCGTAAATATATATATATATATATAGTGAAATATCGAAGCTTATTACGCGTTGAAAGCTTCGTCAGTTTTATGAATTAATATGTAACATTTATAGTAAATATTAAACACGAAAATAAAGTTTCTGACGTAAATTAAAAATATGGTTAAATATGACAGCAAACAAATTTAATTAACATTTAGTTATTATAAATACAAATTCGAAGGTTATACCTCAGAATTGTTATATATTGAAAATTAATATCGATTTAATAAGTTTTGTTTCTAGTTACCTGAAAAAATCCACAAAAAATGGCTGAAACGTATTTGTAATAACTAAATGTTAAATAAATTTGTTTTATGACATATTTAGCCGTATTTCTTTTATTTAATAAACAGAATCCTATTATTGCCACAAGTAATATTAAATTACTAATACATTCTTTTCCTAAATATTTAAAGAAATCTCTACACGATACTGTCTACCTAAAAAATTCTACACATTCACATAATATTTATTTGAAGTTTTACTTCTAAAGAACTAAGAATCAATGGGAATTGCCGTAAGGCGTATTAAGAACAAAATATAATTAATGTTTCAGACAATTATGATGTTTATATAATTAATTCTCTAGTCCCTTATTCCCTTTATTTTAGTGTAGTGAAGAGTTAAGAAGATACTAACAAATTTTAGGACAATTTATAGAATATCTAAGGCGTTTTAGTTAAAAATTGGAGTATTTATTTGCTTACACAATTTTTTACCTATTTGTTTCTCAAACATTTACCGGGAATTTAGTTGCAAAACATATGCAAATAATTTTATTTAATTACACACATACAATATAACTGGATGGTTTAATATGAATATAATACATTTCAAATCAAATTACCATTTTTAAAAGAAAATAAAGCATGGTATTGTACATGAATAAAAAATTAATTACTCACCGTACAGTAAATGAAGAAGGCGCCTAACGTTATTACCCTTAAGAGCACAGGACTTGCTGCACGGACGACCTAAACAACACAAATGGGTTTCAGAACCTTATCAATTTTAATTACAAGAATTTCATTTCTGAAAACAACAATAATTATGGCCTTTTATGAATTTTATTACAATGACACGATAAGCAAATACTACCAGGAAACTAATATACATTACACAAAATCCAATACCACTACAATTTTTTAATTGCGTATACTTTCTCTGTTAACATTCCAGTTTAATTAAATTTGTTACCTGCGTGTTATTTTTTATTTAATTTTACTCATGATATTGAAATTTACTGAGAAAATTCCAGGACATTATAATTGTTCACAATGAATATAGGGTACGTCGCAATCAAGTTTAAATTTTTTACTTTTAATTAATTTCAAAGCAACTGTTAACTACGCCTCTAGGTTAAATATATAGCACTATGTTGTGTCGAGCTATGGCCGAGTATTTCTTTGTATTGGCTCTACAAATGGCATGTATGAAAAATTTCAGTTAATTCTTTCGTATTCATTACCATCATCCTTCAATGTATTCGTATTTTGGTTTGACATATTAAGCCTCAGTTCATACAATATGTTACAAATCTATTAAATTAACACTGACTGGTCTAATGGAAGCAAACGTTTATACTTGATATTTACTTCGATGGTGATATTAAGTTTCAGTTCATAAAATAGGTTAATTTATAAAAGTATATAATCTATAAAAGTAGAAGTAATATTAACTTTTACTCAAGTGTACTCTCTATGCCGTAGTTTCTTTGACGAAGGCAAAGCCGAGCGTACCCGATGTGCACCGAGCGTTTCACGAACAGTATTACTCAGGGTTATTATAATTATATAAGTCCAATGAATAAGGAATAAAATATCTTTAAAAACTTATTTAACAAACATTTTGCGTACGATAAGAACTGTCGGAACCTGTAAATTATAAAAGACAATTTTTTAAACCTTTGTCATTTGAATTATTATAATTTTTCATCAAAACAAATGAGATGAACTTTGAGAGACGAATTTGGGGTCAACTTCATCAACACCTGCTAATGGTTGAATTAAGGAAAATTTCACACGCTTTTACGGGATAATTGACAACATAATTTCCTATACTCAAAGGTTCCTTTATAGTTCGTCATAATTAGTCCGTTTCTCTAATAATGATGTATTTGAGTCTTCCCTTTTCTCTTCGCCGCTCATTCACCGGGAAACCCATTTCGCATTGCCAATTAGTGAGTTTCTGATGAATAAATGAATGTAACAAAGCTATAGATGTGCAGATGTCCAACAGCGCCCGCTGGACGAAAATATGACAATCACATCCGCTCGTTATGCCAATTAGTCGAATTCACCATGAATCCTCCTTCCACGCTCGTCATTTTGGTACGGTATATTTTCGTCAATTATGAGTTCTATTGAAACAAAGACTCAAAAGCTCAATTCAAAATTTTGTAAAAGAATTTAGAACATATTTTTGGCGATATTTAATTATAACGTATTTTAATCTATTGCCAGAATTACTAGCATCTCCATTAGTCATTTTGTTTATAAAGGGACTTCAAATCAGACTAATTAATAAAGTGTGATAATCTCGCACCAGCTGTGAACAAACAACATTTTTCTTCAATATTGTTTAATTAAACTATACATTTACATATTTGAGATATTCCATTATACATTTTTGGTATTATGCGTTGACAAATAGCAGCTTGGTTCTCGCAGGTTTTTCTCCCCAGAGTGGAAATGGACATTACCTTCGGTGATGCCGCGTTCTATCTCTGATTTCTCAAGGTTCTCACGTGCCGAGGCACCTCGATCTCATTTGGGAGATGTATCTACCAGGGTCGCAGACCTAGGGTTTACTGTGAAAGTTGTCTGTTGATCCTATTGGACCAGTTGGCCAGATGCCTTCTAAACTGGTCTAGGCACGGAGAGGATTCCTTAAGTATCTTAAAAATATCCCTTCCCAATCTAAGAGCCTTTTTTATTCCACTATTTCCCATACTATACTCCATTACCTTGGTTTTCCCTCTACTAATCCTCATATTGAACTCTTTCTCCAGGACCAACGTTCATGCCATTTATTATAGTTTCCAAATCTTATTCTTCTGACTCCCCTATACTACAATATCATCGGCAAACCGTAGGATTTTTATTTCTTCTGCTTGCAGTGTAATTTATTTTCCATATTCCGTTTTAACTTTCTTCTTCGTCTGTTCCAAAAGTAAGTTAAAAAGCAGGGTGGACAGAGTACGTCATTGTCTTAATCCTTTCTTGATTTCAGCTTTCTTTTGGTCTTCTATTCCAATTACTTACTACTGACTGTCTTCTGTAGATGTTATTGATAATATATTGTGGAGCTATTGGGTACTATTCTTACGCCCTTCTGAAAGACGGGATAGGAGTAATCTGTGGGGTCGCAGCATTCCCGTATCCGTGTCTTTAGGAACATTTTTAGGAGGCAGCTGGCCGATTCATCCAATGGGATTAGACGACAACCCTTTCCGTAAGCTCAAAGTCTTCGTCCCTAGTGCATACAACATACAAAATTTATTACCCACTATCTTACTTTCGTGATAAATCCAGAGAAATTATCTCATGTTAAAAGGACTTTTATTCGTACACTATTGTTAGAAGAAGACATGATATTGACCTTCTTTACCACTTTTCAATAGTATGAATTTACTATACTTAAAATGATCATGTTTAGTGACAACAATTTCAGTGTAAAATTTCTATGACAATAATATAATGAAATTATGTTTATGTGTGAATTATTCCTTTACGCTTGTTTCCTGGTAATGACACTGCCTTTCTCGATCGAAGCAAACGACGTACTAAATAAAAGGTCGATCACAGTAAAATAGCACCTCTGGCACAGAAACGAAGTTCCGATCCGTCGCGTAAGGCATTTGGCTCTTCCCTTTGATTCTGAGCGGAACAAAGACGCAAGAAACCAAATTTAAGACGCGCCATATTCTAGTAACAATCCTTGATTTTGTGATGGCAATCTGTGCCTTCTATTCCGAATGCCGCCTTCCACCTACGTCCAATCCATTATTATATTCTATCTTTTACTCTTCAATACGTCAGGACCAATTCTCTCGTCCTTACATCAATGGAATAAAAATGTCTTTGTATGTGTGCCTGTGGACCGAGAGCAAAATGTTTCTCTTGTGAAACCGCACAAAGAGATTGAGAGCCCAATCTGTCCTCTAGCTCTATATGTGTTTCTAAGAAAGTATTGTCGGTGCGTAATATGAAAATAGAACGACGAACAGTATTTCCGAAAGAATTTTCAAATGAATTGTAAGTGAAGCGAAATTATTCGTGAAGTGCGTTATGGTTAACATCTCACTGAACTGCTTATTATAATAATTATATAATACAGACTGATGTTGATATTCAATTAGTAAATGAAATAAAACCAATAATACAGTCTGACTTGTTTAATCTTTAATTATGAAACACGAGCTTTCGACATATGTGTCATATTTGTCTAATAAATCAAAAGCAAAAGGAGACAATTAGCTTAACATAAAACAATGGAAACTACAACCACTAGAGGCACGATAAGCAAAAAACATACCTCTATAAAAGTATTGTGTTACATGTTAGCTCTCGTCAATTATAATATACATCAAGCGTCTCTTAACCAACAATGTAAACAGGTGCTGTGATGTGCGTAGGTTATTAGCGTCGATACATCCAAGTATACACAGTTCGACGTCCAGTATACGGGCTAATATAGTACAATATAAATACAAGAAAAAAATTTATAATCTAATTCATTGTATGTTTGATGTAATTGATGGCATTTGCATATGTTCCGATTTCAGAACACTCATTTCTAAAGTTGACCAAATCGTCACGTTCAAGATTAATAAAAATACCTTCAACAAATCTAAGTTTACCTCTGGATAAATTTTTATGTAAAATTCTGCATTTTGTAAATTCGAACTCATGCTGATGCGATTTAGTACGTGTGGCTTTTAAACTTAATTTATGTTGATAAATTCTATTTTTAAAATTTTGAGTTGTATAGCCAATGTATAGCCGTGTGTATTACCACCCGATGCCGGGCACCCAGATAGTTACAAATATAATGTAACTTACGATTACACTTTATATCCTAATGAATTTATGATGGATATTCCAGATAGTCTGTTCTTCTGAGATCCAATACTATAGACGTTTTACAATATAATGGTTTTAAAATAGGATCCGTGTTGGCTTCCAGCGAATAAGATCAGAGAAACAGGTAAACGTTGCCACAATTCAATAATAAATGCCAATAAACCCTTTTCCGACTTACTTTCGAGCCCAACATGATCCTAAGTCTTTGTGGAAAATCCATGAGCCAGTTATTTTATTAATTGTTACCAGTTCAACATTTTTCATACAATGGGCAGGTATTTGCTATGTACCTTGACGTTGCCGTATTTCCAGGTGAAAAGGACGACTATGGGAAGGCAGCAGATAATGACGCAGGACAAGATGAGGATGACCGTTCTCATTACCCAGTTGAGAGAGACGACACAGGGTCGGTCATCCATGCAAGATTCGCATCCTTCTGCACACTGAAGACACTCGAACATCCCTTCCAGGCTGTATTGACTCTCCTCCCCCTGAAACAAGTCTCAAACTTTGTAATTGGCTGTGTGGCGACACAAACTCGGGTGTTTTGGGAATGGAAAGGCCAGCGTGGGAGGAAATATATAAAATTCACTGCGGATTTATCCCAATTCACTATATAATTCATAACATTTTAAGAAATTTAACTTAATTAACCAGATAATCACTTGAAATACAAATCATACAACCGTTGCTGTTTAAATTACAGTTTAAAAATTAATATATAACAGATAAAACGTTATTATTACACGATAACAGCGTGCATAACTTTTATTTTCTGGAAAGATTCAATAATATTGAGAGGAACAATTACTGATTTTCTGTATTAAATTAATAAAAAAATAGGGAATAATTGAAATAAAATATCTAAGTAGAATTTAATTTTGAGTGATATTCATAGAAAAATAACGTAATAAAGCATTTCACACTAACCAATTACGTAACTCTCGTTCAATTTAAAAAGATAAAGAGAATATATTTACATTGAAAAGATTGTTTTTAATACCTATTAGAATAAAAGTAACGTTTATAGTTGTTAAATTTACTTATTTATCTTTGCTTAACTACTTTTAGTACTGATTTAAATTTGAATGAAATGTGAAATATTTCGTAAAACATATTTGTGATATATGTGATATGACAGTCGTGGCTACGAGTGCTTATCAATGGAACCAAAGAAAATTGGGAAGTATGAATTAGAGAAACACCCGTACGAGAATTATTGTTACTTCTTGCTGTATTAATTTTTTGTTTGTTTATTTAGATCGAAAAGTTTTAAGAAGGAAGTAAGAAGAGATAACGAGAGTGAAGTATTTAATTGGTTATATTTAAGGATTTAAAATATAGAAAAGACGAGTAATATATTATAAATGATAAATGTATAAAAGAAATGTATACATTCAACACATGAGAGACATTTTAGATATGTTTATTTTAGTAGTTTATGTTTCGAATTAATGAGAGAAAAAGCTTAGATTTTGGTTCCAAATATTAAAGTTCCTCGTCTTAATATATCTATTACAAAATTAAGGTTTATAAATGCAGTTGCACGCCGTAGTAGACAAGTAGTCTGGTGTAAAGAGTTACGGACCATTAACCCCTTCATTAGTTGACATTTAATTCGGAAGACTACGTTAAGAATTCTAAAAAAAATCAGATAAATCTTTTTTGGTTTAAGACAATATGAAACGTCTTACAATTATATTGTTTTAATATGTGTGATCCTTTATATGGTTATGGCAATGAATGCTGAAAGCTTTTGAATTTTTTTATGTCTTTGACTAATTAAATAAAAGAAATCTAGGCAAATAATGTGGTTAAATAATAATCTATAAAATAAAAATTTTAAAAATTGTGATATATATTGGAATGATAAAACCTTTAAATTATAAATATTTGAATATTTAAGTATGATGGTAAAATATTCAGCACAATATTCACGACGTTACCGTTAGTAATGGGGGTGGCCTTTTCGTGGTGGGGATGGGCCAGATCGTGACGTATACGTTTCTAATTTAGTATTCCCCTTTAGCCGTAGTGGATCATATATTCTTACACTTGAAACGTATGACATATATTCTTAGTTGAAAAAGAGTTTTCGTCAATGTTTGCATATGGAAGCTAACTAGGTTATCCACCACAAATTTAAATTAAAAGAAAACGTATAAAAGTATTATACCTACTATATTGGTGTGTTTTGAACTGTGTTCAGTAATTTTGTTGCTGTATGGATGGTAACACTGATGCGCAGTAGAGCAGTGAACAGCTGATAATAGTTCAATATTTACTATACGGCACAATTTAATAGCAGCGACGAGAGAACTGCGTCATTTATTATTTATTTATATATGTTGGTGATAAATACTATATTGAAAGTGGTACACTTATGTCACTAAATATTATGTTTAATTTTTTATAAACATAAGCGTGAATCTTCAATATTCAGTTTCTAAAATTCAGAAATCTATATTGAGACCAAGTAGACAAGGGAGCAGAGAAGATGACTTCAAAGTTAAGAACAGAAATTTTCACACAGCTTTAAATTCAAGCAAAGTGTTTCTTTAACAGTGCTCCAACGATCTTGCCTGAATTTATAGACTACTACATCTCTGTGTCGTTATGCATAAAAAAAAGTGAAATATAATTGGACGTAAATATTTGATGGAACCAGGCTGTTAAAATGGACGTGGCATCTTTGTTGCCTTAATTCTGTAAAGATAAAATATTCTTGTTCCGTACATTGTCGTTACTTTTGAGCATGTTACTGTTATTCTCAAGCGCGACTAATTTTTCGCCGGCCAAAGAGAGTCTGCCTGCGGCTTTTAGCGAAAACGCACGCAGAGAGAGATGTGAGCAATACGATGCCGCATCTAAATATATAGTTATTCCTTCCTCTTTCAACGTTCAGCCTGTCTCTTGTGAATATCAAACAACCCGTGTTACTTTCATTACACAATAAACACGGTCAATACGGGCCTATTGGCGTTGTAGAAACGCTATAACGATGTTTTAATTACTATATAAATTATTCATTAATCTCACAGAACGTAGTCGCTACAGACAATGTATTTAAACTCGTGTTCGTTTCAATATAATTCAGGAATAATTTCTTTCTTTTCAGTTTGGTAATCAAGCATAACTAATACTGTAGAAAATTAAATGAATAGGGGAAGAGAGAACAATTTGTAGGACTTTGACCAAGATAAGGGATAGATTAATAGAACACATTTTGAGACTTGTAAAATTATCATTCAAGGGAGGTGTGACGTGTATGAACATGAGGGAGGCCAAGGAGGGAATTCGCTAAGCATATTAGGGACCACGTGGGATGTTATACCTATGTATAAATAAAAAGGCTTCCGTAGGTTAGGTTAGCATGGAGCATTGAATCACACCAGTCTTAGGAATGAATACCATAACAACACAAATTAATTATATCAGCCTCTTTATGAGCTTTATTTTATTTAAAAAAGTTAAATATATTACGTTTCGTCTCTCACTTGAGACTACGCCAAAGGAATCATGGAGTGATGAACAGCTAAATTTTTATACCTGAAGAAGTTCCAAGTGAGAGACGAAACGTAATATAGTTCATCGTTTAAATGAAATAGAAACTGACGAATAGACTGTTATAATTAATTTAATTATTATTTTTAAGTCAGATAAAAATTTACTGCATTAAATAAATAGTTTATGTCGCTATTGTGCCACAGTAATTTGATACGTTAAAGGAATTGTATTCCCGAAATATGGTTGCAATGGAAATTAGAATTTTAGTATTACCCTTCATTTTTTCAGTGTTAGATTTCCCTATTTTATTTAATATAAAAAATAGCTTTCATGCGTTTCTGATGTTAAGTCACAGTAACTTGTAATACTCTAATAAAAATGATACTTTTATCTTTACATAATTTAGTTGTAAATTGACAGATTCTTTATTATTTTCCGATTACGTTGTCACTCTGAAGAATGTAATCCAATTACAGACAGAACTACAAAGCTAAGCAAACTGTTATTGAATCTAGTGGTAGTTATTCTGGTTAAACTTCTCTTTATTGTACTCTTTTTTTCCCATCGTTCTTGATACTCAGTATCTTACAAGAGCTAAGACAACTAATAACGCTTTACTCGTTCCGCTCCTCCCCCTCCCCCTCTCACTTTCTCTCTTCCTCCCGGGCTCCATTTGCACATATATTCCGCCAATTTTAACCAGTTAAACCGATAAACTTGATGGTTTTTGTACAACAGACGTTAATTTTGATAAAACGTAGAGGTCCAAATATAAAATTTTCCTTCATGGACTGTATGCATGCTCATTTACAACCGAAATGTCCCAAATTTGAGAAGGGGCGTTGAAATGGTAATATTGACGTTTAAATACAAGCTACTGTTTAATAATTTATTTAAAAGAAAACACGTAAAGTTCACTGTTATTAATTAAATGGTAGTTTTCTTCTAACAATATTTTTGAGGGTTGAATCAAAATTACTATTATGATAATCATTTTATGAGTTTTCTGAGTTCAAGTGTAAGTAAAACTTGTGAAATTACTTAGAAGTTGTTTAAATGTTTTGTTTTCAAAACTCATGAAATCGTATGACTTGAAAGTGGACTCATCGAAAATTAATGTTCATCGTGAAACAAATGAGAAAGTATAATTAGTGTTAATGAACAAAAGAGACGACTAAATAACGAGTAAAAACGTGCTTCTGGCAACTGCAAAAACAAGACTCACCTGGCAGCCAAGGAAATTGGATTCTAAATTAAAACTGCAGAAAGGCGACAAACGGATGAAATACTCTGAAGGTGTTTCTACTAAAACGAGTCAATTACTCTAATTACTCTCCCCTCAATTTTTGCTTTCTTTTTTATAACCCATTACACGGAGTATTTTCGGGATCAGAGGAGGGGAAAAACAATTACATAGCCACTAAACTCAAGAGTGGCACTAATAAAAAATAACACCTGTAGCTGGAGGAAATTTGAATGTAACAATACGATGCTCAGAAAATATTACGTATTTTGATACAGCCAGGTGTTGATGAAAAAGCCGGAACTTAATTTTCTGTTAGAATATCACAAACCTAGGATTGCTTGCTTATAAAATGTAAATATGCCTACACATAAAATTTTCAAACTCACAATTTTCTATCACGAGGAAACAAGACATGGTTTTAACGTATATAATATTAATATCTTCTTTCACAATAATAAATCTAATAAATCAACGACCAATAACAGAACATAATTCTTAAATTCATCAAGAGTTTTATTTATTTTTTAATTGGTTTTATTAATGTTACTTTTAAAGTTTGTTATTTATGAATTCAAATTATTGTTTTATTTTAGATATTTATAGTTTACTATTATTTCACATTATCTGCTTTAACTGTTGATTAAATACAGACTTTTACAAATGTTTAGGTTTACGGTCTGTCACCTTGATTCTTGTGTTTTTGGATCACATTTAGGTTGAAACTTCCAAATTTGTATACATTTTGACCTCAATTCGTTTATCAAAATAAGTAAATAACAATTTCAAAATTAAAAGTATTATTATTTTTATTCGTTTTCATTTATATAATTAAGAAACTGAAAATTTTTATTAGGAATTTTATAATGTAATATTATTAAAATTTAAATAGTTACAATATCTATAACTGTAAATAAATAAATAATACAACAGTCTTTCAGTGAGAAAAAATTAATATCAACGTTTTGAGTCAATCAAACCAGTCCATATTATTTTCAGTAGGAAGCTTATAATTTTCAACCCCTTAAAAATAGTGTGTATAAATGAAAACAGCCAAATTTTAAAATTGAAGACAGTTTTAGTTAACTCAACACTTTCAAACTCTACCAGTCTTCTTCTTAATGGAATAATATCAACTTTTAATCAATAGTTGTACACGACTACTCGTTCCACGAATTTGTAACGTCATCAAGAGTGATATAAAATAAAATCATTTTAAATCACAAATGATTATGAAAATCCATATTTAAGGAAAAAGTAGTCGTTACCTGAGATATGTCGTTTGGTGTCACATTAATGTCTAATCTCAAGGTCGTGGTTTCGTGCCCCACGTTGGGCGCCAATATTTCATATTTCACGTACCACATTAAAATAGCTATTTATATGTATATGTCATTTTGAAGAAACATGCAATCAAATGCCTCGGCTTCAGTATTAAAAATATAATATTATCATAAATTACATATCATCTGTATGTAAAGGTCTCTTCGTGAATTTTAATTAGTGGGACAGAAATTTGCATAATTAAGTTTTGATTAAAGACAAAAAAATACATTCAATTACGTTCAAAATCAAAGAAAAAGTCCCTCTTTACAATATAACCAGCGAATTTCACAATGCAATTGCCAAAGAAGTTCGTGAAACACCCAAACAAAATCAAAGCGCCACCAAATTTAATCTAAAAATATTCTAATAAACTATTGTTAATTTTACTGTTATATCACACAACCCTGGTAATTAAAAGTTTATATAAATTTTTTTATCGATGAGTTGTTTATTAATATTGTTACAGTATATTTTCTAAACTTTGATATAATTTTTGTAGAAGCATAAACATTGTGTCGAAAAGCCGATTTAATTATTTACCTCTCTACAATTAAGTTTATCTTCAAAAATGATGCATTGTTAAATTTTTATATAATTAATCTAATCGTGTTAATTGATTAAATGTTCTGAAAGTGTTCCACATTGATTCAATGTCTATTGATAGAGTAGATTTGCAATTTTTCTCATTTTCTTCACAGCTAAATTTCAATTGGTTCTTCTCGAAATTACCTTGATTTCAAATACTTCTTCCTCGTTCATGGTGCACACGCCTAGTGCTCATTAAGTTTCTTCTGAGTTGTATTAAATTTCTTTATCTGCAGTCTGAGTTAATAAAAATCTTTAGTTTTATTTGTTTGAGAGACAGAAGGGACTTGATAAATTCAATTATCAAGAGGATTTACTCTGAATAAAAGAGACAAGAAAATAATGGATGCAGTAAGAAACGTCCATCCGTCAATACATATTAATTTAGACTTGTGAAGGCGTTGAATTTTTCTGGGAATTGATTCAATTTCTCTCTAAATGTCAGTCCATAAATCAAAACTGAGTCGACCGTCAATCTCCGTAATTATGTGTATTTATCTTAGCAACATTTAGAAACAAAGTAATTAAAGGTGTATCTTATGGTATAACAGAAAATTTTTAATATAACTGAAACATTATAACATAATTGAATGTGCTAAAATATGTTTGAAACACAAATAATTAAGACATTCATTTTAATATAATTTTTTTCGAGTAAAAGTAAAATTAGTAATTTAATCGTATAAAACTTTCCATGGGTTAACTGATTTTTCAGAAGCAACAATTTGTATGTAATTGTTTTAATAATACCTTAAAATATTTGTGTAAAACGTTCAAACGGTTCAATCGCTGCAAACATTTGCAAAAGCGGAAGAAATGATTATGATAATCAACAAATAGTACTATATATTTTATAATGTTTCAAAAGTATTAAAAGCATCTTCTAAATACACGCCGATACTCGAAAAACTACATGACTACCAACATTTAATAATACGAAACATTTAAAAAATATTTTCACTAAATTAAAGGCTGCCTCGTTAATTTTCTTAGGTGCATTTTTTTTAAAAAAATTCTTGTATCTTACCATCATTTGCTTCTCGTATTCTTCCTCGATCACGGACCCGTTGTAGTACCGATGAGTAGCTCTCACGTTGGGGAAGTAGAATCCCCTTCTGCAGACGCATTTGTAGCTGCCTCTGCGGAAACCCAGTCCTGGCAACGGTATGCACTGCAAAAGATAGGGAGAAGTCAATTACATAAGCTTGTTATCAGAATTTCCAAGCTAACGCTCACCAAACACAATGTCCTCGCTGGACCTCTACCATCCTCACCACGATAATTCATTTCAGAGCCTTTGTCACAGGAGTACAGTGGCCATGAACATTTTCGAAACCACTCATCACTCTGTTTTAAGAAGGAATAATTATTGATACTAAGCTGAATGTCCTCTTTGGCCATCTGCTATAATCTCATGTTCTCCATAACCAGAGAACATTCATCTGCGTTATTTTTACTCATCCCATCAATTTTTGTAAAAGGAGTGTAATGATCTGCAGTACTTTTCAAATAGGAAACTATTTGGCCTTGAAACTATTCCTTGCACCGTTGAATAAAAATTCATGCGTCGTTGACTCATTATTACCCACGCAGTGCAGTAATGTTGTAACGAATTCTTGTTTCCGTCACTACAACATAGGCTTTTGGTGGGTGAAAGCATTCCTCAAGGTAATTGCAATACAGATTAACAAGCCCGGCAGTGTCGCAGGAGAATGTCTGACGAAAGAATCAACACATCAGCAGTCCTACTTAATAGGGCAATGACATAGACAAAGTATCTTTAAATACCATCCCACTCCACGAGTTCACGTACAGCTTGGCCACAGGCTATCGTTCGCTTGCCTAACAGACTTTTTTTCCTTCCTCATATCTTACAGTAGATAATATTGACTGTAACTTATACATATATCTAAAATAACACATCTATGTTTTAACTGATAAAACCCCCAATTTTCTGGTTGTTACTTTATCAGACTCAGTCATACCTACCCCCACACTACCGAACTTTTCTGACCTTCCTTGCAAATTTACAACCCTTAGAAATAATTCACACATCTCATTTCCTTTCCAAGTTCCGAACCAGCATCGATTGAAGAGTCAAATCCAAATCCTGCAACATCTAGAATCTGCAAAGGATCCATTCTTTTTTATAACTCCCTGAGAATTTACAGCCTTCGTTATCATCACTTGTCTGTTTTTTCTGCTCTCATTCGTTGAGAACCAGAACGGCACACATTTGAAAACCATTATTAATATTCTTAATCGACAGCAAAGTGTTAAGAACAAATATTTCAAGAATTATAAGCTATACCAATAGAAAGTACTTAATTTAAATTCTTCAAGTTATCTGAAACATTCCTGAGCAGTAAAATGTTAAACTAATCGTTAATTTTGAAACATACATACATACATACATATCTCCTTATTTTACATATGTTGACTGCCTGCTTTTTTTAATGTGAACCAATGGCATTTAAATCCTAATTACGCATTCATATAATTTGGGAAAAAGCTACTGCTGTTTAAGTATATCATCAATTTGATTGAAAAAGTAATAAAATTCGCAATTGCATAATCTACTTAAGAGTCATATAAAGCGCAGAAACTAAATAAATAACAATTCATTAACACTCTGATACGTTTATTTGTTAATTATTCTGAACATTGGACATTATAATACATGAAACATCATAAACAAAGTTTATTTACGGGATATCAATATCACTTTCACATTGTTCTGGACGAGGTGATTTACAATAATGATGTGCGTTTAATTTTAGATGTGTGTTGTTATGCGGTCCCATCCTGCCAAATAAATATATTGTTACTTTCTGTCCAAAACAAAAAACGCTGAATACATGACATACTGACATTAATAGCTTTTTTTAATGTACCTGACCAAGCTTCAATTACTTAATTGTTGATTTTAAAGGATCATGCGAGAGATGAAATGATGCTTTGGAAAAGGTGTTTGGAGTTGAAAATATTTTATTATTTGGTGACCAATAAATAAATATAATATGATAACTTTTATTTAAAAATTCAGAATTTAATTTATGTAATGTACAGTATATACCCATTTAATTACGCTTCATTGTCTACCGTTTATAAAAGTGAAGTAATGGGTGATTGAATGAAAATAGTGAGGGAATGAAAATTGCCACCATTATAATAATGAGAAAATTTGCATTTCCCAACAGGCGTACTGTTACTAAAACTTTTATCATTCTTTTGTATATAAAAAATATACATAAATTTAATTTAATCATTTAATTTTATATGAATACTAATACCTATAAACAACTAATTCATTATATCTTATAGTGAGATTATTATAACATTTTAACAGTAATTGTGTTAAATATAATGTAGTATATAAAATTTCCTATAAAGAGAGAATTGTTTAATACATGGGACAAACAAAGAGGTAATTGAAAACTGGCTTTAAAAAACGTGTCTCTTATGTTAAAAATTTAAATCTCAGTGGACATGTCAGCACAAATAACTACACTTTTTTTGTAATAATTGAACAATATTATATTCTTAAATTAAAATTCATTCGAGATTAATGTCTGAAATATGACTCATTAATTACAATTACAGTAGCATTTATGACTGTATTGTCAAATATGCTCCTTAATTCCTCTAACGTATAAGAATGTAATATATTTTTACACAACCGGATTATGAACGAAACGTAGTGTGCTAGTAATTTTTTGTTAACATATACTGTCCGTAATATATATTTTTAAATTATTTTTTCATAACTGAATTCTAGGTCATTATATTATTAATTTTCAATCTTAGTTACAAAAAATAATTGAAATAGTTATCAGAATTAATTTCTTGCTATATTACAGCTGGTATTCCATAACTCTATGCATAACGAATAAGACAATTCCCCAGATAGGAGACTAAGCACCTGCTAATATATTAGGTGAACATTGTCGTAAGTCAAAAGTATTGTTGAAAATAAATTTTATTAAGATAATAATTTTTCCCTGTGTTTATCAGCCACAATAATGACCAAAACTAAACTTTAATTTTTATTTCAAATTTAATCAGCAGTAGCTTTCAGCACTGCCATAGTCATTTCATATAATTGAGTATATATATATATATACATTAAAAGTTACGATGAACAATGCAGGCCAGCTTGCGAGTTGCAATTGTTGAGGAACTGACGCAACCCGGGCCAACAATAAGGTCTGGGAGTCGTCATGGGGTGATGTAAGCAGCAGGTTGTGTCGGCGGGACGACGAGAGAATGACCACGCCCTGCAGATATAATTTTTTTTCATGCTCTGATTGAAATTAAAACTATTAAAATCAATTTTGGTGTTTTTATGAAAAATACCTGGCGCCCTAAAGGAATTAAGAAATCCTCGAATACGGAGGAACGTAGAATCTGCTACATTTGGCGCCCAACGTGGGCGCATGAAATGTCTTCAAGGATTGCATATGATTACAAATTGTGCTGGCCTACACAGATCATGTATCGAAGTTTGGAGTTCCAGAAGTTCAATAATTATTTTGTTCACGTGCTAAGCACCAGAAAGGCAGTCTCTTAACCCAGTGTCTAGTTACCGGACGTCTAGAAGCACTTAATTTTTTTCCGACAAAAACTTGACTAGTCTTGAAACTAAACAAACGGGGACGGGAATTCTCCAACCTCTACAAATTTCACAAGTCTAACATTTCCTCTGTCAAACGCGAAAGGGCTTTGGAATTATTGTGTGTTCAGACTAGTGTCTCGAGCTCTAATTCTTAACAATACGAAAAGTTATTGTCTGTTCAACTACTTCGTCAATTATAGACTGAAAACATCTTTTAAAACAAAACAGTATTGATAAAGCCAAAAAGTAGAAATTTCGTATAAGAAATTCTTATACTCCATGCAAGATTATTACAGCAATCAGCAAATGTAGTTTTTATTTGAAATTTAAGGCATTGTTATTGATGGCTGTAGTTTATAAACGATTTTAGTTAATTTTTTTTTTAAATGGTTGATTAATTGTTGTTTCCTGGAGCAGTCAGATGTTTCACTTAGAAGCCTCAAGCAATTATTATTGAATTTCATTCCGTAGGTTTCCAGATTCAGAGTATTAATTAGAAAGATACTTTGTGTGTTGGTAATCAGCTTATTGCCAGAGAGTAAAGGGTAAGTCCCTCCCTTAAATTGATATTGACAATACGACGGGCTGAAAGCCTTTATTAGATGGTCTTAGTGAACGCTACTCCTGCCACACTCGCTCTCTAGGGAAATTCTCTTGACCGCGTTCATTATCGTCATTGTTGTTTCGCTTACTTTTCCTCTCTCCATTTATTTCGAGGATTTCCTGTCGAGAGTAGGGGACGAAGAGGAATGCTTTCACTGCCAACAGTTTACTAATGGTTGTTATAAATATGATACCGAATTGACTTCGGAAAATGAGTACTATTACTCTCATTTTACATATTCGGAAACTCGTAAGGCTAAATTTATATAATAAAACAAAACTTAAGTCGTTTGAATGCACTCTTAAATTATTTGACTAAGGTATACATATGCCTTAAAAAAGATTTAAAATATCGATAATATTATTTGACCTTATGGTGAATGAAATTGTGTTTATATTTTCTGCACTTAGAAGATGAGGTTGAAGATATCATCAATATTTATTATGACTTTAATCCTGGCACTCCATTTTTACGTAAAAATATTTTTTTTCCTATTAAACTTTCATGCTAGTACCTTCAAATGTATCGCAAATGAAATTTCATTGTTCGATGACCCTTCTAGGAGTCTTTATAAAAATAAAGGGCCATTATAAATTTTACGAATCATTTGAAAAAGATGGATATAGGTGAATGATTAAAAATTATAGGATGCATGAAAGACAAATTGTCAGAGTTTTTCTGAACGTGAATCCGGTAAGTTACTTTGAAAAGCAGCCGACATGGGCGCCACCCACCGAAGTAACCTTAAAAAAATTGCAATTTTGCCTCATGTAACAACTTGAAATTCATTGTTAGGATTTCGTCAATCAACAAGATACGCGTAGCTTCTCATTTTCACAATTGTGTTTTTGATTACCACCGAATAGGCCGTATGACAAATTTGGGGCTACTTCAGTGGCCACTGCGGTCATCAAATTTGATACCTTACGATTATTTCTTGTGAAGTTACAGATGGAAAACTGTCATGAAACGTGGAAGTTTTGTAACACCGCACCCCAGAAGATTTTCGTACAGTCATACTATGCATAAATGGATTACCGAATGTAATAAAAGGTGGACTCATAGAAAATTTATATATCATTTTATATGTTGTACTTGGCTGATTTATGATATGTTTCACGTTTTATCAGAATTCACATTACATAATTTTAAAAACTTCAATCGTTTGTAAATCAAAGTTATTCAAAATACGTTGCCAGAATCAAGCTCAAAAGAAACTTTAAGAGTTTGTCTTAAACACACTGTATAATTCGTTACGTTATGATAAGCCATTTTCTTATAAAGAATTTTTTAATCTTTAATGGATAATACATTGTTGATAAAAATATTAGTCCTGGTTTCGGATACGTAATTAAATTTTGTCCTCTTATAAGCACGAACGTAATTAAGTGTGTGATTTTAATCTACGAAGTTTAAGTTGTGTCTCATGAAAAAAATATGAATACTATTTAAAATAGTGACGTGAAATTATAGTTCTAGGGTTTCGTACAAACATAATATATTAAATTTAAACCAATTAGCTGAACACATATGACTGGTACACAAATACAATTCAGTCTCATACATATGGAGCTGTTATATTATAATTTTATTGGAATTTCTATTCTATAATTGTAGAGTGAAACAAAAATTAGTGAATATATTATCTTATTCTTTGATTTCAATGGACGTAATAAACTGGCATCCTTTGATTTTCAATTATCCTATAATTTATTATTGAGTCTCATACACCACTCTGAAAATGAAAAGCGCCGATTAAAAATGTAAATGTAACTTTAATATTCTTCGTATCTCTTAAAACTAATTAACTATAACACCTAAGCATCCCTCTGTATTATCTCATTAGTGTGACTTAGGAATAATGAAAGATAATGTTACACATTCGCGTGTACAAACTAAAGGAAAGTCTATATGAACAGTTCCTGTGGTAGTTACGTGCTAACTTAACCTTCGTACGTCAATCATTAAATGACGACACAGGCTAATGTGTCGCTTTATTAATTAGAAATGTCTATCTGATATATTGATCTGTTGCCATGGGAACAATGTCGATGGCCGATGGAGCTGCCGCCTTTTACGATAATGGGAATAAGTAACGAGATAGTGACAGCAGCCAGACCTCTTAATTTATATATTAACAATGTAAAACAAATGTTTATACTTTCTCATTTTCAAATGACACGTATGGTTAAAGAAAGAATAGTCAAATTACGTAAATTAAATTTGAAATTTTCAATTGAAATTATTTCACCAGTCTTAACGCATCGTCAATCTTACTTACTAAATTATAATACTTGAAATTATTTTACATTTACCTACTATTTCATACACAAGAATTATCACTTGAAGTTATGTCGGTAAACTTTTCAATTTCCAACAAATATATTAAATTATTATTATTAAAAAATCTAACATATTTCTTTAACACCGTCCGTTATTTAATATAATTGAGCAAAACCCGAGCCTAAAAGCAATTCATGCGTCCCGAGTCAGTGAAAATGTCATGTTAAAGGGCGGTTCTAAATAAATCGTAATGGTATTTTAAAAAATCTTTCGTTCTGTTTTTTGATCATTATTTCATGTTTGGAAGATATAATGGTCATAGTTTCAGAATGTAAACAAATAGTTACGTCATTTTGGAGGGAATTAATTGTGGTGAACTTTCCTTTACTCTGTCGCACTGATGTCACAGAATGTTCGTACTGACAGATTTTTAAAATTTGTCTACAATAATTCCTTCCTAACCGTCCCAAACTGAACATGTCAGTGTTACGCCATCTAAAATTTCTCTTAAATTTGGGTACTAATTATATTTTGTGTAAATCGTCAATTTTAATATTTTGATAATTTATAAATCTGTTTAAATGAATGGCGATTATGTGCATTAGCTAAACGCTTGATAAGAGTTTTTTAAAACAGCTTTAACTGTTTTAGATTAACTACTGTATAATCATAATAAGAAAGTTTCATTTGCTAAAAGCTTTTATGTTTCAACATTTTATTTCCAAACACTATTTGTTTGACAAATTATTTTACACTAGCCACTATTTAATATTTTTATGGTCGTTATTTGAAATTGTTGTTGTGGTATTCAGTCCTAAGACTGGTCCGTTGCAACTCTCCATGATAATCTATCCTGTGCAAGCCTTTTCATTTCCTCATAACTGGCACAACCGACATCCTCCTTAATCTGCTTAGCGTTGTCTATCATTGACCTCTCTCTTCTGTTCTTACCCAACACACTTCCATCTAATGCTAATTTTACAAGACCCTCGTGCCTTAAAACGTGGCCTATTAATCTATCCCTTCTCTTGGTCAACGTCCTCAATATTGTTCGCTTTTCCCCTATTCTGTTTATAACTTCGTCTTTACTTACTCTATCCACCCATCTGATTTTCAGCGTTCGCCTGTAGCACCACATTTGAAATTGAAAGTATGGAATTTGTTAATTTCCAAACAAAAATTATGATAACCCAACTATTGAAATATATATATTCCCCTACGGTGAAGGAACAAAATTTCTGATCTGCCGTTGGTGCTACATCATGAATTGTTGACTTACTTTAGTGGTCCTCTTCTTACACTTGTCGGATGCTGCGAAGATATTCAGCTGAGTGCTGCCCGGAGGTAAAGGACACTGATCGATGTCCACACGTCTCAAGTCAATATCGATACCACTGGTGCCCCTGTTAAAAAAACAAATTAAATTACACTTTCATTTAACACGTACATTTTGAACAACATGTAGATAATTGTGTTTAGTACGTAAGTGAAAGTAAAATACGCTTGAAATATAATTTCCATATCTTTTTGAAAAATAAAGGCAAAATAAACTTTAAACGTGTAAATTAATTATTCGAGGTTCTTATTTAATATGTTTTTACAGTATTTCTTAAAAATTAAGTTATAGAATATCAGAATGGAAGAACACTTTCTTCCTAATCTTTCATTGAAATAAATCACACTATTCCTGTTTTTATTAAAATTTTACTTTAAGTTGCATTATAACTCGTTAGGTATTGTTGATAAATGAATAGATCAAGTTTGTCGCTAAACAGCTTTGAAGTATGTCTTATAGCAAGGAGATCGAGACCTTGGGGGACGTAAAGGGGATGTATCAGGATATCTGCAACACGTGGCATTATTGTCTTGGGTGCTATATGCTCCGGAACCAGGTCACCTGTCCTGAGGGTCAGCGCCCACATAACGTGTGGCTCTTGACGCTAATGGGATTCCGGGCCCGGAAGTCCCTGGGGTCATAACTCCAAGGGGACAGTGTCAGGTCCATTGTTATTATAAACGGTGAATTTGTCTTTCCGTGTTACAAAGAAATAGGATGAATGTGCAGAATTTACCAGTTTAAATTCATGAACTAAATTTCTTTCATCGTAATTGATACGAAATTATCCTCAATGAACGATTATCAGCTCAGCCAAAAGTTACATCATTTAAAAACATAGTTAATTGAACAATCAAAGTAAAAATCAAAAACTGCTGACACACTAATTCTGAAAAATTGTAATAATCATTTGACAATTTTAAACAGTTATTCTTTTTGATTTATGATTAACGTTCATGAAATTCATAATTATTCCTATCTTTAACTCTTAACTGTTCTCGCAGCACTAAAAGTTTGCACGACTCTCATTGTTGATGTTTTTCCGGCTTCCCAATCACGTGACGGGTGAACGATATACTCTAACGCTACAGTAAGAATACTTTTTAAGCCGTTCGGTGCTATTGGAGCCTTTGAGTGACGACGAAAAGTAGTGCCCCGAGTGCTAACGACGCCTTGAAGCTTTTACAATACGCGCCTGGATCTTATCCTTCTTCCTGATTGCTCGCTTTAGAAGTGAGTTTAGCAAGAACATGAAGAATATTCTAATGTCAACATATCGCACGAGATTAATGTTTATCAACATATTTTCGTGGTTGGGCAGGCTGTCTTTTTCGAAAAGGGTAATGTCGACTGTGTGACACCGCGCTTTAAAGGCTATCACATAAAAAAAATTAAGTGAATGAAAAAATAGATCAAATTTTAAAAAATCCCCAAAAACTGTTTCTAACTTAACCAGATGAAACTAAATAAAAAATGACACAAAAACCTTAATACTGTTTTCATCGGTCCAAAGCCTGGACCTAAATGAAGGATGGAAAACATGTTAGCATTGCCTCCACGCAAGACTGAATAAGCACCACGAGAATATTGTTGGCAATTTTTTGTTTATTCTTGATTTCTTACTCACTTCAAGGCTAGTGTATATATGTAACAGGTGTGTGTTTAAGGCAGAATGTGCTGTAGCTATCCTATTTAGATTCTTTTAGGTCAATGAAAAGAAAAATCGTGCTTTGAAATTATTCCTCTCGTAGAAACCGAACCTGAACCCATGTTTAACTGAATGATGTGGACGCGAAGTAGATTGGTGTTTGCTTTGGTCGAGGTGGATGATTGTATAAACAACCGTTTCCCGTTTCATACATTTTGCTGTTTTATTTCAACAGTACAGACCTGTTGACTTAAGCGTAGAGTTGTGAACTTACGACACGACGAAACACCTTTACTAAAGTAAAACGGAAACGCAAATTCCACCGTTACGGCTGGCGCTTGCAGTAGATGTGAAATTCAATTAAACAGATCAAAAACTAAGCGTTGTATAACCAGCGGAAGTTATCAATCAACATTTACGTGCTATAAACTAGAATACTATTAAAAAGTTAATTAATGGGTATACGTTTACAACACTAGTTTTACACAAGATCCAAATAATTGATCATTTTAAGATTGCATCTTATTTATGTTTCGTTCGGATGGACAGTTTGGTTTGCTTCATTCTGTATTCATGAATTTTTTCTTAAAATTTAGGCGTCATGTTATAGTAAAATTATACAAGAGCTAATAATCTAGCAACCAATAGGAGCAACAAATGGCTGTAATTCATCCTTGAAATAGCAAATGAACTAGCGTTTAATATAATAAATAAATTTATATTTTATATTAGACGTAATTCCTATAAGGATAATATAACACGTTAAATAAAATTAAAATTTCTTTGTGTTTAATCGGGTGTGTTATTGGTTTCTGAAAATAATAAAAATGTAATTATTATAACCACATATAATTTAATAAAGCTTGGATTTATTGCTGTAAAACCATTATGAGAGAATATCAGTTCCTCACTTCATAATAGGTCAAGGTTCTGACATTTCTATTGTTTTCCTTATGACATCTGTAATATATTTGCAAAATTCACTTAACGAATAATTTTCAACCCACTTTAAAAATTGTATATACCATAACATTTAACCGAATAAAAGTAGTAATACTAGAATTGTATTAATTTCATGTCTTTACCTTAGCCAGTGACGCTAGATAAACATAAATTAAAAACAAAATGGAAACAAGCCCCCCTCCCAAGTATTTTTACCTTCATCAGTGTCGGTTCAAAGCCCCGAATCTAAATTATGGATGGAAAACATGTTAGCGATACCGCCGCGCAGAAGTGACTAAGTACCTGGACAATATGTTTCAATTCAACTTCAATTCTGTTTTTATTGGCACAGTGGTTAAGCCATACAAAATTCAGATGTACATTTTCCAATTTTTTTTATAATGTATTATATTATACCTAATATAACGCCTGATATAACGCTAGTGACTTTATGAATATGAAATACAACAAAACTTGTAAGTTTCTCTTTACTCTTCATTGTCAGGAAAAAAGCACGGCTTCGCCTTCCGATAGCAGGCAATATTTTTTTTCCATATTTCGTCCAACATTCTGTTCTCTTATTTACAAATTCGCTCAGAATTTTCATGATACATATTATTAATTTGCATTGCATAAGAGTCTTCCTCCCAGGCAACTATGAATTTTCATGAGATTCATTACTTTACTTTTACACGTACTGGTCGTAAATATGTAATACTCGAACAACGTAGAGTTCTTGAATACATAAAAGGTATGCACATAATCCAAAAGTTGGTTAAGGACATTCATTATTGCTAAAAGAACAAAAACAATAATAAATAACACGATAATAACGTGTTTGACTCCAGAAAAAATTTAGCCTTAATCAATCTATATAATAGGAAAAGATTTTTTACTTGTATAAATTCCTGATAGTAATTTAAACAAAATATGCGAATATGGCGGTATATGTGTCTGGGTCGTCAGAGGGTAATATGGGGAAATCAGTCATATTTGGTAGCTATATCTTGTTTACATTTTGCTGGTCTCACATTTGATCAATTATATCCTGCAATTCAAACACCAGGAAAACACCGAAGGAAAATAAAATATAATACGAAAGATTTATTAAATATGTAAGTTTATATACTTCAATTCTGTTTATAACCGCCCTTAAACATAACATATTTCACGGAGTCGTGGTTATCGAACTTCTTTTTTCTCCAACTATTTCATGCAACACGATTTTCAGGAACTATCAAAGGGTTTCTTAATCGAAATAATTTAATATATTTGTTGTCAAAAGCAAAGCTTGACGAAACCTTTTCAAATGAGAATTGCTGAGAACCTTAGGTTGGGTGTTTATTTTTAATTTTGTTTAATTAATAATAATTGAATAACTAGTACCCGGGGACCCATCTGTCACAAATATCTACATACATTGCAATTTAAGCTCGTACTTCCACTTCTCAATTATAATGATAATAATAATAATAATGATAAATTTCTATGTCGGATTTTCATAATTCAAAGAAAATGCTTTCATAGCGGAGTGTACTTTTGTATGTCATAACAAAACCAGTGTCCATAATGCACAGCAAGCCATCAACTTCATAGATATCGTCTGGCACTCTAAAAATGGGAGATAAAAATAAACGTGGCTTGCGTTCAGATAATTTGTTTCCTTTTCCATATCGCGTGCCTACATGCCGTATATTCTGTGGCCAAGGCGGTAGACAGACTGGAACAACAGCTAGAATTCTTGCACGGCCCAGAATCCAACAGGAGGAACAGAGAATCTTAATAAACATTATTCATGAGAGGAAACTCATCTTTGGTTACAAGGGTTGTTAACGAGCAGTTATTTATGTGGCGGTTCTGATGCCTCAGATTTCACCTTCATTGAAACCGGGAATTGTAATTGATTTTATGCTTTCTTCAAAAAGAACTGTAACGCACCAGTGAAACACCGCGTCCACATGAAACAACGATTATTTCGTTCCATCAACGTCTGTTCACATCAATAAATGCGATTACCGAAAACGTGAGCGATAAGCGATCTAAAGCTTTTAGTGGAAAACTTGATCGGATTTATCGGAAATCAGCTGTCCATCATTGCTTGTGGTGTTTTTTTATATATCAAATCCTACGCATGCGGCTTTACCTCCAAACTTTGTTGAGTCGGGTACATCATAAAAACTATATTTATTTCATAATTTTATAATTATTATTAAAGAATTTAATTAATAGATATCTGTGGTAAAACAGATTCCACTATTAAAACTATGCGTGAAAATAAAATGTACTGTGCAAATGTTATAAAATTGGAGAATATGTTGAAGTATCATTAATCGAAACTCTCAAGTTTATGACAAACGATTGCTTCAAATTAAGCTAAACCTCACGACATAAAACTGAATATATTGTAATTATTAATTATAAAACAGAAGTTTCTCAAAGTTCATCGTAGTTTTACTACACTGAATAGTCTTTGCAGGTTCGCTGTAAAATTTGAGAAAACGAAAATCACGTAGATTTGTATATTATTTTTACTTTCTTCATGTATTAATCAGGTCGTTTGTTTGAATACGAATCAAGAAAACAGTTTGATAGATTTTTAATCTGAAGTTTTCAAACGTAGTATAGCGATGTAGAAGTGACTCGTCTTTTTATTCATCGGATAACGCACACTGACACTCCGTTGATCTCCATCTCAAGTCCATTTCACCAGGAAATCCGCACAACATTGTCCCCTCTATTCAAACGTTAACAATAGGAAAAAGGAGACGTGGAATATTTAAATAGCACGTTTGAGTAAGAGGTTTCTTCAAAGGAAAGAAAAATACATATTGCATAAGTGGAAAAATAAATATGATTGTGGTCTTTTTTAAGTCACTGATTAACAATAAAACCATGTATAATTCGTTATTTCAATCAAACAGACGTGATTACTAAAATACACGATATTTAACCCATTCATTTATGATCACGTAGCTGGTTAATCAAGGGGAAATACAGCAGTGATTTAATTTCCCGCGGTCATGCAACGCTAAATGCATAACAGTATGATGGCAGCCTATCGGGTAAAATATTTCGTAGGTATAATAATCCACCATTCGGATCTCCGTGTGGGGACTCCTCTGGAGGATGTCATCAAAAAAACAAATATGTCATCTGGAACGAAAATTGTACAATATTTTATAAAATTTTCTTGATGTTTTCTGTATAATTTCTGTGTAGTTATTTTTGAAACTCACGTGTGTGTTTTTGAAATAAATAACATACATTTATAAGGACTTTAATAATTATAAAAATATATATTTCAGTTCTCCACATTTTTCGCATAATCTCAGTTAATTTATTAAAACAGAACTAATATGTTTGCAAGCGTTTGCGGCGTTGAAAGGAAAAGTTTGGAACTTGGTTTCAGTCTCGTAATAGAGATGCAGATTACCGTGACTTCTGTTCCGAGTCTACACTTCAAGACAATATTTTCAGCTTTATTGTTTAATCTATTCATAACACGATATTTTCTCCTTTTGCTTCTGTAGCTTTGTGATGACACAAAGAACCTCGGCTGCTTTCTTCTTACAATGCCCCAGTGACGTTACGCGAGAAGGGGCGGGACAAATTTGAATTTTAAATAGTTTTTCACGCATAAATCTCTACGAAGAGAGGGAGAGGGATTTTTCTGGAGAAGATAACAGGAAAATGGAAGCGGGCGAAAGGAGTGGCAATTAGAGCTAATGGCGCGTTGTTTCAAATGCTCATTACTTTCCCCAACAACGCGCATGCACAAGCAGAGCAGAGCAGAGCAAAGCGCGTCGGGTCGTCGTCGTCGTCGTCGCCTGCACGAAATAGTCCGTCCTTCCTTCCTGGCCACCACATTAAAACCGCCCAATTGCTTCCGGCCGTTTCAGACGAACGAATTACTGGAACCTCAGTTGCCGAAATTTAGAGCCAACGACGTCTGTTCCTAACCAATTATCACTTCACACTCGCACGAGGCCACAGAGTCACTCGGGCTGAGAGGATCCTTAGAATAAACCATAAGCAACGAGCAAAATTAATTACGCTTAATCATCCAGTCATTACGCAACGTGCTTAAAAGCTCTACGTCTCAATTCATCATTCTGAATAAGAATTGCCATAATATGAATATGCGTCGGACGGGCATAATTTACATTTAGTATCAATATTAACTTTCTTTTATTATATATAGAATATGGAATTGTGATAGTCGTCAGGAAACCGAATCAGCAGTTTTTTGAAGTGCACGAAACTAGACAGACAAAACCGTAAACTATTTTTAATTTACTCTAAGTAAATACAGTTATTTTAGAAAAAGTGTCAAGTTTAATTAAATATGTCACCTGGGTTTTAATAACATTCTCTCACATATATAACAACCTAATTTGTAATTAAATTCATATCGATGTTTGTTAATTTGCATAAAGTAACAATTTGTGTGATCATTTAATATGTTTAAAAACCGAGTAATATCTATTTGCGTCAGGAAGCGCTTCTCCAAGCGTACGAATTTGGCGGATGTTTGATTCAAGTATATACGCATTGGTTAATATTTGGGAAACAGTATTGTTGTGTTCCTAGTAAAAGCTTAAAAAGATTGAATTTTAGCACTGTCTTGCTTCATATTTTAATAATCAATAATATTTCACTTAAGGTCAGCTTTTCAAAATAATTTAAATAAAGATTAAACCAAACTGCCAATTCACAAACAAAATGGAAAGTTGATTTAACTATTACTGCGTTTATAAATTACAGGACAATAATATATTTTATAACATTAAAGTTGAAAGCTTGGTTTTGTGGAAAAGTAAAATAAATGAAAATACATAAACTTGAAACATTAGACTTAAACTAGACAAATATAAACATGAAATTGAATCAATGAAATAAGTGTTTTAGTTGACTAAAATAATACTCTTTCATTCTAACAATAAATGTTGCTAATTATAAAATAATTATAAACTTCACATGTAAAATTATTGCTAATTTTCTATCAACTAAAAGTTATAAAAATTTAAAAAAACAAAGATATATATATATATATATTACTCAATCATTGTGTGAATTTAGTATTCTTTAACAAACAAAAGTTTTTATAAATTATGTTTAAATAAATTAAGTTCAATATAAAGTGTTAACATTATTCCCATCATATTAATAATTTTCTTATAATTTATTGATAGTGAAAAAATTATAATTTAAATTTTGTAATTAATGTTTTCTTTCCTTAATCTCGTTTGAATACCCCGTTTCGTTAGATCCATATAAAGTTTTGATCAAACAGTTTACCACAATTGATTTCATATACACGAAAGGAAATTTTACTTTTTTAAATTTTGCCTTCACTTATTTTTATGATTTTAATTTGGTTATTAATTTTAAATCTCATTTCAGTTGTAAGTATCCTTACAATCAATCGAGGGTGTAAAATTTAATATTTTGGCCTGTAATGTTTAATTATATAATTCAAATTATCTGTAGCATAACACAATGATGTACGAAAGGCGAGAACGAAACATGGTAAAAATTAAATCTGTTTTGTCTGATAATTGGTTGTTTTGATTTACCTTCATACTATACTAATAGTCTGGAAACGTTACAAATATAGAATTATAAACTTAGTCTAATATTATTAATATTCAAATTTTTGAGACGCTGAAAACAATTATGTATATAATATACTGCCACTAATACACTTAAAATAAGTTAGTTAAAATAATTGTCTAAGATTAATAACATTTATTTTTAAAACGTTTTCAATATTCAATTAAATAATAAATCTTTGAGTTTTAAATTAAAGTATTCCAATCTAAATAATATAGGTTTGTATTTTGAATAGAAACGAATGCATATTCAGAAAATGTGTTTGTAACACTCAACACTGTGGAGGAAACATTGAACAGCAGCTTTTATGTGTGTTTTTATATGGAGTTTCATTGACATATTGGGTAATTTAATGTTTATTTGCTGTACGCAATCACGTATGCATTCCCCAGAGCAAGTTTGTCCAGGCCGTGATATTTTTCTCTAGGGAAAATTTCAGTTATCTTGAAATCAAATTTTAGAAACACTTCCAAGAGCACTCGGGTAGGCTCAATCAGAAAACTTATTTTGTGAAATGTTTCCTTCCTGATTACCAGACGTAAAAACCATTTCCAACCCAATCAGCACATGGCAACTGTTTTACGTCATTCCTGTTTGTTCTCTCGAATTGTTGCGTTAAATTTGTCCTGGATCAATTGATTGGAAAATATAAAACAAACAGAGATTAATTAAGCCCTGGCTGCAAAGAATATAATAGTCACAAATTTACGTAGAGTATTAATGGCACTAGTGATCATCAGAAAATATGGAATGTTTGAATATAATATTAAGTGAGCTGTGTACCTATCAATTGAAATCAAAGTCTGTTACATTAGATAATTAAGAAAATTGATGTGAAGGATACAAGAAATATTCAGCGAAGACGATAACTGTTTACCAAAAATTATATGAGAATGGCGCTGAGGAGAGTTTGTCTACTAATGAGAGAGTCAATTAAAACTAGGTACGAATAATTTAACTCTCGTCCAAAGACAAATATTTTCAAGCTAGTTACATTTTTAACCATTCAATACTAAAATTGCCTGACGCTGGGAAAAAATGTGTTTACGAACGGAGCTTGCAGATCCGTCGTCTGGCCGCCATTGAAGAGACATAAGCCGCGTGCTGTAATCCAGATCTTGAGTCCGCCTTTTGGGAGCATAAATTCAGTTCCTTTCAGTAGCGGTCGAAACTTTCGTGAGTGTGTTTACCGGAACTACGGAATAACTTGAGGCAGCTGTCGCCAAACCGCAGAAGGGTGGCTGGTTCCTTAAGTTACTCACAGCAGAACCGCCAGGGGAATTTCTGCGTCTGCAGCTCTTCGTCAGAACTTGCAAATCTGCCTCCTTACCGAGGAGAAACAAGAGATTAGGTCTAACAGATTACATTACCAGTTATAGTGAGATGGATGGAATTTCAGGTATAAAAGACAGTTTTATCGATTATATTAATTATAAATTAAATTATCAAATTTCATTAATTTCTTTATTATACTAATTGTACATGTATTCATAAACGATTCCATGTACTCAATATATCTGACACTAGCTACGCCTGCGACTTCGTTCGTGCCGAAGTAATTCGTTTTATTTTACCCTAAAAACAAAACAACAGGTACAGAATTATGATTAAGTTGACTTCATTGAATATATAAAAAGTACGGTATCATTTATTTATGATCGCTTTAGTGCAAACCTTATAATCGCAGTTGGTTTTGAACAGGTCCCGCTTTCAAAAAAATGAGCTTCTACTAAATTTTAAAATATGCCTGACGCGACAAATAAAACCAATTTACGTATATCAAAAGGAGTTTATTTTTGTTAAGTATCTTCATTTTTAAGAGAATTGATGAAAACGACCTGTAACAGACAGAAGGTTCTTATTACCTATTCATGTAAACCGACGATTCGATACCTTTTTCTACCCTCTTCACTGTTAAAAATTCTATTCTCAAATAAATAAAGTTAATTAACAATTCAAATAAGTAAATTAAGGATTTATATGTCGTGTTACGTGTTTCCCTGAGATTGTAGGTCTTGAGGAAGCCGTCAACAAGAAAAGTAGTGATCTTTGCAGTTTCTCGTACTAGCAATTGTTATCCTTTTTTGAATTGTTGACTTAATTTTTTTAAATTTACTTTATTTATTTGAGAATAGAATTTTTACCCTTGCGGAGGGTACAAATAGTTATCGAAACATCCGTTTGTATGAACATGTAATAAAAAGCTTGTTTGTTAAAGGTAATTTTCTTTAATTCTCATAACATATAAAACAGACGTGAGATGTTTATTAATGTCCTGCTTATTATGGATTAAATATTCACGGTTAACTGTTCATTATATTAAACTTCGTTATGATTACAAATTTGTCCTCTTCTATATAAAAATCAGAAAATCTATACTTGTAACTTCGAGAATGTTGATAGAGAACTATAAGGGGAAATATAATCCTTTTTAGGTATTCATGTCGCTCAATCGCCAGTACTGAATAATTAATACTAATAGGAAATGATCAAACGTGCTTGTAACGTGCACTCTCTAATAAACAGAAGCTTTTTACAGGATTTTAATGAACCAGTAAAGTTCCATTTTTTTAAGTACTTAACAGTTTTATATTTTTATAGAAAGGTACGTTTGGCCACAGCGTATTTATTTAATTATAAATGTTGCGTTTTTCACTGCAAAGTTTAATTTCATTAGTTGTGTTAGTTGTTGCATATTCGTATGTCAGAAAATATTTATTTTTTAAGCTGGTTGGTGAATCATTTCTGAAGTTAACGGAAATTTTATCATAACCCCTATGAATAAATAATTTAAATTACGTTCAATCTACCATTTTGGAAGTATTATTTCATCTTTAGGCGAATTTTTAACATGCTTCAGTTAAAATTCTATATTATCAGAATCATTATAATTAAAAAGCCACGTTGTATAAATATCCTATTAGAATCTTCGCTTGTCTTAAGAACTCATTTGTTCCACGAGAACATTCTTCGTTTAAAGCTACATTAGGTCGAAGATTCACAGCCCTCAGAGTCTCAACACATTAATAGATCCTGCCACACCTAAAAAGTGCTACTTTTCTACTGGTCGCACTTTGTATGGCTCAGCACGATGAGGATAAATTGCATCTCTTTTCTGAATGGCTGAGTGCCCTGCTCATTAGTCTTGCGGCTACAAATTTCATCTGACATCACTGGTTGATCATTAATGTAACTCGAGGGAATAATTTATGATTCTGCGGTAATACGCTTCTACAGACGAAATCCATTACGCCGGCTAACCACACACGCGCTCTCCCACACATATATCTGTTGAAAATGTGTCATACGAGACCAAAGATATTGTATCACGCGTAGGAATGGAGGAGAACGACACCCAAATTGGTTGTAGAATATTATACGTTTTTATTGGTAATTTCATTTTAGGTTATTCAAAGCCAGCATATAAAATCCCTAATCAGTTATCATTTATAACAGAAAATATGTTCGTTTATAGTTACATAAATTAATTTAGTTTAGTTAGTCTCCATCTAATCCAGCCAAGGATAAGATTGATAATTTAGAACCACTTGCGGCATTGTTGAAGATTGTGTTTTGCAAAACACACAAAAGAGCATACGGTCCCAAAACAATTCAGACCTTCCTTTATGTAAAACATATTTTCACATCTCTTCATTGAAAACATGGCGAGAAATATTGAGAAATGTCCCGACAGGTTGCGCGCTTGCTCGTTGTTCCATCTACGATTGACAATTTAGGCAGCAACTGCACCTACAAATGTGAAATAGAATAAGTATAGAGACCCTCATATGAATGACAAGTTCCAGAACAAAATAGATTAACTGCAATCGTGCAACTGAACGGAACCAATTTCTTTTTTCTTGAAGCTCAATAATGGCAAAAATTTACCAATATCACGTATCGTGTTACATCGTTTACAAAAGTATTAGAGGTTTTACAATTAAAATTTTATTTTAACTCGCACTAACGATAAGATAGTATTTTATAAAAGAAACATTAGATCCAAGTCACGGATTTCCTAGACAACCGACCACCCGAATTATATTTATTTCACTTCCCTTATCTTATTATATTATAGTTGTGATGACTCTTTCTTTACTGTTACATTTTAACACCTTGATGGCCACACAACAAACCTACGACGAATTGGAATTAGCTTCCGGATGACGACTAGCAGTATCTTATCCTGGTGAATTATTCTTCTGGTATAATATACTAATATACTACCTTAAACTGGAAAAAAATACCCAGTGAATATTCCTGGTACTGTAAATGAGAAAAAAAGTTTTTCAGGTAACCTAAAAGTACAGTAATAAAGTGAAATATATTCCCAATATAATTGTAATAATTGGAACCCTTTCATGGACCCAAATATAAAAATATTGTTAGTTGAGGTTTATAAGACAGAATAATTAATTTCCTGTAAGATCAATTTTGGAAACGAAAAGAAAAATGCTTCCTTAAGACAGGAACAATACGTAGTACAAATATTTATTTTATTATGACAACTTGGCTGATTAATTCCAGATATTGATGTATTATTTTCGATAAAATGTTTTCAATGAACGAATATAGTTATTTGGGAGTATTATATTCTAACTAGTCATCGTAGGTGTTCTCCGGGGTCACAGACTAATCGATTTTGCTTTCGACGGTGAAATTGGAGACTATGGGATCGTAAATCTCTGAACCGGTCTCACAATGACTTGGAGACGGTCCAGAATGAGAACAAATATCTTGAGCGCTGTCAGCAATTCTTGAGGCAGACGAATATATGACCGCAGGTCCCTTTCCTCAAGAAGTAGATTCGATTTCGTTACTTCAAATAATTGAACCAAGATATATCGGAAAAGATGAGAGTTGTAAATGGTAATTATAATTTTCTCAGTAGTTCATTTTAAAAATTCCATCTGTGTAAATAAATCTCTTGAAAAAGACTTGACTTGGGCTTGTTGACAGTATAAAAGTAACTCCTAAAGGATTGTTAAATCAAAGAAATGAAGCAAAGGTCAATCCTTAAAAATTTATGATTAATCATTAAATCATGAAATTTTCCCTCCTTTATGGTTTCCAAGTCTTCTTCTGATTCTCTAATACTACAATATTGTCGGCAAAGCATAAGGTTTTTATTTCTTCTCCTTGCAGTATGATTCCTTTTCCATATTCCGTTTTAACATTCTTCATCGCCTGTTCTATATATACGTTTTATCGGCGTGGGCGACAGACTGCATCCTTCTCTTACTCCTTTCTTGATATCTGCTTTCTTTTCTTGATCTTCAATTCTAATTACTGCTGACTGCCTTCTGTAGAGGTTATGTATAAACCTTCTTTCTCGATATTTATTTACCGTGCTCTTCAAAATCATTAATAGTGTGTTCCAGTTCACATTATCAAAGGCCTTTTCTAGATCTACAAATGCAATGAAGGTAGACCGCTTTCTTCTTACCGAGTCTTCTAAAATTAGAAGCAAAGACAATATTGCGTCTCTTGTCCCTACATTCTTCCTAAAACCAAACTGATCTCTCGCTTACTCTCATTCTACTTCTCGTCTCATCCTCCTATATATCATTTTCGTTAATATTTAGCATATTAATTAATTGTCCTATCCTGTTCGCATCTATCAGTCCCAGTCCTATTCGGTATGGGTATCTTTATGTTTTTACTAAAATCTTCTGGTATTCCTCCTTATAACATGTTAGTAATTAGGGAAACAGAAACTTATATAAAGGCAGATGTACTAATATATTTATTTAAATAAATATTTGTTAATTTTCTTGGTTGCTAACAGTACTAAAAAATATAAGTCAATTATTCACATATTTGGTATTTATTTTTTGTTTCCGGACGAATACTTTAGTAAATATTCTCTTTATCCCCAATTTTAGTTCTGTGGTCTGTTATAAAAAGATTTATCTCTCTTTGGATTTTTGAAAAATCATATAAAATTCGAGCCTTTCGTAAAGTAAAGAAATTCCTTTTTACTGGGTTATAAAATATGAGCCCTTTTATACCTCCCTCTTAAATGATTATTGTGATTTATATGGTGATATAAGTAATTCATTCGTGGCATTAAAAATATAGAGGCCTAAAGTTAGAGGAAGTAAATCATTTTTCCCCACTCTCGTCGTATTTCCGCCACAAAAAAATATATATTTCTCTCAAGCACCCTGCACACATTTCTCTCCGCAAGGCTCATTCATAGTATTAGGTTTTTTTCGTCAGTAACTGTCGCTGAATGATTAATCCTCAAAATGCAAATTGAAAATAATATCCGCTTAATAATGTCGTATTCCAGGTTTTCATTATACATTATACAGTTTAAATAAGTTCACACATTGGAGGTTAGATTACTTATTAAATATATGTTAAGTAACTATTAAATACTTCAGCTTAAATACGGTAATTGAAATTGTAACAGGTACAAATTACAGTGTAATTAGATAATTATATTGAACTAAATAATAACGTTTAATAAAACTGGTTTAAGAAATCCAGAATATAATGACGGAATGTTGTAAACGCAATTACACAGTTGTCAAATCTGTCCCACAGTTGTCGTTCATAATGTCGAAATAATGTTAAAATTTAGGTTACGAAACGAGTTCTCGATCAAACCATTAGTACGTAATTGGCACAGGATTACTTTAATTTTACAGATGTGGAAACGGACGTCTAAATGGGGGAAAACGAACAAAAGTTGAAATGTAAGTAGTTGATATAACAGCACGAATTAAGCTATGTAGCTAATCGACGTGAGTATCCATGAAATGAGTTATTAAAGATTTTCTCCCACTAAAATAATTTCCAGCCAAACCTCTGAACTTGTTTAGCAAACTTAACCGTGTGAATTTCACAATCTACGCTTCCTGGCTGATACAACCTTTATGGCCATTAAATATTTCGATCATATAAAATAAGCTACAAGTAAAATAAAATAACGCACATATTTGCGTCTTATGAGAGTTATTAAAGCTAATTTCAAGCGGTTGATTGCAGACAAATATTTCAAAAATTTAAATTTGTAACTTACGACTATATAAATCATGTGACTTATTTTGTAGTATATTATTTAATTAATTAATTTACGTCCACCTGATCCACCTATACGTTAGTATCCCCAAGCGTTCTATTTAATGAAATTCAATTTCCTTTCCAGCGACATTTGTTTTACAGCTAATTGGAATATTTCAATCCTCCAATAATAATATCACTTATCGAGAGCTTAAAGTCGACTATTAACTCAAGCTGTAGTAGTTGTTTGGATGGCGTTATTGCAGGTTAAGACTGGGTACGGAAGTATTAAAGTGGAATTTAACAAGTTAAAATTGGTGGAATATTCTAGTAAAAGAAACTTTCAGTAACAGTAGTTTAACTGAAGACTGTGTGACATAGCTACATAATATTTGTATTATTGTTAAATTAATTTTCAGATTTCTATGTTCCCAGTATATTGAGATTCTCGTCTCTAGAAATTATTCTTAATATTTTTCTCGTATTCATTCATGGTAATGTGTTATTCTTGCACACACAACTTAAATCTACATTAGTTGGTATATATTTAAGGACGTGTTCAATATAATTAAACACACACATATTTATATTTACGTGAAATTTTCTTAAGATTTTTTACATTATAAATATTTTAATATATAAACTGCTAGCACGTGGGTCATTGAGATTGAAACTGTAATTTGATGCGAAACATCGGCATCTGTAAAAAGAATGGTTCCGGTTTCTTGATTGTAATGTGCCGTCTCGGATAACAGTAGCACGTCAATTTTGTGTCATGCAGGGATCTGTACTGGGGAACAATACTGAAAGTCCGGCAGTCATGACTATATATATTGTAATAGACAGCGGGATTCCCCGTTTCTCGCCTCAGCTTAGCTCCAACTTCAATTTCTTATTCCTTATATTATTAGGGCGCCAGGTAATTTTACCAATGAAAACTACCAAAAGGTATTAAACAATACTCAATTTATTCCAGCACAGAGATAGAAGCTATCAACGGGGCGTGGTCATTAAAGCAAAATAATCCCCTACGCGTCTTTCGTCAGCTTAATTAGAAATCAAACACCAATATATGTTGGCGTCTCACTACTTTGATTCCGTAGCGTTTTCGAGACCCTTCACTAATATTCACGGTCGCGATCTCTCGCCGACCTCAATTCCACCCTCATGCCATCGTGCACGGCCATTAGAGACAGGCCAGTAACTTCGTGGCACACACACATATATATATATATATATATTCAGTAAAATGAAAACTATAGAATTATGGTAAATCTGAAACAATTGTTACTATAATTTACTGCAATCAGACCCTTATAAATATGAGTAATTATGGGTATTAAACTATAACAGAGCAAATTTTATGTAAATAGCCACTTGTGAGTATTAGTGGTGTAAAATACCAGCCATCTTCGATTGAAGAGTCAATATCAGATTCTACGACATCGCGAAGCTGCAAAGGATCCCTACTTTTATTGTTTACAGCTCCCTGACGACCCAAAATCTCAGGCGAACACGTGACAAAAGGTTTACGAACTTATTAGTTCTCGTAAAAGCGAAAGACGTATTTTTATGAGAAAGTATTTCCATGCTTAAGAGAGAATCAAAATACAATTTGGATAAACGTAAAAATGAATATAAATTTATTCTATATATTTTATTATTATGGAAAATGAGTAAGTCTCATCGGATCTCTCTATCTCTATCTCTCTTTTGTCGCTTGGTGTAACAAGTGGTTCTGTAGTGAACCCGGTACAGCTTGCGTAAGTAGTTTGTGTTTCCAGTTATATTTTCACCTTCACTACTTCGTCCGTAAAACGATAAAATACAGTAATTAATTTTTTAAAAATAGATTCACATTATTTGGATGTTATTAATGATCACACTGAAAAAAAATGAAGGAGATGCTATAAAATACTCCACGTGTTATATTAGTAACTGAGATAATTAAAACTCCTAAAATAACAATTTCCACAATTATCTACTTGAATTTAAAAACAATGAAGTCTATAGAATTATTAATTTTAAAACTCCATTGTTATACGAGGAAAATAAGAGATATTTACAGCTTAAAAATAAATACAAGAGTTCGATTTAACGCCTGTTTTTAGCTTAATTTGTTAAAATAAGACGCCCATCAATGCGAAGATTTTATATTACTTTCAAAGTTGAAGCCTAAAAATTTAGCGTGAAACGAGGCATGTTAGCAACTATATACAACTGTACAGATCGAAGTTTGGCTGATTTTTTAATGGATCTCGTTTTAACAACTGAGCATGGAAAGTTTGTTATTTTGACCGTATATTTGATATATTTATCCATTTCCATTTCAGTATCAAATATTAAAGGAATAATGGTGAACAGCACAGGTGAAGTCAAAGTAAAATTGTTCGTAGCCGGAGGGACAGAGTCCTTGTAAATTACATGATACCAGATATTGACCCATAATTACAGCTGGCGGGCAGGTGTTACTGAGCATGTATATATATATCATGATCTCTCGAGCAAGGTATCACTTGTCATATTGCATGTCTGCTACCTGCAGCGCTGCTGTGGCTGGAAAGTGATTAACCTCCCTCTCTCTATTCCTGGCTGACGCCTTGGGCTTACTCCGCTCTAGATAGTTTTGTGACAAGCCACCCTTGACATCAAGTGATGAATCGCTTCCGAGAGCAACAGGAAGATTACAGTCGCAATTGTAGTAAAATATGAGGGAAAAAAGCTCAATTAATTCCTATCTAGATAAATAACAATTATGACAGTAGGTAACAGATGAACGTGTAAAGGAAACTACATACAAATATACGTTATTATAAAATTATAATAGTCGTTAATTTTGGAAAGGAAATCGATATGCGTACTTCAAAGTGGAGATTATCTAGTAAATGTGGAGCGCCCTGGAATAATGAGATTTGGTTTTTAATAAATCCAGTCTTAGTATTTCATAACACACGAATTAATTGAATACAACATTGGTTTATAAATCACCGGAAAGCAGCAAAGAACGTCAAGTTAATTCTACATAAAAATTCTTTTGTGTATTGTAATAGCTAAATGTGATTTATCCTTAAATTTTTATGATATTCCGTTTTATTATGCTAGCATGAAACGTTTCAACATTACTATGGAGAACCTCTTTAAGAAGAAATAATACACATCGGTGGTTACTAGTTGCCTTCCGCCGGTTGATGATAGGTCCTTTTCTGCACTTTACAGTCAGAACATGGCAGTGGAGCACTAAAATGGGTCTGGTATTTGTGAAAATGCTTTGGACACACACAAACAGCCATTCACTTGCCGGGGTTCGAACACGGGACCTCTGTCATTCATTCAAGATTGAAATTAAGCCGGCAGTAAAGTCTGTGGAAGGTGAAAATGGATTACATTTATGATGAACAGTCAGGCAGAGGGACGCATTTACGTCCTCTGTGGCGAACGGTGGAAACGGAAGGAAACCTTCAGAACCATTTTAAAGTTAACAACTAGAGAATATCCCGTTTAAATGGTTTTTTTCTGTTTTTATTATTATGCCTTCAAACTTCGTTTATCAATTATTTTATTTTTGTTACAATTAATTACGGTTTGTTAAATGAGAACATAACCATCTAACAATTTACTAAACATTACCTCAATTTTTGGATGTATTTTTTGTTGTCTATAGGTTCATTCTCCTTTACATTAAATTGATGTTACATCTTGACGTAGTAATGAGACAGACAAAAGCTCTTTTCTGAGAGACTATTCACGATGAAGATTCAGCGTAACTCGTTAATTATTAACGAGACATCCGTTCTTCTTACAGTATTTCAGAGACTTATGACCATTCTTGGTATTTTCTTTACAATAATAAGTCAGATTACTTTGTTTATAATAATTTTTAATATACAACTGTTTTCACCTTGTTACGATGTTTGTTCTTAATAAAGACATCAAAGCGAGAACCCTTTTTATTTCTTGTGAGAGGACCGTCTTATCAAATGGGAACAGACATTAATTTGTTTGAAAGCTTCTCATATTCTCCGCTTTTAGTAGCGTCAGTTGAAAGTTCGCCCTTTTTATTATTATTTTCGTAATGCAACTCCGTTTTTTTCATATTCTCCTTAAATGCCTAATACATAACTCTGACTGTATTACATAGGAAGGGAAGGAAAGCGCATATTTCTTTTCTTTCTTTAACAGGACGTGAGGGAAATTATTGTTTCTTAAACGTCACTGCTTATTCATCAGAATTAGTCTTAAACACTGATTCTTTAAATATATTATGTTCAATAGTTTAAACGTGAATAAGACATTATAATGATTTTAAAATGAGAGCCGCTATGGCTTTTATTGAATAGACAAACGTCGCCACGTCGACTCACTTCCGATAACAAACCTTTACTGCAGCACAGGTGCGTTGACAACGGCACAAGGAATACTTACAAGGTCGATTCCCATTTTAAAGGAACTATAAACCTACGATCACAACAATTCAGTACTGGGTCTCGAGGTTCATGCATAAAAGCACTTTCAGCCAGTACGCTTCTAAAAAATCTCCACCCCCCCTTTTTTCTCTTACTATTGTTGAGCACGCATTGAGTTTGACGTATTGTTACCGGAGACGGAAGAACTGCACACACGTGCGTTCCCTGGAAGCCCTGCATTGTTTCTGACATCGCCGCGTCGGGGAAAAAGGACGCCATGCGTCACAGAGGGGAAACAACTTCAACCGCAACTCAAAAGCGAATGACTGTAAACTTTAAATGGATGGCAAAATGATGTAGACTTAAACTTGTTTGTAGGAGCAATTAGTTAATTGAATGAAAAATGGCTAGCTATTCCAGAATGTTTGATATATTGATTATATTTTTAAGGAAAAAGCCTTGTAAGATTTCTCTTTTATGGTAATTACGATTTGAGCTTGTAATTGCCCACTCTGAAATATTAAATGATAAGTTTATTATAAACTACAAATAAATATCGTCAGTGTTTCTACCGCTGAGCCAAGAAATTTTAACTACAGTTTTGAAAGTGTAACTTGAGGAGAATGCAAAAACTCACTGTAAACGTTGCCCAATTAGCCGAGGTCTTCGCTCGTAACATTATGTAAATTTCTTTCCAGACCCACCGACGAGAAGAAGCACAAGTATCTTTACCAAAGAGCTGAGCGGAAATCCGAGAATATTAAAATCGTCAGGAAATAAAAAGCCGTAAAAAATACCTTTAAGAAAAACTATTGAGATGATTTTTTCCATTCAGAAATTTTATTGTATTTTATATAAACATCGATTTGTTTTTAAAGCAGTAGTATTTGTTGTTACATTGGAGTTTTTATGTCACTGTAAACTACCTCACTGAAATTGTAACGGAAAATGTCTTTAAAAATTTTCAGACTTCTGTTCGATTATTAAAATAATTCAAATTGAACAATTATGAAACCCGTCTGTTATCCAAACTTTAAATAAAATGAACTATTTATTCGTTAGTTAACTTGCATCTATATTTAATTAAATTACGTGAATCTCTTGTTATTTTCCATTTGAAGATACTTATCATGATTCCAATACTCGTAATGTATTTTTCTCAGTTCCTACACGTAATTACGGATTCCACTACAATGTCTAGGCGCACTTAACCCAAAAGATAACCTCTAACCTCAAAATTTTGTTTCAAATAACTTCGCAATTTTATTATCTCAAACATATGCAATAAAAACAATATAAAATTTAAAAAACACACATAAACAAGTTATCTAAACTTCTCACTTATGCAACTGACAAAAATTCAATTAAATTATAATGATGATTTTTTTATGTTTTGCCGTCGTCACTTTAAATGTGGGAAAAATTTTAGGATTTAAGAAAATATTTAGTATTTATTATCATCATCCTTCCATGCGTTCGTATTTTGATTTGAATTTTATGTTTTAGTACATAAAATAGGTTAAGTATCTGTTGAATTAATATTATTCGGTTTAATGGAAGAAAAGTTTTGTTTCGATGTTGATATTAAGTTTGAGTTTTTATAATAGGTTAATTTAAAGAAGTATATAATTTATAATAGTATAAGTAACACTAATTAACCACTTTGAACCGTAGTTTCGTTGACGAAGCTGAAGCCGGGCGTATCCAATGGGTCCCGAGCGTTTTACGAACAGCGTTACACAGGGCTATTATATATGTAGGTATTACTCAAGGTTTTTATAATATTCCTAATGTTTTAATGTGATATGTGTGGCCAATTAAGTCAGAAATGTATTTAAATCTTTTCTAATTCTTCTTAGGTTGTGAAGAAAATTTAAACTACAATAAAACACTTTTAAATGAAAATATTGCTACTGGTTGCGCTCATTTTGCAAACTGTAGTGATATACGATAGACGTAATTATTCTAATGACCCTTAATTTCAACATCTAATTATCTCATTCATATGTAAAACTAATGATTTTTAAATTATTTTGAGATTTAATCTTTACTTCAAACAATTTTTATTATTATTAGCTTTCTAATTTATGCATCACCTGTAGTGGTCCTAAAATTAGCAACAAAACAGAGGGAATTTTAAAACTTAATTTTTTTAAAAATTTAATATTCAATTCCTTCATTAAATAATCTTTCCCAGCATTCCTCTCACATTACCTCCTTCCAAATACCCTTCCTACGCCCTTTTCAACTTTATTCCAACGTACTCGTTAATAATAAGTCCCTTTCAACTATTGTATTCTTCTTCATCTGAAAATTAGGTGCAATTTATCGTAATGCATTTATGTTGTTACAATTGTATTATGTTTAAGAAACTACAGTCGTACAACAGTTATATATTTTGAAATGTTTAACCTGGAAAATTAATTCTACCACCCAAATGTATTTTATCTCTATTTCATCTTTTTCAAGCTGAAAATGATAACTAGTCAAAGTTAATTAACTATATTGCACTTTAAAAGAATTTATATATATATATATATATATATATATATTATAAAAACCTAAAATAATTAAAAAGTACGATGTTTTGTATTACTAATAATATTTAAATAGATTCTACTTTATTTAATGCGTCTGAAAAAGTAGTGCCAACCGTTAAAAATTTCGCTTCTTTTGTATAGCACGATGTTATTATTGTTGAAAATTTTTCAGCAAGTTGATGTTTGTAGACGGTTGGTTGTTAACTAATTTATTATTTCTGAATTTGATTGGGCGTACTTATCACACTTTTATTAATTAGCCGAACAATCCTTAAAATTTAATTAGTAATCTTTTTATCAAACTATAGAAGTCTTATACTTGTTATATCGTAAGTAGTTACGAAGACGAGAAATTACGTTACTTACATACAGCGCGACAGGAAATGAAATCAATTACGGAAAAATTATTTACAAATGAACTTTTAGATTACCGCAAACGTGCAGTGTACAGGAAAGAGAAACACATGAAGCTTTTCATGCTTTTAAATACATACTTTGGGTGAAGTGTTAGCATTTGTGCCAAATTATTGGATGGTTTCATGCTCGACAAACTGTTCAGTTGACTATGAGATAAAATCTGGGATGACTAGAGTGTTCCGTTAATGATTGGGAACGGATCTGTTGGTATGAAGTGATTCGCGTTGCTATAGCAACCTTTTGACAACCACACCTGCAGAATTTCTGTCGGGTGCCAATATCAATAGGCAATCGTGTGACGCAGTAATCTTCAACAAAAAAGACTCATAAAATTTCATATTTAATCGTAAAACAAAGTCACTACACAATTTATATTTTGGAATCAACTGATCATAGTTTAAGGGTTGAATAAAATAACGTGATACAGTAATGCACTACGAGGAGGGTGAAATGTGTTTCTGAACTGAGATGAAACCGATTTTCATATATAAATTAACATAATGTCATGTAAAATAATTTAATTATAGAATGACACATACAGAATAGAATTTGAAAGAAGGATACGTGATAGGTAAATGAATAACTAAATAAAATCAGAAAGTGTGTCAAATGATCTGTTGCATGCCCCAAAAAGATTTTCTTGAATTCTATAAAACTTTCAGAATGGCAAGGATGTCAAAAAATCAATAAAACTTCTGAAATTAAATATATTTAAAATTAATTGACGCAAAAGTAATGTGATTCCTGTTATCAATATTAATTATGAAAAGTATCAATTTTGAGAAGGTCAAATAAATAATTTAGAAGCAAGAAGTAATATAATTTTATTTTCAGACTTTGGTTGGTATAAAATCAATATTATAAACAACAGTATTTGTTTAAAAACGGCTGTCTAGAGGGCAGTATAGTGACGTTAAATTTGCGTTAATTATTCCACAGTTTATGAACATACTTTACGCTAAGAAATTTAAAGTAAAATGGCAACAATGAATATTTAGCATCGTAATCCAGTAATAAGATTGATTTTACATTATATTGATGTCATCGTAAGGGAAACCTTTTCTTATTGGTAAATGTAATGGGAAAATTTAATGGAACGATAAATGAAACCCAGTTTCCTATTATGCGGTATAAAATATACCGAGTCAGGGTAATGAATAACATGAATAACAATAAAAACCTTTTTAAATACAACTGTATTAATAATGAATGACCCTTACTGCAGCACAGCTGCGTGCATACCGTTGCATGAATTTGAATTGACGGGACAAGGAAGAGTTTCAAGGTCAAATAAGCTACCAGTTGAAAAGAACTAGAAGCAATACTACTTTTATAGACCAATGCGGTCTTAAATTTATTAATCAACAAACAACAATTTTTACTTTAAGCGATTTGCAATGGCATGGCAAATTTACTTAAGTTTACAGTTTCCCCATTACCAACCGAAGCAAAATATTTTCTCAATTTAATTCGAAATGCTGTGTCCTTGTAAGGCTTCGTAATCTAATTTCCGCACTCGAAGACGAAAGCCATTAATTACTTTCTTCCTAGGGGGAAAGAAAAGTAAGTGGGAAATAAGAAGCAGATGGAAGTTGAATTATCTTCGTAGCCGTAGGGAACAGTCCAGCACTTGGACCGACATTATCACATTACGAATTACGGTATTACATTATGGGGTCTCCTTCTAACATCGACACATAATTTAGAAGGATGTGTATAATTTTCAATCGAGAACTCACAGCTTTGTTGTTTTGTAACAAATCTCTAACTTATGCAGTAAAATTAGACTCTCAATATTCTGCTATAAATAATTATAATACATACCAAATTCATTTAATAAAAATGTCAGGAATTCTAATTTCAAATTTTAAGCCATATGTAGCTCGAAGCAGTGTTCCAAATCGTTTTTATTAAATCTTCGATTTAATCTGCAACGAGTTTTTCTGGATTTCTACCATTTAATTTCCACCGCAAACTTTTCATTAATCGGGAATAGCAGAATACGTTTCATTTTCATTTAAAACAGCCTTAATTTTTAATCAAAACATTCTTTATATATGGAAAGAAGCAATAATATTCAATAAAAAGCTTTTAATTTTCTAATCAGATGAAGGGAATCCTTTTCCACGAGCGTTTTAAATTTTTTTTTTCTCATCAGTTTTTTTTATACCTGAATTTACTTTGTGTTCAACAGAGCGAATTTTCATATCGCGTTTCCAATTAATGCGAATACCCAGTGCTCAGAACGTATCGTCGATAGAGCCTCATGCGGGAGATGAGAACTTCCAAATCCAATGTTGCGTGATTACAAACGGATGAAGGCCACTGAACTGTTACGGAACTCAAGAAATAATATGAGGACTTTTGGTGGAGAAAATTAAATACTTTCATGGTTATCTTCCCACGCGCAAATTGTAGAACATGACGTATTTGCCACACGGTTTCCTAACAAATTATTACCATCGTTGATCTTTTTAAGTCGTAAATAGATAAGCTAAAAGACGATTAAGAAAAGAGCCCCGACCAAATGAACGTATTCGACTTAGCCCACTCACTGCGAAAATCAGGGCAAAGTATTGATACCATATTTCTATTTTATTCATTACATTACTTATGAGGCTAATTACTCAAAATCGAGTTTTCTTATGGCAGATAGAAGGACGCTTTCCTGGACCATAGGATTAGGGAACGCCCTCTTTACCCCTCACTCTTCACTAAGTGGATCACATTTTATTTAATATATTATTTTGAGTACTTAATAAATATAGTTTGCACACAATATTCCAAGAAAAAGTATATCAAACAATCTGCGATTTACTGGAGTCCAATATATTAACTATAACTGACGTATTATAAGTAAAATACAAATAATGACCAAACATATAAATGAAACATTTTTTTGTTTGGATCGTTTCGTCCCCGAACTTTTGTGACATCCTTTGTTCTTTCTATGAAAAAATTATACAATTAAACGTACATAGTTGAATATAAATAAATAAATAAAACTTGGTGTCGTAGGAAATTACAATTAAAATAATAACAAAAATTTGTAGCAGAAACACTAATTTTTTGATATAGTTTAATTTAAAGTACCCACAGCATAACAAATTTATTTATTAATTAGATAGTTGTATTGAACTATTTATATTTTATTATAATTTTTTTTTGTAGAGAGGAGGACGAAACTTTTTCAAAAAAAGCATGTCACTTCTGACTTTTGGCCATTATTTGTGTTTTATTAATAACAAGTCAGATTGGTTCAATTCCTTTATTTGTAATATAAGATTATTCATAAGCTCAAGTTCTACTGTTGATTACGTTATTTAAAATAATTATAGATGGATCATTAATTTAATTATGCCAGGAATTCAATAACTGAATCGTGATTATCATATTTACTGGATATTAGTCGTTTCGTTAGATTATAAATTTTTGTATAATTGTGCTCGTGATACCATGTTTTATTGATATATATCAAAAAACTTGAAATTTGGCGAATAGTTAGGCGTGAATGCGACATCTTCTACTCCTCTGGGCTACATATGAAGCATATCTACCTGCAACTCAGACAATACAGCCGTAATCGCTATCAATATAAACGCAGATAAATATATAAGTAGTTATTTAATGAACCAGTCAATTTTATTTTACGTCAAAATGCAGAGCAATATTTGAAACCAAAGTAAAGTTACAACCAAAAATTGATATTTTATTTAAAAATAAATCAGTTTATAGTTTCAAGAACGATTATACTATTTTTGAATCACTTCAGGACTTTAAAAATTTTGATCATATTTTTATAGTTATATTTTAAATTTAATGTACATCATTTTAGTCTCAACCTGCCATGTTGAAACATCTCCACCATAATTAAATGAAGTTTTTAAATAAACTGTGTGTTTTTGGGCCAAACATTACACTTCGTTTTATGTAATAACAGAACAAACAAAAGTATAAATATAAATAACTTATTTCGTTTCTTTTCAGAGATAAATGGTCATAGAAACGTGAATTCAAATTAGACTTTCTCTGTTATTTTATTTTAGAAAATGTTATTTTATAGTCATTGTATGATTGTATTTATAAAATTATTTTAGAAATGCATCTTTATAAACTGATAGTTTAATTTGTAAATCTACATACATAAATGACAAATTTCAATGTAAGAAAGGTATTATTTTAGGAACGCGATTTTTAAAGCTTTTCCTAGTTTCATAAGATTGAGATGTGTCATTATGTAAAGCACATCTTCAGCGCTAACGAAAGAGTTGATATTATGTCCCAAGCAGAAGTCACGTTCACGGGAAACTTTTTTTCAAGATTCAATTTTAAACTTTCTGTGAGGAGTTTCACATGAAATGGGGAGCAATTTTCAATTCGGAGAAACTAAGTTCACAAACTCAAATTTCATTACGACTAAGACATTACGCAGTACTTAGCTGTCGCGTGACGAAGGACAATGAGGAACAAATGGACCAACGCTTTGAGGAAGATACTCAACGCGTTTTGTCGAAGACTTACGGACGTCGTTTATTGAATTGTTGAACACTTAAGCGTTTGCGTTTCCACTGGAAGTTTGGGTCCCTCCCCCTTCCTCCCTTATTCACGGCACGCACGCACAAAATTACGGCTTAAAATCCTCCCTTAACTTTTCTATGCGTTGAACCTGAATGCGAATTTAACCTCGGCTGCTTTGAGTTTCATAGCGCACGTTGCATTTAACGTAGAAATTGTGGTTTCTCAAAATATTTGTATTTTTTAAAATATAGATTTTATAATAACTTATAGTATTATATTTTACCGTTAACCATTAGGAAATTTTAGTTGTCCGGCTTATTAAGATAAGTATTATCGTTTTCTACATAATAAGCAAATTGGCAAATATCAATAAATTCTGTTGTTTCCGCAGAATCCTAAAACACCTAATTAAAGACACTATTCAAAACATTGAATAATTATACTAATTTTCAGAACAAAATATGTTTCTTTAAGCCTAAAAAATTACTTCCGATAATGCAGACCTAAAATACAAAAACGATTAAAATTGAATTATATTTTCTCTTTAATATTAAAGGACAATTAAATTCAGTCAAAGTTTATACTCACTAATTATTTGTATCAGGATTCATATAAATATCAATTAAAAGTACTACGGCTCAACTATTGACAGGGCGCTGCGGGAGTTTTCTCGCAGGCGCTTCAGCCCAGAGTGACTGCGGGGCTCACCTGATCATGTCGGGAATGCCTCGCACACTCTCTGGGTACTTTTTATCAAAGTTCTCATATGCCGAGACACCTTCAGCTATTTTAGGAGGTATATGTACTGGGGTCAAAGACCTTGGGCATATGGCAAGAGTTGTCCACTAATCCCATTGGATCAGTCGGCCAACTGCCTCCTGAAACTGGTGGAGACACGGAGAAGGGAATGCTGCGTCCCCACAGCAAACTCGTCTCCCGTCATTCGGAAGGCCGTGAGAATAGTACTCAATGCCCGACCTACCTGATGCAGGTTATCTAGGGTTTTCCCTGCATCTCTTTAGGTGAAACACCGGGTAGGATCCTTAAACCATAGCCCGGGGGCCCTAGTTAACCCTTGGCTACCTTGCTCTACCTTCCGCATCCCCTCTTTTCAATTCCCTTCCTATGCTATTAAAGGGGAGTTGCCTGTTTCAGGATCACCCTCATGTAGCCTGTTAACCAAAAAAAAAACTACGGCTCAACGCTGACACGCCGGAAGACTTTGAATTTAAAAAGGACTGTGATATTTCTTCTGACAGTTACGGCTGAACAATCTCAAAATAAACTCTACATGTTGTTTTCTTTGATTATTGATGTTAGTTAATCCAACTCAATCTTTAGAAAGTGTATTTTGTACCAAACTCTTTCTATCGTTTTTTTATTTGTCTAATAGTGGACATCCTGGGTTTTCCATCAAAATACCGTAATTTAATTTTCATTCTGATTTGTGAGATATTTTCAGTGATTGTATAGAGACGTTATAGTGCTTACTTGAAGAAGTAGGTGTCATTGTGGAAGCCGAAGAAGGGCACAGTGTAGGTGAGCATCCAAATGTTTCCGCCGCCACAATCGTAGTAGGGCTTGCTCCATTTCCCGTCCTCGTAGGTCACACTCAGGATTTCATCTGGCTCTCTGAGCGTATGGGCGCTCTCGTTGTACGTATACGTGTTGTATCCTGCAACCAAAAAGAATGGGTTGTACTCAGTTACGTTCGCCACGAAAAAATGCGTAAAGAAATACAAAAAACACCTCCAGTATGTCCTGTGCCATGAGCTCGAACAATGGCACTTTCTAATTAATTTAATGGCTCAATTACCCAAACTTTATCACTCAATATAATATTGGCTACATCATTTATTCTTGAGCGACTCCTGTAATACCAGATTTTGCAAAGCAGGACTGAAACTAGTAAACAGTTTTGCTCATATTAGACGTGTACACCCATAGCTATCCAAATACGGATCGTCTAACTCCAATACCATTAAACCGAAGCATATTTTTAAGTAATAATATTCTGACATCACCACACAAACAAACGTGTCACCAATCCCAACTCCGTGCGAGAATCTCTGGTAATATAGTTGGGAAGTTTCACTACTCATATGTAAATAAATGTCTGAATTGTAATACAAGGAGAAATTTTAATTTACTTTAATAAATACAGCACGATAAATTAATTAAATGGTCTGCTGAAATATTGCAATATACTTAAAAACAATAAAATAAAATGTTATCTTCCTGCTCTGTCAAAGAATATATATATTGAATTTACAATTTATAAACTTTATTCCTTTTCTTAAGGTGATAGTAGGTTAAAATGCCTTGGTTTACAAATTTTCAAACAATATTTATTGGCGATGACCCCAGTGGACTTTAATTGATGGCTTTGATGGATTTTTAGTCTTATTGGTACTTCACCACCGGCGTCAGGAACCTTTGGAATCTTTGACGCAGGATCGGGGACAAATCATCTAAAACAAGATGGCCGACGGTGCCCTTTGAAAACTGATTTTTCACGTATCGTCTATAACTGCCTGTCTTTGTTAGTCGCAGAAAATATGACAGAGACTAAATAAAGAAGCACCAACGTTGTACACAATTAATTTCACATTTTAGAATACCGTTACATGAACCAACAATATTTTAAAATTCTTAAGGGCAGGGGATGATTAAAATTTATTATTTATGTGTGTCATATTTGCACGGACGGGAAACGGAATAGTTGCTGTTAATTAATTCAGATTGTGTTATATTAATTTTTATAAGATTGTTTTTGGTCGCATCAACAATTGAAAGTGTTATTTGCGACCCGACTTACATAACTTAGGTTTTTACATATTCAGTTTATTAAATGTATTTGCACATTTTAGCTTCCATTATGAATACTAATAGGATGTATGTTGCTCAGCATTGTTGCATGTGTCTAATCTAGAGAAAGGTGCAACTGTTTCAGTTCTGATGCTGTTGAGGTTCTTGCACTCGAATATGATATGTTCAATAGTTAGCGGATTGTTGCAGAGTGAGTATAATGGTTGTGGAAATCTGAAAAAAAAATAGGGATGAGTGTGGTTGGTGTGAAGGGATCTTAATCGACTGAGAATCACTTGTCTTGTGGTGAGGTCAGGATTATGGTGGAGGTCGTCATAATTATTGATTTCCTTGTAAAGCGCGTCGTTGTTTGTGTTTTTTCTTTTTTTCTTTAAATTACTTTTCATGCTTATAGTCGTTGAATAAAAGTTTCTGATAAGAGATGGCAACGACAGTCAAAAGCCGTTTGAATATTTCAGACGGATATAATATTCGCTATTTTCCAGACACCATTGTGAGAAAGTTCACGGTACCTTTCCCCTCTGAATTGTTATGAATATTTAATATTCCATATACTGACTCGACGATTTCAGTGAAATTTGAAGTTAACCGCCCATGCGAGGCGCTTCTCCACTTTCGCTTTTCGAGTGTAGTAACACAATTGGCACACCCAACGTCTTCGTCATATCGTGCCAACTCACTTGTTTCCTGGTACGTTTTTGTGATTTTTTTTGCCGAATCCACATCGAGTTCCTCTAACCGACATCCCTTTATTTTCATTTCTTTTCCTGTTACTCACGACATTTTCTTCAGTCTCGGTTCTTATTTTCACATCTTCGGATGTTTCTCTGCTGAAACGAGACGCTCTGCTTGTCTTCCTAAGCGTCATTCTTTTTATTGGGTGCTGGTAACACACATGCAGTTGCCGGACTAGAAGGTATATAATAATACAACCACTGATACAAAATTTTTAGCAATATCTGCAGTATCATCAAAAAAGGGGTTAGAAATTCGTGCAATCATTTTGGCCACACTGCCTGAAAAGTAGCTGCTGCGCTATAACACAATATTACCGTTCAGTAGGCGTGCACAATTCTTGCCGGAAAACTAAGTTCAGCTTGTTATTCTCTGAGAACACTAATGCGACACATTGACAAAAAGTACGTCAAAATGGTTTACTTCGCGTATTTTCATTCAATTATGAGCTATGGCATCTCTAATTGAGGAAACTGCTCCAGGAGTAATGAAATATTTAAGTTGCAAAAGCTTGCAATTAGAATACTTTCTAGCACGAATTATAGATCGAGTTGCAAACCTTTCTTCAAAAGTTTGCAAATACTTACTTTACCAAGCGTATATATTTATGAAATATTTAAGTTTGTAAAGCGGAACACTAATTTGTTTCAAACAAATGGCGAGTTTCATGAATACGCGACCAGAAATCGTTCAGCTCTAAGGTCGGACAAGCATCGCCTTGCTCTACACCAGAAAAGTATTCACAATACCGGGATAATTTTATACAACAGCCTTCCGCCAGAGGTTAAAAATAGTACCTACAAAAGCTTCGTGAAGCAGAGTAAAACTATTCTTTTAAATAGCGCGTTTTACTCGGTACAGGATTTTCTTAATCGTCCTTCTAGTATTTAAATCAAGGTTCTTGTAAAAAGTGTTGAATGAGGTGCTTGTAAAATAGCACATCACATATCTTTAAAATTTCTATTCAGTTTTTTCTGCTCTTTTGTTTGTTTGTTTCATGTATTTCCTGGAGCTACGTCGGAAGGACAGTTTCCTGGTCCAAGTAGTTAAAAGTCCATTGCGTGTTTCTCAGTGTGTGCTTGTTTGTGTTTCCGAGTGTGTGTGTGTGACATCGTGTGTCCGTGTTGTGTTTATACTGACTTTTCTATAAAAATTTTCTTTTATTAATTTATTTTAAGATTATTTGTCTTTAATTATGTATTTTATTTTGTTCATTTTTAATTTTTAATGTATGACGTATCCTATTTCCTCAATCGAGGATTAATGGAAACAACAATAAATTTAAACCAAATCTTTCTTCTAACAGAACGGTGGTACATGTCACTCAGCAATCGAGACTAACGCGTTGTTACTGTAAAATTAATTTATTTAATTTTGATATGTACTGTCATCCAAAGATAAAATTAGCTCACCCTTATGGCCTATTTTTGTTTTGCTACTAGAAGTTACTTGCTACTATGAGCCAATTTTAAACATAAAATCACGCTATACAACCTTATTATGTGGTGTGCATGAAACAGTGGCCATATATTTGGACTCAGCACAATTATGCAAAAAAGAGAATGTTTCGCATAAAGCAATAATCATTAAAACGTGGCACTTTAAACTGATTATTAATTTAAATAATCATTACTAGTAGAACCTTCAGCGTTCTAATAATAGGAATTAAAACTGTCGACCACGTATCAATTATTAACATGACTGAAATCGACATATATTTTATAGAGAATTCATTTATGTTTTTAATGACACCTCCAGACCTGTGCAAATGGCTGTTTTGCGCTGTTCCACGCACAACCATTAATTCTGACCAAAAAAAACAGAGCTTTCTCTCTGCAACTATAATAATAATTTTAGTTAACGTGTCATCAGCAAAGTGTTGCTAATTAGCATGCATCTGGCCTTTGTGTGTCACAATGTTATTTACGAGCCAAAACCATAGCTATAGCTATTTCGTTTCGGTGGCAGCATTGGAAATTAATGAGTTCCTGTTTCAATGAGTTTAGTGTCTGCTGCTTTAACTTGCAATTGAATAATCCACAATGATAATATCAATTTGAGCACCTCTGTGGATATTATAAAAGGCCGCACTTCAACATTATATCACTCTAAATGCACATTGCAAATTTTATTATGTAGTCAGAATTGAAACTTCAAGGGTATCGCTCATCGGTAACAGGCAAAAGCGTTAAATTTGCACTATTATTAATAAAACACAAATAATGGCCATATTTCATAAATGGCATAATTTTATTTGAATACGTTTCGTTCTTCAACTTAAAGGACGTCCTCAGTTCTTTTTCGTGTTACATCGCCATGAAAGAAATTAAACATCTCATACTAAATTAGGAATTGAAAAAATATAACAGATAGTACGACCTAAATATATTATGATAATTTACAAATGAACTCCATGAGTAAATAATCCCAAAAATATTTGCCAAATCCGTTATTATGAAAATAACTACTTATAATATTAACCAATTTTTATGCGTATTTTATCTTATTAAATTTTAAAAATTCCCAATACAGTTAGAACAATAATTAAAATGTTAAATAAGTTCTTTATTACGTTTCTTCCTACACTTTTTGGATCTCATCAGACCAACATGCACTACTTTTGTATAAATGGAAATAATTTAGAAAAAAAATATTTATTTCAGATCCTGATAAAACCCTTGGTAAGACCTAATTAATTAATCTTATGGTTATGCCATATAATTTGAGTAACTCTAGAAATAAACTGGCCCTGTGAATATATTCATTGTCAACAATTTATGAATTTTCAAAGTCGAAGGTGCCATGAAGAATTATCACTTGCTGTTTCTCAGTTAATATTTCATATTTTGACAAGCATTTCGTAACTTTGGCCCTGAGGGCTCGCTAAGCCTGTCCCATGTAAAGGGCTTGGCAATTATTACAATAAATTTTCTATATAATGACATTTTTGTCATATTAATTGACAGGGTCTTTTTTATTCTTGATAAGCAGGGACAATTAATTTGTGAATGTATGTAATAAATGTAATAATTTGATAACAATCCTCAAGGTATTATATATAAATCGTAAAATTGGACGAGATTTAATTTAGTTTAGAAAAATTTTTGGAATAAAGACAGATTTACATTTATGTTGTGATTAATAAAATAATCCTATAACCATTCATGTCTATAATATCTGTTAAAACCTTGAAGTGGAAGACTGAAAATAAGGTTTCGAGAGAAATTTTTTATTACGACTGCAGATTTTTACCTTTCACAAGCTAATCTTTTAATACTATTGTGGAGCTTCATAAATTACACGTGATGTATATTAATTGTGTAATATATTAATTTGTAAGAATATATTTTAATAATAAGCTACATATTTATATATGTAAATTAAAATGTCCACATTGAAAGCAGTGAAATTAGAATTTTTATTCATTTAATAATAGAACTAAAGAATTTAAATAGAAAGTCAATACAGTTGTAATTTGATCCGAGCATAATTACTTAGTGTAGACTCTAGAGCAAGGCGTTAATGAAGTTTGAAACTGAATAGTTTGTCGTTCAGTTCACTAGTATCATTTTCTCCTCATTACGCCCCGATTATTAGACTCTGTTCTAGCTCACTATTTGCTTTGCCTTTTCCTGCGAAGATGGCTTCTGTAATTTGTTCCCTTTTGTGTTGGGATTTGCCTCGCTTCCTGTTAGCCCCGAATCAAGACGCTCCTCCTTTTGAGAGGAGAGTCCTTACCTGCCACTGAAGCAGAAAGACTTCCGATGTACGGAAGAGCGCAGCCATGCTCTGCCCCCAAAGGCCGTTACAACGCTAGAAAGTCACAACAAATTAATTCCCCACATCACTATGCTTATCAACATAATTTTTATAAAATTTACAAAAAAGGGTCTATGATGTCCCAACATAAAACCATGAACCAACACTTTGTATATAGGTCTCTATATTACCGCAATCAACTAATAATACATCATCATAGTATAAAGCCCAAAAGCCTGTGATTGAAATATTTCTATCAATCAAATAGAATAGACATAGATAGTAATGGCTAAAATATCTTAAAGTCGTACGTTACTCTGAGTGAGACATTAAATTTATTGAACCACAAATTTCAATTGTAGCATTTCCTACAGGTAAGGTAATTACATCTGCAGCTGGAGTTGATTTGAGTAACTCTTCAATAGCTAATTAGAAGAATCTGGAATGATGCCAACACATTTAGGCTCACAACACTGGGAAATGATACACTGCAATGTAATTATTCGTAATGATAGTAAAAGTAACGGTAACCAATTAAGATAAAGTAACAGCCCGAAATGAAATTTAATGCCTCCTTGTTATATTAATGAATTGCTTCTGCACCAATCAGCGGCGAATAAAGTATCTACTTTATTTCTAAACGAATCGAGGACTGGAAAGCCACTCTGAAACCCTGATGGTTCTTTGTTCACTAATCACTGAAAGAGCAACTTAAATAATATTGTGGTTATGAGCAGACATTAATCATCAACTTTTTTTTCTGATCTCCAGAACGTGTAGTAGCTTACCAGAAAAGTGCAAAGTTGTTCCTATAAGAATAACGAGTGGGTACGAAAAGTTTCGACCCATCATTTGATAGAATATCGGCCACGGCGATAGATTATCGCTAAAACTGCAGCAACGACAAGTGATAAATTTTACGCACCATAAATCTTATCAAAGTTTATTTTCAACACTTAGAAGTAGAAAAAATTCTCTTGCTTCTTTACAGAACTCTCTGTTCTATCACAAGGCACACTCAAGTGATTTACTTTATTACACGTTTAAAATTTCCTTTAAAGTAAATCAATTTAATAAATAAAAAATTAAGCCATATTTGTCAGCAAAAATGTGATTATTAATTTATGTAACATAATCACGTTTCGTCCATATTTGTGAATTTTATCAGGTAACATTTTAAAAGGGCAAAACTGTTACAGTTGTAAATTAATTTTTGACGTGAACGTCCAACGACGGTTAATACCGAGAGCATTGAATCTTTAAATCAATTTAAATTTAAAATTGAAACAGACACTAATCTTTCAATACGTTGAGGTGTGGCATCTATTTTTTTTACTTTCCGCGATATTATGTGAATGGCGATGCTGACGGAGGACCCCGTAACCCCTTTTAACGTTGATTTCGCGAGTGCTCAATTTTCTTATCTCGTCGGTACGATGTGTACTCCATTTCCCCAATACACGTGAAGCTAATGTGAGAGCGCCGTTACGGAGGCTCGTATATGAAATTCTATATTCCATACTGCGGCCTAGCTATTCCTAAACCAAACAATCAGCCTGCCATCGTGGTTTAATAATTACAATGTAACGTCGGGCTGTTCGTCGTGGTAGAGCGTCACAGAAGAGCGAGGGAAGGGATGAAAAGGGAAGGGGGGGTGGAATTTTATCTCTCTCTACCCTGGATACTGCTCAAAGTAATTTCGGAGCCTATTGCACCCCCACAACAACAGCAATGGCCGCGTTATTTCGTCCAAAAAAGTTATTTAAAAAATAATAATGACTGCAAACTGTTTTTAACGTAATCTACCGGTTTGCTCTGTTGTTCGTTAATTAGAAACTCATTTGCATTAAGAAGTTAACCTAACTGAAACATAACTTCATTACAAACCATTACCATCACCCTTAATTTAACTGTTATCTTACGAAGGGTAAATAATCCATTATCTTTTGTGTTGTTAAAGATACCTTTAGCGTTAAAGAACGAAGGTTTTTCCAGAGAATTTGCTCTAAAAAGAATTCTCGGATTTCAACCCGGGTCAAAGTTTTTTTATACAACGTTTCGACAGCAAGCACTGCTATCGTCGGCAGGTAGGCATTCTACGATGGCGGAGCTTGCTATCGAAACGTTGTGTGAAGAAACTTTAATCTGGGTTGAAACCCAAGAATTGTATTTATTATTATACAGATATTTTATTATTTATATTTTGTCTTACTATGTCTTCTGTATAACAGATTTAGTTTTGTCTAACCTAATCTCGACGAAATTCTTTATCATCATGTTGAATGTTGCGATTCCAGCCCCCAACATCGGGAATTGGATGGTCTGTATCTAATTTATTTCTGTTTACTATTTTTGTAGCTATTAAGCATAAGCCTGATCGCTTCTATATGTACACTTAACTAAATTTATGGTAAAATTTAGTAAATGAAAAGAAATAAAATATAGGGAAAACCAGAATCTAATTCACTACATTTTTTTTGACGTGGGTAAACGTAATATACGTCGAGTCAATGTCACTTATGGGAAGTCAGAGCCGAACGGTACACTTATTGTTTAACAATTTTTCTCAGCTATGGAATAGGAAAACTCACTTCATTAAAGTATAAAACTTTATTTTATTCTATTATTTACTTAGCCTAATATCAATATAACGTAAATAATTTAAATGTTTGATGAATATTTAAAAAGAAATTAACTAAAGGTTTGTAATAGCAATTAAAACTATGAAATCAAATTTAAGAACAGCCTTAATACCTCATGTGTTTTCTTTCTTATATTTATTTCACGTACGGTTTCTTCAATTTTTCCTTTTCGTGTATTTAGCAACTGCGCAGTCTCTGCTATCATTTTCTCATTTTTTCCGTTCCTTTCCATTCTTTTTGAGTACAGAATCCTGCAAGTCTTTCTTATAAGATGAGTCTGTCAGTTTTTCGTTGTTGTTTTTTCTCTTGAGCGTCACATAACATTTTGTCTAATACAGTAGTATCCCGTTCCGCCCCGCACGCAAGTTTCAGTTTGCCTTAATACAAGCAAATTTAAACCTTATGCATAACTTATCTTCTGATAAAAGTACCTAGGTTACGAATATATAACATTATAGAGTTAAAAGGGAGGAGGTTTTAGTATTACCTTCTCTCGAAATGCTGCAAAAATTATAAAGTGCAGATGTAAGACACCATAACAATAGTTCATTCACAAAGTGGAGGCAGAACATGGTTAAGTTGGCTGTCTGAACTTCTTCCTTGACAATGTTCCGCCCCTATTTATTAGCCACTATCCAGTAATAAATAGGGTATCCCGTACTACCCTTATAGTTCAGTTCTCACAAAACTGTGCGTGCAATTTTAGGGCCACATGTTTAGTCACTATTGTCTGCTTACTCTTAGTCAACATTTTTCGGAAATATTTTGATAAACATTGTATATTAAATTATTCCTATTATTATTCTGAGTACTTTTATGTATATTTTAATTACAAATTTCACTCAAATCTTCATTCATGTTATGTTTTATAAAACTTATACGTTTTTAATCACTCGTAAAGTAGGTATTATTTTCTTGAAGAATAGAATTCAAGTTAGAAATTAAGTTCTATTTATTTAAACTATCAGTATGTGATCGTTTTTTTCCGGTTTGTTAGAATTATGCCCGTAAATCCCGCACGAAGGTTTCTCACGTAAAAGAGTGAGTTGCTTGTAATTAAAGCCACATATTTTGTAAATATCAGTGAGCGTGCGGAGATCAAATACGTTAAAGTATTTATTCCTTTCGAAAGTATTAAGCATTTTGACGGACAGATTACTAACTAGCACGGCATTGCTTGTTTTAACACTGCGTAATATCACGTCAACTACTTGCTACAGGTTGCTACAAAATTGGGTTCCCGCTAAACAGAAACAATTCACTCCCTATGAAATTAAAATATTGAAGAATACAGCATTTACATTAATATATTATATGCTTAATATTACTATACTTCCTCACATAATTATTTAAATTCAACAAGTTAGAAAAATGTAGGGAGACTGTACCTGCACCAAAATAAAATAGGGAAAATATTTTTCTGATATAAAAAACGTTAATGTACTATACGTGTAGGTTATACATTATGAAAAATTACACTTTTTATTATATGAAAGAAACTAATCTCATTTTAGATTTCTGAAAAATCGTAATACGTGGAAGATGTGCAAAATTTCATATGACGATCTCCGAAAAATATTGATAGCAATTATGAAGAGACATGGATGATTCTAAGACCTCAAAGATTAAAAAAAGAAATATTTTATGTATTGTTTATAAATATAATTAAGTTAAGTTATGTGTATCAGAAATTATATGAATTTCAGAAATCATATACAGCTCATGTATTTTAATTCATATGAATTTAGGTTGGCTGTCAACATTAATAAGAAAACGGATGCATACAAACAAATATAAACGTCACTGAAATACGTTTTATGTTACATTTGACTATATGATTAGTGAGAAAACCCTGGGGCAGCCGGATGACGAATGAATTCATAATTTGTGTTCTAACAAAGCACTCGTAGAGTTTTAATAGCAATATAAAACATGGGGGATTTTTAAAACTTTCGCCTGGAAGTTATATGACTCATTTAAGTAATATTTTTTTGCTAAATATAAAGTTACATAGTCTGGTTAAAATGCGACTCAATAGAACAATGTAAAAAATTTATGCATCATATTTTATTAACTTTAAAAGACATCTATTTAGATTACAATTTTATCGTCCTCTAACAGTCACATCTAAACTACAATTTCATCATTAATTAAGATCATTCGAATTACTCTAATACTTAAATTTATTTCAGTTTCATATAATTCAAAATTTAATTTAATTTACATACAGATCAATAACATCGTGTCAGATACATAAAGAAATAATCGTACGTGTCATAAAAATCTATAAGTATTATTGTATTATGTACACAATTAAGATAAAATATAATCAAATAATAGAATCTATATTTTCCTAAACATACAATTTATTTATTTTAAAATTAGAAAACACTGACAATAAAATAACAGCCTCTTTCTTTATATCCCTATTTTATATGATTAATGATACAGTTAATTTGTAATTCCATAACCGTATTAGTCATTAAAAGTCTAACTTTCAATATGGAAGAATTAATTTGTTGTAAATGTTACACGAATACAGTTTCTGATGAATGATTATCAATACCTATATGTAGTTATGTACAATTATTTTACATATTTAATGAATGATTTAAACAGCATCTTTGTCAGTATTTTTATAATTTAAATATTAAATATTACGACGTTTCGTCTCTCATTTGAGTTCTCTTTACATAAAAATTTAGCTGTACATGGAACTCAGTGATTCAGACAGCCAAAGGAATCTTGGAGTGAAGTTCCAAATGAAAGACGAAACGTCGTAATATTTCATATTTAGATTATAAAAATACTGACAACAAGGCTGATTAAATCATTTATTATATATTTAATTGTCAGAAAAATTATTTAATCATTTTGCATATTAGTTACACTTAAATCTAAAAAGTAAATAGAAAAACATAACAGACGATTTAATATAAAAATAATGTTTATTAATAATAAGTGGATCTAAACATTAAATAAATAATTAAAACAATTATAATTGATTCTTTGTCAGTTTGAATGAGATCCATGAACAGCTAAATTTTGTAAGTTTAATTTGGTAACATTGCCTAATGTAATCCATTGTAATTTTCATTTTGGTATACTTGATGAAGTCTAAAATTAGAGATGAAACGTATTACATAATATTAAATGAATTATTACGGCCTCTTTGTCAGTTTTGGTTATATTTAATGGTTGAAATAGTCATTACCAAACTATTTTCTATATAACCAAATTTTATAAAAGTAATCAGTTCCATATGGCCGACATATAATAATTATACTATAAATAATGACTGAAATTAATAAAATCTGTGTTGTTATATTGTAAAGTTTCTGCTTATAAATATAATTAGACTGTGCAACCCCGATCCCGTAGTATAAAATAAAGTTTCGAAAGTTAGCCGAATAGTTATAGGTACTTTTATAAACTCAGCTGTAATTACTTACTGCAGTAAAAAGATTTCATTTGCCTTGCCAGCAATAGTTTTAATTGGTTAAGTCTAGTTTAAACATACTTCGAGTTCCAAACTGTGGCACCTGTGATTTATGAGGGGCATAAAACCTCTTCCCTTTGAATCGTGGCTTTATGGTAGAATTATAGAGCTTGATAAGCTTTTATCGACACCATATTTATGATAAGATAAAATGTTTTTGAGCACACAAAGGAGTAATTATTTCAGTATATGTATTATTATAAATATCATCAAAGTGCCTTTATTCTGTTGTTACACTGTAACAAGGTTTACAGCAGCACTGAAAGGAAGATACATTTGTTATATTTTGTATTATGTTTAATTCCTTATTACTTGTTTCATACAACACGAGCACTTATTAGATGTCCAACTAAATAGTGAAAGTTTAGGCAGTTACTGGAATTCTATTGAATCTCTTATTAACCTTCTGTCAAGCTTCAAAAAATTCGTCTAAATACTTTTGTTTTTAACCTATGTTCGTCATAAAACTGGTATTTAAAGCGAATGCGTATGGGCATTCATAAATAGTTTTCATTGAATATTTTAATAAAAGACCTATTACTTTTTAAAATAATAATAATACAACAATAATTAGCCTTTGTTAGAATGCTAATTACAAGCTATAATGACACTCCTAATATTTTATACATACATAAAATTGTAATCTTGCAATACTTTTTGGTTTGAAGATTTTATAAACCCATTGATCTGAATCATGAATTTATAAACTAAAGATTCACATACATCATGTATTATAAATTCTAATCAAAAATCTTTACGTGCTTGAATACGATTTTTCTCCAAATTCAGTATATATGCTAAATAAAATATATTATTCAGTAAATTTTACTGGTTTTTTGCTTGCATACTATTTAATTTATCGCTCCACATAGTAGAATTCATATTGTTTATTCATACCTTTAAAAGTTACAATATTTCTAAATACATGTTTTGTATTCTTTTAAAACAAAATATTACCATGACAAATTGCATGTTGTGCTTCGATGGCGTTGATTTGATAATAGTTATTTAAAAACGACAAAATTTCATTTCTAAATTGATTATTTCAAAATTTATTTCACCAGTCCACTTATTGTTATCAACTTAATGTAAGGAAGACAATTTAAATAAATAAATTAATAAGTAATTCTCTTCCATAATTTTTAATAAAGTGTTATACTAGTTAATATTTTAAATATTATACTTGGCTTGACGGAAATGTATCTGAAACTATCTCACTAGCACACCAGTATCTAATAATAATTAGAGTTGAAAAATTATAAATAGTATTTTGATATCATACATTTGGACTCGATTTGAAAATAATATGCAATAGGGTATATTTTAGGGAATTAAATTAATTAATGTAGTATATATTTATATCCGTATTAATTAGTTTCCATGGCTATATATAAAAGTACGATAATTTAAGTAGGATGTTGATTTATATTTAGAGCCACTATTTATAAATATTTTTTCCAAAATTAAAGTACCCCGTTTAATTTATCTCGTCTTCTGCTTTCCCGTATTAGGCTTTTAGCTTGTTACGGCTACACTTCAACATCTTAACCTTGGTCTTCCTACACTCCTTTCGCCTAATGGCTACTATTCCAACGCCTGGTTTGTAACCTGTCTTTAGGCATTCACAATACATGCTTTCTCCACATATTTTTGTGCTCTGTTAATTTATCTGTGATCGCCTGAACACCTAGTTCCACTCTCATCTTTAATTTAGCTCTCCTTGTACACCCCTTCACTTCTCTAAGAAATTTAATTTCAATTGCCTCTATTTGTTCAAGCTCTTTTTGTTTTGTTACCCAGAATTATGACCCATACAGCATTTTGGGGACTGCCATCACCTTAAAAAATTTTATTTGGGTCTCTTTTCTTGTTTTTACCTTTTAACGTTCTTATTTTTTTCCCATTTATCCTCTGAAAATTGTTGATTTTATTTGTGTTATCTTTTTCTTCATGAAATGCCATTTCACAACATAAATAACATATAATTTTTCTTTCTAGAACAATTTTTATTCTTATTGAAGTTTCCTAATAATGCCAAGGTTTTAATTTATACGAATATTAATTAAATTAAAAACACACTTTCTACTAGAAACGGTGTAACTGCTCTGCTCGGTTCATACTTTCATTTTCATACTAAATATTATTGAACTAGATCTACACACCGTTTGACGTGGCGAGTTTTGATTGGTTCTTGGTCATCGACAGAATATGCTATGATGTTATTTCTCTTTCGTTGTTTTTCCACCTTACCCTATCCCTAAGATGTTTATGAATTAACTGTATTAAGTTCGGTAGCTCTGATGGTCTTAGTAATAAACGTAAGCAAAGTGTTCTGGCATGCCTCTGTCTACCATTGTCCCAGATCCAATAAACTAGCATTGTTACTTAGTAAGACACTATGCACGAGTTCCTTAATTAGTCTATCCATTTTAATGGGATTGCTGCAGCCCGCAACGGCCTGGACTGCTACTCGTATTTGTCGAAAGCAAATAGAATTTGCGGAGTGGGACGTGTGTTCGCTCCCCGCTGTGCAATTAGAGCGCGATAGCTCAAGACACTTTGTCGTTACCAGTCGTCTAGTCATGAAATCGTCGAAACCCGGAAATTCTTAATGGAACTATCCTGTAATAAACGATACTAGATTATTTACTTTGAATCCTCTAGCAAATAATATACATCAGTTCGTTCCCATATTGATGCTCTTTCTCACCTCTCACAAAATATCTACACGATTGCTATTTGGCGTTGATTCATTTTCCCATGTTGATCCGTTTCTATTTATTCATCAGAAGAGCTTGGAATAGTCGCAAATAATACTTCCTAAGTGGAAGTTGATCATCAAAAAATTCCGGCAATCAACACTCACGTGTTTGTATTAAAATGCAAACAGTATTCTTATATTCAGCCAAAAAGAGGAAGGTCTTCCCCATTGTCCTAAAAGGAAAGTGATACCACACACAAGCGAAGAATGCAACACAGAACTTAAAGGTAAGTCGCGTACTTTTAATACGTTATATATTTCTGCTGTCCAAAGTAGGAAGGCAGTAAGGAAAAATTTTCGAATTTTAAAATATTTCACGAATGAATGTATAATAATTAATTTATAAAGTCAAAATCATATTTCTCGTTACGGGTAAAACTAATTTCAAAGAAATAAAGGGTTTATGAAAATTTCGAAGCTCAAAAAAAATTTTACCCGTGATTTCTCAAAAGTATTTTATTAGACTTACTACTTTTCTCCTTTTAACGGCAAAATTGTATCAATGATAATTTTGAATAATAAAAACCAAACTGGACAATTGACAGAAAATGTATTTAATCTCTTTTATGTTTGGCAGAATGCTGAATTACTTTGATCAATATTGAAACATTTACACAATATTTCATACGTTTGTGTCAGAGGAACTGTTTTAGGGTCGGTGATAAACCATCCCCATATACTTCACCGTTCCTTCTTTAATAAATAAGTACAACTCTCACATTCTTAATTTTTTATATAGAAAGTTGGTTTATAAATGATATTATGTACTATACTTCCATGAATGGAAGATAATGATATATAACTCGAGCTATTGTTCTGAGAGTTGAGACCACGGCCTTAACAATATACAAAATTGTGACCTAATAACTAAATAGGTTAAAATGTTAAGAACCGCTTGTTTGCGTGAATGTTAACGTCAACTTGAGATAACCTTTTAGTTGGTACCGGTTCCTTTGAAGACGCGTTTAATCTTCTCCAGTTTTTGACGTCTACCGAATTGAGTGAACGTTTCTTTGCGACCATGCAATATTGCAGTCTAAAATTTGATTTGCCTCAGGAGTCTGCATCCCAGAACTCTGGCGCTGGCTGTGAATTGCGGACACTATTGCTATGCATGAGTTCCCGTACGCCTCAAGGCAACTCCAAAACAGGTATTCAGTTTGATCGTAATATGTGGTACATTACATACGGGCCACGACGAACAAAGCTGGCATAAACTTCAATTACCGGAAACAGCCTACTTCTCCACAAGCACAAGAGAAGGCTCTATGGACAACTTCCTTTTCCAACCATGAAATCTTTCACAGAAGAAGAACTATTTCATACATCTTTCTTGAGTTCCCTATTATGACACTGTTCTTTACAGTTTTCTTATCAGATGCTTAAGTTTATTTTATTAAACGCTCATTTAATATATTAAATGAAAATTTCTAAGTTTTTACTTTATTATAATATACGTTCAATGCTAAGGTTATGCAACCTCTCTTCAATTCCACGTGAACGTGCAAAAAGATTATGAAGGTTCCGTCACCTACGGAATTTTAATTTGTGAAATTTTACTTTCCGGACCCAACAAAAATAAATATTTATTTTATAAGTAGTGAGATTTTGAAAAAAGGTAAATTGTCTTGTTTCTTATACCACTCAGTGATAATTACTTGAACCCTCTATTTTTATAAAAGAAATATTTTTTTATCAATTTAACAATTTAAAAATAAACGCTTAACGTAAATAGCAGTTACATTCACAAATATACTGCAACTACATTGATTAATATTATATACTAAATTAATAATTTACCTGTTAAATTATCCAGAAAAAAATCGTTTGAATTTGGTATTTGTGTCCACTTTAAACATTAGAACAATTTAAACGTCATTAAATACATTAAAGATAAAATTAATAATTTTGACGTACATAATTTCATAGTTATATTCACAAATATACTGCAACTACATTGATTAAGATTATATACTAAATTAATAATTTACCTGTTAAATTATCCAGAAAAAAGTTCGTTTGAATTCGGTATTTGTGTCCACTTTATACATTAGAATAATTTAAACGTCATTAAATACATTAAAGATAAAATTAATAATTTTGACGTACATAATTTCATATACCAAATTAACTGTTTATAATTTAATTCTTGTTACACTGGTTAAACAAAACACTGATAAATTCATATTTCAATTAACACAAAAATAATTTCAAATTTAGTGTACCAAATTATTCAGTCTTTTCCAAGCATATATGGTATACTTCAAAATTAGAAAAAAAATATCTGTAAAAAAATACGTTGTATTATGTTATTGTTATACAAGCCTCTTGAGTGAGATGACTCACATCTGATGTAATAATTCAGCCATTTTTGTAAACAGGAACACTAATTATTTATAATTGCCTAATATTATAACCATAAACAGTAATTTAAACTTGCTACGTAATTTTATTGCGTCGCTAAATTTGAGTTTCCAGTAAAACTCAAAATGTTTGACCCCTCAAAATCCTTGTTAAATTCGAGTGTATTTGATTTTGTGAAGTGAGTTTCAATTACTAGTCCCGTTTATTTTTCGTAATTAGCATGTGCCGCTGTTCCGTGCATGAAGTGGTCACGTAATATCAATTTATAACATGTGACCACAATAAAATCCAGGGTCACCATCTCTGAGCACCAGAGACCCAACTTCTTGCTGTTTTGTTTCTAGAGAGGTAAAACCTCAGAGAATTTGACATTTGCATAACTATTTTTAATCTAGTAGAACGTAGGGTAAATTTTCACAGAAAGTGATCTTCACTTTGACGGTACGAACTCGTTACTTTATTACGCAATTAAAAACACAATTAGATTAATTGAAATTATGGAATTCACCAAAGTCAAATTTGAACCCCCAATTTTTATAAAGATTTATTACTTTGCATTATTTACGTATTCAACTTAAATTTTATTTTTCTGTAAAATTTCCTGTCTTTCATTAAAAACTTGAATTCCAGTATTTGAAGACAAAACGCCGTAATAGAAATACCTTTATATGCTTTTATATACATAACACGGTGAATCTTTACATATTTTCCCTACGTATGAATTAGACTAACCATTTTATAAGTTATGCATCAATAAATATTTACTATCTCTGATAATTTATTCGAAAAATTATGATAAAAATACGAAACGTTTAACGTGTTAATAATATTTATTGAAAAATAAATAAATAAACCTGCCATCATCAGTAGAGTATTACCCTGCTGAGTTGACGCCAAATTCAAAATTACTTCAACTTTAAATATTCCCGGCCTACTCAGTCGGTAGAGCATGAGACTCTTTAACTCAAGGTTGTGGGTTCGTGTTCTACGTTGAGCCCCAAAATGTAATAAACCTACCCCAAATTTAAATTTACTTTAAGTATACCCAGCTCGTCTTTATGAGAAACAAAACGCATAAAAGAGTCACGTAAACAAAATTTCTCCTCTTTCTCTCAGGTTTCAAAATAGTGGTTTTACTGGAAATCAAATAATTTAGTAAATCTACAAAAGAATAAAGTTTGCATGAATCTTCATATATTAAAATATATTAAACCACTACATTCGACACCCTGTACAAATCAGGTTTTACCCTTGTTATTCAATATTCACTGTTATAGACTTCCCAAACAAAGTATGTTTTAATCTCTGCCGTTTAAGACTCGTCTCTCTCCATATTGTTTTGTATGAAATCAGGTAAACTCCATTGAAATATCCACCATCGCATCTGCAGAGACGACACACCTATCCTTTTTTCCTCGTCTATGGGCAAATTTGTTTATTTTTATCTTTGTAGTCATAGTTATTCTCGAATTTATCGCCTAAAATTCTTACTGCATCTTAATTACGTAAATTAAGTCAAGCATTTATTACGGTGTTGAATATCAGGGAAATTTTGTAGACTGTCCAGATTGTATTAAATTTGATATTTTTTAATGGGAAAGAAAACCAAATAGCCAGAATCTCATTACAAAAAATAAAAATAGTAATATAATTGTCCTGACATGGAAAATATATTATTAGGAGCTTTATCCATTAAACGTCTTTATAAATGGATAATATGGTAGGTTATGATTCATTCTTATTATTACAATGCAAAAGCTCCTGATTATACGTTTATTTTTATAAAATGACAGTTATGTTTTTTTGTCATTGTTAAGATTGAGGACTGTCTATTTGCTTTTTTGTAATATTATCATTATATTATTTACAGTCTTTTGTGTGTGCATACAAGATTAATTTATATATTTTATTGAAACTGTCGTTCTCAGAAATTTACATGGATTCATAAAAATTTGTGTGTTACCTCTGTCATCTTAAACATATTACGGAAGGTTTAACACGCAAACCATCTCGTACAAATAAAGGTTTGCACAGCTAATTAATGCAAATACGTTGAACAGGGGGAAATCCCCCTGATTTGTTTGCGCTCGCCTTCATTCGGCCCCAAGTCTTGTTGTTTCTGGTAGAATCAGTACAGGAGCTTTGGAATTGTGGCGTGAGTAGCGGGCTCGGGCATCTTCAGCTGGAGAGTCTGAACATCCTGACGCAGCGCAATCCACCCCCGCTTCCGCCCCCCCCCCACCCCCACGCTACCGCCGTTGCACCATCAATCCACACAAGGACTTCGGAAACAGTGCGTACAGGCCGGCAGAGTTTACCGCCTTCCGGAGACACGCTTAGGCTTAATGGAATTGCATCATAACATAGTTTAGAGCCAGCAGCGGAGGAATAACAGAATAAAAGATACAACAACAGTAACATCAACACACAACTACAAGAGCAACAGTTAGTTAACTCAGCCGAGTGAACGCGGAGGAGCTTTGCATTTATAAACCGGCGCAGATAAACTGTTTATCCCGGTGCTACATGCAAGAGAAACAATTGTGAGCCATTGTGTTGCACATGCGTGCACACGCAAACAGACACGTGCACGCATATACATAGGCGCTTTTCCAACTTCGGAAGAAATAATAACTTTGTTAATAACAATGCTGATCTTCTTTGAACCTTAAAAGTATTTTTTTAATCCTTGTGCTTTTTTGAATACATTAAGGTTGGCAGGAATGTAATTTTAGTTTGCATCGTCATGTTTGTTTCATTATTCGTTTGTCAATTTTAGTTTTTTTACCTTTGGGATATTTTACTCGATCCTTTATTCTTCTTCGTTAGCTCTATAGCCCATTAAGGGCTTTGGCCTACCAGGACGACTGCGGATTATCATCTAACATGACACATTCCGAATTTGGAGTGATGCGTGGTCAGCGTATCGACTCTCTATCAGCCTTAACCCCAGTCTCCGTGACCTTTAGGTTACTTTAAGAAAAAATTCCGCGTAATTTTGTATATAAAAGTGTTTTTAACATGGAGTGCAAAAATAAGCATTTTCGACAAACTTTCCTTTTTTCTCATAAGGGTAAGAAAGCGCCTGAGTCTCACCTAGACATTTGTGTAGTTTATGGTGTTTATTGTTTCACAGAACAAACGTGACATAACTTTTGAGGACCCACGTAACAATTTGAATTAATAATTAAATAAATTGTAATATTAATAAATTAAACTTTCTCTTAATATTTTAATAACCACTCAGACGTACCCGTCAAAACAAGAAAGAAACAAAATATTAAAGTGAAAAAGTTTGATAATTTTTGAACCGTTAATTTTAGACCTTTTGAGTTTATATTAATAGATATGAAATATCACCTGGAATGTAGCTCTTTTTCTTATATTTTGAATATTTACAGAGTTATAATGGAAAAATTTTAACATTATATCAGTCATCAACAATTACAAAGCCCCTTTTTGGCCATTGGATCGCAATTCATTTCAACTTTGTAAACTTAGTTTGACCTACCTGAATATCCATTAATACTAATAAGCAATTAAAGCAATTTTATAGTAGTTTTCTGAAGTATACAACAATTTCCAAGTCCAATAAATATTCATAATATGAATAGAATTTGAAAACAATCTCGAGAGATACACGTGTAAACTATTAAAAAATATATTTTACAGGTTATGAGTGTATTTAAAATTAAAATTTTCAAAAGTTAACTCATAACTTTTATTGGTTTCATATTATATTAGAATAATTATCTCCTATTTTTGCTATTGTAAAATACCAATTTAACGGTAAAAATACCATTTGTGTCTCTTTCTCCGTCCGATTTTCTGGTCTATTTATATTCAGAGAACCTCGCTTCCTTAGTTAGCATACATAGAGCCGTTTCTTTTGGTACTTTAAAGAAGAATACACCATATTCAGAGTTCGATGTTTGGAGCTTCAATTTACATACATTCTGTTTAAGAAACAAGCGCATTGCATTTCTTCTGAGGTAATTTCCCCTGTTTGTTTTCTTTTTCTGATATGCAGGGAAGACAAGCTACCGCCGATGCTTTCTCGATAAGAGCTTATTCCCATCGGAACGCAAACTTTTCAGAACAATTCCAATGCTAATAAAAATACATCTTTATCTCCTATTTCTGTGACTTGAGTTTTCTGTGTGAACACTGCCCCGCGATTTATGATGGGAGACCAACTTTGGTACATAGTTAAGAAGAGTGAGCGACAAGTTGCGTAGAAAGGAGGAAAGTTTCCATCCAATAACAGCAAAGTATCGTTTTATCCTCTGTATATTTAGTGGGGATTATTTTTAAAACTTTCATCCACTCCTCGTCTATATCATGGCTTTTTAATAATATTACTAATGGAAATGGTTGACGCGGAAAGGGATTCATGCAGATAACGCCTCTTCCATATTTACCTTGCTCAAAATCGATTTCTGTAATTTACAAACAGCTTTCCATTAGTATTTTCAGCGCATCAACGGTCAATAAAAAATAGAACTATATTAACTATTAAAATATAATTAAAACCTTTGTTTCAATCCATCTTGTGATATTAATTAAATTTAATAATATTAATATACACATTGCATGACATTTGGCCTGTTTTGTTGCAGAAACAAAACAGATTTAGAAAAAGCTTTTTATTATGTGAACTGTAACATATTAAGGATTTTGAAGACGACAGGAATAAAAATCTAGAAATAAGGCTTGTCCATAAACTCTGCAGAAGGCAATCAGCAAATATATGCATATATATAGAACAGGAAATGAAGAAAGTTAAGACCGAATATGGGTAAGGAATCATACTGCAAGGAAAATAAATAAAAACCCTACGCTTTTCCGATGATATTGTAGTATTAAGTTAATCAAAAGAAGACTTGGAAACCATAATAAATAGCATGAATGTGGTCCTGGAGAAAGAATCCAAAATGAGGATTAATGAAGGGAAAACAAAGATGATGGAGTGTTATACATAAAACAGTGGAATAACTAAGAGGGTGTTAGATTGGGAAGGGATATTTTGAAATAAGTTAAGTAATTCTGCTACTTGGTCAGCATAATAACATGGGGTGGTAGAAGTTTAGTAGACATATAGTTTAGGATAGCACAGGCAAGGGAGACTTTCGCAAAAAAAGCGGAATTTACTTACGGCTAATATAAGTATGAATATTACCTAAAAATGTTGGTATGGAGTGTGACGTTATATGGATGAGAAACGTAGACGGTAGGAGTTGCAGAAAGGAAGAGAATAAAAGCCTTTGAAATGTGGTGCTTCAAGGGAAACGATGTTATTTTATAATTCGGAATTCTTTTTCAACACCTTGAGAGATATTACATGAATTTAACAAAATAAGGGAAGAAGGAACTGTTAAATGGTGCTCATGGTTCATAGGCAAGAAATTAAACTGGATGCCAGAGTTTAGGAAATTCCCCCAAACAAATACCACACATTATTTCGGAGCACCCAAGAATTTCCGTTATATCAGCAACAGCGTACACGACAATCTTTAAAATGTCCCTTAAATTTGTCTTTCAAAGGCTAAATCTCTTTTTTATCATATTATTTTTACACTATGCCGTGGAGACGCCTTTTTTATCTTCTTCCCTATATGAATGTGAGGTAGCTATGCACTTTTGTCCTTTTCCATTATTAATTGGTATAATGAATTTATAATTAATCTTCAAAAATATCAATGATCGAAAAAACGCATAATATTATTAATAGTTGAATATTGGTCACCAGTCGAATAATAAAATTCTGTAAATTGGGTTCCAAAAAGATCGAATTGGGTTAAGAAGATATCTCTGTATTGTAATACTTCACATAAAAGTGTACTCAAAACTAAACCTCGAATGCAACTCGGTGTTATTAGGCCAGACAATTTAATTCGTTATTTGGTTCTATAATAATGGATAATATGGTCGCGAAGACCGGGATTAATACTGCTGAAGAATCGATACGCTGACCACGTGTCACTCCAAATTCAAAAAGTGTCATGCAAGATTACAGTACGCAGTCGCCCCGGTAGGCCCAGGCCCTAAGTGGGCTGTAGCGCCATCGAAGAAGGAGAAGGATAGTAGGCAATATAAGACTAATTTATAGAAGTTGTCTTATTCAGTATTTTGTGATGAAGAAAGAGAATACAAAATCTGATAGCCTGGACTGAATTCTTCCTTTTATAATTGTGAATGAAACTTTTCTTATATAATGTAGTTCAGTAGGTTTAAAAATTTCTTAGTAAAAAACCGTAATTTAATGATTTGAATGTTTCATCGCGTTATTTTTTTCAATTAAATCGAAATAAAATAATTTCGAGCAATTTCGTATAAAAAGAAAATTATTTTAATTAACGAAATATATAAATATAACTTGGAAAACATTATTCCATTGACAGCGGAAATAAATCAAAAATTTCACCAATCCATGTTATAAATCTGGCTTGAGACTTTTTCTCGGTTAAGCGTATTCCTTGTCAGCTCAACATCTCATATCGATTATCGAAGTCCCAAGAGGCATGTTACGTTCATGGTATTTTCATCCACAAGACTTCCCCACAATCCATGACAAGGGATAACTAGTTCTAGATGCAGCACAATGTGAATTGAGTTTTATTACTGATGAATTAAATAATGACAAGAAAAGTTTTCAATTGATAGATGAATGGGTGTAAATATTTTATATTTCTCTGTAAAAATAATTAATTCAAAGAAAATTGAATAAATCACAATAAGCAAGGTATTTTATCCAATAGGAATTTATTAGAACTCTTTTATTTTCTAAATTAAGAAAGTACCAATCTTAAAATTTAATTTTTAAGTAACTATCTTCTTACAATTAAATAAATAATTGAAAATGCCAACCATGATAATTCAAAAGTAATTAATTATTGGAAATTAAAAACTTAAAATACGTAAATCAACTACATGAATATCTTGTTATGCCAATCTCTAATTATATAATTATTACAAGAATTTATTTATTATAGAATACAATATATAAAATATATTTTCATTTCAATAACCTAAATATCTCAAAATAATGCTATATGGCATATGGATTAAATATGTAAATATCAAATAAATATCAAATCTATACTTTTTATTGATAATAATTTACTTGACCTTTTTCTAGATTCAATAACAGGTCTGTTTAACAATATTTTTCTTTTGTTGGTACATTTTTTTTACATAGATATAAATATGTATGAATACAATAATAAAGTATATGCGTATATTTAAATTTGTTTTAGCATGTAAGATCATCATCTGTTACACTAGTTTTATTATTATATTATTTTCGTGGAGAGACTGAAGAAGAGAATTCTTAATTTCTTTGTCTCCTCCGCATCCTTTCCACCTTTATACATTTTGTTTGTGAAACAACTCCGGTTTTCCGGTCATGACCCACGTTTCCGGATCTCCATGACGCGTTGGTCAAGTAGTTGTAGGTTCAAACTTTTTTACTAATTTTATACTCTAATTATTTATGACTGTATTTGTATTAGCAGAGTTATGTAATTTGTTTAAGATAATTACTTGAATAATCTTACTATTACTATAATTTATATTCTATTTTATGTTATGATGTCCATATTTTGGTCCTTATACTCATCCGGTTCCTGGATTTGAAAGTTCGGTCCGATGATGAGTATATTAAGTCTTATGATGTAATATTTAAGATTCTATATTTTCAGTCCTGTATTTTGTCAGTTCTAAAGCGGATATCAGGTTTGTCAAATTTTCTAGAGCCGCGGTGAGTTGTGGGTTTCTTATTATTTCCCATAGTCTTTTTTTCTTAAGGTTTCTCTTATTGTCTTGTCTACTTCATAATTGGGGCATTCCAGTATGGCGTGTTCCGGTGTTCCTATCTCTCCACAGGCACATAGATTGTCTGGTCTGCTATTTGTTCTTCCCAGATATTGTCCGTATGGACCATGACCAGTAAGAAAATGTTATACAATAAATAAATATTTTAATGGTAACTAGCCTACTGAGTTGTTTACGAAGTAATTAATCGTTATCCACTGTTTCTGACATAGGCAGTAATGCCAAATTACCTAGGTTACTGAATATGGAAAATATCACCAAGAAATTACATAATTTGTGGCATATATCATTAATTTCCGATTTATTTTAAACGTTTTGTTATAACCTAGCGCCTGTCCTAAATAAAGATATGTAAATTAATTTAAATATATTTAAATAATGATGTGAATTTAAAATTAGCTGCAAATCACTGGCGTAATTTAAGTTATATATGTATAGGAAAAATTCCTACACGAACGTAATTTTTACGTATTCAATTTTCACCATTCGCGGCTCTCCTGAATCGACTTCTATTTGAGACGTAAAAGAAAAGAGGGAATATGAAACAGTAGTTTATTGGAGAGCGTCAGGGCTTAACCAAGCAGAAACAGTTCCCTACAATCTGAGAGTAATGAACCGGACAGAAACTTTACTGATAACTTGTCTGCAGAAATGATGGATTCTTGGAACAACTTTGCCAAGTGAGGTAAGAAGGAGCAAAGGGCGGGGACGGAGACACAGGGCAGGAAGGGGGTGAAATAAGAAGAAAAGACAAGAAAGAAGTTCCGGCGGAGGGCGGAGAGTGTTGGTGGGTTGAGTGGATGGAGGCTGCAGGAATTCGAACAGCTGCGACCCCAACGCACCAAGTTGCAACGTGAAAATAAACGTGCCACTATGTCACTGGAGACAAGGTTTCCTGCAAACTGTGAAACTTGAAACTACATGTCAACGCTACAAGTAAACTATACCTTCGTATTGATCATTGCCTTTACACTTTTGCCATTATTAAACTCAAAAAATTGTTTATTCTAAAAGGTTTTAACCAGTCATAATAAAATAATTCAAAACACTTTAATAATTTTTATTAATTTTGACACCAGGAGGATTGCATGAAAATATGATAATATTTCCGTCTCTCAAGACTTTTTAAAAAAATTCTATGATTTCCTATAAATTGTGGCCTTTTAAGAAAAAGGAATACAAAAAAACTAATTTTATTATATGAATTAATATTATAAATAAGACACAAATAATAGCCGAAAATAATTTAATTTGAATTCGTTTCGTCCTCCAACTGTAAGTACCTTTTCAATTAATTAAAAATATTACAAAATTTTATGTTTCTCCTGCAACGTCCGTAATCAAATAAAATTAATCCATTTCTGACTTTTAGCCATTATTTGTGTTTTCCTTTAATAAAGGAATTATTACATATAATAGATAATTCTAAATTCATATAATTGATAATATAATTTTACGAATCTTTTTTGTAAGAACTAAATATTTCATATAATAATCTTTCAGTACATTTTCATAATTTAATCTGATTGTCTATATTAAATAATTTAGTCTATTAAAAATGTTTCCGTCATTAAAATATTTTAATTACAAATGTATTTCATCCTAAAGAAAAACAACAATTTTGTCAACAACAGTGGTGTAAAGTAGAAAGAATATAATATTTCAAATCGCAAACATTTGTAACATTTCGTATTTTTATATTTATCTAGTAGGAATTACAATTATAATCTTTTATCTTGAGAATTGTTTGGAACAATAAAGTTTAATATTTAAAATCAAATCATAATAATAACAAATTTTGCCAATGATTTCTGTCGCATTAAAAATACTATTTACAAATTTATACCAAAAATGTATGAAATTTTTTAAAAAAATTTATCGAGTTACAGATTTTCAAGTGTTTACAGTTGTTTTAATAATATATTTTGTATACAGATAACGTTTTAATAAAATTTATTCTAAACCTTCACATTCTACACAATCGCAATCAAATTAATGATTTTCTTCTACTTTATGTATAGTGACAAATTTATGATTTAATATTTTGTAAATTGTTTTCGTGTATTAAATAGCAGGATTAGCTAAATTTTATAAACAACGTTGTCTTTTTTTATCTTTCAATTTAGACTTGGTTTTTCATAATTTTGAGACGTTTGTCACTTTTAAAACTAACCTTAAAATTTATATGTGTAATTTTAATATACGTTTTAGGTTTTCACTTATTTACCTATTATTATACTAATATATCAAATTGTTTAAGTACTCTTTAGCTTAGTTATTTTTATTTACATTCGTTTTATTCTTCTTAGATTTATTATTATTACATTTTCCTTTATTAATATTAATGAGTCTTAATTATTAACTACAGTATTTAACAATTAATAAATTTTTATTGTGGTATATTTAGTTTGATAATAATACTTCACCAATCAGATTACATACATCCTTTCTTTGATGAGTTTTATGATTTTACAAACAATATAATACTCGATCTTATACAGTAGAGACGTTTCATATATAAATTTCCTAAAAATGTCAGATTTGTTTATTTTCCTCATTCTTCAGTTGTGTCATACGTTTATTTTGGAGGCGAACGGTTTTATATAATCAACAAACAGGTAATTTTTGGATGTTTCGAATGTGGTATGGGTATATTGATATTTGAGTCCATGAAACATTATTTGAAATGATATTACTTTTTCATTTACGGGAATTTGTATATTTTTTATGTTTTTCGTAAGTACTCAACCATTATGTTTGCCATTTTCGATTACATTTGCGTATTACATATAATATTGATACAGTATGAGTCGATTTCAAACATATATATGTAAGTGAAGACATCATCTCCCTAGTGATGGAATTACATATTAGGGTTTCTAAAAGTAGAAACAGGTGATGTCTCCGGAGGAGACGACGGTGTCCTCTCTCGCAAGAAATGCGAGAGGAAGCGACTTATAACCCCCGGAGAGTTTACGAATGCCTTCGTTTCCTGCTTCGCATATCGATCAGCCGTCACTGAAATATTTCCCCTTCATTGGCATTCTGCGACGGAAGAAAGGGAATCCACTCTCTAAATGACATCTGTCGTCACATTCCATTGGAAGAGGAGTTCGCCTTTCCCAAAAGGCGATGGGTATCAATTAATAATTTAAGCCTATGCGTAACACAATTCATTGATTTACTGTGGTCTGAAATAACTTTAAGGAGTGTGCGTGTATTAATGAGCTCCGTATATTACACTCTTCATCTATAAATTAACTTTCCCGTATTTCTGCACTGTTCCAATACTTAAAAGAGACTAGTTGAGAATTGAATGAATTTCAAAATTATTATACTTTTGTAACTTTGAGTTGTTTATCATTTTTAAATTTGACCAAAGAATTAAAATTTGTTCAAATTTATTAAAACTTTTAACTCTTTATTCAGTATGCATTTAGCTTAATTATTTTTATTAGTTTTATTTTCATCGATTTTCATAGATTAATGTATGAGAATTATTAACTAGTTTTTTAATAATTGGAAACCTTAATAAATTTTCAATTCTCTCTGCTAAAATTTGTTTATAGTTTTGTATTACTTTAATCTTTATGTTAAATCAATTAACGTCTGACATTAAAATGATATGATTTACAACCGGTTTTTCTTCATTTTTTTATTTTTAATCCAACAACTTTTCGGCGCATATTTGCATCATCTTCAGGTTTTTCTCTTCACAATCTTTGAAATACATATTTCAATTTGAATTTAAAAATGAGACGGTCCATCATTCTGTCCTGTGTAAACTGTGGCTGAATAAGTTTCTCAGTTGGCGTCTCTTTATATATAAAAAATTGGTGTTTATATATGTTGAATATTTGAAAAATTGGATGTAACAATAATTTGGTAAGCTGTTAATCAATTCCCTCTATATTTGGCTATGTATAAGTTTAAAAAAAACACTTCTGAAACATGAAATGATTATCCCTGGTCAAGCAGATTTATCTGTAATTAACTTCAGAACGTCGACCTTGCAACATAAGAGTCGCCGAGATTGGGAAGATATATCACTCCGCGACAAAAATAGCTTCCCGGGTGGACGTTTCGAGGACAGTGGAATTTGCTGCGCCTGCCCTATTAAGTGAGGCAGGCTGTTGGGATAAGGCCACCGATGGAAGGATACGGCACGACCCTTTTAATCTTCCAGGGTCGCAATTAACACACAACCTTATTTACAGAGATCGATAATAGGAAAACAGCTTAATTATTAGTTCCAAGTATATTGGCGTGTAACTGCGGGATAGAGGACTTACTGTTTAGAATAAACTTACGGATCGCACAAAGCTCTGCTTGACAGTCGACGAAAAAGCAGCAGGTAAGAACCGAGTGTTGGTTTTTAATCATGATATACTTATAATGCAGTACGTGAGTAAATTCGCGAAGAAACGAAAATAGCATTCAGTGTTTTCCAAAACGAAAACATAATAAAGACTATGAAAGCCAAAATCAAGGATAATCGGAACAATGAATGGATAAATAAACGGATTAAACTCCACGAAATAAGGAACAGTATTTACGAAATACGACAGTTTAAGCAGACGTGTTCAAACAGTATTCACCCGTCTAAGAATTGGTCATTCTAGACTCTCTCATGGACGTTCAATGACAAAATCCAATCCAATCATCTGCGACAACTCTTCAATCACCACCCAACACCTAATAAATGAATCTATGTAGATGCTACAATTCACCTGCATGCCCTGAATGTGGAGTTAATGAGACACCAGAACACGTGTTTTTCTGTTGCTCGAGATTTTCATATGGGAGACGAGCATTAGAAAGTGATATTGAAACTTTAAAGGAGACAGAGAGAGCTTGACGCTACGACTGCTTCCTGTGAAGTAATGTCTAACGACGGTCCCACAGGAAAATACACACAGTCATCGTTGGAAAGGAAGGTGTTTTTAGTGGGTAGAAGCCCACACTACTATCCAGTGCGGACCCTGAGATAGTGTCTTTAGAAGATTTGCACCTGCCCTCGCAAAAAAAATGTAATGCTACAAAAAAGACGATAATATGGAATACCAGGCGTCTAAAAGAAATACCTCAATGACCCAAGATGTATAAACCCAATATTAAATTATTTAAAACACTTGACCCTATCCAATAATATATAATGTTTTCTATCCCTCTTTACTATTATAAATTATTATATTGTATATATTTTTATTATAAATACAAGAGTAATTGTTAAGTGAACTTGGCCACTAATAACCATTACGGTTTATGTGACAATAAAATAAAAAACTACATTTCATTCTAAATATCTTAGATTTTATTCTACAACCTACTTTTATTCATATATAATATATTATGAAATGTTCTATTTCATATATTTATCTATATATTCAAACTAATCAAAATGTTCTTTCTGGGCTGTGGTAGACCTACCTCGTAATTTATTATAGTAAAAAAGTAGCATTGAAGAAGGGAATAAAGTAGCCAACGGTTACATGATACACTATCAAGAAATACGACGCACCTACAGTAAATTTCATCAGGTAGGTAGAGCTCTCTACACTTGTCCTACGTCATTCCGATGATTGGAGGTACCAGATTTAGAGGCAGATATTTTCAACATAATTTTAGCGATGACGGTCTACATGAGAACCGTGTGTTTGTAATAGCATTGTATTTAATTGAAGGAAGAATACTCAAGGTACATTGAGGTAGCCAATGCCTTTCGACTGGAGACAGGTTCAATTAGTTTCGATCAGGGTGTGGAAACGACCCTCCAGTAGCACATGAAGGAAATTAAAATGGACATGAGGAAGAAAGAGTAAGGTATCCACACGTTTAGCAGGATACCCTTGCTATAGTTAACGAACTTACCAAGCATTCACCACAAAGTGATGCAGAAAAATACAAGCTTGTCCCACGCTCATTGAATGTAAAGAGAGTAGTTCCGTACAATTTCCAACTGCGAGGTAATTTCAAAATTAAAAATCAATCTCACATATGATGAACACTTAATAATTTTTAATTGTTAAATTGTCTCCTGAACCGATACACGACGAGTTTTTAAGAAACACTACATTATATTAAGTAAGCTTTCATTTAAAAATGAGAAGTAAATTATTTTTTAAAAATTGACTTATCCAACAAAAACGTTTCACATTTCAATTCAAATCGTAATGGTGTTGAGAAATAAAACTAGTTCAATTTTTTTTAGTAAGATTAGTCTGAAGAAGTCCATAAAGATGGAAGAATTCTTGTATTTATAAGAACTACATGACCGGCGTCTGGGATATAATGTCTATCGTCACTGCCTCCTACCACAGACTCCCCAGGTTCGATTCCTGGCATGGGCCTGGGTGTTTGTACGCGTCTTTGTGTTCTCAAATCGAGTAACACTTATAATGAAGATAAGATCCCCTCAATGGTAAAGAAATTGGTAAAGATCCTAGCTGTTGATGACGACTTAAAAAGTACTTTAAAAAATCTAAATATTAATGAAATTTTCTTGCTGACATATATTGCCGTATTATTATTTGTTTATAATACTAAGTAAACATAATTGTTGTAAGAAAATTAAACTTCATTATAAACTGGAATATACTCTAATTTATACTTTTTATACTCAGCTTATAGACATAATTTAGTCTTAACAATTTAGCATAATTCGTTAAATATATAATAGCAACCGGTTTTACTTTTAATGAGCTCAATAAAATTTAATTACACAATTTACACTAATCTACAGAATGTGATAGAAGAGAATCGGTTAATCTAGGCAATTAGGACAAAGTGTTTTGGACGAGCGGGAAGTCTCATGGAACCTCTGACGACATCACACGACAGAAGCGAGCTTGACATTTAATGACATACTAAGTAAATTGCATGTAACGTAATACTAATATAGCACAGTCACGATATTACGCTTAGAAATACGAAATAAACTCCAGAAACTGTAATGTAGTATGACTACAACGGAAACATATCTAAGACGGTGAAAGAAAAGGATATCACCTTTGGCGGAGATGTGAAACGTCTCTGAATATCAGATGGCGGATAGTGTAACGAAACTTACCTCATTTGAGACAAAAATATACATGGAGAGAGACGAGTCTTATACGGTAGAGATTGATGGAAATACTTTTGTTGGGAATCCTATAACTGTGGGTATAGAGTATCAATCACTTCACTAAGGGTGGAAACGCTTGATTTGTATATTGTGTCGGTTCATTAAGGCTTGTTTAATATATTTTGTAAAAATTCATATAAAGCATAGCAGTTATTTGTTTGCAAGTAAAACTACATATTAAACCTCAGAAAAATATTATAAATGTCATTTGATACGTGACGTATTATGACGTCATCGGCGTTTTGTATATAATCGCATCGATCCGGGCAGAAGGATACAATAAGTAAACTAGTAATATAGAATAAGGTAAGTTTAGAATCACCAGGGCTAATTACGTACTTGATAACTATATTTTGCAACGCAGCAAATTATTGTTAAGAGGTTTAATTTTACGTAAGGAAAACTTCTTAATGATAGGCATGAAGAGAGGTAATGTGCCTCTTCATGAATATTTTTGAAGAGAACTGGAGTTTATTTCAAGTGCTCTTCAGTACCTGACACGAGTTTCGTATGGCTTCTGAAGCATAATGTGCAGAATTACTTCAAGAAACGAAAGTAGCAATTTTTCCAGAGTATTCCAGGCTTATTAACATATCTCATATCGAGGTCTTGTACAAGGACTGTGTTTCTCTCAGTTCATTGGGTGAAGATTGTGCTCCGATATCTCTCACGAAAAGGGAGCTGGAAGGGCGTTGCAGCGAGTAATTGAATTTCCTTAACGAGTTCACTTGAAATGAATTTAGACATCCATCTTCTCTCTCTATCCCGCCATTTCTCCCATCTCAAAGTGGGAAATAAGAACAGACAGAGCGGACGAGGAAGTGGTGATTGAGACTGAAGGAGTTAAATGTCGTATGATGAAGTCACTGTGTTTACAGATAGGAATGAAGCTGAGCGGGGGAAAGAAGGGAAATTGGAATAAAATGTAAATATTACTCCCACCACGTTCTTCTCCACTAATATAATCTTAGACATCTCTGTCTCCAGCTCTGCTAACAAAATGTAGCTGTAGAATTAAAATTAAGGATTCCAACATTTCTATCTAATTTTACACACTAATATTATCATCTTCAATAAAGAGTTTAATTACTTCTCTCAATTATTTTTCTGAATTTATAAATGAATTTCAGAAGTATTTTCATTGAGTCGTTGAAAATATTGAGTCCGCTTAAACTGCACCATAAAATTATAAACAATTAATTTTATCCAATTCGTGCGTAAGAAAGTTCAGATTTTAAACCGGTGTATTAGCCATTACGACCAGGTAATTACAACATTGTATAATAATTTGGTTTCTTCCATTAATTTTCTTTCATATCTTACGCAATGCACACACATGTTATTTAGAAATTAATTATACGTAATTATTTATTTAAATTAATGCAATTTGTTAGAGGAGTACAATTAAAACTCATATTTTTATTAATAGTTTCTTATCTGACCTGAGTGAAATAAATGTATAACACAGTCAAATACTCTGAAATAAAAAGAATATAGAATATTTAAAATAGCACGACGTAAAGTTTCTACTTCAGAACTCTTTCGGAGCATATAATAATTTACTTACGAAGTTTATCTTATGATTCTAAAATTTAACTTTGCTTTTCCGACTAAAAATCTGCAATAGGCAGATTAAAAGTACCTCGTTTCTATTTAATTGTAGCTACAATTAATTAATTTTGAATTGGCTCCATATGTAGTTGTCTCTGATATTTTCTATTTGGCTTATCTGATTCGATGTAACTTAAAAACAACGAATTTAGATTTTTAATGGATTTTTAAGATGGAACTAAATTTTTTTCCCGTTTCCCCGGGGAGAAGGGGATGTTTTGAATATAAAACTAATGCAATAAAATTAAATTTAAGCTCAGAAAAATCTTAACACCTTTTGGTTATACTTGTTTAGCGTTCGGCTGATCGCTTTGTCAATTTTTTCTCTCATAAATAATTTTTTTATGCAACTGCACAGTCTTTGTTACGTTCCTTTTCCCTCTTAATCTATTCTTTTTGCATGCAGCATCCTGTAACTCATTCTTATAATAACACATAATATGTTTCCTTATATAGTAGTATCCCGTTCCACCCGCCACGCTAATCTCAGTTTAAGGTTCTTTACCAAGCCTTAATACAAGCATATTAAAACCTTACACGTAACATACATGCAGTTAATATACAATTTAAGAGTTAAAAGCGAGAAGTCGAAGTGCTGCAAAAATTGTAAAGTCATAGATTTAAGGCGCGAAAACAAGAGTTTATTCGCAAGGTGCAGTCATAAATTGGTCAAAATGGCTGCCAGGACTTCTTCCTTGACCAGTTACAATGTTCCACCCCTGTAAATTAACCTCCAGCACTATCCAGTAAAACGTAATGGGATATCCCGTTCTACCCCGACTTCCCCTATAGAAAGGAAATTTATTTTACTTACTGATGATTTAATGAAACAAAATTCAATTTAGAGCATTCATTGCGCGAATTTATTAACCACGCAAAAAAATAAAATAAACAGCACTCTACAAAAGCAGTTTAGTCGTATAATAATGGGTTACGTTTGTGAAACATTTATTTCTCTTAAATTTTAGACAAATATGTTTTTGCTTATTAACTTTCTCCCCTACGTTCTAAAGAGATTACACTTTTATCACGCTCTCTAATTCTATTATGCATGGGTCGCGAGAGGGTATTCTGTCTCGCAAATTAATTACGCAAAAAAAACCGCCATCCGCTACGGAAAAATTATCAACCTCCCCACGGCAAAGGTCTCATCCAGTAAATTAATCTTTGTTTTTCATTTTTGCTACATCTAATTTTTTTGTTTGGTTCTTCGGAAACGGTGTGATGTTGCGTGATTCTTTCGAAATGTTCCCGAGTCACCATTAATCACTAAACTCTTGTCGATGCGGAGAACTTTATTATAGAAATTGTATAAATTGTGGTATTTTAATTCCTTGCAGAATATTTTTATCAGATTTATTAAATTATGTCATAAATAATTCAGGTTTTTAGTTATCAAGTTTTCGGTTAATACTATATTGGTGGTATAAATAGTGACCCTGAACAGCCATGCGGCACGATAGTTTATTTACGCAATTTTGTAATGATTCCAACGCTTTGAATAAACGTGCGTATTTAGACATTTAAATTTAACAACATAATGTAACAAAGACGACAGTTATGAATTATTTAATTACAAAGAAATATCTCATGCTTATTTACTGGCATTTGTATGATTTTTCAATATAATTCGGAAGTAATTTTTTATTTGTAATTAATTAATTCATAGCATCTATTTATCCTGACATTTAACTTTTCTAATTATGTCAAATGGTGTATTTTTCGTAATTTATTTAAGGAATAATCGGGCGCTATTTTTAAGTAAAATTTAGTCATTACGTTATGCGTGGTTCGTCTAAAAATAAGTATTCATGTATATAAACCATATATGGTGATAAATAGCATTAAGAAAAGCAAAACCATAATTGTGCTACAATTGCTTAGGTTTCGCTTCCAATTTACGGAAATTTTTTTGCGTAAAGAAACGTTTCATTGGGTACGCTATGACTCGAAAATCTTAATAGCTTACGTTTTTTCTGGTGGTGTTTAATATTTATTATCGATATGATTAATTTTTTTCATTTATATTTATCTAGGGGGAGTTGGATATTGGCATGTTTAATATATCTGGTTGTCAAGGATGAATACGTTTACCGTTCCAGAAACGAATTATAGTTGTATTCTGTTTGACTTATAATCCTTACCACTGATTCAGGTAATTCATTATTCCATTCTTGAATAAGTTATTGTAACATAATGTGTCACCGCATTCTGTTTCTAAATCAAAGTAACAAAATGAAAAAACTCTCTTCACTATTTGTATCACAGGATTCTAACAATGAAGTCACGAAAACATAAAGAAGATTCAAAATTCTTATACAACTGTCACCCTCATTAGAAAGGGCAGGTTTCAGCTGCACGAATCTTCGTATTGAGGCTATTTGTCTCTCGACCTTCAAAGGAATGTATGCCATAATCACTGAATCAGAATAAAATTCGAAGTCTGAAAACATTTCCTACCGACAATGGAGTATGAAAGGGAACCTATCTTGCGCAGCGTAATTACAGTGTTATTAATTTCAGGGCCTCATTACTGAAGGTCGCTTTAGGTCCTAAATTAATACGAATGACATTCTTATTCTGTAAAAGTCTGATGAAGGGTGTATGTAATTACAAAAGGGTTCGAACAAACGGGAAGAGGTTTTTAGAGACAATCAGTTCGTCCTTTAATGAACTTCTATTAATTAGTAATAATTTAATTGAAATCCGTCACCCTCTAAATGGATCCCTTAGTTCATATTGTTTGCAAATACGCTACTCCTTATTTATTCAATATAATAAAGTACAGAAAACTTAATTGAAAACGTGTGTTTTAATTAACAAGCACAAAGATACAAATGATACAAAATAAATAAATTTTCCGGTACAATAACTGTTTGTTAGAAGTCTACGTTGCTAAAGAATAAAATTTTGCTTTTCTTATGAGATAAAAAGAGGAAAAAATAAAACATCTTTCCCCGGTGCGTGAATAAAGATTATCTTTGAGAGGAAGGTGAGAGGTATCATCTCTGGATAAGCCTCGTTAGCTGGAGATGACCATCTTTTGCATGCTGAATGAAAAATAATATCAAGGAAACTATTATATATGCAGATAATATCATTCTGATAGGAAACTAATAGTAGTAAAATAATATTATTGTTTCATAAATAGTCAAAAAATTTTGATTCGTAACGTTTTGTATTGTGGCGCGAAAAAGTATAATTTTGTACAATATATTGTTTCAAGGCATGTTAACTTCATTCATTTGTAGATTTAATAAATTATTTGATTGCAAGCAAAACCACGATTTTGAACACTGAGAGGAAGAGAGTAGAAATTGTGTTTACGCGATTCTAACACATTATGACGTCATCGACGTTTTGTTTCTTATAATAACGAATCGCATATATGTAAGTTAAAGTATTTATGAATTTGGGATAGGATTAGTACAGGGTAAATTCATAAAAAAATATGTTTGCATTTCTAATAATGTACTTTGATAATATATGGTTGTCGACGAAAACTTCCTTGACGAAAAATAATAGTTTCAGTTGTGAAGCTTATGAAGTTGGACATTGCACTTCCACGTACTATAAATTCCTGAGGGAAATTCCAGCACGTTTCCACACTCAGATGTGAAAGCAGGGAAAGCTGGCTCTCGTGGGTTTGACTTAATTAATTAGGTCTATACCAGTAGGAGTGTTCCTGCACAACTGAAGAGGGTTAGGGTGAGTCAAAAATTTATTAAAAAACATCTAGTGGAGAACCGGCCACTAAATTCATAAATTATGTACTAATAAACGTTTTATAATTCCTATAATACATGAGGTATTTTAATCCAATTTTAATTAAATCTAAATTTGAATGTCAAGTCGCCTTAATAGCTAAGAGAGAAAGCAGACAATTACTTGAATATAACATTATTAAATCACGTAACGGTCATTGACCTGTGGAACACTGTTATCAAGAAGCCGGTATCTCAATTAAATTAAAAATAGTTGGCAGTAATGAATTCTACACTTTGAAAAACAAATTTAATTTGCTGGAACCTTTTACCGAGACGCGTGGGTTGTTTGTAGTCACAAACTTATCACAAATTTATCATTCCATTTTTTTATATTATTTAACACTTCATATTATCTAATCTTGATTACGTTAATATCCTGTCACAATTATTATATTTGCTGCTAATATTTAAACTAAACATTATCATGTAAAAAATAAAATTCCCAAACATATAACAAGACATGGAGAGAAAGATATGTATTACGTTTCTGTAATATTTTTTTGCTATCCTCATGTGTAGACGTAAAATTAGTAATATACTTTTAACACGTTGTTGCACAATTGAAGCGTCGTAAAAAAACAGTAAAATGTTACTTTACGTTATTGTGTTTGAATTTTTGTCCAAGAAGAGAGACATACCTCATGACGATAATTGCTAACGAAATTCTTGTCGGGAATGTAAAAGGTAATGGAAGCCAATTGCTACAGGCACTCACGCTGATGAAAGCGGAGTAAAGGCTTTGTGACAATTAATGTATCTACTATTTATCAGGCTCTCCACATTTGAAGATGAACGAAGTACATCAATTCTGAAGTTCCTCTTCGGGATAAAGGTTGAAACTAAACATGTCTAACAAATGAAAAGAACATTTTTCACACAAGAAACGAGATAGTGTCTAATAAAAACTAGAAACTGAAACGTGGTTAGTGTTTATAACAATGCGTATGAAATATTAGAAGTTTATTCACACAATGTTGGATAATTTTGAAGTCTAGGAATATCGTCGAATATTCTCCGAGACCATGTTTGAATAGCAACACCCATAGTTTCAGAAAATAGTAGTGTGTACTAAATTTTCAGTTCATAAATAAAAACTAATTGTCTCAGTCTATGACCGTTTCAAAAGCTTCACCACTTTTTTGGCAGGCCGCTTAATTTAAGAATGATGCATTGCCTTTATTCTGAGAAAGATAGAACAATATATCACCATCTTACTTTTCATTTGACCCTAAGAAATACAAAGGGGAGCGTTTTCTCTACTTTACTTCATCTCATAGAAGCATAAATCTTTATAGGATATTACTCTCAGCGGAAAAACGGCAAACATAAAAGACTTTATACGACGCCATGAAGGTATATGTTTCTTATACTATGTAAGATTTTGCCAATCACTACTTTCGTGTACAGAAACCGAAAATTTATTGCGTTTAATCTAATTTATAAATAAATCAGTACCTTCAGGATAAATTTTTAAAACTTCCAGTTTTTATTACTGTATGGTAACTGCGTTTAATTTTTGGAATTTGTAGAGCTTACTTATTAAATTTATCTGACTCAACATTACAAAATAATACAAAGAATGGCCAAAAGTCAGAAATAGACGAGTTTAATTTGAAAAAGTTTCGTCCCCAACTTTCGGGACTTTCTCAGTTCATTAATTAAAATTTTAAAATATTGTAAGTAATCAACTGAGGAAGTCTCAAACGTGGGAGATGCAACGTTTCCCAATTAATTGTTTTCTATTTCTGACTTTTGGTCATTGCTTATATTTTGTTTGTAGAGCTTTTTTGATGTATAAAATAAGAAAATATAAGATAAAATGGGATTTTGTAAAGCGTTTTAAGTTCTTTTATCTTCCAATAACCAGCATTTGATATTTGAGCCTTCAGTAACCTTGATGGTAAAAATTGAACCTTTCCACCTAATCACATACCTCGATAAGGAAAATATCATTAAATACATTTCTACAGATAAAATTACATTTCTGAGTACTGCAAGAATCGATAAAAAAATGTAAATTTTATAAAATATTCAATGAAATACATATAATATTAAAATTTAGTTTCAATTACAGCAATAACAATAGAATTGGTTATTTTAACCAATTGTGCCCATTCTATCGTTAATGGTTAAATAATGTAACTTTTTTTATAAAAATTTTTATTACCCTTATTCAGGAATGGAGTGTAAAAAATAAAGCAATACGTACTTTAGATCTTTATATTCAATTTCTTTTACCCTTAACGTATGTAGAAGATAACTGCGTGCGGTTCCAAAACCAACGATAACTAACAAAAACAGTTCCCCAGACTCCACCACGCGCGCTGCAGACTTTAATATTATCAAAGATCAAACAACGCCTGTAAAACATACATTCAGCTTGTGTATACGGTATTTAAGAGGCAGAATGTAATTTATTTATTTAATTTAGTAAAATATAAATGGAAAGTATGCAGTAGAACAGCATTCGTCAAAGATTTGTAGCATCCTGTCCAATACAAAACTAAGACCAAAAATATATTGATAATGGTGAATTGTGCTGTTAAAAAATGAAATAAGGCAATTATAATTAAAACTTCATCACTAAACGTCTAAAAGGATTTGTGATAATATACAGGTCGTATGAATGTTTCTAATTAATTATTCAAGTGAATGCTACTTTTACAAAATCTTCGATATTATAGTATTTTTCTAAACTGTTCTTGTGGTATTCAGTCCGTAGACTGGTTTGATGCAACCCTCCATGTTAACCTAACCTGCGCAAGCCTTTTCATTTGCGCATAACTACGTAATCCCACGTCCTTAATCTTCTGCTCTTCCCTCTAATGCTAATTTTACAATACCCTTATGTCTAAAAACGTGGCTGATGTATCTATCCCTTATCTTGGTCAACTTCCTCCATATTGGTTGCTCTTCTACTTTAAAATACGATTGAGTAATTTAATTATTATCAGGTTAATACAAGTTCATTTAAAATAAGAAATTTAAGGAAGTGAGTAACGTTCATTTTCCGCCATATTATTCAGTTCCATACGGGAATCATTTCTGAATTTACATGCAGCTGCACCTTCGAAAAATATGAATCTGACAACTGAATTTTCTCAGTATTAATAGAATAACCTAGGGAGTCTTACTTGTTGAACTGATCCCTGGTGTGTGTAGCTGTAGTACGATGTAGCACCTGTTGCCTTCCCGAGGCTATGGACTTGCCCGTTGCTGACGTCACGGAGCCTGGCGGATATTGAGGACCGCTTTGCAGAAGGAAGCGTTCTAGGCTGTGTTGACGACACAGGGATTTTAAAACCTTACCTACACAGCTATACGTAAAATGTTATATTCTGTGCTTATTGGACACTTCTTGTGATCCTTATTATTCCCATGACTACGATTTAAAGAAAACTCTTCACTATTCAAACGAGAACTAGATACTTTATCGCCCAAGAATCGCCAATGAGTAAAAATAGTGAATTTGTGTTTCGTGTGTAACTTATTATTACCTCCATTTATATTTTTTGATAATAGTAAGTCCATTACTATAATAATATAATTAATATTATTAACTACATCTTTTTTAAGTAAATACACTAAAATTTCTTGTTATCTACATCCTCCCAACTCTCATCAATCTTATTATTTTTAGGCATTTCTGACTTATGTAAAGAGCATTCTTTCTCATATTAACACTTATGTAGTCTCCTAATTTTTCGTTTACATATTGCTTACTTTTTATATTTATACATTTCAGTATGTATTGTTTTATATTTACCTTTGGTATTATTTGTGTTGCATTTATTTTCTGATAAATACATTGTTACGCTCCTGTATACTTAGTTGTTGGATGGTTGTAATCTTTATTTCATTTGTACTCTGTGATAGTCCGTGTTAAGCGAAATTGTTGTTACTTTTTTCCACCTAATTTCATTCCGTTCTTCAGACTTCTCCTCACGGCCTTAGTAAATAATTAAATTGTTATAGTATATTTTTAATTATCTATAACGGGGCCGTTGGTTAACTTAAGAGCGTTCGAGAACGACCTGTAAATAAATTATTATTTTCTACAAAAATATTCGTATTCAATTATTATATGGGTAGCCAACGTTAAATACTAACTTTACTATTGATGAAAAAGGAACGGAGAATGTAAGCTCCATTTTCCTCCGTTTTCTCTCATTTATGTATTACAGTGCCTCAAACTTTCATGTAAGTTTCTCACAACTGTATTTTCTAATTCTTTATCATTTATTTTATCTAGATTCTTTATTTTATCTTAATAATTTAGGTCTTATTTACAATAACCTTTTTCTCATTTATGTATTTTATTGGATCGGTTATGTATGAACCTTTCTTATTTATAATTATGCAATTCATGTTTGTACTTTTACACATATAATTTTTGATAGAATGGTTAAATAACCCGTTTATTGAGACCCACAGAATACAATTTTATGTTTTACAAAATAGAGAAAACTATCAAATCTATCACGTAATAATTGTACAAGAGAAGTCAAATAATTATTTCATTAACACAACTACCAATTTTTTTTATTTTTAACAGACGTTAACATTTCATTTTAAATTACATACGAAATAAATTTACGACTAATATTTCATTTAATTTTAACGAAGTTTCGTCTCCAAATTTGGGAATCTCAACGTGTTATACTTTGAAAGAAAACAGATGCCTGAAGGTACATGTTTTAACTAAATTTGCTTTTATATGGTATGCTTTTCATTTATATTATGTTTTGTAATGTTTCAATCAATTTATTTTTTTAAATAGTAGATAACTATGGCATATGCCAAAATATTCTCACAAATAAAATTAACAAAAATTATACTCAAAGTTAAAATATAATTTTGCTTTTATTAAATGTTGGGACTGATTAAAACCAAAGTTTCATCATTTCATCAAAATTAAAAATCAGTTATTTAATGTTTTAAAAAATTCCTTGAAGAATGTTTCTTATAAAAATGGTAATTATTTAACGTAAAATTTCATTAAATAAGAACTCCCGTTTCTCGGAATTTAGAAAAATAAATCAAAGTTTAAATAATAGGAACCCGTATTTATTTATTTGAGAATTGCTGATCAAAATATACTACACTTTGTGTGGTGACTATAAAATACTTAGATGGATTTTTTAAAAGTAAACATTTTCAATCCAAATTATAATGAAATGATAGTTATTTCATATGAAATAAATGTTTATTTCTGTTTGCCATTTTTAGATAGTCTGTGTTTGCTCCCTGATTCTTTTACAGGCTTGATGCTGTAACGTAAATTGACGAGCCATTTATTATTCACGTTTAAAGTTGCCGTAAAAGAGGAGATTGTAACGACACTCAACAAATAATACCTGTTTACATTCCCCGACTGGATGTCGATATGGGATCAGCGCAATAAATCACACTTTCAAACCTCTTCCCTCCCCTTGTCTCCCTTTACACCGGAATGGATCATTTTTCTCGTCTCCCTGAAAAGCTTTAACTGGCGGAGGAAAACCCTACAATGGATTACCTATATCTCGGCTTTAATATCCCACGGCCATCTTCCCGCGCCGCTGCTGAGCCTCAGCACAAAGGTAAATGCAAACCTCTGATAGCGACGGCACAACTTTTGCAAACAAGCTGCCAGATCAACTTGTTGCTGAAGAGTAGAGGAGAGTATTCTGCCTACTGGAAGGAAACTCGGAGGAATGCTTTAATTTCGGCGCGTCGCGAAAGGGAACAAATTATTGAACGACACTTTGTCTTCAGGAGAAGAGAGGATAATGAAAAGAAATGTGGAGGGTAAGGAATCTAACATCAAAGGGAAGTGTGGCTCTAATTACGTGCCACATTCTAGTTTACAAAAGGCAAGAAAGGAGGGATTTATAGGAACTCTTCTCATATTCAACGAAGAAGGGGACTTGTCTTTCAACATTAACGATGTTAATTTAGCCAGTTTATTAACAGGGGAAAAACTTGTAGTTACGAATATAGTTGCAACTAACGTCCGAGGATCCTGTTACTCTGTTCACGCTTTATTCCCGCCGGAAAAAATAGATGAAGTTATACAAATCAGGTATTTCAACTCAAATACTGGACATTTATTTACAAAATTTCAAGATTTTAAGAAATACAACCGTATGAAGTTATGAAAATATACTGAAATACATCTATTAAATATTTTAAGTATTTATATAGATCTCATAATTTTTATTTTTTACTACGTTGACTACCATTATTTCACCCCTGGTCAAATTAAACACTCGCACTAAATTTTCCGTATTTAATTTTATCAAGAACATGAATAATTAATGTAACGTACGAATATATAAAAGTAAATATTTCATAATATTCATCATACTACAACCTTACGGAGAATATATAATTAGAGAGTGGAAATTAAAACTTATATATGTATAAATATATCTTAAAATTACATTTTACTTAATTAAATGCAAGTCAATAATTAAGAATAGACACCAAGCACTAAAATGCCTCGTTGTCTTTGAAATGTTTAGTTGATACCTAAAATTGCTTTTATTTTTTAAAGGCTGTACAGACATAAAATTGGGAGTTGGCGACATGTCTGGCTGCGTGACACGCACTTCACTGTAAATTCACCAGATTGCACCGTTTAGAAACGCTGCTATCTCGTTAGCGTTGTGCGGGTTTCGGATGGCCTTTGGCCTCGCCAAGTGTAGAAAAGAGCTCTAACTCTGGTAACGAGGTTGGCAAATCCCAGGCCGCTGATGGCTCTCTTCCCTCCCTCGGAACCAGTCTGTTCACTGGCTTTCCACTTCTCTACGCACTGATGATTGAAATTCTTTAAATTCTCTGTTACCCCATATGCAGTGTCAAATAAAATTTCTTTCTTGGACGTATGAAAATAATACAAATATGGGAAGAATGATTTCCACGCTACCGTCTCATACAAAACTTTGCATTGAATGTAATAGGTATAGATAAAATCGTCAAAATCCTCCTTTTGGTCCATAGTCCTTTGTAATTTGAAATATTTACTGTAGTAATATACACGTTTTAAATTAATCACAAAGAATAAAATCAAAAGTTGAATTTCAATAAATTACACCCGATACGTTTCATTAATTTTTTCCATTCCCAAACGTCAATTGATTTGTACATGATTCTTCATTATATTCACATTACGACAGTACGACAACATATTAAGTAAATAAAACGCGGTATATATATCCCAAATTTTCAACCTAACCGTTTTAATAATCTGTAGCATTTGTATTACGCATATATACATGCGCAAGTTCATTGCGTCGTAGCTTGGCATTGTTTTTACATTTCTATTTCGGATTGCTGAGTTCTGTTATATTCTTCGTATCGTAATTGCGTGGATACTGAGTGAATTATTTATCGATTAATTCGACATTGAACAAATTTAGTGCATTTGTGCAAATGTGAAAGGTGTATTGATTGTTTGAATTACGATTTGTACACGTGTTCATAGGGCGACATTCCATGTAACCTCCTAACTAAAACATTTTTCAGCGTTCATTTGTGTTATTTTGATGATAGGGGACGTGAAAAGGTACATTTTCAAACAATGTGGCTATCTGATGGTTTAATCACGTGTTGACAACGGTATTTCTGTTGAATTTAATACTGCAGCAGGCAAATGTAAGTCACTTAAGTATAAAATTATTTGTAAATGAAATTGTCATCATAGGATTTATAATACTATTTAATTTATTTTTAACTAAAACTTTGAACATACATATTAAGAGAACGTACCTATAATGTCATTCTATATGATTATGAGCATATTATTATGAAATAATTCCCGCTTGTGGATGAATATTTTGTTAATATAACCTTTTTATAAAATTTTAGCTTATTTGAAGATGTGCGAGACTTATTTGAGGTTTGTTTTCCGTTTATTAATACTAAAATAAGCATATTAGGCTGGCGAGGATGGGTAACTTGGCGCTTCGTACGTCTTCGTGCTAATACTCAATGATAATAAAAAGAAATAAAAGGAGAAAACAAGGTCGTAAAAGTGAATGTGTGTTTTTATCGCTTGGGCCGTGATTCTGTGTGCCTTCCACGGCTGTGGTGAAGGGAGCAAAGCACACATTTCTTCTTCCTCCCGGGTGCCGCTGCCCACCCCCAACAGCTGTTCTCGCCACATGACGACTTCCATATCGACCGTTCCTCGCAATGCTACGGCCTTACTCACACTTCATCAGTGCGGGTTTCATATGTTAAGACATGCGCCAACTTGCCTTTGTAAGGCTGTAAAAACTTTCCATCCACATCTCTACGAAACGACTTCCCGAAAGAACATTTTAATAAACGTCTCATTCACGAAAGTCCTTTTTGCCTTTATATAGAAGCTGCCTTATTTATTTTCTATTCCCAAAAACATCATTATGTCCCATATTTAGTCTGCCTTGTATACAAACTTTGACAACTTATTGTCCTAACGAATATTAAAAACTTTTCGTATTTCATTATCTGGGACTGGTGGTGACTTCGTGGGGCGTTCGACAACTTTATTTGCAAAGAATATTTCAGAATAAATCTTTCAGCGGCGTTTCGGAGAACTCGATCAATAAAAAAGTTTTGAAAAATATTCACATCTCGTTTTCATGCAAAATGCTCCCACATCACTGAAGATAAGCGTACATCGTTCGAGATAATCATTTTAATTTGTCCTATTATTTAATTTTAAGGAGGCTACAGTTAGAAGAAACAATAATAAATTACGCGTCAATTATATAATAATTTTTAATCCAATATTAAAATATTTTCACGTTTCATTTGAACAAAAATGTTCAAACATGTTACAGTATAATAAAAATTTTCAGGTGCTGAGAGTTTTCTCAAAAATTTATCTAATTAGTAAATATCTATCAAAAATAATCATGAGGTAATTTTTACTAAATCTGATAAAAGAGTTTCAAACAGGACTAAATATTATGATAATGTCTTGTATCCATCAGGTCAATACGAGAAATTAATTAAGTCATCATTAATCAAAAAAACACCATAAGTCCTCGGTTATTTACTTTCAAAAGTCAGCTTTCGGCTATAGCCATTCTCAACTGTAAAATTTGTACAATATAAATACACGAAGTAGTCAATTATGAAGCCATCAAGATTATATAAAAAGATTAGATTCATCCGAAAAATTTATTTACCTGTTTATCATAAATAATTTTCTGACAACATACAATTTCACCAATACTTAATACGCAAGTTCTACACTTCTTTACAAACTATTTCAAATTCAAGCTAGTCTGTATTATTTTGTATAACTATATCACAGTCGAAAATGACGCTCCTGGTCTTTAAAAATAAATAACTGGTTTTTATTTAATTATCAATTAATTGAAAGTTGTTTTATTAAACTTTAATGAAGTCAGTAATTGTATTACTTAAGTAATGAGAAGATAAATTCTAAAAACCATAAAAGGAAATTTAATTTATACTATCACTTTTCTACTCATTTAATACGTCTGCCATTGCCTATATAGTTCCCTTAAAAACAACAAAACTAATTTATATTTCATGTACCAACAGTCTTCTTTACAACATTTCAATATTTTTCTTCAAGCAACAAATTCATTCTGACTGCTTATTAATTTTATTATAATGAAATAGATTCACCATTGGTTTCAAATCAGTCACGGAATTTTACAAATAAACAATATTTATTAATTTCGATAATTTTTAATTAGCTTTCGGTTTATTTAAAAAAATTCCTTGTATTTAAAAATGTATAAAACGTTTGACAAAATAATGAGATATTTTTGCTGAAATTGTGTTCATAAAGAATTCTCTCTTTACATAGATTATTATACGTAATTTGGCTGAAATATCGTATAAAATGTTAAAAATTCATTTATGAATTACTTTTTAGAAGTTTTATTGTGGTATAAAATCCAATGGAATCCTATCAGAGGAAGTCAGGGTGGAACGGGAAACTTGTTGTTTAACAATTTTTGTTAAATTTTCGAAAAAGAAAAATCGCTTTATAAAGGTATAAAACATTAGTTTATTTTATTATTTACCTAATTCAACATCAGAATAACTTAAAACAACGAATTTATATTTTTAGTTAATTTTTAAAAATAAACGTTCAAAAAAAGGGTCAGAACGGGACAGTTTGTTTTGAAAATACAAATTTACAATATAATTAAATTTAAATTAATAAAAATCTTAACACCCTTTGTGTTTTCTTTCTTATATTTATTTTGCGTACGTTCGATCGCTTTATCATTTTTTCCTTTCGCAGAGAGATTTTATTGTAACTGCTAGACCCATTTCTTTCTTTATCTATTCTTTTTGGGTACAGCAGCCTGTAACTCATTCTTTTAAGGAACACATTACATTTTTCCTTATAAGTAACATAAGCAGCTAAATACATCTCCTTTACTAATATATACCATGACAGAGTTAAAAGCAAGGATTTTTTTGATTTCCTTCTGTCGAAATGTAAAAATTATAAATTAATAGTTCGTTTGATAATTCCGTACTTTGTATATATTTATGTCAAAATATTTCCGCTGTCCTCATAATTAATTTCTTAATATTTAATATATTTCCTTCAAGTTCATGTACGACTTTGTTTTGCTGTATTTAACGATCAATAAAAAGTTCAGACAATCGGTCATGTAATCGTGCACGAAAACAAGATACCATCATAATAGAGCATACGTCCGTACATAAAATCTTTTAATCGTTCATGCAATCGTATTAAAACGTCTCGTTGAAAAAGCGTGATATGTGACAAGAATAAATGGAGTAATTGCATGAAAGCGAGGCGTCTGAATGATTGTTGGTAAAAGTAGTTTTATTCGGCTCGGCTCATATAATCACATGGCTGTACACTTTTAATCCCTCAAAGTCTGAATAATTTTCTTTGCATACTGATACGCAAGTATTCTTAATCTCTGAGGTGATAACATCTCATTCCTTGGACCTGCTTCTACAAACACTTGGCGTTTCGAAAATTGCTTTCATTATCCACGACTGCCTCTGGAAAATTTTATATCGTTAGTATAAGATGGTAAATACCCGTATTATATGTTTTAGGCAATGTTATAACCGCACTTGAACTTTCACATGAACATTCGGTCTAACCGTATCGAGTTATCGCCTTGGAGGGCTCTAGTTTCAAAATCACTGAAAAATTCAATTGGGGGAGGGGTTAACAGGCTACATGAGGGTGATCCTGAAACAGGCAACTCCCCTTTAATAGCTTAGGAAGGGAATTGAAAAAGGGGGACGCGGAAGGTAGAGCAAGATAGCCAAGGGTTGACTGGTGCCCCAGGGTTGTGGTTTAAGGATCCTACCCGGTTTTTCACCTAAAGAGATGCAGGGAAAACCCTAGAAAACCTGCATCAGGTAGGTCGCGCATTGGGTACTATTCTCACGCCCTTCCGAATGACCGGTCACAACAAATATAAGTACAGTTTACTAAAAGTGAGTGCAAAATTAAGATGAAAAACGTATTAAACCATTTGTGCATTAACATCCGTTAATTAATCGCCGATGTAATTCGCCAGTATTAGTGACCTTATCCGATCAAAACGCATGTTACGACGACGGAGTTCGTAACGAAGCGTCACTAAGTCAATCCGACGACGCCATTACTACATCGTCGCACTGAAAGCCGCCAAAACGAGATTCCAGTCGAAGAGAGAGGACTACTAATGGAAGGCGCGAGGATATATCACGTAAAAGGGAAGAAAATGGAGAAAAGGTTGTAACAAACGGAACAGTGCAATGCGGTCTGGGTTCTTTTCACCATGAACTACTACGTTGCCGAAACCAGAAATATTTAAAACTGCAGAACAATTTAGAATCAAGTTGACTCCGTACGCGAAATAATCACAGAACTTAAAATTAGTTTCTTTCCATTCCATACCTTAATTTATGTACGAATACTTGTTTAATTAAGATGAGTTTTGACGATAAAGTTTCGTTGTAGATATTGATGTATAAGAACTGACTTACGATAATACATTAGATTATTATAAATTATGGTTGAAAGCTCCAAGTGAAATTGTTTGCTTAATGGAATGAAAATAAATTGAATTGATTACTAAATTTGTTTATTTGATTAATTATTTTAACCAATTAGAGATCACTAATTTTATCATTAACTTAATTTATATTTGATTTCCTAATTCCCCTTCGTTATTTCATGTATTTTATAATAACCGTACTTTAACTGACTTAATTTTTTAATAATTTATCATTTCGTAGGACCTTTGCTGTCTTTTCCGAATCCCGACTCTCTATTCCTTCCTATGCATTTTTCATGAAGCAGTCTTCTTTTATGAAATTTTTATTCAACCTAGGATTCAAAATTTCTAATTTTAATATTCGCCTAACTGTCCTTTATTAATAACAAATTGCAAACACAATAAGATTTATTCTTACTTTCAGGATCCTCCGTAAATAGAATTTTTGTGTTACCCATAGTAACAGAATTATTCAGATTACTTAATAATATTTGAATCCTTATAGTAAATATTTTTATCTTTTATTAAAACCTTACGATAATAACTTACAAGAAATGAACAATGATAATATTAAAATTGATAAATATATATGTATGAATTTCCTTAACATGTTATGTAAGCTTTGGGCCAAATTGTGCCATAATTATACATGTATGGAAAGAAATTTTTAACAACCAATTTTAAAATTTAAATTCCATACTCTTTTCTCTTTTATGAAATTTTTAAAATAAAACTTCTTTAAAGCTTCTGCAAAAATTAACGAAATGTTCGTTTAATTGAAAACTTAGCATTTTGTTCAACCTATTGGACATTAATCGCAATCCTCAATCCCATTCAATTCATTGCTTTATGCCAGAATAAATTAATAACTTAATATTTTGTGGAGTTAGACTCACGTCACACTTCCACCTAACCCTCATTATCCTCCGTTCTATTCCTTCCTAAGAATCTCGGATCCTCTAGCCCGTCGCTCCTCTGGTGGCCGTAAATGAACTTGTGTTAATGTTTGTATTGTGTTCTTGGTTTCTGCTTATCCCTGCCTTTCACGTGGCAACCCAAGGTCTGAACTAAATTACGACGATGAAAAGAAAAGATTCGTTACAATTTATTTTCCAGAGATTTGTAAACAATATTTTTTCATTTGAAATTAATACATAAAGTTTTTGTGACCTTGTCATTCACTGAAAACTTTAAAATATTACAAATTAATAAATATTTTGAATAAATTTACATTTTTAATTCTCGTGCCTCCTAAAAAATATGAGGTTGTGGAATTAAAATTTTACCTAAAGTATCTGTCTTAGTAAATTTACAAAAATGTTTATTTTAAACGTTTTAATAATTTTCTTGTTGATCACGTAATGTTATGAAACTGGTAGGTCAGGTTCCTGTGATCGATTCGACATTAATCAGAATCTATTGTGAAGGCAGTCCTCGGTATCACTTAAACAAGGATCTGATATATTGCTAGTTCTCTGTTGCGCCTGTCGTTTACGAGAGAAAGATGTCTCTCCCGTAAAACGGGGGCTAATAAATCAAAGAACTCGATACGGAAAATGTATATTTCACTCGCTTTGAAATTCAACTCAGCTTGCCCGATATCTATTTTCGGAAACTTGTTGGTGTATTTGTAGGGGAAACGGTGTCGGGGAAACTCTAGACACCGGCAATGTCCTGGCTTGACGTAGAACGTCACTTTACTTATTACACTGTCTTTCAAATTGAAAAATGTTATTTTATAGTAAAATAAAATAGTTTGCCTTTTATATGAGCGCATTAAATAAAAATAAATAAACTCACTCCCTCCCAAGATAAATAATGGTAAACATTAAACAAATAAAAAACCGAGTATCTTGTTTTTACAAAATGAAATGAAAGTAAAAAAACGTAGTATCTAACCTTTGTATTTTTTCGATGATTATCTTTAAAATAAAGCAAGTTTTTGTCCTCTAAGCTGCGGCTATTTCTCCAAATTTTTAAAGTCAATTTAAATATTACCAAATTTAGGGTGTGATATTTTAAAATACGGGTGTTAAATATATACGTCAGTATTTTCAAAATCATTATTTAAAATAAAAATGGATTGTTATAAATAAAATACAAAGAACAGCCAAAAGAATTTAATTTTAATTAAATCGTTTTGTCACCAACTTTCGGGACCTCCTCAGTTCATTAATTAAAATATTATAAAATGTCGGGTTGCTGCCGTAAGTTCTAGGAACTATGATTGTTCTCAGAATATAGTATTTAAGTGTGATATATATTTTATCACTATTTGTTTCTTTTAACTGGCTACTTTTTATGATTATTATTAATTTATGGCATGAGTATTAAATTTATATTTTATCTTTGAACGAAAGTTAATTTTTGAATCCTTTTATTTTAATAGCATATACTTTAAGATATTAGGACATTTTGTAATATACAACCCTAAAACCAATGGTTCATATACATGTTTATTTATTTTAAATTTTCAAAATTTTGCTCAGACGCAATAATTATTTATTTGTTCTCATTTCAACTAACACATATCATATTTTAAAAGGAGACACATCCTCAGTCTGGTATGAAAAATACATTATTGTAAGAGTAAATTGTACATTTAAAAATAAAATATTACATTATATATGTTTTTTACAAAAATTGTAACAGGTACCAGTCGTAGCTGTTACCATTTCTTTAAAATTTGATGAAAATATGTCGAACCTTCTTGTTGTGATAATATCCTCTATAATTTGATACCTTTTTGTCATAATTTCTCAGAGAATAAACACCATCAGAAACTCACATTTCCAATTATTTTGTTGAAATATGTGAAACTCTTTTCTTATAATATAGGTTTAATAGCATCTTATAATGCATTTTAACTAAGGATTCATGCAATATTCAAGCAAGAGTTCAAAACTGTTTAGTGGCAGAAGACAATTTCTTAGCAAACTTTCCACGGCAGATATTAAATATTTACTTACAAGGGGGGACTCAGGGGAATTCTGGCTTCGGTGAGATTAATATTTTTCTATAACGTTCAAAAGTAGGCTTCTTGATTCTTTGTTTCCATATAGTGGCTAGAGGAAGGAAAATTAACTCTCAGGAAATATCAACGTTTGATACATCTGTGTTTGAGTATTCATAAGCTTATTTTGTTCTTGATTTAAAGTTTATTATCGGAAACGTTTTTAATAGACAAATTTTAAATTTAACTTTTAGGAAAAATTTAGAAGAAAAATAATATGTTGGACGTGTTGGGGAATTAAATTAGAATGGTAATTAAAAGATAATGGGAAATTTATTTACAAATTAACTTAACTATGAAAACCATTAATGAAGGAAATATTTACAAATTTTTGGATCAGCCTCACCGCTATGTGTAGAAGCATCGAAATCGATGTTTGATAATCGATTATTTTCATGAGACCACGAAACCCCAGTGGTTGAGGTAACAAAGTGGTATTTAAATATTTCGTTACATTCGTGGGTCTCGAATCCCATGGGACTATGTTTTCGGTACTTCCACCTCAAAAGCCATCCCAAGGGATTTCATGCGGCGCCAATTCCAAGTTTCCAATCCTCGCAAACTTTATATTAATAAATAATAAACTATCAACAATCGGGCTAAAAATACCAGAATCGATCAAGAGAAACCATATCAAGCTTACCATATAACGACTTATTTTTATCTAGGGAAAAATTACAGAATATTCAAAAATCTAATTCCAATAAATATTTTAATCTTGTAAATATTTAATACAAAGAAAAATCCATAACAAAATTAAGAAACTCAATAAAAACATGAGCATGACTGAACCATCAATGGTAGACAATCCGATTAAGATTGTTTTAAAAAATTAGTTTTTATCAATTTTAATTGTTCTGTGATAACATAAAATGTTTAAAACGTTTATAAGGTTGAAAGATCAATTTTTATCCAAAATGTTTTCCAAATTGGATATCAGGAAGTAAATTTCCTAATTTCAAGGGATAGTCATAGCTACCACGACCCACTTCCAGTTTAAATATTCCTCCAAAAGTTTTCCCCGTTCTATCACATAAAGAACACTTGTAAAAATATATAGGTCTCTAAGAGTACATACAGTCTTCATTTCAAATTCTCTTCCTCTCCAATACTTCATTCTCTTCAAAGTAAATATTAAAATTTTAAATTTCAAAAACAAGAACAGCTTCTGATTGAAACGAAAACAATACCCTATTTTTCACATCGGTTGAATCAAAAGAGTAAACTTTGTCATTGTGTAGTCTTTAAGTAAAAGAATTTATTTGCCGCTCCGTTTTTTCGATATTGGCCGCGGTGCCTCACCACAACAGGTGCGTCGTTTTGATCCCCGGAGGCTCCATCTGGAATGATGTGACGTCGGTAGCAGAGCACATATAACGATTTTAAGTTGCTCATTGAAACGAGAGCCTCGTTAGAGACATCAGCGAAATTGACTTGAAGAGGAGAGGGAACAAGCAGCAGGGAAGGAAGGCAAAGGATCAATGGGGGCGTTTGTCCCTGCAGAATCCACTCTCTGCTTCAAAACTAGGGATATGTTTGTGCACTTGGAAAACGAATAGACATCTCACTAGATTTGTAAATGATAGACAAAAAAGAAATGCAGTGTAACTAGAAATTTATACTAGCATCGGTCATGTCTGAACAAACTTGAAACGCTTCAGAATCATTTTATATCAATAATACAGAATTAAATCAAACTAAGAAATATGAAAAAAATTAACTACTTACATAAGCTGATAAAAGTAAATTATTGGATAATAAGGTAAATCTCAAACATCACAAAGTACATAAAACAAAAATATATACAATATTAGTTTAAATAACATTCAAATTTATTAAATGTAAATCACCTGATATTAATTTATAATAATAAATAAAAATACGTCAAATATGTCATGGAACAAATTTAATTAACTTTTTATTAATATGAATACAACGTTCATAACTTTGTGGACTTCTTCGGGTTAATTTTTAAATGGATAAACTGATTACATTACGAGTAATCCCACGACGTCTTGGACCGAAATAAATTATACTAATTTAACATGAAATGTAATTCTTGTTTAATTTTTTTTGGCAGTATGACGTGTTTTTAACATATTAAAACCATTTTCATTTGACTTAGTTCTTTCTGAGAAATGAGATGGCAAGTGTTCCTAATGCATACATGCTACTTGACATTTTTCTCGTAACGTAACATATAGGCATTTTAACAAGAGAATAATAAAGAAAATAAAGACCACACAAACATACGATGAAGACAATGCACATTATTTATTTATGAAAGATTTTATACTTGACGTACCGAAGACATGATAGAGAGATCACTTAATACAATATTCCCAAGTTTTCCAAATACCCTTACTAGGTTTCTTTTTAGGACACTAAAACTGTTAAGTTAAAAATTAACGTTTATATGATTTTTTAAATGCTCTTTGATCTCAAGTGGTTTACAACTGTTAGCGGGATTGTCAACTCTTTATAATATTTGCCGCCTATACTGAGATAGAATTTACAAAACCAACTTTCTTTGCTCCTTAGATTTTTCGTGAAAGTGAATGCATGTGATGTGAGATCAGGACTCGGGGGTGGGTGGGGGTGAGATAGAAGGGTGACATCATCAATTGACGTCAGGACGACCGCTCAATGAAAAACTCGTTCGTCGAAATATTCACGGTAAACAGTTTTAATTGAAAATTATTACACGACATCTATTTACACATTAAAATTTTCGATGTCACAATTCTCTGCCGTATCTTGAAAACTAAATAAAATTATCAATAAAATATTACTTAAATAACGCGTAATGATTAAACAAACCTGAATAACGTTAACGTAATCGTTGAACCCCCGTCATATACAAGTAGAAACAATTCTCCTCTTATACATTATTTCCGCTGGGGATACTAAAATTGAGTATGCATTATAGCTACTTTAATCCTTTCCAGGATTCTTCTAATTAAATTGTTTAAAATAAGAGATTGAATTGAAGGGGAATTTTTGGTATATTTTATTCCTTAAATTTTAACGTAGATTGTACTTGCGATGCACATTGAGGATTTGCTACATTCAGCTCAAATATTCAGTTGAGTCATACAAGTCCATAATTAGTAGTGTAGAACTCACTGTGACGTAAGGAAGCTAAGGAAATCTTGTTAGTAACGAACAGTTGCTTTCACAGCAAAGTCGCGATACGTAATAGCGGGTTACATATAATGCAATCTCGTGGCTCTGGTTCTAAGCTCCATTTCCAAATAAATCCACAATTCGCTCTAATGGAAACAAATGGATAAGCTCCCTCTTTACCTAAATATTGGGATGTGCTCATATTATAACATTTACTTACGCAACACTGAGCTCCCAGAACTTTTAACCTACATTCTTCTTTTACATATCATTTTCGTATCCAATGTGTCTCTTGTGATTCTGAATAATACCGTAATATATTGGGATACGCACATCGCGAAAGGCATTAAATTTGTTTTTAATATCGTTAATATATGTTATTTTATTTCAAGTTAAAATCAGATGATTATTGTTATACTTTTGTGATTTATGACATGTTCAGCAACCCAAACCACATTATTGATTGCCTGCTACAGAAACTATTTTAGATACACAATGAAAAGGTCAATTTTATTGGCCAATGAATTATGCATGTTGGAAAGAGGACAAATTTGACAGTTTGTGGTAGCAGATTCGTGTGGACCCAAATGGAGAAGGATCGTTGGAGTGACACTTAATCACCGGGTGCGATACGAAGCAGATTGATAAATTTTGAAAATAAAATCAGAAAAAACTTTATTTCATTAATTTATTCCACGCCTATTACTAAAACAATTTCCTTCTGAGTTAAAATTAGGAAATCTGGAACATTATTGGTGGAAAGTATCAAATCCTGGACGCCATCGCTGCAGGGAAGATCTTGGAGACGAATGTGCATCGCCGGCATTTACATCAGAATTCAGATCTTCATTCAGTAAATACGTCAGATCGGCCGAGTTAAAGACAAAAAAATCTGTAAGTCGGAAAATTTGCTTGGTACAATCGTGGGTACCTTAATCACGAAATTTCATATACAGACTGTTTTTCCTTAATTCACATCTTGGTTGTCAGTTGTAATAACCTGCCCTTATTAATTATGTAAACGTATTTAGAAAAATACATTTAATGTCAGAGTAATTAGTGAAACGGTACACTTGTCTTTGGAGTGTGCGACTAATTATCGTTGGGGGAGGTCGCCTAGCAACGGACCGTTGTTATGATGTTGCATGAAAACGAAATAGAGCTGTATTGTGTTTACAATATAGGAAAATTATTCGACATTAATTTCATTCAAGAAGCACCTGAGGAAAGTGGAAAACATTAGTAAAATTTCTACATCGTACCCTTCATTCATTCAAATTAACTCATGTTCAGAGGTTGGGGTTGGTTGCAGTTATATTTACCACGTTCGCAGAAGGAGAACGGTGTGATTTTCGTATTTCAAACGAGAGATTATGGCACTCTGTAACAGGATTAAGTATACAAGTGTTGAAATTACGGTTTGAATTATTACTGCAAACATATTAAGGGTCTCTGTGTGTAGAATCTCTGGAGATAGGCAGGAGCCGCTGACGTAACTGGTTGTGCCAGGCCAGATAATGGGATATTTGCGGCGAAGAGTCGCCGGTGAAATGGGATTCAATTTCACGCCCCAAAAACCATCACGTCCATCCACAAAACAACACCTCGCTAACTAATTATAGGTTCAACACATTTCGATGCCAAATACGGTACGTTTTCACATTCGCAATCAGACAGTTATGACCCCTGCCGTACAATCCCTACCATATATAGGGATGAACAGTGTATTGTTTTATGTTTGTCACATACCTCTACATCTGAAATAATATCTTCGACGATATTACACCGCATTGAAGCTGATACGATTGGGGCGGGATTCATCGCAGTGCTCAATGACTCGCTTTGTTCCACAATCTCATCCAATCGAATTTTAGTTTTATTATGGAATTTTATATAGTTTTAAAGGTTAAAATTTAACGTCTTTTGATATATAATTAAACAATTGATGACATTTTACAGACATTTTATTATTAAATTTAGTTGTAACGACGTTTCGGCATGCTTTTATGCCTTCTTCAGGTTTTTTCCTCCCTGTAGAGGAAAATGTACAAACGTCGTTACAACTAAATTTAATAATAAAAAGTCTGTAAAAGGTCATCAATTGTTAAATTTATTTAGTTTTATTTTATATAACAACTTTTAGTAAATATTAAGGTATAATATGAAATATAATCTTAGTATTACCTAAGATACTAAAGGCTTCTCCACGATAAAGGAATCTAAATATAGTAAATGACAAATCGTTACAAAGAAACTCAATAATTCTTTCACAGTTGCAAAAGGTACAAGGAAAGCTTTTGTCTTTTAGATTTCAATATGGAGTATGCTTCAAAACTGGCAACCAGTTGTCTGAATAATTTTATTGCCTATTAATTAAACATCCAATTCATGCTATATAGTAATAATGTTTAATTGCAATTAAAAATTTAAACACATTGAAAAACTGTAATGTAACTAGGAACTCATATTCTTAAAACACCGAACAAGTACTTTACGGGACGGGTAAGAAACACCTAGAACAAATGTAGAAGGAATTATAGTTTGAAAATATGCGTAAGTCTGTGACGCAAGAAAGATATATCACACAGGAAACGACCAAATTTGAATGCGTTCATTGCGTTAGTTTTCATTCTTCTACGTTCACATCTGATTAATTATATCCTTCAATACGATCACTGAGAACACATTGAAGGATGATAAAAATAATTCAAAATATTTTTTAATACGTAACTATTTTTCTGTTTTATATATTAACATGACATATTTCAAGGAGCCACGATATATACATATGATTTCCAACTCGACTACACAGCTATTAGAAAATAAACCCATTGCTTCAAAGTCTCAGGCCAAATAAAATGGATAAATCATCCAGTAATTTGTAATTTACATGAAAATTAAATTACTTGAACAAATATTTTATCTTCATAAACTGACATTTTATATATGACTTGGTTAGTATAATGAATAATTGTATATTTCCCGAATTAATTCCTTTACTACACATTTTGGTAAATGAACCTAAACTGAGTGAAGGTAACGGCTTCGATCATGTGAACTAATGTTCTACAGATGTTTTATTGGCCTTTCGAGACATGATCCTTTCACAGGAAATCGTCTGTGTTGGGGATTGTTCGCTGAACCACGAGCTTAATCACAGCAGACCACATGAGGGTCTGACACGTGCTCTTCTGCACAAGATAACGAGGCCGTTACCCTTTCCGAAATCCAAGCCCTGTTCCCAGCCACGTAGGCTAAATCCCTTATCAGGGGAATTACGACACCACCACCGTCGAAATCGCCACGACGACAAGTTCTCCCAGCGCCACAGGTGCTGTTTTAACGAGATACACAAGTGATTGGAGAGGAAAGAATGCCAATAAATCTCAAAAGATTTCTTAATGTATCCAGTCGCGTGAAAACGAATCCTTAACGTTGGAAAGTGATGACTATCAAAACAGTAGTTCACTGGACTCCTGCATATGGTGATTATGTGAAATCTAATGATGTTCTACAACCAACTCCAAGGCATTTGTTCAAAACAACGCAACGCTATTCAACGAAATTTGAAATAGCTACGTTAACACTTAATTAAATACAAAGTTAATTTCAGTACTAATTATTTAATTACTATTTTCGATACTAACTAATGAGGATTAATAATATATTTAATTGGACTCAAGGTCAAACCTTTTTGGTTAACGTCACTTTCAATATTAAAATCTAGTTAAAGACTCATTAACAGGATTTTTACTTGTTATTTTTACCCTATACAGACTGAACGAAAAATTTTCCTTCATGCTATGAAGGTTTCCTCAGTCTGTTAAATCAATAATCGAAAATATAAGTATTCGTTAATGACGATTCATTATAACTTGCTTTTCCATTTTCAATAAAAGTGTTTAATAAATCCCATCTTTGGAGATATATTTATAAATCGTTGGATATTTGATAACACAGAAATATATAAACTACTTCGAGGCTGTAATTTGGATTACTTAGGAAAGTGGAAAATAAAATATTAAATCTCAGGAAAGAAATGTATTTTACGAAGAAGTGAAACTATTTTAACTTTTAATGATTCATTAAAATTGAAGTGAATAAACAATTTTCACGGTATATTTCAATACAAATTTAATGCTAACATATTTGCATCTTAACATTCACCACAGAATTTGTTTCATATTACACATGGAGGAACTGAATGTATAAAATCCCTGCATAAATATTGGAGTAAAATGCAATTTAAATATGTGTGAATATTAATTTCAAAATAACTAAAATAAAGTCAGGTTTATCTGTGCGTTGAGTAGAAATGATAGTTTTCCTTACAGAGATATCATTCAGCAAAAAATAAACCAGGGTGATACAATGAACGAGAATTTATTTGGGATCAAAGAAGTATAGTATTAAATTTAAAGTAAATAAGTGATGTTATTCGTTATCATGAAAAGGATTGAAAATAATTCAGTGAATTCTGTAGTCAATGAATATTGTTTCCTAAACTGAAATATTAAGAACAGTTGTTATTTTCGTTATTTCTTAAGACCTATAAAAGTCCACAATCATTGTAATGGACCATTTCTGAGGCCATCATTGTCAAATCAACAGTTGGTTGTCAGTCATAGCTATTACTATTAAAAAAACAGATCTATTTCATTGTTACTTTGATTGCAACTTTTATTGTTTACATTAATTTTGTGTAATCAATGTACTTTCATTAGTCAAATTATTGCGGTTTAGCTGTTTTGTTCATTCACAATATTTTTTGTATATCTTATACTTAAATGTTTCATATTAATTTTATTTGTACACAACATAGTTAAGATGAAGATTTCAGATTACAGAATTCATTCTTTGCCCGCAATATCATTTCTTGTTAATAATGACTTTTGTATCAGCAAACTACTTTTTAAGCCGAAATTTTTTACAAGATTTGAAAATTCTGTAGAAACAAATTTATTAAAACAATCGAAGTAAAAAATATTCAAAATGTTAAGTGAATGAACAGAATCAACAGAACAGCAAATCTCCAGTAAATTATCTACTAAAATACTTGACGAACCCAAAATCTATAAAATTAGACTAATAAAGACATTAAATTTTTATAAATAATTATGACCATAGATTCAATGAGTAGAGCACATCTTTAGACTACGCTATAATTATGGGTGATAGTCAATTGATGATTTTACTCAAAAATGGATCTTTTGGGGTCGAATGGAACTACTCCACTCTTATTAATATTCCAATTTACGTGAACCAAAAGCTTATATAAAAAATATTAAATCTCAATTCTTCTTGATTATAGTTTCATATCGTGTTGAAGTTGTAGAAACTGTTTTACTTTACATACATCTAACATCTTAGTACTTCAAAATTGAAACGAATATTCCAGAATTTTTTCTGGTTGAATTTGAGTAATTTTTACTGTGAAAAAAAAGTATAGATTCATTTCTAAAAACATACCATTCATTACCAGTAAGAGAAAAATAAGATTGAAACTAGGAAAAAAATAATACAACGGATAAGATAAAATTATTAAAAATTTATAAAATCTAAGAAATAAGGAAAATGATTTGAGCTAAACAAAGAATACTGAAGTTATACTAGGATCATATAAAGTGGACAAGGATTCTTTCGATCAGTTCCTTTCATAGAATTGTCCTTTCTTATTCCTAAATCACATGCTGAAATCAGTAAAACATTCTAAAAATATCACGTCATCATTATGAACAAATTTATAAATATTATTAAAATAAATAATTATCCCACCCGAAATTTGAAAAGAGAAATATTTTTGTCAATTTAAGTATTGATACATTTAGAAAATCAACATAATTTGCGTAGTGTTAGCCAAATAATTGTTACTTGTTCAAAATGAGGAAACATGATAAACTTAATGAGGTAATTACAATTTCTAAAGCAAGTGGTTGTATGGAGCAAGAAGGATCTTGAGAATGACTGTAGGAGAACTGCAGAGAAGTTTGTGTGAAGCTCCGACAAGAAGACTAAACGAATTACCGTCACAGGCGGGAACGGCAAATCTGACACTCGAGAGAGAGAGAGAGAGAGAGAGAGAGAGAGAGAGAGAGAGAGAGAGAGAGAGAGAGAACGGAAAAACTTGAGAGCTAGGAGACTGAGATTCTAGTGTGCAACCAACTAAATGTCACAGGATTTTTACAGTACAAAACCGCGCTCTGTTTTGCAACAGAATGTGGTGTTTAAATTCACCTGTGACGCTAATATTTAAACTTAAAAACAACAGTCAAGGCTTTTAATCCCTTGTGGGATAAAACGAAGCTTATTTATGATATAAAACACGATAAATAAGTTAAGCAATGAATAACAACAATTATTTTTATGCAAAAATCGGTGACATTTTATAAAAATCTTCGTTTCCAGTAACATGTCTGAATCTTTTATTTTCTAAAATTATTTGGACCTAAATTTCTCTATTGTTTCAAATCACAAGCAAGAATGGTGCTTGTAGAATGTAAAAACCAACAGTTCATAAAAATTCATTTTGAATACGTTACTAGTTATAAAATATAGCGAGGAAAATATTAATATTTACAACACCGTTTAAATGAGAATACAACACGGAAAATATTAAAAAATAATGTCATCACCAAACAAGGTTGTTTAGAAGAACAATAATATTTGGTATATATTAATATATGAGTATTTGGGTTTCTTTGCGACATGCACATCTAAATTTTCATACATAATTTCGTGTTTCTTTTAATTTACACCAGATGAGGTTCCAAAACAGGATTGAAACGTCGTGTAATAACTACTGTTATTGAGGTTCATATTAAATCTTTTCTGACTTATAGGCTGTTTTACTAATATTGATTTCAAAACAGTCAGATATTATACATAATTATATTCCTAATGAATTCAATAATTAACAGTTATTAAAATGTAGTTTCCTAGCCAGCGAATAGAGGTTTCATTTTTTTTATAAAATTTATACTGGAACGAAGATTTCCAAGTGAAATAAACTAAGTTTATGCATTTTCTCTTTTGTAAGAAAACTCCTTTTGATAAATAAACACTAAATAATAATGTCGAAAACTCCTGTTGTTGATTTTTTCAATGTTACGTTTCCAGAAATAATTTTTTGGCTTATTTTAGAAATTTTAAACTTTACAAAGATGATTATTGTATTAAAATAAAACATACAAATATATGAACTGTACAACAGTTAGGTTATTATATTAATTTTACGATATTCGTGGCTGTTTTTGTCGTGTGTTTTTCATTTGTTTTGTAAGCGATTTTCAATTATTTCTTGAGTCGTGTCGGAAGCGGATGTAATTTAACCTCCACTGAACACTAAAACTTCAATTTATCTAAATATTTTCGTGTTTTACTTTACGTCCGCCACAAGGTGCATTTCCCCGTCAATTTTCGCGAGCCTTTGTTCATAACCGGGCGTAACGTACTCATCCCGTCCCGAAATTAGTTTGGAAAGAGGCTGCTCACACATCGGAGCAGCGATCCAATTATGGCGGCCTGCAATCATAACGACGTCATGAATTTTAAAGAAGCGTTAGCAGCGTGGCTTTAACACGATCGCCTTCACATGGATTTGCAGGAGATTTTCATAGATTCGATAATCAACTTAGCACGCCCAAAAAAATTATCTTAACTGAATTACTAAGGAGAGCATGAAGACAACTGTAAATATGATAAAATACCACATTAAAATTATGTAAAAAATTAAATAACGGTAAAGGAAGAAACCTACAGCTTATTTATTTCGATAATAATGAAAACTGCACTACTGTTGTTTCATATTTCTATGTATTTTCAAGGAATTTTTTTTACAAATTATTTGTTTAAAGACTAATAGTTAATTTAATAATGATGATAATTTGTCCCTTGTTTTTATCAGTCACGTAATAAAATGTTTCAATTTTGATTTCCAAATTTTATTAGGAGCTTTCGGCAATTGCCATAATCATCTATAAAATACAAAATTTGAAACATTACAATTTTTAATTTTTTTAAATACATAAATATGGAACATTGTTTGTTTGCGTTTATTGCACATACTTTCCTATAAATTTTCTAAATTTCTTCATGGAAATACGGGGTAGGTGAGATTATAGATTAACTAAGGAGAAGACCTATATTAAAACTTTACTTCATGTAATTGGATTCAGAATCAGATTGGTTTTACTAATCACTATGACTTCACTTCACTGCACTACACTAACCTATAGATTCACTGCAGACAGTTCCAAAAAAAGGATATGCAGGATTAGAACTAAATTCTTGAAGTAAAATTTTCATAAATGTATATTATTCTAAGAAATCAAATATCTCTAAAATAGACTAAAACATTGTATTTGATAAAAAATCGCCACCCGGTCCTTCATCCAATAAATAAAACAAATATTTTTAAATATATATTAGGGTTTTGAAATTTGTGAAGTCGAATGTATATACAAAAAGGCATTAAGTATACATGCCGTTTAAAGATCAGCGTTTTAGGTTTCTTAGTCAATTTCATGTGTAACACTTCTGGGGATAGTATAATATATTTTTTGTAATTCCCAAGATTTTGAAATATTTCAAAATAAAATTATGTTCCTTTTTTTAAGAAACACTTTATATTCACTGTTTCAAATTTTTGAGAGTGCTAACTTTATTTATAAATTTTATTAAGACAGAAAAATGCAATGCTGTTAGTAAATATAAATAGATGATTTGATTTAATCAGTAGGTAGTCTCTAGCCCGATCATTAAAACATTTTCTCCGTGTCTCTTTTGGAATAAGGTAAGCAGTCCTCCAAACAATGTCGCTATACCTTGGTCTTCATCCCATATTTACCTAACCTAGAGCCTCAAGATCTGATTGGAGTTCTTCAGTTCGTTTCCGTCATACGATTTAGAGACAGCATTCGCTAGTAATTTTATACTCGAGCCACCGGTGGAAGCCAAAAAGAATAACAAGTAGTTAAATATGGAGATAAGTATACAGAGAAACTAAAGGGTTGCTCTTTCGTTCTATCGGGGTTTCATTATATACACTGGGTGACAAAATTATTGTGACTTCCCATCAATAAAATGTTGGGTCACCTTTTACTCTTAATACTAATTGAATTCATCTGTGCATTGATTCTATGAGATGTTGGTAGATGGTTGCAGGAATTTGATACTATATCTGTTGAACTGAACTTTCCAATTCCTTAAGTTTGATGGTACTGGATCCAGCTGTAGATGGCGCTTGTTCGTTCTCATCCCACAAATTCTCAATTGGATTAAGATCTGGTGATTGTGCAAGCCAACGAAGCTAGGTAAAGTCTCCGTCATTTTTGAATTATCTGAGGACTGTTCCAGCTTCCTTCTGGAAGTATCCATCCCTGCCAAATTACACCATTTACATTACATGATGTACTTGATCTTCGATAATACTTAAATACATTCAGATGTTGTTTCACCATGTCAATAAAACATGCCCCAAACCATAATATTTCCGCCACCGTCTTGAAGTGTTGTAGCAATGCTGTTGAGGTCCATATTCGAGCTCTTTCATCTGCATGGTGCATTCGAAATCGCTATTCATCTGACCACATGACCCTTTTTCAGGCATCTACTGTCCAATCCTTGTGTTTCTTAGGCGTCTGCTCTTGTTTAAGGCATACAGTAGAGACTTTCGAATAGGTCGTCAGTTTCCGTAGTCAATACTTTGCATGATTTTTCCAGAATATTACAAAACCATTGTGTAATTCGTCTCGAATTAAAATTAAAATTTGTCAAAAGTTGGTTACTGAAACTGAGCGCATTCCGCGTCATGAATTATGTTTAGTGTTTCTAGACCAAACTGTGTCGTGTTGAATATAAAAATACTATTAATCCTTTACCATAAATGATCGCAAATTGAATTTTAATTTCTCATCGTTCTAAAATTATTCAAAGTTAAATCGTATTAAATCAGGTGGGATAACGTAGAGTAAATTATTGAAGGCATCTTGAATTTCCTGGAGGTCGTTCGTCGGGCAATGGCCGTAAACTGCGTTGGGAACACACTTCAATTGCTCTCATGTCCAAATGTCCTGGCTAACCACAAAGCTATTGGATTCTGGTGGTCACGGTCTGTGGCATGTCCCACACCGATGAACTGCGGCAGGTTAAGCTCGCCAAACAACCTATTTATGTCCCTGGTTTAGCTTGGCTTCTAACTCTTAATGTACACATTACTCTTCCGTGAGAAATACGAACAATTTCCCTTGGCGCTGTGACGTCGACCATCCGTATATTTCCTTTTATAGCTTGAGTCCATGTAAAATTACTGAAGCATAACTGGCTTGAAGGGAAGAGAGTTAAAAAGAAAAACAGTTCGATATTCCAAAAACCTGAAATGAATTTTATGCACAAATTAAAATATACGGCCTTGTAAAAGCAAATAAAAATATATGAAATCATATTTAACTTTAAGCTGTAAGAAAACTGAAATTATAAGAACTCGGAAAATCTGTTTAGAAACGGAACCCGACTATTTCCATGTTATCTACATTCCTATGACGCATTAGATAAATGCGAAGTGATCGAAATGTAATAAAAAATGTTTCCCATGCAATGTTTACTGAATTTAATCAATTGGAAAATGACAATTGTGATTCTTGTTGATTTCATGAGTAATAACACATATTTTTGTATTATAAGACACTTCTAAGGTCCCTTTTTTTCGTAAGGAGTTTCGTCAAAAACATTACTCAACTTTTTTTTTCTTTTAAATAATTTAATGAAGAGTATAAGTCATGTTAACGTTTATCTCTACAGATTTCTAATTATTAGGTCATTCAGAATGTTTGATTTGAGAAAATCTTTCCTGCAGTGTAAATGATAACGCTAATTTTATCGAAAAGAAAATTCTTCTATATTTATATTATCACATTCATAGTTTATTTTTTCTATTTCATACCTAGACTCTATGGTTTTTACCACTACAGATATACGTGGGTGAAAAGAAATAATCTCTGTTTGGTAAAATTAATACGTTCTAGAACTTATTTATCTTGCTTCAGTCTTCTATTTAGAGTGAAGACAGCGTTGTGGTAGGCCAGACTTAATCTTCAGACGAATTTCATGTTCAAGGGTGTTGTTGGGGTAATTTACGCCCTTCGCTCCGGGTGATAAGTTGCCAATGAGACGTTATCTCCCAGCTCTATTTTCTCTTGCTCTTATTTGGAAATTGGCCGACGTCCATCTTCCTGACAACCTCTGTTACTAGGGGGTGGGTCACCCCACTGACACGAAACGAGTTTCTCGCGTCGTCACGGGGTTAACGCGTCATATAACCCCAACTTTTCACTCTCCTCGATGACATTATCTCGAGGCCGACCATGTCCATTCCATTACGTTCGGCCTGCTTTCCTATCAAGGACAAAGGGATCCTGAGAGGAGAGCGTCGGAGACTTAAACGAGACCTTTCAACAAACACTCGTATTGGTTTTAGTGAAAAATAAAATAGATATTACTATAGTATATTTAATATCAATGACAATAGTGTCAACCATATTTTAACAGAATAGAGAGAACTAATTAACAAATTTAGATACGCCGACGTTTCGATGCTACCTTTGCGTCTTGTTCAAATGGATGTTTAAGTAAACTGACGAATTTTGATGCAGGGGGAATATATATTAATGACCAAACCATACAACTTTCCGTCGATTAGTCTACGAACCTCTCATAAAATGAAAACTTTATTTATCTATGATAAAGGAATGCTCAACGTCGATATAAAGGTTCCTGTATTTTTAAAGTCCGCTTCGGATGACACAATTGTTTTTTTAAGCATATCACATATCGACGGAAGCTTCCCGAAGCCTGAAATAAACTGATATATTATTCTGGACGTGGAGTTCAACTAAATTAAAAAAATATTGAGCTGCTTCAAATAAAAGGCTGAATGAGAATTTTTTCCCGCTAAACAAACATTACTTTAAAAAGGTAAATCACCTTACGAGGGTATAGAGAGGACGATCAGCCTCATGACATACCCCACCGAAATGTATAACCGTGACACGGTACTTTGGAAAAGATAGCTAAAAAGAATCCCATTCACCAAAATTCGTATAAAATAATTTGGATTAGTATAAATGGAATTTACTACAATTAATTTCAGAAGCTAAATAATCAGAATCAAGAAATATTTTGATTGGTGCTGTATTACTGTATTAAGTCGATTTATATAGTGCAGTATTAACATTTAAATTAATTTTTGGATAAAATATGCATGAATTTAAAATTTTTTGAATAAGTTTGTTAATTATAAACGTAGTTCTTATTTATTTTTACGTGGATTTCCCTATTGTAGCCTGTCACCCTGTAACTGATATAATTTCCATCCGCATATATATATATATATATATATATATATATAATAAAAATAAAGAAATATGACATTACACTTCAGGATAATTACTTGAGTTACAAAAAAAGAACAACATTTAGACATTCAAATTACCAGTCAAAGAAGAAGAAATGTTTTAATTGAATCTAGAGTATGAGAGTATAGCTTAATTTAGAAGAAAGTCAAGAATAGAAAATTTTCGTTGGAACCGAGTCGACGTCCCTCCACTTCTATAATGAACACCGTGTAAATTGATTGAAGGTCCATGAACGTTTGTAAGTCTTTTTAAAGATTACTTAATGCCTGTTTGCAAACTGATTCCGTTTGTGGTTTTACCTGCAGACATTTTTAATATTTCATGGTGCGCATCAGTGATTCTTAAACAAACCACAGACTAATTAAAATGAAGTCGATAATTACCGAGATTAACGCTACATTGATTAGGACTTTTTTCTGAGACTGCCGATTTAAATGGTTTTCATTTTCCCCGAGAAATTTGCGCCGTCGCTGTTAATTGAAGACTATTTTTCTTTCATTAGACAAGTCCGCTGTAGATTTAAGCAATAAAACGCTAAAAACTGAGTTTCCTTTCCACCGCTTGATTTTTTGTTTGTTTTCGTTCGTTAGAGACTATAATTAGTCAGTAACAAGTATATCTCCTTCGGGCCGTGCGTGCCCTGTAAGGCTTCATTAGTGGAGCTGGCTTGGGCCTTCGTAAAGTGACAGTCGCCATAAAAGGCCAGACGAATTTCGTCTCCGAGTAATTGGCTTTTCCGACTCTGCTTGCGACCTTCTTTAAAAGCGGACCCCACGCTGCCACAATTGTCTCTCTATCTCTCTTCAATGGGGAAAACATCCCCCTCATCTCAGAAAATAAAGTCGATCCGATCGTGAATTATTTCCGTATTCTTGGTTAGGACGGATGCTTCGTATTAAAAAAAAGGGTCACTGGAAATGCGGTTGGAATTAATTCACGTAGAAACTTATAAACCTCCCGTATTTCTGCCTACCTACCTTATTTTATAAGTCTTTAAAAATATAAATAGATGCTTTTATTTTTAAAACGTATGTGTAATTAAATTTTAAGTTAAAACTTTAAAAATATCTATAAACAATTGAACAGAAAATTGAAGATTTAATCCACGCTCTAATACAAATGATGATTTTATTTCACGATTTAATATATTTTAATACATTTCCGACGAGTTGTTTACATCTCTGCTTGTATAAAGAACGCTAAATTACGTTTATTGTTGGCTATAGCTGTAATCAATAACGAGCAAGATTATGTATGTATTAAAGACTTGACTTTAGCATGTCTCCCGGATATGGAACGTGCTGTTTATTTACAACAGAGGATTGGCCAGTCGCTGACTTGGGACTAGATAAAGAATATTCATGTTGCTGAGTAACGTCTAAGAAAATCCGCCTGGACGCCAATATTGCATCAATCAGGTGATACGTTAATGATATTAATTTGGTGTCACGAACATACATACTTCAGAGGCTCTGAACAGAGTCTAAACATCAGGAGGGCCGTCTTGGATGAGATTTTAAAACTAAACTAACAGTTTTATTTATCACTTGGGGCGGAATAAGAATTGAATCCAAATTTTATATTGAAAGTTAGTCATTTTAAGACTGATATGAGAATTATAAACTTGTAGCTTATAGCTCAGAATTAAAAGAGAAATGTGAAAAGAGTTTCAGTTCCCCAAGGATCCAGTTGGAACTCCAAATGCTGGCTTCAACGCCTCAAATCGTTGAATGTATTTTAATATAGTAAAAGGTTATTACAACTAATTTAACCGAAAAATAAAATAAAAGTAAGTGTAGTTTTATAAAATATGGCAAAGACTTAAGGCAAAGTGCAGACTTTATTTGTTAATTCGACCAACTGATTAAGAATGTATCGAAATTATACAACGATACAGAAAATCGGTGACATTTATTACATTGTTAATACAATTTTACAATTACTAAAGCATAAATATATTATATTTTTAATTTAAATGGATAGAAATTATTATCCAAAGCTCAGATAAAAAAAAACTTGGTGAAACTGAAATGACGAAATGAAGTTCAAAATACTAGACAGAACCAGTAATTTAATTATTATAAGGGAAAATGACATGAACTTCCAACGGTATAGTATCTTAAAGATTCTGGGAAACCTCAATATAGTATTTTCAAGTTCTTATTGATTGTAAAGAAATATAGCAGCTGCTGTGCATTGACGTCATAGGTCATAAGTCATAAGTCAAGGAATACTCATATAGATCTATTTTTCAGTATGTAAATGGGTCAATCCGACGTTGAACAATTCTTCGGTATTATTTAATGTTTTCTATTTTAAAAAAGCTTTAAAAATTCTCTAAATATTTAAATGAAATGTTTTCCAGTAGATATTTTTACGTAATTGTGCTTTGTTAATTCTTTAGTTGCATTGTTTCGTAATCATATGTGTCATATTGAAGGAAGTTTGACATTATGAACCATCAAGATTTTGGTGCACGGGAGGCACTGTTACGAGTGATACAGTCTTAATTCAGGTCCTTAATTCTGATTAAGTGCCTAACCTGATTCTCCTGTACCCCAGACTCGGCGAGGTTTCAATCTAAAGGATTAGTAGAAGACAGACTACCACTTTACACGAACTTGGCAATTTCTCTCTTGTTTTCAAGTCTTCTCTATCCTTACTTCAATTTAGGTAGTTGTACATGCATTTCATCTATAACTCTAGAATTAAAACACTATATTAAATAGCCCTGTGTAGTTTTCGTCTTCTAAGGTATTGTCACTTTCATTTTTTAAATTTAGAATTAAAAATTCACTGTTATAAAATTTCTTGTAATGTAAAATAAATCGATATTAACAATTCTTAAATACCGCTATCAACAACCACAAAGTAAAAGTAATTCTGTAAATATATCTGGCCCTTAATATTCGAAGCAGAAAAATTGAAATACACGAATTTCCTCGTAGGGGAACTGTTTCAATAAAGCCATCTTAATGCATGCTATCTACAGCTTCGTTGCACATTCACGTCACAGTTAGGAAATACTGTTCCGCGTAGCAACTGCAGCCTGGCAATTGCAGTGTAAAAAGTGTTCGTGTACAAACAACAAAAGATGTAGCGTTTCCTTCCTGAAAAGGGGAACAAATTCAATATGAGGAAATATATTTCCTGCTTCGTTGTCTCGTTATAATAGCTCCTGGTTTCTTCAATGTTCTCAGTACTAGTCTATAAGAAAGTTGTGTGCTATTTGCTAGGAGAATATAGATAGGAACCTCATTTCCCCTACTTAAAAAACAATGGATAGTTTCTAGTGACACGTATGTGCTTAAGAAACGTAACAAAAGTGTCTAGTAGAAACTAGTTCTAGTCTAATTATTTTAATATAATATTTTTTGTGGGATTCTATTCACCGTCAAGCAGTACTGGAAGGAGCAACAGGTTCATCTCCTGATCGCGAAAGATAACGCAAATTGTAATCTCTTCAAGATAACATCTTCTAAAAGGTTCTACGGATTTTGTCTGACTTTGGTTTAACTGTCATCAATCAGCTTAGCGGCCCCCAATACCATGGATTCGACATTAATACCAGTCTTTTCGGATACCTTACTATGGAAAACTTCTTCTTCAGTTTATACGGAGCAATTACGAACTAGTATTAATTTCAGTGCAAGCTTAGAAAGGGAATTTAATATTTATTAAATATGATGAACGAGTTAAGTGAAAAATCGTTTGATCAGCATTACTACTACGTACCTTTTTGGGTCCAATCGATTTGTTATTAACATTTGCGTAGTCCATATGTGTAGCCAATAATGAAAGCTCTTGTCTAGAAAAGTGCGTGGCGAGGGTCAACTGAGTAAGGCTATATTTGGATTAGCGCCGTTTGTAGAAGCGTTCGGCACACTGGTATCTAAATGCCCGACAAACAGTCCGACAATGCACTATGTTTGCTGAATTAACAGACAATAAACAGCTGAATTAATTCCTGACGAGGTGACTTGGTGTGTAACATGCTGGTCATGCTCTCGGCACACAATTTGCGCGTCATCACAATCTTTATCTACGCTCACGTGTTCATCAACAACCTCAAAAATGCAGGGACTGTCGGTTTGTTGAATTTATTACCGAAACTAACTTTGACGTGCTTAAATGGTTAACCAGCCAACAGAAAATTGCTTCAGCACTTGCATTTATTTTAAAATTAATATAAAAAATAAAGTGCATAAATAGCGTTGATAATAGAAATTAATTATAATTACCATAATAGTTTCACATGGAGAGAAAATTTATCAAATAAACAGAAAAGAAGGTAATCCAATCGAAAAATCGAAAGGAAAACAGAAAAATTACAAGTTTTCTGCTTGAGGTGGTAGTTGAAAATCTTGAACTTATTCTCTATAATAAAACTGTGATCCATCTAAATTTATCCATAAGGATAAATAATGTCAAATTCTGCTATTATTTTACAGCTATACTCTACTACAGTTCAACTGCCGATTTATTTTCTTTTTCGCCTTCTACGTGAATCATCCTTCACGATTTGCTGCTGCCTACTCTGTCGACTGAAAATTAAAGCTTAATATTGTTTTCGATTTTATGTCTTTCAACTTTCTAATTGTAAAATTTTATTTATTTCCTGTAATCTCATATTTGACGTATCCTATTTTGCCGACTGAGGACTAATGGACTGAATAATAATTCTAAATCAAATTATATAAGAATTTTTAATTATAACATGAAAGGCTTTCATACTTTTGAAAACAAAGGTAGGCATTATTTCGTCAAACGTATACATTAAATTAACTAAACCTTCATTTTCCAGTACTTTCTCTCATTTCTTCGTATCATTATGAAACTTTCACCCTAATTTTACAAAGCGTAGATCTCTGAAATCTAATTTAAATTAATAATATTTTAGTTTACGTCTGCTCTTTAAAATATATAAAGGTAAATTATATTCCTAGTTATTTAACTACAATGGCGTTTCGTGAAGAAATTTTTCAGAAAATATAAAACACTCAAACTTCCACTGTTTAATTAAATTCGTAAAAATACATTTTTGGGTGTAGTTGAATACTGAAGAAATTAGTTTCTCTATTTTTTACCCGATGAAGTCCCAAATTAGTGGGCGAAACGTCGTTATATTTGAATGAAACTTTTAAATTGTCAATAAAGTAATTAAATTATCTGACTTAATATTATACATAAAACGCTAAATACGGCGAAAAGCAATAAATGGAATCATTTTATTTGAAAACGTTTCGTTTCCTCAACATTAAGAACATCATTAGTCCAAAAATCAGCAACATGAGATTTTTTAACCTTTTAATTAAAGAACTGAGAAGGTCCTTAAAGTTGGGAAGACGAAACGTAATCAAATTAAATTATTCCATTTCTGGAATTTAGCCATTCATTGTGTTTTGCTTTTAAATTGTCTATAAATAGTCATTTAATTAATCTGTACATAATTTTGTATTCAGACTACGTATTAACCTAATAGTTGATCCGTAAATAAAATGATAGTTATACACTTAGAAGATTAGAATGGAAAAGTAATATTGATACATAAATGTTTTTAAGTAAATTATATAAGCTTTATACATACATAATCACATACATATCGATTATACATGTAAAACATTAAAACACAATTATTAGTTTTAACAGTAACTTCTACACATATAATTAGAAATTTATCTATTGATTATAACCTTCTTGGATTTTATTTTGCATGCACTAAGGCCCTGATGTGTGATTTAAGATGAACGACTTATTAAAAGCCTTGACTTAAATTCTGTGAAGTAATTTTATAAGAATATATAATTTTAGAATAATATTCACATGTACAGTTTTGTCTTCAGGTAGTATAAAGTGATGGTTGTTACCCATGTTGGAGTGTATTATTTACACAGATTTCAAGAACAGTTCATTGGAGAATTTCCTGGCAACCCCAATGAAGCAGCACCAGTATTCGTCATTTAATCTTATATTTTTTAAATCTCATTATAAATTAATAAGTAGCCAAAATGAGAGTTGTTCTATGGCAATTTTAAGACGTTTCTCTACTGGCTGCAAACGACTGTAAAACTTTGAAGTAAAACGCCGTCGTCCACATTTTTCCTAACAGAAAATCATTCTGTGTTGAGGGACGCAACTTAACTGCCTGTCTCGCCATTGGTCATAAACACCTTCATATATATAGTACGTGACTCAAGTTTTATTAAACGCATTCACTCCGTCTCCACTCGACGTCGAGAGGAGGATATTCAAAATTGTCGGCTCAAGTTCCCAAGTATTCACTTAATATTAGGAGGCACCGAAAGAGGTAAGACGATGCTTACACTACATGCTTCGACAAATTAATAAGAGTATTAAGGCCCGTGCCTCCTTGGAAACTCAGTCAAGTCAACAACTTCGTTAGACAGTAAACTCCCGCCGACGCCTCTTCAAATAGGAGGAAATAAAACCCGTTATTAACTTAAATAGTTTCATATCAGACCATTTTTAAGCTAATATGACTAATAATTCAATAGAAACACAATCAGTCGTAAATTTTCATCAAGCTTCGTTTAATACAGTTGTTGAAACGTTTTTCGACTGAACATAGTAAACACCTTGTGTAGTTAAATTTTAAAAGATAGAGACTTACTTGTCATATTTAATGTTCCTAATCAACCAGATAATCCATCGGAATTCCTGACAGACGATTCGACTCAAATCGTTCAGATTATCACCAAAATCTGTTAACGAGATCCACATCATTCAGGAATACCGTTCCAATTTTAGAAACGATTATGGGTTTTATTAATCTTTCTAAACTAAATTATTGTAAACTTTCGAGTTACTGCCCCCAACGTGTGGGACTGAAAATATTCAGTTTTAATATTTGGGTCCCAGACCTCGCAGTAACAACACGAAATTTTATATTTTAATTAATCATATTTTAAATGATGAAGTGAGAACGTCCTGAAGTTGGAGGCAAAAAGATTTAATTCAAATTAAATTCTTTTCTTTCAGACTTTGGGTCCTTATGTGTATTTTATTTATAATATTAATTCCGATTAATTTAATTTTTATTTATCAATTTTTGTTTAAATATCCATTCAGTTATCAATCCATGTTTCACCACTTTATTTATTGTATTTGGCAACTCTTTTCCCAGTGATCATTCAGTTTCTTCAGTTCAGCATGGATATATTTACTTTAGCACAAATTTAATAAAAATAATGTAAATTAATTTAGTCGTGTAAGTCGAATAAATATTTTATTCAAATTAATAGAACGATATCCAACAGCATAGATCGGTCAATATTATTTTATTTGGCAAAAATATCTTCCATTAAGACGATTAAAACCTGAGAGAGTTTATTTTCAGAAAGGAAACAGACCAACTATACATATTACGTGAGGTGTAAAAATTAATTATTTACGTCTTTATCTGTACACAACGTTTTTGCTACAATTTTATGCATCAAACTAAAAATCTAATGATAAAAGTTTCTAAAAAATTTAATTCATTAAAAAAATCTCTATATCGATGTCAGTACAATGCTAAATGTGTAAATTTTCATTATTTCAATTTTAATCCTTTGAATAAAATAAAAGGCATTAGGATAAATGAAAAACAACCTATTTGTACAGCAAAAATTTTTATTAAAATTAAGTTAATATGATTACGCTAAAAATTTACCTGATGTAATCCACACACATGAACAAAACTTGGTAATTATATTAAATAAATATTACTTAAATATTTTGTTGACTAGTAGGTTGTATTTTTTTATTATGCTTAATTAACATAAAATTTGTTTATTAAAAAAATTTACAATTACGTATGTTTTTATGTGAATTATTTTTTAAATTTTATTTCAGTAGATATTATAATCAATATTAATATCATTTAGCAGGACATATTCATGAAAATTAGATTTCGTTCGCTAAAAAATTTCCTTGTTTTGCCATATTTTGGGATTTTAACAAACTGTACTTAGAAAATTTACTGTGAACTAAATGACAAACATTATATATCTATGTCAAGAATATGTTTCATGCAATTATTATGTAGAGTAAATTAGAGATTCAAGCAAGTGTCGAGCAAGATCTGGCACTTTCTACAACTTCCAAATTATATTGCAAGTGGAAGCAGCTGAACATACTCTCTCTCTCTCTCTCTCTCTCTCTCTCTCTCTCTCTCTCTCTCTCTCTCTCTCTCTCTCTCTCTCTCTCTCTCTCTCTCTCTCTCTCTCTCTCTCTGGCCTTTAAATATTCTTCGTATCTCCGTGTCGGAGAAAGTGATTCCTTCCTCGAAGCATCTGCAGCTCTCCGTGGGTTCCAGACTTCCGCCTCAATTACCACAGCTGCCGTCTTCTACAGAAGCCGTTATTTCTCGGCTCCTCCGGTTATCTCTTTCCTGAACGGAAAACAGCGGTAATAGAGGCCACAATATCGCGAGGGCGGCGGAAAATTGATATCACTTCAATTATCTACAGTAGCTCGCTCGTTTGAAGGGGGGAGACTGAAAATTTATCCCCGGCGACAAACTGAATCTGATTCGTTCCAACAACGTAGCGGTCACTGAAACAATAGAACTCGCAATTACTCGACACCGGAGTTCCCTAATTTCGATTGCTAATTTGCCGTGCTTCTGTTGTCGTCATAGTTACGAGCTGCTCCAGTACACTCACTAACTTCTCTATCACTTTAACAAATTCTTCTTCCATTCAACTCGTCTTTGAACCAATTTGTGGAACTTAATATCCTATCATTGTCTCTAGACTTCACAATATCAAAATTATCATCTTATTTACAGCAAAATGGTATCTATAAATAAATAATCATTTTGCAGTCTCATTCAATGATTTAATAATACTACGGTTGTTGTTGAAGTGCAGCATTATTATTTGGTGCACCGTGACTTTTTATTTTGTTAGAGAGAATAGAAATTTTCATAACAACTGAACGACAGGAGTTTTATGCCATTAAACAATAATTAATCAATTCGATATAAGTTTTTATATAAATAATAAAAAACATTAATCGGCGATTTTTGAGGTGTACGGGGATGTACTTATAAGTGATGGAGTTAGTTAAAGTAGATTACACAATTTAATGAATGTCATGAAGTGTGCAAGATGAGCCGCGGTGTGGCCGACCGCCTGTGATCACGGATGATGTGATGCAAGGTAGAGAAACGCGAAAATCAAACAAATACGTTTATTGTGTGACGAAAGATCTGTCGTGCAATACACAACGAAATACGTGAAATTGTTTCCAATGGAATTAGTTCGATTCATGACAACGCCCGGTCACACGCTGGCAGACAAAGTCAAGATAGGATCGCATCATTTCGAACGCTCTCCCTACAATACGTATTTGGCGCCTTATCAGAATAATATTTCATTTTCGGTATTGCTTGAATTTTCGTGATCATAAACTAGGTAATATGCATTAATTATTAATATTGATTTTACTACTTTTAGGAGTAAACAATGCACTTCTTTTAAATGTAACAATAAAATTAATAAGAAAAATTTAGTATATTCCGACATTGAGTTTATTTTGCTGTAAGCTCTTCAGGTGATATAGTAATTTAATATAAATGTAAAACTACAAGGAAGACCAGAATTTATAAACACGATATATATAATAATTATATGAAATTGAATGTGCCATAAAATACAAATGCAAGAGATCAACAGATAAAATTTGGAATGCACTAAACACAAAAATTGTGGCCCAAACGACTTTTATAAATTTTCAGCTATTAAACGTATTGTTAACGTCAAAAATTAACAAAAATAAATAATTATATTACGCAAAATCGTGATGTACTAATGTTTCTCAGTAAATTTAATTTTATTCTGACTAACTTGGATGTTTACTCATTTTTTATCATCTGGTATAGGATTGTTACGGATGGTGGAATCACAATATAAATTTCAGCTAAACATAAAAATAGTGATTATAAATAAAAATTTCATCACTTTTTGTTTTAGTTTTGAGGGGAAATACTCCACGAATCCAGAACATATCAGTTATATTTCTCCTCAACTATCCGTTTTTTTTAATTAGTGTAATTCAATTCCGGATTAAATGCAATTATCGCATGTTTGCTTTTGGCTGGTAAATTAATATTTCATAAGCGTACACTGGAGTGGAGATTAAATAAATCTGTTACCTATTTGAACTGTAATCCTAAATTATACCTCTTCAATCCGGACTATTGAGGACTAATGTCCACGGTTTTTGGGAAATGATAAATTTATAATAAAATTCTCTCGAATATAATATAATCTTTCAATCTGAGTCTGTATTAATAGAAGGGATTACAAAGAAAAACGTGGAGAAACGTTTACTCAAACGTTAGATGCATTTTGTAGACATTTTTTAGAGAGAAAGGTGTTTGGAAACTTCACCTTATACAGAGCCACTAAACTAAGCTCTTCGTGAAAACGACCTGGTTGTTAATTAGACAGCGGTTGCAGTAAAGTGAGAAAACTAATGGACTGAACTCAAAGTATAGTGCATTAAGTCGCGTAATATTACGTGCAAAAAGTTCTCAAAGAGCTTAAGCGATATCCATCTCAATTTGAATCATTTTCGTGAGAACTCTCAATTATGCACTGTAATGTTCCATGATAAACATAACACGCGAGTGAAGCCCATTTATTTAAAAGTAAACACGTTTCCGTACACGTTTTATTACAAGGGCTTTCTTTAACACAATAATCATATGTTATTCAATAAACATGTTTTATTCCGACGAAAAAAAAATTCGTTTTTTATGCTTATATTCTGCATATTTATCGAATTTTAAATATATAATTAATATTTATAGCCAGGAATATTTAATTTATTTTCGCATAACACAGACTCGTAACTGCGACAGGAACAAAGTGGCAATTAGTTTGTGAAAGATGACTAGCAGTTGAAGCACCGCCCGCGCAATTCTGGAGCACTCTGCAACAGCATTAGCGTGTTTTGTACTCAGAAAAACAACAGGCCATGTAAGTGATGTTGATGTTTTGGTAAGCCGTGTTTGCGTGTGTCGCAGTGAGAGGAACAGTGGTCATGTTTGTTGACACCTGCAGAAGGTTCAAGCCAGTGAACACGTTCCAAGGATAGTTAATTTTTATGCCTTCTGGCACCTCAAGTAATTTCCATCCAATGGAAACCGTAAAGAGTGGACTTGTAGTGTACACTGTACACTTCTTTTTAAGTATTAATTAAGCACGAATGTGTATTTAAAAAATAAATGCATAAAATATTCCACATACTTTCAAGTATACTTTCAATTATTTTTCCTTAACATCCCACATTTCTTACTCCACCTAGAATTTCGGTGGATTCCACAGTGTCCATAATTACCGTAAAAATATCATAAATTAAATTAAAGGAAGCAAGATAGGTTAGCATCGATGGTTGCATCAGACCAGTCTTAGGATTGAATACCACAGCTAAAACATTTATTTTATTCAGGTGAACAAACCTTTAAGCTTAGGTATTGTGATTTTGCTTTCTCCTATCCCTGCCTGTGACGTGACAACACGAGAGGTCTGAATTAGAAAAAGGTGGTAATATAAAAATAACGTCATTTTGAGGGTCGGTAAGTTTAATTCTGGTTACCACCATTCAGAGTTCATAAATTTCCGTAACCTTTTTTTTCCACGTCTCTCTCTACAAAGGAATGATTCATAAATTTTTAATGACTCTCAAAAGTGATGCTATTACATCCCCAAATTAGTATCCACTTCCCAAATCATTAGTAAAATTAATTGTGCTTGATCTAATGAGTAATCACAGTGTTCCGCGTCATGTTGGTCATCGTATTATTGATGTTAGAGGAAGAATCAGGGTCCTGTGGGGAATGAGTTGAACGACAATATCCTACTTACATATATACTTATGTGGGTGTTACGAAGAGCTCGAATACACAGCAAAAGCACTTTTAAATAATCAACTTAAATAGGAAATTTCATAGAAAGTACTCAAATATTGGTTTAATGAAACGTTAATTTTCGTTGTTGTATCATATTCTGTGATAGTTTATATTAGATCTTAAAATCAAACAAAAAATGGCGTGCGATTGTTTACTATTATAGTTCTAAATTGTAAATCTGCAATTTAAATGTAAATCAAATAGTCTTAAGTCTCAGAGAATTTGACAGGAAAGTAAAATTTTTTGTTTGCCCTTCTTGCGATACACTTTGATCTAGATTACTTGATTAATAACGAATACCGTCGATACTCGATGGCAGATTCTTATATCCATTTTTTGAAATCGCTAGACAATGGAATGTGAGAGATATTGATGCTGTAGACCTGTGTGAGGATATAAAAGACGGGGAAGCAATGGAACTCCCTGAATTCCGCCGGCCGGATGCTCCGCTGCTCTTATTGAAAGCATTCTCAAGTCTCCGCTCCTTTTCGAAACCCTCTATTCCCCCAGCTTTCCCTCCATCATCCCTTATTATGTGTCCATCTTTGGAGTAGCCTACTCCAATATATGCATAAATGAGTAATTGGTGTTGCTCCACCTTGCTCTTGCCATCTCTGAGCTACTTACCTTGCTTTACCATATCCCTCTTGAATAATATCCGATATAGAACTTTATACGTCATGTAAAATGGTCCGACGTACTGAAATCATTTGACAGTTAAATAAATTGGACATCAGAAACTGTATTAAAAAAGGTGCTGAAATAACCGTCAATAGTTGAACAAATTTTAAAATTATTCACCTTTTTTACCGCAATTGATCACTAAATATGCACAAAAAAAATATTAATTTGATGAAAGAACCCTACATTTTACACATGAAAAGTGTGGAAAGCCACATTTGTCAGATAAACTTGGCTAAATTTCCCTATCACTTATAAATTATCTAACCATTATTTTTGTAAATTAAATAAACGTCAATTTCAAAACATGATTATTCCTGATAAATCAGAAACTTCTGTGTTATTGCCTCATAAAATTCTAAAAAGTCACACGCTTTTGGACATGTTTGTATTCAATAATTTTCTAAAAATATTAAAAAATAATACAATTATTTTACGGTATAAGAATTATATAAGTCATGATTTCCCGAGTAAAATAACATATATTTTTTATTTAGCTTAACAGAACAAATTTATTAAAATCAGAACCCTTACTTACATCAAAATGTTCGTTCAGGTATTTTTAATCTACCTTAAATAATTTTAAATTCTAATAATGTAATTTCTAACAAGCAACAAGAACATAGAAATAGTAACTCGATTTTTATAAAATAAATATAACCCTTTAATTAATTCACGTCAATATTATCGCCGTGAGACGAAGAGATGACAAGAGTTTAATATATTTTTAGTGATTGCGTTATCTTTTCATGAAAACGTATTCCTAATTGTTTTTACGCACTTGAAAATCCAAATATAAGGTATATGAGTAATTTATTGCTTTAACTTTCGACAGTATAAACAGTTCAGTAATAAGGAGGAATATATTCTACCTGCTTACAAAGCTGAAGGAAATATGAGGACACCTATGCCTTTGACGGACCTTGAATACGTTTTGTATAATTATATGAGCACACATAATTAAACCATAATCCGTCCATTTAGGACGGTTCATACTCCTAACAAAGTTTTAAAACCTCGTGTTGTGAGAAACAGTGTGAATTATACAAATGACAATCCCCATTAGCTGTTTTATAGGGCTTTTCAACAAAGGCGGGTCCATTGTTGAAATTGAATAAAAATTTCTATTTGAAAGGGGTCTTTCAAATAAAAAATAAGTATTGATAAGCCCTATATAACCCTATATAGTTAACTGAAATTATATAGCCATTTAATGTGTAAAAGAAATATTGTAGTATTTTCTTTAAGTAAAAAGTTTTCGGCTTTTCTTAATTAAATCAGAAATTACACTCTTGACGTCATTGCTGTTCGAGGCTGGCAAATAATGGAGTTTTGGAAAGCGCCGAAGAGAAGTAAATCAAGGAAAGAACGCAGTCAGGTAATTGGATTTTTTGTTGACGTTCATATTTTCTGAATGATGAAAATAATGCAATTTGCCTAATTTTAGCCAAAAGAGAAGTGTTATAATGAGATTGAAAGAATACTTATGTCGTGCAATCTACATCGTCAGAAAAGTTTACAGATAAAACTTTAATACGTCTACATTCTCTTAACAGGAACTAGTGGTGAATCATTATAAATTAAATTCCAAGAGGGTATTGAAAAAAACTAATTTGTAAATTAATGAATTTAATTCAAATATACTTAAGAAACATATTTAAAAAATGCCAACTTTGATATATTTCATTTAGTTTAGATTTAACTAAATACGCTTTTAATGATTGAATTACAGTATTGGATAAAGTATAACTCCCAAACAATGAATAATAATGCAGGCAAAACTCCACTGTCGCAGTTAGAAACGAGATAAAATTATTTCCTTCCCTAAAGATTTAGCTGCTTATCAATATATTATTATTACGGTTTTGCGGGACACTATTATCCTCATGTAAGAATAATTAAATACTGGGTGAAGGGTTGCTATTAGATTCAGATGATTATTAGACCGTTTATTTGAATAGGAAAATGGGTCGGAATAAAATATTGTAACCCTCTTCTGTAAAAAATTAAAATATCAGTTATATTTATTCTGTATAACTTAAATTAACTTAATTTTTTTAAATTTCATTTTTAGGAATATATATATATAACTATATATTTATTTAAATGTAAAAAGATTGTTTCGTTTATTTTATAACGTTTTTTAATTTACTATATAACATAACATGAACGAAATTTTTACATAAATTCCATGCAAAACTTATTTTAAGATATTAAATACCAGTCAACTATATTTCAACGGATTACATCGCTTTATTTACAATTGTCAATCTACTGAAAAAAAATCGCGTGTTTTCAATCGTATTTTGGACGAGCCTGAACGTAATTGGCTTGGGCGAAAATTCCCGTTTTATCCTCTTGTTTTCGTAACAGATTTAGATTCCCCTCAGGAAGTGCCAGCAACCAGTAACCGCGTTCCTTTTTTTTTTGAATCTGGCTGTTCAACCTTACTCTTCCCGCAACAGCATGCCTCGATTCAGTCAGAGGTTCGGAATATCCGGTTTTGATGCTCCAATTAACTTGCTTCTGCAAGCCAAACGCACGGAGATAAATTGGGCAATCCCCAAACTGTCTGTGGCAGAAACGTGCAATCGCAGAGTTAACAGTGGTGCTTGTGGAATGCTACATTTGTTTTCCGGGGAAACAGCAAACGCTTATTTACCTTTACCCCTGTTTACCTTTACCAAGGTTATTCCGATTCTCCAGGTCATAGATTTCTTCTAAAAATCACATCGCTGTATGACAACATTTATTTTCAAGAGACCGGTGGGAAGTACATAAATTATTCAAACAATCAAAAATTAGGAACGCCATTACAGTTTTAGAACTGTAGACCGTTTCTGAAAAATGGGCAAATATACGTATTTTGTATAGATTGTAATTTTTTCTTATATTGAAGTCATGAGGTTCAATTTTGTTTTTTAATAAGTACCTATTACTATTGATATATGAACTCTAGCTTATTTCTACACTTTTAAGTCACGAGTCTAATTTTTTTAAATATTATGTATGCCAGATAATTTTACAGAGCGTGAATATCACGTTCACTTGTATTTGTAGTGATAAACGTACATTATTATTATTAATGTACCAATAACAGCTATATACTCTGACTTAAGAGTAGAAAAGTACCTAACGTTTTAAAGTTAATTGGCAAACAAATCGGTAACTTTGTTACCTCATTAATTTGTTTTAATGTATAATAAATTACTAGGATATATGAAAATTGCAGCGAACATATTGCAGAAATAAAATATTTTGTGGTTAAATGCTACAGCAATTAGTCATTAACCTCAAATCTTATAAATCGAATTTTCACACAATTTAGTAATTGGTCCATTTCGGCTATTACATTGTGGCAACTATAATCAACACTATAGCCTTACTCCCTTATAATATGCTCTACTATAAATAATTTTAACTGTCCACATATTATCTCATATGATACAAGACGCATTACATAGTAGGAAAATTTTTATAACTAAAATACGTTTCAATTATTAATTTTTTATTAATCCGACAATTCATATTTATCTTATTTATGATGATGACAACATTAATTAAAATATATTCTTCTCTCTGTATTGGAGTCTGAACCAAAGTGTAGACATTAGTTTAATAATTTTAAATTTTAATACAAGTCATCTAAAATGTCAAGCATTTTTTATGTGCCATATGTACTATGAATATATTTGAAAATTAATCTCGTTACTATAAAAATGGTCTGAAAGGAATAATCAACTATTTAAGGATATCGGCCATCTTTATATGGATCTTAAATATAATTCTCGTATTTTTGAACGATTTAAGAAATTTATTATCATGGTATATTGTGAATTTAAATCATTCCATACCTGTTACTCCATTAAATATTGTTTCAATATTTTAGTATTTTGATTTTTGCTATAATATTCGCTTACCATCTAATAATTGTGAATGAACATTAAGAAGAACTATACATCGATTGGTAAATGGTTTATCGTAATACTTTACTAAATGCAATTTTTTTATTCCGTACTTGTGACAAAAATATAGTTTATTTATTTGAAGCGTATAATATAGTTTTAATATTATAAAACGTATAATATATGTTAACATCTTAAGGCACCATGCAGGTAAAAGTTGGTATAATGCAGTAGGCACTTCGTTGTATATGCATCCTCGCGCTATCTTAATGGGATCCAAACACTTTCCCCAGAACTCTCTTTATCTCCCATACACATCCTACGACACTTAAAGATACATCGGTGCCTCTTATAAAGTGTTGTTTAATGTTGTTTCTATTTAACCTCCTAATGTTCAACTAAGTACGACGCAATGTCACAGTCTCTGCGAAGTTACCCGCAGTGAATACGTGAGTCGCTGAAGAGTCTACCATGCCCAAAATAGAGGTTAAACATACCCAACAAATTATTTTTTCAGAAAATACAGAAAAAAGGTTGCGCTTTTTGTGATTATAATATTGTATTATAATAATATTCATTGTAATGGTAAAACACAAATGAATATCGAATTTGGCTGTATTCATTAAAAGGGAGTCGGCTTGAGAGAAATTGAGGGAGGTTATAGACAGAGTAATAAAATCCAGCCATTCTCATTCCTATCCGGGATTACTGAAGCGGTGACATTTCGTTCGATCTTTGCTGCTGACAAGTGCTAGTATTTTTCCAACTATCGGTGGTAGGTGGGATGAATGCTCCTCCCAGATTCTCGAGGTGAATACTGTATATTATGGAGGAATTTCCCTCTCAAACGACGGAATTTATACAGTGAAGTGGGGATAAATTATTAAAAATAGGCGCTAATGGAGTTTTTGACAATGATGCTTACGGATTGTGTAGAAATAGGATGTGATTGAGGAAAGATACAGTAGAGATAGTGGAGATTATTCAAAAGATTCAGGAGTATGTTACGTGGTCCTGACTTGTTTTATCCTGTGTGGAGTGCTCTTGTTCTCCGTCAGTAGAGCACGAGACGCTTAATCTCCAAGGCTGTGGGTTCGTGTCCTACGTTGGGCGCCAAATGCAAAGAATTTCTAAAATTAATTTATCCCCATTCATATATAATATTACTAACATAAAAATATTAATCCCCACATATTCATTTCAACACACAAATATCAATGTTATTAAAAATAAAAGAAATGATCTAAAACCATTTATCAATTCAGAAACTATGTCCGTTTGTATATAAGTGTATTCGTTACATTCAACCTTAAGTTTATTTATATTTTTTGTAACTGTTATACATATCATTCTTTCTTCTTACACAGATTTGAGTTAATAACTTATGTAATTCTAAAATCATATCTAACAGTATAGTGTCATTTTCATCACAATTATTTTTTTCGTATCTGTTACAAATCGTATCTAACAGTATAGTGTCATTTTCATCACAATTATTTTTTTCGTATCTGTAGTTAAAGTATATTCTACAAATAACTTAATAACTGAGAATAATATAGACATTTACAATGCTTTAATGTAATCGATTAACAAGTGCCCGTGTCCGGAAAAACCAAACACAGTTTAAAAATTATATAAATAATAAAAATAAATACATATCTCTTTTATTGTTTACTTATGAATTATAAATCAAACAGTAACTTAGTATGAGGAGAAAGTGGAAACGCCGATCCATACAAAATTCATGTTTCAATCAGTCCTTCGGCATTATTCCCGGAGTACACATTTTCTTCTATCCTTTCCATCGAAAATTTAATATTCAGAGAGAATATTCATGAATATATATCTGACAGGTTCACATCAAAATGAATATGTGAGGTAAAAACCTAATTATTATTAACCAAATGCTCGATAACTGTAATAATTAAAATTAATTTATGTGCATAAAATCAATACTCGATAAAAAGCAAAAGTCCTGTTTTAGTATTATTAAGTAATATTATATTATAATGATGTTAATGATATGAAACACAACACTGCCATATTATGGAAATGTAATGTTTGGCTATTAATTAGTAAGTTACTACCCCCAGTATGAATAACAGTGTTAGTGTTGAATGTGTTGAAAAACAGTGGACTGAGTAATTTCAACAAAGAGTGTTAGGGTGATGTCTGATGCTTTCTGATTCTTTAATTTTGTTGAAAAGTTATATTTTATTTATATAATTATATAATAAATAATCACGTGTCGTTGGGCCTTTGTTTTAAGTGCTTACGTGGTCGCAATTCTTCCACCGTGTTTGTGAAGGACAACATTATATAAACGTTGGCACCTATACGAGGTCAACAAAGTCTTAAGCCTCTACAGACTGGCGCTAAAGCCCTCTATTACATCACATTCCGTAATCCAGCTCTCACGCCAGATGGTGACTAGTAAGTTGATCGCATAAACACGGACGTGTTTCGTTCTACGTGACCTACAAACATAATCGCTAAATTTGGACTTGGGGTGGGCAGTTCTCAAACTCACACTGCAGGGGATAGCAATTTGTACCTACTGAATGGATTTACAACATTCTATAAATGCTATTGGAGATAATAAATTTCAGAACAATGTGAATTAACAGAAGTGGGTGAATATATACTTTCATTTTTACAATAAGATGTATTTATTAAATAATTAAATCAATTGAGTTTTTTTCAAGACTTTTCGAAACATCACGTCATATACTTTATGTAACTGAAGATAATTTAAAATTAACACTTTTTCATCTTAAAGGGAGAATAAATGTTTCTCTTGAACTCAGAGCGTGAAGCTAAATTTATAAGGCAAGAATGAAAAATGTCGACCGGGCTCAGGACTCGAATCTAGGACGTCTCCTTTTCGGGAGGGTTTCCTACCACTGAGCTAGCCCGAGTAGACACCACAATTTAAAGGCTTGTATTATTTTCCTTTCTGCAGCTCCTACCGTCCACGTTTAGCACCCATATAAAGTCACACACCATATCAATATTTTTAGCAATGTTTTCCTAATATTCATACTTACATTACCCATACGTAAATTCCTCTATTTTTCGAAAGCCTTCCTTAACTGTGCTATCCTAACTCTTTATGTCTACAATACCATCCCTAGTTATTACGCTGCCCAAGTAGCATAATTCCCTAACTTCCTTCAAAATATCCATTCCGAAATTAAGACTCTCTGTTATTCTACTATTTTCCATACTACACTCCATTATCTTAGTTTTCTCCTATTAATCCTCATATTGAACTTTTTCTCAGGACCACGTTCATGCCATTTATTATGATTTCCAAGCGTAGGGTTTTTATTTCTTCTCCTTGCTTTATGATTCATTTTCCACATCCAGTAATAAACTTTCTTCGTCGCCTATTATACATATAAGTTAAACAGCACGGGTGACAGACTGCAACCTTGTCTAAATCCTTTCTTGATTTCTTGGTTCCTTTATGTTCAATTTTATTTACCAATGACTGCGTTCTGTAGAGGTTATGAATAAGCGTTCTTTCTCGATATTTTATTCCTCTTCAAAATCCTTCATAGAATTTTTTATAATTATTTAAAGAACAGACGTAATGTCGTATATTAAACATTCCTTTTTTACATATTTGCATTATCAGTGTATGTTTCTGTAATTTTCAGATATAAATGTGAATAATTTTAGGTTCGTCCTAATTCAGTTCAAGGACCCAAACCAAATTTGCAGTTTTGGTGGAATTTCTTTCCTTGTGGCATTATTAACCGCAACTCAAAGTCCGGGCACGTGGGTTTTACCCCAATTATCCATGACCTCTCAAAAAATCCGCTCGTGTATGGCTAGCTAGTGTCTACTCATAGTTGGAAGAACATTTTGGCTACATTTCAGGGTCCAATGATGAGATACGGTAAAATATATACATATCTAATACTTATACAAATCTTAAATGCGTACCGTATAATTAAGAGTACGTAGCCGTTTGTGGTTTCGTTTCCCGTCTGAGTGAAGAACTAACATTCCCCATGTGTGCTTGTATTGATCGGTAGGCAGGTGAGTTAAAGAACGGACATGTTTACGAGAAGCTTAGGTGGACACATGGTTGGCTTCTTGTGGAAGGACGGCCTCGGCCCTTCGAAACGCCCTTGGCCGTTAGCCAAGACGGGGGATGCAATTCATTGCGCTTTGTGAATGCAAAATGCGACTGTCGACGTCCATTAGCTGGATTCACTTTGAGCTCGTACATCGAAAAAATTAAAACAGACGCGCGCCCACTGAAGTGCATTTAATGCACCGTTAAAATTACCATTTTATACTGCGCCAGTGAACGAATTAATTCCATTTTTATTGCACCACAGAGAGCGAATGCGAGGAGAAGTGGAAATCGTTTTATACTGCCGGAGAATTTGATTCTAAAATTTTTAAGTTTCTACTTCTTTCTAATCGCGTTTATTACCACTCTTTCTAATGAGACAAAAAATACTTCACTACATCATATGGAAACTATTTAAAAAGTATTTACTAGTCGGCACTGTCAATGTCACATTTAAGTGAAAATCCTGAAAGAACCATGCTATATTTGGAAAAGTCTGTAATGTAACTAATTATTCTTGACTTGCATATTAATCTAGAAATGGAGTCCAAGATGATTATTTTTTATTTAAAGTATTTTCTATTTCACTAAATTAATAAAATGCTAGTCTGGTTCCTAAGTAAGTACGAACAATAATATCAGTTAATTCACAAGCAAGCTATTAACTTAATTGTTCTCATTAATACGTCAGACAAAATAGATATTTTATAGATTATAGGAAAAATTAACGTCTGTGAATAACAAATGCATACGAAGAATTAATGACCCGCATAACACCCTTATACACAAAATGTTGAAATTTTTTAACGTGAAGTAAACGTTTCGACCATACATTCTGGTACTTGTCAATAAACTAAAACAACTAAAGATATAAGCACAATGATCATAGCCAAAAGATGAAATGAACCAAGACACTTTAATAAATAATCATATTTTTTATTTAGTTCCAAAAATCATGTTTTATATTGACAGTAAATTTATTGCTTTTAATATACATCATCTTTCCTCAAAATTAACTTCCTTGTCTATAACAATAGTATTATCAAAATAAAAATAATGTGTCAGCTCCAAACAGTGTTTAGTAATTTGAGTGTGTTTATATAAAGGAAATTTCAAATTGGCTTTAACTGGTCTTGGATTATTTTATTTTTTGGCTATATTCATTGTTTGGATATCTGTAGTTGTTTTAGTCTCCATTCTTTATCTTTTAACCGAAGAGAATTACTACCTTCGACTGCTCATGGGGCTTTATTTTTATTTTTTAATGATCGTATATTCTGTTTAGAATAGCTCAATTAAATTAATTAAACATATCTTACCATAAATTTAAAACCTCAAAAAATTTATATTTCATTATACGTCTTCAATATGTATTATTAAATGAAATTAATATCGCAACAATTATTCTGGGAACAGATTTAATCACAAATAATACAATCAATAATAATTCAAGTAATGTAAAAATATAACTGACTTGGTTGGGTTAAAAACATGGCATCGACGTGAATCTGGTAATAAGCGGAATGTAATATTTTAGCAGATTAATTTCACTAATTTAACATGTATGGTTGTGAGTTACATTATTTGAATTTAAAGAAATATTGTCACGTTTCTGAAGGATCGTGAGAAACAGTAAAACATACTGCTAACGGTTATAATCACTGTACAAAGACTCGCACTGCGAAAGACTGCCTCCGCTTCGAGATCTAGTACTATTTATACAGTCCTGGAATATTCCAGAAACAGAGAGCATTCTGGTATCAGAAAATTCGAGAAATGAAAGATAAACCAGGTAAATATAATAAACAAATAAAATTAATGCTTGCGTCCCAGCTCGCAACCCCTGATCTATGGCTTTCAGATGTGTCAATTCGATGGATTGCAAATAATTGTTATATTTTTCTTTTATATCATTTATAATGTTGGTTAACAATTTACAAGTTTTATCTTTCTTTTATTGTTGCAATAGAAAAGAAGAAGGTTTTTTCGCAGAATTAATTTATGCATATTTACATTAATTCAATCGCACATTCATTATTGATGTGGTTATTCATATATCTGATTTTTAACGTGAAATTTTTTATATTTAGACATTAGATAAGATTTTTATTTAAATGAAACATTCATCGAATCAAATAATTTTTATTTTCATTCAAGAACATATAACATGAAATTGTTTACTGATTTAAATTCACGGCCACAAGAATATAATATGGAATACCCAGAAATGTATGTGGAACATATAGCACATAAGTTTACACTTTCACTCACTGCGAAATAATTAAGGTTGAAAACTGAAACTTTCGTAATTTATGTTTGTGCACCTGCTATTTATGTAGTAGAGGAGTACATATATAACACGTTCCACAGTGCTACAAATTTTGCAGCAATTAGCCTGCGTCGAGAGATATTTCGCTATACGAAACTTACAATGTTAAGTGCATACATAATTTTGCGTCCCACATAATAATAATAATAACTAGATTTTTTTCATGCAGTCTGCAATATCAGCAGCCGGTGTTGTTTTACATAGAAAGTACGAGGACGGCTGGAGAAAATTGAAGTAGGCAAAAGGGTGAAAAATAATAATTTACTAATAATAAAACGTACTTTGTGCTTTTAAGCAGAATTTTTAGCGAGATTAAACAAGGAAAGTTATTCACGCAATTTAAAATATTCCTATTCTGAAGGCTGCTTACCAGTTACAATTATAAATTTGGGAATTAATTAGCAGTTCTCGAGATAAAACAATTAATATGCATCGGAGCACAACTTCCCGGAATGAAAAAAATCTGAAATAATAATGATTACAAACTCGTAAATTATAAACGAGAATAAAGTACATCGATTTAACTGCGCCCATAAATTCTTTCCATCAGCAACGGTGAGAAATAAAATTATTTTATTTATGGTTTTATTTATACTGTAATACATATCCCATCAAACAATTCTTTATCTTAATAATTTAAAAAAAGCCAAATTTTTTAAGTAAAACATGTAAATACTATTTAGTTAGTACAATCAAATTACGACGTTTCGTCCATCTTTGTAGGTATCATCAGGTAACTAGATAAATAAAATTTATATAAATTTAATTAAAAGAGTAATTAAATCTTTTTCTGACAATTTTTTCAATAATATACTTAATGTTTATTTTTGAATTTATGACATATTGTGAACAATAATTTCCGTTTTTTAACTTTGCGTATTCAGACTTCTGAAAATTTCAACTATACAGATATCAAAATGTGGTTTTCTGTAAGTAATGCCTTAATAATCAACAAACGCGTCGTTTCAAGATGACATTTACAGAATTAAGGTCGCGTTTAGTTACAAAGATGCTCTAGCATAATATCCGATTTAACTAGTATAGTAGTGGCCTCTCAGGCCCACACATGAATAAATTATAGATTGTGATAAGTTATTTCTGTATATAATTTTTTACATTGACAGAACGGTAGGAAGTGGGGGGGATATTCACCGGTGCTTTTCAAAGCCCTAAATAAGTCGGTCTACGTTCGGACTTCCTTCTGGAAACATTGTGAGGCTACTGAACTCAGTATTCTTTTTTATTAAACTTAGTCTTTAAAACCAGTCTGGTGTCTTTGATTGCGTTCAGGTTTGAACAGCTCGGTAAATAAAGCTCAGGTACCGAATTTTTCCCATCACCTGTCCTGAAATCTCCTTTCCTCGGTCGCTGAAGATACGATGATGGAAAAATCCTTAGCACCTTCCTTTCAGTCTGATCAATTGGCTAAGAGCATAAATTCGATCATCCTTCTTATTTTGGTTTTCTCAAGTTTCAGCTAGGAATAATAATTCATGGCCTTCTCTGTGGTCTAGTGGCTAGCGTCACAGCCTTCCATCACAAAGGTCCCGTGTTTGATTCCTGGCAAATGCGTGAGTGTTTTTGAATGTTTTCAAAAATCCTGACAGAGAAAAGTAAAATCAAATACTTAAGTAGCGATTCGCTAGCGACCTCTTTGCTGGTGCAACTACAAAAATCAGAATTAAAAAAACATTTCATGGTTTACAAAATATTCGTCGCTTTTTTATAACTATAGTGACAGTTCTGAAACTTAATTTGAATCTTTATTCTACATTTGATTAAACAGAACTTTCTAACTTAAAATTAACCTCTTAAATTTTAACCATCAAAGGATCAAGGATCTCTCAGTACAGTGCAACGTTATGAGGATTACCTGCATATAATATATTTTAACTCGCAGTTACAGTTTCAGTGAGAAGCGTGGGGAAGTTTTTTAATTCTCTTCGCAAGGAAAGTCCCGGAGATCTAAAGAAAATTGTTCACGTAAGGAGTGTGACATAAAGTGTTGAGATTAAGGCGGAAGCGTAAGTAGCTGCCCTTAAAGTGACGACATAAAGTCTGACTACGGTTAACGGCAAGCAGCAACAGGACTAAATGGAATTTTCGATGAGCTTAGTTAAGATTTATCACAAGGCAGATGTCATACTAACAGAGAAATACGTGAAACTCAGCTAAATTTAAATATGACATCTCGTACGTCAAGCCTCGTCTGGTGCAAGATGACGATTTAAAATAATACTCTGCCTTAAAAATCAGTTTTACGTAATTTAAAATCAATGTTTCTCAACAACTGCAACTTTAAATTTTAATTTTACTCCTTCTCTGTCATTCTTATTTTCTCTTGTTTTCTTAATATGTTTCTTAATTTTCTATTCTCATGTTACCGCATTTTTAAAATAAATTTATTAAATTTTAATGCTTGATCACGCACTCCTATGGCCTTCCAAAGGGTCAGGTAGTGCAGGATTGCAGGGCGTGGAGCTAACAACAATGCACTGGGTAAGAACTATTGTCCAAAGTAAAAGGAGGGTGAAATGTGTGGAAGATTTCCGTAAAGTTTCGTGGTTACTGTCTTTCTCGAACAAAGGAAAACTTAAATTGCACTGTAAAAGATTAATGTTTGAAATGTTACATATTAGAAATCAGCGTGATACTGTTAATGTTAAGCATGACACTGGTAATCATAATTAGTCGCACGATGGACAATTTTAAAGCCCTTTACTACAAGTGACAGAATAACGGCGGTGACAATGTGGAGACGTAGAGTGAGGTAGTGATTGAAAATAAAAAACAGGTAAATAATGTTATTCTATTAATTAAAAAATCAGAAAAAATTAAAAATACAAAATTTTGGACTATCTGTAATTGAAACTGAAAAAAACTGTATTAGCAAATTGTGTATTTTTATTCTTATTTTATTAATGTTTATATTAAAATAATAATATATGGTTATGTTATTTTTCATTTCAGTACACGTTAGTTATTATTTATATGACTTTAGTGGTTTTACCATGTAATTCAGACAACTTACAGAAAATAATTAAATTAAACTGACTAAATATTATAAATAAAATACGTAAAAGGTCTATAGTCAGAAATTTTAATAATATTTGAATTAATGAACTGGCTTTTGGCCATTCTCTGTATTTTATTCTTCTATAAATTTTAGATAAATTAAATTAAAAATGTAATCGGATTATTCCGCGTTAAAAATGTAAAACACGCGAAATATAAGTATCTGAATATTAACATTTTATGTATATTTACATTATTTATGGTAAATAAATTTGTAAATGGCCCAAACGGTATGATTTATTAAAGACGTGATTCAGTTATATGTAAAATATATTTTTTAATTAAGGAAATGTCTGTATAATGACTCAAGAAACATTAATTAATACTAGCAGAGATCTCAATACTTCAGATAAATTTTATATGAAAACATTATTTAACTGAAAACATCAGGCATATTTTAACTTTCACTTTATTTATAGCTCCGTTGTTATAATTAGAGTTCGCAGAAGCCGATAAAAAATTTCCATTTATTATCTCAAATATATTACTTGAGTGAAAAGGAACACATGCTACAATCATTCAGAAAAAGAAAGTGCGGAAGTGGAGCAGTTTTCGTTTTCACTAAATTAATACCATTCCAGGATTGTAATAGCATTTGTTAGTTTCAATGGGCTCCCAAAATTACAGCCCAAACCCCTGGGAAAGCCCACAAAATGTTTACCGACCTTGCAAAGTTTCGATTCACGATATTAACCACGGCTGGCCTCCCGGGAACGTCTGCTGAGACTTTTAATAAATTTCCCAAGGACCTCATAAACCCCAAGTAGCAAGCCGCGTAGATAAGGAGGCTCTCAGCACAGTTCACTGCCACAGGATGAGGTGTAAGTGGATCAAGGATTAATTTAACAACTAAATAAGGAATTTCAATTGTCACGTGGTTCTCAGCTCGTTTCATACTGAGCGTTAACTGAGTCTACGATAAAATAGTTTATTAATATATAAAGACAAACTTTTACGTATACAATTATCACAAACGAGGAATATGTGATTTATAAATTATCGCTGAACGTACATTTAATGGTAGTTAAATTTTTAAACTAACTTCAATGCAAGTGCGGTGATAAGTAACCCGTAATTGACGCAATTTCAACGAATTAAAAATCAGAGGTTATAACGTATAATTTCGTGGATGTTGATTTCTCCTTTAATGTACTTAAACCGGAAAGTGAACAGCCATTGAAATGTGAAATTGAAAAATATTAGAGCTTTATATTATTTATAAACTGGTGTATTTTTTTTCATAGCTTCTACCAAACATCCATTAATATATCACACTGCTCGTTCCTTTGAAGCATTATACAAACATCGCTCATATTGTCGCTCTGTCAAAATAAAGTGACAACAATATGAAAAATTTAATATTCTGGTTTCTCATATTCCTTCCTGTCATGTGTCAGCAGTTCTGTGGGTTAAGAATATTACATATGTCATGTTTGTTTTAGTCGGTTGAGAGAGCTCTAAAAATACGGCTATATCAAGGCGAATAAGTTCATTCGAAAAAATAAACGAAAATTTTTAAAAAAATTCTAAATTTTAGTATGTTGAATATCCTGCCAATGCTGTGTAATATTACTGTACATTGAATTCCAGTTAAAACTAAAAGCCTATATATATATTTATTAATGCAAAAATATTTCTATATTACAGAACAATATTTGAATTAAAATAATAATTCTTGATTTTAACTTTCATTTATAGTATAATATTAATATCGATGTGTAGTACATTCCGTGACTTTTGTCTTAATAAAATATTCATAATAAGGTAAATTTAAACGGTCAATTTACAGAAAAAATATAAAATTTATTCAACTAGTTCTACGTTTCGTCCAATCATTTTGAGCTTCATTTGGTACAAAGAACATAGCTTCAGGTTATTGAAATTTGTAATTATGTGATTAAACATTAATCATTAAGCGCCATGACCCAATCGGGCAGAATTGCAAACGAATCGATTTTCTAGACCTTCACTTTATCGCAGGATATCGACACTTCTTTAGCGGTGTTATTTATAAACCATAGAACTTCAGAACGAGCGGAAATTATTTTCTAAATTATTTTCGCTTAGGAAAAGATATTTTGTCCAATTGCTATGTGTTTATACATTGACTAGAAGACGAATGATTAATATGGTTAAATATTATGGTTCGAGTCCCTGGTCCGGTCGACATTTTTCCATTCTTGTCTTTCTTCTAAAATTGACTATATGCTTTACTGAGCTTCATTTGAAGTATTTCCACTTCCGTAGACTAGTATTATTACTACATGCTAAGTGTTTAAACGATAATTGTTCAACTAATGATTAATTTAGACAACTATTATTGCAATCCCACAGTTAATATTAGTGAAAAAATTATATAACATAAAAATATCTTTCACCAAATTACAAGAACGGCAATTCCAATATTTTAAATATTAATTATAATATTATTTTAATTGGAGACTAAAAAACTGAAACCGTAAGTCGAGAAACGAGGTCAAACAGAAAGCTGACGAACTCTAGTCAAACACAGGAATAAAGAATAATAATTTAAGTTTACATTCGGCCTGAAGCACGGGAACGTGTACGGAACTAGTTTCACCCCGTTTAAGAAATAAATTTAAGAATTAATTATTAGAATCTTATAATTGCATAATTAAGAGTACCTGTCCCGCGTTTATAATTATCCGGTAAGACTTTGAAACTACAAAATCTTTTTTAACGCACGAAGAATAGAAGTGTTGCTTCTGAATGTAACACAAAGTCTCTGGTTCATAGTCCAATTATGAAAAATTTGCATCTCTGGTAAAATTGGAATCGTAAACAAAATTATAAAATATTCTCAAAAAATATTATACCAACCTATAAGTAATTTTTGCTATGTTTATTCACATCAGTTGTGAAAATTAAAATCGGTCAAACGGTTCCTCGTAGTTCCTTTACAAAGGCGTAAAGAAAGTTTTCAGTTGAAGACAGAAATGTTTTATTGTCTTTGGAAATAAATACCCGTGTAAATTACCCACAAGAACGGACAACATAGCTCCACTTTAGGGACGTTAATAATGGCTACCAAGAATCTGTCCCAGACAAGCAATAAGTTAACACTACTTGTTAGCAAGTTGAGCAATAATTCTGTAGTGGTTTTGTCCCCGACGCTGACACAGATGGAACGGCCATTCCTCTAAGGGCCGGTTCATTAACAATGATTATTATTGGTCCAGCACACGGCCACCTACATCACTCTCCAATCGCGATAATTGTATTGTCTACGTTAATGCCCAGTTAATTCAGGTGCGTGGATTTTTAAACATCAGATAACGGACGTTCAAACACTTCTTCGCAAGTTACAAACATATGCAGATACATAATTTAATATATCTTAGTAACGTCATAATTTGAATCACAACAGAGTTACATGAGTCATTAATAAAGATCAAAATAATAACGTTATAATAATATTGAAAATAATTAACTCAATCGGATACGCAATTGCGTTTTTTAAAGAATAGAAATATTTGATGAGCAGTGAATAAAGCGTCTTTCGCAGTTTTCTACATGTTCTCATTTTGGGGGAATCGAAATCGGGACAACCGATCGTTTTGTAGCCTGTTTTTGCTGATATGACAGACTGAACCATCTTGCCATCTTTTTGGTTCATTGTCCTCAATAAATGTTAATTTCTCTGTTACTATATTTTCATTTTGTGACTATTCTGATTACTTTATTGCCTACATTTCAAGTTATGTTATATTCATCAAGTAAAATTTCAATATCACTATCGAGGACTCGAACTGAACACTTAAACTGTGTCTGAATATTCACCTAATCAGTTCAAATCCTGAAAATCTTAAAAATTTTAGGTAAATTATAACTGATGAACTGTATTGATGGACCAGCCAAAACATTGCTTTCTACGTATAGAATTAACAAACACTATAATTATATAAATTATTATAAGTTTAATTACTATGCACACTGTAGTATGACTACAAACCAACCTCCTATGGCGAAGTGGCTAGCGTTCGAATCCCGGCATGACCTTGGATGTTTGGGTCGGCATGGTCACGGAGACTTGAATTAAGACTACTGGAGAATGGATCAACTGAATACGTAACACCCCAAATTCGTAATTTATCATGTAAGATGGCAGCCCGCAGTCGACACGGTAGGCCAAGGCCTGGAATGGGAAATATATCTTTGCCAACGTACGAGTAAGAAAGCATATCACCTTTGGCGTGGAGACGTGTCGTCTCTGGAGATCAGATGGCTGATATTGTAACGAAACTTACCTGATTTGAAACAAAAATAAATGGAGAGAGACGATTCTTAAACGGCAGAGATTGATGGGCATACTTTAATTGAAGAAATTAAATCACAATCAGTTCACTAAGGGTAAAAGCGTTTGATTTGTGTAGTGTGTCGATTGTTTTGGTTTATTCAAGCTAGTTTAATATATTTGTGAAACTTCGTCTAAACGTTATTGATTTGGTAGCATAGCAGTTTATTTGGTTGCAAGTGAAACCGCCTACAACCCTGAGAAAAATATTATAAATTTTATTACGTGACGTATTTTGACGTCATAGGCGATTTATTTTATAGTCTCATCGAGCTGGGCATAAAGATACAATACGTAAACTAGTGATAGAGCTGCGAGATATACAATTATTACAACACGCACATGTATTGTTAGAAATACAGTTTTTGTGAATTTCTACAATTAAATGAATTAGTGTGTCTAATTTCTGTTTTGAGTACGACAAACATACGTTCGACGAAGAAGTAACATAATTTTTACATATATTTATGGAGTTGTATTGCAATTTTATATTCTTCAATGAGGATTATCTAAGTAGACAAACATTCTTTGGTTGATTTTATTGTATTCTCAATTTATCTTTCTCTGAAGTCAGCTCTAGGCCGTCACCATAATGCTGAATAATTTGGAGTCGGACGTTGCGCTTCAGTCCCATTGCCAAACTCAAATATGAATGACCTGGATAGAGTTGGAACCCACATAATATCCATTACGGGTATCACAGCTTTCTATGACGACTTACCGCAGGGAGTAAGTTTGTTGCTAATTATTCCAAAAGTAATTTCTTGTTCTGCGAATGTCACAATTTCCGAAAACGTGCGGATTCCGGTTCCCTGGTACAGCTTAATATGTATACTGTACATTCGATACTTATTAAAACTATAAGTAAATATTAAGGGGAAATGGACGCTAAGGAATAGTGAACACTGTCCTTATTTTACTGTTCCTTATTTTACATACTATTTAATACATACTTATATTTTTTCCTAAACTTGTAAACCAATTTTGAATGAACTATGAACATACAAAATCATTGAAATATAATTGTATATGATTTTGTAAACATAATGCCTTCGACGAATAATTTTTTCATGACATATTTAATGTCCATAAATTAATATTACATTTACTCTTATACAAACTGGGTTGTTCCTAAATCAAGGAAGAAAGTGCGTCAAACCCACGTTTTATTAAAACCAGATGTTCAATGCAAAAAATGCTAAAAATTGAACTATTAATAATTTTAAATTTTTGAAACTGAAAATTCAAAAAAATTATTTCATGTTTACAAAAAATATATATCAAGAAATAAATAAAATTGAGGTATCTCTATTTTTGTTGTAGACACTGCCAAAGGTTCATAGGAGTACCTGTACCAGTACTGTTGAAACGTGTAACGTTTGAAATGTGTGACACGAAGAAAAGATATTTCTAATAAATTATTTTCAGAATATTATTTAAAATTATTTGACAATTGTATTGTATTCGGGTAATTTTCTAGGACTTGATTCACAAGGGTATTAAAACTAATAACTGTGTATTAAAAAGTATGTAAAATTAAGAATAGTAAAACTGTTCATTCACATCCACTTTCAATAAAAAATTTTAATTTCATAAATGTTTAAATAAAGTTGTTTCATAAATACTTTTCCTGTTGTTAATAAAGTAAGCCAAAGATTAACAATATATTTAGAATATTTCAGAATCATAACCTTCACCAACATATAGTTGTATTTGTCATCACAAATTTTAGAAATGTTTGAAAATATTGTCAAAACTGGTTGGCTGCTCAATACTATTTGCTTTATGAAACGTGGAGCAGTCTATTTCCGTGAAACGTTCAACGAAAGTTCATATATTCGTATGTACCTTTTACCTCTACTTTTTACTGTAAAAACTTCCCTCGTTTTAAATTTAAGAAGTCTGTGTATTGTTTAAATTAAATGATAGTATATTTCCATGTTCCTCAATCAACAGAGAAAACCTCTTTCTGCTAGTTGCAAGTTGGCGATAACGTTGCTGCGTTAGGCTGTCCCGCAACACACCAGAAATCGCATGCCGTAAGCAAGATGAAACTTACCTCTGCTGAATTGGTTGTAGTTTCGAATGACGTTCTCCGCATTCTTTCTCGCGATGTAGAACCACTCGGATGTATTACTGAGGTACTTATACTCCACGGCAAGGTCTTTGACGAGGATCGGTCCTTCCGGGAGTCGATACGCGTACGGGCAGAAAAGCCAGTAGTCTTTATACTGATGCTGATCGTAGCAGTTGCCAGCCGCAAAAATGTCGTCATCGAACTCGACCATTGAGAAGACGGAAGCATGCAGCAGGTACTCGGACGCTGTGACGGCGGGCGCCGCGTACTTCCACAGACGAGTTAGCATGTTGGCGCGGTTGACGGCGACGTCCGCCTCCACGCGGAAACGCTCCTGGGCATATCTGTCCACGACACCTTCACCGAGGTTCAGATCGGTTCCCGCTGTGCAATTCTCGCCCAGCATCTGCTGCGACTCGACTATGCGCAGGAACCGAGTCACTATGTCCACCATTCCGCTGTTGGCGCCACGTCTCCGGTCATCGGCATCGTCACCGTTGCCGACGCCGTCGTCAGGTTGGGCGAGCAACAGTGCGTCACCATCCGTAGCACCCAGGAGGTTCTCGTCGTTCCCGACGTCGCCGGCTCGAAGGCGGTTCTCCAGGTTAGGAGCGCCGTCGTGGCCAGGGTGTGCTGTCGTGGCCGGCGGGGCGACGTCGTGCACCACGGTGCTGCCCACAAGGTAGGCCGTTAAGTCTATACCCGGCGACTTTACCAGCATCTCGTCGCCGTCCTCCAGTATGCCCGTACGCCTGATGGCTCTGGTGAAGTGCGTCCGTGAGCGGCCGTGGCGGATCACGTGTTCTCCGCTGCAGAAGACGGACGCCGCCGCCGCGACGGCGATCAGCCACGGCACCGTCATGTCGCTCACCACCGTCGTCGTCGTTCCGCCGCCATGCCTGCTGCTGCCTACCGGGGGTAGCACCGACGCGCCACTAGACGTCGTGGCGCGTAGCGGCGCTCTTCGCGCCCGAACCTTGCTCTCCCTCCCTCAAACTCGGATCATGCGCGTAGTGACCGTCGCACGGCTCGTGTCCACAGGTAGCTCGGTAGTAACAATTCATATTTCGTAAAATAGCAAAAATAAAAAAGTGAATCAAATTGTGTTAATATTTCTCTAACCTGTGTATTCCGAATTCGGCAAACAATATTTTCCTACCTACTATTTTTAATAACACATTCTCGTTGAAACAAAATTTAAATTGATGAAGTTTTTATATCCTTATAGATTGCAACGATATCTTACCACATTTTTCTGCATTCTTCCATAATTCAATGTATCACTACACCAACCAGTAAATTGTATTACAATATACCGCTCTTTTCCCAATCCCTTTGACAACCTATTTATGAGCTATGAATTTAATGTTACATCTGATAATTTTTAAAAATTCGCAAAAAGGTTGGACGACATATTTTGAATTTTTAGACGCACCAGATTAATTATCAATTGAAGTGGGGTTATAATTGAGATGAATTGTGAAATTGTATATATTTCTGTTGTCAGATGTGCCACGCTGCACATTCAACGGCTCACAGAGATCGTTCAAAGATAATGTTTTATGAGCCGTTTCCTATTCCTTTCAGGTGTTCTGATGAATGTCCATGGCTTCTATTGAAACTAAATAGATTTTTCATTTCCATTTATTCAGTTATTTTGTATGAATATTGCCAATTGTATGTAATTAGTATTTCATATTAAACACTAAAATATTTTAAATACATTTTCTTTACTCCTTTGATAGTTACTAACAATACAATTATATACCAATACAATACAATTTTCAGAGTGAAGTGATATTAACTAAACTTCAGATTTCAATAAGGTTCCTCATAGGTTTCATATTGATCATACTCTTTGAAAATTATTTTAGCATATTCCACAAATATATTCATTAACGAAGGAGAATAGGCAGGTAAATTTTCACAGTACATCCAATATAAATGTTAGTTTACAAAGCATTTAATAATTAACTGAAGAGTACATTTAATACTGTCCAACAGGTATATCCTCTTTATTTTAAAATTAAAAAGTACGTTCCAATGATGAGCCAAACAATACTTCTCAGATTAAATTATAAGTAGCAGTACAATAACTGCAACAATGCTCGATTAAATACGTAATGTCACTTTGCAAACCATTGTTAAGAAATGTCAACAATTTTGACACTGTAAAATCTATTAAAATGGTTATTCAAAATCGATCGTTTTGTAATTTTTAATTATATTATCTATTATATGGTTTGCTGTCTAAACAATTATAAACATATTTTAAATTTTAAGGTATTAGCTATGCCAAGTTAGGTTTGATAATGTGTTTGTTTCGGATAAAATATAATTTAGTTTTTCTTCAAAATATAAAATATGTTTAATAATACAGTTTTATCGGTTTAAGCTGAATTAATTTAAGGCAAATCAGCTAACATTTTATATTCAAATAATTAAATGAAATAAATTAACGCCCAGTTCTCAATTAGATTGAACGACGTTCCGTTACCACATTTGGGACGTCTTCAGGTAATAAATTTGGAAATTTTGATTATAGTTTTCCATATGTGTTAACATTAAAACTTGACAACCTCAATGCACAGCTTCAACCGAAGTTTAATACTGAATTATTTTTTTGGTATTTTCAGTTTTTTGGTTGGATTTTTAATTAAAGACGGCGATAGATTATTGATTTATTAGGCTTTATTTTTATTTTACTTTTTGATGAGATAATTGAAATTTCGGTTCACATTAACAGAATAATCTATAATAATTGCATTTTAAAATAAAAACTGTTTAATGTTTCTTAATCATTATTTTCCAAAGTAAATAAATTGTAACTCAGACGTCAGAAGTATAAGATAAATTAGATGCATTTTTTATCAGTCAGGGCAGAGACGAAGACTATTCGAAGGCCGAAAGTAGATTTTCCAGATAGATTGCGAATGATTGAAGAAGGATTCAGATTGCAGCCATTTATCCAGAACGAGACCAGTGATGAATTGTTTAATCTATGAACTACGGTAACCTTCCGTGAAAAATCTGATGGCGAGAATAAATATTCGTTTTCGAATGTTACTCTTTCATAGATCTTATTATCTGTTTAAAATATTACAAATATTTCACCGATGCATAAATAAATAATTTCTAACAATTGTAATGGCTTAAACCAATTCAAAAGGAAATTAAAGTAAAGATAAAGAAGTATATAATTAAATGAGTTACATAAATTCTTCTGTATAAGCTATAGTTCCGCACTATTTTGGGATAAAATTAAAATATTTTAATTAATAAAAAATTGTTTTATCCATAACCTCTCGTTATGTAACGCAAATTACATTAAAGGAAACGTGTTTTGAAAGATATAGGTTTCCAATTACAAAAGTCACGTAAGCTTATTATAGAAAGAAACCTTAGTAATAACGTGCTGAGGAATTCATATCCACTTGAAATCATATTTATCGATACACATTTTTAATTTTAATTAAAGTATTATAATTTAATTTGCTAATAAATAGTTTGTAGCCTTTCATTTCTAGTACGTTTTCTTACTAAAGCAAATTTTATGCTAGTTAGTAAGTAATTTGATTCCCAGAGTCAATCAAATGTAGCACCAACTCAGCCGTTGATGAAATCGATCCATAATTCCGGCGGACTTCGGTTTAATTAAGCAGCGCCCTTGAGTTGGAAAATGTGCAGTAGGAGTAATACAACATTAGCCGCAGCACAACTGCGTCAAAATGTTAACGATTCATTATAAATCCGTTTGAGATTTTTCAACTAATTTATGTTATTAATATGTATTTAAAATATAACTTGAATGGAAAATGAAATATGTGTGTTAAGGCTAAAATCTATTTATATTATAGTTTAATTTGAATGTTGTTTATCTTGAAGTAAAATATTGTCTGATCTATTTTTTACAAATAAACAATTCAGTCAATATGTCGACTAAAAACCAATTATTTAGGTTCTAGCACAGATTCGGAACGATTTTTTAGTTTCTTCAGATATATACATAAATAATCAATGGAAAAATAAAGTTAAGAACAGAAAAAATTGAGAACAATCATAAATTTAAATAGGAAAATTCGTCAAAACCTAAAATAATACAGACTTAAATTTTTAATTGATTTAAAATCCATAGGAATAAAACAGTTTCCTGAACTGCGTCCAGTAGTGCATACGGTTGCAACATTATTTAACAATGCATTGGTTTGATCGTGAATGACATTCTTAAAAACTGAACAAATAAAAATGAATAAATAATGAAAGGATTCAAAAGATTATATCATTGTAATGAGATTTTAACGTAAATTTCGTTGCAAAATAATTAATGTTTCTTATATTCATTGCATTCGAATTACACTAGATGTGTAGCATTCATTCATCAGTCTTGAGAAGTAATTGTTTCTTTAACCAATATTTCAACATTTCGAAAATACAAATTATGATTTTGGGGATAAATGTGCTTGGAAACGAATTTATACTTTATAATTGATTTTTTTATGCTCTTTACTCCGCGTTTTACCAACATAAAGTGAATCTTACAGTTTAAAATGTTAATTTTATAAATCACGCTATACTTGTACATAACGGTAATTATTCACTGATGCTTTTTAGAAAAGTTAAATAATTTAATGAATATAAAAACAGCACCAGCGCCACAATTATTACACTAGTCAATTAATTTATATTCCACGTTTGCAATGTAAGCTAAAAATATAAAACTCTTTTTACAGATATTAGTCTTTTTAACCAGTAAATTGTTGCCAGAGTATTTGATTTTATTGAATATAATTTTGATATATGGGTTAGTAACATATGTCGGGTTTGAATGTAGTAAAAAAAATAGTAACTTTGTTTTAATTGTCAATGTGGTATTTGTGATATGGTAGCTTGATGACCCATTCTATCAGTTTGTCAGTCGTAATTCAAAACGTAAGTTTGTATTCAAAATAAAATTTCTGACATTAATTAAAATAAATAAATAAAATTACAGTCAAGTATGTCAGTAAACAAATTTAATTGACATTTAGTTATAAAAACAACGCTTCGTCCATCTTTTCGGGTTTATTCAGGTAAAATTTTAAATGGATAAAACTATTTCCAATGTGAATAATTAGGATGAAAATTTGTATTTATAATAACTAAATGTTAATTAAATTTGTTTCCTGACATTTCGCCGTAATTTTATTTATTTATTGTGAGTATATATTATTTAATAACTTTATTCATAATCGTACATTATACATTTTAATGAATTATTGTCTACTGAAGTTTTTAATTGTTTTTCCAGACAGATGTGTCTATAGTTAAATTCAGTTGGAATTTAATTCCTTATCTGTACCTAACAAAATCCAAAAATCTAAACAAAAGTCGAGAAAGAAAATAAATAGTGATTTTCTGATAAATTGGTTGAATTGCTAATTTGTAAAGTTATGAATGTTAGATAATTTAGTTATTAAATGGTTTTATTTTCCCTTGCGTAAAATCGTTAATATGGCATTAAGTTTTAAAATAATTTATTATCAAGCTTATAAACCCATAATCCAGACGGAAATTAATTAAGGTTGTTTCCACTTAACACGGTTGATGATGTCCATTTTTATAAATGAACTGAATTTCGTCTGTATTATTAAGGAGTAGCAGACTACTTGCAGTGAGAGCGAATGTGTCGTGCGGGTTTGCCCACTCAACACGGGGCACACCCCTTTAAGCCACTTATAACCGAGGCGAATTAACCCCTTGGACTACAATATTGCGTGAGGCTCCTAGAACTAAAATTAGGTCAAATACAAGGCCGTTGGGAGATGCTCGTGTTTTGCGGGCCAAACTAAAACCTGAACAGTAACGACGTTTTTGCTTGGAATTAATCAAGTGGAATATTAGTAATGATATAGTCAACAGTGTCCACGAGAGGTAAATGTGTAATATTACCGTTATTCATCTTTTCCACCTAAATTCTGTTCTCTCTTTCTATAGACAGCATATTTGGTATCATTTATAAAAGTAACTGCATATTCTTTTTTACACGGTGTCTTCAGAACTAAATCTCGCTTCACCCTAACTTCTTGTATGATTTCTCAACCATATATATAACCTACCCTTTTCTAATTTACAGATTCAGGAATAACAGCAGCTTTGCAGCGGCCTGAATTTATTTCTTACAATGTAAATCTTGGACTTTGGAATTTATTCTTATCTAAACGAAAATAATAATTATCGTACCAATTGTGACACTAAAATTCTCTCCACGCTTTTTTATTTCGTGGGCACTACTTGATGACTCAGAGGTAGTTTATAATTTGAATCCAGCCTTCACTATCAGCGATATATGACTTTATTGATATTAAATTCAAGAGTTTGACTTTACTCTTGTGATTAATAGTTGCAGGTGCTTCTGAATATTTCTCTGATCCTCATCCTCGTGAATACTGGGTCCGTCCTGCCTCAAACCATGGACGACGCCACTCTTTCTCTCTCTCTCTCTCCTCCCGTCTACCTTCCTTATCCCCTTACGGGTGAAGAGGATTTGCCAAATTTGGCCCTCATAACGGAACTTCTGTTCAATAACGACTTCACCCCGTGATTATGAATTTCTTTTTTAATATTCCACTTATTTAGGACTATTTTCTGCATATTTTTAAGCTAATAGATTATTAAATAAAAAATACGACTAAATACGTCAGCAAAGAAATTTAATTAACATTTCGTTATTATAAATACAACGTTTCATCCATCTTTGTAGGTTTTTCAGGTAAAGACACAAAAATTATAAAATCATACTTAATTTTGGTTACATAAAATTTATTCAAATATGAAGTAAAACTTTCAGTACAGTAAAATAAATAATAGACTTACATTTTTAAAGTTGATTCATTTGAAATTGTAAGTCTATTATTTCAAGGAAATTGTTTATAGAATTATTGTCCTCTTTTGTGCGATAATAGTACAGAAACGCAAGTATAATCAATATTTTTATTGGCATAACGGTGCCTATTGAGGAAACTTAATTAGCTTTTTAAAGTTGATTCGTTTCTTTAGAGGTGAATTCAATGAATCATTGGAACAACCGACGATTGTAATAACCGAGTAACGTATTTATTTTAACAGTGAACTATATGATAGTATTTATTGTTTATTTTTAAACTGTTTAATTTATATATAAATATATGTTTGGCCGGGCTGTTTGACGTCACCTGATGACGTCAATGTTCCTATCCGTCTTCCTATCCTTGGTATCTATCCTGCCCGCATGCTTCTCCCGCAGGAAGGCATCCATCGCGGGAAGTTGATATCATGACATCGCACAAGTGCTGGTCGAAAACTAACATGTAGATAAATTGATCGGTAACGTCGACGTTCGGGTTTCACAATGAAAAATTGTGGATTAAATTTAATATTATTACGTAACTAATAGATAAATGATATGTGATAATTGAAAATATTGCTCGTCTGTGTATGACTCAAAACATATAAATTGTTTTACCGTTATAAATTTATTGATTCCGTTGTCTAAACACAATACTAATTTTATCTTTTTCATGAAAAATATTTAAAGCTAAATAATACTGCAGAAATTATTCTTATTAATGTTTGTCGTACTGTACCATACGTAGAGATGACCTTATCAGATATTATTATTTATATTTTGCGTGGTCGCCATTTGTCAAGCTTGTCTTTTATATCAGCTACGTTTCTCGTTTTCGAAATAGAATTTTTGTAATATTAGCAAATGCATGTATCGTGCTTGTGTATTGTGGTTTTCCTTTGTAAAACCCCCCCACGGGGTGTTTTGTAATGCAGACGAACTCGGGAGAACTCATGAAGGGCCAAGGACACAGTCCTGTGTAATGAGATTGGCGGCCATCGCATAGTCCATTGTTCCGCCAGAGATAATAGTGCGAGCAGAGAGTTCGTAGACGGCGTCGTTAGACAAAAAGTACACTTCGCCACGGGCAGTTTTCATTTTGCGCACTAAGCCACGCGTAATACGGGAAACTGTAATGGCGTGGAAAAAGTGCGCCCGGCGCTGTCCTAAGTGAAATTTCATTCCAGCCCTAGACACCTGCTTCTGTCATCCTGCATCTTCTCCTAACAAGGTAACTGTAATGGTAACACCTCCAAGAATTTCCGACACTTATATTAATACATTGAAGAGATATCTTCTTTTTTAAATGTTTTGCAACAAATATATTCCAATGAAGCGAAAAATCTCCTCGCCCGAGAACTCGACTTCTCGGTACAGACGCTAATGTCACCAAAATCCGCAAACTATTTACATCCCAATATTATTGAGAATAGAAATAAAATACATCATTTATGCCTAAATTATAGAATAACGATGAATGTGAAAATATTGAGCTTGGAGGGCGACCGTAGTTTTGCGGTGAAATCGGCACGCTCGGCAAAATTAGTATAATTCAAGGCTACAAGAGGAAATCACGTACAGAGAGGTATCGCTCCTTTTGCATACTCGTGGCCAAGCGATATTTACATTATTAAAATAAAGTTGTTATAAATATATGAGGAAAGTAAAAAAACAACAAAATTTAAATTTCTTTAAATAACTTAAACACATAATTGTTCCCCACATAGTTCATCGGCAACATTAAAAAGATTAAATAACATTAAATAAGATAATAGCCAATTCAATAATATCATCAGTAACACGGCATATCATTCCTTAAATTTGGAATCTAATCAGGTGTAATTTTGAATTTAAAAAATCAAAATAAATTTCCTATATGATATAAACAAACAAACGTTACTTACGAAACTACAGATTAAAGTTAATGATAATTTTGACGAGCTCATCGCACAAGCAAAGCGACCGGAATGACACAACCCATAGCTGTAAAGCGTGTTGTTCATGTTCAAAATATCAATAGAAAAACTTTAAAATAATTATTTAACCGAAAAAATTATAATAATAGAAAATAATACATTTAATTTGCGTTATTAGCGATATTTTTATATTTCTAGAGACGTTATTACATCTCATCAGTACAGAACAAATTTACATTCTGCATCTAAACTTTTTTAGATATATGTGATCTACTGGATAAAACTGAATAATTTTTACACGATATTTTAAATTAATGTGGTGCGCAGGTTAATATTAAACGTTTAGTTTTCCTTGACTACCAAGTTTTATTCTGTACAGTTTCTTGACCAAAAATCTTTATGTCTTCTATACTTCTACCATCCCTTGTTATTATGCTGCCCAATATATATATTGTTATTCCACTGTTTCCCATACTACACTCCATTAACTTGGTTTTCCCTCTATTAATCCTCATATTGAACTATTTCTCCCGCACCACGTTTATGCTATTTATTATGTTTTCCAAGTCTTTTTCTGACTTCCCTTTTACTACAATATCAACGACAAAGCGTAGAGCAAAATTAGTAAATGACAGGAATACCATTATTTTAAAACAAATAATTAAGTACTGTATTTTTAAAGGAATGAGTGAACTGGGTAATTTAATAGGTAAATTATTAATTTAGTACTTAATTTTAATCAATCTAATTTTAATATACTTGAAAATGAAACTATACATACTTTTTATTATAGTTGTAGTGGTTTTATCATTTCCTTTTAACCTATATTATCTTTCCAATTCATCTGTTTGCTACATAAAATGCAACCGAGAGCAAAGGTATATTATTTTAATTGTAATGAAATTACGTGTAAAAATGCAGCTCCATTAAAAGTAGTTCATCCGGTTCTTGAGAAAAATTGTTAATTTGTCCACAGATAATCACGATTTGTATAAATTTGTTTGGTAAAACGTAATAGCCGACTGAATCTGTTCCCATAGAGTAATAGTAAATTGCATGCGTAATTTAACATGTTTCCCTGATTAAACACTGGCAAAATCTACGATTTAATAAACAAAACATAATTATTGCCACGCAAACCGTTAGACGTGTTTTACGTGTAGTGTAATGGATATGAATGGAAGCACACAGAAAACCGAGCTTGTTTCATTGACCTCTTGTTATACAAACAAACCAATTACAATTATTCGTATACCAAATCGAAACTAGTGTAAACTTACCGCAGAACGTTGTTTTACTCTGTAACTTTCAACACAGGTTTATTTTAGTAACAGTTGTGTAAAATGAAACAACGTTTTCTAATTTTCAATGTTGGTGGTGAAACTGCAAAGTTGTTGGTTTTTAAGCCGTTATTCGCACCGATACTTTTCTAACAGTTCGAATAGCTTCGATTTTAACCATAGCAGAATTTTCTCCATTTACTTCTTGTGCCCTTGTGGACAAACATTTCGAGTGTCTATACGCATAAAACAAAATTAATTATTGATTAGAAAATTTTCGATCCCATTAGAGAACATCGGTGGAGACAACTAATGTTAAATTTTCGATGTAAGTAAGAGAGCAATAATAGAGACAAATTTCAATGACATTTTTATGCATTTTTATTTTTACTCAATTTTTTTTACATTCTAAGTTTTAGTTTCACCAACCAATAAAGCGTTTGTCAAGAATTTCTATTGGTTAATTCTTGCAAATTTAAGGAAATTAAAAATGTTAGGTCTCAACGAAAGGTGGCGTATAGTCAATTGCAAATAACGCAGCAACGTGATAGTATTAGAACGTATATAACGGGAAATAAATGATCTTTTCAGAAATGAAGCAACATTTATAATTAATAGATTACTTATCTATTTTCCATAAAAATATATACAATTAATTTTAATGTATTTCTACAACGTTTCGCCCTTTATAATTTCATCAGGTAAATTTCTTCAGTAGTTTACTACACAACATATATAAAATAAAATTTAACAATATATCGTTAAAAGACGAATTATTCAAATTCCAAGTTTCTTGATTAAAATTTTGAAGAGCTATACTTGATGAAGTACGAAAATCTTGAAGAGTTATACTTGTTGGAAGTACAAAAACTAAAGACGAAACAACATCTAAGTACACTAGTACTTAGAATAAATAAAGTTAAAACAGGACTTTTATACGCTCTGAATAATTCTCGCAGTTGTTCTTCTGGGTGTTGAAAACAGTGTTTTGAGGCAGAAAGAAACAGAAAAACATTTCCAAGAGAAGTCACTTCGCGGATCCTTCCGCATCATATCTCAAGAAGCAGTTGCACTTTTCATATTTCTTTGAATTAATTAAATTGTCATATTTATCTGAAACAACTGGGAAGAAGAGGAGGAAGTTATTTTTTTTCTTACGGCGTCTGACACAAAGGACCAAGAGCCTGAAAAAATAGAGAATTTTTTTTTATTTAATTACATCTATAACAGAGGTAATTAGTGGCCTCTTTCATGATTGAAGCTTATGTATAATTTTTTTGCTTAAAATTAAATGCAATGTAACAGGAAAAAACATTAAGTGGTCATCGATTTTTCAAATAAATTAATGACTTTGAAAAAGTGTAGCACTTAAGAGAATTTTTTCTGATAATAACGATGTAACTCATATTGTGAATATTGACGGAAACTGTTGTAACAGTAGTTTACTTATAGAATAATGAAAAGTAATAAGAAGAGACGGTTATGATCTTTGGGAGTTGATGAGAGTAGTAGTGTCTTGGATATAGTGTCTTTGGAGGTGAGTCAATTGTTTGATTATGTGCAATTGTGTTATTAATAAAAGTATATGAATTTATTGATGAATGAGTCACCTTTTTATTAAAATAAACATATAACATATATCTAATATTCGTTCATGCTCTATGACGATCTTGAGAAAACAAGGCTGAGCAAACCGGATAAATAAGCTAAGTAATTTTTCATATTGGAAATGTACATGCTCTGTTTAAAACTACGAAGCCTTATTTTATTTTTTGTGAGGGTGCGATTGCTCGAAGAGAATGACCCCTTTATTTTTCTATGCGGCTCAGAGAAACTTTTCCTCGCGGAAGTGACGTCACGACATACTTCGACTGACTCATATATTATGTATGTAGTCTATGAAATTGAATCTAGGGACTGTTCAAGATGTTGAAATTCAAACAATTATATACTATATTGCCAATGATAAACTTTTTGCTGTATGTCGTACATCGTGGTAAAGTCTCTGATGCTGATGTTCCTATTTTTGGTAATTTATTAGTGCCATTTTATTTTGACTGAATGTTTGGACATTATAAGGAGAATGTGTAACATCTTTCTGTTTTACTTCCAACAATACACACCATTTTGTAACAATCTCCCTTTAAATTGCTTTCGATTAAGCTGATCTCTGGTATTCTGTAGCAATATTATATAATTAAGAATATCTTAGTAACTACTGTTATGTTAACGCTATTTGCATTGGCCCGTGGACAAATTTAGCAAGTATGAGTTTGGATAATCGTTTACACGTCAGCGATGCCATCAGACGAGCTGTTACTAATTCTCAGTCGTACCAACAATAAATAACTGCTTTCAAAATCCCTTCTTGAAATAAATTTGGCTTCTAATCTTTCTCTCTCTCTCTCTTTTTCTCTCTCTCTCTCTCTCTCCCTCTCTCTCCCTCTCTCTCTCTCTTTAAAAACTTTGCACAAGTATTTTTTAAACTCGGCGTCGGTCAGAAGTTGAACGTTTTCTGAAGCAGCGTCAACCTCAATCTAAATAACATTGTAACAAATATTTGTAATTTTTTATTGATATTAATTTACTTGACCTGTTTTCTAGATTCAATAACAGGTCTGTTTAACAATATTTATCTTTTGTTGGTACATTTTTTTACATAGATATAAATATGTATGAATACAATAATAAAGTATATGCGTATATTTAAATTTGTTTTAGCATGTAACATCATCATCCTTTTTTTTTGGGTAACAGGCTACATGAGGGTGATCCTGAAACAGGCAACTCCCCTTTAATAGCATAGTAAGGGAATTGAAAAAGGGGGGATGCGGAAGGTAGAGCAAGGTAGCCCAGGGTTAACTAGGGCCCCCGGGCTATGGTTTAAGGATCCTACCCGGTGTTTCACCTGAAGAGATGCAGGGAAAACCCTAGAAAACCTGAATCAGGTAGGTCGGGCATTGGGTACTATTCTCACGCCCTTCCGAATGACGGGAGACGAGTTTGCTGTGGGGACGCAGCATTCCCTTCTCCGTGTCTCCACCAATTTCAGGAGGCAATTGGCCGACTGATCCAATGGGGTCAGCGGACAACTCTTGCCATATGCCCAAGGTCTTTGACCCCAGTACATATACCTCCTAAAATAGGTGAAGGTGTCTCGGCATATGAGAACTTTGATAAAAAATACCCAGAGAGAGTGCGAGGCATTCCCGACATGATCAGGTAAGCCCCGCAGTCACTCTGGGCTGAAGCGTCTGCGAGAAAACTCCCGCAGAGCCCTCCTGCTCGTAAGATCATCATCTGTTACACTAATTTATTATTATATTATTTTCGTGGAGAGACTGAAGGAGAGAATTCTTAATTTCTTTGACTCCTCATCCTTTCCACCTTTATACATTTTGTGTGTGAAACAACTCCGGTTTTCCGGTTACGACCCACGTTTCCGGATCTCCATGACGCGTTGGTCGAGTAGTTGTAGATTCAAACTTTTTAACTAATTTTATACTCTAATTATTTATGACTGTATTTGTATTAGCAGAGTTATGTAGTTTGTTTAAGATAATTACTTGAATAATCTTACTATTACTATAATTTATATTCTATTTTATGTTTAAGATGTCCATATTTTGGTCTTTATACTCATCCAAATATTTGTAATGTTAGATATTAGGTAAAGTTGGTTAATAATAAATTTTTTTTAAATGTTTCGTGTAGTTTAGGGTAGTTGGGGCGGAGTGAAGACAGGCGGAGTGTTGGAGAAGATTAAATGCCCGGTGGACAGTTCCCGCAGAGTTGCATCGCGTTTCCACCCCCCGCCCCCGGAGGCGGTTAAGGAGCTAATTAAAAAGACAGTTACAAATAGACGGTGGCTGTCTCTCCGCCTTCATTAGACCACGTAATCTTGGCGTGTCCCGCGGGACGACGTGCGGGCCGCCCAGAAACAAAATGAACCTTAACAAGCAGCAAAATTGGGCGCTCTGACAAGCGTGCCTCGTACAAAGATCAGCGGAAACGACGCCCATCGACGGCGAAGGGGGCAGTGCTCAAACGAGCAATTACCTCTTCACCATGTACGCCCGTACTATCGGTGCGAGCTCTAACTTTGACTTTCAGAGTATTCGTGTTGTCGCATTTGCCGATGAAACTGACGTCTGAAGTAGGGTCCCGTAATTCATCAATAAATAAATAATTAATAATAAACTTTAATCTTGTGAGAAATTTCACTACAAGGTACAATATACAAGAATATAAGAAAAATGAAAAATAAAACGTTTTCGTCCCTTTTCTTGCTCCTCCTCAGGAGCAAGAGTATAAAATAAACATTTACTGTTGATTATCTCTACAAGTATACATATATTTTATTCGTTACTACCTATTGTCCATTTTTTGGTAATCAAATGAGTTACACAAAATTAATGTAGGCAAAAAATTACGGCCAAAATTGGTCGAAATTAGAATTATTTATTTATTAAATTATAACACGACGTTTCGTTTGTGGTATGCGATTGTCACGTACCACATTAGATTAATTAAATTGTATTTTTTTATTCTCGTTCTAAATTTATATAAGTATTTAGATCTAAGCGGGATGAAGTCGGGAACATGAATGAACGCGATAGGTTTAATTAAATGACGAATTAAAGTCATCTTCTCGGTCAGAAAACGGAAACATTAAGGTTCGGTACAATATTATTGGACGAGGTAGCTTCAAAGCTAGGCTGCTGAAAACATGGGGTGGCATGGTATTTACCAGGAATCCATCTGGTCAGCCGTGGGAACGAGAAAATCTGGCCTGACGCCTGGAACTGTTACCTGCTAAACAGATCAAGTATTTATCCCGAGCCTCCGAAAGCCGGAATATACAAGTGACTTCATAACAATTTGTTATGCAGTGCCCAACGTTATGAAAGACACATTCCGAAATAATCAATATCACAAGCCTACAGAGTGAGGGCAATTTTTATAAAAATTTTCGGACGCCTTTAGGAGACACCACACGTTCCTTTGTTTGTAACCTCCTCAGGTGTGAAAACCATCTACAAAAAATAATTATAATTGAAGTAATTGAAATAAAATAAAATATAACTGTACATAAAAATTTATAAGATACCAAAAATAATTCAGAAAAGTTGTTATAATCACAAATAGCACAAAGATTCATTAACAAATTTGTTTGTGAAGCACTATCTATCTCCGAGGCTTGTTATTGAACTACTGACGAGGTAAATATAATCTTTCAACATTCCTTTATGGGGTTAAAGGATTGTGCCGACAGGTTACAAACTTGTTTAACAATAATATTTAACAAAAATCGATTTGCATTACCAATTAGTTATTTTATAATTAAAAATTGAAAAATTGAAGTTAAGAAACACAATCATGAGTTTTATTCAGGTTGTGGGTATCTTTTTTGTATACAAGGAGGAAGAATGGGATCTGCTATATATAATTTCACTAATTAGTCGAGAAAAATAGTTTATTTCTGTGTCTCTGTGTCTAAAATTTTACAGTTGGACCAGTCGAAATTGTGGCTGTTTATATGTGTGTGTTCGACACCACAGTATTTTTGTTGTATTTTATACTGTTTTTTTAATCTTCACTAATTCTTGTCTTTAACGATCTTTTCGTTTGGCCATTGTAACAAGAGTTACAGTCTAAGCAATTTATCATGTAAACGATGTTGTGTTTGTCGCAATTGTTGATGTTGTCTTTGATATTGTAGACAAAGTTTAATTGATTTGTAGTCCTGAATATAATTTTGATACCATAATTTATTAATAAAGATTTAAGTTGCGTTTTTATTTTTGTGTTACACAATATTACATATCTTAAAGACACAAAATTATTTATAATATACAGTCAAATATTTTTTCATACTAGTTTTTAAAACTAGTAATATTTTTCCTCATATATATAGACAACTGCCTCAATTTAAAATTATTTATTGGTTAGATCTTCCGATGATTATGATCATATGCATCTCTAATATTAATGCAATCAGAAACAAAATGGAAAGCAGCTTCAACTGCAGATACTATAGTAAACTATTTATTAAAACTAGCAGAATACCATTTGTCAATATCGCCGCCTTCATTTCTATCCTTGACAATTCTATTTGTACTGTTATTTATGAATATGGTTTCTGTGTTCTTTTTAGCGTTTTTTGAATACAATTGCTGTCATCATTAATAATTGTTAGATAAGGACGCAAATACTTATAATTTTGGTTCACCATGATTGTATATTAATCTCATTTATGTAGTATTCTAAATGAATTTAATTAATTTTATTAATAGAAAAAATGGAAATTTACTAGCTTCATTCTTATTATAATTTTCATAATTTAGAATTAACAGGTTTAAAAAATCTTAATATAAATCTGATCGTGATAATACTATTGTACATTGATGCAATATTTGTCATATTCATTTAAAAATAATCAACTTCTGGTCCTTTTTTCCAATGTTTATTTATATCCATAAACTATAGTTACGAAAGAAGTATATGTTAATATATTTTAAAGCTTTATAAATGAAAGAATTAGTATATAGAGTTAATTCGAAGAAATATTTAAATTTCAATTATTAACTGAAGGTATATAGTTATTGTCCATAAAATCTCTGAACAAAAATATCCAACAAGTTGATGCGGAAATTATTCTCCAGTTAAACAGCAAATTGTACGTTAAGGTCAATAGCATTTAATTGATTAATAAAGTTAACATAACGATTTTTTATAATTACTAATACCTTATAAACAGATTTATAACTTTTTAATTACCTAACCATCATGATCTCTGTATGAATGACCGTAATAATATCCGATTTTCTTTCTGATTTTATTAATACTATAAAGAAATTTTTTTATTGATTTATGAATCAAAATATTATTCTTAAGATAATTTAATAAGAAACAAATTTACAAATCAATATCATTTTAAAATTATCACTACGTGATTTTTAAGGTATAATATGTTCCACAATGCTTTATCGGAAACACATTTCTCAAGCTAAATCAACTCTAAAATACGATTTATCAATCAAGTCAATATCGCTAATAACTAATTTTAAAATAATATTAAAAGTTGTGGCCAGTGTTCATATTACAGTTTCGTTATTTTTAATGTTGTATCATACTTGTAATTATAGCTCTTAAATGTTTCCGGAAAATTCAGTGTATAATATATGATAAAAAATATTGTAAATTTCAGTTGCAATATTATAGATAATTTATTTGTAAAAGATGGCTAAGTTATTCATCCAAACATTAATACTAGTTTAATCAAATATGCATATTACATTTTAATAGTTGATGGGAAATAGAATAATTTTTATTTTATTTTACTAACACCTTATATTTGCATAGCTCTATATTTTTTATGGATACGTGCTTCATATTTCACCTTTTAATCACACATTTGTTCCAACTTTTTAAAGACATTAACTCTTTCCAAGGTACAACGATCAATATTCAAGGGAAGTTTCTAAACATTTAAATAAAAGTATTTTTATATAAACAGCATATTATTAAATTTTATACTATAATTACGTGAGTAAGAATCAAAATTACTTACTTCTCATTTCCTAAAATCTTATAATAGTAATATTTCGGAGAGAAAATTCTAAAGCTATTTCTCGCATAATTCAGTCGAAATAAGTTTCAAACGCAGTGGTATTGAGAATATTTGATTTTTTCTGGATATTAGGAAATGAAACTCATAGATTAAGAAATGACGGTACGATGTGCTCCTGCGACCATGAAAGTCGTATTCCCACGCTCCACGGAAAATAGAAAACAAATTAAGTCGTAACTCTCCGCCGCATGACATCGATGTTATATTCTTAGCAGTAAATTCCGGCAATAAAGGAGAAACAACAGAGACCGTTATCGGAGATCTACTCATCTTTCCCTCATGACCGTCAAATGAATCCCATGGTAAAATACAGCGTTCAGCCTATTAAACACAAGTATAAGCTAATTGTGGATGACGGTTGCTACTTTTCATGTTTTATCTGCCCAGTAAGAACTAATATAAACGCATGACATTTCCTGCAAGATTGTTCGTAATTATATGTGTATATTTATTTGAGATACATTAATAAAAGAATGAAGTATAATGAACACCTTTACAGATAATTCTGAAGTTTTAACCAACGACGACGTTTCGTCCAAAATTTTGAGTCTTCTTCAAGTACAAAGGAAATATAAATAAATTTCTTTAAGTTTCGAACTACAAAAACCAAAAAATGTACAAGATACTAGATATTGTTATTGACAATATTTCGTTAAAAATAAAATATTGAAACTACAATTTTGAATTAATAACGTTAAATTTTTCATTATACAATCTTCCTTTTTTCAATGTATATAATTATACACAAATCTTGATAAAAAGAACAGGTTAAAATATAAAACCTTTCGTTAATATGCCGTGATGCAAAATAACATTGATTGTCGAAAATTTCCATTTTTAACTTAAATTATTAAAAGATAATTTAGGAGAAATGTAAAACACATTAAATTGGCATGATGATACCTTGGAATGGAGTATTATTTAGGTAAAGCCCCCACCCGAAAAACAAAAGGTCCTGAATTAGAGGCCCTGTACTTTAATTTTTCCATTCTGATTTTCTAAATTCAGTTTCATAGCTTTCATGACTGAGATTCGATTTATAGCAATTTTTCTGTTTTATGTTTAATTTTAGGTAACAATAAAAATCGTGTTATTTTTATAATTCAATGAATTATGACAACCTATTTTCAGTTTCTTATTTTATTTAAAAGATGAAATATACTAAGTTCTGTTTCTAATTTGAGACTTCTTCAGGTATAGATAAATAAAAAATACCATGGATTACATTTGGTAATGTTATCCAATTTTTTAAAAAATACAATCCATGGTTTTCAACTTAAAACTTGTAACATATTACCTAATGTAATCCATGTAATTTTTATTTTTGTATCCCTGAAGAAGTTTAAAATTAGAGACGAAACGTAGTAATTTTATCTTTTAAATAAAATAAAAAACTGACAAAGAAACTGTTGTAATTCTTTTAATTATTTATTCTAATATCCGACAAATTACCTATTTATTTCTATGATTGTTATCATTTATTGTTTAATTGAGAAAGTCCTGATGAAATATTATACTAAACACTTGCCATAATGGCACAATTTTTTTACTCCAGTTGTTCACATTGCAATGTTTTACCTGTTCTATTATTTAATTATGTGTATGTTTATTTATTTTCATTCCGACGGTTTCCCATACTCACGTTTAACGGTCGACAATTCAATTGTTGCTGACGTATTCCAAAATAATTTAACGTATCATTAGATGCACTTCAAAATGTATTATTTATAGATTTGGACAAAATTTAATTTTTCATTTAATGTCATAATTTTACTTTATGATTCTAATTTTTGTTTAAGCGTTTTTATTTAGTAAAAAACCTGACGAAATTGAAGTATATGTCTTTTGTTCCTGATGAAGTGCGCAATTTTTGGGCGTAACACCGTAGCTATCTGTACCATTAATCATTTGATTTACCTGCATTTAAAAAAAAATAGACGTAAAGTAAAATGTGATTTAGAAGAAAGAGAATAATGGAAAAACGTCGACCGGATCGCAGGACTCGAACCCAAGACTTCCCGCTGTCCGTAATTTATAATAAAATTAATTTAATAAAAATAAAAGTAAATGAAAACGTATACTCAGGTTAAGTTTCTCCGCAGTTTTCAGTCTTCCTTGTTGAAGAATTTACACAATTCACAGTAGGAATCACATAAAGAACCCCCAGGAAAGATAAATTTAACTCCAGTAGACAGTTCAGTTTTTATGGTATTTAACTTCTCTTTCCAGGAGAAAGGGAGAACACTCGTCCTGTTTTCAAAGTGGGGGAAGAGGAGAGGATTCTGAGAGAAATCTACTGCGTGGATTTACTGGAGTTTGGCTGAGAACGCTGTAGAAAAAGCGTCTAAAAACGTGACAGTTTTAAGGGATGAACAGGTTCTAAGAAAATCGTATGGGTTCGTCACAATAGGTAACTCGTTCATTAATCAAAATATGAAGAAAATAGATGAAGTAGAGACCTTGTGATATGTAGAATGTATTAATAAATACCAGCCACGCGTAAGTAATTATTTTGATGTGTTACCCACACATCTGCTGTTCTAATAGAAGATAGAGACATTTCAATTATTCAGGTTTATATTTATACAGCTTTTTACAAAATCATTTATAATCTGCTAATGTGTTGCAGGGATAAAGCGTACGCTTGACGGTTCAATGGTTCCATTCTTTACTCACTAGTCAATAAATATCTATATCATCGTTTATTGTTTTAGACAATTAAAAATAACGTGATTTAAACACACTGTAATTATTCGCACAGATTAGCTGACAGTAAATTAGTTATAATTATAAATAACAGCGGTTATATTTAACTTTTTTAACGCTCTAGTTTTATTATTATTATTATTCGGTTATGATTTTAAATAACAAATATTAAATTTAATGACGAGGTTCTTTAATGTTCTTTAATATTTTATATAGTTTGTTCAATATAATCTTTATATTTAACCTTTATATGCAAAGCAACAAATAACAGGCAATGAAATTAATCTGTCGGAGAAATTGAAGTAGGACCTCAATTTTAGTTTAACTGCTTCCATTAATAAATTATTCAACTGAATAACTTATCTTGAAGAGCAAGTCAAACTGAATAAACTCGTACAAACTCATACTGAAGAATCCCGTGTTAAGAACGCTCTTTTTCTCTAGATCCAGCCCAGAGGAGAACAATTTTTACCCCCTCTTCATCTCCAATATTGCCAGGCAACCAGATCTATTTTCCAATCATATTGCGACTTTCCCTTCCCAACCCACAAATGTCTTTCCAGTGGGGATAACTTGCCTTGTGGACTTTCCGGAATTTTTCTCCTCCTTACTCAAGGAGGAAATTTTGCTTTTCTTTTCTACCGATATTTTTCCATTGTTTCTAGTTCAGCTTCTATTTACTTTTTTTTGTCTTCTTGCTTTCATGAAATGTCTGCATTGCTTCTAAATGTAAAGAAATTCACGATAATTTATATCATTTAGCATATAATAGCTGTCTCGCGTATCAGAAATGTTTAATTTCATAACACGACAAAACGTTGAAATTTATCATTAGGATTGACCGATGCATGTTTATTACATGTGACCCTTTCTTGCAAATATAGATACCATATTTCGAACAATTACACTGAATTGTACCCGCAATAAATAATTTTGCAGATATAAAAAATACAATCGTTTTATAATTTTTTAGTCTTTAGGAGACTAATCTGAAGATGTAAATGGCAAACTATAAATCTTGACCACGACAACATTTTTGGTTTTTCACTTTTAGATTCTCTCTTGCTGAAAAACGGAAATTGACGCCATTATGGCGAGCTCTGGCTAATAACAGGTCGATCGCAGCCGTTATCCACCGCTGTAGCGTGATATTAAACATCACGTCGACTTCCTATCTGTGGCGTCAGGCTGGTAAACATTCCCGCGTGAGCTACCTTCCTCGTATCAAAATCGGTAAACATGGATATCGTTAGCCAAGCCCCTAAGCACTTCCAAGGAAATGTGATGCTCACAAACGATTACGTGAGGGCCATCTCTAAAATCTGAGAACTAAATCACCATGAAATAGAATGGCGTTTTCGGCATTTTACACGTGCTGCAAAAATGTTTTAATACTGAGTAAAAATATTATCCGTAGAAAAACTGTCACATGAAATAAATTTTACAAACTATTCAGACGTTTTCGGAATATTTCTTGGAAATATAATGCCTAGAATATTGAGCCAAATCGACACTAGATATTTTTTAAGAAAATCAATCGTCCCTAAACACCATTTAAAAATTAACTTCTACTAATTTATTTGATAGCTCTCAACCACGATCTTTGGAAGATAATTATGCTGTTGAGAAAGGAGATATGATTCAGAGCCAACTGGAACAAATTTCGTACCGGTAGTTACTCTATTGTAGTACATTTTAATATGTCATACGCTGTATTTGAAACATCGTCTTAAAATGAAACATATCTGAATATCTCTCACGTGAAGCCTCAAAAATACATAAAAAAAGGATTTGAAACTCCTTCATTATTTTCCCCGACCTGTGAAATCAAGACATATTTCCGATTGGCCCAGAGATAAGGAGAGTGGTTTTCAGAGCGATCTGAAAAAAATATACAAGATTGGTCTGCACAAAAATTACCTCTAGGCGTTATTTAGATCTCAATTATCTTCAAGGAACATTTTGTGTAAAAAATGACTGGTTTTAATTTTGATTAACAATAACAAAAAACAATTTGTTTTAAACTAATCACAAAATGTATTCCTCATTTGTCATAGTTATCTACAATTAAAAAGAAAAATTAATTGAAAAATAACAAAAACAAAATTTATCTGAACTTTGTACGTTATCAAAAATAATTTTGATTATAATTTGTTTTAACCCTTTAATCTGCTGTAAATGCCTTCATTTTGTCAATCTAAAATTTGTTTGTATTTTTCTCAATTTATAAATTACTAATTTTTCTGTGGAATGAACATTATAATAGATTTTTTCAGTTCACAAAGGGCTTTTGTTGAACCTCGGAGTTCACAAAGTTTACAAATTCAACATTACTTTGAAATTTTATTTCAAATGAGTTCAAACATTAAATATTTGACCGTCGCAGTTATTTAAAAAATAATAATTATTATGAAAATTTGTAGGATGCGTCTTCGTTTGATTGTCTGTAAAGTATTTTCGATTCTTGTTTCAAATTGGTTCTAGCAACATTTCGTATGTCACAATGGTTGAGAAGAGATTAATCTGACCGTTGTTCGTATATATATTTTTATAATCTTTATCTTCAGTAGCATCTATTTTTTATTTGATTGTCGCTGCTCATTTTTATATTTCCATATTTTCTTAAATTGAAAACGAAATCAAATAAATCCATTTTCCCAATATTTGTACAGAATATACTGAAAAATAATTTTCATTATTCATTGATTGTGTTATTTTGAGGGAGATATTTGATGAATATTTCTTCATCAATTGAAATTATTAGAATGCCAACAAATTGACTTAGCCAAGTATTTTTAGGCCCTTTTCTGTTTCCGCTGTTTATCTATTTCTGGTGCAGTGGCGAGTGGAACTAAAAGAGATGAGGGCAAATACCGCAAACAAGTGGTCTGATAACGTCACAGCGGTAAAACAGCTGGCGAAGGCAGCGCCAGGAAAGAACCACAATGACATGTTAATGCATTCATGAGGGTAAGGAGCATGTGTTATTCACATGCACAGCAACAATGCAACGGCGCAATGTCGTAAACCAACGACTTTAACAATGAGGTACACATTGTAAAAGGACGGCGGGACAATGCGGCCAGCAAAGAAATCTACGAGCGGAAAAACAGGGGGCCATTTCACGACAAAAATATTCTCTGTATATACAGCGACGGAAAACATAAAACTGCTTACTTAAAACGATAACTATTTTCAACATTATTAGTATCCTAATTTTTAAAATGAGTATTTTCGAGCTTCTGTTCAGTTCTCATATTCATCTTTAAAAAATTGTTTAGTTGAGAATTAAATATTTAAAATTTCATTATTTGTGCAGGTAGACTCGCAATTTGTTACACGATAAATTATTTGCAAGTTAAATATTTCGATTCCAATTTTTTTAAACAAGATCAGTGGGAATAGCAAAATTGCTTAGCAGCATTAATACGTTTTAATGCTAGTACACAATATGAGTCAAAACAACCAGTTTCGAACGAAGGCTGTGTTACATGTTGCCTGCAGGATGTTCAACGTTCGTTGTATGTTGAGGTATTTCAATATAATAATATAATAAAAGTCAGTATTTTGTTCGAACGGGAACCAATTTACTTTTGGTCGAATTCTTAAATCGATAACGCACACGTATTAGTCACATTTCTCATAATATATAGCGCTTATTGTAGGCTAACGATAAGCTATATAAAATTGATTAGTTTTATAATATGTGATGTAAGAATGTTCAAGCTTGACGTATATCGAAATGATTGTTTCAACGCGGCGGTGATGTTAAATTTTACTTGGTTTGGTATTGCGTTTTCGAGTGACGGATCGCCTGTCAGACAGTGAATAGTGACAAATTCCTCGGTTACTTTCGCGGAGGTTGCAGCACACGTGCCATTCGGGCGCAGGGATTCCAAGCGGAATCGATAGGCCACGCACAAATTTCAGCAAGGTAACGAATACTTACTCTAACTCTACAGCAATACATAAATAACATTTCTAGGGTATGTCATACTAAATCAAATTACATTCAAACAAGAATACGTTATTTAAAAATTAAATAAATTTATGACCAGTTTTGACGGTCACATTTCTTTTATTTAGATTAAACGACGTTTTGACACAACATTTGGGACTTCTTCTGATGTTAAATTTTGATGAAAGGAAATGGTGACAAGTGTGTAAAAACTCAGACGTTGACCGCCCACAAGAGCAGCTTCAACTGAAATGTAAGCTTTCTAGGCTGGCTTTTTGTATTTGTGGCTTCATTTTCTTTCATTGAAATTTAACACACAAATGAGTTACAATTGTGGTGACGAAACGTCATTTAATATAAATACAAACTCGTCGTTAATTAATCTCATTTAATTACGTGAATATCATATTTATATTTTTAGTTAAGTAGGAAAATTAACTTTAGATAGTGTTTCATGATTTAATTGTAATTAATCACAAATTTTACAATACGAACGGCACATAACAATTAGTTTAGTATCTCATGTAAGCAAAATATATTTGGGGAGGGAGGGTTAACAGGCTACGTGAGGGTGATCCTGAAACAGGCAACTCCCTTTTAATAGCTTACGAAGGGAATTGAAAAGGGAGAGATGTGGAAGGTAGAGCAAGGTATCCAAGGGCTGAATAGGGCCCCCGGGCTATAGTTTAAGGATCCTACCCAGTGGTTCATCTAAATAGATGCAGGGAAAACCCTAGAAAAGCTGCACCAGGTAGGTCGGGCATTGGGTACTATTCTCACGCCCTTCCGAATGACGGGAGACCAGTTTGCTGTGGAGTCGCAGCATTCCATTCTCCGTGTCTCCAAAAGTTTTAGGAAGCAGCTAGCTGACTGATCCAATGGGATCAGCGGACAACTCTTGCCTTATGCCCAAGGTCTTAAACCCCAGTGCATATAATAGAGGTAGAAAAAGACGCTCAGATGATTCAAACTTAGCAGATAGCTTTGGAAGAGTTTACACTTCATTTTGCTAACTTTTAACACGATTTAATGCAACAGTTTCAAATCTATGAGTTGTCAAAGTCAAGCTATATTAAAAAAAAAGACAGGAAAACCTTGACGATTACAATTTTTTCGCCAAAGCGCAAGTTTAAAATACTTAAAAAAATTATTTACATATCATAAAATAGAATTAAATTATTCGTAAAATGAGAGCTCTTAAATAACGTAAGTCTTGCACAGTGAAGCTTCAAAATAAGAGTTCTACTATTTTGACGACTACTGTAGTTCCTCTGAAACAATTCCTGCATAAAAAAATAATCATATCAGCGGTAATAGTTTGACCCAGAAATAATAGTATTTATGTCTATCTTGCAAAACATTGCTCACACGTTTTATTGCTAAATAATTGAGAAACTTTAAAAATCTTAAAAATTACTTTGTAAATTAAAAAAAATAATTAACCGCTTGTTGATGAAACAGGGGATTATAGAATAAAAGTTTGGTCTGCAAATTGCGATGGCTAAGTCCGCTTTTGTGTTTTTAGATAGTGCGCCCTCTGCCCCTTTGTGCATTTACGTCGTAGCAGCGTGTAATCCGCTTCGTGTGGCGCCCTCTCCACGAACAAAGGACCTCGGCTCCACGAGACTCTATCGCCTCGATTTTACGCCTTAAGAAGCACGATACACCCTATCTTCGCTTCTTAGTCGGCTATCCTCCAATGGCGATTCGCGTGCTTGAAAGCGGTCCAGCGAAAAATTTTGTGCTTCACGATTCCCAACAGCACGAACACGCTAAAGTGGGTCTCCAACATACCACACATTAAATAACTAATATACTTAACATGAAATCAACTAAAATAACATATTCTTGTTTGGCAAAATTTTTTGAAGCGTAACTGATTGTATTTGATGAAGAAAAGGAGTATTTTCTCAATATAATGTAAAAACATCACCTCTAGATAGAATATTGGGAGGCTTTAGTTTATGTAAATGGAAAAATATTGTGTTTCATGTAAGGCAATTTGGTGAATATTTTACAATTTTATTTAGACGGTACATTTTATAGGAAAGGTTTTCAAAGCATGGTGTACAAAAAAAAATATTGATAACTTTAAATTATAAAAATACATTATTCTAAATGGGCCGACACAATTCGATATCTAAAAACAAAATTATTTAGTCGTTTTTCACATTCTTCTAAATCTTTTTGGTTTACATGTATTTTGGGGAAAATTAATGCAGTACACGTCCAATATCGTTTAATCCAACTTGAGATATTTTAATCCACTATGTGTCAGTTGTATTTCGTCGGATTTTCTAATTCTAATAACACAAAAATAAAGTTCAAATGATACAGAGAGTATTTAATTTGGAGTAACTTTTATATAAATTGTAAATAAAGTAAATAAAAATATATTCAAACCGTTTATCTACGATAAAGAATGGCATGGCAAACAACAAGCATACGGAAATTTCTTTCTGAAAACTTAAAATCCTTATATTTAATCGATGAGACACGGCAATCGTATGTACTGTAGGTTGGTTTCCACCATGCATTTATTCGAAACCCCTCAAACACAGAGGCAACGGGGATACCTAGATCCCAAAATCCCTGCGGAAGAAGCTCTTGATCTCTTGGAAAGACAAGAAAATTTTTCCCACGAAACTACCACGCCCAGGAGTACACCACCCATGTACGTTGGCCTGGGACGTGGACACGCCAACACCAGGTGGACTCCAGGGCACCCCGAGGTGCCAATTTCCCCTAGGGGTGATACGACGGCCGCGCGCATTGCTCCTATCAGAACTAATGTTGCCAGGGTCGCACCGTAGGGAGGAGTTGCACTTACCATAAAAGGGTCCTTGAAGCTTGTCATATGTACAGTTTTAGAACTCTACGTTTATAATTATATTCCCATGGGAACCGTACTAGCGTTCAGAAAACGAGACCAGAGAAACAGACGTTGTCTCACTTCAGCTGCGTGGGGAATAGTATGTGATAACGTCGAAAGATTTTATGGATCAGGGGTGAGTTTCGAGGTAAAACCGGTTCCTGTTTGAAAAGCATTATAAAGTTTAAGCCGCACAGCACTTGCCAATATCTGAAGCACAGACGGATTCAACAGTCATGACAATTTTACAGAATATCACTATAAAATGTTACAAAAAGAAGGCTTATATACACTAATAATCGTTATTAAATCTAATAAAACAGCAATCGTTGGGTTTTTACTATAGGGCTCCATGATGAAATGTTGCCATGGAATAAAGTTGTGTGATAGGTATTTTATTTGAAAAGTACATAAATACCCTTTAAAATAATAAATGAATTTTGTTCATACGTTACACAGTGCCTGTTTTATTCCATTTCAACATCGACCCGCCCTTATTGAAGCCCCTATAAAATTATCTTACCATATTAATTCTTCAATCTCCCTTACAGTCCAGGGACTAGATACTTCAACTTGACTACGAGTGCAAACTTGAAAACTCGATAATAATTCCTACAGGGTTGAGAGTTGAGAGAATATTTTAATTACATGTACAACGAGTACAGTTGAGTTGGATCGTTTACCATATGCAAATTTTGAATGAACTGAATTTCGTATGCATTCGTCACAAAATATGCGAACTCAGACTGTGCATCTCCCTCTGTCTAAACTGAACTAATCTCCCTACTTTTTATGCAACACATTGCCAGAAAACTCACTGCTGTTTGCATTAATCTTTAACAATTAATATATGCTTGAATATTTACTGTACAAAATCATCTGTCTGTTCAATATAAGGAAACAGAACTAAATTACTTTATTATTACCTGAGCTTCAAATAAAGCATTCTACTTCCTTTGACTTTATTATTATCTTTAAAAAGATTTAATTTAATAGTTTTATGACGTATCACATTTTTTGGTGGTTAGTAACCCTACCAATTAATATATTAAACCAAATCCTCCTTTTTGGCAATGGGACACTCTGCAGAGAATATACACAAATAAAAAACTTTTACGGCAATTAGGATGAGTTTTTGAAACATTGTCGTTGAGTAAATATCTTAGTATTTGCATTCATATGAGTACTGAAATTAATAGTACTAGAATACTTGACAGAAAATTCGGAGTTTCGGTGAGAAGTATGTACAGATATGAACAAGAAATACGAGCATTTTGGACCCCAAACAAGTTTGGTGAGTTTTAAGTCTGAGATCCTGACGACATACTTGTAGTTAGTCACAGCCTTGGAATCGGAATAATTGCATTTTGTTAAACTGGAAATAGAAACGGATGTAATTAGCCTCAATACTCAACATAATTATTTTACTGGAGAACAACGCCAGCGGATGACAACATCAAACCTCACCAATATCCATCTACGGTAAGACCAACAAACTTCTACAGATACGTGAGCATACCCATTCAAATATTCCATTTTCGGCTAATATTACACTTCACTATCAATATTCCAAGGGTCCCACCGCATCCCTGAGAAAGATAAATCATATCTTTATAATAATAATTGCATTCATTTAGCAAATTGAATTAATGTTAGTTCTTCCACTATTTATTAAATTATGTTCTAAAAATTCAATAACATGCAACGAGGGCTGTGATTATTGTACCATATTTTTCGATACTTCCACCAGGACTACAAAATAATAAAACAGAGGAACCCAGACTGAAACAAATACATCAATCACTTTAATAGTGAAATTCCGCTCTACAAGTTCCCGTAACTTGTTCGGAACGAGGGAAAAGTGAGACAGATATGAAATGTCACATTTCCGATTAACGGCGCGTCAATTTCGCTCCATTTGCCGCGGATTTTATACAACAAATATATCATGAAAGGGAAGGGGAGGGATGCTAGCTATTTAAAAGAGATTGACGCAGAATATACGCAAATATCGCTCACTAGTCATTACTGGGCTGGCTGTGCTGCTTCACAGAATCGTTCCATTTCGTTACACAAACAGGTTTGGCAGAAATATATTATCTGTTCTGTCTTATCACATTGCGCATTTCACAGAAGTCCTTGTTTACATGTCCTGACGATGAAACGTAGCCCGAGATTTGTCTTGTAATTCATGTTCACATAAAATTCAGAAATCATTAGTACGTATTAGACAAAATAAATCAATCGAATCTATACGTAAACGAAGGTTGTTCGATAAGTCTGGTAAATATTTATGAAACATAGGGAAATTTTTCACTTTCGCACCACTGTTGGTAAACATGATCCTTACAGAGATATTAGTTAAATTTTTAAACATATGCCACTCGTAGTTTATTGTCGGAAGGCTTGTGTAGTGTTAGACGAGCAGTCATTAAACATTTTCATTGGAGGGGTTGGACAGCTGCACGAATAAAAACCAAATTTGCATAAGTCCATGTGGGTTCTACACCATTTACTTCTGGATTAATGAGTTTAAGCGAAGGCGCAGAAGCACAGAAGATGAAAGTCGTTATGGCCACCCAATTGAGGTCACCACACAGGAAAGCATCGAAATAGATCGCAGTGCGTGAGGTACCTGATACCGTGGACTTCTGAACCAAACGAGTGCCTTACAACCTTCATTAAAAAGTTGAATGTTGGAAAAAACATTTTAACGCAGAATATAGCAATGTTTAGGCGTAACCCTCAATAATTTTTATCCATCATTACACTCCAAGAGACCAAAAATAATCAAAACAATGGATAAAATCTGAAGAAAGTGCACGGAAAAAGGAGAAAGACCGTTTTGTCATTTGGAAATGTTTTGGCCACTGTCTTTTGGGTTGTAATATTCATTGATTTCTTGAAAGAAGGCACAGCCATAACCGGTCTGCATTGTGCTGCATTGTTGGATCGTTGGAAACGGGTGCTGATTGAGAAACGACCATGATCAGCGCGCAAGAAAGTCACCAGGACAATGAGCCAGCAGTCTCAGTGGCGAAAGTGTACGAGTTGAGATTCAAATAGTTTCTTCCACCCTATTCACCAGAACTAGCACCAGAACTTGTTCTTCCTCCCGAACTTGAAAATATGGCTTGGCGGAAAACATTTTGCATAAAATGATGAAGTGGCTAAGGTCGCTACACCAAGAGAACAGCCAATTAAGGAGACTATGTAGAATAGTAAAGTAAGTTTTCTAAAAAAATTATGTTTCTTACATTTTTACCAGACTTATCAAGCAACACAAGTTGAGCCTTTCAATAGATGTCTGAAGTGAAATGAGACTTGATAATCTATGTTTGTTTATCCACCACATGAACAGTGGAGTAGTCAAAGATTTGAAAATGTTACAAGAAATTTTATAACATGCATAACTATTTTTTCTTTCTCCTTAGCTCTACAGCCCATTGAGGGCCTGGGCCTGCCGAGTCGACTGCGGACTGTCATCTTGCATGACACATTTCATGACTATTACTCTACAATAAAACAATAGAATATATGGTTCAAAATATTGGATACAAATCAACAATTGTTTATTAGAGTGGTAGACTACTAAAATTAAGTATTATAAATAATATTATAGTCTAATAACAGAATTTAAATACCGTTTGTGGTTAACTAACGCCTCGTATAGTATTCAATCACGAAAATAACCCTCAACTAGAAATAAATATATAACATAATCTGAAACAGCCGAATAGGAACATGGTTATCAAAATAAAATTAGAATAAACTTAATAATCTTGCAGTTTTCTGTGAATGCACGGTACAACGTAGAATGGTGGCAATATCAAAACCTTATTTCAGAATAAGTAATTTTGAAATAGCTGTAATATTTTCCTATGAACACAAACAGACGTGGATTTGCCTAAGAGCCCATAAAAAGCATTGGGTATCGATTTCATCTTTACTGCCTTTCATAACATTAGTCTGTAAGATTATGTTTTATGAAAGTCGTAAAGTTATACGTTTCTTGAAATTATTTTCCATTTGTCTGAGGAGTCCGCTATAAGATATTTAAGTCGTCAGATTCTGTTATTTCTATCAGAGCTCACGAAGACAAACATTCTGTTACTCCACAGGGACTACGAAGCTGAATGAGTTTTTACGTATATACGATATACAGAGCTCTCGTGACATTTCCCAGAGCCTTAGGCCCATGTGAATTTGAAAGGAGAGAATATCTCGATATAGCCTCACCTATATGGCAAAACTGGAAACTGTATAAAAAACGTGTAAACTTTTATAGGAGAGGTTTCAAATTCATGTTAGTACTTCAAGAAAGAATTATAACTAATTAAATCAATAGGCATCAATACTTAAGATAATTTTGTATAAATGTTATGATTTTAAGTACTTGAACACATAAGAATAATTTTTCCTTAAACGACTTGCATTGACGCAATAAGGACAACTGAATAAAATACAATACAAATACAGTATAAAATTTCTATTCGTTCTACATTACTAATTACGAAAATTCCTTTCTGACTAAATTAACAGAAAAAATTATGGACATATTTTAAATATATCATTTACCACAAATTAATTGATAAATAATCCTCCATTTTATTGATATAATTATTAAATATCTAGCAAGTGCTCACAAATTGGATTCAAAATTTATATTTTCATGACCCCTACTCGTAATACAAATTATATAAATGGATATGAATTCAAAGAATATTATAGAACTTAAATTTATCAATGACTTAAAGACACGAATTGCATAAATTGAGTGTCCTTAAATAGGTTTATCAGCCTGTAATAATTTTTCTCGCAGCTATATTATATTATTCTTAACAAAACGCCGATGACGTCATAATACGTCAAGTATCCAAAATAAAATTTCTAATCTCTTCACTTGCAACCAAATAAACTACTATGCTAACAAATGAATAAAGTTTACATGACCATTCAAAAATATATTAAACAAGTTTGAATGAACCAACACAAATGACACACCGTTTTTACCCTTCGTGAAGTGGTTGTAATAGAATATCCACTGTTATAGACTAGCCAACCAATGTATTTCCATCAATCTCTGCCGTTCTCCAGAGACGACACACCTTCCCGCCAAAGGTAATATACTTTCTTCCTCCTAATTAGACAAAGATATGTTTCCTTTGTAGTCATACTACAAGCTAATAGCCGATTGAACAATAATTGCTTTCAACAAATAACTATTTCAAAGACAGAAATATTGCTTCCAATTGAAGCTGACCCAGAGACTTGAAATTTAATTTAGATTATTAGAATGGAAATATCTCGACTGGATGGGAGATCGAACCCAGGACCTTTGGCTTGAGCTTCAATTGGGAAGAAATGATTTTTCTTTGAATTAAAATAATGTACGTTTGATCAATTTACACTGAGTCAATTCTTCACTGATGTCCTAGAATTAGGTCGTGAAGACTGTGATTTGTAAAATTATATGTGAGCCTGAGCTTCAGGTATGTAAGGGTTGGAAGGATCTCGCAGAGGTCTGGGAATAGGATGTAACAGGCTGGTGTTGGAGTCAATAGACGTTGTTACAGAAAATAAAATTGGTTCAGGTTTTCTACGAAGATAAGGTAGCGCAGCAGACTCGGTTCCTGAGTTCTGACAAGTTGCCATTGGAAACGGTCCTGGCTATTAAAAGATTAACGTCTGTTTCTAATAATAATATATATTTAACGACCTTGAATGACCTTAAATGTAGAAAATATTATAAAATAAGATCTGACATCAAAGTCATTAATATGTGCGCATTCACTATTTATAGCCAATACCGTATAAGCTCATCAAGTTTTATTTTAGTCTAACCATAGAGATTATAAATATGTTCAGAAACGTTGTACTGTTGAATATTATTTTATGATGAATATTTTGTTGTGAATTTTATACATAAGATGTCAGTCAAAGTGGTTAAATCAGCTTACAGTGAATGGTAATTGTTACGATCAGTGTTGCTGCGACGGACGAAACTAACAACGACTTGATTGACACGAATGTAAGTTTTCTGTGATATTGCCTTCCCCATAAGCGTTTCGACCGCTTTATCGTCTGCACTGAGCGCTATGGCCAGCAATTACAACTAGCGGCGGGGATAAAATCCGCCATCTCTTTCCACTGCCGGGTGTAAACTTTTGATGACGAAATGGGCAATTATACTTCCGTACTTTATGGCCTCGATAGTAATCCCGCTACTCTACAGCATTTAATCTCGATGGCAAACTGCTTCGAAGCTCACCTCACTGGAATTTCAAGAAAAGGACGGTCTGACTGCCTTTTATGTCCTCCTCGAGCTACGCTCTTCACACTAACGGCAGCTGAAATGAACGATTTAATTTCATTACTGTTCGAAGACGACGGTGCGTTTCGTACTATATTGAAATACTCTGCTTTTGTCTTGAAACGTTCTCCGAGATATCTAAAGAGACACGACGGTGATCACTGTTATCTAACACAAGGTTGGAACGTAACTCGCAAAGAGGTTATAAAGTAACTACAGGTTTAGTAACCATAAAGCTGTGGTAATACAGTGCCAGGTTTATCTTCTGAAGAAGTTATTTCTATTCAGAACGAGTTGGCTCCGCGGCGTTTTCATGATTGAATACTTGTTTCCAACCTTGCAATCCCACCATGTCTATTAAAATAATTTATTTTGCAAAAAATTATCCTCTCTGTTTTTGTAACCATAAATTATAACGACCAATTTACAGATAAAATACAAGTTTTACTTAATTACGCTTCGTCCTCGCAATTGGTACATCTTCAGTTATTCACGTTTATGACTTAAAATTGAAAATGACAACCTCTGGTTGAAAAAACAATTATTCAAATCATATAGTAATAAATAATATTATTTACAATTATATAATTACACATTAATCTCGAAACAAAGTTCCAAATATAACATATTTGTCCTAGACTGTTACAACCGAAATTATATTTAACGTCACAGGCAGTTACAATAAGTATAATAAACAAAAATACAGCCAATTTGACAAAAAAAAACATTCGTTTTGTCCATATTTGTGGACTTCATTAGGTAACTAGACAACTAATTAAAAATCAATACAAGTATGAATACATATTTTGTTAAGATATCAAGTATAATTTTCAATTAAATATAATCAATAAGTAACAGACTTACATTTTTAAAAGGATGAAGGTATTACACATGTGGATCCTTTTAAATAAAAAATACAGCCAATTTGTGAGCATAAAATTTAATTAATATAATTACGACCTTTCGTTCATATTTGTGGACATCATCAGGTAAGTAGACAAAAAAATTCAATTCTTATTAATTTTTACACATCAAATTTAGTTAAGTGTAAATTTCAATAAAATAAAATAAATATAACAAAAATAAAATTTCGAGGACACTAAATATGTGTAATAGTTTTATCGATTTCAAAATGAAAGTCATTTATTAATTACTTTTCTATATTTTAAAGAAATATTGTGTGTTCAAAATTACTTTTTTTAGTTACCTGGTGAAGTCCTTGAATGAAACGTCGTAATTATATTAAATAAATATTAATTAAATTTACTAGGGACAAATTGGCTGTATGTTTTACGGTAAAATAGGTAATTACAATTTTTTAAACTAGGAAAATAAAATAAATTGTCTGAAAATTAAATCATTATAAGAAGCGTTTAAAGAAACAAAAATTCAAATAACACTTTGTCATTTTGACAAAACTAAGCCACGGGTAACTTAAATAACTTATTTTTATACGAAATTTTTGGAAGTAATTTATCGGTATCTGAGGTCGTCCCAAATAGTACTAATTGAAAATAAATTTATGTTGTTGGTAAATAGGTCTTTTAATTACATAAATAAATTATTAATTTATCATACGCAATCTAATTGCCTTCTATTAATTCATGACATATTGTATTACTATCACTTTCTTAAACAATTTTAGCGCCAAAAAGGAAACTTAAATAGGCGGCTTTTCAATTCAATCTTTTTCTCTAAGACTTGCTCGCCGCCTCTCCAATTACATTTAAAATCGCAGTATTTCGTTTTGGCCGATGCCACTTCATTTCAGTATTCTATAGCAACGCATTTGTAATGCTCATTTTAGAGTTTACTAAGACTCACGTTTCAATTTCATACTATTCACAAAAACAACTTCAGAATTCTCTGTTAGAAGTTATCCTTCTTTTAATAACTTCTTTGCTGCGTCCAGCCTTAGCAATCTTGCTTCCCTACAGAAGCTTTCACTCGCACCACAGGATCAGTACCAATTTTAATATGCGGTGCGTCGGTCTTTTCTTGTCCGTCCCGAGTCTCTCATCCCTCTCCCCTTTTGTTTATTTTCAAGCAGAAATTCTCCTCGACTAATTTGTCCATTTGTTCTTTTAGTGGTCTTAGTGCAGCAAATTCAGAATAAGATCTGCAAGCCCTGACATCTATCTCGTTTCTTCTTTTTTACATTTGTAAAGTACTTTTTTTAATTCCAGCTTTGTGATCTCAACATCTTGGCTGAACAAAGTAGTATTTAACTGTACCCTTTCTTCTGTAAACGCGACTGTCTTGAATTTCATCATTTTAGAAGCGCGAGTTGCCCTTTCTAAAATTAAACGTTGTATTCAGCACAGTTTTAAGTTCTTATCATGAAGTTTCTAATATTTATTACATATTTTAATAGTCTTTATTGTACAATGAACATGAAAACGATTTAACTCACTTTTTATGAGTTTTAATAATTCTTAATAATAGTCAGGACTCGAATAATTATTATTTATTTATTTTGTTAAAAAATTCACAAAGGATCACATAATATGATGTTCTTAATTTTATAAACGTGGCTGACGATCTTTGAACGTGAGATGAAAAACTTAGTTCTTAATTATTACTTGATTTCCATTAAAAAACACGTTACCCATTACATTTACACGGAGAAGTATTAGAGAAAAATGTTGCCTAATTGAAAGTATGTAATTTAAAGTAGAAGTCTTTTGACCTTGTTTTGAAATTATTTAATTTTAATTTATTATAAATAAATTTTTATCTTGAAAATATAATAAAGTATTTTGTTATTGAAAATATTTTTTAAATGTTTCTTTGTAGAGATTATTATGTCACAAAATTAATAAAAAAATATTTATTTATGAAGTTTTGAATATTTATATAAGAAGAATTAACGACCAGTTTAACAGACTTATAAAATAAAATTTGAAAAAGTTTTGAACATAAAGAAAACTTTTCGACCATTCATTGTGAATAAAGTAAATCAACTTGTGATACAACACAAAGAGAATAGCGAAAAGATCAAACTAACTAAGCTAATTTAACAAACCAACATATAATTTATTATCTTGTAAATGTCGTGTTTAATATTTACTGTAAATTTGTTGCTTTTAATATATAACATTTCTGAAATTAATCTTTTCCTAACATTCACTTCCTTACCTAAGAATTCCATCAGTGTTTAGTAATCGGAGAGTGTTTATGTAATGAGAATATTTAGTTTCTTTTCTGTTCCTTAACTCAATTCTTCATACGTATTTATTCACAGACGTTAATGTTTAATTTTAGTTTGGATATTATTTATTCTGATTAAAACCCAATGGGGGTCCAATAATTATGTACCTGTTTATTTTAATTTTACATCTTACAATAATTATAGCCTAACTGGATAATTTTACATTCTTCACAGTTCATATTTTATTCGCAAACTATTTACAAAAAACTCTTATCTTGATGACAAGGTTATCGCATTCCAATGACGATAAATCAGACCCCAATATAAATTATATAACAACGGTTATAACAAACTGACATCTTGTTATTGAAAACTATACAGACTAAATCAACTCACTATTGGAATGAAAAAGAAATGTAGGATGATGTCAATGCTTAATGGTGCACAACATCCGACGGGTCATAACGCACAATGAATTGTCCAATAAAGTATCGAATATATTAACATTTGTGTGCCATTAATCACGGACAAATCATATCCCTCGAATCTGCACACGGTATGAGAAGACTCATAAAAATTATTAACCAATTTATTTGAAAATTAGCTGTTATTAAATCACTCGGGAAGAGTTACAGAGAGTATTCTTTAGAAATATCCTTTTTAGGAATATAATTTAATGCACTCAATAACATAGAAGTGGATTTTCGGGTTCACCTGTGCTTATTTTATCAATGAAATTTGAGTTACCAATTATAATTAGGATAATGTCTCAATGAACCGCAGTTGAAAAAACCCTTTGGCAATTTTTCGTTATATATTAGTCAGTATAAGAAAACGAATAATATAACAACAACATCTTTCCCGCCGTTAGACAAATATTCAGAGCTATAAGCGAGCGTCATGGTTTTAGTGTGTAAGACAATTGTTATTATTTTCTTTCAATTTTACGTCTTTGTCTATTCTGTATATTTTAGGCCACGTCAGGTCATCTCCTGGCACTGTGCTCAAAAACGGAAAACAAAAAGCAGAAGAATTGTTTCCAATTCAATCTAAGTCAAGACCATGATGATGATAATGGAAAAAAAAATCTCGACTGGTACGGAAATTGAACCCGGGACCTCTCGCTTTCCGGGAGAGTGCTGTAACAGAAGATCTCGGGTTGGATTCGCGGGCCGGTATAGATTTATACATTATGACCTTCTAAACGGAGAAGCATAATACTAACCAATCACAAAACGTAGATCATTTTATGTATTATAATTGCTCGAAGTAATCAGAAACAAATAATATATTTTGTTTGTAAACCTCTATACAGCACATAATTCAACCCCTAGCATATACAAATTATTTCTTGGGACGTGTTTTATTGAAGGTATGGTTCTATATTAATAAAAAAATTCTACCTTCTTCTATCGTGATACATATCTTATGTCTATTCTGCACTCATATCGCTCAGTACAATGTGTTAAAGAATCCGTTCCTCTGTGCATCCCACCTTCCGAGCTGCGTCATGCTATAGCTTATTTTGAGGCTATACAATATTTCATGATTAAGTTACAATTCTCTCTCTCTATTTTGTTTGAACAGTACAATGTGGTTTAAATATCATTTGTAAATATTCTGTTGCGAGTGTTTGTTTCCTTCATTGCTTCATATTTCATGACATTTGCAAACTTCTGCAATGTCATATATAATATTGAATAAGGATTGTTTCATAAAGTCGTATTGCGCTATAGATCCGGATAATCTGGACTTGATGAGAGCGTCTGCGGTAACTCGGTAATTCATGTAGGATTTTTTCCAGCTAGAGTGTGAGAACTGAGAGATCAGCAGAACCTCTCAGTGGCGAGAATTTAAGGGGAAGGGCAGCCATCTTTGGATGACTGCCTCTTCCACAGGTAACAAACTAGCGGCTGGAGAAAGTAGGGCAAAACCTTCACCATCCTCTAGTTCAGCAAGTTAATCAGGACAGCCATTGCTCGCATTTCTTCGAAACATCCACCAAGGCACCGATCGTTGACAGTCACCAAGGTGGATGCTATCTGCTTTCCTATTCACCTATTCACCTTTTTCCGAAAATCACAAAATTGGGATCAATCGCGTAGGGATGCGATTGCACCTCTGTAATTGTGATGGTTCAGTCTATCGACCTTCTTCGTCGGTATAAGAGTAGCAGGTTATAAGTTCAAGAATAACTATGAGTTCAAACAAGCAGGGACATGTTTCATATTTTTCTGTTTGAAATAGTCATAGTCTTCTAAAGCTCACATATATTTTTATATTTATTTAATAATAAATCCAGAGATCAAATATAATAAGCTCAAGATGAAACATTTTCAATGAACACTTATTGAATTTATGTTGTTGTGTTTATATCTTTGAATTAATAGTATGAATCTCCTGTTCCCTAAGTGTCAAATTTCAGTGTGTTTACAACCATCTTATAATAATTTTAAGTACCTTAAAATAAAGTTATTACTTAATATTATTAACTCAGTATCATTTACTGTATGGCTTCATCCATTGATTTTCCGATTTCACCCGGATGAAAACGTGGTGCTTTAACATTACAATCGCCTCTCATTAGTGGTAGAGCCTTTCACCTGTATATGTGTATAACTACGCAAAGTGTTTGGAACGAGCGAGGGAGACGCTCAGGGCAGAATTTCAGTAACGCTAGAATTCCATTAGCGACGCAGTGGAGCGTTACGGCTCAACTTCGTAAAACCTATAATGGTGACGAAATTCCACACATGTGCTAGGAACAACCATATATGCCAGAATAATATTCATAACTTCATGCCCAAAAATTGTTACGAAAATATTTCACAATAAAGTGAAAATGAGTGGTTTTTCCAAGCATTTGTTAATGGCCTATGCTGTATTCTCAGATCTATGTTCAATAAAAACATTTTAGGCATTTAAATTTAACAATTTAAGAAAACCCCGATTACATTAGTTCTATTAACATAATTCGTCACCTATTTAATTACTGTCATCAAGCGCATTCTTCCCACTTAGCTGAAGGTGACTCCAAAGGGTGAATGTCCGCCCATCAGCAACACAGGGCACTTAACGAAATGCGAGAAGGCTGCTTTTCCTCTAGGGAAATCTGGGGAACCACTTATAGTGCCGCGTAAGACGAAACCTCCCAGAAATTCAATACTTCAGTCAGGACGACATGACCAGGGAAAGATTTGTAAATAGTCGGAATGTCTTCAGAGGCATTACTTGGAATGGTCTCCTGGGGAATCCCCAGTAAGGACGAGACGAGACGTCCTTTCACAACCTATAATTTACTATCACAAATTAGAAATCTTGGTCTCCGCAGCACAAATTTCACGCAAGTTAAGTAATTATCTTCTCCTGCAGTTACTTCTCAAAGCTTCGGACGCAATTTTCCAATTTTTCAAATGGCCGTTTCCTCTGACTTTGTCTTGAGGCGAGTATATCGAAATTACAGGAATTTAAGGATTTTTAAAACAGTATAATCTACAGTTATTTTCATCCTAAAACATATTATTCATTTAAATGGCAATTTGTAGACATTTATTTGTATTTATAGGGAATTAAGAATAGCAATTCATTCGTCTGTAAAACATAAATTATATATTGTGTGAAGATGTAATAATAACCAAGTAGTGTAATGTTGTGTACCAAGCATTAAACGTTATCCCCTTTTCAAGAATTCTTAACTATGCGCTGCTGTTAAAGGAAATGTAACTGTCTAATGCACTTTTAAGTATTCAAATACAGGGTGGAAGAGAAGCCCTATTACATTTTTAATGGGCGAGAAGTCCCTTCCATTGTCAAAAGGAAACTACGAGAACCGGTAAAAGCAAAACAATAAAGGTGTTAATAAATAATATCACATGTATAGTACTACTGTTATTAACGATGTAAGGGATCATCTCGTCCCCAACAATAAAAATTTTCGCTCAGTGCGAAAACAAATTGTTTATTCTTACTTTCAACGTTCCTCTTCCTTGGCTCTACAGCCCTTTAAGGGTTTTGGTCTTCCGGGTAGAATGCAGACTGTCATCACGACACACTCCGAATTTGGTCAGCGTATCGATTCTCCAGCAGTCTTAATCACAGTCTCCGTGACCATGACGTCACTGACATCCAAGCCCATAAGAGGATTCGATCCCCGGACCTCTGTGTTGTGAGGCAGCGACCCTAGCTATTAGACCACAGGAGATCGGCCGTTTATAAACTGTGTATTAAAAATTCGTGCAAAAATCTAAACTTAGCTCCTACCACAATATTGCTAATTAAGAAGACACCCATTAGCGGTCACTATCTAACTGATCGCCTTATAAAGTACCTAACAATTTATTAAACAGCGAAGATTTTCTTGGTGTATTTGCTGCTTCAGTAATTCTTGGGTTCCCGACCGGGTGAAAGTAGACATTTCGAAGATGGTAACTGTGGTCAAGTACGAAGCTAGTAACTATTTAACTATAAAGCAAATTTATGTAAGTACTGCTGCCACGATTAACGCAGGACAATAACACTCCAGTCTATAGTAATTAAACCGTATGTGTTTCACCATAATTCACTTACTATTTCAAAATGTTTGGGCTGCCTTAAATGTTACAACTATCATATTATTCTATATTTTGGAAGTTCATAAATTGTACAAATAGAAACTCATATATTAGTATTTTTTTATAAGTTCAACTATTTTGTATTTTAATATTGTATTCGACATGTATTTAATATAGGGGGAGGAAGGTAAGCAATTACGCTAATATAATTATAAATGAGTGATAAACGTAGGACTACCCTATCCTATTACGTTGAGGGGGGAAAATATTTTACCTTTTAGAATCCTTAAAAGGTTCAGGCATAATCAGAAGCCCGAGAAAACTTTGTACATAATCAGAGTATTCTATAACTGCAATATTACACGGCATCGATAACATTCTTCAAGAAACAAGTAATTACCTTAACAGAGTTGGGCGCTTTGTCTTTATCAAGATTCTTTGGAACTAATTACTGAATCTCATACGGCTGTACGTGCAAAAGTTCACTTTTCAGGAGGTATATAATTACTAAGCCAGGAGCAAAATCTTCAGCGATTATATAACCAATATTCAGTTCTGATATACAGACGTGTACTACACGATATAATGAATGTTTCGTTTTCTGCCAGCGGTAGAAGGTAATTCCTAAAACTCCTAACTTTTAACTCTCTAATGGTATATATTCATAAAATAGGTGTGTTTAGCTGCATATAGAGTTACGTATAAGGTTTAAATCTGCTTGTTACATGATGCTATACCAAAACATAATGAATTAAGAAAGAAAAGAAACAGAAAAAAGGGGGAAATGCTACCAAATACAGTCCAATTGTAAACAAAAAAAAGTTTTGTGAAAGGAAAAATTGATAAAGCGATCAGCCGTAGGCTAAATAAATATAAGAATGAAAACACAAATACCGTTAAGATTATACTTAAAATAAATTAATTTTATTGTTTTAATTCTAATTAAGAAACATTCTATCCCGTTCTGCTCCGTGGGTGGGGAAATTTGTAAGTTTCTTTTTAAACGTTCATGAAAAATCTAAATTCGTTGTTTTAAGTTATATAAATCCTAGATTAAGTATATAATAGAAGAAACTAATGTTTCATACTTTTATGAAGAGATTTTTCTTTTTCCATAATTTTACAAAAATTGTTAAACAATGAGTGTCCCCGTAGAGATTGTATATTAGAGAGCGAAGGCTTCCCCGGTGAAATCATTTCAAATACAATTCTCGGGTTTCAACCAGGGTCAAAGTTTGTTTACATAACGTTTCGACAGCAAACCCCGCCATCGTCGTCAGGTAGACTTCCCCTAAATCTGTTCTATAAAAACAGTGGTTATTCAATAAAACGAGTTTTGATATTGAAAATTAGGCATATGGGACTTATTAAATAATTATTTTGGTTTTAAATAAGAATATTGCTAAATTATTGTCCGGTATTCAAAATTTAAAAAATTACAACAAATATTTCTGACTTCAAAATTTACAATAAATAAAAAGACGGCCAAAAAGTTCTTACTCCTTGACTCCTCAGCCGAAAACATTATTGAATTTACATGTGAAGAATTTGGTGTCGCGCTGAGGCAGTCAATGAGGAAAAAGGATGTATTGTTAAATTTTTAGCCTGAGGAAGTCTCAAAATGGAGATGAAACGTCGCTCTTGTGAAGAAATAGTTATTTATTTAATTCTGACTTTTTGGGCGTCTTTTTATTTATTTTTAAAAAATTGGTCTAGGAGTTTTACATTATTTTGAGACTAATTGAAAACCTGTTAGGTTTTTATACAAAAAATTGTCAAATTAAAAATAATATATATCTAATTTATTTATAATCCTTGGGGGATAAATTAAAATTCCATCCGAATCAAACTTTTCCATCCTCACCCTAAAATTCGTAGCCTTCAATCCTGAGCTTTCAAATTTCTTCTGTTCTTTAATGTAGAAAATAATTAAATGAATTTTGGAATATATTACTGTTATATAAATTTATATTTACAAGTTAATATTATTTTGAAAATACAATTACCTTACGTTTCATGCAACACTGTCCTGATTTTACGTTCGTGGTCGAGATTATATTAATATGAGCGAGTAACAGTTATTCTACTTGTGTTTGGAATCCCTCGGAGCTCTTAGGATTTGCCAAGCAGTCGTGTATACCTTGAAGTGATCCATCTTGTTGGTGTGAAGACGGGCGGCTCTCTGACCGGACGGCCGAGTCCTGGTAATGAAATGGCCTGGACAGGGACCCGGGGTTAATTAGGCGCGGTCCGGCGCTTCAAAAGCTTCCAGGGCGCCCCTGAGGTCTTTGTGACACACCGCGGAACCGCTACACAGACGCCTTATTAGCAGCTTCCAGCAGTATCTCCTATATCGTCCCCGTTTGCGAAGACAATGCAGGAAAAGTAGGTCGACAGCACAATGTGAAACTGAACTATTCGACTAGAAAAGGCTCCTTATGAAATATGAATTCAGGGAGAATTGAAGTAGATTTTCGATTCCAATATTCACGAATATACAATCCAATCAATTACTAACAAAAGAACAGGTCAGACTGCTACAAATAATTCATATCTAATTAAGGTTTATAGATTAAATTCTATTGCGTACAGCATTCCATAACTCTAACAAATATTTCCAAATTTAAAAAATATACTGATTTCAGCAATATATTATAGGACTTTGATGGGTATTAATAAAGAATTATTTTACGCAAAGTAAATGATGGCTAAAGGGAAACATCCTTGTCTAAGACAGAGGAAGAAAATACATCGTCTTTGGCGGGAAGGTATATCATCTCTGACGATCAGAAGGCGGATACTGTAAAAATGCTTATCTGATTTAACAAAAATATATGGAGGCAGACGAGTTAAACGACAGAGATTTATCAAAGTACTTTCGTTGGGAAACCTATAACACTTCACCGAGGGTAAATATATTTGATATTTATAAAATGTTGATTGTGCTGCTTCATTCAAGCCTGTTTAATATATTTATCAAAATTTACGTAAACTTTATATTTTGGTAGTATTTTAGTTTATTTGGTTGCAACTGACACCTCGTTTTAACTCTAAGTAAAATTTTAAGAAATTGTATTTCGGATTTGTGACGAGCCAGGAATAAGGATACAAGAAGTAAACCAGTAATATAGCTGTGAGATATAAAAATTATAACACACTTTAATTTATTCTTAATGCATTTCTAATGGATCTAAGTAATGTAATCAGCATTATCAGAATTCAATGTAACATAACAGAAATTACTCAACCACGAACAATTAAATCATGTAACCAATTTAGACAACCTAATAGTTAACTCTTCGTTAAAGAATTCCTGAGTTTTTAAACTAACGTTCAACCACAGCAACGCCCTCCCATTTAATTTATTGAAACTAACGGTTTAATGTTAAAAATCAACAATATAGGGTTTTGTAAGATAAAAATTTATTCTTAAAAGCATTACTTTGTTTGTAGAAATATTATTTCCCTAAAAGCTCTTTCTTAACATTTCTAATTAAATTAATAGATATCTATTCATAAAGAAGTTTGGAAGCATTATTGAAATTATTGAAAACCTATGAGAAGAAATATATAATTATCAAAAATAAAAATCGGTCATATTAAATTTATAAACATTGAAAATAAATTTAAACTTAAACGAATATACTCCATTGGTTTTGGGGTTCCTTAAAAACTGAAAAACGTAATAAACAATTTTCTTGAGAAGTCAGCTACCGTTACAATCTTAAATTAGTATTAAATACCTCGGATAATTAATTCTCCATATTACACAATTAAATTATTTATTTATAATAAGATATGTCAAAAGACTTACTTAAGTGTGTACAACAGTGCAGGGACTAACCAATTAGATATTTCAGAACTTGCTTTGAAACCTTTGGAAGGAATTGAATAGGTCTATATATAACGCATAATTTAAAATCATTTGTTTTTATAAAAGCAATTTTATTAAATTTAAATTTTTTAACGAAATTAATAGAATTATAAATTTCATAATAGAAAATATTACCACATGTTCACTGTTAAATGGCACAGTATTAATACAATATATTCAATTGCTTAATAATTGTAAGATTTATGTCATGTTGAAACACAAAAATAATTTTGTGGGGTATTAATAATATTATTAATTCTGTAATCGTGAAAAATAAGTAAAGTTTCGTTTTATAGTTTTGTCGCCTCGATTTTATGAATATTTTGACATTTTGAATTTTTTTACATATACCTAATATAATTTTTATTTTTTGAAAATAATCTCCAGTTCATTATATAGGTCACATCATTTTTAACAATATATAAATTTTCAAAACTGAAATTTCTTAGGCAATGAGGTTACGTTATTGCTTAAGTGTTACAAACAATTTCAGTAGTTGGAAACTTGGAATTTATAAGCCAATGACATCTTTCACGGTGCAATGGCATCAGTCCAAAATCTGGCGCCAGGATAATTGGCACATAAATTCACTTAACCAAACGACAAAGCTGTGTTTGTCTTAGGCGTGTAGCATGTTTATTTTATGCGACACTTGTTAAATTATTGGCCGAAAACGAGTTCGAGCCGAGCTACAACGAATAATGGTGCAGCAATAACGCCTGCTTAATAACTTACATCCACGGTAATTGGATTTCCTCGAGCCTTCAAAAGGAGAAGTAATTAGATATGGCTGCTTGAGGGGAACTTTAATGACCCTACGTAGATAAAATAATATCGTTAAGAGCTAAAATAACACATCGATGATTTGAACGCCTTTAAGACCAAATCGAATTAGCCTGATGAAATCAGTAACTAATTAAAATAATAACGGTTTAAAGATACTTAAAATCATAATCTTGAAACATTGTCAACATGAACACGACTAACACAACTGGGGGAATTTATTGATTTCACTTTTAGTTTCTGCATATGTTGAGGAGAAATTTGATAATGCCTTAATGACTGAATTTTTTTTATTATATTCCCTAATTTATTTTATGGCTATGTAATACCATATTAATATTAATTAATTAAAGTTGGTAACACTTATACATGTTAAATCAGATCGAATGTAAATCTTGTTCACATATTAAAACTATCCTCTTAGCTTAGTCAAAAATTTAATATATTATTTATTATATTGTTATTGTAAAAGTATATACCTACTTAATGACATCAGTTTATGCATTACACTGGTTTTATGCCAAGTCACATCTAACACAATTTTGGTTAGTTCCTGCCAAAAAAATCTATCTAAAGTAGATAGTACACTCTAATATAATCTTTGACCACGTAACGTGTGCTAAAAAAATGAAAAACATCTCTGAAAACTATTTTATCAAACAACTGACAGTATTTTGCGCTGACCAAACATCTGAAAATCTATTTTGTGGCGACGGAAAACAATTATTTCAGTTTCTGTAGCGCACATTGAGTTTTAATTGCAAACTTAATTAACTTTAACCCGATTCGGCTATTAAACTGTCCGCAATATTTTCAGTCCTCGAGCGGCAGACATTTGTTACTAAAGTTTCAGAGTTTTATGTTCGACAGTGTTGTTAAAAAAGAGGCATTTAAAGTACAAAACTTAAATCACTTGAGATTATTGTTCATTTTTGCTGTCAATTACATTACCATTGTCAACTTTAAATTACATTACCATTGTCAACTTTATCCATATGCTGTCATGAAATTTTAATTGAGGTAAGAATATTCGAGTGTGTATTTCTTCATTACTTTTCTCTCATTTGCCTCCTATTCACTAAAATTCGGACAATGGAGCACATTTTTATAACATACTAAACATATTTTTTAAAGTACTCATACCAACCATTAAAACTCACCTTTAATTTAAAATCGAACGATTACCCACTCAACATAAAAAAGATTAACTTTTATATTCTGTTAGAATTCTCACAACAAAATATAAATACATCTTATCGTGTATATATAAAATCTTTTTTTTCTTCAGTTACTTCAGACATATATTATAGTGACGCCTTCCTGTGCTCTGATGAAATACATCTCAATATTATAACTTTTAATTGATGTTATATTTCACAAGAATAATTTAAAATTAAAAAACTAATTCTGTTGAATTTATTGATTATTATTTGGGTGCGTGGTGATACCTAAGTGCTAATTAATGTTAGCTCGGTTCGGTATTAAATTTAACTTTCTTCTCTTCAACAACACGTAATTAAACTGGTATCAAGAGCTTACCATTTTTTAATTCTCACATTTTCTCGCACCGTATATTTATGAAAGTTGATGAAATACTAATTGAATCATAACCTGTATGTCGACTGAAATGAAGACAGTAAATTAAATTAAGTCGAAAGGCCGATAGACTTAATGCCCCGGCACGTTAAAAGAGGCGAAATTACTCCTGAAACATTCAGACAGTACAAATTACTAACGGTACCGTAAAAGATCAAAAAATGTTGCATGTAAGAGAGTAGCAATTACTCCCGGTAAAGAAGACTGTCTAAAATACACTCAGTGCCGCGATAGAGTAAAGAAAAAATTACTCCCGAAACTTGAAAGAAATCAATAAACCTTAAAAGAGATAGAATTGCTCCCGTTATCTTATGAAATGAAAGTCAAATATAGCCAGATATTGAAAAACACTATATAATGACTCACAAAGATCATAAATTATATCTGTGCAAAGATAAGTACAAATTTCTCCAATCGTAAGCAGAGCTTTGTTTCTCTCTCTCCTAAGGACTGATGAACAACTTGAGTAGCATGTTGAGTTTCAGAATTGAACTCGCCAGTTTCATAGTCACAATGTTGATTATTTTCGTGTTATTTTTATGTAATACCCTTCCAACCACTTCTTTATGAATTCTCCCATTACATGCAGAATATGGTTGAATTATACACAAGCGAGAAACTGATATAAAAAAATCTCTATTCGACGTTATATTCGATGTCATGAACTTTCATCCCCCTCTATCCAGCCCCTAATGGTAGTAGTCGTATCTTACCTCAACAGTTTTTTTCCACGAGAAAAAGAACTTGCCAAAATTGCTCAACGCGTTCAGATTAATACGTGAAAAAATTACGCAATGACATAACACAGACACTAAATTTTATTAAAGAATTATTTTTGGTCAACAAGGGTACATGAGGGTGATTCTGAAACAGGCAACTCTCATTTAATAGCATAAGAAAGGAATTGAAAGGGGGGGATGTGTAAGGTAGACCAAGGGTTGACTAAGGGTTCCAGGATATAGTTTAAGGATCCTACCAGGTGATTCGCCTAAAGAGATGCAGGGAAAGAAAAGTCATATTAGAAGAGTATTATTCTATTACGTTTTCAAACAGCGACAGTGCACCAATGTAATAACAGACTTACAAGAACATTGAACGATAGGTAGTGTCTGAGAAGAAGAGTCAATGTTGTTAATGATTAAGAAAAACCAAATTTAATGTGAAATACGTTCTTATATCTAATATATGTAAAAAAAACAGATATTTAAAAGGGTAAGTTTCTCACGCAGGGGCCTAGAAAAGTATAACGTTAACCAGGTTGAAGAGGGATCAAGATTGGAGAGGGATACGGTATCAAAGACAGAGTAAATTGATGGAGGATTTTAGAAGGTTGTACATTCATGTCACGGTTAAAGTGTACCTGGATTATACATAGAACATCAGAGGTTTAACAAGTTTTAATTTGATCGTCAGTTCTTTATGTCATTTGCCATTTAATAAAGTTTTTACAAATACGTATTTCAATGCTTGTCATTAATACTGATTTTCCAATTCAGTCACCACCAAAAACCATTAACTTAACTCAATTGTCATAATTTTATAGTTGAAGTACATTTTATTCAAAGAGATGAAGAATTGGTTCAATTGAAGCTCAACCAATGTCAATGAAACTAAGAAGTTCAGAATGTAAAAAGCCGGGTACAGTAGAGATTTTTCCATTCTGACCTTCTAAATATATTTACTGCACAGTTAATGCCCTATTGTTACGAGAACTGTATTGTGTTTAAGATTACGTGCGAATAAATACACTAATTTTCTACTTGAAATGTTTTATGTCAAGGCATTAGCTGAAGTGCAAAACGTTTCCCCCACAAACGTTGTCATGAAAGATTTAAACGGAGTTGGAATCGCTAACGGCATGTACACATACATTTTTCAATATCAACCCTCAGCATATATAATCTAAATCGAGTCATTTGTTAGAGCACCTTGTAAACGTTTGCAGTGGGAACTGTAACTACGTCCGTCGTACATCACACAGCCAGATCAATCATACAGCATACAAATCATCAGGGATTCCTCTCCGAAGTACCATCCCTTACATTAGGGTCCCTCGACGGACATCAGACGCACACCAGAACATTAATCTCCCTTGTTTGCGCTCTCGGGCTACAACAACTGTTCACACGTAAAACCACAAATACTCAATCACTAAGCGTTCAAAATGTCAAATCAATTTGTTGTTTTACATTAGTATAATTGCTTCAATAAATAATTACTTATATGGTCAGATTTATTAGAGATAAGTATTTTTCCTTCTTTCTAAATTAAAAATTAATTATACTGAGTAAATACAATTATAAATCATTATTTTGAAATCGACAAATTATTGAAGTCTCATTTAATAGAGGGTAATAAAAACTTATTTTGCCCCACTAGCGCAAAATACCCTACCATGTCATATATCTGCGATGACATCTATAGGACACAGGAAAATAAAATAAAAAACTTCAGGACTACCTAATTAATAAAAAATAAAAAGTAAAACCGAAATATTTATTTATAAATTTCTAGAATATTTTATCTACTGCGTAATAATTATAATACACATATGCTTAGTACACTTTATCATTCTCATTTCTTAATTCGTCTTAATGTCACTTGCTTTTACTGTAACTCAACTAATTCATTGGTAAGATAAGTTGAAATATATGTACGGGAAGTCGGAGCTGAACGGAACAATTATTGTTTAACAAATTTTTCTCATCTTAATTGTATGAAACGTAAGTTACATAATTCCTTAGTTACTTAATTCATTATCAAAATAACAACAAATTTAGATTGTTGGTGAAATTTTGAATAAAAAAACAAGTTTTGGGGGAGAACGGGACAGGATGATTTATAATTGCAGTTTATCTAATTAAATGAAATTTAAATTAAGAAAAATCTTACATTTTGTGTTTTTTTCTTAAATTAATCTTTGCTAGCAATTTTTTCTTTTTCCCGATCAATTACTTTATTTATCTATTCCTTTTGAGCACAGCATCCTGTAACTCATTATTATAAGGTGATTCTGTCAGATTTTCCTTTTTTCTTGAGGAAAACATAACATTTTGCCTTATGAAGTTGTATCCCGTTCAGCCCCGCACGCTATTCACAGCTTAAGGTTTTTTATGGAGCCTTCATAAAAGCAATTTTAAAACTAATACGTAACTTATATGCAGCTAATTAAATCTAATCCATATTGCTCACTTTTCCTCTATTCTGATTTTCAGCCTATAGCGCCACATTTCAAAGGCTTCTATTTTTTTCCTTTCCCCAACTCCTATCATCCACGTTTCACACCTACATAACAGTCACCTATTCACAAATAGTTTTGATACGAGAAATAAAAATAATTTACACAATGAAGGGAAGTCTCATACTATAATAGAAAACGGTGTTCGTTGTAATGCTATTAGCATGTTTAATAAACTTCCAGCTTCCATTAAACCGTTTAAAATAAATACAAACAAGTTCAAACATGAACTAACTAACTTTTTTATTTGTCACTTATTCTACTCTGTTGTAACTTAGTACAGACCTTACTACAGATATAGTAAATTGTTGAGATTCTAGTATAAGATATTAGCAACATTCATCAATATTTTATATTCCGTACAATCTACATATCTCGTCTTCTCTGTAATGCTTAAGCATATCTTATTTTAAGTTAAACATAATCATATTAATATAATAGTAACATAGAGAAATAGTAATTAAGAAATCGTAACAATCTATGTAGAATCTCTGACTCGTTCCACAATCCTGAAGTTCTACTTCTCAATGGGATCAATAGAATATGATTTAATACTAATACTTGGTTAACATTTGCCGTGTTGGTTAAGTTTAAGTTCTGCCCCTAGCGGTGAGGGGCAGAACTTCAAGTTAGCCAACATGGTGAAGCTCACTTAAACTAAGGGGTAAGCTGAGAAAGGACGGAAAGGTCCAAAATCACCTTCATTGGATAGTGATCTATACTTTCGGGTGTAGTTGAAATAAAGAATAAACTCCAGGCTGCACGTGTGCAGTTCCTTCGGGGCTTACGAGGTGTTAGCTATGAAATAAGATAAGACCTTCTCTCTAAAGACGATAAATAAATACCTGGAAACGTAGGGAATAATATAATAAATACCAAAAATTTTTATATTAATTATTTATTAGTGAATAATTCTCTTCACTCATATTACTTTTCTTCAAATTCTTGTTTAATCGAACTTGTAAAATTTGCTGCGCAAAACCCAGATATTATTTGAATTTACAGTTATTCCTGTAGGACGGAATTAGTCTTTGGTCCCTCCCTCCCTCATCCCCTCCACCCTCTCACATCTAAATTGCGAAATATCAGAACAATTCCACTCCTATTCATTGGGAGAAAGTTTAACGAAGTCTTGTTGGAGCCTATTAAGTGGAACAAGAAATATCATTAGTGGGGTCTAAAGAAAATGTCTCCAATCTGTCCCACCATAAATGCAATACGTAATAAGCCAACGGAGAGAGGAAAGGACACGATGCTTCAAAACAAAAGAAGTTTATATCTCAAGGAATTAAACTCATTAAATTGATTGAAACAATAAGGCCTTTAGTCGGGCTTTCCACAGCCTTTGATGGAGTGGAATTCAAAATATTTGTTTTAATTGCTATCCAAGACGTTTCTTCGCAGCGGTGAAAGTAAAAGGTGAATTTATTTTCACGGTCTGTCTGTTTCTTGTGACAATATAAGTAAAAGTAGTAGTAACTTATATATATCTGCTGAAGAATTTATATTTAAGTTATATCATTAATTTTAGATTTCATTCACTAAAGTTTTAATCCACATGTTTAATTGGTGAGTCCTGCCAATAGGATATTTCATGGAACAAAAAGTAGTCTACTTCTGTCAGTACAAGTTCATAGCTGAGCTTTCTTTTTTCAAAAAAAAATTCTTCTTTTCGCAAAATAAAATCCTACATAGTTAAGTTTAATGACATATGTAAAATGAAACAGGACGTTCGCAATAATATGTAATTGTTATTTGTCCTCATACGGACGTACAAATTAAATAAAATATTTACCCAGAGTTTGTCTAGATATTATTTCCAACCACTCTGTCGTCTTCGTTAGTTGGACCACTGTAACAGGATAAACAAAATAAGTGAATGAATTTCACTTTAGAGAGCTTCATGCAAAGACCGTGGTTTGGGGAGAGTAAAATGGTATTTTAAGTATTGGCTACACTTCACTGAATCTTCTTTGATTTAATGGAAATTTATTTTGAAATATTTGAAATATGAACAACATTTCATTTGACACAGTAACATTCCAAGCCATTATAAGGTTAGCACGTATGAATTTTAAGTGGTAAAGCATAATAACACGAGGGTGGTTCAATAAGTAATGCTTCCTATTTTTTCTATTTAAATAAATTATTTATGTGGATTTTTTAATTTGACGTTAATTCTCAAACATTCTTCTCCAAATCCATTGCAGTTACAACTTCCTAATTCAACATGTTTCGGTGCTGTACCCTCTTGCAAAATGGCTGACAATGACGTATGCATTAGACAGCGTTTCGTGACTCATGAATGCGACAGGTGAATCACCCATTTGCATTCACGAAATACAGAAAAAATATTATTCGTGAAGGAACAGTGGATGCCAGGCCCTGATCGGTGATGGATTCGTCACTGTAACGAAGCTGAAGGGCAAACTGCGTTCGCTGTAGAGAAGCAAAGCTGCAGGCCGGTTACTGCAGTGATTCCAAGCTACATTCAATGATTTTTGCCACAGTGGAGACATGCACTTGTTGAAAGGTGGACAAAAAACGTGAAAAAGGACGGAGACTCTATTGAAATGTTAATCATTTATGATGTGGGATTATGCCGAGTAAATGGTTTTACAAATAAAAGGAAAAAATTTAGAGCTATTATTTATTGAACCACTCTTGTATAAAAACAGAATTAATTATCGTAATATTGTTTTACTTTGTCACCTTCTTTACGCCATAGTAGTATTTTCTAAGCTAATTACCGGAGTGAGGGATTAGTATTAAGGATATTATATGCAAAGAATACAGATATTTAAATTCACCACCACAGGTTTTTATTTATTCCACACTAAAGTAACATAATTACAGTATTATACATTCATAAATAAAAATTTTCTGTTTTTCAGAAGCCAAACCGAATGAAACCGATGTGCAACTGCTCAGAATCACCAGCATTCTTTAACTGCTGGAGTAAGACTAGCAAATTCATGAAACTTCCAGGCTTAGACACAAACTATTGTGCTTCAACAGGTCCACGGCTCTCCAACAAACGAACAACTCGCTGGAAACATTTAATATCGTTTGATACCATTTCAGGACGACACCACAAAGCCTCTTTTTATCGGCGGTGTGCGTGTGTTGTTTTGTGACGCGGAGATAAAGGAGCAGAAATAAAAATCCTCGCGTCCCCGTTGTTATGGCAGTACAAGCTTAATAAAACAGAATCAGCGGAGAAGGCCGATTAATTTTTCACCATAATCTCCACAGCGCCCCCAGCCGGGATAAATATCGCACCAAAACACTTAACAAATCAGCCTCATAAATACTTCGGATTAGGAAGTCTTCATTAATAAAGCAATTCCTGAAACAAAATGTCCCTAACGAATTCGAAGTTGCAATGTAATCCTAATCCACAAATACAGTGACCATCCATATTGAACTACGAAACACAGCTAAACAATAGGCTTAAAAGTCGCATTGTAAATACTCAGTCAATTAGTAAGCTTAAAATCATTCATTTTATTTCAACCAATTGCATTTTTCGAAACGAAACGTCGCGTACATTATTTAAAACCCATGTTATTTAATGCTTGAATTATAATCTGAGTCACTACATAACTGAACGACGTGCCGACTGCTTTCTTTGTTTCCAAAATAAGTGAAAAACAATACCTTCTCATTTCCACAAGGAATTTCATCTTCGGAAGAAGAGAAGTCATTGTGCAGCATATCGTACGTTTGCTGGTATATTTTCCTATACTGTATTTCATTTTTAGAATATCAGAAAATAAAAACTTCCTAATTCCCATCATACGGGTAAAGCTTTCCTTAGATGTGAAATGATATTTATCTTAGCCTCTTATAAACGGTTAATTTATATGATCAAGGATTATATATATATATATATATATATATATATATAATCGACACAATTTAGTGAAGTTATTTGGTCTATCACTTGACGTGATGAATATAACAACTGTACTTACAACAGAAATTACAAAATTCTTAATGAAATATTAAACAATTGCTATTGCGCCGAGATCATACAATTAATTAAGTAACAAATAAATACAATCATTAACGACGAGCAAGAAGCGGCATACAAACAAGCCGCAGTAACTCCTCTTCCCCGTACGTCTCGTTTGACCGTCATCAGCTTCCTACCTCTGGTCCTGGCTTTGCAAGTGTACCAATCTGGCGCATAATAATGGTTTAATTTAATTTATTTTAATTCCCCTAGTTCACGTTGTCAATTTCAACCAGTCCAATGAGTTAATTTTTATATGTTTATTTTTATTTATTCCCCACAAATTCACATCGTCCTGACTAAAGTTCCAAAATACAATTATTTTCCTGTATTCTTAAATCACACTTCTCTTGAACCGACATTGGGAAAAAATTATTAATATAACTCTATTCTTTATCAATATTTATGCACAATTACATACATTGAAAAAATGTAAGTTTGTACTATATTTTTTTCTAATTTTTTGTCTGTAGTTAATAACCTGCCTGATTAAGTTTGTTTGAATGTCATTTAAACCTCATGACGCTCCAAATTTGTGGACGAAACGTCGTAGTTGAATAAAACTTTTTTTTTATTTTGTGTAAAAAATCATTAATTTATGCTTATATAAATTTTTAAAAACCAGGCGAAAAGTAAGATTTTATATATAGTTTTTCATTAAACATTTTTCAAATTTGGTTTTTTCATTTCACTGGGAATGCTGGGAAATAATGTCAGTTGCACCTTACAGCCACGTAAGCAGTTTACATAATGACTTGTAATTATGCGGAGTTATTCTCTGGAAGGTACCTCCAGTAGAATGTTTGAAATCTCCAGCGCTGATGTTTTTGCAGGAGACACGCCCAACAGGCAACAGCTGTCGTGCTGGCAGAAATTGTTATCGACAACAATCCATTACCACTGGCTGTGGCTCGGCGAAACCCGAGACCATAAAACGTAATGTACCGGCGTTAGCATCCAACATCGTTTGTAATTTACAGAACGTTTTGTCACAAGTCTGGATTACCAGTTCCCCTTAAATGGATAGGACACAAAATTCCATTTTATGGTTATTTTTTTAAAAATATATATATATATATTTAATACAGGTCAATAGAAACTTTAAATAAAGTGAGTTCTTACAGGGATTCGAGTAGTAATTAGAATATATAATCAGCCTCCTGATCTCCACAGTAAGTAGAGGCAACGCTGAAAATATATGATTTTAATGCGTTATAACAGCCTCTTTATCAGTTGTAATTTTCATTTTAGTATACCTGAAGAAGTCTTATATGAGACGAAACCAAGTATAGTTTATTATTCAAATAAAATAAAAACTGACAAAAGTCATTTAATATTTATTTAAATGTCAGATAAACTATTTATGTATATGATTTGATTAATAAAAACTGTTATAAAAGGAAAATATTCAGAACTATCGAATAAAGAGTCGCTCATAAATACAAATTGGTTAGAGTCTGACTTTTCCAGTAAGAAATTTCAGAATAACTTTACATCATATATGTAAAAACGTTACAGAAATTATTAACATGCGTCACAAACTAATTTACTTTCCTGTAAATATAAAAGACATTCAAATACAATCAGACACAAATATTGTGCAGAAGTACTCCTTAATTAAGGTCAAGTTGAATTTCTCTAAATTTGAATAGACATCTTGTAAATTAAGGGAGTCTGAATGCCCCGTATTGCCAATGTTAAAATAAATACATTTTTCTCGGAAGCCGTTGTAGAAACGTCATTGAATTTCCTTCACTGCTTATGTTTGTGAAGGTAGAATAAATAATCTATTATATTCAGAATTTTAATTATTAATTTATTTATCAAGATCTATTTTTGCCAAAATAATAATACAATATTCTGCTTTTTGATATACAACAATAGAATAAAAACGAGCTGTAATGTTTCCATGCTACTTCTATAATAGTTTCCAAGAAAAAATTAACTATTTTAACAATTGTAAAGATAGGGCCTACCGATTCCCCTAAAACAATACAGCAAAATACAGTTCGTGAGATTCTAAATGGAACGTTTAGATGCGCAGTAGTGAAAGATGAAGGGAAGGGGAGTATTGCCGTTTGAAGAGGAATTCCCCTTCAAGCGGACTGCGGAACATTACTATCATTTTTAGAAACATATAAAATTGCGTCAATGTACTTTTAACACATCCTGTACAAATAATCTATAAAATTTAGAGATTGGTATCTTATGACAGCAGTAAATTACCTAGCGCCAATGTTTTCAGAACTGCTTTTACACTACGAAGAAGTTTAACAGAAAAATAGTAAATAAATTACGAATTCTGCACAATTATTAATGCTATGCTTATTCTTCTCTATCATTAAATAAATATATAGATAGGTGCAGATCCAAGATTTAAATAATGATAAGGTAAAATAAATTGATTCAGAAGTTGACACTTCTCCCGTAACTAAGGAATATTTATTTCATTATTTCTGAAATTTGTTATCTCGTATGCAAGTTAACTAAAATTAACTAACACAAATTTTTTAGCACTGCCACAATTCAACAAAAATTAACAAACACAATTATTTTAGTTTTACTGAAATTTAACGAAAATTATAAATGCTGAAATTGAGAATACATCGCAATACTGAAAACTTTCACAACCCAGCTCAGTTTATTGTAAGCGCTATAACTTAACTTAATTTTATGAATGTGAATCTTAATATAATTATGAATACATCACAGAGAGAAAAACGTAATTTTTCCTTTGAGAACCCTTCCTACGAAGTTGTTTCCTGTTTACTCAGTTTACTCTTTTGTTGGCCTCAATATTCGCAGTCTCTCGTTTTACCGTCTCCTTTATGAAGCAAGGTTTATTTATACAATATTCCTCAGGCACTTTTACTCTGATTTTGTTATCGGAGACCAAATACTACCTGTATAAAAACTTCAACAAACAAGAATTATTTCGTTAGGAGATAAATTATTAGTAACTATTATGCAATACAGTAAGTCACTCAATTATAGAAACATTTGTTTTTTGTAGAAAGCGGAATAAAATTATTTGTATAAATTTCTCATAATAATTCTTCTGTTGTTGCAGTAAAGCTAAATAATACGATTAAAATGTAATCAATACACAATAAATCGATTGTGTGACATTTAAATTTAAGAAACAAAACAAACTCCTAATTTGTTATAAAAAGTAACTAATATTAAGTTAATATAATTTAGACGTTTCGTCCATACTTATGGAGCTCATCAGGTTAAATTTTAAACGGATGAAGCTTTTTTGTCACAGTCTAGAACAAAAAATTATCCACATCTTTAATAGTTTTATCCATTTAAAAATTAATCTCACGAAGTACACAAGTATAGACGAAACGTCGTAATTTTATTGACTAAATATTAATTAAAATTTATGCTAACAGACTGGCGGTATGTTTTATTTATAATATCATATTTTCGGTGACCTAAGTAATATTAGTTCATTTGTTATGAGACTCTTTTAGTAATTGGCTTAGGAACATTTTTGTTCTAATCCTGTTTAAACATTTGCCAAAATTATATGTAACTTAAGGGTTTAAAATTATCTAACCTATAGTTACTTCATAATAAAAATACACGTTATTGTTAGACATCTCAATGAAAATCATAAGGCAATATTTTCAAAATCGCACACCATTTCATAAAATATTAAAATTTTCATAAATATGAATTTGTCTTCCCCCTGCACTATTTAACGATGTAGAAATAATAATTATTTCATCTTAATATTTTACATTAAATTTTGTGTACAACACATTTAAAACAGAAATCCCAACCAGAGGAAGACTTAAAATTTTAATGAGAATAAATTGGATATATAAAAAAGCGCCGTACGTTATATGAAAAGAAATATCAATCTCAATCAAATAGGTATTCCTATTATTTTGTCCTCAAATCACTAGAAATCACATCTATAGGCAGACGAGCCCCCATCTGCACGTGACTGGCATTCACTATTCAAGGTAAGATTTATTTAACCGCCTTTAAGAACGCCAATTCCTATGATAACTTTCTCATTTTGAAACATAGTTTGTAATAAGACCGTCATCCAAAACAGGCAAGATTTTCCCCACTGAATGTATTTGCCCTTAATTTTTTTTAAATATGTGATTAACTTAGATTCTGTTAGATTTTCTCATTTTTACTGAGGTCAGTCACGCTAAAGGAGATAATCTTATAAATTTTTGTTTTTTTCGTCTTGGGAATCAATATTTTGTGATTCATAAAGTGTAGTTGACTACTAGTAGTGTACATAATTATTTTCCAGCTAACGCGTTCCAGTTTTTTTTATTATTTTATAGTTATTAAATTTTGTTACTATTTTATCGTTTATTAATACCATTTGTCAAATTGTTGGATCCTTTTAACTACCACTTAATCATTTTAATAAATGATATTATAAATAATCCACACACGTTAATATGTTTAAACATAAGCTGTTGACGCTCTTAATGGAATAATTCAGCAAACATTTATTCAAAAAGATGATCCCCTTTAAGGCCTCGCCCCCTTGCAAATGTTAATTCGGAGCCAACATCTGACCCTGAGGGCCACACAATACGTCAATGGGCCTGTCAGAGACAGTTCTAGATAGCGCATTCTCCACGAAACCTACACGACATATTATTCGCGAAATTCAATTTAAATCTCGAAGAAATGAGAAAAAAAGCGTTAAATAAATTTTAGTTTCTTCTGAATAAGCGAGTCTTGTGAAGAAAAAAAACGTTAATCACAATTTCAGTTTCTATAGAATACGTTGAACATTAAAATTTCGTATTGTAAACCAAAAACCTTAATCTAATCCTGGATTCAATTTTCAGGATTTTCTACTTTTTTATCACAATCATTTTTAAAAACTTACTGTTTAAGAAGTGTGAATAACGTAGCATTTGTCAAAAACAATTCATTAAAAAAACTTAAGATATAAATTCATTTCAAAACTAAATTACTTAATTCATATGAATCCAATGCCAACTGTGCTGAATAATTGTATTTGATAAGTGTCTACATCCAAAAACGAAATATGTTGCATACCAAAATTAAAAATCTCGATATCTGAAAGCACTTATTTTCTTCTTGATTGCAATATGCTACAATGTTTGCTTTCAATCTTCCTTAAGACCATACAAAAACACATATGTTTAATACTATTTTATTCTTAGGTGATCCAATAACAGTTACATAGCTGCATCCAGTTTCCGATCACGAGAACACCATAAAAAATCGTACTTCTTTGTGATGAATCTGAGTATATTTCTCACTTGATTCGAAATGTGCTACGACTTAATTTATCCAAATGAAACATCTTCAATTTTATTTTAAGTATTATATCATAAACGAAAATAAAGTAATATATCCAATAGAGGTCGATTTCAAGTGAAATTTTTCTTTTCCAGTTCAATCCGCCAAGGACATGGTTTATTAAATGGATACGATAATAGAAAGATAAATTGTTTTAGGTCGTTAAAGTACTTTACTAATCAATTATTCTCAATAATAAGTTACATTTTTTATTCCAAAATAGAGCGAAAGTTACAAATAGAGGCCAAATCAAACGGTAAACGGTTAATAATCAATTTAATTTAACTAAAAGATATGGAAACCTCAATAAGTTGACAGTAATGATATTAAAACCTTAAATTATAACTGTACCATTATAGGATAGCCAAAGAAGATCAAATGATAAATGATCAAAGACAGCACAAATTTGGAAGATCACATTTCTTGGATAAATCATTATAAGTACTGATCACCACATCAGAGTCAATTTTGATTTTAAATGAATAAACCTTTATTTGAAGCATTTCAGAAAGTATAAGGATCTTTTATCTCAAATTTGGAAATTATACCAGTCAATAGTATGGTTGGTGTCTAAAATAAGTATGGAGATAACAGATCAATTATTCTGTGGAAGATTAATTTACAGATATTTTATACTATATATTGTTTACTCTAGTTACCTATTTAAAGATTTTCGGCAGTTAATTATTTTATTTTGTTTTTGTCTTACACTTGTTACTTGATAAATGGTGTATCCTGTTTCCTCGACCGAGGATTCAATGGAAATAACAATAAATGTACTCCTTTAATATTACTCTTAACTTATTTTATAATATGAGAAAGGGAATTTAAATAACTGATAGAATTTTGTTTTCTCTCCGCTTTACGATTCCAAAATTCTTCGAACTCATATATTTATATTTTTTAGAAAACTTAAAAGTGAAGGAAAATAAATAATTTTTGTCATTAGGCGATCCAAATAAATGACACGGTACAGGTTTTCTTGTCCAAAATGTTTCCAATACATTCTCTACTATATATATATATGTTTGTAAATCCTAAAAAACGCTTTACATATAATTAAATAATTATTCTGAAATTAAATATATAACAAATGATTTAATTTCCGTCTTTGTCAGTTTTTATAAAATTTAAATACGAAATATTTAAATTATAAAAATACTGACAAATGTGTTTTAAATATAATTACCGAGATTTCTGAAACTTTTGAATGAATAACTTTTAGTAGGAAATTGAGTTTATATTAATTTTAATTCCAAATAAAATAATTAAATCAACATGACTTAATAATACAAATAAAAACCAAAGAATAGTCAATAGTCAGAAATAGAATTTTAATTAAAATGTTTCATTCCGAAATGTTGCGGTAGCAGAACGAAATTTTTATAACATTTTAATTGATGAACTGAAGTTATGAGCTAAACGTTTAAATTAAAATTGAATTATTCTATTTCTGACTTGGGCCATTCTTTGTATATTATTTAATTTTATCAGTTGTCGTACATAAAATAACAAACGCCATAATAAACAGTTCTAAATTATAATTAACGATATTAAAAGTATACCATTAAATAAATGTAAGATAGGACTGAAGTAACCAACTTTTACACATTCTATTCAATTTAACGGTATTTTTACAGAAGTCTATTCTTCGCTGGTCTGTGCATTTGGATTCTTTTGCTTCACTCTGACGCTGCTCGACTTGTAATTGTCATATATTCAAATGTATAGCTTGAGAAAGATATTTCGTGCGTTGGCGCAGAACCGCAGCGGTTGTTTTTATTTTTCGTCTCGTTCCCCGTAGAATAGCGAGCGGAAACCGCCGGGCGTGCTGCGCGAGGATCGTTTTCCGTTCCACTTGCCGCTGCGGTGGTTTTAGGCACGCAGTTGGTTTTCCGGCGGAGTTGGTACCGCGTGTCATGACGGATGGTCTCATCGATCTCTGAAGCCAACGAATCCCGTGGGAGTCCCGTCCGCACCACTGCGATTCCGCATATTAAAGATACAGCTTCAATCCGCCCCCGACAGCCCCAAAAAAATTAGTTAGAATACGTCTCTTTAATCTCTGTACTAGACGGCTTCTACACACCTCACAAATTCGAAAGTTTATTTGTACTTCCAGAACAATATCTTAAGTAACTAAATTCCCGGAAGCCCATCAATGAAATGCGTGGTTGAGTACTGAAGTCAATTGCTAAAATTCAACAAAAAATGTTTAAATTTCATGAATACCGAATTTTTCTTCTTTCAATTACTATAATACTAATAACTGATTTAACAGTAGTATTTATCTTTTAAAAAATTAAATTAACTGTTAAAAGCCCAGCGTGTGCGCCGCACTCGAGAGATAAACATTTTAGTATATTTTTAAAGTACTTGCTATATATTGTTACTTAAATAAAACCTCCGTTAAATTTACTTGTAATTTCACGCTAAGCAGACCAAATAGATAGATCAGTTATCTGACTGATATAAGTGAATTTTATTGTTTATGTGTAAAAAAAACTTAAATTACATACGTATGTGTGTGGTTGTATGTATGTTCCGCAAACAAATATAGAGGCGTGTAACAATTACGAACAAATTTTGTTTACGATTCTCAGTGTCAGGGTAAGACCCGGCTACAACCCCTAGTGGCAGGGGTGGAGGGACGGAAAATTTTTAATATGCAGAATCTGCCTATATTTCGGTGTCAATTACCTTGACAGTGTTTCTCTCGAAACTATTTGTGTATAACTTCAACTCAAATTAATACATAATGTCAGAAGTTAAGTGAAGGAATAAAAATAAATTGTTAATAACAAAAAAATGTGCAAATACATGTATGAACTAAGAATGTAAATACTTGAAAGATGACTTGAGTAGTAGTATGGGATTCCAGAGGTTATTAGTAATAAAAATCAAGAGTTTGAGTACGAAAACCAAGTTTAGCGTGAATAATATAAACAGAAAACATGACAAGTTAAGCGATTAGATGATATAATTAGTGTAATCTACAGGTAATGATTGATAATATTACCGTTATAATTGTGTGTTAATCCAAAATGTAATTGATTTTTTAATGTATTTTCAGATGATTATAAACAATTAGTTCGAAAGCTTCTAAATTGAATTGATGAAAAAGAAAGAAAATTTGTGTACTGTTTATTTGGTTTATATCTATCTATATATGCATCCTTAGATACATTCATTTCATTGTGCACAGTTCAATTTTTACTGTCACATTCAAATGTAACAATCGATATTTTTATCGTCAGACAACCATTTAATGGGGTTCTCAAGCGTGTTCCATCCTTTGACAAATTCATCATTTATCAGTATTTCTGCGTTCAATATACCTAACTGTTCTTTTTATCTACTTTGGCATTTGTTTCCCCATAAAATTCTTACCCTCCCATGCACTCATTTTGTCTACTTTCTGACTAATTTCTCTTCATTTCTAGAAAGAACTCAAAACATTCGTATTAGTTAATAGGTTTAAGTTCCAATTTCATTTCGAGTATTCTATTGTACTACTAGATTTAAAATTATACATCTTTTTAGTTTTCATCTTTTAGTCTTTTTACTCGTTTGCAGACATGGTGAATAAAGCGCGCGTCCTTAAGCTACTTTATTACTACAAAATTTTATCAATCATTCACTTTGAAATTCCCCACTTAAATGAAGTGTATATGACAATACAAATTATTTTAAAAAATATTATTAATTTAATCTGGCTTAGTATTAAAAATAGAATACAAAGAATGACCAAAAGTCAGAAATAGATGAATTTCATTTAAAAACGTTTCGTCCTCTATGTTTAGGACCTCCTCAGTTAATTAATTATGATCTTATAAAATTTCGTGTTCCTGCCGCAATATCCAGGACCAAAATATTAAAAAAAATTCTGTGAATATAATTTGTTTAAATACAATTTAAAAAATTAGATCATTTCAAATCTACAAAATTAGGCAAATTATTTAACTAAACATTGGATGCTACATTAGACCTGGCATCAAATATTTATAAATTAAGTAATTAAATTAATCTGACTTAAATAGAATAATTTAATTTGAAAGCGTTTCGAAGCCAACTTCGGGACTTCCTTAGTTCATTAATTAAGACGTTATAAAATATTGTGTTGCTGACGCAAATTCCAAATGTGTTTCTGGCTTTTGAACAATCATTGTATTTTATATATTTTTAATTCCATCAGTTCTCGTTACATAAACAAAAAAACGCTATAATAACTTATAATTGATGATATTAAAAAATACACAATTAAAGTATCAACAAATAATTTGATAAGATATTAATTAATGAAGTGAGGAGGTCTCGAAAAGTGGGGACGAAACGTTTTCAAATTAAATTCTACTATTTCTGACTTTTGGCAGTTCTTTGTATTATATTTTTTATTTCATTACGAAATTTTTACATATGACAAGGAAAAGTTAAGTTTTCTAAATTAAGCTGAGCATTTATTTTACGATTATCGGAGATTCCGAGGAGATGAAATATTTTTATTTTGTGAATATGTTTTCATTTAATGATCCTCCACGTTCTACTAAATAGTTGAGTAATTACTTCACTTATAATAAAAATAACCAATAAACGGCGATGTTTTTGCACTGCGAGAGTTGCATATTACCCTATTATAACCTTAAATACGGATATAGATACATTTATTTTTAAAGATAAATCGACATAAATTTAAATTTTTAGTCGAGCTTTCCATTCCATGCTTTTGCCACTCTAAGGAAAACTATTTCCGTAGTAGTAAACAATATCCACAACGGAATGGCGATTGCGATTTTTGTTGGTAGAGCCACTAGAATACGCGGCTCTGTATACATGGCCTTTGACGGCTAAAGACAGAGGGACGGGGGAAACAGTCCTATTGTTCGATATCAATGTACGATAGAGAGATGACCGAAGCCAAAGCCTCTCAGCTCACAAAGATCCTCGCGTGAAAGAGGTTCCTGTGACTGCTGACAGGTAATCGTTTATGACAAACTGTGCAAACATAAACTGCATCATATACTTATATAAATAAAAATATTTATTCAATACGCAAAATCCGAAACACTGCCACTACAAATATTGTTCATAACGTTATCTGTGTAATGATTCTTGGATTTCTCGTATTTCCTCATTAGAAGAGTAATTGAATAAATAAATTATACAAGTACAATCAGTTTTTCCATGGGAATTAACATGACTAGGGCAACTGTGGGTTCGAATCTTGATACTTTGTAAAATGCACAACTTAATCTAGAAAACTTAATTTTTCTCGGTTAGGATAAAACCTGTTACAATGTAGAAATATCGTAAAGAAATAAAAAATATAATACGAAGAATAGACAAAAGTCAGAAATAGAATAATTTAATTTGAAAACGTTTCGTCCCCAACTTTTGGTACCTCCTCAGTCCATTAATTAAGACTATAAAATTTCGTGTTGCTTCCACAACATCCGGGACCGAAATACATTTTGACTTTGCGGCAGCAAAACTCATTGAGGTACTCCCGACAGTTGGAGACGAAACGTTTTGAAATTATAATTCTATTAAAGTGAGATTCATATAATTTCTTTATTTATAATTTTTTGGTAATTTAACTAATTTAGCACAGGATTCTTATTAAAATTATTATTTTATAGTACAAATTTCATTGTAATTCAATTATACTTTTGACTAACTTTAGTTTCAATTATTTTATTTTTAAATTATATCCACAATAATTGTTTTTTGTTTAAGACTTTTGGCCCTGGACGTTGCGGTAGCAACTCGCATGAAATTTTATAAGATCGTAATTGATGAACTGAGAAGGCCCCAAAAGAAGGGGACGAAACGTTTCAAAATTAAATTCTTCTAATATTGACTTTTGGCCATTTCTTGTATTTGATGTGTAATATTAAGTCAGATTAATTTAATTATATTATTTATAAAATAATATTTATTGTCATATAAAGTTTATTTAAGTTTAGAATTACAAAGCAATTGATTAATATAATTTGGAATATGCCTTTTAAGAACCTTTTTTTCAAAATAAGTCAAGTTTTCCTTCACAATACGACGTTAGTTTACAAATCGAGGCGTATTTATACCCATGGCCAATTTAGAATTAAATGAAGTATGTATAAAAAAGAAAGCTAATAAATATAAATTTTGTCTACTAGTGCCGGAAACGCTATTTGTTTAACCTTGATTACCATTACGCTTTAATTACTCTATTTAATGGTTAGTTATCCAGCTTGTCCTCATTTGCATTATTTGATGTAATCTTGAACGCCTTTAAACCCTACGAACTGTAATTAACGTATTAATTATTCATCGATAAATTCCTCATCCCCTCTGAGTGTGGATGAGAGATTGAAGGAACATCACGTGTAACACACAAATTATCGTGCGATTCTTTTTGTGGTTGTGTGCCTTCAGCGACCTCGTCGCTGACCAGAAATTTATCGTCCATGGTAACAATTGAGGTGACCCAGTTGCTGTTGGCAACGACACTATGTTTGCTGTTGAGGATTCCCTGTTCCAGAGTATGGTAATGTCTGCTTGGCATGCGGAGAAGCACCCACGAATTAACTGGCCTCCAAACCTCCCGATTGTGTTTGCAAATGGCCTGTTAATTGACCTCTCCCCCGTGATATCCTCCCCCTCACTCCTCTGTCCTTTTCTCTTCGTACATCGTCAGTGCTCGTGCCCTAAATGCCCAAACTCTCCCATTTAACGCAGTTACATTCAGCTCCAGTCACTCTTCAAGCCTTTATAACCGAGGTCGTATTTGCAGATGGCAATTAACATTAGTACCATTGGCACTCTGATCAGTCTTTGGTTTCGGGAAACATTTTTAGCAAATTAATGTCAGAAAAAAATACATCGCCATGTTAGCCACTGTATAGTAGAACCTCACTCGAATGGCAGCCATTTTTGTTTGAGGTACGTAATGGTGCAAGAATTCTGATACACAATAGCCCTCTGTGAGTGCTTTTAGCGCACCGAAGCTATTAAATATTCCTGCTCGTTTCTATAAAACATTTTAAAATATTAGTTCTCCAAAATGTTTTCTGTAATCATATCTTCTGTTTAGAATGAATACGCATACATGTGAAGAATAAACTGACAATATTTCAACTCTGGGACTATTTATTAATAGTTTATAAGTTGACAAGTTTTAACGGCTTTCAAATCATCGTAACGACAATAGTCAGAAGCAGCACGCTTGGCGGGATGCGCATTCGGCTTAAAAAGTTACTGTATGCGATATGGACATCTTTTATTATTTTTTTGTGATATTTATGGTCCGAGTTCTAGTATTTTTGTATCCTTTATTTGTGTACTTTTATTTATATTTCTATGTCCGCTTAACCTCATGGGTGTTTCCCGTTGACTTTCCGTCTCTGCCAACGTGGAAGCAGGTCTCTGCTATCCTTTTCTTGATTCTATTTTTTATTTTTCTATGTATTATTATTTTCTTCGTGTATTCTTGAGTAATGAATTTCCCATTTTCAGATCTAACAATATTATTTCTGTTAAATTTTTATCCTTAAATAGTTATTCATTTTGTATCTCTGCAGGATATTCAATAATGTACTTATCTAGGGTTCCTTCTTGCCCTCATTGGCATCATTTATTTCTAAATTATTTTATATACAGAATTCCTAGTTATTAAGCAAGGAAGTCCCTTTACAGTGAAAAATTGTTGTCCGCTTAAACGGATTTTAATATTTGGTAGTAAAATCTCCGTTACAGTTTCATTACATCCTTTCCAAGTATATCCACTGTTATTTTAACTCAGTTTTTTTTCTTATTTGACTGTTGTAATTTTCAGTCATTAGGCTGGTCGGAAGAAACACTCCATGCTAATGTACTCTTTTCAATCCTTTTAATTTCTACTAAACTATCACCTCTCACATCCTCCCTACGCCTCCCTCTTCTGTTGTTACCCCACACACTTTCCTCTAATGCTAATTTAACAACACCCTCTCAAAACGTGTCCCATTAATCTGTCCATATTCTTGGTTAAAGTCCTTCATATTGTTCTCTTCTCTTATGCTGTCTTTATTATTACTGTAATGTCGTATGGAGAGTTACTTGTTGGATGAATTAACAAATGATTTCACACAAAGTATTTATCATATATTTAAAGCCTTTATTGAGTCATCACAAAAAAATGACAGACCCATTGGGCTTTATTTTTAGCCAAAATCATCATAATTTGTTTAAACATTCTCATAAATACTGTAAATATAACTTGCGTAGTACGAGAAATTTAAGGCACTCAAACAACATTTAGACTGTCTCAATGTTAAATTTATGGTTAATTCAAATTTAAATGTTAGACGAGTACCTTATATGTCACCTAGTAGGGATTATATATTTATAGTAATTATGATCATGTTTAAACAGATGATTATGACTTAGAATAAAACCGAAATCTCCTGTCATTTGTTTCTTTTTGTCGTGACTTAATATAGGTATTTACTTTTATATAAAGTTTTATTTCTTTCGCTTTACGAACTTTGGTACGATTATTATGACATCCTTCCGTAGTAACAGATGCCCACTTTAATGTTGGTACCAGACGCTAGACATATAGAAATTATAAATGATAATTTTTTCAAAATGTATTCATATGAAAATTCAATTAATAATTGTTATTTGGCCTCAATAACGTGATATATAGATTTTGTTCTTCTTTTCAAACATTGCGTGCGGTAACGAAGTTCTATTTCAAATTTTAATGAATGATGGATAGTTTCGCGTGACGTTATTTATGTAGTGAATGTACCCTTGCAAACTGTGCAAGCACTTTGGTTTGTGGTTTGTGGAAGCGTCTGCGGCTAGTAGGATATAGTGCAGTAATGTGCAACGCTAAACGCTGCTCTGGTGCCTCTAGGCAGCTTGTCATCCTAGGTGACGTGATGGCTGCCAGCTTACGGCTAATTGCCTAACTCCACAGACCTGGGCGAATCTCTGGGCGTCTATAACCTATACACACACTCGCGCGGGGGCGTCGGCAAACTGAATTGCTCATATACTGGAAATTGCATCACCTAAACACGGTTACACACAATCGAGTCGTTACAGGACATTTATTTTTCATGTCACTCATACCACTTCCTAAAGAAACCGTTAAATAGTAAATTGTTTAATTAAGCGCTTTACTCTTCCTTAAATATAAAAATATTCTTACAAAAACCGTATATATAGTTTCTGCAGTTAACACTACTAAAGGGAAGACACGGCAGTTTAACAATTTTTGAAAATTTTTCAAAAACAAATAATCGCTCCATGAAGGTATAAAACATTAGTTTACTCTATTATTTACTTAATCACATATCAATATAACTTAGAACGATGCATTTAGATTTTTGGTGAATTTTTGAAAAGAAACTAACAAATTTCCCGTTCTGTCCCACCCACAACGAGATAGGATGTTTTCAATTACAATTTGTACAGTAAAATAAAATTTAATTAAATAAATCTTTCCACCGTTTGTGTTTTCTTTCTTATATTTATTTAGCATTTATTTGCTTTATCAAGCAAAGAAAACTGGAATTGTATTGATTATCAAGATTTCATGGCATTAAAATATTTTTAATTATTTAAGACTACTTAAAACATCTTACTTCAACAGAATTATGAAATAAACGTTTTAAAGTTATTGTAACGTAAAGGACACATATATCAATGAGATACTGGGCAATTTTTCTGTCATTTTACAGATTAACAAGGTTTCGAGATGTAATGTGTGTTGCGTGTCGCAATCTTTAAGGCGCTCTCAATTTTTGTTATTAGTGCCTTGAATGGCTGTACTCTTTTATAATTACTTAAAATATAGCAAACATAAATTAGAAAAGACAAGTAACTATCTTCTACGTAATCCATTATATTATTAACTGTGAATGGATTAACAATTAACTATAGCAAAACATATTTTACTAAATTTCACATATGCCACATTCCATTATAACTTGTAACTCTAATAGACTAAGGAAATAAATTTAATGAATCTTCATCTACTAAATTTGTAAGTCACCCAATAAATTAAATTGTACTGATATTAATTACCTGAGAAACAGTTCAAAAACGTACGTAGTAATAATTATGTCCACCTTCAATGATTAAAAATCAAGAAAACTAGTTTACTTAATCAAAATTCAAGATAGCTTTACCTTGAAATATATTATGAGAAACAAACGCTGATGAAGTAATCACATTAATTAGATGGAAATTTACAAAATGTCCTTCACTGAGAGTTAACACCCGGGTTTATTTGCAACCAAGTAAACTGCTATACTACCAAATGAATTAAGTTCAACTAGTATATTAAACAACTTTGAATTGTCCAACACAGTCGACAAAATTTACCAATTAAAAGTTGTTACCCGCGGTGAAATGATAATTATTCAGTATTCACCGTCATACGCTTCACAATCAAAGTATATAAAATAATAGTTAGGAATCGACTCTGTTGATATTTTTAATTCAATCAGAAAACTGCCTATTATTTCCTTCTCTTGGCAACAAGCTAGTTAGAAATTTTGTAACAAATACTAAAAGTACGTCAATGTTATCTTTTAATTGGAGAGAGTACTACATTTCAAGTCGTATAGAAAAATAAATATATTTTAAATATTTGTGTTGTGTCTATTATTAATTTCAAACTCCGGTAAATTATCATTTTTATCCGACTGAAAAGTGATATTCAGACAACGCTATTGTTATGTTAGCCTCATTCTCAAAATACTACGTTGAATGTAGTAGTTCTGTTCTAGTTACAAAGTAAAGCCTTCGCATTCATGAAGGTATTGACTGCTATAATAAATTACGACTGCCATACAGGTTCAAACTTCGCGTAACGATGTTGACAACCGAAGACATTTACAATGTCCTTCGATGGCTTGCATTGCAAATAGAACTTCTAAGGGCTTCCACTGACTATTGAGCTTAACTGTTTGTCCAGATAATGGAGCGGCAATATCCGTTTGCACACGTCGTGGATGGACCTGTGAGCATTGGTGGAACAGGGTTGATTGCCTCGTAAACTGCAACTACCCACTGGAACCACAACCAGAAATGTCGATTTAATTACTGAACGACGATTACGTGATTCAAAAACTCGCTATACTCGTACATTAAAAATATAAGAAAACTAAAGCGACAATTAATACATATAAATTAAGAATTATCCATCCGTATAATAGACAATTACCAAAAACGTTTGATGAATTTTAAATTTAAACTATAGACTATGAATGAACGTTTATAGTTTCAGTTTAAAACTCTTCATAATTTTTTGGTAATTATCTGTTATACCAAATTCTCAATTTACATTTTAACACATACGTTAATTGTTCTCATAATTGAGATATATTTTACATTTTACCCATTAAGTTATGTTCCTACAAAAAATTATTTTTTTAAGATTAAAATCTTTCAGAATTATAATGGTAAAAAAATCATTATTATTATTATACAGAATATTTTCAAAAATGTTTGACTGAAAATGGAGACCTTTTACGTAAGTATGAGATTAATTAATGTGTAAAAAAATCATTCATAATTTAAATGACTGACAATTTCCACACGATTCAAATATGAGGATTCAAGCTTGCGAAACATAAGTGATTGCTTTTTATTCTAAAACACAGAAATATTAATGTATTATTATCAAAATATTTTTATATTTTTTTCCATGATTGGTACTTACAGCAAGTACGTAGTTATCAAATTTTTTAATTTAAATAAACAAGCACCAAATCAGCTGACAAGGCACAATATTTTCAACACAACACATACTGTAGATTACGTTAGAACGTTTCGTCGAAAAACATTTGAGCTTCCTCAGGTAAAAAAATATATAATAATTTCTTTAAATGTGTACAAATATATTATAATAAATAGCGGACCAAGTGGAAATTTTTCGTCATGAACTGCGTTCATTGACAATTACAAACGGAAAGCATTTTTACCTGAAGGAGTCCAAAAACAGTAAACGAAACTTTGTAATGCATCTATATGTAATGAATTAAAAACATGGTGGTTTTCTGAATTATTGACTAGTTTCGTGTTTACTTGTTAATTTTATAAGTGTAAGATTAATTGAAATAATCACTTTAAAATTATTATTATTTAAAATTATTATGCATAAGATTAGAAACTTATTAGATCATTTTATATCCGAAAACGCTATTTTATAAATGAGAAAACGATAATTTATTTTAAGAAACAAAAGGAAGAAACCTGAAAAGCTTTTTATAAGAACTTAGTTATTAATAAAACCAAACTACTTGACGACGTAAGTAATAACGTTTACACAATAAATTGCATATATAATGTTTTTGAATTTGAAACGTGTTTGTTCAACGCCAAAATTATAATTTTATGCGAAGAGTTAGCTTTGAAAACAAGATCCGTGTGTTTAGGTGTTACAAATAAGTTAAAGAAGTTTGGAACTTTTTTAATTTTGGTGGAGATGTTAAATCCACATTATCATCTGTTTAACTTGTGAGCACAAAGCGACTTCTTCTCTCCTTCAACTAGATTAAAAACCGAACGGAGTTGGAAATGTTACAACGTGTTAATGAAAATTGTACAGTTTATTTGACAATGATACATTTAATAAAACCCCCAATCTTCGTTATGTTCGTCGACGGAAAATTATTTAACAGAAGTTTCAATGTAAATTCAGATGCACACTGAAGAAAACGAGTCAAAATATTGTGGCGTCGTGTTGCGCAGTAGCGTATCCGAACACAAATCTCTAAGGATTCGGATTATTTTTTTTACTGAGAGTTCATTCATTCATTCATTCAGCTGAGAAAGCCGTATTCCTCTCGGAGTAGGACATCCTCATTAAGCCCAGGCTCGCCTTTAAGAAGGAACTTCCTCGAATAAAGACGGATCGTTTACCCCTGGGCCGTAACTCCTCCTTCCAGAACAAATATGATCGATGAACTACAAGACAGCTACCAATACAACCGTGCTCCTAATTCCCGTCAATAAGTAGCTGCGAGTCTTTATTAACACATGACAACCGAATATGTTCTTGAAAAATGTCTTACTAAATCATCACCTTATCCTCCCACTCGTTCATTCTTCAAACGCGGTTTATTATTTTTCTGGAAGTTATGATTACTTCTAATATATCGTGTGTAACAAAATTTATTTAGGACAACCAGACACTTTGAAATGATTATGTGGGGTTAAACTACAACAAATGAGGAATAAATTAATTTTATATTTCAATATTATGCCACATTTATTGCGCAAATTATTCTTACGGAACCGACTCCTTAGTATTAATAATATTTATAAGATTTAATTACTTAAAAACTAACATGCTGAGTAATGAGATCTTAATCAAGGTTCGTACTAATTAAAGGCATTATCAGTTCATTCATTCATTTATTAAAATTGAAATTACTAACTCGGCAGTAAGACAAAATTGGAAGAACGTTACAAACAGAGAAATTTCTGACAATACCGGTTTATACATTGTCTGACGTTCGCCGTTGGTCAAGATTCTCATAAAGATTCCTCTGGACTTCCGGATAGGAAATGAGAACTTTGCACATTAAATCTCCTCAAACGTCGACGAGACCAAGAGCATTCTACCCTCTATCATACCAATCAGTTCCACGTATGAAATCATTCCTGCTCTCAGCCTCCACTGTCTCTATCTCGCTCCTGAATCTGTTGAATGACAATTTCCACTGTCTCTCTCCTCAATCATAACATATGCCTTAATGCCACCAAAACCCATCATGTTCCCCAATAACAAGTATCCATGTCGACAATGTAGAAAGAGAATTCACCCCACCTACCACAGATACTACGAAATTATAAGGCATGATTAACAGAAAAGGTCTAACTGAATATCGCTGTTTCAACAACCCTGAATCGGCTTACGAATGTGTAGTTTTTATTTCAATAATTTCAAGCCGACTCCCATTGACAATGAACAGCCAAATTCCATATTAAGGTGTTTTATCATTACAAACTTCTGCAGAATTCAATCAAAATTCATTCCGTTTGCTATTCTTTTTACACAGTTTTTATGTTAGGTAAACAGCGTCATACTCAATTTTATATTTATTGTTACTTTTTGTATGAATGAAAAAGTCAAAATTAGTTCCTTTCAGATGACTCTTTAAATTTTCTTATAATTTGTCTGTTATTTCAAATTAATTTATTAATTAGTTTATGTTTGATTTTAGTATGGCTGGGACGTTAAAAACACCACTGCTTCTTCTTCTTAAATTCTTTACTAGGTATTGTAAGACAAATAACTCTTTACCAGTTGTATAATTGGTCACTGAATTTATTACCATCGATTAATTACACCTACTAATTGCTTCTTCGCTGTTATATACATACATAAACACTGTGTTAATATTAATAATTGACCGCCCTCCGAACGGGCGCTGTCATTAAAAGATCGGAGGTCCCAATGAATCAGGCCACAATAGAAACCCATATATATATATATATATATATAACCGAACGAATAGATCTCCAACTCTGAGTTCCGCTAGCTACCAACCCCAACACGAGACCGAAAGCAATCAAGCGCAGTAGGTTGACAGTTAGAAACTGCGTGTTTAAGTGTTTAGAGGAATTATATGACGTTACGGACAAGTTTCCCAGCCAAATACCAGATCACTATACTTTATTAGATAATAAATCAGTATCGTAGTTGTCTTTGGCAATGTGTCACGTGAATTTCAGGTTTCACAAACTATCCTACCTATATACGTGATTTTTGTGGATGGCTGGTCTCCGATCACACAAAATCACTATTCCTATACATTGAAACAAGACCTTTGATAATTTACTCAGAATGTGTAGTTAGTTACAAGCGAGGCCTATTAACTTTTAGATATTTTTGGCTTCACTTAAAAATTATATTCACATTATTCATGGTAACTACATGTGGAATATATATCAGTATCTATTAAATATTTCACCGCTTTTTGCGTCTTATTCCGGAAAGGTAAATGAAATGTATAATTCAAAAGAGTCCAAAATCGAGATGGAGAAGACAGAAGAGTTATTCTTTAAGATAAGTTATAACCTTTTGAACAAACGACTAAACGAAAATTTAACAATAAAAACTGACAGTATGATACCGACACGATAAACTAATACAGAAGATATATTTGTTAACTTGTCTAATTAAAATCTATAGATAGAGGAATGTTAGTTGTTCTTGCCTGTAATTTCCCGGATTTATGAGGTTACAGTTAAGTTTCTCGCTTCAAATTAGAGCAACTACTAGCAGCCGTACATACTCGTAGAACGCACATGCCTGGCATTTCTACGTCCACAATAGAGCTGGAATTCACCTCGCATATGTAAGATAACATGGAATACACATGCCTAGAGACACGGTCAGACAATTTGGCACAAATATTCTCCAGATATTTACATACTTCTGTCGAGTCTTTTGGTTGCACACAATTCGTATATTTTTCAATATTTCAATTATAACCCGCGTTATCGATCGTTTACTAAACCTTTGATAACTCAAATATAAATCGTAATTCTCCTTTTTGTCTGTAAACAGACGTTGATAGTTTTAAAAAATAGAACAAAGGAAATAAATTGTCCCCCAAAAACTCACTCCACATCTATACAAAATAGATAACTTTATTCATTCAATTTCACTAACCTTTCGACTGAGCTTCGGAATAAGCATTCCTGTTCCTACAATAATTAAGACAATAAATCTATGAGCATTTTCCATCTGTTTTTTTTTGCAGTTTAAAAACTAGAGCATGAATAATTTTGAATTATTATATTTTAGCTTTCCTGAGATACAATTTTAAACACAAATATAAACAAGACTCCTACATACTCAATTTTATATTTATTGTTACTTTTTGTCTCAAAAATACTTGAAAGTTTTATTTTATATTATTATCTTTAAATGTTGATTTATAAAAACTTTTATAAATCGATATAACTTTCAATTAAATATTATGTATTCGAAATTAATATTGATTACTATTTTTTTTTGTATAGTTACTTGATGAAGTACACAAAGATGGACGAAACGTCATATTTACATTAAATAAATATTAATAAATTATTTTTCAGACAACATTTCTGATTTTTTCATTAACTGTACTTAACATCAGAAAATCAAATTTTGAAATTTAATTATGAAAACGTAAACCATGAACTATGTCAAAAAATAATGTAATAAAAGTATCATAAAGTTTAGTTTCTTTTCTTGGAACCTACAAGTATAAAGTAAGAAAATTGGTGTATAAACATGTTTAAAATTATAATAAATTTCATTTCCTGTAATAATATGTCATTACGAGAAATAATAAAAATTTTCGGAGACAAATATCTAAATTCGTGTTTTCAGGCACAATAATGACGAAATGGAACTAAATGTTGCTTTACTCTATATGAAATTTTTTTTGACAAGTTGGCTGGTTAATTTATTTAATATTCAAATAGATGTCAGAAAAATGTAACACTTAATTTAAAAAACACGTATAATTTTTTCTATGCCCATTCAAATTTTTATGCAAGACACCGTAATAGTTTTCAAAACGTAGAAAGATTACATTAATTTACGATACACATTGTATGATGATTACAGAAATTGATACTTTTTCATAGTTATTAATTAATTATTATCTCATATTTCACTTGAGGTCTGTTTTTCGAAAGAATTTAACTAACGAACAATTCACAGACAAGCCAAGTTTCCTATTTTATTCATCCAACGTTTCATCCTTAACTTGGGACTCCTTCAAGGACAGACAAGGAATCAGATTCCTTCCAAAGTTATGCATTTTCCGTCCAAGAAACAATTTTTTTTCTTTTGGTACCTCTGATGTTTATTCAGTTATATTTGCATCCATTCAAACTTTAGCTTCAGAAATAATTTTATTACATTTGCTGTGCCAGAATAAGCTACAAATTTGTAGACTAAACGTCTTCCGAGAATTTGTCGTTAATTCAATTCTATTTCATTATTTCATAGCAATCTTACATTACAAATTTGAAACTTTTTAGTAATTACTTCCGAAATGGTTGACATTGAATTTTATCCTTTTTAAAATGGTTTTTATAACTTAACTAAATCGTTTTTGATTCTATATAAAAATTTAATTAAACTACTTTATTATTTTCTTACAAACGCTTGTATAATTTTGCCAAACTGCACATCTTACACTTCATAGCCTGTTTAATTTGATAACATTGGTATTCCTTTAAATTTCAAACTGTTTTTTCTGTTGAAGAACTCTTCCACAGGACTTTGTCCGAGGAAGAGATTCATAGGGAAAAAAAACAGTTCGTATCGACTAAAACTTGGATCAATTTTTCTAGTAACAGAACTCATAATATGTCAGCAAAGTATAGCCGGTTCACAAAGGTACAATGAAACCTTTGTGAATGAAACTCGTCGTAATTGTCACGTATCATTAGAGTCCCTTTATTTCGCTGATTAAACCATGCTTTGATCGTATTTTACGCCTCTCGGCAGGTTTTGCTATAGATTTTAAGTCGATGAGTCTTCGTGGAATTAACCATAGTTCCATCACAATCTACGTGCGGTCAGTATTTAAAATCATCCAATTTATTATTAATTGAAAGAAATAGCTGATTTCCCACGCGTCTAATTCTATGCTCTCACAATCATAACGAATTTATTGCTCTTTTATAAGTAGAACAGATCTATACAAAAGTCAGTATTAAATAAATCCTATACTGGGTCACTATTTAAGCACTCAAGGTATAACCCAAATTAATTAATTCCTTATAGCGCCATTTTAAGTAAATAACCCTATTTGTATTGCTACTGAATCCATTAACTGACACGACTACTCTTTTAGATTGGTAAACAGAAAAACGACATCCGTTTTTATACCTGCATTGCCATTGGTTTAAATGCCCGATACAAACTTTTGCCAACTCGAAACCGATTCAGGTCGCCAGTATTTGCGTTGACACGACAAAAAAGGATTCGTAGTTTCCTTGTTTGCAACTTTTTTGCAGTAGCCGAGAACTTCTCAGCTCAGTGCCACTATTGTTCTCACATGGAACTGACAGACAAATTGAAGTAAGTTTTCGGGAAACGGAGATTTCCTGTCGAAGAAACAGAAGTGGTGTAAGAAAGCGGTAACGTCTTATTAATTTGTGAAGGGAAGATATGTTGTTCTATTTTACTTCAGTGCTACATTGTGATAAGCACATGTGGAGTTGAAAGTTTCCAGATGGACATACAGTAGATTATTATACAACTCGGCCAAATATTTAACACTAATTCAGTTTTCACTCATTTCTTCAGCATTCTCGCTATTGTATAATACATAACACAGATATAACAACATAGAATCATAAAATTTTAACTCCCGGAATTCTTATAATTTACCGACTCCGAATGTTATGTATAAAAGCACTTTCGACATGAACTCAACCAGAATAAAAAAAGGTCACGTCAACGTTGCGCAATCGAAGCGACATCTATAAATATATTTTTTTCAGAAACTGTGATCGCGACCTTGATCATTTTGACTTGAAAATAAATAAATATATAAATCTGATCTATCAGCTGGAAAAGAATAATTTTTCGATGTAGTGCCTTGTATATGTCAAAGCAGGAATTAATATGAAATATATATAGTGTAACATCATAACCAATTTAAAAATTACTTTACCTTTATATATGTCCGGATCGGTACTAATGATGACAATGATGACGTCATCACATTGTGTAAATGAAATATCAGAAAATCATAATCTTGTCTGAGATTTTAAATATGGTTTCCTTTGCAATAAAATAAACTACTACGACTACTAATGAATAAAATTTACACAAAATTTATAAAGTAAGGAATGTTTTAACTTTTCACTACACAGTTGACAAATTTATCAATAAAACAGTCTGTAGAAAATGATTAAATAATGATAATTCAATCTTATCTTTTCTATGTCGCCACAGAAAAATATTTCCTTCAATATCTTCTACAGAATAAATAAATCCTTCAATTTTACTTTCAACCAGCAATAAATGGAAGTCTAAACTCCAGACATGATAACGTCCCTTTTTCATATGTATTGGAAGAGTTATACTACAATACGCCAAAGCAATACACGTTGTAACATGTTTAATGATGCAATCATAATTCATTTATTTTTTAATCTAAAATGTTTTCCAAATGGGAGCCGTATAGGGAATGAGAGCAGACAAAGAGATAAGTAAAATCGTATCACTTCCTCCTCAACAAACCCTTACTTCAGCTGCGTGGCAAATAATATCCGCAACTTCACGAGAATATGATTTAATGACACAAGGAAAAAATTTAAGGTCAAATTACTTCCATTTAAAATGCATTTCACATACATTTTCCAATGGAATTTCTTTTCAATACTCCATATTTAGTATAAAACAAATATATATTTGTTTTATATGTAAACTACTAATCCGAAACAAATCTATTCTGACTACAATTCTTTTATATTTAATAAATTGTAATTATAATTGAAAATAAACTATTGTAACGATACGATTGTTGTAATTTCTCCAGAAATTTTATTATTATCATACATTCTGTAATACAGGCTTAGGGACGTTCTGTGAAATTATTGTTCGCTATTCATTTAATTCTTTAAGAATACATTTCTATCAAATCGTCGATAAGTTTAATCATCATTCCTTCAATCCGTACATTTTTTTGAAAATTATGCTACAAATTTAATTCCATTCAAAAGTTTTATCATCATATGACAAAGACATGATTTCCAAGATTGAATAATAGTAGAATTTCGTGTATTCAATTAAATAATTGGAAACCTTTCAGTCATAAAATAACATTTGAATTTCATTCACTTGTCCATAGAAGGTTTATATTGAAATATATAGGATGCTGAAACTCATTTTATATTATGAAATACTGATTAAGGAAAAACTTCTCAGTCAAGTGCAAGAAACAAATTAATATTCCGTTTTTGCGAAAGTGGAAGAGTTTTATTCAGCTTTTAGCACCAAAGCTTTAATAACATCAGTAAAGACTTTAACATTTACGATGGCTAATATGAGCAATGGAGAATCCGTTGAACGTACAAGGCATTAATCTGCGTGCCCCAGGGTTATTAATTTTCGACCAATTTTAATCATGCCTAAAGATTTTAATTAAGGTACCGGCAGCGAGATTATGCGCCGCAGGCGGCGTTATCTCTTTACGGAACTGCACTTTTTTCCGCGGCGGGGCGGTAAGAAGTGAACAAGCCCCTTCCACACAGAGTCGTTTAAGATAAAGACCTGAAAGCGATTACACGACAGGTGAACGTAGATCACCATAAATATCGCCATGCCTAAGCCTCAGCAACCCCCATGGGCGCTTTAATCGAGCTTTATATGCAAATTCAAGGCTACATTAACTATTGCGGCCCAGCACATGCAAAATTACTGTTTTCGGGCAGATTGCTAGTTGTGGGTAATTTACGTCCTATTACATCCAGTTCTCTCTGTAATTAAACACCACCAGTGGCATTCATTTATTGTTATAGTAACACGCTCCAACAGAGAGGGTTTTCCAGTCATAAAATGCACGAGAGGAATAGATTGGTTCGTAACATAGGCAGATTGCTTGGATCTTGAGCCCGCGGCTTAATCATAAATGTGCTTCCATACATTAAGAGGTATTATTCAAACCTTCCTGCGTACTAAAGCATCAACGGCGAGACCAAGATTAGTGTGCAGCTAAGTGTATGATTTAAGCTATGCTTGATAAATTCATGGAAAACATGGGAGAACAATCTTTACTTCCTTCGAATTTCCGTTTAATATTCCATGTTATCGCAATGAGATTAGCCCCTATAATGTCTATAAAATTTCCGGAGTGTAGTATCTCTTCTCTATACTATGACATTAAAATACAAAGTAACATATCCAATAATCAAACATTACCTTTAGGAATATAAAAGTATTAAACTATATAAGAAATTTAAAAAATATAATTCAACAAGAACGACGATGATTGATCCACAAAATTGGGACATCGTCAGGTAAATATATTTAATACTTTCAATGTAGTCAATTACATACACACAGTTAAAAGGTAGCTGTCAAAATGTGAGATAGGGTGTCAAAGATTACCTTTACATGATTTTAGAAACAGACGTAAAGTAAAATAATACTTATTATCTGTACTTATGTACTCATCACAAGAAGAATATAAATAACATTGCTGAATAATCATAATTTATTACTACGAAAACATTATCATGAGTAGAGGATTCATGTTAAGTATAAATACTAATATACAATACATTTATTATAATTATGGACAATCTTTTAAAACTGCGTCTGAAATTTATAATTCTAGAAAATAAATTAAAACACTATAAAAAGTAAAAAACAGAAATTATAGGAGAGTAGCACTATGTAAAAACGTTAAACACTCAGTAGACACATACATTAAGGACTATAAAAGTTTTTAAAAAATAGATCTGTAGCTTAATAAATACTCATAAACTACAAAAGTTCTTATATATATTTTTTAATTGATGTAACAAAAAATTTAAGTACAATTATAATACGTTCTTAAATAATATAAACCAATTAAATGTAGAATACAAAGTAAATATTTTTCATTGAGGGATATCACTAAGAATTTGCCAAATAAAAAATTAATAAATAAAATTTTCAATTGTTTTATTCTGGTTGTGAATAATCGATGAATAATTTTGCGAATTGATGGAAAAATTTTCATTTCAAATATATTCACGAAACGATATTGAAAAATTACAGAAACAAAAAAAAACATAAAATATTTAATTCCATGAAATTACACCTTTTCATACGTGCAAATTCCGTTCTCTAACAAATACACTTATTCAAACAGTCGCTAAGAGCTCCTATAATATTTTTAAGTAATTTATGTACATGTTTTTTTAATTGAAAGCATAAAAATATCACTGCTGTTAACGACTGATTAAATATATTTTTATCAGTATTTTTCAGGAGGAGCAGAAGAGATTGATTCGTATGTGATGAAATTATCATTTCCCTCACCAATAATAGAGACAATTAAAATCACGAAACGATTCAAATAAATAGATTTTAGTGCCACGTTGTTACCAATGAGAAGTAGAAATTCATACTCAATAATGTCAAATCTTGAAATTAATTCATAAACCATATTCTTAATCTGAAATTTTATTTATAGTGTAATATAATCATAATATTTATTTTTATAACAATAATCATAACATTTATTTTTATAAAAATATTTTTTGATCATTAGATGTACTCAAAACAATCACTGGATTACTAACAATGAAAAGAAATTCGTTGCTGTGCAGATCAACGACACTTGAACGATTGAATAAAAACGTAGTAGCTGAGGATGACATATATTGAAGCATGGGTTTTCATACTCCGGGTCACGTGCGTGTAACAAGTCTTTGCTCTGCGAGACGCATATCAAACAGGGGATAAATGTCCAACCACCGAGGGTAATGGGACCCCTTATTGTTATACGCCACAAAATTCGATTTAAGTCCGTGCACGACGGAAACTTCTAAATGCTACGGCTTACGAGTGAAGTCACGTAATTCATTTCCATCAATTGTCACCGATTTTAAGCACAGACCATCCGAAAAAATGGTAAAAGCACACGATGAATAAATCGTTAGTTCTGGCTTCCAGCAAAGTATGCAACCTAGCGAGACAGGGTCGTATCATTTCCTTGCACTTACTTTTATTAACCGCTACTTAAGAAAGGCTTCTCAAAGAAGACCTGAAGATGAAGGCAATTTCACAGACTCCAGTCACTTAATAAACGAATCTAAAGACTTCTGAAGTCATACCTGGAAACGTCACTGGAGGAAGTTCGCGACACTAAATTTCAATAGAATCAGTTTTATCCACTTACAATTTGACCAGGAGATGTCCATAAAGATGGATGTAACATTGTATTTATATTACCTAAACGTTAATTTAACTTTTTGGCCCTATTTTTATTTGTGGCTTTTACTTAATATCAAACATTTATTTTAAATACTCCGTTTATTTTATATCCTGTAAATCATGTTTTTTTTTAATCAGAAGTGATTAATTGCTTCGTACATGCATATATGTTTTCTCTTGAAATTGTATATAACAAATTTTTAATTTAATTAGAACAAAGAACTTTCTTTCCTGAAGAAATGAGGAATCGGATGATTCATGGCTGCAAACTGAACTATGAAACGACCGTGGTTTGCATAAACGCGATGTTCTGCGGCTTAAACCAGGCAATTCAGCGCATATCCATTATTCCAACTTAATCCCAGTAATAATATGCGATCGCATGTGTTCCATTGCTGTTTCAATAAACGACTGATATTTGTAAACCAAAGATTACTCACGCTTCCAGCCAAATATATGATTTCAATATTTTTACCAATCGAAACAGGAAGTATTTTAATAAATCAATTATCTAAGAATTAAATATAATAAATTAAAAATGCGGCCAATTGGTCAACACAAATAGTTAATACTTAGCTAACACAATTACGACATTATGGCCATATTTGTGGACTCCATCACGTAATTTTTAATTTTTCTGGTGAAGACCATGAATACTGGCCAATTATATTAACTAAATTTTAATTATTTTTATGTGTGTATGTATTTTTCATTAATTTAATATCTTGATTGACCACAAGTTATGAAGGAGAATTTAATAGACTTAAAGGTTAGAAGAAAACAATACAATTATTAATAATGTTCAAATTTTCCATATAATTGTACTGTAGGACCGTCAATTTCATTTATATGACTCAGAAAATCTATAAATTGTGTCATAATTTCTCTGATATTATTATAGTCAGTGAGTAAAAATTATAACTGATAATCTCACAATACACAAATCTGACTTATAATACTCAATGCATACAAATTTAAGAATTATGTTCTACGCAGGAGAACTCTGGACGGAACGGGATACCCTATTATTTTTGATTGGATAGTGCTGAAGTTTAGTAAATAGGAGTGGAGCATTGTCACTGGTCAAGGAAGAAGTCCCAACAGCCGACTTGACGAAGTTATGACTCCACCTTGTGAATTAAATCTTGTTTTGGCGTCTTACAACTGTGAATTTATAATTTTTTAAGCATTAATTAACAAAACTCCTCACTTTTAGCTTTTTAATGGCTTATTTTCGTAAACTAGGCGGCCTTACCTGCATATAAGTTACGAATAAGGTTTAAATCTACTTGTATAAGGGCTGGGTGAAAACCTTTAACTGAAACTGGCGTGCGGGGCGAAACGGGGCAAAAATAAAGGCAAAATGCTGTGCTTCCCTCTAGGAGAAAAAGGAAAACGTAGCAGACTTAACTAATAAAAATGAGCTACAGGATGCTATACCCAAAAAGAATAGATTAAGAAAAAAAGTTAACGGAAAAATGTAAAAATGTTAGCGAAGGCTGTTGCAGCTGCAAGCAAAATCTCTTTGCGAAAGGAAAAATTGATAATCGGATCAACCGTTCGCAAAATAAATATAAGAAAGAAAACACAAAAGGTGTTAAGATTTTTCTTAAATTAAGTTTAATTTTATTCCACTAATTGTATATACAAGCCTCGTTTCCCGTTCAACCCCCTGGGGGGGTGCGGGTGGGGGGGCAGAACGAAAAATTTGTTTAATTTCAAAAATTTATCAAAAATATTAATATGCAATTAATAAAATAAACCAATGTTTTAACCTTCATGAAGCGATTATTCTTCTTAGAAAATTTTAGAAATAATTTTTAAACAATAAGTGCCCTGTTCCGCCCGACTATCTCTATAACAATCGATCTATAGGCACCGATTACAAACAAACCTTCTTTATACAAAAAATAATTTTTTTTGCTACTCTTATTTTGTAGTATTCAGCTCTAATTTTATTCTGTAACATGAATATAAAAATCACTCTACACTGATCAACACTTGAAACATGTTGTTTCAATAAAGAAAAATCGATTTAGGTCTCCTTTCAAAAGAATAACTTTGTGTTACACTGTTTCATCAAATAAAATTTGACTCATCGCGATCATGCCTCTGACGAGGGCTTTATGTTTGTGCTTGTATTAAAAATATTGTGTCATGTGTACTTTGCCTTCGATAATTCATTTCGTGTCACATTAAGTAAATATCCCGCAGGCTAAGCTTTATAATTTACGACGCTTTCGCCCTTTGAGCATTTAATGCGTGTGAACCATATTATTATACAGCGCCGAGAAAAAGTTGCAATTTATGGCTTACGACCATAACGAATAGTGGAATGAGTCTAGGCAAAACTTTTTTGTTTGTTTTATTTAAATTGTAAATTCCTTGGTAAGAACGGATCACTTTTTGTGCATATAGGTGCGGTAGAAGAATTATAAATTGACTTTAATAATATTTGAAGTGTTACATCCCTACTTTAATATATTTAAATAATCAACAAAAATTAAAATTTTTAGATATTTTCGATTTTATTTATTTTAAGCACTTTTTATAAGATTACCAATGAACTCGTTAAGATTTAATTACGATCATCAGCGGCGTATGTACATACAATAATATGGAGTTTTAAAAAATTCATTATCAGATACGTGATTTGAGTAACGCGTTTCTGCATCAAGAATAAATATTCTTATGGCACCATTATCAATCGTTATTTCTTATAATTCATAATTACTTCATAAATTTTACGAATGAAAGCAAGGGGAAACTACAACCGTATCTTTAATTTCCCGTATACATGCAACGTTCAGTGCATAACAATATGATTGCAGCCTCCCGGGTGAATTATCCCGGAGGTAAAATAGTCTTCATTCAGATCTCCAGGCGGGGACTACTTGGGAGGATGTCATCAAAAAAGACAAATAATGACGTTCTACGAATCCGAAGTTTAAACCTAAAAAGGTAAATGGAAAGGTTGAAAGTTAGATATAGTAGGAATTAGCGATGTTAGATGGCAGGAAGAGCAAGATTTTTGGTCGGATGAATATAGTGTGGTCAGCACAAAAGCGATTAGAGGGAATGGACGGGGAGGTCTTGTAATTAATAAAAGGCTGAGGTAACGAATACCACAACAACAAATTTTAGTAACCTATACATATTAATATACTCAGTCTGCATGTCTGATTGTATACTTCGCATTTATTTCATACAGTAAGAGTTATCCGCCAATCCCATTAGAAAACTCACAGAAAACTCTTCTCCCGTCATTCAGAATGGCGCGATAATAGTACCCAATAGCCCGACCTATCTGATTCAGATTTTCTAGGGTTTCCCCTGCATTCCTTTAGGGTGAAACGCCAGGTAGGATTCTTTAACTACAGACTCAGTCAACCTTTGGCTACCTTGTTCTACCTTCCACATTCCCCTTTTCATTTCCTCTTCCTATGCTATTAAAGGAGAGATTATAAACAAAACGCCGACGACGTCATAACAGACACTGTATCCGAAATATAACAATAACTATTAAACAAGTTTGAATCAACCAACACAAATAGCCACATAATACAAATCAAATGTTTTTACCTTTAGTGAACATGATTGATATTTAACATTCACTGTTATAGGTTTCCCAACAAAAGTATCATCAATGTCTGCCATTTAAGCCTCGTCTCTTCATATATTTTTGTTTCAAAACAGGTAAGCTTCGTTACAACATCCGCCATCTGATCTCCAGAGACGACACACCTCCATGCCAAAGGTGATATCTTTTCTCCCTCCGTCTTAGTCAAAGATAGTTGTAATGATACTACAGTAACTATACATACGCAGTCTAAAACAGTAAATTGTTACTGAATTATATGGCAATGTTTTACTTGCAGAGAGACAGAAATACTAGACAATGTTTTTAAAACTTAAGTCAAAAGATTTATACTGTAATGATCTAAAATTCGAGCTATAGCTATGGTTCTTGCAAATGAGCAGGATATAAGTGTCATGTTTAATAACGCCTCTAAACCAGATTCGCTGGACGCCATAGACGTATTATAAACTTTTCTTACGGATACGCCAACAGTTGGCTTCGTAGACGATGGTCTTTAGTCTTGGGGCCTTGGAAGTTCCGGTTGTGATACGAAGTTGTGCTGCGGGTGGTTTCCCGCTATCTCGGGCAGCTGCTCTTGGCGCATGACATCCTGTGTGACAGCTTAGCATAAAGTTCGCTCCGTAAATTACAGACAAAAAACTCAAACGAGATTGCGAATTCATAATTTTTTTCCACAAGAATTCTCATTTGTTATTTTTATGTAACCGCTAGACGGTTGGAAATTAAAGATTTGGTAATAATCCAGGAGTATTTTGGGAACCTGTATTCCTCTCTGCTGAGATAGTATTATCATTGAACCCTGTCGTTTATAATGACATCTACATATTGACACCTGCACGGTCAGAAGACGGATAATATTTTCAATTCATAGTTAGAGTGAATAGTTAATAGATTTCAAGTAGTATTCAAGCGATGTACAATGATTAGTATATATTTCTTCTCCTTAAAAGAAAGTCAACCATAAACTCAATTTTCCCTTACATTATAATCGAGGGAAAAAATAATTTATTGTACATATTATGCCTTTCTTAATCTTTCATACTGAAAACGTAGGATAACTAAGCTTATGTCTATAATTATTCATTTAAAAGCCCTTGTTAATTGTAAAAATTAAGGTACTGATATTTGCACTCAATTCGCTGAGACTATAAATAAAACGAAACATAATGAAACGTTGTGCATTGATTAACTTCATTTCAGATGAGATGATAAAATCATCAAATTGAATTAATCTTTGTTTGTAATTCTTATTTCCCTTAAGGGATGTTGTGTATGGATTGTATTTTCTCGTGGCACAATGGGGCTTCTTCACTATAAGTAAATTAGTTGCTATGTTTGCGATTAGACGATACAGTTTATCCTGGATGTTTGCCTTAATTAGTCTTGGCCAACCCTGTTTTCACAATTTATTAGGAAGGCATTTCAAGACGATTCTACATACAGATTATCTGACTGCTCCTCCAAGAGAATAAAATTTACTTGGGAGTTAAAAATGTTAAATCAGCTTAACTTAATAAAGATGTTTCAAATACCTTCTGTAAAGCGTTGACGTATTATTGTTACAGAAAAGTTACATCTCGGATAACTGCCAAAATCGCAGAGAGCTTTGCGACGGAGATTTTCCGATCTTAATCCTCGCTGAAGAAGTAGTCTCTAGGGAGACGAACTGGAAGACTCGGTCCGGCGAGCGATGGTAAACACTGCAGCAGTCGCACTCTAAGCCAGCGGAGGAGCTTAACAACTTTCACTCAAGTTGCAGACAAACATCCACAATCACGAGGAGTTCGACGGCTCAGCTTCACGTCGCCTGGCTAAGATCTGCTCCAAAAATGAGTCCGGATCTCCACTCCGATACGTCAACTTCTCTATGATGCCAAAATTCTAAACATTTTTTTCATTTTTACACGATCTTTGACCGGAAATACATCGTAATAGCATCTGTGAGATGTGAGATCTAAGTATAAATGACCTTAACTGATATTTCTATTCACCTCAGGAGTCTGAAACGAGCCAGAATATTATTTTCCACTGTTTTCGAAACAAAAAATTATTGTTAGACTAACACAGGGGAAGGCATCAGCTCAGAAAACACAAAATAAAGAAACACCTATGTGCAATTTTGGCAGGCACCAGATATAATCTGCATACATATATAAAAATTATATATTGCACAGTCTGCAAACCATACATTTGTTTACGTCACTAATAGTCCATTTATTTTAATAGCAAATAAATATATGTGACCAATAATAACTCTCCAAATGCACACTCCATTGATTATTAAAGTGCATTAACAATGATAGAAACTTTAGTTGTGGTTGATCAGACTGAATTTCAAGTTTCATCGTTTTCAAATCATGGATTAAAATTTAAGAAAATCTAAAAATTAGCCGTTATTCTATAAAGGGAAGTAATTAACTGTCGGAACAGTTAATATCACGTTGTACATTCTGTTTTCTGATAACGGATGGCAGTTTGATAAATCAGAGAATCTTCTTAGAGCGACAATACAATAAAGATGTGCTTTTTTGATGAGCGACGAAATCGTTACAGAAAATCTTGGTTTCGGATCCCTTAATAATCAATATTTTATATAAACGTAAGTTTAAATGTCTTATTATAATTATATATTTTGATTAAATTTACTTTGTTCTATTTTAAGGTGTCATCTGGATGGATCTTATTTATTGTTTGTCGTTGTCGAAATTCAATATTTTTTTACCATAATTTTTTATTACATAATGGCTTAACCTATTTTGAGGAAATTTTTGTTCTATGAATGGTTCTCAGCTATATTTTGTAGGTGGCGCTGTTTTAGAGATCCTGGTCTCTTTTTAACAATATTTTTGTGAATTTATCACATAAAAACATATAATCCCCAAATTTTCAGCCTGGACGTTTGAATAATCTGAGGCCTTCGACTTACACATCAATAGTTCATTGCGTCGTAGCTTGATAGCTACGATATATTCCGTGTATTGTAATTTCATGCATACTGAGCGAATTATTTATCGATTAATTGGATACTGATCAAATTAAGTATATTTGAAATAATATTTTGTGCAAATGAGAAAGTTACGGTTTTTAAGAAAAAATTTTAATTTCCAAACGGCGCATGGGATCAATAAATTTCACTTAAAATTGCTGAAAAAATACTCATTCAATTCCAAAGTGTTTGTATGTATCTACTTCATATATGACTCGTCTTTGTTGACAAAACTCAACAATTAATGAGAAATATAAATATATTTATGATTAATTTTCAGTGTCTGTTGGCCCGGAAAATGGTTGAAATGTTCATGTTGAGAGGTTCAGCTTTAACTCTGGCAGTAGCTATTCAATAAACCCTCCTCGAAGGGGATGGCATCAATCTTGTCCGCTTTTGCATAACACGATGGAGTCCAATCTCGAACTATTAACCTGCAAGTTGGCTTACGCAACCGAAGGCCAGATAGCGCAACTGAAATCGCAAACACGTTGCTCAAAACTTAGTATTTACATTTTATGTACCGTTAAACAGCACAAACTATTACAGTTTAATTATACCATGAATCTTTGCCTTACCAACGTAAATTATAAGCTGTACAAAAATTAATTAATTTGAAATTTCAAGACAAATTGTCTTGAAGGTTCGTTAAAATCGGACCATCGATGGCACTGCAAGAGATCAGAAAAATGATTAACATCGGGAAATTCCTTCGGCTGAATACTAAATTATAACATTTTCTATTAAAATTTAGATTCTTATTTATGTAATACTTTTGGTTCAGTTTCAGTCATTTATGTCAATGTTTCTTTTTGATATTTAGACGTTAAATTTTTACCGAAACATTGGTCGTACTTTTTTTATTATCAACTCTGACAACTTTCTGGCAACCAATGTACTACAATATAATAATTTCCTCTCCCAAGCTCGTTTATTAACAGTAGTATGTGGTACTTTTACGACAGTCTTCTGTGATGTAACACGAAGGTGAATCAATTAAAACTCAGACATTTTCAGATGAAAAGTTGACTTGTGATTCAAAATATCCCACCGTACACCAATGAAGTTTTTTTCTTGGAATTTATAAGAAACAGTTTTCGTTAGTAATTAAAGTCACTGTCGTACAAAAGTTCTGTAAGGCTAATGTAACCCCTTACCTGAAATGGTCGAAAATTCTGTGTTCTTTCCTAGAAAGTTTCTTCAACCACGAAATTTGTGCTTACGGGGTGCTATGATATTTCCCATTTTCTTCACTAAACACTACACTCAAATGACAAAGACCGTGTACTTAAAGTCTTCTCCATAATAAAATCGTACGTTATTAGATTTTTTCGGCCACGCCGTTTCTTTCCTTTGCTCTGACTTTACTACCCTCTGGTCGTAATGCTGTAAGAAGTGGGGACCTGCTGCTTTATGGGTTAGAAATGGCCGCTTTCATAAACGAGGCGGGTCTATGTCATCTCCTTCCTTGTGCACCTATTTCTGCTATTCCCTTTCGTATTCTTCCTTTCATTTTCTTCTTTCTCTTATTCCTTATTTGTTGCAAGAAGTCGTTCAGTAGGTGACGTTTGAATGACCTGAGATCTGGACATTGGGATAAATTTGATGGCCCACTAACATCATCTCCCCTCTTTACAATTTAAGGGCACTTAAATTTAATGATCTGGGGAGTTCCCGAAAGTTGGGGTACGAAACGTTTGCAAATTAAATAATTATATTTCAGACTTCTGGCCATTGTATTTTATTAAACATATTAAGTTAAATCTGTTACGTCTTTTTCAATGTCAGTAATCATTTAATATTTTCTTTCGTACTTCAGCACTGTGACTCTTATGATATTAAATCACCTGACGATAGTAACAACGATTGCTGAAACGTCGTGTGCAAATATCTTTACCAGCCAATGCTTTATGTTCATTGGATACAGTTGTATCTAATATTACTATTCTGAGTTCTATCCATTCCCTCAGTTCACGGGATCCCTCAATAACATTTTACCTCCAAGCGTATATTTAATAATTATTGTTACTGTGCTAACATTTGGAGTTTTGAATAAGTCTTCAATGGAACTGAGTCCCGACCGTTAAAACAAATATTATGATATGTATCACTAGTCTGACTGACAACAAATAGTCTCCAGCTCTTAGAAGTAAATCAATGTTTCCGAAAGGAAGACCAAGATATTAATTAACAGAAAGTTCCTCAGTTGCAAGTTATAACAGATGGCAGTATTAGAAACTACAATCATGATTCCGCAGCGAGAAATTGTCTGCCCTCCCACGGGAAATCTCATGTTAGAGAGTTGGCTTTCCAATTAACGCTTATCTGTTGTACGTGAGAATAAATTCCGTTTGTGTTTGCATTAAGTTGGTATCTGTAGCTTTTTAAAGTTGACATTTGAAGTACATGCAAAACAAATTAATATAAACGAGTGTGATGCCTTGACTTTACATTTCATTTATGGCATCAACACGAAGGGTTTTTATTAAATTATTACTGTATCGTAATGCAGTTAACCGGTTTTAATAATCTACATGTTTAAACTTCAAAAGTACGTCACTTGGAGAAGCCGAGAGGTTCGTCCTTCGCCTGTTAAGTCCACGATAAAATTTTTGGAGATGATTAATTCCCGTCATTTCTTCTTAGATATTTAACCATGTTTACCAGGTCTATAAATCAATAAAACTGTAATTATCTGGCGAGTATTGTTTCAAATATTTATTTTCCATTAAAAAAATATTTTTATAAATCGCCAACAAATTTTTAATATTTAACAATAATCTTTCAGTTGATTGCTTTAATAGGGTAAACTATTTAGTGAATATCTTTTTCTGTAAATTTATTAAGAAAATGAATAAAACTGACATAAATTTTTTTAGTATTTGTAGTTCCAGGAATTTATAAATTGAATTACATAACTACTTAATTACTGAAGGGGTCTTTGGGATTTACACGTTTGCCACTTTAAAGCTTTTGCCAGGAGGGCCTCTAATGAACCTGTTATCCCTCGCGTATCTTCTAACTGTTCCTTCCTATATTAAACCGGGGAGTGTCTACAAATCGGCTGACCCGCATTTAGCCCTTTACTCTTGATAAATGTTTCCTTTTTGTAGGTAAGCGTTAGTGAAGCGACATTTCTGTAATTACTGCAATTCGTGGATATCAAAATTAAATTATGTATTATTTTCTCGGAGAAAATGTGTGTATTGCCAGAAACAACCAAGTACGTTGTTAGGGTTTAGATCATTCAAACTTAGATGTGAAGTTTTCTTTTTTATATTCATGACACTGAATGCAGACAAAATAATAAATAAACTGCTTCATAATTGCTAATGTAAATATGTAGGGGCTGTAGACAGGAATTAGTAGACACCCGTGTACGAAATTGTGTGACTTGGTTGAGTCAGAATTTCTATTTACCATATTAAATTAATAACAAGGGTCTCGGGTATGGTATTTTATTAATTAAATCGGCTTATGGGAAATTATATAAATTTTGGAAATCAGCGATGTTAATTTGATTTGATAGTGTGACATTAACATTACTGCAATTCCTCGTGGAAGGAATTACCCGGCATCCAAAAGTATGGTCCCAATAAGGAGCAGTGGTGCAATGGCCGTGTCCATCTCGTCCACATCGTCACTCACTCTTGTTCTCGTAATTGGAATACCAGATGTCGTTCCAGCGTCAAGGTCACTCCTCCGCTTCATTACTATCTCTGGTTTTGCGAGGCGACGTGATAGTCCTTTTTTCCCCTACTCCAGCCGTGCGGGATTGAAGAGATTAAATTTTAAAAGCGCTGTCCTGCTTTCAGTCGGCTTTGAAACTCGCATTTAATTATTGCTTTCCGTTATCAATTACTACTTGCAGAAATGATGAAAAAGTAGTCGCTTTTTATACGAAATTAGCGTGCCGCTGTGCTAAAATAATTATCGGATCTGATCCTACTGATATTTTAATTATGAACAAATTTCAGTATTCCCTCGAACATATTCATTTTTAATTAAATCAGAAAAAAAAATTAAATGAAAAGAGATGCAATGCTTAGCAACCGTGCCAGCCAACAGGAATCTATTTTTTTTATTTTATATGACGTTCGTAAAAACCGCAGATATTGAACGAGAAATCGTCATTATCGTTTAAAGCATGTGAATACTGAGAATAAAGGATGAATTTAAAAACCCTAAATAATTTTACTTTTAAAATTAACTTTGGAAACACGACTTCATGTATTATTCTGTGTTGTGGATACGAAACACATTGCTGTAGCAAAATCTTTTGCATACGTCTCGTTGTTGAAGGGTGTTGCTGGATGGAATCCGCATGAAGTTTCCTGGCCTTGGTATTCCTACAGCTTTAGGCAAGTGTCCGTCTAATTATAGATCACGTACGAGGGTGAACTCTGCTCCTCTTACCTTGTATATTCGGTTTCTGCCTCGTTAGCAAACGAGAGGCGCGCTCCAAGTTTCCAACAAAGGTGTTCTTGCGGAGAAGCACCCCGTGGCTGTATTTATGTTTCACAAACTTTACCAGAACCACTTCTCAATATTCCATATATTTAAAGTTAACCGCAATCACACATGACACCTTTAATTTATATAAATAAGTAAATATCTAAATATGAAGGTTTAAACATTCAAACGTCAACTCGTCCATTCGTAAGTCTAATTTAAATATGAGAATGACAGTTTTGTTTTTTAAATTAAACAGATTGAGTACTGCAGAGCTTTTCCGTATCACATTTGTAGGCAAACTGCCATGCATAAATACATTCTCTACATAAATACAATGTGTCTCGCTTATAAGGAAACTAAACTTTAAAATTATTTCGTCGCAATGGATAAAAAGTATACGAAACCAGTTTCCATCCAGAGATAAGTATTAATTTATTTAAAAAATTATGTCCAAAAATGTATGTTGTCGTCATTCAGTTCGGTAATATAAAAAGGTAAAGTATAAGTATAAAATCATATTCCATAAATCCTATAGAGAAGCACAAGCTTCAAGGATGTGGAACGAGTCAGAGATTTTACATAGGTTGCTTTATTAATATTAGAATATACTGTAACTATTCATTAATTTTTAACTTATAATAAAATTTTCTTAAGTTCATACATACAAGACATACAATTTGTACCTTATATATAAAATTGATAAATATTTTTACATCCTATACTAAAAATTAGTGTTCTAATAATGTTCTTACATAATTATCTTTCATAATTATAAATATTTACCCTATGATACATAAATTCTTCAACAGAGTAGAAGGAGTGGCTTAGTAAGAACTTAGTTAGTTCATATTTGAACTTGTTTGGATTTATTTTTAATTGTTTAATGGAGGTGGGAAGTTTATTAAATATGCTAATAGCATTGTAATGTACACCCTTTTGTATTACGGTTAGAGACTTCCCTTCCTTGTGTAAATTGTTTTTACTTCTGGTATCAAAGTCATGTATTTCTGAGTTTAGTGTGAAGAGGTTACTGTTATTAATAACAAATAATAACAGTAACCTCTTCACACTAAACGTAAATTAAAACTTTTTAAAAATTTACGACTATCACGTTAGCGATTCGATTACTGCCCGGAGATTCTTTCACAGTTTGTGAATTTCGTTTCATTGTTTGATTAGTTTCAGTGCTCCAAATAATAGTTTAAGTTTTTCGAAAACATAAAACTATTTCTTTGCACAATTTTACATATGAAATCAGAAGGGAGGGAATGACGGTAACGGTTCACATAAGTCACATTTGCACAGTAACTTAATTTCCCTTAAATATATTTTATTAAAATTTCACTAATAGTCATTAAAGGACCACAAATCGTGAGTGAAATATCTTCTAAAGGACAGTGAACCGTCGGTTAATTGATTTTCTAGGATTTTTATGTAAATTTATTTTCTAAAAACAAAAGGTTATTAATTACACAGCAAGTTAAAAAATTTACTCTTCATCTTAAAGAGAAAGACGGTACAGGGTATTACTTAACGTCGTCAATAGGGAACTTTAACATAATCGATGTGAGAGATGTGGATAATTCGGTAGAATTAAACGATTATTTCAACCTAGCTGACAAAGGATGGTTTAGCACGTTTGAAATTAAATGGCTGTTGTGATATTAGTGACTGAGCGCCGAGATTAACATTCAAATATATTCAGAGCTCGTAGGGCAGAGACGCAGCGAACACCTCGGTTCTGGTTGCGAGCCGATACAAGGCTGCTCTTAAGAAGCGCTCGCGGTGTTGTCAGTGGCCATATCCTCTGGGCAAACACAGCCTCTCTTTGAGCAAAACCCTTCTGCAGGCGCCGTAATCCGGCGCCCTATTGACAGAGAACTTCTCGTCCCCGGAGAAGGCCTATATTACAAGCTGTTTCCAGACAGGGCCCCAGCTACTGGAGATAGGGTGAACAAGAGAGTGTGGATAATGCATAAAAACATGGGCCAACGTGGGACAACAGGAAGCTCCCGCGGCTATTGAACGAAACAGAGATTGCATTTGTTCTAAATGTGGGGCGCCTCGTCCCTCAACAAATTTTTGAAACACCATCTATTTCAAACCACTAAATGAAGAAACATGATTATCTTACTCTTATTGTTCACTGAAGGAATTAAAAATGTAAAAAATTAATTAATACCGCCATTTAAAACATTTAACTAATGTATTGGAGTAGAAAACAAATATCTCATACTAATTCTATATTACAATTTTAGTATGTGACAATATTATTATTCTTACGCGATAAATTAAATTATATATGGCTTTTGCAGGTCTGAATTTTAAATGTGGGACGAACCATTTATTGAGTTAACTGTTTTTCCACTTCGTTTTTTTCTTATAAAATGAGCAGCACAAATACAAATATTTCAATGCGAATATTTATTATTATTATAGTATCGTTCACCCAATAATTACGTTACTAAAGTTGGAAAATTGCTTCATTTCGACCCACAGCTACCTAATTAGTATAAAACAGTTTCTAGACTATGGAAGTGACATTTAACATAAATTTCCATATTTAATGGTCTCATGTTTATTTTGAATACAAGTTTTTGTTGAATATGATATAGTGAATAAGGCTGGAGGGAAAATTCCACCTTTTCCTTTCTGCAGACAAGTATATATATACACAAGCTGCGGAAGGGATGTAAATGTCTCTTTTACAAACACAGAGACAGCTATTTGCCCAAGTGGTTGCAGTTATTTATGAAGGTATTTGAGTCTGGAGGCACACTTTGTTAATCTTCATGGTAGAACGCCAAAGTGGTTGGGCGGTCCTGCTTCCCGAGAAGAATGAAGACGAGGGGGAAACGGTTGCTGGGATGAGGGTGGTGGAAGCAGCAGTCGTGTAAAAATGAATACGACGAGGGAATCTCCAGCAGCAATGCCACTGGAAAATATATGAAAGGAAAAACGGTCTGTGCCTCCGTGAAAATTTGAATGACGACTTTCAACGTCCTACTTTTTACAATTCCAGGTGACACTACTCAAGAAAAGCGGAACCGTTCGTATGACTCAGAAGAATGTTCTCCTGAAATAATATAAGAAGATGCCACAATAACAAGATGCGTAGCTGCAAATCAAGCGTTCTCGTTTCAGAACTCAAGGCGTCCAATATTGTTCAATAAGAAACCAGTACGGCTAGTATGCTTTTAAATAATCACAAACATAACGATTAAAATTTAAAACGGAATATGGATAAGGAATCATGCTGCAGTGAGAAGAAATAATACCCTACCCTTTGTCAACGATATTGTAGTATTAGGGGCATCAGAAGAAGACTTGGGAACCATAATAAATGGCAAGAACGTTATCCTGAGGAAAGAGTTCAATATGAGGATTAATAGAGCGAAAACCAAACCCTCTATTAATCCTCATGTTGTACTCTTCCCTTCAGGACCACGTTGTGGTACGCGATTGCCTTGTACCACATTATATTAATTAAATTGTATTTTTCGTTTATTATTTGTAATGTATATAAGTATGTAGATCTAAGCAGGACGAAATCGGGAACATGAATGAACGCGATAGGTTAATTAAATGATGAATTACAGTCATCTCTTCGGCCAGAAAACGGAAACATTAAGGTTCGGTGCAATATGATTGGACGAGGTAGCGTCAAGGCTAGGCTGCGGAAGACATGGGCGACAGATGGTATTTACCAGGAATCCATCTGGTCAGCCGTGGGAAAATGAAAATTTGGCCTGACGCCTTGACCTGTTACCTGCTAAACAGGTCAAGTATTCATCTCGAGTCCCCGAAAGCCGAAACAATAGAGGCAAGTCACTTCATAACAACAATTTGTTATGCAGTGCCCAAGATTATGAAGGACACGTGCCGAAATAAAAATTTTCAGAATCCTACCCACCATACGAAGGAAGTAGAAAGTGCACGCCCACCAGGAGAGATTTGGGCGGGGCGAGGAGATCAAAACCAGGGTACACTAGGAGACGGAGAGCAGTTTTATAGAAAATTTTCGGACGCATTTAGAAAACAACATTTCAAAATTTAAATAGTTACTTCAAGCAAAAATTTAAGTTTCACTGGACGTAAATCTGATCTAACCATCCGTCCATCTTTGAAGAAATCATCAGAGGCTAAGAAACCTGAAATATCGAGTCGACGAGCAGCCCTGGAGTGAAGAAAGCGACGCCCAGCATACCTCCGACGCTTGGGAGACGACACCCAGCAGTCATCAGCCCAGTAACCAGCCAGCAAGGACGTCGGGGATCGTCACAACGCCGTGGTGATGTACCCACCCACCTTATTGTTTCTCGCCTCTGGTCGTTTCTCTACAAAGTGTTCGCCCTCCCCCTCCACCCCCATATTTGATTCATATACCCACTGAGCATTTAGCTTTCCCTGAGATAAAGAGTCAATCATGTTCCCGATGCAGTAAGCGAGGATCCCCTTAAATATATAATTTAATAAATCAGTATTTGTTAAAATTAAAACTTATAAAAAAATTTTATCCCGTATTAATTAAACAACTTAAATTCATATCCCCCGTTTACCAATTTATAGAACACGCACCACAACGTTCATGCTATTTTTATGGTTTCCAAGTCGTTTTATGACCACCCTATTCCTATCGTCGGCAAAGCATAGGGTTTTTATTTCTTCTCCTTGCAGTATAAATTCATTTTCCATGTTCCATTTTAACTTTCTTCATCACCTGTTCTTATATAAGTTAAACAGCATGGGTGACAGACTGCTTCCTTCTCTTACTCCTTTCTTGATTTCTGCTTTCTCTTCTTGATCTTCAATTCTAATTACTGCTGACTGGCTTCTTTAGAGGTTATCTATAAGCTTTCTTTCTCGATATTTTATTCATGTCCTTTTTCAAAATCCTTAATATTGTGTTCCAGTTCACATTATCAAAGGCCTTTTCTAAATATGCAAATGCCATTAACGTATCCTGTCTTCTAAAATTATTCACAAAGTGAATATTGCTTTTCTTGTTTCTGCATTCTTCTCCAAATCCAAACTGAATGTTCTCCTAACTTACATTCTATCAGACGTTCCATCCTCTTATGTACTATTTTAGTTAATATTTGCATGCATGTCATACTAAAACTAATTGTCCTGTGCTTTTCGCATCTATAAGCCCCAGTCTCCTTCGGTATCAGTATAATTAGGTTTTTACTAAAATCTTCTGGTATTCTTCCTGTTTCGTAGATTTCGAAAACTATCCTGAACAGCCATGATATTGTTTCTTTGCCGGATGATTTCAATGTTTTCAATCCCTCTCAGGTCTGTCAGGGCCCTACCAAACTCCAACCATAAAAATTTTTCCCCCAACTCTTCATCATCCACCTCTTCTTCTTCTTGTTCTATTACTGACTGATCTAGATTTCCACCGTGATACAACTCTTCTAGATATTCTTTCCATCTTTCTGCATGTTCTTTTTTGTCCAGAGTTGTTTTCATTGATCTTTATTCTAGTATTTTTCTTCTCTCCGAATATTTCTTTGATTTTCCTATAAGCCGCGTCTAATGTCATTTTCAGCATGAAATCTTGAACCGCTTTGCATTTCTCTTGAAGCCAAGTCTCTTTGGCTGCTTTGCATTCTTCAAGCGTCTGTACTTCTCTTTCATCAATTATTTTGATTATTTCTTTTGTTATCCACGCGTTCCTATTGACCTGCGCTTTCTTACTATTTTTTTCGTCGGTTTCTCTAGTTATTTCTTCATTCAAAAGTGCTCATTTATCTTCTAAATTGTTTCTTTCTCCTTTCTATATTAATATACTATTGATATATTCTTTGAAACTCTGAAGCACCTGCTATTGTTTCAGTTTTTCTAATCCCCATCTTTTTAATTCCATTCGTCATTTTCAGCCTGCATTTCATAATCAGCCGATTATGGTCGGATTATCAATATATTATACATTATTTAATTTTTATTATAATCCGCAGATGCATATTGTTTAGTCAGCTAATCCCATGAAATGTCCACGTAATAGAATTTAAAATATATATCGTGAAGATGTGACTTAGATTACCTCTATGAATTCATGCACTTGTAGAAGATATGACCGTTGTGGTGTCTGCGATTGATTTTTCTCTGCCACTTGGTTTCCAGAGGTGTCGGGCGTTGATTTTAATCGTTTCTTTGAACTGTGTCGCGGTTAGAGACCATTAACTCGGCGGTATCTGCAGTGGAGAGGCCTTTGATTGTCTAGCAGACTCCCCTCCTGTAAGCTTTCAGCACCTGGAAACACCGCCTGGCCCGAGGGGAGGGCGAAGACAACTGCGTCGGAAATAAAATGTTAGGGAGGATCAGCGTTTTGATCCCCTCGCCCAGGCTTAGTCGCCAGCCCTGCTCCAGAACTTTGTAATGGCTTTCCTGTGGCTCAAATCAGGAACACTTTAACGAGCAGAGTAATACTGCTGATACGGGATTTCGGGACATTTTCGTAATATATTCACTGGCACAAATACGCGCCCTTAAGAATATTCATTTGCATATGGGAGTCTAAAAGCATTGCCACAGAATGTATAATTTAAATGTAAACAGACGTTTGGTGGTGATTCTTGAATATTCATATTTCAAGTTTATTTTACACTAATCAGGAACTATCATAATACCGTATGCATGCCGTATAGTTTTGCTGAAACCTTCGGACAAGAATTATCGTTATACGATTTTATGTTTATGTAAGGCTATTTCAAGTGCTAAAGAAATTCAGTTCATTATAGTTCTCTCGTTAGTAATTATCCTATATAATCTATTCGTTTCCAGCCACCACTGAACCATCCTTTTCTATATTTACTAATCTCAGTCTGAATAAACACGACATTGAGATCTCATTTCCACACAATTCTCCCCTATACAATTCAATTCCGTCGAATTCAACATTTTAAACTTGCATGTAATTCGCTACCATTTATTTTTCTGGTGTCACGCAAGAACGATAAAAATTATTAAATTGAATGAGTAAATGTAAATAAATTTATTTCCATTATTAAATTACACTTAGTGGCAGATATCTGTGTAAATAAAAGTCAATTTATGTGATTTGTTTTATAACAGGCTACATGAGGGTGATCCTGAACCAGGTAAAACCTCTTTAATAGCATAGGAAGGGAATTGAAAATGGGGCATCTGGAAGATAGGCAAGTTAGACAAGGGTCCCGGGCTATACTTTAAAGATCGTACCCGGTGTTTCAGCTAAAAGACATGCAGGGTTACCCCTAAATTACCTGCATCAGGTAGTTCATGCTTTTGGGTACAATTCTCACGCCCTTCCAAATAACGGGAGATGATTTTACTGTGGGGTTGCAGCATCCCTTCTCCGTATCATCAGTTTTAGGAGGCATTTCGCCGACTGATCCATACTCTTACCGTATGCCCAAGGTCTTCGAGCCCAGTACATACACGTTATAAAATAGATTAAGGTGCCGAGGCATGTGAAAACCTTATTTCTTTTTGGGGGAGTGGAGGGTTAACAGGCTACATGAGGGTGATCCTGAAACAGGCAACTCCCCTTTAATAGAATAGGAAGGGAATTGAAAAGGGGGGATGCGGAAGGTAGATCTTGACAAGCTGACTCTTTATATACAGTGTCTGCCTCAAACACACTGAAGTTTTAATATTTGCTTCACGGTTCGGCCTTAGGCATTTCTAAAGAATTCATCCGATTGCCATGAAATTTTTGTATTTAGCGCTTTTCACCTCAAACAAGGATTCTGTTGATCTTTCGAAGATTGAGAATCCTTTCTTCCTTCTCCCCTTTCAGGCCATATCAATCATCAAGTTTGCCCCTTATGATTTCCCATACCATTCAAAGGTCCTATCATAAAGACATTTAGAACTTACAACAGGATACATTGTACCTCTGGAAGCCTGCCAAGTGAAATGTTTATTCGCTGCGTGCGGCGACCGGAAATGCTGAAAAACAATTGCAAGTATCATAACCTTAATAAACATTATAAATATTCAAGTATTATTTCACGTTTTACAGGCTACGTCACGGTAAACACACAATTTCTAGCTAATCAGAAAAAAAGAGAGAATATATCTCTCAAGTGTAATAATATACTTAAATGTAACTGGCATTTTATTAAAGTAATGATTCTTTTAATTACTTAATAAATACGAAAAATGTTGCATAAGTCACATGGCAGATGATTGAGGTACGTTATATAAAGACTAGGGTCGCACCCATCAAATTTTATTTTTTTGAAAATGTATGCATGTATTTATATACATTATTTCACGCTAATCAGACCGAAAGTACGGTTCAAGTATCTTCTCCTTATAAATATAATTAACGTTTTCTATGTTTTTTTGTATTTATGTGAATATTTAAGAGTCAGTAGATTTCTTGACTCGATTAATATTGAGTCATCGCGGTGGTTATGACTTCATAAAGTAGGAGGCATGTAAAGGTAAATTTTCAAAAGTGTGACGCTTTTTCTGGTGATTTAATCACATGTTGACAAATAGAAAGCCGTGAAAAACTGTAAGATGAGTCGCGGCATACAAAAAAAATAGTTTCCCGTTACGATAAGTGACTGAATAACGGCGGTGACTGTGGAGAAGTAGTGTGAGGTGGAAAGCAATAATTGTTAATAAAATTTCTGGAAAATGATGTTTTGTTATTTTTTAAAGAAATTTCGGTTTCTTTCTACTACAATATATATTGCGGATTATTATAAATTTATTATGTTCAATAATTTGTTTTCATTTTAACAAGTATTTTCCAAATTCAATGAAAGAATTTAAAATAAGTGATCTACTATGTAACGGAATGTAACATTTTATATCTATTACTGAAATAGTCTCTTGCAATAATTCTGAGTTTTTGGACAATACATTGCTAATTTTAAGACACGTTGGTTATTTTTCGGCGTGTTGGCTGTAAAAATAAGCCGCCGTCAATAATCCTCCCTCATGAGCAAATAAAGTTACCCGGGACGAAAGCAGCAGGCAGCTTCGGTTTCCAGGACAACTGGATACGAGGAGGCTGCCGATTGAATTATTCCATTTGCCGGGGGAATCGTCCGGGTTCTGTAACCCCGTCAGCTTGAAACAAGCTATTCCGAGACGCACGTACCGAAAAGTGGACACAATGTTTAACCTGAGTGCATGGCAAACAGGGGAAATATAGCGAAACAAGTTGCACTAAAACTGTGTGCTCTGACACTTAGCCGCGCGTGAACTGATAGCTTCTGGATTACAGCTTCAAAACACGAGAGGTCGGCTTCTTTTAACGAACATTCTTAATCCTAACAACAATTATATTTCACACATTTCATTAACACGGTTATTCCATTTCGTCATTTATTTAAGGACAGGTATTGTTGCTATGATCAGTCTTATTTAGCCACAGATAAACCTTAAATATAAATATTTATCTTTGCAAACTAATAATGAAGTACATAATTTGATAGTTTTTAAGTCTAATAATTAATATGTACACAGAAAATAATATTAAATAAATTTAGTGATTGCTGAAGAATTTAAAATGGCCATAACTGCAAAGACTTAAGGGGAACCTTTCCTAATTATCTGTTAGTAATGTATACATAGCTAAAATTTAGGGATAATACAGGAAGGATGTTAAAACTTTGTAGTCTTAATACGGAAAGGATCGAACTAAATTAGAGGAAACTCCTGCACCGTCTCCTCTACAACTTCTAGATGAATGTATTAAGTGTAGGAAATAGGAGGCATCGTACAGAGACCATAATTTACGTTTGATACAACTCTAAATAAAGTTATGAAAAGGAAGCCTAGTTTCAATGAAGGAAATTGTAGCTCCTATGTCTTAAGAAAATCATATATACTTTCCACTCTCTATAGAATTTACTGTCGATAAAAAAAACGTAAAATTAATTTCATTGGGAACATGAAACTATTAACCAGGATTATATGGCAATTTTTATATGTAAAAATATTGTTATTGAAAACATACAAGTAACAACGACGTTTATGAAGCCATATTTTTGTGTGTCAGTTTCGCTGAATAATTAGTCTTAATGTGTAAATATTTATTCCATGTCAAAATAAAATTAGGTAAAAAATATAAATTTCTATAATCTGTTTAACGAGAGTAAAATTGGCAAAGGGTGTTTTATATGTTTATATTATACATTCATTCATTTAAATATTCGGATTTAATTTGTTCACATTTTGTTAAGTAATGAACTCAAGTTGTAAAAATTAACCTAGCGGTCTGTTTGTTATTATTAAACAATAAAATGAGAATGTACGAAATATGTTTAAGATAAAATTACACGGTTATAATTAAAACGAAATAAGAAATTTTAAATTACTGCTTTAATAAGAAACATAAATGTCATCTTCACATAATAGTGATAAGGCTGTTTATTATGTAACTTGCGTGATTTCGGTTTCATAAACCGACAGCGTTACCAGAGTTACTTTTGATCCCGACGTTTCCTCCAACACACTTTTTAAGAACATCTTCAACCAAGATAACTGGCATCTAGCACGTATATTCTATCCGTCTCGATTAGCATTATCTTGAACACAGGATGAAAGTCGAAACGGAGCCGAGAGAGGTCTTGGAATCCACATCAACACTAATGAGCTAAGGTTTCGTCGATCCTCTGCTCATCCAGTGAAATCCTTTATGGCTGATCGTTTCTTTGGAAAACATTTAACATGTTTCATTCGTAAAACGAAGAACGAATCGTTAAATTTGCATAATATGCAAATTTTAATGGCCAATTACAGGAAGAACGAGATTTAGAGGCTTCCCACTTTTCGATAACAAAGCGCAAAATAAATAAAAGGCCGTAAGAAAAATGAATGTTAACTGTGTGGATACAAAAGAAATACACAATGAAATATGGAACACAAAGTGAAACAAAACGAACGATTATTTAAAGTTAGTAAAATTAATGTAGCGTGAATGCCGACGTTCTTGACTGGGAGTTAAATAAATATCCAGAAAGAAATAATTTCCGTGATTCACACAACGCACTGGAAAAATTCATTAATAATATATCTAAATTATATTTACTTCCACAAAGTTTATATTTAAATAAATAGTAAATTTGTGCTATTTATTATATTAGTCTAAGAAGATATGCATTTAATCACAGACAATGAAGAAAACAAACAAATAAAAACTTTCCATTTAAATACTAAAAATTCGTTTCCATAATCACGTTCTAATTATGGTTAGTGAATGTGATTATCACAAAATTAATGTGAAATTTGACATATTAAAATTAAATGTAAACTTGGTACACGTGCTGAACATCGACGCAGACCCAAGCGTAGTTAGTTATAAAGAAAGCGTAAAACATATTCATACTGGTATTCTATAAAACTATCGTGTATCAGTAGAGTGGCCTGTAACCACCAAAATACAAGTAAGTTTACTATCATGACGCATCACCGTTCACGGTCACAACTTGTACGACTTTAAACCGTATTCGTCTTAAAACGTATCTATTACAGATTTATATAACTACCTCGATCATAATTTCTGTATTTAAAGGAGTTCCAAACCTAAATTAATGTCGAGACATAAAACTATAGTTCAGTTTTAATCAACTGTTGTTATTAATTGTGCCCGGGTATCCATTTATAATTGCCCTGTAAATAAAGTAATTTGACATTAATCTCTTGGTCAACACGGCATAAATCCTTGATGGGCACACACCGGCCTATACCTGTTTGGGGGTTAGCTTCAAATTAAACAGGATGCTGGCTGACGGTTACCTTAAACGAGTCAAGAATTCTCCTGGTATATTAAATGAGCACGGAAATTTAAGAGAGTACAAAATATCCCTGACTTCCTTGAGGAAGTCAAAAATACAATACATTGTATTAGAAAATTCGTAAAAAATAGTAAATTTATCATTTTTTTTCTCCATTCCTCTACAGCCCATTGAGGGCCTGGGCCTACCGAGTCGACTGCGGACTGTCATCTTGCATAACACATCCGAATTTGGAGTGACACGTGGTCAGAAATTTATCATATAGGAGTTAAAATTAATTACAGTACGATAAGGGTTGAAAAATATTCCTTCTCGGTCATGCTAAATATATGGTAGAACGTGCACGTTTTTTCTTAAGTACATGACCAAAATACTTGAAATTTGTTGGACTTGTAATTTATAATCTTGTATCTATTGTAACAGGGTATTTTGAATACTTGAATTTTCTTAGACTGATTAATAATCTTCCGATACCTATACAAATCTCTTAGTTTTTGAAAATGGTTTAGTCTATAACTCTTAAAGAATTGTAAGAAACTCATGTCCCTGTGTAAAATGCAGTAAACAAATATACAAAGTTTCACATCGCTTGTCATTTTGATGGCATTAATGATTTTGCATCTAAAGTAATGCTCTCTGGTGGCTTTGCAAATTAACTTTGATCAAGCAATGAGTGTTACTTATTATCTGTTTGAATTTAACAATCAACAACCCACACGAACTGAAATGATGCTTATTAAATTATGTTGTCAAACGTGCGTACACTTACCCCGAAGCCAACCTGAAATACACGCATTTGTTGGAAACACTACATTTGTTGAGGAACTGTCACCGTTTTTCCGGGTGGCGACATTTTTGGCCTGAAAGGAAAGGAAAGGAAAGGAAAGGAAAGGAAAGGAAAGGAAAGGAAAGGAAAGGAAAGGAAAGGAAAGGAAAGGAAAGGAAAGGAAAGGAAAGGAAAGGAAGGAAAGGAAAGGAAAGGAAAGGAAAGGAAAGGAAAGGAAAGGAAAGGAAAGGAAAGGAAAGGAAAAGGAAAGGAAAGGAAAGGAAAGGAAAGGAAAGGAAAGGAAAGGAAAGGAAAGGAAAGGAAAGGAAAGGAAAGGAAAGGAAAGGAAAGGAAAGGAAAGGAAAGGAAAGGAAAGGAAAGGAAAGGAAAGGAAAGGAAAGGAAGATTACACACGTTAAAATATACAATAATGATAACTATTATCATGTCACACATGAATGAAGTTTTTTGAAATTAATAAAACACATCTGTGAGATGAACTTATTGCGGAATTCGTCAAATCTGCGTGTACTGAACGACATTAATACATAAATTATCAGTTATAATCATATTCCACATTGCTATTTAGCGGATAATAGCTTCATTTGGTCAATAACGGCGGTATTCCTAATTAATAGGAGAAGTTAGAATCCGGTGACCAGACAGGTCGGAGACCCAACATGAGTAGTTATATATCATAATAACTTAATAGCACCCAATAATGAAACACTTCAAATCACATTCACTGAGAGAGTGTTCCACAAAACCATTGACCACATTTACATGTCCTGAATGAGAGCCATCCTCCGACGTTTGATTGAATCCGGCCATTGCTGCTGCACTGTTTACCTTTGACTTCTCGACATCGCTTGGCACCTCGTCAATGGTGCAATTAACGGAGTAATTACTAGCAGGTATGTCAAAGCATTGTGTCCTCTGATGAACCCCGCCTCAAACTAATCAAGATGGTGGTCACATGAGGATTTCGTACCGCAAAGCCGGAACAAAAGACCCTGACCGCTGGACAGCAGACGTTTACCATTAAAAGTATAGTATATTGAATACTACAAACTCCGTTGTCATTCTCTAAAATCATTCTGAGTTATTCGTAGATTTACAAACAGTTATCGAGGCTGGTGCTCTCTGGCTACTGTCCTTAAATAGGCAGCGACTGATGGATCCATTCAGATTCCATTGTGATTCCACTGAGTCAGCACATTTCTTCCAGTACTCAAAACTTTTCGTCACATGAGAGCGACGTTTGTGCTGGGAATGTTGGGCGAATATGGGAACCTAGTTACGTGAATTGTTGAATTAGTTAAGTTCATTACTGTTGATCTACGGTTTGAATGGGATAAATTTTGAAAGGTAACACAAATTATTTAACGTTGCTTGTTCCATTTCCATCATCCGTCCATAAGTTAGTCTTCTATATATGGTCTAACAATTTCTGTGATTCGAGTTTTGCTAGATTATAACTTTCAGTATCTCTGACTTTACAACATAATTTAATATTTGTTTTCTAGAAGTTTTGTTGGGTAAGAGGATTTGGCCACTTTTAAGGCTAGAGACCCATCTGTATTAGTTATAAGGGCATTAGAGGTTCGCAGATTGGATCCTCTTATAAAACATTAATACCTCCTCCTACTCCTTACCTTGGCCTTAAACCTGATATTAATTCCCCGTCCACTGCTTCTAGCCTCATTCAGATGCCTCACTCTCTTAATAAAAAGAAAACATTTTTAAGAATCTTACATAGCTCCGTAAATGGTTTTCTGTAAAATAGAAAAGGGTTTTTTAAAAAATTCCATGAATACTATTACAGTTACTGCAATGTAATACCAGTGAGATTTTCGGAACGAAATTAACTTTGTTCTTTCCAGTTTAAAGATAGCCTGCCCATTGCAATTCGTATAACATATTATACTATTATTCAGCAACCGAAACCAACAATAGAAAGGATTGATTCACGTGTGACTACCCACAGAAAGTAATTTTAAACACCTGGGCCTATTGTGATAACGTACAAATAATTGAAAAAAACTCAATTCTCAATATTTAATACGTTAAAAATTGTCCCTGTTTATTCGTTACGCCGTTGATTAAAAATATTTGTTAGCAGAGGGAATAACTCATTGTTTAATTTAACTCTGTGAAAATTTTCACACGGGAGTTATAAATTCCAGTGCTGATCTTTTAAAAAAACATTGCGAATTCATTACTAATGACAAAGTTAGACTACATACATTTGTTGAAAAATAAATTATTTTTCTGTGGCAAGAGAATATTTCAGGTATTCACAAAGAACTCTTATTAAGCTGATAGATTTATTTAACCTTAGTATTTTATGGACCGTACAAAATCCTTCACACGTTTCCTTTCAAAATATAGTAGTGAATATGAGGGGATAATTTTTATCCATATACAAATTAAATTATAACGTATTTATGGAGTTAGATTTCTAATTTATGTTTTAAGCAACACTTATTTAGGCTCTAGCTAACATTGAATTAGTGTTCAGTCATATATGTGAGCAGCATGCACCGATGAGCTCGTCCAACTATAATTCTTTTCTAATGGGAGCCTACTTGACCTTGAAGAACTTCCTTCTGCGGTCGAATCAAGTTCTTGTGACGTTATCGCATATTATTGTCCACTCAACTGGTCTGCATTAATAATTAGTTGTCATTCATAATTAACTCGTTACTTGTCCACGTTTGGCTTCTTCTCTGTTCTCATTCGCTGAACGCCAGAACGGCTCCCATTTGAAAAGTAGTACGGTCGTTCAAACTTCAATCCGTCTTCTACGAGTTTGACTTAAAACATGACTATGCGGCAATAGTTTTTGTTCAAGTCGTAATTCTATTGAAACGTACCCAACACTGAAAGGTGTATAATATTTGTGGGATAACCTTGCCTAATGGTAGACATTCTGATCATTCCAAAATAAGGAGCTAATGTCCTTATGAGAAAAATTTGTCCAAGGAGCAATGTGAGTAAGAACAAATATTTAAGTGAAACCTAGTATTATACAGAAAATAGTTTCGGAAATTATTGGCATAGTTGTGACTAGATAATTAAAATTTTACAAAATTTTAAAACAGTCATAAATTTACGATTATCGTATAGGCTTAATAATCTCTTATTAACTCCCATGTAATGAAGGCTAAAAGGTTTTCCAGGTGAATAAACTGAATAGTTTCTCTGGCTCTGCCTAAAAGAGGATCGGAATGCAACCATCGAAACGTCGCTGTTCATGGACACACAGGCAAAACCGGCATGTGCTTCTTAATTGAACTTACACCTCTTTGAAAATTAAATAACTTCTTTAAAATAAGTATTAAATTTAACGAAATGAAGAAACGTTTTTGATAAAAAATTGAAAATTTTCTATACGCAAACTTTTTTTAAAAAAACCTTTCTTACAATTCCCCAAATATTACAAAACTTCGAGTATTTATTTTTCCGTGACTATGTTGTTTCACCATTTGTAAAATAACGTTTTGAATGCAATCTGTTTTACGTGACAAAATAAACCCTTTATAATTGTATTTTGTTTAAAATTAAAGAACTCCGATATTAACACTTAAACGTTACAGGATCTTGATATTACTTAATATATGTTCCATCAAAATTATTCGTGACGTTAAGGTATTTATTAAATTTCATGTCAATTTGACTTTTAATATGATGTGATATATTTGTACATATTGAGGTAAATGATAAAGAATAGGAATTTATTTATCTGTTTACCATCCAAATGAAATATTTCCTGGCAAATCTGAGTTCCATTATTTGTTTCATTCCTGAGAAAATATTCTAATGTATAAGCAGTTTAAGAGTTTCTTTACGGACTTCTTTGGTGGTTTTATCTTCCGCGCTGTTTCTGGCACAACATCCCAGACATTTGCAGGGCTCAACTTTTATCTTCTCTTCCGCAAAACAACGGATATCATTAGTCTAGATGTAGGCTAGCTGATAAGATATTTTACAGGCTCTCTTCATTTAATTGAGGTAGGAAATGTGCTGGAAACTTGTTTGCAGACGCCTTTCCAATTTTTTCTGTAACACTAAATTATCTACTTTTATCACCCACTCGTTTGTTTTGGTTAATTAATATTTAACTACCGATTACGTTGCAGTGGATAAAATTCCTCCTCTTGAATAAATCGAAGTCCTTTCTTTTGGAGCCCTGAGTTCTAATGAATATATTTTTTTGCATTTCACTAAAATAATCTGGTTTATAATAAAGTATTGATGCAAAGGTGTCATAAGAATTGGTACTTGAATGTACGTTTCTTCGTTTAAATCGTAAATGCTACGGAATATAAATAAGTTGTGTGTTACTCTTGTTTAGTCAAAATCAAAAAAACAATTACTATTGACCAAACACATCTATAGGATAATTATTCATCATTTTTAAATATATTTAAAAGTTGTATTTGTGTGAAGATGATTTATTTATTATCTCAAAAATACTAGGCCCAGCCCTTAAAACGAAAGGTAATCGAATCTGAAGGTACGAAGATAATTTGGGAATTACTATCATCATTACCATTCACAACCTCAGGATGTGCTAGTCTCTATCACGTGATTAACTCTGAATCTTTTAATACGTTCTCATTAAACATGCTTCAATTTTAGTGTATTAAATACATAACTTATATAAACAGACAGTTCCAGACGGTCGTATGCCTTACCTACGAACCCGAGTTTACACGAACCCGAATATAACCCAAAACTACAAATTCGTACGAAACGGGTATAATGTATGCAAAGTAATCACTTTACATTTATTTCACGTGTAAACTAGTGTTCCATTTTATTTACTGATCTAACTGCAAATAGAAGGTCGTTCTCCAAATATCACCGGGGTACCTCGTGGAGATGTGAAAAGTATATTCGCCCGATACTCAAACTCACGTGTTGCTGCAATATCTATGTAGGGAAAATGGAATTAAAAATTTTTATAAAATAATTTTACCTCCAAAATATCTTTAGAGGTACAATGGTACAATAATTTTTCGAGAAAAATTTATTTTTCCTTGGTTATTTTGAATTACAGTCATCGTAGTTGTTAAAACATCTGTTTCAGTTTATCTAAAAATTCGGACTTAGCGACGCGAATTAAAAGTTAACCATGCTATCGTATGTATATAGGCTTATTTACACGGCAATGTTGCAGTCTCAGTTTAAGATTCATTTTAAAGTTTCGTTGATAGAAAATGTATATATTTTATCCGTTCACCAAGGCTATGTGAAACGGTAAACTGTTCGATTTATCTCCCGGAGACTAGTCTTAAATCCTTCCACTTTTGCGATAGCTAGGCCTCCGGGAAGCGTGTACTGTCGATAAAGGAAGAATCACTGCTTTATGACCTGCTAAAGAAAAAAGGAGCAAGTTGAAGAACGTGGCGTTCGAAACAGCAAAGTTCGTCTGTGACGCCAGTAGGAAAATAAATGGAAACGGGAACTGCATACCGAAAACGTGACGAGAAATTTTAAATAAGATTGGTGCCGTGAGGGAAATAAGACCGATGGCAATGAGCGCTCGGCAAACAAATTTAATTTCTTGAATGAGACAAAGGTTCGCATTCAACAGCGTCAATAACGGCAAGGAAACCAACAAATGTCACGGAAATTTCAAATAATATTTATAAATATTAAAATGAACATTTTCTGGAAATCCATTTCAGGGGGGTAAAAATTAGACAATTATTCACAAAACCTCTCACATGCTTTATTGTGGAATCACTGGAAAATCTGTAAGCACTAGATGGTATTTTGCAGTAGATAGTCCGAAGGCATTTCACCAGATAGCGGATGTAGGGAGATGTTCCAAAATCTAATAAACGTAACTCCATTGGTTAATATAAATAAGACGTAAGAGTCGATAGAGCGAAGCTGAACCTGTTAACTCCCTTACATTTCCTTAGTTAATAGTTTTAATTAACTACCTTCATTCAAAATATATTAGTACAACAGCTTAGTTAGTCATAAAATAAATTTAATTTAATAAAAATATATTATTAGCCATATTGTGAGTTAATCACATTCGAAAATTCATTAATTTATACAAATATCAATTGCCTGTCATTAAGTATTATAAATAAACTACAGCAGTTATTTTCTGAAAAAAATTAATTAATATAATTATGACGTATCGTTCACATTTGTGGACTTGATGAGATCCACGGCACAAAAGTATTCACATTTGTAATAGTTTTGTCCATTTGAAAGGTAGTAATTATCTATGTCTATAAATAAAATTGAAGAGTCTGTCTGCTTGTACGTCTGTATGTATGTCGAATAGGCTGCGAAACGACTCAACGGATTTCAATGAACTTTGAGGATTCAAAAACAGAAAATTTAATTTACATATTCGTGCATATTTCATTTCGATAATGATATTTATATTATATAAATTTTAATTCTAAGGGTATGTTTCTTGGCAAACCTGCGTTTGAATCTCCAAAATGGAATACGGGTTGCCTATACCCTTCCTCTGTTTATGCTCCGAAACGGTTCTACAGATTTCAATGAAAATTGAGGCCACTGGTGACAACGAAATTGACGATCGAGAACATTATAACAAGTATAGTTAAATAGTGAAGAGTGACCCTCAAATCTTTCTACGTGTAGTGAGATGACCTGTAAAGTATAAAAGACCTATTCCATCTAGTACAGGCGTTAAGACACTCATGTCTCACCATTTAATTGCTGTTGAACACGGACCAAAGACAGATTTTCTTGTGACTTGGTTCGGTTCTGAATACGATTTGTTATTAATTGATACTGTTCTCTTTCTCAATATCAATAAAACAAGCGAATATTCTCATACAATATTGAAGGAAACACATTTCCAGCCTCACCTCACGACCATGCCTGGATGTTACTGTTATTATTATAGTTTCAGTATTTTATTGACCATCCCATCGTCTCGTTGCGCAGATTTGTATTCAGGTAATGCCCAATAAATACGTGCGTCGATTCTATATTACAATATTCGGTATCAGCCCCTGGGTCGTTGCAAATCCTCCGCTGCGCCACACGCTGTTTGCAAGGTGTAACACATCACTTCGATGAAGTCACCGTGGCAGTGAACAAGAAAGAATCCATGCATCACTAAAAGCAATTAAGTCTGCGTCTGTCGCTATCGGTAAAGTGCGAAAGAAAGATATAAATACTTTCTGGGGCCAGCGAGCTGAAGGGCGGGGTGGGTCAGGGCACATCTATTGTGCCCTTTGATGGATTCTGTTCTCAGAACAATATGACAACAGGCTATTGTTAAAAGCTAAAAGCAATACAATGTAGCCTATTTAACGAGGCGCTCCCACCGTCAATACTACCGCTACTACACATTTGCAACTGCATCCATTTTTTAATACAAATCATTTTTCCACCAGTTACAATTTGGCTTGTGAATAAATGTACACATTAAACGGCACTTTACACGCAAACCCTTCAATCATGTTACTAGTTGCATTTTCAAATTTTATTTTCGGCTTTATATGGGTGCAAAACATAAACGATAGGAATTGCTGAGAGGAAGAGAATAGAAGCCTCTGAAATGTGGTATTATAGGAGAATGTTGAAAATCGTATGGGTTGATAGAACCACTAACGAGGAAGTTCTAAGCAGAATAGGGGTAGAGCGAACAATATGACGACCGTTGACCAAGACAAAAGGTTAGATTAATAGACCACATTTTAAGACACGAGGGTCTTGTAAAATAAGCATTAGAGGAAGTGTAAGAAGAGAAGATGGAGGCGAAAGATGGATTACGCTAAGCAGATTAGGAAGGATTTAGGCTGTTGTAGTTATGCGAAAATGAATAGGCTTGCTATAGGCGAATGCTGAAAATCAGATGAGTGGATAGAATCACAAGGAGGAGGTTCTAAATAGAATACGGGAACAGGGAACCGTATGGAGGATGTTGACCAGGAGAATGGATAGATTAATAGGCCACGTTTTAAGACACGAGGGTCTTGTAAAATCAGCATTAGAGGGAAGTGTGTGGGGTAAGGAAAGAAGAGGGAGGTCAAGGATTGGAATACGCTAGTTATAAGGAAATGAAAAGGCTTGCGCAAGATAGGAGGGTTGCATCAGACCAGTCTTAGGACTGAATACCACGACAACAACTAAAAAAGTTAACTTGCGTATTATGATTGATTTGAGCCTTATTAAACACATTTCATTATTATGTAAGTTACATGTAAAATGATTAGTGGGGTTGAATCGTGCCCCTTGGCGTGTCAGAGGTTTCTCTACCCAGATGCGAAGACATGATGACAAATTCCTGTCTGACCGAGAGCTCACTTTGAAAGCCACAGTGCGGGGATAAATCGAGTCTAGAGTCACTCGTATTCGACAGTAACTGCGACGCATGTGACAAACTCCCCTCATAAGTTCGCCGCCGCGGTGTTAATTGCTGGCCACCCAGACGCTAACGACATCCATGTTAGTTACCGCTTTGCGCTTGGACAGTTCCAGAGAAGAGCGATGCGATACAGCACGTAACAGGTGGAGCGTGAAACATCACTCCAGCGGTTTCAAGTTGGACATTCAAGATAACGCCCGCAAAAACTTCTAGATACCCAAAACATACACACAATTACAGTTACTGGAACGTTTTTCACTTCTCCACATCCCACATTTCTTATATCCGCTCTCATCGTAGGCAAAACTCGATATTCAATAGTGTCTGAATGGAACGTACATGTAAAACATTTGAAAATAAATTAGATATCCGTTGTTCATCTGAAAGATAAATTAGTACATTTCATTATATATAGATAGTTGTTTTGCTCTTTAAAAATGAAATGGAACAATATTCGACTATTTGCCTTCTGAAAATTGCTGAGTGAAAAATAAAGATATTTATGCAACCCAAAGGAAAGGGCAAATGTTGAATAATCATGCCAAATAAAAGATACATAAAATATAAAAATGAGAACCAGCATACAAAAAAACGTTAATCTGGGTCTTTTTCAGACCCCAAGGAAAGATTGCTGCGGATTAAGATGATAAGTGTAATAAAGCAAATTCCCAACGAATGTATGAACTTAGATATTTTTATAAGTAAAATACAAAAACCTTTTGAATTTTCGTGTTGCTACCGCAACATCTGGAACCGAAATGAAACATTTGTGTCTGAGAGGAGAGTTTTGACATGATCACTATTTACTGTCCCATACTTTCTTTCCTTGAGTAACAGGTAATCGTTCTTACGAACTACAAAAAATGAAGTTAAAAATACCACGTATAGAAGAAAAAATAAGTTTCAAATGGATTTGTGTTGTTGTGTGTTATCCCCACTAGTACTTCAATAAAGTCTAATTAAAGTTGATTGATGTGGTTTTTAAGGTTCTCACAATACGAGGCAGCAGGTCAGTTTTGATGAAATCTGAAATTTATTAACTCATTTAATGTAATATTTGATTAATTCCAAGAATAAATTAATTATGCCAGTTTTTGGCCATACTTCAGTATTTTTCACAAGGCAAAGAGCCATATATTGTTCCATTTCATGTTTAAAGAGCAAAACAACTATCTATATATAATGAAATGCACTACTTTATCCTTCAGGTGAACTACGGATATCTAATTAATTTTCAAATGTTTTGCATCTACCTTCCATTCAGACACTTTATTGAATACTTTGTTGGAGACAAAAAAATCACTTCTGTAATAACTACAAATTGAGAGGTGTATGTTCCGGGGTCGTAGAGCTTGGCCATATGGTAAGAGCTGTCTGCTGATCCTGTTGGAACATTCAGCCAGTTGTTTCATAAGCCTGGTTGAGGCTAGGATATGGGACTGCTGCGACCCCTCTCCTCTCCCGTCATTCGGAAGGGCTTGAAACAAGTGCTAAAGAGTCAGAGCGACCTATGCAGGTTCTCCGTGCATCTCTTACAGATCCTTCAATTATAGCCCTCGGACTTTAGTTGACCGTTCGATACATTCCATTCACTTCTGCATCACCCATTTCGGACTCCCTTCCTAGACTATTAACCTTGTAGACTGTCACCAAAATAAATCAGTAATATCCTCAAAGAACTGTATGAATGAAAATGCTTAAATTCAATGACAATGGTGGAGACTTCGTCTTTTTTACGTCTAATATTTAAGATATTATAAGAATATATACAATATCTAGTTCATTCTTAACTAGGGAAGTGCTCAAAATTGATTCTAACGGCCAATATAATATAGCAGATTTGATTTTCAAAATTATCCTAACAGGAATACTTGAAATTTAAATGTATTTATCTTGACCCATTCCACATCCTTGAAGCTTAGCTTCTTTACAGGATCTACGGAATATGATTATTATTATTATTATTATTATTAAATGCTGTTTGTTGTAAGTGACCGAAAAAATCTTCGAGTCTGTGCAAATTTGACATCATCAAATTTTACAAACGTTTCTGTAATTTTTAATCTATATAGAACACCCATAATCAGTATAAAATATGAAGATATGAAGTTAAATTAGACGGAGACAGAAATTTTGCGAATTTCAAAATGAACTATTTTATTAATTATAACGACTACCACACGATAGAACCACTGGTAGTACCAACAACTATGTAGGGACCATTGAAGAGTGTGCTGGTAACATAACGTATGTGGTATTGCAGAGTTCAATGCTACGTAAACATTTTGATCTCCCAACAGGCTCGAGTGTTCATTCTTGATTTTCTTATTTTTTCATATGATTAGTTTCAGACAGATTTCGTGTGAATTAACCGGATGTAACAGTGCCTAACAATTCGATGATAACTAAATTAACTGACATTTTAAAAATAGGTAGAAAAATTCATATAATTCAGTGTCACCAATTTCTTGCACAACTGGAGTATTGTGGCTCATCCGTAAATAAAGGACGAGAAACAACGACGAGCGTGAGTCTTGCAGCGAACTATATTTCCCTGAACGTTGGTAGCAGTGTCTTCCTTCCTGTTGCAACATGTAAACAAAAGAACCAATGCTCGGGAGAGAGCTGTTCCAGGAGACCTATAGATGCTGCTGGATTTATCTGTAATTCATGACTGCGGCTTACTCCACCCAGATAGATGATTTCCGTGCCAGGGCGCGACTAGCCAGAGCCAACAGCGCATGCGCAGGCGCACAATTCCTGCCTGGCATATAATAATTGCGACATGTAAATATTATGAGGCCATGGTTTTGGATAATAGGAATGATTTAATCTGCAAGAATAAATTACAATAAATAATTTGCATCCCTAAACAGTGAAATCAGACTAAATGAAATATAGCAGCAGTAGTCTTACTGCCTTTCTATATTTAAGTTCCGAGCAAAATGCTTAATTAATAATCCGCACCGTCAAATGAACATTTTAGCTATTTTAATCAAGCGTTTAGTCACTACATCGCAGTAAGCTCTCTTCTAAAGATTTCCTAAAAACCTTCTATTAATTTTTGCGCCCAGATAACCATTTGCTGCATAAGTTTTCTTTGTTTTTAATTGACGCCTATTAATTTAAATTATAAAAATAATTATATTTTACTTCTTATCCAATCAAATCGTTACTTTTCCATTATAATGCCACCTGTATACTATAGTGAACTCATAATATGCGAAGTTGATTTTTGTTTTTATATCGTCATTTTTTACTATTTGGTGCAATGATAAATTAGACTCATTATCATCTGGCCAGACTACATTATTGATATCCCAAATCAGTAACTATCTTAGACAATGGAAGTAGTATTGTAGCTCAAGTTGGAGTGTATAGCTAATTTAGAAGAAAGACAAGAATGGAAAAATGTCGCCCGGACCAGGGAATCGAACCCGGACCATCCGTTTTCCGGGCAGGTACCCTACCACTGAGCTAATCCGAGTAGACGTTCAAGGACCGATTGATCATCCCTCCATTCCCGTAAGCCTAAGCCAGACTCGCCTACAATTCACTTGAGCTTCTACTTCCTTTTACTTGAATTTCATGCACCTTTGATCAATTTATGTAATGTTCATTCTTCACGAATTTCTTAGAAATTAGGGTGTGAATAATGTTTTAGTGAATTGTAGGTGAGCCTGTATATTAATTTAATGACAAGTATATTTACTGCATATATTATGAACTGAACTCCAATTATACATATACATTAGTATAATGCGAAATTCAAAATGTTATAAGGTATGCGTATATTGTACGTAGAAAGGTTGATGACAAACTTAGTTTTTTTAACGTATTTGTATTAAATAAATAAATTCACAATTTTTCAGGAGAGATAAGAACTAATTTCCTGTCCAAATAATTATTAATGTTATGCATTAATTCCTACATTTGCACTATATATAGGTATATATAACGAACTTTCATGCTAACATGCATAACGTAGGCTCTTTCACTGTGGAATACTGTCAGCCGTTCATAAATGGAGCTCTATTGAACGTAAAAGATAACCATTTATCAGATGTGACAGCTGAGCCTTTAAAAGCTGCAATATTATTCTGTTGTGTTGTTTTGCAGCTCAGACCATGGGAATGGGAATGGAAAGCTGAACAGGCAAAAAATGAAGTTAAACGAAAGAGATTCTTTTAGCTGATACTCACTTGAGTATTGAATGTATCTGTAGGAAGACGAGGAAGTTAATAGAATTGTCTCTGAAGAAGAGGAAGGGAAGAAACAATTTAAATTAATGTTTCACGTGATTAATGAAGTGTCCTTTTACGCTGGCCAGCTTCTACTTTAATCTCAATTATTTTAAAACGTATCTCCACAGCCGTAAGTAGCCGATCGTCTTCTAGTCTTTGTACGGCTTTCCATTTTGCTCGGTTACAGCCTTTCTTAATACTTATCTAGTTTCACACACTATTGTCCATTTTTTATTATACAAATAGTTACACAAACTTATAGAGCTCAAGAAAAATATCATGTTTAATATATAGCCAAATATTGTTTTCACAAACGCTATAAATAACTCAAAACATTTTAATTTAGGTTTTTATTGAGCTGTGTGTTATGGTATTCATTCCTAAGACTGGTGTGTTGCAACCCTACATGATAACCTATCCTGCGCAAGTCTTTTCATTTCCGCATTACTATCACATCTCACATCATTCCTAATCCTTGGTCTCCCTCTTCTGTTCTTAACCCACACACTTCCCTCTAATGTTTATTTTAGAAGACCCCCTGTCTTAAAACGTGGTCTATTAAACTATCCCTTCACTTGGTCAACATCCTCAACATTTCTCGCTCTTCCCCTATTTTGCTTATACCTTCCTCGTTAGTGAATAGTAATAGAAATGGCCGACCTACCTGATGGTTTTCTAGGGTTTTCCCTGCATCTCTCTTAGGTGAAACATCGGGTAGGATCCTTAAACTATAGCCGTGGAACACTACTCAACCCTTGGCTTCCTTGATACTTTAAATTGTTTTTTCACGTACGTCGCTACCGCCGCCGCGCACGCACGAAGCGGATAAACATCTCGCTTTGCAGAATTACTAAGGTATAATGTATTATGTTTTTACCTCTAAATGTCGTTAGGGTAGGACTAACTTGATGTCACAGAGATTATGATTGGCCAGGGAAGCTTTTAGGGTAAAGAAAGATTGAAAGTATACTTTTCTGGGATGAACAGCATTAAACACTAAACATTCACGGCAATCGGATGAATGGTTTAGGAACGTCTAAGTCCTTTTTAGCCAATAAATTTGAAAGATCCAACACAAATCCACACACTATACAAATCAAACGTTTTTTCCACTGTTACAGGCTTACCAACTAATTTGTGCCGTTTAAGACTCGCCTCGCTCCACATATTTTTTTTTTAATCAAGGGTGCTTTGTTACAATATCCGCCATCTAATGTCCAGAGACGACACATCTCCCCGCCAAAGGTGATATACTTTATTAAAGTACGAGAGTAATTTATGCATACGTGATATTATACTTTCATCCTCGTTCGTGGGCAAAGTTATGTTGTCCCTATAGTTATACTACAGCAGTGCGCGTTGAGAAGTCAACAACTGTATTTAAATTTGCGGTTGAAGCGTCAACGCTCTAAAACGGCAATGCACGATAGTGCTGCTAATTAAAGCGTCGTTTTACTCTGCACATGGTAGCTCAGCCACAACACGCACTAATTACTGCCTCAGTATCAATGACGCTTAGGTAACGTAATTTAGAGTTTCAGGATAAGGAACCTAGCACTTCACTATCATACGTATTAACGTGGTTTCCAAAATTAGTCTAGAGTTTGGTTTAGATTAAATATAATTAATTCATTTGAGTGATTAATTTATGTTTCGAAAACTACGAAAAAATTATGATTTTAATACATATATATCAGAGTATTATTATGAGACACATTTTTACATTTACATACAGACAACTCGCATAACAAAATTTTCAGTATTATTTTTTTAAAAAAAACATTGCTCATGTAAAAACATTTAGGAAAATACATACTCTTTCACACATTCTATTTTTAATCTAACGATTTCATAAAATTAATTCTCCATTCTTCTTGCCAACAAAGGAAGTGCCCTTTCATTTGTGTGGTCGAGTTTTAATTCAGCTTTGAGTGTACTTAGCATCAGTTGGAACAAGTAATTCACAGAGCAAATATTATGTCTCTTAAAAGTTCTTGGAGGTCGTATATTTTCTCGGGCAGAATTTAAATACTTCTCGATGCTCTGCAGTAGTTTTATTATTTAAATTCGTTTTTGTCTGTCGTTGAAATATATTTCTTCCGTTAGGAAACCATTATGCGTTTTGGATGCTATTATTATTGTTATTTTATTCCACTTCCAGCTAATGCATCGGCGTTTTTCAAATCGTTTTCACTACAGAATATTTCGAGGAATATTTTAGTGACTCACTTAAACTGAAAAAAGAATAGGTCTTGTATGAGCTGAAAAGACTTTTAACGATTTACAGTCAATAAAAACTTTTTTAAAAAATTAATATAAATATTAAGGTAATAAATAAAAAATTTCAATTATAATTTGATATATTTGTCTTTAAGGCTTCTTAAATTAGGCTGACATAAAGGGTTTTTTTAGAGAAATATTTTCATATAATATTTATTCTGAACAAAAGAAATGTTTTTATGTTAAAACCATAATTTCCTTTTGGTTTTGTTTCTGTATGACACACAATACGAAAGGCTTCAGTTTATTAATTTTTATGTGTTGACAAAGGCTGTCAATTTATCGACTGTAGCTTTTTCCAATAATTTTAATTAATTCAAGTCTGATAAAGGCAGTGGTTCACAAACGCGGAAAATAACTATTTTTCTTCTTTTGTGTGACGACGTATTTTTGGAGTACTTTTTCCCTGCAGGTGATTTTCCGCTGTCCATACTTCACAGCACACTATGGATTCAAATAGTTTTCCGAGAAACCAATATTTTGATATAATTTCAGGCATCTCATTTGATGTTGTCCGATACAATTGTAATTAAATTTCTAATCGGAAAATTTTTAATTATTTATGTTACAATACAGTACTTTGTTAATATTAGTTTATTCGTATTGACCAAATTTAAAACGGGTCTTTACCGAAATCAATTTTGTGAAGTATAATAATATATATCTAATCTGTTTCACATATGTATTTTGATATTCTACTGTCTTCTCAGAAGAGATACATTCTAGTAAATTTATATAAAGCTTTCTCTTTAACTTTTTCGTATGTAAACGAGTTTATCTCCGTATTATTTATGTTATTAACTTTACGTTGATATGTAATGTGTATAAAAATCTCCTTCGTCATTAATTAAACATTCTATTCTTTCACCTTACACATTAAATACTTTGTCTGTCTAATCAAATAAAAATTTTCAAGTTACATAAAAGAATAGACAAGAAAAACTGTAAGAAACATTTTAATTTAATTAAATTAAGACATTTTATTAAAATAGCTATTAGTACCATGCATCTTTCCTATGTATCACTCGAGATCGATGAGTGATTTATTACACCTAAAATCTAATTATTATACTACAAAATATAAAAAATTATTCGAATTACTGAAATAGAATAATATAATTTATGATAAATTAATATTTTTAATTATTTTTACCTTTAAATTTAACAATATTTTCCATTTACAATAAGTAAAAAGACAGCCAAAAAGTCTGTATTAAATATATCATTATTAATTCACAAAAGCGACGTTTCATCTCCATTTTGAGACTTCCTCAGGCTTAAAATTTTGCAATACATCTTATTTACTCCTTGACTCCCTTAGCACGGCACCAAATTCGTCACATGTAAATACAATAATCTTTTCGGCTGAGGGAGTCAAGGGGTAAATTGGATGTATTGCAAAATTTTAAGCCTGAGGAAGTCTCAAAATGGAGATGAAACGTCGCTTTTGTGAATTAATAGTGATATACTTAATGCTAAGTTTTTGGCAGTGTTTTTATTTATTGTAAATTTTAAAGTCAGAAAAGTTTGGTGTAATATTTTTCATTGTACCCTCAAAAAGATTTCCTCTTATATATTGTTGTTTATTCATTCATCTTGTACAGACGTTTCTGCTCAAAATTTTTTACTACTTCTTATTATTACGAGAAGTAAATAGCATTTAATTTTAAAAAATATTCATATAATTGTATTATAAATATTATATACGTATATATTTATATATGTATGTATGTGATCTGCGACGCACTAGTTTTTAAACATTCGTTGTCGCTATAAATTCGTGTATTGTGTAAATAATAACACCTTTAAGCCTTAAAATATCATTTCAATGTCAAATTCCGTCAAACTGAACTAATTATTTTTTATTGAAATGTTTCTGGCTAATTGGCTGGCTCATTCATGTCTTAGTTAAAATTAGGTAAATATAATTAATGTTACGGTACCTTAAATTCTGTTCTTCAACATAGTATGGGTTATTAGGTTCGGAATACTTTACTAATCATTGATCCTCGTTATTTAAGCCTCTCTTTATTACTTATTCAATTTACCACAGATTTTACATAAATTCATATTCAAAATTTACGATTAATTGCGGAGGTTATTATATTACTTAATTTTGCGTTATAATTAGATTTGATTTGTAAGTTATTAATATAAATCATTAAAATGTAGGTAATTATCTGGTGCGTCCGTTTGCTTTACACGGCTGTATTATAGTGAGAAGTCTAACTCTGTATCACTTTGCGTGATACAAACAACACTCGTGCGTATCACGAGCAAGGGAACACGAGAAGCCATCTCTTTGTTGTTCGCAGCGTGTGTGTGTGTGTACCTCTGTGTTTTCGTTCCCTTATAATTGTAATTCTGTGTGGGGGAGGCAAAAAGTTGTGTGGCATTGGAGCATTGAACATACTACGAAGTTTTCGCACTTAATTACACAACGTGCATCGGGACAAAACAAATAAAGACCTTTATTCAATCGTGGTGGCACAAAGGCTGTGTGTATTCCCTCTGTACCACGATAAATTAATTGTTAAATAAATAATTAAAATTTACATTTTGACAAGATACTTTGAGTTCTAATGCATCACCTTTGATAAGCTAATCGATGGCCAAAGTTTATTGTTTGGTTGATTTATTGACGACATCAATTTTTTTCGATCTTAATCAATTAAAAATTTATATTATTTTTAAACGGAAAGGTTATTAGTAAATTTTATTTTGATAAAAACGAACGGATAAAAGATAGTCAATTATTATGGAAAAGGCCGAAAGGCTTTGTCTACCAAGTTGTAAAACACAGCACTTTTTTGAAAAGGTAGATGCCAGGAATGAAAATTGAGTACCCTTCGAGAGCATATCGGTTTAAGAAACGAATAGGTCAGTAGTTTGTTCATTTTTTGTAGAACAAAAACATCAAAATAATTAAGGAAGCGATTATTTACAATTTAGTGGGCAAATTTGTGTCATAATTATTAAACAAGTTCATTAATTGACCAATTGATGCATTGGAATTATTATTGGATTGATTGTGATCCAAAATAATAATTATGGCAAAACAATTAATAAAAATAAACCTTGTAATATTATAAATGAGAATTTAATGGACTTATTCTAAAATTATGGTAACGTTAAAATTTGCAACACTGTTGCCGTAAGTAAATTCGGCCAGTGATTTTTTGCCCAATAAAATATCTCATTTTAATTTTTTAAACAACTTAAAATTTTGACATATCTTTGTAATAGGGATGATATTTTTCACTTTAATGTTATGTTAAAATATAAAATCCCACCTTGTGCAATATCGAAAATTGTGATATATTGGATGCAGTCAAAGTGAATCAAAAATATTCATTCCGAATAGACGGAACTAACATATGATACGTAGGAAATCTTCATTATCGTTACACGGGTTGACGTATTGTAGATCAAACAAAATTACCTAGAATTGCACGATTCTGTTTTTTTTAACGAACGCCTACCTTTATTTCCGTGAAACAATTTTTCATTCCAGTAGACATAATGTGTGTTTTTATTTTCAATGTTATTTGACGACAGAAAGTAAATTAATTCAAATGAAATGTGGAAAGAGGGGAAAATAAACACGCTGATATTTAGCTACGAGATATGTGGACAATTTTCTGTCATCTCATATTCGTTTTGATTTAAAAACTGCAGGCGTATGTATATTGTGATTCTAATGTTTGAAAAATCATAATAAAATAAAGATAAATATATATATATATACAAACTATTTTCAATTAAAATTAAAGAATTAAACTCAATCCTGCAATCAACTTGAATTATGTGCTGTAAAAGTAAAGATAATTCACATTAATCACAAATACTTTCTTAGTATTCAAAGTATATTATAGCCATAAATTAATTTATGATACTTCATGATTTCGCTGAAAGTTTCATTACATAGGTTGAAAATTCTATAAACAGAATTTGAAATTTTAGAATGGTTGAAAACAAAAAATCTTTTTCATAAATTTTGTACAGCTTTTAAAGGGGAATAAATAAAACAAGATTCGAATCAAATCATTATTGAAATGCTTTAAAATATACTACTGTATACAAAAGAAAAAGTGGATGGAATTAATCGATTAATTTAATCTTCAGAAGCGGAACAGTACAAATAAAGTGGCCGGACAACGCCTAGGAGTAAGCTTGTGGAAATAAATAATAAATGTCAATCATCAATCCCATGAGAATTAACAATACCGTACATTTATGTTTAAATCAATATTATATTCCAACAGATAATAAGTTAAACGACGTTGAATATTGGAGATTGTTTGAGATTCTCTTCTACGTTGGGTTGTCTCATGCAAATATGGCGGATGCTATTTATTTGTCTGGGCATATGGTTTAATCAAGCCTTTGTTGTGGATTTTCTGAGGACAATGAGAAATGCAATATCCTCGAATAAACGTCAGTCTACGGAGAACTGGGAACGTTAAATCCACATTCCGAACCGCAATCGTTATGACAATCTGCTGAATAATACATGTTTTTTAAAATACCTGTGGGAGCTCTCTCTATCTCTCTCGTAGGTATTTCTCCACAGAGAGGGGATGGAACTTACCTTTTGAGATACCTCCTTCTCTGTCTGATTCAAGATTTTCACATGCCGACGCTCCTTCGTCTCACGTGAGAGGTGTATGTTCTGGAGTCCGTTGATACCATTGGATTAGGCGGTCAGCTTACTACTAAATCTGCGCAGACACGGAGAAGGCATTGCTGCAACCCCCCATTCGAAATTCCGAGAGAAAGGTAACCTGATGCAGGTTTCCAAGGGTTTTACCTGCATTTCAGGGAATTATGCAACGTCTTACACCCCCCCCCCCTTTCATAACCTCCTCTCCCATCAATTCCGAAGGCTGGATATGATCCTTAAACTGCAGCCCAGGGGCAATAGCCAACCCTTGGATACCTTACTCTACCTTCCACATGCAGCCCCCTTTTCAAGTCCTTTTGCTATGCTATTTCGCCTATGCTGTTTCAGGATCACCCTTATGTCCCCTGTTACCCAAAAAAATATGGGAGTTTTCTCTCGCAGGTATTTCTTGACAGTTACAGGATGCGGCCTAACTTTGGGGATTCTCAGCTCATTTGAGAGGTCTATGTACTGGGGTCGCACACTTTAGGCATACGATAAGAGTTGTCCGCTGGTCCATTGGATCAGATACGGAGCAAGGAATTCTGAAACCCTTCCACCAACCCCAGAAACTCCTTTCCTGTCATTGCAAAGACTGAGAGAATAATACCCAATAGCCCGACGTATCTGATGCATGCTTTCCCTTCTCTACATCTCTTTCAGGATCCCGAATCCCTAGCTAATTGGCTACCTTGCTCTACCTCCACATTCACCCTTTTTAATTCCCTTCATTACCTTTTTAAAGGTAGTTGATTGTTTCAAAATCACCCTCATGTTAGCCAAAAGACTCACTCTCATGTAGATCGTAAGATTAAGTGATATAAAGGATGAATTAAGTCGTATACATTAATTCTATAAAATCAATGCGATGTTTAAACCGTTTTTATGCACACGACGAATAAAGTGTGAAATTATTAAGCCATTAATGTAAAATCAGCCATTTTTCTTCTCTACAATTTTTCCTGCTCGCAACTAGAGAACCAAATTTTCGGAGACGTGACATAATAAAGGGCCAAAGTCGTCTTCAATTAGGCGCTATATTCACTTCATGTAAGTCTTACTGAAAATTATACCCATAAATAAATTCTTATTAATTAGCGACCAATGTTACCATTGTTCTTTTGACATTCCACTTAATCTCCATTTTAAACTTAAAATTTGAGAAAATATATTTTTTCTGTGGCTGGCCTCGTATGGTCTAGTGGCTAGCGTGACTTCTTCCCAATCCATAAGTCCCGGGTTCGAAACCTGGCATGGGCCTGGATGTTTGTGTTGTCATGGTCCTGAAGACCTTAAATAAGACAGCTGGAGAATCAATACGCCAACCTCGTATCACTCCAAATTCTGAATCTGTCATGTAAGATGACGACTCGGTAGGCCGACACGCGGAATGGCCCTAATAATATGAATATATTTTTGTTGTACCTTGAGAAAGTAGAAATACGACTATTAAAACTAATTGAAATCTGTTACGCCGTATTTCAGTTTATTCTGCTGACAGACAGTAACACTAATATAGATAGAACTTTTCCACATAAAGTTAATACTGAAAGTAGAACAACATTTATCATTAAATTCCAAAAGTCTGTAAAGTAGGTATTACACGCGTTGATATAGGAATACATGAAGCACGTCGGCTGCAGCCCTTATAAAGCAACTCCGGGGGCGTAATATATCACAAAGTAGGTAGACCGTCTGAAAGTTGGCGTGGGCAAAGGCGGCCATCAACTCCTAGACAGGCTGATCTTCCAGACCTCCCACGCCTCCCACAAGTTGTCAACGAGAACGCGAATAACGAACTCCTTGCGTGGGAGGGCACGTGGTAGTCGTAGCAGGGGTTTTGAAGAATTTATTACCTTGTTGCCTGCAAGGGGGGCGAAATTACTACCTCGAAAAATTCAATTTTCCTTTGGGACCTGAATATTTAATGGCGCTGGGAACGTACAAACGGCTGTTTGCTCGGCGGTCTTCATAAATTGCAATACGTTAGCTAATATAACCGGATAACTGATCAACTTTATTAATTACGGCTGTATATATCTTAAACTTCGAGACATTTATAGAAAAATAACTGTTATTCTAACAATTGTTATAACATCTGCGGCTTTTGTTTTAAAATTTTCACTGAACCTGCCAATTCAAGACGTTTTATGCAGCATCCACTATTTTTGTTTTTTCTGCGTCTGCATAAAATTATTAAAGAAGTGTCACTGGTAAAGAGTCATTACATGTAATGTAACTGACTATAGGGAGGCTTGGTTGCCACATAGCAAAGCAAAGTCACATACATCGCAGTACACATTTTCGAAACCATTATTTTAAGCTTTGTGATTCGTTAATTAACGTCACCTGCCAGACTTAAACTAACCCTCATTCGATTTCTTGTTTAAAACAGCCTATAGTGCGGTTCTACCATTGATCATCATAATTTTATTTCATTAAAAAAATAATTTTTATTTTATTTTATTACTATTTGACTGGTTTAAGATAACCGTTTATATATATACTTATCTCCCCTCAGAGTTTCCCTCCTCTGAATTATAACTCGTTCGCCAGTAAAAATATTCCATCATCCTGGTTGTACAAATCTTTTTAGAATTTCTCTTTAATGATTTAATGTAAAAATTAGTGTCTGTGGTACATAATAACAAGAAATATTTAACAGACAAGTCTTAGAAAGACAGAGTAAACTAATTATAAAATTGAGTGATTTGAGAAAGATGCTAAGCTCGCAACATTCTCCTATTTGAAATGTTTAATTACTTCATCTGTTTTTAAGGTTTGTATGTTAAATAAAATCTAATCCATTGTTATCCATCTGTATGTTTTATTAAATTAGTTTATCACAAAATTTTTCTGTGAATTTCAATACGATTTGAAATTAAGTAATTAACTTCTCCTTAATTTGGAAACAATATAATAAATTTCAGATGATGCTGATAAAATAATAACTGGTTTAATTACTGTATGTTGTTGTGGTAATCAGTCCTTTGACTGGTCGTATGCAACCCTATTCATTTCTACATCCTCCCTAATCTGCTTAGCGCATTCCATACTTGGCCTCTCTCTTTTATTATTAGGCCACACTTTTCCCTCTAATGCTAATTTTACGAGGCTCTCGTGTCATCATGATTATTTATTACATTGATAGGAAGAATAAATATAAAATTATAAACCGTGTTTTCACTAAAGCACCCATATTAAAACACAAATTTTCATTATGAAAATTAAATAACTATTCGATCAATTAAAGAATTATAGCAAAATATAATTTTGTCTCCCACACAATTTCGTCATTTCATGGTATAAAAAACAAGAATTTTTCCAATATTTTGTCTGAACGAAGTAATATGTATTTACCATTCCCAGTGTCTTAGCTGAAAAAGACTAAAACTTGATCACAAATGAATAGCAAATAATTTCATTTATTTTGTACCGTATTAAATTATTAACTTGCGCTCCCCTTCACACGTCAATCCACTTGAGCCAGTGCAAATATTTATTCCATTACGAGCTCATTGTGATTTCGCCAGACCCAGATTAGTGGGACAAGCTTGTGCAGTTGGCTCAGTGGTAATTATTTAATTCCCATTCGCATTTGGACAACTGTGCGTTTATTATGCTCCGAAATTGTTCGCTCAGAAAAAGAGAGCTGAATAAATACGATCCCTGAGTAAATATAAATAGCTTGAATGACCGAAGACTACAGTTAATACAGGCAACGGTCTCTACAGGCAGAATAGTTTCAAATATCATTTGAAGAGATTTCAAAATGTTCTTTGACAAGTAGCTGAGACATAATGAAAAATTAAATGAGGTGCCACAAAGATACTAGGGTACGGTAAAATTTATTATCCCAGTAAAAAACGGCAACAGAAAAGGAATAGTTTACTACATATACCACAAAGGAATCTGTTTTTATAAAATTAGAGTTAGTAGCTCTGCTTCAACAGACCACAATAGATTTTGAACTGAAAAATACTACGATGCAGCTACATCAGAGTCTACAGCCATAGCTCAGGACAGCAGAAATGTGGACTCGGTTTGGATTCCCACTCAACGCAACCATTTTTTATTTGTTTACTTTATTTGCCTTTCGTTTCTATACTTCCTGTTTCAAATATGTTCTGTTTCTGAAATATTCCACGAATATATTAATTGTACTGGACCTCGAAGCAGAGGCAGTCTTTCACAGTACGAACCTTTATACAGCACTTCTTCCATAATCTCTAGCACTCTTTGTTATTCTATCACACGATCCTTCAGAAACATGACAATATATTCTTTATTTCACTACCAAATTATATCCCAAAATATTTATTGATTTGAAATTTATCCCACAGTCGCTAATTTATAAATTTACGTGAGTGTAATAATTGTTTTAGGAAAATTAACGATGAAAACTTAAGTGCAAAATCCTCTCTTGTCATTTCTCATTCAAACACAATAAAAACTATTATTTTTACACAACCCCTTTCTCAAAAAATTGTCTGACGTGTACATATACGGGACCGAAGCTTTATGATACACTAGCTGGGTGCCCGGTGTTTCCCTGTAATCTTTTCGTCAACAAGTGATTAAACCATCAGAGAGAAGGTCACATTTTTTTTAATTTACCTTTTCACGCCCCGTATCATCAGAATTGTACAAATGAAAGCTAAAATATTTTTTTTATTTAGGAGGTTAGATGGAATGATTCCGAATGAACATGTGCATAAATCGTAATTCGAACAATGCACCTTTCACATTTGCACAAAATATTATTTTTAATTTGGTTTAATTGTTCAATGTCTAATTAATAGCTATATAATACATTCAGTATGCACGCAATTACAATACACGGAATATATCAGAACTGGTAAAAACGAAGCCAAGCTACGTCGCAAAGAATTGCGTATTGATGCGTAACTGAAATTGCACAAATTGATGAATATGAACATTTAAAACAAAGTATAGAGTGGCCATTACAAATACCTAACGAGGAAAATTATCCATGTTATAAAGTGGTTAGTTGATCACGTGAGTGAAATTAATCTTCTTTAGAAATAAGTTTAGAAGTTTGGTAATTATTTTCATGTGATAAAAATGAGATGATTAACTGTATAGGAGGTCCAAAATAACACAATTACTGTGACAATCCGTCAATTAAGCACTAGTGGTGGCGTTGTATAGAGACGGAAACACACTCCTTTTAAAGTGACCGATGGTGTTGCCGGAGAAAGAAATTGTACGGCGTTTTTGGCGAAACGCTCTCAGTCATTTTGGAAAGCGACACGTGTCACTTCGCCCTTGACACTTTGTTTACGCTGAAGCCGTGAAGCGCTGTCACGGAATTGAATAATATCGTCACGTCAAATCCTTTGACGTCACAGGATTTCCGTCGAGAATCTCTCTAGCGTAATGCGCTGACAAGTGAAACATTTATACCCCGTGAAACCAGCGTTTCCGAGCTCTTAATACTAATACACGTAAAACACTGCGAAGTTGCAATATCATTTCATGTTTACAACAAACGTGAAGAATAACTATTATTTTATGAAGAATAGCTTAGATTTTTAAATAAAGAATTAACGACCTGTACAACAGAATTTAAAATTTTTTTAAACTTAATGTAGACGCTCGACCATCCATTGTGGTTCTAGTCAATAAACAAAATCAACTAAAGCTGTAAACACAAGTATCATACGTCACAGAATAGCCAAAAGATAAAATTAAAAAAGACAATTTAATAAACCATCATATTATTTGTTTAGTTACATTATTCTACTTCAGCCACCTATATAAAGTTTAAAGTAATAAACATAGGTTCTATTAGCTAGACTAAAACAAACAAAATATCATAACTAAATCAAATATGTAAAGTACTTAAATTTGAATTACAATCAGCGGCTAAAAAAGAAATATTTACACTATACAATCTCAATACATGTGCAAGTACAAAACTTTCAATGACGAATAATGATGCAGAAAATAAAACGAAAAAATAATGGTTGTGTTGCTCATAGTTTAATACGACTTTTTACGTTACGTGGAGCTTAAGGTTTTACTCTATCCGGCTCACGAGGCAATCTATTAAAATTTCGGTTTCAGAAATGTCAAAGAAATGAATAATTATAATTAAATGGTATTTTAATTTTACAATAAATAAATTGACCACAGAGTATAATAAATATTTTTAATTAATGTCTGCCGAAAATTAATATTTATGAAATATATTGATAGCAATGGTTGGTTGAAAAATAATGCACTTGATACTTAATTCCTGTACTAAATTAAGACGAAACGTTCTAGTGTTATATGTGTGCCAATGTCTTTATTAACTTATTGATTTATAATTATTAATTTTTATTCATTAAAAAATAATTCTTCAATACCTCTTGTATGGTCAATTATGTATTTGTCTTTACAAACAGTCATTCAGTCTGAAAATCCATATAATTGATCAATAGCTCTAATTATATAAAAGGCACGATAAGGACGCTTATTAAATAACTTTATATAAGGACGGTGAAGTATTAAAATGTACACAGAATTTTTGTACTTAATACCTTGAATATATTTGATGACTTCAAAAGCCGCCACGTCAGCATTTAGAATTTTCTGGTTATTAATCCCTCTTACAGCCGGTTATTGAGGAATTAATAAAAGCCCGGGGTCCCCTCTTCAATTACCATCCTGTGTTATTAAGTGGCATTCGCCAGTATTTGTATCACCCTCATGTCGCCTGTTACCCCAAAAAAAATCCATCTTATGCTTTTGAAGGAGAGTTTCCAGTTACTGGATCACCCTAATGTTACCCAACAAAAAGTTTAGACTGGCTTCCTAACTCACCTCGGCCCTTTTAAAATTTCCTTTCTATGCTACGAAATGGCAATTATGATTTACTGGAACACTCCAATGTATCCCGTTGCCGTAAAAAGATCGAATACAAAGACTGAATTATAAGAAATTACTATGAAAAAAGCCTTTTTTAACTACTACCTACAGCTCCACTTCCATCACGCGTAATTTTTACGCAGATAGTTCTGTTGAACGTATGACGCATAAGAACCACAGACGTCCTTATACCGATTTTTTTCAAATAACTGTATCAAAATTATTGAAAGATTAGCGAGCAATGTAAACGTGGGAGTAAATGTAGGATATAACAGCCACAACTTGAAGTTTCACCGTTATTCTTCAAAACTGCGCCATTTGCTATAAGCACAGAAGAAATATGAACGAAGCCATTACCTTAAAAGCGCAGATGACAAACGTTTCCAATGCTTTAGTGAGAACGAAGGATTCTTACGCGAAAATTCAGCCTTTACCAACGGATTTGATAAAGACCCTACATATTTTCCCGCTCGGCAGAAGCCATTTCAACATCTTTTTTTTTTCACTCAAAGGGAAGAGCACACGCAAACTAACCAGCTGTGGAAATGGAGTTTTTAAAGTAATTAGAATTCATTCGGCTATATTCACAAGGTTTCATTGTTAAATGCATTATGAACAGAAGAATAGTATACCGGTTTTACAAATATAACTAAATGTTAGCAGACCATACGTCACGCCGCTCCCTCCCAGAAGCTATCTAGCATTCATCAGAAAAATAAGTATGCAAAGTATATAAATATCATATGACTACTAGTATAGCTTAGTTCGATAGATAATTATCCCAAATAAAATACGCTTGATTGAATTATAAAAATATTTCTAAACGGGTTGTAATAATAGTAAGTCATCTGACAATCATAGAATTATTAAATTAATTAAAAATATTATAACGTTATCTTCAACACCAAAACCTCAAAGTAGTCGATTATCCCTCACTCCATAACTTCTTGTTTTTTTAAATATATATATATATATATATATAATATTTATAATTTACTTGTAATGTTTATATGTGTTGGTCTCTATGGAAAATATTAAAATGAAGATAAGTAACTGTTGAGGAAGGCGGTAAGAAAATAACATTTCTAGCAGTTGATAAAGATTTTTGGAAGAGTCGACTTTGGAGAAAAATGGGCGTCTTCTTGAGGAGTGGGGCTATAAATGGGCGCTTCTTATATTAGACGTTGCGAATAATGGCAGTGAAATAAAAATGTCGGAGCCAGCCTTTGTGTTTTGGGGGACACCGAACCCAAATCAGCTGGGAGAAACCAGTAGCCAGGAAATATATGAACAATCGGAGAGAATAATTAAGGGGTATTCGAGTAAACGGACGAGCAGTGGAGTATGGTTGTTCAGTTTTGCAGTCTTAGTTGAGAGCGACAGTATGAGATATTAACTGGACAAGTGGAAAATATTCCCACTTAGTCTGGGTTTGCGGCCGTCTACCCCAACTAAGAGGAACATCCGTAAGTAATGCAATTAATTTCCAGAAATTGTAATTTAAAGATTCTGATACATAGCTTCATTTAAAGGATTCGCAGAATATGACTAGTATGTTATGTTGGTAACAAGAATTAATGACAGAAAATATTGTTAAATAAATTTGATTTAGGCAAAATCCGAAACAGAGCGTCATGTGAGTGTTCCGGAATAATAGTAATGACGGGAAGAAGTTAACTATTAAGGCATATGTGACATCAACGAAAGCTGCTAAGTTTATTTAGTTAATTACCACAGTTTTCCTTGAAATTCCCTGGCCGACGACAGGGATGTATCTCAGGCTATGCGAGTCCGATGTTGGCTGAGTGTTTGCGGTTGTGCTTGTGGGCATGTTGTGTCCTACCACATATCCCGCCCCTCCTTCACAAGTTACCACAAGCCTCCGCTCCTCCAGCACGCATCAATCACGACTAATACCAAACTCCATCATTTGCGTCACCATCCGTGTGCATCCGCCCCTGTGGCACGTGCCTCAACATAGGACCGAGTAAACTTGGTAAGATTTTTGGAGGTTAAATTAGGCCTCAAATACACGGTAAATGTTTCTCGTTACTTGCCATAGTTCCAGTGGTTTACGCTATTATGCCCAGGACGGTTACTTGCAAAATTTCCAGTAATTTCCTGGATACTTATAGAAAGGTCAGCTAAGAGACCCTCAGTCGTCAAATTTCTCACCCCCTGACATCAGGGCAGGTAATCTGCACTCAACTTTCCGCCCTTCATTAAATAGATACAAATAATGATTTTATGAACTCCATTAATCATCGGTTGAGGAAATGGGAAACGTTAAAAATTAAATTACCTATAATTACTATAAAATATGGTATGCAAACCAAAAACATCAAAACTTTGTATAGATAAAAATGAAAAAGTATGAAAATTAGTAATTAATCAATGTCCAAATTACAGTTAAATAACTATGGAATTCTCTCTCAAAAATACAACAATGTACACAGTAACACTAAACACACAAAGATACATAGACTACTTCTGAGCGTTTTTGCCTTTCTTCTGGCTGTAGGATGACTACAAAGGAAAGACATCTTTTCGTAGTACGAGGAAGAAAGATTATCATCTTTGGCGGCAGAGAGAGAGAGCGATCATCGCTGGAGACCGTCCTGGGCTGACAACCGTCATGTTTGTTTGGAAATTGGAAAGATTAATATTATTGACTAAAATTTAATTGGAAGATTTTTAAAATGATATTAATGTTATAAGAAGGGATCTGAAGGAGGAATTAATTTAAATGAAAATGATTCTGGAGTAAGACAGCGTACTATTTTGTTCATATATTGGCAAAGACCTTTACTCTGTGTAGTTGTGTATTATGTCGTAAAAAGGTTTAACCCAGAGAAAAAGACTACAAATTTTCTTTCGAATACGAGACGCTATGTGACGTCAGCAACCTTCACTTTTTGCGGGGGGGGGGGGGTTAACAGGCTGCATGAGGGTGATCCTGAAACAGGCGACTCACCCTTTTCGAGCCGGGTATAAGTATATAACGTGTAAACGGTATTTTAGCTGCGAGGTTCACAAACACATATATATAATTATTACATGGCAAAACAACAGATACAGCTAAAATAAATAATATTCTTAATAAAAAGTCCAACTTATAATTAAATAATTCTATCAATAAAGTTTTAAAAAACATACAGCATCTAAAATCAGTTGAGTAACTTTCAGTCGTGAATGACAATTTCGGTATATCAAAACCGAACGATAACAACAAATTCATAACTAAGACTTGGGAATAAATTTATGAGTTTTGTTAGTGCTATTATGCTATTTTCCGAAAAATTTGCAGCCCACGATCTTTGGAAAGGCTTCACAATACACGATATCTCGATCAGTTATAGAAATCGATATTATCACTCCAATGTAAGTTAATACGGCCAGTCGTTTTTTATACACATAGAATAATTATTTGTGTTGCTTTTAATTGTGAAAACTCATAAATAATAACATTTATATCTATTACGTAATTGTGAAATAAAATATCAAGATACAAGATAAATTATTAAATTTTCATACTAAGTTTGAATTAAAAGATTAATGAAAACAATTTTTTATATTGTACTTATAAAAACAGTCTGTTAGATAGGAATTTCTATTGTATGAAAATATTTCTCCAAAGATAAATATATTTAAATGCCTGGAACACACGACATTCTCACATGGAAAGGGTTCATGTTCCACAAAAGCTCCTATTCATATCACCATTTTTCACAGAGTTATGAATTAACAAATTTGTCCTTTATTCACCACGAATTGTGAATTTTTACATTAACTCAGAATAGAAACAATTCACCTGTAAAACTGATCTGACGATAGAACTACAAAGCAAAGCTGAAGTTCAAACGAAAATCTGGGAAATGATTGGCTTTTTTTAATAATACATTCTGCACAGTGTTGATAATAATAAACAAGAGTCTTTGACGGCACAGTACTGTTGGCCGATAACGGCAATAAATATGAATATTTCAGTTTCGGAAATTGTAATTCACCGCTTTTGTACTTTCCTTTTGAAGTTGAAACATAGGAAGATAAGAACCGGTGATATTTTATACTGAATAACATTGAAATACAACCTGCATAATTTGTTCTTATCGCTCCATTGAATTTATTTGAATTTGTTGTGCATAAATTCTTCAACAGTCCAAATACGAAAACTGCCACAGTAATTTTAATCAGGTACCTTTTTCTTTTAAACTATGTGTATATATTGGCTTGACAATACAATATTGGTCTTACTGAAACCAATACCCACTAATACAGTTCTTATAAGATGACAGTTTTCTAAATGGCGTTACCCTGGAGATTTCATCCAGATTTCTCCTTAATGGTTTTACTTCCGGTGTAGTAAACGTGGGAGTTGCATCTGATGCAACTTATCCCTACTTCGTGAGTGTGAAAGGGATGGTTTCCACGATGCCTGGCGGCCCATAGATTAGTGGCATCCATTGAGCTACGACAAGGGCCGCAAGATTACAGAAGGTGCTTCGTGGCTCGCATTGGTAACTCAGCTCAATAATGGCAGCGAGAGAAGAGGAATTTGAGGGCAGCTGCACGAAGAATAACAAAACAGAATTCCGTCAAACAAGATCTATAAAATGTTTACCATAGTTTCCAACTCCTGCATTTGTTTCTACTGAAAAGGAAGAACATACTCTACATAATTAAGGGTATCAGTTGTAATGAAGGAATAAATACGTTAGACGCTAACAACTAACTAATTATATTCCTACAAGAGAAGCACAATTTGAATACTAAAACGTAAATTCGATCCAATGAATTTTCCCTTCCACTTTCATAAAGGCCTACGATAATCTATACCAATAATTAACATCGAAGTGACTGTCTGTCAGTCCGTATGTTTGTCTCGAATGGGCTCCGAAACGACTCAACGGATTTAAATGAAAACTTAAGGGATTCAATTTTATATTATATGTTCGTGTATGTTTCATTATATATCTTGCAGAGTTCAGGAGATATTAAATATTTATAAATCGATTGAGTTTCCGTGAAAATCAAGTGCAGTTAAAAGTCCTATTAAGCGTTCCTATACCATTCATACATTTCTTGCTGTGTTATTATAAGCGTAATTTTGGCAGCATGAGTGGTAGCGGGAGGGCGAGGATTCTCACTCCACCTATTGTTGCAAACGTGTGAAAACTGGACGTGTTCAAAACCAACTGCGAGTTAAAAGGTTTGCCGTGCAGTGGTCATAAATAAATGATACCGTACTTTCGTTATTAGGGCAAAATAAAAAGAGCTATTTCCACGCGAACGAAGTCGCGGCCAGAGGTACTTTATAATAAAAGCAGTCAAAAATCAAAATTGATGTTATTCGCGTAACTTTTTCCCGATTTAATTCCTATATTATTAGAAAGTAATAGTCCTAATATAGTCTATCTTCAATAACAGAATCAGATCATAAAAGCCAAACGTGGAGTGCAACTAGAGCAGGACCAAAGCTGCCGCCAGAGGCCACTGCAATTCAAAACATTTTTTATATATGTATCTTTTCATATGCTTCATAAAAAACCTGGAACAAATACAACAAAACTTTGTATACAAATTTCTACTGTAGGCCGCCATATTAAATTTCACACAATATGGTGGCTATTTTTTATATTCTGCTACTGTAATATTTCAGTAACCATGCCCTGAAAATAAAAACCAAGAACACATAGAAGGTTGTTAATGAAAAAATTCACATATTTTTTAATTTCCATTTTATTTAACACCGCATGTTTACATCAAATGTTTTATGGAACCACGGTATATATTAACCTTGACTTCTTCCCAATTATATTCTCGAATATGATTTGTTTCAGGAAAAAGCAACGTGTGATGGAAACAATATTTTTTAAACATTGTAATTTAATAGCTTTGTAGTCAATTACAAATAATAAAATAATAATAATTAATGACGTTACACATAAGTAATATTTTATCTAGAACATTTTGCCGATCTCGTTACTTCTTTACTTTTGTTTCATGCAGTGAATCGCGATTCATACGTTATGCTTTAAATATACTGTGCGCATTAGGCAACGCGTTTTAAATAAATAGGCATGACGTTTGTGAAACGGGTTAATGCAAATAAGTACCCAGTTAGGATTCTTATAAAATCTGAGTTAATTTTTGATAATGAGATGAAAACATTTTCTCCAAGAATGATGAAATGAGAGTGTTAATTGATACTTGAAGAAGTCATTTACAATATTTTCTTAGTAAAAGTCATGGTTATAAGGAAGATTTCAGACCATAAATACAAGACAAAATATTTGTTAGTAAAATGTACATAATTTTGCATTAATATTTTACGATTTCTAGTTATATTTATTTAAATATTATTTTTAATTTAATTCCAAATAAGAATAGTTTAGTGGCCTCAGTAGTGATGTCAATGAAAATTAATAAAGTCAAATAACGTATCAAAATAAAAGTTAACAAGAATAATAGGACAAGTATTTTGAAGACTAGATTATTAAAACAACACACAATAATAAATGATAACAACACTTTTATATCCTGAACTATTATTTTATAAGTAAAATGTTAAAAATTAAAACAATGCGCCAAACTCAAATACAAACATTACGCATTCCCCTTCGTCGGGGTTAAAAGAAATAAAATGAAGTTTCTCCGTCCGCGGTTCTTAGTTGAGTGAAAGCCAGAGACGGAAACATATTGCATTGGGAAAAGTATGGAAACTTCTGCAAAAAAGTTTGCATCAAAGAAATGGCCGATTTTCCGTCTCTCTTTCGAAGTTAGTTAATTTAGTGAAGATGTCAAATAACCTGCAACTGAAGTACGTTCAAGAAAACACACTAAAAATTGTTTCATTGCCGCGTTTCCATTAGTAGGTGAACGAGAAAACCATCTGTCGTATTTAAAATCTAGACACCAAAATTATATTTCTCGAGAGGCACTTTCCTATATCAGCTTATAATATACCAGCTGGGTGCCCAGCGTTGCCCGTAATTAATTCGACAGTAATATTTTTGTCGATACATTATTAAACCATTAGGAAGGTCGTCACATTATTGCACAAATGAACAGAGAAATTACAATAATTTAGTTACTTCAGAAGTACAATCACTAAATTCACTGTCGTGTATCTAAATTCTAGGTTTGTTCAACAAATTGTAAAAAAGAAAATAGTTATGGTCAATAATCGAGTACACCAATAAATTAGTTTCTTTGTGTGGTAAGCATGGTTTTCTATTACTAAAATTGTATTATAGAAGTCTCAGTTATATACTAACATTAAATTAACAACATAAAATGCAATTCAAAAGTTTTAAAATTTTTGTTTACTACAAGTGTGTACGTAGAATTGTCACTATAATAAATGGACTTTGGCTATTACTTCATTTCACAGTCTACTGAACAATCCACTGACGAAATAAATCGAGAATTTAATGCGTAACTGAATAAATTCATTAATCAATGTGTGATATAATTAAATTTAAGTTTAAATAAGGCCAAAAACAAATACAAAGTAGTGAAAATATAACTAACGTGAATTTAAATTATAGTTTGTTATGTTTTCACTAATTTTTGGTCTGTGTTTGGCCGTATTTAAACTTGTATTAAACTTACAGACATTAATAACTATTATAGATATAATTTAAAGCTTTTTGACATAATTTCTGTCGTCGGGATAAAGGATACCAATGATCTGCCATCTATATAGAAGATGAATTAGTCACGTTCTATAAATACACTTCGAAATGAAAATAACAACTTTAATATTTCGGAGGAAAAAAATTAACTTCGATTCCTAGCGTTACTAATTTCGTATTTCTGGACGGTGCTCCTCCTCCTGACAAGACCAAAACGCAAACTTGCTAAATGAATAGCTCACATTACACGCCTCTTCAAAGCTCAAAGCAATTTTTTGATATCTTCCACACTCTCCCTAGACTACACCAAAGACTGACACCAAAGGGAAGCTGCATTTTTTCATGTAAATTTTTCAGCGCTGACCCTTTTTTCTCCTGAGGTCACTGATAAAGTTTCCTCTAAATTACTGTGCGGGGAGATTGGAACGTTGCCAACAGAAAGAGGACCACGTGAAAGTTATAAATTATACCTCGTCAGTGTGTTTGCATGCCAGAAGAATATAAAATCATCATGACAGTGAATACAGTATAGTTATCCAACTATTTTTTCATATTGTTGGTGTACAATTTCACTTCAGTGTTTCTGCAGAATTTTTTTATCTTATATACAAGGTTCTTAAATATAATTTACACATTTTGTTGGTTCCCTTGTAATAACTTAATTTAATTGCATATCACAAAACGTTTTTAGTTTGTAGAAGTTTGGATTAAAGGTTAGGAAATGTCGAAAATTTTTATTTTAAGTAAGTCATTATACAATACTCGGGACTTACACATGATGCAATTACAGAATTTACCCAAAAGATATAGACTATATTTATTAATAGATTAGATAATATTAATAGATATATATAAATAGATTTTACAACTAAATTTGAAAACATTAATAACGTAAAAATATATTGAATGCAGTAAATTTAATCTTTAAAGGCTTCCAAATTTTTATGAAAGGTGTAGTACGACTACAAATAAAAAAAGTAAAACATCTTTGGATAGTATGTGGAGGCGGAGAAAAATGTCTTCTCTGGACATCTGGTTAAGGTTATAAAAGCAAATATTTCTGATTTTTAATTGATAACATAAAGAGAGAGAAGATTGATAAATATAATATATTCATGAAAATTGACTGTGAAGCATATTACAACTAGTAAACACATTTTATTCCTAAATTTTTTCAACTGTGTTGGACAATTTAAAGTTGGTTAATATATTTTGTGAAAATTGTTGTAAACTTTATTCGTTTGGTAGAACATTAGTTTATTTGGTTGAAAGTGGAACACGCCGAAAAAAGATTAGAAATTTTATTTGGAATACGTGACATATTATGACGTCATCGGCGGTTTGTTTTTAATCGCATTGAGACGGGCATAAGGATACAATAAGTAAACTAGTAATAGAGCTGCGATATATAAAAATTAGTACAATAGTCTATATATATATATATAATTCAGAAACAAAGCTTTCATTAGAATTTAATTACTTGGATTAATGATCGAAGGCTTTACCGGTGAAATTGTTGCAGAAACAGTTCTCGGGTCACACAGCGATTAATACGCGACGTTTCGACGACTGCAAGCTCTGTCGTCATCTTCCAGGCGAAATGATGACGAAATACCTTGCAGTCATCGAAACGTGGCGTATTAATCGCTGTGACCCGAGCAGAAACCCGAGAACTGATGCTGTAATTACGTGGATATTTTATTATGTAATAGTATTAATTTTTAAATAAGTTTTTTATATCACACGTTGAGATATATAAATATTTCATTAGCTAAGCAAAAGTTCTTTTACATCGTTAAATTTAATGTAGACCAGAATATCGTCCCAACTTTTTCAACTGTCTGAATGTAGGCGGCTCTTTTAGTTTCACGAATAACCACACTCACCAAGCACGAAAGTTTAGCTAACAGCTAATTACAGTGGAATTCAACTGAAACATTTAACGGAATTTACTCCCACACAAATTCCGAAACGAACAAGTCCGTGTTAATTACAGTCATATTTGTTACGTGCCAGAGGTTCCCAGTCCAATTAAATATCCAGTAATAATACTGATGTACACATATCGTGCGATCATATTTTCGTAACTCAACGTACAACTGCGTATTTGAAATTCAAGCTCTGAATTCTTGGCATAGGATGATTTGATGCTATGTCGTGTGATACAATTTACGCACGCCATCTGACGAGAGTGATATCGGGCAAGTCCCCGATTTACTCGCTCTATAACTTACCGCCCCTAATTTATTATGGCCACGTGTATTCTTCCCAGGTTCGTGTGTGTTTTTTATGATCTATGTGTCATACTAAAGTATTCTCCTTGCGCAATATTTCCTTCTAAATTAGTTTCCCAGAAAGCTGCATACTAGTGTCACACACTGCGGGCAGAAATAATGTTTGCAGTTGTGATATATAAGGGAAAATTTCGTGCCATTTCAGTTCCACTTTCTTACGACTTACTCTACCCGGCAGGACACCAAGACAGATGGTGCAGTGTTCTAAATGTGAAATTTAAGTTTGTTTAATGAATTACCGTCTTCAATTCTATAAATATCCCTCTTGACATAACTTCGGGGAGGTTGAGTAAATAAATACAGAAGTTTTCGTCACAAAAAGCTCTCTAAAATTGTGTCTATGTGCTCTCCTTTACACCACAGTCAGTCCAAAAAAGTATTTTCTGTCACTATAAACGATATTCTTTTAATACCTTGACAAACAAATGACTAAAAACACTAATATTCTCAAGCAATAAACTGAAGCCTCTTTCAAATATTTTCTGACTTTCAGTTTCAAAATAAAAAAAATTGAAAGATGGTCAATAATTCAGCAAATAAAAATATTAAAGACAAAATTAACTCTCGAAAGACATAACGTTATACACCAAATTAATTGTTTAGATTGTAATGCAATGTATATCAGTCAAACTAAAAGAACATTAAAAACTCACATTAAAAAACATGAAAACAAATTAAATTATACATTCAAAAGTGCACAGTTGTGTCCAGACACATACATCTTAAGAATCATAATTTCGATTAGCAAAATGTGAAAATATAAGAAGAGGAAAATAATTTATTCTGAAGAATGGTGAGTGAAATGTTACATATCAGGTACAACCCTCATACACTCGATGCGAAAAATTATACGAGTAATTTGCACAAGACTTACGATTCTCTTTTGTTAAAATAGTTTAATCTTGGACAAACTAAAATTTAACGGCGTTAAGTATTTATTGATACCACATCATTTCAAACTTAACCGTCACGGGATATTGTCTCTAATGTAAGTAGTTTACTCATTTAATAATGTAAGTGTGTCATTTTATTTTACTTTAAATTTTAACACATTTTTATGTATTCGAAATTAATTTTTATTTTATAATTTTTGGCTTATAGTTACCTAAAGAAGTCCTCAAAGTTGGATTAAACGTTCTACTAATATTAATTAAATTATTTTCTTACTTATTGGGCGTCTTTTCGTTTATTTATTTTGAAGCCCGTTTATTGATAGGCAGCCACGCAAACCACAAGCCTTTTTAAAAAAATGCTGCTTGTAAAATCAATACAAACCTTCACATAACTTCAACAGTCAGTAGCACAGAATGCTGAAAAGAACTGTCTTCCTGACAAATGAATAATGTTTTCTAAAAACTATATGAGGTCACGTTCTGTGGGGGGGGGGCGAGAATCTCGGTTATGAAAATAGAAATTCCTCACCACAAAACGTTGCTTAGTCAAAAGGGAACGCCCCGGGGGTGAGAAGAGGGCGGATTTTGAAGAGTAAATAATTTATCCGGCACCCTAAGAATGCCAGTGTCTTATTGGGGTCGAAGTCAAGCCAAGAGACGAGCATACCAACTAAGCTCGGCATGAATATTCATAATAAAAGGAGGCCAGCAGTCGTAAAAGCACAGAGTTATCCCCGAGGAAGGATGGGGTAAATTTTATTTGAAGTCTGCTGTGACACCGGCTGTCAGGATATGACTCGGAGGAATGTGACATGGATTGTTGCCTCTGCTTATCAAAGGAGTCCACTTCAAAAAAACTTTTTAGACTCAAATCTCTATTATGAATTTTTCTGCATACTTCATTATAAGAAAGAAACATTCTTAGAGAAAGTTTAGAAATATTTAAAAAATACTGTTATAAATAAAAATCACATATCAAGTTAATATTACTCAACATGATGGATTCTATAATCAAAACACTCATTATCATTCATTAACAATAGATTTTCAAATAATGAAATAACATTAGATTATTTCACATTTCCATTTCCACAAGATTTACAGCTTAAATTATAGAAAAGGATCATTACAGATTATTTACATGCAGGATAAATACTTGAAACAAAAAAAACTAAATTAATCGTTGTAATGTCAATCAATCACTGTTATTGAAGACATGCGGCTGACAAAGATTATGAACTATGAATCTATAGCAAAATTTGATTGGTTGTATGTATGTCTGTATGTTGTGAATTAGCGTAAAATTATATAATTAAAGGCCGCATTTTACTCTGAACAGGATTTTCTTAATCGTTCACCTAATAGTTAAAATTAGGGTTCTTGCAAAAGTGTTGAAAGCGTTGCCTGATAAAATCACCTACTACATAGCTTTAAACTTTCTGTACAGTTTTTTCTGCTTTTTTTTGTTTCGTGTATTGCCTGGAGCTACTACGGAAGGCCTGACTCCTGGTCGCACAGCTCCAAGAAGTGAAAACTCCGTTGCTTATGCTTGTTGTGTTTCTTGGCGTTTGTCCCCTCTAGTGTGCGTGCAGTGTTTTAATGACTTTATACTATATTCCGTTTATTTTACTTATTTATTTGAAGATTATTTGTAATTAATTATGTACTTTATCTTGTTCTTATAATTATTTGTTATTTTTAATGTATGACATATCATATTTCCTCCAGTCCTGAATGGGCTGCAGAGCCAACGAAGAAGAAGAAAGAGAAATATATAGTTCATTTCGTCTTTAATCAAACCACTTAAATAACACCAAACAAGTAGCAAGCATGTATTAAATTAATTAATGAAATAGTACTTATGATATAATCAAACATAAATTGCTCCACGGAGTAAATAAATATATATTATCTTGTATTCTGTACGACTGTCATACATTTACACGGCTCTTTCTTTATTTTCTCAGTATTCAGAAATATTTCAGTAGATAAGTTGCATTCAAATGTATACATAACATAAATAATATTGTTAATAATTATAATAGAAAAAAACTTGAATATCCTTCTCATTGAAATTGAAAACGTGATTATAGTACGTGACACGAAAGTAGTAGATAAAAATTTCTTAAGAAAAAAAAATTAAAAAATAATTAGAGCCTTGGATATTTTCTAATATATTAAAATAAGTGTTTCTAATAAGAATTTTATTCAAACCAACAGTGTGTGTAAACGCCCGCTATAAGCATGAAACTTGTTTTACTCACAGGACAAAAGTATTACTTAAACTGCCAACCATACGCTTTTGGCTTCAACATTGCGTGGACAGACAGCCATTCGTGACCTAATACGTCTCTGCCTCTGCCTGGAAGCTGGTTACTGCCCATTCGCTCTGCTAGGCGCCGTTATTTACTGACGTTTCGGCCGCAATATCAACCATCGTCAAGCTGCGTGTGAGAAATTACAACGTACCCTCACCAACAGAGACTGATATTGCACGTCTGTGGTTCTACTACACCCTTCAACAAAGAGCTCGTACCTTTTATCAGTTAAGACCATTAGTTCTTCAAACAATTTATCTGAATATTTCAAGCTTATTTTTCAAGGAAGGTATACCTAAATGATCATCCATCATATATAATATTGACTCGTGATAAAAAATATAATGATGGGAAGTATAGCAAAAATCACAGATAGTAAGTGCTAGTTATTCACGTATTCCAAATCCGAATCAATTTATGTTTTTACAAGCATATGATTGACATGATGTATATTTAATCCGTTTCGATATCCTGATTTATCATTATTATTTTACTATTCATATAAACTACTATGTAAAATATGTAAATTAACGCGTGAATGTGCGATTCGAAAGCAAAAACTGGATACGATAAGCCATATTACTTTTAACAAGATATAATTAGGAAACGAAAATGAAAACATAAAATTTCAAACATTTTACACAGGGTGATATACAAGGTCTTTGGATAAATTTTGAGGGGTGTTACAGCTTTTTAAAACGTACATTTGTTGTTTAGAAATATATTGTCGGGCGTGATGTGTTGAAGCACGAACACAAAAAATTAGCTATGAAAAGAGAAACTTTGCTTATTTACATAATCACAAAATACTTCTTCTGAAAGCACAGATGAAGATGACAATTTCTCGCAGTTGCATCAGAGTACGATGCCCAGGCATACAACTGCCCTCTACCCACAGCATTGCCAGCCAATCACAACTGCCTATTTTATATTACTCATGCTGTTCACAATTTTCAGAGTTTATTGGAAACGTTGTTGAAAAATAATACTTTGGCGGTTATGTTGCAAACAAACAATTTTTCGTCTACATGTCTCATTTCTTGTGTTAGTGCTTCAACCTTACATCCCTACATAAAGAATATATGTTTTAGTGAGGTGTACCACACCACAACGTTTATTTCATTGTCACTTCCTGAATGATAATTACGGCAAGATGATATACTTTTACCTATGGCAGGCATATCATATTGAGGTTCATGAAAAATAAGGACACTGAACGATTTTCTAGTGTCATAGCAACAAGTTACCAAAACCAAATTAATTACAGTACCAGGCATATTCCGAACCAAGAACTCAACTTGTACGTGACGAATTAGTATATCTAATATTCGTATTTATCTCCAGAGCATGGCTGTATTAATTTCAGAATTTGTTAATGATTGATCTGAACTTATAAATGGCATTGATTCTCAGATGTTTTAACACATTCAGGACCAACTAAATAATGCAAATGATTTATATGTAGTTTTAAAAATAATGTATGCTGAGGAGCACGTCCTACGTTTCTACGATCTTTTTTACTATCGGAACGTCAATTTCCGTACCCACCAACAGAGAAAACAATCCTCGGAAGCATTTCGTGTCCCAATTTGACAAATTTTCCGTTTAATTTTAGACCAACTGAGTTGATTTCCTGAACCAGATCAGGGCGCAATGGTACTAAAATTTAATAACTATTGTGATTACAATCAAGCGGGCGGCGAGCATTAGTATGCAAAACTGTTTAGCGACAAAATGGTTCTGATCGTTTCTGCCGTGGGACGTTTGTCATCCGTGGTAATGTGATTGCTGAAATATACTCATCGCTGCTCCTCTCGCCTCTGATTTGTACACACGCAGGTGTAGAAAATAGTAATTAAAACAAAAACAGAGTAGATTACGTTAGTAGAGTGAAAACGTGAACGTTTCGTACAATCCCAGTTTGGTATAATGAATGGAAAAACTTCAGTTTGCATTTATTGTTTCCTGGTGATTCTGGACCATTTCCTTTCAATTGGATTTGCCCGTAATTTTAACCATCAGCAAGCAATAGAAGTTGATGTAGCAGAAACACAGCTTGTTGATTGTCGGCTTTAACATTAATGTTAAATTGGAACAAATAAGTAATATAAAACGTAACACCTACCGGCGAAGCGTAAAGACAGGACATTTACGTGCATTATCGACTGTAAAACAAAGAAATAATATTGTAGCTAATATATACATTATACACCAAACAGTTAAACCTAATGTACTATTGGCATTGAGTGCGTGTAAATACTTATCAGTTGACTTTTATAGTTTTTATTGGCTAAAACACAATACACCCATATATATATATATATATATATATATATATAAGGACATGACACTGTCAAGATAATTAACAAAATGGATAATGACGGGAAAGAGTAAAATAAAGGTGGCGTCTTATCTGAAGTTCAAGAGTCAAGTTTGTATTCTTCAAAATTTTTGTAGGCTACCTCCACCTTCTTCGTATAAATATATGTACTCCCTATGATAAAATCAACTATCATACATATTACTAATATCAAAATCATATCGACTATAAATAAATTGGTATAACATAAATATTAAGTAGATGAAAATAAATCCTTACCATAATTGCACACAAAAACTATGTTGATCAAATAGATTGTACGATGAAGTAGAATAAGAAGAACAGCCAAGAAAGTCTCGGAAAACGTCTTTATTGTGTTTAGAGCATTTTCAGTAGCTTTCGGCCTTGCGTCATATTCATCTTATCAGCTGAAAATATCATACACATACAATAAAGACGTTTTCCGACAGTCCTAGTTGTTCTTATTCTACACAAAAACTATAGCATGACTGTAAACGAGGATCAAACAAAAAGTATTTTATATAGAATTATTCCACGTTTTATGTTTTCTCTTTCTACTATATTTAATTTTAAACAATCCTATATTTTTTGATTTTAATACAATAAATATGTAAAGTAACGTTGTTGTGCTGTTAGATAAATATTTTATAAAAGAAAATTCTAATGGCCTTAAAACATTAATTAAAATCAATTAATTAAATTCATATTTAAGACAAACACGTGCTTGTGAGAACAGCGTTACCAAGAATATAATATTAAATTGATTCTTACGAATTGTAAATTTTGACTTTTAATTCTCCGTCAATAGGGACTCTGAATAAATGTACTCACGTTTCTGGTACACAATAAAAAAATTATTAAATATTTACAAAAGTGCATGAATGAAGCTGCGTTATTATCGCATATTCATAATAATAAATCAAAACGTATTTTTTTAAAACTATATTTCCAAGAGAGTTACGTTTTCCGTAAGGCAATACTGACAGTGGGGGCGGGCACCTGAATAAATCTCTTACATTTTCGAGGGTCGTAAACGATGTTTTTGCTTACCGTAATTAATTACCACATCTCAGCACACGACAATGGTAGTTAGGCAACTCAGAACCTTAATTACATCCTGTCGAGGGCAGACGGACCATCATCCGTTCTGGCGTTGGTCCAGCACCTAGGCAGTCGGACTAATAGGCAAGAATCTGCTCTAGGACACTGTGCTATAAAAAGGAAATTCAATACATTAAACACAATGAAATGGTTTGTAATACAGTTACCTCGTTCAATAAATCCCTTTGGTGGGTGAGCATAGAGTCTGCATCAAGGCTCCTCAGCACTCCAACCTATCTATATGGGAAAATTGGCGGCGGAATTTGCCTTATCATAGAGCAGTCAAACATATTAACTTTATAATACTAATATCAATATGACTAACGATGAATTATGAACGCTTCAGATGAATACATATTTTGTGAGACTCAAAAGACGATATAGAATCAAAAAAGTTCACGGTTGTTTACATGACAACATTTCACTCGCGGTGGTAAGTATCCCATGAAAAAGTATGTCAATATGTGGAATAGTTTCAGGATAGGACATACCTGTGTGCCTGTGGGAGTTTTCTCTCGAGGCATCCCCCCCCCCCAGAGTGACTGCGGGACTCACCTGAATATGTCGGGAATGCCTCGTACTCCCTCTGTTTTTTTTTCAGAGTTATCATATGCCGAGACACCTTCACCTATTTTGGGAGGTTTATGTACTGGGGTCGAAGACCTTAGGCATAACGCAAGAGTTGTCCGCTGATCCCATTGGATCAGTCGGCCTGCTGCCTCCTAAAACTTATGGAGACACGGAGAAGGGAATGCTGCGACTCCACAGCAAACTCGTCTCCCGTCATTCGGAAGGGTGTGAGAATAGTACCCAATGCCCGACTTACCTGATGCAGATTTTTTAGGGTTTTCCCTGCATCTCTTTAAGTGAAACACCGGGGTCCCAGTCAACCCTTCGCTACCTTACTCTACCTTCCGCATTCCCCCTTTTCAATTCCCTTCCTATGCTATTAAAGGGGAGTTACCTGTTTCAAGATCACTCTTATGTAGCCTGTTAACCCAAAAAAAGTGGAATAGTTTCGTGCACTTACTTCAGTGATACTTTGTGCTTATTTACGAGTTATCCCCATGCGTCTTTTTTCCCAAGTATGACGGAAGATTTAGTTTTTTATTCAACATTGATATGTCCCAGATTGCTACTTCTATTTCGTTTTGTACCCCACCCTCATGAGTTGCGAACTGTTACGGTTCCAGTATACCGCTTCCTATTCCAATAGTAGTATAAAGTACACAGCGTCCAGGTTTTTACTGTGGCTGTGTTTGCGTTTACGGCTCAACTTTCAGGAAAAAAGAAGAATGGTCGCGAATGTGCCGACGGGGGCTGGTTTCGCTTTCCACCCCCACAGCTATAGTTCCCAGGCAGACAGGGAGGCACTCAGCACAGGCAGAGTCAACACTGCGCTAACAGTCTGCAAACACGGATCAGCTGTTAATGAACGCTGCAGTCTGTCAACAGCCCCCAGAGTGTGGCAGTCACGACGTCACTTCCGGGGGCGGCTAATTTCCAGGACGTCTCTCTCCTCAGCCGCCGCTTCGCGGTTAACTTCAACGGAGGCGGAGGTGGAGGCGGCGCGCATTTAAAATGTAGATTCGATATGGGCTGTGTGTTCTTCCCCGCGAGACAGCGACTTTCTGGAAGCGACTGCACCTGTCGGAGACGATTCTCTTTGCTCGCAAAGGGACTTCTCACTACAACGCACCTAATTCCCCGCATCTGCGAAGAGCTTTGACTCCGCTTTTTTATGTAAGAGAAGCTAACTTTTACTTCTGCTCACGAAATTCCTCTCAACGGTTCCCTTTGGGACTTGATATTTTCTTCGCAAATGAAATCCACCACTGTTAGTCTGCGGTTGCGGTTCTCTGAACGCTTCTCCGTTACTCGTCAAAGTTTTATTTATTAAAACTGCTGCGTTCCTTCCTGATATTTAAACATTAAACTGATCATTAAATTTCAACGTAATTACGATAATAATGCAAGACTAAAAACCTAAAGTCCCTCAGAATTTCAAGAAAATTCTTTATTCAACCACATGAATGGAAGCAATGAAGTCATTAACCTGACGTATATAGGAAACGTCGTATTTATATTAATTAAATAGTAATAAAATTATATGCTGACTTATTGGCCGTCTTTTTATTTATTAAATAGGATGATGTAATAGGAGTGTGGTTAAAGAAGTCCAAATCTCAAATCAGTAACAATGCAAGCATAAATAATTTTAAGTGAAATAAATTATCGACCAGTTTTTAGACAGATTTTATTTACTTTCATCCACTTTCGTCACCACATTTGGAACTTCTTCAGATAATGTTACCACAAAAAGTATACAAAAAAAATATCATTAAGAATATTATAATATTAATAACATTGGTAATATAAAATAACTTACAATCTGGAAATTTTGATAAAAGAAAGAAGATTCCAAATGTGTAAACTTCCCAGCCTCCAAGGGCAGCCTCAACCGATTACGATGTAATGCAGAATGTTAAATCAAACAAAGTGTACAAATGAGAAGTTTAAAATATGCCCATTTAACAGTTAAACTGTACTATGTAAAAATTAAACATATTCAATAATTACAGTATACCATATAGCTACGTATCCATTTAACAATAGAATAAAATACTTTTATGGCCAGTGATTCGTTTGTTTTAGTTGTCATATATTCGTTTGTTTCCCTCTCTTATAAAAGGAGTCATGAGATCCTTGTGTAGAGTATAGTTCCTGACATACCATAGACCTCCCGTAATTGACCTTAGTACTTTGCACTGGAATTTTTCTAGTACACTCAGAGATGATTGTTTTCCCAACCTTACAGTTGCAACCCAAAGTCCGTATGGGCTTCAAAGTCACATATTGGACAAGTATTTTGTTTCTCTTGGATAGTTTTTGTCTGTAACAAGGAGCGAGTACCATTATTAGGTCGAATTATCTTCTTTTATGCTACTTCCAGGGTAGACTTCGGTCAATATGGAAGCCCAAATAGTTTGTTTTTGTTGTTTATTCGTTGTCACCGGTTAAGAATAAAAGAGTATCATTTTCATCAGGACACGAACATCGCCGTGATATTTACTTCGGCTTACATATACATTTTGTTGATTACAAACAAGTATTTGATAGTATTAATTTGAACCAGTTACTCAGACCTCTAAGGGAACAGGGAATGCCAAATAATTGATAAAACGTATACCGATGTCTATGATATAATCACGATGTATCGTTGGAGAGACGAGCAAGGCATTCATGATAACATCGGATGTGAAACAAAGTGGCTAACTCTCTGCTACCTTATTTAACATCGCTTTACGTAGTTCTGTTAAAGAACTGAACTGCAGAGGTAATAATTTTTATAAAACTAAACAATGTCTGGAATATGCAGACGACATATTCTTAACAGCACTTAACAAAGAGACACTAGGAGACTCGAAACATATAGTAAAATCATAGGTCTCAAAATAAATAAAGAAGAGACCAAATACATTGAAATGTCGTCATCAGAAACCAAAAGAAGGCTGCAAAATTTGGATGGATATAATTTTGAAGGAGTCAGCGAATTCACATATCTTGCCGTGAATCTTATTAATACAAATAATATAATATGGAATCAACCAAAAGTGAAACGAGATAACCCAGCATATTATTTCGACATTACACTACTAAAATCCACTTAACGAATTACAAAAACGAAAAATCACATTACATAAAACTGTCGTTGGACCAATAGTAAACCTACGGAGAAGAGGCACGGACCTTTAGTAACAATGATGTAGAAACAATACGTATATTTTAAAGAAAAATTTGCAGGATAATATATGGAGCAGTTAAGGATGGTGAAATATGGAGGATACGCAATAATGAAGAACTGAATAATATACCAAAAGGAAAAAATGTAGTTAGGTTTGTGAAATCACGGAGAATTTCCTGGTTGGAGCATGTACAAAGAATGGGAGAGGAAAGAATTACTTAAGGACAAAATTCATGGCCCAAGACGTGGTAGACCTCAGGAAAGATGGCTGCATGATGTAGTGAACGATCTGAAGAAGATGAAGATTTTCGGATGGTGGGAGATGGCACAGAGAAGAGATGAATGGATGCTTATCGCAAAAGCAGCCATGGCCCACATCAGGTTTTAGTGCTTTGAAGGAAGAAGGAGAATTTTTGTAAATAATATAAAATAAAGGTGAGAAATACGACTAAGGATATGTAATTTTTCACACACCTGAGCAATTTCCTTGACACTTTTGCCCTATACATCACGGTCAGCTTTGACCACACACTACGTTAGATTCCTTTCTTCCTTCCGCTTATTGAACAATAATTAAGAATGTTCTCCCGATTTTTTCTCAATCATTTTCAACTAAATTGCTCAATTCTTCGTCTATCTGATAAGCGATTAAAATAAGATATGCTTCAACATAAGATAACGTGGTTTATAACAATCTAATACGGTAGGTAAAAATATAAAATACACTTTATACCATTTAAATTTTGAAGGTGAAAGGTATTGAAAAATCCAAAAAAATAATCGATTGAATTTTTATTTATCAAACCGAAATTAATATTCTGTTATTTTCAAACCTCAGTACCACTAATTAGCTGTATTTGCTAATATACATTGCAATATAATATGTATTCCCATTATTTTTGAAGCTCGGGCAGCTTTGCCGGTGTACCTTAATCAATATCGGTTTAGCGCAACACTCTCCATTCCACGAAATAGGACTCTGGGGTAATTCATCAAGTTTCATAGCAGTTAGTTAGTAGTGAGCTATTGTTCAATATTTCAACGCCGAATTAACGACACAATTTGAAAGTGTTTGTTACGAGAAAATTGAGTATCGGCCGTGTAAATGTTACGCAGACGACCATTTATTGCGTAAATGTTTGCCGGAATTGAAATGGGATTGTTTTGTGGATGGAACATTCATATCTGAATACAGTCAACTACACAATTACGACCCAATACAGAGAGAACTTGGTGCATTAATAAATCTCTCTATAAACATTGCGTTAACATTTAATAATTGATGTTCTAGGACAGTCCAGACAGTTATTTGCTTCTTACAAGAAATATTTGTTGAAAAGTAAAATTATACATCTGTATAACATTTTATTTTTAAGTCTGGTTCCATTGCTAAGATATATTTAAAACTTATTTTCAGACTTTTTTATTGCTGGAATACTGGAGTACTAGAGTTATTTGGTTTCTGTTGGCCCTATAATAATTCTATCCGAAATACAACATTAGTTTGAATTTAAACATGTACGTTTTATTGTTATCTATTGTTTTTGACAATAAGGAACACACAAAAAAATTATCCAATTTGGTACAGTCGTTCGGAAGTTATGCGCGTACGTACATTTTGGCGATTCATTTATATATATAGACTCACTGTTATAGGCTTTCCAACCAAAGGATTTTCATCAATCTCTGCCGTTTAAGACTCGTCTCTCTCTCTCCCTCTCTTTCTCTCTCTCTTTATCTCTATTTCTCTCTCACACACACATGGGCAAATATATTAATTTTTTTATTTGTAGTGACTACAAGCTGTGAAATAAAAAGTTTATGCGGATACTAATTCCACTGATTTTTTGACTTATTTGGCCATTTTTTTATTTTTTATTATTAAACTGAAGTCAGAAACATAACGTTTCAAAGATATTTTAATTGTGAAGCATAATATTTTATATTAACAGTAAACATATTTTTTCCCTATGAGCCATTGTGTGTGTTATGTACACTTTCAATTCTTCTGGAAAAGAAAGCGAATTGGAAAAATAATTAATAACCTAGAAATACGAATTGGAAAAATAATGTTCCCTCAATAAGTTCTGTTTTCATAGTACCGTATAAATTACACTTGATATCAATTTTTGCCACAGAAAAGAAAATACCATTAAATTTGTGACCATATATTGGGGAGGTAATTTTGCGGAAATTTGACGTAAATTTTAATCGCTCATATATATTTAATACTTCTCAGTTTAAGTTACATAATTAGCTCTATTTCTTGGTTTTTAGTATTATTTTCAGTATGACGAGGTTTCTTTAAGTGTGTTTTATTCATTTCTAGAATTCCGGTAATTATACGAAATGGAGTGAATAGATGAACCCTTTTCGACGTCATCACAAGTTCCAGTTTTCCTTATCATTATTAACGGCACTTAAGGAAAGCTCCCATTAAAATAACCGTTTGTATTCTGTTTGGAAGACTCTCATAATTTAACTCCAAATAATTGGTTTTAATAAGTCGAACAATTTGTCTCAGAGAATATTTATCAGTTAATAATGACGGCCGTTGAAATAATGTCCCTAGTCATTGGCGTAAGTTATTATGTTTGACTGACATTTACTGCTAAGCTCATTTAGTGTTTGCTTGGTTAAAGGGGTCCCATAAAAGCTTTCTCCCATGACTGGGTAGATCGCGCTATTATAATTCGGGCATCGGCATAGGCCTGCTTTTGTGTTCACTAATGGAACATTGTTCCCCGGTCACAAAATTAGCATACATAAATATCTTCATAGTAATGATCCGTCAAATATCATCATGTAAACGCCGTAAATATGTCGCTGCATTAAACTATTATTTCCTTTGATATTATTCTCTAGAATTTAATCCCAGTAAACATTTATCATTACTAACAAATAAACATAATAATAAACAATGCGTTACAAAACCCCAATTTTATTCAATATATTAGATACTTACCATCTACAATTTTGGGACTTATTTAGGTAAAACGATAAATGACAAAGAATGAATGAAATATCTCCTTTAACTGGACACAGACCATGAAGCAAAACTTTTATTTTAATTTTAAAATATTTATTTGCTTCAATGGAAAACGTAAGGTTTTTACTATACATATTTTAACCTGAAGAAGTCTCAAAATTGTAGACGAAACGCACTAACGTATTAAATAACTTGACATTTTGGTTGTAATGATATATTTTTCTTAATACTTTTATAAAATTTAGATATTGAAATATTGAATCATAATTATTATCGTGTGATATTGTCTTTTAACGTCTTCAAAGTATAACTTATGTTTACATTCACATTTTATAAGTTTAAAAGTTTTTGCGATTTCTTACACACAATATGTGATTTAATATTAGTTAAAGACTAAAAAATTATATATTTTTTTCTGTGACAAATGGGAAGCAACAACAACTAGTTTTCAAAGTACCCTTCATTTTACCAGGGAAAGTATTTCAGAAAATATAACAGTTAAATATTCATTAAATGAGTTAAAACAGCCTCTTTGTCAGTTTCGTCTCTCATTTGAGACTTCTTCAGGTATAAAAAATTATCTGTACACGTTCGGCCGAAGGAGTCATTGAGTGGGATTGCCTGAACAGTTAAATTTTTATACCTTAATAATTCTCAAATGAGAGACAAAAAGTAGTATAGTTTAATATTTAACAAATAAAAACTGATTAATAGGCTGTTTTAATTCATTTTATTCCACAAAATGGATTTACTGTGAAGTCGAACTAATACGATTCAATTTTCGTTTAACCATGTTCATGAAGTTTTATCATCAATTTGTGATAAATAATAATTAAAAATCTCCACGAAACAAAACCGCACATTGGGAGACTCGCATCTATTAGAAAAATGAACAGAATAAATAGTGCCTTTGATTAACATTATTTTTAATTACATTAAAAATTCGATTAGACTCATATTTAATGCAAAAGTCAAATTGATATTAATTTATTTTAACATTAAACAGGAAAATGGTCAAATATAATTAAAATACAACTTTCGTTCCCCATTTTTGAGGTATTATATTTAAAATGGGTGAAAATTCGAATGAAAGCATTGAATTTACAAACAAATTAAATGACCTCATGGTGACTTCAAATTTATTCCAAATATTTTAAATACCAAAAGTTCGATAAAATTACTTATAATGAAACAGAAATGTGAAACATGAAAATACGTGGGCTCGCATATGCGTTGCTGATATATAAAATCACTTTTAGATTGTTTCGCGTAGTGTTATGAATTAAATATTGTGTTCATAAATTTAGGCCGCGGTTTTATTACGCTCTAACAGAAACTTCTGCGTATAAAGTTGATTGGTTGATACATAAAATATCTCCCAGTCCTCATTTATCTTACAGAAACAATTTCAAAAGGTTTCTAATTGCTCTGATAAATAGTTCATGATATTTTCCGTTGTTTTGCAAAACTAGGTATCACCAACGTAATTAGTCACCAAAGAAATACATCAACATATTCGTTCTCTGTAACCAGAAACCTGCAATAAAGCATTTCACATAAGAGACTATTAACAAATAATTCACCACATACAGTTATCATTTTTATAAACAGGACTGATTAGGAATTTCGAAATTTACGTGACTTCTGATATAGTTCATTGTTGATATATATTTAACGATCATTTTGATGATTATAATAAATATTTAACAAACTTTTTATTTCACAACTTGTAGTAACTACAAAGAAAAAAATTAATATATTTGCCCATGTGTGTGTGAGAGAGAGAAATAGAGAGGAGTTGGATAAAAAGATGTATTTATATTGATTAAATACTAATTAAATAGATTTTCTGACTTCTTGTCCTTCCTTTATTGTCTTTGTTTTTTATCTTTTGGTTATTCTTTGATTGTATGGTATATCCTTAGTTGGTTACAATTGTTGAGAAATAATGGTCGAATCAATAGTTTAAATTTAAAATTATTTTTAAAAAACTATATTTGTCCTTATTAACTAACAGCTTTTTTAAAACACTAAGTATCACTTTCACGTGTTACAACAGATGTTTTAATTTTGAAAAATAATTTGAATTTTTCATATGTACTGTAATTACGTAAATACGATTGTGATTTCCTCATAAACACTTAGTTGACCTCAAAACCAAGATACGTACGTAAAACAATTTATTTTTTGTATAATCAAAATACAGTGATTGTCTCTGCTCAATTTAAAATTGAGCTTTTTACTTAGTTTTGAACTTTTTAAAACATTAGTTATTATTGTGAAATGGTTATACGATTTTTATACAATAACGCATCATAAAACTAAGTTCAGCTTGTTATACTAATGTAACACGTTGACAAAAAATACGTCAACATGGTATATTTCGCGTATTTTCATTTAATTATGAGCTATGGCATCTCTAATTGGGGAAACTGCTCCAGGAGTAATGAAATATTTAAGTTGCAAAAGCGTGCAATTAGAATACTTTGTAGGACGAATTATATATCGAGTCGCAAACCTTTCTTCAAAATTTTTCAAATACTTACTGTACCAAGCGTATATATTTATGAAATATTAAAGTTTGTAAAGCGAAACACTAATTTGTTTCAAACAAATGGCGAGTTTCATGAATACGCGACCAGAAATCGTTCAGCTCTAAGGTCGGACAAGCATCGCCTTGCTCTACACCAGAAAAGTATTCACAATACCGGGATAATTTTATACAACAGCCTTCCGCCAGAGGTTAAAAATAGTACCTACAAAAGCTTCCTGAATCAGAGTAAAACTATTCTTTTAAATGGCGCGTTTTACTCGGTACAGGATTTTCTTAATCGTTCTTCTAGTATTTAAATCAAGGTTCCTGCAAAAAGTGTTGAATGAGCTGCCTTATAAAATAGCACATCACATATCTTTAAAATTTCTATTCAGTTTTTTCTGTTCTTTTGTTTGTTTGTTTCATGTATTGCCTGGAGCTACGACGGAAGGACAGTTTCCTGGTCGCAGAGCTGCAAGTAGTTAAAACACCATTGCGTGTTCCTCAGTGTGTGCTTGTTTGTGTTTCCCAGTGTGTGTGTGTGACATCGTGTGTCCGTGTTGTGTTTATATTGACTTTTGTCTATATACATTTTCTTTTATTAATTTATTTTAAGTTTATTTGTCCTTAATTATGTACTTTATTTTGTTCATTTTTAATTTTTAATGTATGACGTATCCTATTTCCTCAATCGAGGATTAATGGAAACAACAATAAATCTATAATCATTACAGTCTGCGTAAAGTCTACAATACTCACTTCGACAGCTAAATCATACCACCGGAGACTTTTTTGAGCGGGCAGGGGCATGATCAATTTTATTAGCTTTTACGAAACCGCTAACTAATTGGCTGATGAGGCATTAATACGAACATGCGACACGGAGGAGAACACTTGTCTTCCGGCCTTCAAAGTGAGCAGTTTTACAAGAGGACATTCTGCTAATTTACACTTGTTTTCTTTTTGGGTAACACGCCAAATGAGGGTGATCCAGAAACAGGCAACTTGTATTGAAAAGGGGGGATCTGGAAGGCAGTAGTCAAAGGGCCGATTAGGGTCACCGGGCAATAATTTAAAGATCCTAACCGGTGGTTCATATAAAAGAGTTTCAGGGAAAACCATAAACTTGGAAAAAATTTCAAAAAATTATCTTCCTGATGCACAGTAGGTGCAAGAATGTACATTTCCATCCACGAAGTCGACCAGAGGCACCAACTGTGAGAAACTGATCGAGAAAGTATGTATAACGACGAACGGACGACCGGGTTCCATCGCCAGTTCGCCAATACCCAAGGAGTCGAAAGAATCCTATTCTTTATGTCCACCATGCCTAGTTATTATCCTCAACTTCCTTCAAAATATCCCCTCCCAATTCAACACCCTTTGTTATTCCAGTTTTCGCCATACTACACTCCAATACTTCGGTTTTCGCTATGTTAACGCTTACGTTGTACTCTTCCACGTTTATGCCATTTAACTTGTTTTAAAAGTCTTCTTCTGACTCCCCTAATACCGCAATATTATTGGCAAACCGTAGGGTTTTTATTTCTTCTCCTTCCTTTTCCATATTCCTTTTTAACTTTCTTCATCGCAAGTGTTTAATACTTACCATTTCTCTATTCTGTGGAACTATTAGTGAAAAGCTTTACTTTCTTGCGACCAAGTGCATGTTTATGAATAAATCACGTAAAAGTTAAAAACCTGGTCAACTGACTATTTCTTCCGGTTTTCAACTGGTTGTTAGACTTTTAAATAATAAAAAGTGGTTTTAGGTTATTTCGAGCATGTTTCTCCCACAGATCAGCCAAATTTGTTTCTTGAATGTATTCTACACGACATTCAGCGTGAATGTAAAACTAGAAAATTCGATTTTTGGAGCAGGGTTATGAGAAAAGGAGTACTGAAAATACATTTGATTCATATTTTTACTTTTTGTCGGCCATTACAGCGGAAATGGTTTTTAAATGCCCTAATGTGAAGCTGGGAATCGAGACGCAGATTAAGTTGGCATGTGAGCTTAGGCTTCGGCTACCTTCCTGTCGTTACCGTCGATTTTTTAGGCGTAACAAGTAGCGCGTCCTGACATTCCCCTCTCCGTTACCTTTGGCAACGGTGGTGCCACGTTGGAATGCACCGCCCTCTCTTCCACGAATTCCACTCGCAGGCGAGTCGGGCTCGTGGAATGCGCTTCGCAGCAACAGACAGCCAACTGCGGCGGTGGCAATTCTCTCCAATTGCCCATGAATGACGCACGGTTATTATCATTCACCGGGGAAGCTGTGAAACTTATGACCCGCCAGCGTTTCGACACCGCGCACTCGTCGTTTGTCTCCGCGCCGCGCCGCGCCTCGCCGCTGAGATCCGACGTCGTATTTCAGCGTCCTGATAAATCTTCTGCGTCAGATCTCAGCGGCGACGCATCCCGAAATTACTCATAAGCGTATTCATAATTGAAATTCTGATGTGAGCGGGAAATTCTCAAGGAGGAAGAGAAGTCTGCAGCCACGGTGACAACCATATTGCTGTCAGATCTACTTGTGCAGTCAAATACTAATGCTATATCACCCACGAAGAAATTTCAGTTTCTCAGTCAATAAATACTTATAACTGTCTTGATTCACCGTCAAAAACTTCGACTTTCGACTGAGGTAGAGTTGCCCGCGCTACACCTAAACGAATAGTTACAGTGAGGGAATATGTTTCTCAAAAATCACAGCAGTCGCTAAATGACATTACTCCTTTAACCAGACCATATTAATAATATACTTAAGAAATTTTGTTTTCGAAAGAGTAAAGGGTTAAGGTTCGGGTAGTAGACTCCACTATTTTTGCTCTCCGCACTATCTAAGAACAATTTTCGAAGTTTTTTCACCTAATCTACTAACTTCTCACTGTACACGAAAAGTGATTAGTTGTGACGAAACCTTCAGAACAATATAATGCTCCAAGCAGAAAAATGAAAAGTTACAAATATGTATGTTCACACACACAGTAATAGTTCTGTATGTATTTTTTTTAAATTCGTTTCGGCCTAAGATAAATTATATATATATATATATATTAAACACAAAAACTTTATTACCAAACGCTACGAAAGAAAAGAATATCACAATGATGGAAGGAAATTTCGGTTTTAATAAGCGAAAAGAGTTTGTAGAATGGTCTTAGCTTGATTAAATCAGAAATTATTATATATATATATATATAAGATATTTATAAGCCGACCTCCTGTGGTGTAGTGGCTAGCGTTGCTGCCTCACAACTCAGAGGTCCCGGGTTCGAATCCTGGCATGGGTTTGGATGTTTGTGTCGTCATGGTCGTGAGGACCGGGATTAAGGCTGATAGGGAACTTATACACTGACCACTTATCACCCCAAATTCGGCCCATAGAGGGCCTGGGCCTACCAGGGTCAGTGTTGTATAATAATACAATAACTTCATAAATAAATAATGCAAAAGTTGTTATATATATTTAGTTACCGCGACAAATCAAAACTTCATTCATTCCAGTGCTCTGAGACTGAGTCTTTGATCTACCTGTAGATTATTTTAAAAATAAACTATATGTGCTTGATAAAGTTTTCTTTTAACTTTGATTTTCATAACAATAACCGTCAAGATAGAGCCTAATTAAACAATATCGCAAATTACATCCCAAACTAAATTGAAATATGCCCTCAATCGTTTGTGAGATGCTGCATGTGTAACCCCAGAAATGAGGTTCTACAATTTTTTCAAGTCTTAGATTATCTTCAAGTTCATTATTACTTTGATCGTTGACTGAGAACATTTTTTTGAATATTCAGAGGTTCCTTTTCCTCGTTGTGTCGTGCAAGAGCGCATCCGGGTGCATTTCACAGTAAACGGCCTGGAAATCGTATTACGAGATAAGAGAGATGTAAAGTCTAATGTCTGCCAAATAGCAGCAATAGTGTTTCATTGTTCCTAGCGAAACAACTTGCAACATTACGACTTTATCTGCCTTAGGACAGTAAAAGTCTGAGGCAGCCAAAGTTCAAGGAAAAGTCCTAACACTTCTGCATCACCGGGAAATATGCAATGTGTGGACATTGCACGGTGTATTTTTAAATTCCAGGTAACCTGAAAAAGGCGCCACACTTTTTCGTGTTTCACCAATAACAGTAGCCATCAAACTACTTTATATAAGCTACTATCTTTTTAGGCTTTTAAGTGAGACGCGAAAGAAAGGCAAGGTAGACAAGGATGAGCTATGACCCCAAGCTGTAGTTAAATGATCTTACCAGGCAATTAGCGTAAATATAATAAAGGAAGAAAGGCACGACAAACATGTATCGTGTAAGTCGGGATTTCTGTGCGTCCCACGTCCTTCCTTCAAGAGGTTCTTTATCAATGAAATTTTAATATTTATATTCTACGAGCTTATTTGAACCATAATTATTCAAAGCTGAGAATACAAATAAGTGTAAATTAATTTTCTTGGCGGGCAGCACATTATAAGCCACATATTCATAAACAAATAAATAATATCAATATTTTGACGTAAGCCCACTATTTAGCGTATATCTTCAATTTGTTACTTTCATCATCAATGTTAGTTTTGTTACTTTCATTCTCAACCGCAATATTGACGTTCGTCTAAAAATGACATAATTTGGTATCATAAACTTTTTTGCTTTATTGGTAACAACATTTGGTTGTTATTATTGCTTATGTTATTAAAGTCTTTTGTGATGTACGTTTACTTTTAATAATGATAGTTTTCTGTTATTCTTTATAAAAGAATTTGGGGTTAATATTCTGGAGCGTATTAAAAATTTAGAGAAAAAGAAGCGGCAAACTTAATTCGTCGTAGTTTAGAGTATCACAAGCATGAGAGTAGAGAAAGAAAATATATTGATGGGTAACGTGTTTCAGAAGAAGAAGAACAAGATGTATCTTACTTTTAAACGTCAAAATTTCATTAATTTGGAATTAAAAGCGTAGAGTCTCGTTGAGTACAATTCCCATTAATGGAATTGGCACTAAACGTTTCAATTTCAGAAAGGGACGTGTACCCCTTTGAGAGGCACTTGAAGTTTATGAGGGGAAATTGCCAATTATCTGAATGAAAACGAAGAGTTTGTAGAAGACTGGAAAAATACAGAAGTTGACAGCGAAAACTTTCCCGCTGAAAGGAGAAGAAGAGTAGTCTGTTTTTCACTTCAAAAAATCTTCATTACTCTTATTATACGGTAAAACTGTCTGAACAAATAAAAAAGAACTAATGAAATAGAAAGGACGTAAGCAGATACAAAATAATTTTAGTCTCCTTAAAAGAACTTTCGTTGCTACGTATTACACGTTCTTTTTGCACAGTTTTATTTAATTTAATATATTTGAGGAGACTTTGTCAGAGATAAAAGTTAATGTTATTGGGCCATCGAGGTTTAACTGTTTTCAAATACTAAAATGCTAAGGATGAAGTTGAAACTACAATTTATAATTATTTAGTATGACACTTAAAATGATTCCAATGAAAGTAAAGACATGTCATGAAAATTTGAAATCATTTGTCTTTAATCAAGTCAGATTAATGTATTAATATTTTTACAATTTCTTTGAAATTGCTTCTGATTAAATATTATCTGCTTACAATGTCCATCTTTTCATTATTTTTTATTATTAATTATTATTAATCAATAATATTGATTTGAAATGAAAATAGAGGGGTTTAATTATCTTAAATTAGAAAATTTTCAATTAAGTTTATATTTAGACATTATATTAAACAATAATTTCATTTTTCGGAGCCAGCATTGTAGGAAATATAGTGTTTACACTTTTACAAAATTTAATTAATTAACCAACCAAATTATAGCAATGGGATTTGATTCTAGGGCCGTACTTAAGGGTCTTCTCATAGACGAATATTTAAAACAATGAAATTTCTACTTTGGAGGAAATCAGAAGAAATGTTACAAACAATTTCTAACTATATCGGTTTCTGCTTTGTCTGGAACTCACCGCTGGTCGTCAGATCAGGTGTCGGTAGAATCTCCCACAGATTCCTCTCGACTTAGATGTTGGAAAATGAGCGCCTGGTTCATTGAATCTTTTTAAACGCCGCCGAGACCACGAGAATTCCGCCCAGGATCATCGAAGTCGAGACCACGTAACAGCTCAAAACCATCTATCACACCTGCACTCAGTCACCACTGTCTCTCCCTATCAATCCCATTCCATTTGTTCAAATACAATCATTACTGTCTCTCTCCTTAATCACACTATATGACTGTCTCAATCTATGATGCCCAAAATGTCCATTTTTAACAACTTTTTCCCACTCCAGAGGCGCGGACCACCTCCTCTCTGGAGAATCTGGGAGGATCATTTACCCCACCTTCCGAGATAGTGGCCAATTACAAAATATAAAATTTTTCTGTTATTCATCCAACGTTTATTTACAATATTTAGGACTTCATTAGGCAATTCTTCAAATGTTAAATTTTTAAGTTCGTGGTTATAAATTTTGATAAACAAATGGAAGAAAGAATGTAAATTCGAGTGCCTCCTGAGGCAGTTCCGGATAACGTGTAGAGGCGAAAATGGTGAAGTAACGTAGGAGTAATTAAATAAAAAATTATAGTATTTAATTGCTCGTTAATTTATTTTATGAGTATTGAGAAAATAGACGTTTATTGATATATTAAATGTAATATAACATTTTTAGTGTGACACTGAATAAAATAAAATAGGTTTCGTAGCAATCAACTGTTTGTAGAAATTGATCGAAGAATTGGAGAATTTTTATTTTTATTTTTGTATTCAGCCTTAAACTTACTGATTCTTTTTGCTGAAAATTTAAAAAGTCAACAAATCAATGACGAAGACAACAGCGGAATAATAACAGTTGACGTTGCTACTTAGAAGCATGTGAGCATAGTTAGAAACTGACGCTTTCAGCTGAGAACGCAAGCCATGGGAATGTTTTTCCCATTAAAGCCTCAGGCGCTTAGGTTGAGCAAGAGGCGACCGTGATATATTACACAAAGCCAGGGTGACATTAAATAGTCCACGAGAGAAAGAGGTCTCCTTCCCGGAATTTCTCGGAGGGTTAAAAACGGGTTAAGAGAGGAAGGGAGGCCAGGAATATGAAGGATATCGCAGGAAACAACATTCATAAAACGCGTTAAAAAAAAGACGCAATAATCTCGTCTCAGTAATCTAGAAATATACCCACTGTGAAACGTTTGATTGAGTCAAAAATAAAGAAACATTCAAATCGTCTGCCGGAAATATAGGGCGGAACGTGTTTTAAATATGGATTTCGTGAAACTGAAGCCTTCGCGTTAAATTGTCCCCGTGGGGCTGTTGGCAGAACTGATTTCATGTTCCAACTGGAAGCTGCGGCACGAAGCGAAGATTTACAGCGGCGAATCTAAAACGATTATTGCGTCCTATTTCACAACAATGAGCCGGCTTTTAACTACACTGTTGTCATAAATTTCATATAAAGGGAGCTATTGAGGGAACCGCCGATTATTTTCTTTTTTAATTGTTCTCTTTAATAAAACTTTAGTATCATGTTCAGCATTAAATTCAACCCGTGCGAAACAAGACTGCAAGGAATTTATCAGACTTATTCAAGATTACCACTATTTTTTTTGTAATGGCCGCAGCTCAAGTAAATGTTTCCAAATCACATGTTATCACGAAACTTAAACTGAAGTTACATCAGTAGGTTACGTTTTCCAAGCACTAAAACTAAAAAATACTAACAAAAAAGTTATCTAGTTACAACAAATATGGACGAAACGTCATAATTATATTAAACGAATATTAATTAAATTTATGCTGACAATATTGGCTGTATTTTTATTTATTATACTTAATGTCAGACAATTGATTCTTGAATTTTCATAGAACACCTTTCAACAGCCGGTGAAGCCGAAGAATATTTCTAAATATTTACTTTACCCTGCCAATCATCGTATTTGTAGGAGATATACAGTGTTGATCAAAGATCTACATTCCTCGTGCACGTCCAAATTACACAGGGTGACACAGACATCCTGCTTTGATTTATAAGCCTACAATTGGATTCCATTCGACAAATTTATTGCTGGCGTGTTGGGCTAAATAAATCACAAGACTTTTAAAATTAATTTCTGTGTCGATTTGTTTTGTTACGAGCGTGTGCAAAACGACAAATTGTATCCCTATTAATCTCGATGAACGTTGACGGCTGAAACACTGCTTTTAAATTGACCGGAATCGAATATTTGCTCTTGTTAACGAGCAGTAAGTTTTCCGTTACTTGAAAACTATAAATGATCTCAACTGGGAGAATAAAATTCCACTTAATTCTCAATGGGTGGCCTTGTTATTTCTTGCGGTATCGATCTGTTCCAATTAGTTGGCTGTATGAGAAACTTATATACAGGTCAAGTGACTGAGACTATGGACCAATTTTTTTAATTTATTCAGTCTCGTTTCATAAAAGAGTAGTAATACCCTGAATTGCCACCTATCGATGATGTAAAGCGCAAATTATTAATAACAGGAAATTTTTGCGTCGCTAATTGCAGAAAGAAATATAACAGAAAGAAATGGATCCCTCTTATGGAAACTTTATTTTCACTTACGTATGAATAACGTCCTCCATATTATGCGTTCTTACCCTATTCTGCTTAGAGCCTCCTCGTTAGTGATTTTATCCACCCATCAGATTTTCAGCATTCTCCTATAGCACCGCAATTCAAATTCTTCTACTCTTTTCCTTTCTGCAACTTCTATCGTCCACGTATCGCAACCATATAACGTCATTCTCCATACGAACATTTTTAGTAATGATTTCCTAATATTCATACTTATATAGCCCGTAAGTAAATTCCTATTTTTTGCGAAAGCCTTCCTTGCCTATGTTATCTTACTTTTTATGTCTACTATACTTCTACCATCTCTTGTTATTACCTTTTCCCAGCAGGAGAATTCCTTAACCTCCTTCAAAATATCCCTTCCCAATTTAATACAATTTGTTATTCCACTGTTTCCCATACTAGACTCCATTACCCTGGTTTTTCCTTTATTAATCCTCATGTTGTACTCTCCCAGGGCCACGTTCATGCCATTTATAATGGTTTTCAAGTCGTTTCCTACTCCCCTAATATTACAATATCATCGGCAAAGCATATGGTTTTTATTTATTCTCCTTTCCATATGATTCCCTTTTCCTTAATTAAAATTTATGATTCGTTTTTATCGTAAATTATTTTTATCATCGCTTCGTTGACCACGTATCACTCCATATTCGGAATGTGTAGTGTAAGATGCCAGTCTGCAGTAGACCTTGTAGGCCAAGGCCCTGAATGAGCTGTAGAGCCAAGGAAGAAAATAACCTGGATAGTTCAAAGCTTCTGTTTTTTTGTGAGACAATGGGTTAAACAAAACTTTCTAAATCTGATATTAGAGGCTTGTCTCATTTGCCTTGCTTCTTATGTATATAATAGTAGCTCCTGTAGGATTTGTTTGGAATTAAGATTTATATTACAGTTTCCTTTCGATAGTGCGTGGCGGCAGAGCATAATTGTTATAGCAACTCGGTATTACTAAGAGTCATCCTATTCAAGGAAACAGGATATAAGGTTGATATGTTCCCCCAGTATATATGGAATGTGCAACAAAGTTTGGCGTTACGTGGATACAACCATTCAAATCCTAGACTGAAATCTCAGGATTTGAATCTAATCCTCATCAAATCCCATAATAAAAACTATGGGAAGACGGCACAAAAGAAATCATCACAATTTGATTTTATAGAAAATACAATTTCCACTTGGGAATATTTCTAATGCCTGTTTTGTTACCGTAACCAGTACATCGATACAATACTTTAACGATATGGCAGTTCTGTTTCACCACCACATCATGCAAAGCAACTGATTGCTGCATTGATTTCAGTCAGCAACTAACCCAGTGCTACACATCAACGTTCACTTAAGAATTCCGTAAGCTACACAATTCACAAAGTATCCCGGCGCCAACTGGACCCTTCTTGCTTCGCTTCGCAAACATTCTTTCTTGGCAAGCTGAAAACCATAAATTTGGTCCGCGGAAAGCCTAATAAACAGCCTCCACGAAACACAAAGCCTTGTTACATTAGCAAAATGTTGCAATAATTACTTCACAGTTTCATAATTTACAAAATATAATATTCCATGTAATTTCAATAAAAATTAGAATAAGTAGAATCGATAAATTTTGCAATAATTATGGACAATTTCTGATTTTTAAAATAATATAATATTTTCATTCATTAAATTTTGTAAACCTGATATTTTAATTCTTGAAGTCTGACTATGGGATTTTAAAACATTATAGATAATGCTCTATATGAATTCCATTAGTTTCCCACGTCATTCATTCATTCTCCATTCCTCCGCTTTCGTCCTCATATTCATGTAAATACTGCATGGAACGTATAACGTTCAGTTCTTACGATTTTGAAGCAAAATGTTGGTTAACCAGAAACTATTATAATAATCACATTAACTTTAATTAGGTTTTTACTCAACAATAACATTAAATTTTAACTTGTATGGTATCATTTCTCTCGTATTGTTGTGTAGAATTCATAAATGTATTAAATATTATAAGATATAATGTCAAATAAAATAAATCGAAGTTTAGTGATCAGGCGTCTACTGGGCAGCTTTTGAGACGTGAATACGGCTTTCTCGAATCCTAATAACGACATAGGACGTAGAGCATACGCCACCAAACTGCGAATTTTTATTGCTCAAAATCAATTTGACTTGAGCACTGATAGCAATAAACTCTCTAAAACTTTAAGAACATTAGTTTGATCGTAGAATTTCGTAACGACCCACACACATCGACGTCTAGCGGATGTCATTAGAGATACTACCTCCTCGGAAGCTCCCAGAAACTCCACTTTCATACAATAACCTATCACCTTTCATCAAATACATTTAACCGCTCCTCCAATAAAAATATCTCTTTCGCGCAGCCAAGCATTTAACAAGAAAGGAGCAACTAGTACTTTGCTCTACCTTCCTCATCCCCCCTTTTTCAGTTCTCTTCCTAGCTTTTTACATCCCCCATCCCCCAAAAAAGGCCATATACACCATTTTTTCTCATTTCTTTCTTTTTTTAGAGTACCTTCACCACAATGTAGATCGTGTACGATGAACATTCGTCTACAACAGCAAGGTCGTTTATTATATTTTATCCTATTTTTAATTTTTTTTCGTAGATAACTATTACTATAACTCCGTTTAAAATACTGTACTACTACATAAATAAATCAGCAATGAAATTTTCTACGTAATAAACGCTGCACTGAACATCCGATGAACGATTTCAATATTTATCGGCAACTAATAATTAATTAATCGAAAATAAGCAGCTTTATTGTTCCGTCTAAATGAATGCCGACGTTATTATTTGAACAGGATACTTGACGTATGAAATCCTTTTTTTGACTGAAAAATACCCTTGCTGTGGCCCAAACGAAAATTCCTCCGACTTGTCCAAAATTAATTGCTTTTGAGAAGGAAAAAATTGTTGACGGAAAAGTAGTTTAACACTTTAGGCCACAGCAGTCACAGAGAAATTTCTAGGTTTAAAACGTAGCTTGACAACAGCATTTGATAATTGCAACGGGGAAGTACGTTCCTGTGAAACAATGGAAACGTGAGTTCATATTTTCTCTCTTGCAGAAGTCGTGATGCCGATTCCATTCTACAATTAACGTATTTTACGAGAACGAGCCAGCTGAATAATTCTACACGCTCGCCGCGTCATCTGACGATTGCCGATCCATCGGCTTTAACTCGGCACCCTCACACCCTTGTCATATTCCCTCTCTGGCTTTGCAATTATTTTTCCATAAAAATTTGCCATCATTCCGACCTTTTTCCGCGAATGTGTGTGTGTATGTGTGACGAGCACGCTCGGCGTACACATGACAATGCAGAAGCGAGTTACCGAAAACGCCGTTGTATGAATGCGATTAAAATCGTGGAGGAGGGGGCGAAAAATGGGCAAATAGTTGAAAATTCGTGTACAACGTTTATCCCATATTACAAATGGAGACTAATCTCGTAGTTCTCTTTTTTTGTTGGGTGCTGATTATCAACTGCATGGAGTACTGAGGGCTAACAATCCGACAGGCAGATAAAACTTGGCCCCTAGACAATTATATAGGTTATCGACAGACTGACAGGGATTCATCCATCACAAGGGGTCATTTTAATATATACTTACACAAAATTTTGGGAGTTGGTTTAACGTGATAAATTATTTAAAGTCAGATTCAAACTAAAATATTTTAAGATCCAATACTATCAAATTAGTTTCTATAAAACATCAGTTAGGAGGTTCATCATCATAAATTCCGGAAATACATTTTTCACGATGTTTGATCATTATTCTTGGTGATTGTACGGAATTATAAAGAGATCCGGGAAAGGAGATTGTCGGACTTGGAAAGTTGGAAATAGTTTGTAGTTAATACAAACAAATATTTAAAATATATTATTGGGAATAAAGTAGTAAGACGGAATGTCTTGAACGAATTGTACCAACCATTCAAACCTTCTGTGAGTATTTCTTCATTCGACAATGGAAGAATTTCGATCCTAAATGTCCGAATAGGTTGGATCGGTACACTCTATGTTCTTCTACCCTATTATGTCCGATTTACTACCACCATGAGGTTAATAAATTTCAGGGCAGGACGATGGGACTAGGAAAGGTTAATAATAAAAAAAATTAAGATAAGGAAGATTTGTGTTGATCGACATTTGGGGGATGGGGGCTGATTGCAGACTTTTCCGATGACATTTAAGCCCACGTTTTGTCAAATAAAACTCCTAATATTATTCTAGATGGTTGTGAGTAAATATAATACAACAGACGTAATTCAAAAGACCAGAAAAAAGAGGGATGAGATACCGCTTTGGCCTGATGCATCTCCCTTTCATCTTGAATCGTTTCCTCTGTCCAGTGAAACTTGCGCCATTGATCACGGTTAAAGGTAAGAAACTGACTATTAAGTAGTGCTGAGTGGATTTGAAATGTTTCTCCCTGACCATTAAATGTTATTTGTTCAACAGTTAGTACACCCAATTCCAGAAGAAAGTGTTGACATCTCGCGTTACTATTCCACTCCACCAACCTTAATACAATTAATTAACTATTTATTACATATAAAAACAGCGTTTCGTCTTTGTTTCGGACCTCCTCAGGTTTTCTCATTAATGAGTTGAACATGCAGGCCCTTTCCTCTAAATTTTTACTTCAATTACATATACAAAATTATAAAAATTTGAAGGGGTCGAAAAGGAGGTCAAAACGTTGTGGTTTTTTTCGTAAGAAATACTGACTTAATGCCATCTATATATTTATAAAATTAATTTCTCAGAATTTAATCGTTTCGTTGACTAACAAAATATTGGGTGAAATAAATAATTCGGTTAGCAAGTCGCACATTTTGATGATTAGCTTTCATTTTAAACTCTCTCTCTCTTTCTTTCTCTCTATCTTCCTCTGTGTGTGTGTGTGCATATAAATAGTATATTAGTGTGATTTGTGTTTATCTGCTCTGTTTTCTGCTATGATGGTGTTCAATTATTATAAGTTAAATAATTTATTTTCCATCACCTTTTCTTTGGTAGGTACTAAGAGAAAAGTGCGCACGTGTGGAGTCATGGAATTTTAATGAAGAATAAACACTTCTTTCGTGAGGGACAGTCCCCTACTAGGGCGACAACCCCTGAATACGAAGATGTCGCCTGGAGCTAATTTCTAAATACACGTCACTCCCAGTGTCTCAGTATTCCAGCCAGCCTTTTTGCGTAAATCCTTTATAAAATAAATCATTATAATTCTTTTAATTTAGCCCTTGACTTCGCCTGATTTTCCGGGTTTAAGAAAGAGTCGCTCATAAATAACGAAGAATCAGAAAATAATAACCATATCTGTAACTGGCATAATGTGTAATAAATATTATAAATCTTTTGACGTTATAGTTTCTGTAAATAAGTTTATATTGTTCTAAATAAATATTAATATTTTCTGAAAATAATTATTTTATTTGTTTAAATTTAAAACTTTCTCCAATAATGAGAATTACCGACTCATCACGTTATTATTATTTATTAATAATTGAAATTAGTTATGGTGATATTACAAAATAATTTGACAATTATTTCCATGCGGTGTCTGTTTCGATATGAAGCACAAATCTGTAAATATTTGAGTTAGTCAGGTTTTCTTTCATTAAACTTTGAAATTCTATTAAACATTATTTATACCATCGCATTATAGAATTATACTGGACGTTAGTCTAGTTTTGGCCCCGGATAAAAGGATCCTAGGGGAGGAATTCACCTTGAAGGCGTCGCACAAATTGGAATCCCCGTCGGGAATATTAAACGTCTGGAGAAAGACGAAGTGTCAGCATCGGATGAAGGAAAAAGGGAGAGAATTAATTGGGGCGACGTGACATGACGTCTAGACTTGCTCCAACGAATACGTCTGCACACCTTTATTAAGAAAATAAAGCGACGGGAAACGTGGAAACCATTCGAAGCGCCAGGTGTTGCAGCCACACGAACTGCATTCGCAATTTTACTTGCTTTTACATTTTTTTATTCTAGACACTATTTCAATAGAAGAGCATAATTCTCTAGAGAAACGTCAAATAAAACTAATTATTCCAGAGAAATGAGACTTCCTAGAGAAACAATTTCTAAGAGTTCATTTATCTTCTCAATGAAATGTCTCAGCGAAGAACATGTGGTTTGTTAAGTTTATTTGGTAAATTGAGCTGTTAAATTTAATACTCCGGTATTTTGAGGGATGGCAAAATATGTTCCGATAACTTGAAGGTCAAAAATATTCTCTGTACATTAAGAGAGTCTAAAATCTGTCCACCCCCTCTACTAAAGTTCTGGCGATGTTTTACCCAATCAGTGACTTTTACAGCAAGTAATAAGTATACAAAATTTATTAGCAACTACCCAGCGCGTTTTAGATTTAACGTGGAGCTCTGTTTGGACCCCACTCCAAGTGCTGATATAGAACGTAACCGGCATGTTGAAAGTCAGAATTAAACTCGGTGATTTCCATAACCCCGGAATAGAGACAAATTTCGATTGACTTCTCATTATTGCTTTCACGGGTTTGAAAACAAAGAATAAGAATGAATATGTTTTATATTTAAAATAATCGTTTATTATGTTTCATTATTATTTAGACACTTATTTAATGCAAATGTAAATGTTATTTTACAACTTTATTATTTTTAGTGTACACCTACGTTCTAAATTATTAAAGGGGTTATTTATTTTATTTTAAATTAAATATTTTAACTAAATTTAACGAGCGGCGAAAGTTGAGGGTTCATTGCAGGGAGGCCTGGCTGTCGTCAAATCATCTATGAAATGAGTGGTCCTTTGTGGGATTAAGAATCCGATATGTGTGGGATAGTAATAATATGAGGTTTCAGTATTTGTCACGTTCAAACGTTCCCGCAAAAGGTTCAGTAACCTCTGGTGCGTGTCATTTTGAGACTTTTCCGAAAGACGTAGAACCCCAGATTCGCTAACTAAAATTGTTTGAATGTTTTTTATTGGCCTAAATTAAATTAGGAAGGGAATTGATAGTTTTCGTAGTACGTGAGTGATTGAAGAGTGAGTTAGTTGCGAGGTGGTGGTTGAGATGGACGGAGATAGGTATTTCGGAGTGATCATTGAGATGGATGGATGGATGGATGGATGGATGGATGGATGGATGGATGGATGGATGGATGGATGGATGGATGGATGGTAGTAGTTGCTGATTTTATCAGGAGATGGAGAAAGTCAGCAATACACTTCAAAGCCCGGAAGTAACAGCGAATTCCAGAAGGTACCTCTTCAAGGATTCCAAATATTGCAGCCTGTACTTACGAGCTCCGGTGTTTGGTAAAGTACCATAAATCCTTCAAAGCCGTCAACTGAAACCCACCGAAGCTATTGCCAAAATCAGTTACCCTAACCAAGGTATTTAAGCCCACCATCCCCTGGGAGAAAGATCAATTTTCCTTTCTACTTCACTTTACAAGTCAATTCAATTTAAAAATTAAGAATTAATTTTTACAGAGCAGGGAGATAAGCTTTATTTTACTTAACTGTTCTTAATTCTTATTAAAATTGTAAATCTTCATATAATTTATTCTCCTTGCATCATTTAATTCAAAGTAGAATCCTAACCCTATTAAACGTTACAATTTGTGAAAATTCTTTTTTAAAACAGATGTGTATAACGGCTTTAAGAAAAAAAAACTTGTGATTCAAAATTTTTTTATGTAAACGAGACTTAACTAAGATTTTAAAAGATGTTTAAAATAATACTTTTAATTAAATTTCTGTTAAACGAACAATTTAACATCGATTCGTGTTCATGTTTATTTTATTTCTTAATATTTGATTTGTCCTCATTAAGAATTTACCACATGGTCACGGAGACTGGGATTAATACTACTGGAGTATCAATATGCTGGCCAAGTATCACTCCAAATTCGGAATATGTCATGTAAGATGGCAGTTCATAGTCTACCCGGTAGGCCAAGGTTCTGAATGGGCTGCAGAGCCAAGGAAGAAAAAGAAGTAGTTACCACACAGTATATTCTTGCTCATAAATCCGGGATCTATTAATAGGTATTGATTAAATGTCTGATTTCGACTCCGTTACATTTTTTATGCCAAAGATGTTTTCTTTCTAATTCGTGGCTTTTAACGTTTAATATTCAAGGATTTATTTAAGATTATTTTATATTTTATGTTTTTCGTTCTATAAAGCTGTTAAGGCGGCGTCATGGATGACGTAGATGGCGATGTTGATAGGGTCGGAGCAAGCCTCTCCCAAGGATATATTAGAGGCTGCTGCGCCGAAATGTCGATACATCTCCCCCGTCGGCGATATTGAAGGTGCCGCCGTAAAATCCTTAGCGCCATATGTTGCGGAAGGTCATTGGCTAATATATTGCTTGGACGGCGACGTGACCGACATGGCGAAACCGCATCCACCTCTCTCAGCCGCACTACTGGAAATAACTTTCAATCCCGGATAAACCGCTAAAACGTACTACTCGTGAAAAAAAGTTGCGGTTTGCGAGGTTTCGTACGAGAAATAGTGTGACTGCTCTAAGTCGCAAGACGTGGGATGAAATAAAATGTAGTTTCAAAATTTCAACTCTAACCTGGAAAATAATAGAATCTAACTGCTTTTATTTAGTCATCAACTACACAAGAGAAAGAAAACCCTATCATTCATATATGTTAGTTACAGTATCATTAAAAACAGAAAACCTGCCAGGACATTCCAAAATTATTTTACACACGTGTATATTTTTTTCTCAGACCAGAAACTACTTCAGATCATATTTATATTCACTACCTGCTACTTACTTTGCTGTAAGGTATGTTTGAATAAAATAATGTAACGTTACTAAATGCAAAAAAATTTATGAACAACGGACCTCATCTGCCATTTCTGTCGTCAACCGTTGATCGATTAAGATATGTTTTTAATTTGACATAATCTGACGGTAGTGGAGGAGTAAAGCGAAAAATCGGATTAATTTTTCCGAGATCATTTCACCTTATAATTATAATATTTTGGGTGCGTATGTATAAGAAACAAACCCTGAAATATTAATAGCAGCCGTAAGAGTCATTTCTCTTGCACAATGAAATTCATTTCTCGTGGATATATTCACGGGCTGTATGTCTTCACTCACCAAGATCCACCCATTCTCCACAAAACTTTCTCCTGGTCTCAAGTAGAACGCATATTGCAGAAGTTCTACGGAAATATACGAAGAAACGTTCCTGTTCTTCTACGGGTAACATTGCCTCCCGTTTACTGGATCAAAGTCTTGATATTTACGGTCCTCTTTTTAAGCCCGAAAGACTTACACGTTCTAAGGTATAAATAGAGTCTTCATAAAATATACTCCAAAGAGGTATAACAATTATGAATAAAATAATTACGACTCTTGAGCGAGGTTCTAAGTAGCCGATACGTCTCCCATTATTTCTTAAAATTTATGCCGTTCATCATTTACAATAAACAGTCTTGATCGGATGTAAGAAACAAATAGTCACATACGTATAAAAATTACGCAAATTAATTAGTTTAAAAAGATCTGCATGAGCCAATAAATAGGAATTCAAAATTACATTATTTCGAGACAGTGTCCCTTTTTCTGAAGTAGAATATTTCAACAATAGGAAGAGATATAGATCCTAATACGATTTAACCTAGTCAAAGTGGACTGTCTAAGTAAGAAATAACTCTATAATAAATATTAATTAACTGGCACTCATATATTATATTCAATAAAATCAATTCCAGAAAATTACCTATATTTATACAAATGGATACAACTAACGTCAACAGAGACAAACACAGTATGTCAGAGGTGGCCCAACAGTGACGCTTTGGACGATTAAAAGTGACGCATTGCATCTTTGAGTTTGTTTGTATTTCGGACGAGGAGTGCTTTTACATTGTTAAGAAGCACTTTACAATTATACATTTATCTATACCAATAAATAAAATTGAAGTGTCCGTCTATCTGTCTATCCGTATGTGTGCCTCAAATAGGCTCCTAAATGGCTCAACGGATTTCCACTTAAATTTTCGTGCATGTTTCAATTCGATATCTTGCAGTGTTCAGAAGATATTAATGAAAACATTTATTGATCCATTGAGTTGCCGCGTGAAAACAAACTGCGAGTTAAAAGTCCTATTAGGCTTGCCTATACCATTCATCACACTTACCTAAATTAAACAGCTTTAGTAAAATGCATGTTTTCAAAAAGGATAGAACAAAAAATGTTAGTTTTTAATTTCATATTTAATTTAATCTATTTATATATATAAATAAAAAATACACCCAAATAAATTAATATTTAGTTAATATCATTACGATGTTTCGTCTATCTTTTCTGACAAATTTGGATGTATTTTTTATCTATTTTTGAATCAAATGTATTGGACGGGAATTTAGTAAAAGGACTCTGATAATTTTGTCACGATTAAATTTGAGATGAGATAAGTTGGCTGTCTTATCTATCATATATGAATCAAAAAGAATGTGTAGTTAGAAATATAATCCAGGAGTTTTAATACCAATCGGTAATTATCGTAAAAATATGACTAAAACGCCCATTAAATTAAGAGCGAGTTCATTCTTTAGTTTGAATTTTAATTTTAATTTAGGGCAGTGCTTATTGAAAGTATTGAGTTAATTATTTAAGAAAATTATAGGGATGATTCAAAATATATCATCATGTGTGAAATAGCTTAATAAGTGAGCTGAGGCTTTCCAGGTGTAGTTGATGCACAAATAGTTCTCGGGCTTCTACTCGGGTGCAGGTGCGATGAAAACGCAACGCGTGTCTTATTATTGTTTCAGAAAAAAATGAGAAAAAAAAGACTTCATATGAGGATGATAAATCACTGGGTGCACTGAGCTCAATAAAGTTCCTATGAAAGCAATTCACATTCACCTGCTTAATTAACGGTAACGCGCTACAACAGTTCCACGGTAATCTTCCCATGTTCATTGTGATTCAAGAGCCGGAACGAGAAAACTGATATATCCGGTTTTGTAACGTCCGTAAAAATGTGGAACGACAGTATTTTCGACATTTTCAATATTCTGATAACATATATTTATATGTGTGACAGTGCGGCACAGTGGTGGAAATAATCCGTTGCTACGACTGAGAAGAAATAAGATCAGCCAAGAACTATTGTGACGGGATTTAGTGGGAGGGAAGCGTTCCAAGTATATTGGCATTCTTTGGAGATACGAATCCTTTCGCTGCTGCTCTCGGCGCCACACAAAAAGAGCAACTTAATTTAAATGCAAGACAGAATAAACGTCTGAAAATAAAAGAGTTTATGATTCGTGGAGCGTATAAGCCTCTTATTTAAATTTGTACAATAAGAGAGGCGAAAACGAAATTTCTCTCGGCTCTCCATTCCGCAATTCTTACTCCGTCACCGCCTGGGTTTTGTAATACCAAGCCGATGAAATATGTGTCCTCCGTGTCTGCGGTAACGTCCTGCATATAATTTTTAAAACATCGTAGTTTGTTACAAGAGTTCATTTTAATTTTAAGACAACCTTGTGCTAATAATAGGGTGCGGGGATGGATTTTATTAATTTTTAATTATGTAACCCACGTTGATGGAAGTCAGTTCTAAAGAAACGTGTGGAGATAGGAGGTTAATTTTACTAATTACGATTAATTATTATTATTATATACGAATATTAAGCTACTCAGTTGAGTGGCAATTTAAATTATAAGTCATAAAGGGGTACATTTATAAAAGGTTCGAAAAAGTAAAAAAAGATTTGGTCTAAAATTCTGAATTTAATAGTAATTAAATTTAAACAAGAGGATTTAATTAAATGATATACAAATGAAAAACGTTATCAATAATAAATTTTTATTGAGATTCATTAAAAATCACGGTCACCGGTGCGCTAAACGGAAAGGAAGCAACGTAATTCATAGCAAATAGGTCTGGTAATGTGAACTCTACGCTACCCGAGAAAACTGCTGCTGCATTCTAGCGGCCTTTTGCTCTGGTCTGATGACTTGGGGGCGCCTGACGTCGATTCTCACTGGTTGCGTCGGGATTGGTCTTGCTGTATCGTAGACGCCTTCGGCCAAAAATAGCGGAAACTCCTACCAAGAAGTCGTGAATCTCCTGAGGTCTCAAGAGCAGCTCTCAATTGTTTGCTTTCTTGCTTGTGGCACTTAATTTTCTGCCTTCAGATCATTTCTTGCCGGCAGCTCACCATTTTTCTGTCTCTTTGCCTCAAAATCTGCACACAGGTAACCTCGGTAGCCATCCTACTTTATTACAGCACCCAATCGGTTGCAATTTCCAATAGCACCCATCAGCTTGCATTTCAATAATTGCAGCCCAAGAGGAAATTTTTTAGTTGCTGGACGTAAAAACGAGCCGTCGTACATGTTTCCTAATAGTTCTGTACCCAGTAGCAATTCCTAATTATTCACGGTGAACTTCCGCTTTTGGAAGCAAATCTGTCCCAAATTAGGGACGATTGACTGTTTTTTTCATGAAGGGTCTTTTATTCTATTGAGCAGAAAAGGATATGTTTTCATTTAGGGGAAAGGGTGTATGCGCTCACAATGAAGTACTTCACAGAACTTCTACTCGCGTTCTTTTACTACATTGCACTTGAAAAGAGCGATTTTGTTGCAAGACTTCAATTACAAAGACCAATGAATTGAACTAAAAATATGTAGGCATAGTATGAAAGTAGTCTTAAAACAATAAGATAATGATGATCTTCACTGTGATCGCAAAGCGTTATATTAGTATATAATTACTCAGAACAAGAACCATTCAGTTTAAACAAAAATGTTAAATTACATTTTGAAAATCAAACTACAATACACCCACTTCCACATATTTATCAGTAAGATATTGAACAAATGCAACGTACATCAATTTTTTTGTCATTGAATACAGCGGGCTGATAAAGAGTAGGGATAACTTGTGCTGCGCGTTGCATTCGAGAAGGTGTGCTCAATTTTTTGTGATGAGTGCAACATACAATATTTTCTTTTTTATGACTACTTTTTCAATATTAAATTTAAAAAATATTAGAGACCGTGTAAGAAAACAAATGAGACAAATATTCTTAGAGCAATGGCAGAGCGAATGAGACCTATCACGTAACAGGTGTTTCATATTAAAATTATTTATCAAATTGTGCATTAAAATCGCCGATACTTTCTACTCAAAAATTCTCTACATTTCTCCCCTTATTTTCATGTCTGTCAGCATTCATCAACATTTTATACCCTTATATCATTGTAAATATATCGTGAAAATGAAAGTTTCGTTAAAGTGGGCCTTTATAAAATTTGTCACCCCTAGCAGGATGTGAAAATTCAATATCCTACAGAGACATAAGCAGCAGCTGTTACAACCACGGGCGCTCGAAGATAACAATCTACACTTGAAAGTTTTTTTTTCTTCGGAGGAAGAAGGAAGGCGCGGTTTCTGTGAAACAACAGGACGGAGAAGAAGTTGACAGCTAGAGAAGTTTTTTTTCTCTGACTTGTGCAACAGCAGGCAATACTATCGAGGTGATATCTTAGTAAGTAGTTTCGCGAGAAGAAATGAAATAGTGACCTGTCGGAGTATCTATTAGAAATTCGCCTCTCGTTGACTCAATAGAACACGACACCAAATTGACAGATTCTCTGGAATAATTGTTTCAACAAAGGTCTACTTAACAAAATAAGTCATGATTTCAGGTATTACATTTCAAATATAATTAATTATTTATAGAACTGGTGGGTGACGCAACGTTTCACACTGTGACGCGTCAAAGACCTGTATATATATTTATTTATTAATTATTATTCAACATTCTGTGCGGGGAAGAGACCTGTTTAAAGAAAATTCAATTCACTTTGGTCTCGACCGATTTATTTTTCCATTAGTCTCCTAAGGTAAGTAAATTTTAAGTCATTATAATTTCTAACGTTTAAACAACAAATAATTTCGTAATCTATACCAATAATTGATCGAGAAGACCCAGATTAAGACTTTTGGAGGATCGATACGCTGACCACGTGTCACTCCAAATTCGGAATGTGTCATGCAAGATGACAGTCCGCAGTCGACTCGGAAGGCCCAGGCCGTCAATGGGCTGTAGAGCTATGGAGAAAGAAATAAAATACCAAAAATAAAATTGAAGATTTTGACTGTCTGTTTTGAAGTTTGTCTCGGATAGGTTCCGAAATAGCTAGACGAATTTCAATTAAAATTTAAGGGACTAAAACATTAATTTTAACTTAAATTTTCGTCTATATCTCATTTTGATATCGTGCAGGGTTCAGAAGATATTAATATAAATATTTCTAAATTCACTGAATTGTCCCGTGGAAGACGGACCTGTACAAAACCAACTGCGAGTTATGTGGTTAATTAGGCGTTCCTATCCCTTAAAGCCTATTGCCGTGAAATTTTGGTGTTTAGCCCTGATAATCCCAAAAAATTTTCTGTTGGCCTTTCAAAAATTTATGTTTCTTCCTTCCCCCCTTTCAGGCCAAAGACATATAGAACTTGAAGCAGTCTAGATTATGCCCTCACGTGCCAAGCCTGACAAACGAAATTATTAAATTGTTGCAAAGCGTGAAATAACCAATTCAGATTTATTATACAGTATTCGGACCCGGGCCGAAGAAACTCAATTTATTTTGTCGCGGAATTAAACAACTATGGTGACCATATTATTTTCGTCCGATCCAGGAACAACTTTACCGTTATAATAATCGTAATTTTGACAGCATGAGTGTGTTGAGAGGCGAGCATACTCACTCCATCTATTTTGATTTTTGATTATAGGTCACGGAATTTTTGTTGAGACATCATTGATTTTTAGATACAGGACTGTCAACATGTGTTCGCTTTTAGTTTCAGCTGAACATTTATTTGGAAATCACTAATCAGATAAAATTAATAAATTACGGATTGTTACACGTAACCTTAATATCCGTCCTAATAGGGTCATGGCTGGTGATTTAATAAACTTCATGATAATAATAATACTTTAAATTAATTGGCGTCCGTCACAAACACCTTTAAATTGAATATTTAATCACATTAAATAGTAAAGATATTAAAACTGGCGTTCTGCCAATATGAGAATCATAGATATTTGCTGCCAAAAACATTGGGGTTGACACACGCTAAGTTCTTTCAAAACACACATAGTGTTTCTTCTTTCCCTCTCATCTATCGATTTTCACTAAGTTTTCTTTCAGTTATATAGATCAGAGTCGAATAAAGAATCGGTAATATGTGTGTGTTGCACGTGCTGTGCTCAATTTTTGTGATGAATGCATCATACGATTTTTACTAATTAAAAATTACTTTTAAATAAATTGAAAAGTATTAAAAGCCATGTAAGGATCAGTGACAAGACGTAATGGCACGGTTTCTGTGAAGCAACAGGACGACGAAGAAATTGACTAGGGAAGAAGAAATAGTCTGACTTGTGCAACAGAAAGTCCCGAGTTATCGAAATAAGGCAGACCTAAGTTTGTGAAATCTGATACTTAGCGTTGAAGTTGAAGTTATGCGAGATGGTTGTTACCACGTCGAAATACAGATACGAATGGGCGTTAAAAATAATTTTATTCCGTAATTCGAAAATGCCTTCTCTTCCCGTTAGCAAATAAGAACGAGGTGCGCCATCTTTTCCTTGATTCCCACTCGTGATTTCGGGGCGACAAGTCGTTTCGTGGCGTATTTTATTCATTCGCCGCTAGCGTCCATTATCCATTCAGAAAGGGAATTAAACATTACTTGCAGGACCAGACCGCTCTGTTTAGCAAAGTGGCGCTCCGCGACTATTTTGTACCTCCGAGGTTGTTTGATCTTTCGCTAATTGAATTTCTGTGTATGGACTCGATTCATACGGTGAACATTTCACACTCCTAAATTACCGCTCGCCATGAAAATATGTCTAAAATTAAATAATGTTAAGTCCGAAACGTGCAACGAGTAGTCCGAGGAATATAAATTATTCCAGCTTTCTTAGAAACATCTCCCTAATATAGGCTAGCCAGGACGAATTACAATTATCTTACTCATTTACAGAGACGCCTGGCATTCTAATAGTGATTTTTTGTTTTATTTATGGAGCCAAATAAACGTAACAGACAAATTGAATGTTAATATCTCATTTTATTCACAAGTAATTTTTAATAATTACAATCGGGAATAAATATATTTCCAAACAATTTCAAATTGTACTATGTACTATGTACTACAAATTGTAATAATGAACCCCACCTTCAGTCTTTGGAATGGCGCAGGGTAAATACTGAAAGCCTGAGAAATAGTTATTAATTCGAAAGGAAACGTAATACGCTCAAAAAATTATAAGATAATTTCATTAGCTATATGGTAAAAAGACCAACGAATATCTGCTGAAACGCAGAAGAAGGATACATCGAGATTAAAAGCAATCACTTCTTAATTAACAATGAATTTAAACGACGATCCAATAAAATAATATCCGTTGAATTGCAGTTATGATAAATCTCTTAATTAATATGTGATGATCTTAGTGTAAGTACGAAGTATACTGTTAGTCTATGAAGACTTTTTTAATGTATTTACAAAAAGATTCATTTTAACTTATTTGGCCATTAATATTTCAATACTGTCCGATAATTTTCCATTTACAAGGCGATAATCTTAAACTCTTCCAATTTTAACTGGACAGTAATTTTTTTCTATTGGCACTACGACTATTTTGCAATAAGTATGTGTCCGAAACAAAATTTATACTATTTTTCTTAGGGTTCCATAATCGTGGATTCCAATTAAATAATTTGATAAAGGTACCAATGAATAAAGTTCACATACCTTTAACACTATATATTGAGAAGAATAAATAAACACGCAACTGCACGGATCAAATTTTTTGCCGTTACATGAAAAAAATATATTACGCTCCTACTCCAGAATCATCTCTATTCAAATAAATTCCTTTTTGAAGATCTCTCCTTAATACATCAATGTACTTTTAAATCTCTTATAATTAAATTTTAGCCAATAAATACCTTTCCAATATCTAAACTATCAGGACGGTCCGCAGTGATAATATCTCTTCCTCGTGCATATGATATAACAATTTATCATTCGATTAATCACACAAGTGAGAATTTTAAAATAATTAAAAGACACGCACTCATTTGAACATATGCTTTGGTCTATGTTAAAAATATTCCAATAGGTCAAATTTATATTAAAAATCGCCTATGATTTGATTTCTCAATTTCATAAATACTTTTAATATTGCTACGTGGTCCATTTCTCGTACACTGTCTCTAATGACTTTAGGTAATTATAAACAGCCACCTGATGCACTCAGCACAAATTTCATAGCGCCTTAAAGATTTCGACACGCTACACACGTTACACCTCGATTATTTATTCAGCTGTTAATGACAGAAAAATTGTTAAGTATCTTATTGATATTGATAAATATATGTCTATTAGGATACAATGAGCTATTATCAAATTAAAAAACTTTAAAACTTTTCGTTTATAGTTCGGTTTAAATTGAATGAATTAAGTATTCTTATTAATTCTTTTAATACTTTAAAAAAATTACTATTAAATCTCGCTAAATCAACCCAATTCCACCTTTATTTGATTCTTCGTAAATTTATTACTACACTATATAACGGAAACGTTTCTAAGACAGATTAAAAGAGTATAGGGGAACTCGGGGTGCATATGAGTTACGTATGAGGTTTAAATCTGTTTTTAGTAACCTCGGTGAAAAACCTAAAACTGAGACTAGTGTGGAATGGGATACTACTGTATAAGGCAAAATGTGTTCCTCAAGGAGAAAAAGGAAAACCTGGCAGACTCGATTTATAAGAGTGAGTTACAGGATGTTGTACCCAAATATAATAGATTAAGAATGAAAAGGAACGGAAAAAAAGGTAAATATGTTAGCATAGACTGTGCAGTTGTAAAAAGTCTCTTTACGAAAGAAAAAATTGATAAAGTGATCAATTGAACGCTAAGTAAATACAAAAAAGAAAACACAAAAGGTGTTAAGATTTTTGTTAAATTTAATTTAATTTTATTACGCCAATTTAAAGTATTTAAATATTTTATGTAAATCATTCAAATATTTTAAAAATCCATCAAAAATATAATTTCGTCGTTTTAAGTTATATTTATATTATATTAAGTAAATAGTAGAACAAACTAATGTTTTATACTTTCATGAAGTTTACAAAAAAATTTAAACAATAAGTGTCCCGTTTTGCCCCGACTTCCCCATTATGTTATGAATCGTCAGAAGAAATTAAACGTATTTCAAAACTTCACATTTTATGTACCTACTACAATAAATGTATAATAGTGTGATATGTAAAAATAGATACCGTTACCTACAATGTAAGGTGCATTAAAAATTATATTAATCCAATTTTTATATATATATTATATGAAAACTGAGTTTTCAGTAAAAGAATGTACAAATTAGTTTTTAGTCGGTTCATCAATTACGTCTCGGGGTTCTTTCTGAAGTGTATCAAGCCAAATCCTGGGAGGATATCGCATCAAAGTTTCTAAAAGTAAATAATTGCAGTATCATAATTGTAAAATTTGGTAGAGCAGTTTTAAAAAAGATGTTGGGTAATATTCGATTTAAAATAGGACTATAACGGATTGAAACAATTTACCTGCCGAAGTTTTTGAAAGCTATCCTACCAATAGCAAAGTTTTCCAGTGAAAAATAAGGAAGTGTAAGTCATATTCAAGTGCAAGTGTAGTGAAGTGCAGTGTGACGAAATACAAAATAAACAATGGGTATTTTAATTTTATGTTTAATAATCTAATTTATTAAATTGGTATGATTATTATTGTTATTATTCATATTCATTATGTTAAGCTTTTTTTTATTCAGATTGACAGGTCAGGTAATATAAATGACATTTAATGGATAAGCCCATTAAAGTGTGAGGATCGTACAGTTAAAACACCCATCGCAATTTACTAAATACGATACAAGTAATGAAAATTCGTGTAACACTCATCGTTGTTTTTCTAAATTATTTGATATGTGAAGAAGACCGTAAGCTCAAATATTGTAGTACGTGCAAAATAAAATAAATGTGATATTGAATTACGTATTGTCTTGAATAATTGTTCTTAGAAACGGAAATTTTTAAGTAAAAAGACCTCAATGGACAGTTAGGATCCTAAGGCCACAATCATTTAGGAGTCTACAATAATAGTTTACGATATTCAATAAATCGTAAGTATTATGCATAATTGTATACGTTATTTCATTTTATCACTTTATGGCAGCTAAGAAGAAATAATTATAAAACAAATTTGAACATAACTCTATTGATAAACTGCAATGAAATGTAAAATATGTCAGGACCTATTAACACTAAAAATCTGTCTACATGCAACAATAATTTCAAAACGTTAATTCAGTGAACTAATAATATTTGTGAAATATATCTGCTTGGATATGCAGTTATTTCCCATCTGTTAACATCAAAGTGGGAGGAAAATTCTCAATAGTAAAGACTATATGCTTTATGTAATTGTAACGTGAGTTAAATATGTCATTTTTCAGTATAATACAGACATTATGGGCAGAATTCCGCTAGTAAGTGCTCTCGAAAGCTCCAAATTGAAGTCACTGGAAATTTAGCGGTCAAGTGGCAGCTTATATGTGAATACAGTATTTAAGTATTTTTTAAATCTAATTTTTGCAATTTTAGGCAGAAAGAGTGGTAGGTGGAAGTATTTTTTTTTAAATTATACGCTACTCAGCTTCCATTTGTTTTACATATGACCGACATGAAACATCTTTACTGTCCCACTGTTTATAAATCCTGGAACTTTGTTTACACATTCCGCTTTTTAATTTTTTTATCCTTTGCGTTGAATAACATTGGACAACAGAGTTTTTATATAAACATGCAGGTCGGACATTGGGAACCTTTTGCATAGGGATCCTTCTGCTCCAGAACACTGGAAAATGAAGGGCCAATTAGAGCTGAACTACTCGCCTTGATCCCGTGCCACCTACCAGCCAGTCCTAAAAGTACGTGAAAAACCGCTCTGCTCGTTAAAAACTATAGTCAGTTACTACAAAGGAGCAAAGAGTGAACAATCTCATCAACGCTGCAGTTGGACGACAAACTTCCATAAAGCATCAAGGGTCCCCTCCCATCTCACTCGGTGTCCTCTACTTTCCAGTGAAACACATTGTATTTAGCACCACAGAAATTTCTTCGTAAATAGCCGATTCATAACTGACGTTTTGCCCATTATGAATTTTCAATGTCGGTTAGAACAGTGTATAATGTATAAATAAAATTGTTACAATTTCATGGTACGTTTTCCTGTAACGCTTTAAATTGAGCTTATTTTAAATATTATGATGCTTCACATTACCTTTTAACGGAAACTTTAATGTGATTTATTTCCCTTTTTACTCATTATTTTTTTGCTTCGAAATCATCAATTAGAATTATTTGCTAGGATCCCCATTTTGCCGCTTCATCGCATAGCTATTAGTTACTCTCTTAGTAAACAGATGCGGCTCTGCGTGCCGTAATTATGGTAAATTAAGCATGCACAATGATCATTTCATTTTTACTGTACGAAAAAAATCTATCGAAACAATAATTCCAGAGCGTTCGTATTATATTACCAACTTTGGTGTATAAAAGATATAAATCTAAAGATCTGTGGGGATAGTAATGGGACTTTTATCAAATGCAGAGGATTTCCTAAACCTAGAAGATTAAATAAGTTTTTCACGTGAAGAATATTTTTAGCTTTTTCTGGAAATTCATAATTCTATTTTAATTAAAACTATCTGGGTGCCCATCGTTGCCTGGTAATTCTTTGTAAGCACATGATTAAATCATCAAACAGATCTTCACTTTTTTTAAATTACCTTTTTACGATCCCTATAATCAAAATAGAAAAAATTAACACTTCAAAATAATACGTTTTATTTAGGTTCTATGGAATGCCGACGAATGAACACGTGTATAAATCGTAATTCAGACATTTGCACACTTCATTTGTTTAACGTTGAATTAATCGATAAATAATACAATCCAAACAAGTTCAAATATGAACTAACTAAGTTCTTACTAAGCCACTCCTTCTACTCTGTTGAAGAATTTATGAAGCTGAATGTATCATAGGGTAGATATTTATAATTATGAAAGATAATTATTAGAACACTAATTTTTTAGTATAGGATGTAAAAATATTTATCAATTTTATATATAAGGTACAAATTGTATGTCTTCTGTATAGAACTTAAGAAAATCTTATTATAAGTTAAAAGTAATCAATAGTTACAGTATATTCTAATATTAATAAAGCAACCTATGTAAAATCTCTGACTCGTTCCACATCCTTGAAGCTTGTGCTTTTCTATAGGATTTATGGAATATGATTTTATACTTATACTAGTATGCACGCAACTACAATACACTGAATATATCAGAAATTGAAATGTCAAAATAACGTCAAGCTACGACGCAATTAATGCGCATGTATTGATACCTAAATCAAATGCCCACAGATTATATCAAACGGTCAGTCTGTTAAATTAACGGTTATAATATTTTATGTGAAAAATTCAAAAAATATGTATAGAAAAGAAATTTTTGGTCTGAAAATTAAAAAAAGAAATTCAGGATCGCAACAAGAGCACCACCTATCGGGTTCATATAGTTATGAACCATCCAGGTGACCCCATAAATACAATTATAAAAATTCATCAAAATTAGTCAAGGCACTTAGGAGGAGGAAACTTACGAACAAGCACTCCGAAATTTCATACAGTTATAGATATTGAGATAACAGATATTTTATTTAAATTTACCATTATCTTTCTTCATACTACCACGATATCACGATTTCCTGGTGAATCTTTGGGAGGAAGGAATGTGAATATTTCATTACTTATTTTGAGAGGTAAAAGTTTGGAGGAAACGAATCGTTTAACAGTGTGTAAAATATAACAATTTTGATATGTTTTCATATTTATTTATGTTTAGTAAATGGACGACTTTTAACTTCATTATGTTTGTTCTCCTATTCAAAGTACCGTATTATGTGAAACTTAGAAAAATGTTTCTATGAGAAATTGCATGGGAGAGGCATTTTTATGAGAATTGAGAACTTTCACTTGTTATCTAAATTACTTTCAATGTATATAAACTGAATGGCTTTTCCCTTCTAAGTTTTTAGCACCACCTGTGGCAAACAATCGGAACTATTCCTCAGGCTGAGTATTCCCTTCGGGGACGATGTGAAATATCTTTGCAACTAGGGACGGCGCTGGACAGGGGGAGTCCCCCTCCTCCACTATTGGCACGCTCCATATATTTGCAGTGGCGGCTTAGAGGAGAAGGGAATCCCCCGCTGGTCGCCGCTCCCAGAGGTCATGTATAAACTTTACTGCGAGACGTTTCCGTGAGAAAGGTCGACCGCACACGCGAATCGAACGAGAATTATGTATCACTGGGGGGAATCCCCCGTCTCAAACGACCGGACGATCGGTTCGTAGTAATGTTTCCTCTCTCCTAGGACCACAGTACCACGACGTCCAGACGTGAGGTGTGTAATAATTTGCAATAAATCTGAGTTACTTGCCTGATGCAGAGACTACCCTGACTGCATAAGCCTCGGAAGTCAGTATACATCATGCACCCTCTACATCTGGATCTTTGCAACCGAAGGAAGATGGAACACAATGAGCTGAGGTAAGGAGGTCTTCTATTATTTTACGAAAATAGATTACATGCCAAACAGTAAAAGTAGTGCATGTTCATATTTCTTGCCCATCTGTGGAAATTATGACAGGTAAAGAGTTTCTTCTTGTATCCTTCTTTCGGATTATTTTTATAAAGATGATACTACAGAAATTTTTCGCGCAACAGCAATTTTTACATATGTTTCTAATTTGAGGAATATGACGCAAAAAGACTAGAATTTTAATAAATTTATTCCGTAATTTCATTAATTAAATGGTTAAATATTGAAAGCAGTTCCATATGGAATTTGTATTTCAACCCAACCATTTTTTAACTTCTCTTCACTATTAAGTTACTTACTGTCTTCCTTATGGACCATTATCAGATCTTCCTAAAAACCTAATTGAAATTAGGAATTCTAGTTTATCTTGTAACCCATTGTTAACTCCCGCTAGCAGAACTTTATTCTTGTAGTAAGTAGTCGCTTAGCGACCATTACATGATCTCAAGTCATCAAAAAATTAGTTTAGGGTGTCAGAAATACATTGTGTATTAAGAGCAGAAATTTTCTAAAATTGAAGGAAAATACAGTGCTTGATATAACAACCAGATAAGTTAATTGAAATGACACATACTAGATTTCGGGGAATCACGTAGAAACTTGTTTTGATTTCCTACAGTAGTATGTATCATCCGTTTTCTTCGGACGCTTGGGAAATGAATGAAGCTTGACGTTTTTTCCAGAAAATGAATGATGGTATCTCAATCGCAAACCTTCCATCTTTCCCAGAGTTTTGAATGGCATTCTCACGTAACAACTTCTGGTGACCAACCCGATAAATTTAATACGATGACGCCTTCACGGAACATTTCTTTATTAGGTTATAAAATTTCTTAAGATAACTTTGTACACAGCATAATTGGTCTAATCCAATAATTGATGTAGTATTTATAGAAAAAAACTACGTACAAATGTCAAAATCTGAGAAAAAACTACGTACAAATGTCAAAATCTGATCAGTAACAGTGGTAGGTGGCATTTCAAAAATAAATAAATTTATTGGTTTAATTATTTAAATGACAATTTCCGGCCAATGCAGATCTTCATGATTTCTTCGTCTTTTACTCTAGTACTTCGTCTGGGTCTTCTTGAGGTTCAATAATCATTGGTGGTGGCGGAACAGATATAGATAACTGATCACCTGAAAAACAAAAATACGATTAATTTATCTCTCACTCTCACAGTTTCACAAGAGCATTAAATTTCTTGAAGGGATTGAGTTCAAAATTATATTTGTATATTTATTATGGTCTTGTTACACGAATGTAGCTTAATAAAGTGAACTAAGAATCGATACGGACAAATCGCAACCGAATGAGGAATTGAACTCGGGAAATCCATTTGTTCGATGTACGGTCCGGTGGATGTTCTAAATCATTTCGTCTGCTCTTGAATTATCTTAATAAATAATATATACTGTCGCAAGATTGTATTGATCGTAAGAAATGTACTAATTAAGCTATTACCTAGTTATGGTTGATTTGTCTGAATGATATTTCTGAATTAAAAATGATAGAATAAGTCAGTTCACGCCAAACAATATCTCAAATTTTCTGATAGAAAGCAAGTTTGTTAAACTATTAAGATTGATATAAATTGCCTTTTCTAGAGATTCGTGATAAATAGATTGAAGTTAAAATATAAAACAGTGAGGTGGGCGAATGAAGAAGGTGGATTAATGAATAAGGATGTAAAGGGTGAGTAATGCTAATGCCTGATGCTATGTCACACGTTACATTCGTATATGGCCGGAGGACCAATCTGAAGACTCCATGTGAAACACTGAGCAAAACACGTGCGTAAATCTGTAAATGATAGTAGATAATTATACATGATTATGAAGACGTATTGAAGATATCCAAAAAATTAACTCTTATGCCTCTGAAAATAAACCAACTTCCAAATAAGTTAAACTTGAAATCGCAAGCCTAGCATGATATGTCCAAGTCACTATATTTTATATCTTTCTATTATGTGGCAGAAATTGAAGATATTCAGTATGAGACGTGAAATCTTTTATGCAGTCAAATAATTATTTGAAGACTAATCCTCGCGTTGCTGTAGTCCCATGAAGTGTTTCTCTCACTTTTGCTCTGTAATTAATATCTTATTTTTCTCAAACTTCTCATTTTATAAGACGGAAAATAATAATAATGCTGTAATCAATCAACTGAAACGACGCTTAACGACTTGGGCTACAGCTTTGACGTGTGAGAGCAGCGCCTGGAATAGTGAATAGCCTACCAAGATTGAAGAAGATAATGTGATTTCAAATTATAAAATATATACGTAGTAAAATTCAAATATTCCCATTAATTTATTTCAGAACTTTAACAAATCCTGAAATTATTTCATACAGAAAATCAAGTATGTTAGAGCCGCACGACGGTTGACGAATAAATTAGATTAGTCACTGCGTAAATCAACTCTACCAAATCTCTTCAAAATAATATGCTATAAATTTTACATTGATGTAACACTTCCCTTAGAGCAAAACCTTATTTATTATATTACAGTATCCAACAAACAAAATAAAGTCTCGGTTTTGTTGACTCACAATTCAACGTGTGTAATTTAACACTAGTTTAAACACTTCAAGATCTGATAAGATTACTTTCATCATCTTTATAGAAAGTTCTGCATTCCTTATCGTTGAATATATCCCCCATTTAGCATCAAACACCATTAATATAACATAAAATGACATGATTCAGCAATGTCAGAAACCTTACCTAACTAAACAGTGCTGCAACTTAACCGCATGGTGGCAAGTTTGCAAACTTAATTGTATCGTGTGATATTCGTTCTCATCCTGAAAATAAAATTCTACTTTATAACGTCATCAAATTAAATGTAAGCAGTAAACTAATTAAGAGGAAATGATTCCTCTGAATTTATGACAAATAAAAGAGAAAGATATTGTCCAAATCAGAAGACGGTAAGAATCTGGAGAACGGCAGAATAAAATTTTGTAAGAATACGTATTTGTACTTAGCACTCAATCGTTGATCGTGATCCTTCTAATTAATTCACTAAATGTCATCATTACCATTTTAGGGGTTGTGAGTTACATTGCGTTGATTTTAACAAATGGAATAAAAAAAGTATTATCAAAGAATAAGTGAGAATTAAGCAATATTAATTTAAACAAGAACACTGTGGTAAAGCCAAAGATGTGTAAGGAGATCTGTCAAATAGTTTCCCAGATTTCAACTAAGCTTAACTGAACAACAAACTGCTTACCTTGACTGCTGTTCAGCCAAGACATTCTGTTGGCCAACAAGCTGATGGCGTCGATGCCCTTAAGCAACACGAATTGGATGAGGTGCACATGCCGAGGCAGTATCTCCTCCACCAGTTTTCGAACGGACTTTGGAGACACCAGCGTCACGCAGAGGAAGATGAGTGATGCAGGCCACATGAGGTTGAACGCCACCCTTATCACGTACATCACTGCAAGCCAGACGACCACCAGGATGGCTGACATCAACAGCTGACCCGGCAGGTTTGGGTGCTCTCGAAAGAACCGCCGCAGTGGTGCAATCTAGCACACGGTCAACCACAAATATTCACAGTTAAGGTGGAGAAACAAATATTTAGATGTATGCACCCTTCAAACTGACTGCCATAATGTTTTAGTTTAAATTCATATATATTATTGAAGTTATACACTTATGGTAAAACACGTCACTTTTAACTACTTTCCCGGCTTTATGTTTATCGACTCTGAATGTAAATTATTGTTAATCGATAGATAAAAAAGGTGGACTAGAAGTTACTTTATGAAAAGTAGCTTTTGGGTACACTCGTTATTGAGCCAAAAATCTGGCTTAAACACATTTTATAAAATTAATACTCGATTACCCTTGATTTCGATAGTTCTCTATCACATTTAATTGCAAAAAATAAAGCAAATTATTTAATTTATATTAATTCAATACTTTGTACATTATGTTTAACAGAAAAGCAAATGCTTCCTCAACGCCAGGAAATAAGAAATTTTCAAGTATCAATTTTGTTCCCTATATAGAGTATTAGTATTTTAAATCAGGACAAATATCCTGGAATTACTTTCGCAATTTTATGAAGAGCTTCAATTGCCCACAACCTGTGCTATTGCACTGCTGCACACATCACTTCACAATCGGAAACATAACTTCAAATATTTAACTAAGGGTCGCCTTTAAAATAGTAAAGCTTTGATAATAATGATCTTTGTCCTCGCCCAAATCTTAGGTATTTGTTTGCAATTAAAATCAGTTTAATTTATTAACTTTTTCAGAATCTCATTTGTCATTATATTTTGGAGCTTTCATACCTCACGTAAATTAGTCCTAATGAAACTTTTTCTGATTTATATTTGTGAGTAGAATCCCAAAAAAAATGAACGAAACGTCTTAGATATAGCGTTTTACTGGCATGTAGATTGATTGATTTTCTAAATTACTTGACCACTATTCAATTTTAGAAATTTTACCATTCTATACTTTCATAAATTTACAGCCAAAGGAGAGTTAATACTTATACAATTTCATATATTTCAAAGTTTTCAAGAAGGATAAAAAGTCTTCCTAGATGCTTCATATTTTTTTCTTTTCTCAATATCGAGTGATTTCTTCTAATGATCTAAACGTGTCCATGTTTCTTTGACGGATCATGTCACCATACGTATTATTATAGAGACCGATAATATTTTCTTGAGTAATCAATTGTATGGTTCATCAGTTCAGTGAAACGCTGCACAAATGATTATACAACAGTAACAAAACGCAAAATTCTAAGTGGTAGGAGAGACTGACTTCCATACTTCGGAGTAATCCGTTACTGATGTAGTAACAAAGATGACCTTTGATTATTGTAAAAATTTCACGCTTTGTTTCAGTTCCCTGTCTAAATTAGTTGCAGATTATCGAAATCAGTAGTGCAAACATACTTAAAACCGTTTTGACTATACATAGTGAGTGATGACGTATCAATGATAAGATGAATGTCAATTCAAGACGTTTAACCTATAAAATCTTGTGATCAATTCGTTTCAGTATCAGCACCACATTTTGTAGTAAAACCGGTAGTTATTACGATACTTGATTCTAAATTCATATACAGTTTGTCGACACATTCTATTCGTGACGCAGACATGTGACGAATTAGCGGTCTGTAGTCAGTAAATGATTGATGGGAAAAAGACAAGACTTCATAACAATAAATAATGCCTCTCCAATGTAACAAGTCAGATCGATTCCAAAGTGCTACGATAATTTCCGTCCTAGTGTGTTTCAAAGAATAAGCGTGGTGGTAGTCCACGTTATATTTTTTTGGTCACCATACGCGACAATGATATCATGATCCACTCTTTCTGAAAATTTCTTTTATTTTCATGACAAATAGCTTGAGTATAATTAAGAGAACTAAATTTCATCGTCATTTTGAGGCGATGCTTCGACCGGTGCGCTAGGTGCGCTAGGTGCGCTAGGTGGTTGAGCACTTCGCAGCCTGAAGGAGGACCACCACGCCAAAGGGCGTCGAAAGATGCACGCCAAACAGGCCTGCACCCAACCGGTCACGATCAACACGTACGGCCAGGGGTCGTGAATACCGTCGCTAAAGAACCAGCGCACATCATCCGGGGTGGCCAGGGTCACGACCATCAGGCTGAGGATGGCCGCCGGCCACAGCAGGCTTAGAACCTTCCTCGCCAAGACCATGATGGAGATCCAGCTGCACACCAGTATCCCTAACGACAGCAAACGACACACGGAGAACTGGGGCCTGCCATCTTCCTCTGGCTGCACAGAACAATACAAAACACAAGCGTCAGAGGGTTAGTACTAACAACCTAACCAAATGACAAAGCCCCAGTCTGCCTACCGTATGTCTGCGTCACGCTAATGTGTCAATTAATCAATTTTCGTCACTGGTATGAGTTATTTATCAATCATCAATAAATTCCATCATTTTGGAAACATAAAAATGAAGAAAGCGTTGCCGGGTGTTTCGAAATAGATCAACCAAGAGTAACAGGTTAATTTAAAAATCTTAATGACATTTAGTAATATCTGGTCATTTTATTGCGTTTTTTTATCATTCGTGACCTGAAGACTTAAAGACTCTGAATTTCAATTTAATATGATTCAAGCTAACCACAGTGTTTTGTACATATTCAAAGGACTCGACTTTTGAAACGTTTAACAATAATGAACACATATGGAAGAAAAATGTAATATTTCTATCATAACCTACTTATATCTATCTAAAATAACTATTACCACACATAAAACTAAATCAGAAATCTTAAAATTTCCTTGCTCGGCAGTCAAGTCAATACATATTTAAATATTTAATTATCCTAATTGGCTTCATAGGTTAATAAACCTGTATTGTATTATTCTTTAAACATTTTTAAACCTAGTGAGAAGTAGATATAGCCTTTAAACTCAGTAATTGTATTACAACTATAACATATAAAAATGAATATTTATTTCCCGAGGTCCTTATAGACAAAAGTAAAAAAGAAAAATGACACAATGTATAAATTAATGGTGGTCAACAGAATTGTGAAAAGGGGAAACTAAACATGGTCTTGAAACTAGATTAAAACAACACAAAAATAATAATAATAAAACCGTAAATCATAATGTTGTCTCTATCCATAAATTATTAATAGAAAATAATCAAGAATTAGTCTGGGATAATATTGAAATTTTAGATTTTGATCAAACTTATTCAAACTAATATACCTCAAATATTAAATATGATAAATACAGATATAAATTGAAACTATAACGGCCCTTTTAATTATTTCAGAACTAAAAGTCATAAATTGAATAATTTATTTGAATTAAAAACGCTTCGTCCCCCAACTTTTGGTACATCCTTAAAATAAAATATATAAAAAATAATTAAAATTAAAATATAACAGTATTGCTGCGTCCGAAGACGAAAATTTCTTATTTTGATTTTAAGCAGCAACATGATTTTTTTATTATATTTTAATTATTCCATTTCTGCCATGTATTCTTTGTGTTTCATTTTTAATAACAAGTCAGATTATTTAATTGCTTTATTATTTCGGTAATGTTCTCTTTCAATGTTTGTTAATGGACTCACCATTATTCTTACAGACGGAAAATAATTATATGGTTTTACCAGAAATTTTCTTTATTAAAATAATAGAAACTTACTAAATTTACTTACTGATACCTAAAAATTGAATAATCTTTAAAACCCTTTATTATTAATTTTTATACTTTTTAAACAAAATTAAATTTCTTTATTGGTATTAAAAATTAAGTTTATAATTACTTGATGACTTATTATTTATTGTTAGGTTGAGAAGTTATTTGAAATATTGTATTTTTTTAATTGAAATTAAAGTAGCGTCATCAGTGGACGTTCTTAGCGACTGCAAAAATATTTACAAAAATAAACAATAGAAATTGCTAATAATACAATATAATGATTTCTTTAAACAATTCTTACAATTATTTGATTTTGTGTCATTATTTCTTTTGATTCTAACAAATTCTCATTTTCTACTTTAATTGTCTAATGATTTGATTTTTGTATCTTTGTTTATTTTAATTTCATACAAATTCTCATTGTCAAGTCAATTGTCTATAACACATTGTTGCTCCGTATTCTTAAATCACATTTCGGTTGTAACTGCCCATGTATACAGTTAAGTGTTTAAAATAGCATGTAATATCATCATTTATATTAAGTAAATTTAAATAATTTATTTTTCAACTATTTTTGTTTTATATTTATATAGTTAAAAATTTGTACATAAAAACCTGTCGTTTTCGTTTATCTTTATATATTCTTTCAGAGAAATAGACGTTAAGTGGAATATTATTACATCATTTCCCTCTAATATAATATTTTACTCTTTATGGTTATCTTTCCTTTATTAGCACTGCATTATAGATCAAATTATAGGATATCCAACGTCAGAGACTTTAAAGTACATTAATGAAGCAATTTAAATAATAATGAATTATATATAAATATATGTTTGTGTGTTGTGTGTGATTCAAATGGAGTGTGAAGTTTTCGTGTCTTCTCCATAAAACTAAGAAATGTTTCCTAATTCGTTTCCAAATTCAGTGCACGATTCCCAATCGTAAATATAATTTTGTCAGTGTGAATCGTGCAATTAGTAAGCCTTTAAAAAGCCCGATAATGGATTATAAGTAAAAAACAGTTATATCAAGTCTTTCGTAAATATTTAGAAAACTATGCGTAAATTTACTGTATTAATTACTCACTACATTCCAACAAAAATTAATATGTACAGATGCACTTCGATTATTATGGGGAAGTTTTTCTTGTTACAAATTACTTATATTCCGCACACGTGAATCGCCTCATTTAAATCTGAAACCTACAATACTCTTGAATAAAAAAGGTATTTTTGCGATTAAACTTGTGCTATTAAATTTTAATTTACGTCTCAATGTAAGACCAGACAGCGAGAAAGATAGACTATCAAAACTACAGACAAATGCTAAAGCAAGCTTACATTCGGTGGCATATCCTCTTCCTGGTTCGCCCAGATTAAACAAATTTAAGTTAAAATTATCATATTTGTGTTTGAAACCGTCCGCCCTCAAAATTGTAGGTTTGGTATCATTATTTTGAATTTTGAATTAGTATTTTTCATTGCAATTGGAAAATTAGATTCATCCCATTGATTTTGTTGTTTGCCAAATAAATTAACTAGAAGATAAAACGCACGTGAGCTGTTTCGTAGCGTCAATAGAACCTCTGACCGCAGATAACTTTATAAAAATTGTAAGAATATCGAATTTCCAAATCCGAAAATACTTGCTGCGAACTGCGACTGACGAAGGAACTTCAGTGTATTAACCGAGTTCCGAAATTTGTCAACGAAGTAACTTCACTGTCACTTTGGAAAATTATTTATCGTGGAATTAGAGGAAGTCGGAGTGGAACGGTACTCTAACGATTTTAGAATTTGATGAATTTTTAAAAAGAAACAAATTTCCCGTTTTGACCCGACCCCCGGATAGGATATTTTGTATTTACAATTAGTGCAGTAAAATTTAATTTATAAAATCTTAACATTTTTTGCGTTTCCTTTATCACCTTTCACAAAGAGATTTTCCTTTTTATCCGTTCCTTTTCTTTATTAATCTATTCTTTTTGGATACATATCCTGTAACTCGTACTCATAATTTGGCATACGGTAAGAGTTGTCCTCTGTTCCCATTGGATCAGTCGACCAGCTGCGTCCTAAAACTGGCGGATACACGGAGAAGGGAATGCTGCGACCTCACAGCAAACTCATTTCCCGTCATTCGGAATGGCGTGAAAATAGTACCTGATGCAGGTTTTCTAGGGTTTCCCTGCGTCTCCTTTAGGTGAAACAGTGGACAGAATACTTAAACTATAGCCCGGAGGCCTTAGTCAACCCTTGGGTACCTTGCTTTACCTTCCACCTTCGTGTAGCCTATTAACCAAAAAAAACCTAATGTGGTCTGTTACCGTAAAAATGGTATCTAAAATAAATTCTATTTTAATCGACTTGGGGAAAAAGTATCCTCCCATTTCGTAATCTATTTTGAATATTCACTTGCTTTTTCTTTTGATATGTATCTTAAATATCCAAAAACTATGCTAAATATAACCTTACAAATTATACCTGTAATAAAACAGCTACTTTCCTATCTCTAACTTTCTTACAAAATATCGGCTCAAATATCACCGAAAGTTAAAGATAGAAATTTGAGACCAAAGAATCTCATATTTCTTTTCATAATCTATTGCATAATAGAATTTTTTAATAGCTCTGAGAGTTGAAATCGAACTCGAGTAAATAACGAATAAAGAGGTAAAAAATACAATTTTATTTTATGGTTATTATGACAGGAAGTAAATTGATTATTAAAGTACGACACGTATTGAACGTAAAAAATCCGTTAAAGTATACGATTCTGATTCTTATATGTTTTTAACGAATTGAAATCTAAATAGTTTAAATCCGTCCCCAGTACAAGAAATGTCACAGGTGATGAGTATGAGCAAGAGCAAATGTAAATAATGTTCACTAAGTAAACACAAACCGTCTCTACCAATAAGGAAGAATATGCAGGGAAGTAGAGCACGAGTCAAAGCTTCTAAACGTGACTCATCCAACATCAATGGGAGTAAATGACTAAGAACGGGCAAGGACATTCAGTTCATTAACCATCTATGTATTCCCGTCAGATATGGACATTTTGATGTTCTTTTAATTACATGTCAAACGAGATTTCATAAATATCTATGCCCGTGAACGATTTCAACTTTCCTATATTTTCGTAAAATAGTATAAGAAACTGTATCATGTAGACTTTTAAATCGAGTTAAATTTTTACGTGGCAGATTCGCGTTCTTCCAGAAAACTATTTATTTATTTCGTCTATTAGTCCGCAACTAAAGAAACATGACAACCCAATAACATCGTTATATGTATATAATTAAGAAAACAGGTTATGAAACGCAAATATATGTATAATTATTCGAATTAAAATACTTAATAGAGAAGCTGACTCATGTGTATACACGAATGAGGTAATTTAATAAATGAATCAAAGAAAATCTCGTACGCAATAGCAAATAAATCCAGATGAGAAAATTTGATAAATTGATTTTAAAAAATCTCATAGACTAGAACAAATAAACCCAGATGACAAATGAAGAAATTAATCTAAATAAAACAAATAAATATGAATGTTTAATTCATACAAAAAATAGCTATTCATAATTATTAATATTTAGTAAATTAAGAAAATAATAATACACAAATAATGAAACGTAATACTTTAAATAACTTTTCCAGAGAACGTTTCAAGTCTTACCAACCGATTTACCGAATTTTCTGTTAAAAATAGTATTGCCTTGTGTTGATTCATCATTCCAATTTTTTCAAACACATTTTGGTATCAGGCAACAACTAACAATTACAGGCATTGTAAAATAGTATTATAAAATAACAGTAGCATCGCATTAAATTAACGGGTTTGATTAATATTTCTTGAGAGAAAAATAATAGCTCATTTCACAAATAAAATAAAAACAGTTTCCAACCCATTTCAATAGAACCTGCGTTTTTTCCAGAATTTTACTTCGAAAGTCTAAGCGGGATTTTTATAATTTACGTATTCCCCATTATTCCCTTCGTTTAAATAATTAAAATCTTCCACTCAGAAGCAAGCCTATAATAATGTTGAAATGATTCAAACTGGTAGTACGGTTTCAATGCCATCATCCAGAAATAATGCAGCTGAGAAGGCTTTGTGCTCGTTAAACTTTTTTGACTGTCTCTACAAGTGTTAAGTGCCTCGTTAAAAAGTCGTACTTATGATTTTATACAGCGTCATGATTTCTTATTCTGTTACTGCTCCAGCTCCGAACAGTTTCTTCATATTATGTTTGAAATATATTTCGCGCTGTTTGTCTATGTAACACCATCGTCATTATTGTTATTATGTAGCATTGCAGCATCGCCTAATCCGTCATTATATCGTAATAATTATATTTATTAATTGAGTTTATATTTCTTACTTAAGTCATCGGAATAGAAGCTCAAAGAAGTTGCAGAAATGTTTCTTACCTTTCTTGAAGTAAATTGAATAAGAACTTACCACCAAAATATGAATTATGTAAAACGTAACATACAATAATTCTCATTATTCAAAGTGTCCAGGGAAAAAAGAACTCAACGAAATAAACGACATGCCAATCGATCTACGGGCTACATCGTTTTACCATAGTCATTAAAAAATATTATTTAAATTAATCGCGCCTGTTTCCCAATTATGGTTGGGAATAATGATAAAATTGGCTGCTTTTATTCTAGAGCTCTTATTTTGGCTAAACGAAGCGTAAGATTCGAACCACAGACACGAGAATATTTTGCAAATTTAAAACAAACTTTGGATTAACAATCTGTTTTAACAAAACATATATGATGAATAATCACTGGATTCATTGAATTAATATAAAAAGTACATGTTGAATGTAATTATTAGTCTCATTTTATGATCAAAATGCTACATAAATTAAATAAATGTGACAAAATGTATACAAAATTAAATTCTCTATTATTTTTATTTAAAATCACGTATACTTGAATCTATGAAAATTTAATTTTTGTCTTAAATGAAATTAGTTAAATACTATATGTTCTGTGAAGTGTTCGAATGTCATTGTTTTCTCTCATTTCAGCCGTCGAAGTTATTGAATAAGTTTAAATTGTTTTCCGTTAAATGGTTTATATCAATTCAAATAATATTTTGTTAATTAAATAAACATGTTATATTAAATTGATTTACTTGTTTGGAAGTCAAATTAATTGTTTGTTAACTTTTATCTGCAACTGAAGAGGTCTCTGAACATAGGAAAAGTAAATTTAGTGTAAATTTTAATAAATACTGATCTTGGTCATTATACATTAATTTTATTTTTAATGTAATCCACATTAAGTTTCCTACTGTTATATTATTACATATAAAAATCAAGGATACACATGCAAATGATCAATATATAATATTAATATGTAGATACTATAAATGTTTTGTGTAAATATTTTAAATTATGATAATGGTTTGAAAATAAAATCATGTTTGTAATTTTATAAAAGTATGTAAATCTAATGCAATATTTGTAGTCGATTAAGAACTACGCGACAATGGGACTGAAAGTATAATTTAAATAAAAAGGAGGTTTTAAATCATTTTTGCTTTAGAATGGTTGTATGACAAATTTAGACCAATTGTGTAATATTTATATAAATAAAATAAATTACTATAACGAATAGGAGATTCTCACTAAATTCCTAATAATGGACCTGAAGAGACTAAAACTGTATTTTTTAATTCTTACCTGATTGACCCGGTTTAGAAAGCGAAGTGAAAGGAAATGAAAGAATTTTCCCCAACATTCTTTCCTTTGTGGTTTACAGATTCGAAAACTTTCAATTATATATACAAAATATAGAAGAAATCTATTTAAAATAAATTCAAGTAACTACAGTTTAGATATGCAAACTTTCACACACTTTTTTAAAATATGAAATGTAAACTTTGCAAATGAATTAAAATTAATTAGTCCGTGGATGATATTTAAATTTAATTGAACTCGAAGGCTGGAGTACAGGAATTCAAATCAGTGAACATTTTCTTCGCGCTATAGGCGAGCGCTCATTGCACGGTCTTAATCAGCCATCTATTATGTGCAATTCATAAAAGAAATCACTTAGGCTATCTTCTCCATGCTCCATTATCAATGGGGCGTAACGGAGGACCGAGGATGCGCCACGTTAGTGTATTCAGTCCTATCATCACCTACACAGAGACCACAGCATAAAAATGAAGTCACGGCGCTGGGAATCTTCCCAAACTACTTAGTGAATATTATGTTTATTATATGTGTGTATTACGCTCTTCCGCCCAGTGCTACCTAATAACTGTTCATTTTCGTGAGGGAGAATTGTGTGAACGGCTAAGGAATGGTAAGAAAATGTGTTTTTAAAGGGTCCTTAAGCTGGTGAGAACTGGTGCGGCAGAGAACCAAGGCATTTCTTATTCAGATAATGCGACACTCTGTGAAGATAGCTCCAGGGCTTGCAAGGAGAAGGTGCATTATCTCTTGGAACTTCAAGTATCTGCCTGTAGCTTGAGCTGGAGGACTCACGCTTTCTTTGCTAGACAAGAAAACACGACCAATCCGTCCCACCAGAAGTACCCTAACGACTGCATACTTCCAACCAAAAAAAAATTGAAAATACGTCAAAATCACCAACACGTTTTAGTTATTTTACCTGTGGTGACAAGATCGTGATATTAAGCTACAGTTCTGATCCCTATGAAATTATTTAGTTATTTAATAAAAATTTACAATTACGTCAGAAACAGTAGTAAAATAAATAATATACGTTTAAATCTACACACTGGCAGGTTTTGATTGGTGTTGGTCACTGACATGTAGACTGTCACATCAGTTTCAAGAAAGACTGTCCCGCAGTATTATCCCTCGTATAAATCGTTTAACTTACATACAGAACAGGCGATGAAGTAACTTAAAACGGAATATGGAAAAGGAATCATACTACAAGGACAAAAAATAAAAACCTTACGCTTTGCCGACGATATTGTAGTAATAGGGGAGTCAGTAGAAGACTTGGAAACTACAATAAATGGCATGAACGTGGTCCTGGAGAAAAAGTTCAATATGAGCATTAATAGGGGGGAAACCAAGGTAATGGAGTGAAGGATGGGAAACAGTGCAATAACAAAGGGTGTTAGATTGGGAAGGGATATTTTGACGGAATTTAAGGAATTCTGCTACTTGGGAAAAGTAATAACTAGGGATGGTAGAAGTATAGTAGACATAAAGAGTAAGATAGCACAGGCGATAAAGCGGAATTTACTTACTAGTACTATAAATGTGAATATTAGGAAATCGTTGCTAAAATGTTCGTATCGAGCGTGGCGTTATATGGGTGCGAAACGGGGACGATAGGAGTTGGGGAAAGGAAAAGAATAGAAGCCTTTGAAATGTGGTGTTATAGGCGAATACTGAAAATCAGATAGAATCACAAGCGAGGAAGTTCAATACAGAATAGGGGAAAAGCGAACAATATGGAGGACGTTGACCAAGAGAATGGATAGGCCACGTTTTAAGACACGATGTTCTTGTAAAATTAGCATTAGAGGAAAGTATGGGGTAAAAAAGAAGAGGGAGGCCAAGGATGGAATACGCAAAGCAGATTATGGAGGATGTGGGTTGTGTGAGTTATAATTAAATGAAAAGGCTTGCGCAAGATAGGTTTAGCATCGACTGTTGCATCAGACCACAGCAAAAACAAATCGTTTAAAACGTTTTGTTTGTTTTTTATATTTTAGTAGCCTCTGTATGCCATGTAAAAGTATACAGTAATTTTTCCTCAGCAGTTATTTTTATGCAACTTGTAAATACTTTGGCTGTAACAAATCTAAGCACAGTTCGGGAGATTTAGCTAGTCGTGTGTCAGCACGATGCGCAGTGGACAATTCCGCCCATATTGTAGTGGGGGTGGACAGGAGCTGACTTAAACTCCAAACTTTGCTAACCGCAGCTTCGTAGTGTAAAAGCAAGTCTGAGAACATTGTCGCTAGGAAATGTATTTGTGTCAGTTTAGGATATGTTGTACGTCAAGAAACTCATCCGTAAAATTTAATTATAGGGTGTGTTAAAAAGACGTTGTCGCAGTCTCCATGTCCCGTTCATATGAATATTATTAATGTTCTTAACTGAGATAGTAGCGTTCTGGCAGCATGTTGAAGGGGAAGTTCCTCCTCAATACTCCCCTACTTCTTTCCCTACTGCGCATCTAAACATACCATCTCACGAACTGTAATATGTAAACCGAAACGAAGCGTTAAAACTAGAATATCAGTAGCAATTTTGCCAAGGACTGTTTATAAAATACATATAAGGTATGTTTCACTGTATTTATCAAAAAAAAATCGACATGATACGTTCGTAAAAAATTCTATTTTCGAGGGGGGGTTGTTTCGCATAAACATGTATTCTTTTTAAAGAAATTTTGAAAAGTCCGAATACTTGTCATTTCGAAATTAGTTCATACAGGATATTATAAGTTTTCCTCGCACATCATATCTTCGGGTGGCGTCTCGACTTGTCCTTCGCAAGGTGCGGATGAGTCCGCAGCGTCGCCGCCTCCCGTGTAGCCACCGATACTGCCGCCCCCGCCGCAGAGCAGGGGCGTCGTGGCCGACCCCCAGAAAGTGCTCGTCATCTGCTCTCCCGACTGGATGAGCGTGTGGATGGCGACCAGGACCACGCGTTCCGTCACCACCAACAAGAAGTTGGCGAAGCAGTAGGTAGGCCCCAGCAGCACCACCACGGCTGCAACCACCCGCTCCAGCACGATGGCAAACATCGCCACGGCCACCAGAAGGGCCACCACGGTCACCATGGCAAGCACCTCCACAAGGCGCAGGGCCACCGGCATCGCGAACAACAACCTGTCCAACAATCCTTCTTCAATACGCCAGTGAAACTATTAATTAATAAGATTTTATTAATATACAGGGTTAGGTTGCCATTATTCCTTATAGATTTTACAGAATAAAGACAAAACAGAAATAAAATGGCAAAGCCAATGTTTGCTTTGTTTAAAAGTTGAGGAAATGGGCACCCTTAATATAACCAGGGAATTCATTTATATTTACCCGCTGCAGTATTTAATTTAACACCAATCTCGTGCTCAACATTGAAAATTCACCTTTTCAACCCCCCCACCCCCCAATCCTACTTTATAAGAGCTGAATTTCATTATAACCACCGCCATGGATCTGTATCTTAATCGAGTCAAGAAATCTGCTGGTACCTTAAGTAAGCTCATACATATACAAAAATACACAGAAACAGTCAATTATTTTTATAAGGAGACATACTTGAACCATTACTTCGGTCTAATTAAGGCGAAATAATATCTAAGAAAAATAAAATTGAGTATACGCTTCGCTAGACTTTCATTCGTACAGAGACTTGTAAAACATTTTGCATATTAATTAGCTTATTAGAATGTAACATTACTAAAATAAAATTTTAGTTAAATTTAAACATTGTTTCACGCTGAACAGCAATGTAATCGACTCCTTTGACAGGTTTCGTGAGGTCAACACTATCCTGTTGAACGTAGTTAGGGCAAGATCATGTTTAGTCTGAAAGGGTGGAAGGAACTCTTCGAAAGATCAGCAGACACTTCCTCTGGGCTAAACACTCCAGTACACCAAAAAATACATGGCAATCAGATGAAAGGTATAGAAACGCAGAGACGTGGGGCCTGAAAGAGGGGAAGGAAGGAACCTGACACAGGAAACTACTGTGGGGCGATCAACGAATAATTGAATGTTGCACTAATCGTGTGATGTCTTGCCAATTTAACGCTTTATAAAATGATATACAAACTCCGTTGAGGAGTTATGAAAAATTAACCAAATATAAATATGGTCACTGTATGGTTCTAAAAGTCACAGTTGGCCTAATTATAATCTAAGGAAAAGTGGGCCAGAAAATAGAGCTGCAAGATTTAGGCCGAGACACAAAATAAAATAATGATGTAATCCATTGTTATTTTTAGTACCTGAAGAAGTCTCGAAAATGTTTAAATTAAATATTTAAATTTAAAAACTGGCAAAGAGGTTGATTTAGCTCATTTATTGCTTATTTAACTGTCAAATAAACAATTTAATAGTAATTATTTATGGTTCATTAATTTATCTGCTTTCCAAATTTACGAAGGTAAAATTGGTCAACGGGAAGAAGGTGAAAATTTGATTACAAGATTAAATCAAAGTAAAATATTCGTGCAAACCAATATTTCATAACATATTTAATTAACAAATGGAAAACAGATTAACACTAAAACGCTTCCATCCCATCACGAATTTTATGATTACTTGGTGCAAACCAAATATTTGTTATTCACAAACTTCGAATCTGACCATTACTAATGTAAACATTATGGAATATAATTTCACTTTGTTTTCCCCTGTATTCGAAATTGAAATCTGAAAGTGATTACTTACCTCCAGCCTTCCTTCACCAATTACCTAAACCTCCCTAAGCTCCTATCAACCTGCCACGAAGAAATTTTGAAGATTCATTTTCGTTCGATGTAACTCACATTTAGCTCCGAATTAACAGAGACATCAACACAGAAATTTTCAAGTCCACATTTTTCCGTGGAAACCAAATCTCGGCAACAATTGCAGTGGTTTGCAACACTAAAGCAATTAATTTCATGTTAAATTTTCTTTCTATTCAGCTGAAAATGTTTCAGAAACGGTACCTAAACTATTATAAAGGACATAAATTACCAAAATATTATGTACGAGTTTTTGAGAAGAGCTCAGTAGTTCAAATACATGTTACATAAATTATTTTTATTTTTTTCCGGCACATGCAGGAATAGTTAAATAATAATTTGCTAAAGTGGCCAATCATTTAGTGATCTGGTTCGATATTATCGTCTTCTTTCCTTGTTAACATAACGAAAAAATTAGCAATCATGGCAGGAAAATACGCATCAGTCTAAAAACAATTATATAGATGTCGTCAGTTCGTATTCAGAATATTTGTTTATCATTAACGTCTCTTATCAAAAGAATTAAACTAAGGACTTATTTAATTTATTTAATTCTTACATCGTTTCGTCATAACAATTGGGAATTCAAAGGGTAAATTTTGCTGGATATTACTAAAAAATAGAAAAATTTCTGTAACAATATTTAGTAAAAATAATGAATTTATAAAAAATAATATCATTAAAATAAATCATTAGCATTTGTACGTTGTGTTACAATATCCTGAAGAAATTAACCCGATGAATATAATTGCATATAAATGTTTTATTCATCTTTAGGATTGACTTTATTAGAAGAGGTTTAATGTCCTGTGGAAAAGGAAATTTGTTTCGATCCTCAGCCTTAATTTTTATCCCTTATTACACATTTGACACCAAGCGAAAAGCATATTCAAGTTAACTTAATAATATACAGGAATTTAATCAATTATCCGTACGATAAACTTACCCACGACGTGACGTCGATAATAGCTATGTAGCCGAAAACGTCTAATAAATATCACTATTTTAAGGATCTTGTTCTTCTCTTTGATTGATATACGAATCCCCTCCATTTGAATTCATTTTAAATTTACTTTCGCACTCAACTTCTACCTCGAATTGGACTTTGGAAATAGCTTACCAGTCCTGAAACTACTGACAAGAGAAAATCGTTTACATATAATCCTTCTCCATCAAATTGCTTCTGTTGATAATTTAAAATAATAATAATTCACGATGACAACATCTAAAAAATGAAAAAAAACTGTGCTAATTAGTTTATTATCGACATTGTAATCAATGATCATTTCGGGTCAAACAAATTCTTCCGCATCACCAAACTTCGCCTACATTCGACCAATGATGGAATTTAGAGAAATATATTTCCTCTATCTTTAAATCATCTTTTCTGGAAAATATTCGATAAAAGTGAGAGGTTACAGTGTCAAGCCACGTGTATTTCCAATGTTTTTACAGTTATTAATTTGATAAAAGAAGGATGTCTCGTACATAAGAATAAAAAAATTAATTTTAAAAAGGATTAAAAAAATTATTTTACCCTATAAATTGAAATCATTAGCTGTGAAAAAAGGCTTTGAGGACACAGCGCAGACAACAATCACCTTCTACAATATTTCGAGTTTGATAGAAAGAAAAAATTTCCCCGCGTTCCTTACGACTAACTGTATATTCTGAGTACGTGGTTCGGCTTTCAAACTAAAATGAAACTAGAGAAGGAAAAGAAGAAAAGGTGGTTTCATGGAGGAACCACTACGAAATTAAGTGTTAATAGCCAGGACAATACAATTTTTGATACAAGGGAATGTAATAAGCAATATTGAATGAGCCATCTAATAAATTATATCTTGTTGATGAATACCAGAAAATTTTCATCTTCCGCCCCAGGTAAAACAATTTATTTTCCACTGCGTGAATTGTAACTTCTGTCACGTGTTATTTGTAATCAGCAGAAGCCAAATCCTTTACCCAGGCTGGAGTCTTTTAGTCGAATAATATTTCAGAAGAGGCAATATATTTGCTTAGACAGTCCGCACATGGGCCGGGTGTCGTTTGTTTTATGGTCAAGGTTCAGGATTTCGACGAATGAGGGCGGTCAGGGTGGCTAGGTTGTTTTCTTCGTCTATGAGCCGCATGAGTCATTCGGCGTCAGTAGGTGCCTTTAAAAGGAAGACGACTGGTTCAGCAGTGGCTTTTGTTGAGTGTCTTTGTTCCTGATGGCCGCGTCATTACCTGCTTATTCCGCGAGTGAGATATCGAACGTTATCTCCCTGGCAAGAGATAAAGCCCGTAGAGGCTGTGTTCTGTCAGGATCGAGAGCTCGAAAGTGCGTTTCTTCTGCAACTCTGGCTGTGATAATTGGTTCGCAGTTGGAGGACGTCCAAGTCAAGGCGAGCCGACCAGATCAACTAGCCGACATGCAGGAAGAACGGCGTACCATGACCCAGCCGGGGAAAATATACCACGAGAGACGACGATGCTTCACTCCAAGGTCGAAAGGTACGCATCAATCTCCCGACTTCCTCAACATCTCTTAGACGCGGAACGATTGCAGAATTACCATATCCTCGTGACGGGAAATGCGTCCAGGCTAAATTCACCCGAGTCATTGTCAATGTGGGAACAAGTCACGAAAATTGTTGTTGTTCCCTGTCAGTCAGGTTGATTAACAAAGCCGCCGTGATTTTTATTTTCCTCAGAGATCTGCTTAATAATAATTCCCTATCCGGTAGGATTGATAACTGTCAAGGCTTCAACCTCCCGCTCCCCCGGTTCCTTAACATTAATAATAAAATACATTTATTATATTAAAAATTATAATACATTAGGTTAGTTATAGCAACCTCTTTGTCAGTTTTCATTTTATTTAAATAATAAACTAAACAACGTTTCGTCTCTCATTTCGGCTGAAGGAGTCGTGGAGTGAGGCCCATGAACGGCAAAATTTTTATACCTCAAGAAGTCTCAAAAGAGAGAAGAAACGTAGTATAGTTTTTATTTAAAGAAAATAAAAACTGATAAACATGCTGTAATAACTCATTTAATATTTATTTAAATGTCAGATAAGCTATTTTTTATAATACATTAGAAAATGTAAAAAATAGCTGCTTCTTCTTTCATTCATATTTTTTTAGCAGATGTAACTTCGTTCTAACAAACGAAAAAATTTCTTAAAACTTATTGTAAAATTCGCTGCAATTTATATCGGTGTAAAATTTTAAAATCCGCAGAGCTTTAACAATCGATATTTGCATTCTGCCCCTTTCCGACATAATTAATTATAGAAAAATTTGTTTCTGTCACTGACGATGCCCCCAAATATATATTCGATTAATGGCATCAACTTTCATTTTGAGTTGATCGTAAAAACTTGAACGTTTCAATCTTTTTTTGTGAAAACGATTCAGCCTTTTTATATTTAGTCATTTCTTCGATTTTATTTCTTGTTACTATTTCATAATAAAAAAAGTTCGTTAGTGTTAATTTTAATGTTTTTGTACAGATACCTTTTCATTAAAATTGCGGATTCTTCTCTTTCGTCCAAAATAATTTGGTTAAACTTCATCCATTGAAACGTGTATATCCAAGGCTGTTTTTCAATGCATTTTCCACAGAAACATATCACATTATTTTTTGAATCGCTGCATATCGAAGTCGTAAGATTCTTGAAGTTTCATTAAAATAAGTTTTTTGAACATATCTGAAGTCCCGTTTCATTTGCCCGTTTTTAAAAATAAATCTCAAATTTGGAAAAGCTTCACACGGACAAAATTTGAATTACGGTCCGGATCTCTATCAATTACGGATTTCCGTAGGAAATACCTAAGCCTGCTTAAAATTGAAATCATTCAGCTAATCTAAAATATAATAACATCTGTATTAGATAAATACTAATTGAATAAATATGTAGACAGTTAGCATCCAAAATTAGGTGATCAATAAACACCACACAACGTTTGCTGCTATAGTCAGGTGATTCTAAAAATAAAACTACACACAGCACAAACCAGGTGAAGAACTCGTCGAATAACCTTACTAAAGAAATAATAAATGCAGAAACGTTGTGCGGTATTTATTTTATCATGAATTTCTGTCTGTCAATTGGCTACTCAGTTAATACAGATGTTTTTAGTTTTTGAACAATTGGCGCCTAGCCTTGGGTATTATTAGCGTTTTTATCTATACTTTTTTTATTACTATCTCTTTCCTAAATTTTATTTTATTCAATTTCGTCTTCAAAACAAGGTTTAAATTTTCTAACAGACTTGCTATTATGAGTATCTCGTGTGAATTTTTACTTAGCTCCTGCTAATTTACGTTTCAATAATAAACTTAACAATACATATTTATGATGGATTAACAATAAATTATACAGCCTTAGCTTTCAAAGATTTCAAATATAGGCCACAATTACACAAAAAAAGTTATTCTACTAAGATAAAATAAAACGACCAATTTATTCAATACGTTTCGACCTCGCATTTGGGACTTGATCGTCTACAAATAAATTTCTCAATACCCGAATATTTCTGTTGTAACTGCCAATGGGTAAAGTTAAGATCTAAAAATGTTATATTTGGACTTTTTGTGTTAAGATTAATGTCAAATTACGTACACCGACAAGTTTCGGTACGTATTTGGCTATAAACGTTATAAATTTTCTTCCGACTGTTTATAACATTAAGGCAAACCTTTTAGTCAAACGTCAGCCAGAAACGTAACGCAGTTAATGTTTTTTTTTTTGGGGGGGGAGAAAAACTGAATTGTAAAAAATGTTTGTTAATGGGTCGTTGAATAAGTCTTATTAAAAAATTAGACATTTTGATTATCAGAAACAACGAAAACCTACGGTGTTATGTAAAACATTATACTTATTTCGTGCTACAATTTTTTTAATCTAAAGACATTCTACGCGCCATTTCGTTTCGGACAACATAGCGTTCTAAATTCTTGACCTCTTTAGAGGTTATTTGACGCTTGGCTAAAAAGACCACCTAGCGTAAAGGTGTAAAGCGATTTTTATTTACAAACCTCAAGGATATGCAATGCAATGCGTATTTGCTCAGATGGATTAGGTTAGAAAATATTTGTTAATATCGAATAGAGATATCTCCCATAAGGATTAGACTACCAAGTAATAATAAGTACAGGTCCTGGGTTCAATTCCCGGTTCGGTCAAAATTTTCAGTCGTAACCCGTTAATTCATTTTCTCAGCTGACCTTCGAATGAAAGCATTTCGTTTTGAATTTTTTATTTTCCCAGTGGTCTATGAGATAGAATAAAAAATTCATGTCTATTTATAACAGATCTTGAGGCAGGATTTCTCTTATGGTAAGCCTACTATTAAATACTTCCTTTAGGGAAAATTTTCCTAAATAGGCTAATTCAGATGATATTTACGAATTACGGAAGTAAAAATTATAGAGATGCAAGCGCTATATAAAACATTTATTTTAATCAGACGCAACAACGACACGGGATTGCAAGATTTCTCCGGCAGAATTAGCTTCGCAGAGACCTGCAACTTTAATAAATAAATATAATAGCCCGACAGCCAGAGAGATTTTATTAATTAACAACGCATTAATAATAACATATCACTGCGTTTCGTCCAAGATTTGGGACTTCAGTCAGTTGAATAACAAAGAGAAGATATTATATTCGTAAATTCATTAAAAGGTATTGTGAATAGTCTGTTACTAACATTCAAAGAGAAAAACAAAATTATACTCAATTTTAATGAATAAACTTCTAATATTTCGAATGATTTACAAAACAGTTCTTGAAATTGTGAATTTTAATCATATGAATGGATAAAACTAGGGGGTGGGGGTGTTGTCTCCCCCGCCTCTTTTTTCGGTAGGAACAATGGTTTCAGTATCATATCCACCAATCATCAAAATGAAGAGAGAATGCATGTGGCAGGTCGGTAGTTCGATACTTGTTCGACGTCCTTCCGAGACGATATGTTTTGGGGACGCTGCATTCTTTACACCGGGTTTGAAGACAGCTGACCTCTTGTTCTAGCCATATGCAATACCGTATGCCCAACATCAATGACTGGTGCATACATCTCTCAGTACTGGCCATACGACTCGGCTTATAGGAACCTTAATTTGTAACCTCGGGTAGTTTTCTCCGACTCTCTTGCCAACTATATCTCAGCCAACCTTATACTTGTAGTACAGAATTATTTGGAAAAACTACTACTTGGTGAATGAATTTAAAAAAAAAAAGTAATCCAGAAATATTCTTTACGAGCTCTTTCTTAATGTCAATAAAATTCCCTGAAAGACTCGGTAATCCTTTAATAAATCATGTTTACGACTGTCGTTTATGGTTTTACTCTCATAAACCTCCTTTCTATCCGTTTTGTTTGTTTATCTTTATTTTCCATCAAGGCGAGATTCGCAATACAGCTGACGTTCATTCATTATCCCTACCGTACTTCTTACTCACTCCTGGTTGACTCTTCCATTAAATAATACCACATTACTTAATTTTCTTTGACGAACAAACTGAGTATAGCAAAATCGTGTTTTTATTTTCAAAATTTAACATAAATTATTTTGTATGTTCCAATAATTTGTGGTTGACCCTTTCTTCATCTGTCAGAATTAATGTTCTGGTCAAAATATAATTATTTTCAATACCTCTACATATATTTAAGAGTTCTGTTTATAAAAAATGGTCGCATAGTAAATTGGAACGTGTATTCTGTTCTTAGATGGAGTACCCATCGACGATATCATGCGCAGCATCAGGAAGCCTGAAGTTAATGACGTATCGGTCGTGGTTGATCATATCGGAGACCAATGGAAGGTTCTTGGGAGCCGTCTCAATTTCCTGCCGGAGACACTGGAAAGTCTCGAAGTTAAAAGTAACGGACACCAACGACAGGTAAGGGAGAAAAGATCCTGAAGTTTAAGGCTTCTGTTTCGCAATTCCGCTGCACAAGAAAATATCACTCAAACTCTGAGGACTGTTTCAGACAATGGATCGGTAAATCATAATTTCGTCTCCATGGACAAACGGTTGTTCGTAGTTCAGGTATTATAAGATGGAAGTCATTCTATAAAATTCCAATTCACATTCTTTCATTCTGTACTCCAGAATAAGAAACTGATTTTTTTTAAAAAAAATTTCCCTCAAAATAAAATTTATTCCATCATACTAAGAAACTTTTTCCAACGAAATTTTGTTCTATAAAAAATATTTATTTTATATCATTTCTTTATTCTTAGCCGCAGTAGCCTTCGGCCTCTTGGGCCATATTCATCTGTTCCTACAAAGTTATTTTTGAACATTATACGTGATTCGTGCACCACAAAGCATAAATAAATCTTTTTAAAGTTTTAAAATTTTTGTAAATATATTCCATGTTTTAATAAGTAATGTACAAATAACTGCAGAAACCTATAAATATGGTCGAAGAGGCTGAAAGGTACAGTGACCATCAATAAAGAAATTATATAAAATAAATATTTTATACAAGAGGACTATATTAGTGTTGTGGTATTCAGTCCTAAGACTGGTCTGATGTATCCCTCCATGCTAACCTATCTTGCGCAAGTCGTTTTAAATACACATAACTCCAAAATCCCATACTTCTTAGCATATTCCATACTTTTCCTCCCTCTTCTGTTCTTACCAAACACACTTCCCTCTAATGCTACTTTTACAAAACCCTCATGTCTTAAGACGTGGCCTATTAATCTATCCCCTCGCTTAGCCAACGTCCGCCATATTGTTCGCTCTTCCCCTATTCTGCTTAGAACTTCCTCGTCAGTGATTCCATCTACCCATCAGATTTTGAGCATTCTCCTATAGCACCACATTTCAAAAGTTTCTGTTCTTTTCCTTTCTGCAATTCCTACCGTCCAGGTTTCGCACCCATATAATGCCACGCTCCATACGAACACTTTTACCAACGATTTCCTCCTATATACTATTCTCGTTAATATTTTGCATGCATGAGATACTAAACTAATTGTCCTGTGCTGTTCGCTTCTATCAGCCCCAGTCTTCTTCAGGATGTTTTTACTAAAATCTTCTGGTATTCTTCCTGTAACGTATATTTCACAAATGATCCTGAACAGCCATGATATTGCTTCTTCGCCCGGTAATCTCATCAACTCCATTGGAATATTAACAATTTCTGGCGCTTTACAATTACTCAGGTCTGTCAGCGCCCTATCCAACTCCAACCTTAAAATTTTGTCCCACAATCTTCATCATTCACCTCCTCCTCTTCTTCTATTACTGATTGATCTTGATTTCCAGCGTGATACAGCTCTTATAGATATTCCTTCCATGTTTCTGCCTTTTCCTCTTTATCCAGAATTGGCTTCCAACCTCTCTCTTGATGTTCTTGCTAATATTTTTCCTCCCTCCGAATGTTCCTTTGATTTTCCTATAAGCTGCGTCTATTTCCTTTTCACTATGAAATCTTCAACCACTCTGCATTTCTCCTGCAGCCAAGCCTCTTTGCCAGCTTTGCACTTCCTATCTATCTCATTCGTCAAGAGTCTGTAGATTTCTTTACCATTTTCATCTCTCGCGTTTTTCTATTTACACCTTTCATCAATTATTTCTATTATTTCTTGTGTTATCCATGCTTTCCTATTGGTCTGAGCTATTCTCCCCATTGTTTCGTCAGCTGCTCTAGTCATTTCTTCCTTCAACTGTGCCCATTTCTCTTGTACATTGTTTCTTTCTCCTTTCTCTATTAATCTACTCTTGATATCTGCTTTGAATCTCTGAAGGACCTCCTGTTATTGTTTTTATAATTCCCATCTTTTTTGTTTTAATTACTTTCTGGAGTTTCTTCATTTTCAGCCTCAATTTCATAATCAGCAGATTATGGTTGGAGTTTATATCTGCTATACTATATTGGTACATCAATAAAATTACAGAAATATTTAAAAACTTGTGTTGAATAGTTTATCTATTAATAAAAATAGTTCACTAGCTTAAATAAAAATAAAATAATTTAAAATTAAACATTTCTGATGATTTATAAAATAATACGATAATTTATGGCTAATATTATAAATGAGATATTAAATGAGATTATTGATAGAAATTAGATTTATATTGAATGAGTTATATTTACAATAAAAAATTAAGTAAATATAAACCACACATTTCACCCTGATATTTGGGACCTCTATAGGTGTTTCAATATAATTTGTACCCTCAGTTTCATATACACGATCAACTCACTCTCTCTTATTCCTTACTTTCTTTATATACTGTACACAGTGTGTGTCATAATGGTTAAAATATTAGAATTAATTAATTTTTAATACTTAGCTTTTATCTTAACCTTTTTGAAGTGCAATTCTCTTTCTTTTATTTCTATTCAGGCAACTGAACAGATGCTAAATTGTTGGTCTCAACTACCCACAGCTTCAATGGGTCGACTCTCAACTGTCTTGTGGGAAATGGGACTCCACTCTATAGTCATACAACTGGAGACTTAATAAATGACAAATTCCATTTTTTTAAAAAAGTGGATATTTCCTGATATTAGGACTCTGAAGAGCATCAAAGAAGTTTGTTATGCAATAAAGATATATATATATAGTATATTACTTTCAAAAAGTGCTTTAGATTCCACATTCCTATTGGCCTATATTTCAAAACACCCAAGAAATAATTCACTTAAAAAAATATAAAGATTATTCCTTATCATCCATCCTTATACCCATGCTTTTACTGAATTTAATTATTTTTTTTGTGTTCTTTTGCCAAGGAAATATACATCACTCCAAAAGATCTACATTTCACAACAATTATTTATTTTTATATAATATAAATTCTCTTTTATTTATATATAATATAAATTCTAGCAGAAAAGAATATAATGATTTAAACTTTTTCATTATATGACCTTTTTGTGTACTTAATGAAATGTTTATGTAACTACATATATTTTGTCACTTTTTTGGAATAATTCATACTAAATTTTATATATACTCTATATTATTAATTAAACAAAATAAAGTATTTTAAAGCAATTTATATTTTACAATATGACCTGTCTCATTATAGTGTAAATCAACATTTCTTTACTCAGTGCCTCCATCAATCAAAGAACTCCCAGGCAACAAAATACTACTGCAAACATTAAAAGCTCTTTCTCTGTGATTGTTCAATTAGCACAGTTGAGTTCATAAATGATTAGCAGAAATAGATATACTGCCAATTTTAAATTTTTTGGTCTAATTGTAATTTAATTAGATAAAAATTAGTTGAACCTCTATCCCCTGGACTGAATAGCAGTTTAGGATACCACCAGTATTAGCATTTATTGTTACAGATAAAAACAAGTTAAGTGAAACTTATTTTATTATCATAAGTAAAACACTTACAGTTGCTATTAGTATCGATGTATGGCAGACTTTTATGTTTTGACTCCTACTTTTATTACAATTTGAACAAGAATAGTTGCTGATATTAGGACTCTGTTGAGGATCAAAGAAATTTCACTGTATTTATATTGTTTTGTGATGCATTAAATATGTACAATATTACTTTTAAAAAGTGTTTTAGATATGTGACATTAAATAATGAAAAGGAAAACACTTAACCTATCTGTATTTATTCTAACATTTAATTTTGTGGTTTCAATAAATGGAACAGTAATGTAAAGTTACATTACATGTGTAAAAATAATTCAAATTTGTAAATATATTTCATTGTTTCCAATAAACTAAAACAAGAAGTTAAATAATTATTTTTTTATTGCAAGTGGGGAATTGATTTGAAAAATGGGGAAATCATTTTCTAAAAACTATCAAATTAAGAAGAAAAAACAAACTATTGGATGGTAATATTTTTATTTCATAATTAACTAAGTCGAAAATTTCAACATCTTTAATGTGAAAATACTCAATAATTAAGTTATTTATAATACTGTTTATAAACAAATATGTGTGTACAAAAACTGTAAAAATGTTTTGTTTTATCACAACAACAAAAAAGTCTAAACAGTCCTCAATAGCATTTTCATCAGAGTAAGTATTCATTCAACCCAACAAAGTCCACTAGACTCAATAGAATACTGACATACAACTTCTTCACTCTTAAAGTTAATATTTGCATAGTACAGAGGATTATCTTCAGACTTATGAAGCTCTATCTTGTAATCTACCAGAGAACTGTCATCTTCTGAATAACTTGACACTTTTTTTGACTGGAAATATAATTGTTTTGTATATAAAACTACAACTTTATATTTCTTCAGATAATTTCGAATTGACTGAAGGGTTTGTTTTATATACAAGTCCATTTTCTTTACACCACCTTGCAATGCATCAATCCAATAATAAGCTGAAATGCTATCTATGACAACCAAACTGATAAAATGATTAGCATTCAGTATTCCTTCAAGGGAATGCAAAGTGACTCTAAATTGAGTATTATCATGACAATTCAGAATAATAAGCCTTTTTAATGAATCTTTAATAATTTCTTCAATTGTTCCTGAATTGAAGAATTGTTTTTCCTCATTTTCTTTAACCCCACATTTCATCAACCATATTTCCATCATGCTAACTAACTTGAATAATTGGAAATGATGATCAGTATTTATAAGCACAACACTTACACGAAATCCACCAACAAAATGACCACTCCATTCTGAAGGAAGTAAAGTCTTCACTAAGAACTGTGTTATAAGTAATGTTTTCCCCATACCTGGGTCACCACTTATTTCAATAATATCATTTAACTTTGGTCCATCTCTGAACAAAATTGGATCCAACCCACTGATGCTAGCCCTAGCATCACATCTGGACAGTAATTGGAAACCAGATTCTGCATCACATTTAAAAGACATTAAATATATTGTACTTGTATGTTAAATAATTTATATTTGCTGGCACAGGTTATTTCAGTGTTTTTCTTGTTTGGTTATTAGGATGTAAATACCACACGTATACCAGAAATTTCAAGCTCTTTTGTTAAATTTCGTTTATCATTTTCATTGTATATGTCGACGCGTTCAAACTATGAATTTATTGAAATTACATCATTTTCACAATACCCGCTTAATTTTGCAAAGATCAAAAACATGAAAGATAAAACCAAAGGGATCTCGTTGCTGACAATGTTGGTAAACTTTTATATTTTACAAAAATTTTAAGAAAATATTTACTGATTCTAGGTTTATGGATAATATTGATTGTAATTACTTTTATTTGAATTAAAAATTTCATAAAAAGAAATTGAGAGAAACGAAAGCCGAAGCGGCAGTTTAGTACTGAACTCGAACTTTTCTTAACAGTCCATTTATTGTTTCTATTAGTTATCATATTTCAGTATATTACAAGCCATAAACCAGAATATTAATTATGCATAACTAGATACAGATTTATTGTTACGTCATTTACAATTTGAGACCTTAGCTACAGGTTCACTGACAAGTATATTAACAATTGACTTTGTGAAAAAAAGTAACTTTCTGTTCAAAACTGTTCTTATTTTGCTCGAAATTCTCATCCTGATCATGGATTACTCATTTTATGCGTCACCTATCGAAGAAACTACAGTGATGTCTATGTATAATTTATACATGGCGATGAGTAAATCAAATTTATTGCCAGATATGGTCCCTAATGATATTTTCTATGCATAGTTAAGAAGTTCGTTACAATTACCCCAACATTATCCTATTGTTATCTTTATACAATAAATGAGTTCGTACTATTATCTAACAGCTTTGACATCAATTCAGAAAGTGGCGATGAAAACACCTGTTGCATGAGTGTTATGGAATCATATATCAACATTGGATAACGAAGTATTTTTATAATAAATCCACTTAATATCTCATGTAAATAACTTTTATCAGGGTTATAAATTGTATACAAATGGTTCGAATTGATTTATTGTATTTTTCATGGCATATCTTGAAAATAATTGGTAGTATGGCAACATTGTAACTTTCCGGGAAAAAGATGTATTTATATTTGCCTAATAATATTAATGCGAAATATGTTGAACGTTGTTTTCAAATGAATACATTTAAAATAAATTAGCACTGTCAAATGATTTTAGTTAAGTTTTTAAAGACAGTATAATTATGATATACTTTTTCATTTTTAACTATTCAACGACTAAAATACATAAGGATTGAATACAGTTAACAATTGTGGGCCGTGATATCCAGTTTCAATATTTTTAGATGAGACATTATGTAATATTTTTTTCTGGAAAAGACTTCATTGATCTCAATTGCACTCATTTCTCAGTATTACACAGTTCAGGTACAATGTAATACCTATATGTATCAACAATACTACACTTTGTTCTTCATGATAAACTTGTTAGATATTGGATTTATTTCTCAACAATGTAGTGACAAGTATAATTATAAAACAACAATAACTTTCTAAAGGATGTATACCGCCCCCCCCCCCCCAATCAACAGTAATTAGTGTTGAAGTTGACATGTTTCTCAGACCAAAACCCATACTGTACTTTCTCATCTTTTCCTAATTCTGCATTTGAAAATTGCTTAATTTTACAGTATATTCAATTTGTTGAATCTAATTAATTATAACTGCTTCTTCTACTGTATATGTTAGGATAAACAGGAGAAAGAAAACTTGTGTTTAATGTATGTTAAATACAGAGGATTTATACTTCTCTTTCAGCAGTTACTTTATTCACATGTCATTTCTTATTTAAACGCAACACTACCATAATATCCTAAACAGTGGGTACAAATTAAGAGGAATAAGGACATAAAACTAAGTATTAGTGTATATGCCAATATATATATATATATATATATAATTAATGGGGAAAGGACAGAGATAGAAAGAAGATGACTTATCTGAGGTTCATAGATGGTAGACACCTTGTAAGGTTTAGAGTACTTGAATTTTCGGAGGCACCGCCCCCTTCATCAGAAAGTTAGGAAGACATTTCCAGTGATCAGCTAGCCGACGAAAATTCAAGTACTCTAAACCTTACAAGGTGTCTACCATCTATGAACCTCAGGTAAGTCATCTTCTTTCTATCTCTCTGTCCTTTCCCCATTAATTGTGTTAATAAACATGACAATGTCATTTCCTGACTCATATATATATATATATATATATACTGTATTACTGCTAGTGTTGGAATGATTATACTCAAACACTGTACTATTTTTTTTTCTATCCTAGTTTTATTTAATGACATTTCTCATTTAATTCAAACTTAATTTAATATTTCCTTAATTCCAGTCAATATACAATAACTACATTTTCAGATGAAACTTCTGTCTCCCAGCCCTTATCATATTTATTTGAACAAAACCTATCTTCGATGTCCACTGTGATGATAGAAATATTATATATATATATAATATTTCTATCTTTCTTTCTATCCAATTATCAAATGCGTGACTTTGTCACTTATCCCATATATATTTAATTTATCCCTAATGGATGCTCCTAATTCTTCCATCCCTCTTCTCTATCCATCCTAACTTGAAAACCTAATATATATATAGACTGAAAATGTTCGGTTGGTCGTACTCGATGTGGTGGCGGAGTGGATAGACGCACGCCCCGGCTCTAGGGGTGATGCGCTGTTGTTTCGTGCACCCAGGTTCGAGTCCTGGCCACATCGAATTTTTTCAGTCTTTCTTCCTTCTTCCATTCCCTTCTACGCTTGACATATGTATTTCCTTGTGCATGATTCCATGCCGTACATATGATTTAAAGAGTGAATTTCCTGCCTTTCTCCCAAATATTTCTATCTTTCTTTCTATCCAATTATCAAATGTGTGACTTCGTCACTTATCCTATATATATGGGAACTTAAGACATCATCTCTAGAACTTAACAATTTTTCAGATCAGGGCAAAGAAAAATAAATATGGCCTGTGATTCAAAATTAACACCACAATTTGAAAGTCTTACGACTGATGCTGTCCCCATACAAAACTTAAATATCACTGACACTGAAAACAATGATGAAGGTCAAAGTTCAGAAGTTATTGATAGTCGTGATGATCTACCTGAAATTCAAGAAATGAAGCTACAGCCAGTTGAAACTTCTGAACATAACCAACAGCAAGAAATTCCAAAGAGAAATGAGACAGAAGAAGAACAAAAAATTCCTAAAGAGAAATCTTCAAAAAAACAGCAACGTAAAAGTCCACAAGGTAGTCATTCGATTTCTTATCTCTGCATTTTAATTATAATGTAGGTTAATATAAAGTGAAATGTTAACTGAACTTATGAGTAATTGAATGAAGATCAGATGCAATCTTAATATGTGCATTTTTTTAGGTGTTCCACAATCGGTCACTTACAACATAAGCAATGCTACGAATTTGCACATTGGCCCAGTTGTTACATTAAACATGGCAGGCGTACCTGGGCAGAATTCTTCAGCAATGTCTGCTCCTAAGAAGACCAGAGAAATTAAAGGTTTGTTATTTTATTACCTTCAATTATTTTCAAAAAGAGATGGTAAATTATAGTGAATGTGGTACTGTTGTCCTTCAAAATAATGACACAATTTTCTATACTTTCTCTATAGAGCTCACTTGACTTTTTAAATATTCACAGCTTATATACATTCTTCGTTTTATTGTGCAGTGATGAAAATTTTAATTTTATAGACCTATTTGAAACTACAATTCCTATTAATGAAGAAATTATTGATACCGTTGCCACACATGTTGGACACAATTGGAGAGAAGTTGGACGACAGCTTCAATTTTCAGATGGTCAGTTAGAACAATTTGAAGAAAACTACAGCAAACAGCCCATGAAAGAAGTACACTTTTACTTACAATATTTTAAAGTTGATAGCCTTTGTCATTCTTTTAAAATTTAATTCATATACATGATTTTATGTTACAGCTCATTTACCAAATATTGCTAGATTGGAAAAGGGATAAGACTGACAGTGCTACAGTGGGAATATTGTGTAGAGCTCTATGGACTGCTAAACAATATGACCCTGTGCGGATACTTGCTCATCGAAAAGCAAAAGGACTTCTTAACTAACAAGTGCCATTAATCAGTGGGCTATAAGATTGTGATTAATCCAAGATGTCACAACTATTAAAATAATTTCTAGTGACATAAATCATTCCAAGTTTCTTAATTTATCATTGCAAAATTGTCAAGAAATTGTTCTGTGCATTGCATTCCTTAATAGTAGACACCATTTTATGTTGCTTTTAAGACTTGGTTGAAATACAGGTGCCTGTGTTGTTTACATTACTGTAACTGAAGCAATTTGTATATTTTATCAATATAAATATTAGAGATTATATACTATACATCACAGCTTCGGTGCCAAAATTAACTTAATATTTGTGAAATGTTTACAGTTTCATATCTTCTCAGTATTTTAATTTTTATATATATTCTTATGTGGTAATGACTTGTATTAAAATGATTTGATGTTTGATATATATTTTATGATTAAAGATTTTATTATATAAAATCTTACATTAAAATTACTTCCTATTAAATGCTGAATTTGTGTTAATGTAGATACATTTTAAGACACTGAAAAACCTTCACTCTTTCAAACAAATGTAAGAGTGTTGCTACCTCTTGATCAAGTACAGTAGGAGAGAAATAACTAGCAGAGTTTCAATATGATGTACAGTGGAGGGAGGGGGTTGAGTTCACTTTAACACAATCTTTTATTATTATTCTGAAAAAGAATAACATGTATTGTTTCGTTCAAGATATGTTGATCATCAAAAACTAATTTATAAATATAATGTAGGTTATGGTTTTAATTAAAGAACTGAAGGGGGCAAATCATCTTTTTTTGAATTAAAATTCTTCTATTTATGACTTTTGACCAATTTTTTAAATATAATAAACATTTTTAGGGATACCTCCGATGGCCGTTCCCCCTCAACAATGCTCTCCTCCACTGGGCATCATATGTGCCATGCTATTTCTCGTGATCTATACTTCGATTATGTTTTGCATGCAATATGATAAAATCACTCAAGGTCCCCTAGACCATGAAAATAACTTAATAGTAAAAAAATAATAATATATAAAATTTCATACAAATTCTGTGTGTATATATATATATATATAAAATAGTGGAATTGAAAGAACAGATAAATTTCAAGTGAAACATTTTTTGGTGTGTTGAGGAAAACTTTTATGCTTAACACATCACACTTCTATTAAGAGATTCAAATACATTGCTTGATGTGTAGTAAAGTTTCATTGTTGAATTTGCCTTCAAGAGATTCTGTGTCAGACTTTTTTTTTCTAGAAGCACAATTAAAGAACAAATTTGGTTTCTGGTCTTTGACATTTATCAAAGACTTATAATGCCTGTAATAATTGAGACTTGCTGACTTTACTTGAACTTTCATAAGTAGGCATATAATGTTGTAATATGTATTGTTTACACCTTTTGCATTCTTCTTCCATCTCACTCAAACATACATTTGCATCAACAACAACCACCTAAAATATAACCATTGATGTAAATTAATAAATCCCATCAGCTAAAACAATATACAGATTGTATAATTTACTCTTCAATTTAAAATAATAGTTTTTAGAGGGGGGGATTAATGGGCTACATGGGGGTGATCCTGAACCAGGCAACTCCCATTTAATATAATAGGAAGGTAATTGAAAAACGAATGTGTAAGGTAGCCCCTCCACCCCAGGCTATAGTTTAAGGGTTCTACCAGGTAATTCCTAAAAGTGAAGGAAGGAGCAGAAAATGTTTTAAAAAGTAATGTTCCCGTTCATCTTCTGGGAGTAATTTAAATATTTATCATTAACCATTTAAAGTGAAAAAATGTATGTTAAATTTGAGGGGGAAAATATATTCAGTTATACTTACTGGAATAGGACAAGAAAACTTGGTTTTGTGAATGAGCCAGTCTTCATGAATCTCATGTAATTTCTTCAAGTATTCAAGTGGTACAGAACATTCTTCCTTTCGAGCTCTTGACAACATACGCTTGTACACAACATCTGGTTGTGTCCTTAAATACACTGAAATATATTTCCAATATCAGAAGAAATGGTAAAAAAAATATGTGTTTTACAGAAGGATTAATGGAGTCTATGAAATATATTCTAATGACAGCTTTTGCCCCATAAATAATTTAATCCAATAAAATAAATGAGTAACAAACCAATTAAATTTCCATCTAGTTCTATATTTAAAGTTATCCATTTAAACCATTCATCCAGTACAGCAAATTCTGGTGCACTCAATTTTCCAATTTTATGTAGGTTTTCAACAAAGCAGTACCTACAAAAATTAAAACATGAACAATTAACATATTACAGAACAGTACAAATAATTAGAAAAAATTTTATTCAGTAGCCAGTAATTGATTCCAGTTACTATAGACTAGGTTGTTACCTGAAAGAGATTAAAAGTAAAGGTAAAAGTATTAGTGTCAAAGTTTAATAAGATCTTGGCTTTATGCAGGCCATAATACACAGAAAGGAAGAGTCCAGCCCACTTATAGAGTTCAGTATCAGAAAAGTTAGTGTGAAGCAAGGTTGAAGTTGCTACAAGCATAGCAAAGTGAATCATCAACCACTGTGAACTGTCTTTCATTTATTTTAACTGTGTTGCAGTGGTAGCCATTGTATGGAAATAGCTTTATGTTGGGAAACATAGGTTTTCTCAGTGTAACTGCTGGATGGGGAGTTATTTGAATTACAACCAAGTATCAATATTTGTTTTTACATTCCACCTGAAGATTGCAGTGCTAGCCATTGAAAACAAACATACCCAAGTGAAATTCAGAGAACCCTTCATCCAGATATTATTGTTAATATTTTATCTCCCGTCAGAAATTTGATGGAGTTGACCTACCAATGCCAAACAATTATTAAATTATCTTCACTGAGGTCACATTGTCTCAAAACCCCTACAAACTACTCAATTTAAAATAACATCTGTTCTACTTCCTTTAATCTCAATCCTATATAGTTGTAAAGTAAATATCTTCACATAAAGAAAACAACTATATAATGTAAAATATTCTACAATACTTCTGTAATCTGTAAAAATGTATACCTGGCACTGTAAATAGACCGTTCCATAAGCTTAAGAGGTTTGTCAGTCTTCCTCAAATGTTGATCCAACATAGTTAACTGTACATATGACTGGAAAGTCAGTCCCCATCTAGATGCATCTTCATACATCAAAGCCTATAAATAAGAATTTTCAACTTGTTCCAAGAGTTTCATATTACCAGACATTTAAAACATCTCAACTCACCATGGACAATACAAAATCTAGCTTACCTAATATATGCATTTGTTAATATTAAATAAACCATAAAATATGAGATAAGTTAAAACATAGATGTATACAAAAACAATAAAATTCCTCAAGACTAAGTATATACAATTTAGAATCAGGTAAAGATATGAGTAGTGGACCATAAAATCCATATTTTTGTCATATTAATGGAATTTCAATACTTACTAAAAAGATTTGTAACTACCCTGGCATCCAATATAGCCAAGCCTAGATATTTTAAGACACAATAACAAAATTAAGTAAATAACAAACAGAATCTAGAAATTAATTTTTCAAAGTATATTTTATTGACATAAGAAAATAATTGGAAATGAAAATTTAATAAATCAAGAAATTTAAAAAAATATATATTTGTAAAGACTAGCGCTTTATGAGTCTGGGCACTTACGAGTAAATTGTTGCCTTTGAAATTTCTCCACATTTCCACCGGTTCTGAGAGAAGAAAAGCATTTTCAGTTTTGGCAAAATTATTTAGAAAAGTTGTTTTCCCGCTGCCAATATTTCCTTCGACGATTATTGTGAAAGGTTTAGTTTGTGGCATAGCAGACGAAAAACTGCTTTTCACAGTGCCTGTAAAAGAAATTAATATAAAAAAATATTACAACATTGTGAATTGTAAGGTCAAACATGGTTAAAATTTGAATATAAATACAATTGTGAAGTTTATGTACCGGTGAGATGAACAAGTATTGGGCGACTTAATTGGATCGATTTTTGCAATGCATATCTTATGTGCGGTGGCATTTTCTTAATGTTTCATATAGTTATATTTTAAAATTGTAGATTATTTATAAATGCAGCCCAAGTCCTAAAATTATTCCTTCACGTGTACATGAATGCAGAAGTCGTCCATTAGCGTACCTTCCTTCTCACGGGGATTACTATACTTTTACTACATGATATTTTCAGATCTGTATCAGTCAAATATGTGTTTCAATTAATATGAACAATTACTACATAGCGTATTAAAATTTCAGGCGCCATATATCAACATTGACATTAGTTTTTCCGGAATCAGCTGATACTTGCGAAGTAGCACATCTGTCAAAGTTTGGTCTCATGCCATATCTTTGCTTACGACAAAAACAGTTCCATAAAAACATGTCAGCTATGGCACACTGTAGTGTTTGTGGATCTTTAAGAGTGAGAAATAAAGGCACTCCATACGAGAAATGAAAATATTACGTAACTGCCCGTATTACGAGTAAAGATTAGAGATGGAGAATCATAACCATTTCAGTCAATTGTCATCTTAGTTTATTACTTAATCTAACCTGAGAATGGCACAGTGCAAATTGACACCCCACGAATTTATTCAAAATGCTTTTTCTCCCATGGTTGCTGTTATGTGTAGCCCCTTGGTTGACCAAACATGTCAGAAAAATAATTTGTCCTTTACCGAAATGGTCCAACCTTTTTGTAAATTGAATACTGAAGGTTAGTATTACAGATGTAATGTACAGGTTATTTGTATGTTAGAATCGCACTGAAATGTAAGCACACGAATAAATTGTATGAATGCAGATTGAATTATATATATATATATATATCATGAAGCATATTTTTATAAGGTAATTATAAACCGAAGTATTAACATCCAGAAATCCATAGCTGTGTAATAAATTTAATTCAGTTGGTACATATATTAGATTTACTGGAAAAATTATAAAGTTTTTGTTAGTGCAGTCACATCTTTGAGCCACACAAACATTAAATAATAATAATACATTAACCTTGTAATAAAAAAATTGAAGAATCTGTTCCTAGTTTGAAATTATGTATAGTTATTTAAAGTATTTGTAAATACTATATTGCAAATTATGAAAAATTACATTTGGTTACTGTCATGTTTTAGTCAATAAAAATGTTGCCTACAAGTAAAAATATTGCATAAATTTTGTTCTTCCAATTCATTTTTATGTAATAGTTTAATTGACATTTAATGGTTTACATTAGTGTTAATCATTAAATCCAGGTTTTGTATCCATAAAAATTTGTTTCATAAGAAAAAACTTGATTATATTTGTTACAAATTAAGTCTCATTATAGATTTTATAAAAAAATGTTTGTAATTATGTGATGCAATGTATCTGTATTATTTCTTTTACTAACTCACTTATTTTATTTTCAGCTCATTTCAAAGATCCATCTGGAAATGTTATACCTGTCAGAAATTTGCGTATCACTATACTTGATGTCCATTCCCGGCCTCCTCAACCAACATTAGCTAGGAAATTTCTAAATGAATCTGTTAGTTCAGTTGTTAATGAAAGAAATTATTCTCTTCAAGTTGGTAAGTTTATGAATTTTCAAACAAAAACAGTATTTTATATTTTTCTTCTGTTTACAAAATTGGTTACAGTATGTTTGTATTGCATCAGAAATATAGCAATTTGTTCCTTTTTGAGTTCTGTCAATGACTGAATTTATATTGTCAATTAATTAACAGAAAGCAAATTATCATTTTAGCAACAGTTATTTTTAGCTTGGTTTTGAATTTTGACAATGGCATATTAATATTATTTTATTTTTCATAGTGTAACAGGAATAAAGAGTTTCAAACATCTAACTGATGTGAAGAGGGAACATTGTAAACTCCTTACTTGAGTTAGAGGTGGAGAAAATAACTTTTAGTTTCTGATCCATTTGAAGGATAAAATTTGTCACTCATTAGTTTATTTGTATTAATCAATGACTATAAGAAACATAAACATATCTATTTTAACTATAGGTGACCAGACTGTAGACATCCCTGCTTCTGTTCCTTGGTTTGAAGCATGGCGTGAGACATTTCTACAAGTTCAGTTTCCATCAGATCATGAATTTACTAAGCACTTTATTGGTTGTATCCTTTTATGGGAAGTATAGATAAAAATTCGGATAATATCATTTTGATTTGTGACAGTTTGTTTTTGTTTAATAATTCCTCTTGTACTGTTATCTGGTAATGAAGTTGATTCATGTGAACTTATTAATTACTTGGAATGATAAGAAATAATTCAATTTTATCATATTGATGATTAAGAATTTAATTGGAATATATAAATTATTTTGAAAATGTGTTTTCAAGTACACTCTTATTTTATTTCATAACTATTATTTTCCTTGTCAAAAGATCAGGTCTTCTAGTAGTTTCTTCAGCAGAGAATAATCCAGCTGACACATTATTGCATATGGGTCAACAGTTGCAACAATTACAAAATGTTACACCTGCTAAACTTCCAAAATGGTTTTGCCATGGTGTACTTAAATACTGTGTTCTTCTTCATGATGCTGCTGATGGAAATAATGATAAAGTTGAGAGTATATTCGAAACTATGAAGTCAACATATGGGAGTAATCATTGTTTTCTGTTACAAATTAATTCAAGACCGCCTGGCCAAGTAGATGAAGCCAGTCACCTTCCAGATCCATGGAGCCAGTTCCTTATACGTCAGTTGGATTCTCAGGTTGTTGTTTAATCATCCAAAAAGCAAGCATTAAATGCTGGTATCAATCATTAATCATTGGTTTATTCTACAACAATTTACTATATATACTCATTACGTTGTTACACATTCCTTTAATTCACTAGATTCTGCACAATATAAAATGTTAACTTTCCCATGTAGTGAGAATTTTGGCATTCATTTGTGGTCTCATTTTGACAAGCATCATTGCAGATAATTGATTAATTTATGCATGCATTTTTATTAAGAAATTGCCTGTATAGTTTATATGTGTTGCACATTTCATGACACATTAAAATTCTATATTTTAGTAATTGAATATACTTTGAGACATGAACTTTATTAAGTTTAAGTTATCAAACAATATTTGCATACCTAACATTCAATTAATGTTACCAGTGGCATCATTCATAATTATTTAAAAGGACACTTATCAAACTTGTACAATAATTGTTGAAAATTTTCTCAGGATTACAAACAATGTTTTCATGACTTTCATTAACAGACATAAAAATGTTAAATCCCTTTTGTTTTCCAAGGCTTAAATAACTATCTTCATAACTACATTTATCTAATTAGGAGACCAAAAAAACTTGTTAATATTTTGTTCACTGTCATTGTTGTATTGTTTAAAAAAAATGGGCTTGATGAAATTATTTTTCCAAGTGTGTCTGTTCTCTCCCACATTCCTTTCTTTAGCATGCTATACTTTGTTTTTTAAACTTTTTTTTGCAAATTTTGTTACAAATTACTAAATAGTGGTAGAGTATGTCACACGACCTTATTTAGATGCCCAGAAACTAGAGGCACTCCTGCATAATTTTTCGTAATAAATTAGGTTTATCAGTATAAATTTAATTTTCGATTTTGGTAATTTCTGTGATTTCATGTACATATATTCTGAAGCTTTGGAAAACAAATGTTTTGTTCACTTCAAATTTGTTTTTGTTTTTTTCATTTGACCATTACTTTGCATGATGAAATTGTGGTTTTGATTTGTGCTTTATTAATATTTTGCCTTCTGTTTTGTTATGTATTATTGTGTCTGTGTGTTTGTAGGACTCAAGTGACCATGACAGTAGTCCTCGCACTCCTGCAGAGGTTGGTGGAGTGACAGGCATGCCTAATCGTGTTAGCGCTGATGGTGACAGTGTAGAGACACTAAAGTCAGCTGTGCTAGAAGTGGCCCAAGAGGCAGGCGAGAGTTCCCCTGTGCCCGTCACCCACCACCCTCTGAGTCCAGAGACCGATGCCCAAAACTTTTTCATAAACAGTACAGATAAGGTACAATTTCAAATTACAGTGACTCTGAAATGCAGACAGTTTTAATGTAAAACCTTTCTATATTTCTATATTCAAAATTTATTAAGAGCAAGCTGTTTATATTTACAATAACATATTTCCAGTTCATCATAAAACAGTGTAACACAATAAAACATCTGTAAATAAAAGCTATTTTTCTTTATAAATCCAATTTTAATGAATTTGCCATTGAATTGTAATTATTTCAACAATTTAATATAAATTAAAATATAAAGATATTATTAACCCATAGATAAATTGAAGAAAAAACTTAAGACCAAATTTTCATTAAATATCAAATACCACAGCATATTCATATTTTAAATTTTATGATTATATTTACTATAACACAGTAACAATGTGTTTACGACACTAAATGTACAGATTCTTCTTTTACTACAAAAAAGAAAAACGCATAATTCCTGATTATTTTACTATTCATAGTGCTCAAATTAGCTACTCAATGACTTTTCAACCTAAAAAAGGGAAATATTAATTAAAAATCTAATTGTGCACTCATTAAGACTTCTTAGGTCATTAAGATTAATCATAATAATATTAATATAATATTATATTATAAAGTGTTGTTTATTTGTTTCTAGAGCCTCCACAATAGCCTCCAAACAGATTCAAATTCAGCCACAGGTCATATAAATTCAAATGTTTGGGCAGGACAAACAAATCAAGTTAATCCAGAAAGTTTAGTTCAGCATGGTGGATGTCTTAATGCAAATGACTTGGAACGCCTGAGAACATTAGTACAAGAATTCTGTGTTAAAGCTCTTCTACCATTTGTCGAAAGACAGATACAACAGCTGAGTGATATTGTATGTGATCAACTGATGTGGTCCAGTTGCTTTTATTGATCAACAACTCTTTTATTTATATTTTCTTCTTACATTTCAGATCTCAAATAAGAAAGGTGTCAGTAGGTCATTATTTAGTGCCACTAAACGTTGGTTTGGAAGCAATAAACCAGGTCTTCCTGGGATGAACACTGCAGTCAATGCTGTTGTGTGAGTTGTTTCTTTTCTTGTTTTATAGGTGTTTTTGTTAACACTGACAGAAGTTTAAAAATAATAAAACTGTGAATTTCTATGTATACTAAGAAGAAAATTTATTATTCTACTATTGTTCCTCATGATTTACAGTTACAACAGTGAGGCAGCAGAACTCCAAGTTCGTAGACTCGGAGATTTGTGCTTCATGTTTGGCCACTACACTTTGGCTTTCCAGGCATATCACTCCGCTAAGAGAGATTTCAGTGCTGACCAGGCTTGGTTGTATTATGCGGGAGCATTAGAGATGGCAGCATTGTCAGCTTTCATGCAGGGCGAACCTACAAGGAAAGCTCAGGACTATATGGAAGAAAGCATAGTAACTTACCTCAATTCCTGCAAGTAAGTAACTTTAAATAAATTCATGTTGTAAATTGCAAATACAATTAGGATAAATCATAATTATTTATAGGAAAGAATTATTTTGAATTAGAATGTTTGGTTTCCAATCCATATCATCTATATAAACAACAACTTTTTAACAGCTAACACTGCTTTCTTTTTCCAACTTAGAAGTAGATGGCTTCACATAAATAAATAATCCAACAGTTAAGTAATATTAAATAAACAATAAAGCCAATTTATCCAATTGGCCACTTCTGTGGTCTAGTTGCTAACGTCACAGACTCACATTACAGAGGTCTCGGGTTTGATTCCTGGCTAGGGCCTGCATGTTTGTGTGTTTTTTCAAGTACCCTTACTGTTTTAAGGATGCCACAGTTTGCAACAAGGGCCACTCTCCTGAGCACTGAATGCTTGAAAGGAAGGAGTTTATATGGAGAAGCAGCTAAACAGTTCATTCGCATGACTAGTGAAGATTCTGATCTTCGAAGTGCCTTATTATTGGAACAAGCCTCTTATTGCTTTCTAAAATCCACAAGGCCTCGTATGATGAGAAAGTATGCCTTCCACATAGTTCTTGCAGGCCACCGTTTTTCCAAAGCTGGTCAGCGCATACATGCACTTCGTTGCTATAGGCAGGCCTATCAGGTACTGTTTTGTGTTGCAACAAATGATTTGTATTAGTTTAGTTTATATTTTCCAAGTTTATATTTTTATGTATCTTCTATTAGATTTATGAAAATAAAAATTGGAGCCTAGCTGAAGACCACATTCATTTTACAATTGGAAGGCAGGCAGCCAATTTGAAACAAACTTCAGAGGCAGCAGTTGCTTTCTCTAAACTTTTAACCCCTTCTAGTAGGCAGTCAGCCACACAACAAGCAGCATTTCTCCGAGAGTATGTCACCATACAACAGGTAAAAATAATAATATATAGTGTTGAAGTTACCTGTTTTGTACCTTATTTGTTAATGTTTTTCACCCTTAACAGCAACTTTTGGCAGAAGAACATGGACAAATGACCAATGTGCTACCAGTTCTTCCCTTACCATTAGTGGACAATGAAACTGTCAAAGTACTTACAGGTTACATAGGATCACCTGTAGTAGAGGATGAACTTGCTACAGTTGTTCAGGCTACTGGAGTTACATTTAATGATGATCCAGATAATGTCAAAAAGTAAGTATTTGAAAACTCAAACTTTTAAGATTCATTAGTGTCTTCATTGAGTTTTTTTCTTTTATAGGTGGTCAAAGTTGGAGGAAATACTTGTTTCTGAAGCTCAAGGTTCTCTCCCTTTGTTATTCAAGCCAACAACTCAGTTATTTTCAAATCAGACTGTTAATAAGAATATGCCAACTGGTGTTGTAGATGGTGAGTCGGTTATTTAACAGTGTTAGCAAGTAAATATTTCAGAAAGAAAATACAATTAGCAGCCATTTCAGGAACAAAACTATGATTCATTACTTTTCTCTTATCCAAATTGAGATGTATGCATTTATGAGATATGTTGTACATAACATGCAATTGGCTCGTAACTTCAGTTTCAGAAGATCTTGCACTATCATATTTGCTGAAAATATGTATATCATGGAGTTAAAGCACATAAAATTTATCAGATAATTAATAGATTACCCATTTAATAAGCCTAGTGACCTTTGTTTTCTTTGTCCAGCACATCACAGATTCTTTGATAAGTATGAGGTAATTCTCTTACATTAATTTATTCTTGATGGTGGTAAATAGATATTTTGTATTATATATAACATGAAAGTTATATTTATAATGTAATGTTTGTCTTTTTTTCTGGGCATAATTTATATTGATTCATAGCAAAATCATAAAATTGAGTAATGATGTTTTTTCTTCAGAACCTGTTCATGTCAGTGTGGTGCTACAAAATCCTTTGCAAATACCTATACCACTTCTGAATGTACACTTGCTGTGGAGTTTTCAGCAGCCAGGTGATGAATCTGTAATTAGTAATGAAACTAGTGGATTCATCAGAGACAAGCTAGTAGACACTCAGCGTGTGGAGACTGTTCTCCTAAAGCCAAACAGCTCTCAAGAAGTAAGTTTATAAAATTTAAAATAATATATTCCTATGGTTATTTTGTGCTTTTTATATACTCTTTGAACATTCTATGCATTTATTTTACACAAATATTCATCTTTTTTTAAGTATTGTCTTTTGAATAGAAAATGAAACAATTATTTTATATGATTTTATGTACTCTGCTGATCTTAACTTTTCATTTCTAGGTTATTTTAAGTGTAACGCCACATTCAGTTGGAGAATTGAGGATATCTGGTATTGCTTACCATTTATCCAACCCGCCTATGTACAGTGTTCCTGAGGCAGGAACAAATCACCTTCCCAGCACCATATCAATACCTGGAAAGCAGGTTTTTAATATAAGGTGCCCACGTGCAAAATTTACCAAAGAAAGAATTAACCAAGATATGAAAGACAGAAGACTTGAAATAAATGTAGTTCCTTCAGCACCATGCCTTCAAGTCAGTATATTTTTTAGTTTTATTATTAACTCCTCTTACTAAATTAACTTTTTATTCTATAACCTACAGTAAATTTTATTGAATGTTAAGCATAAATATATTATATAGCTGCTACATTCATGATGAGGAAAGTCTAGATTTTTTATTGTAAAAGTTTTCAAGTTTTATGCCTATATATATGCCTTCAATGAGACCTCATATTCTAAATTTAGAATTTAAACTGCATAACATGGCCTTGAAGCTGTAGTATTTAAACAAATTTGAATGTTTAGATCTTTAGTCCATAATCATGTAAAGATTAATTCCAATTTTATTTTGAATATATTTATCTAGTTTTAAAATTAAAATGCACAAAACTTTCTCACTAAATCTTACTATTATTGTTTCTTATGCATTACAATTTAAATTATTTTATCATGTTAAACAAGTTAATGTTATCTAACTAACAATAATCATGGAGCCATATTATAATAATTTTGGAGATATTGTTGATAAATTTAATTCTTTAATATCAATTTTAGTTATATAAAGCATGAAAAAAAATTTTTTTGTGTGAACAATAGTTATTTTGAGTTTTAACACAATTTCTTGTACCTGTGTGACAGTATATGTTTAACGTGTATTTAGCTTGTACTATGGCACTTATCATTTTCATTGAAAATGCCTCTCAACCATCTCTTATTAACAATCTTTTATTGATAAAATTCCAGGTAAAGTTTCTCAACTTAAGTTTGGAGATGCTGTGTGGGGAAATGCAGCATGTTGAAGTAGAATTCAGTAATATTGGGAATGCTGCTCTTGTAAATCTACATCTGGCCTCTTCCACACCACATTTGTTCTCCATAGGCAGTTCATCCTCTGAAATGAAACATCGGAAAGAAACTGAGGTTATCAAGATACCACTCCCAAATAACATCCTACACCAAGGTCAAACTCACACTGTGCCTATGTGGATTCGAGCACCTGACAGAATGGGAACAACATGTTTGGAAATGTTGTTTTATTATGAAAATAAAATTGAAAAATCTGTTCCAAAGTAAGTATTTAGTGGCACACTTGTAATATTTCAGTTTACCAACAGTTTCATTTATTGAAAAAACTAAAGTTTTGGATATTTTATTTTTTTATTTAGTTAGTATTCAGAATGGTACCTTTGAACTGTATTACACCAATTTATTTTCAAGTGTAAATCATATTCAAAGGTTTTAATAACCAGCCCGCTGCAGCCACACTTGTGCCTTAGCTCTGCTCCTTGCTCTTTTTTATTGCTTCATATTTCCTTATTTAAGAATTTCTTCTACCATAGACTATTATAACTTGGTGAATTGGTCAAACTGTCAAAAACCAAATTTCCTGTATTTTCTCATGCCAAAACATAATAACAATAATTTTGACCAATGCTTCTCACTGACCCATTTCAAAACCACTCATTTCTTGTTCTTGACTTGAAAATGACATTTTCAGACTGATTAAAACAATTAATTAAGACAGAAAAAAAGAGAGATATATCTGGTGGCTTACCTGAAGTGTAAAGTAGGCAGGCACCATGCTGTGTGCAGACTTGAAATCTTCAAAGGTATTAATCAGAAGATTAAGAATAGCATTCCAAGTAACATTTTGCACCCACATAACACCACGCTCCATACAAACATTTTTAGCAACATTTTAATAATATTTGTATTTATATTACCTAGACGTAAATTCCTCTTTTTGCAAAAACCTTCCTTGTCTGTGCTATACTTCTACTATCCCTATTTATTATGCTGCCCAAGTAGCAGAATTCTTTAACTTACTTTAAATGCCTTTGTTGTTCCACTGTTTCCCATATTACATTCCATTACCATGGTTTTCCCTTTATTAATCTTTCTCCAGGACCATGTTTACGCCATTTATTATGGTTTCCAAGTCTTCTTCTGACTTGCCTAATACTACAATATCATCAGCAAAACAAAAGGTTTTTATTTCTTCTCCTTGCAGTATGATTCCTTTTCAATATTATGTTTATGTTTTGGTTAATTATAAGCTTTCTTTTTCAATATTTTATTCCTGTGCTCTTCAAAGTCCTTAATAGTGTGTTCCGGTTCACATTATCACACTTTTTTTAACAATAATTATGTTTTTACTAAAATCTTCTGGTATTCTTCCTGTTTTGTAGATTTTGCAAACTATCCTGAACAGCCATGATATTGCTTCTTCGCCCTGTGATCTTATCAACTCTGCAGTAATGTTATCAATCCCTGGTGCTTTACAATTGCTCAGCACCCTATCAACGCTTAAAATTTTGTCCCCAACTCGTCATCCAGCTCCTTCTCTTCTTCTATTACAGACTAATCTTGATTTCCACTATGATACAGCTCTTCTCAGATATTCCTTTCATCTTTCTGCCTTTTCTTTTTTATCCATAATTGGCTTCTCTTCCACTCTTCTGATGCTCTTGCTAATAGTTTCAAATGTTTCTTCGATTTTCCTTTAAGCTGCATCTATTTTCCCTTTCACCGTGAAATCTTCAACCGCTTTGCATTTCTCTTTTAGTCAAGCCGCATTAGCTGCTTTTCACTATCTAATTCTTCAAGTGCCTGTACTTTACCATTTTCATCTCTTGCGTTTTTACATTTACATCTTTTATCAATCATTTTTATTATTTCTTATGTTATCCATGCTTTATTATTGCTGTGAGCTATTCTCCCTATTTTTTCGGTGGCTGCTCTAGCCATTTCTCTTCTGTATGGTTTCTTTTTCCTTTCTTTTAATCTACTCTTGATATCTTCTTTGAATCTCCAAAGCGCATACTGTTGTTACTTTCTAATTTAATTATTTCTATCTTTACTTCATATGTGATGATTTTTCATAATTGATCTAAGGGTGAAATATTTCTTAGGAAAACTAACTTTTTCTCACTTCCATTTAAATTTTGTTTATTTTGTAATGAAGTTTTAAACTTCATGTATTTTATTTTATAATTTACATAAAGATATCTTTTAAGATAAAATATTTAATTGCAGATACAGATTAGTAAGGCATTCCTGGCAGATTTCTGCATTGGGCTCTATTCAGGTATCCTGTACTGCAGTACGAAGCAAAACATCATCAGAGAATAAAACAGAACAAGTTCTAAATCTTATCACAAAACTCAAGAATGTTAATCAGGTAGGTGATTTAATACATATAGAGAATCGTGTAATCTACTTTTTTGTTGTACTGTGCAAATGATTGGGGGGAATATTAATTAATGAATTTAATAATTGGGTTTAATATATAGATTTATTAATTGAAAACACAATTTTAAAATGGGTCCGGCGTGTATACATCATGTACAAAAATAAATAATTAAAAGGGGATTATATTAAAGTTCTCAGGGGTAATTATTGTTTGGGTGACCATGTGTAGCAGATTTTCCGTTTGTTGACGAACCTGAGTTGTTTGCATATGCGTCTTGCTGCAGATGTCACTGGAACTTGTTGTGGAACTCTGAGGTGGCCGGTAGACAATATCACAAAGTCGTGCTGCCGGAATTGAGAAAACTCAGCTTTTTCCTCTTGTTAAAACCTTTCTTCGCTGCTTCCTTGACTGATCAAAACATGGTACACCTCCCCGCTGCCTCCTCTGGGGGATCAGTCTGTAATTTACACTGTCTTCCTCCGCTTATTAATGCCTCATCTTATACTCTCGCTGCCACTCTGCTCAATTCCTTTTCCACCACCAATATGTTCTCCTCACCAATTCCCTCTCTCCACCACTCTCCTGCCAATCTCCTCTTGCCACCACCTTGTATCACCAGCAATCTCTACAAAATTGTCTCCGCCTGCCTCTTTAAAACCTCATCCCCACTTATGCGACACCTATCACTAAGGTGGCAGGGATGGATATTCTCTAATAATATCCCTTGTTACATTTGGGGAACACACACCACCCGGTCACCAAATTCTCAGACAGATTAGGAAATTCCGAAACCGGCGAGAAGGTGTCCGAGCTTTATGGCCCAAGTGTCAGCACTGTCCCTTTGTTTTGATTCCGAGCCACCAAGTCGGCGTGCAGAAAAACCACTTCTTCCTGGCCAGCGACATTCTCATGCCGAAATATTTATGCAATTTAAATTTCCATAAATAGTAAAAAATTGGATGCGGGTTCTACTGCGCTACAACTGCTATACAAACAGCAGTAAAGGGCAATTTACAAAATAGAGACTCTGAGGTATTGTTGGGACCCTATCATCACACTCTTTCACTCAAATATGGTTGTAAGCTGTGTTTAAAGAAATGACAACATATCTGTGATGTCTAAAACATCCAAAACCTAAGCTCTTGCAGCAATCTCCATGTTAAAAAAAGTGCAGCTTCTCCTTGCATTGTGTACACCTAATGAAATGGAGGCATTCCTCTCCATTTTACATAGAGCATTCCACAAGACTCCCCCCCCCCAAGTGCTCAGCCAAATTTAACTAAAACTGTTCCCACAATTGCTTATACTCACAGCCATAATTTCAACCAGGACTACATCTCATACCAGCCAACCAGTCTGTGTGGTCAACCAGCATGAAATGTTTCGTGTTCGGGAAGACAGCTGAGAGCTTGGGTTCTTGATCATTTGGCATGCTCCTTAGTATCTAGCATTGCAATATAATTATATACAAAAAAGTGCACAGGACTATCAAAATTTCTATGTATCCTCCAAGCATGTTAAACCACAACCTCTCTCTTCCTTATCCTTCCAATAAAAATTTCAAGAAGACTAATTTGCATATTAAATCTATTTTCTGTAAAAATTTTTGCAGGTGCACGATCCCATAATGACAGAAATCTCTCTCCTTCAGATCTCAATTGTTAGTCCAGTATGGCAACTTTCTACTAAAATACCACTTCAAAAAGGTATTTACACCATATCTTAAGTAAAAAATAATAATATTAATAGAACAAAGCTACAGTTACAGGAAGAATTCCTCCCTTTCAGAATCAAAAAAAGAATTCATCACAAATGAAAATTTTATGTATCTGTTTTTACAACTGAAAACATGTACGAAAAATTTAAATTCAATATATGACAATATTATTGTGATTTAATTATGTATTCTTGAAACTCTGAAAGTTAATTCTTGTGGTTAAAAAAATTCAGTTTCAACAATATAAGTTTCTTTAGCCTTATTTTCACTCATTTTGGCCCCAGATGTTGTGGTAGTAAAACAAAATTTTAATTAACTTTTAATTTTAAGAAACTTTAACATACCAAGTTTATTTATTTATTTATATTCATCTATGTATATGTAAATATATTTTTTTGATATTGAATGAACTAAACAGGTCCCGAAAGTTGAGGACAAAATATTTTAATTCAAATTAAATTCTTGTATTTCTAACTTTAGTCCTTCTTTGTATTTGATTTATACTATTAAGTTATATTAATTTAATTATTTTATTTATAATGCATTGATGCTTGGCCTAATTTAGCATTAAATTATTTTGTCAAATTTGGAGATTTTATAGAAAATAAATTTACTTATGTTTCTTTCCAGGAATAAAATTACAGGCTGAAGAAGTAGTCCATCTTATTTTCAATACAGTTAGGCTGAAAAATGAAGGTACAGTTGCCTTTTATGTATATATTATATATTTATACACAATATATACACAAATAAACCATTTGCAAAATAATCAACACAACTAGTAAAGAAAGGAAAAAGAGAGACAGAGAGAAAGGTGGTGGCTTACCTGAAGTATTAAGCTGGCAAACACCATTACAAGTACAGGATTTTCTTCAAATTTTCAGAGGCAACATCCCCCCTTCCAAAAGACACACACTCCAATCAATGGCTAGTCACCAAGTGTGTGTCCTTTCACCTGAGAAAGAGGGCATTTGCCTCTGAAAATTTGAAAAATACCCACAACTCATAATGGTGTCTGCATCTTTAAACTTCAGTAAAGTTTCTCTCTTTCCTTTCCTTATCACATGTATATATATAGTTGAACTCTACCAGAAGTCGGGTGTGGTTGTGTTCTACTGTCACTATGTTAGTAATACTTTTCTCCTCACTAATTCCATCACCATATACAATTTATAATTTGATCTAATTACTGTTCTGTCTACTAGCTGTCATTGCAGCAGCAATTGTTTTGTGTAACATTTCTTCTTCCTTCTATGACCATGTCTAAATGAGAACTACTATATAATTAAAATTACAGTTCTGTGATTTATTACTGTACCATGAGACAAATTTTTTCAATGCCGAAGCACTTCCTCCTGTTGTGTCTCATCATGACCTCAACTAGCTTTCATAATTGCAAGGATTGTGCGGGTCCCTTGGAATCATATAACGATGTTGGTCTTTCTTAAAGTCTGCTGCTAATAATGTGTGAGGTGGCTTTCCAACTCAAAATGCCGAGCTATAACTTCATTTTACAATACATGTATGTAAACAGTTGATAAGGACAGGAAAGTGAGGTAGAAAGATGGTGGCTTACCTGAAGTGTAACGTTGACAATCTCCATTATGAGTGCATGTTTATGTATTTTTGGAGGCAACCGGCCTCTTTGTCAGTAGATAAGGATGAGAATTCATCCATTTTCTGTCACTGTCTTTTGTCCATTTCTATTAACAGTGTCCTATCATCATAACTTGTTATTATGTGTGTGTAATAGTTGAACTCAATTTGGTTATAATTCATTTTGTTTCAGATTCCAAAGACACTAAATTTTCCGATCTCATCATAGAAGATTGTGAAGATAGCAGAGAAAGTTTGCAATCCGCAAGTGCTAGTCCTTATTTGGATTTTTATCTTCATTATATTTCTTCTAGCATCCTCAATGAAAATGTTGATAGCTTTAGGGAAACGCATAATAGTATATTTCAAAACAGTGACAAAAATGGAAGTGCTTCCAAAGCTTTAGAAAATTCATTGTCCATTGATGCAACAATTATATTAAGGTGGAAGGTAAGTCATCAGTTCATTTGACAATTTTTCATGGTGTAATTAGTTTAGTTAATGATATTGTGCTGGTTAACTGCATGTTATATCAAGTTTTCAACTCATCTTGGATTTTTACAATTATATGAGATAATATTTACAAAATTAAATTATTACTATTTTAGCAACATTAAAGTAATTTCTTATAATATATGTTAACAGGCATATATAACAAATGGCAGAGGGAAGAAAAGAGTAGCTCTCGGACAGCATCATTTAGGTCTGAAGAAAGTAAACATGACAGTCATTTGTCCTGCAGAACCTCAGAATGTTGTTTTGCTCACAAAAACTGAAGGCCCTGTTCAGATTTTTGGTCCAGATGCCCAGTTGTCAAGACAAGTCAGCAGCAATAATTACCCAAGTCTTGAGACTCTCCAGAAACTAGTCATATACAGTGTCCATCATCCATCACATATTGTTCATGATTTCTGTTCTAAAAGGTGAGATACCAAAAATTTATGTTATTACACAATTATCAGTTATATAGCTTCAATTATTTTATATAAGTTGTATTCCTGCATATACCTTATGAGTCAGTGGTCCCAGGTATGCCTTATACCAATGCACAAGAGAATAATTATGACATTCGATAATATGTTTGAGGCATTAAAAGTATTATAAAATATTTTGTATAGCCTTGCAGACCTTTCTTTGGTATTTTTGTTTGAAATATGCATGCTTAAAATTCACATTACTCAAATTTGTTACCAACCAGAATGATCAGAAAAATTGTCAGGACAGAGTTTGTGACAATGGAGCATTTGTCTTTCTATGTAATTTTGGATAAGAATAGCTTACTAAACTGCACATTAGTAGTTCAGTAACTATTAATTATTTCATGTTTCCGACAATATCTGGGTTATTAGCTTTGCTTGACCTAACTCTTTTTCTAAGTAAATATTTTCGTTTTTATTTCCAAATGGCCAACTGAATTTAAATCCATTCAGTTGAAGGTTATAGTAGAACATTCAGTGTTGTCATAAAATTCTGATAATTTGTTATTCTGTGCAGATTGTGTTTGGTACATGTGAAATTGCAGCTTCAAAATTGCTCTGATACCCATCTTGTAATTAAAGTAAATGCTCTTGGGAATAACAAGTAAGTAAAATATTTCCTTATAGATTCCTATAATAGTAACCACCTAATCATTTTCATACTTTTTTAACTAGCACTTCATCTGCTACCAAGAACAAATTGTACACCCCTCATTCTTCAGCAACTTTCCGGTGGCTAGGGCTCTCAGTGGCACATCTGGAACTGGACTCCAGAAGCAATGGCACAGTGTCACTCACAGCTGCCGTGGGTGCTCCTGGTATATTTGACCTAGGGACCGGCCTGGAGGTGTGGTGCCGTACACCTGACGCACCCGAAGCAGATTTTGTTGAGCAGATGTGGCAAATTGAATCTGCTCTCGTGATTGAGAGCACTCCAAAATAGGTACTCAAGTGTGGTGGATGTTTATGAGTCCCAAATAAAGTTACAAACAAAAGGGTGCTATTTTTACTTTATTGTATTCTAACGTACGGTGCAATTTGTAAATAGTGCAGGAGACAGTAGACTTTGTAACAAATTTCTATATTATTATTTTTAAGAGATATTTTTAAATTATCAAATTCATTTAGAAAATGTTTATTATCAGTGTTACAGTTGGAGATCTACACTATACAATCCACAGAATGTGCCATTCCGGTAGTCACTGAATATATATGGCACAGACTTTGGTTAGATTTCTATCATGATTTCCATTTTTGTAATATTTCATCATTCATGAACTTGTATTTAATACTGGCAGAGAGATGACTATGTATTGAAGAGTTATTAATATAATGAATGTAAAGAAGGTGATAATGTTCCACAGAGTTTTAGGAAACCCTGTTGGACAGCAACAAAATTTTAGACATTTTCGGTCTGATTATTTAATTTTTCTGGAAAAATGTTGAATTATATATATATTCAAATGATTGAATAACTTTTATTTTCATTTAATTCTGTTGTTATTTTTATTTTTTTTTGTTGTTGAAAGCATTCACTCTCATAGAGTGATGTACATTTTTGTAATTATTGTGTAAATACCATGTTATATATTCAGAGCAATTTTATCATTGACTTTTCCACAAATCTGCTATTTGTATAATGCAGTTGGCTCATTATGAATCCTTTTTAATTAACTATACATGTATTTACAAAGAATTGCATTGAAATGCTTTAAAACGTGATTACAAAAGTGATTTTCTATTGAAAGTCTATTTATAAACACTTCACAAATATGCTACCAGTAAAAATTTTCCTTATAATAATTAAATATCAAATAACTTTAGATGCACCTATCTTGTGAACATTTTTTAAAAGTATCATATGGGTGCAATTTATTAGAAAAACTGTGGTGTTGAATTTATTAAAGAAGCATGAATTGTTTCTATAACAAAGTCTATGAATGCATTTAAAGTGCAGTTCATTTTCAATACTCTAGTAATCAGATGTTCTTATACTCATTGAAGTTTCAGACAAATCAATATTTTTGTAGAACTACTGAGAATTATTTACTAAATTTCTGTTCCAATTTGTATATGTTGAAGTAAATGCAAATTAAAAGTATTTAATGCTAAAAAATTAAAAAGTATATAAATAGCTAAGAAATATTTAGAAAATTTTTTTGCATTTAATTTTTGGATGTAACCAACCCCTTTACCATCATTTACTTTTAATCAATTTTCCGTCATTTTATTGTTGTAATTATTATTGTAATTTTAATTATGACTGACAACAGGTCTACATTTTAAATGCACCTGCTGCAAAAGTTAAATCTTATATACACACACAACCAGAATGACACCATCATTTCTAAAATTGTTTACTCACAAAACTGATTTAGAGTGTATATTCACTCCAATTTACATCGAATAACTTGCTTCTGGGATGTTTCAATTGGCTTGTCAAGTTAACAGTAAGATATAAGATTTTCCCTATTTCACTAATCTATGAATTTGCAACCCTTTATTTTATTACAGTGTGAAACACGTCAGTCATTATATTGCAGTATCAGAGCAACTAATTTATTTCTCTCTTTGTATTCTGTATGACTTGTAGTCTATAGATAGTTGAGACAAGCATCTCAATTTTATTCAATTGACAGGTAAAAAATATAAAACAATTATAAAAATGGGTTATTTATTATTAAAAGTATATATAATACAAAAAAATATTTATTTGGCACAGCACTAGCGCTTGCAGCGACTTATTTTCCAGTTCATTTTGTGGAACTTCATCACCTGCAAAATAAAACCATATATTGTGAATGAATTGTTAAGTTTTAAAAGTTGTTTTCATTAATCTAGCTTTCGTAATAGAATTTCATGAATCTCTACAAAGATATGCCATGTGCATTAGTTTATTTATATTTCCTCAAGTCATTATCAGTATAATTCTGGAATTTAAGAAATGGAACATACTCAAACATCTTCTCTCAACCAAGCAGGAAAAGCTTCTTCAGTTTCTTCTTGAGAAAATGCACACTGCTTGAAACATAAGGACTGTCTTCAGGGTCTGTTGGATCAGAATCAAGGGACTGGCTGACCACAAGTGTGACCGCCACCAACAAAACCAGAAAAATCTAATCAGAGAAGAATATTCATAATTATTATTGATACACAGGTACTTATAATAAATACAGTTTACAAACATAGTTTTCTGACAATAAATTTACAATAAATAAAGACTGACAATAGGTCAGCACATAATTGTATTGACATTTAATTAATATAAATGCGACATTTCATCTCCCTTTCAAGACTTCATCAGGCATAACTACAAACATAACATTACAAAAGATAAAAGATGGGCTTTGTTATAATTTTTAATATATAAAAATGAGGTTAGAAACTTACAAATACAGTTTACAATTGGAAATAAAATATTCAAGCTAATTCGTCATCAAACAATATTGATATTTATTTATTTAAGAGACTAACAACAGATAACTGTAGTTTGCTGTCAATTTCTTCTATGAATAATGTAATATTGAAATTCTTATAGTTTTATCTCAAGTACTTTTGTTTTCCTGTTTCAAGATATCTACTGTAATAGAAGGAATGTTAATTTGTTTGTCTTTCCTCTTCCTGTAAGAGATCAGTTGAAATTTGTTTTTCCTTAAGCATAAAGCTATTTACTTTTGTGTAAATAATATATTACTTGAGTGTTAATTTCTATACATAAATATGGAGGATGTTGACCAAGAGAAGGAATAGATTAACAGGCCACATTTTGAGATGCAAGGGTCTTTTAATTAGCATTTGAGGGAAGTGTGTGGGGTAAGAACTTAAGAGGGAGGCAAAGGATGGAATCCACTAAGGAGATTAGGGATGATGTAGTAATTATGCAGAAAATTAAAATATTTATGCAAAGTAAGTTAGCATGGAGGGTTGCATCTGCCCAGTCTTAGTACTGAATACAACAAGAAGTGTATCTTATTTCAGATTTTTGAATCCATACCAACTTTAGAGAAAGGAGCTCAAAAGTTGGGTGTCTTTCAAGTAATGTAACAACATGTATTGAAAAAGAATAAACAGGAGTGTAAGAAGATTACAAGAAGGTTATATAAAGTACGATGGTCTCAAATTAGCAGATGAGTACTGAAAGTTATTAGTATGTCTCAGACTTAATTTCAAGTTTAGAAAGGATTGACAAATATTTTCCACTGTAGTTAATCTTCCAGGCATGTAGTCAAAATTAGACATATATTTCCACAAAAACATTATCCTAAAAATTAATTGCATTTAAGAAATGTCCAAAGAATATTTTCAAAATACACATTCAACCACTGAATCTTATTTTCCAATAATTTCAAATGTTCATAAGAAATTAATTGTAAGAGCTTAAATGTGATGAAATCTTCCCCATGCTATTCAATTAGTGCCTCAGAAACATCAAAAGCTAATTGGATTGCAGATGACTAAAAAGAATTTCCCCTTCGATCCTACCTGAAGTCAAATCAGCAGTTCTACAATCACTGGTGAAATACTAGTAAACTGTCACTTTGACAAGTTCTTTCAGTAATTGGTTTATCATCACCTCAACCAAATACCTTCATAGTGACAAAATGCTTGTAAAAAGCAATAGGGAAATAAAATTTCTACTAGTTAAAGAAAGAGGAAAACAGATTTGAAGTCAACCATGGATGGTGCTTTCAATTATTTAAAAGGCGTACTCACCAGCGAGGCTCTCATGTCTTAGTCCAGTCGGGAAAGTAGAAGTGAATGGCTTCAACCTCCCGTGAAACGGACCTTTTATACGCGCCACGGATTTGCGAAATGCACCGCCCGCGTAGGAAATATTCCTTGGACAAACAACGACCCTCGTCCTTAGTCCGTAAACAGCCAATTCTTGCCATTTCACCGTTGTTGACGCCTCGCACGAAATTTTCACATTGTTCTTGAGAGAGTAATTTCAGATCAACAGGAAGCTTCAGGAGTATTGATTTACCTGAGTAGTTCCCGCTCTCACGTTCGATATTTCGCATTCATTTGCAGATTAGCGAAAGACGAAAAATTTTCAAAGAAACTTGAATTCCTCACTTTGATTCTGGACGAAACTTTGTATTACGTGATCATAACGTGCCGCATAACCTTTAAAAACAAGTCCGGTACAACCTCGATTTCTCATCTCTAAATTTGCGTAGCCTGCAATTTACGGCCGCTGGTTTCACCGGTAACGTCAGTGTGAAGTAGATCATCAAGCAGACTCAAAACACACTGTACCTTCATTTTCTAACTGGAGAATATCAGTTTACATCAAATTTTTAATAAGGTGAGTTTGAAGACGTTTAGACCTAACGGTAAACATTTATCTGGTTGAATCATATATTACAAGAAAGCTATTAACTGGAATAATAGCTGGCAAGTTTACATTACGTTCATTCAGTTAACGTTTCTAAATTACCGTAAATGTAATTAAATAAATATCGCAGTAACATCAAAGAAAAATCTCAACAATGGTTTCTTTTGTCGGTCATTCAAGCATTTTATTTTATCTTTTCGTCAAACAGAGTAATACCACCGCCAGGTTTATTGTTATTTCTTTTAGAAAAATACGAAATCTCTTTTGACTATAGTTGATTTTGATTCAATCTTTCCCTGCTCTGGTCAACAAACAAAATCTGAAATATTGGTTATGAAGCTGCTTTTCTCACGTTTAATTGATCCATTTCTACTACTAATTCATAAAAAAATGTGTCTTATAGCGCAATTCTTCAAATTCGCATTTTTTGTGACCTGTTTGCAAGTTCTTTAAGTGTAACTTAATTTTAAGCCGATCTTCAGATTGTTTAGCATTTTCAACTATTTAAAAATATACCGAATCTGTTTTCCTTCTTCATAGAACAAATCTACAACATATTTATAAAAATTAATAAGAATATATATGCTTCAACTTTAGTTTTTTTTTCGGGAAATAGTTTGGATCGGATCAGAAGTCCGTGCCGTTCTTTATTTGATTGGCACCACTGCGTAGTGTCTATTCAATTATTTTTTCCTCTGTTTGGAGTTTGATTGTTGCGAACAGGAGAAAGTTTGTTGTTGACAGATCGTAATGGCCAATTTCAAGACTAATCAGACCGGAGTGTCAGGTAGAGAAAAATGAATATAACGCACAGACTTGAGCCCCGAACCAATAAACGTATATAGGTGAGCCTGCATTTGTGATGATTTGCCCACAGCATTGATAGCAGACGTCTACTGTTATCTTTAAATATATATTCATTTCTTGTGTTGGTGTTTTTGAATGATAAGGTAGAAAGCTCTCGTGTTAAAGACTTTGGAAGTGCTTAAATTAGTTTTATTTTAGTTATTTATACATAAGTCGGGGCGTAACCTGGAAAGCTTTGAGAGGAGCCGGGATGACTAATGAGAAAGTCCTTGGTCGAGTGAGTAAGGACGAGACGGATAAAGAACTGCTTTTCAAAGCTAATCGAAGTGTATTAGAAGCATCCTGAGAAAGAATTTTGTACGAAGGTCAACTGAGCAGGAAGGAATCTTCATTTAGTTGAAGTCAACAGCTTGTACATACACTGTCAAGGGAAACAGGCTACAGTAAGAAGCTGTGTAATCATAGATTAATACACTGAACTGTTGACTGTTCGGCCTATATTACGTTGAAAGGGAGAAGGAAGACGATATTGGGTGGTGGTGGAAAAGGTCCTAAGGTCATGGAAAGTAAATTTACAACGTTCTTCCAGTTTTAACATCACCCGTCAATTTTTATCGCCTCCCATTTAATGAAGCTGCTGCCACCATTGTTTCAGTTAATTACTCCTTTCACAATTCCTGACCTATATACAAAGAATGCTTTCCTTGGTATAGATTTTAAGTAATATAAAAGCGGCAGTATTCCTTAAAAATTAACAAATAGATGACGAAATAGCCAATGAACAAACACTATTGGGTGATAAATACCACACGGCTTTTCTGCAAATCTTGTTGCTATCTTACTGTTTTCAACACCATACTTGGCAGAAATGTTGCTTAGGATTTAATTTATCTCCTGTTTATTGGCTACTTCATTATCTATTTGTTGATTTTTAAGCATGAATGTGTTTTGTTGGAGAATGACGTCGAATAAATCGTAGCTGGCGTACCATCACGATAGTACATTCACTGAATTTCTATGGTTGTTAATCTATGCTCCCGTATGATCATTATTCATTACATGTGGTGATGGTATCATCGTTGAAAAATGTATACAGTATAAGCATCCCGTGCTTTATGGACATAACAGCAATTATTGGAAGATAAATATTGGAAAATGGTTAGCGTTGAAGAATCTTATCTTTTAAGCAGGGATCAATACTGTGAACTTATTTATCTGCTGATCCGATTTCACCTCTCTGTTACAACTTTCCTTTAATCTTAAACTTCATTAAATAGCTAGTGCTAATAATCTGCTCACGTCGTGTCAGGGACTCAAGAGTTAACTATTCATATAATAAAAAAAAGGATGTATATATTTTTGTTTGATGTATATTCTTTATATAGATTTAAAAGAACAAGAAAAAATGTGGGACACGGGGAATGAGCACAAATATGTAAGAAATACGAATGTATCACCACGCTAAAGTCTATGACGTCACCGTGCACTGTAATACAGTGTAATACATAATATTTAATTTCGCGCGCAACAGATGAAAATGGTAAAGAAAAGTACAGGCTTGAAGAATGAGACAGATAGGAAGTGCAAAGCAGCCAAAGAGGCTTGGCTACAAGAGAAATGCAAAGCGGTTAAAGGTTTCATGGTGAAAGGGAAAATAGACGCCGATTATAGAAAAATCAAAGAAACACTATTAAGGATTTTGAAGAGTATAGGAAGAAAATATCGAGAAAGGAGGCTAATACATAAACTCTACAGAAGGCAATCATCAGTAATTTGAATTGGAGGGTAAGAAAGAAGTAAGACAAGGATGCAGTACGTCGTCCATGATGTTTAACAGGCTACGAGAAAAGTTAAAACGGAATATGAAAAAAGAATCATACTTCAAGGACAAGAAATAAAAATTCTACGGTTTGCTGATGATATTGTAGTATATTAGAGGAGTCTGAAAAAGACTTGGAAACCACAATATGAGGAATAATAGAGGGAAAACCAAGGTAATGGAGTGTAGTATGGGAAACAGTGGGTCTTAGATTGGGAAGGGATATGGAATTCTGATATTTGGGAAAGAATAATAACTAGATATGGTAGAAGTACAGTAGACTTAAAGAGTAGGATTGCACAAGCAACGAAGGCCTTCGTGAAAAAGAGGAATTTACTTACGGGTAATATAAGTGTAAATATAAGGAAATCATTGCTAAAAATGTCCATATGGAGTGTGGTGTTTGTTATATGGATGCGAAACGTAGACGGTAGTAGTTGCCGAAAGGAAAGGAATAGAAGTCTTTGAAGTGTGGTGCTATAGGAGAATGCTGAAAATCAGATGGGTGGATAGAATCACTAACGAGGAAGTTCTAAACAGAATAGGGAAATTGTGTACAATATGGAGGGCGTTAACCAAGAGTAAGGATATATTGATAGACCACGTTTTAAGACATAAGGGCCTTGTAAAATTAGAATTAGAGGGAAGTGAATGGAATAACAACTATGTAATAATTATATTAAAATTAATTACCTATTTCAGACTTTATTTTTTAATACAACAAGAGTTAAACAACTGAGAAACACCTAATTAATTTTTTTGACGACGTTTCATGATATATCACCATAAGATAAAAACCTCAAGAAGACACAAATACGTACCGAAACGTAGTTCTTTTTAAATTGTATTAAAAATAAACTGGAATAGGTCATTAAATTGTTCGTTACTATTTGATCTTGATTATGTGTTAAGTCTTATAACGTATTTTAATAATAAGTAATTAATGTGAGTGTACATAAGCAACGAAGTATTGCAATCCATGATGTTTGGCCAGCCTTCCCCACCTAGGAATTCCAGTGGACTTGATTGGCGGATTGCATGCAACTGTTCTGCTGTCTTCGTTCCTGCTATCCAATGTATCACTTTCATCGCTGCGTTATTCTGAAGTCTGAGTTCTCTGCAGTTCTACGTCGTATGACGAGATTTCGTGTAAATGAATTTAGACAAATATTCATGGAAATAAAAAAGTAAATACACCCGAGTCCGTATAATAGCTTATCACCTAAGTCACCTTTCCGTGTTAATTACTATTCAAAGTAGGTTTAGTCTACGTCTATTTGTAGACTTAATGTGCAATCGTGTGGACAAAGCGAAAGTTGACACGTTTCGCTGTCCTCTTCCTAATCGCAACAACTTTACACTAGCAACTAATAATTTGTCCTTATTCCATATTCTCTTTACACCGTATTCTCTGATATTACAGAGAAGCCATCGATTTTATTCTACGAGAGCCTCAGTAAGGTAAAGATAAAACGCCATTCGTCACCAAATGAGTACAAATTGTACAATGAAAATTTCTCATTTAAGTTTTCAATTTTTCTGTAACTCCTGAATTGCAATTTGTACGTAGTACCAATTACTAGGTACCATAAATATTTCAAATGACAAAAAATAATTTTGAAAGAAACTTAAAATACACGATCTGACTCCCATGCTAGGTGTAACCGAAATAAAATAAAATTTATACAAAGATTCATCATTATTGAAACACTGCAATAGACTAGTTTTATTTAACTTTTCGTTTTAAACTTGCGTAATTATATCTTGACTTTTACGACCCTGCTGAATTTCGAAACAATTATGGAGGCGAAAAATTATATTTGGTATTTGATTTGAGCATGTTATTCTTCTGTAGATATATTTAACATTTTATTTTTGAAATTTTCTGGATACGAAGAATTATCCCGAGAACTAATGTGTTATCATCATCAAGAGTTGTCGCACGTAATGCTGATTATTTTAATTGTATTCATAAAAGAATTGGTTGAATTCATTTTTAATTAATGAGGCCAATCATCCTCATCTGGATTTGTTCATACAATAAAAAATATCAAATAACAAATTGAAGATTTCGGCTTGTCTGCCATTTTCAACCAAAAAAATACAACGAAAAGAAAATGATTCAATAATACAATCTTCTAAATTTAGAAAAAAAATAATTATTAATTATTTAAAGAAAGTCCCAATAATAATACACGTCGGTGGAATGAGGTGAATGATTCCTCCCAGAGATGACATAATAATTTTCATTGGATAGGATCGGGCCCCGCAACAGAGAAAAACGAAATAATAAAATGGATTTGGGGCATTGCGATTGAATTTTAAGGGGGAGCAGTAAAAGTGAACATTAAGAGTTGACAGTAAGAAATTGTAGATTATACTGGACATTTGAATAACGGGAGGATGGCGTGCTCTAGGTCGAGGCACCAAAGAAGAAAACTAAGTGGGCAAGGTGCTCATTGTAGCAACGAGAAAGTTCGGTGTAGCCAAGCGGAAGGACAGACTCCAGCGGCAAGTTCCAGGCCTATTGTGTATGTATTCTGCTCCATGAGAAGGCCCTCTAAGACGACCCTTAGGATAGAACTCATGTTTCTAGTTAATAAGATATCTAATTTATGTAAATATTAAAAATATATATTGTTAATTGTTAAAGTGTAAAGTAAAATTTATTCAATTGTCGTTAATAAATGGTAACTTCAATATTTTTCACATTTTTATAATAAATTCCATTTTGAAATAGTAAATACCCATGTTATTCATTTCAATAATAAAGTAATTAATAAACAGACATATCGAACAAATAAATGTCACAATCTGCCAACCTTGTTGCTATCGCTTAGTGTTGAAGTTGGTGAGAAAGCAGCTAGGTTTACAGGAATGTAGTTTGACATTTTATTTTATCGCCAAATTCTGTCTGCTTATGAGCTACGTCATTATCTATTCGTTAATTTATACTAATACAGATGATTTTATATATTTTAAACTGTGCGCTGATGATAAGTCTGGCATCGTGAAGAGAACAACTAACCAAAACAAGGGCAGCAGAAGTATTATAAAAATGGCCGGGGATAATAATGAATAGGCAATGGCATAATTAGAAGAACGTTCCTAGAGGCAAAGGTTGAAGTAAACATTTTCTTGTACAAAATTTCTCCTGTGTAATTTATATGTTGATATTGATTGAGAATTATGGGCACAGTTCTTCGGGCAATTCAAACAAGGAAGACCGTCTCTTTCTCCGCTCGCGAGTAAAGCGAGAAAAACTCGTTCCTCCGAAAGTAGGGTGAGATAGCTGAAAGGATCTGCCTGCGTTCTCGCAAACTCGGGACGTTGGAAACTATACACAGACGGAAATAGATGTCTAGAAGGCGAAGACTACGGGTTTATTCGCCACGATAAGGTGCAACATTCGCGTCATTTATATTTATTATAATAACTAAGCCAGAATACCAAATTTAGCCGATAATAATTCATTATTATTAAACGAGCGACGTTAAAGACATTAACAGTAAACTCTAAACCTACCTGTTCATTTAAAATGTCACTATTGATATCGTAATCTAAAATATGTCTTGTGGTTACTAGAATAGTCTAAATATAAACCTAAGGATTAGATATAGTTAGGGACCCCAACAAGAGACAATTTTTATGATTTCAAAAAATATATTAACCTTAAGGTAATTTATTTAGCAGCATAACGTTTCGGTACTTCTTTATGCCCTCCTCAGGCAACTGAAAGAAACCCGTCTTAATGTTATAAACGTTTCCTCAGTCTGGCGATGAATATTAATTGAAAGTAGCCTTCATAACCAGGTGTAGAAGGAGCTTGTGATTACAATAAATAATGTATTATATGACCTTACTTTCCAGACAAATTTTAATATGAGAAGAAATTCATGGGGGGGGATAGATGAAATGATGAGACTTTAAAAATTAATTTCTGTCATACAAACATCTTCAGTGATGTTGAATTAAACGACTATTCATTTCAAATGTTTTGTTTAAAACGGAGTAAAGTGTAGGAAAAATAATGTAATAAATGGAAAAGGAATCATAATTAATTCATGTGAAATGGACATTATTAAATACTTTTATTTCAGGTGTTAATATGCTATTTATTTTTATCACAATATTAGTTAAATTAATTCTTGTTGTTAACAAGATTATTGGAAAATATTAGTAATATAAAAACAACTATGCAATTTACGTTATTAATATATATCAACACTGTCATTACAGTTGTTTAATTAATATTACTTATGATAAAACAACATTTATGTTATTAAATTTGTTATTCACCCCAGGAGCCTTTTATCGGTCTCAATAATATTCTAAATTCTATTTATTCATTAATTTTGCTATAAAAATGTACAGGCAATAATTGTACAAAGATTTTTTTGAAGAAAAAAACCAGAACATTACCAATCGCAATATCTTGGATTATTTTGTCAAAATTAAAATTTTCTTTTTAAATAATTCAATACATATTAAATAAACCAAAAATTATCCCTATTTTAATTTATATACCTTCAAACAGCCACTGATTCTTTTCTTATAGTTCTCACGTGGAGCATGGATTTTATTTCAGTGCATAAAATAGAAGTCATTTTGTCTTTAATTTAGGATTATTTGAATGTGACTTCCTCGTGCTCATGAAAATATTAAAAACTAACTGAAGAAATTGCCCGATGAAGTCCCAAATATGGTGCCGAAACGTCGGTTTAGATAAATAAAATTTGTTTGTAATTGGTCGTCAATTTATTGGATTTAATTATTTTAAAAAATAGACGGTAATTGATTTAAGATCTTTAAGTTGATAAAATAATTGAAAATGTTTGTTTTTTTAAAAAAATATTTGTCAAGTTCCCGAGTAAATTTTTTAAATTAATAAATTTTTAATAAAGGTTTTTAGAATGTTATTGAGATTAATAAAAACCCAGTTGTATCCAATACATAATTATTGAATGTAAAAATCAGTAATTTTAAATTTACATTCCTTTCAAGAGTTGAACTTGAATGAAAGCAAAAAAGACCATGCATTTTAAATGTTTGTCAAAATAATTTATTATCATAATGAATGATTGATTTCGAATTTAAGATCAAATTAATACAAAAAAGTCAGCATCATTGGAGAAATTTACAGAAATATTAATTATTAAGGTGTATCTGTTTCAATTTTTAGCACGTTCATCTGATGAATGACCACTAAAGGAACGAATCGTAGTGTTTTTCTAATAGCGTTACTGTCAATGTCACCATTGAAGGGTATATTTATTATTAAAGGTGATCTGAGTTATTGGTTATTATATTTATGTATTTTGTTGTTGCGCGTCGGATAAAATAATAAATATGAACTGGGATTATCGTAAGGTCGTTTATAGTATCATATGGTCGAATTTGTTTGCAGTTATTTTGTAGATATTCACAGTTGCTGTGTCTGAATAAAGCCGAAGTAGAAGTTCCGTGTGCAAACCTGTGTATTACTCATGAATAAATCCCACTTTCTACTCATATCGATTGTCGCGGAAGTTCCAGTTGTTGTTGAGCCTCCTCGGCGTCCGTAACGATTTTCGATATAAATTAGAACGTCAAAATAACCATCTTGCAAGCGCCGCTTTCTCAATTGAATTTTTTCTTATTTACAATAATGCATTCCGCCCAGTTCTACCGTAAACAGTCCAGTTGAACCGGTTCTAATTGGTCACCAGTTTTCTTGAGCAATTTACGCAATCGTAACACAGATTCCCTCTCGGGGTGACTGGACCTCAGCGCCAACACGAGATAAAAGTATTTCTCACGCAAATATTTGTTTCTTTCTTTCGTCTTTATCTTCCTTATTTGTTTCGGCACGTTTTCAGGAAATATTCCGTGACATTTGGAATAAAATGGCGCCTCTCTTGGTAAAACCATGTCCCCGTAATATACCTCCATAGTTCTGATACCCCAAGCTGTACCTGAACCCGATTTGTATTAATTCTTCTAATGTTCAGTGTTAGAATATTAGTTGTGTTAAACAAAATCATTCAAAACAGAAGAAATTCCTTGAAGGCTATAATACCGAATTAAATGACCAAGATAGGAAAAATTTCGACTGGGTTCTATTCCCGGTCTGGGCGAAGTTTTTTTTTTTTGAGTAATTCAAAACTTCAACTTATGGATTGATGCCTTAACTCAATACAGCTGCCATTAATTAGTACAAGTGTAACAGCTAATTGAAAAATTCAAGTTTCCACGATGTCCAATGGTGTCTTATGCCACTCTTGAAAATTGCCTTGTTCCTGATTCATCATCATCATTAACTCAACAGCCCGGTGTAGGCTTCAGAATCTCTTGCCATTCCTTCTTGTTCATGGCGACATTCCTCCAATTCATCACCCCTAAGATCTTTATATCCTAAGCCACCTCAGTTTGGGTCGTCCAGTTCGTCTTGTTCCTTCCGGTAGAGCATTAAATACGACTTTACAAGTCCTGTTGTTGTCCATCTGAATTACGTTTTACCCAATCCGCCAATCCTAATATATTTAACAATGTTTGGTTCATTAAATAATTTAAATATCTCATAATTGTATCTCTTCCTCCAGCGATCTCCCTCCTTGACTGCTCCAAACATGCATCTTAAGATCCTCCTTTCAAAGATACCAAGTGGTTTCTCATCTCCCCGTTCTAACACCCTCACGTCTCAGATGCATAAGTCAACTCTGATCTCACAAGCACTTTATATAGAATTAGTTTAGTCTTTCTTGAAACAAGATGTGATCGGAGGTGCTTCCTAAGCACATAGAATAATTTATTAGCAGATATAATACGTCTCTAGATCTCAGCACTAATTTTATTTTTCCAATTTACCTCAGATCTCAGATATACAAATCTATTAACATTTTGAACTGATTACCAAACTTAAATGTTATTTGGTGAAATATTAACAACAACCAACATCGGAGTATTCCCAATGTCCTTCAGAGACAATAAATCATACTCAACATGATTCAGCGGTTATGAGAAATGAAAATGCTTACATCAGGTAAAATATTGACATTCAATGTTTATTCCTCAGTTAGTAGTTCATTTAATATGTTTGTCTTATATGTGTGAATCGTGTTTATCTTGCATTTTTAGAATTTATTGTCTTTGAGGAGATCAGCCAACAACTGAGACGGTTGTTATAAATTTTAAACAATTTGTATTAAATTATTTGTTTAACCCTTAACTTTAAATTATAAAGTAATATAATTTTTCAAATCCGACCGACGTATAATTATATCATATTTTATAGATAGATATGACCCAAAAAGAGATGAAAACTCCTGGAATTAAACTGAAGAAATAGGACTTTTAATTTTATTTTATGTCGGAAAATTGATTTTTGAGTTTCGACGATGTCGTGAAATTACACTCTGCACTATATTTTTACGTTTATTTCCCAACGCTGATGCCTTTGCTTTAGATGTATGACATGTGTAGTGTATCTGTGATTAACATCGACCACTCTAATCATCTATATAAAAATAATAAAGGCGTCTTAAGCTGAAATTAGACGAATATTTCTTGATATAAATGATTTAAAGATACTGAATCAGTTTATTTAGTAACAGCGTACGTTGAGATGCATCTTACATTGACGGACATTCCACGAGCAAACTGCTCTTACAAGGCAAGTTCCAAAGAGGTCACGAAGAGGTGACGCAAGTCTTCCTTCCATTCATGCTCCTCACGTCTCATTTCTTGCTCTACGTCCCTCCTGCTTGCTCTCTTCATGTGGAAATACGCTGTAGAGGTCGGCAGTCCTCACAATTCATCAGCTGTTTGCTTTGCGTCGACGGTTAGACCACGTCAAGGAGGAAAGTACAGTATGTGACCTTACCTATTCACACAAAGACATCAGTCATACAGTCGAATCTTTTGCGTAAGCCATCAAAACTTCAACAGTGTCGGAAATTACCATTTATGCGCCATCACCTGATTCCGACCCCAGCTCATCAGCAGCTTCAGTTCCAAAATACTTCCAGCCCATTTTATCTTAAAGACTTTGAATGTCAACTGCCTGAGCGTTGCACCTGGGAAACTAGAATTCTCGGTGTTATTTCTAGTTTCCTGAAACAAAAATTAAAATACAAAGAAACTTCTATCAAATTCTCATGAAGATTCTGTGCAATCCTTTGCTATTCATCTTCTGAGTATTTTTTGAATACAAATACTTCTGTTATTTTCTACTGATTGGAAACTATTAAGTGGGAAAATAACAGGGTGTTTCTACGGTCAGGAACAAACTTCAAGGATTGGTACATAATACTAAAACATACATATTTTGTATACTAAGACGTGAAAAAGAAAGTGTTTTTACGACATTACCGCAAAGTGCGTCTTTCCAGCACTTTTTTCAATGCTGAGAATTGCGACCACCAACAGTAATACAAACTTGACACCTGTGATTGACTGGTAGAGGGCAGTAGTCAGCCTGGTCATCCTTCACCTGATGCATCCGCGGGAAAACGTTATATGCAATTGTGCTTTCGTCTGTGAAGGGATATCTTACGGAATAGAGAAAAGGCTGGTAATGGGGACGAAAGAACAGGAACGTTTGCCGAACCACCTCTGTGAAAATGGTTCGTTCGTCGTCAGTTCAGACGGAAGAACTTGGACAAGATCTGAAGGCCACCAGTTGGCTCAAGTAAGGACCTCGTTGCTTGACTATCCATTGAGGTTGCAAGCGTGAGCCAAATACCTGGCACCTTTCGAACTGTTCACCAATCACTCATTCCACGCTATCAAGAATGCAGGTGATCTCAATTCTGAGCATTTATTGTTTGCTTATCATGTCACCTTTTGTGTTCGTCACGTCACTTCCGTACATTCCTATACAAAATACTGTTTGAGGAAGACCAACATAAACTCCGAAACTTTCAGTTTGATCACGATAATAGTGCAGTAGAATCTCGTTTTTTTTAAAAAAAATATCTGATAGTTAAGAAATATTATATAATAATTACTGGTTAGTTAGTACAAAAAATATTTAATAAAGTTTAATATAAATTTGTGTTGTTGTGGTAATCAGTCATAAGAATGGCCTGGTGCAACCCTCCGTGCTAACCTATCCTGCGCAAGCCTTTTCATTTCTACATAGCTACCACATCTTTCCAATTTTTTGTTCTTACCCCACACGCTTCCCTCTAATGTTAATTTTACAAGACCCTCATGTCTCAAAACGCGACGATATTAATCTATCACTTCTCTTGTCCAAAGTCCTCCAAATTGTTCTCTAATGTAAATTAATTTAAATGAATTCACCAGTCAAATTTGTCATAAATATATTTCAATAATATCTGATGCAATGTGTAGGTCAATCGCAATCTTTTCAATTTTCTCCACTAAATTTCATGAAATGAATTATATTCAGACTGATAAAAATGCACGTCTGCAGCTTAAAATGTTGTAAAAAAAAAGAAATACGTCGTAATAGTTTTATTAATGTTATAATTACATATTTGGCTGGTGTACCACTCATTAATTTCAATGAAGTCATATAATTAAAATTTTAGGTGGAAAATTAAATTCCTTTTAACCCTTTCACATATTTATTCTGACCTATGCAGCGAGTAATTATTATATTTTCCTAGTTATTCTGACGTAAGAGTTAGTGTGTAGAATTATCTTATCGTATATGGAACAAGTGATGTGTAGCTCACACGTCGTCGGCACGTTGATGTTTGTTTTGAAATGTTCCTGTTGTAAAACCCAGACCAGTACAAGCTTTGAGGCTATTACTGTCCCCCTCTGGAAGACCTAGAAGGGCTTCTTTAATAGCATCGCACATCGCACGAGTTGCTTAAGGCTTTAAGTCCCTTGCAATGGAATATCCATCTCACACATTTCTTCGGCCACCTAAAGAAACTTGACAAATGGTGATCAGCGCCAACAGCCGAGAATTAATTTTTTTCCGCGATTAAACAAAGAGTGAACTAAAATGAGTAGAAATAAAAATGTATAGAACGAAGAGGAAGTACAAGTTTTATTTTTGGAATCTCACAATACAGTGGTTGGGATTAATTACTGAATAGATGTTTAAAGTAACAAATGAACGAATGAATATGTTATCGTGAAGATTATAATTGAGGTGTAATGGAATGAGGAAGCTGAATGGCCTGAAATTGGCTTATCAAATGTGATGGTAAAATCTGGTTGTAAATTCCACATGGAAAAAAGAATTTATTATTATTAGTTCAAATTTTATTTTCTCCGAGATACAGTATTAAAAACAGAACCCCAGGGGACTGAGCCAAAAATGTGGAAAACCGGACGACAGAACAGGAGCGACATCTACAAATACGTTCCGATTTATTCAACCCGAGTTAGACACCGTTTTCAGACGGACAAAAATAACACCAGCGTTTTAACGACCGGCCCTGGTGAGGATGAGACGGCGATTTTTTTTCCTTTCCACTCGGCACACGGAAGCGAGTCAACACTCCAAGTGTGTCAATGAGACGCTAACTCTTAAATTAATAGTGTTAAGGAAACAAAATACTCCATCAATTACATCCGAACGTTACGGGTCTGAAACACCGTCAAGATAAATACCATAGCGGATCTTTTCCAATCAGATAAAGGTTTAGTTTTGGGTCAAGACGATCCTATAAACGAAATATTATAATCATCCTTAAATAAGTCAATGGGATGAAACTTCCTTAAAGGTTATACGTGAGAAGTCAGTCTCTTGCTGTCTTTCAAGTGTATGCTACTCCCGTATTTATTTATTTTTCATTTCAATTTACATTGTAAGAGAATAATTGCAATTCGATCTGGCCTCGAACCACGACTCTTAGAAAATATCCTGTTGGAGTCAATAATATATTATCGCTACATGATCGAATGTTCCGTAGCAACGGTAACGATTAAGCCCGGGTTCGATATCTTCCATTCTTCTTCCCCCCTGAATGGACGTTTTCCTCGTTAATTTAGTTTTGTATTGTAAATATTCTTTTAGCTCTACAATTCTCTACAACTGGCGAGTGCTGATTGGTTCACTGGTGTCACGAACAATGCATTCCCCTTATCACAAAATACGTCATACACCTGGAATCGCGTTTTCCTGTTTCAGGTGCCGGTGAGTCAGGCCGACTAGGAATAATCATGTCCTGTGTTCTAATTTAGAATTTTGAGGAAGGTGCGAGTCCACGTTCTATTTCTACGTGTTCCCATTTACGGAACTGCGTTGGTTATCAGAATACCATTAAAAGTATCCAAACTCATCAACTCTGTATCGAAACCGGTTTGTTCTACATGAGCAGTGTACACATATTTACTAAATTATTAGGAGGGGGGGTTCTTTATTTCATTTCAATTAATCCCGTGAAGATCAATGTACTCCAGATACCAAGGGCCGAACAAGAAACGATTTAAGTGGCCCCCTGTGAAAGGGATTAGAAGTCGTTGGACAGTAGTGGTTTGTAAATCCTTCGGGAGGCATAAGCTTCAATATCAGCATTTAGACACGTCTGGAAAAAATTACGATATATTTTTAAAAATACGTTTATTTTAGAGCTCTTTTTTAACGTGTCATATTTCACAAAACCATGGGCTATTTGAAACTGAAATTTTCCCAATACGAACTTTAGGGAATATCAAAAACTAATGGTCAATTGCAAATACTATTGAATATTGTAAGGGAGAATGCTTTAGAATATTAAGTTATGTGTGTGTTTGTATATTTAAAAATAGTTTAATAGAAAGACAATTATTATTACTTTATCGATATGATTGAGGATACGTAAAGTCGGAACACAAGTGATAATGTCCAATAAATAAAAAGGTATTAATGTTTTTTTATTGAACCGTTTACGGATGTCGCTGTTTTATGCTGTGAACCATATTTCCTGCTTATAGTTGAGCTCTGTGACATCCTGCAAGGATTTTTAAGTTCTCTCGCGGCCTCCGATTTTAAATTTCGCTTTACAAACGCGCCTGACTACATTTAGAAGCCCTTTAAATTGGTGCCGGAAACAGGAGACATGATTGAACGATTTGCGATTGCACCCGTATGTTTTAGACTCTTTTTATATTTGAGGGACTTATTTAATGTTCCAGGAGATTAAACTACTGTGCGTCATTATGATGAAATAAATATTCCGTTGGAGTAGGTGGGACAAGTTAATAAAAAACAATCATATATAATTTTAAATTTTGTGAAGAAGATGCGATATAATTTTTATTACGAATCCAGTTGTTTCACGTAATAAATTTGAACGGTATTTCATTTTAAAGGTTTAACTTTAACGTCTGTTGTATATAATTAAACAAATTGATGACCTTGTGCAGACTTTATTATATAAATTCACTCGTAACAACGTTTCGGCATGTTTTTATGCCTTCTTCAGGTGTTTTCCTCCCACAACAATGTCAAAACATGATCCGAGGCAACAAGTAACGCTTAAAATCCTTTTTCACGCGTAATAATTGCCTATTAGTCTGGTAATAATTACGTGAAACCTGAAGAAGGCATAAAAACATGCCGAAACGTTGTTATGAGTAAATTTATATAATAAAGTCTGTGCAAGGTCATCAATTTGTTTAAGTTATTTCATTTGTTACCCTTTAATTGCATGTGTGTGTTTGAGGTACGAGTGGCGCACCTTGGTGGCGGCTGCAGCCATGAGGAGTAGCAGTTTGCGAAAAAGGTATTGTTTGCCCGAGTCTGTTGACAGCGAAGCGTCAGTTTCGAAATATCTCGGCGAAAGTTGCCTCTGCACCTACACACATCTGCGTAAGAGTCCAACGCACAGACCAAGGGGTTTTCCTGCAAACAGGTTAAACCTGCGCCCGCGAATCAGGACAATCGTGTTCTCAACGGGTCAACAGTCTGGTCTGAGAATTCCATTAAGCTTCAAGACTTCTTTCTGGCTGGCGGTAATTTACTCGAAAGCTGGTAACGGCCATCGAATACTTACGCCGTGTTTCGTAATCAATGAAAAAACGAACCACGGAACTCGACCCAGTTTTGACCCATTTTTAACTGCAGTGAGATCAAAATAAGGCTTCAAACTCTTCACAATGGTCCATTGCCAACCTGCAGCTTGCACTCAGACGAGCTAAATTACGACAGCTTTAGCTAGAAAATTATCATAAAATGATATTAAAGCCAATGTGCGTGTAATTTGTCGTGGGTATCTTACAGTTGTAACACCGTTCCGCTCATTCCATCAGTTAATACTCCTCAGGAATTTACGACCAGTGGTAGAGCGTTCATAAATAACTTTAACGATCTGTTTGACGGAGATAAGGCTTTTTTTTTTCTCTGAGCAAGTCGTCCTTCAATGAACTAGTGGACCAGTCCTGATCCAAATTCCACCGCTTCTGTTGAATTTCTTTCCCAAAGTATTTATATCAAGGGTGCATACAAAGCGCTGTTTTGTTTATCTATTTTACTGAAGTAGCGTGAATTTATTATTCGTGTAATCTGTTTATAATTTCCATTTATCTTGAAGTAACGTCTCCTAATTCCTGAATAAAATTCCTTTGTAATGAAAGAAATGTTGCACAACAATCGCGATTAAAAAAAGTGAAGTCCTACTACGAAAATACAATCTTTTACTGGCCCTGCTTTCAAATATCTGGAAGCAACGAGTTTTCCAAGTTAATGGACAGCTGGGAATGATCACGTACCATTCCCAGATGGTGATTCATTCGAGGTTGACCTATCCAACCAATCATCGTGTCCGTATTCCTCATTAGCTCATATTGCGCTGTAGACGAGCTTTCAAAGTCTTGACGCAACGTTGCTCACCAATTATCTTGTGCTAAAGTAATCACTTGGCGATTATATTTCTAATTGTCTTCGGAAAGTAGGACGTTGACCTAAGGGCGGAATCGTCTACAGGAGTGAGGTGGAATTCCGTTCTCCAATTTGCGCGCAGGTTATCCTAAAATTATTGTTTGAGGAAGCCTCGACGAAATTACAGTTCTCAAGGGCGCATTAGGTTGATCTCGGCTGCTCCGGATAAATGTTGTCCGAAAAAAAACCTCACTGGTGTTCCTCAATAATTTATTTTACTTGGGAGCTACTCAGCCAGATCTTCACTGGTGTACTTGTCCAAATATTGTAAACTGGACGGCGTGTTATCAACACAATATTATTATTTAAATGAAACTAAGTACACAGTCCGGAACACCACATAATTTTTAAGGATCTATCACTACATACGAGAGTCTTAAGCAGACCAGTGATGATATGGAAGAATTGTAAACCAAAACTTTAAAGAAAAAATATTTAATCAATTTTAAATTACGAAGCCGGCCTTTTTTATAATTAGCAATAAATACTTTACACACATTAAGTTTCTTACAAATTAACATTTAAACACATGAGACCTATTGTGGGTCTTCTCACAGAAACAGAGTTGAACCCTACGCGGAAATGGCAATACAAGGAAATCGGTAAAACGGTTACAAACAGAGTAATTACCGCTTTCAGCTTTGCCTGCAACTCGCCGCTTGGTATAAATGTAACGTTCCCAACCGAATCATTTAAACTTCCTTCTTGAACAATGAGCACCTTGCTCATTCATTCTCATATGCCGTCACGGGCAAGAACAAGAATCAACCGATTCACAGATCGAAACACTCCTGCTCTTCGTTACCACTCTCAATCATCATTATTCGAATTCTCATAGCCAATTTCAATCTCCAATCAATTAGTTTCCAACTACTTCATGCTTAATGCCACATTTTCCTCGGTGGTGGAGATGAAGTTTTCTCCCATCCGAAAGCAATTATCCTTTGGGAGGAGCCAATTACCCCACTCCACCAATGTTTTCAGGAAATACCACGTCTACTCACAGCCAGATTTCGATGAGTTTCAAAGATTTTATAAAAGCCAAACCGTCTATGTTTTATTACCCTGTCTTTACAGGCATCTTTAATTTCTCTCCGGCCGCCTGGCTTTGATGTTGTACCACCAAATTCCGTATTTCGTTGTGTGTTTTCATTACAAGTGACTGCTATAATGCTTGCTTAGTTCTGATGAATCTAGGGCACATGATGAAATGTAAGCAAAGCTTGAAGACCTGGTAAAAAGAAGAAAAAAGTGGGACTATCGATTAACTCAAAGAAGACCAAGAATGAACACGAAAAAACTAAACCCCTGGACGGTAAGTCTATAGCTTCACTTACTTGGGAAGTGCAGCTACTAAAGATGGAGGAGTAGCGCAGGATGTATCACAACACATTCAAAAAGCAAACGGTGCCTTAGTAAGGCGCTATCCGGTGTGGAAGGACAACAAAATATCTACCAGGACCAAACTCCGCATCTTCCGATGTAATGTCACGTCTGTTCTATTATGAGTGCGAGACTTGGAAAGTGACTCAAGAAATTACCTCAAAGTCAACCGCTGTTTATGACATATTCTGAATCTCTATTGGGCGGAAGTAATCTCTCCAACCACGAACTATGAAGAAGGATAGGAGAAACCGAGATGGACATACAGATAAAGCGGCGAAAATAGAAATGGATCGGACATGGACTGAGGAAGGGAAATGAAGCCTTTGAAAGAGTGGCCCTGGACTGGAACCGGCAGGGTAAAAGGAAGAGGGGGAGGCCCAAACAAACATGGCGAAGGTCTGCGCATATGGAAGAAGCAAGATTTGGCTGTCGACAAGGCCAGGTGGAGATGCTCCATGAGGAACAACAGGAATTGATGATAGTTCTCAATAAACCGTGTTATCGACCGGTTTCATGTCGCACTACTTTTTTGAGGAAAAGTAAACTCTGGGCCAAGTCACGAGTATTCCACTCATGATCCTGTCTTTCAAATACGTTCGGTGCAGCACGTCAACGCCTATTTTCCCTTCCGGTTCTAAATAAGTCTGTTGTAATTCAAATTTTTCCGGTGAGCCTTCCGAGTTTTCCTACTTTCGCTTTCCTTTGGAGTGCGTCGCTGATACAGTTGCTGGGTGTGGCGAAACTTGAGTCGTAAACTCGCTATCTCCTTTGCGAAGGACACACAAAATATTTGCACAATACCCAGAAAATTCCTCATTCATTTTAGCATCAGCTTGAAATGTCAGTAATGACAGACTGTTTTATGCACGACGCTATCCCTAAAAAAAGTAAACTGCAGACTGTGTAGCGTAAAAATATCTTCTACTACGCACATCAGTCATGAATATATTATACAACGTTAAGAGTAATTATAGGCTACCTGTAGTATACTGTACAGAATTAGACTTAAGCGCACGGCCGCCCACATCCGTTCCACGTTTCTGATACTTCCGGTCTACGTTTACCGTTACTAGGCTTGGAAAATATATTGTAAAAATTCAGATCAAAGTTTCACACCATGCTGTCTAGTTCGTAGGAATGAATAACTAAATTACTTAAACAAGATGATAATACTACAATTTATGTTTAACTATCTATATACTTTCTTCGTGGCTCTACAGTCCATTTAGTTAGCGGCGGACTGTCATCTTCCACGGAACATACAGATTTGGAGTAGTACAGGGGCAGAGAAAATTTAAAAAAAAATAAAATCCACGTGAATAGCTTCAGTGGTTACGTTATACAATACTTATTTACAAATGGCCACCAACATGGGGTCCGATTAATTAAATGAGTAAGAATAAGTAAGTAAACCTTATTACAAATGGCGCTCAACGTGGGGAATAACATATTACAAATTAACTGTTTACAAATGCATTATTCAAGAAGGAAGTTATCTATAACCAACGTTAGGTTATCTATAACCAAGCGGCGAGTTCCAGGCAAAGCTGAAAACGGTAATTACTCTGTTTGCATACAAATGCACCCCACGCGTGGCATAATTAATCCCATCTTATTTAAATAATCCATTAATAAAAGGTAATTAAACTTTTATAATCACTATTGCCGACCTCCTGTGGTCTAGTAGCTAACGTCGCTGTCTCACACCAGGAGTCCCTTGCTCGAATCCTGGTATGTGCCATCATGGCCGCGAAGACTGGGATTAAGACTGCTGGAGGAACGATATGCTGACCTCGTGTCACTCCAAATTCAGAATGTGTCATGCAGGATGAGAGTCCGCAGTCACCCCGGTAGGCCCAGGTCCTCAATGACCTGTAGAGCCAAAGAAGAATCACAATTGGCTTCCACCAACGTGGGGCATAACTATTAAATATTATATTGCAAGATACTTGCCAATATACAGGAAAAATAGATGTTACCCTCGAGATTCATAGATTTATTGTGTATGACTTAATTTTGCTGAAAAAATTTAATGACTTTAAATTATTTATGAAAAATAGAAAGGAAACATTCAGGATGAACAATATGGATCCATTGCTCCAGCTTACTATCCTCCCCGAGGAACGCCCTTTTTAACATTAATTACAAAACGTAACGACCTATGACGTCGATTTTTGTTATTAATTATGATATATATTATTGCATTGTTGGAATCTTTGGCTCCCTTTCACTCCAAGTCATGGAGAAAGTCTAACGTCCTCCTGGATTCTTTAATTTCAACACAACTCAAGTAATGCCAGTTTTCTTCCTTATGCGCAACTATCACTTTCTGAGGAAACCAGTTTCCTTTTTTATTCCATCTCTGAGTATACCACAAACCCGTTTTAGGGATCATTATTTAATTACAAATCGACTTCATCCTAACCATTAACACTAAACGTATTTCAGATCAATATGAGCTATTAAAAGCTAGCAAGCCTTAATTCTTCACAAATTTCAGCATACTTTCCGAGAAAGTGACAACAGACTTCGTATCTATTTCACACTTTCTTGGCCACAGCATTTCCAACCTATTTTCCCTTCGTAGATATTCCCATCAACGACGTTTCCCTCTAGTAACATAGAGAACGAGTCTTCAACAACTAGAGATGGGCGATCTTATCGAGATCTGCGGACTGAATAATCATTGAATCTGGAGAAAAGAGCAGAGTGTTCGCTGCTGTATGAACCAGTAAGTGGATCAATCAAAATCTTTCTTTTTCTTGGATAAATTATCGCTTGGCGATTTCTTTTTCATATGCACAAACTGTAACCGAATGGTATGTTTTCCTCTTATTCTTAATACAATCGTATTTCTGCATTTTGCTGGATTAAATTTTTCTGTTGATTGTTTTCCTGTGTAAAATAAAATTGTATCCTTATCAGTTTTTTTATAATATAAATATTACAACGTTTCGTCGCTCTATGACTCCTTCGGCCAAGGGTTCCATATACAGCTAATTTATACCTGACGAATTCTCAACTGAGAGACGAAACGTAATATTTAATAATTAAATTATTTAACTCCTTTATTGTACATTTCACAGATAAAATTGTATATTTATATAAAAGTTTTAATTCACAATTTCCCTACTTGATGGAAAATTATTTCAAGAATTGTATTTCTATACCGAGGCAATAGGAACCGCCAAAGATTTTATTTTGGACAAAGCAAACTCAAAACCTCCAATGAAAGAATTTAACGAGCATTTTGTATCCGGCTTTCTAAGTTTTTAGATGGAAAATATACTTTTATTTGCCTGGCCTGTGGTATATTAATATAATTTTTATTCTGACATAGTTTCAATATAAGCGTAGTCAAACATGAATATTGTCCGTAATTTAGTACCTCTTTAAAAGAAAATCCATTCGAGACCATCCAAATTACCTCAATTATAAAAACAAATTTCCCAGAGTAATTTATTAACGAAAAATGTATATAATTTTTGTTAATAGTAATAAACTCAAATATTGACTAGGAAATTCATGGAAACTAGGAGAGATTCATTTCACCGGGTCCTGTGTATATATATATATAAAATGAGCGATGAATCATCGCAAGTGGTTACGATCCATCACTAAAAAGAACTCTCTTGCCCATCTCTACAACCTCGTACACTGGGTTTTTAAAAACTCTCACTACAGCCTACGTCATATCATTGCGAAATGCTGGCTGATCAACGTTGTGCACTGGAAATGGCGATGCATCTTCACGACGTACTAAACTGGCCTGACCATGTGGAACTGAGAGCAATGTTTCACTCCAACTACGCGGCGCTAATAAATTATAAAAGTGAAATGTTACCACCGCGAATTGATGTTGCAGGTATCTCACCTTATTGATCCGGACGTCTGCCATGCCAAAAGCCGCTTTCCGACACGATTTCAAATTGGATCACTTTTTTAAAAATTTGTTCGGCTGATCCACTGTACGATTTGGAACAGATATATGAGCTAACGGCAGGAATTATATTTGGGTGAGAGAGGGAAGGTGATAGGAGAAGTAGACCGACGTTTTGAACAGAATAACGAGTCTGTAGAAAACAATCATTAAAAGTTGGGTTGCTGCACACACAACTGTAATTTGGGGTCATATTAGCAGAATACCAAACTATTAAATTTATATTTTCTATTAGTTCACACAGAAAATCTTCACCCAACCCAACTAGTGCACAAAACTAGGATCTGTCATCAAGCCATTTTAGTATGAATCCCACAAACTACACAAGTATGAGCCACATGTGAATACCCAATTCAGCAATTTGTAATATGATGCAGAAACACATGCGCTGCCACCCTGTGCAGCCTCTGGTATAAACCATCACACTGTCCAATCACAGTATTCCCGAATTTATACTTTTCCGCAGCCAGGCAAATGCTGATAAATCTCAATGAATCAAATGGTACAAAGGAATAATTTATTTACAAATAAGTGGTTCTTTACATCAAATACAATATTCCAATATTCGCCAACCAATATTTAGTTCTCAAGGCAATGTACTCTGAAAATTAAACTGGACTAGTACACCATGTTTGCTTTAGTATTGGGTGAGAAAGGCCAATCACAGCTGACCTCTGCGAGTGCAACATGCAAAATACAAATTTCTCGAAAATTGTCCTCTCGAAATGGTAAGAGTGACTAAACTGTCGCCTTAAGTTACAAGTTACACAGCAGAATCTAAGTGAATCAGGCTATACTCGGCATAAACACCAAATGTGGTATTTACAAGTCTCGAGGCTCAGGAAATTCCGCTATGATAAATTTTGTGCGCTATTGAATATAAGAATGCTTCACTACTTCTGAATTACTCTATATTTACAATATATTTAGGTTTTGATTTCTCTCTGACAACCCTACAGATTGCTTTAGTTAAGATGTATAAATTTTTTAATATATATATATGAATTAGGAACGGCCATTAAGGGGAGAGCGTAACATTTGCAACATAAAAACTGCACTGATACAACCTTGATTATACTGTACATTAAAAATAACAATCCTCAAAATCTTATCCACTGACACAGCAAATAACATTCCGTCATCTCTAACTCAAGGCATATGATAAAGAATGGGATTTTTTTAGTTTCAAAACAAAAATACTTCAGTTGGTCCCATTTAACATTTTTTCAGAAACACTAAAAATGTATTTAAAACACTCACTTTTTAAATACTTCCACTCCTTGCCATAAATCTTAGGAAACTTTGTTATAGGATTAGTATGCACAGAATAGTTGCAACAATTGGGAAAGATCTGTAAGAATCCGTATAAATGATTTCCACACACTGACCCTAGAATTTAAAGGCCGATCCAAACTATAATATTTGATACTTTTAAAACAATTATAATCGTACAAATTACTAATATACACAGCTCTCAAATTGATTGCCGAGTTTGAATCACAACTTTATATTAAATATGGTCACAAATTTTGACTAAGCATCAAAAGAAACTAACATACAAAACTAAGAACTTTCCTCTAAAAATAGGCATGAGCACAGCCAATTTTTCTGCATAAACATTTAAAAAATGGATTTAATACAGTGAAAATCATTCAATAACAAAAATAAAATCACAGAGATGAAGGAACGCTGGCAATTTCAGAAATCTCTACAATCTGCAAATATCACTCAGGCAGTACATATTCAGCAAGTATTGGCTGGAGTCTCAATTCAGTCTGCTACTTCAGATGTCGACATTGAATACACAGCTTTTATTTATGTATAAAAAATATTTTAAAATCATTCGCTTGTAAAGTTTGTGCCGAAGCAAACGTGTTCCTTATTTCAAAGCTTTACACACTTAAAACCCTCAAATGAATAGAAAACTGAAAAATGCTTCGTCATAGAAACCATGTAACTGGTTTTATAAAAGGTCAAGATATATACTGAAAATTTCATAAACAAGCTTGCAGTTCTCTCGTTTCCCAATATCTATATTGCTTCACTTAAATTTGATCATATCCTACAAAAACTGAAATATTGGAATGGTCTCAAAAAAGTTTCCTAGATTTCAACCACCCACTCACAATGCAACTAGTTTTATCTACAAACTTTTTAAAGTATTTATATATTTTGTAACAAAATTTATGAAATATTTAAATTGAAGCTTATTAATATAAAAAATATAAGATTAATTTTCAGTTCATAGTACACCTTACAATGCCACATTATTATTTGTCAAGTATGTAATATCTTTCAAACATATTTACACCAGCTGCAAACATGTAGGCCATTACAAAACATGTTGCAGCATCACTCTCCACCTAAGTTATTTACACTGTCACCAAATCAAGGAATCTAAAGTACCCATGTTTAATTATTCCACCTTAATTAAAGACCTTTCTCACCTGGAATTTCAGAATAAAGATCAGTTTTGTTGCAAACTTCTACAGTTTCTCAACTATGAAGCCAAACATTGTCTCTGTGACAGACTTGTTTCAATAACATTACCTAAATTAATATGTTTAAGAATAAAAATCGTACCAACAGAAGTAAGACTGGAATTTTATGAACAAAAACAGAATACTAGTAACTCTTTCATAGTTAAGGATATTATATTCACATTAGTTTGAAAATTGATCATCTATTTCCTTTAAAGTCTGCATGACAATCTACCAGTTTTGTAATGATCATACCAAGCATTATACTCTCATCTCTAACTCATACTTCTTCAAAAGTGAATAAAATTTAACAAGGGTAATTTAGATTCCCCTTTTATAATTGTAGTTAAATAAATAAAGAATCAAAGTTTCTTTAAAATTTTACCAAATGCATTTTGTAATTAACAAATATTATTTACAAATAAGGGAAATTAATTTTATACATGTCATTGTAATAAAAAATTAGAAGAAAACAAGAATGCTTCTGAGGACTGGATATAAATACAATCATATACATTTTATGTGAAATTCAGACAACCCATTCAGTTAAAATCACATGTAAACAAAAGTTACAATAAACTTCTCTGGTAATGTTAACACAATTAGCTACATTACACAAAAGTACAAGAGATAAACCTAAGTCACCCACATCTTCAAATTCAGTAATTCAGTGTAAAATATTAAATTTAAATTATTTAAAATGCAGTTTAGAGGTAGGAATATAATCAAAATGCTCTTGACAAAAATGAGCAAGAAGTAAGTTCAACATTTGGAAAGCGTTTAAGATTTACGTGTGTTCCAAATTTTGTTAGAATGTTATTCTTAAAACTAAGAACAGTTTCTTGGCCTGTTTAATAATTCAACTGTAGGAACTGCTTTGTGGGGTACGAGGTACACATCAAAACCTACTCGTCAAGTTGCAAATTAATACACATGTGAATAATTGTTTAGCAGCATGTAATTGGTAGTCTACACATTGAACTTACTTAACCTATACTTAAACACACAAAACTTATACAAACTGATGGAATAAATTTGCTGTGTGCTAAGAACACAGAAGCTACCTGTAAATCAATTTTAACTGAAAGGGCTGTAGCACAAATTATCTTAAATAGCAATTTCCATGTGTCTTTCAAAGTCCAGAAAGCTGATCCATAATGACTTGGAACCACACTTCCTCCGAAATTCTCCTTGGCAAAGAGGTTTAGCACTCGTGGTTTAGTAAAAAGGTAGAATCAACAAATGTTATAACAGAACACTACACTATAAGTTCATTTTTGTAACAATTTATTTTATTTTGTAAATGGTTAATAATGTTGCCAAATAAGTTTTCAAGTTCACTTTAGCGAAGAGGGAAAACAGGCCAAAGGCAACAGACAGTCTTGAGCTGCTTTTATTTGTTAAATCACTTCTGCTCACAAAGATGGTAAAAGCACAAAATCTGATATTACAGACAACCGAGTATAGGAAAGATACGGGAATTTTTAATACAGTAAGCAATTACCTTAAAAATACATTTACAATCAAAATGTAGTTTCTTGCAAAACACACCTAAACTTTTAGTACACATTATAAACAAGAATATTTTACACATGTTCATGACTAAGAATGTTAACATTGAATGATTACTGAACCACTCCACAGTTCCTTCGGCTATACCAAATTTCCCTACAATCTTTCCCATACAATTCGGTTCTTTTCTCATCTTGCAACAAATTAACCATATCTTCTAACTGATAAGACAATTGGAAGTAAATGTAGTTATCAGTACTTTTCTCTGTTCACAGTTGCACGTAAATCACATTGTATATGGTGAATGATGCCAAATCAAGCCTATATGATTACTCAAAAAAATTCCCAGTAGCTCGCTTCACATTACATTTAATTTTTTTTCTAATAACCACATAAATCACTTTCAAATTAACACATTCCAAAAAATAAATTATGGATTTTAATACTTCCGAAACAACAAAGCAATTTAGAAACATTTTATTATATCTTGGATTCATTTGTCACCAATCATCTAACATTAAACTGTTTTCCAACAAAAATTTAACACTGAAAATTTATTTCTTAAAAATCTTAAACAATTAATAGGCGGGAGGAGAGACTACCACACAATGGGCCTCAATTCATCTGCGTCTATTGAGTTAAGTGCACTCAACCGTGATAAGCAGCAATTGCTATCATAAGAATGTAATTTATGGCTGCAAGGCCCCTGCTGGGAGCGGAACTGCTCCTGGTGAGATGATTGGCGAACTGGGCCCAAGCCCACTCACCACTGAGTTGCCAGATAGAGATGAACCCACTGTAATAAACAACTTTTTTTTTATTCAGCCATGGAACACAATTTTATTATGAAAGTATTATGGTAAATACTTTATTATTATAAATCTCAATAGATTCAACAATTATGAGAGTTTAAATAAAGCTGGAAATAGATAACATGATTAGTTTATAAAACTATAACCTAGAGTCTATAGCTTAAGACAAGAACATCAAATAAAATTTCTCATATTGGTCATCGTATTAATATAAACATTGAAAAACTTCAATACTATATAAGGTAAGAATTTTAGAATCTTGATATAACTGGCAAGTTAACCTAGCAGCAGCCAGAAATCTTAAAGCATATATTATCCACAAGTACACTATGTTCATTAATGACATGAAACAAAATAATTAAAAATCTATGAATATAGAAAAATTAAAATTGTTTTAATTTAACTATCCAATAATGGAACGATAGAAACAGTTCACAAGATGTAGCAATTTTATGCAATAATCGTCAACTTCATTATACCCAAAAAAAATTATTCACTATCTAATTACCCGTTTGCTTATGTCATATTATGGGTCTATTCAAATAAAAATTTCTACTCAAGGCACTTTGATACAACATCTTGTCAATAAGAGATAATTAAATTAATATGAAAGTTTAATTTTAATCAATACAAAATTGAAAAGTGAACATGCAATGTTAAATTTAATACAACAGCTTTAAATGTTATATATTTGGTTAGGAAATAAATTAAAGCATATGGTTCTCCTGAAGGTTTAGATTGATTTTAAAAGGAATTCTATGAAATTTGCAGGTGTTAATGCTGAAGCAGGAATAAAACTAACCCTTAAGACTAGTCCATGTCTTCTTCTCCTAACCTAACATACGGCATCATAATCATGGGCATATGGTTAATATAAATTGCGGAGCATGCAACAGACATTAAATAAAGTTAGGTTACTCAATGGTTTTCATGCATATTATTATATTAAACAAAACAGTAAAATACACAAGGATAATGTAAGAATGTTAAATGGGGTCCATTACCTGTCATGCTACTCACCTACAGGCCCAGAGCCTGCTATGGGAGTAGGTGATGATGAAACCATAGTCAAACGTCCTTGCTCCTTAACAATTGGATCTGCAACAAAATAAAGACTAAATTTAGAATAAACATTTGAACTACAAAGTCAATAAATATTTTTATTAACTTATGTAAACACGAAATTTCCATTATGCAATTTCTATAGTTCTCTCTATGAATATACAATTACTAACATACAGTTCTTAAATGTGCCAATTTTATATTTCACATTAGATATTTTAGTTGAAGACAAAAATGACAGCTTTAATATTTCCAAAATTATGGTTTCTGGCATATTATTCTTATAGTTTATCATTTTCATAAGTCTTTGAATAATCTATTCAATTTCTCATACTATACAAGCTTAATGAATAAATGTAGAATAATTAAGTATCTGGATATTTTTCATGTGAGCACTATCATGGAAATTTCAAATTGTTTAAAGTATCTGTACTTACAGAAATATGGATGTTCCATTGCTTCTCGTGCTGTTAATCGTTCATAATGGTCATACCGTAGCAACTTATCCAAAAAATCCAAAGCTTCTGGTGACACTAAATGTTGATTTTCACTGTGAACGAACCTTTCCCATCTTTTCCGAGAATGTCTGTACAAAGAAAAAGCAATGGTTAAAAACTGTTTAAACAAACTAAGGCTTTCCTGGTGTAGGTAATTAACAAGTTCTCAGGATTCTGATCAGGTGAAAACATTGAATATACATGCATGACATTTGGATGGTCACTGCCATCTTCACTTGATGTCAGTGACCCTTGTCAAAACAATGTTTTCACCCAGTTTTAATCCTGAGAACTTCTTGTTAAGAACTATTTTGTCTACAATTCCCATTTGCTCACCTGCCAAGAATGTCGTGAAACCTAGGATCTAGTTCTATGTGATACTTTTCTAAATATTCAGACAGCTCCTCAGTTCCAAGAACCTTTGCAATACGAACCAGTTGATCATAGTTATCATGGCCATGAAAGAATGGTTCTTTTCGAAAAATCATACTTGCTAACATACAACCCAAAGACCACATGTCAAGTGAATAGTCGTACATCTGTAAATTTCAGATTATTAGAATTTGCATAGACAGACATGCAAAGTAATCATTTTAATTAATCCTTACCTGATAATCTACAAGTAGTTCAGGTCCCTTGAAATATCTAGAAGCAACCCTAACATTGTACTCTTGTCCAGGATGGTAAAATTCTGCGAGCCCCCAATCAATCAAACGCAATTTACGGTTCTCATGATCAATCATGACATTATGAGGCTTCACATCACGATGCATTATACCCATGCTGTGACAGTAATCCAGGGCCTGAAACAATAACAGTAAATTAGACACAATGCAATGTTAGTTAAAGCCAAGAGGAAGATTGGATACAAAATCAATATAAAATAAGTGAACTAATTTCCCGGCTTGCTTTATCAGAGTACATCTACAGAACTACATCCCAATCCTAAAAACAAGGACGCGTCTTAATTGTGGTGAACTGGCTATAAAATGAGAAACTAATAGTCATTTATATTACACAAAATTGCAAATTAAATGCACAAGTCTGTGGGAATGCATAATTAATTTATCAGTCCTCAAAACTTGTGACACACTGAAATTGCCAGATTCAAACTGTTTAATTAAAGTATCAATGTAGGATAGACAAGTAAAAAATACATAAAATCAAATTTTATTAAGAAGTGTTGCATAATACATTCATTTTTGGTTCAATTGGGCAACCTTTAAAGTAAATTATTTTTTCATTATTATTCGCCTAAACCAGTCTTGATAAAATTATGAAATTTGTAACACTTTCCACTTGGTCTAATAAATAGATTTAAAATTTAAGTAAATGTAGGCATTAATAAAGGAAACTTGCTTTCTAGAACTAAGAAAATGCAGACATTTCCCAATAAGCGAATTAAGGTTTAGAAAGAAAACACAAGGTTATCAGACATGTTTAGATCTGCAACACTGTTAAACAGTCAATCATTCATCACACAACTGGTATTTTATTGAATTAATTTTTTAAAAAAGTAAAGTTTCAATATTATATCTGGAAGACTTAACAATTATCAATAACATTAAAAATTGAGTAACACATGACACAAAGGTAACAAATTCTGAAAATTTTAATTGATATGAATATATTATTTGACCTGTGGCCAAATTAAAATACTTTTTCAAAATGTAAGTATTTTACATTCATTTATTACTTATTTAAATGAGATGTAAAAGGAGAAACATAATACTACTAATTGGCAAATATTGAAATGTCTGATGTGCTTCATTAACTACAATTGGACATAAGCCTAGTGGCAAAAACTTCTGTTCCCCAAATTTAATGCTCAATCTCCAGTACATTAATGCGAGTCCAGCAACATGGGGAAGTAGAGATGAGGTAACATCTTGAAAAAGAATTCAATATAGACTGGTAAGATATCACCAACATGAAACTGAAAACTCAAATAGGCATTGACAGTGAAGTAAAAGAAAGGAAATTATATGTACTACACACAAATCTGTATGAGATACCATTGAACCGATACAAAGTTGTGAAAAAGCTGCATTGGTTTTATTTCTGAAAAAGTGGCTTACATCATATACAGCTTCGATGCAATCCCTTAACCTGGAATTTCACTACAAAATCACTTCACACATTTGCACTCAATTTATTTTATCAAAATTAATACTTATAACATATCTGACATTATATAATTGACACAACATTAGTGATCTAAAGGGATATAAGGAAACAAGCATGTCTTGAGTAGAGGTTCAGATAAAAAGAATTAGTTGGTATTCCTACATACTATATATCATAGAATGGCCCTTGGAACAGGGTAACTCAATCCAGTATACGTAGCTTCTTATAACAGATAGAATACGGCAAACACTAGATACACTTTACCATATATGCGGCCATAATTGTTTAGATATTAATATTTAGAATTAAATTTGCAAATTTGTGTAAGTAGAAACTACCATAAAATATGGCTGAACGCATTAAGAAAACTAATAATAAAAACATCTCTTCAAACTTAAGTAGGACTACAAGCTATAAAGCTCATTCTTTGTACAGCAGCCTAAATTAGATTGTTACTTGCAAAACCTTATGTATAATATAATAATTACTGAAATAGGCAATCCAAGAATAATTTTACAATTCAACAACTATTTACAATTTACAGTCATATAGAGTATAAATCAATCCTTTGCAACACAATGTATAATATATTTTTCACTCAATAGGCAACAGTAGCCTGACAAATGCTATTAACTTACCTACCATACAACAACACTTAAAAAGCACGTATTCTAACTATGTGCAATTTTAATAACACCAGTTGCAATTAATTTTAACACTAACAGATACAACTATCTATCGTAAGAAATCACAATATCCTTTTATATAAAGCTCCGACACTTGACACAAAACTTCAATCTTCACATCTTCTTGTAAGCCACTCACATTTCTGGAGCAACCAACTACTTTCTGCATAAACTCTTACCTTGAGTAACTCATACAGGTAGTATCGGATGTCATAGTCTGTTAGTGTTTGATATAATTGTTTGAAGTCTGTATTATTGACATGTTCAAAAATAAGGGCAGGAGTTCTTGAGACAGGATCCTTCACTACTGCTTGAAGGGTAATAATATTCGTACCCCCTCGCAGATTTTCCAATATTTTAATTTCACGTTTAATTTTTTTCTTTTTCACTGGCTGAAAATCATGTTTGGAAATTAGAACATTTTCAACATGAGCACTACAAAAATATGGTCATGAAGACTAGATAGTAGTAACCTACCTTTAATATTTTAACTACACATTTTTCACTATTGGTAATATTGATAGCTTCAAAGACTTCACTATATTTTCCTCGACCTAACTTTCTAACAAGCTGATAATCATCTTGCTGTCTGAAAAGGTAACAATGATTTAATGCAACATTTGAATTCAAACATGTTCCATGATATAAAACTATTATCTTACCCCCAATCCACAACATACGATTCATAATCCCAGTATTCTCTAGGTTTATGAGAATTCACATCAGCATAAACTCTTGCTCGGCTAGGAAGAGACATTGCTGGGACCCAATTAAATTGGGATCTCAAAGAGGTTGAACCTTTTACAGGAGCACCCACAACATAAGATTGAATAACCACACCTATAACACGTGAATATCAAATTAACAACTAATAAAATATAATTTGAATATCTAATTTTATAAAAATGCGAAAAAATTTAATTTAATGTACTAATTAACCATGAGGCAATAAGTAATAAAATATGTTAAATCCTTACGATTAAAAATAAGGGAACAGAATACCCTCATAAAATATATAACGACTAATCATTTAAGTATGAGAAAAAAATTGCACAATGACACTTTCCACGCACAAAATATACTATAATTTAGCCTTCGTCACACCAAGTATTACTAACTACAGATTAATTGAATTTTAAACTAAAAAAATACGTAATTGACGACTTTTCAACACAAAAATTTGCTTAAAACTCTCGATCTTTAATTTATAATACAATAGCCACTGCCCTCACGTTCAACTAAACGCCATTACTTGAGTCGTATCTTCCATTAAGGTAATACACTACTAGAATCAGCACACTAAATCATCCTACCTAATACATGCCGGATCAAAATTTTGGTGCACTATTGAGCGCTAAAACTCAAAGAAGAAACTTTGTTATCCAATATCGTGGGGTTACACGCTCAGACCCTCCAGATCGGTTGCGTATTTTAAAGGTGAACCGGCTTCTCAAAGAGTAAAATCCAAGATGGCTGCTTACATCCCGCCACGGACAACTGGGAAACGATGATCAGCAGCACATTTCCGACACCCCCCTGTAAGAAACGAATAGCATGGGTTCTCGCGATGGCCGAAAGGTGTCTCCAGCTCCAGCCAAAGTCACTATGATATCACCAACTTCATAATCGCTGAATGTACACACAAAATGCTTTCAAAAGAAAACTATATCAAAAATAGCATTCAAAACTGACTGCAAAAGGGAACCGTAGGAAATATATATCAGTAATGGATTTTATGCTTCTACTTCAACATTCAAATAAGTCTACTGTTAGTGATGTAGAGAACATTACATTTACTTAAGTAATTTTAACGCCTGAATTTCATTTCATGTAAGTATATACAATAAGACATTTAAAATTTCAACTCTGTCGTTGTGCAAAAAATTGGAAGACCACTTTTAAGATAAAAATGTAGCTATATTTATTTAATCAAAATAATTTTTCTCCAAGTCCCTCATGAAATGAAAAACTACGTTATAGTGCAGTGGTTGGACCAATATATTCAATATATATTAATATGTGTCAATAAGAACTAGGAACATAAATCATTGTCTCAATTACGGAGTATTCTTTAACTCTATACATTGAAGATATCACTAATGCTGTTATTTCGCCGGAACAAAGTAAATAATGTTTTAGGTTTTACACAAAAAACAATCATACCGTAGAGATACTGGGGAAAAAAATTACAACTATTCTAATATAAAACAAAGCTGAGACCAAAGAAAAATATGTAACTGGTGGAGTTATTCTCCTTTAGCAAAAAAGTAATACCAGTGAAATGTACAACTGGGTCAGAATGAATAGATATGCATTTCGAAATGATAGAAATAGTCTTTTAGCAAGAGAGCAAGTTTTACATTCACCAATGCATTGTGAAGGAATATAACTATTGTATGTATGATTAATCTTATTCTTTTAACAAAGATCTTTTAAAGTCCAAACCTACTTTAAAATTTTTATGTAATTGAATTTTGAGACCGGAATTAGGTTTCGTTTTCTACTGTAAGTTATTATTTGGGTCTACGTTTGCAAGCCTGGATCTAACAATTCAAGCGTGCACTTTTACAAACTTAAATGCTCACAATACTATTTCGTTACAAATACTTACTGTTAGTTCTGACTGTTTGATTAAGTAATTTCCACGTATTAGGGGTTAATATATTTCCAAACGTTTGCTGCTAAGAAGTATTTAAGAGATTTCTTGAAACATGTAGCCAGGTTATAAATAGGTTTTAAATGCCCCCAATGAATGTGTTGGCTGCATTGAATTAGTGTATGGATATTTTTAATGCATATGGGCATGGATCATGTAGTCAGGAACGAAGAAAATTAGAGTTTTAAATACAACGGAAACACCAAATGCAACTGGAATGAATAAGACGCTAGTAGAAAACAACGAACTCTATGCTGTTATCTGAAAAAAATTGATTTTCTCAACTTTCAGCTGCTGTACTTGGATATTTTATGACAATGTAATACTAATGTCAAAATAGGAGAAATCGCGTTATTTATTCGTTTTTACCGATGTTTGATTTACTTACAGTGTATTCATATAATGGCCTGAATGACGCTAGAAAACATGATGGCTAATTATTGTACTGACCGCCCTCAAGAATTATTAATGCAGATAAATGATTTACATCTGTCGTATCTGCAAATGGATGATAATTTAGACAAGTTACAGCAGCGAACGAAATTGGAAGGTAACTTCGGTTTCACTATTTCATTTCATTGCAGATGACTGTAAAATACACAGTTGCCATTTTGCAAATATATTTTCTTATAAAACTAATTAGAATGAAACTAGTAAAAATTTTAGTTAAATAACTATTTTGTGTGTTTATAGGCAATCTATGGTTAGGTACATTTATTTCAGTTACCAATAAGCCTAAAGTGTTCATAATAAATAAAATAGTATTGTTGCAATTTAAATTGTCGCGAAAGATTGTTTTCTTATTTCTTAATATCAGTTTTAGTATTTTGTTTTCTCATTGGACAGAAATAACTGGCCACAAACCTCCTATTTACAGGATTTTGCTCTAAAGTATTTCCTTGGTAAAACTTTGTTCTCTAAACTATTTATTTGCCATAATCAAAAACTGATGCCTTTGACTGCCAATATTTGCCCCAATACCTTAAAATGTTCCACCATTTTACACAGACCACAAATCATGGCAAACCTTTAACCACCAAACTAAGTTGGGAATAGATCGAAATTATTGTTTGACACCAACCACACCATACCCCTTCAAGCCTATGGAAGTGGTAGGTGTATATTCAATGTAATTGAAAGTAAGTATAACTGTTTTTCTTATTTTTAAACTAGCTTGGTGTGCAGCATTGCTTGAGAATTCATATATATATTAACACAATACAGTATTTAATTTGACCTAAACTCTTTATCAACACATTATCAAACTATCAGCAAAAACCACATTTTGAAAACTTTAATTTCAAGACCCCCCCTACCTTATGAGAGTTGATAATAACCAGTGATATGACTCACAGTATTTTAAGTCCAATCTACTGGCCCCTAAATTAAGAGTAGTGCTTTTTGATGTGAAAGGTACAGCAAGATAGCCAAGAGTTGGCTAAGGCTGTAGTTTAAGTATCCTATCCATCCATGATCAACTTGAATCAGGTAAGTTAGCATTTGGTACTTCTATCACCCTGTTTCAATAATCAGAGAAAGCTTTCATTATTGGGGGAACAACAAATTCAACGCCATGCCTCAACCAGATTGAGGAAAATAAGATCAGCAGACAACTCTTATGTTATGACTGACATCTGCAATCCTGAATCATACACCTCTCAAAACTAATGGAGGCCATCTCGACATATGAAAGACCTAATTTAAAATCCTTGGCCTGGAAACAAAGAGGGGGAGGACTTCCTTGTACCCCATTGGCTCATTAAGTGTGCGTGGCCTTGTTTTATAAAATGTGCCTTAATCATCTGCACTGTAACTTAGAAATCTTAATTAAATAACATAATATAATAGTCATTCTGTGGATGCTTCGAGAATATGGAATGAGTCAAATAGTCTTTAATAAATTCATTACATAATTATTCGGATAATCTTATATCCAGTTTTAAATCACTGAATGCTTAGTTCTACAAATTCCTTTACAGAATAGGAATGACCAAGTATGAAAGTAGTTAGTTCAATTTCTTGTAATTGCAAACTTCAGAAAAAAAAAATACAATTAAAGTTTTTCATGAAGTACTATCATAGTCTTAACTTGCATGTGAATGATATATTATTAGAAGAAAAAATCTATTACTATTCATATCTGAATTGCAAATCCCTTAATTCAAAGAAACTTCACCTTTACAAATGAACCGTGGTATATATCACAAGTCACCAGTTTATAACATTGTTTTTGTCATGGTATTCAGTCTGATGCAACCCTCCATGCTCATCTATCCTGTGCAAGCCTTTACATTTCTACATCCTCCCTAATCTGCTTAGCGTATTCCATCCTTACCTCCCTCTTATGTTCTTACCCCTCACATGTCCGTCTAATGCTTATTTTACAAAACCCTATGTCTCAAAATTGGTCTATTAATCTTTCCCTTCTCTTGTTCAAATTCCTCCAAATTGTTCTCTCTTCCCCTATTCAAACCTCCTGGTTACTAACATATTCACCCATATGATTTTCAGCATTCTTCTATAGTATTATGCTACATTATTATTTTATGCATAGTATATAAACATCATAAATGTTTATATAATTATTCATTAGGAACATTTACGAAAACAGTCTTTATAGGGCTGCATTGTGTTTGTTCATGCTTTCTGGTAGATGCTTCAGCCTATAGACAGATTTTTACACTTAACATACAAAAGTATGTTATGTCTGCTTCTTTTATCATCCAATCATAATCAATTGGGGAACAGTAAACCTGTCAAATAATGTTGAAAATTGTGGGCAATTGATACAGTGTGCTCAATGTTTTTTGGTTATCCTGAACATTATTTTAATAGTAATGTATGTAATTGTTTCTTGTTCTTCTAGGGTATATTAGAGAATACCTATGTCTAGTTCCTCACAGTCAAAAATTCTTCTATCCTATTACTGCAGACATATTGCACAGGAGTGCATGCACAATGGAAGACTTTAGTGGCTATCGTGCTGCTAATGCATGGAATGCAATAGGACTTTATGCTGCAAATTTATTTGCACAACCATGGCGGAAGGAATACCGTGAGTTGAAGGTCTGTATAAGTTCAAAATACTTATTATTTACCTCATGCAAAATATATTTGACATGTGTCCTGATCTAGTACTTGAAACACACAAAGCTAATGCATTTATGCATATCTTTCCCATCTAAAGTGGTTCCACATAAATCTAATTAAACAAATAGTAACCTTTATGTTATTGTAAACTATATTACCTTTCGCAGTACATGTTGTTGTGGTATTCAGTCCCAAGACTGGTCTGATGAAACCCTCCATATTAATGTATCTTGCGCAAGCCTCACAGTACATAAATAATCATTATTCCCAGTTGACAGTTGTGAGTATTGTTAAAATTTTTACTGAAGCTCAGTTTGAATGTGTCCATGTATCAGGCTTTTTATTTAAATGAACATAACCCGACAATTTGATACATATTATATGAGCATATATTGTAATTTACTATATTCGTAATATGAAGTGTTAAATGTACTGTCTTTTAATTTATTTTTTTGATGTTTGCAGCTGTATTGTGGGTTTTATAAACATGAAGTAGAAGCAAACCTGATTGGAGCAGAACGAATGCTTGAAATCATTGGTTACCAACATGTGGATCAGAGTACTATGGTATTAGAAATGCCTATAGACCCAGTTACAGTTGTAGCTGTATCTCGTGATTCCTTGATGGCTTACGTGGAATGCCAGGTAAAAATAAGTAAATGTAAATGTAATTGATCAATTATTTAAAACTATATTGTAGTAAATTTTATTAACAAGTTTTATTTATTTTCTGCTCAAATTAACTTATTTGCTAATGTGTCACTGGTTTCAAGTTGTTAGAATACATAATTTAGGGTTTCAACTAAGGCTATATATTATATGGAACTCATTTTGATACCTGATGGTGATTGTGAAGCTAACTGCCAAAAAGTTTTTTCCTCGGCCAGATTGAAACGCATAGAACTATATTCATAAAAAAATTGACATTAGCCAATAAAAATAATTAAACATATTATAATGTTTCTGTAAACTTTGATAGCATTTATTATGATTTTTTAATATATTTTCCAACTGCTCATGCTTATTGTAATTTCCTTTAACTTTGTAGGATAGCAATTTCATTTTATATTTTTATCTCTGAATCTCAAGTTTTGTACATGTCATAGTAAATGTCTAATATATTATCAAAGCAACAGAACATACTGGCTGTATCCCTTATCACCTTAAAGTGTATTGTCATTTCCATATTTCTATTTTCCAGTTCTTACCCAACAGAAAATTTTCTTTTTAGAACAAATGATTTTCTGTTGATTGATTTTGTAATAATTTTTCCTCATCCATTGTTCTGCCTTAATTGAACTACTTTATTTGTTGCTCTGAAATCATTTTATTTTTATTTTGAAATGGTACAATTAATAGAACTTGATCAATAGATCTTATTAAATTATGAACGTAAGTTTTCTCAGCCCGCAAATGGCTGGAAAAATATTTTTTACTACAATATTTTTCCATATATTGAGCTAAATAGTGGAAGCCATTTAAAGGTTGAGGCGAAGTAAGTAATTCACCCAACCAGAAGTAAAACATTCACATTATTATGTGCATATTATTTCTCTGTAGATGCTACATTTTTATAGTTATTTGATAGTATTTTATCTTGCATTATTAATGTCAATATTGTATATTCTATATTATTAACTTTTAAATACCTCATAGCTGCTGAAGCAAATTTGGGAGCAAGTGTCAACCAGTTTTCCTTGTAGCTGGCTTGATGTTCTGGAATTTCGAGAAAAGTACGTAGAGAAACCAGAGAAAGCTGTCCGCACATTAATATATCGGTATCATGAGAGACAACATCAAGAACAGCAAATGGCAGCAGCTACATACCACAAAGCACCAACTGAAGCACATCCTTCATCTGCAAGGTATCATCAGGCATCGCATGGATGTCTTTATGGTCAGGTGCCTTCAGTTAGTTATGGATATTGTTCCTCGTACCCTGTTGGGATACCACATTCTTGCCCAGTTGCAGCTCAACCAAGATGTGTCCTACCTCCTCACCAAACCACACACCTTCCATACCACGTACCATTTTGGAATCCTACTTACCCTGCATATTTTCCAGTTTTAAAATCTCAGGACTTGTATCCTAATAGTGGAATGGGGCAACCTCATTACCCTGGCCCCATGGCGATGGCACCTGTTCCGGGGATGCCACTGACGATACAGAACGGATATCCTGTTCCCAATCAGATATCAGCACCAGCCACTATTATGCAAAACTATGCTGTTCCTACAGCACAACTCATTGAATTAGAAACTTCAGTCCCACCAAGCAGTGAAAGTGAACAACAACTAACTTATTCTACTACAGACTCTTCCTCATCACTTATGATTCCTCGGACTATTAGGCACCACAAAAATCGAGAACCAAAAGTTAGAAACTATGAAACTCACAATTTTATAAATGAAACAGATCTTCATGAGCCGCCACCTTTAAGTAAAACAAAAGATGATGGAAAGGGTACATATGAATCTTGGGACTTTGTTTACAAAAATCTTGAAAGTCAGGGTTATAGTAAAGATTTAGCAGAGAGACCTGATGTTTTGTCACCTGAAAAGCCAGGTGTCAGTTCCTACAAAAATAACAACAAAGAAAACAGGCCATCACATCAATATGCTGTTGAAATGAATGAATTGGAAAGTACACTGACAGCACTAAGATTGGAAGAGATACAAAACAAACATTGTCCTGATCCTCAGCCTATGAAAATAAATGAAGCCTTAAAAAAATTTAATATGGAAGATACTCCAAGAAACCATCCAAGTAAAGTAAGCTGTCCTGATAACATTGATGGGCAAGGTAGTGTTTACGATAACATGTCTTCACCCCCAAGAGATATAGCCCCAGCTACTGAAACAAGTAGACTGAATTTAATGCTGTCTTTGACACCTTCAAAAGGATCAAGTAAAACTTCACAAAAAGAATCAAGAAAACACTTAACTAATAGAATAATGTCTAGTGACAATAGGGATATCACAAAAGTATCAAATTTAATCCATAGTGTAGATTTAATAGATAACTCTGTCGACCATATCTCGGCAAAGGTAAGATCATCAAATAAAACTTTAGGCAAAGACTCCAGGAAGAGTTCCAATAAAAATATTTCCAATAATATACAGTACTCGTCAGCAACTTTAGATTTGAAAAAATGTTCAGAATATGGCAACTACAACTCTCAGTCTCATAACTCTGATAAACATAATCACAAAGACTCAAAAAAGAGAGAAGATCACTCAAATAAGTGGGCATGTGAAACTTGCACATTTCACAATGATATAACACGTGATGTGTGTGAAATGTGTGGCAAATCAAAACTCAAAGGCTCGGAACTAAAGCCACTTGCCAGTGGAGGAAGGCAATGTCCGAAATGCACTTTAATTAATGAGAAGGAGGTGGATGTGTGTGTAGCATGTGAATCAAGTCTTAAAGATTCACCAACTTACATATGACTGATATATGTAAGTCATTAGAATACTGTTCTATGCACAGGACAACTGATAATGTTTTTCTTAACTGATAAACAATTTATCAATATACACAATTGTTGCTTCTTTTGATCAGCATAAAAATTGAAATGTATTTTGTGGCCTTATGGTGTGTTTTTCATTGTTCTGAATTCCCACTAACGACAAAGTCCAATGACTTTGGTTTTGAAATCTGTTGTCATTATGTAATATTTGTCTTAATTTTTTGCATTTGAAAGTGACAAAGATTGTTTAAATAATTGAAGCATGCCTGCAATAGATGTTTTCTATAATACTGATTAACTTTGGTTTTTTAGCAAATATAAATGGTCAATATTATATTTAAAACCAATGAAGTATTTTTTCATAAATGTTTTTAATGTTGCCACATAATGAACCGTGTGAAAACCTGATTATTTGTATACCATAAATATTTAAATTTTGTCTTCATTTAATTTATTAAAATTATAGGACTGAAGTTTCTTATACAGCTAGTATAAATTAATAATTATTAAGCAGTAGTTAAAAGTGTCTCTATATATTGCCTCACTTCTCTCTTATGTAAAAATAATTTGAGGTGTGTGGATATGTATGGAATTTGTCTTAACCATTGAATAAAAGTAATCCTTTAATCAAAGAAAAGCCCTAATGAATGATAAAATATTGGGTGTACAATTATCACCTGTATCAAGTAATGCATATTTTAGATGTTTGTATTTCACTGCTTTTTGCAGTATCTTGCTATCCCACCAAGTTTTAAAAACAACAAAAGTTTATTTTTATGAGTTTTTCCATGGTAGACTGAAAAACTGTTTAGTATGTTTCTATACCTTTCTTTCAACATTTCAAATATATACTAAATTTTTTTAGGTAATGATTAACCTCTGGTCTGTATTGACGTTTTTTCTCATGCGTGTTACCCTGTATACAAGTTAAATTTCTCTTGGTATGATTATGATGTATTGAAATGCTAGTCAGTAGTATTTTATTGTTTTTCTGTATAGCTTGTTATTTATTAAATTTTTCTTAATGGAGAGTAAACAGTTTCTTGATATTCTGTCATGTACTTAAATGTTTTATAAATTTTGAAGTGTAATAAAATTGTACATAAGTGTAATATAATGCATATATTGTAAATAGAAATATTTTAAATATTGTTATGACAAACTGTCCTTCAAATTTTCTAATGGAATGACTAGTTTCTTATACACTATGTTGAAACTAGTCACACTGTGTCTACCGAGCTTATTTTATAAAAAGGCACTCTTTAGATTTGTTTCACTTCAGTGGCAACTTATAATTTTACTAAAAACTTTGCACCACCAAATCATTATATATTTTGCAAATATTTTGTATATTTCACAGGCAAATAACATAGTAAAATATAAATTATGTTACCTCACTATGAATTGAATTTGTTTTTCTATAATAGGTCATTGTAATAATTATAAACATGATTAATTTGTTCCTTCAAGCAAAGGCTGATTTAGAGATAATATTTCTCACATTTGATTTGGTAGAACTGTATAAAATAATATTTTGCTCCAACAACAAAACTATAGGCAGATTTTCTTTGTACAACTGGGGTTATATACTGCATATGCTTCAAGTGTGTAACAACTTGTAAGAGAATTAGATGAGAAGCTTTATATTAGTTTGACAGTAAAGTAAAACAGTCAACCAGTCAGTAAGTTATCCATTTGTCCTTTACAATCGTGAAATATTCTAAGCTCTGTAACACACAACCAAGCGTGTCTTCCCTCTTAATGTAATTTTTTCTTGGTGTAAAAAGAGAGGTTCATATATTTATCAGTCATTTGTAGTTGTTTAATTAATAGTATTATTAATGTTATTTTTTGAAAATATTTATATTTTACCAATAAAACTGTTCCAGGTTTGTTTTTGAATATGTTTTTAAAACTGATAAAAGCATCTTAAACACACATATTTCACAAATTTGCAAGATTACAGTGTGAAAAAAATAACAGCCAGAGTTGCCATTTCAATTTTTCATTTAAAAATATGCAAATGAGAAATACCTTTATGAATAACTATGAAATTTTTTACTTATTTTACATCAATTCCTCAAAGCCCGGTGCACACTGGAGAAACATGTTTCATCCATAAGATAAGTCAAGGACACCTTACATAAGATATTGAAATATAATTAATTGCAACTTTCAGAAGGCAACTGTGCTTAGCCAATTTCAATTATACCTCATGGATATAAAGTGGTGGTAACATCTTTCATTTTTTAAAAAAAATAGCTAAATTTATCACAAGAAAAATAGGAGAAGCATGAATCATTGGTTGAAATATATTTGACATTCAACTGCTAGATTTCAATCTGAGTGTCAACATGTTGGCAAACACTCTCATCCTGATGCTTCTGTCTACCCTAACTATGGGGTTTTGAGTCTCAACCATTTTTCTTTCAAGCTCCAACATGCCAATTTTTATCTTAGTTTCTCTCCATTTAGTTTGATAATATGCCTCCACTTCTTTCCTTGGTGTCTCATACAGAATGTCGATCACATCAATAGTTTCTTGATTTGGCACTGGACTATTTTGAATCCACCAGGATATTTTTGCTAAAACCCGCCCATGGTAATGGGTGTCCTCTCCTTGGGGTCCATAATTGAACAAATTCCCAGGAAGTTTGTACTCCAAAGCTTTTTTTCTATCTACTGCTAGAGGCCATTTGGTATTAATGTTCTTCATTGCGAAGCTTAGAGGATTGGGATCTTTTAGGTTCTTTGCAGAACGTGCTATGGTTTGTAAATTTGACATGGGTTGTCTTCGCAGGATCTCAATCATTTCAGTGCTTGCATTATTGATGAGGGACACAGCCTTTATAAGCACTTTTATTTTGTCATTTGAGTAATACAAATTTATTAATTTGAAACTTAGATCTCTGATAGAATTATTATGAGCATTATTTACCCATTTTCCTTTTCTCCCGAAGATATAAAGAGTGTATTACAATGTTTCACTGACTCATAACAAAAACAAACTTTTAAGTGCAAGGATTTTGTCCACAAATTTATATGAAATTAATTTGGTTTCAAAAGAATAATTATAAATGTATTAACTATTTGTATATAGTTTCATCAGTGTTTTGGAGTAATTTTTTATTTAAGCGAAGTCTATAATTTATTTGCACTGGTATATATGATTTGTGTGTGCATTTCAACTAACAGAGATTTACCATAGTTTTGATCATTTTTAAAGTGTGTGTCCATAAAAGTACTATTGTTGAATAATCAAATTTAACCAAATAAAAATTATAAGATTGTAAATCACTGGGAAGAATGCATTTTTGAAGCTGTATTTAATTTTGTTTTTGCTGTTGGTTTCAATGTTTCCATCATTATTATAGATTTCTCTTGATGTGATCTATTCTTCAATCAGGATCGAGCTTTCCTTAGTTGTAGTTGAAGTAAGTCAATTATTGTTGTATTAAATAACTCGTGATTTGTGTCGTGTGTATATATATATACACAGTATTCTAATTATGGTTTTGGTATTATGTTGTTCCTCGATGAAATGCAACATCAGTATTTTCCAATCTGACTTATTGTTATGTATATAGTTTCTTTAATTCTACTGACATATTGATTGTATTTATTTTTAACTAATCATTTAATGTCTTTACACACAACATTATTTATTACTGTTAAGATGTTGAACAATTTATTTGACTGAAAATAACAATTCTTTTGTGAAGAATTTGTGTAAATTTACTCTCAAATGAGTATCATGACAACTAATGAGGACTGTTAATTGTAATAATATTTTTGTACTCTGTATATTGGATTGTCATTTGTTTTGTACGGGAGAAAATACACTAACTTTCTCATTTTGTTGTTTCTCAACAGCACAGACAATTACCCATATCAAGCTATTTATTTATAAAAAGATTATATTTCAATATAAAAGTTACGAGATCTATGTATATTGTCATGTTATTGAAACTTGTTAATTTTTGTTGCTTTAAGAAATTTAATCACTCAAAGATAACTAACTATAAATGTATTTTAAAAACTGTAATATTTCTCAAGCATGTACATAATATTTCTCTATTTTCTGTGTAATAAATGAGGTGACAATGATCTGGCCACGATGAGTATCCACCCAAAATTTCAATAAACTTTTATACATATTTTGCACATAAATTTTTATTGCACATCATTATTTATTATGGTAAAAATCCAGGCATTGCCTCGCAACACATTTTAGTTATATAGAAATATCTGCCCATCGATGTAGCATACCTGAAATCGAGGGTATATATTTTTAAATACAGGAAACTTTACAGATTTTGAAGATTTAGTCTCTTTAGAGAAAGTGAAGGTTTGTACTTCATGCCAGCCGATCGATCTGAACTCTGACTGGACCAGCTGTCAAACGGTAAGAGATTGGTCTTCTGTATTCTCATCACCAGTGGCGGCTGGTGCATATGTGCTCACAAGCTACAGCACATTAATTAATTTAGGAAGAATTATTTGTTTCATAATTTTAAGAACCTTTATTACAATAGTATTTTAGGAGTGTGAATTTCTGGGTTTATTTCTAAGACTTAACATTGCTGGTGTATACCTATTGCCAAAGCACTTTGAGTTATCCTGCATTGTAACTCAACATTACTGTGTGAAATGTGCATGCACAGTATAATATTTGTGTGCCCACAAACTAAGTACAGTTAGTGAGATTCTACATGGCGTGTTTACATGCACAGTAGGGAGAGGGGAAATGGAGTATTGTCTTTTGAGTAGCCTGGTGAATCACTACTAGCATTGTTAAGAACATTAATCTTCTTCATACGAACAGGATATGGAGATTGCAATGGCATCTTTTTAACACATGCTTTACTTATTATCTATTTAAGGATGTGTTTCTTGAAGTACAACATATCCAGGACTGACTAATCTATTTCTTAATGCCAATATTTTCATAATTGCTTTATACTAACTTATCTCATCAAAGGTCAGAGTAAAAGTCTACCCCCACTACAATATAGGTTGAGTTGCCCACTGCACATGAGTAGCTAATTCTCCTGAACTGTATTCCATGAGCTATAAAAAACAGCGCAGGGCAAAGTGGCCTCATCAGGCTACATTTTTAATGTTTTTGACAAATTAATAAAAAAAATAGCCATTTGTGGACTTGTGGTATTGAATTAATCAAAGGGTATTTAAGGGGCAGCATTTTGAAGACTTTCATAACTCTGAGAAAATTACCTCACGATCCTGCAAAGAAATAATTTTCTTTTTTCAAAATATGTAGAATGAAAAAAATACTTTCGTATTAGGAATTTGTTCAAATTTTATTTTATATTTGCACAGTTTTTATAATTAGTTCCTATTACATGTTATACGGACTAAATAAAAAAATGTTACACATTCTTTGAGTGTTATTAACCCTGTAACTGTTATAGTATTATTAATATGTTAGAAATTGTTCCTTGGAGTGATGTAGAATGTAAGTTTAAAAACTCAAGAGCTGCCTCTGGCCATGACCAATGTTTTCAGTGCTACATACCATTAAACATAATGTCTATTCCAGGTTAAAGTAGATTGTATTGTTAAATTATTCACTCTTTTGTTAATAATGTTGGTTGACAACAATGAAAAACACATTGTTTTTCTTTGTCATGGTTTTACTCAAAATTAGAAAGACATTAATGGCAGAAATAAATAATGTTTTTGGAATTCTTTATAACAGTAAAAATTAAGTTGGTCTGAAGGTACAGAAGGTGGAAAACTGAATTACAGCATGGGGTTCTGAACATGTGTATGGGGGCAGAACTGCTCCATTCAGTCTCCACCGTTTAGTATCTGATCCAGTCAATTTCTGGTGTAAATCTGAATATAAATACAGATATAATATTTACAACTTACAGAGATTTATTCCAGTTGTGTATGGAATGTAGAGAGTACATCCTTTTAATGCTTGAAGCCAGCGTCACACTTGAGCCATGGGATGCAGCAGAACATAATTGGGGTGGTGGATAAGATCTGGATTATTCTAAAAATTAAAGAAACTAGTTAATTTCATTGTTTTATAGCACAATCCAAAATTAAATTAATTTAAATGTCATAATACAACATTGTCAGCAGAAAGTGAATTTCACCAAGTATCATTGAAACTTCAAAATAAACACACAGTTACATGCTTTTATGAAGGCCAATTGCAGAAATGAACCACGTATATTATCAAAACAAAATAGTACATGGTATATAAATTATTTCTCCCCGCCAAGGGACAAAATGGAGAGGATTCACTAAATTTGGGGGTGTGTTCTTTCCAAAATTAGAAAGTGATTGGTGGTCCAGATGGGAACAGAAAAAGCACAGTCAGGGTAGAGGAGCAAGGAGTTCTCTCTGGAGAGTGGACGGTCTGTGTCCGTAGTCTCTGAACAGTTGGTATAAAGAATCGGAGGAGAACACACTTCGTGTAGAGCAGCAACGGAGAGGACTGTCTAAGTCCAGAGCTTGTAAACACTCACCTGGACTGTAGAACTTTGCTGACAGGTGATTCGAGATGGAAGCTGGCCATCCACCTCTACCACGTGTCTGGTGCCATCAGAGGACGACACAGCACCTGGGGTCAAGGCGTTGTCTTTCTCCACCACGGCACGAGCATCCGAGACGGAGCGGCCAATAGTAAGAGCCCAACCACATTATGTGCCCGATGTTCTCATACTGATGCGGTAATTTTGGTTTTCATATACTTTAATTTTTCTATGACAATAATTTTACGGGGTTAAATTTAATGATGCAGCATGTTTTTTTCATTTAAGTTTCGACATGTAATTTTCCTCACCCTGTCAGTTCATGCACGTCGGAGCAAGTTTAAGTTGACGATTGAAAATTTTGTAAATAGTTTCTTTTATTAATTTATTTAGTAACGGTTGTAAATAGTTTTTTGTATAAGTAAATTGTTTGATTATATAAATTATGCAGAATATAGCTATGAACAAAATGAATGAGATTTGATATTTTCATTAAGTTGAAACCTAACCCAAAATAAATGTGGTAGATTCGTTAAAAGCTAACAAAGTAAAATAAATGGCAAAACCGAAACCCCGCGACATGAGACGGGAAAACACGTCCGAGTGTGTTGGCTGATCCGCGTGTCACCAGCCTCAAAAAGGAAATTCAGACATTTCCCCGAGGTTTGGGACATGTAAATTAAATTCCGGAAAGTCCTGAGAGGAATGAAGCGGTAAAGCCTTCTATCAATATTCATTTAGAAAATACAGATATACATTTAATATGAAATATATATACAAAGTGCAACTAGTTTGATTCTCAGGTGCGTATTTTAATGACCAATAAATAGATATATAAATATATATATACGTAATACTGTACAGTATAGTATCTAAAATAAATAATCTCAAAAGAAATATAGTTTTGAAGCAGATTCGGCCCTACTGTCGAATTTGAGAATCTGCCGTCTTCTGCTGTCTCTTGCGACGACGCCGGAGGCGCTTCTGCTGCTGCTGCTCTTGTTCCATGCGACGGCGGTTCCGCTGCGCGTTGGTCTTCGCGTTCTGTGCCGCTTGTTGAGCTTTGTTGGCCGCCTGCTTGGTCTGCGAGAGGTCGCTGCGCGCGGAGTTGAGATCGCTCATGAGCGCCTCCACGCGGTGCCGCGCCGCCTCCAGCAGCTGCGTCTTCTCCACCAGCTCCTGCTGCGCTCCTTGCGCCGCCGCCTCCGCGTTGCCCGCGGCGCTCTGCTCCAGTTGCAAGGCAGACGTCAGGATTTTCAGCTGCCAACACAACAACATAAAATTTAACGTTAATAATGTAAACGACATTATAAGTTTGGTAGAATATAGAATATATTAAAAAAGTTAACTCTGCACGAAACATAAGTCGCTTTGCAACTTTTGAAACAAACAGCCAAGGGAATGGATAATAGCGTAATTTGCATAAATAAATTGAAGGGTTTATGGGCTACCGGCATGTTTTGGCCCCGCTCACCTCCTGCTGGGCTTGCTGCGCAGACGTCATGGCGGCTTGCACCTCCTGCTGTGCCGCCTGCAGAGAGCCCGCCTCTTCCTGCACCACCTCCTCCGCCTCGCGTACCTCCGACTCCAGCTCGTCCACCAGCTGCTCCTTGCCCGCGAGCGCGGCCATCGCCGCCTCCGCCGCCTCCTCGGCCTTCTCCGCCAGCTGCGCCTTGACCTGGTGCGCCGCTTGCTGCCCTGCCATCTGCTGGGCGTCGGAAGCCGCCTTGGCCTGCTGAGCCGCCTTCTGCGCGATGCTGCTGGCCTTCGCCTTGGCCCCGGAGTCTCGAGGCATACTATCGGCGCCGTTGTGCATGGGGCCGCACGACCCCGACCCCGACACGCAAACCGTCTCTCCTCCCCCCGTGACTGTGCCTCGCTTCTCGTGAGATGATTGGAATTGCGGCTGGCGATGTTGAAGGATGCGCTTAAAATAAAGGAGCAATTGGTTTTTTCTCTCGTTGCTTCATGAGGTGGAATTTAAATCATTCAATAGCACCAGAAACAGGGCCCCCGGGAGGGGGTGGCAAAACACGCCAATCTAAAACTAATTTTCATCATTATCCCATAACACGAACCATTCTTGCTCTTGTATTTTGTAAATTCATAGTAATTGTCCTCGAATGATTAAAATAAATCTGTGAGGTTAAGCATGGGAATATACGCACATTGTCTTTTTCTTTTTGACAGCCTCCCGAGTAGTCCCCGCCGAGGGATCTGAATACCATTTAGCGTGATATCCGCGGGAAATCAAAAACACTGCTGTCATTTCCCCTTGCTTTTAGCCGTTTATATGCCATTAGAAATGTATAATTCCCGAAAGGTAGACGTCAAAATGCTTTAAAATTTTGTGAATAATAAAATTAGAATGTCAATTTTAATTTACAAAAAATATTTCACTTACATCTTTAGAATTTAATATTACTATTTGTCCTCAAACTATACTATCCTATTGTCAATTCGAACACCAGACGTATTAATTTTTAATAGAGAATAATAGACGGGTTTCAATGCTCGACCTACCTGGTGCATCTCTTTAGGTGAAACACCGGGTAGGATCCTTAAACCATAGCCCGGGAGCTACCTTGCTATACCTTCTGCATCCCCCCTTTTCTATTCCCATCCTATGCTATTAAAGGGGAGTTGCCTGTTTACCAAAAAAAAGTTTCTTATGGTTTTATAAAATAACGTAGGTATCAGCGATGAAAATGAGTTCAATGACGAGATTGCTGTGACACACTCACACACACATAAAGCGCTTATTACGCAGGATGTTAGCTTGATACAACTTAAGTGATGAAGTTGGCCCCGATCATACAGTATGTTCCGACCGGTAATGCACTGAATCATTTTCTACACTAAGGATTGAGAATTACATCTACATCAATCCCCAAACAAGATGAGTGTATTATGCATAATATAATTCAGATGCTTACATCAGAGTCTACGGAAGGTGAGTTTAGTTTGTCTTCGGCATTACGGTAGCAGTTGCCATCCGCACAGTTGTACTCCATTGACCGTTTTCCTTGCTGAAACATATGTATCGATAAGGAAGAATACGTTGATGAGCAGTGACGACGAAGCTCACAAAACTCGACTGACTACCTTGCCTGCCACGGGTTCCATGTTAGCAGGGTTATCCGCACAGTTTCCACCTGAACACTGCATGCTGTAGTCTACGATTCCTCTTCTTCTCTACAGAAGAGAAAATTAGTACCATGCCTCCATATTGAATTTCTTCAATTACATTTAATTTCTTCCATAATGTTTACTAACGAAAACTTTTAGTAATCGTCTTAATAGGCCGCTCATGTGATTAAAAAAAACTTAAGCTTACTTACACCACACTGACTGAAAAGCTTTCAAAAAAATGAAAAGAAAGAAACCATGAGACCGATGTGTGGGAATTATATTTACTTAAATTTGGTAGCAGCTGTGATGTTAATTTTTTTTTCTCCATGGCTCAACAGCCCATTGAGGGCCTGGGTCTACCGAGTCGACTGCGGACTGTCATCGGGCATGACACATTACGAATTTGGAGTGGCACGCGGATTAAGCGTAACAGTCTTAATCCCAGTCTTCTCGACCACGACAACACAAACGTCCAAGCCCATGCCAGGATTCGAACCCGGGACCTCTGGGTTATGAGGCAGCAACTAGAGGCTAGCCACTATACCACAGGAGGTCGGCTGTGATGTTAATACTTTTGTTTAAAAAAATAAGAAAGAACCTAATTATATTTGGAATAAAACAATTTGGCGGAGTATAATTAATGATATAATCACCCCATGTTATGCAAAGTTGTTAGAAGTACCAGACATGACCTATCACACGAGGTCTGTCAGTTGGTTGATTTTATATTATTTAATATTAATGAGTAGGTGCTGTAAAGGCCGGTAAACACCCATAAAAATACTAATAGGTTACAATTCAACAATAATGAAGGAACATGAAATACATAATACTAAGTCAAATTACAACAAAAAATTAACAAATTCTTTAAGTTTTTAGTACATCCCTTTACTTACTGACGTCGTCAAAATAATAGAGCACCGAGTTTAAGGCCTCACTGTGCCCATTCGAAATGACCTACGTTACTGTGAAAGTTCTCATTTTACGCAGAATTAATTATATGGTATGTAAATGAATTTTTTAAAAGTGCGTTTTGGCGAAAAAACTGAAAAAAGCCAGTATTTTTTGCTTTCATATAGCTCGACTTTGACAACTCATAGATTGCAAACTATTGCTTCAAATGGTCTGAAAATTAACACAAGAGAACCTATCAGAAAAGTTTGAATCCTGTGTTTCTTATTTTTTAAGTAAATAATTAGTAGACCTCTATTAACCTTTGGACAGCGCATCGCAGAAGAGTGGAACAAAGCTTTTTTTGTTGTGGCTGAAAGTCATAATTATAAAATATAAGTTTCATTGATGCAGCAACGATCCAACAAATTTTGTACGATTTTTTAAAAGCGTAGGGAGAAAAGGAAGGTTTATTGGAACGGGAGGGTAAAGTAGGGTGCGTAAAATGGGATCTTTCAGAATAACGTAGGTCAATCCAAATGGGCGGTCAGGCTTCAAATTCAGGGCTCTACTATTTTGACGACAGCAAGTTAAATAGCGACCTGTACGTATAACATTATTAATAAAAAGGCTAGAAACTTACAGGCTGTCTATTGTTAATATAAGAACTAGATAACAACTGAACAATGACCAATAAGATAAAAGGTAAAACAACAATCAGCAAGTATAATCAAGGAAAACGAAAAGCAATGAGAGATAAAAAGACACAAATGCAATAAAAAAGTCCACACCAGCCATTCAACTAATTTTTATCACGTTGTTTATATTGTTGCATTCACAGCTCAAACCCAGAGTCCCATGATGATTCCTATCATTTCATACCATGATCATTCCGAAATTTGTTACGACGCCATATATTGGTAAAATTGCATTATTAAGCCTCTGGTCGTAATGCAAGGTGTACCAACCGCTGATTTCTCTGACATCTTATGTTGAAGACCTATTACAGAGAAAATGCTGGTCTGTTACGTACTCACTGCAGATTTTTGTTCACTGTGATTTGTTTCTGTCACTACACAGATCAAACTCCAGTGCAATCGTCTTTAAAATCTCAGTTCTCCTTCCATGTCATGTCGTTTTTTGAGGGAATCCAAATGGTTAATGTCCTTGATAGCCACACCCATGACATCTGCATAGCTCAGTGAGCTCGAACCGAAGTAAACATTATTCATAATATGTTTAATGGTCTAAATTAAACCTAATGACACCTGACGACATTTATGGGCTACAAATATTATCTCCGTCCCGCCATACTACTTTACCGAACCATTAGCTTAAATAAATTTTCCACCGCTTTCATCCCTCTTGCTTCCTGCAAAAATTGATATAATTGCATATCACAAATAACATTTATTTTTAAATCTGTAAACCCAGTCATTTGTCGAGTATAATTGTCAATTGAACAGTTATTTATTTCTAAACTAAAAATCGACGAATAAAAAATGTAACTGTGTTTAATGTAAATAAAATACCTCCAATTTAACGTCTCGGGTATTATATTCAATCTAGAAGCGATATGGAACCGAGAAACCGAATAGATAAAGACCTTGTTTCAATCGTCTGCCTGCATTATTTCTTACTACTTAAACGGGACATACACCCATGTGTTAAACCGTCATTCGTTTCATGTTCATTGGACAGAAAGTGTAAGGCATTTAAACATTGAATAATCAACTCGGTTTTAAGAAAGCAATTTTAACTCAATAAATGGAAACGAGTTTTTTCGGTGAAATGCAATAAAATATAAGGCATTGTTAAGCTTACCTCTGAGGGGTAAAAGTCACTCCTCGACCCGTACGGCACACCGATAGTATTTTCAGCAATCATTGAAACTAGAAAAATCAAACGTAAAGAAACAAAAGTAGTTTGCGTCTAATTAACGACGACTTACATCGTTGATTTGCTGCCACTAGCGTACTTTAATGGAAACCAATTTATTTTGTTTACATAGGCGCGTTAGCGATTGGAAGTAAAGAAACTTGATGACAATTTTTTTTAATATAATACCGTTTCGTGGGTTATTGAAACTCGGAAAAATGACTGCGACAGTTGTTTGAATAATCTTGGTTAACGCATGTAGATAAAATCAAGCTGGGAAATTGTTCCCAAGGTGGGAGAACGGAAATAATGAGAGCAGTAACATTAAACTTACCAATGAAAACTGGAAACACTATCTTGAACAACTGCATGCTTCGTGGAAACCATATTCCAATATACAAAAACAGCAAAGAGTAACTGTCAATTTATTCAAAGATTAATTTGGCCGATATGGCACATTCAAAGAATAACCATCTAGGGGCATATCTTTCAATTCCGATCGCAAGTGGCGTCAGAATTTCAAGTTTGATTTGTTAAAAGCCCGGCGAAAATCAGTTTAATAACGATTGTCATTTTAAGTCCGATCTTCACGAGCCAGGTAGCTCTTCATTCCTCCCATTCCTGGTCGGCACCTTTTGGGGGCTGTTAAATTTCAGAATATATAATTTCCAACCTGAACTAAAATTTGAATCCTGTACAGTAGACAATTTTTTTCTTTCTTTTAATTTAAGTTTATTTGTATATTTGATCCTTTTGGATCTAAATACCTTAGTAAAGGGGGTGGGGGAGGCAAAATTACCCATCCCCCAGGTGGCCTATACCCACAAAACACTTGCTGTCAGAACTTTATGGGTCAAAGAGGAATATGATCCCCAAACATATACATCAAGATTTTCCCTTCGTCGTATACACGTTAACAGACCGACTACTAGTTCACCAATCACGAGTTAGGGGCGTATATGTGGGGTTCTCCTTGTGCAATAGTGCCCGAGTTACAACATATCAGTTAATTACATCTGTTGCAGTTTGGACTACTACTACTACTACAACCTCTCCCCATTAAGCACCAACATATCTACTAGAAAAAAATTGCTGAAAATTTTAGGGAAACTTAATGAACATTCATGAACACCTTGTAGTTTTTAAGCTTTTCTAAAACATGCCAGTCTAAGACTTTTGTGACTTAGCAGAATGTTTTTGAACATCAAAACTTATAAACAAGCACTAGCAATAGTTCAAATTACCAGTTACAACTGTTCAGTGCAATTAAACTAATTTTTGCAGCAAAATGTAAGAGTCGAAGTGTAACCACAACTAAAAGTCTGGTGGCTAACGTCAAAGTCCTGCACTACAGAAGTTCCGTGATCAACTCCTGGCTCTGGGTGTTTGTGCGAGTATTCAAAGTTACCCAACTCGGCAAAATTTATTGATGAAATTGCCCTTGAATGAGAAAGATTTTAATGTGAACATAAAAGCAGTATAAAAATTTAGTAGTTAAGAGTTAACTAAAAATATTTTCAAAACTTTTGAACTACATTTAATAGTTCATTGGTATTTCAAATTATTTCTTGAAAATTTTGAACGTTTTCCTTTAGGTATTGAAAGATTTCTAGAAGTTATCAAAGCTATAAAAATGTTATCTACCATTTCACTTTTCCAAAAATACCATGACAAGGGTTTGAAGTTGTTTTAGAGTGCCATAAACTATGTGGAGTACAACCAGAGATTTATAGAATCATCTGCAAGGGTCACACTACTGAATTGCATACTTTATAACTCTTGACAAATGTTTTGTAGTACTCTTAATAGCTGCCCATTTTACTTTCAATTAAGTTCAGTATAGATATGAGCCAAATTTCTGTATGAAACAAAAGTACCCATAATGTCCATTTTCTGAAATATTCCTACTTTAATAGTAAAACAATGAGATTTCAACAAAATACAGGTTATTAGTACATGGCCTTCACTGAAATATATGCCTAGTTCTTGTAGTAACATTGTAGTGTTAAAGATTTCACCAATATACAAATCATTTCCTGCATCACACTAAGTATATTCCTTTACATCAGAAATCTAGTAGTCTATTACAGGAAAATCCTTACAGTAATTTTTTCCATCATTAATATTATGATTAAGTAACCAAGTGTAGGAATGATTAAATTAAGTCGTCTTTGAATCTGATTTATACTCTAGTTTCCTATACTACTAGGTCAGTTGTCCTCTTTCCACAACATTAAACCAAAACTTTATAAAGAAGTTATTTAAAACTAGTCTTTTTCCAAATTATAGCATCAGATTTTTTACACAAAGTTAGATTATGGTTCATAATTTTCATTTTTTTTTACACATTTTATACTTACACCTAGAGAAATTACAAGACAAACTTCTTTTCAACTGACTTTATTCATCTTTGATATGCTTGTTCAAGCAAATTAAGGTCCTTACAATTAGTGAACTTAATTTTGAAGGAGTTTGTTACAGTCATGACTATCATATTGTGTTCAGTACAAATAAGCCAAACAAAGCAACAAAATATCAGTCTTACATCAATAAGCACAAATGTTTAAAACATGTTGAACAACAGCTTTTGCTGCACAGCAAAACAATTGTATATATATCTGTTTATTAAAGACAACACCAGATCTTTTGTCCATATAATTCATAAATTGGCCTGAATTACAGTGGCCTAAATATCACATGAAAAGCTGTAGCGCACACTGGCAAATTTAACTTAATATATATTTATATAGCCATATGAAAATTTCAAATATTAACCACAATAATTTTAGCCATTTCACATTGGTTACATGTAAACAATTTGTAAAATGTTTCACAACTTCACCTGCAATATTCTGCAAAATATCACCATGGCAGTATAATAGTGTAGAAGATAACTAATCTAAAATATACCAAACTATTTTTGAAAAAATTAAGTATAGTGATTATGTTTCAGAATCCTAGAAACCCGTGTTTTCTGGTAGAAATTGTGTAAATAACTTAGTTCAAAAAATTGCAACAACATTCATCATCATGCAACATGAACACTTAAATTCAGTCATCTTTCAATAGTGTAAATGTTGACAAAATAATTATGCTAATATCTTACACAAAAATATAACACAGCACAACTTTCAATATGGTCGATTTGAACGGAACCACTTCCACTTTGTCACATTCAACTGGAATTTTCTTTTTCTTTGGAATCTGAAATGTAGAAGCAGATATGTAAGAAGCATATTGAAACAATTTTTAAGTGGCAATATTTAATAACTCACCACCTGCAGCTGCATCACCAGTTGCTTCAGTGGTTGCAGATTCTTCCTTTTTCTCTTCCTCTTTCTTTTCCTCTTCTTTCTTCTTTTCTTCCTTGTCAACTTTAGATTTGCCTTTAGCTGGTGTAGCTGGTTTGGGCTTTGGCTCCATGCTAGGGTCCAGGACAAGCTTTCCAATGTTCTTACGATCATGCATCTTTTGCATAGCTTCTGGGATCTAATTAAATAAGAAAGTAATTTGGTTAATGTTAAAGTTAGCAGGCTTAATCATGCTATATGAACTTTTAATATATATAGCCCAGTTTGTTAAAGGCCTACTTACATCTTCTAGAGCCCAAATAGAGTCCACAACAGGCTTTATCTTTCCACCCTTCCATAAATCAAAAACAGCTTCCACCATGGTTTTAATATAAGGAGCACCATTTTGTTGATAGAGAAGATGGCGAAGGTTGAATCCAGATAAAGTTTTGTTTTCATCAAACAATTTGAATGGAGAAACTTTGTCAACTTGCCACCACTATAAATAAAGTAACAATGAATATTTTATAGCTTTAAAATAAATCTGTCAATTTGATACTTACAGATCTTGCAAAGCTGAAAATGCTTTTGGTTTCTCCAGTGACAACATTTGATGACCCTAAAACAAAGAATTAAACTAAGCAAAGAACCTATAATTTGAGTAAAAAACTAATGCTTGAAAATTCACATGACCTACCATAAAGTAAGTGAATTTATTTTCTAACATTTTAATTATTGAACCATGGAGGTTAGAGACTAAATCTTTCAAATTTCAACCAGTATGTACTTTAAAAACTATTCTATAAAATGCTCAGTAAGATGTGTCATTAAAGTGCAAGATCATATAAATCTTAAACAAAAATTAATTTCTGAAGGAGTATTTCAGTGATAGAAATTTTCCATGCCATATTTTATAATTGTAGTATAACCTACTTCAACCATCAAACAGAAGAGTGAAACGAAAGTGCTATCTTGCAACCCAGGCAGACAAGTTAACTCTCCCATTCAGAATTAACAATATGTATATCCAAAAGTTGATCACAATCGGATCATAGAAAGACTTTCATATACTATGGCAACCCATGTATTTTCAAGAGGACCACCATAATTTATAAAACCTTGCGAATTCAAATTTCAATGTCCAAAACTATTCTGTGCTGCTACATCTGTATTCTTACCATAAAGAATGTATTTTCCCATTGGTTTGAGAAGAGAATAGCCTCTGTTACATTCGTCACCACATAAGCAATCCAACACAATGTCTACTCCTTCTGGAGATATTCTGAAAAGAAACACACATTAGGCCACGATCCACAGTAACCTGGAACTTACAAATTCATTTACACTCACTTCCGCACTTCTCCAACGTAGTCACTTCCACGATCCAACACGTGATCAATGCTGGATTGCAAAGATTCATGTTTAGATTTTGATGCCACTCCAAATACCTTCACATCTGTCACAGTCTTGCACAGTTGTGCAACAGCCTGGCCCTAAAAGATTTATAGTCATAAACTTGAACATTCCAGATATGTAGAATCAAAATAAACTTATTTCCTTACCACACCACCACCTGCAGAGTGGATAAGAACACTCTTGCCCGATGAAAGACTTCCCAGCTCAAACAGAAGGACATAAGCAACAACATAATTCATGGTCATTGCAGCAGCATCAAGGTAAGCCATACCAGACGGTATAGGGAACACGTATTTAGAGGGTACAGCAACCAACTCCGCCCAAGCACGATATTCCGGCAAAGCAACCACCCTATCGCCAACCTGGAAAATGTCAGTTTGTCAAAAGATGTGAAAGTAACAACTCCATATAAATGTTTAACAAACTAAAGAACAGTATACTTTGTTCACCCTCTAGTAACATTTATACAAATTAATGCAAGTATTTAAAACTTTTAAAAGAACCATAGACAATTGCTCATTTTGTTAATGCCGCAGGAATTAAAATTTGTCCTCCATTAGTTTCGCAAGATATGACATTTTAAGTATCATTGCGATTTTCGGAGCGAGCCACCATATAATATAAATTTCAATGTGCGGACTACGGTGATTTTACGATTTGTCGGAGACATTTCAGTTTTTTGTAATTTGAGTATAACGTAGAGTTCCTAAAAATAAAAACCGTTGTAAAGATGTTTCACCCTTCCGTTACGTAAGAACTTAACCGGTTCCTGTATGTTATGCAGAGGCTTTACCTTGAAGCCTTCCACTCCAGCACCAATCTCTTCTATGTCTCCAGCGCACTCCAAGCCAAGAATGAAGGGAGTCTTAGGAGGAGAGTCTATGTTGCCCTGGCGAATCATCAAATCTTGAAAGTTTAGGCCACTGAAATTAAAAATAAAATCTTTCGATAATTAAGTTTAACATGAATAATTGGACAGGATTATATATCAAGTTCATATACAGCAAATTACCTATTCGTGAAGATATTCTTTATTCAGAATATTGGCAACCGTACACACGAGTGTCGGGTACGGACAAACTTTCTGCACTATAATTAAAGTTTAGCGATATTCGAAATCAACTTTATGAATATTTGCCCTGGTATTTCACTGGCGTTCGAGTTTGCAATGTAAATACAGCGGGGAAGACGAGACAAAGGTGAAGAGTGATAACGTTAGTGGGCGATAATTTATACTTTAAAGTAAATGAAATTATGCAAGACTTTAGGAATATTGACGTAAACTGGAAGTGCTGTACGAATGACAAGTTTACCCATTTAAAGTTTTTTTTTCTCTAAAAACAAAGTCCGAATAGGTTTTACGCTAGTTCGCAAACAAGTTTCCTTGGTTGTTAAATTAAAATCGAGTCGTTATTCATTCACCCCGCAACAAGTTCGAACTGTTACGTAAAATACAAGTTCATGTTGAGCGCGATGCCAAATTCTCCGACGGGTTCCGAGTCGAGTTAAATGACCATCGTTAGCCTTGTCCAAAACCAAGGTCGGAATGATACTAGTACCTTCATAATTATATTGTGCAATTAAGACAGGACTTTTGAAGTTTCCGGAAGTCAAGTACGGCATTTACTGAAGAACCCAAAAGAAGCACACGATTTAGAGCTAAACTTCGATATGTCTAAGACAAACTTTCTTACAACCAGAGGAACTCGTTAAACAAGCGTTCAACAGCGAGCTTGCGAAACTAGGAAGAATAATAAGTTCTGTTGCGACTGATTGGAATGTAAATCTCGCTATTACTCAAATTTAATGTCTGTATAAATTCATTAGAGGAGTTTTCTTACTTGCTACGGGGAAAATTCACAACACTTATTTATAAGAAGGTTTTAAGAGGTTTGCAATTATCGCCGATAAGTGAATATAATATAGAAGGATGCTGAAGTTTCCAGAGCCACGCCATCAAAGACCTTAACCTTTCGGCCGAGAATATGCACCGCAAAGTGTGCTTATCTCGTTCGTGGTTTTTGAATAAGATTCAAATTCCCGCATTGAAAAAATTTCTAAATTCCCAGACCCTGTAGTGTAGAAATTCTACTATTCTATGTTGAAAGTTAAAGATTATTAGAAAGGTTAATTTGCAGAAAGGGCCGAGACCAGCGATTTTAAGTAGACAATGATGAGTAGTGCAGAGAAAGTCCTTAAAGTTAAATGTTAATAATGTGCAATTGTAAAAAAATAAGATTTAGTCCGAAGAAAGATTCCAATTTTCCCAGTCGTCAACTCTTTAATCACTACCATTTATCTTCTGGGAATGCCGTTAAGAGTTTCGAACATCGCCTCGTGACTTCAGGGGACGCGAGAATGCGTCATGCAGTGATGTCATTACTCGCCTCCGACATTTGGGCCCCTTAAGAACTGGAAAAAAATGCACAGGCCATTGCTTCTCCGTTTACTTTGAAGCAACAACACCTCTAACATTTATTTTATATAACATTGGCAATGAAGAATTCAAGGACTAGAATTCCGGTTCATTACGCAACTATCACAAGAATACCTGAATCGGCGCCAAATATGAAAGTGATCGAGAAATGCGTCGTTACAAAAAATAAGAGTTCGCGTAGAAAAGCAAGTCTGAGAACTGCGTCATTTAGCAACGATGCAAGTTTAACAGACTATTTACATAATACAAATGTGAATGAACTTCGGTATCTGTCGGAAAGGTTTCTGCCATTACGAGTAGGTTTGATGAGCGATGACCCGGAGGAACTCGTGATAACGCAGCGTAGTCAACGAACTTGTTAAACGCCAAACACGCGGAATTATCAAATTTTCTAACAATTAAGCCCCGAATGCCAAATTATCCACAATTTGTAATAAAATTGTTTTATATTTTCAAGCTAAGTGTAAAAATAAAATTATGGCTTCCAAAGACTGCAAAGCCACTAGACTGAGCAAATTACCGCTTTTAAATGTGAGAGCAGTCTAAATAAATTTCTGTTTCATCCAAAAGCACCGTCGAACTGGATCTCGACAAAAGTAGCTTTTATCAATTAATTCAATGTATTAATGTTGCTAGATTCAACACTGCCACTTAAGTGGCTAGTTTGCGCCAAAAATTTGCTCCGAATAATTTTCCCCAAGTTGAGGGTACTTTTTTTTACGAATTAGGCGTTTAGGCGTGATTACAAGTTTCCATAGAACAGGCCAAGTTGAAAATTAGCAAAATATTTCTTAGATATTCACGAAATGAAGCGAGGAGTTCTACAGCAACTTTTCCTTAATTTTAAATATGGGCAACGGTTGTAGTAGGCGCTACCTGAATAGTGTCTTCAAATTACTAAAATAGAACATTATGAGTAAACCTTTTCTAGAAGGTTGCAGGTAAAAAACGTGGGAGTGTTCCTGACGAATGGTGAACGTTGAAAAGTAGACGACCCGATAAAGTAAATTTTTGTTATAGTATTTTATGACTGTTCGAAAAATCCTAATCCAGAAGTTAAACGTGCACCAACTTGTGCAAATCTGGACGTTTAATCTAATATTTTCACCAATCCGAATTAAACCGTGCGTACATTTTGGGAATGTAAAGAAACCTAAACAGCCTTTGCTGTCACAACGCTATTTACGGCGACAAAACTCGTGGAAGTGCAGATCTGTAAATGGCGTTGTATTGTCGAGGATTGACTTGATTCTCAAGTGGGGCACACGCTGATGGCGTCATGTCAAGCATGCGGGCCAGCTGATATCTAGCAGATACTATACGCGTGTGTGTGTGCGTGTGACCGAGTAATGTAGAGCCCAATCTACTGTCCCCAGCCGCTACCCACGAGGTGGGAAGAAACATCTGCTTCAGATGACGCCATCTGCTTCCGAGCACAGACCAGCTGACACTGACACAAACCCAACGTGATTAAGCCACGTTGCTAACATCAGCATTTCATAAATTGCTTTGGTGTAATCATATGGTTTGAGAGGTAATTACACAAAGCAATTCAAAGCACACAATTTTTACAGGTCCAATCACACACTGAAATTTACAGCTCCAGATAAAAATTCCATTGAAATTCAAAATTACAAGACAAACGTTTCGGAAGATAGCCAGTGAAGTTTGAATATTTATATAATCAAGAAATTTAATTTTGAAATTTTGAGCTGAACGATAAGATCTGAACGTTTATAAAATCACTCCTAACCGGGATATAGTAGATCGAGGGAACACTACTCTCCGTTAAAGATTGCAATAGACATTTAATAAGGTTGCGAATTTTCCCGATTCAACACTCATTAGATAGCATCACAGCTGACTAAATTAACAGTTTCAACAAGTTTCCACGCAATTTAACAGTGAGCACATTCAGTACGAAAAAAATAGCCTTATCAGTTGCAACAACTTTTCTAAAATAAGAAAATTTCTGTGGGTTCTAGTCCTGCCTCAAACTTACGTTTGTCCTTATGCGTTCCTATGCCATTTAACAGAACCTTCAAGGATAGGAGTTTTTTTTCCCTTTCAGTTCAAAAAGGTCGTACCCTAAAGACTTTCAGAACTATCAACAGGATGCATTACTCTCCAAGCACCAGCCAAGCGAGATGATGCATCTTAAAAGGTTTTAAGTAATGATACATTTAGTTTTTTGCGAACGCAATCGTTACCGACGCACGCACGAAGTTTATATGAGAATCTTTGTAACCTAATAGTGGTTCTGTATTAGAAATGGTCGGCCAACTGCCTCATAAAACTGGTGTAGGCAGTGAGAAGGGAATGCTGCGAACCCACAGAAAACTTCTCCGGTCATCCATAGGGGAGGGCGTGAAACAGTACCCTACCTGATGCAGGTTTTCTAGGGTTTTCCCTGCATTTCTTTAGGTGAAGTACCGGGTACGATCCTTTAACTATATCTCAGGGGCCCTAGTCAACCCTCGACTACCTTGCTCTACCTTCCGAATTCCCCTTTTCAATTCCTTCCTATGCTATCAGAGGGGAGTTGCCTGTTTCAGGATCACCCTCCTGTAGCCTGTTAATAAAAAAGTGTGCCCGAGACATACCTTTAATAGTTGATAAGTGACTTGTACCAGTACATTTTTTTACTCAAGATAGTCACAGCGGTTTTCCTGATAAAATTAAGTTTTCATAAAGTAGGAGCGCGTAAAGCACAAAATTTTCAAAAATGAGACGCTCTCGCCCATGATTCAATGCTCATCAGAAAACCATTTGATAAAAGTGAACTTTTCAACTTTCTCTTCGCAAACTTGTGAATATGATCACGTATATTAGCCCGCCAGAGTCACATCGTGTCGTATCGTATCTATAACGGTTTTACGTATCATTTTACAGAAACTCTGGATACATTACATTAATCCATGTTCGTGGTTAGCCAATACTGTGAAGCCAGTGACACGAATGATCGAAAGCCAGCAGTATTTTGTTACATCAGTTTCCTTATAATGTGAAGATAATAAGTACGCCCAAATCTGATTTGTAATATTAATGTAATATCCACATTTTGGCATTGTGAATGCTCAAATGAGTCACCCTAACATTAGATCAACTTACATTCTTCTATAAGAAATTAAGAGTGCAAGGGGAGGGGGAGGGGAGATAATCAGACTCCAACACGAAAAAAGTCGTAATCTATTTACGGTTTCAAAGCCATTTTCAAGTCTAAAAAGCTACAACTTCTTCGTAGTCACGGGAAAATACGAAACACTCACTATAAAGACATTTTACCAGAATTAAGTGTCACGAATTTCGAGCAGTAAAATTGCAAGAGTGGGCTTCCACCTAACAGTTCAACCTTCTGGAAACACTGAAGATATTATTTCACTAATTTTAAATACTTGCGATACCAGTTTAGAGCTCTATACTATTCCATAACAAAATCTCCGATCGATCAAGCTTTTTCGCGAACGTCGCCGCCGCACGTGCACAGAGAACAAGCTACTTTCAGCAGATTTTAATAGTGGTTCGGTATTGGAAATTGTGTGCCCGTGGCAGATCTCTCCTAATAGCGGATAAGCTACTCTTCCAAATTAATGTTTCGGCTAAATTAATCTCCGGTCCTGTCAGGAGCACGAATTTCGCTGAAACGTGTCTAACAACTCGCCTATTTGATAAGCAATAGTTTGCCAAATACAACGGGAAAGAACACATCTTAAATTTTATATAAAAATATTAGTTTTGAAAATAATGAACGTGTCGACTACATCAGTGCTCCAGGGATTGATTCTGAGGCCGAATTCAAGAATTATTTCGTGAAGAGCGCTGGTAGTTTAAACGCACTCCGAGAGACTCGCGTCTTTGAGGTGGGGGGAGGGGACGGGGCAGATTGAATTTCCACGCGTTGAAATTTGCAGCGACGACAGACCGTGGTTTGGTTTTGAATTTGGAGTTGATCTGCGAGGGTACGCGTGGCAGAATCGCCAACATAACGATTGCGAGTGCAATCTGCAGGGGGAGATTCGGGTCGATACGAGCACGTGACTGCCACGAGGCCCGACGGACTTGTGGATTCGCTCTCGCAGAAAATATAAAACGTTTTGCACGGCAAGTGTAGAAAGTTCAATCCACAATGACCGTATATTACGCCAAAATAGACCAAAGTTGCGACAAAACCGACCAAGATATTTAAAAAAATAAAGCATGAAATACACTATTTTAAAATTAAGACTTCTGAAGACAACTAAAAATCTTGATCAGGAGGCTATTAAAATATAAAGCCCAAACACCGTCAACAAGAAGACTCGGTCTTAAAATAAATCAAAAAGGCTAGGAGTAAAGCACTTAAAATATACAATCAGGTCGACAAATTTGACAACCAAAAATTAAACAGTTAGAACAAACGCTAACCTTCATGAAAGAAATTGTGGTAATTTTATTACACTTTTCTGTAATATATGAAGTAATTCAAAATGTAACCTTTACCAAGACTTATTTTGTAATAATTTGAAAGTATACCTACTATTCACTTTCGCTCAAAACAAAGGGTTATCATTTAACTTTGAGGTTAACTATGACCATTTCAAAGACAGGATTGTGTAACTACAATCGGGCCTCACGCAAGATTTCCGCTGCCCAATAAGTGGGAGTCTATTAAAGCCTGTCAAGAGTTCATAATTTTCTTTAGCACGAGGTTCTCAGGGTCTTAAAAGTTAATCATTTAAACACGATTAGCCAAGTTGTTTGGAAGGCCAAGTACGAAGATAAACTAAATCGACAAGACTGCAGTCTGAATTAACTTTGAATAATAAAATTTGGCGAAAGGAGAGGCCGATGATTTGGGAACATGACATGACTGGCGCGTGGTTTGATTTGGATTTAATGTGGAGCAGGTTGAGGCAGGGCGTTGCCCCGACGCTGGAGACGCCGCGCTGTCTGCCGCCAATCGATGTCTGCGTCGCCGTCGGCACCGCGACGTCTGGCGGCGCCCCACGCAAAGTCACGCAAAGGGACACTCACCCGACACATTGCTCCCGATACAGAAAAGCATGTTCAAAAAAACATTTAAACTTCATGCGAACAACGTCGAAACGTAACCCCCAAACAGAAACGTTTTGGTCAAAGGGCTTTGATACTTTCGTTTTCAGCAATGAAACTAGCAGAATAGTTTCATTTGCATCGGAAACTATTCAAAGATCTTCCACTTCGCGTGCGTTGCAACCGTCTAGTAACGAATCTACGCCGAAATAAGGATAATTAAAGAACACGCAAACTACGGCTTCTTTCCCTGTTAAATGTACTGGAAGATCATAGGCAGCAGCACTATTTTAAGAACATCCTATCTTGAGCTTCGCCATAGGCCTGCCATCTTCAAAGAATGCACAGTTTATAAAAAAATATATATGTAATGTAAGACGGTCTACGCCCGTATGGAGTATGGAATTTAATGTTACAGTTAAAGCGCCTGTGAAATTCCGCTATAAGAGTCGAGTTTATCAAATTCAATAGGCATAGCTATCTCAATGCTAACAATTTGTGGTAAAGGAAATTTTAAATTTACTTCTGTATTAAATTTGATAACCTTGTGTTAAGAAAAACAGTAAATTGCATCTCATTAGGACCACGGCCTAAGCAAGTTTGAAGACCGCATATTTCAAGAGATTTGTCAGAGTTTTCCCTCCCTAAGCCAAACCTACAAACTACTCCACAAATCGGCTTACAACTTTGCTCCCCACCCGAGTTTAAACCAACTCAAACTTTCAATTAGCAGGAACCTTACGTTCAAAACTGTATTTATATCAAAGCTACAAAAAATCGGCAGGAGGGTGTTAACTTACCTCCTTTGTTTAGTTGCATTGCACTTTAGGAATACGTCGCCCTTATCTACAATTTACGTCACGGAGTAGTCTGAGTAAACTTAAGCAAGAGCACTTTAGGAAAACATCGAGGAAACTACTTTTTTCCTCTTCCACCAACAATTTCCGTAACAACTGATTAAAGAAGAGCAAGAGTTTAACATTAGCTTTGGTTTAATGTCTACACATTTAAATTGAGACTATCAGAAAATCTCGACGCATTGCTCGTAAGTCATCCAAAGAGAAGTCGTGACAAAGGTTTAAGTACGACAGTTCAATTATCTAACCCCGAGTTACCATTATTAATTTCCCGAAGAGCTAACTTAATTACTATAAAGCATTGAAGTCAAGAAAGCGGTGATTTATTACCTAGACGAAACACTTTTATTTATACAAGTCTCAAAACAATTTAAGTATACCGAACTAATTCGATGAAAATGAGCCAAGTCGTTCCCTGAAAATGTAAGGTTTATTAAAGTATGTGACAATAGAAGAGACTTGCCCTTCGGTACGGATGCTCACGTTAAACATTCGAAGCATGCCAAGGTTCTCTTTACTGCAGCTGAATTAATACCCAAAGATGTGGAATGCATAAACATAAGCAGCGCCAGGTGCCAGGAGCGGGCTTACACCAAATTTTAGCTTTGCAATGAGAGGAAAAAAAATATTTTAACACATCTCGTACTTTTATAATATTTTCTAATAAATTAGCTAAGGAAACTGTTGTACAATGAATAAGAGCAACAATCCTCTATCTACGACTACCTGGAAATTAAACCAATATAAAGGTGGATTTTTTCTTTACAGGTTCAAGGCGGCAGTCTGGTGACGTTCGAATCATTTTCTATGAGAAACCAATCTAAATTTACTGTGAATACCGCAAATAACTTGTGAAAGACAACGACTTGTCCTTGAAATTCCTAAGTGAATGTTCAGAAGAGTATAAACTCGTAAACATTTATGAAGAAAATCTTAGTCTTCTGCATTTTATTACCTGCCAATATACCCTCAAGACTTGACTGAGCATTCCACACTAGGCAGAATTAATTTTTATACAATTGTTATTTCAGACGAAAACTATTATACCGCTTTGTAAAATTTTAGTATCTACAGGTGATAAACCAATATTTTAAGATACGGTTTCGTGGAACTAATTTGAAAAATAAGTACTAGTTTTGATCCAAAGCCTTGCAGCATCACAAAATAGCTTTGCAAAGTTACAAAAGGAGCCGTTTCACATTTCAACACCCACCAGCAAATTTTATAAGACAAAGACCAATGTACACAGTTTAAGAGTCGTTCTTTTTCCGGAAAGTGAACAAGTCGATTAACAAAGAACAGAAGCAAAGATTTCAGAATAAATTTTCAGCAAATTTGCCGAGATAGGCAAGCGAGATAGCCTGCTTAGGAAAAATACTGAATGGATAAGAGGACAATAGACTTTACTGGCGTTTAAGAATTCGGTCGGTTTACATTCGCGAATGCAGCAGTTTTAATAAAACGAGGCTGCCGCCGCCTCAGGGGCAATTTAGAAGCCACAATTAACGGCGCTCCAGACGACGTCTCCCCCGGGAAGAGGAATGGGAAGGGAAGAACCGCGATCAGACAGCGGGGGCATTCCCGAGGCTCGGCGTCCAATCAGACAAACTTCGGTACACATTCCACGACAGTTCAGGAGGAAGCTCTCGTTGTCTAATCAAGCGTCTGTGGATTCACTTTATTCCGGTAGGAAATTTAAGCCACGTCTCGTCTCTATCGTCTGAAAAATTTGGAATTATTTCCCATAAAATCAAAATTCAGGTGCTTATTCGGATCTCTTCTAGGCACGACTTTCATATTTAAACGTGACGTTTCCTACCGTTATCTCAGCCGCTTTCAAGCAGAGCGATAGTTAACGTTCCTAATAACTACACTCCGGCAAACCCTACAGGTCTTTCAAGTCGCTTTTTAGCGGCTTCGTTTTTTTGAAAGTCAAATTCATGTTCAATGGTAATTTGCCCGAAACTGAACAATACCTAACCGCGGGGCGTTTCACGATTTATTCCATCAATTGCTTTAACTATAAATTGCATTTACGAACCTACAGTTCCTGAAAGCAACCAACCTCTTGCATTTACTACCGATAAAAAATTAAAAATACATTTACAAGAAGTAAAAGATCGCGGTAAGTGGGTATCTTAAAAATTCGGGATTAAGTTTTTAAAGCTAGACACGAGAAAGTCCCCAAGAACATAAAAGCGAATATAAAACCTATCATTAATGGCCTTCCATACGAATTTACTAATTGGGAAATTATTTCGCCGCAAGCTGACGCTCTAAGATTAATTAGTTACAAAGGCAAAACGCGTGGAAAAACTAGGAAAGCTATTTATAAACAAATGTGCTATGTGACACCAATACTGGCATGAAAGAAGCAACTTTTATATTGACCAACGAGCCAATCTTCTGTCAGAGGACCTGTAGGGACGTTGTGTCCGAGATGACAGACTCCAGTGGGGGTTCCCCGCGTGTCATTTCGGCGACCAGCCTGTCCACCCTAATACAGTTACAATTAAGAGGCAATTGGCCTGACAGGAAATGTAATCCGAGCGTTCTGTTCGCCCTCATTAATTCCAATCTGGAAGATAACGACCGCCGACTTCGGTGACAAAGGACTTTTATCATCTGTCTTCCTCTGTCTGGCTCAGAGACTAAACGTTTCCGAGCTGAATAAACGGAAACTGAAGGTTACATTTACTCCACCAAAAGTTTACACTACTAATGCAAGAACGAAAAATTGTTAACATCTCAACCGAAGGTCACAAAGCATTACTCTACTCGCCAAATCCAAAAGTTACGTTCGATATTGTTCCAGAAGTCCCGTTTCAACTTTTAGACGTCGGCCACGTTTACCAATACCTATATGTGAAGTAAGGATGGCGCATCACTTATCTACACATTCCCGACCGGCACACGAAACGCTTCTCAACACGTTGCTACGTTATGGAATTCCTACGATGCATTGCGAATGAATAAGTCAATAAAGTTCCAATATCCAACAGAAGGCAGAGTCGAAGCACACTGAATCGTTAAAAAAGCCTCCGGGCATTTAAGCGTGCAGTCACTGCACAATTCATATTTCACAAATTGAATCCAATATGGCGGAATCCTTTGACCTATTGCGTATTTCCCAGTAGGAATTTTAGATAGGTTAACTGAAATGCCTATCTCGATGCATAAACAAAACTTCGACGTCAGGCTTTTAAATGAAAAATTTATTACATTTGAAACTAAATTCCAAATGTTGTGGGAAATTGGTAACTTATAGCAATTCCGATTAAACCAAAAAACACTTAAAACTTTACAAGACCATTTCGAAAGTTCTCATCTCTATTATGAACTAGCAGACTACATCACATCGTGCAATTATCTCCAGGAATCACGAAGCCACCATTGCAATTTTAACGCATTGCACAAGGAACAAGAACTAGATTGATCATTTTACGTCTGGAAAGAAGTACTTCCGATGTACAAGATTGAAATTTGAACATTTAACTTCACGTACGTTTTTTTTAAATGTAGGAGACGATTCAAAACTACCATTCCATAGGCATTAGGCTCCATCAGGTCAGGTTATTTACTACAAAAACTTCAAAACCAATATTCAAATTTCTAGTTTCTTAATTAAACTAAAATTATGAACTAAATTAGTAACTCCTCTCTGAAACAAGTTAAAATCTCAAACTATCAAGTTAATTTTATGGTTTCTTTTGCAAATTACGTTAGCTTATTATTTTAATACTTTTATTCATAGAAGTACTGAGAAAATCAAATGAACGCCTTTTCTCAGGATTGTTCATGAACTTTGAATATGATACATTACCCTATTCTCTCTGGAAGACTTACGGCAAAAAAGAATACTGCAAGTCGAAAAAAAAAAGGTTGAACGTAGTGTATATTTTACACAACATTTATACTACGAGAAACATCGCCCCTTTCCCACGCCAAAAGCAATAATTTTTAAAGGAAAATATTTTCGACTAATTAATTTCGCATGGCTGGCAGGCAGGCAATCTACCCCGATACAAGGCGAACGACAACGTCGTCACTTCCGTTCCAGAGCCGCACACCGGAAGTCCAGCGGACTGCGATATCAGCGCTCAATTAGAAGCCGGCCCAGTGCACATGTCCCTACAAGAAAAAACCTTACAAGGACATTTCAAACGAATCAAATTTACCATCCGAAGCTAGCTTGAAGCCTTGAGCAACTCTGAAGCAACGCAGACCAAGCATAAAAGTGTAAAAGCAGAGCAGTATTCAAACACGAATTAGTTTATGGCGTAACAGATTTCAAACTACTCCATAGAGAAATGAAAAACTGAATTTAATCACAATTTTTATGGAAATTTAAATATAAAAATAACTTAACATTGTACAATGCGTAGCTCCTTCCTCTTTAATCTTAATTAGGTGCAAGAAAACAACAATCAAGTTACCAGACCTTTTGGAGAAAACTCAATTTGTCTTTAGTCAAAAATGTTTTTAAATAGCCGTCAGTATAACCACGTTGCGTTCCTGGAACTTCCAGCTATTTTAAATGAAATCAAGAAATTAAATTTAATGAAAATGGATATTCACAACGCACAAGAAAAGCTGCCGAAATTTTTTGTTCCCCTCTTGCTTAATTTTTCATCTATTTTATTCTCTCGATTCCAATGAAAATTACAGCAGATTAGATACCAAATTCAAGGAACTCTATGCAGTATTATAGCTGCCTATATAACATTCATTTTACAACGAAGAAAAGTTGCATTCAATAAACTTTGTAATACAAAATTCCTGGGAAGAAGTAATTATCGTTTTCCTCAATCTCCCAAATTTGAAGAAAAAAAACTAAGTACACAGCCGAAATTTACAACGCAAGGAACGACGCTATGTGTTATGTCCAATAATTCCTAAATTGGAATTTCAATTCAAATTTAATTGCGACTAATTTTTTTGTATTATGCTACTGAAGCTAGATAACCTAAATTTAATATTCAGCACCAAGACCTAACAAATACCTTGAGAAATTTTGTTACTGGAGAGTTATATTTGGAACGGGTTTAATTTATCGATTATAGGCGACTCATTTTGTTAACCTAGTAGTGCAAGACTACGGAAAACCTTTTATAGTATTTGAAACTCATCAATAGACAGTTTTGCGATAAACTTACAAGTTTAAAGTTCTGAGAAACTAGAATATTGTAGGCTTGTTTAACATACAAACAATTTAGAAGTTGCCATGTAATGTAAAAATTGTAACGCTGAATCTTATATAAAATTTCCCCACGAAAATTCACACGCAGATTTTAAATTTGACAGCAATTTAACAAAATCAGCATTCGATCAAACAATTTTAATTTAAAAAATACCGTAACGCCGCCCACCGAAACAAAGGCTAAAAAATACAGCAGTCTACAATTTTGTGGTAACGAGGCGACAAGAAGTTTCAAGTTTGCGCATAACTGTGTCCGTAATATATCTTAATTTAGAATGTGAAGCGCGTATATTGGAACTAATTCGGCCGGGCCGGAGTGCGTCATGCAGGAGTGCATTTGCGACGTTGCAGCTGTAGGCCCCTCCGCTCCGCTCCGACCGGCAAGCTTTGTGCCCGGCACAAAGGTAGAGGGGATGCCGTGGAAAAATATCCCCGTCACAACCTAAAAGGACACGTTCGTATTGTGGGGGGAGGTCCAAGACACTGGCAGATCAAACAGCACCGAATAATCATCCAGAAAATTAGATGATTAAGACAAGTATCAGAAGTTTTATACTGCGGTGTACACTGGAAACAAGTAGATACTCTAAAATATCACGATACTCTGGTTTAACGTGCCCATTGAAATAATTTTCTTCAACGCTTTCGAATTCCGCCAAAGATTTTAAATTTGAAGAAGCAGCGTAGGAAAGCTACGTAACAGGCAAACCCGACTAATAATTTACAAGACTACTATAAATTCGACAATTTCATATTTAATCGTTACTGTCGGTAGGCTTTCCGGTTGTGCGATTTTAAGAATATAAAGAAGTACCGGAGGGCCATGGTATAGCAGTTTATCTTTCTGGAAGAAGCTGTAATAGAGAAATTTAAGTCTGAAATCAATATTCGGTAAAGGTTTTGAAGGAACAGCATTCAATTTGAAGTAAACTTTCATCTAATTGGTTTAGGTCGTTATTCAAGTCTCAGACCTTGAGTCATTTACTCAAACATTTTAGATTTTTTGGGAGTTAATTTTTAACAGGAGGCGATTATCAAAAATAATGTCGAACCATCTAAAAGAACGCAGGGAAATTTATTTAAAACTTCCACATAATTTGTTCACAACCAGTTTTACAGTTTATGACCATTTAGATAAAAATGCCGAGTCTAAAAGAAATTCTAAAGTACTCTAGTTACAGCCAGTGGATACCGCAATAACAACCAAATTTAAACAATTGTCGAAAATTTAAAACCAGAATCCAAATATATTAACGATTACTTTTATGGCAGGATTTAATTCAAAATGTGATGCGGTTACTCTTCAACATTCCTGATGAATGCGAGGAAGATCAGCTAATCGCGTGCAAGAACACGATGCCAGAATTTCCTCAAGTCTGATTAGATTTTAACTTCTATGAACCAAGTTTGTTCGCAATTTACGAGAAACATCTCTAATTACATGGGCTAAATACCACGACTTTGAATATCGTTCTGTAGAAGATCGTGACAACCTTGCCACTGGGGTGGGAAAGTATCGTCAATCATCAGCTCAAGGATACGGCATGGGGCTGGGAAACGCTGCGTTAAATACGTAATTAACGTTTTTATACTCTGATTTCCCCGAGCTAAAAACGCACTGAAAGTGCGTGAAGGGAACAGACGACGCGTCTAGAGTTCCAGTTGTTACTTGACGGTATTGTGAACAGCAACTGGAGAAGTTGGATCGTGGCGTTGAGTCACCGCGTCGAGCCCTGCGGAAGGAAGTGTGCCCCGCCCAACAAGGGGGCCCGGAGGGGGAGGGAATACAACTTGCACCTGCCCTCAGTCCTCGGGTAAATACAACTAACCAATTGCGCGGAAAATAAACACCAGCGAATGCAGCCTCCCGAGAAACTACTACCTATCAAGAAAGTGAATGGCAGATACGAATTACGTCGGACCACCTTCATTTACACCACGGCAATTATTAAATTTAGAAATACAGCTCTGACATACAACCGACGTAAGAACTATAAGTCAGAAATGAGGCACCAGCAAAATTCTCGACTTAAGATAACTACGAACACCGACACAAGTTTGAAATTTTAAGACTATAAATACAAACAATACTTTATCAGAGGAAATTTTGATCGCACATACCAAGAGGGAGCGGCCTAGTCAAGTGGTCATGATCTGAATTTTAGGGATATTTATATAGAATTATTTAAGGAAACCGATTAAAAAGTTTTTCAGATGAAAGAAATTTAATTTTAGTAGTTATGATTCTAATTGGGGGTACAATAGGGCTTTACCGACATACCATATGGTACACATCCCCGCGCCATCGATCTCCCTGCCGTTTGAACATCCCCAGAAGGGGAAGTTAAAAAAAATGGGATTTGAAGTATTGCAATGTCCAACTTAAGTTAAACCTTAAAGAATGCAATACGGATAGTCAAATTACACACTTTGGTAATACTGTGCGTTCCCAGACTTTTTCGTCTCTGATTTAGCTCTTTCAAAACTTGAACTGCAAGTTTTCAAATACTATTCCCGACAACCGTTTCATAGCATTGCCTAGTGTTTTAATTTGTTTTAAAATGCTCGCCGCGATATGAAGTTAAGATTTAAAGTAAAAATGTTTAGTTTAGGCAAGTCGGGACAAACTGGACGCCTGCCAAACATGTGACCGCGACTTGTTGAGCCGGCTTCAGGCTTCCGATTACCAGACTGCGAAATGCGAAGGGGACATTACCACGTTATTGATCGACGCCGGCGCCACACCCGTCACAAGAGACGGCAACTTGACCTATGCCCTTTCTTTACTAAACTCGTAGGAAAGAAAAAGCAAGTTTCCTAGTGATGCCTTTTACAAGAAGGGAGATTAAGAACGCAGACCCCCTAGCGTCTAGGCAAGGGGGCTCGGGCGTTGCCGGCGCCACCTGTTGAGACAGACGCTTCTGACAGCGGGCGCCTTATTCAATATGTTACACGCAAAATTAACTTTGCAACCAAAAATCAGCAACAAATAAGCAATCTGACAAATGCTCCGTAGAGAAAACCAGAAAACTGCTAAAATAATGAAATAGCAAACGAGAAAATAAGCATTCAAAAGCAAATTACTCACCAAGCTTTCACCCGGATCAAGATTTCTCCCTCGTTAACAGTCGGTTCCGGCTTCTTCAGTACTTTTACAGATTTCAACCCTCCGAAACTGCTCAATACAACTGCTCTCATCTCTTTCGGTTGTTGTTCAGGCGTCGCCTTTTCTGTAGTTTCTGCAGCCTCCTCGTTTGCCGTAGCATTTTCTTGCTGCTCTGGTTTCTCCTGGTTCTTTTCTTCTACAGGCTTGGTTTCCTGATCTGACATCTTGGGTTCTACAGGCACACTACCTACTCGAAGTTGCCGGCGTAACGAAGCGTCACAGAATGATGGCTCGGGTCCAAGTTTTAACAGGTGCGGGTCGCCGCTTCACCGCAACGACTCATGCGCGTCGACAAGTAGTTCCACATTTCAATTTTAAAAAATCAAAGAAATATTGACCTTTACAGGCAAAAACTCTACAAAATAGTTTAATTTTGTTTTTTTAAGTTTTTTAAATGCGATAATGGCTTTTAAAAAATGTACGAATGATGCCACGAAAAGCGTATCAATATAGTTAATTAAAAAGTATTGCAATTATAAAAAAAACTAAAAATAGAAATATAAAAATAAAATAACAGCTGTTTATATTTTTGTTAATATATAATATATATTTTAGTTAATAATAATGTAATAATATCTTCATGATACCGGGATATTTCGAATGATGCCAGTACATTTCATTTCTTGCGCAGGATTGCCTGATCCAGCTATTCTTTTGTTTATTTGTAGGTTGTGTTTGTAGGATGAGGTTAGGATGTAATTGTATTTAATTTTATTCGTCCAAAATCGTTTAAATGTATGTATTTAGTGAGACTACTATGCTTCAAAGGTGCTTTGATCCAGGATGTAATGAAATTAATACTTGCAGGATCTGTTGCTTTAGTTTTAGGTATATCATTCTACGTTTGCAATAATTTTATAAACCACAACTTTCTCGGAATAAATACACATATTCTGCCAAACAAAGTTTGGAATAATGGAACAATTAATGAAACTTCTTCGTCTGTCTGGTGTTACGATGCAAATGGTGGAAAGTTGTGTACCTTCCAAAATTTATGTTATGCCCCCTTTGAAAAACAATTTATATTTATTTTGCGTAAAGATTCTATCATATCAGGCATTTACAATAAAGAAGGGTTACAAAATATTGATTTGTCATCTGTGGACGGCCATAATCTATTTAAAATGAAGATAGCTGTAGTAACTGAAATTAACACTATCATATCTAGAAAAGTAATTATGGAAAACCCAACGTTCTTATTGTGGAGATTTAAAATGGACAACATAATGCACATCTTACATGATGACATAATACCACTCTGCTTTACATATCTGCAAATATGTGCTGGTGATCTTGAAAGTTGTGTCAATAAGTATAAACTGGCTTTTGTTGACAAGTTTAGTGAAAGTCCACTACAGGAGTGGTATAATATATTTTCCAAACAAAAACCATTGTACTTGTCACATGAAAATTCATCAAGCTTAATTTGCTTTTCAGAAATACGAGCAGGGTTGTTACGTACATCCACTTGGTATCAATACGGATTTAGTCGTCCACAAGGACCTGTCAAACCACAGAACTTTGACAGAAATTATTTACGTCCATTTATAAATTTTGTCATTAAAAAATTCAAAATACCTTTTCCCAATAATGTGAATTTTACAAAGACTTTATTACTGCTAAACAGAAAGATTAACCGAAAAATATTAAATGAACAGAATCTTTTGAGAATGATAAATTCTTTGTTTTCATATCATTTCCCAAGTCATAATCTGAATATCGTAACCTTGGATTTATCTTCAAATGATATGTATACTATTTTGTCATATATGTTACAGGCAAATTTTGTGGTAGGTATGCATGGGTCTTTGATGATGCTCTGCATATTTTTGACTTCAGGTTCTGCTGTGGTTGAATTATTCCCTTTTGGAATAAATCCAAAGTATGTGTCATTTTTTAAAGCATTTACTGAAATTGGGGGAGATGAGCTATTTTACTCCCCTTGGGTAAACAAATATGAAAATAATTCTGTTCCAAATCCAAATGCCCCTCCTCTGCTAGGAGGAATACATCATCTTTCTGCTGCTGAACAAACTCGTATAAAAGGAACTAAACAGGTCCCTGGAGTTGAATGTTGCCATAATCCACTCTATCTCTATAGAATGTTTCAGGATACTATAATAGGTGAAGATTTTATTGGTGTATTAGAAGAGGTTTTACTGAAACATAAATTTTATTCACTTACAGAGAAGAAATTTATCCAAGAAAAAATTTCTCTTTGGTATTTTCCTGCTCCTGTGACAAATATTAGATGTGATTCATCACATGAAAAGTTAAAAATATCTTGGATTCCTCCTATCAATGCACATTGTGCTACTTCTCATTATGAAATAGCACTTATATTAAATGCATCTGATGCATTATTTTACACAAGTAAAATTGCCAACATTTCTTTGTCGAGTAATAAAAAGCAGGATAAAGTTCAGATTTGGGTAAAATATGTATGTGAAGGGGAGGAGAGCCCAGACTCCTATGAAGAATGTTGATATATTATTTTCTTACATGAAGCATGTATTAATTCCTTGTAGTGTTAAATTATTTTATTTATACAGACTACAGTATATATTTGACTTATTTGCAAGTACTTACAGAAAATAAAAAATAATTATATTATAATGGTAAGTAATTATTGAGTAATACATATCAGTTCATCACAATATTAAAATATGTAATATAGAGTATTAGTATAATGGTTCAATAATTACAAATTTGTACTTGTCAAGTATCCATTTTGAGAATATTTTTTCCTTTAGTATTGAGAGCAAATATAGTTTTAGAAATGATGTATGAAATGTCAATATGTAATTAATACAATTTGAAGCAGATAAATTTGATTTCATATTAAATTCAGTAATACATCTAATACCATAACAAGGGTGAGTCTTACAAGGTCATAAATATACTGAAATTTGTACATGCCATTACAATATTCCTTTTCACCAGTTTTTTATATTTGTGAATTTCAACAGTAAAACACATTAAGTACTTTGAGATGTGAAAAGGTACCTGTAACGTTGACGTAATAAAATATTTGAATGTTTGTAAAATATTTGATGTAATAAAATATTTCCATATTAAAAATTATTTTGTTTTTCCCTTTAATCTACTGTAAATCCATGATAATTTTCATTATCCCTACTAATGCCATAAACTGTAGTAAAACATTTTGAATTCCTATTCGCCACACTGCACACCATCAGTAGTGCCAGGTTTTCTACACCAATACCTACAAATTTGGTCTCTAATAAGGACAATTTTTCAATCCAAGCTTATGGAGGTTGTACTTCAGCATGATTAAATTTAGCTAGGTGACCACAGTAATCTTGGTAACATAGTTTTCTTTTCCATACATTTGCAGTTGAGCTTGAATAATGTCTGGTCTGTCACTAATAAGCTTTAAGACGCCCTTTCAGAATCTACAATTGTTGAAATGACGAACTTACCAGCATTGTGTGCATTACAGTTGATATCTATAAAACTATGTAATATGGATTCTCATTAATCAGTTTTTAACTTTATTTTGACTTCTTCCATGCCAATAGGGTTTGAACTAAAGTGTCACAGCTCTCCTCAGAAAATCCCCCTTCTGAAATGTATAGCATATTTAATCAACTAAAAACCCAAATGTTGAAAATTTCACTGCAGTTAAATCGAATATAGATGTTGATGAAACTACTCGAGAATAATTTGTTGTTTTTCTATTATTTAATTGGTAAGACTAATTTTCTCTCAAATTAAACACAGAAGCTAGGAAGATGGAATTAGGAAAATATTTAAAAGGTTGTATAAAACTCCTGATGTATTATTGAAAAATTTATGATACAAATTCACATATATCAAACAGCTAAGGCTTTCTTGGTACAAATTTAAAATTATATATGTATATATAATTTGTGTAAAATGCTCCCTAGAAAATTAACACATTTATGCTCTATACAATATAGATTTACAAACATTTATGATATATATATATCTATATATAAAAATCTAATGATAATACATACAATTTTTTTATAAATAAATTTTTCTATAGCAATCACATAAAGGAACAAACAGTATACTGACAATATTGCAATGGTGTTGACATCAAAATTTTGCAAATAAATATAACTGAAAACACTTGATTTACAAAACATAGAATATAACTTTTTTACAGCTGAAAAACTTATTTTTTATAGACCTGCTTCCTATATGAATTAACAATTATTAAATACAGGAGAGTATCTGAATACTTATAACTAAATACTTTGAAAGAGTCAAGTCATTATAACTTCATCCACATTTCACATTGATATACATTGATTAATTCTTGAAATTAAACCAAAACAGCCATCAAATTTATCCTTTCATTAAAAATGCTTCAACCTTACATGAGCTTTCAGTAAACTGTCACTTAAATTAAAACTACACACAGTTTAGTAGTGACTAGCCCAACATGCAGGACAGATGGTCTTAATTTAAATGCATAGCTGGCGAATATGGCAGTCAGCTGAAAGCTCCTGTAAGGTTGAAATTATTTTTAATGTGATAGAATTCATTACTGTGTATTGGTTTCATTTCCAGAATTCTTAATAACAAAAATCTTAATAGGATCCATATATTAAGTTACTTATTAGGACACTGAAACAAACTAATTGTTAATAATGTTCAAGTTATATTCTTCAGTCATTTACAATCAAATTATGTATAATTCACATAAAAGCTTTAGTTTAATGCTTCATTGAATATACATTAAGCTTAAGATAAGCTATTATCTTTTTCCTCCAATGTAGAAGGAAATAAAATATTTTCCCCAACATTCATTAGGGCAAAAGATGAAACTCTAAACTACAGCTAGTTCGCTCAAGAACAGCATAAATTATTTAATTTAGAATTGAGATCTTCATATTATCTTTTATGTATACATATATACCTACAATGAGCTAAAAGGAATACCATTGTATTGTAAAGGGAGAATAGTAAATGTCATTACAAATCAAGTGACTATATAATGTGTAAGAGAAATTATTTACAATAGGATATATATATGTGTTGACATGTAAAGAATAGAAGGTTTCAAAATATTAATGGGAAAAGACCTTAAAACTTGGTAATAAAGAAACTGCAGCAAAACTATTAATAAATTATTTAGGAACTCAACTTGTATATTCTTTAAAAAAATTCATTCCCTCTTGAGATAGGCATACTATCAGTAGTTTTCAATTTTCTAATTGAATTATAAAAGCACAGAAAGTCCTGTAGTAATATGTCAGTTGCATAAAATGAAACTAACACATGTATATATACACAGTAAATTAAAGAATGTTTACACCAACTTTGTTGGTATTTATTGTCAATAAAAGTAAATATATATTTCCAAATTTTAACAAACTCAAATTATAAAAATGTTATATAAGCGTTGCTGGCAACAAATTTTAATGAAATTACTTTGTCACAAATCTAGTGTCTTATTCAAGTTTTGAATATAGCAAATAATTCTATGCATAGAAAAAGAAATGCAAACAACTTAAAACATATTCAATATGTCCAATTGAAACATAATTTATAAATAAACAAAACAACTCCCACAATTAGTTTTGAATTTGCCCAAGTCTGTCACCAATGAGATCTTGTAATTTCCTTGTCACAACTGTTGTAGACCTCTTTGCTTGTGGTTCTTCCCCTGCTTCTGTAGGGTCTTCAACCAGTAGGCGCTTTCCAATTTTCATAGCATGTGTCAAGATTTTATCATTAATAATTCGAAGTTCCTGGGAGAAAAGTTAGTAAATTTTTATTATCTGCTAATAATAACAAAAAATTAGACTTTAAGAATAAAATCATCATGTTGAATATTATCTCATCATAACATGAATTCACAACTGCCACATTTGCTACAAAAACAATATAGTTTACTGTAAAAAATAACAGCATACCTTTGCAGGGCTTCTACTAAAACAGTAACTGAGGGGTTGTTTTGGTGATGCCGGAAGTATGTTGGGTTCTAGTGACCTAATATATACTGCATGTTTTTCTGAAACTCTCCGACAGGGAGACATAGGTTTTGTTTTTCCCAACGGTAAAGGAGAAAGAGTCAGATTTTCAGTCTGTAACAGCAGAAAAATAATTAAAATACAGTATGAGTTAAGAACTTCTAATGAACACAATAATAAATTTGATTGAGAACTGTGTAACATTCCTTCAAAAAATGAAGTAAAGAACAATAATTGTAGCATAATAATTAAAATATTATACTCACTTGAATTCCCATACTGAACTTCAAAGCAAAGCTTTTGATTTTTGGTACATAAATAGTGTTGTAAAACTTAATGAGATCTCCACGGTCTTCATATTCAAAGCTTGAAGCAGTTCCAGCCAAATGTGTTGGTGTAGGAGGAGCCGAAGGTGGATTATTTACAGCCAAAGTACTTGATGACCTAACTCTTTCATTTGGTTCATCTGTAATCAGGTACCATTTTTGTCAATATCACACTACTACAATTTCTATGTTGAATGACAAATAATATTTATGTATAAGAGAAAGTAAGGAATACTTAGTCATGCTCCTTACACCAAACACAGTGATACAAACTCTTAATTTAAAGTAAGTGAGCCACACTATCTCTTTCCCGTCCAGATATATATATATAAAACAATTAATGGGGAAAGGACAGAGAGACAGAAAGAAGATGACTTACCTGAGGTTCATAGATTGTAGACACCTTGTGAGGTTTAGAGAACTTGAATTTTTGGAGGCACCGCCCCCTTCATCAGAAAGTTAGGAAGACATTTCCAGTGATCAGCTAGCCGACGACTGAGCAGCCAAAATTTGCTGCTCTGCTAACTTGGGTCGTAAACAATTGACCCCACCAGGTCAGCAACTTTCTCTCTCAATAAGGGTCTGGGAAGAGGCAAGGACTTGATGGGGGTTGGGGAGATGCATACTAACACCCCCATCTTGACACACACTCATTCAAACACATCCACCCTTAGAGGTGTCAATATTTAAATATTGATACACACTCTCATACATACATACAACCACCATTCAAACAAAATGCAAGGTATACACACACACACACACAAACACAGAAGGCTTTATTCTATATACAATTCCAATGGACTCGTGCTTGGGGGGGGGGGGGAGGTTGGAGATAAAGAGTTATAGGATGTTGAGTCCAGGGCTTTGTCTGGACTGTAGGACATGCTGGAATGAAAGTTCCCAGAGATGGAGTCAACTTCTGATGAGTTGGGAGGTAGGGCTTTGAGGGGGGTCAGTGTGAAGCACTGGTTGAATTTGTTGGTGTTGTGGCTATGGGCATGGGTGGCTATGGGGAATTGGGTTTTGAGGAGTTTTACTGTGCTGTGGTGGTTGGCAATCCGTTCGGGGAGGGGTCTCTTTGTCTGACCGATGTAAAAGGCTGGGCAGAGTGTGCAGTTTATTTTGTAGATAGTGTGGGAGGACAGACCAGGTTATGTTTTCCCTAATTTTGTAGGTAGTACTGTTGGTGGGGCTCTGGAAGGTCGTGGTAGGTGGGAGTATTGGGCAGACATGGCATCTGTTATATATATACACTGTAAAAAAAACCACTCACCTTTGTATTCAGTTTCACTTGGAACTGGACTAGAGGTTGTAGATGTTCCATTGCTAGAACCACCACCCTTCCTTTGCTTTGAGCACAATAGCACACTGCGGTAAACATGAGATGCAGCTTGTGGTTGCAGGCGATAGCAACGCATAATTTCTGTAAAGGTCTTTTCAGTCTGACAAACCTGCATCAAATAAATGAATTAAAAAATAAACCAGTTGATATATTAATAATAAAATATAGGAAACTGATAAATTTATCAGTGAAATTCCATATACAATTAAAATATTTACAACAATAAATTAATATATTAAACTTACCCTACACACTATGTACACTGCACACATTAAAATCTGATCGAGATGTCTGTCTTGCATAAGTGCAGTGTGATTAATAATTGAATGCTCAAAACATGTCCAGATCTTTCTTTTGAGATCCATATCCTTTACATCCAAATGCATACACAATTCCCTCAAACGGACAGAGGCCAAGCAATAAAACTAAATCAAAACAAAAGAAAACTTGTGCAAATATATGTAAGAATGTATTCTCTAAACAATTATATGTATATACATATTTAAAAAATCTAAAATTAAATGATCTCCTTGTTTAACAGCTGAATATTCCAGTAGTTCCTCACAAATAATACAATTCTTTTAATGTTTTTCATTTTTCAGTCTGAATATAATTTACATTATTTTGTTTAGTTAGCTTAACAATTTAAGCATATTCAGAAGTACATTTCATTTGAAGTATTATGTATGAAAATAATTTTTTTCTTTCTTACATACCTTCCTAAAAAATAAACAAATGGAACCAGTTCTCTTGGGTTTTTCAGCCTTGATAGGCTGTTGAATAGCAGCCTGCTTTGTAGATGCAACTGCTGGTTGAGCCTGAATGATGACACTACCAGTTCCTTGCACCAAGGAGATAGGAATATACCTTTGACCATTTTCTCCTTCAATAGCTGTAGACATTTTAAATTATTTCAATACAAAGGAAAATCATAATGTACGCAAAAGAATTAATCTTAAAACATTGTGAAACAAGCAAAATTAAACAACTCTGAACTTTGTTTCATTTATTCACTTATTTAATATACCCATTAAAATAGATTTATACTGAAGTATTCTACAGACTGCATAATACTCATTCAATTATTTGTCAAGTCTTCAACAAATTTAATTTCTTCCATTAGAAGATTTTGCCTTTTGACTATTTGTAAACCAAAAACCATTCAAAGCATTATGGCAATACTTATAATGTAAATTATATGTATTTTTTATACCCGTAGAAACTGGTATTGTCATAAAATGACAGTATGCAAATATTGAAGTAAAGTATACTAAAACAAATTTTAACTTTTTAAATATTGTTTAGTTATAATAATTGAGGCTTTACAAGTACAAGAATAATGATATTTTTACTTTCCATCACATTATACATTTAAAAACATGAAAATAATGGTTTAGCCCCATGTAAAAACCACATAATTACACTGGAATTCAAACACATTAATGATCAAAGACTTGTATCTTTATCAATCATGAGGATAGTCAAATTTATTAAACAAATTTTATATTTGGTTTTCCGGTTGTGTCAGATAAAAATGTATTCTCTTATTTTTTAAATAAATACTGTATATGGTAATGTCTTATATAACTCACTTTGAATGTTGACAGAGGTGCATTTTGAAGCTTGTAGTAAGGACTGCCCTGGTTTGACCCCAGATGGTGACAGGAGAGTCCCTGAATTAACAGTTGTAGAATCCATGAACAGACGCTTCTTTGCAATGCTGTTGGCAGGTACAGGTGACTGGAATCGTTCAGACATACTTGATACTGGAGACTGAACTGATGCTGAAAATCAAATGCCAAAATTCATTAGAAAACAAAGTTTTAGTGCAATTTTATGGTTTGGAATAATGAGTTATGTAACAAGATCTGAAATATTCTTTATAATTGTGTAATATAAAACCTAAAATTCACAAGTAAAATGAGAGTAAATTTAATACAACTGATGCAAAATTTCTCTCTTTCTTTTTACTGGTTCAAGCACTGTTTGTAGCACCTGATTAAAGTAAATGAATTTTTAACTCAGTAATATTTATTTATTTATAACATTAATATGGCAATAGCTACAAAATGGTAACATCAGCTGCCATACAAATTTTGAATCTTACCTGACTCAACCTCTAATTTGACAGTCTGTTGTTCTGTGTTCTGTAGTGGCTTTTGAACCTTTGTAATATTATGCATTACTGGATTTTGATTAGAAGCACTGCTATTTGAATCTTCAAATTGGTCTGGAAGAGATACTTCTTCACAAGATGGTACAGGTAATCCTGAATTCTGAATGCTTTCCCACAACGGGCTTCCACTTAGCCATGCTCTTGCTTCCAAAATTTGCTCCTCTATCTGGAATTTGATATTGAACTTGTAAACAGCATTTCGAAGCTAATGTACAATTTATGAGTAAGAATTTATATTCTGCTTTGTACAAATCGACAGATGTCCTTGTGAAGTTCCTCCCACTGTTAAATATATATGACAGTTCCCAGGATAATTATATGAAAATTGACAAGCTACAAAAATAAATTAATCAAGAATAAATTTAAAGTAACCTGACTCCCAATGTATTTTTTCAGAAGTATATTCTTAACTTGTGCAGCAATTCAACAAGGACATTTGAAATTAACAAGTTAGTACTGAATGAAGAAGACAAGTACTTTACTTACAAGATTTAAATGTTTCACCATATCACGTGATAACTGGTCCTCGGTCCTTACAATAGGTTCAATGACTTTGTAGAAATAGTAAGAATCTAGATTTAGGGCTTCCAAAATCCAAGGAAAAGTTCGCTGAGAATTGTATGAGTATATTACTATTTCTATACAGCATGCAAACAAGGACAGGTGAAACACTTCTTGCTCAAGAAGATTCTGGAAGAAAAACGTATGCTCAATACACTACAAAAGAAATGCTTAAAATATGCCACAATGGTAGTATTCACTATTCAGTAATTTATTGAGTATTATAACAAAAACCATTAAGTTAATCTTACTGTCAAGTCAAAACCCGGCTTCTTTTTCTTTTCATCCACAACTATGTTTTCTAAAATTTTAAAATACAGGCTCTGTCCAAGCTGCAATCTCTTCCGTGCAAAGTCAATGTTTATGCCTTGAAGATCATTTAGCTGCTGTGTATACTGTTGACAAAACTGATTTCCCCACACTTTAATCCATTGTTCTATTAAATTTTTTGGATTTCTGCTGCATGATCTGCAATACAAAGATTGATGTTAACGCTCAGCAATACTCAAGATTATTGAAGTTTAGACTACTTTAATAACAACCTGTTTGTCTTGACCATAAAATACTTGTATCAAAAGAATCCAATGTGATAGCACAAATGAAGCATTGACTGAGAAATGATTTGTAATAATTCTACTGCACTTTTTTTATCCTGAGAGGTCCATCTTGCCCACAGGGAAATAAATACTTGTAGCATAAAAAGTGTACACTGATGGTAACATTAGGTTTTAAACTATCATGACAACCTTGAGCCAACTAGTCACTAGTACCAGGCAATGATTGTGTGTTTCTGAAGGTTAACAAAAACACCAATGAAAATGTTCCCTCATAAGTCAATAAAATGTATCTCAATTTTGAATGTGAACAAAATAAAGTTTTAAACAAACAGGGAACGGGTCATAGTTTACGAGATCCACTTTGAGGTCCAAAACTATGCACAAAACTGGCTGCTGAAATACAGGTAGCAGCTTTTGTAGCATAGGAATTCAACATGCAACTTTTACAGAAATTTATCAAATGTGAATGTATGTTGTTTATAGTAATGCACACTTTTTTTGGAGAGTTTTGCTTAATTACTTTTGTAGTGTTTAATAATCTTAAACTCTTATATTATAAAGAATAAAAAAATACTAATGACATTGTATAATGTGAACAGATTCAAGTAGGCATTTCCTGCAGACTTGATACTCATACAAAACAAACAGATATATTGCCAGTTTTGGATCTTGCTGAAATTTTTATTTCAAGGACGAAAGAAAGGTCAATGAGCTAACATAATAGTGGCAATTGAATTAGAAAAATAGAATTGAGGGGAATATTGCTTACCTATAAGAAATAATAAAACAAATGAACAAATAAGGCACAAAATTTCATGTTAATGGTTATAAATTTTATTTTGAGTATGCACATATTTTATTAGCCGAATTTATAATTACTGCCTTACTTGAAAATTTCCAGAAGTGTTTCACTAGGACAAGCTTGCTTTCCAACCAACATGGATTGCAAACGACTGACACTTTGAGTAGCTGTGGAAACAGGTGTTACATCAGGTACAGTTTCCTTAGTTTTCAAATACTTTCGGCCAGTCAGTGGTGTAGAGGGTGCCAAATGATGCATTTGCTGTTAAGAAAAGTTTTATAATTCCAGGCTACATAGTAAACATAATACATAATTAAAAAACAACTCACCCCACCAAACTGTTGTAAATTTCTTTTAGCTTGTATTTGTTCAGTGAATTCTCCTAATCCCCACATTTTGGTTGGTGTGCCAATGTCTGCATTAGCATCTTCTCCTAATTAGTTGAGAAAAACTCCATTCAAAACAAGATATTTGTATGATTTAAAGGAAAATATTTATAAAACTACATTCTTTTTGTTACATATATAAATTGTATACATGTTCTCTCAACCTTAAATATACTGAAAACCGAAATTACAACCACATGTTAGTAGTAAGCAAAAATAAAGCAACTAAAAAATTGTTCTCCGTTCACCATGATTCAAACCATGCATTATAAAATAGCATTTAGCAGCATATGTTCCATGCGAAAATAGAACAAGATTTGGAATAACCTATAGCAAGCTTTTTCTAATTTTGTTGGTGTAAGGGAAACAGAAATTGAAAAAGGGGTCCTAAAATTAAAATCAACACCAAACATGGATATAAAATATTATATTAATATCACTCTCTTCCCTATCATTACTATTTATAATACTTGACCACAGTATACTATACATTGTTATACATGTATAAGAATAGTCCTAATTAAATATGAAGAGAATATTTGATTACTTTAATTGTAATAGGGATTGTCTCTCTCTCCTCTCAAGTAGAACACATCAAAAACATGAAAATTTAATCATTCATCCTGTTTGACATTGTAACCCAGCTTCATTCTCACACCCTCCCGGTGACTTTCCTATCAATATCAATTAATTTGAATGTCACATTATTTTTACTTTACATGAAACAGGGTAAGATTAAGTACACACACTGTAAAGAACAAATTATTATCTCTAAAACAATTAATACTAATAAATACAAATTCATGAACCAACAACAATATTTTGTACTGAATTAGTCTTGTTGAGAAGGATTCATAGTGCACACATTTTCAATTTTAAGTCAAGCCAGAATGTGCACATTTTTTGAAGTGTTCATTGAAATAAAATTTTGGAATGATTCAAGAAATTAAACATACACTCAAAATTAGAATGTCATAACAAAAAATTGTGCTAAAATTAAAACCATAATTGTAAAATTAGAGAGAAATTTACTTTCAGCTTCAATATTTGTAATAAAAAATATAACCATTCCAAGGAGTAATTAAAGAAAAACTTTTTTAAGATTTTTTTTGGGATATTATTAGATATGTATAAACATGTATACATGTGCTTTAAAGAATATGCTCAAAGAAAGGCACATTTTAAGCATAACAATAAAAATAAAGAGAGATGAAAATATAGTGCATATCTTCTGTTTAAACATGTGGAGCAGTTCCCTCAAAATTGTTTGCACATGCAAAATAGATTACAATCTGTAAATAAACACAGTGCATGATAAGACATCAATAGCACCCATAGGATTTTTTTTGTGAAAATGACCAATATTAGCAAAAAATAAAGTTTTCAGCAATCCTGACATTGATTGGGCCACTATATGTTGTGTCTAAATTCAACCCCTACAGCATCAGAGTTTAATATCCTTATTGGCTGCAGGTGGTGATATTTACACAAGAATATAAAAAACAACGGAAACTGCTGTCATATCCAGAGTTAAAGGTGTTACCGAGTTAACTTCTACCATTGATCATGCCTCTTATTTTCAAGTTCAGCCATCTTTGGAAATAATTGTGGGTGGTAGGAAGTATTCAGAATGGAGGACATGGTCCAAAATGACTCATTAGTGTCAAATTCATTGTTTTCATTGATTAAGTCTCTGTTCGGCCACTTTTGGTATGTGGCAGGGTAAAAAATGGTTTATTATAAAATATTCTAAATGACCAAAGATAAGTTTTGAATAAATTAATTTTTGGCCTAAAATAAACAAATACCCAAGATTATGGGCACTCATTTAATTAAAAATGAAAAAAATATATATATTGGGACCTTGCCACTTCAAAGTTTGGTGATGTGGAATGTGAAATATATCTGTAGCAGACTTTGGAAATCTTAACTGAAATATTTTAATGGAGGAAAAAGAAACTGAGATGTATGACTCCAGAATGAAGGCACATTGAGAATTTATGTAAAGTTATTTTGTAATAAAACTTTGTTTGATATGAAATTACTGAACACTAATGTAGCTGTCCATGAAAAGTAAAATTGAATTTAATACTTGATTACAGATAAAATAAGAGGAAGTAAATTAACAAACTTCCTAATAAAATCCTAGTAGCATGCTTTAAGATTTTATGAACAAATTATAGTTTCATAGCAAATAGTTCCAACCACCTAGCATAACAGATCCCAGTCCTCACCTTGAGCATTCCAATCCCTGAGAACATGCCTGGGTTCAGCACAGATTATAGCGGAAATCATATGGCTTCTCCTAGTACTGGACATCGCCTGCAATCGCCTATATTCATCTGGGGAAACCCATGCCTCTTAGTTACATCCCTCCAGAATTAACTGGGAATATTTAATTACTTTAAATCCAAAAAATTCAACCACCAAACAGCTTAAACTGAAGTTTTTCTTTAACTGAGAGGCTAAAATATGAACGGTATAGTATTGTGGACAGCAAATTGAACATATGACAGCCAGAAAATCTATGCAAATAGTAATAATTGGTAAAAAAAAGTTGGACATTTAAAGAAACTTCCAACCAATTATATAGTTACATAAATGTTCTCAAGCCTAATTCTAAGGAACAATAATCAGTTTTCAAGTATTATGAATAGGTTCTCATTAGAAATGAGAGCATTTATGCAATTTTATTGTTATATTAACTTGTGTTTATATAAATATAAAAATATTAGATACATTGCACAATGTGCCATCATAATAGAATCCAAGGAAGTATATAGTTCCCAAGTAACAACTAGTAAGAATATCTGGCAGCACTAACTGCAAAAAGGAAAATTTGTTAAGGTGTACTCAACTGATAACAGACAATCAAAACAAAGCAGCAATTTAAAGCAAAAAGAAAAGAAAAGCACTAATTACACTACATCAGCCATAAGCAACTAAATACTGAAATACAAAACAGTACACATTTTGTGAAACAGTTAATATAAATAAATCCATAATTATTTAAGCATACATACAGAAGGAAATTTTATTTTGCAACATTAAAAAATGCACTTTTTACTATTCAATTTTTATGAAAGCAGGAAGGTATATACATAGTTTTAAAAATATGAATGTGAAATATGCTTTATAATAACAAAAATACTTTGTACCTTTATTTCCACATTTAATATTCACAAATAACCCAAGAATAGATAGTAAACTAAAAATAAACACACACAACACAAAGAGGGGTTTTAATATAAACATTTAAACAAATTTTCAAGTGCCGAACCGAATTTATTTCTTTAATGCGCAGATCATATGCAGCACTTTATGGAAATTAGAGCCATGACATTAATTCACACAATATCAGCAACTGAGAATGTATTAATCACCACTGAACTAAGATACATAATTACAATTCTGCCCAACTACTTATACTTATATAGCATAAAAGTTATAAATAAAATAATCAACACCAATAAACTAATTTATGCAATAACATGACATCTGAAGCAACTGAAGACTGTCGATAATAAAATAACCCAGGAATGTTTTAAAAAATATATACCCTTATGGTTTACCCACGAAATTTTTAACAATTTGCAGTCAAATATTTTTATTAAGAGTGCAATAAAATTTCTTGAAATTCCAAGAAGTTCACATAAAATATTATGTACATTACTTAGGAGAGTGAGACAGGTTCTACGATTTTTCAATTATTGGTCCAATATATCAAATAGTGAATGATGACAAAATTAAAATCTAAATTAAATATCACAATATTTATTCAGTGCTTGTCACTTTTGTCAGGTGATTCATAGGTATATCTGTAATGTGACAAATTAAAAAAAAAACACTCAATTTTGTTTAATGGATTTCTTTACCTAATTTGTGACTTTTTATATTATAAGTAATGATCCCTGTTACAGTGAAATGCAAGACAATGCTGTTAGTGATAAGAATAATACATCATAAATGTTAATATTTATAAAAGATGGAAGAATATTGAAGCCCACAAGACCAGAAACAGCTTTACATGTAAATTGAACTTACTTAACTGAAACATGCAACTTTTAGGGTGACAATGAGTAGTTATATATATAATGGGGAAAGGACAGAGAGATAGAAAGAAGAAGATGACTTACCTGAGGTTTATAGATGGTAGACACCTTGTGAGGTTTAGAGAATTTGAATTTTCGGAGGCACCGCCCCCTCCGAAAATTCAAGTTCTCTAAACCTCACAAGGTGTCTACCATCTATAAACCTCAGGTAAGTCATCTTCTTTCTATCTCTCCGTCCTTTCCCTATTAATTGTTTTAAACATGACAATGTCATTTCCTGACTCATATATATATATTTTCCAAACCACATTTATGCTCATTATGTATCAATACAACTGTCATAAATTGTAGACAAGATTTTTTTTTGTTCAGACAGGTTTGGCAACAGAAAAAGTACTAACAATACATAATCTACAAATATGGAAATTGTAAGATTCATGCCAAGAACAACAGCTATTATAGTCTGAAAATGTAATTGGGTATGGTTGAAAAGATAGGAGTCATGCAAAATGAAAACAGATATTTATAGTTTCCTTTATAATGAATAGATAGCATGAAAAATGTTACCCTACATGAATAAAAATTAATATAAATTACATTATTGACTATAACATAACTATGATTTACCTAGAAAAATTCTTTCATCAAAATCACCAACACTTAAAACATATTCTTCATATGTCTTGTTAATGGCCTTTAAGTTTTGTTCAAACACGCCTTGCTCCAATAGTCCACTAAAATTTCTAGACTCTCCTTTCAGAATCTGCCAAACATAAACCACCAATTAACATTTTCCAAAAAAAAGTACTTAAATCAAGATGAAATTAATATATTAATAAATAATAATATACAAAGACTGGTCAATGTCAGAAATAAAATAATTAAATTTGAATATATTTTGCCCCCAACTTTTGTGACCTCCTTAAGGGCCCCAGACATTGCAGCAGCAACAATAAATTTTATATTTTAATTAATGAACTGATGAGGTCCCAAAAGTTTGGGATGAAACATATTCAAATCAAATTCTTTAGTTGACTTTTGCTCATTCTTTTTATATTATTCAATTATTAAGTCTGATTAATTTAGTTATATTAATATACGAAATACATACATATACTTATCCACGATTACTGTGTTAATATGTAATAAGATGGCATATTATCAATTATAGACTTAACAGGAATATGTCTGTGTCAGACAAAATCTCCTTCCATTATGTGCGAATGACTGATTAATGACCACATTATGTTAATAATGGCACAAGTTCTATTATTCACCATTAATTAATCTAATATACATTTCATTTAAGATGCACCAGCAGAAAATCAAATGAATCCAAGTTACAACATTTGCACGTCAATAAATAAACCAGTTTGGCTTGCATAGTCATTAATTTGCATCTAAGTTAATCACCATTAAACACCCCCCCACCCCCACCCCAACCCTGAATTATGTCAAAAAATCAGAAGATGAATTAATGTTGAAGCCCTCTCCACCACAATTGCCCCATTAATTAATGTTGAAAGCTACAGGTCTTACAAAACGTCATGTGTGGTGTCTTGGAGAGCTCTTTAGTGCCCTGACAAATGACCCCACATTTCAATTTATTAATTATTTCTGTATATGTAATTACTGCCACTAACTAATACAATGTCTGAAGGCACAAAAATATAAACAATAATGTCAAAATTGTAAGTCCAATTATTCAATTTTCTGCACAACTGATTTTCAGTGACATGCAAGTACACAATGGAGACCAGAGATCAGTTCAAGTTTTATATATATAAAACATACCCTTCTGTCAAAAAGTTTTGCTATGTGCAACTTCCAATAATATCCTTTGATAGACTTTGCCTCTAAAGGTATTCCATCATGTTTTGTGCACAAGTGGTCAATAATACAAGGAGCATTCTCTGCAGGACTATAGTCTGGTGACCAAAAGTTGCTTGGAAGACCTTAAACACAGAATTAGACAAGAGTATTATAAAAAACTGCAGGTATAAATCAAAAACCAAATATTCAAGATATTTAAATCTCATTTTTACAACAATCATAAGTTAAATTTGGTCTAAGATCTTCAAACCTATTGTTAAAAGATCTTAATCTTATGATGCTTCCACCATTATGTTAAGTACTTAAGAAAAGCGGTGTATTGAAAAGTGTCAATTTTTAAGGAGAAATAGTATTCAACAAATAAGTTCAAAAATGTAATCAGTGTTATTTATAAACTTCAAATTATTCACTGAATATAAAAAATAATACTTACCAGGAAAATTGCTATTCAGTATATCCCTTCTGTCAGCTAGAAGTGCATTTCCAAAAATTAAGTCACAGCACACAAGAAGTAAGTGATATGAATTGACCAAGTCATCACTTATGTCAAGAAATTCACTCTTTACACAAACAAATAATGTCCAACAAAAATCAAACACTTTAGATGAATTACATGGCAGGCATCTGAAAATTTAAAAAATATATATAAATAAAATGTTGTCAAATATTGCTAAACACAAAACTACCAACATTAAATAAAAAGTCACAAAATTGTATATAAAAAATACTAGTTTGATATGATGGATCCCTGCACATATTTGAAGAACATCTTTCTGTTTAATGACTACCAAATTATCCATTTATATATCTATTGATAATTAAAGACAGTAACTTGGTAATTTATAAAGCTATAATTATGAAATCTGAAGGAAACATTTAATTAAAAAAATTACTTAAATTATGACCTTTGCTTCCTTGACCTAGGTTGCCTTGGTTGCTCCTCATTAGGCTTGTGGAATAAATCTACAAATATTGGCTGGAATTTTTTAAAGATCACCATTGAAACTGCAAAGTTTCTTTCCAATCTTTCAATTTTATTTCTGAATTCTGCTGGCATGTTGGTCATGTCAGCCCACTTTTTGCTTTTATTGAAAAACTGTATCAAGCTGAAATTGTAAAATATATTACAAATAAATTGAATTCTATTAACTAATCAACTAAGGATGATCAGATACTGTAAAATTAATTAATATGTACAGGAAAAAGAAATAGAGAGCTTTCTTTAACTTAAATAGAGTTTAAAACAAATAAATGAAAAGACTGTCTTTCTATTCATTTATTTAAAATTTTTATTGGATAGAAAGCAGCATCTCGTTTCAAGGATGATAGTCCCCCTTCCTCACAACAGGACAAGGCTATGCCCTGTTGATTAACTGATATACTATGAAGCCTAGTCCCTCTGATGATGGACATGAAAATTTAACCTTGCTATACATTGTGATAACTACACAATTAAGTTATGGTGTCTATCTCTCTATCTTGTCACCAGGCTAGGATGCAATACCATGTTAAACTTTAAAGGACCTAGGATAGTCTCAGGGCAGTAGTATTGTGCCAGAAACTTGTGTTATTACTTACAAGCCTACTGACAACAAATGTTGAAAGGTAAGTCAACTGCGTTCTATCCATCTTTTCTAACCAATTGATATAGTTAATTTGACACCATCACTTTATTTTTACTGTTTAAATATATAAAATGCTTACCTTAATTTGCATAGACGTAATAGCCTTGTTAGGCTGACACAATTTCCCTCTATTAAAGCTAGAGGTCTTCCAACAGTAGGAATTGTGGAAGTTCGACAAGCAACATAAAGTGCACATCCCAACCAATGTATTTGATCACCCTGTAATTAAAAATAATAGTAATGTGAACCAATACATAGATATCAACTTCCTTACACAAACTGAAGAATGGAATATTTATAATTGACAAACAAATTAACATTATTTGTAATGGGAAATGAGGAAATAATACCTAACATTCTAATATTGCACTACTAAAGAAATTATAGTGATGATGAATCCACTACAGATTGACTACACATTTTCTGACAAATGATGATGACAGTAATAAAATATATAAGTTTTACAGTAAAGTGTAAAATGTTGATTAGTTGAAAAAATGATTAGGAAATGCATGAAACAAAACTAAGGGAAAGCATTAATTACAGAATTGAGACAAATTCAATATGTATGGAATTAGGTTCCGGAGTCACAAATTATACTTTGGGTTCTACACAGTAGGAGGTGGATAGCATTAATTAAGAAGGTAAATACTTGAAACTAATATTTCATATTTTATTAATTTACTTTCATAAACCACACAATATCGTATTACAATTTAATTCAGAAACTTCAAAATACAAAGCAAAATGCTTTTTTCAAATTATCGAATAGGTTTCCAGAATTAAAACCCCAAAATTTTGCAACTAACCTCAAGCGTATAATTTTGGCGAATTCTCTCGTAATTTTGCCACGCATCGTCCGCAGCATCTTTATCCATATTCAAATTGGTACATAGCTCATGGTACCGTTTAAACGTATTTTCTTCGGGATTATCCAATAACCCCATAATCGCAACAAGAATCCCAAACACAAGCAAAACACGACCCACCCACACAATCTGTCTGATCACGGGACACGTCAATGTGGCGGGAAATACAGGGTAGTTACTACCTCTTAAAAAACATCACTGATGTAGTATGTTAACACGCAGATTGCAGAAAATAATAGATTATGTCTGCATAATGAAATGGAGATATAATATTTTTATTAAGATGTTACTTTAGGTGAGATAGATAATATGTGATTTGGGAGGCTAAATATGTCCGTTCAAAGAACATAAAATGCGCGCCAATGCAAATTTATGCCAATACATTATACAGCAACAGATAAAGGGATAAAAGTAACAACTTATCACCAGGCTTAAATAACAAAATGGAACCTATATTTGTAGAATAGAAATAAACAAAACAACAATCAGGTGCAAGGTTTTACTTCCAAGCGTGGGGAACCAAGAAGCGCGCCAATAGAACAAGTCAGCTGTTACCAGACCGCCACTTTTGAAAATCGGAGCTGGCTCAAAAATACATTGAAATCAATGGGAAATTATCACGTACAACCAATAAACGTAAATGACATACAAATAAGAATACTCTTAAAAAATTAATATAATTCTTGTTCTTTCACGATTAACGGTTTCAATAAAAACAATTTCAATTAAAGTACTGAACTTACTTTTAATACCCACTGCAATATTTTGATTACTAATAATCATTTACTGGGTCCGGAATTATTTTGATCACATTACACCAATTTAGTTATTTGTCAAAACAAAAACTATATATCAAAATGTGATAAACAGCAAGGGAAACAGAAAATGTTCCAATTTAAAAAACTTTGTAATTTGGTGTGAACAAGTAATTGATAGGATGTTTCTTAAGTAAATGCCAATGTGTTAATATGTAAAACATAGGCGAAAGGATTTAGTTTGGCAAACACAAAATAAAATATTCATACAATAAATCTATATTTACACAAACTAGCACAGTAAAAAACTAAGCAACTATTTTAATCTGTGAAAAAGTAGTTATTACTATTATAAAACCCGAATAAAAGACATAAATGTAAAAACAGTCAAATTATAAAACCTTTACCTCCAATATATAATTTTGACGAATTCTCTCATAGCTTTCCCATGCTTCACCTGCTGCATCTTTATCCATGTTCAAGTCACTGCATAGTTCATGGTAACGTTTAAACGTATTATCATCAGGATTATCAAGCAATCCCATGATTGTATCAAAATAACAGAATTAAGTAATCACAAGAGAAACTCTATCAAAGTAATTTATTAAATGTGAAACGTGTCTCGTTCAACTTTCATATAAACATGCCGCGAAATGTGCGTATTACCTACAGTAACTAGATAAAAATAAGTACAAAACTCTCCTACACTAACTCCTCAACGCTCTAGCTCCTATTGCTGCCGACTAGGCAGAGCGGTAATTCAAAGATCCTAAAAGCGCGCCAATAAGTAGACTTGTTTTGTAGAATATATATCTTTCAATTTAAAATTGCGAGATACTAATTATATATGACCATATATATTCACAAATGTTTCAAAATAATAATAATCATAATTAATCAATCTTCAAATTAAAACAAAGGCAAAATAATGAATGTAATGGGCGCCATAAGTACCATCAGCTGTTGTTTGGCGCTACTTTCAAACATTTAAGTGAAACGGAAATAACGTTTGGCGCTGAAATTAAACATCCAATAGAAACGTTGGTAGTGACTATAAATAGATTAACATGTTAATCCCTAAAATATTAATAAAGCGAACCTGTTCACATTAATATATAATTATAATATTCTTCATGTAAATTAAATTTTTAAACATGGCATTATGTATTTACATTAATGTTAGAAATATTAGGTTGATCTGCCCATTTGAAGATGAATGTTAAAGCGATATCCTGCATTGGCGTATACAATAATTTATTCACGAAAATGCTTAATGAGGACTACGGTATTGATATTACCAGTCTGATTACAATCCCCAATATAACCTTTACTTATATTATATTAGCTTTTTGAGCATGTTAATTTTCAAATATTTCTTAAAACTATAATATTGCTTCAGAATTTATTGAGAACAAAAAATTATAACTTACACATTATATTCACAAAAGTTACTAATTATTAAGTAATTAATTCTTTACTGACTTCTTGGCAATTCCTACCTGACTAATCTAGACACCGAAACCTTGAAATGGGAGCCAGTCTGAGGTTAAATAGAATAAAATTAGTTTTACCGTGTTATTCGGTTTCTGTCAGTTTCAGAAAACTGTTTTTTATTAATAATCTGGACGGTGTGTGTTGCCAACGTTTTAGTTATAATTTATTTGCGTATCCTCATCATTTTAACCCAACAGCTTCATTGCTACGTCTGTCCTCAGTGAGTGACCAGGATAGGAACAAAATGTGATTGACCATTGAAATCGACCTAAAACGTTTTCAGTCTCGATTAATTTAAAAAATCTCCAAAATAATCTGAAAGTTTTAATAGTTTGGTAGTAGAGGATAAAATATATAAAGGTCGGTTTCACTACTCTTTGATCATGGAACTATTGGTTAAGCTTCGTAGCAACTATGGTTGCTGATTGGCATAAATAATCGTCCTCTGAAGGAAAAAGTAAATAGCATACGAGACGTTGGTCGTAAACCAATGAACACGCAAACATTTAAAACGTCGGGATACAATAATTTCCTCAAGCAGCTAAGTAAAATTATTACGTGTTCTGACCTTTCTTCAAATCTCCCGTCCTAATGACATTTTCATCCTTTTTGACTGTCTTCTCACATAAACTGTCACGATCAGTAGTATTCTTGTATAAATGGTGTTCCATGTTCAGTGGGACAAAAATAAATATTGTCTGTAATTACTTTGTTTTGATAAATCAAATTAACAGAGAAACTATAAATATCCAAGTTTCTATAGATGTTCTATACAATAAACCAGTTTCTGCCACATTTGAGATGGAATATCCTTTGTTAATGTTTCTAGAACTTCAGTTATTTGCTGCTTCAGTTGGTGTAAGTTCTGGGAAAATGGAGGCACGAGCACTTTGCCCTTAACAAAATCGTATAGGAAAATATCACAAGGGATTAGATCTTAGGATCTCGGGTGACATATCGTTTGATCCAGTAAGGACAACCCATATATGGGGTAGACTATCGTTCTGGCACAGATCGCGAGGTATAATAATTACAGAAAGGAAAATGGGAGGATGAGTAATGTCGTCTTTTCCTGTGACGCTCACAGTATATTTCGTAGTACTGCCCTTACAGGACCACCTTGTTTTAATAAAAAATGTGGGTAAAGTGAGCTTCGGTGTACCGCCACTATAATATCGGGGAAATTGTCTACTACGCTACGTATTTATAAACAACAAGCTAAATCTCCTGAGTTATACTAACGTACATTCTTTGTGCGTATTCTATTTACAGATTCGGATTTGACTGCTTTTTGTCCTGGGCTTTAAAAAAGAAGCAGTGTCCTGAAACTGCGCCACCCACCGTTCGATGTTGTGACGATGCGGTGGCTCTTAACGAAATTTTATGCGAAACGATGCTGTTTCGGCTTGTTTTAAAACACACTGCTCTTCCTCCTGCATGGATAGCGTCATTTTGATTAACAGTATCTCTACCAGTGATTTCGTAAACGGGAAGATTTTCGCTTAGAATATACCTTAAGATTACTTTCGCATTAGAACGTGCTATGAATGAAAATAGTCTGTTCGTTTAACTTTATTGGCGAACGTCAATAAGTTGTTTCTCAACTTATTTAATCGTACCCGTTTTGCGAGAACCAAGGTAAACAACATGTCTTCAAGATGTGTCAGTAATAAAATGTATTTCTACCATAGTGATGGATACAACAATCTCTGTCGCTAGTGACCAAGCAGTTAATGCGACATAAAATAAAGCTATTATCCAGTTTTTCTGTTGAGAAAACTTCAAGAAGACCGATCAGTTGTAGTTTGGTAAAAGTGACATCCTGTATGAACAGAGCACAACATTCAGAATATGTTAGAAGTAATATAAGTTTCTTTCATGCTGACAGAAGTCAATAAAATGTCATATAATTTGCACGAAATATACGCTTTCGTTTTGTTATGTTGGTACAGAGTAGTTTGCGTTTCTAAAATCCGTGTCGCAGCAGACGTCTTTTGCATTAATATCTTCCACTTCGATTTGTTCTGTATTGCAGTGGTTTTAATTCAATAGATATCTCTTGAATGCATCATAAATACAAACCTTTATAGTTTAATTTTGGAAAGATTATTACTTTACATCAATAATAAATAGACTCCAAAAATTAAGTTTATTAATCCATATACAATTCCACATTAATCGTAATATTGTACGAGGAAAATGTCACTTAATGGTATAACTCGTAAGTTTGTTAGTGTACTGAGTTTGCGTAATTCTTGTCCGATTATATGTAGACAATCTTCCACGCGCGAAGGGCGATTTATGAAGAAGATAATGATGCAGGATACAAAAAAGAAAAAGTATTATTTAATGTTCATTATGAACTTAGTTCTATTATTCTACTTACCCACAAAAGTATAATGTTACAGAGGGTGGCATGAGGATGACCAGGGATTTCAAAAGTATTTTACACCACAGAAATCTCAAAATTATAAACGAGTAATAGTGTTAAATAACTTATTTATGGAACATATATCAAGTTTGATAGCAACGGGAGAAATTTGTGATGATTTAACTTTACCTATATTTGAAATTTCTAAGGTATTCATCATTATTTTAGTCAACATATAAAAGTATGAAACAGTTTAGAGTATTATATAGAAATACTTATATGCTGAAATATTCTCATGTAAAAAATATTTATATTAGATTGTTGTCATTTGTTCTAAAATATGTATGTGGCAAGGCTTTAAAGTATGTTTCTGATATGTTACCACCCAGTTTCTAACAATCATTGGAGCTTCTGTAAGCTGTAGTTTTTGTGAGCTTTAACTCGTTAGCATTAAATATATTTCAGGAATCTGTTTAGAAAACATTCCATTTATATTTAGAAAATTTTTCAATCATATGGCATAGTCTGTACTATTGTTTTAAAAAGCTTGATTTTAAATACTTCAAGAATAAGTAGGTTCAAATAAAATTGAATTGATGTAACATGAATGTTTAATACTTGGATGCATCTTATTACTTGCAATAAAATCAACTGTCATTCATTAATTATATTATTTATAGGTTAAAATGGCCTCTGACTTCAAGCAATTAAATGTCTATTGGTTACCAAAAGGTACAGAAAATGATTTAGAGTTCGAAAATTCATTGAACTCACTTGCCTCTAGACTTCGACATGAACTTGTACAGTTGCATGTTTTGGGGAATGTACCAAAAATAGTTTTTTGCAAAGGTATGTGTGAAGTATTTATGATTGATATAGCACTATCTCTTTTCTCAATATGTGTAGATTAAAATTGGTTTGTTTGTTGTGATCAATTGCTGTACTGTTACAATTGTGTTCATACTTTTTGTCCAAAATATATAGCAGATAAAAAAATTTAGTCACACTTTTTACTTAGTTTCCAAATTAGTCAGTAATAAACTGGATTTTTTAAGTTTTGAATCTTTGACCTTGTAAAATTTAAACATACCAAGATTATGTGAATTATAGCAATGTCATGATAATATATCTATTCTATGCACTATTGTTTTACTTTTCATTAAATTAAATAATGATGTAAATTGCCCTGGATACAACTCTAAACAGTTATAGCTCTACTAGATATTACTCAACATAGTAAGTAATACTATTGCATGAAAATGGAAGTTAGAAATTTTATTAGGAAGATAAAATAATAAATGATAAATATTCCTGTTAGATGTGCATTAAGTGGAATATGCTGTTGATATTTTTTTTACCAAATTAAGAAAACCTGGAATGTTGATCAAATAGACTATATGATGAAGTAGAATAAGCAGAACAACTAGGACAGTCTTGGAAAATGTCTTTATTATGTTTATATCATTTTAAGGAGCTTGTGTCATATTCATCTTATTAGCTTAATTTTGTTTATCATTAATAAGAAGTATTTTAAAACATGGTTTAAGGTTGATACAATTCTACAGTGTCAAAATAAAGACTGCCCTGGTTGTTCTTCTTATTTTATGAAAACGTGGAATTTATTTCCAAACATGTTTAATTTTGAGGCTAATGTGTGAGCTGTTTGAATGTTTGAGACAAAGCAGTTACATCAATGTTTTTTTAGTGATTAATTATAACTTTCTATTGTCGTTTATAACTTGCTTTACCACTATGTAATATGAAAATGATTTAAATTAATTAAACTTTATACATTTAAATATGTAACACACCAGTTATTGTTGGACTACAAAATTGTTCATTGTTGATAATCAATTTTTTCAGATAAGACATTTGCAAATGGAAAACAAGTAGACAAATTGTTAGAAACAGCAGATTTTGGTGATGATTTTGTTCCTGAAGGTCTTGGAAATACATTGAAAGATGAATTTTCTGACTATGTAAAAACTACTCTTGACAATCGGGTAAAACTATGAATCATTTATACTTTTTGCAATATAGTGTACATTCTAAAAATATGCTCCAATTATCTAATAGTTTATCCAAATAATTATAATTTAAATCACAATATTTATTGAGAGTGATATTGACAGGATTTTATGTATTGTGAAATCTGCAGGTTTTTATTTTTTTGGTTCTGAAACCTTATACCACAAAAAATATTTCTGATTTTGTAGTATTTGATAAGGATTCATTCTGTTTAATGCTATCAGTGTAGTTAGTGAAAAAAGTGGCCTTTTGCAGAGACCTTTTACAATTTTGTTTATATAGTTAAAGCATAACATTTCAAACCTGTCCACATATCTGCAACTGTGAATAACAATGGAAATAAGGTACAAGTTGTTTGCTACCTTATTTTTGTATTACAAATACAGTAATAGAAGTATTTCATTCACTTTGATAACTATTATCTCTAACCAACCTCTCAAATGGAGTTTAAATAAGGGAGGCCAGCCAGCAGTAGTTGTGTGACCCATGAAAATTTCTCGAATGTCGGCCCCTACTGATTGGACAGTATAGCCTGTGAATTTGTAAGATAGGACACAGTAGGCTTATACACTTCGTGTGAAGTAGTTTTCTTTCCATAGTGGGGGATTCAAAAGATGATCTTTGATGAAAGGGATGAGAAGGACCCTTCAATACATGACTTTGATGAAGAAGATCTGGAGGAGAATGAAGATTGTTAGAAAGTAAAGTTCTGCTCATGACTTTAGAGAAGGAGATCTGCAAAGAAGAGCAGAAGATGCTTTCAATAGTTTCTCAAAAGCAAACACAAATCTGCATGAGGAATTCTGAGATGTCAGCCAAAACTTGCTGCCGAGATATAAACATATTTGCAGAGACTGAGCATTAGTTTTTCTTGACACTTTATACAATAAAATCCACTGCCTTCTGAGATCATGCCTGCTCATGAGAAGGAAGAGATAGCCATAACTTACTGGAAGCAGTTGCCTGTACGTGGACAAGAAGACTCTGAGAGACAGAATGAAGGACAAAACATAGATTTGTTCCTGGCTACAACCTAAACTAGTGAGACCTCTGCTGCACTTTTTTTTTGCTCACAGATACAACCGTTAGTTTGAGTCCCATGTAAATTAATGCCCCAAGCTTTAAATCACCTTAAGTAAATAAAATTGTTCTACTGTACTCGTAATAAAATCATTCATTAAATTGTAATTTTAAATTTGTTAGTTAAATTAATTATACCACTTCCATTTTTACAGAGTGAATTTGCTTGATTTTTTGACTTCCCAGTTACAATAAGGAGTTAGAATGGAAGTAGCATTTAAAATTAGGGCTAATATTGATATGTCTTAAATAAATCCTTATTAACCAACTACTGTTCTATTGATAGTTGAATTCCAACTTAATTGATGTAAATATTTTTATTTTAGAATGAAGAACATGCAGTAAAATGTACTGAACAGGCTGAGGAACAACTGTCGCCAATGCGAATGGATGTTTTTGGCTTGGATCATGATAAAATTTTAGTAAAGGTATGATAATTAATTTGTAGCAAACCACCCTAAACACTTAACATGAAGAATGATATTTAATCTGTATTACCATAATTTTTTTACATCATAATGCTATGCAGTATACAGTTGTAAAAAATTTAATAATTTGAAGTAAATATTTACGAAGTGTAGTAAAATAAAACAAATAAATACAGTTAGTGTATCATATCAGATCATGAAATTTAGTTTGAGTCATTTAGTATTTTTTTATGCATTGCTATATTTCTATATTTTCTTCTCAATTTATTTTACATGGACTAGTATGGTTCTAACATATTTGTTAATAATTCTTATATTGCACTTTGGAAACTTAGAGTTGACTTTTTGTTCTTTGATTTTCTTGTCTTATAAAAATAAAATTAACATAATCATATATTTTCCATTCCAATTTGTACCAATGAGTGTCTAAATATTATTTCAGATCAAAAGGGCAATGAAGAAGTCTAAGGCAACACACAGATATGCACATACTTCACCTACAGAAACAGTACCTGAAGTAGTATATTGTGATGATGATAATGAAAGAATGAGTCCAAAACAGCAGAGACTAGAGTTAATCCATTTTTTGCAACAAAGAAAAATCATGAATCGGAAATTAACACAACAAAGACGAGCAATGGAATCTAAGGAACAATACTACGAAACTTTTGTGTGTGACAATATTAATGACAATTCTACTGAACAGGTTGAAGATCCTGATTTTTTTAGTGAGGAATATGCGGAAAATGCATATAAAAATCCATAGATAATATTGAATCAAATAAAATTGTTTTATCAATGTTGATGAAATTAAAGTAATGACTAAGACATGGACAGTTTTTATTTAATTCTTACAGTTGTTCATCTTCACATTTGGACATCCTCAGGTAAACTTTTACAGGTTTTTAAATTCATAGTTAATTAAGTCAGTAAAAAGTCATTGGAATTGTCTTCCTAAGTTTCTGATGAAGGGTGGGCTGTGGCTCCGAAAATTTAAGAACTTCAAACCCTACATCTGTGAACCTCAGGTAAGTTGCCAACTTGATAAAAAACTCAGTCACTAAATTGATAGATTTTATTGGGTCAAAATCCATCTGCTGACCTCCTGTGGCGTAGTTGTCTATATATGTTCAATATTATAGTCAATATATTGCTCAATAATATTGGTTATCTGTAGACTATATTGAAACATTAAATAATATATCGAGTGGATCAATGGAGTTTGATATTTATTGTGCAATTTGATAAATGTTGATTCATCTGCAAATGATATTGCACAATATTGGTTCAGCAATACAATGAACATTAAACTATAGTAATAAGGTACTGATAAAACATTTTACAGAATGGTTCAAAAATTTTTCATAAGTATTTGTTTACTTTTTGGAACCATTCCACCATTCATTTGTGGCTTTTCGTCATTTTTGGAAGGTTTAATTGAACCAATGGCCATTTGACTTTGATATCATCAGAAGTTTTTAAGACTTCTAGTCTTCTGGAAAGTCTGGGCTAATTTATTATGTGAACACAGATAATGAATTTGACGTGTGTAATATGTCAGGATGTTGATATGATATCAGTCATTTACATTTTGGGATAAATCTTGATTTCATTAAAGTACATTTGATCTGCACATGAGGAAGATATTCTATCTCAATACTTAGATACTTATAGGGCTAGAATTACCAATTTGTTTACATTGATTGAAATCAAAAATATTAAAAATAATGATGTATCATTAATTCCTATTAATTCATGTTAATTCCTTTAACAGACTAGTTATTAAAATCTCTCTAATGCTGAACAACAGCTTTTGAAGGGATTCATCATTCAAAATGTTTTCATATGTAGTTGTAATAGAAATAAAACAAATTGGTATCAGTTTTGACTTAATTATGATACAACATTGGTAATACATAGTTACTTAGTGTGGATGAAATTTGTGAAAGGTAAGTGAAACACTTTAAGGATTGTCCGATGTCATTGGTCTGGTAGTATATATGGCACATCACTTTGAGAACCATTTTAAGATTGACAAATAATGTTTAAAATTGCACATTAAGAAGGAAATTTGTCAAACTTCACTTTAGTCATATGGGATGTCTTTAATAAATTAGAAAATATGGTAGTTATCACATGAAAGCTTTTTTGTAATCGGAATGTGTAATATGAGAATAATTACCTATGAGCAATTTAAGTATATTAGAAGAATTTGGATTAAACAGAATTATTTAATAACGTGGAGAACAAAAGATTTGAATAAGTGCTTTTAACAGATTTACTGCCACAAAGTTGGCTACAAGAAGGGCGTCAAGTTTCCGAATTCCATCGTTAGATGTCTCTGGCAGCGGAGCGGTATACGTAAACACCGTTCCAGTGCGTTTTGTTGTGGCGTGTGCTGTGCTACCCTTTGCAAATATTGCAAATTCCTCCGGACAAGACCATCCACTTTCAATGGTGGCCGGATGGCAATATCAGTGGTGGTTCAATGTTTGTATAAATAGCGCAGTGCTCTCGAAAGTGTCCTCAAGATAGTGTCATCGAGACTTGCAAGCAACTAGGAGTGGCAATGCTGCGCTTCAGCAAGTTCGCAACGGAATACAGGTACACCTGGGCGTCAACCGCTCTCCTTACTATTTGGCTCAACACACGTTCTTATTGCTACAACTTATTCTAAAGTTTCATAATCCTTTTTTTAAGTTTTTTTTCTTCGAAGCACTTATTTCAGCTTTAATTATTATTTAATTGTAAATAGGGTTTATAAACATTATCTTCCTTTGTAGAGAAATATGGAAACTAGTCAATTTTATGTAGTCAAATTTCTTAAAGATATAAAGTGTTGCCGTTGTCGGAAAATTAGCTTTTTACTCAGGTGATTTCAATGCTTCCGAAAGTGAACTGATGAGGAACACTCTGGAAAACGTGATTGGTGTGTGGATTGGGCGGGGAAAATCATTGATACACTGCAGCGAATAAATCGATAAAAATTAACTTGGCAAATGTTTTCTGCATTGTAAATATATATTTAAAACACTTTAATGAACTCATTTACAATTTCGAAAATCCGTGGGTTAAATTAGCCATAAAGTTATTCTCGCTTTAGGGCAACATTAGCATGTCGTCTTCAATCGGTTGTTTCCGAATTTTGGTTCTTAATGTTATGTTCTTTACAATTTTTATTTCAGATTTGTACATGAAAATTAGTTTAATAAATTAAGAAATATAAAACCATTTTTTAATCCATTTTGATATTCAGACCGATGAACTTATTGGCGCCAAATTATTTACCATATCAGGTTTATCGCGCTATTACTATTTGCGCCCACTATACATACTTGCGCTAATCTTGTACATGCGTCCTTTTCTTATTTCAATAAAACGAAAATTAGTAATTAAGAAGTGATCTAAATTGTATCTCTAATTCGTAAATAGTGTTTCGGCTTTATGAAATTTCATTGTGTCTGAATTTTGTGTTATTAATTCAGGGTAACATTGACTATATCACGTTTGCATTTTATAACTACTTTATTCACTCGTGTTTATAAATTGAATGTCATTCGCTGTATACATATGATGAAGTGACTGCCTTTTATTTTTAAAAGTGAGCCTTCAGTGGTAGAAATTACCGAAAATCATCAACTGGAAATATAGTAATTAAATAACTGCAGATTTGGATTACATGAAATTATTTTTTACAGCAAGCTTCTACTTCAACTATACTCTCCATTATTGCAAGCTTTGGTTGGTGATTTATTTTCTATTCGAGCACCGATAGATCTTATTTTGTTAACATGATTACAATATTTTAAAGAATTCAGAATTACTCACATTTTATGTAGCTTGGTTTCCAACCTTAAAAAATGCCTCATTTAGCTTCATTGCGGTAAACTATCTCCCGATGTAAAGAAAACTGATAGTGAAATAACAGTAGGCTAATTGGAAGTTTAAATACAGCCAGACTATACACGTGGGGGTCATGAAAATTCAATTGAAATGGAAATTTATTCATAGAATATTTGAATGAAAGCATTTGTGAAATAATGAAAACAAGTTTCGAAATTTTTGCTCCAGAAGTATAGCAGCTACTGGTGTATGAGCATATAAATATAATGGCGATAGCTTGAAGAACATTGTGATTATTCCGGGGGTTACTATTGTCGACAAAGGACGACGGAAACAACAATCAAATCTCTCAAAATTTCCATTTACCTTGTAAGTATTATTGGTGAAACCTGCACTATGATGTTTCGTTGTTGATGACAAATATTTAGTGAACATTTGGGCAATGAATTTGCAGATAATATATATAACGGGTAATATATAAGAATGATAAATTTTGCTGGTTAACTTCGTGTACAAACACAACTCATAATTCAAACATTTTCTGAATAAGTTTTAAATAAATTAATGAAGAGTAATTAAATTATTTGCTGACGTATTGGCTGTCATTTCATTAATTTATTTCACAGCTCATAATTAATTACTTAAAAATAGCAATGTAATCGAATCATTATTAAATCATAGTATCACAATTTCTTATTTAATTTGGGGTTAAGAGAGTTCTGTTAAGCTACTTCAAAGAATGTATGAATTACCATCATACTTATAACTTATTAGAATATGAGGGTAGCAACGGATTGATGCATTATATAACAAAACTTGTGTTCAATAAATAAAAAGTAGCAATTCATCATATTTACTCTTGGACTCCCTCAGTCGAAAATTTATTGTAAATTTTAGTCAGAAAACTATGTTGTAAAATGTGTGTAGCTTATAACTTTCAGTATTGAACATTATATTCAATGACTAATTTTACGATTGCATCGTAAGCTTATTTTTTCTCGGTTCAACTATGTGTGATTTTATAATATATTGTTTTAGTAATTATTTTTCTAATTCAAAAACATTTTATTCCTTATTTTGTAAAAAGGGTACTGTATAAATAGATCCAATAATTTTGCTAAAATTAATTAATAATATAATTCTGAATATAATTAATGAAAGTTGTGACAATTTAAAAAAAAATTAGTCGAAATTGTTGCCAATTTACCTATGGTTGTAAAGTTATAAGGGTTCAAATTTATAATTTAATAAACTAAGGTCCTTTAGTGAAGATTAATGACGGCCAAATTAGTCTGAATTGTAGGAAGCATTATGTATTAACTGCAATATAACACAACGTTTCGTTCCTATCATTGGAAATTCTTCAGGTGTAAACTATGTGCACTAGTCTTAATGAACTAGAAGTACACACGAGCCATTAGTTTATTTATTTTTTGTTGCCCGGTAGAATAAACTTTAAAACAAACCCAATACCTTTCATCACCAACTTGTTTTGCCAATTCTACGATGTCTTGTGTTGTTTTTTTCTGTTTAGTCTTAGTATAAAATCGCAATGCCTCAATTCTAGAAATAGGGAATCGTTTTGCATTTGTACCCAAATTCATTATGTACTGAAATGTCGATCTATTTACCATTATTTGATTGTACTTTCCCATTTATCATTAAAATTGGTTTCTTGAAAAATAAAAGTTTGTTCGAAATATTTCCCAAATTCTGTACAGCTTGCACTTTTTATGACGTCAAAAGTAGTTTCATAACCCAATTCCTAATAAACCGCGCTAAGTATTTTATCACTTTGTAATAACGATCGTATGTTATTAAACAATATTTTTAGTCGAAATTTTATTTTGCATTATATCCAAGTTTCTTGTTGCCAATTTACCTATGGTTGTAGAATCATAAGGGTTCAAATTCTTTTGAATCCTGAATAATCCATCATTTATATTGAAAAGTTTAATAATATTAGCAGTGTAAAACTAGACGTAATTCTTAGTATACTCTGAAGAATTTTATTTTTTTTAAAACAACAGTTCAGAAAGAAATTTGTTAGGTAATAAACCAATATTTGCCGTTTGTCAGCTCCGACAGAAAAATACGAATTTCGGCTCAATTCCTGTTCGAAGTCCTGGCTACCTTTCAGGTAAATGCACTACTTTTTTTAGATTGTGCGACTGTGAATGATTGTGTTTGATAGTGGAAAATAAACTGTGTATTATATGGATGTTAGATTGCTGGTGTGAGGTCTTAACAAAATGGCTAACCTTCTAAAATAAAAATAAACGTCAAGATACTGTGTGTTTTTGTCAGTACTCCAGTACAGAAACGTTTAATATTCATCGGTATTGTAGTAGCAAAATTATGCATTTTTACTGTAGACGACGAGTTTCGTTTGAATATGCTGATCGTGTTTCAGAGTCTGGATTTGCATGTTTCAATTATTCCAAAGTACGTTACATCCATCATCTTTGCAGGTCTGAGGCACAGATCTTTTTATGTTAGTGTCAATGCGCTGTGTCTTGATTAGAGCCTAATTTATAATCACATCAAAATACCGTACACCGTTGCTTTAGTTACCGTAACGTGTGTGTTTCATGGTTACGTAAGGTGCATGCTAACTTTGGTCTCTTCTAGGTTTGAATTGCTGACATTTTGTTAGTTTATGTCGTGGCTGGAATCCAGATAAAGCTTTAAAGTTACCCCCAATAAAATCTATTTTTTTATTAATTAAAGACCTCTAGTTGTTGTAACTAGTTTTCCCGTACATTTTATTTAGTACCATTTTTCCAAAGGAAATGCATATTTATAAGCATCGGTAATTGTTGGTTGACGAAAGAGGAAGAACGTGTCTAATTTACTCTTCGGTTTAGACGTTCGTTCTCAGTCCTTAATGGTTTGTCTCGTCTAAATACTTTTCAGGAAAAGGAAAGGTAGAAAATGCAATCAATGTGGAGTCCATAGCTAAGGTTATTAGAAAGGATTTATTAGGATCCTTTAAACCATTTAGAAGAGTAGCGAACATTGTTGTAATTTTAGTTTGGTGTCGGAATTGTCTTGTCACGTGGAGAGGAAGGATTTGGGGTTGAGTCTTGACGCATAGAGGATCAGGGATAAGGTACAGGGTTTTTGTGTGTGTGGGTTGTGTATAGGAGAGAAGGCATGTGCGAACTCGAGGAAAGCAACTGGAAAACACGATTGTTACCTGGGGAGGATGGGAAAGTCCAACTATTCCATCCACGTGGAAGGTCCAGTGGTAATTTCCGGACGATTTGATTTAAACATTTGAACTGATTTTATCTTAAACATGTACTAAACGATAAAAATGAATAATTAATTGTAGAAGCCTACATTTCGTGATCCATATTCGTTATTTACTTTTTTCTGCACAATTAGGATCATTCGAAATATATTTTTTAAGTTCTAATCGATATAAGACTGCAAATAGTCACCTGCAGACAAACTGGTGGCCTGTATTGGTTGAATGTTATAATTACAGAAAAGCAATGCATAAGCGGATTCTTTTATTTGGTTAAAAAAATGGAGTCCCTCAAGCGTTCGTATTGTGCATCGTCTCAAGACTATTACGCTTAACGTGTGACATCATCGCACGTCCAAGCTTAATTGTAAATATGAGCACGTTGGGCCGGGTCCCGTACAAGTAAAAGCTCATGTCGGCATCAGTATTCATTTGAGATATCACCGTCTTATTGCTCTTACATCGTCTGCACGTCTCTGTAGATATTCCTGATTTCGGAAGAGTTTGGGCACATCTGAGAGTGGTTCCTTGGGTACCGTTGCCCAGAGGCGATGACGCTCAACACTTCCAAGGGCCTGGATCGCCAGGAACGGTCTTCGAACGAGAAGTAAAGGGTGAGGCCCTCTATACGTGACTTCCGCTTATTGTCCTTTCCTGGCCTGCATCGAGCTGGCCCAAACAAGCAGTTTCCTGCCGTTTGATTGCAGGGCCGTTCCTACCCCTCAACTGGCGACTAGGGGAAACCCAAATAAAAGACCTTATCGTTCGTCGGGAGAGAAAAATTGAAATCGAAAAATGTAGTCCCCTCTCGTGTTGTTTGTCCTGTATTGCGTGTTCAGCCACCATCTGAATCGGTAGCAATTAGGGGAATCCTCACAGGGCGTTATTTGAACAAGTGTTTGCGGAATTAATCGCCCTCGGGGGGAATGCAAATAGATGCTTAATGTTTGAGTTAATCTCTTTACAGTTCACTCATATCAGATACAAGGCATCAAAAAATGAAAGTGAAAAGTTCTGATGGACAAGCGCCAGCCAGAGGCCGTCAGTTAAATATCGTCGTTTTTGAAATTTTCAAAGTAAAACCACGTGAAAGTGGAGCGTAGAAGGTAAAGGAAATGAAAACTATAGTGTGCCTAGTAATTAAAGGACGATTATAAATATGGTTACATTTTTAATTGAATATATTTTCTGAAGTTAGTGTTATATAATATATGAATGAAAGACTGATAGTTTCAAATACTGCCGCTGGAGCACTTCAGCAGCGTTAGCTCTTGTAAGTAAGATGGCTACTTTGAAACGCATGGTGAAAGTACATCGTGCATTTCCTGCAAAGTTTTACATTGGACCTCTAAGAGCATTTCTAAAAATTTAAGGAAATAGATAAATAGGTGATTGAAACCAGACCAAAAATATGCATGATTTAGATAATAAATCCTTGTGCAGATATTTATCCATGCAGCCCAAAAAGACGCACATCGAAATTTATAAACTTGATTGTGTGTATAGTATAATGTTTTATTCATAAAGTTTGGGAGGTGGACGAAACGTATTCTATTTAAATCATAATAAATAAATAAAAATAAGGCCAAACATGCCACCAAATAATTTAATTAATATAAATACATCGTTTCATCCACCTTTGTGGACTTCTTCAGGTAATTATACACAAAAAAATTAATATTGAATACATAAAAGTTTTGTTAAAATATGTAATTTTCAATATAAAGTAAAATAAATGAAAGACTTAAATTATTTTCTAATTGCAATAAATAAAATGACGGCCAATAAGTCAGCATATAATTTTATTTCTGAAGAAAAGCTTATCGTGTTTCCACTCTGGTAATAGTGAAGAACAGCGACGTTTCGACGGTTTCACTGCTTCTAGGCTGGAAGACGATGGCACTGAAAACTATCGAAACGTCGCCGTTCTTCGCTATTATCCGGCTGGAAACCCGATAAGATTATCTTCATTCAAATCACCGGGAAAGCCTTCATCTTAAATTTTATTACCATTTGATTAATATAAATTCTGACTTATTGGCCATCTTTTTATTTATTGTAAATTTATAGTCAGAAAACTATGTTTGTACATACTAAGTACATCTTGTTTAGTTTTTAGTCTCAATATTGGTTTTCATTTTGAAATTTAGACGTGATGATTATCAGTAACATTTAGTGAAATTTTTTTTCTTGTCGACTTGTGAGACTGAGGGAGAAATTAACCTTTTGCGTTCTTTTTCTTAGTGGCACTTATTGTTATAGTTCTGCGATTGTAATTTTGGATCCGTTAAGGTTAATAACATTTCACGCCTCACCTTGGTATTTTAAACATCCGTTTTGGCAATTTGCTATTTTCTGTTTGTGCAACTTTACGAGTTTTGACGGATCCCTACATGTTTTTACACCACTGTTTGGATCCTAGGCCCGTAGTACACACTGGCCCATCCAATTTACATTTCGCCAGTATTTTTGTTTCCGTGTGGTTCGTTAGGCAAATTTATGGCCTTGCTCCGTGAGTCCAACTCTGCTTATGAAGAGCCGCAAAAAGCAAGTCAGATTCGCATCCTGTGTATGAAACGTTTTTCAGTTAATGGAATCATAAATAGTCCCGGAAAATCTAGTTTTACTCGCACACGTGTTAGTCTCGTGCGAATTTCTCATGATCGATGTGCTCTGGATGATGGAGGTGTTTCCAAATAACTAATTGTGGTCTCGGCGCGAATCCTTCCCCGCCGACATTCCTGTTGTCCGTTTTCTCACTTGGTAGGGTGGAGTTCAGGTCTGGCAACAATCTTGCTTTGAACAAGTTTAACTGGGAGTGGTTACAAGCACAAAATTCTCTTTTTTTGTGGTGGTTGAGGATGTGTAATAAAATTTTAATGAAAAGTAAGATAAAAAACTGGATTACCAGAAGAGTTGACTGAGTGGGCGCGAACCGCGTGTTCCAGTTTTGAGTGAAGCGTGCCGATTTTGTTCCTTTGTCTCCGAAGCACGGGCTCGGTCCAGCGGAAAGCTGCTGATGCCAGAAGGCCGTTTCCATTGTTGGGGTGTATCGATTTCATGCGGCGAGGGGAGCATTGTCTCTCTTCGTCGCTGGTCTTTTCATTGAGACCTGTGTATCGCATAGCTTGGCATGACATGGCACGCGTCTTCTTCATGCTGGTATAACTCTTCACATTTAACGGGCCATTTGCTTTTTTCCGCTGCCGAACAACGTCAACTATTTAGCTTATGGTTATTTTCTTCAAGATTTTGTTTACTCGTACATATATCAAAAAAGAATACTCTCAAGTAACACGAAGAAAGAGAGAGAGAGTGTATGGTCCACCAGCATCATCGCTCTGTCTGCGTAATTCCGCCACTGGTCCAAGAATCTAGCATGATATTACCGAATAATAACCCAAGTAAAATAAAGCTTCAAGAAACTGCATAGTATGTATGTGTATGTATTTATTTAATCTTTAATTGGGCACTTTGGCCGGTAGCAGATATATGCATTTATAAAGAGTGAAACTATGGTAAATTAATATAGTTATTTTAAATAGGGGAAAAGCAAACAATATGGAGGACGTTGACCAAGAGAAGGGATAGATTAATAGGCCGCGTTTTTAGACATGAGGGTCTTGTAAAATTAGTGGGGTAATAGCAGAAGAAAGAGGCCAAGGATAGAATTCGATAAACAGATTAGGGAGGATGTAGGTTCTGCTATTTATGATGAAATGTAAAGGCTTGCGCAAGTTAGGTTAGCATGGAGGGTTGCGTCAGACCAGTCTTAGGACTGAAAACCACAACAACACATTTAAATAATAAAATAAATTGCTAAATATACTTGTAAACAGTTTTCATTTATAAGGTCTGTATAAAGAAAAATATTCGTGGAAGATTAATTTAATTGTATATAAAACAAAATAATTTAATCCCGACCCGAAATAAAAAATAGTGGAACTATAGATATTAACAATAGTTTTTTGTTAATGGACTGTGAATGTAGCACCATTCTTTCACTACACTAACCCATTTTCATTCGACAGAATTTAGACTTTGTCCAAATTTCCTTTCTGCTCCAGGATTTTCTCCAATCAATTACAGGTAAGTCGTTTAATCAATTTTCGGCTCTCCCATTCTATTCCTATTTCGCTGCTAAGATTTTTGACCTTCAATGGTTTTAGAGATAATGTGTTCCCCAGATCTTTCCGTTCTTGTCTGTAGTGGAGCAATTTTACTTTATCGCCCCCGTGTGTACGAAATTCTGGGCTCTTCGCTGTACACGCTGAGGATTCTATCTGAATTTTCCTATACGGATCCCAGCAAGCTGCACCGTATTTCATCAGAGGATGTACTGATTATTAGTTTTTTTTGTTGCGATTTGGGCCTGTTTCCCTGTTGGAACATTCTACTAAGCCCTGTTTTGGGGCGAACTCCACCGAAGGAACGCCGCTCTTTGAATAGTTAATTAAAGTCTGTTTAAAATAAGAAGTCAAGGCGCGAGAAGGGTGTGACTTTGAATCATCCAATCACAGCAACGCTGCTTGACGAGCCCCTTTAATTAAATGACTGTAATTTAATTGCCAGGCTTCTCATACATTTCCTGTTCCTTCTAGTGTTCGTTAAAATAGCTTTTTCTGACTGAACTTATCTTACTACCTGTTTCCCCCCCTCCCGCTATTTTCTCTCCCAAAATGCCCCCATAATAAATTTTCAGGACGGTAGTGATTGTGTTCCACCCACCGAAATCAAGAATTATACAAATTGTACATGGTGATCTTGTATACATACATGGTTATTTATTACGGCTGTACGTGAGTCATACGCTAGGTGCGATAGCAGGTATGACCTCATCATTCCTATCTCGCCACCAAGGATTTACTGTAATTGCCTGTGTATCCAGTACAATAAAGGCCTGCACAATCGAGGGTAGAAGCCGAGTGAGTGCATTATTGTCATCCGAGATCAGCGCGGGTCGCTCATAATTAAGTTATGTATTTGTTTTGCCTATCAGAATGCGAAATACATTGTCAGAAATGATCGCAACCAAACGAACCACCCCAATTTGAAGTATTAATTGCAGCACATCAACTATCATGAACAGGATACGGTCACAGTGTTCATGGCCGTGAAACGCATTAAAACAGGATATGTACGCTAAAGCTGAAATCGAACCCTGGCGGAAGAAATATGAGGCCGGAATAATCGCAAGAAATATGAAATAATGAAGCGTTTAAACGATCGATAGGGAGGTAAATACGTCGGAACTTGGAAAGTTCACAATTGATTCCGCTGTTTTGTCGTCCGTCGAACCCAGTATCGTCATTACCCTTTATACTACTAATATTATCCGTCTTTTTGTAATTCTCATGACAGAAGATATCTACTTTAATAGTAGTTTTACTGTCCGAGGATTCCATTACCTAAAATGCCCCGGAGACGATAGATAAAATTGATAATTGCAATTGTCAATGATATTGACGGGACTTAACTGACCGTTTAGCTAATAGATTAATTGACACAATTGTCATCTGGGTAACAACGATTTGTATAAATTTAAAAGAGTCATTGATGGCTGGCGGTGATAGTGTAACTAGCAAATCCGAGTGCAGAGAGCAACAAATCCCATGTCTGTGTTCAAAATATTAATACATCAAATAAACACATCAACACAAACACTAAGCAACAACCAGAGCTCCAAGAAATTAATTGAATTGAGACGAACACACTAAGAATTGACGTGCTGATAGAAGTTTATCAGTTGCACCTTCTATTGTCACTTAGGAGCAAGAAATGGTTCATCCATCGTTTCGAACAGAAATTAACTATCGTTTTCAGGGAAGCGGAAAAGCAATCAACGGCACATTTGGAGTCAACCAATCCATTCATTGAACTGTTTCGGTTGTTGGGGTTGTGAACTTGTCTTTAGGACTTTCATTCTGTCAAATGGTAACCACACACACTTAACATAGGGAAAAAGCGACCCTTTCGCTGTTAAGTCTCAAATCCACTGATGGCGCCCGCTCACACTCGCAGTTACACAACACACTGAAACTCGCTTGTCTTTATTTGTCTTCCTCTGACGCGTTGTCACCCCAACAAAGCAAATAATCTACTTGTCGTGATTTAATTATGTCGCAAATAGATGCGTCAATTATTCATGAATGAAATAACATGAATAAAAATTTTAAACTTTTAGTAACTGTCCACCCATCTGATTTTCAGCATTCTCCCTTACGATAGCTTCTATTCTTTTCCCTTCTGCAACTCCTATCGTCCACGTTTCGAACCCATATAATGCCACACACAATACGAACATTTTTAATAATGATTTCCTAATATTCATATTTATATTAGCGGTAAGTAAATTTCACTTTTTTACTAAAGCCTGCCTTCCCTGTGTTATCCTGCTCTTGGATGTCTATAATAATTTTACCATCCCTAGTTGTTATGCTGGCCAAGTAGCAGAATTCTTTACCTCTCTTCAAAATATCCCTTCGCAGTTAAACACCCTTTGTTATTCCACAATTTCCCACACTACACTGCATTGTCTTGGTTTTCTCTCTATTAATCCTCGCATTGTACTCTTCCTCCAGGATCACGTTCATGCCATTTATTATGGTCTCCAAGTCTTCTTCTGACTCCCCTAATACCACAATATCATCGGTAAACCTTAAGGTATTATTTAGTCTCGTTACAGTTTGATTCCCTTTCTACATTCATTTTTAACTTTCTTCATCACCTGTTCTACCTATAAGTTGAAGAGCATGGGAGACAGACTGTATCCGTGTCTCACTCCTTTCTTATTCCTGCTTTCTTTTCTTGCCCTTCAATTATAATTACTGCTGACTGCCATCTGTAGAGTTTATGGATAACCGTTCTTTCTCGATATTTTATTCCTGACACCTCCAAAATTCTTAAAACGTAGCATTACTGTGTAAATTTTCTCAACAAATGACTCGATTAGCAAAGAAGTCCGTGATTTCATTATTAAATCACCAGCATTTTCAAATTACATGACTTTTTTATAGGCTACAATGTCTTCCATTATTTTTCTGTTTATGCCTATACATTATAGCAGTATCCCAAAATAATGTAATCCTTGCTCAGAATAGGAAGAAAATTTAGTTATTCACCTTTTTGAAAGCGACTTAAATTACATATGAAGTTTAGAACAAAGCGCCATAATTTAGTTTGACTTTTGGCCGGTTTCTCCCATAGTACAGTACTAAATTCCTGAATTACCAAAAAAACGGTATTGTATCACACTACTTAGCGTTTCGCTAACTTAATTTTTTCCACCTTTCATAAATTGCCATAATTTACTTTGTTGAGAGACTTTATTTATATATAGACGCTGGAACAAATATACGCGGAAAGGCAATTAGAACGGAAAGTCCACGTGCTTGATTACGAGTAGCACGCAAGGGAATTTATTAGTATGCAATACCAAGCCGTGGTCGTTCTGAAAAGATTAGAATATCTCCCAACTCAGAAGTTTTCTCGGTGAATTTTCTAGGCGAGAAAGTGTTTTTAATTTCCCCAGTCAGATATCATGTTAAGCCGAAGGCTACTTTTGTTTGCTTTGTCGTAAAATGTACTAGTAAACGTTGCAGGTAAACGCGTACACAAATAAAAAAATGGAAAGTGTTTAAACTCTTGGTTATATACAAATTGGATTTGGTCAGATTATGTCGACTAGTTATGTGTTAAGATCTTACAATAGGAACAGATTGTTGACGTGGAGCAGTGATTGGCATCTTAATTAACGACGTTTTCAAAGAGGGAAAGGTTCTTTTTACAGCACGAGAAGCTGATGTGGACTCTCTTCAATCACCATCCCTGTATGCAACCCTTCTTTTTTTGCACTTCTCGCTCCCCTACCTCTCCCTGTCTTCCTTTTCAACCCCGCCAACTTCCATTTGTTACCCTCCAATCCTCGATAGTCCCCCTTAATTCACGTACGAAACGGGATGTTATTGACGAGTACATCCGTATCATCAGATCACCGACCATCTGCTTACACTACTATTTTGGCTTTCATTGGCTTGTCGATGCGATTATATAATATATTGTCATGGATTGTGATTCTTGTCATGTCTTCATTGTTCGTGTTTAGGTTTCATTCGCTCCCTGAAGTCTACATTTCCATCATTATGCTGTCAAATACATTTATCTCTGGTTCTTCTATGTTCATTATTTCTATTCTCTCTTTCTCAGTAATAGAGACACAAACGGATTGCCTTTCAAAATTTTAAGTTATGAAACCACGTATAAGGGATGATCTCTTTATCAAGGCGTCAAGTGTGCGATGTTGCCAGATGTTCATAGCCTCGACTGTGAAGCTAGAGTTGTGAAATAATAAATTTCATGTACGAAAATGAACTTTAGAGAAGTTTCAATTTTCAAAGTGACATTGACCTGACTTCCTTGAAAATAAATTTGCAAACAGCATTGTTCGTCAAAAATTTAGTACATTCCGACGTAGCGTCCCTTTCATGTGAACTCCTTCCCCAGGTGCATTATAAATCGCTATAAAGAGTCAGGAGACTGATTGAATCTTGAATATGCTGAACGCACAAACATTGAGACCGAAGAGTTTATCTCTCTTGAATTTATTTATAAAAATATAATATAAAAGGCACCAGTCATGCAGAAGGACACTTCTGTTGAAAGAAGGGTACGAGTCTGTCTCACTAAATTGCTTTTTTCAGTACAGTTGTGTGCAAAAATATTGTAAAAATGTGTTAAATTATTTGTATTATTATTATCACTGTCCTTAAATGTTATGGCATTAGTATCGTTAAAGTTACAGTGCACTTCATCTATAATTCTACAATAGAAGAGTTTCAACTTCAATCGGTTATGTACTGCACTTTAGCTAGGACTCCAGGGCTACAGTGTAAGGAACCTACCCGGTATCCACCTGAAAGAAGTGCATGGCAAACCCAAGAAAACTTGCATCAGGTAGGTATTGGGTACTTGTCTCACGCCCTTCCGAATGACGGAAGAGGAGTTTGCCTTAGATCCGCAGCATTCCCGTCTCCGATCCGTATGAATTATATACACAATTTTTTAAAATAAAAACACTTAGGTGATTGTGTTTAAAATGAGATATTTTTTTGTAGTTCTAAAACTCACGAATTAGGTTGACAATCAAATAAAATGTCTGTATATTGATTTAAAAAAATACCTATATTAGAGGTCAGAATTACTGATATATATTTAAAAAATAGATGAATCGTTCATAAGAATTAGCATATTTATGCTTCCGTATAAACAAGTGAATATAATTTTGTTAGTTTTATTTAACTTTTTGTCCTAGGACTGTATAGTTTTGTTCACAAAGAGTATAGTAAACACAATAAGGTTTAATTGACGTGAAATATGCCATCCGGTACAGTTCACCACCTGCCCAAAACTAGTTTTTGTCTTCTGTGACTGTATTTATTTTTACTTTTTTCCCCCCTTAGTCAACTGAATCATGGAGTTTTTTCCACTTTAGTCTTCTATTTTTTGAATGGATGACTGGGAATTCCACGATTGATGAAATAATGGGGTTGTCATGACCAAACATTCCATTTCGCAGGGACATATACTCCAGTCAGATCATTGTTTGGACCGTGGGTATTCCCAAGTCGTTGTGAAGAGTAGAGTATCTGACGTACCTGGGTGCATAACTCTGTTTTGAGTCACCTGTATACGTCTCATGTGACTTTCTGCAGCAGTTCCTCACAGTCTACTAGAGTAGTACCAAATTGGTATTATTAGTGATAAATATATTAGTATTTTTATTTTCAGAGATAAGGGAGATTTTTCCTGCAGAAGAGGTTTGAGTTGCCAGATTCTTTTTGCTGTCTATGTTAGGTGATGATCGAAGTGAATATAAAATTATTTTTCGGTTATCTTTTAAAGGTTTAATCATATAGCGATTTCTTCTGTCCACGTTTATATACGAATATTAATCCTTTATATACTGCATATATTTTATATTTGTATAATTGTTACTTTATTTTCTTGAAATATATATGGTTTATAGGTGTTGTTATTGTATGCATGTGATGTCTTTGTTTATTAACACATTGTTGCATTTTATTTATTTTTTCAAGATTATGTATTTTAGTAATGTGATTGTGAACTAGTATGTTTTGACCCGTCCTATTTCCTCAATACGGGATTAATTGAACGAATAAATCTAAATCTTGTTTAATAAAGACCTACATTCGAATCTAAACATTATATACAACCTATTTTTGACGAATCAATACAAAGATGACTAAAACCTGCAAAGTCTCCATAAATCCTATTAGTAATTGTTTTTATTAATGTTCATTCCAGTGCCTTTTAAGAAAACAATTAATCAAATTAATATGAATAGAAACAAGAAGTACAGTACAAATGGTTTTTAATTTTTTTTAAATGTCGGTATTGTCCATACTTGTAAGATGAATTGTTTTCGTCAGATAGATCGTTGGAATCTAATTGAGAAAGATTATTAAAATATCATATCATCAGCAAATCAGTCCGCAACCGCAACCTTACATTATTTTACAATTCATACATAGAGACATTATGGATCTTATGATTTTCTCCAATCTTTGACTAATCGCATTTCTGAGTCAAATATGACTCAGGAATGCGATTAGTCAAAGATTTCTCTCTTCCAAACACAACAACTCGTTTAATTCGGGTTTCCACAGTTTAATATTTTCTCGTCCATGACGTCCTTGGTGTAACCATGATAAGTCTTTCGCTCCCTTGATATTTTCTTCAATGGGCGGGATGGACCGTTTTTTGGGTGTTTACGGCCAGAAGGAGACGTCCCGGAATGAAGTGCCGCAGGAATTTCAATGGCGCCATTACCTCTGCGCCGAGATTGAATTACCGTAGCTCCTGTTAATATTAACAGCTGGGCGTCGTTAAGCCTCTTTACGTCCGCTACTTTTAGTGTCGAGGACGTCGCGACGCCTCTTTATGGACGCCGTGTCGCTTCGTCTACGTATCTTGCATGGCAACTGCCCTTGTTTCGACTAATTTAACGAATTGTTTCCGGTAATGAACGTTTTAGACGTCGGTACCCTCAACTACTTCGCTAACCTTGCGGAATATTTAATTTATTGCTTCTGGGTTAGTTATAAAGGTTTCTTTTCTTCGATATGCAATCGATATATTAATAATCGTGACTTATGCATGGGATAAGGATTCTATAAAATTTAAATAATTGAAATGCAACCCCACTAAACAAATCTGTTAAAAATCCTATTATACGCGTGATATTTAAATTTTAAAAATTCATTTTTAAGTTTTCAGCTATCTTACAGACTATTGATAGTATTTTTTAAACAAAGATGGATGAAACGTTGTATTAATAATAACTAAATTTGTTTGCTGACATATTTGGCCGTAATTTATTTCTTTATTTTACTTAATGTCAGAAAATTGATTTGTTTTTAAATTGAAATGTTAATTTAGATCCCATAATATACATGATAAAAATATTAGATACATATTCAAAAGCTCTATTTTGCGACTAATCAATATAAAACGATTGAAATGGATTAAAAATATTTTTATTAATATAAAAAATTATCAATTAAAATAAACAATTATCTCTCCACCCCTTTGATAAATATTGCAATCCTTTCCAATTGCAGCGATGTTGTGAAAACGATGCAAAGGAGCACCTGGATTCCAATTAATGATAAGTGCAGGAAATAATCAACAAGTTTCGACAGCCGACGTGACAATCCCGAATGTAATGGCAGAGATGAAAACCCATTTATGTCCCCGCCTGGGTTCGAACCGTATCACGTCAAACTAGATTACACCTGCCACCAGCAAGCATTCAGCGAGGACTTAAACCGATCACGGGCGCTTAGTAAATCCTTAATAACTGAGAGGTACTACGTGTGTCGTGTGGCCCAAAATTTTCAGTTAAAATCAAATACCCGCTCCTGAATTGGGGGAAGCGCTGACAACCGTAAGCGGAAAAGCCCGGATTAATTAATTGCACTTTTATTCACTCATCAAGCGGGATATTTGATCTCCGTAAACCGGATCAAATTGACTTTTCCCGCTATTTTGGTCTGGATTAAATTATGACGGAAAGGACCGACGTGCTGCTTATTGCACACGATTTCGATAGGATTGTGAACAATTTAGTTGCTTGCTAATGTTAAATTCTGTCGACAGATGAAGCTCTTGTAACTGTAAAAAACGGTGGAGACATAAAACCCACCAGGAAAATAATTAAACTTTAAAACTTTATACGAAATTGCACAGATAAAAACGAGTCCGTATGACACTGAGAAGATAGAGTTAATTGATTTACATTTCTCATTAATTAAATGACGTGTAGTGAACACATGTTTAATACATTTTCGAGGGGTTACTTTATTTTATTTTAATTGAATAATTTTGTTAAACTAAATTTTCCGAGCTGCAGAATTCGTGGTGTCATCGCTCTTCAGGTATCGGGGGGTCCTGGCACAACCACTTCTATTGATGGTGGACCATTGAGTGATTAAGAAACTCCGCGGCTGACCCAGCCAGGATCGTAAATCTATCGGGTGGATAATCTTCGATCTCAAAATTTTGACGCGTTTGAATCTTTCTCACAGAAAGTAAAATAACCTGGTGCGTGAGGTTTCACGATTTTGAAGCAAGGCACGTGAAACCAGTATAGGGAACGCGGAAATGAAACATGAATTCCTATTGACTAAAGCCGTGGGTAGTGTTATTTTGAGAGGAGATCCGAGGTTAGTGGAAAAACATTGAGGAAGCAGTGGTTGCTGGGAGATTGTTGTTAAGTTGGGATGAAGAATTCTGAAAGAACAGTTGTTGAAGTTATGGTTAAGATTTTAGTGAGGGGTTAAGGGAATTTCAAAGAGAGCATTTGTTGAAAAGTGGTGAATAATTTTCCGACAGAGAGGGCAGTTGTCGAAGGAACGAGAAAGGGGAACTTTGTTTTGTTATTATTTAACTTTAATTATAAATTAAATTTTTAAAGAGCAGAGAGATATGTTTTTTATTTGTTGTTTTCTTAAATATGTTAGATGATTGTAAACTTCCTTATTATTTATTCACCCTGCTCTTAATAAAAGTATAAGATTCCCCATTTAAAACATTTCATGCCTGTAAATTTCTGAAAATTATCCATATGTAATTACATAAGCTTTTTGCCAACTAAACAACATTTTCTTGTTCGGTTATTACGTATCCTAGGACTGAAATAATATAAAATCGCTCATGAAATTGATAATTTTAGTGTCAGTTCAAAAACAAAGATGCATTGACAAAATATGATTATTTGGTTTTGTAATTTTATAAATAGGTAGGCAATTTTCAAGCAATGTTGAGGGATTCGCATGTCTGAACTGTATCATCACTGCCGTTTATTTACGAGAAACGACTGAATATCAGTTGTGTGTGGTCAGGTTTGAGGTGCGTTTCACGACGTTAACCCACTTTACCACGCCGTGATTCGAACCCGAAATTTCAGTAACGCACCCAAACAAATCCCCCAACTCATCTGAGCAAATGTACTCTTGACTCGAGACGCACTTCCGTATATTGTCACGCTGGGGCGACGCAACCCCATAAACACTCCCCCGTGTCGGTCCCTCGTGGTAGTAATGGAAGCTGAGATATACCCCCAACCCCTTCCTGGTCCCTAGTGTAATATATCGGCGGAGTCCTACTGAAGATACTCCCACCCTTTAATTTCTACATCCCGTTCCGCTCTTAATCCCAGACCCGTGAATTTTTAAACCGTTTTTCGTAATACGATTTCGGTTTAATGAAACTAGATGAGAGGAACTGAGTTCCCGTTTTAATCCACCTAATGCCATTAATTTGTCATTCTATGCATTCCTTCCCAATTTTATCTTTTAGGGGCATAGTATAGATCAGAATATGCCTTGGGATTCACAATTTTTGGTCAACTGTTAATCATGGTCGATAGAAAATAATAATAATTCTATATGCTGATATTTCAATCACAGCTTCTCTGCCCATATATTGTAGCATTTTCCCTTCTTTGCTGTTAACAAAAATTGTATTATATTGTTCCAGCAATTTGTAAACAATAATCCGTCTAATTCGACAAACGAACCCTACTATTATACAAACTTAGCAACTTGACTTTACTGGTGTTTCTTCTCTGTTACGGTATAAATTTAATATCTTCAGTACAAATCAATCATTCGCAGTTCGAACAAATGAGCTGAACTATTCTATTTTTGTAAAAACGAATTAATAATTATGACCATGGTTTCCATACAAATTTCAATATGAAAATGACACTGTTTTTTTAAATATAGCATTTGACTGTGAAATAACAACTAAAGGAAATATCAAAAACCAAGGTTAAACACAGAAAATACGAAGAATTGAATAACAAATGTGGTCAAATGAGTAAAGTGCACTTACCATTAAAATTTTGGTTGTATTTAGTTCCCCCAATCCATATTTATAAAATGAAATTTGGCTTTAGGACTTAAATGTTCCTTACTAGAACATCTGTAAATTCTTAATTGGACTTTACAAAGAAAATTAAGAAATATATTACTGATTTGTCACAAACTATATTCAGTTTGGAAGCAAAACTTCATCCGTTTCTTTGAGGTCTTGATCATGCATTACAAATGCTGCAACAAAACTGACAGAATTTTGGAAACTCGTACGTGAATCAAAATATCAATTTAAAGAATTATGCTTGTCTATTTTCGAATTTTGGTACAACAATTGATCCATCACGACTTGGAGAATTTCTGTGGGTATCTTTAATATGCCTTCATTTGTTAATAAATATATTTTTGTTCTTGTGGTATTTAGTCGTAAGACATCTGAGAAAACCTGTATGCTATACTATCCTGCGCAAGCCAGTTCATTTCTACATAGCTACCACATCCTTCCTAATCTACTTAGCGCATTCCACCCTTGGCCTAAGTTTTCTGTTCTTTCCTACACACTTCCTTCTAATGCTAATTTTAAAAGATCCTCATGTCTCATAACGTGGCCTATTAATCTAATCCTTTTTTTGCCCAAAATCCTCTAAATTGTTCTCTCTTGTGAAAAATGTAATTAAATTAATTAAAAATTCATAAATTAGTGTATCAACCTTTGGCTTTTTATAAAAACATAAAACACCAGATAGCGGCTCTCTTTGCCCTTTTGGAGTTAGGTTAATATTGACAGTGTTTGAATGGATTTTATTTAAAACCTTTCTGAAAAAATATTTCTTTTATTGCGATGAGCAATAACATTTGGCACCGATAATCTCAATAAATTATGTTTTAAGTTATTTGTATTTTTCTTTATTTAACTCTGGTTTTCTAGCTTTGCTTACTTATCATTTTATGTTTAAATGCCGTTAGGGACAGAAGTAAAGTATCATCGAAACAGTTGCTAGATTTTAAAAAAATTGTGTGATTCTTTTTCACCGAATTCGTCAGGAAGCCACGGTTGTATAATGTTTTGTTTACATCAGACGTAAAACTGTATGTGGTTAAAGTAATTAACCTTTTATGTTTCGTCGTTTTCGTGTGAAAGTACGAAAATTGAGAAATTAAATTTGTCTGGTACCATTTAGGCCATATAAATTGCGTTGTCTAATTTCGTTACTATTTATGGAATTAAAAGGCATGTTGTTAAAACATTACGCTGACGTAAAATAAGTAATCCAAGTAGTGTTGAATTGATAGGTTTGCTTGATTTAATTACGTGATTATCTTATTTATTTTACCGATCGTCCATTGCGGCAAATCTAACTACAAACAACCACGAACAGAATTAGAAACGACGTCAGCTTTAAACACATACCGAAGAAAAAAAAAGTGGCATTATTCTTCTGGTGCTAAGGTTATTTTACTATCCTTGACTACGCTCTGCACTGAAAAGTGTTTAGGTAAAGTCTGAGGGATAAGAGCCGGGCTAGATATCCCCTTCCCAAATAATGGCCCCAAGTCTTTTATTGCGTTCTACCACATTGAAGCTTTATTTATCCGTAGGCCACCGACTCACTAAAGCCTTTTAAAGGGATTGCGTTTATTTTCGGTTGTCGCCCACGGTTGTTGTTGCGTCTCCATGTTTATTTTTTCAACATTAGCGTAACTAACGAGCGATTAGCAATTAGGAATTCCTCTCCAAAACAAGCTAACAACTTCAATTTATACAAATCGAGAGAAATTTTCTTAATATCTAGGCGCTTAGAGCTGCAACAGCATAAACGTATTTACAGTTTTGTCTTACAGAGTTAATTATAACGTCCAGTCTATATTTTGTGTTTTGATGGCAGAGCAATGTGTTTTATTCGGCGTAAGGGAGAATGCATTTAATTAAAATTCTTTAATTCAGACTAATCCCCCTTCTCAATTCACTTCCTATACTATTAAAGAGGAGTTGCTTGTTTCAAGTCACCCTGAATTAGCCTCCCCACTCCCAAAAATCTGGTCTGTACAGTTAACTTTATTACTGTAAGTAGGAAAATGTTAAGAAGGATTTAAAAATACGTAATACATTTCTCATGACTGAATTCTCAAAAAGTGTGTATCATTATATTTACTTATTGGGAAAATTATACTTTTGAAGGAGAAACGAATAATATTGGTGACAAATGAATTTAAAGCTAAGTGGACATTTATTTTAATAAATGCAATTCTAAAATCCATAAGAAAAAATAAATTTACATAAAAGGCACAGCAAAGATGAATTGATGAAATTCAATAAAATCAGATTATCTGTGCGGTGAACCAAAATAAGCAAACCTTTTAATGGGAAATAGGTCTGGCAAAGCGAACTCTTTAGAATAAAAATCAAGGATACCGCCGAGAACTGCAGCTGCAGTCTCTGGCGGTGTTTTGCTTTGGTCTGCTTCGGAAGCGCTATCTAATGTGTTTCTCGTTGATGACATCTGAAGTTCTTGCAGCCTGGATGACGCCTTGGCCAAAAATATTGAAAAATTTTGCTACAATATTTGCATCTCCTGAGGCCTCAATTTAATTTTTTCTTGCCAGCGGCTCGCAATTTTGTCCTCCGACTCAAAAATATTTTCCCACGTCACCTCACTTAGCTCAGAAATCAGCTTCCTCCCCTTTTCAGTAGCTAATCTGCTGCATTTCAAATTACACCCATTGGCGTGTATTTGAACAATTGCAGCCAATAATAAATTTTTTAGCTGCAAATGTGGACACGTTTTATATTAGTTCCGCGCCCAGTGGCCATTCTTAATTTTTCCAACGTCGGTTGACAGCATTGTCCGTAAAAGCCTCCTTCCATAAATCTGAAGAAAGGTTCATTTTCATTGCCCGAGAAAAGGTGGGAGGAAGGGTGCAGTACTCCCCCCACACAATAAAATTCGTTTACTTTCAATGTATTACAAGTGATTGTTTTATTTTACTAAGTTATCTTCATTTTTATGAAACTTAAAATTTCTATAAAATTTCTCAGCATAGTCCGGGTATTATTAAACCCGTTCTTATATTAGACTGGGAAGTGTAAAACCTTAACAATAAAAAGAAATAAATTCTTGGGTGAACCCACCCTGCGGTAAATAGGATAAAGTTATTCAAGAGAGAAACGAAGCCATTCCACTTCACAGTTAGTGACTGCCTCCTTGACTTGTCGATCGTGATCGAGAACTCTAGTCTGACTGGAAATTGCAGTCTCTTCGGGAAATCCGTTGGAATTAATGGTATCCAAGGTGTTAAAACCCGTCTCACCCTTTACCTTTCTGTTTAGGATAGACATTTCAATTGATTCGCCCTGCGTCTTAATTTCTCACAGTCTTCTGGAAGACTGTGAAAAATTCTGTTCTGCTAAGGTTGCTCTTAAATGCCACTAGGACCGTCTTAATCAAATTAGGGACAGATTGGTTAATTGGTTGGATTCTGTTCTTCATTTCATTATTAATTCCTTCTTTACACCCAAACCACTGCACTTAATCTCGGGTGTACCAGACTAATATTGTCTTCATTCGCGTTATTTTTAGATGTCAACCTCAGCTATTACTCTAGAGAAAAAGTTGTCCGAATATTGTCAGGTTCCACCAAAACAATCTTGCAGGGGGGTGTTCAATCAAAATGGGAATACTTACTCTTACTTGCCAGTATATTCAACCGCTGATGTTATTTGTGATTAATAATTCACCTATTCACAACAAAGATGTGCATAGCTTTGATACCAGAAATAAAAATATTTTATCAAGGAAGGGAAGTTTCTAACTATAATACAAAAGGGTGTTCATTGTAATACTATTAGCATATTTAAAAAAAATCTAGCCTCCTTAAAGATTTAAAAAGAAATACAAAACAAGTTCAAGCATGAAGTAACTACCTTTTTAGTTCTACTCTTAAAGAATTCATGGAGTTGTGCATCTTAGTATGTATATATAATATATATATATATATAATATATAATATTGATAAATATGGCTAATATCTTTATTAAGTGTGTCAACAATGTGCAACATATATATATATATATATTATATCTGGTATAAATGTCATATCTTGCCTTCTCTGTAGTACTTAAGCATATCTTATTGTAAGTAACATAGAGTTAATAGTAACTAAGCAATCATAACAATTTGTGTAGAATCTCTGACTCGTTCCACATCCCTGAAGTTCTACTTCTCTGTGGGATCAATGGAATATGATTTAATACTAATAAGTAGGCTGACAAAAAGGTGCGTGATATTTTACTTTTAATATTAAATGAAGTACCTCCGTGTAAAGTGTACCGCAAATCCTTTGATACGAAAAGTTCCACAAAATCATTTCAAGTTAATTTTAAAAATAGGAAGTTTAGAAAAAAACAGACGATATATTGATCTGTTCCGCTTTTAGTATGTTAAGTTTGTGTGTTAGTGAAGCTTGAATTTCCAGATCACTTAATCTTGAGCTCATACGCTTGCGGCCAAAACATCGTTGCAAAATTTTTTTTTTTCACTTGTGGCAAGATAAAGGTTTTATCCACGGTATTAGCATCAAGGATTCATTGTACCTCCTCCATTTTTTAAGTTAAATTAATTTATTCTTTCAACAGCGGTAAATAAGTGAAAACAAGGATCCAAGGCGCTTTTGTGAGGCTGTATTTGATACGGCGAGCTCCTTTGCTTACTCAAGGCAAATTGTGCTGGATGAAATCAGCTTCCCCTCGCTCCTCTGGAACAATGTATACTTGCTCCCCATGGGTGTGTACTAACAAAAAAAAGTATCTTAAGAGTAACTAGGTCTCTCGGAACAACTTAAAGGTCACGTGTTCAACGTAATTAAAACTTCCCTGAAAAAAATGAGGTAACATTGGATTCAGGTGTAAGTTCCGTTTTTAGTTTTTCCACGATTTATGGTTACACTACATGGAATCGACATCTAGTTAATTTATTCCGTGAATTAATGATTCCATGGGAGAGTAAGAAAAAACAACGATGAAGACGGATATATATATATATATATATATATATATATATATATATGACAATTCTTTGGTTAATATTGTCAACGAAAACATAAAGTGAATGTTAGAAAACACGGTTTTTTATGTAGATTTAACTCTGCTTCTGACGAAATGGAACAAATTAAAAGATTCTATAACTAAATAATCTGTCATAAAAAATAACCCATACAGTTAATTAGTCAGAAATCAAATTTATATTTGTTTAATAAACCTACGACGTTTCGTCCATATTTGGGAACTTCATAAGGTAACTACAAAAGCTTACAAAAACAATGATAAAAATTTTGTATTCAAATTTATATTACAGATACATGTTATCCATTTTAAATGTAAGTTTGTTTTATTTTTTATATATTTTATATTTATTTTGTGATTGCAAACTATGCTTTTTTATTTTTTAACGAAATATTTGTAGTTATCTGACGAAGTCCACAAATATGGACGAAACGCTGTATATGTGTTAAATTATATAAAATTGTTCACTTAAAAAATTGGCTGTATTTATTTAGTCATTATATGCTTAGAGAATGAAATAGACCCCTGAAATGTATTGTACTAGGAAACTGCAACGATGAGAATGGAAACAAAAACGATACATAAAATGGAAAAATACACATACTGTATGAGAAAAATCAAAATACAGAACTGAAAATTATATCAACAATTTTTAAGTGAAAAATTAATAAAATAGGGAAATGGCCAAATAGTAAACCAAGAATCATTTATCTTTGGTTTACTTAAAAAATATTCAAATTAGTGAAATATTTTGTGTATTCAATTTATATTATTTCATACAATTAATCAAATTACAGTAAGAACGAATAACTGCAGTAGAAAATATAATTCTGTGAGTTTCAACGCTGTTGTTAAGCATTATGATTTGTAGGTTTTTTGATAATCGTGTTTACTTATTTGTAATAACTTATTTCTTGGTTAATTTGAATAAATATTGCTCATTTATTTATTTATTCCTTATCAATTTTATTAAGAATTTAACAAGTCATCGTAAAATAAGAATTTGCTCCTTCAGTTTACACTTTCTTTCGGGCAAAAATTTTCATGGAGAGATATTATGGCATACCAGAAAACGTTTCTAGGTATACGTTTCTACAATGTACTATGTTCCGTTGTTCTAAACTTGGTCGCGAACTTCGTCCCCTGAAAATCCCTTCACAGTTCTAAAAAAAATAAATTGCTGTGCTTTCTTATATAAAACAATTCACTTCACACATATTTTCCTGACTCGTCGCACCACCTTTTATCGTGCCTCCGTTCCACGTAAAGTTCTACAACATTAAATTTTCTAAGTACAGCCATACTGACTCACCTTCTCACTTTTCTTCCCTTTACAACGAACCCCTCCGACATCTGTACATATGAAGCCTATTTTGTCCGTTCTCGGCTAACTCTCTCACACATTATTAACCGTCTCCGACCTTTCCACTGTGGGCGTATTCAACAAAAGTAGTCAGTCAGTCACACCAGTTAACTATGCCTCGGGCGACCCTTCGCTGCTTTCTCGCCCCAAGACCTCGTTAATATTTATAAAATTACACGGATGCAAAGTCTTAAAGTTTAATTTATAAACAAAGTTTTTGGCAGTAACTTTTTGCCCCATCGAGAATTCAATTATTTATAATTGAGGGAAGACAAAATTTTTATCAAAATAAACTCCAATTCCATCAAGCTTGCTCGTTATCTCCAAAAATGAACCACTTAATACTCTCAGACTCACTCTCCGCTTTAAAAACCATCGCCAATGAATACAACTCCAAAGACCTATCCTCAATCATTACTGAAGATCCACTCAAGCTCCAAACAACAGGAATGAATATCGTATTGACATCAGGGAACAAAGGGATCTCCGTTGACCAGTTAGCAAAAACCGCCACTTATCTTCCCCCTCTCCTCTCCCTAATTACGTCAACACATTCTCTGATGTATGGAAACACACCCTTCCAAAAGTAGCCCATCTCTGGAATCAAAATTGGTCGCTTCATAAATCAAGCCCAACCCATTAATTAGTTGACAACTTCCTCGCTATCCTCTTTCCCGAAAACGCATCCAGAAGAGATCAAGTAATCCTTTCTAGAGTAAGATCTGGTCTCCAAACTGACACACTCCATCACCACGTGGCACCTTATCAACCCCTGCAGTAAATTTCTTGAAGATAGAGACCGGATCCTCGGGGAAGACAACCCAGACCAGATCAACCATTCACCGGAAGACGAAGAAAGAAGTCATCGGATTCTTGAAAACAATTAATTGTTACGATACAATATAACATACTCAATATTTACTTTTAGTAACCCTTAAGTCAGTTCTGTCGGTGATGACCTCGTAGTTTATGCGACCTTAAATAAACAAAAAACTCAAGTATATATTCTTTTAATGGTGCACAATGAAGAATGACTTATTGAAAGCGTCTGATAAGTTGAAATTACGAGAAGAGGGAAATTTAAACTTTATTTCTAACCCTTGAAGACGAAGCAAGCTTGTTAATTAGAATTGTTTAATAAAGAGGGTATGATTTCCCTAAATTATGAGAAGAGTCGAAAATGAAGCTTCAATTATAGCACAATTACAAAACCATTGATGTTTAAAGAATATGTGTGTGGGATGTTTAAACACGCATTGACCTCGCTTTGACTCGGTTGTGTCATTCAAATGCCTTGTTGCAAACAGTTAAGTTATTACTTTCATTTGTACCACCTCCTTATTTTAGAAATATGTGGGTGTAACATAATTTATCTTCGTTCTTCACACATAAGCTTTAAGAAAAATGAAACAAGGTTGTTGTTCGAGAAGTGTCCGCCGAGGGTTTGTTATCTCCTTGCAGATTTGAATTATACGGCTAGGGAGTAACCTGTAAAATTATTCTAGTGCAGTGGTGGCCCAACCTTTTGCATACGAAGCGCCATTTTTTTTTGACAGACGAGGTCAGACGCGCCATATAACTGTAGCACATTTTATAGCGTCTTCCGTTCATGGTTAGGGGTTGGTAAATAGATATGATAGAAACTGCTTAGGGAACGAAAAATAATAACTTTGACGCAGTTAATTAATTTACGCCAATTTAATGAAGCACAAATCTACAAAAGTCAAGAATGATGTTCCTGTTTGATGACTTCATGATGCTCGTTATTTGCGATCTAGTTTAATACCTTCCCAACAAGCATTCGTTCCTGGAATATTAAAATTGAGGACCACTTGCCTGCAGGCCCGGGACAGCAGAAACCTCCGTGTGTGGTTGCTACAGAGCCATGAAACACACAAGCTGTCGTGGACGAACGTGATCGCAGTCATGGGAACAGGATTTGCGATAGCCGCTTGCTTCCAGGAAATTTTCCAATTTGAACACACCACTATTGAAATGGAAACTAATTTCTGGAGCCAAGGTTCGAGTATAGGAGTCTTTGAAACACGTGCGAAAAGAATTGAAAAACGGGTTTTGAAATATGACTATTATTACAAAATGAGATGCTGAAATATTATTTCTTATGTTCATACTTCCTAATTTGGGTTGTAATAGTTTATTTGTTAGAAGACTCTTGTTACTGTTTCAACATTCATCAGTAATTAATTCCACAGCATTATGATTTGAATGCCAGGAAAAATATTTTATTTTTAAACTCCCAGAAAAAAAAATTAATACGCCCACCGTTTTCCTTCTCACTCATAAGCATTACCATATTTCCACTCGGTCGGCACAGATAAGAACTTGCGTGGTGATTACTCGTCAAAAGCCATTAACGTTATACAAGTTACCAAAACTTCAAAGAATAATCACAAGGCCAATACCCGAGGAATCGAATATTGTGGATATCCTCTTAATGTAACCAAGTATTTATAATATAAAAAAATTAATTTGTTATAGTTATAGCGAAACTGAGGGCACGTTTATTACATTATAATAACCTTTCATTCCGACCGCACCCTGAAGAGGGAACAAGTACGCTCCGAAACGTGGCGACGTTAAATATAAAATTTTTTAATTAACATAAATATCTGCTAAAATTATTTATTAATAATCGCCATTAAAATAAAAGATGTTACATAGTTAATATGGCAATTAAATATATAATAAATGAGTTAAATCAGCCTCTTTGTCAGTTATTTTTAACATAGAGTGAGGTTCCATGTACAGGTAATTTTTTACCTGGAGAAGTCTCCAATGAGAGACGAAGCGTTGTAATGTTAAATATTTAAATTGAAAATACTGACAAAAGAGGCTGATTTAACTGATTTATTAAAATATGATGTATTGTGATTTTAGTTGACGATCCCAAGACCGATTCGGCATTATTGTAAGCCTAACTTCGGCTCACCTACTATTCGCTACCCACACTTTTCACAGACTAATAATAGGAATTCAGTGAATAATGAAAATTGTGTAAATTGATCAAAGGTGCATGGAATTCAAATCAAAGGGAGAAGAAATGCTTCTACTGGAGCTTCAATAGGTTTTAGTCTATAAATTATATCAACTGTGGTTAGTGATTTATTCTGGTAAAAATGAATAAGAAAATAACTAGTGTCGGCAAAGAAATGCTTTCCAGCTATAGCGCACACAATTTTCCCCGACCTTTGATTAAGTAAATTATAATAGACCATCCAAAAATAACTCTTCAAGCTCCTTCAACTCAAGCGCAACACGAAAATCGATTTATAGAACTCAATCTGCGCTCAGATATTCTCTTTTTATAGCAGGAAACTTATTACGGGTAAATATAGGTAAAACATAAATTGTCTTATCGAAAGAAAATCAAAAGGATTCACGGATGGCGTCGTTTGAAACGGAAAGAAATGCGTACGTACTGCGTTCCTTTGACCAGCTTAACTTACGGAAAATTCAACTTCCTAGTCGTCGGGAAGAGTATCTCCCCCCCCCCCTAAGTTTTACGTCAGGACCTTTTCAAACAGAATATGTTACCACGAGCATCAGTTTAGGGTAAGTTACGGAAGGCCGCGCAAAGGAGGTTAATTTTTAACATGTTAGGGAATTTCAAACTAGGATAAGGGGAACAAAAACCGAGAATCAGGAATTATTTTTATTTATATTCAAATTTATTCGTTAACACAGGTGAATATTTCAGTATTAACTGAACTCTGTAATAAAAACTCAATATTTTATTCGGTGCGCGTAATTGATATATTCGACGTTCGTAATAGTGATCCTCAATGTGTAGTTTCTTCATCAAAATGCGAGGAAATAATGTCTCTGCAATGCTGTTTAGTACAATAAAATTACTGCAAAGATAATCGTAGCGGCCATAACACCGTAAAATCTTCCTTATTTGCCGTTTCAGGGAAAAACCGTTGATCTGTATACGAAATCACTCAAAAATCATGCTTGGAAACCCCCATAATTGCGTCAATATGGCGGATGGAAGTTTTGATATTCCAAAAACCTTCTTCCGGCTCTATATAACAACGAAAAAAATTATATATATTTATTTGATTTTGCGGTTTTCTTGTCAGATGCTAACAACATAAAATTTTGGAATGTTCACAATTTTGTCACAATATGGCTGATCGTAATTTGTTACTAATGTAAAATAAAATTTATATTGACCCAATGCTTCTACTCCCAAGATAAAACAAAATTAAGAAACTCAGAAGCTTGATAATTTGGTGTAAATAGTTAGAATGAACTATTGGCAGTATTTCATTACTGAAATATTTTAGTTAAGATAATTATTACTTCGATTATACTACATAAAATTTAATGTTAATCGTCATATTAAGGAAATATAAATTATTCTTATTAATTGAAACAATAATTGTATGGCCAAAGAAAGAGACAAAAGTATTATTAAAATGTTACCAATTGGTGGAGGAAACGTCGCGAGTTTAATAATACTTTTATCTGTTTCATTCGTCATATAATTATTGTTTTATTAAAATATATAAACAGGCAACCTCATTTTTTGTGATCATTCTTAAAAAAATAAGTTATTAATTTATTAGCTACATGTGCAAAACAACGTAAGATGTATGACTCTCAGCATCCTTAAAGAGTTGCTTCTCTTCTTGAGGATCTATGGGAAAATGAGTTAATCCAATTTGTAATCTCAAGATTCCATGTAAAACGTTTCATGATAAGCGAACAACATTAGCATGACGAAAAGAAAATTTAGATGACGTTGTTTTCAGTTCGATTAATTCTCTTGATTCGAAAGCATTAACAAATAATATATATATATATATACGTATAACATATATGCGAGTACGTGTGTGTTAAATACCTATTTTTTATTAGACAATATAATCCCAGTTTAAAATTTTCAGTAACAGAGAAAATAAAAGATAAATTGCAGTCCCATAAAATATTTGCATATACGATAGCCTTAAAATAAAATTTTACTCCCTTGATGTATCGCTACATGTGATCGATGTCATCAATAGTTTGGATTCTCTGAAACTCGTGTTCGGTTGGTTAATCTGCACGAGTTTTTAATGTTCGCAGTAATTCATGTGAAACTATTCTAAATATAGTTCACCATTAATCAAAGGGTACTTAAACATCACTCGGTTATTTGAACGCACATAGGAGGATGATAGCACTCATTTATTCGATTTCCATAAAAAAATACTTTTTTTTTTCATCAGGTATGTTGCTGTTTTAAAACCAATTATTTTGGCCCTCTTTGCCTTACCCATTCGTTCAGATTTGTTTAAAGGAAAACCTTACTTTCATTTCCGAATAGACGGTGCTATTTAAATATTTTTGCAAGTCTAAGAAAAATTAGAGATGAATACTTATATATAGAACAGGTGTGAAGCAAATTAAAACTGAATATGGAAAAGGAATCAAAATGCAAGGAGAAGAAATAACATTCCTACGCTTTGCCGATGATAATGTAGTATTAGGGGAGTCAGAAGAAGACTTGGAAACCATAATAAATGGTATGAACGGGGTCCTGGAGAAAGTGTTCAATATGAGGATTAATAGAGGGAAAACCTAGGTAATGGAGTTTAGTATGGGAAACAGTGGAATATCAAAGGGTGTTATATCGGGAATGGATATTTTGACGGAAGTTAAGGAATTCTGCTACTTGGCAAGCGTAATAACTAGGGTTGGTAGAAGTATAGTAGGCATAAAGAGTAAGATAACACAGGCAAGGAGGGCTTTTGCTAAAAAGAGGAATTTACTTTCGGGTAATATAAGTGTGATTATTAGGAAACCGCCGCTAAAAATGTTCGTAATGGAGTGTGGCGTTACATGGGCGCGAAACGTGGATGATAGGAGTTGGGGAAGGAAAAGAATAGAAGCTTTTGAAATGTGGTGCTATAGCAGAATGTTGAAAATCAGATGGGTGGATATAATCACAAACGAGGAAGTTCTTAACAGAATAGGGGAAGAGCGAATAATATGGAGGACGTTGACTAAGAGAAGGGATAGGCCACGTCTTAAGACATAAGGGTCTTATAAAATTAGCATGGAGTAAGAACAGAAGAGGGAGGTAAAGGATGGAATATGCTAAGTAGCTTAAGGAGGATGTGGGATGTACTAGTTATGAGGAAATGAAAAGGCTTGCGCAAGTTAGGTTAGCATGGAGGGTTGCTTCAGACCAGTCTTAGGACTGAACACCAGAACCACAACAACCACCAAGCAACAAATATTTTAACACTCAATTACACTTCTCTCTTATCAGAGACATCCCCTGAAGTAAAATGCTGGCCACAGCAAGATGAGGAAGAAAAGTCAATTCACCCAACTTTAAAAATCTAATAAAGGCATTTACGTATATAAATATTCCTATTCTTTACGGTATTTACTGGAGCAAAGGTGACCAAACGTGGCGCATTGCAACCTTTGATCCTTGAGCCCATTGATATTTCCCTTTAATTTGTTAAAAAGGAATTGTACAGTTAGACATATTCCATAAATAAATACAATGAATGGCTAAAATTCTTAAAAATACAGTTTTTCTGGAGAACAGAGGGAACAGTCAATTCCAAGTTCCAAGGTGATCTCGGTTTCAGTGTCCAGGGTTATCTGTCAGTCAGCCAAAGCAGCATCATGAAGCTGTCACCCGCTCGTAGAGGAATATTCATTTTTGACTTCTGTATATTGGTGCTGCATTAAAGTGGTGAATATTATTTAAATTAACAGCGTCCGAGTTATCCTCTGACCATAAACGTAAGACGCTATAAAATGTACTCGAGTCATCGGATATCTGAACTCGTCTGTCAAAAAAATTGGCGTTTGGTATGCAAAAGGTTGGCCACCCCTGTTATAGAAGGATCTTTCTGTCGGGGACGTCGAAACGTCTCACTCATTCCATTGTTGACGTCACTCCTGGCTTATGGGAGCCAGGGAATGTATGTTTCAGTCGCTATCGCTACAACATTTTTCCTAAAGCAGACACGTTAAACATGAAATCAAAAAAAATACATTAAGAGCTCATATTTTTTTAGCTACTGTTGTGCAGCAGTAACAGAAGTAAGAGCAAAAAAATAAAGTACTCTTTACTTCTTATAAAAATAAAATCTGTAATAGAAATATGCAGATTATGAAACAGTAATTTTTTAATGAAACCATAGAAGGATTGTTCGATACAGGTCATTCAAATTATTATCGCATACAATTTTTCTGGTGAAGCTCAGCCTCAAGCGTTCTTTTATGTAGAGGGCCTGTTAAAAATTACGAGATTCAAAATCCGACCTTTTTATCAATTTATGAAGTAGATGTTTATTGAATACAGCCACCTGTCGCCCCCACCCACTCCTCCCTACCCGATATGTGGTACTTTGTGGCGTTTTTTTCAATTTCATGTGCCGCGTAATTGAATTAATTTGAAGCTGCTTTTTTAAAAAAATGAAACCGCTGAAATTGTGGGGGATACCGAGAGACGGCCGTAAGTGCTGTTGCATGCTAATTTCCCCAAGATCGATGACTCACAAGCGAAGGCTGCAGAGCCCCAAAGCTCTGTCCCGTGGGACAGCTCAAAAATTAAATTATTTATTGATAGGATGTCATTCTCGTATCACGGTAATAATAGCTTATTCTGAAAATTTTACCAACTCCTTGCGTTAAATTCCACGTCCGAATGAAATAATTTTACGTGATGTGGAGACTGATAGAGTAGAATGAAATTTGATTTAGTGACTTTAAGTAATACGAAATCTATTTACAGAAATTACAATCAATTTAATTAATACAAGTAAATTTAATCTATATTCTTAGAATACTTTGAAGGTAATAAATTGGAACGGTTTCTATTAATAATATGATGGTTAACTGCATATATGATAACTAAAATGACATCCAATGAAATACATATGCTTATTAAACGTTCATTAAATGGTTAATGGAATGCTGAGTGAATAAACTGCTGTTTTCTTTTTCAAAACGATTTATGAAAAAATATTTCTTTACAAAAATTACAAATTCTAAGTTTGTGTTTCGTGGACTTATTGTTGAAATTCATTGTTGTTGTGGTATTCAGTCTGATGCAACCCGCCACACAATTCCCTCCAATGTTAATATTTTTCCTCTCTCCGAATGTTCGATTTTCCTATAAGCTGCGGCTATTTTCCCTTTCACCATAAAAATCTTCAACCGAATTTCTTTTTTCGCCAAGCCTATTTAGCTGCTTTGCACTTCCTATATATCTCATTCTTCAAGCCTCTGTACATTTATTTACCATTTTCACCTCTCGAATTTTTATATTTACACCTTTCATCAATCATTTTTATTATTTATTGTTACCCATGCTTTCCTATTGGTCTGAGCTATTCTTCCTATTTTTTCGTCGATTGGTCTAGTCATTTCTTTTCTATTTTTTCTTCTCCTTTTTCTATTAATCTATTCTCTTTTTTAAAAAAACTTTGAAGCACCTTATGTTGTTTCAGTTTTTTTAATTCCCATCTTTTCCCTTTAATTCCTTTCTTGAGTTTCTTCATTTTCAGCTTGCATTTCATATTCATCAGATTATGGTCGGAGTTTATATCTCAATTAAGTATAGATATTAATTTCCAATATTACGACTGCTCTCCTATTCATAATTCCTGAATGCGGGAGGGCACCATTAATTCACCCCTTTTATCTCTCAATCTCACGGTGGTCTCGTTCGCACTTCTGTTTCTGTCTCCTGAGCAGGATCCATGGGATGTTGTGCTTATTTTAAAAAATTGAAATAAAATTTACATTATTTTATACTTCATGTTATTATTGATTCTATTTAAAGGTAAATATATTTAACATAATTACTATTATTTATTAATTAATCCATTTGATACTTTCTTTCGTCTCTGAGTCCTGTTTCATTTATTGATCATCGGGAATAAAAACATTTAACTTCGTCATAGTCACATTTATTCCATCCTGTTCCGCTTACAACACCTTGGAACACCCGCTGTAATTGTATGTTGGAAGTAACGGCTCATTGCATTTATTTTCGTTTTCCCCTGATCGATAATCCCTTATCAATAGTCCTGCTCTCTCGAATAATGATTCTTTTGTATTTACGTCATCCGTTTCTGCTTTCACTCATTCAAGTTTAACAGTGGACGTGGGACCGACCTTCCAGTTGATAGTGGCTCATTTATGGGTTTAAGAATCACTGATTAATTTCTTTTTTTCCGACTTAATAGTTTCGTCCAGAATTCCTGAGCAGTTGGAAATTAACGACTAACCGCTGCTTAGAATTGCGAGTACAATGCTAGCTAGACTCCTCTTCGCTTCTCTCTGCCGTCTGTACGCAGCTCGATTGTTCATGAGAGCTGAAGATTATTGCTTTTCCCCCCACTTGAGCTCATAATCCACTCGGTCCCGTATTCGCCTGGCTGACTTCAGTGCTCCCTTGCTGTCTTTGAGCGCTATTACACGTGTAGTTGATTCAGACAGTCGACGTTGTTCCAGTTTCCCCGCGTCCCAAGCGCCACAACGAAATCCTTCATTCTTCAGGCCAGAGTCTGGCGACATTCTTTAACACTTGCAAGTGATGAAGAAAGCAATTAAAAGGTAGTATACACTACTCGGTCGTAGTTTTTTTTACAACTTTGTGAACGTCACAGCAAGCTGCGGTTCACGTTTGATGACCTGACGTGTCCATTACAATGTTCAGGAAGTTCTAAAATTGGTTCGATATTTGACTGGGAAACTTGGTATCTTTGAAAGTAGGATCTTAAAATGTATTTTTGGAGCAGTCTGGGAGGGAGATCACTGGGGGAAGAGATACAATTATGAGATTTATAATTTATTTAATGAACCTGACATTGTTTATACATTTGGATTGGCAGATTGGGCTGGGCGGGCCATGTAATTCTGCTGGACAACAACAGGACTTGTAACGTCGCGTTCAATGCTAAACCGAAAGGGACAAGACAAACTGGACGACCCAAACTGAGGTGGGAAGATGGAGTAGCTCAGGATATAAAAAGCTTAGGGGTGATGAATTGGTGGAATGTCGCCACGAACAGGAAAGAATGGCAGGTGATTTTGAAGAAGTCCAAGGCCCACACTGGGCTGTTGAGCCAATGATGATGATGATTAGATCGGGAGTTATTCATAATTTTTATAATGGTTTTACTTCGGCTCTTTCAAATATAAGTGCATTTATATCTTCCAACGGGATTGTTTGAGATGTCATGAATGGGACTAAGTTAACTTTGTCACCTCAGGGCCAACCAAGAGACCTCATTAAAATAATTTATAAAGAAATAATAATTATAATGCAGTTGATATTTAAAATAATTCAACTACCTAACACTTGGGCAAGTTGGCCTAGGAGCACGGTTCATGATCCATTTCGCGTCATTCTGAGATTGGATTAATTCAGATCGATTGGACAAATGCTGGAGGCTCTCTTTCCACTTCCCGATAAAATGGCCTGAGACGAGTTCCATATATTTAAGAACTAATCAGGCGGCTACGTCCTCAAAGTGATTTCCTGTTCATCCACTTGGCTTCCTAGAGAAGGGCGATTGTTAGCTGCTATTACCGATGTGGAAAATGAAGAACTCTCATAAATAAGATCCGTTGTAATGAATCGACCTCAGCCAGTCCACGTAGCACTTTAAATAGGAAATTAAACCGTCTGGTAACGGGTACCAATTACCCACAGCAGATATTTATTGATGTACCTTCTCTTTACTAAATCTGTAATGAAGCAACACGTGTTCAAACTAGAATATAAATGATATGACGTCATACAACGTAATTGAGTCCCAGCTCTACATCATAGGCTCCCTGATCAGATGCAGTGTGCTATGTATAATGATAAATAGTTGAGAATGTCTGACATCAGTAAAATAAATAATTTCGTCAGAATTTAATTTTAATTGAAATAAAATTTGGAACGTGTCGTTCCTTTCATTGCAACCTCTTGAAGTGCAAGAAAACATTTAAATATATATAAAAAATCCAAATAAAACTAGTCTTACACGAATGATATTTATTATACAATTGTAATTGAAATATATGAATCATTACTAACAATTTATCTTAAATTAGCAATGGAATTTTTTGAACTCTGAATAAGAATAATAACAGAGCATCATATGTTCTATTTCAATTATTGTAGCAGTCTTCACATTGATGGCGAAATTATTAGAACAAAAGAAAATACTCAGGTACATCTAGAACTTTACATTTTACCAATCAAAATTATGCTTGTTTAAATAACTGTGTTTTTAAGCGACGGAATAATTTTTAACGTTGAACATTAAATTGGTTTTATGTTCATTACATTTTTGACCGATGCAACAAGCTTTGCAATCTGAATCATTAGTTTTGTATGTAGCATTACGTTTGCCTAAAATGTAAAATTTGATATACATTTAACTATTAAAGGATTTAAAAATAACAGCAATACCATTATTATCAGGCAAGTCAATACGTTTATAGAGTATGTTTTCAAAAGTGGGTGGAACTTGAAATATCTTTTAGGTTTTTTAACAGGTATTTAAAATCTGTTTTCTTTTAATTTTTATATTTACTTGTTTTGTTGCACCTAGAGAGGTTCCGAAGATTGCCTTCGTATTAAAGACACACTAAGCGGGTTCATATACATTTTTGAGATGGGAGAAAACTATGATCTTTATCTGCCCCTAGCCCGTTGCCTGCAACATATGTATTCACGTACAGAAGAAAAATGTGTTGCTGCTATTGCTCTTGTTGATGGGAAAATGAGACTGGTTTCCCTTGTGGACTGACGCGGTTTACTGTGTGTTCAGGTACAGCTGTTCGCATATTAATGAGAACAAAACTCGTACACGGTGAGCAGAATGGCGGCGGTCGATTATTTTATTCTCTGGGTCTGATATAAATGTGTAACGGCAGAATTAAATACTCAAGTACTACAGGTAAAAATTCATCAAATCATGCATTATCGTAAGCCAGTATGAGTTACAAGAAAAATAATTTTTCAAACAGCGGATATGTTAAGTTCTGATTCTGTTTGTTGGCACTGATGTTCAGACAATTGGCGTAATCATCGTGGCCAAACGTGTCTTGGGGGTAACGCGGTGATCAAAACTGCCTCCAGAGGCGCTAACTCCGGTTGCACAGTTTTCCTTTGACAGAACAAAAGACTGGAAGATGAGTAATAGCTTTCAAGTCCTGCAGTGTTCAGTTATCATCTACCATACAACGGTATCGTATGGTACATAACTACGTACATTTCTTGGGAAATACATTCCTTAATACTGTATATTATTTTCTGTAAACTATAACAGTTGGGAATACTTTTTTTAGGAAAATTTGTTTATTTTTAAAGGTGCTGTTCGATGATACGTTAAACGACCTACGTTCCCATTTAAAATTACGCAGATGACTATGGATGCTCCCTGTGGTTTGTTCCGTGAAATTAAACTTTTGTACATAGGGTTTGGTTATAATCTTCCATCAACTGTTCCATAGTTTTCGAGAAACATATTTGATACAAGTGGTGGATCTAAATTAACACTGCTAAGAGAATCAAATCTACATGCGTTTAATTGATTCAATAATTTCTTGGATTACAAGAATGGAGTTTTTTGGTTGGATGATAAAATCCATTAAAAACTTGATTTGCATTTTACCTGATATTAAAGAAATCGATAAATGGTACAGCCTTAATATGTCTGAAACTTTATTAATTAAAATTTAATATGACGTGAATCGTTTCGTCTCCATTTTTTGGAACATCCACTAGGCAAGAATTGAGATGTTAACAATATAAAAATTAAAATTAAATAAATTTCGATCGGGACTTTTTCAGTTTTTTAAAAAATAAAATAAAACAACTGCCTGAATAAACCTGTCGAAAATTATTTCATTTTAATATCTTAATATCAGACGTTAATTGATTTAATAACTATAGAATTGAGTTACAGGTATGGGTACTAACGAATAGATTCAATACGGAGACGTTAAATATATAAGGAAATATGTTCTTGAAATTTTAACTTATTGAGTTTCAACTATATTTATATGTATTATTTGATGAACTGGTTTCTCGTTACGACGAGTTCCTGAATAACGAATTGACTATGTGGGGAAGGAGTGTGGGGTGTAAGGAAAAGATTGATAATGTACGTGGCAACAGTGTCTCCCTCTACGCCGATACGTGAGGAGGCTACAACTTTAAAAGTACTATAGCTGTGTTTCACAAATAATATTTTGAAAGGATAAAGAAAAAACAGTTTTGAATTTAATTTCTACAGAGAATAAAAAGAACAAAACCGTGGCATAGACAAAAAGGTCTTTAACTGCGATTTTAACACTATTGTAAAAGAAACTACTTTTCAGTCATGCGTAAAATTTAATATTGGACATGGTTTGGACCTTAGTATTGTGTTTTGAGAATCCTACTAAATTCACAGGTTTCCTAATACCTAGTTCTTATTAAATTGTGTATAACCTAGGCTTGTTTCAAAATTAAAATATGAGAATTAGTAATAACCAATACTGTATATATCAAGTTGGTGTTGTTGTTTTACTCAGTCCTTAGACTGGCTCATGCAACCCTATGTGATAATCTATTCTGCGTAAGCCTAAACGTCTGACATTCCATGCTCCGATACGTAGAATCTCACTCTTTGTCGTTTTGATGACATCCTCCCGAGAGGCTGCCATCATATTGTTATGGATTTTTCATAGAAAAATTAAAGACACGGCTGTAGTTTCCCTTCTTTTTAGCCATGCTTGTGTATTTCCAACGTTGAGCCATTCCTGGATCAGTATCCTCGTGCCTCAAGTGGGTAATGGTTAGACCTGTTGCCCCTCACCATTGTAGTTTTTAAGTTAGTGATACCTCCTTATTGTTCTAGTAAAATTTTAACCTCTCTTAGTCAAGCGAAAATATTTCCATGAAAATTTTGTGATCGATTATTTTATATTGCAACTTTCCTGAGCTGACGTATTCATAAGGTTTAAATGCAAATATACTACCTGAAATATACTGTGTACTTCAGCATAATTATTTAAGAATCAAAAAACTCGTTGAAAAAAGGACTTTACCTATAAATCATGCAGAGCTGAGCCTATTGTTGCACCGAATAATGTGTCTGTCGTGTGTGCTCGAAGCACGACAAAGACCACATTAAAATCGCATACAAACACAAAGGCGCCCCAAGTTTGTCATAAAACGATTAAGAAATTACATAATGTTGTGAAACCGCGGTACTGTGGAACAAAAATGAGATGTGCTCAAGCGTTCATGAATATTCTTAACTGTGCTTGGTGTGTTTCTTCCTATCATCACACAATAGCAATGTGAGACGTCCCTTTTTTTGTTAAGCAAAAACACTGGGTTGCTAAGTTTCAAACTTCATAAATCAGTAAACCTGCCAACCTGTCTCGAACATTTAAATATAAATTAGCACTATGTATCGTTAAATTTTGGAGCCTCTTGAAGACCTCGAAGAAAAAGTTTGATTTTTTTAAAAGCCCGAATTTAAAAAATTTAAAGAGAACTTTTTTTATTGACAGCCTCTATGGTCTAGCGTCGTACCTCAGATGTCCCATGTTCGATTCCTGGCAAGGTCTTGGGTGTTCAGGTAAGAGTAAACCCGAAAAAACGAAATAAGTTCCCTAATTCGCAAGTCGCTAATGACCTAATGATTGGTACAACTATAAACAGAATTTTAAAAAATTATAAAACAATTATTTAAATATAACAACGTTACTTTCGTCTGTAATGTGAGTGTAAAGAACGCATATTTTGATTTTTTGCACATAATCTAAATTCTTTATTGATATTAAAAAATTAACTGAAGTGAATTTGAAATCAATATTCACGTAATTCAATTATATCACGAGTATAAAATATTGTTCGTGTTTATATTTTCTAAATATTAATTAAATTTTTTTCCTAACATATTTGGCCGTATTTTTATTTAGAAAATAATATAATTATAAAATATTATTTTTAACTATTTACTACCTTACTTGATTAGTGTTCAAATTCTCTTTTTTGTATACATTTGAATGACATATTTCTTTGTATTCCAGTATTATCACAAATTCCTAGTTTTTTCTTCGCTTCAGTGTAACATTTTAAAAATAATTTCTTTATTTTTATTTGCTTCATCTTTCATATATATATATAATTTAATAAAATAAAAATTATAAATTTAAGTATATTGAATTTGAGATTGAAGTAGCTGGTCGATTACTTTTTTTTCCCTTCCAGACGGTATGCCATATCCAAAATACGAATTTTCCCGAAATAAAGTTGGTATTCCTGTTCATCATCTGGCTGGGATTTATTACCACTTTTTCGAATTATATTAATTTCGACCCTTAGGCCTTGGTCATTAACCATAATTTCGTATGCTGTTGGATAAGGGAAAAAAGACTATTTTATGTAAATCTGTATCGACATTTCCACAATAATATTATTATATGCTATATGCTAACAGTTAAAACTGAAATAGTATAAAAACGTTTGAAAAGTTTGAAAAGTATTTTTATGATTTTCAAACAATCCTATTATGGGACAGCATTTGAATTTCTGATTGTATGTACAAATAAAATTGGAAATGGTTATTTCTGATTATTTTTCCCCTTTGCGTTCTCTGGGAACGCATTAACACGGGTCGAGATCGTGTTAAATTGCAGCCGCTCATCAAAATGTTAATTAAGTCATGTAAAATTTCAATTATTTTGCAATATTAGTATCAGTTGTTACATTGGGCAACGGGACCGATTGTCGCTTTCGGTTGTCGACGTATTGATCCTCGGGACATCCATTGCGAAATTAACGGCTGCTGATTTGCGAGATACAAGGCTCTGAAATAATCATGAAGGGAGAGACGAACGTGCGAATCATATGGTCACTCAGCTCCGGTAAAATTGCGTTATCTGCACTTTTCAGTATATCGAATTATAGGCTCATATTTTTTAAAACGCAAAGGTCCGAATATTTGTCAGTTGTACTTGTTACAGCTGGTCCAGTCGGAATAACCGAAAATGTTTTCTTTCGGAAACTGTTATAAATTCATTGATTCGCGAACGCGTTAATTTAGTGTCGTGAAAAAAAAATCGCATTTAATGTTGTGACGGCACCGATTTCCCGGCAGAATGGAAAAAATATAAATTGCTTCAAAACTCATAAAAAGGCATGCATGTGCTCATACATCAGCGTTTCTCGTGTAATGTGCGGCTCGCATGAAATATTCAGTTTGTAATTTATTTCGACATATTGAAGCCGTGCAGTGTTTTGACAGACAATAAAGAGAAACGCACTTGTGTGAAGGTAAATATTGTCTATTGCATTATCTTTGATAACTGACTTTTGTGACATCCTGGAAACAAATTATAAAAAAAATTCTTTTCTAACGTGGCAAATTGATTTTATTTTAGTATTTCGAAACGTTTTGTAGATTGGGCCAATTTAAAAAAAAATGAAAGTTGTACTCGAGGCTAAGTTGAGTTAGAGCGCCTGTTGCCGACGTCTGTAGTATCATACCATCGCCGCACTTTGCAGCTCGTATGTTCAGTTACAAGGGTTTAGAGCACAAGCGCCGACTAAAGTGGCTTCGATCCCAAGTTCCTTGTAATGGCAGCATTAAATTTAATAGTACATCGCGGTAAGTACGACTTAACTCTATGTAATGGCTATAACGATATGAAATGGAGAAGAACCTTTGGAAAGTTTCATTACAACTATTTTGTAGCCGTTCTGTCTGCTCGCTGAACCTAACCCCGTAGTGATCAAATTAGCACATCTTTAGCTTTTGGGTGGTAATGACTGCCACAAGTGAAATTATTCAGTTTCTTCATATTTAGAAAAAATAGATATATCGTCTAAGGGACAAAACTCGTTAAATGTTAAAAATAACAATTAACATGAGTTAAATTTTGAATAAAATTTGTAGTATATGATAGATGCCGCACCTACTGTGTTTAGCGAATTTGTGTCTAATTTCGTAACGCTGCAGTTACGCCGAGTTTGTTAACGCCCCGGATGTACTCATGGCCAATCATTTGCTTCTTTCAACTTTAATTGATGCGCCTCCTAGCTGAAGCAGAATGTCTCAACAATTTTCACCTAATATTCGGGTAATATTAATGAAGAACTATTAATGTTTTCGGTTGTATCGATGGGCTATAACACTCTTCGCCTTTTGGAATTGTAACATTTAATATCAAGATGTTCTATAAATAGATATAGATTTTAAAGTGTATTTAAATAAGTGAGAAAGTTGCAAACCTTATTCATCAGTCCAAAAATTTTTAATTACTTATCTAATTTTACAAGACGAGGGATCTTTCGACTTTTCAGTATTCGTTATTCAAAAATGCATTGACAGATCGCCATTTTATGTATATGTTCCCATGTAGTCTTAAATTATGTAGCTATTGTCCAAAATATATCATTGTATAGTTGTTGTGTAGTACCTCAGACCTTAGACTGGCCAGATGCAACCCTTCAAGCTAACCTGTCTTGCGCAAGCCTTTTAATTTCAGCGTAACCTTAGCCTCCCTCTTCTGTTTTTAACCCACAGACTTTCCTCTAATGCTAATTTTACAAGAGCCCCGTGTCTCAAAACGTGACCTATTAATCTATCTCTTGGTCAAAGTCCTCCATATTGTTCCCTCCTCTCTTATTCTGCTTAGAACTTCCTGGTTAGTTACTCTATCAATCCATCTGATTTTCAGCATTCTCCTATAGCACCACATTTGAAAAGCTATTCTTTTCCTTTTCTGCAACTCCTATCGTCCACGTTTCGCACCCATATAACGCCACATTCCATACGAACATTTTTAGCAATTATTTCTTAATATTCTTTCTTATATGACCCGTAAGTAAATTCCTCTTTCTTACGAAAGCCTTTCTTGCCTGTGCTATCCTCGTCTTTATGTATATATTAAAAATAGTATTGTGACGTCCTGGTGATTTAGGAATGGTTTATAGAGGTAATTTTTTCGTATCTTTTCTCAGCGTCAATTGAAGTAAAATGTTCTTCTGGACCGTTCGCAATTGATTCCTGCCAAGTGCCGTAAAATCTTTTCTTCTTTTATATTACATTTTGACGACTTGCAATTGAGTATAAGAAATGAAAGTTCAAAATATACTAAAAACATTTTCAAAAATTAATTTTCTACTGAATTTTAAGGGTGTCAAATTTTTTGTTTTAAAACGGTGTTTTTCTCATTCGTAATGACTGGTAGTTTTATATTAAGTTAATGTTCTTCGCGAAATAAGATTTAGTTCTTTAAATCGTAAGTACGATTTTATTTCTCAGTATATTTAATTATCCGCTTTTTATTTACCTTCCCGGCATCAAGATGTTGGCGAGAGTTGAAAACGTCTGCCAGCAGAACTTCTGGGTGTAAAACGTAACTAAAGGAAACTTCTGCCTTTAGGGGATTTGTTCGGTGTTAACTGGAGTAGCGGAATCTCCTGGGAGCGAAAAACACCACTCGGATGAGAAAAGGTTCACCACGCCGCGAAATAAAAGGGTTTTAAATACCACACTTCGTTTACCTCACGAAACGTCAAACTACAATTTCACAATATTATGGTGCTTATCAATTATAATCAAGCGTATCTTATCCAAAAAATCTACCAAGTTTGTTTATTTTTTTTAAAAGGGCCTAAAGTTTAGAAAAGTTACTAAGGTTTGCAATTTTTGTGAACATTAGAAACTTTAATTAGTGTCCATTTAAGTCCAAAGCAAAGCTGAATGAATGCTTGAAAGGAGAATTAACTTAAGGGATACGGGGACTGAAATTTGAAATTCCTGTAAATGAAAAACTACTGAGCTCAAATTTTAACTGGGTGAACACACATGTAGTAATGTACAAAATTTTGTGACGCATAGGAGGCTTTTGCTAGCAGAAACTATGAAGCTTAGAGAAACTCATTTTTCTGAAGAAAGTAATTATTTATTAATTTAGAATCAAACCCTATTCAATTTCTCTTGAGCCTTCAAAATGACGAAATAGAATTAAAAGTTTTGCTATATGGTCTGTAAGGCTTATAGGCATATTGATATGAAAAAATGAGGAAATATATTTTTTTCTAGTTTGTGGCCGAAATGTCAGTCTCCGTGTCCCGTAAGTGTGTTTAGAATATTATAATGGTTATTAACTTCTGTAAATGTTTTAATGAGGCCAAGAACGGAAAAAAATTATAAAACAAAACTAACAATAATTTAATACAAATAATTTTTGTTTGTTTTTAGATTATTATTGTAGTGTTTTTAACGTTAATTTTGTTCCACGAATGACGTATCTGTTATTTAGATGTCCTTTTCGCAACGCTCTGATTGATTTGATTGTTTTTTGTTTTGTTTCAGGTACGTGATATTTCAGATTCCAATATCACAATTGAAACGGGAGAACTCTGCTTCCCTTAATGTGGTGGAAATAATGGTTCGGTTTTCCATTGCTGCTTCTTCCGAGTGATTGATCGGACAGCCGGATTCGTAATTGCCCGATAAAGCAAACGAAAAGCCTTTTATTGGGTCGTCCAGCCAAAGTCTTTTAGCAGAGACCCTTGTTTCCGTGTTTACGAACCTGTCGGCGATCCTTCTTATCAGGGAATTGAAGTGTTGGAAGCAATAAGGCTGAGCGTGACAACCATCACGTTTCTTTTGTGTGGCTGTTTGTCGTTACGGTAAGATTTGTTTGTTTTTTCGCTCAATTTTAAAATTAATTTTTTTTAAAAAAAAGTGGCTCTTGCTTCACCATCTGTTCTTTCAGAATTATTCTACAAACTCTTAATTTATGAAAGAACGTACAATTAAATCTTAAAAATTATCATTTACGATTTAAATATTTACTACTGCAACATAAATAATTGCAATTTTTAGTATTTAAGGTAATGTTACAGTGGTTATGTTTATTCGCCGGAAGTCATCCTGCGGGCAATTTCCCAGAATTCACTGTACAGGCCAAATAACTCAACATGATCAGATTAACGCAGCATTAGCGTACTTGAAAATCAAATTCACTCTCCAAATGTAGTATTATCCCACTAAACACTTTCTCACCAACATTTATTCCCGTTGGTTCATTAACAGCTTCATTGATCAACAGGATTCCATGTTCCACATATTCATTCTCACTCTCTCCTTCAACGCCACTTTGCGACTTCCTGTTATTAGCCCACCTAAAATCCATTCCGCTGGTGTTTTCAAACTTCAGTCCCCACCGCAATAAGATTCTTTTTGATAATTTTCACAAATTCCCTCGAAAGAAAATATCAATAGCATGTGCTTCACAAATGTCATCTATAATGGTTTTCTAATGGGAGCCGATTTGCCCTTGGAAACTCTTTCTTTTTGCCATCCAATCAACGTTGCCACGTAGCTGTAGTAAAGGGTTTGTTGAGGGGGAAGTGAGACGGTGTTGCAACGTTTGTCTCCCGCTTGGAAACAATTGTCACATTTTGGCTCCTAATATTTTTGTAGATTAAATTATTATATGCCGATATCGTTTATTTTTGGTAAAGGTGATTGGAATCTTATTCGTTTGTTGTGTCAAAGAAGAGATACAGATGTAAATTTCTCGTCTACTTTCCTAAAGGGGCTGAAGACCCACCGCTCTAAAACAAATTTTACTTCGAGTATAGTCTCCTCCAAAGACGATAATGAAATGAGATCATAAAATTTACGAGACAAAGGGACTAATATTATCTGATTAAAATGTCTGCGTTGGTTGAGTGCCAGCTCCGGTGTGAGCAGACTTCGTGATCTTCATTAGCTGCTCTCAGAATCCTCCCTCACGGAGGAAATGAAAATCCAGGAAGGTTGATTGAATGACTGGAATCGTAGATGACTTTTTCTCCCGTTCGACGAAGGGAAGAGATATATGAAACGTTGGGTTTCCCGGATATTTGGTTGAAAATATAAACAGTGATACAAAGGTTGTCCTCGGAGATTATGTTCGACTGTTACCGCTCTCGCCTCATACAGAATTGTATGAAATTGTAAGTCGATGCATATAGAAGCAGGAAAATAGGTTGTAAGCGTAAGAACTGAAATTGGATTTCTGGAACGATCACAACCGTGCTGCAATAAGTGGCATCAGTAATGTCTGAGTAACGTTTCCACTTTTCAGCTCGTAACAAGTACTGAAGATAATAATTTGTAATGAATAATTACGTTACATATTTCCCTGTTTAATATAATCAGTAGTAACAAATTGCATAGATAAAGAGGTACAATTTTTGCTGGTACACATTTAAAATAAAACAAAATCGCATAGAGCTTCATCTATCACAATGATAAAATAAGATGACAAAATATAATTTTGTGACATAATATAATTAAAATTTTGCAACTGAAAACAATCTATTCTTAACCGATTGTCCAGAATATAGTTTTCTTTTTCCTGCTAAACCTTATCTTCACAAAATCACCTCACTTTTATTTTATTTTCCTCGCCCTTCACGTCTTACGATACGTTCCCCTATTACTTTTCTTTTTTCTTCGTAATAACTACATTAATTATGACCATGACGAACATTGACCAGATCTCAATCTATATTTGCTTTCCAAAAAGCTCTGCAGACAACTTTACATGTTCTTAAAATTTTGTCAGTTTCCAACGCACTGACTCCTTTAAAATCTGTCAAACATATGTTTTGAAATACTCCTCTCTGGACAATATTTCTCCTTCTATATATTGTGGTCAGCTCTACACCCCGCAAAGACTGTATGAAGGCGATAGAAATATTACGCGAACAAGCATTCAGTTTTAATACATTTACGTATTAAAATTCAAACTCTTCATACATTAAAAGACCAAGTCGCTACTAAATTTGCTACTCTTAAAGATTTTATTAATTGAATTATGAATTAGATCTGCCGAGCAAATCGGATTCCCGTTGAAAACCTGACCCCAAAATTGACCGAGTATCCTCATAGTATTTGACATTAGTGGATTTGAATTACAGTAGCTGAATTGTGCTTTGCGCCGTTTTCCGCAGTAACAGTAAACGAGGAAAATTACTTTAACAGCGTTTTTCAGTTAGTATCAAAATTTTAATCATCATGGATATCCAATTTTCCACGCAGTAATTCTGTTATCCGATATTTCGGGATACTTTCGGTCTCAGGTAATTGTTTAGTGCTGACATGGTTCGGTAATCTCGTCCAATATGGCTATGGCTATGCTTTATACTATAAACTTTTCGTGTAAAACCAAATTGTCTGTAAGCTTTAGTTACACCCCCCCCCCCCTCGGTCTCCCTCACTATGTATATATTTAAAACCGTCGACGTATAATTCATGAAGTTATTCAGCCTGTCGTATCTGCGGACCCAATTTTTACGTGCTATCGCCTTTACTATTGTTGCATGTGCCTTTTTTTTGTATTCTGCGCTGTGCAATCAGTTTTGTTGATTGGTCAAAAATAAAGCTTTGTCAGCTTCCCCCCGTTGCTGTTCTCGTAATAGAATTCCATTTCCAGATAAACTAAAAGCATTGAAAATCTTGTTTTGTGTATTTTTTTCCCCCAGGAGTTTGAGAGAAATGTTTTCGGAATGAGTGTAATGATTTCGACAAGCGTTAAAGCTTAACAGTACTAAGGAACGAAATTCTGTGGCACATTGACGACTTGAGACATTTATATAAAATGAAATATTAATTGGGTTGTTTGAACGTATATTGTTCAGATAATAAAAAACCCTTTAAAGCTCAGGGTTGGTTTTTTTAAAGAGTTAATTTATTACATTGTCTGGTCAGTGTGTTGACTGACATAAACAAATTTTACTAAGTAAGTTGTACTAATAATGTTGTTAAAGTAGAATTGTTTTAAGTATAATAGGATGAATATGGCAGTTTAAGCTGCCGTTGGGTTGGGGTTAACAGACTACATGAAACATGCAACTTTCCTTTAATAGCACAGGACGGGAATTTTTGAGCTACTGTTGTAATAAATTTATTATTTAAAAACACAACTGTGACCGTTAAAGGTTTTTTTATTATCTCCTCAGAATGAAATATATTACATACCCAGTAAGACAATCCATAGACCACATGGATAAAAACGTGTATATAAGACAATTCCATGATTACGTTTTATTCAGTATTTAACAACGGCGTGCAATTGGAAAAAAATATTTCGTGCTACTTCAAAAAGTTTGTAGGAAACTGAAAGATTCATTTATAAATTGATCATAACCTTCGACTCATAAACGTTTATTTTTATTTTGAACGTTTATCAGAACATCAAGAAAATTCATAGAGTTATTTTGTTCTATTTCATAAGTAAAATTTAAATTTTGATGATAACTATTGAAAGTTTGGATTAAATTATCTAATCTACTTTCATGTTATGTGTCGTCTACGTCGTCTTTTAAACATCTTTACGCTGCATGTGGTTTGCTTGACCTTCGCCCTATGCTCTTATTCCTTTATAAATATATAAATGAGTTCCCAACACTCTTCACTTTACACAGTGTCGTTGTTTCACATTGAGCAATTAATCAAGTTATCTTGGCTTTATAAATAGTGAATGCGATTCCTCGGTCTGTTGTCTTCTCGCAAGAGAAATCCAATTTGTGACTGATGTAAAAATTAATGTTATACGTTGCACTTCCTGTAATTAATTTTAGCTGCGTTAATTCGTACTTCTGAATGGTTGATCTTCACAATTCCGTCTTGAGACCTGGAAAGTTGCAGACGACGTGAAAATGGTACCTCGTAGTTTAATTTTGGGGAACCTTGTTAAAGTATTGTTATGCATGGTTTAGTATATAGGACGTGGGATTACCAGTTTCAAACTACTGTGTGTTCTCATGCATATTTATGATCACCGCTGTAGTTTTCTGGTTACAGAACATGTTTTGCTTTTCAATTCTCTTGTTATTTGCCTTTCGTTTTACTGGTAATTCCATAAGCCTGGCTAATACCGGGATTACGCATATTCATATAATAGCAGAATAACGCTCATTGTCTGAGTAAATAGTGGGCTGGTAGTCGATCGTTGTCTTGACGTGGTATTTCACCTGACATAGCAGCTGCCTGTCCCCTTTCCAGCTGGCTGAGTAAATCCGCTGAGATACGAGCCTCAGCCTCTGCGTGTCTCTATCTCCCAAATAAAGGCTGGACCGCAAACATTAGCGCTGCCTACAGAGCCCAGGCATTTACATATCGACCGTCTCCATGTGCTACAAGAGACGTCCTAAAACAAGCTATCGTATTACCCGTGCGTGTGCCATGTTGGAGTGGTCTCATAATCGTCGTAAGTCATGGTTCTCATTTATTTTTATATGAGGAAATCCTACAACTGAATTTAAAAACTATAATAATTGCTATGAATTGTATTCACTTCTGCTCGAAAAACTTGTAACACCAACAATTTGATAAGGCTTTTGAAACACGATAAGTTAAAGAATGTTATTAAATCACTATCATCGTTCGGTATAAGGAAACCACAGAGGTCGAAATTCAAGGAATTATCATCTATGTGAACGTCGATTTAAGTATATAACGTAAAGTTAATGTCACAATAGTGATGCAGTATAGAAGTTGATCGGAGATTCAATATCTGATAGTCCCTCTTCACTATGGGCCAATAGCTGTGCCATACATTGGTCGCCAATCATTGCGATCTTGGTTCCTATCAACACAATGGGCCAATATGTACATATTGGACTCTGGTGTGTGCAGTAACCCGCTTCCACAGCGAATGTCGACCAGCTCAATTTCCACCCTTCACCAACATCAGCCAATACAAGTCAAACCCGTTCCAAAGTGTAGTCTTGGTTTTCATTGGCCCAGCCTGGGACATGATAGAGGATAGCAGTGGCGAGTCGTGAACGTTTTTAAGTTATGTGCTATATCACCCCTCCCAATATTTTTAACCGGGATAATTATTATGCTACTAAAACAGCGATAGTGACGCTCGTAATATGCTACATTTCTAATTCCGTATACATGTAGTGGTTCCTAATATTTTAAAGCAGAAAATTTTAAGAGCAAGTTGTCATACGTTTTTCACCCGAAAAAATCTTTAGTAGAAATAAGCCGAATTTGATAACAGCATTTTCTGCAGAATACTGTGGTACTTTTCACAATATGATGAAAATATTCAATATTCACCCCCTTAAATGTTTTATAGCTTTAAAATATCCTTCGACTGAGGTTTCTCTTAAATATTAATGTAGTGTGCGAATATTATTTTTGCTTTTACAAGATAAACTACTCTAAAATACGATTTATAATTACTAAATGGTTCGAATTTATTTTGATTTTGCTGGCTAGGAGGCATTGGAACGCAAAGAAGAATCAGTGTTTTGGTGTTGATACAGGATGGTCTGAAGAGCTATACTGCGCATGCGCAATCGTCATTCCAGATAGGAGTCGTGTGCCACAATGACTCCTTCGTTGGATAATACATTATTTTTGAAAAAGACTAACCATAAATTTGCCGACCTCCTGTGTTCTAGTGGCATCGCGTCTGGTCCCAGGGTTCCCGGGGTCGAATCCTGGCAGACATGGTCGCGAAGACCGGGATTAAGACTGCTGGAGAAACGATATGCTGACCACTTGTCACTCTAAATTTGGAATGTGTCATGCAGGATGACAATCCGAAGTCGACCCGGTAGGCCCAGACGCTCAATGGACTGAAAAGCCAAAGAAACATACATTTTATTCTTACAAATATGAAACTACATACTTATTGGACAGAATCTATTCAATATTTGTCTGGTATGTGCTTTGCTTTTATGCACTGCACATGATACATCAGCTGGTTATCTTCTTTTCAATCTTCTGATAAAGTGTTGGTTGTCCAAAAGGTGACGAACCACTAAATTTTGATCGTCTGGATTGTTAATATGGTTTGTCAGACTCAGTTGTTTGATCGTGGAAATAATACATTCCGTTTTGCATTGAAGATATATTTTTAAAATATATAATTCGTACGGCAAACACCAACTGTATTGAGTTTTTAAGATAGGTTCTTCGTGATTTGATTGGTGTTCGCGGTATCGTTAAACGCTCAAAGCAGCACGCCTCTGCCCCATGGAGGGGAATCTGCAACTTAACTCCCGAATTTCCTCCAGATAAGGAGCTGCCCCTGGAGTTATGGCGAATGTGCTTTCCCCAGGGTAACGGCTGCTTTCAATTGTCCCCCTCTCTGGGAAAATCAGTTCCCCCTCCCACATTACGGGGTTCGTGTGAAAGGACGAATCGGTCGTGAACCGGAACACAATTTACTTCAGGAAACTGCACGGGATCAAATTTGCATCATCAGGTTGGTACTAGGAACCACGATAATACATTTCCTTAGACGGCAAGGAACGTTGCACCACTGTCAGCCAGATTTTTTATTCCCTAGTAGAAGAATTTTTAACAAATGGCGCTTTTGGTGCAAGGAAACAATTATTATGATCCACTTATGCGTGAATAATATAATAAGGCTTAAATTAAGGTGCAATTAAGTGAATACGTCAAATTATTTTCTAAAGGAATCAATTTTATATTACTTTCAAGTTATTTGATTTTTTACAGAGCCATTTTTGTAAGTTCACTTTTATTTAACTTCATCGGTCTTACTATTCAATGCAATTTACTAAATTGAACTCAAGCACGCAAAGAAATGCATAGTATACAGAGGTAAATTAGTGTTCTGGATAACATTCAAACTTGAAACAGGCAATGCCAGAATTTTTTATGTTATTCAACACATTAGATACAACGTTTCGTCCACAATTTTAGGACTTCTTCTGGAGAAAGAGTGCAGTATCTTCTGAAAGAGAAAAATATTTTTACATTAACATATAATTTCAAATTGGAAATATTTTAGTAAAATATATTGTTCAGTTTTGAATTAAATTATTAAAATTTAAATAATTCGTGTATGAAATGCAAATACGTAATAATTTAATTCAAAACTGAACAATATATAATTTAAAGAAATATTATTAATTTAAATTTATAATTCGATGTAATTTTTTTGTCTCGAGTTAACATTAGAGCAAATTGGGTAGTGTGGGCTTTTTCCTGAAGAAGTTCCAAAACTATAGACGAAACATTGTTTGGAATGTGTGGAATATAAAAAAATTCTGACTGGTTTGATGTTTATTTGTGATGTTTGTAATTTTAATTATCTAGTTTTAAAAGACCACGAACACCAATTAAGAAGAATAAAATGAATTTTAGCAGCCTTGAAATATTTTTTTATATATCCTGATAGAAATTCGTTGAAGAGAGTTATGGAAATGAACTCTGCTTTATAGAGATTGTAAATTTTGAGAACGCAGCAGCTTGTACATCGATTGTACGTCAACGCCATTTATTTCTGCTCCAGTGCGGGACAATGACGGCTTTTCAATCTCCACAGGGTCGTACCCGGGTCACTGTTTTCGGAGAACGCGCGGCTCTTCGTCAAATTAATTCGCCGAGTTAATGAGGTTTCTGTCACTGTTATACTACTTGTTCAGCCAATATTTACGTTCCATCATGAATAGAAAGTTTCACTCATTCCGAAATGAAGTTATGATTTGACTTGTTTACCGTTTGTTCTATTAAAGGAAACATTAATTTTATCACAGACTTTAAAATTGCCTATTAAAAAAATTAATTTGAGTTTATTTTATTTTAATACAGAATTTCGCGTTCAATGGATTGAAATATCAGCGATAATATTTGTACCAGAGCGAAGTAAAAACCCTCATGTGTTTGAGTGCATGCATACAGTGAATAATTGAAAGGAACCGCTAACATATTTATCAGTTTTTTTCTCGGAATAGTTTGAATAAAATATCATATCCCTAATTTACAGTCATTCCAAAGGACTTTTATATTTTGAAACACTAAAAACATTTTTTTTTCACAAAACATCTAATATGTAGATGATTTCTAAGCTTATTTATGTTACTTATAAACATTAGATTAGGAGGAATTAGAAAAATCAACTTAAATAATTACTTCACTTTGTTAATGATTTAAATAACAAAAGTTCGAGATGATATAGTGAATAATGCTGGATTTTAAATAAAATTATTTATAAATAAATTGACTTACTTTAACATTTTGTTTTATAATAATGATTAACGTATGTATATTTTAAATGTGTTATAAATAAGGCAAAGAACAGGCAGCTAAAATTATAATTAATTAATTAAATTTGCTTGGCCACTTTTTTCTGTTTGAATATGGACCTTTACCAAATTTACAATAAAGGTATTAAAACTTTGAGGTAAACAAATAAAAATACTGCCAGTGTCATCAAACAGATTTAATTAACTTTTAGTTAATATAAGTACAACGTTTCATCTAACTTTATGAACTTCGTCAGGTCAATTTTTATATGGATAAACAATGATTACATATGCAACGTTGCAATTATATTAAATTTATTTGCCAACATATTTGGTCGTATTTTTATTTATTTATTTTGCTTAATGTCAGAGAAATGATTTTTAAAAGTTATAGATATAACTGCACAAAGGTAATAGAGGACAGTCAAGGAACATAATTAGCATAAGTTTGTAAGATTACATATCATGGAGCAAAACATTATAGATTGCTCAACAAGCAAAGAAAATTGTATTAAGGGAATGTGAAGCATTTAGAATTTATGATTGCTGTAATTACCGTAATATCTGACTTTGATTTGTTGAGCAGTTTTTATGATGTTTTGATCGTGATATGTCATCTTCCAATTTTATTTTAGTTTTTAATTCAATTACGGAAGAAAACAATCAAACAAAGATAAGCGTTAAAATCTTGGAATGTTAGGTCACCCAGCAGAGACTCACGTATCATATTAATGGTTCTGTTACTGGTGCCGCATATAAATTTAGAGCTAACCTGTGGTTGAATTGGCTTTTGTACTGTTTGGCGTAGACGGAAGTCACGGAAATCCGGAACTTGTGGTGTCACGTCATCCGGTTACGCTGGCGTAGTCGGCTACAGACGTTTGATTATGAAACTCAGCATCGTCATCCAGGTTATTATTGCCCCAACTCGCGTCACGACGACTGTCCTTTGAATTGCAGCTCACTCTGCTTACCGTCTTCTACAACCAACTCCCATACACTGCGATTTTCTGGGGCAGTCCTCATGCCTTCAACCGTCTTTCGACTGACCACTTATTTTTAGTTCTCCAACTTTGTTTTCTTACTCCGCAAAATTCAACACCAGAGTGGGTGGTCGTTCAATACTCTATATTAAGATTTTACATGCTTCTGTTAGGCCAATCTCCTTTACAAAGTATGTTCAGAAAGTAGGGATACCAGATTTTTATATTTTTATTAGAAAAAGTGTAACAGAAAAATATTGGAGAATATTGTTGACTATTTTTCCACCTAATCGATATCGCGTTCAATGCAAGTGGTGAACAGTGGCACAAGCACCTTTATGCGCTCCTCGAAGATCTCTCCCGCCAGATCCTTCCCTCACTTGAGAACTTCTTTCTGCATCTGCTCGTCAATTGAAAATTTAATTCAACCCACGTGTGCATTCTGGGCGGTGATAAGATGATAATCTGAATACTACAAGTTAGGGGAATACATGGGATGGTTAAAACATCCCATCAACATGGGTCCAAGAGCGACGAGAAAACTAAGGCTGTGTGAGGACGGACGTTGTCATGCAACAAGCACACTCATTTTGTAACTATCCCCTCATTTTGTTTAGAATGCTCATTTCGAGTTTTCTGGGACCTCACAATATCGCAGTGAATCGCAGAAATTCGACCAGAATAGACATCTTTTCGGTCCCAAAACAATGAGACAAGACTTTGTTTTGCCAGAAATTGTGAACATTTGTGCACCACTTAATAAGAACATTCGTTCAGTTAATAAAGTCTTCACCGTAAACCGTTTTGATTCGCGGAAAAAATTTCGGTGATAACAATTTTCGGTAGGTGTTATTCCTCCCGCGAGTAGAAAGCCGATCAAAGTACGTGCCTCGCTCGCACTTGGCGGGATTTCTCACCGACATTTTTCATACAACTGGACACTACAACGTGAGTTTACGTACTACCGTGTTCCTTCGATGCTCGCTATGTCAAGACATCTACCACTCTGTTACCAAACCTAAAAAAACTACAGCCCCTTATGGTTACAGCATATCGTCCACAATAGGATTAACGAAAAAAAAGGCGATTTCACACCCTTTAATCAGTGAAATGTACTCCTGGTTATAACTTTTTATGCGTGTGTTGTGCAGCGGTAATTTAAACATTCTTCTTTAAATTACATCTTCATCTTACCTGCAAGGGGATTACAGCGACCAAGGCGCGTCCATAATATTTACCCCAAATAAAATCAGCTAAGACATGAAGTCTAGGAAAGTTGGGACTTGCAGCAGAGACTACCGTAATGCAACTCGCGGCTTTATTTCTGGACCGCACATAAATTATGAAATTAACTTAATTAACCACATAAATGACACAATGATAATTGTATCACAAACTGTCTATTGAGATTCCATGTAGGAAACGTTTTTTATATACGCCGTGTTTAATATTCAAAGAAGATTTTTTTTGTAAGAATTAGTACTTTCCATAGGCGTATCTTGTGTGGCTGTTCTTTTATAGGCGCGTGTAAAGAGCAAGGGAGGTAAACCAGAGAGAAGAGCCGTGCGAGCCAGCTTTGTGACGTAGAGAATTCGTCTCTGAGCTTGACGTCGCGTTGCTTCTATGAATGCGTGAGCAGACAATCTAACCAGTGCCACGAATTACTCGTCTCTCCAGGGACTCCAGAATAACTGCAGAAGTTAATCCACGCGGGAAGGATGAAAAGAAATTTGCAGAGAACGGGTTCTTTAATGAACAAACCTTCTTGAGCTTAGGATCCCCCTATCTAAATAACAGTTTATCATCAATTTTGGGAAACAAGTAATACATGCATTTGCTGTAATCTGTTACTATCCAGCTGTCGCTTAAACTTAATTGAAAGGTGCAAGGAAGAACGGAGGAAGCTAATCGCTAATTCAGATGCACCACATGACTCGGGCACATTTCATAGCGTCATACGTTCATGGGTTGGTAAATAGATATAGGGATAGAATCTCCTTCGCTTAGGGGAAGAAAAGGAATAACTTTGGCGCAGTTAAATGAATTCATTTACGTCAGTTTAATGAAGTACCAATTTACAAAACTCAAGAGTACTTGTACGAGAGGCCGATGGCTTCATGATGTTCGTTTGGTGGACTACAGTTGTTCGCACTGAGAGAGAGAGATCGGCTTGGAACTTGGAATTGTCTGTTCTCTCTGTTTTATTAAATTAATTAAACAGTTTATCTCACAATTGAATATACAATAAATGAGTTAAATCAGCCTCTTTGTCAGTTTTCTTAATTTAAATATTAAACATTACAACGTTTCGTCTCTCATTAGCTTTTCATGGAACCTTACTCCAGAGACGAAACGTTGTAATGCTGAATATTTAAATTTGAAAAAACTTACAAAGAGGTTGATTTAACTCGTTTATTTTTATTAAATTCTTCTATTTGTGACTTTTGTACATTCATTGTATTTATTTATAATGCATGTCTAACTTCCAATGCTTTCTAAGAATGCAAAGGGAAATGAAACAGGCTGAATGATGCAATGCGCCACTTTTAATCGTCCAAAGCACCGCGTTTAGGCTAATATTTTTGGCCTGACTGAATTTCGTAATGCTTACGTGGAAAAGGAATTAAAACTTTGTATTTGAAGCAATATGTTGAAAAAACACGAATTTCTAAAACACAATGAATAAAAAATCGGGTTTGGGAATGAATGGATTTTGTTGCGTTTGCCGCTCCTGTTTTTCTGAGTAAAATTTAGGTTACTGCCAAATTAGAGGTATGATGTCCTTGTTTTGAATAAAGATTTCTTGGGTTACAACTCGGGTCATATTAGAATTTAAAACCGACGTCACCTACGATGAGATCGCCTGATAACTCCCGGGCCAAATCAGCGTTTGACACGCAAGAACACGTGAAGTCAAAATTATAAAAACCTAGATGAGAGTGTATAAAAGGAGTCCTCAACATTTACTTGATAAAGATGAATGAGTTTTTTCATGGAAACGTCAGGTTTAAAATTCTAATATGACCCGGATTGTAACCCAAGAACTCTTTGTTCTATAAATTCACCGGGAAAGCCTACGTTGTCCTTGTTATCTTCCAAGATAGAAATCGTAACAGAAGTCATGGAGCAAAATTGGATCGGTGATTATTTCTTCAATTGATTATATACTTCATAAATAATTTTTTTAGTAATAAAACTTCCATTTAAACTATTCAGTGGCGCCAATGAATTAGAAGAGTTAGTTTATCCGAATTTAAAACGGATCCATTTCTTTTATATTAAAGAAACAATATGAATATCTTTGGAATCTTTTTTTTTTCAGTCGTAGAAAATGTAACTTGATTTTATGAATTAGCTTATTATATATATGTATATGTGTGTATATAATTATTACTTCCGTTTCTACGTCTCATGATTAGGCTTACCTTTGTCACATCGCTGTACCCCTTTTCTAGTAAATATGATTCCGCTGGGATTTCGAAGTGCTGTCACATTTTGTTGTTGTTAAGAAATATTCGCAAAGTATCCAAGGTGTATCTGAAATGTTTATACCCCATGTGACTGCGTTGCGCCTGCTGTTCTACCCCGATTCCTGTTTTACGTCGCCGGGGGGTTTCATTTCCTTGCAGGTGAGAAATACGACTTCCTCCTCCTTCAGGTGATGCATTACAGCGAAACTTCAGGCATTGCACTTTCCCGTCACTGTTTCCCGATAGTTTTCAACCTGTGCAACTACTCTGAATAGGATGTTCTACTACCGAGGAGCGGAATGGGTGACTGGATCCTGTCTCGGTTCCTGACGTCATTACTTAAAGTTATTTGTCACATGGAAACAAAAATTAGAGGCACCGAGATAAATTGTTAATGGAGCGAAGATTCTGCGATTGCAAGAACCGTCGGAAAGAATCGTTTCTACTGCGTATTTATTTTGGATTTTACATCTTATCATTACTAGAGTACATGAGTTCTGCAATATATTCACTACTCGGGTGTTTGCTTTTGTAATCTGTCCATTTTGTTTTGAGAGAAATTCCGATAAATCTTGACAAGATTTTATTTTCGTTGAGTAAACGAATATATTTTTAGTTAAATCAATTTACAAATACATTGACAATTTCATTAATTATTGTATTGTATAAGAACAATTGACGTATGTATAAAACTTAATTAGCATAAGAATTAACTACCCATAAAGCAGACACTACAATAAAATTTTGAAAAGAATAAAAAAGTTCATAATATTTCTATTTGACTTAAATATTGACAAGGACCACAAGCATCTGATCAAAATGTCTACTTTTTTATTTTGTTTGTTCAAAATTTTATTGTAGTGCCTGTTGTTTGGGGTTTTAATTCTCATGTTATTTAATACACCACTTATTGTGTGTAGTGTATGTAATATAATATACTATTTTATAAACAGTTTGGTATCACTTTTATTGTAATGATTCGTAAAATTGCTATATATTCAATATATAAATAGAATAAATCGGAGTATTCCTCTGGGCCATTATCTGCTCCTAGGACTAATGACTGCAAATACGAGCCACCACATCTGTGTATTTGCTATTGAATACTAAAATTTTTAATTGCATATGTTATACAGAAAATAAATGTGAATGTGAAATATGTCGCATTCGTTCTTTTAATATTAAATTTCAATTTACCACGAGTCAGTGTTAAAGATTTTAATTGACAATCAATCTTCTCGGTCATCGTAGTAATGCGTAATGTAACGGAGAAAGTTAGCTTTTCAAAGGTTAAAAGACCACGAAATTTATTGCGTGTCGTTTATCTTATCGCCAGGTTTCTTCTCCTCGAGGTGGAGGGGAACAAGTGGAGTTGAGCGTTTGCTGTATCAGGATTCAGGTGAAGAACGGAGAATGTCGTGGCCGCCGTTTTATCGCGGAGGGGTCAGCTCGTAATCTAAAATAAATGTCCTAGGACAGGGATATGTCGAGGTGGAACTCATCCCCCTGACAGTAACTTGTCTAAGGCCACGAGGGCTGTCTCCGATTGCACATATCATTAAAGCAATTTAAACACAATTGTCGTGGACTTTAATATCTACCGGACAATGAATATTTACCTGGAAATCTGAATTATCGTAACTTCAGTAATAGTGACGTCGTTAGCGTGAATCTCTGTTCGAACGCCACTGAACTTTAAATTAGTTAGGAAAAAAAAGTAGTTCTTATGTTTTTGAAGATCAAAATCTGAACGGAATTGGATGATAATCAATTGATCCACTTGCCTTTAAGCGAACCCTAGCGACCACGCAATGGTCCCCAATGTTATATCGACCCCAGGGGGTCAATGTCAACCACTTTGACAACTGCTGATTTAGACCTTCGAGAGTCATACTGATTATTGAGCCACCAGTGTTGCATCCAAAAGTAATCGCTAAGTAGGTTTGATCTGACGGTTGTTCTTTTCAACCGGACCGTGAGTAATAAGTCTTCGTGTGGGTGGAGTGATTACGTTGCATCGAGTTCATGCTGCTGACAGGCAGGACCTTGTGTGTTGAGAGAGCAAGGGCGAGCCTCGAAGCGTGACGACCGCCTCTGGAGCGATGAAAGGGCCGTCGTCCATAGCGCCCATTGCGTTGTCACGGCAGACAAATACTGTTCTTCCAATCATGGAATGCTTAAGTGGGTTGTTAGTCATGGGGGCTGGGGAAATCATTTTGCTTCACTGTCCTCTCAACGACAATGACTCTTAATTATTGGTGCCAGTTGATGAGGTAAAGTAAATGGAATAATACAGGGGCTCGGAAATTATCGTACTCAAAGAGATATGGATGGCACAAGCTGAATACGTTTGTAATCATTACAATAATTCTTGTAAGGAGAATTATAACACAAGCTAATTAAAGTCAAAGAAAACTACTGTATTGTTTTCGGAAACTGGCGAGGTTATTATAATTTATACATTCGATTAGTCCTCATTTTATGAAATAGGAGACGTATCAGATGAGAAGTTGGAGTTCGTCAACAACAACATGCAGGAGTCAGTCACGTCAACATCAAAAGGCTGAACCAATCTGCAGACTAATATGCACTAACTCAGAATATGAGCAACACTCTTCGTAGGCGAAGTTCTCTAATGATTTTTCTGATTCGGTCTTTAGGTAATCCAGAACAATTGCTGGAGACTAGCAGACAAAATAACCTTGCTTTGTACCTGAATAGGAAAACCGTGCGAACGGACGTTGCACAAGAGGCTTGACTCACTGGCTTGTGAGACTCTCTCTGCAGAAAACAGGGAGACTAAACACTTTGGAGCCGAACAGACCCTACGCGTTGCGTCTTTTGCACTTCTGACAGCTCCTAATATGTTTTATTTAGGTTTTTGCTTAGAGTGCTGCACCATCTGCCTCAACGTTAACAGCTTCCTGCCATTCTTAATTTTATTTGTTGGTTCTACGTCACTTTCTTGCAATATCTGGTTCACTTCTGTCTGATCCGGGATATTAACGTGTTGTGACGGAGTAACGGAAGTGAACTGACGTCACTACGAACGGCACCAATCTGAAACCTCCACGACCAGGGTTGCAGAGTTATCAAAAAACGATTATGAACTCAAATCAAGAAACGTATGTGACACATTTTAGTTATAAACTCATTAATTGTTTCTAAGCTTGGATAAAGTCAAGCATATATATCGATCAAAACGTGCGTTGCAACACGCAGGGTTTATTATTATTTCAGTAATGGACGTGAAGCTCGTTTCAGATTTTCTCCCTAGGTTTTCCATAATCTGAATGTCGAAACCTCGTTAATCCCTTAATTGGAGCTCCATTTTCTCCACTACCGACATCGTACACCGTTCCAAGAGACGGGGCCCTTACTGCTTGAAAGTTGAGACGAGACAGAGGGCGCTTTACGTATAAAGAAAGCGCACACCACCAGAAGACCCGCTAATCGTCGAAGGACGGGCTTCGCCAATTGGAAAATTTTAACAAACCGGATTGTTTTCCAACCTTTTGACTTCAACTTTTCGTGATTCATCGTCCCTGGGGTACTACTAATTCTATTTATTTCCCCCTGAAACACGTCACTTCTGGTTATAGGCCTTTTTTGTATCATTGGCTACGGTATTCTAACATTATTAAGTTTAAAATCTAATTAGAATTTTGTATAGTATGTTGGCTAATCAATATTGAGTGTGATGGTTCGAGTTTTCTGTAAACATCTTATACGTTTCCCCTATTTTCGACAACTTCAGCTGAGTTCCATCTCATGAGATGTACAGTGTGTTCACTAATGTTTCAGGAGTCGTATTATTCTCTCACTATTCTGCCGTCCAAAGTAGAAAGGTAGTATGTAAAAGTTTTTGACTTTTGAAAATATTTCACGGATAAATGTATTATAATTAATTTGTAATGACAAATTCATATTTCTTGGAACGGATAAAATGAAATTATGTAAATGTCGAAGCTCAAAAAAACTTTACCCCATGATTTCTTAAAAGCATTTTTTTAGACTTACTGCCTCCCTCCTTTGGACTAAGACTTAGTTACTGAAGGCACAGTTCCTGAAGGTGGCTGGTAATTTACTTCAATGGTAGAATATGCTAGATTTAAAGGAAGCTTGTGGCTTGATAAAAACTGATTATACAGTTCTGTAAGTGATAAGGTTTTATTGAGACTGGAGTGAATCATCTTTCTTTTTTCTTTTGGAGTTAACTCGTGGAGTTCTCTTCGGCCGGAGTTTATAAGAGAACGTCCAAACAAGCCCGTGAGCCGAGAGCTTCCTCCTCTCCAGACTGCGAGTTGATGTGGGGACTATTTCTGTTAGAAAGTCGACGGCTTGCTTGTTAAACTTATCTCCGGGAGAAACACGTGTGCGGCACGTGGCTCTCAATGAACCGTCACGATTCTGCGGAAAGCAGGAAACGGCAGATGTTCAAACCTCCCTCGTCTCGTTCAACCCCTCTCTGCTTCATGAATACCCCCTATTACCGTACCTCGTCTAGTTTTTGTGCAGCCAACAGTTGACAATAAAAGAAAACTTTATAATTTTTTTTATTCAACGATAGTGGAGGCAGAATTCCTGATATTTACTATGCTTGGTGGAAAAAAGTTGGTAACTACACTTCAAAGAAATACGAGCATCCTAGTATCATTTCCTTTATAAATTCTGAACACTAATGCCTTGAAAGTCTACCGAAGCAAATTTTACTTTAGAAACATTAAACAATGGTAATAAAAATGAAGTTGGTTTTCCTTTGCTTTAAACTATATTCACGTATGTAAGTTCAAATTAATGTTTAAAAGATGCCAAAAATTACAACACACTATAATTTAAAAACAACTACATGTTTCGGTCATGTAGTTGTTTTTAAATTATGGTTGGTTGTGTTTTATTAATTTTTTGTATGTTTTTGGCCTTATTTAAACATTATTTCAAACTAAATTTAATTCTTCTGTAACAACACATTTCACAACTTTCCAGGTATGTTTTCTACCTCTTCAGGAATGTCTCAAATTTGATCCTCACGTAGCCCTGCTCCAGGTTCTTCCGCAATCTAAATTCGTCTAATTTTTTGTTAGTGGAACTCTTTATTTTTAGTAATTAACATGTTTGAGTACGTTTCGTCCCCAACTTTGCAGAGAATCTTCAGTTCATTAATTAAAATATCATAAATCCCCGTTGCTGCCCTGGGAAGTTTCTGCCTCAGACGTTGCAGCAACAGTAGGAAATTTTATGGCATTTTAAATACTGAACTGAGGACGTCTCGAAAGCTAGGGACGAAACGTATTCAAATAAAATTTTCTTATTTTTGACTTTGAACCATTATTTGTATATATTATTTATTTTCAATTTAATATTATTTAAAACATTAAATCAGATTAATTTAATATTTTTTATAATTAAAATGTTATAGAGCAGTTAAAATTACCAATAAACACAGCTGAAGACCAATGTGCCCGTTGTTGGCTGTTATGTGAGGAGTGTTTGAGTGCAGAACGATTTTCGGTGTGATTTTTCTCGATTGCGCTCCGTCGAGCGGGTGGCCATGGCGCCGTTCCCGAAAGTAAAGAGTTCGACACGAGGTTTTGAGACGCGTGGGCGAGGCAATAAGCAGAAGGAGGTGGTCCTTAACAAGAGCACTTAGTGAGGTCGCTGGAGCAAGTTGTTCTAGCCGTGCGCCCAATTACGGCACGCCCTCTATTAAAAAGTCCTCACCATACCGCGCTACGCACGTCGGCATGCAAATACGGTATTATGTTCCGTTCAAAGCTGCCGAGAACCCTCCACTCCTTTTAATTTTTAACAACACCCTCCTTTTTTTCCTTAAGACCCCCTCTCAGAGCCGCTTAATGAAACCGAGAGGATTCTCGCTGTCTACAAACGAAAATGAGTGCAGTCCATACTGAACTTTCTTATTTTACTTTCATTATATTTGCAACATTAGCATTCCAATATTGCCGAGGGAAGGAAAGCTCAGTTCTTGGAATTGTTTTTTTTTTGGCCCGTAAGGCAGACTATAAATATGAGTGCGGGCTCAAGGAGCTTGGTGTTGAGGTCTGAAGTCTACTACTCTTTATGGTCTCATGAACACTCTTGAGTGTTTGCAGAGATACCTCTTCAAGGAAGTGAATTTCGGACAAATGTATACAAAAGCAGGAATGTGAAGTGTCATGGTTCCAAACAAACATAATTATTTCTTTAATTAAACTATGCATAATTTTTGTAATAAGAAAGAGACGAGGACGACCACGCAAGAGATGGATACAGACAGACCTTTGGGGGAAAAGGCGTGCAACGGGTTTATTAATTAATTTAATTCGGGAAATATTCTTTAAAGGAAATAATAATAAAAATTTTCTGTTTCATTTTTCGGGACCATAACTGGTGAGTCGTGTAGTTTTTATTATTTTGCTCCAAGTTCAGAAATACATAATGCTTTGTAGTGACTGTCTTCAAAACTCTCCAGTGCTGATTTGGTCGTTAGGACGAATAAAAGCTACATAATTGGTTTCACTACATTTATTGTCCTGTAGTGTAGTAAACATTTCACTTTTATGTAAATATCATAAATTAACTCTAATTGATTATTAATAATAAAATTTTAAGTCTGGTTAAATTTTCATCAAATAATGTGTTTAACGGCTCTCGTTCCGGGAGAATCGGTTCAAATCCTCGGAAGGACTGGATCTCGGCTCCTTGGAATGTCAAGTTTGCTCATTAATTGCCCTCTCTAAATCAGTCTCATGATTGTCTCCCAACTTATATTTCCGTTCTCGGATTGTCCAAACTCGCTCGCTCGCCTCCGAGCTGGAGCTAATTCCAATCCATGATTTTTGCCCCGTGTAAGCTTTGAATAGCAAATACAGCCTTGCTTTCTCCCTCCTTTGTGACAATATTTTCCAACCTAGCTGTTCAACAGTTTCATTCCTATGGCCCGGCCCTACTCACTCAAAATTAGCAGCCCTTTTCTGAACGTTCTCTAATGATTGTAATTATTACAAGGTTCTATCGGCATTATAATGACAAATGCTGAATTTCTAGAGTATAACAATTAATTATAACACTTCCTGTCAGTTTCGAGGAAAACAGAAGTTGGTCTAAAATGAATAATACATATTATAAAATATATTATAAACTTTCGGCTCGTTTTTAATAACCAAAAATAGTTTTGGTACGTGCAGCAGAGATCACGTTAACGATTTTAGAGGCGAGCGTGTCCAAACGTTACTGTGTTTGAAATATCTAATTTAACCCCCCCTCCCCCCCGTTTAAATCGCTCTCTGACGTCATACGCCTCCTCCTTAATAGCTGATATTCCACGTCCATGCCGTCTTTCTCGGCGTCAAAATCGCTTCTTAAATCCGAGCCCTCCTTGGACGCCCGTTGGTATTGGCGAATTACGGGCACATGGCGCTTCTGTAATCGCATTGTGCGTGATTGCCGCATGCGTAATGCATGAGGACAGTCGCTGCTTGTGGACGATTACGCCCCAGATACTGCAACAAGAACAACACTGCGAGAGTCGTAAAGGAGAGAGTCAGTCGTCTTCGCGGTTGTGTTTGGGCAAGTAAACGTTTCCGAGGACCTGTTCGGATTTGGATTTGAAATCACAGTCAGCTTTCCGTGATTATGTAAGTCTACGTTCATACGTCCAGACTCTTTAGCTCTTTTTACCGTTGGGAAACTTCCAATGTGTACTCTCTTTCATTCCACTCACTTCTCATGGTTGCCAGATATTTCAGTGCCTTCACATTGTTCGTTTCCCGCCCCCCCTTCCCCCACTTTGACATAAATCTCATTTCGCACTCTTACTTTGTCTACTTTCATCCTTTTGCTTCAAGATATGGAATACCGAAAACGTTTATATAGCTGTATGAAGTACAAAGAATGTCGTTTATAAAAAAAAGTTATCGAGGAGGAATTCCTGGTACAGTTTTTCTAAATCCCTCTTTGGCAATTTGTAATTTGTTCATTTATAATAAATTATTCCTTATTTTATATCGTAATTTACTCTAATTTAGAATATTTATTAATCAGTTCTCAAGTTGGACTGTCAGATATCTGTTTGAAAAACCTTTGTTTTTCGACAACTATCCATATTCTGACGTATTTGTCTCGCAGTGAAGGACGCCATTTTCCATTGGCTATTAAGAAACTGTTAGTGATGGAAGGGAAGGTTGAATTCATCAACAGTCGTTTCAGCGTTATCGCTAGGAATCGTCGCTACTCCTCCAGATACAGACTGATTAAATTCTGTCTCTCCCGTTGTATCGGCCCCCCCATAAAAATCTTTTGCTGTTCTAGATTTACAGAGGAATAATATTGACTTATTAGACTGTTGGGTGGTTTTGTTTGCTAACGTTTATCCACGACCTGTCCCAGTATTGATGGATTTGGCCTACGGACGGACCCCGGGGCTTGATGTAGATAACTGAGTGTACACGTCACGGGGTTTGCACCCCCTTCCCCCCTCAATGAAATGCTAATCGCCCAGGGGTGTGAGTCACAAGGTCGCAGCTGACACACACACACAGACGCATATTTGCGTAATCTGCGACGCGGCGTCTTTGATTAGTGTGAACAGCTCCGAGGTTTCCTGCAACTCCTCTTGAAATCACACCTCTGACCAGTAATCTACTCTTCTTCGACTGGTCTAAATCTCTGTTATTTCCAGACCACTGGTTGTTTTTGTTTGTTTGTTGGGCGCTGAGGTGTACCCACCATTGTCTACCATTGTTCATTGTTGCAGTACACCTCATAACTAGGTTGCGTTTAACTTCCATTGAAGATATGAGTTCCAAGCCGACGGTAATGACGGACACAATTTCGCTCACTGCATCAATGGATTTTTTAAAAAAAACTTTAATTACTACTGTAAATTTGTTTTTTTTTCTGTAGAAATTTTTTGGAGTTTTTAGAATTGTTACAGAAAGTCGAGAACATGGTTCATTTAAGCGAAACCTGAAACACAGCAACACGAATATGATTTATTTGGTTCAGATTTTACTTAAAATTGAAACTCTGTTAATGTTCTCTAGTGACGCATTGTGATTTAATTTATCCATCGATAAATTATTAAATAGTTTTTTGACGTTTTAACTTCTAAAAATACATTTCAAGTGATTATTATTACAGTATTGTATTTATCTGACTTTAATATGATTACAAATGAATCAACAGAGCCAAATTTGTCGGTCATAATTGAATAATATACACAGTAAATTAATCAACGTCTTTTTGTTTCACAATGACTAGATCGAAATGCAAAGTTTATTTATTTGCCTCGACGTTTCGTCACCATGTTTGGGACTTCATCAGGTTACATTAAATTTTGATGAAAAAGGGAAGCTAAATGTTTTAAAAACCTAAAATTGCTGTCTAAAGGGACAGTTACAACCGACCTCTCGTCGCCATATTTGGGATTCCTGCAAGTAATGTTAAGTTCTGAAACTTTGTTGAAAAAAGGGAAGACAAATGTTTTAAAGCTTTAACGGACGTTTCGTCACCATATTTGAGACTTTCTCAGGGAATGTTAAATTTTGATAAAAATTTCTTTTCAATCAAAATATCGAAGTTTATCAATGCACGAGGAAATTCCTAATATGCTGACGAAACGTTGGTGCAACTAAATAAAAACTTTGTATTTGGATGTAAATTTATTTGATGTAATAATATGAAGATTAACGACGTGACGTAAGAAATATAGGTTATTATCTGGTGTTCAAAGGAGTATTATAATTATTATTTAGCTAATATTACTAGAATAATTTGGAAATTTAAGAAAATTATTTGCAATTTTCCAAACGCTTTGCACACCCAATGAAGACCTATATTTACAATCAACTAGTGATTGCGGCTGGGATGTTCGATTGCCAGGTAGCGGGCCCCTGTCTGGCCCATGAGATTATAAACGCCTTGTTCACGATTCATTACCAAGTGGACTTCTGAACCTTAAACTCAGGGATTTTATTTTGAAATATTTAATATATAAAAATTCTACACACTTGTGATACCAAATAGTTTATTAATGAAATAGCCAATATCGGCAAAATTTGGGTAAATTATAACAGATTTGTTGGTTTTATAACACCAGTTGTGTAATCATTTTTAATTTTTTTTGTTTATAGTCGCTCCTACTACATTAGCAATTGTATACAATTAGGGGAACTTTTGTCTATTGGGAGGGGGGGATCAGAGTACGGTTACTCAAACAAGTCCATGTCAAGATTTGAACCTAGGACCTCTGTGTTGCGAGGCAACGACGCTAACCACTACATCAGAGGATGTCGACCAATTACATTTGTTTTTATCAAATTTACGTAAGAGGTGGCAGCTGTTTCCCGGTTACTTTAAAATCGCCTTCCTTCCAATGGTGCAAATGTCACTGTGAATTTAGCTGAAGACTTATTTCGTAATGTCTGTCTGGAAGGAGGTCGTAAGGACTCCTGTACCCATTCTTTACTCGGAGAAGTCGTGGGAATTTGCATAGAAATGACCCAGACACCCTTTAGAACTCCATTAAGTTTCCTGAGAGAAATACGCTTGTTTAGCGTGGGAGGCATGGTCAGTGTTTCATTTCGGGATATAATGAAAGCAGATTCTTCTGAGCCGTAATTTTAATCTTGTAAAATAAGTACATGGGCGGGTGATGAAAGCGGGTGAATGGAAAACAATGCAATTAACAAAGATACCGATGAAATGGAGTTATAAATAAATACTACACATCGTGTCAGCAATCCTTGTTGCTTTCGTCAGGTGATTTAAAAACGCAAGAGCCGCAAGAACAACACAATACAAACGATTTTTTTTGTGACTTGAGCTCTTGTCTTATTTAATCACCTGACGAAAGCAACAAAGATTTTACACAGTTAATTATGTCCATAATTTGACTACATCTTTATTTAATTAGTAAATTTTTACAACTCGTAGATATTCACGAAAATTGCAAGGTACATCAGTGTTTTTGTGTCTCCATGACTTAGTCATTGTTTCATTCCATAAGTTAATTACAACTGGCTGCAACTAATTGGGGAAATCTTGCTTCAAGGGTTGGAAAATTTATTTAATATTAATTACATGAATTAAAAAGCACAAAACTTTATTACATTAAGTATATTACAAGGTAAAGAATTGCCTTTTGCTTGAGCCAAAAAATAACTCTGACAACTGAATGAAATTGAAATGAAAAGGAATATGCGATCGTGGAAGAATATGCCGTTTTTAAAAAAATAGGTCATAAATTTTCATAAATAGATAATTGGGATTGTTGTTTCTTAAATGGCAAGTTCTAGTGGTTCTATTTTTGTCAAAAAATTATGTTTGCCAAAACATTCCGTTTTTCTGAGATATCTATTAACTGTTGAAACGTTACGACATATTGCTTTGCTGCTTGTGCCAAGTCAACGATTAATGGAATGATTCATCTCTTGCACAGTCGAGGAAGGAATCTTTATTATTCGTGTTTACCAGCTATGACTAAACAGTAACTTGATTATCCCACGTCAAGGGGAAATGACAGTATTCCTATATTAAGTGACTATTTCTTTATCACTAGGTGGGTGCTCCGCGATACCCGGGATATTAATGCTTAAATATAACAAATATTTTACATAAGTTATGATACTTTTTTTTGTTTCTCGCGAACGTCGTCGTCGCCGCCGCACGTATACACGCAGACTACGTATGTATCCTGTTCTATATGTCATTAGGGTAGGACGGATACTAATAGTGTCGCGGGAAACAACGTAAAAGAAATTCACCCAGAAAAGTATTTATTCGTATTTAATTAGTATATATAAAATTTTTCGCCCCTCCACCCTCGCCCCTAGGGGTGGTACCATTGTCTTACCCAGACATTGCTGATTTACGAGCAGTAAAGAACGTGTGTGAAAAATTTCGTTGAAATTGTACTACGCGTTTGTATGCGGAACATACACTCAGACAAACGTACGAAATTTGAGCTTTTTTTACACATTAACAATGAATTAGGTTATAAGAATAAGGTAGTTGATCCATCTATTTGGTCTGTTTAGAGTGAAGTAACTTGTAAATTTATTGAATGTTTTATTTAGGTATATTTTAAGTACTTAAGAAGTATACAAAAATGTTTACCTCTCGAGTTCGACGTCACTCTGCGCCATATAAAGGAGACGTGTTGGTCCGTTCACAGTTAATTTTATGATTATTGTTTTGTCCTATTAATAATGCAAGGGAAGAATGGCTGTGATCTTTTCTATTATTGTTGTGTAGTTACCATTCTTGTACTATGCTTCTAATAATGTAATGGGACTTCCCGCCACTCTCAACTTTAAACAATAAACTGGGATTATTAATACGATAAAACACAATTAAAACTGTAATTTAATAAATTTAACGACATTTCTGTCGGAATGTGAAACTTTTTCAGGTTTACAAAAATATATAAGAACTACAGATCGTTCTTATTTCGGGAACTCCCGTTTCGTGTTAACCTGATGAGTCTCTATATTCGGACTTTGATTGTGTATATTTGTCTTTTCCGAAGCTTCTCAAAATCAAGAAGGAACCTAGTTTCCAAAATCTCTTTGGGTAAGGGTCCTACTCCCTTGGAGACCATAGCTCCCTGAGTCCAACTCAAATGTGCGTTGGCCTGGGACGTGGACAAGCCACCAGCAGGTGGGCCTCAGGGTCTCGGAAACATGTCGAAATTAAATTTAATTGCCTCTTCTGTCTTCTTAATAATTTTAAGTATACAAACATAAAAGAAGCATTGTTGCCGATAAATATTTTTTCTACCTTCCCAGTTTAGTACAATGAGTAAGGAACTGGTAAACTATTATTTTATTTTTTGTTATTGTTGTGGTATTGTCTTAAGACTGGTCCGATGCAACCTCTTGATTTGTGCTTTCTTTTCTTGATCTGAAAGTCTACTACCGACTTTTCGGAAGGGTGTAAAATCATTAAGGGACCGAATTAGGGACATGGTTTAACTTAATTTATTTAAGCTTAAAATTAGTATCAACATGTTTGTATATTCAATTTAGTAGTAGTATTATTTTTTAAACTTATATTCCTTTATTGGAATATTAAATATATGTTGCCACCGGACGAAATAAATCTATCTACCTATCTATCTTCAATTCTAATTACTGCTGACTGCTTTCTTTCTTGATATTTTATTCCTGTGCTCTTCAAAGTCCTTAATTTTTTAACTTTGTATTATGTAAATTCACGTCTTGAACGGATGGTGCCAGAAGACAATCTCTATATTAAATTATCCAATAGATTTTGTTTACAGAAATATTGAGATTCTATTTTCTACCTTGGTTGATTTAAATGTTAATTGTATTTTCTCTTAAATGGTAATGTCTTGTGTCTGAGTAAATTGACCTTTAGCAGGTATATTTTACTATCATGTGGTAAGTATGAACGGAAGATGTAAGGTAATTATGCAGAAGTTATAATAAATTGGGGGCGCGTGCTTTATTATTTCTGACAGACGTAAAGTGCACGCAACCCATCGTTAGATATTTCAAGTTTTTATTCCCCTTCAGCGGCGGAATATTATTTCGTTTTTAATAAAATTGCCGGGAGTCACCTCGGGATATTTTGAAACAAGATTCGTTATTTCGTTTCCTTGCTCCCGACAAATTTTTGTTTATTTGCAATTTCCTGGGAAAATAGTGGGCCTACCAACAGACCTCGTGAACAGGTACATAAAATTTTAAATCATCCACTGTGTTTGATTGCTGTAAAGTGTCAACTATCAAGTCCCTTAAATTTCTTCGAATTGCACAACTGCATTGGGATATTTGTAATTACTATTGTCATTGACGGCATTTTAGTCTAAAGACATCAAATGAATTGTCCCTGAAAGCACGATCTACTACTGGTGAGAGGATACGCTGTATATTCATTTAGGAGTCCGTCCATCTATCCGTCTAGATACCAGACCAGGGGTCTATGAACTTAATCACTTCCGAAGCGTGTCCCATGTCGGTAACAGGGTGGATCTTATCACCTTATCAACGCGGAAGGGTCTTTAGAGATGCATTTCACACTTCTCCTCCTATGTTGTTTCAATGTTAACCAAATAGGATACCGCGAACTGAGCGACTGGGAATGCTTCCGTTTGTATTCCAAGGTAGTGGATATTTATCATTTTCTCTGTTTCATGGATGACGACCCCGTTTCCCAATGCCGTTATACCTGTCAATCCTAGTGGTAGGAGTGAGCTGACTCCCCGATGACACATGCTCACCTCCCACACAGGAGCTCGAGACCTCTGTCGGCCTTGGCAGTAGCGCTGTTGCCAATGTTACGCCGTGTTTGCTTGCGAACTTTTTTTTTTCTGTTTGCCTTCCGAGGAGAGCAAAGCACCTGTTCCGCATTCGCAAGGGGCGCTCCGTAGACGTGTTACGTGCTTATCTAACGTTTGCTCGTAGTCGCTTCGAGCGAGCTGAAAGCCTTGAATTGTTCATCACACGGACTCACCTTCCGAAGCAGGGAAATACGTGGCAAACCGAACCGTGACTCGACTTTGACATGACTAATATGCTAACATCGCCCCAATGGAGAGTCACATACAACGTTCGGACAGAGTTTTCGTTCAGAGATGGTGTAATTCGTCTATTTGGAGGCGAATGGTGTTTAAAGAGAGTATGATAGACAGGAATGACATAAATGCAAGGAAGAACTGTACCTTAAAATCTGTTCGCTTTCAAGGAAATAGGCGCATCAACTGAGAATAAACAACAAAACTATCTAAAACATCAGATATGAACTTGCTGAAATCAGCACAGCCCAGTTCTCTTAGAACCGATGGTCAGTCCTCTCTTTGAATCAGCTTTGATCCCTTTCTACATCTAATTTCTTTACCATTTTTAGCTTGCAGGCGTCTCTTGTAAAACATTGGAACACTCACATCAGAATTAAAGCTAGCACTGTCTTATAATAACAACAGTAGGATTTACTACAACGAAGACGAAGTTCAATATAAAAATTTACAAAAATTCGTGAGATATACCGGGCTAATGAGGAATTTTTTTTTCATTTTCCTACCTTCACATACCAATTGATTGATGTTAGATTAAAATGTAAACATGAAGGCTAACCCAGTTACGTTGTGATACACATTTCCGTCTAAGGGGTTGAAATGCAGCATTTGTTCGCGAAACGTTGGGTGGCAAATTCCTTTTCCGGACAGTCACACGTAGCAATTGCAGTAAACACCAGATGGACAGCAGATGGCCTGAAAATATATTTCCGGCTAGAATAACTGAAGTTGGAATTATTTAGGACGTTAGCATATAATCGTTTTATATTATGTTTTTCTCGCTGTTTAGTTTGTGGCTATCTTGGTTCGCCATTTCGGGTAGATTATGTTGATGATTCAGGATATAGTGGTAACCAGTTCAAATGATGTTTCGAAATCTCCCGAGTGTGGCATTGAATCTAGTAAAAAATTATGCGGAGACTGTTCTGGTTTTAATTATATAGTGAATCATCCAACAGTCAAATTCATCTACAAAATATCTTAGATAAATAACATTAATCTAACTTTTTATAAAAATATGTCCGCTGACCCTTGTACTGACTAACTGAATTTAGCCCACTGTCCCTTTTATTTATTAAGTGAATTTATAAGTACGCACCATTTAGTGTGCAACTAAAATATGTCTGCGCTTAATTCCTGGATGGGCAAAGCTCCAGTGGCGAAAATTGTCTCACGCCGACTGGGTATGAGATATGCACGTCCTAGTGTCGTGTGGTTGACCCGTCTTGTAACGCGGCGCCTAAATTACCGTCCCAGCAAAATATCGGCCCGCGGCAATTAACCTCTCGAAGAGCGCCGGTGTTAGCACAACCTAATTGCTCTCGCAGCCCCCGGCTATCTGGCTGGCTTTTATTGTTACGACGCCATTGTTAACGACGTGCCAGTTTGCGTCAAGTATCGCTCCATTGTTCCCGGAGCGCAGCCCCATTGTTTACGTTGCGGCAGAGGAGACGAGGGATGTTCCACGGCGAGCGACACCATAAGCTTCTGCACACAGTGGAGGACACGTATCTCGCGGTTCAAGTCAAACAGGTGCACATTGTAGTTAAGTTACGCTTGACCGTATCCAGAACCTACTTTACGGGGAACCGTCATAGTCTCAAGTCCCACGATAAATTGTCAATTGAGAAAGCAACAAAACAGCAGTTCAATTTATCAACCGGCGTTTTTATTTCTTCAGCTATCATTGATCACGAGCATTAATTTTTTTTTAACTTTCTTAGTTTCAAGTAGTTGGCTTCGTGTAGTTCTCCCCATCTTGATCCAATACACATCCGAAACTAAGCTATTCCAATCGCTTCATTTCCCTGACTTTCTTATCAACCATCATTTCAATATTAAAAAATTCCGTATCGAACACTTTTGTTATGTGACAGTGAGAAACTTTCATACTGTGGTAATGCAGGAATAACTATTCTAAATTCACAAAGAAGTAGCCAAGTAGCCAGACAAAATAAGTGATAAAGTAAAAACCACATAATGTTACTGCAATCCTTGTTACGTTTGTCTTGTTGTGCTTGATCTGTAATTTTGTTTCAACTTTTTGTGTGATTACTATATTTTTCACACAGAAATGTATTGAACCCTACCAGTTTTAGATTTTATTTTGGAAAAGCGGAGCAAGGTTTTAAAAAATTCAGTACACTGTTGTCACACTTAGAAGGTGAGAAAATGACGACAAGAAGTTATAATAGTTCAGCAGATGAACAAAAGACAGGTTTTATAAAGCGTAATCAACAGGGTCTTGACAGAAAAATAATAGAACAAAAAATCTATAGTCTGACACCTTCAGTTATAAATTTAAAAAATCCAAAATTGATCATTTTGTGTCCGGTTTTCGATTTGTAGCCATTGGACCCAGTCCAGGACAGTTTTCACTTTTGGACCTATATTTTGTAATTGAATGTGTTCTGTTTGCATCCAATCAATAAATTTAAAGAAAATGTGATCATTTATATTCATATCTGAAGAAGCCCAAAATTGTGCATGAAACGCTGTATCTAAGGCGGTGAATATTATAAATAATTCTGACTCGTTGGTCGTTTTATTTTTTAAATTTCGTAATTGTTGGATTAAATTAATTATTCTGGCATTAAATTAAGTTTGAAAGTTTACATTTTTTAATAAAGTAAATTATACTTTGTTTCTAAAAACTCCTAGGTAGACGTACAAAAACTTCTTTCTTTATGTGATTTCCATCAGATTGATAACAGTAGATACGTTCCTCACTTTAATAACAATAATTTTAATGTAGCGTTTATTAAGTTTTAAAAGTCAGTTTCTATAGAGAACTGGAGTTCAATAGTCGGATCTTGACAAAGTTTCCTTTTATATTCCCAGATGTCGTCAGTATGCGGGGAATGTAACCTCATCACCTCCTAGAAATATGACTTGCGACGCAAACAAGCTTTTTTGATAACTGAGGAGCGGGGAACAATCCCACTCGTAGATTCAGCCGAATAGAAAATCGAAGCTCCATCTCCGTCGAATATTAATTAAATTGATGGAATGACGAAATATTGTGGTTTTTGAAAAATGAGAATCGTTCTCAGATGTCCAGTGTTTCGTGAGGATTACTTTAAAAATTCACGGAACTAATAATCATCTCCACAGTACGGAATTATATCAGGTGTACAATGCAGGTGTCATTTCTACTATTCTTTATCCTTTATTTGCGATTCTTTATCCTCAAACTCGATGATTCGAAAGTACTTTATGCATTCTAATCTGTTTGAAGTTTTCTGAATTTTAATTGGGACATTGATATTGTATACAAAAAGTTGAGGGATTATTTTACAAATTATTTGTGCTTTTAAAAATAATGATAATTTTACATAAATAAAAAATTATTTAGTGGACCCTACGCACTATGTACAATATATTTGTTAAAGGGGATGATTGTTTAAATTTCAAAGGTTTTCTCAGGGTTAATTATTGGGGTAACAACGTGCAGCAGAGATTTTATGTTCGTGACGAACCTGTTTCATCTTCTCAGCAATTCAGGAAATTCTGCGTAGAAGTTTTCCTTCTTCCACTCTCACATTTCCTTCGTCTTCCAGGTTGGGTTGTGGATTTGTCCTCTGTTGATTGAAGAAGGCTTTGGACCTTGTACTGCCCGGAGATTGAGGAGAACACAGTTTTCCTCCTTCTTCACACCAAACTCCAACACACAGCTACTTCCTCTTCGTTTCAACGTAAAAGCAAGTCCCATGTTCTAGCCTTCCTTGCCCGCTCTACCTAAACCTGACTTCTAAATCAAGAGCAACAATGCTCGACTCCCTTTCAAGTCACGACCAGCACTGGCTTATTAATTTCTTCTTCTATCCTGCTTGCTATACTTCCAGTTCCCTTCAACTTCCAAACACACTCAATGCCTCTATACTTCTTCGCCCTTTCAAAGTGTTGATCAACTGTGTTCATTTTTCGTCTTCTCGCCTCCCAGCTAAACTCTTATAAAGATAGGGAGAGATCTTAAATTATATTTGAGCTACTTAACACGATTCATAAATTTTCATTCAGTTCGTTGGTCACTGGTCCAGACCGTCTGCTATTCTGTATTCGAAATGCACGTAAATTCTTCAAAGCTCATTTATTACAGAAGTGAAGGCTTGTAGGTGACCCCACATTTTTCTTTGCTAAATTGGCGTATATTTCGCGAATGTCGTTTAAATGCTTCCGATTTTCGCGGTCACGTTCCTCCTGCCACTTAATAGCGTGCGAAATATAGTGCAGCGAAGCTTAATTGCGCTGACTATTGAGTGCATGTTATATACGCGAGGTAGTGTGCAATTTCCCGTCGAAGCCCCTCTGGTGGACGGAAATTAAGCGGCTCCCTCCCCCACCCCCGCAGTCGCCCAACCTCGCGAAGCCTCATTTTTATCATCGCGGCCGCGTCTACGAGACTTTTGCACATTCTGCGCCGACCGCAGTCAAGACTCGTTATTGCGTGTCGGCCGAAATTAAAAACATCCGAAATGAGTCGGATGCCTCGCAAATTTAGGGGGTTTTATATGCCAACCGCCGCCGCCATCGCCACTGTGCTCAGCTGAGATGAATTGTGTGCAGTTCTCGCTGGAGGGTGTTTCGCGACGATTATGCACTCATTAGCGAAAGTAATTCTCGCAATTTCAAGCCGCAAATGATTGAACTGCGGAGAACAAGATTTATGAGAATTGGGGAACTACGTGTGGTAAATTACTATGGTACGCAGAAACTATCCATTTCCGAAACGGATTGTATGGAACAGTTACAAATAATTCTATAACATCAGAACATGAATGTTTTATTACTCTTCTTCCGATGACAGAATTCACGTGAGTCACTCCCTTTAACAACATTAAACGAAAGGGATGGAAAAAGGGGTTGCTGAAGGGAGAACAAGGTTGCCAAGGATTGACTGGGGTCCCGGGCTATTGTTTATGGATCGCACCCGGTATTCGCCTAATTGTGATGCAGAGAATACATTAGGAAGCCTACAAGAGGTTGCTGGCTCTCCCACGCCCATCTGATAAATAATTAAGTTTCACTTGATGACGTCGTTTCTTTTCTCCGCAAAAGTTCAGGGACCTGGTTTATATTTTGTCCTTGAATAGAGATTTGGGCAGAGCGAAGGCAGGCTCTACCCTAACCATGACCATTGTCGAATACGCACTTGCTGGAGCGCTTCGGCAAAATACAAACGGAACTCTGGGCTTTCCTCGGAAATGATAAAAATTTTACTTATTTCATGTATAATCAAAGGTTTGGAGGGTAAAGAGTCGCCGCAAAAAAAATTCTGAAAAATTTCAGACATGGATTACATATGTATAAATTTTCTTCCAAATTGAATTGTATTTAAGTCTTTATCCCAATGTTTGCCATTAGTCACTAAATTGTAAAAAGAAATTATTTAAAATAATTTCCCAGTATTACTGGAAACAGATTTACTTTGTACATGATACGATACGGATAATTAAAGGTGTTTTTATAATATCCTGGAATTGGTTGTAATAGTAAAAAATGTTTATATGAATGTAAAAATTGTAAATGTTTATCAATGGAGTATTGCCGAGAGATCCAGACGCTATTAGGAATTAAATAATTTCATAGAATCGTGAGAAAGGTTTTCTTATTATTAATTGGAGACTAATGAAAACCATTAAGGTAAAGAAACAAATACAATCATAATAATACATGCTGTAATTATTAAAAGAACGGAATATATATATATATATATATTTAAATTAAGTATGTAAAAAGTAAAAATATTTTAGAGTTGGCAATGAGGACGCTTTTAAATAAAATATTGTAATAAAATTTCAAAGCAGGTGTTTCACCGTTCGTTCGTAATGACGTATGTAGAACAGTTTTTAATTAAAAAGTATTGTATTCACTGAAACTACAGGAAAGTTGAAAGTGGAACAAACAGTTCGTCATTATCTGTTAGAATTTTTTTAGATTAATTGAAAACAATTAAGCTCTGCCAATTATAATTAAATTAAGATACATAAATTATGGCTTTGTGAATGTAGAATATTTTAGGGCTACGTGTATTGTCGACGATAGTTTTGGGACATTCATTTCATTTGACAAATGACTGTGGGAACAAGAATTTATTTATCGAGAAGTGTAACTTTTTCATAAAAGATTTGATAAAAACTTTTGAAAAATTTAACTTACCTGTAATTTTTTCTTCTTGAAGTTTTACCCTCATCAACTAATTATATTTGTTCCCTGTCCTCCTTTGTATTTTTTTTGGGTTGACAAGCTACATGAGGGTGGCCCTGAAACAGGTAAATCCCCTTTAATAGCATAGGAAGGGAATTGAAAAGGGGGGATGTTGTGTTATTGTGGTGAGCGATATTAAGAAGTCAGGGCTTAACTGCGAATTATCTTCGGTTGTTGTGTATATAAAACCGCTTAGGCGGTAATTAGTTTTATTTTTTATATCAACTGAAATAGAATTTTTATTGATTGAAGAACTCAGGAGTGCGTTGGATTAGATAAGCAGAGAGGGAGATCGATATTTTATTTTTCGCCGGGATGGGGCGTGGAATTCAGTTTTATGAGTCTTATAGTGCAATGGCAGGAGTCGGAGGTCATAAACAAATTAATTCGCGATGTGAATAAAGTAGAGAAAGATTATAGACTCGACGGTAGTAGCCGTAAATCTCCCGACCTCCTTTTTATTTTGTAGCTGGCTAGGCTGGAACTGGAGCTACTGCTTTAATTTTCAGAACTTAACTGAACAATATTAGTATCAGCTGTCGACGAAGGGCTATCATTCTCGCAAAGTGAATTAATTTATGATTTAAAGTACTTTCGCGGAGCTTGCACCCCGGCCCCATTAATTACAGCAGAAGTTACGTGTTAAATTGTCAAATATATTAGGTCAGGCGGAGAGGGAGGAAAACTGTAAAGAATCCAGGACGGGGAGATATGAAAGTGTCAACTTGCTCTCGGCCTGCCATAATTCTCCATTTGGAATCGATAGAAGAAGCCCGGACTTTTTACGCTGCCGGGCCCAGAGAGCGGGGATTACCCCGAAAACCTATTCATTCGCTCGTCGACCACCTATAGCGAGAACCCTCAGATTTATGTCCCCCCAAACGGGGCTTCAAAATGCATATTTACTGCCTGGCCGACTCATTTGTGCACCGGGCATCAACATTTCCAACAGCTGTTGGCTGACCATAAAGAATGTAACCATTTTAACTTCCATTTGCTGATGGCGGAGAGTTTGTTGACTTCACACGACTGCACCAGCATCTTCTTTTCCTAAATTAGAAGTAACACGATTCCTTTATCACGCTATATTATTCGCACTTGAAAAACCTCAGAACCTTCCATCACTGTACTCTTTGTACCGTAATCTTATCAAGACTTATTATTGCAAATGCACTAACAGAGTGTATTTCTTAAACATAACCTCTTTGCTGCTATTTTCTCTTTATTTATTGCGATAACTTATATCCGAAGATAGTAGTTATTTTTACATGACATGTAGTATTTATATAGGTCTACTTGATATAATTGTAGTGTCCAGTGACAATTTAATAGCGAGAGAAAGAACTGAGCTGTGTGCATAATTTTGTTATTGCGGTAATTAATATTTTTTAGCTTATCATTGGCGGTGAATATTATCATAAATTAGGGTAGTAAGGGGATTTAGATAAAAGAGAAATAAAGGAAGGTTTTTTTTTGAGAGTCGGAGAATGAGGGTCCAGCTAACTAGGGGAGAAATTAATGTTAAGTTATAACGGTATGGGACAGTGGAAGGATGTAGTCTATTGGTAATTTTCGTTTTAGTCTGTAGTTGTGTGGAGGAGGTGGTGGGTTGCTGTGGAAGAAGTGATTAAGGAGGAGTTAGGGACGAAATTGGCTATTTATTTAGTTTATTTACAATACCAAGTCAGATTAAGAAAAATATTTAATTTATAATTTTGTATACGATCCTTTCTTCCATAAAAACATGCAAATGAATAAAAACTAGAGGCATTGCCATACTACTGTAACACTCTCGTCTTAATTATATAAATTAATAGCCAGGGACTTTGGAAATAAAAGGAACTATTTTAAAACAAATTACAGTAAGTTTATTTACAGCAAGTACAAAAATTATTGACAAAGAATTTTGATTGGTGAAAATAATGTAATCAAAATTGGGCGGTTTGGTTTAATTCAGATCATTTCCACGGCTTTCATCAGTCACATGAGGGTCCTTCTCATCAGGGAGTTAAGATGGGGAGAATTTCTTTACAGTGAAAATTTGATTTATTGTAATATTTAAAAAGGTGTTGGAATCACTTTACATACGAGTATGTCATGTCTTACTGTGGACGTTTCGCTGGTTGATGCACGGCCATGGCGATGTGTGATGGCGATGGTCGCAGCCGTGGCGTCGACGCAGCTCCAGTTGGTTGAGAAGATTTTCAAAGTACAAGACTGCTGGCACGTCTTATCCGTTTTGTCGTATCGTTTTTAGTACCTGTTCTTCTTGGCTTTTTAGATATTCCTCCCCGCAAGTACTCTCTTAAACCAATTGGATTTCTTAAAATAAAACTGAATTCCAACCAATCACTGACGCGCTTTTGTTTCATCCGCGATAATGACCGTCGTAATTATGGCGGATCCTACAACAACAGACCCTCGCATCATTCAGGGCCTGACAGTTTTAAGATGCCCTAAATAAAGACCTTCGCTGTTGCTCAAGTCCAGAACACCCAATAACACGTTCACTTCATTACACTACCTTGTCTGTTCTAATAGAAGAAGAAAGAAGAAAGGACTGAATAGAAAATTATTAAACTTTGCTATTTTTCCATGAAAAGATCCTAGAGGACAACAAAACTTCGTTGTGAATAGGATATCATGATAAAAGTCAGATGTTTATCATTATTATAATTTTTGCGTTATTTCAACGCCCATCATTGGTAATCACATCTGATTGATTGAGGCAGTTTCTTTGCGTTTGCATCGGATAAAATTTTAATACATTTCGTGTAGATTAATACTATTTCTCTTGCAAGAAAACATATAAATAAGTAATTCTTGATATAAATTATTTATTAAAAGTTATCTTGCACCTGAAAAGGTTTCATAGACGTGAACGACACATTGTGCTGTGTTCTAAACGTTCTAAATTTCTATTCAAATTAAAATTTAATTATTTATACATTGTCTGTGTTACTTATTCTCAGAAGTCAGATATTCTCAACTATTGATAATAAAGCTGAGGATGTCTTCTTCACTAATTCTGTACTGTGTTGCGGACATTTTATTGCAGCAACTGAACATGTAACTTTTATTGTGAGCCTTCAGCTGTGTTATTTGGAATAGTTATGGAGTGATTTGCATGTTAAGTTCTTATACGATAATTTTATATGCTGTTCTTTTCTCTCGCCCCCTCCTCCCCTACCTTACTGATTCCTGATCTGCATATTTATTACAATCAAATATCCCCAACATTCTGTTTGTTTTGTCGGTCCTCCCCCACGCTGTTCTTACCCTCCTTCCCCTACTGTAATATTAAATAATCGTGGGGGCCGTGCAATATGTTTCTTTGACTTTCGTCGCGGTAGCGTTCTTCTTTTTCACTACAGGACCTGAGCAAGCAGTGGAATCCCGAAATTAAGTAAAATCAATTTAGTGATTTAAGTTTATAAATATTATGTATAGTATAATTTAAACTGTTTACTCAAATCTTAATAACAATTTTTTTGTTTCAGGTGAGTCGGAAATTCCACAAAACTTGACCAGTCCCTGTGAGTCCTTATGATGCATAAAAGTATTATTATTATTGGCATTAGTTGTGATATCAAACTATTCTAAATTACTCTAAGTATATCTTCTAAATTTACTCTTATGTATTTTGTTTGTCAGCAGGAATTTTCCGTAGTTCTTTATCACATTTATGTTTCCAAGTGAACTATTGAAAGTATTTTATTAGAGGATAGGTTTTTGTAAAATGGATTATAAACAGATCTCTCAGTTTATGTTATTGCGAACGATTGGCTATATTAATTGCCGTTATTCTGTCGGAATTTTTATTCCATCTTATTTTTTTCTTCTACACATTTTCAGGAATCAGTAGGAAAGTATATAGAAATACTTTTATAGATTCTGTTAAAAGAATTATACTGGCGTTGTGGCGGATATGATTTACGTAAATTTATACTGTAATAAGCGTTTTGTTGTATTTATTTTTATGAAACAATATTTTTAACTTACAACTGTAGTAGACTCTGTGCCTCTGCATGCAACGGTGGTGGGTTATTACCAATCTCTGTCTGTCCTGCCGTGGCGTCTGCTAGCTTGGCGGCGAGGAAGTCACTGGTACTGGCTGGACTGGTATAGACCAGCTGGACGGTTTACGGAATTGAGATAATTTTCACAAAATTTGGTCCACTCAAACGGGTGGATGTGGACCATTAGATGGTACGTCTGCAATATTATTTGTTAACTTTATATATGGTAATTATGTTTTATGAAGATGAAATCAAAGCATTGGGCATTGCTTATAAATTGTACGGTTGTGATGTCGTGTAGACCATACTCATTCCGTTTCTGGAGTAGCCGACTATCAGTGCTTAGCAGCTAAAGTAATATGGATGATCGGAAGTAAGGGTTTGAAACGGTATGAATGAGGGGGATGTGGATAAGAGGCACATAAAACATTGATCGGGTGTAACGTGTTGCCATAATGGCTTCTGCGATTAGAGAGACCAGACTTGGTGTGGTGGGGGCGTGAAACGGGTCAACACTGTATTAGGGAAACCTCCGGGGAGCGCTGCCACCGGATATAGAGTTTCCTCGCTTCCGTAGAACACGAGAGCCATTGATTGCCCCTCGTACCGAGTTCCGCTTACAAGATAGCTACAGGTAAACTCATCTAAAGTACGGACGACTCTATCCAACATCAGATTCAAATGAGTTTTCAATTTTCGAATGTTGGGCCTACGAACGGTATATCGATGGATTCCAACATCCATGCACAGAATTACCACAGTTAAGTTGTAATTATATTTTAATTATTATTGAATAGTGGCTGGGTACTCAGCGTTGCCCGGGTATTTAGTTATACTATCACGGTACAGTATTTAATTGGACAACATTCTCGGTAAGCACGGCATCGAGAGCGTAAAATTTATAAATGTTTACCTTTTTACACCCTGTGACCTATCAAGGTAAATATTAATTTAGCACAGGAATTTAAAAGAATTTAAAAAACTGTTTATTAAATGTTCCAAAAATCTTAAGACAGGCGGCAATGGGTCATATCCTTAAGAGAGTCAAATATACTCCCGGAACGTTAAAAAAATTAAGAAAAGCAAAATTACTCACTGTAGCTTAAGAGAGTAAAGATTTACCCGGAATCCTAAGATAGTCAAAGATAAGTAAGTAAGCAGAACTTAGTTTCACTTCACCACCTAAGGCGGGAATTAAAACTCAGCGACATCCACAATCGCGGAATGAACACGAATCTCGGTTGAATTTGTGCTATTGACTTTCACCTCACTCCACCCTTCCACTAGGGAGCTGAAGTACACCTTAAGCAATATATTGATTGGCAGATATAAATTATGCGACTTCCATAACCCCATAATAGAGATAAGCAATTGTAACAATACCGTGGAAATGATTGAACAAATGGAAGAAACGGAGAATAAGAGTAGAGTAGGCTTCTCATTCGATCCAGTCTGATTTAGCAGCTGATCTAGTCGACGTAAATAGAACGGTCACAAGTGCGAAGAAATGAAAATAGTATATATATAAAGTTAAAATATTTGTGAACTGTGTAATTGGTGGTAAATAAATAAATGACGTTGTCGTAAAGGCGTATCCTGGGATACGAGGGTTATATTATATTTTTAGGAGACTGGCTACTGGATGAATAGAAATTTTTTCTCTTAGTTCTTTTTTGTCATCTTATTTCCAGAACATAGTAGTTGTAATATAATTTAAGGAACATGAATACGTTGTATAAAGTAGAAAAACTAATGATATTTCAGAATTTTCCGCCTATATATTTCCCACCCCATTCAAAAAAAGCTCTTTTAAGTTTAGGTTCAGTAGTTATTTCTATTTTCGTGGTAACCCGTTTCATATTATTCACGTTTTTTATTGCTGATTAAAATCTGTTGAATTTGTTTCATGCTTCATTCAAACTGTTTCTTTTTCCTTGTATAAATTTCCGACCAATTACGTGTATAATTGCTTGATAAATTCTGGTGTTTTTTTTAGTCAGGTTGAAGGAGGTAGTTATCTCATTCTTGGTTTTCATTGGCCATATTTTAGTAGATAGAAATTACAACTTAATTCAGTAAAATTCCTTTTTTATCTGTGGGAGAATTAACGTGAGACCTCCAACCCAATGGGCCCCTTGAATATGAGGTCTATCAAGGACAAATTTTGCAATTATCCAAATAGACCTCAGTTGAAGAAAATATATTGACGACAGTTACAGTTTTTTTTTGTATAAATTATGCAGGCAAGATGACGGGGCGGCGGATAAAGCATATCCTGATATGAAGGCCGTCTGTGTGGATATTGATGCAGTGCTTATAGTCGCGAATCCAGGCAATTTCGTGCAGTGCCTTGGGTTGTGAATAATGTATTCCGCTGGACTGCTTCCTGAGCTGGCATCTGCGGCGTCGCTCGGTTTTGCATCCAAAATTCCGGGGAATGCAGCCACATGCTTCCTGCATACTCGCTGGACCAGCAAATTGATTTACCCTTCTCACCTTCGACGATGGCACTTGATTTAGGAAATGCCAATGATTGCGAGAGTACCCTTCGATATATTAATTTCGATTAAACAAAAAAATTCCGTACAAGATAGATTCTCTCATTTTATTATTGTATTCGTTATTTCTTGTGCAATTGTCATTACATGAGTATATGGGAAGAGTCGACCTCCTGTGGTGTAGTGGCTAGCGTTGCTGCCTCACAATCCAGTGGTCCCGGGTTCGAATCCTGGCATGGGCTTGGTTGTTTGTGTCGTCATGGGCGCGAAGAGCGGGATTAAGACTGTTGGAGGATCGATACGCTGACCACGTGTCACTCCAAACTCGGAATGCGAGATGACAGTCCGCAGTCGACTCGGTAGACCCAGGCCCTCAATGGGCTGTAGAGCTATGGAGAAAGAAATGGGAAGAAAGATTTTACCAAAGCTGGAGTTCGACTTTCCCCTTTATCTCTAGTCTTCCCGCAGTACAAGAGTATAGGAATTATAGCTGTTTATTTTATAGTAAATTTTATTTTTGAAATTTTTAGGTGTGAACATCAAGTTCAGACCAAAGAAATAAAATTATGAAAATGTTCTCTCTTCTTGTAGATAAGTACGATTGTTATTAGTTAATAATCCCTCAATCGCATCTTCGACGGAAGAGGTTTCTCAGAATGGAGCGAGAGAAATGTAGAAGTTCGTCGTCGAAGCGGCAGTAAGTGGAGCACGAGTCAGGTGCACACCGATAAAATATGGAATAGCATGTTCCCGAAAGAAGTAATACAAAAAGAAACGACGTAGACCGGGCGTGCATGTGAAGGGCGGCACGATAAGAATGTAGCGAACGGACTTTTCGGCTCTCAGGTCCCCTTTCTTGCTTTTTAAAGGCGTTCACCGTATTGGCAAAACCCAGAGCGGATACCACGCGAAACAGCTGTGGGAATTGGGGAATAAAATATTTACGCGAATTGGGTTGACGTGTTTCAGTGCGAACGATATAAAGCTATACTCAGAGATTGTCAAACTGTAACCTAACTTCGTCTGCATCCATCTCTTTTAATCACCATTTAGCTACAAAAATATGATATTTGAGATAGTAAAATAAAAAATTGCATCAGATTGTAATTTATTTTCAATTCACTTCGCGCCTTTCTGAGGACAAGTTTAGGTTCCAAAATTTAGAAAACTATCCAGTGATGTTGCAAGGTTAACGTAGTATTCTAAACTCAAATCCTAATAATTAATAGGTCTGCAGACTTGCAGGCTTATGGGTGTAATGGGGTTAGACATATTACAAAATAAACTTTTAAAATTAAGTCATAGATATCACTTTTCACGAATTACAAAAATATTTAAAACATCGGTCTCAGAGTTTGAATAAAAAATAATCAAGTAATTATTTGAATAAAGAGAAATCATGTATTATATATCCATAGGTTTCCAATTACTCTCAAAGTAATTCGAAAAATTAATAAATAATAATAGAATATTTATACTCACTAATTTGGAAGTATGTAAATTAAAATAGAGATTCTTTAATTTTATTTAATTACAAAGTTTTAATGTTATGAAATTATATATAGAAATTTCTAAATGAAATATGTCTTCAAAAAATGCATAAATGATTACTGCAAAATTACTTCCAAAAATTCTTCTTTTAAAATGTCTGAAATAAATAAATATTATTTAGTTATGGTGTTTCGAATTATATTTAGACTGCCTGAAAACCATTGAGCATGTAATAGAGAAACATCAAAATTAAATATGTCATTATAAATTCATAATCATTGAAATTATTTATTAAATGCATCAATCAAACATTAAGTTCAAATTTGACTGCAAAAAGGGGGTGGTTTGCCATTAAATACATAAAACGTATTTACTTGATGAAATTTTCATAATATTTTTGGTGCATCTGAGCTACTTGTGGTCAGGGGTTTATATTTCCTACGCTAGTCATATTGCCTGCCTATTGTTATGACATCAAGAGGTTGCTCAGAACCTTAGCAGGAAATAAGAGTGACCTCCAATGCGCCCTCTACTGTTCCACAAAGTCTCGTTATTGTCTGGGTTTCCCTGCTTTCGTTTCAAACTGAACCAATCCGTTTTTCAGACACCATTTTTTATTTTTACTATTTTTGAGATCTCTCAGATTCGAAGATGAATTCGGTTCACTCCCATGATCTTCTGGAGTCGTCAGATTGTATGACCGCTTGGACTCGAGTCCCTTTTTGGAACACGTATTCGGAATTCCCCAACGTATTCAGCTAAACGTCCAAGCAACTGTATGTGTTCCTGCTTAGGGCGCAAATTCTGAACTTTAATTTCATTCTTATTAAAACTCGTAAGTGTAATGTCAGTTACTACAATGAAAGACGCTGTATATTATAAAGACTTGCACCACATGTTTGATTATATTTATGTAATAATAGCGTTTGAATAAATGTGTATGTAGTTTATTAGAAATCCTACAGCACGAGACAAGTTGTTAATTTAGTGGATCTGTCTCAGTTCCACATTTACGGACGTAAATATTAAATTAGCATACCTAAGCGCTCAGCGGAGGTTTGCGTCTCTTAATCGAATTTCGGCGACTCTGAATGTGGCTTATGGCTTAGCTAGGGTAGGAATGTGAACAGTAAACCTTACGATGTATTCCAGACTGTCTAATTCATTGGGTACATCGCTCATGCAATTCCATTGTCCTGTGTTAACTCCGGAGCATGTATTTGGTAATAGCTAATGACAAATGAAACTATTTACTAACGAATGTTTTTTTTAAAGAAGTGATTTATTTAAATAATTAAAATTAATATATGTAGATAAACTTACTCTAGACGTCAGTGAGTAGCGTAAATTGATTTAAAAAGGTCGAAATAAATTAAAAACATACCAATCACTAAACCTAGTGTTTTTCGAACCCAAAAATCACCCACTTCATTATTACTTGAGACTCTACTAATGGTGAAAGTTTTTTCAGCAGATAGATAGTTTGCTTTCTCGACGTTTCACACGAAACGTAATGTTATGAGACTATTAACGACCTCGTACATCAAAATTCAACTTCGTGCGAGTGATTACTGGGTCCAAATGGAGGCTTCGGAAGTCATCAAGCCTTTAGCAGAGGCGACTTCTAATTTCCAGAAGCACGGTCTTCATCCAACGCGCGAAAATTTCCATTTGGCTATTTGGATTAAGGAAAATTGTTTTTTTGGGGGGAGGAGGGGAGAGGGGATTCGATTCGTAGTGGTTACTGAAAACAAGTTTTTATTAAGAGCAGGAATAATAATAATAAATTCATTATCTGACAACATTCAAACCAATCAATAAATAAAACGGCAATCAAATCAGATAACATGTAATAAAAAATAACCCTCTTCGTTCTTTTTTGGGCCTTCCGTTACAACAGAAATTAAGATATGGAATCGCAAACTAATCCATTGAAGAAAATTAAAAATTTTATATGCTTACTAAATACATGAAGGTATGTATAATATTTTTAAACATTATATCATTTGGAAAGAAACTTGTTTTATGTCATACTTTTAAACAAATTTCCATATTTATAATTTTTAAACATTTCAATTTTTCAAAAATAATTGTTATTTATTTTGTAGATGAATACGGCAATTGCCGAAAGCTTCTTCCAAATAAAGTTTTGAAATATAGTTTTGGTTTATTAAAGTGACTGATAAAAATAGGGGAAAAATTATAAACAGAAATTAAGAATTGACGAATCACTTTTATTTCTTGTAATGTTATGTTACTTGAGTAAATAATACAATTTTGGTAAGGATTTATAAAAGTGAGTGGTTTTCACGCCCAGTGCAGCCGCAAAAATTATCAATAGTTGATTAAGTTGCAAATTGAATGTTGTGAAATGGCATGTAAAGATGTTTGGTATACTAAAGCCGGCGCCACGAAAATTTAATACCTAGGTGAAATAGTTAATCGTGCTGCTATTAATCTTTGCCTAGCTAAGTTGTCATATCGTGCACCCCATCCATAGCCTTTAACGTCACTCGTGTCAATTGGTTTTTTTTCGGTAAGGGAAGATTCTGTGATGTTGGTATTATATTTTTGTGGCGCAGAATACACTAACTCTCTAACTATTTCCAGCATTAAACAATCTTCTGGGGATGCGGGGATGAACTGTTGAATCTGGATCTGTATGTTGTGCTTTGGTCGGTCGACTCATATACTTTTAGAGGTTCTGTCTCTCTTTCTTCTATCTTTCACCGGTATAATTCTCAGTGCTCAAAATTCTTGAACCTTTATAAAGAATTTTAAACTGTAACAAGTATTTTCATGTGTAATGTTATGCATGAGGGAGAATTATAAGCCAACGACGTGTGCGATTAAGTGTCTGTCGCAGGAAGCGTTTGTGGCGCGGCTATTAATACTCTGTCTAGCCACGCGCGGTTCCTCGGCCGAGATAAATGCACTCCATCTCTTCAGCGATCCAATAAGGGAGCCTTATCGCTCATTAGCACGACCATATCTCCTCGCAGGAAACTCGCCATGCTTAGGGGTTGGGGGTCGATATTAGGGTCCGCCTCGGTCGCGCTCAAAAATTCGCCCGTGCAAGTGGACGACGAAGCCTTTCACTGTGTGTGTGTGTGGTTTAATGTTACACACGACGGCCCTTCAGCTGCAGGGGAGACAACCCTCCCAGCTGCACACACGGATTAGTCCTGCAATACCGGAGGCACAGCCACACAGAGACATGAAAACATACGCGTAGGTACAACACAGCTGTAGCAGCAGCAGCAAAGCGACAGGAAGTCGCGTAATCAACCTCGAAATCAGTAGATCGCTACAGAGCAAGACTACACCGAAAAAAAACAGCGAGTCTCCTTAACTAGGTTGCTACGAAAAAGTCATGAATCGGATATATGCAACACGGATCAAATATAAAGTTAATCCGATTAGTTACATAGGGCTAACTAATACGTCATTTAAGACGTATGTCCAATAATAAATAAACTTTCGTCTGCAAACATCCGTTCCAAAGTTTGCTTTGATTTTCTAACTGCTTAGGATTTAGGTATTACGCCCAAGTGCATTTCTACAATTATATCGCAAACGCTTAATATTAAAAATGAAAAGTCACTTTATAGTTAACGTACAAACGGATGTTATCAAACTTAGCAGTGACTATAGACCCTTATTGTTAAGCATACTTTGAAAGTCCTATAAATGGTTGCGAGTGGAAATATTGTGATTCTTTGACAAATAATAAGCCGAGAAGAGTAGTCAGAGGGAGATGTTTGGTGTTGGTATGTCTTTTGGGGTTACAGGATAACTGATGTTTAGCGGAATCAATGAAATGTGTTTTAAAGATAACAGATTTTCGAAGAAAAACAAGAATGGAAAAATATCGACTCGGATTAGCTCAGTGGTAGGGTGCCCGCCCGGAATACGGAAGGCCCGGAGTTCGAGCCCCTGGACCGGTCGATATTTTCCCATTCTTGTCTTTCTTCGAAATTATTCATACACTCCTGCTTGAGCTTCAGTTGAAGCATTTCTACTTCATTTGTGTTTTAAAGGTTATGAATGTAAAAGATAGTATTGATGTATGTTGTATGTCATTTAAATATATAATTCTATATTTATTACGCTCAGGAGGGTCATTTCTACTATTGGAAGAGTTTAATTTTAGGTAATCAGTGCCAATAATTACGACCATAAGAAATGAGCGCTTGAATTTTAAAGCACGAGAAAATCTATGAAAGTGAAGCAGCAATAGATATCGCACCCCAGAAAGTTTAGTGAAGATCTAAATTCGTAAAGAAATGACCCTGAGAAACATTCAGAGCTCGTGAAATTTGACAGCACAAACAACCTGTGGACAGTCGTTAAACGGCCTCTGGCGCCCTTTGGATAAACGGTAAAACGTTGCCGTTTGTATTGTATGTAAGCAGAGATTATTTAGTAATTTGAAGCGGGTACGACTGAGCAGGTCATTACAATAACTTTCCGTTAGTTGCTCCTCGTGCTGCTAAAAAATCTCTTATTTCAACACCAGAAGAAAGCATCATGGTCTAAAGGTGTTATATTGTGAATTTGAATTTATTTTATAAACATTTTCATTACACGTGAAGGTTTTACTTAATCGTTGACTAGTTTATTTGATTAAATTTCACATTTATTCATAGTTTATATTCTTATGTGTTGATAGTATTTTTATATATAATATATATACCTATTATTATTTTTAACTTGTCCTGTTTCCTCAGTAGAGGAACTGTGAATACAAAAAAAGAATCCTAAAGAAATATTTCGTGGTATTTAATTCGGCACCTACTTTGGTCTGCCACTTCATTATCTAATGACTTTATGCAAATTTCGTTATTTATAGCGTTTTAGTGTGTTAATTTTCCATTAGGTTAAATGAGTATATTATACAACACTTCTCCTTTAATATCGTCGGAATTGTGAGCTTCGTAGGTAGCCAGTTGTTAATTAGGGATCCCAGGCTTTGACTTAAGGATCCCTTCCAGCAATTTGCCTCATGTGAAGCAGAGGAAACTATAGAGTAACTGGCGTCAGATACTTGGGCCATGCCCTTCCGATGTCTGCAGTGTGTGGGCACAGCATTTCAGTCTCCATGCCACGGCGAGGTTTAGAGGCCACAAATAAAATTACTAATATGTTTCAAGGATGAATTTTTCAATGCACCAAATTATTCCTTGACTATACGCAAACCCCAATAAATATATTAAACAGTAGTACGTACACAGGATTATTAGTTGTGAACTGAAACAAATAGGGATGCTTTGGATGATAAGGTTTGAACGAAATAGTGCGGTCGAAGGCAGTGCCTCTGTCGTTATTTACATGACACGTTTCGCCTTTATAGTATGCGACTGGGGGATTATTTGCTACTCTTCGAATATGAGACGTTGTGTCGCAGTTGTCTTATCCCCATGGACACGGAGTGAGATGGATGGATGACGTTTCTCTAATGGCCCATTGCAGATGCGTTGCGTGCGGAATGTAGCATTCCGTGTCCAGCTATGCTCCATTTCATCCTTGGCACTATCCCTCATCAGCCGAAATGGACTTCTTTCAGATTCTGGAACTCTTTATTTCAGTTGGAACATGAGCAATTAAACATCATACGTCTTTATTATTTTGCTTATATTAAAGGGAAACATCCTTATTTCACAAGAGGGAGTAATAAAAGTTTCACAAGATTACTCAAAATACTTTTGCAATATAATTTATAACTGTACTTTATTTATCCCTGTCTGCAGCAAACTGCCTTTCAGGGGCAATGTTCCTCTAATTTTCTTTGGCTTTATTTCTTTTTAAAAAATTATTAGTAACTGTCGGCAAATTAATAGTTCAGTTTCCTGGTACTCCGGCCTAAGAGGATAAAAAATCCTTTTGGCTGCTGGTTACCCCAGGGTTGTTATAGACTTCCCTCTGCTTTGAATATCTAGTTATCATGATTAAGCATAAGATTAATTTTTTGGTTCCCACGAGGCCTATTTTCGAGGCCTCCGAAAGGAACAACGGGGACTCGATATTCAATATCGACTGTTGTTGTTCTACACTCAGTTCAACACAAGAGATGCGAGTTGGATTGATAATATTCAAACCGCATCTACACTATTAACATGAAACTTTTAAGTGACATGACTTCACAATAGTGAAGAAAAGTTACACTGGATGCTATACAAAGTTCAGCAAACAAATTGCGGATACTACCAACCCCACTGCTTCCTCCCCTATAAGAATTGTGATTCCATAGTTCAGGGTTACTATAAGTCCCTTGGCCTACATTTGTGTTTTATAAGTTCCGGTGAGCCGTAATTTTTCCTCGCGGTCTCGTCTACATCGCACGTCGTAAATGCTCCCTGGAGGACAAACTTTTCAGAGTACAAACTCTTGCTTAAAGGTACCTGAGAGCTTTGGAGAGGAAATATGCTTTTAAGTAGAATGATAAATTTTGATATTCTCTAAGCTGTCTTTCGTATAGTTAAATGAGAACATTTTAATAACAAAAAATATTTAATTGTACGCCCAGGGGTTCGAGCACTCAAACAAACACTGGTTCGTATAAAGGAAATCATTAATCAAAAATAATAATTATTTGATTTACAAAATGTATTTGCAGGCAAAGATGTGGTCCAAGATTTTTTGATCGAGGCAATCAACAGGGAAAAAATTAATTTCGGTCGTGACTGACTTGATACTATGGACTCGCACGTATTTTTGGGCCAGGGGTCTGCCAATCCGTCTGGCAGATATTTGTGTACCGAAGGTCTCCATATGTTGATGGCTAATCAGTCCCACAGTACTTTTAACTTTAAGCTTTTTTGTATTGGGAGAAGAGTTAGCCGTAGTAATTTAAATTTCTAATTTCCTTTTTCACCAAGTTAAAATTATGTAAATGCTCCGTTATGTAAGGAATCGCGTCTCAGAATTGGTTTCTTCTCTACACTGATATTGACCTATCACAATTTTTTAACATCTGTAGCCACCATGATTGACTCGCGATGGTAGCTTAACGTTTTCCAGATTCTTTTAGTGATCTGTGGTTCCTATCCAGTGACGTTAATTTTAAGGATTCCCCAAATGGTTGTAATTTGATTACCTTATGATAGATAATTTCGTCTTCATTTTGTACGGTTTCGATTTGTTCCTTTCGTTTTATGATTCCACCTAATTAGTTTTTCCGCCTGATGAGACATGTAAATATACGTTGTGAGGTTCACTCTGCAAACTCACGCTCAGCAAAATTTCCCTCGTCGTATGCTTCGATACACATGTAGTATGGATGCAAAATGCCCCGACATTGAACAAATACAAGGGACGGGTAACAAGCTTGAGTGTCGGTCAATACCACATCACAGAGGCTCATCCAGGTCTGTGGTCGTCCACAGCGCTGTTCCTGGAACCATCCAACACATTCATATTCCGCGAGTGTCACGTTTCGCCTTACGTGGGGCTCAAACTACTCAAAACATTACAGTGTATGAATTACATGTTTATATGAACAAGTATTAATTCATTTTATAATGTTTTTCCTTTTTACTTGTTTTATAGTAGAAGGTCATGTCGAATATTTTGAGACGTGGTCGTATTCGGTATGGTTATTGTTCATTTAGTACCACTCAGGCCAGAGGATGACTCATACCTTCTTATGCTGCCAATTGCTGCACACTGGTTCCAGGTCTTTCGTCCATAAAATGTAGCCATGCTTCATCTGAGGTTTGTGAGCTGACCGAAGTCTTCCTCTGTTCACCTTGTGGGGTGCTGGAGAACCTGTGTACTTACGACGTATTCAGAACCAAACGTCTTCAAGTGTGCAGGTCTCAAAAAGTTTGCGTTTGCGGAACCTTGTTTGTTTTGTGGTTTCCAAATATTCGGCAATTTATAAAACCCTGTCAATTTCATATTTAAAATTATTAAACATTTATAATTTTAATAAATATTTAACGGGACAAATCAAATATTATAAATGAAGTTGTTTATTTTTCTATCAATTCAAAACTCCAAGCAGCATCATTTGCAGCACTTATGCACGTGCGAAATTTCCAAGGTATTTGCCTAATGTTGTAATCTATTCGAGCCTTAGGTCTGAAACGATCTAACTAGTATTTTTCAAATTTAAATTTTACTATACAATACTCACTGACCCCATAGTTTATTACAAACGCAATTCTCGCTGCACGAACGGGGAAAGATCGAAGAAGTGTCAGTGTTTGAGAACCACTTAATGGCGGTCGTACCCCTAGGAGAGGTGTGTTGTCTTTAGAATGTCCCCCACGTGCTGGACATAACTCAGGGAGTTGGCAGCCAGGGCACGACCGCCATATTCGCCCTCGGCACAGAAAGCCTGTCAGCTCCAATCTCACGAGATTCGCCGGGCAAAACAACAGAATACAGACCGCACTCTTGATTAATTTCAGACGCCCAACACTTCCACAGATCCTCTACAACTTGACTCCCCACTGGGGCTTCGGATAGAGATAGTGCCAATATATTCTCCAAAGGAAATCAGAAAAGTTTTCTTTTCGTAACATCTACAAATCGTTCTCGAATGTAATTATGAAGATCCACAAACTCAACTGAGATAGATGGGCGAAAAATTGAGACAATATTCCACTTGATTCAATTACATTTTAAAAAATATTTTATAATTATTAGTTTAACTGTTTAATAAACATCCCCTTTCTGATACTTCTGACTACAAGGACATTCTACAAGTGTTTAATTATTTTTTATACATATGTAATTATGTGTTGTGGTTTGACTGCAAAAGAAAAATATCTTTGCCTTGGAAGAAGAAAAGCTGTCACCTTTGGTGTGGAAGTGTATTGTCTCTGGAGATCAGATGGCGGATATTGTAATGAAGCTTACCTGATTTGAAACAAAAACATATCGGGAAAGACGAAATTGATGTAAATACTTTGGTTGGGAAGACTATACCAGTGGATATTCATTAAAAATCACTTCACTAATGGTAAAAACGTTTTATTTGTATAGTGTGTGCATTGTGTTGCCACATTCAAACATGTTTAATATATTTGTAAAAATTCGTGTAAACTTAATTCATTTGGTAGCATAGTAGTTTGTTTGGTTCCAAGTGAAATCACGATTTAACACTGAGAAAAAGATTAGAAATTTTATTTCGGATAAAGGACGTGTTATGACGTCATCGACGGTTTGTTTATACTTTTTTTTTTGTAACAGCATAGATGAGGGTGATCCTGAATCAGGCAATTTCCCTTTAATAGCATAGAAAGGGAATTGAAAAGGGAGGAAGGTAGAGTTGGAAGCCAAGGGTTTTGAGCCGGGCATAAGACTACAATAAGCAAATTAGTAAATATAGCTGCGTGATATAAAAATTATTATATTGTGTTAAAAGAACACTTGATAATTATTTACTAAATAGAAGGTTTTACTGTTAAAGAATGAAATAATTTATTGTGGAGTTCGTCCTAAATTTGTTCTTTTTTTATATTAGTTATTTATATTTAACATTATATAGTTGTAGCATCACAATTTTTTCTCCTCAATAAAGGCGGCTCCGCTCTCGATATCGTCCAGAACGCAGGGATCTATTATGGAAAGTATAAATCGCCACTCCTAGAGTTTCGTAAATATCCACCTTTTCGCTTTGTGAGCTTTGCCTTTAATTACGGCGGCCATTTGCCGAAACTCCGTGTTGCAGATGTACTCCTGCAGTCTCAGAAGTCCCACAGCTAGTGTGAATGTTAATGTGGCTCACCCCTTTCACCGCAAGATGCACTAATTGAATATTTAATGTGCTGGAATGACTGGAATTTGGTATTCCTTATAACGGGCCGCAGTGTCAGAGGCTTAATACTTCCTATAAGCTGGAGCCTACTCGCACTTCCACGACAAATTGATGCCCAAGAGTATTAGAAAAGCACTAATAGTTTATTTTTAAAGGACGCAAGATAAATGTCAAACATTTAAAAGTTAAAATAAAAATTATAGATCTTTATTACCTGCGTTAATTTTTTAGATAGCTTGCTAAACAGTTGACTACGTACGAATTCAAAGATCCTTAACAAAAAAATTAAGACAATATAATTTTTTATCTCAAATAATCTCGAAACTCCATTAATTTTTTATAACTATTAAATGTTTGTTTTTCGCTAGATAATTCTTGTGTAATGATTTTAAATTTACGTCTCAACGTTTACTATTAATTTATAGTGTTTACATTACAGAGATAACTATTATTATACATGTTCTGTTTTCATCTATTTCTCGAATATTTGCCTATCTGGGTGCCCGGCGTTGCCCGTGTATTTATTTATTTATTTATATTAGCCATGAATATGAATTAATTCGTGTCCCTTAATATTAGTTAGTAAATAAAACGGTTCGACCATGCTAGAGTCGGTTTTCTGTTGAACCAGTAATTGCTAAAACGTCCGCAACTGTCGCATTCATCCAATCGGAAACACTGCCAATTCCAGAGATTATCAGATGTAATATCTGGTATCCAAGGGAACATACAATTGAATTTCAGATTAATTGCGTGGGAAGCCATCAACTCTTTCGCCGGCGCTGTTTCAATTTTGATCGGGGGGAAAAAATTAAACCCGTACCACGTGAAATGTGTTTTGCGTGCTCTTGTGGGGTGCTACGAGAGTTTTAGAGCGTAATGGACCTGAAGGGAGTTCCGAAGTCACGATCTAGCAATTAGTGAGGCAGTGAGAAGGAGCTGCGTTGCCGAACTTAATTTTCGGCAGTGATTTCGTTCCCCAAAAGCGAAGAGGAACATCAGCAGGAAATATTCGTTGTATGACAACATTTTTTCCAGTTTCCAACAACTTGTTTTTGGTTTCGGTTTACTGCTATCGTTAGAGTATGCCAACCACTTGTTTTGGACGAAAAATAAAAATGAAACTATTGATTTCACTGTTACGTGCGCTGTGGAAATAATAGCTTTGCATTGTCACTGTATGTACGTAAATCGTTTTGCTTTGATTTTTTTTTAGAAACCAAAGACCCTTTGTTTATACTCGAGCAGTGAAAATTTTATTTATATAATAAATGTTCATTCATTTTCTTCATTGGACGCTGAATGCTTTGTCATCGACACGCAGTCTGTTAGATCAAAATACAGGAAACGTTTTTCATTTTATCGGGGAGAGACTTTGGTTGGAAAGTTTCATACATTGTAGCAAATTTTTAATTATTTCAAGAAAACTCCCTCAGTTTGTAGTTGCGTAGGGGATTTCTGACGCTTGAACTCGTCTGTTGGAGCAGACTGCCCTTTGACCTGAGTGGTGACGTGGCTTGGTCTTGAGGTGCCACCAGCAATTACACTCCCGAACTTCCCGAGGGAACAGCGCTGCCGGAGTTACAAACGATCTGGAACAAAGGTCCATCTCTCCATCCCTCATCGCAGTCTCAGACGAAGCCCGCAAAATTGTGATTGAGAAGAGCACGTGACAAAACACATGGTAATTCCCTATAAACATGATAAAAGAATTTATTTAAAATTAATATTACATCACAAAATCAAAGTAAAATATTTGAGTGACATTTTGAGTGCCGTTAGTGCGTTGACAATTACGAGGCGAAAGCTATGGAAGTTGTGCAACGGAAGTGTAAAAAAAGGATTATAAACTGACTTATTCATTTCGCTCCCTTGTAGGCAATTATTATTATTGTAAAGTATACTCCTCTAAATTAATTCCTGTACTAATGTTCAGAAAATTTCTATGAAGGCTAAATTCGGAAATACTATCGGCCATTATTTTATCGAACTTGAGGCAAATTTAGCTATTATAAATATTTAATAACATAAGACTTAACGACCCGTATAAGAGGAAGTTCTAAGTAGAATAAGGGAATATGGAGGACTTTGGACAAGAAAATTGATATATTAATAGGCCACGTTTTGAGACATGAGGGTTTTGTAAAATTAGCATTAGAGAGAAGTGTGTGGGGTAGGAATAGATGAGGAGGTAAACGATGGAATCGCTAAGCAGATTAGAGACGATGTGGGATGTGGTAGCTATGCAGAAATGAAAATACAAAAAATCTTGTCCATCAATAACCTACTTCAAATAATTCCATATTTTTACCGTATGACGAATATCTTTCTAGTAATTTAAAAATATTATTAAAAAAAATCAGTATCTCTGTAATTTTCAAATGTTACTTCTTTGTCTTATTTTGTTAAAAAAAACCTAAAGTTGCTGTCAATATGTTTGAATTTCTTAATGTAATGTACAAAATTTGTTGTAATAACTTCATTTTGTCAATTAAAAAACATAAAGCAAATTAAAATTTTTCAACTTACAAACATTCTTCCATCACTAAAAATTGTCTCTAACTAAATCACTCCTTTAATTTATTTTACATATGGAAGTAAATTTTAAGAAAAGTTTAATTTCTGAAACGCTTTATGTTCAAGGCAATAAATTTTCTGTACATGTAAAATCAGTCACTTCTTAATGCAATTCAGTGTATGATGGTTTATTAAATTTGCTTTGTTAGTAATATATTTATTTCGTTCTATCTTTGTTCATATTATTTTATTCTGTGTTAGATGTTGACAAGGATCAAAATAAGTTTTAATTTAAACGTGTTTATAGCTATGTTTACGTTGAATGCAGTGACATATTTTTTGAAAAGGTCTCCCTTTCGCAAGGCCTATTTTTTCAAGTCGACTGTAATATTACTATATAATATACCATTTATAATAATGTCTGTAAGTTTAATATAAGTTTAAATATGGCCAGGAACAGACAAAAAATTAAGTTCAACCTGAAGAGGGTTTAGATCATGACCGAAACATGTAGTTTTTAAATTATAGTTTGTTGTTTCACTAATTTTTGTGTTTTGGCCTTATTTAAACTTATATTAATATTACTTTTCTTTTAAGTTTTCAAAGGTTATTCACCAACAAATCTCATCCTTTCATTCAATATTCGAATCTCTGTCTGGATCTTCATGGGTCGGCTCCTGAAAAATTGTATCTGACCTCAAATTATTATTACAGCCTCGGCCACATATATTCATTCTATTTAATTAACGCAGCGTAGACTCGTGGCTCTTAGTTTACGCGAACATGGGATAATATATTTAAGTTTTTATAACGCATTGAAGAAGTCAGTAACATTAAATGTTTTAATTTATTTAATTATCTCCAGCTGCATAAGACAAAAATTAAGACAAAGGTAATTCACCTCTCTAAGAACATCAATCAGAGATTCCTATTCACCTGCACAAAGATTACAAACATTTTTTACAAACACACATATTAGTAATTCTTGTATTCGTATTTAGTCCGAGGTAATTAATTTTGCTTACGTTCACTACTGAAAAGATTTTTGACACGCTCATCCTGAAGCTCTGAATTCCACTTCCTTTAAAGACTAAAAATGAATCTTTATTTCACACGACCTTTCTATTAGAATAATTTTTCTCAATTCTTCATAGCACATTCACTGAAGTACCGGAAAATGTTCTTTACGAGTTTCACTATACAATTTAAAATGATTTCCAATTATATCGTGTTTTATATGAGATTGCAGTGGTTTACAGCGGTATGTTAGCTCTACCCGAGAATTTAAAAAGAATATCTTTAATATAAGAACAAGGCGGTTAGTGAATATTCGAACTAAGAAACTCGGAAAAGTAAAATTCGCTGTAGCTGACGAATCATTCTTTCAGTTGTGAGTTAGATTACTCGTTATTATGAACCTAATCCTATGCCTCAAGGTTGAATGATTTGTCAATGATATTGGTTTGCGAAAGAACACTCCGAGGATTAAGTTCTGTATATGGCATACTGTTGGTGTAGGTTAGTATGTAGGGTAAGGCGAGGATTTGGAGGAGGGGGGATTGCTATCAATATCTCTACGCCGATAAATCACAGGCTCGTGACGTCGCCCATTATCCACAGGCCCCGTATCAGTCACAATAGGAAACAGGAATTTCGGCCCGTCAAATTGATTGAAACGGAATCGCTTTAGAAATCTGCTGGACCATTATAAAACTTTGCGCCGTAGGAGGAAGTTGAAATTGAATTTTTAACAGGAGAGCATTAACGGTCAGCGGGCAGCTGCGGTAAGTCGACAACGTTCAACTCATTTGTTGGGAAATGGAAGGTTATTTTAGGTACCTGCTTATGCGTGAAATTAAAAATATTCCATCCCCATTAATCTTTCCTCGTGTGTGTTGGAGATTGACAAGGTGAGTTACCAGGAGTTACTTGTCCATTTCAGTGTAACAAACTTCCAGGACAACAAAGGTCCTTGAACTGATCCAAATCTACATGTTAAGGAACTGAGCCGATGACATCCCACATATCGCTGCAGTGATCATGTCTTCTCTTGTAGGTTATTATAGTTTGTAATCATATCAATAATTAATGTTTTTGCAACACGAAAGTAGTTTTAAGATCATTTACTTGTAATTTCGCTATGATTACAATAGTATTATACAGTCGTTTAAAAAAACGATACTGGAAAACAAAAAGTCAGATAACTGGTCCAACGGTCTAGGCGAATCAACTTTTTCACGGACTTCCCTCACCACTAGCGAAGGATTCGTACATTGCGTAAAACGTATAATTGGGACGGTTTGAACTGCTGTGGTGCGACTAGCAGAAATACGTCACGAGGCTAAAATATAGGAGCCAGCTGTATAAACAAATGGATACCTTCACTCCAGGGGAAAAAGGCCTGGACGGACAGTCGCCTGGACAAGATGAAGTCGGTCACAGTACGAAATGCAAAGATAGTTCGTTGACATTTAAGTTTGTTGCGGGTGCATACAAAAGACAGCAGAACGTGCCCAATCGTCAAGGAGCAGCAGATCATGAAGAAGTATTCGCCCTGTCAACTGACAACGTAAGCGATCCTGTAATAGTCCTTTCGTTGCACCTTAACGTAATGAAGTTTAATTGCTTTGTTCAAAAAAAAACCTCAATGTTCTTGAAAAAACAACAACAAATTGTTCAAATTTTGCTGATAGAAAAGAATTAATTTATATTGTATTCAAATTTTTAGTTGTAACTTTATTATTAAATTCGAATTTATATAGCAGTTAATATTAATCAACAAATTCACCACACTCTCAAATGTGCAGCATATCACATATAGTAGTTAGTTATGGCAATTTCGTAACGCTAATTTATCCCCCATGCAGAACTGCGTAGTGATAAGTTTACGTAAATTGCTAATTCTTCAAATAACTGAAAATACAATAGCATGCTGCATCATTGTTGCAAAACGCAAAATGATGAAACTACACAAATTTAATCCAGGTTGATAAAAACGTGTTCTTAGAAAATAAGTGCTGCGTCCCGCTCGCCAAGTGTTTATGGCCACATCTTGGGGTTAAGCCTCATCTTTTCTTCGTTATAGGGCGTTTGCGTGCAGAAAGCACTTATGTTTAGAACGGGGCGAGAGAGAATGTGCCTTAAAACCTTCGCGCCGTTGTGAATGCCACTCTCCCGACTAGATTACTGGGGAACGAAGATTCGTCAGCATAATAAATGACTTCATCGCCACACGGCAAGGGAAGTGTGAAAGAGAGAGAGAGAGACAGAGAGAAAAAAGGGAAAAGCACCACCACGCGAGGGGAAGTACAAAGCACGTCGCGACAAATTACGGCGTAGGAGCGCATCTGGCGTCGATACAAGCTTGCAGAGCTTCAAGATAGCAACCCTTATAACATTTCATACCCTGTTCCATCACATCTCAATAATATGCCAGGGAACGTACAAACGAAGTAAACAGAAGCGACGACAAAAAGAAACTCAATTTTACATCGTTCCCGACGCAACACTCACATGTAACTCTCTGTTATTGGGGGGGGGGGGGATGTCGACCATATTGTAACCGTGAGATGCGATGCGTCATTATATTACATTTTTTTAGAAAATGAATAGATTCTAGTCGTGCTCTCTGATACTGTAGGCATAGCTCCTCTTTGACAGTCTTCTTTCGACATGTCAATTACGTGATTATTATCGTCACAGTAAAGCGGCGGGATTCCTATTATTTTTCTCAAACCTTCATGAGAGATGAAACAGCGAGATGTACTACCTCGACGTGGGTGGGGTTTAAGGATATGGCCAATCACAGCACCACCTTCCCATTCATCGGAAAGACGTGGGACAAGTATCGAGAGCCCGATCTACCTGACGCTGGTTTCCGTAATGTGTTATCCCCAATTACTTTTGGAGAATATCGAAGAGGATCGTAAACTTAGCCCCGGGGCGTAGTTAACACTTGGTCCCCCCCCTCTTCAGCAACAACTTCCAATTCTAGCAAACAAAATGGACAAACCTCATTCGGACAGCCCGTGCATAGCTCGTAAACAGCCTGCATACAGGCGTGGATATTGAAAGATCGGAGAGGTTATTGTGACAGGGAGATGGAGACCTTAATGAACCACACCAAAATGCAGGCAATGAAAAACAAAGAAACACGTTTTGCCAGACGAGTAGGTCTCCAAGTCCGAGTTCCGCCTGCTACCAACCCATACACGGGACTCCTGGTTGGCTGTAGACACTGCGAATCTCGAGATGGGGATGGGAAGTGGAGGAAAGTGTAGGACACGTCTCTCAGCCTAAATCCCGGCACATTATATATAACTAAAATTTGCTCTACCTTCGCATCCCCACTTTTCAATTCCCTTCCATTGCTATTAAAGGGGAGTCGCCTATTTCAGGATCTTCCTCATGTAGCCTGTTAAAAAATCAAATAACCATAGGATGAATCCTACAAAACGTCTCAAAAATGATACTTCAAAACTAAACATAATTCTCCCTCTTTCGTGCCGTGAAAAAAATTATATACAAAATTACATTATGAGCAATTTTCTTTCCTCAGTAATTTTTTTCTCTTTCCATTCATACGTTCCCTCAGTCAATACGTAAGATGAGTCGTATATTAAGAATTGATCAAAAAACATGAAGATGGCCTTAAAAACGGGGCTACTGATGGGATATAACGTACGTCGACTGGATTTCAATTGGCAACAAATAATTATAGAACCTGATGTGATAATCGAAAAACAGAAAGAAAGAAGGTGACTGTAACAAGAAACGATAAAGCGAACTTGTTTGATATACTGCGAGGTACCTCAGTACGATTTCCTTTGTTCCACGGTTTTTGCAATTTTTATGACTAGACTGTACCTAGATCTTTCGTTTGGTAACAAAGGAACTATGTACAGAAATAACGCCTTTTGTGGAGAACAAATATCGGTTAGATTACAGGGGAGGAATAACGCAGAGAAATCATCCGTACGTGAGATAAGACGCCAACACGCGAAGTGGGAAATGCAAAAATTATAGTCTTTATCGCAACGTGACTGAACGTGAACTGTAGGTGGGGAAACACATATACGTTTTTGTAAAAAAGAAAACAGTTTAAAATAAAATTCATGACAGAGGGCAACGTATTACTCTTCTCTTTTACTTGTTGTTGATGTTTAACGACGTAAAATAAGTATTTAACGTTGAAAAATTAAACATAAATAAAATTGAAGTCTCTGTCTGTCCCTATGTTTGTCTCGAATAGGCTCTGAAACGGCTTAACGGATTTCAATGAAAATTTGATGGTTGAAAAAAAAGGAGACATGATTTAAATATTTGTGCATATTTAATTTCGGTATATTACAGAAGATAATAAATATAATTTGAATATAAATAAAAATATTAATTCTATGGGGAAGATTTCTTGGAATTGCCGCGACGTGTAAACCAACTGCAAGTTATAGTCCTATATCATTCACTTACTATCTATTGTTGCTGCAGGCTGAGAAAAAATGAACTTCTTTAGATCGTCGATACGATGTTTACATAAATTGATAACTTGGTTTTATTTCTTGCGTCAGGTAAATTTTAAAATTTAGTAATTGCTATTATGAAAATAAAAAGCAAACTATCGAGTTTGGTGTCGAAACCGGTGTAATGCGAGACGCTGTTACACTATCACCTTAAGCATGCGATTTAAGTAAAAATTAAACCATTTAGTGGTGTTTTTTTATTCTGTAAGAATACTGAAAATATATTTATTCCTGCTATTGTACCGGGGGTATTTTGGACTCTGTCGAGATACTGGGAGTATATTTGAGGTCCATATTGTGACGTTTGCGATGTTGATTTAGTTGTGTTGACCAAAAATTAAGTAATGTACCAGGATAATATAAATAAATACCTGGGCAACGCCGGGTCCTCAGTTGGTTCTTCAATATATAAAGAATAACCAGAAATAGTTGAGGTAAAGATTAAATCAAACAGTTAATTAAATGGCTTTAAGGTGTGTGAAGTTACATACTAAACCCAATAAAACACTCAACGTATTTCCAAACACAAGCAAATGCATAAATTAGATTAGATAGACTAGTCCAATGAAATTTTCAGTATAAAGATGGTGCGATTGTCTGGCTACTGCCATGAGAACTTTTTATTCAAATGCATAAATTCATGAAGTGAACTGAAGACTGCAGTATGCAGCAGAAGGGCCCCAGCAAATACTAAGAAATGAAACATCGAAAATTGGTCATGAGAAAACTGAGTACACGACGTTGCGGTAATCAAAAACGTAAAACATAAGGAAGAATAATTAAAAAGAAAGGTAAATTAAAATACACAGTTGTCGCGATATAATAGACAATTCTTCTTGTTTATAATTCCATTTAATAGTTCGGTGAAATAAGTCGTGTAAATCTGTGCTCAATCACGTCTGTAACAGATTTCCCGAATATTCATCCCCTCCTCCAGAAGGGTGCTGCAAGAACATCCCCCTGCACCATGTATCTTCCTCCATAATTATGGTTACGATTTTTCCCTCCTGATCTTAGCTTTCATTTGGAAGCCCCCGGGAGAGGGATGAAAGTTTACTTAGAGTTTAAAATTAAACTTTTTTAAGATCTACGATCTGGGATTAATCATCCCCTTGCGTTCATCCGAAGAGCGTTAGTCACGGTGTTTCCTGTCGGGCTTGTCTTATTCCGGGATTTGTTTCAACCGTTTAATTATTGGAAAAAATTTTCATTTAAATTTTTCAGCGGTGTTCCAAGTGGCATAAAAAAGTCCTTTAGATGGATTCTTTACAGCATTTATCCCTTTGCAGTTCGTCATACAATTATGCCTTTCTTTTTCGTCGTCGTCACATTCAGGACTTATTCAGGTGTAAATACAAAAAAATGTACATAAAAAAGTATTAAAACTTAATAAAATTAGCATTACTAATAATAAATGATTTTCCTTTTTATTATTTATTACTAGTGCTGATATTAATAATCCGATATTTTAATAATTTGTAATGTAAATATTTTGTATAACAATTGTAGCAACACCAGAAAGTCATGAAACGTAATTTTAAATTTGGTTCATATCGATATTGTTGTATGGTTGAAGAAACATATGTGCAACTATTTATATCCCGTGGAATAAACTCCTCCGAACGAAATGTGTATTGCTTGTTCCATTCAGGGAGGGAAACTCAATTTTCCTGATTATAACTAGTCATTCTAACCGTTTTCAAGATTTTTTCAACGCACTATTTTGGTTCAGAATGTGAATGGTGCATGTTAAATGAGTGAGAAGTTCAAATAGCAGTCGTCTGCTATCGATCCTTGTATCTTCCCGGCTTTGCTACTACTGGAGAAAGTCCGCTGGGAATTTCGCTCAGCATTCAATATATCACGAGTAATCCTATTGCAAGGACGTCGTAAGAATGTGGACACAGGAAATTCAATCTACATCAACGGGGACCAAATAAATCAATTCCAGGTGCGATGAACAGATAAATTGATCACTTTAGCTTTAAAACGGTTATGAAATATTTTCGCAACAATAACTATATTATAAATTCTGTGAAATGTACAAAATTAATTAAAAATATAACGTTTAATCAATGTTTAGAATGGCAATAATAGGTAAACACAAAACGTTCACAATACTAGGATAAAGAATTTAGAGTTAACGAAAACATGCGCAAGTCTGTGACGTCACGAAGCATTAAGACACACATAATACTAGAAAATACGCCATATTTAATGCGGCGAAAATATGGAGTTTACTTTTAGTGTCCTGTCCTCACTTCTGGTCGAAAAATACGAGCACGTGGAAAGATGAAAATGAGCAATAAAAAAGATTATTCAACAGATAAGCTTGTTCGGTTACATTTGATTAAGAACCGTCGTTTAACATGACATAATTTACGGAAGCACGACAGCTTTCAAGCTCGACCGTTGTCTAATTGTACCATGCAATACAAACTTTAGGTGGTATAAAAGGGTGATTAAAATCATAGGTAAGAGTTTTTAATTATTGTAGTTTAATAGAAACACTGACGGAATAATGTGAGAGAATTGTCGAGAATTTTAGGTTATGTGTATTTCGAATTTTATGTATTTATAATTGAAAAGTCTGACGAAATAATTTCAAGGAAAAATTGACGGTATTACTGATTGTTTATAATTATTTAATAACGAATTTCGTTATTTTTTACGTTTGTTTTATAAATTAGATTAAGGTTCATACTTTAAGATACTCGAGTTGGTCAGGAAGGATTTTAAATTTGGCGTTTTAAATAAATAGGGATGTCTCGTTCTCTCCTTTGTTTTTAAGCTTCCAACATGCCGAGGCACCTTCATCTCATTTAGAAGGTACATGTTTCGGGGTGGTAAACTTTGGGAACGGTAATAGTTGTCCGTGGAACCAGTTGGCCAGCTGCCTCCTAAACTGGCACGGAGAGGGGATGCTGGGACCCCACAACAAGCTTATCTCGCGTCATTCGGAAAGACGTGAGACAAGTTCCCAATGGCCCGATCTACCTGATGCATCTCTCTTTCAGATGGAATCCCTGGATAGGATCCTTAAACTGTAATCCTAGGCTGTTTTCTTCTCCCTTCCGCATCGTCCCTTTACAATACCCTTCCTATGCTGTTAAAAGGGAGTTGCCAGTTTCTGGAACACCCTCAGGGTTCAAATAAATATATGCGACGCTAAATTTCGTTTACTTTAGAAATTCCTTCTCAACTGTTGGATAACCAACGTTTCGAACCGTAAGAAACTGTTCGTTATCAAGGAGGATAGAGCAATAACTTCCAAGAAGTAGGATTTTAACGTTTTTCTTGTTGACAGTTTTCTTTTTTTCGTTTGCCGTTCTCAGGGTCATCGAGAGAGCGTACATTAAAAGATCGTTTCCTGTGATCAGTCCATTGGTACGGGACACCGTGGAGAAAGCAAAATCTGAATGGATGGAAGTAACTCCTAACGACGGTATTGCTCCATTGAGCCGAAACAATCCTGACCTAACCCGCATTTATTCCGGTGTTGCCTGCGGTTTGAGGTTTGACCATGCGGACGAATGTGACCCTCGCTCTCCATTGTTGATGTCTTGGGGTTTCCTGACCGGTCCGGTGTTTCCGGTGCTAATGGTCGCAGGTATCGGAGAAGCCCGGGCAACCAGATCCTACTTCTACAGTTTCCGAAGCCGCGCAATCTCGCACACGATTTAGCAGCAGTCCCCGTCCTTTTCATGTGTAAATTGTGGCCAATTGCTTCCGCCGGTCGTTTTTCATGTCCCCGTCGCCTCCCTTGGCCTCGTTGTTTGCGGGGGCGGCTAATTTTGAACGCGTGCCTCTGCATCTACTCTCCCCAGTCTGTGTACACAGGGCACGCACTCAAAATAGAAGCCCTGCTGCTTTCCTTTTTGCCCTAATCCCTACATCTTGCGCCAGCGCCCTCCCTCATACTGAGATATATTCCGGAGGCATGTGACTCAAACCCCAACTCCATACATTGGATACATATATATGTATGCCGTTCAGCTTATGAATCCGCAGAACCAAAAGTTATGAGAATCTGCCATGAAATGTTCCTTTTTTTTCATTTCACAGTAGTTGATTTTCCCAGCATTTTGTACTTAAATCGAACGAACTTGGAAGATAAAATTCGGCGAACCAGACTTGACTCAATCGACTGGGATAGACGATTTCCCAGAACTATAAATTGTCAACACCGTGATCTATTAAGAGGAATATTTTAGAACTGAAGATACATTAAATGAGATCTATATGGATATAGCTAACCTTCCCAAACGAGTTGCAGTATTTTCGTGTCCAATTTTCCGACTGTAACGCTCATTGAAAATGATTTAAATAAGAAATGAAGACATACACACACAGAGAGAGCGAATATTCCATTACCAATTGTAGCGCGATATTTATTTTATTAAGTTGTAATGTAAAAATTAGCAAAGGATTGGAAGGTTGAGTGGCGCCTCGAAGACGGCAGCGAAAGTCTATGGGATGCTGTCTGATCACGTACAGAACTGACCTTCGCTATTCTCAGAAATATCCAGCATGGGAAACAAACAATATCTTAAAATTACCACATGGCTGCTTCGGCCAAGAGGTTACGCGTATAGATAAATCGAGTGCAAAAGATCGATTTATCGGTGTGTGGGCTACAGCAGTGAGGCTGTGTAGATTCATTCGGCTCTAGACCTTAAGAGTAGATGGTTGGAACCGATGATCGTTCCTGGACGAAGAAGCTGTAAAGAGGTATCCTGCCAATTTTCCAATCCAGGTCGTTTAGGGGGGATCGCCCACGGTATTAAAGGAGATAAGATTGCGTCACAGAAACCCTAATGCCTTTTAAATATTTCCCTCAATAATGCATTCCCTTTTAAATTCTCTTGTATAAATAAATTTCCTAAGATTTTAATCACCTTGTAATTAATTAACCCCCCTCCTACACTATAGTGGTATGATGTAAAAATTTTGAAATGTTTATATGTTGGTAAATCTAAATTACGTTATGAGACTGTATTAAATTAATTGTGACAAGAACAGATTACTATGGTGCAAGCCGAAAACTCCTGATGGTCGTCTTCCTTGTTTAGCAATTTAAATACAAAAGGCTGTAAAATTTACCGAAATTATGGCCAACTTTCAGTCAAAATTAATTTATGTGTAGTTAACAAATTTTTAGTTAAGATTACAAGTTATTTTTTTGTGGAATTTTTCCAACCACAAATGGTTAAATTGCGTATTTTTAAATTTTACTTGTTTATGTATAAATTAATATATCTGTCTTAATATGCCTGTTGATTCATGTCCGTCCGTTGTGTGCCCAAAAAGAGCATTGGTGAACGACGAAGGGGGGGAGGGGGAGAAGTGACTGAGTAAGGGATGCACGCAGGGAACACGACAGGCACGCTACGCCTCTGACGACCCATATAAGGAGCAAATACAAACAATTTTGAATTATAGAAAGAATAATTGGGTCACTTGAACATAAAAAAACAAAGAAACACAAATGTTAACGACCCATTCAAATCTTATACTTGATTACCAGTAAGCAAAGCTTGCCGTTTGTCGTTTCACAGATCATCTCAATTGTTTTGTGATAGCGAATTGTGTCACTTGATGTTTTGATACGCAGACCTCCGTGTTCTATTCTCTCTTAAATGTATTATATTAGCTTATAAAAATCTCGAGTAGTACGTCGTCTCTTTCTTATTGTAAATAGATCTCTTTCATAGTCTGCCAACATTTGTTCTCTAACCGGCCAATTGTAACTTTAGACCTCTTGATAGTCAGCTACTCAAAGGACTTTACAAAAAATTAAAACAGCCATTGTATTATTCTGTCTTTTACGCCATTAAAGCAAAGCATATTTTAATTAAATGGAGTCGTTTGCTTTTGAAAACCTCTCTCTCTCCTTTAGCCACTTTTTTTGTGAAGCCAACTCTTTAATTAAGGTTCACCGACGTAATCGAGCTTCTCATGGTGGAACACGAGTCTATAGAGAGGTAAACCAGCGTGATAAATGTTTCTATATGTCAACAGTATCTTATTAACTCAATCGCGCTGGATACTGTGTGAAGCGAAATCTTCATGATGCCTCTACAGATAATGAAATATCAGACATAAAAGGAGTGAGATGGCTAGGCTGTATCATCATTAGTCATTTCTGTAAATAAATTATCGTCGCACAATTCCGCTGCCTATTTAATGGTACAAATTCGTGTATAAAGACTGCTAGTTGATTGTCCGACGTTACCAGGTGATTTACTGACAATGTATAATAGTTAAATAGAATAAATTTTCGACCAAATGCAGACAAAAGTTTTTACTTAATTAAACAGATCTTTCGTCACCATATTTGGGACCTTCCTTCAAAAAATCCTTCAAATGTTAAATTTTGATGCACAAGTGGAATCTGAAAATATAAAAACCTAAAGTACAGCTTCAAACAAAATATAACATTTGATGTATTTACCTGTGATGGTCCCAAATATGGTGACGAAACGCCAGGATAATTAAATGAAAAGTTTGCATTTTGTCGTAAATTTATTCCAAATAATTATTGTGATAAAAAACATTAATTGCTAAATAATAATAAATTAATTTGACCCAACATTTTAAATTATATACAAAGAAAGGCCAAAAGTCAGAAATAAAATAATTTCATTTGAATACGTTTTACCCCATTTTTCGTGACCTCAGCTTATTAATTAAAATATCATAAAATTCCCTGTTTCTGCTGCAACGTTCGGGGCCCAAAGTTTGATACGGGGCGTATTAAAATTAATTAATTTTAAATGTCTTGTTCAACCAAAAAAATCTCTTCAGAATAAAATTTTTATTTTTAATACGTAACTTTCGAATAGTTTATCATTTTCAACCCGTTTAAAATTACAGAATAGTCGAAAGCTTCGTATTGAAAATAAAAATTTTATTTTGAAGACTGTTTTTGGTCGATTCAACGCATTTAAATTCTACCAGTATTATTATTAATGAATTAAATTTTTTTGTTTCAAATGCAAATTGATTAACAATTTTCACTTACTTGGGCTGAAAAAGTCGCTGAACAGACATGGAGATCTTCATTACTCATCTTAAAGGCACCGAAATATATGGATTCGACACGTGGGCCATTCTTAGCCATCTCCCCAATCTTTACGCCTGGGCGGAAATGAACTTTAACTTGTCAGGCACGGTGAATGCCAACACAGTCAGTACTCAGTACTTCTTGTGAGTGGTTAAGCATAATTAAATATAAAATATTAAGTAGAAGTCCAAGGGTGTTTTCTCTATTTACTGTACTAGAAAACGGGTCTTTTGTGGTTGGAAATATATTTGTAATTGAGTGTGTTTTTTTAATAAACAAATAGTTATATGTGTAAATATTTATTTATGTTGCAAGGGTAAGTGTAAGTATGATGGTGCTGAAACTTGTCGCTCATTTATCGGTTGTAAGGAATAATAGTTGAGAACTCCAGACGGCATGATTATTTCGAATATTCGATTGCGGCTCTGTAATACGCATTTTAGGTTTAGTCTGTGGACCTTAGCAGAGGCTACTCCATTTTTTTTCGTAGCAGTGCCTTTTAATTCGTGGTAATCACCGCGCGAATAAATTCCGCCCTTGTGCCACGGCCGCGGTAATTTGGTTTACGTGGACGCAGGTGTGTATGGCCTCTCTCAGCATTACCCACAAACATTTATTACAATGCACTTGGAAGTCTCACCACACCTCGATACGCTGACGTCCACTAACAGGGTCATTCACGAGTGGGAGAAATTTACTTCCAGCTTCCAAGAGTTGTCCCAGTGGACTTGTGCTTAGGCGCACGAGAATTATGGCGTTTTCCATCTCTAGCTGATTTTCTGAATTGGTCGAGTGCTGTACGCATCGCGAATAGAATTATGAATTCGTCCGCACATTTAATCTTGTTACTAAATAGTGCAACATAATAAAAGAGTTACATGTTCCGTTCCAATTGTAAGCCCCTATTCTTATTCCGTACATGGAAAGAAAATCGTCCCCTCGAGGAGTATGTCTCGTACATTTAATGCTAACTATTGCAGATAAGGCACAACACGGCCATTATGGAACGATAAGAGCGTTAATTCATAATTCATATCGTTGATCTAAATAAAGAGAAATAACATCCCAAGCAGGTAATAAATCTTGGCATCATCGTTGGCGCGGAAGCTTGGGCGCTGGCTGGGATTAGCTGCTAATGAGTTTTAATTGCCTTTTCCTTGCAGACTGTGACCTCATTCCCCCCTTCATAGCAGCTAATGGTGTCCATATTTAGCTCGACGCGATAGGATATAGGGGAAAGTCAAGTTCAACGTCCTCGGGAATCGAAAACCTATCAGGAGACCATCAGCACCATCAGAAATTGGACGTCGTTTTTATAAATTTTTATAAATTACCACCTTCTAAAGGAACACTGGAAATTTTCCGTTGCATTGCATGCTTTTAGATAATGTTTATTTCTGTTAATTATTTATTATTGTAATGTCGGTCACGATTTCATTATAAATAGCCTTAAATGGAGACTGAGTCTTAGTGTCTTTCAGAAATATGAAATCTATTTACAGAAATTACAATCAATTTAATTAATGTAAGTAAATTTAATCTGATGTTGTTGTGATATTCAGTCCTAAGACTGGTCTGATGCAACTCTTCATGCTATCCTATCTTGCGCAAGCCCTTACAATTCCACATACCTACCTCATCTTCACTAATCGGCTTACCGTATTCCATCCTTAACCTCCCTCTTCTGTTCTTGCCCAACACACGTTCCTCTAATTCTAATTTTACAAGACCCTCATATCTTAAAACCTGGCCTATTAATCTATCCCTTCTCTTGGTCAACGTCCTCCATATTGCTCGCTCTTCCATTAATTCTGCTTAGAACATCCTGGTTAATTACTATATCCACCCATCTGATTTTCAGCATTCACCTATAGCATCACATTTCAACGGCTTCTATTATTTTCCATTTTTCAACTCCTGTCGTCCACGTTTCGCACCAATATAACGCTACAATGTATACGAACATTACCCGTAAGTAAATTCCTCTTCTTCGGGTAACCCTTCCTTGCCTCTGCTATCCTACTCTACTTATTACGCTTCCTTCAAAATATCCGATCCCAATCTAACACACTTTGTTATTCCAGTGTTTCCTATACTACACTCCATTACCTTGGTTTTCCTTCTAATAATCCTCATATTAAATTGTTTCTTCAGGACCATTTTCATGCTATTTATTATGTTTTCCAGGACTACTTCTGACTCCCCTAATACTACAATAACATCGGCAAAACGTAGGGTTTTTATTTCTTCTCCTTGCTGTATGATTCCTTTTCCATATTCCGTTTTAACTTTCTTCATCGCCTGTTCTATATATAAGTTGAACAGCATTCGCGTCAGACTGTATCCATGTCTTACTCCTTTCTTGGTTTCTGCTTTTTTTTCTTGATCTTCAGTTTTAATTACTGCTGACTGCCTTTTGTAAAGGTTATGTATAAGCCTTCTTTCTCGATATTTTTTTTCGTGTGCTCTTCAAAATCATTAATAGTGTGTTCCAGTTCACATTATCAATGGCTTTTTTTAAGTCTACAAATGTCATGCACGTAGGCATGTTTTTCCTTATCCTGTGTTACAAAGCTAGACGCAAAGTCAATATTGCTTCGTAAAACCAACTGATCTCCTAACTCGCATTTTGTTTGTAAATAAAAGAAAATCGCACAAAATCAGTAAATGAATGGTAGAAAACATTTATGGCAACACAACTTTTATGTATACCCGATCAAGTGTAAAGTAGACTACATTTTCCTTTCATTATAAACAGTCTTAATATAAATAATTTTAAAAATACGTGTCATTTTTAAAACCATCAATTTCAAAATTATTTGATTACGAATTTAATAAACATACATCATTGAAAGACATTAAAATGTGATCAAATGGTTAACTTTTTTTTCTTAATTTTATTTTAAGTCTCATAAACAGCTCGGTGTGGTAAACTTATTGTTTTTAGGTGACTACTAAGAAAGTATTTCTATTCGGGAGTGTTGTATCGATTCGTTTGGCAACAAGTTTGAGTCCATGCCGATAATTGGCAGATTTCCGAAGTGCGGCGAAGCGAGGCATCTGTCGATAAGACACAAAAGGCACTCACCTCCAATTGGCGGAATTGTGAGGGTGTTCCCCGGAAACTCTAGGGCAGCTGTTGCAGAACTATGAATGCGAGGATAGTTCCACTGGCCACAGCTGTTCTGTCTCGGATATGAGCAGCTGCCCACAACAAACCTATTTCTATCCTTCCGCCACATGGTCCACACGTATATGAGAATATTCCGTATCCGCGAGGTTTCTGATTGATAATGCCGCAACAGTCGGCTGATCCGAGCTGGGGATCACGTTCAAAAATACCTTTCTGTGATTGCCTTTCACGTACTGGATCGTTACGTTATGCTTTTACTGATACCGATTTTTGTGATGTTTTATGGACCAAAAATTTTTATTGATAGCTTCTTTTTACACATCTACACCTTCCCTGTGGTTCCCCTTTTTCCCAGCGATCAGTTTTACACAGATAATGCTGGAAAACTTAAAAAACTTCGTTTTGAGCCACAACATTGATATGTTTATTCAGCACAACAACCCATGTTTGATCATGTACCTACTACTATAGAACAAACATGTCCGTTGCGTTCGATTACTGAAACAGCTGATTGGTCGACCAGGACTGCGGGCTATTGCGAGACCTCCTGGAGTTCTTCTTAATAAAATCTGTCTTAGAATTAACACTTGATGAATTGATTTGCTCAGTTTTCATTTACTTTTTTTAATTTTCACTCATACTAAGAAGAAAGTGTCCTGTTGCTCCTAATCCATTATCCAAACAATCACAAGGGGTTTGTTTCCAAGGAGTTCTAAGAATACCAGCGTTGAGGTTAATGACTCGCCCCTGAGAAGCTACAAACGGGGTTTGTTTACCTGTGTGATCGGAAAGGAGCCTCGGGTTTGTTTGAATTTTCTTATTTATTATTGGAAACATTCCCGCCTCTGAGGATGATGAGTTGGGAAGTCTGCTTGCTGCGAGGAACCTGGGAAGGTCTTAACAATCCCTGTTTGTTGTTTTCTGAGCCTGGTTTTACCGTTCGACGGTTGTAACGACCTCAAACATCTGGAATTGGACCCACCAAAGGTTACAACCACCGCATGCATCGCATCTAACACTTCACCAGATGTCCTCTAACTGCAAAATATTTTTCATTTAAATAGTCCAAGGATTTCATTTACATCTGCCATTTCTGATGTCTGGACTGAAGAACAAATTGAGTTACAAGAAGAGTTTTGGAGATTTATCAGAATGTCTCTTTTACCAGTTGTGATGAGACGAAACTGTTTGACCTTTTCGCTTGAAAATGTCTTAGTATGTTACTTCATGCATGTACCACGAGACGGTTCGAGGTGAATTAATTGGTGGATCGAAATAATTACCTATAAATCTTATGTAGAAAGGAAAAAGCAGCATTTTTTTTCTACGAATACATGTAAGTAAATGTAAACGCACAATACTGTACTGTGCCTTCTTTTATATGTAGGTCATTCTCGATGGTTCTTTGCGCACTACGCACCAATACTTCTAGTATTTCCAATTCTGATGAACTTCCCTGGTTATAATGAATAAAATATATTTAATTTGTCTATGGGGAGGAGTCAAAACAACCTATTTTCAATTAAATGGGAATTTATGCCATTGTTGTGCTAGGTTCAAAACATACCTGAAGCCAAGGTACCACTGTATATCCAAGGTTTTCATTAACTCCATCACACTTCAGTTGTGGAATTTGGTTTCGTCGTATTCTGAAAGTTAATATAAGGAAGTAACAGAAATTAATGAATACACAATTTAACTATTCCTAATATGTAACACAACTTATCACAATTATTATGGACCCATCACAATAACTATTGAAACACTTATAAATTTGCATTCATGACAAAATAATGCTCTTAATCTTTACAAAAATTTGCTGGAGTGATTGATGACAACTCCGGAGTAATCGCGACTTACGTTGTATTTTAATAATTGTATGAATAAAGTTTCAAATTTGGTTGTAAACTTTCATAACAACTTACAAATGGTTCATCATTACCTGATAATAGTATAAATATTTGATTATTAGATTGTCTGCGCGATTGGGAAGAGAAAGGTCTGACATGGTGAGGGTAGCGTTGTGATTATTTAACATAATCCGGAAACGCAAGCATCTGGTCGTCAGTTTGAGACACACCCTACAGTTTTCGCACGTGTTCAGCCCCGTCTATAAACACTCCCGCCTTTCTTGTAACAAGGCTACCCTTGTCTGCTCCTTTCATTCCGCCCCCAGAGTCTTTGACTGTAAATTATATGGTTATTTTCTGTTTCTTTAAATCAGAGATTTCGCTACATCCTCCTCCGCCCTTGTTTTCAAGAATGGATTCTTCAGACCCTAAAAGAGTGGCCAGTTATCTCGTGGGAAGTTTTGAAATGTGATATTCTGTTTTCTTTTTCTCGTACTCCAACATTTTCACATAACCTGTCAGAATGACGTCCGAAGAGGTGGGATCGCACGACCATGGGTTGCCGGTTTACATTACCATTACATGAATTTAAGATGCCTAGAATTAGTTCTCCCGCTGTGTGACATGTGACACCGTTCTGTCTACCGAACACATATTTTATATTATTTTCTAATTGGCCATTTTTATAATATACAGTAGGAATATTGCTAACGTCACACTATACTTTTCAGAACCTGTCTAATGTGAACGAAAAATTGGGAAATGCATATTCAGTTATTCTTACATCTTATTGATGGATATATACGAGGAAATTCAAGACGTTTCACTGTATTGATTTTATGCGATGGGTAATTTACGCTTTGTAATGACTATGACTGTCACTCACAGTAATTCCTTGTTATTAATCATGGTGAAAGAGGCTCAATTCTCTATTAGAGGGTTGATGCCTCTACAGTTCCACGGCGCATAATCCGGAGAATAGGCTGGATGCTGCAGTAATTCGTTGTTAACTCTAGGGCATCGATGGCCGACTCTCTGGAATAGACAGCACTTTGTTGTTTAAATTCTGTAGGATTGGTTGGAATGTTTTTCTCTAATTCTTCACTTCATTTCCCTTGAACACGTATTTTAATTATATTCTAAGCGTTCATAATTTCAGACATGTGGTAGTGACAATTCAACATCTTATTTAATCTAAGGAAGTGGAAATACTTCAATTGGAGCTCAATAAAGCATATAGCAAATTTTAGAAAAAAGACAAGAATGGAAGTCCCTGGCCTGGTTAACATTTTCCATTCTTGTCTTTCTTCTAAAATTCTTATTTAATTTTTAAAACAGAAATAGGTTGACGCTCTACTTTTTACAACAATTTATTTCAATCACAAATTTAAGTCTGCTTCACTTTAAAATGAGAAATAATTATTTTAAAACAATTTTGGTTGTTTAATAAAACCTTTCGTCGTTAAAATTCGAATCATATGCTATTGAAAATGCATGGTTTAACAATTCAGGCAAGATTAATATTCCTAAGTAATATTGCTTATTTAGAAAAAAATTATTAATCTTAAATGAGTACAAAATTTTATATGGCTGAGTATGACTTCGATTTTGTTCTATGAATATTATTCGTGGTCCTAATGGGATTCCCTTAGGTTTTAAATTAACCTTAGTTTTTCTATTCATTAATAAATAACATTTATTAACATCAAGTGAATTAATAAAAACGACCTTCGACAGACACTAGCCATTTATTATTGGTTTATGTAAACCGACGTTTTGGTACCAATATGTACCTTCCTCAAGGTTAAAATTCTATTCTCAAGTAAATAAAATGAATTAACAATTTGATAAATGTTCAAAAGCAGTCCACACACTAACATTGAATATTTCTTCCGAGGCACAACGTGGTTACACACATTTGATCCATTGTGTCGACGCCCACACTTGGCTGAATTATAGTCAGAATTGATGATATGTTTTCAGTTTTCTTAACTATTTTCTTCTTTTTCACATATGTTTGATAACTTTTTTTTTACTTAGTCACTTACTCAGTTTCAAAATGACTTTAGAACATACAATGACAAGAAAATAATGATTACATGGCCGAAGTTAGTTGTCTTGTTAGTTAAAAGACCCATAAATGCGCACCATGTGTGGTACACCTTGTAATAATTTTTTGTATATATCGCATCTATATTACTGTTTACACTTTGTATACTTATTCCCGGCTCGCTGCGATTCTACAGCAAACGTTACTGACGTCATAATATGTCACGTATTCGAAACAAAATTTATACTATTTTTCGTGGTTTTCAATCAAATAATTTAATTAAGCTGCAAATTAATCGGTTCTCGTACCTTTAACACAATATATTGAGAAAAAATTAATTATGTTTTATATCATACCTCACAACTGCACCGATCAAAATTCTTTGCCAATATATGAAAACAATTGTACTCCAGAAACATCTCCATATTAATTAATTAATTTCTCCTGTATATGTCTTCAATGTCCTTTTGAATCTTTTCCAATTAAATTTTAGCCAATAATAATAATCTTTCCAATCTCCAAACAAGTCGCCAGCCAAACAGGACGGTTCCCCCAGCGATGATAACTCTCCTGTGCCAAAGATGGTAATCTCCTCCTCTACGTACTAGGCAAAGATGTCTTTCCCCTGCAGTTATACTACAAACTGATGGACTAAATTTGCTGCACTGAGACCCGCAACGCTCTCCCGCCAGAGGGTCTTATATGTAGTCCGTGTACTTCTTTTTTTAGGTGGGCCGTTCTCGAAGAAGGTTGCTCTTACGATATTATAGGACTTTTTTTGTTACACAAGGCAGATACAAATTTGCTGACCCTGTCTGAAGATTCCAAGTTAACGTTCTGCCACCGATTGATTAGCCGTTTGTCTCAGGCAGCCTCACGCGCCAAATTAAAGTCTTCGGGTCTGTGCTGACTGAGGAGTATCTGCGCAGAACGTCGGTAGATGTCATATACGTTGGACTTGTTTGGAGACAATTGTCTGGCGTGTCGCAATTACCAGCGAACTTTTCTCTTAACGATATAACCTTTGGTGATTATGGGATTTTGCTTGTCCGTTTTCTCCTTTCTTACCGCAGAGTTTCTGAATTTATGTATCTGTGTTTATATTATTGAGCGCGTGCTTGATAGTGTGTGTTTAACAATGGTTGAGGGTGGGGTGTCGCGGGGGTGGAGCGCATGTGCGGACGTGGGTGTCTGGCAGACGGCGGCCGTGGCTCCGCAGTCGCCCTCGGGCCTCGCTACCCTTCACATCCACCATGCGGTACGGGTACGGTAAGCATCTTCTCACTACTACAAAGCACCACGAGATAAACTACTTCGGCGATTAGTATTCTCTAAACCTGCTTTCAAAAATACACTAGTTTCCGGTGGTGTTGAAGAGTGTTAAGTTGAAGGATTCTCTGGTCTTTGTACCAGCTGTCACTTTAAATTCGCTAATGGCAAAATTACTGCAGCAGAATCTCGCCACTGCGTTGTCATCGAACGCTTGCTGTATTGTTATTTACCTGCGAACTCAGCCCGGTTCAGTTTCTGAAAAGAAAGGCTCATGACAGTGTGACATGCCATTGCGATATTATGCCTTGTCCAACGTTTTTAATCCTTTACTCAGACTACCACAAAGTGGCAGTTGCATTGATTACTCTTCTGCGTGCTCTGTCCACAAAACGAAACCCATCAGGTCGTAGTATTTTTAGGTGTAAAATAACTTTTGATTCTCAGACCTTTTTTGTGTTATAAAACGGATATCACTGTATTACGTATAATAACAATGTATTACTGTCTGACCCTGCAAAATTACGGGGATACCGTCTAAATTTTCAGAACTACTGACAATCTTTCATGTGCTACCAGAGATTTGGCGTCTTGAGAATTTTTTTGCCGTGTTGTCATTTAATATCCCAACATTCCCCCTGTTGTTGTGCTATTCAGGCCTAAGACTATTGTGATCCAACCCTCCATGTTAACCTATCTTGTATAAGCCTTTTCATTTCCGCTTAACTAACATCCTATTTCCTTCCTCTTCTGTTCTAACCCCACACACTTCCCTCTAATGCTAATTTTACAAGACCCTCATGTCTCAAAACGTGCCCCATTAATCTATCATTTCTTTTGATCAACGTCCTCCTTATTGTTCCTCCTAAAAATAGTGAATTCAGTCGATCAGAATGGAAAAATGTATCGACCGGACCTCACAGGTAGGATGTGAAGAATGCGATTAGTAACTTGTAGATGGATCTGAGCTTTACGTCTGCAAGTGTGGGGGATGTCGACTCGGGACAGTTTGTTCAGTGGTTGGAGCCCTTCAGCGGCAAGTCCCTGATTCGGTCTATATTTTTTCTATAATCACCTTTTAAATTTAGTTTCATGACTTGAAGCAATTCCTCTCACGTTTATGGTCGAGACTGTGAAGAGCAGTTTTGCCAGTCCCAAATCAGACAACGGACTGGATTCTTGCAAGCACCGAATTCTTTACAGCCTATGCCCAATTCTTTCCTGTGGTTGTTGGATTAGCCGTTAACATACATGGTACACTAATATACCGGTTTTATTTTGTCTGTAGAATGCTACTTGCCGCCATAACGACCCGCCAAATGGAAAATAACTTTGAACCGTGTGAGGGCATTCTTGAGCCACGACGTTTATATTGATGATACTGTCATCCTCTTTGTGTAAAACTTGCCCTCGGATACATAGGAATTCTTGGCTGAATCAAACTACAGACTTTCGGAATTCGCATTTAAAAACGCCGTGGAAGGTATTCGTTTCAATTTCATGAAATATAACTAGAAAATGTTGTTTTATTATACATAGGTTTGCAATTTATAACTATGTAACTTTGTTATAACTAAGCACGTTTAGTAATTATACACAACTTTAATTTGACTAATGTCTGTATTCTTGTTGTTGAACCGAACTATTATTTCAAACTAGTATAATCTGTGACCTAATTCCGGGTGCTTTACAGTTCTTGACTTTTTATCTTTGGACTTCACTTAGTGCCTTGTTCCCGCTCATCCAAAGTCATTGTACCTGAGAAGGAATCGTCGTACATTTGATTTAGTTTCACGTTGTCTGTATATGGGCAACTGTTTATAAACAAATAGAAAAAAACTAAATTGTGGTTTGTTTACTACTTCATTTATACTCCTGCAGAGAGAGTAGTATCCAGATTATTTCAATATAATTTTTGTTTTTCATTTCTATCTCAGTATGGCGATTTCCGTCTTTTGTAGGTGTATCAGTTTCAAGTGATACTAAATTTATTTCTAAGGTCAGTGTCAATCATTTAATATGTTAATTTCATTTATTAACATTGTCGTGAATGCTTTATACTTTGCATCTGCTTATGCGGGACTAAACTTAAAAGTGTGTAAAACTGCCGAAAACACAGTTTTGTCAGCACAACGGTATTATTCTAATCAGGTATCTAGGTCAATCACTTTTTTTATTAAGAAGAAAAGCGTTATTGGAATAAATTGCCTTCATAACTGAAAGGCAGACGATCAAAAATCCATGTTGACTAGTTTTGAAATCCTTCATACGCTATTTTTAGACCAGAACTGACTGTCAGGTCTTTGCACAATTTCGTGTTTGAAACGCTGCCTTCTTCTGGTTTGCACTGCGGGCGAATTAGTGACGTGTCTCCGCCGGAATGAAGAATTATGGGAAATTATCCGCGGTGCACTCAGTTCGGGTGTTACAGATTATTATTAATCTTCAGTAAGTACGGGCTCCAGAAACATTTTCCCGTGGCGGAGAAGCTAAACACCGGCTCTAAACATAAACAGTACACGAATATTACATTACATTAAATATACTTTTACGCACAGTTTGGGATTTAAAGAGGAAGGTAAATAAGATTATTACAAATACAAATGTTGCGGCAATGATTTGAATCTTGTCTGTTCGTCTCGTACTTGTCCCGTGTTCAAATCCAGTTTGAACTCTGCTTGAAAAGCCCCTTTCGTGCATTTAATTTTTTTTACTGTGTACGACACACGGGGGAAAATATTTTTGAAGTCGTTCCATGTCGCATTATGCAAATGACTATTGTCCAAACAGGTAATCGATTTTTAAATTTTAAAGTTGCAGCAATCAACTGTGCTTTCATTTCCGAGCGCCACGGAAGAGCGAAGTGTTGGATGAGCAATTTTTTTCGGGCGTAATTTTATTTGCAAACTCAATCTCATGAATATATTTTGTTTTGATTCAGCAAGCGGTTATCGAGAGATTTGTGAAGCATCCATGTACAAGTTCCATCCGAGTTTAATTACACACGGTGTCGTCGTCTTAACGTGATTTATCCTCTGTTCAATTTAACCAACAGAATGTCATCAAATAATATTTTATGAGGTGAAGTTTTTTTCCAGTTCTGTATGATTTTAAGAGACAAATTGTTTACTTTAGGATACTATAATGTCTGTGGCGTTTTTAATATGATGAAATGTCTTAGAAAGACACAAATTTGTAATGTCCAGCCTTGATGGTTTAATATTTGGAGGCGAAAATTTCGGTTCTAACACTCAGAGAGGAAGCCATTATTAAAAAAATATATGTTATTATTGTGTAGTAAGAAGTTTTAAATATTTAATGTTTAAGTTATTATTATTAGTTAGTAATTTATATCAAACCATGACTTCCTAGTGTCAAGGTACCCGTGGCATTGAGCAATGGCAACCAAAGTTCTCACAGCATCTCGTCGTAACTATCTTCTCTGTTATTAAACGGATATAGAGAAACCTGCAATCTGTAGTTCGCTCTTAGCATCCATAATAACCATCGAATAGCTGACCATAGCTTACAACTTTCTGAACAAGAACTGCCATTTTACTAAATTCAACTGAAAATTAAATTGCCAAATGTCTTGTCAAAGTCGCATTTTAAGTCCTCGCCCTTCCATTCATTTCACCCTGTCCCAAAACGTTAAGCCCTAGGTTTTCTACCTGCTGACTCCGACGATCTATTGTCTCTACTGCTTTACGAGGTTTCCAAATTCGGACAAGATACGGCCATTTAAACAAACGCAAAGATAAATTTGAACCACTGTGATAAACAAAACTTCAAACGCAATATATATATTTAATCAATTGAAAATTTATCAGAGTTGTGTGAGTTCTAGTAGTTTTTAAATTTGGCAAATTGATCGAAGTTAATATTACATATTTTAAATACATAACGCTTGGATCGGGTTATTGAAGTTTCCATCCAGTTGTTGAAAATACTGTAAAATTATTGTAGCGATAGACGATGGGTGAAAGTTTTCAGACCACAAAAGTTTTTCTTTGCTGAAATTTTAGCAGTTATTAAACAATGTAAATGTGACACCCAGAACGCGATATCACAGACAGAAGAGGATTTGTATAAGCCTCTACGTATTAAATGGTTAGTCCGTGTGAAAATATGAAGACTCTGGGAAGCGGTCTCAATTCTAAGTAAAAAATATTGTAACTATTTTTCATTATACATGTTTAATCTGACAGGTTTGGTCTTTGCTTTTAAATCAATTTACTCTCAGAAAATTATTGTTTTTTTGGTTATGTTTACATGTGGACTAAGGAACGTTCTTTTCTCTTCTCTGGGAGTGTTGTCATTATAAATCTTACGCATTTCAAGCGCCGAAAATCCCTTCCCACCGATTTCCCCTGGAGATTTGGGCGGAAGGCATTTGTTACTTCTCCCTCGAAAACTCTTATTCAGCTTAGGTGTCTGGAATAGTAGATCTAACCATCCCTGGGTAATATTCTCTTTCCATAGTTTTCGCTGTTATTCATCGCCCACCTTTTAATTTTGTATGAAGATTTAAAATTTTTTAAGGAAAATGATAGTTTTTTCATATATTAATGTTTTTGTGTTGGTTTTCAGTGCGTTCGCCAGTTACCGGGGGCGAGTAACGCGCCATTGTTTCGCCTTTCGGTAATTGGTCGTCGTTGCGATTTATGTTTCCCCCTTCTAAATTGCCGCAACCAATCTTCTTGAAGTCGAGCCGCAAAAGAAATACACCAAGACCACCACGCAGGTGCTATGTTGGTTTTGGGATTAAGTGTTGCCACCAAAGATAACCGTATACGTGTCGATCAACTGTTCCCTAGGTAAAAAAAAAACCTTGCCGCTGTCTGTATATCCCGGTCGGAGAAATGTAAGGAATGTTTTTATGAATGTTAGTAGCGTTACGCCAGCTTTCCTTCAAGTGTTGGTTCCCCCTGCCGACCAAACATAGACCCATCATTTCCCTTCTCCTACTGCGCATCTCATACGTCCTACTATTTATCACCACTTATATTGATAATATTTTCATCCCAATACCTGTTAAATGTAACGCCGCTGATAAGAACTTCTATTTGATTTTAAAATCAATGTAATTAGGTAACTGATTCATTTGAGTAATATATTCCAAATATTTTCTTATTAAATGATTTTTATTTATACATACTTTGTAAGTTGTTGCAATTTACTCGGAATATATGTAATTATGTTTACAATCACGTCGTTACTATTTAGTGAGAAATAAGTTTCTCATATTGTCATTTAAAATCCTTGTTACCGTTTAAGCGCTGTAATCCCTGCTAAAAAAAACTTGTATAAGTAAACAACCTTAAGATTCCGCTGAAAGTGAATAGAATCTTGTGTTCCGTTGAAACAAAAGTCGTTTATACCTGAGTCCTTAATTACCTGCTGCAGGATTGCTCCCGACTTGGGGAGATGTCACAAAGTTTCCTGATTTGTATCTCAGAAGCTCTCAATCTGTTGTTGCTTGAAATATCCTCGTGGTTTCTTAAGTCTGTTAAGAAGTTTACAACGGTAATAGGTTTTCGGCAGAACTATGAACATGGCGTCGTAGACTGGAATAACTGAATTAGTTTATACAAACTGAATTACAATGTCTTGGCTGTCAAAACCGTGGCTCTAGGCGAATTTTGGGTTAGTAGCTCACAATTTACATATTATTAAGTTCGTCTTTTGGAAACTGCGGAAGAGACTAAAGTAGAATTTAGCCAAGTCAGTTTGTTCTTATATTAGAATTAGATTACACCTCGAACTAGTATTTCCTTCTTATAAAATTTATTTCTGAATTTGGGACTCTATTCATTTACAAATAAAGTTTCTGCTTCAGTAATTAAGCTTTCCCTTGTATTGTTCTATTCTCTTGTGTTCCACATTTTAAATACAATTTTTTTAGTTATCGGATACACATTTTGACTACGTTCTTCAAAAACATATCTGCTCTCTCATCTCATCAACCATGATTTGAATGTTTCTTGTATCGATCCTAACCGACATCCGTAGTTTATAGAGAAACCCAAATTATATTGATAAATTATTTCCATGCCTTTCTGACCTTATAATTATGTCATGTTAGTTAAAAGAAGTCTGTGTTTTCGTCACCTTGCAGCATTTAAAGTGCGGTAATTTGTTTTCTTTCATCCGATTCCATTTATGGGTTTCGGAAGCGTGCGTTAATAATGTGATACGCGAGAGATCGTATTTTAGTAAATGACCGTTTGGAGATAAATAGATTTAGAATGAAGTTTTTACTAATGTTGGTTGTACCTACAATATTTTTAATATTTTGTTCTTTGTTTCAGGTAAGGAAGCTTATACAAGATGAGCCAATCTTATTATTTCGGCAAGTATGAATTCTTATAGATAGTTTATAGTTATATCTTAGAGGTATTTGGTCCTCTACGTCCTATTTCAGTCGCTTCTCTATTCTGTCACGTTCGTCCCCTCAGAGTTCCCTTTCTTATCCTTTAGTTATGTTGCGGACTAACTTATAAGTTATAATGAGACGAGTAACAAAGTTATTTTATCGAACCTTAATAATCTGTAATACAATATTCTGAAAGGCGCAATTACTTGTGATTACTAATAAGTGTAATACAGCCAAATTTCTCAGCAAAGCATTTAATTACTATTAAGTTATTATAATTAAAATTACAATGTTTCGTCCATTTTTGTGGACTTCTTTAGGTAAATTTACGTATACATCGTATCGACGATCCAAAGAAGTTTATTATTTCTCAGGGAGTTAGCTTTCTGCCAACAATTGGCTAATGCTACTTCAAAAGTAGATGAAGTGCTTCGGAGCACAGATCAAGAGTATAGGCAACCCTCATGAACTTGGAGACTTAAATGCGCGTATAAGAAATATATATATAATTATATTAATATCTCTTGATATATATTGAAATCCAAAATGCATTAATATTTAAGCTATATCTCCTGTTTTTAAAACCTCAAATTTTCATTGAAATCCGTTGAGGCGTTTCGGAGCCTATTACAGACAAACACACACATCAATTTCATTGATTGGTGTAGATTTATCTGACTTTATTATATTTATAAATGTTTCTTATGTAACTTAATTTTGAACTATCCAAATTTCCTATTATTACCTTGAAGTGTTTTTTTCTAATTTACCCAACTTTGTCATTATCGTCTCACGGGATAGAATATTTTATCAAAGGTTGAAGCTTTTCCCGGTGTATATTCTGGATAAACAATTCTTGAGTTTCCACCCATGTTAAATTAAGCTTAAGCCAGGAAGACTCGATGACGTACTCTCCATCTTTCTCAAGTGAGAAACGTCGTGACTTGTGCTGAATTTAACCCGGGTGGAAACCCAAGAACTCTTGATCTAGAATATTTTATGACGCCAAACATCGCAATGAACCTCCGATATTAATATCGTTTACATGTTTCCTATAGCCGCGAGTGAACCGTAAATTTTGAATAAAACACTTACTACGTGGCATTCGCTACGAGATTACTTTCGCAATTTTGGAACAGTGGATATTTGATGTATCTTCGTGGCTACAATTGGTATTGTCCGAACGAACTGCGAGCATCTCCCTGACTTTTGATTGAAAAGTTCGGGAACAATAACGCTTTCGCATCGGACAGGAAGAGGAATTCGCCGACACAAGAGAGCTTTCACCTGACGACCAATCGTCCACAACCGGCGTCTGCTACAACAATAACACTTACATCGTGAATACTTTTACAAAGGGATTCGACTGGGCCACCATCCGTATTTACAATGCTCTCAAACATTATCCAGGAAGTATACAATTCTGCAAGTCTTTAAACACGGGCATACTTTTCTAAAAATTTTACCTTAAAGAATTGGTGATTTAAATTGCGTATTAAACAATCGGGGTAGTGGACAAAGTTAACGAACAAGCGCTGTTAATAAAAATAGTTCTTTTGGTGTTTTTATACGTGACATAAAATTTACTCGTAACTCGACGTAGGATTTTTTTCCTGCTACAGTTTCACATCGCATGTTATTACATCACGGAGAGATGATAAATATTTGCATATTTGGGGGTAGTTTCATATTTTACCAATATCCCGAAGCGAAACAGTTATATATTTCATATGGGGTTATGCAATACGCGGCGTATTTTATTGTTTTTGCGTAGCCGCACACTTTCGGTGACGCAAAATGCAGTCGAGATTGCGCGGATAATTGAAAACTGCAGATAAGTTTTTGGAACTAAAATAGTACCGGTCGGCTTGGTACTTTTACCTTAACGATGATGCACTATTGTTTTAATTCATCATTTATGCTTATGGATAGGTCTATGAATATTATTATTTCAGAGTCTTAAATTCCCTCCTGCCTCTTGGAATTATTTTTCCCCCTTCGAATAATTTTACTGTCTTCAGTTTATCAAGTTATGGTACCTTTATAACATTTCAAACAATTGGGTTATTTTTTTGTTACGCTGTCGACTTTAAATGTATTGTGTGGTCTGAATTAGGCAGTAAGGGGATCTTTGCCCGTTAGTTTGTATATTGGATAATTTTTGGCATGGCTGAATCATACGGATGTGGGTTCCTTCTGCTGCAGTTTCTTCCGCTCCGAATATTTCCCGCCCTTTCCTTCCTTTTCCCCGCTCGCAAAGTCGCAAAACTCTCCCAACCCCATCCCACCCTCTTCCCTTGGCTGAAGTTGTGACATCGTCCGATATCTTCCGTCAGATTACAGGATCCTCTCATGGAAAACACTACGCAAGATTAATTTCACGTGGCGCGACCAAGAGGAAAAACTCTGTAGTTTGGTATCGTAATTAAATCGCAACTTCGCTTCGCGGGAAAGAGTTTGCTCGAAATAAGATGCGTCATTTATTAAGTGTCGCCGGCTCAAAAGAACCACTTTAATGTCTTTAGGAGATTGTTGTTCAAATTTACTTTCGCTTCCGGTTCGAAACTATGTCTTTTTCCTGTTAAGAGATTGATGTGTTACAACATTTGTAGAAAATTTAATTTAGACTTATATAAATTTTTAATCATAAAATTCTTCGATGATTATAATAATAGGTAGAGCACTTGTAAGAAACTATTGATTAATTTGTTTTATTTTAACTTTGTTGAATTCTTATTTATTACATATGAAAAAGTTTTACTATTTTACATATATATGGGATTTAGTAATTGCGAATATTTTATATAAGAAAATTACTCTCATGGCAATAATGTGGACGAAATTTGTAACAAAATAAATAAATATTTATTAATTGCTTGAGTCTGATGGAAAACCTGTTGGGATGAAGTACATAATAATCATAAAATCTCTGCTCAACAGCACACAGCACAACAATTTCTTTTTGGGGGTTAACAGATTACATGAGGGTGATCCTGAAACAGACAAGTCCCCTTTAATAGCATAGGAAGGCATTGAAAAGGGGGTAATGTGGGCCTTCAGTACTACTCGCTCGTAATTAAACATTGAAAATTCAAATGGGCGGGCCTCTGTGGTCTAGTGGCTAGCGTCACTTTCGTACCACCGATGTCCGGGGATCGATTCCTGGCAAGGGCTTGGGTGTTAGTGTGCGCCTTTGTGTTCCCAAATCGAGTCACCCTTACAAGGAAGATAAGATCCCCTAAATGGTAAACTAGTCGCTAATGACCTTAACCTAAAATAAATAATAATAAAACTTTCAGTTCGGAATAGTCAGAGTACCCGAAGGTTGGATTTAAAATATTAACAAAATTACTGAATTATTTTTATAGACATATTACATTAGAGCGTATCTAATAGTTTCTTTGTATTTGTTATTTAATAACACGGGAAAACAAATGTTTGGCCACTAATTTCTTGATGTTTGCCGATCAATGTCTGTCTAAATGGTTCTTGATACATGTTATTAAGTGTAGTAAAATTCTAGGAGTTGAGATACAAGTAGACGATTGTAGCTGAACATTACATCACTGTTTAATTACGTTCAAATGTTCTGCTTCGAGTGTCCGAGCTAATGTAAGTAATTGCCTTGCCGTCATCACACATGTGGTCCAATGTTGTTCCAATTAATCCGCTCTAATATTTCTATACTGAGTATTTAGTCTATGGACTCCATAAAATTGTCCTGCTCTGATTACTCGACCAACCTATGGTCTAATCACTATAATGTAATGTATGAAATTGGGAACGATTGTATGACAACTTATGGGTGCTCACATTTCATTTCCACCTAAAACAGTCCTGAAGATAACTTATAATTACCGTCAAAACTTAGAGCAGCTGAGAAGACAAGATGGGTCACAACAAGGTTAGTTTCGAGTGTGAGGAAGTTAGTGGGCAGCGATCGATACCTCTATGGTGCGAGGCCCTCAGGTCGACCACATAACTTATCCTCCCTCACTTCGTAATGCCGGAAGACCTTCGCTTTCAAAGCGTTGTTCAAAATAAATGGGAAACTCGGTTGTTTGTAAAAAGTTGACAGTTCCACTCTTCTACATTATTTAGTTGAAAAAAACCGACTAGCCAGGCGGAAAGAGAGGAAGCGTTGCTTGTTGCATGTTCTTGTAGCAAGTGTCTTCAGCAATGTTAAACCGGATATTCCATAATTACTGTTGAAGATAAATGTAAAATATTAAGTTCATTATTATTACAAGAAAGGAGCACAAATCATTTCCAAATTACGAACATACCCACAAAAGATTGTCTACAAGTAAATATAATTCTCGACTTCGGAAAAGCATCGTTTTATTTAATGAATGCAATTGTTAAGATAATTCTTTCTGAAATGTACAACCTCAATACCATTAACAGTCAAGAAGATACGATTGGCTTTAGCTTCATCCCTGAATTTCTACTGTAGAATCTCTGACATGCCTCATTTTTGCTTTAACGCCTTTTATCATACTCCTGTTTAATAAAGACATACAGATCGATATAATCTGTTACATTTAACCTTATTTTTATATTTATCTGATTTCTCTTGAATGATGAATCAATCAGCAATCTTGTAAGTAACATTTAAATAAAATTATATTATATAATTTAGTAATACTTATCGTTCCTTTAGCTTGGAACCTCTTCAGATGCACAAATATTAAAAATTTGGTGTTTCGATTATTACAAGTCTAAATCTCGTTTATGTCCTTAAACACTAAAAATAATTGAAATTTTTTGATCAAGTTTAATTATTTATTGATAATACAAGAAGTAAATAATGTGAAGAGTTGTAAAAGAATTATTTTTTTTAATCCGAAGAATATCTTTAATCTTGATGAAATAAGTTTTTAAAATACAGACATTAATTATATAATTATTATATATAATAGTGGTTTAGAAACTCTTCACAGTGAGTATGCAGACGTCGTTTCACTCTTTCATTTTTAAGCTATATTAACTGCTAATTGTGTTATCTTAGTCTGATGATTTACAGCGGGTCTTTGCTTATACAGACTTCATAAATAAAAAGACTGATGTTGTTTAGTTTTTGGGAGGGCTGTGAGTTTTCAAATCAATCAATCACACGACTTGAAATAATGGGCGGGCCAAGAAGTATTGCCAAAAAATGTTTACCGCGAGGGGTGTGACCATGGGAGCAGCATAATATTTCTTTTTCTATGTGTCAACAGTGCCTCCCTCTAAACGGACACGAGAGGAGACATTGACTATAGGCCATGCATCAAATCGTCTTCTATACGCTTGATTTCACGATGATAATTGTTGTTGTTTATTAATTTATTATGTTATTAATGGTTTTTTCTTGTAATTTGCCCAATAAGGCAGGTGAGTATTTAATATTCTTCGCCAAGATCACCAGAAGGGTTTGAAATCTCTTTCTTACTCTAATATAGTTTGAAAACTAATGTGAAGGATTGTGTTATTTGGCTTGAATTGTTTTATCACACACACTGTATACATTCCAACAATACGCACTGTTGTGTCTCGTTCCTCCTTCACACAAACTGAATAAGATGTCCAGTAACAGTTCTCAGTACGGCGCCCCACAGCTACCACTTCAAGTAGAATACAAACATCAATAGTCTGATTGTTTCCACATTTCCGCTAATGATTCGCTACCGCTAAATAATAATAACAACAACTGTGTGGCTCACGCAATAATTAAGATAATCTCTGTACCACAAATTAAATTTGATTGCAGTGAGTTCTAGTTTTAATTGTGAACTGTCCTGCTGAACCCCTATTTCATGATGAAGGTGTGAAGTGTGGCCCAGTGAAATTCTGAAGGATTACTACGGAACCGTGGCAGGGAAGGAAATCTAAAGAACAGTTCCCGTGGGCGTTGATATTGCGTGGGACGACAAACCGGGAATGCTGATATGGGAGTATTTGTTTTGCGAACCTGCCTCCAGACCTGGACGCAGAATAAACAAAGCCACCCAAAGCTCGCCGCCCGCGACACGTTATAATTTGCATTGGGTTGTTAATAGAGACAAGTATTTATTGTACCACTCAAATATGCCACCAACGTGATGCTTCAAATAGCGTTATCCTGCAGACATAAAAGAGGCCTCGCCGCGCTGTTTATTGAACTGTGAAATGCAATTGTGAAACGCAGGTGACGTGAAACTGGGCCAGCTTGGAAGTGACGAATTTAAAATGGAAAATAATTACGCGACATTTCCCATCGAAGACGTTTATCGGCGGCGCAATACATTATTACAAATTCCTTTTGAACGATCTAACCACTCCTTGGACTCTACTCTCAGGCTTCTCATTCTTTTGTTAGCTTATTACAGATGGCAGACAGTATTTCGAGAACTCCATACTTGACACAGTTTGTTTTCCGCACAGCAAATTTGATTGTCCCTCAGCGTTCCATTACATTTTTATCGGAAGATAAAATTAGCCGGGATTGGGAACTTAAATTGGCGTCATGAATATGACAAACATCGAAAGCATTTTATCGGAAAAATTAATAAATTGGAGGCCGTGCAAATGTTTTTATTTTCCACTATTGCTAAAATATAATCCAATACTATACGATGTAAAACATTTATCTGACAAATTTGGCTGCTTTCTGAATTTATAATTCAACGAAGTAAGATAAATATGCTTTAGTATGTTTGTGTGTTCTTTATCGCTTAGAGGTGTATTTTTTTTAAATAATTTATTTTTGGAGTTTCTGTACATTTATTGCTGGAGTGTAGATTCTGAATGTCTCTCGTTCGTCGGAGGTGCAGGAGAATCTGTGTAACGTTTCTGCACTTTATCTTTGCTTACTGTTTCCAGGTCTCATTTTACAGTACTCGGTTCGCAGGCATTTCAGTGTTGATTGTAATCTTTTTCAAGGATTACGTGGAGGAGTCGTCGGTCATTGAGAGTTCCCATTGCTGTTGCAATTGTTTGTGTTTTTGCTCCACCTGGAGTGGTTTGATTCTGTTGGCGTGGCGTGGCGTCGCGTCGCCCCGTGTACATGTGTACACTACGAAGCGAGTCCATGAATACGGCAGGCCGGCCAGCCACAGCGCACAATTAGATCTAATCTACTCGGAAACCTCAACCACGCTCATTCCGGATTCACCACGTTTTACAGCCTCGATTGGCCTCCAGTCATTTAATATTGACCCTTCCTGGGAGGCTCAGTTTAATTTCTACGTTTGCGCTGATCTGTGTTGCTGTTCCGTCACATTGAAACCTATTCAGGGAATTTCTAAAGTAAGATGATAGACATTTAATCTTATCATTGTCGATGACACACGTCAGTTGTAATTTCGTGTGCATCTCAGTTGAAAGTTATTGTGGACTGAACGGAATTCAACGCAGAACTTTCAATTTAAAGCTGAGCGGTGTTGCTATGGAGACGACTGTTTTTTCCGGTGTGACACGTGCCAGGTTTACAGGGGGACTCGTGGCTCGTTCACTTAAAACACCTGTTCCGAGGGTCGTCGAAATTCACCCAAGTGTGACATATACTTCCTTTCCAAAACCATGGTGATTTCGTAGTTCCGAAGTTACCAACGGTAGGTAAAACAGTAAATGAAAATGATGACAATTTCATTTTCAGAAATATTTTGGATCTGAGCCAACAGTTCCACGTCCGTGGATAAATATAAATGTTTCAGTACACTTTTATCCCTCAAGCATCCAATTCGGTGGAGATACATAATTGTTTTACTGTGCAATGAAAAATTAATTCAGATGCTGTAGTATGACTACAAAGACAAAAAAAAATATCTTTGCCCACAGATGGCGGAGAGGTGTGTCGTCTCTGGTGATCAGATGGCGGATATTGTAACGAAGCCTACCTGATTTCAAACAAAAATATATGGAAGAATGGCGAGTTTTAAACGGTAGAGATTGATGGAAATAATTTGGTTGGGAAGCCTATAACAGTGAACATCAAATAATCACTTTTGATTTGTATAGCGTGTGGATTGTGTTGGTTCGTTCAAACTTGTTTTATATGTTTGTGAAAAATTATGTAAACTTTTTTGATTTGGTAGCATAGTAGTTTATTTGGTTGTGAGTGTAACCACGTATTAACCGTGAGAAAAATTTTGGAAATTTTATTTTGGATACGTGACGTATTATGACTTCATCGGCGTTTTGTTTATAATTACATAGTTCTTTTATAACAGGATACATGCGGATGTTCCTGAAACAGTCTACTCCCGTTTAGTAGCATAGGAAGGGAATTGAAAAGGGAAGAATGTGGACCTTCGCTATTTTTGTTTCCATCATTATTAGTAAACGATAGAATCTTAAAAGTGAACCCTATTATGAGTGCAACTAATAACCGGAAACTTTTCTTTTCTTAAGGATTTCTAAAATTCTAATTTTACTAGCATTGTACCGACATGGTTTTTAATATAGGATTAGTGTTTGAATATAAACAAATTTAATTTTCAGTTATTGTTTCTTAATCGGTATTCGGAATCTCTCTTGAAGTAATTTGTTTACTACTTTCTGTTCCATTGAGAGATTGATGGGACTGCAAATATTAGCTCCTGTACTTCAATTTTCTTCTTGAATTAATTGTATCGTTTGCCGACCTCCTGTGCACTAGTGGCTATCGTCGCTGTCTCACAACACGCAGGTCCCGGGTTCGAATCCTGCCATGAGCTTGGATGTTTGTGTGGTCATGGAACTGGACGTTTGCTCCTTCTCCTTTCACCAATCCCGATTAATTTTACTTCTAGTGTCAGTGTCAGGGGATCAAGCTTAAGTCTTTGGCACCTCCTTGTCCGCATCTAATCTCCAGTCCACTGAATTAGGCACCCTGGTTTTTCCTCAATCGTCGGTCCAGAGTCTGCCTTTTTTAATTATATACTTATAAAAATAATTATTGTAATTCCAGACTCGCCCGCCATCCGTCGTTTCAGAAATGAAAAAACAAAATTGAAATTCTTCAAGTGCACGTGTCACATTACCTTCTACATTTGTTCACCAAACCCAAGAAGAAATTTCCATTGGTCCCGGTTTATGAATATCCTTCCTAATTTCTTCCTCCCCGAAGTGCGCTGTCACAACTGAATGCATTATTTGAAAATTTTGAAACGTAATAAAATTATCATTTCCGAAAGCCATGTACTGTATTTCAAAATATGTAGATTTGAAGTTACGTGCATTGATTAGGTTTGTGAAGTAGTAATTTTATTTTTGCTTTTAAATTGGTTACAATATTTAAATCTGATTCATAGAACGGTATTAGGGAGTCGTCTTTCAATAATTATTAATGAAGAATACAATGGAAATATTGTTACAAAAACATGTATCTATAATTAGTTAATTAATTGATCTCCGCTTTTAAAGAAAAAAGTGAAAGAACATTTCTGTAAGCTATTTTCCGTTGTTGATTTAGATATATAAAATTCCCAGTTTGCTGTTTTATTAAAATAAAGCTTCAGTTCCACATTGAACTGTAGTGTTTTGTTGCCTTTGTTACTCATTCTGCTGTCATATGAATGCCTCTCGGCGTTTCAGCTATTGTAGCTGGGGACACTTGGCGCCATTTTTAGGGGTCATTGCCTGCAACGAGTACCGACCTTGGAGAGAGCTGACTTGTCCGGAAGAGCTCGGGAAAGGCGAACCTGTTCACAGGGGATCTCTTAACGCTTTGTTTAAGCACCAGTACAAATTTGTGCCACTTTGTCACTTGTTATCCAGTCCGTTGAAGGCGTAAATGGTGCATTTCTGTTACTTTCATGACTATACGTCATCTTGAACACTTACAGAAATTTTGTATTTTTACGTCTGATTTTGTAATATTAAGTAAAATTTTCGACCGGTTTTATTCAGACAGTTTTTTTAATTTTATCAAACAACGTTTTGGCGTATATTGGCGCCTTCATGTTTTTCTCTTCACAATCTGTGAATAACATATTTCAATTTGAATTTAAACTTATACATAGCCAAATATAGAGGGAATTGACTAACAACTTACCAAATTATTGTTACATCCAATTTTTAAAAAATTCAACTTATTATAAAATGTTATAAATAAAGGTATTATATAAAGTTATATTAAAAATATAATATCTGAAAAAAACTGGAAAATTTTTTCATTTTAATATCAGACGGTATTTGATTTAATATCTATTATTAACAATTTACGAGAATAATTAGGATAGTGTTCTCATTTGTGTGCCTCTTTTTGTTTAGTTATATATTACTACTACAAAATGTTTGGGTTTTATGTTAACACGTGGTTTATCAATGTTTCTTCGCAGGATGATAACCTGAAGAATGTACAAATAAGTACCGAAATGTTTTTATTTCCTCTTTGGAAATTGTTAAAAAATAAAAATAATGTCTGAAAGTGGTCGGAAGTTTTAATTGTTACTTGAAATAAATGATAAAAAAATCCATAGAACTTATTTAATATCTTATTGTGCCTATAAAGTATATTATTATTATATTACGTTATATTCTGATGTGTTATACTTGTTATTGCGTTTAATAATGTATTAATATTTACTTACGACAAAATATATTTCCCTAAAGTTTTTATAAGTATTATCACAAATATAAAGTCACACACGTAGGTTCCAGCCCTTCAACTGTAATCGTCTTAAATTGGGTTAAAAACATTTATAAATAAAATAGAAAGGATGACCAAAAGTCAGAAATTTAATAACTAAGTTTGAATACGTTTCGTTTCTTTGATTAAAGTATTACAAAATTTGTATTTAAATTAAATTATTCCATTTCTGAATTTTACTCATTCTTTGCGTTATATTTATAACATTAGGTCAGATAATTTAATTACTTTATTTAAAAATATATATATGCCTATATTTGATAATTATTCTGAATTAATTTGAGCCTAGCTTTTACCAGTCTGTTTTACATTATTTTATTCTATCAATCATTGTCATATTATGTAGCAAAATTACAGTTATCAGTACATTTAAACATTGTGTCACTACATACAAGTGGGTCAAGGTCTATGTAGCACCTACAAAAATTAATATAACAAATAATCAAGTTATTCTGAGAATTGAAAAGCTAATGTGTCATACCTTGTATAAAATGAACAATGTCACGATTTTTAAAAGTAATGTTTTCAAAAGGCCACCACAGTAGAGAGAAACGTGCGATGTGAGAATAGTTTCTAAACTCGCGGAATCTCGGCTGTTTGTGAGGCGGATGTTACATTTTACCTACGTCCGGTTAAATTTTGTCGGCGCTTTGTATAAGAATAGAACACGGCATGACAAAAAAGGACTTAAAACGTCTGTTATATTTAGGCACAACTAAATCGACCACAAGCTCAGCTAATTAACGTCACATGTACTCGCATCAAAAGGAAGGAAAGGAGATTCGTAATGTTAACGCTAACGAACGTCACAAAGATAATTAACCGCTTTGCTTGCTGAGAGATTTGTAATTACATTAATCATCATTTGTGTGGGGGGGAATCGACATAAATTACAAAATGTATTTATTTAATGGGGAAAGGTTATTGGTACCGAATTTAGATCCCGTATATTGTAATTCCAAATTTTTTTTACGTGTGTTCACACCCAAATGAGATCGTTTTATTTTTTAAAAGAGAAGCGTTCAGAGCGTTTGATATATTCCAATGAATTTTACATAATAGTATACGTATAACTAACATTCGAATTATATCATATCAGTATTTTATTGGTATCAACATCCGAATATTTTTCTATTTATTTTATATTAAATTAATGTGCATTAATAGTAACATCTAAGAAAAGAAATATATATGCATTGCCTGATAATGGTTCATGCCGCTGTCTTCCGTGGTCTAATTTACGAAGTCAGAGTGGATAAGAACTATATATAGGTTTAACTTATATATAGAACAGGCGATGAATAAAGTTAATTTGGATATTGTAGTATTTGGGGAGTCGGAAGAAGACTTAGAAAACATAATAAATGGCATGAATGTGGTCCTGGAGAAAGAGTTCAACATGAGGATTAATAGTGGTAAAACCAAGGTGATGGAGTGTTGTATCGGAATAAGTGGAATAAAAAAGGGTGTTAGATTGGGAAGGGGTATATTGAAGGAAGTTAAGGAATTCTGCTTCTTGGGCAGCATAATAACTAGGGATGGTAGAAGTATAGCAGATATTAAGTGTTGGATAGCACAGGCAAGGAGGGTTTTAGCCAAAAAAGAGAAATTTACTTACGGGTAATATAAGTGTGAATATTAGGAAATCATTACTAAAAATTGTCGTATGGAGCGTGGCGTTCTACGGCTGCGAAACGTGGATGATACGAGTTGTAGAAAGGAAAAGAATAGAAACCTTCGAAATGTAGTGCTATAGGAAAATGCTGAAAATCAGATGGGTGGATAGAATCACTAACGGCGAAGTTCTAAGGGGTTGAGGGAATAATATGGAGGACGCTGACCACGAGAAGGTATAGATTAATAGGCAACATTTTGAGACATGAAGGTCTTGTAAAATTAGCGCTAGAGGGACGTGGTTGGGTTAAGAACAGAAGAGGGAAACAAGGATGGAATTCGCTAAGTAGATTAGGGATGATGTGAAATGTGCTAGTTACGCGGAAGTGAAAAAGCTTGCGCAAGATAGGTTAGTATGGAGGGTTGCATCAGACCAGTCTTAGGACTGAATTCCACAACAAACAACATAGGTTGAATTTAATGGAAGTGTTTCTGTAATCGTTAATACGAATATATATATAATTTTTTGTAAGCTTTACTCCCTGTTGTGCAATAGACAGTGACTTTTTTCTAACCTGCATTTATTTTTTGTGCTGAATAGATGTCAAGAGTCAGAGATAAATTTACCGGAATTGAGATCGAGGAACAAAGTAGCTCGACGTGTAGAATAGTGTGAGCGTGTGACCTTAAGCAGATTTATGACATCCCTGCGAATAATACTATTATAAATAATTCTCAAAAGAGCTAAAGAGGCGTCCCCATGTTAGATCTCATAAAGGAGCCTTCCAGAACAATTTTATGGTAACACAAAGGAGGGAAAAAGAGATATTGCTGTCCTTTTAATCAAGTTCTCTGGACCGTTCTAGAATTGGGTCACAGGAGGAGAGCTGAGTCAATAGGAGACGGGGAAATATTTTTTTCCTATCTCCCGAGTTCAATATTGTTAATTCTTGGACGTCGTCTTCAGAGGAGATTTGCCCTGGATCTCGGCTCTGATGAAAATTGCACAGTCGGAACAAGAATCGTGCTACTTATTTAAACTACCGCATTGGATAAAAAATTAAACTAGAAGCAACGTACTTGGTGTTCCCTCGGAGATTATGTTGCGCCAGGGCATGTAATGTAATAATTACATCAATTTAATTACAAAAATCAAAATGAATTCATACACTAACAATGGCCACAGGACACGGACTCGTCTCCAGTCGCTCTTCGATTGCAGGTTCTACAATTTAATTGACGTGATAGACAAAATTAATTACTGGGGACGTCAAAAATACTTACCGTCCTCTAATTAAAATACAATTATTTCTTCTGAAAGATTAATTACAAAATCAGTAGATAATTCTGTGTGTGAAAATATAGTATTGCAGCAAAATTGTTCAATTAATTACATTAAAGGTTCATTACTCTTGCAGAATTATTTCAATTATGCCAATAAAAAATTGAAAAGAATTAAGGAAATTAGAAAGTAAATTCTGTATTCACATATTTTGCAGATATCTGGTCGCCACAATAAATACAATTCATAAAACTGTAGAAAAGATTAAATTAAATTATTTCATACATGAATCAGAAAACATAAATTAGAGAGAGGGAAAGAATTCAAATGTAGAATCTAACATCTAGACCTAAAAAATATAAATTATAAGTGAGAACAATTAATATACGATTCAGAAAATTTTGAGTTAACGCCCAAGACATAATTTTTTTACATTAACGCCACACATTTCAATATTTCATTATTTGCGTTTCTTTACTTCGCCACTTTAAATACCGAAAATATTATTTTTTATACATTATGTACCTCGTAACTCTCGAACGTCCAGATCCAGGAGAAGGCTCTGTTAGTGGCCGTGCTCACGCCACAAGCTCGCTTCCTTCCACCTTTCACTCCTAGGTCGCGGGGTACTTCGGCTTTCGGCCGCTAGAGCGCTCCCCCCGTGTAATGTGACGATGGACAAGAGGATCCGACGTTCGTGGGAAGGAATAAAATCGAGGACAGTGAGGGCTAGGTAGATGTGTGACGCGAGTGTAACTGCTATATATATGGTTATTAAAAAGTGTTGATAAACACATGGAATTTCCCTTCGTTCCCTTAAAAAAATATTTATTATTCAACAATTATATATAGTTTAATTTTTGTCAATTTAACATTTAATTGAGTATTTTGTGTCTGTCTCAAATATTATCCGCGATTCTTCGTTCCAGGGGCGTGACAGCTGGCTTTAGCGGGATCTCATTGTTGTTTTTCAGTGTTCACGGGCAAAGTTATCCGAAATATGTTGCCGAACGATTCGTGTTACAAGCGCAATTTCGTGTTTACACAGACGTCACACTACAGCGGGCAGATTTAACTGAGGAGAAAATTAGAGACGATGGAAGTTGGCGTTAATTAACGACCCCCGAAGCCTTTCCTTTTCCCCAGAATCCTTCGTCTCCCTTCCTGGAAAGTCTAACTCTTTGACACAGAGATACTCTGTTTGTCTTTTGGGCCTCCTTTCAATATCCGGTCTTGGGCTTTATTACGTCTTCCTCCGACGCCCGCATTGCCTAAGTTACCAAGTGATTCGGCGAAGTTAAGCCCCAACAGTGGAATAATGTTGCCGATTTAATTACTTCTCAAACAATGTTATTTACCTTTCCATTTAAAAGTATATTATTTAAGACTCATTTTTCATTTTACTGCTGATTCGTCTACAGTTAAATGTAATGTGTTTATCTGTATGTATGATGTAGAAATTTTTGCTGCTATGACCAGTCAATAAATGAATTCTATTGGCTGTCTCCCCTCCTCATATTAATTCTATGATGTCACTGTTCTGACAGATGATTGGTAGAGCCTTGCCGAGTCTGTGCCGAGGAATCTATGACGATCTTTTGCACTGATTTTCTTCTATTCATGATATTAGAATATGTTGCATTTTAAATAAATCTCTTCTTTAATTCTTCCTTGGACTATAAAGCCTTAAATATATTTTACCACAGCTGGAAACGCTATTCTAGATTACGACTTAGCTCGCATTCCGAACTTTCCCCAATTTTTTTATAACTTCGTATTGAGTGAAATATTTCAGAATCATGGTGTCACTTCATAAAGTACCTATTTTTAAGGTAAAATGGATGCAAGTGTTTAACTGTATTTTTATAATATTTTTTAGTGTATTCGCTACAAATTTTGTTGGAATGCATATGCCACTAACTTCTTTCCTCCCAACTATACACTTAAATTACGCTTTATGATAATTATATATTTAATATTATTCAATTACATGTTTTTCTCTTTGTTCCAGGTGAGAGTGAAAAGAGTCCAGTAATCATGGGTGGAAGTTATAAGCGTCTTGTTGGTCAGTATGAACATAGTCGTAATATATATTTACAAAAATCAAACTCTTTTTTTAATGGCGTATTACTAATGCTATGTAATAAGCATGTAATTTGCATTTTGTGGAGTTGTCTTACGTTAGACAGACAAATTTTAATGTAATGGACGACTTGTTTTATTATATGTTTACAGTTATTCAGTTTTTTTATGATGGTAGTACTCAATAAAATTGAATTTATTTATGGAGCGGAGGGATCCTGCTCATTTCTTGGATGTCTTTAATGGTCTTGAGTTGGAAATCCGACGAGCCACGTGGACAATATGGATGGCTCCCGTTTGCAGCACCTGCGATATCTAAAATTGATATAATGCGTGGCAATAATTTAATGCGCTTTGTTTGCTCACCCGCGGGAGCACTCATCAAATAAATCCGTTTAAAATATTAATGCCGCAGCAGCGCGTAACTGATGCAATTTAATATTTAATTACGAGCTTCGCGTTTCATCTTCGGCTGAGCGCAGCACGCGATTTCCATGCTGCAGCTTTCCGTTTCGATTCCTCGACACAAAGCTCTCGGTGCCCTGCAGACGACACTCGGGGAAGATAAGAAATCTCTTTTATGGCACGGGGATACAATTCTCAAAGGCCATTACAGCCGAAGCTCCCATTCCCCCGCGTTACTAATTGAGAATAAAATACGGCATTCCTAGCAGTTTTTCGTTGTTTGTCCTTTTAGTGTATTGTTCACCTGGCTCTTTTATTTGAATTTTATCGTTCCGAAACAAAAATATCTTTATCCCATTTAAATCTCGGAACTGTATTGGTATAGAATATTCAATGAGACCTAATACACTTATATGTACGCTCCTGCTGATCTCTCAGCCTTCGATCTGTTATCAGTTTTATTGTTTTGCTCCTTACTTATTTTTTCAGCCTGATAATACCCCGAATTATTGAAACCCATCAGAAGAGAAATGGGCACTCGTGAAGGAAGAAATGAAGAACTGGGGGACAAAATGTGTAAGGTTGTAGTTTCATAGTGCGCTGACAGATCTGATCAATGGTGAAGCGCCAGGAATTGATAACATTCCAGCAGAGTTGATAAGATCGTCTAGCGAAGAAGCAATATCATGACTGTTCAGGATAGTTTGCGAAATCCACGAAACAGGAAGAATGCCAGAAGATTTTATTAAAAACATACCGAAGAAGACTGGGGCTAATAGATGCGAACAGCACAGTTTAGTATATTATGCATGCAAAATTATTAACGGATATGGTACATAGGAGGGTGGAACGACAAATAGAAGTCGGATTAGGAGAAGATCAGTTTGGTTTTAGGACAAGAAAAGCAATATTCAATTTGCGTCTATTTATAGAAGACAGGATAAGAAAAAACAATAAGGTTCATGGCATTTGTAGAAAAACCCTTCGATAATGTGAACTGGAACACACTATTAAGGATTTTGAAGAGGATAAGAATAAATTATCGAGAAAAAAGGCTTATACATAACATCCACAGAAGACAGCAGTAATTACAATTGAAGGGAAAGAAAAGAAAGACATCAAGAAATGAATAAGACATGGATGCAGTCTGTCACCCATGCGATGAAGAAAGTTAAAACGGAATATGGAAAATAAATCGTTAAACAAGGAGAAGAAATGAAAACCCTACGGTTAAGGGGAGTCAGAGGAAGGCTTGGAAACCATAATAAATTACATGAACGTGGTCCTGCAGGAAGAGTACAACAAGAGAATTAATAGAGGGAAAACAAAGGTAGTTGAGTGTAGTATGGGAGACAAAGGAATATCAAAGGCTGTTAGATTCAGAAGGGATATTTTGAAGGAAGTTAAGGAAATTTGCTACTTGGACAGCATAATAACTTAGGGTGGTAGAAGTGTAGTAGACGCAGAATAGGTTAGCACAGGCAAGGAAGACTAGCAGAAAAGAGAAATCTACTTCCGGGTATTATAAGTGTGAATATTAGGACACGAAGTACTTGTAAAATTAGCATTAGAGGTAATAGTGTGGGGTAAGAACAGAAGAGGGAGGCTAATGATTTAATAAGCTAAGCAGATTAGAGTGATTGTGGTAGTAATGCAAACATGAAAATGCTTGCGCAAGATATATTTAGCATGGAGGGTGTCATCAGACCAGTCGCAGAACTGAATACCACAACACAGAAATTCAGGCGGCACGTAAATTTCGACGAATAGATTATTCATTCACCTAGTTCTAAAAATAAACTTGAGTCATTCCATTGCAGATGTTGCTTACGTCATTTGTATTTAGTTACAGTTGCGTGGGCGGCAGATAGCGAAGAGGCCGCAGAACAATTCACAAAAACAAGCTTTGTCTTCGAACTCGGAAACTGTTGACATTCCTGATGTAGTCGGGTTTTGGTTCGTTCTAAGACAATATATGAGACAATTATAATATTGTTTTTACAGTTGGCCGATATCATCATCTTACTCCAAACAAAACTCAGAGCCAATAACTATATTTCCGAGATAATTAATTTACTGACTTTATAAAAAACAAACAGAAAATCAGACTTGTAACTACTGCGTTAGGTTTTCTTATATTCGAATAACTGAATTACATTACTAAATGAATATTTGTAAGTTCTAATCGATTGCTGTAATCAACCAAAAGAGATATTTGTGGGTAAGTTGTTGACTTTCGATTCATCGTCGCTATTCTCAGTGCTGTACAGTCACGTCAAAATTTACTCGAGTGAAAAACGATATACTGAGAATTTGCTAATTTAATTTATATATTTGTGGAAATTTTTTATGAAATGTTCTACATGCTAATTACAATGAAATGTTGGTTTTTCGTAATATCTATATTACTGCGGAGCGAATATAAATTAATGAGAAAATAATTAATTTAACTCAAAATTAATTTTTATTGTGTAACATGGGATTAAAAACGCAGGGTCATGGTGTGAGGCAAAATCAGAATATTTAAATTACGATTTATGAACATGGCTTAGACCTGGCTATACGACGAATTAATTGCATCACTTACGGATGTTCGTCAATTAATGCGGCTGTTGGTTTGTGAAGCAGCTGGTAGACATCGGATGACGTCCCGCAGACCCCTGCTACCAAGTGGGAATACTTAATATACTTGTGTTGTTAATATCACTTACAGCATCAATCTGCTGAGGCTGCAAACGTTAATACTCAAAACTGAACAAGTATGATCTACTGCCAATCCGTTTCCTCAGAATGCTCCGTCATTATTTCTCTCAGAGTATTTATATAATTCCCGGCTACTGGAATCTGACAGCTGAGTTGGGCTCATGACACACCCCCAAATTGCTAACCCTTCCTCAGTCCATTTCTGGAATGCGTGATTGACAACCAGTAGCCTCGCCGATTTCATGGTCATAAATATGTATCATCGCGTCTTCCTGAATAATCCAGCTGCTCCAGCTCCTATCCGTCCACCCGCACCAATTGGGAATATTCTCGAGGCTGTATATACATGTATAGCATACATGCATTACACTTTCCACGTGTTTTTTGAAAAGTTCATAGTTGATACAAACTGAAGGTTGTTGGTTTTTGAGCGTTCGTTGTTTAAATTACCTTACGTGGTTTTCAGTATTAATGTTTTAAATAGTTTTAAAGACTCACGAACTTAGATGTTTAATTTTTCCCCGGTATCAACGATCTGTCGAAAACCCAAGTCTTACATTATATTGAAAAGTTTTTATTACCAGCCGGGAAAGTTGTCGTGTAGGAAATATGTTGAGAGGACCTTAGCTGGAAGCAATGTATGATTCTGTCGCCACGCAAACCGTGCTTTACGAGGAATTGAAATCTATTGCCTTCCCAAAGGAAATACAAAACTTCCCCTAGGAGTCTTAACACGAAAGAATTGTTTTTGTCGTGAGGTAAAAGCGTCTTCTTTCGTTCGTCGTGAACTTCTTTTTTTTACAAAGATATAACTTTAATGGATTTTAGAAACCGATAAAAAATTATTCACTTAAAATTTATGTCGAATTTATACCAACATAACAGAAAAAATATTAAAATAAAAATAACAGGATAAAATGACAAATTTGGTATTTAAAATATTTAAAAATTTTACCCTAATATGAAAATGTAGTCAATTAAATTTATATATATTTATACTAACAGAATTCATCTATATCAAATACGTTATTTTATACTCGAGTACATAAGGAAGTTCGAAGAAGAAGGAACGACTCCGTGTGATATTTTATTTCTTTTCCTCCGTCTTTGGTATTTTTATTTGCTTAATGACTCAGATCGTGTCAGTTAAATATAACTATGATGCAAAGAGCTTTTTTGTTGACCATTTTTATTTTGAACTGAGTTGTCGCCTTCGTGACGCTTTGAAATCCGTCTGGTGTGAGTTTTCCTCATTGGGCATCTTACGTGGCATTCAGACAAAGCTGAAGCAAACGTCGCTCTTTTACTGTATGGATGATGGATCAGCCCTCTTTCTTATTCCCCTGAAAGGAAAGTCCTGGACTTGAGGCAACAGCACGCGCAGCTGTTGGATAACAATGTCATCAAGGTCCTCGACTTCTGGGCGTGTACCGAGGTCTTTATTCAGCGTACCAGCAAATGTCTTAGAAACAATGCGTAGATCCAATTATGTTCCAGTCAATGAATCACGATTGAATTTTCTCTGCATATCATAATGCTACACGAGTAATCCTGTTTTTAAAAAAAACCTAAATCTATCCTTTTGATAATGTGGCATATGGTTCTTTATGGATTCCCAAAGCTATGTTTTCATAACTATTTTCCGCATTTATTCTTTCTTGTTAAAGTAAAACCTCTTTTCGCCAAAGAATATTTTCTTACACATCAGGATATATTTACCGACCATTTTTACTAATTAAAAAATACACATTTACCGCATTTATAATTGAATTAATAAAGGGTGATTTGTTTATAGGGGAAGAGCGCATAGGAGACGGAGGAAAGTATTTAGTTCGAAGTACAAGGGAGGATACCAAATTATGATACGATGATTGCCTCATAGTTTTAATATTACACAGAAAAATAGACTCAATCTGAACTTCCTTTAGGAAATCTAGGTAATTGTAGTGAAGTGATAGTGCTTCGTAAAATCGTAATTTAATAAAATTTAATCAATAAGTTTTATTTGCCCATCACATATATTCATACTTCCTTCAGCTTTTGTCTGACTGAAACCTACATCATAACGTTATAAACGGTTCCCCAATGTGGCCATGAATATTATCTGTAAGGTTTCCACAGTAACGGAACATCAAAACATATTAATATGCGTGCTTTTAATTAATTTAGACAATACGATTATATTTGGATTAATAAATCATATGACTGGAAATGACTGAAATTAATGGAACAACCAAATATTTTAAATTACAAATAAAAAAATAATAAGATAAATATTTCAGAAGAGAAAAACGAGGTTTTTTGTCTTCCGTGGAGCAATATTTTAAATCACAAAAATTATTTTAAAAACTATCTAAAAGGAAACATAACGGTATTTCCCTGTTGTAATGATAGTCTTGGTGATTTAAGGATTTCTTTATATCATTGGGCTAAATTGTTTTGGTATTTCAGTACTTTATTTAACAAGAAAATAATAATAAATTTTTTTATTAAATTATATTCTATTTCGTGGGGAGATATAGGTAAAAGTTTGAGTGGCAAATATGCGATCAAGTTTCTGTAAACAACATGTAATTCAATTTCTTCCTTTCCTTCGTCTCCCGGAGATCACTTTCACAATAACACTTAAAAATACTCCATTCGTCGTATAAAGCTCCGCTGTAAACTTTAAATTTTCTTACAATTCTTTCCTATCTCGGCCACGATCCCACAGCATCTGTTTCTCTCCCAACAACATTGTCCTCGATTCTTACATATTAAAATATTAATTCGTCCGTTCTCCTGGGACAGCATATAACGACTCTGGAAATCTTAAAACATATTGCGTAGTTTGGTGTCCGCTCTGCTACTGTTGTTGCTGTCCAGTGCACTCGGCAAAATGGCCGCTGTCATAAATTACGTCAAACGTCCCTCTTCGACCATCGGACAACCCTCTTTACAATGACAGATTCCACAAGAGGTGGCTCGGACTTTTAAAAGCCTCACAAATATTCTGTGCCCTCTGAATTTTACCTCATTACATTGCCTTAAATTTTTTAAGCGACAAACTTTTAATTGTCAATTCTAATTTTAAAAGGATTTCATAAATTAATAATGAACAATATTACTCTTCAAATCAAATTCAAAATAACACTTTTATGTAAGAAATTTTATTACAAATTATATCAAAAGGTAGAAAGTAGTGTCGCTTAATTTTAAGATGTCATTATGTGAATTGGGTTAAAGTTAATTTACGGTTGATTTAATGTGTAACAGTTCTGATAAATAATTTTTTAAAAATAAATTTAGTTCCATGCGTCATTATTTCAATTAAACTCGTGTTTTTTTGCTATTTATGGACAGTGACAACAGTATGATTGTTATTTAAATATTTATTTCAGCATGACTTCTGTTCGTTAAAATGGAAGCAGTGTCCGAATTGCCTTGACTGTGATGCTTATTTTATCACTCTTTGAACAATTTAATATAACTTTAATGGAACGTGATTTCTTTTCCGTCGGACTTTGGTAGAACTTGTTGTTGTTGTCCGATTAGCACTTAAAACGAACTGATGGAATTTCGTCGTGTCCTCTGATAGACGCGTAATGTATTCAATCAGCCAGCATATCGGATAAACGCCGAGTCTGCGCTCGAAGTAAAATCTATCAAAGTTCGGTGCAGTCTGAGAAAGTTCGCACTTTGCGCCGAAACTCGGTTCCAGCATTTACAATTCGAAGGTGGGTTGAGAGAAAGGGGGGGGAGGTTACTGAGTTGGCGGAATCTGGTCTTGATTTGTTCCAAACATCTGCATCGTCGATGTTATCTGAGGAGAATAATAGTGTGAAGTAATTTAATGATGAACTCGAGTTCTAGGAACACGACCATCTGAATGTTAGTTTGTATTCCTAGAATCGCGACTCAAGTATTTATTTAATCTACACATTATTTCTTTATTTAATCTAAAGTTTGCCCGTCTCGGAAAATACGTGAATATTAAAATGTAGTTATTTTCAACAGAGAAATTCGTCGTGTGGAATTGTATTCGTAAAAAAAAATAAGAATAACATTACTTCGAATATTAATTTTTTGAAAAAAGAAACCCTTGAACGGTACATAAATATAATTATAATAATTTTTTTCTTACCTGGAAAGGAAAACACAGATGACAAACTATAGCAACACTTAATTATAGTTTATAGTTCATGAATTGTGAACGAGATTGATTTCACGAAGCTCTATCACTTTTCTGCTCTAACCTATATGCACTGAAGAGTGATATTAAAAGTTAATTTCGGTCACATGTATATTACGTAAAGCTAGATTTTACAGACTATTTTAAAGTTTTATTCAAGTACAACGACGGTTCGACCACAAATTTGAGACTTCATCAGGTAAAAATGACACAAATTTATTCATTTCATAACTACATACTAAGTATTGTATAAAAATTTCAAAACAAGCAATATTACAATATAAATTATTCAAATTGCCAGTTATTAATTAATTTTGTTAAAGGTATAAATAATATAAAATTAAATTTTTTAATGTATAAAATTAATAAGAAGAGGTCCAATTCTAAAATGAGTCACGGACCGAATAATTTGATGGTTACAACCGAAATTTGATTTCCGAATACAGAGGAATAAATGTATGGTCGTTAAATTTTCAATACGAATTTGTGGGCATTAAAATAAGTATGGATGAATAAAATTAAATCATTGTAACAGGCGTTTAAAGAAAAATGATATAATGTAATATTTCAAATAACTCTTTCTCAGTTTGAGAATAAATGCTAACAATAATAAAATAATTATAAACTTAATACTTCGTGTTAATTCTAAAATTTATACAAAACGTTTAATATATTTTTAAATAAATGTTTTGTATATTACTTTATTTTAATACACTATTAATTGGATTTAATGTGTTTACTATTGTTTTAAAAAAATTATATGAATTATTGTTGTGCAAAATCTAAAATTCCAAAAGTATCCCAATCAATTTGTTGATGTTCTTCTCATTTATAGATAGCGACAACATAATGACAAGATTATATGATCATTTAATTTAGTTATATCTAATTATATTATATTGACCAAAATTGATTTTGTATATGACGTTATCTAATATCTCTTTTTTAAATGTCTTTTCCCCTTTTTCTAATTTCAATTTAGTCATTACTTTTAAAAATGAGTTAAAAAGTGTTAATATGTATTTTTAAAATTTTCACTTATATTACTGTAATACGGTAGTATTGTAAATTGTTTACTTAATTTTTGCTTGGTTATATTATTTCTATTAGTTTTCTCCTTCATAAATTCAGTGTTTATATTTATTAGTTCTTTTTAATATATTTATGGAGTTTAATGGGTTATTTATTAAAATATTTTAATAATATCAATCTTTTCACTGTGAAAGTTGTAATATATCAGCTTCATTAATTATTACCTTTTGTGATTTAATGGAATATTTCATGTAATGCACGTCCTGAATAAGTTTGTTTCGGGAACCAGTTTTCATGAGTCGTATATTTTTGCGTTCTCCCTTTCACTTCACCGTAAGTATTTCCCTGGGTTTCCTATGCGTTCTTCCACTTTTCCTCATTTCCCTTTATTAATTCCCTTAAAGTTGTGGTTAGTTTAAAAACAAATAGTTTCACTTATTCCAAAGACCATTCATTACAGTTGGTAAATAACGATCTGAAAAAATTTAAATGTGTATTGACAATCTATTTCTGAAGACGAACGTCATTTGCTCGCAAAATAGATTAGTTTCGTTTCGCTGATACTGGATACAACTATATCAGATGGAAACAAGTTAAGTTTCGTCCCAGGAGAAATTTGAGTTAATGTTGTTTCTCTCCTTTGGTGGTCGCGTGGCAAGAAACTTTGAAACGAATTTCATGAATCTGCTCCGTACTGTCCGAGATGGGAGGATCCATGCGAAGAATATTGGCTCTTCATAATCAGACAATTCTAGTAATAATGTACAAATATTCGTCATAATTTATATGGATTAAGGTTAAACAAATAAAAAGACAGAGCGCATAAGTCAGCATTTAATTTTCCGGGACACCAATTTTTTTGGGGGGTAACAGCAACATGAGGGTGATCCTGAAAGAGGCAACTCACCTTTAATAGCATAGGAAGGGAATTGAAAAGGGGGGATGCGGAAGACAGAGCACTTCGACCTAGGGATTTATGGAGTGAAGATCATGAATTACTAAATTTTATGCCTGGTGAAGTCTCAGAAGGGAGACGAAACGTCGTATTTCGATTAATTAAATAGTAATAAAATTATTTTTTACTTATTGACCGTCTGTTTATATATTTATGATAAATGAAGGAAATTTTTTAAGCGATCGTGCACGTCTGAAACCATTGAAAAATAGTAATATAAAATTTTCACTAAATTCTAGTGTTGTTCACCTACTATAAGGAATTATATCTGGAAAAATTAGGTATATAAAAGTATTGGTTCTGATATCTATCACAATTATAAAGCGAAACGGCTTGAAAAGAATCAAACGCACAGGATACTGAAAAAATATATGGATCGAAGCGAAAGTTAGTAAAATAAAGTACATAAATATTCAGAAGGACCTCTTTGAAACAGAATTGAGTTAATGGAGTGATTTGTATGCGATACCGTGAACAACTGAATCCAGGGATAAAATAACCCACGTTTCTGTAAGTTGCATGAAAGTGAATACATTTCAGAAATTAACTATTTATTACGTTAGAATATTTGTGTTTTTAACATCTCTTAGTTGGTGTTGACAGTGAAATACTATAAAGATGGGGGAAAATACGGGCGACGGAAGTGAATGTCTTGTATTCGTTGAAAAATATGTTAGGATAAAATTAGATATTCAACTAGAAGTATGTAGTACGACTAAATACTAAAGATAAACATCTTTGCCCAAAGACGCCTTTGGCGAAGATGCGTGTCGTCTCTGGACATCTGGTGGAGGCTATAAAGCGATGTTTTCTGGTTTTAAATTGATAATATGAGAGAGACGAGGTATAGTACATTCATGGAAATTGATAGTGAAGTATTTAACAATAAATACTGAGTAAACAAATATCAGTTCACCACGGGTAAAAACATTTGATTCCTAAATTTCGTCAGCTGCTTCATATATTTTGTGACAATTTATGTAAACTTCATTTGTAGATTTACGAAATTATTTTATAGCAAGTAAAACCACGATTTTGAACTCTGAGAGTAAGGGGTTAGAAATTTTGTTAGTGCCTCGTTATGCCGCATTATGACTTCATAATCGTCGATAGAATTGTCATAAAGTCTTATTAAACAGGTTGAAAAAATTCAGTACTCTTTTTATGATTTATGCAATAATAGTATCTTGTGGTTTGGGTCGTATGCTGCTTTAATTGTGGTAATTAAGCAATGGAAATTTGTCGTTAAAAAATAATTCGTTAGGGCATTTCGTCTTATTTGGAAATACAAAATAATTGGTTATTCATGTTACGTTTCCCTCCCCTGTGACGGATCTTTCTCTCCGTTACCTCTTTGGAGACCTGCGACGTTTCCTGCTCCTGTACGGGTTGTCTCTTAGCGGAGCCCGGGGAATGCGGCTTTTCTTCCAGCTTTCCATATATCGACTGCGACGGAATCGGATCACGGCATCACTAATGCATCGCTCACTCTCTCTATCGAAAATTTATCGACTTTCAATCTTCCGACAAACAATGCCGCGAGCCTTTACCCACCTTTGTACGCATGTTCTGGGCATCGAAGTTAGATTAGCAGTCAGCTAAGAACACGCGGTTATACGCGCTTTTACGGTCACAGACATAAATTTCGCCAGTATTAATTTATACCAATGGCGATCGTTAAGCTGGCTTCTGGCTGCAGCGGAGAACTCTCGGACCTCGACGAATATCTATCGATGACTCATTAACCAGTTTCCCTTGTTACTTTATTATTAGATGTCAATCGCTCTCTTCCGTTGCCTTTAAAATATACTAATTGTAATAATTTTTTTAACAAGTTGGCTTATACTTCAACGTTACCCAAATTTTATCTAGTATAATTGTCAATTAAAATATTATTTTAGCTACTTCTAAATGAAGCCATTCTCCAACGAGTCGCTCCGTTTACAATTTATCCGTCCTTATGTATCGTCGCCTATTTTGTCTTACAATTTTTCCATAATTTGGGGTGCGTCTGGAGTGTTTTCATTCAGAACTCGTTGTTTCAGAATCACGTTGTTTGTTTTGGTACTCGTTGGGTAGTTCTTCAATATAATATCTTCTCTCACTCAGAAATCGGTGTCATTTTTTTAAAAAAAGTAAATGTCTTTTTATGAAGCCCACTGGCCGCCTGTGAGAGTTTTCTTTCGCAGGTATTTCTCCCCTGATTGATTGTGGGGCTCACCTTTGAGAGTTGCCTTAAATCTGTCTCTTTTTTTTTCATGGTTCTCACATGCCGTGGCACCTTCATCTATTTTTATAAGGTGTGTGTGTACTAGGGTCGAAGATCTTGGGCATACGGTAAGAGTTGCGCGCTGATCTCATTGGATCTGTCGGCAAACTGCCTCCTAAAAATGGTTAAGATACGGAGAAGGGAATGCTGCGACCCCACAGCAATCTTATCTCACGTCATTCGCAAGGGCGTGGGAATAGTGCCCGAAAGCCCAACCTATCTGATGCAGGTTTTCAAGGGGTACGATCCTTAAACTGGAGCTCGGGGGCCTTAGTCAACACTTACCTACCTTGCTACACCTTCCGCACCCGCCCTTTTCGATTCCCTTCCTATGCTATTAAAAGGGAGTTACCTCTTTCAGGATCACCCTCATGTAGCCTGTTACTAAAAATAATTATGAAGCCCAAGAATTTTTGTGAACCATCCAAATAATAGACAGGGAAATTTATTGGGACCATTTATTTAATTAGTTGAAACATAACGTCTGTTATATATAATAAAACAATTTAAGACCTTTTACGTACTTTATTTTTCAAATAAAAACGCTTCATCATACCTTTTCCGGGTCTCTTCATATATTTATAACAAATTAAAACACAAGAAACATAAATTTAAACAAAAGTTAAAACTTCAGACGGAAACTAAATCAAACTTTATCTTTCTTGGTTATTAATTTGTTGTAAACATTTCCTCTATAGGAAGAAAATATGAAAAATGCATAAAATATGCCGAAACGTTATATTAATTAATTTAAAAAAATAAAATTGTAAAAGGTCATTTATTTAAATGTTGAAGTAGCCGTCGTTTGCCATCATGTGGCCAACATTTTTCGATCGTTATTCCTTTAACGACAATCTGTTCCAACATAATTTCGGACAATGATCAGTATTAAATACTCGACACATCCAAAATATATTAACACGACTCTGTAGAAATTCTGAAGAGTCCGGACTTTCTAATGTATTTATATAGCCTGCACATGAAATTACAATTAATTAACGACGGGCTCATGTGAAGAATATTCTCTAGGGAGGACCTTTCCCTCTTTCAATAAAATTCCACTGCGGCTGTTAGCCTTCCGCCCGTTAAGTACTCTACCGTTCGAAGTTGCAGCGGGAGGTTTGAAATGGGTTTGGTAATTGTGAAAATGTATTAAACACTCGTACATTATCTGTGCACATGTCAGTACTCGAACCCTGGACCTCAGGAAGTTGGAGAAATTACAATAAATGAATGTAATTATTGTAAACAATTAAACTGGACATGCGAACAGAAATAGGACAATATATATGAATATAAGATTTTTTTGGTCTGAAAAAGAAAACATTAGAGTTATACTTGAAAATAGAGATTACCTAAGGACAACATTTCCCAATGTAAAATTTATTAAACTAAAACTGATTTTCCATGTTCTAATCTGCCAGGCTCAAAATAATTCTCTAATCAATTTAAGGAGGTTCGTTATCTAGTATCAATATTGGATGGCAATTCATTATTGATAAAAGCCTTTTTAAGGCTTTATATAAAGTTTCATCGAAATCGGCTGGACCGTTTTGCAGTGAAAAGCGATGAGAGGGTGACAGTAATTTCAAAATAATTGTTTTCGTTACTTTAAATATTCTAAATTAATCGATTCCAATGAATTTCTATAGTTTTTATATGTTATTCAATTGAGCTGAGGGACTAGATTGTCCCGTAAAGAGGAGAAGTGTAGCCTGTCCCGCGGGACTCCTCTGTCACGGAATTCGGGAATTGTGTGTTAATTGACGTCCTCACAGGCGTCAGAGTTGTGTTTGTAGCGAGCTGTTCATAATACGCTATTGACCGAGCCGTGGTATTTGCTCTTCACTGCACAAACAGCGAACCCATCGAAACTCTTTTGTTTGTCTTCGTTCATTCAGAGCCACAAATAATGGCGTTCTCTCCGACTACCCCCCGTCCTCTTCACCCCCTGCGGATTTCTGGTATTCCGTCCGATCCGAAATCTGCATCACCATTACAACAGCTTCCGGAAATGCAATTAAACTCTCCAAATCATTAGATCCCTTGTTTCAGTTGTTGATAAAGAGGGTCAACCACCTACGTTAAAAGCAGTAATTTTTTTACCTTTTGGGTTGTTCTGTTACCCACAAATCTCGACATATTTTCAAAGCCGCAAAATTTTCTCAATAAACTCTAAGTAGGAAGATTAACACGAATGGCCCCCGATTCGAGCCCCGGTAGGGTCGAGATTTTCCGGTATCATCATTGTTTCCAACGACCAAAGCATAATGAAATGCGCCAACAAAATATGATTTATTTGAGATGGTCAAGAAACAAAGTGTTATTTTTCTCTATCATTTGTTATGGACTCATCCACAGTTGGAGGAACGTGCAGTCTTGAGGCCACATGCGACCTTCGTTATTTTTCTTGTGCGGCCTTCATAAATGCTGGTTCAGTGGTGCCTCGGTTTTCGCCGGGTACATTAACTTCCTGGAAAAACTGGCAGAGTTGACATCTTCCAAACCTTCAGAGAAATATGTCCATTGATTTCAATAAATACTCGTATTTGAGTCTGTCTTTGCACTGCTAGCGCACCTTACAAGATAGATAAGAAAGATAGAGGGGTGATAGAATCTCAAATACCTTTTTGACGCTAAAAGGGATCTTATAGAAATCTTTAAAGATGCTGTTGATTATCATTTTATACCGAAACTTTTTATGTTGATTAAAAATAAATCACTTAATATTTTAAATATATCTATAAAATACAAAGATGATGAAACTTGTAGATGAAATAGACTGGAGTAGAATAAAAAAACAACCACGACGTCTAGGAAAACGTCTTTATTGTACTTGGAACATTTTAAGGAGCTTTCGACATAGTGTTATATTCATGTAAGTGGACAAATAAGACTAATAAGAAAAATATGACACAGTATTGAAAGCTGCTTAAAATGTTCTGAATACTAAAGACGTTTTCCGATACGGTCCTGGCTCTTGATAAGACTTTATAAAAACAAGAATGATTATACAAAAATTACATTTATATGTATATCAACTTACGTGGCAGCAATGGTGAAACTGTTCCCTACCTCTGGACTAATCCGCACCGTGAACTCACTTATTAATTAAAGACCAAACCTTTTGAATTTTAAAGGACCGAAAACCAAAATGAATATTTAACATTCTTTGTACTCCCGGAAGACATTTTACCCTGCCCTTTTATTTAGTTAAAATATTATGGATATTAAGTCCAGAAAGTGCGATTTTCTTTCAGTCAGTGAAATAGTTTTAAATTATTAAAGAAATCGATTCCGGGTCAAATATTGCTGACGTGTGTAAAAAAACTTTGAATTGACTTCAACGTTCCTGAAGGATAAACATCTCTATATTCTTCGAAAACGAGACAAGTACAAATAAGGAAGGATGCGTCCTTCTAATATTTGTTTGTTTGTTTGTTTTCTTTTGTATGATATAGCTCTTTTTTTTCTTCAATTGTTTGGTGTCTTCTTTTATAATTACTTCAAGTCTGTTATATTTAACTGTAGCAGACATTTAGTTCTATATTCTATTTGAAGTAGAGGCTCGTAGGTGTCGCTGATTCACGCAGTATATTGTAATTCATGGCAAGTTTCATTCAGGGAGGAATGTACAAGCATATTAACATTCTCCTCTTCCGGTTACTGACAAAAGAGAAACACCGCAAGTGTTTATTGAAACCATCGTCAGAAGTTCACCCGAGCGTTTAAAATGCTTCTGTGAGTTAACTTACTTGGTCTTGTGAAACTGATAGCTTCTGCATAGTTGATTCCAAGTTTGTGCTTCCTGAGACACTCAACGATATTTTGAAAGGCTGCTCACGGCTTTTAAAATTTTTATTTCAGCATTAAAAAATGATTCGTCAATCCGATTCGTTCGTGTTAAAATGCGCCGTTAAATAACAAATGAAATTATTTGTTCAGTAATTTAATGAATGTAATATCTTGTGACGTGAATTTTTTAAAATTATAAATATATTAGAAAATTAAGTCATATTTAAATGGGTGGGCGCCAATGAAACTCAACTTTGAAATTTAAAACATTTTTACTGTCAAAAAAGTTAAAAGATTCAACAACATTTCAATTTTTAAGAATTTATTAATTGTAATGAATTTTATGCTACCCAGCTGAGCCCTAACCTAAGAAATAATATTGCAAGAGACAATTAAATTGAATCTCCTTTACTCGGGGATGTATTACTTGTTTATTTGCAGAGCAGAGCCAGAGATTATAGCCTTACTTTACATTCATCCTCCCCTAGTTTCCTTGTTGACCGGTAATCCTGCATTCAACGCAATGGCAGCTCCCGCGTCAGCATAGAAGCGACAAGCCTATATTGTGATGTAGTTTCCTTGTGATACTTGCAGTAAGATCACATAACCTCTCCGACTCAAAGCTAGCCAGTCCGACTTTCCGTTTCTTCGTGCTGAACTCTCGCCTCCAATTCTCCTTTCCGAATGCCATTTTTGACGTCCTTCCCACCTCGAACTCACCTGTCCTAAACGTGATTGGTCTCCCCGTTTTTCTATCTTCCCCAGGTCCTTCAATGGGGTTGGCGTCTCTATCCTTCCTCTGCAAATATTCAATTTTTTTTGCAGGGCGGCAAAACTCCTTTTAGACAAAGACTGCACCTGTCAGGCTTCAAGTTGTATGACTGTGTTTGTCTTGGCTGGTTTTCCCCCGGAAGGGTGTCTTGCGAATACCTGAAGACTGTTCTCTACGGAATTTTGTACAAAATGCTTAATATTTTAAAATTAATTTATATGAATAAAACAAAATATATGACGAAATTTCAACGCGTCACAATCTAGATACTGCGATGAAGTCTGATGGTCTTTCCACGCACAGTCTATAATCCCAAAAAAAAACAGCCTTTGGAATGTTTGATTTTCGAAAAATGTATACATCTCTTTTTTTTTCAGAGTATTCTGATATTTACTGAGTGTATATATCATCACTGTAGCAGGTTTTTTTCGATTGAAGAAGTTTAAAAAATAATCCCTCAAAGCGTTATTTTCGTTGTGATACTATTTCGTACCATGTTAGTATCATGTTATGCGTTGCTTTTTTTATGGGGATGTAACAGTCTTGTGTTGCGAGCAACACAGGCAGAAAGGCAAATTAATTAGAGATTAATTAATGCGAGAATGGTCAGTTGAATTAACAGTGCGGATTGAAATTAAATCCGGAAATTCTACGTTGGACGCTTTGATAGTCGTAACCAAAAGTTTGTTTAATAATATTCTACTGTTGTTCCCGTTATTTGAGTTATATTGGATTCAGAGGAGGAAGCCGTATAAATATAACCTGATGGAAGTTGTCGTCTTATCAAAATTATCGGCTCCTTTACGGTACTTGTAACAGAAACATTTCGTCACACAAGGGAAAGTATTATTAACACGCAAAACGAGTATACGAATAAAAGGCGACAAACCGTAGGTAAAAAATATTTAGGTACGTTAAACACTAGAAAGACATTTTAGGGATGTAAATATTAATATTATAGCTAATCCTGAAATAACGCTTAAGTTTAACTAACATTAATAATGCAAAATGTTTTATAAGTCGCGATTCAGATCGATTATACAGTAAAATGACACTCAATTTATTTTCTGCCGATTCGGGGACAACTTTATCGCAAAGAAGAAGGAGGGGGAGGTGCATCTGTGTAATTTTGGCGAGCATGCTCTCCATCTAATGTTGCAGCAGGAGTTTTGATTGGAGGCCACGGCCTTGTTGTTGATACAGCATTGTTATTTCATATACATTCTTTCGCTTTTAGTTTCAGCTCCACGCAAATGTGTAAATAACTAATCAGATAAAATTTATAATTCTATTATAAATTGTTACATGTAACCTTGTTTCCGCTGAATACGCCTCGCTGCAGGGGACCGAGATTTGAAATCGGGGATGGATGGTCACCATAATATAATTGAATTCCCAGGCATCGTAAGGCACACAGCTGGTTATTAATAAAATTCCATTTTATGGGTTGAGTTTCCCAAATAAACACGAAGAAAATAATTTTGAAAGAAATTTACTACACAATATTACAACATTTAAACAGAAATTTAGCATAAAACTATAATCCTTTATGAACCGCTTGATTTCTTAAACGATTTACAGCGTTTTTTATAAGCCAATGTGATCCTGGGAACATTCACTGGTACCTCATGTATGGAAAAGGAAACCTAAATCGTTAATAACGTTAGGCGTTGCTGAAATAACCTGAATTGTTTACGGCTTGGAAATGCTTCACTTGTGGTGATACAAGATGACAAAATAATAAAGTCTTAACGACATGATACTAAACTGTTTCAGGGTAGAATTGCTGCCGTGTGGCAGAGAACTTTCTGTAATGTTCCGAGATTTAAGGCGTACTAACGAACACATTAGTGGCTAGTTGTAATTTAGTGAAAGGTACAGCTGTTGAGCTTATCGTCCCCGACGAAGTTATTTTAATCTTTTTTTGCCATCAGTTGGCGACCCTGTCTTAACGGGACAAAGGGGAGTCACCGCCAACTGTTCTCCTTTTATTTTGCTAATTTTTCCCCCGCCGAGGAGTGGAATCTGTGCGTAATTATCTCGTACCGTGTCGCAAACGAGTGCACCCTAGTTACATCTACATATTAATGTCGTCTGCAAAGCTGCCTTCCGGTTGCCTGCCTTGTGAATAACTGCCACGCAGATTGCAAATCCGACGGCTACTAAATTGTATTGTTTCCTTTCGCGTAATCCGAAAAAAAAATTCATTTGTCTCTCGGGAGGGAAGAGTGGATAATCATTCTGAAATTCCGTAACTCAGAAGGCAGCGGAACGGTTAAAATTACCGTGAAAAGTCTTACGAGAGCTGCTGTTAATTCTTTGCTAACTGCTGTACTCATATTTCAACCAGTTTTTGTAATGCTGCTGAAGAGGCTGTCGGAACTTCCAAACAAGATAACTGGATAGTAAGAAAAGTACTGCTATTAAACTGCGATTGGAGTTGACACATTTGCGATCTATATTCAAAAACTGCAAATGGCCGTTGACATTCGTCGTATGAGTGATGAATATCTTATTGCATGCAGGCATTTAATATACTGATCAAATTCAGCCTCTGGTGAGAAATGTATTTATTTCTCGAAATTAATAATCATCGTCTGAATTATGTTAATCAAATCAGTAGATACTGGCGAACAGTCAGAATATTCGTAATGTAATATGTATCTAAAAGTTTCCTAGACTTCTCACTTAAAATTGTTACGTCAATCATTGCTATTATAAGTAAACATTTATTCTTAAATTATCATTAAATTATTTCGTCAGACTTTCCAATTGACATCAAATTTTATTTAATTATAATGACTAAAACTTTTTTATCTATTGATCATTTATATATTTTATATTTTGATATTTCCTTAATTTTCTATTGCAGGATATCATAATTGTGGGTCATGATAGCTTGAAATATCTCGCGTTAAATTGCTGATCTAAATAAAACGAGCATGTACAAACTTAGAGATTATAAATAAAATGGTTACGTCCCAGCCCCATATCTTGTGGAAGCAACATGAAATTTTAATTAATGAACTGAAGAGGTCCCGGAAGTTGTTGACGGAAGGTTTTAATTCAAATTAAATTCTTCTATTTATGACACGTGGCCATTGTTTGTATTTTATTTAAACTTAATGATTTTAAAAGATTTTCGTACTTTGATACCATCCTTCTATGTGTTAGGATTGCTGAATATAATTGATCAAATGTAATCGGATTAGAATGTAACCAAATAGTGACGCTATATTCAGCTCTATTAAATATGGTTTTCTCCGTATCCAGCAGCTTTCTGTACTTGGTAACGTCACATATGTATGCATATTTTTAACTATAGTTACTTCTAAATTTGTACTAGAGGTTTCTCCCCCTAGTGCTTTCAAAAAGGCGTGCGCCAAGTTTTGAGCAATATCTCCATGCGTTTAAGTGTGCACAAAGAATTTACAAACATTAATACATTCATTTTTAATAATTATAAATAAATTTCTCACCTCAATATTTTTATTTGCATTATTTTGCCTCCTCTTCGTAAGAGCTCACCATAGGTCGGTCTGTTAATCTCACTCAGCCTAGTCTTGGAACATCATTATGTGTGTATAAAATAATTTTATTTGGGATTTTAATAAATTACCACAGTGATTAGTATAAATTTAACTGTCTAAAAATTTTCGAAATTATTGTAATCGAACTATCGGGCAAGTTCATCAAAACGGTAGACTAAACGGGAAGATAAGTACTTAGATAAAAAGTTAAAGAAGATCACTGAGAATCGGAACATAATATGAGACACTCAGGAAATATTTTTCGCTTGACTAGATTTTATTTTCGAGGCCATAAGGATTTTTTTCCGTGAGACAAGAGTTTGATAAAAATATCTTATAACAGTTATAGTTAAAATAATTTTCTATTGGGTAGAATATTGAGATGTTAGGTGACGCTAATCATTTGAAATTGTTTGATTTTGGTAACGATACTGAGTTTTTTTCTCTGTATATAAAACTTTTATCTCTGTGATGTGTATGTTGAAGTATTCGCGTATAGGACTATAATTTGAATTTTGGTAAACTTGTGGTGTTTGTGTTTAGCGAGAGCCGTTTCTTCAATCCCTGTACAGACGCTTTGCCCCGCGATGCTTGTTTCCTTACTCACACGACGCTCCGTTCATTGTTTCCACCTGCACAACACAATGACCAGAGATAACGTCGATAACGCTCTGTTTTTGCACGCAACCGTTGAAAGGGATCCGATAGACTGGTATTTGCCAACATTATACCGTCATTTGGCTTAACAAGCTGCATCGGGTTGAACGAAATAAGGGAACTGCAATGCTGGGATGGGATGGAGGGGGAAAACATGGTTCTGCTGTTGAGCTCGTCAGATTTTGCAACCGTATACAAAACAAAAAAAACATTTTTAAGAGAAATGTAAAGTATTAATGGAGGTAAATATCCCCGCTTCACAATTAAATGCTATATTATGGGAAGTAGTTGTTAGAGCTGTAAGGTGGCACCATAACTAAAGCGGCAGACAGTAAGAAAGGACATTAGCTAGGAATGAGCTACGACTGAGCTATAAGAGACGAGCTATGAAGTAGATTGGGAGAAGTGTAATTATGGTCACCAAGATACAGCGTGGAAGAGTAGAATGTCCGACGTCAGAAAAATCCAAGAATCACCGATCGACCAACCAATTTTTTTTAGGGTACTGATAAATTAATACCGTGATTTGACTGACCTTTACGGTTGTTATTACCCTTTAGTATTGTTTCCATCGGGGCGTTGACATAAATACAGGACACAAAATTGACCTGCGGCGGGTTAGAAGATTTAAAATACACTTTATTTTAACACGGCACGGACTTCCCGTCTTGATTAACAGCAATGACCTGATAATAATTTACATACTAAAACATTTATAAATTACCAAATAAACACCTTAAGGACGTTTCTCGTCAAAAGCAATGGAATTAAGCGAGACAGATCAACATTAAACTGGATTATAAGAAATTTACTTACAAAAATATTATTTTATTGATGCAGACTGCAAATGTTTTTCTGATAAATTATTCAAATTTCAGCGTGTTTAATTGATTATGCAAATATCAAACTTTTATATCTACGTTGAAAATTTTAAAATATTTTTGTTTCGTTGATTTGGTATAGTGAATTTATCCTTTTGTCTTTGTGTGCTTATTGTGTAAGCAGACCGAAAAGGCTTCGTCCAAAATTAAGACCCGTAGGCGTAAATACTTTTGAGAAGTTTCGTCTATGTCGGGCAGTGAAGACAACTTGGGAACTTCGCCAGTCAGAACCTCTTTCCTATCAAACTACTTTTCCGCGGCACATTTGTTACGCGAACTGAGTGCTTTGTTTTATGATTTCCAACGCAGGGGAAGTTTTAAAGTGATGTATCTCCGTCTCCCACAAGATATCGGCACTGTCGCATTTGCATAAGTCAACGCCATCAGCGTAAATCACGTAATTTTTCCCCCTTTTCCACGACGGGGTAATCTTTTCTTCTGCACGATTCCATAAGATGAATCGAGACATAGGAAGCGAAGTCAGGGTCACGGTCGTCTCTGGTTCACAGCCGGGCTACTGAGAGACCTGCCATTATTTTTTGAACGTGGTTACAGAAATCCGATTACTCGTAATAGTATCGTAGATCGATTATATCGAGTAATAATCACAACTATATGTCAACTTCACCACGCTGCAAAACATAAATCAGGATAATCTGATTTTATACACGATTTGCAGTTCTCAATTATCGACGTTTCTTTTCCAAAAACGTGATATAAGTTTCTGTATATATATAATGAAAATTAAGACGGTGGCATGAATTTCATGTATGTACCTGACAGTGGCAATGGGTCAGATTCCAATCAAGCGTTAATGATTTTATTCCAATTTTGTCAGGCCTAAATGTAAAAATAAATCGACGAGAAATACAGAAACGAGGTATGTAATAAGTTGGATATCTAAGCCGACTAGTTTGAATTAATAAACATCTATTTGAGGTAAAAAAAATTATTACGTCTAAAATGTTACACGTAAAAATCAATTTTAATCCCATAAAGATATCGATAAATTTTGCTACAGATTAGTCTCCATCTTTTTTCAGGAGTATTTGACAAAAACCTACACCCAAGTCGAACGTAAAATGTATTTAAAAAATGCCAATATAGGATCCGTAAACTATAGCCCTAGTCAATCCTTGGCTATCTTGCTCTACCTTCCACATCCCCCCTATTAAAGGGGGGTTGCCTGATTCAGGATCACCCTCATTTAGCCTGTTACCAAAAAATATATATATAGTCTCAGTGTTAACTTTCTTACCATTTAACAATAGAAGTTAAATTTATATTAACAGTTTAATGTATAGTCTCCATTAAACCAAACGAGTAGAGAGAATATCATGGCAATTTTTCAAAATTTCTACCCTGAACAGTGACGGTTTCCCGTTAAAAACTGTTGCAGTTCTTCATTATTTTATTTGTTTGTCTTTTATTACCTTACGTTTTTGTCATAATTATTCAATATTATGCATCTTGCTCCTTCCAATGCCTTCTCCTTTCTTGCAATTCTAACGTTCACGTAAGATCAACGTATTATTTTTTAGCCTCGGAACAAAAATTTTACGGAAAAATTACTCCACCATTTGCATTAATGCAAGGTCGAATCTTCGCCTAATATATTTGCTATCTGTTAATTTTTATTTTGTTTTATATACTAAGACGTAAAATATCGTTTCTGAAAATAATGACATTACAGAATTCCGTAGACATATAAAAAGTCATCCTGATACGATCGCAACACTTAACAACAATTAGATTTCCAGTTATGTTAAAATTTACGTTTAATTTTATGAAAGCAACCTCATTCAGTTCTCAAAATAATTTTTCAATTAGAAATACTGTTTTAAATAAATACAAAGTGCTTTCGTCCGTTCGCCATAATCATCTGAAATTTTAATTACGATGTATATACAATAAATGTCTTAATATTTTAGGGAGCAGTTTTTAATTTTCAATGTTAACGATAAAATTATTTAGTAAGTTCCGCTTGTTGAACTCTTTAAGTAAAACCTGAATCGTTTATAGGATTTACAGTAAAGCTAGGAATGAATCCCGGCAAATAAATGTCTCAGTCTGAGTTTTCTAATTTTATAACTTTGAAAAGTATGTAATTTTTGTATTAATACTCATATAATTGTTTTTAAATTAGTGAGGCGTTTTCCCCTCGATTCCGGTATCCCATGATAAATTTAAGTATATTTGACTGTAAATTAGCTTTTCCATAGATGACATTATGGGTACGGACACTGGAGAAAGCTTCTCCGTCTTCATGAATTCCCTCTCTTTGTTTGTCTATTACTATTTTCCCGTCGGGAACTTACGAGACAAAGCACGAATTATACAGTAGGTTGTGTCAAATGAAAATATTGTGCAACCGCGTTGTTTGTTTCTCTCCAGAAAAATTTTTTTGCTGCCTTTTGGAACCCCAGTCTTCCACTTTTATGTAACAGCTGAAGAATATCGAACGAAAATCTTCAAAGGTTTCGAGGGTAAATATTTTTGTGTCACTGAGATATGGAAAAAAAAGAAAGCATCTAGAGAAAATTTGGCGGCAGGAACAACAAAGAGCAGCTGTATTCTGTCATTATAAACGCGTTTCCCTCGAATTATATACTCCTGGATAGAAAATTCCGAGGGTGTAGCAACGGCCTTTATGACGTAAAATACAGTAGAAGGTGAGGGGGATGAGGGGAGTTTAGATGGCTTTTCGTAAAGAGTAATATTAGTTTATTCTGGTGTAAAATATATTTATTTTTCAACTTCTTAATTTTAATAGTCACCTTCAGTGTTGTTGCACTCCGGCTTCAATTCTCTTAAAGTAATGTCTACCCTACTTCTCTTCAGCTACAGCTCCGAGTAACATTCTTTCCGTACCTACACATGTCTAATTTGAAAAGAATTTATTTTAATCATCGGAGACTGAAGTTAGGTTGTCGTAACATCAATCAATATGTTCTTCTGTATTCACAAATGCTAGAAATATATTTTTATATCAGTTTGGTGGTTAAAAAATCCTTTCCGTATCGCCCTTTTCCAAGCTTTACCCACTAAACACCATTTACCGCATCCTAAAATTCACGATTCTCCAACGATTGAGATCAAAAGTCCAGTTACGACCGTTGGTGTTTCCCTCATCCCTCTCTACGCTTAATATAGAGAGAGGGAGAGATTTTCTAATTAATAAAAGTGAACATGTGGAAATGTTTCTTGTAATCTGCATTTTACCTCTTATTTTTACCTAATTCAGATAGGGACGACGCCAGAAAGTCTGCAACAACCTCAACATTCTTGATGGAATCGCACGAGTAATTATGCAGACCCAGAGAGAGTAATCTGCACCCCACCGCAACTCCGAAAGAGATCGAGAATTACTCATTTAATATTTTTATTAAAGATTATAATAGATACAAACTTTTTATTTAGTTGAATTGACGTTTCGTCACCTTATTTGGGACTGCCTCAGGTATTGTTAAATTATGATGGAAAAAAAGTCAAAAACCAAATATGGTGACGAAACGTCGATTCAACTAAATGAAAACGTTGTCATCTAGATCTCTAATTTATTTCATTTATTAAAGAGTAGTTGGGGACCCGGCGTTGCCCGGCTATTTATTTATAATCTCCCAATACATTATTTAATTCTTGTTCAACACACGATTAAACAGGAATCGAAAGCGTCACAATGTGAATCTCAAATATACTCCCAGTACCTCGAGAGAGTCAAAAATATTCCCGGTACGTAGCAAGGCTGAAAATATTTTCAGTAAACTAACTGAATAAAAATTCTGTTAGCACTTGATAAGAGACAAAAATTGCCACTAGTAATGGAAGTGTCAAAATTATTTCCGGTATCCGAATAGGGTCAGAAACTCACTGTGTCTTAAGAAAGGCAAATTTACGACCATTTAATAATATTTGCAGTTGCCTGGTCGCGTTTTCTGGTGTTGGGAACAAATTTCATAGTAAAAGTGTTGAGTATCTCCGCAGATTTATTCTTAGTGGATGAATAGACTATCAAAGACTGCTGAATAAATTATTTTCATAATATTCATCAATGATCTATGACCCCTTCATATAAGTGTCATTACCCCGATTGTCTTTACTAAATGTTAATGGTAGATGTACTTGAGAAGGTCTGCCGATTGGCAAATTAGTTTGTAATTGTCCATTTTGTCAAATAAAAAATTATTTGTATTAATTAGGTAAAAATATTTTATGAATATTGGAAAACAGTTTTTTTTTCTTGAAGTTTAACATCTGTTGGACGCTCGACAGGAGTTAATTCTCAGGAAGTTGGGTTCACTTTTTTTGTCTTCCGTCTGTGATAATTTCTTTTTTAATTTATAAGGGAAGTCCTGATAAATAGTCTATCCAATTATTCCGCACCATGGTTGATGTAAGTGAGGTGTAGGCATGTGTCAGCAGGTGACGGTGGAGGACCGTTTTGTATCCGAGGCCTGTTGCACCGCGTGACGGACGACCTGTCCCAGGTTTTATCGCCAAGTGTCCTTTCCCGATGAGTTATGTGGACCCTTCTTGCAGTTTTATGGCACTTTCAAAGGTTAATAGAGCGCACACGTTGATAGCCACGACAAAGCAGCTGCCTCGACTATTGAAGTATAAATCCTACTTAAAAGCGGTAATTTAATTCCGCTCGGTAGTTTCATGGACCGTGCAGAAGAAGTTTCAGACTCGTACGGAAGAGGAAATCGACGTACATCAGAGGGCTGGCTTTCTGCTTTCCTTGTAACCCTGAAATCCTCAAGTGGTTTTCTGTGACCATTAGCTCAGAAATAATTTATTGAGTTGTTGAGTTTTAGTAGTTGACAAACCTAGTAATAAACTTAACAGGACAGTAAAGTTTTATTGGAGGGTAAATTCGTGTAAACCGTGATCGAAGATGGGTCGTTGCCATTTTAAACTGTTAACCCCAATAAATGTACCAATGTTTTAGGTTTCACTTAAAATCGGCACCTTTTTACTTCAAGAAGAACAGTTCGAAAAATTTATTCTGCCCGCGACTTTTTTTCACGGCAATCGGATGAATGTTAAACGTATATGTAAGTGAAAATTTTTGGAACAAGATCGTCAGGAAGACTCAAAAATAGATGGGAGGACGATGTAATGAACGAGAGTGAATAACTGTATTGGGAAAATCCAAGTTCGAACAGAGTGGAGAAAATTTGATCTGCAGGTCAAAACTTTCAACAATTGGAGTTGTAGAACCTTATGAAGAAGAAAAAGAATCGTATGAATGGTCTCTTCGGGGCAATCCTTACAACTCGCAGTGGGTTTTAAACATGTTACAGAGCCTATTAGAGACAAACTTCCAGACAGAAGCTTCAATTTATTAATTGGGATAGATTATAGTTACTTTTAGTTGCTTTCAAAAATGAGCAATTACTAAATATTAAAATTTACCTGAAAACCTGTTTACGTACACATGGTATCGATGATCAAAGAGATTTATTATTTCTCAGGGAGTTAGCTCTCTACAACCGATAAGTTAATTACCGCTGTGAAATGTTTACAATTTAAAAAATATAGTATTATAGATCAATAGTATAGGCAACATACATCTACTTCTTTGATATCTCGATGCGTGTATAGGCCACGAAACGTTTCCCGTATATATATTTTTTACTTTTTTATATTTATATCATCTGGACCTAACATGGTATCGAAATGACACAAGGACGAAAATTTAAGTTAAAACTCCAGATTTAAACCCTCAAATTTTCATTGAAATCAGCTGAGCCGTTTCGGAGTCTGTTCGAGACAGACTTCCAGACACTTCAGTTTTATTTATTGGTATAGATTTCAATTTTTCATTTTCTAGCCAAATTTGGGTGTTATATGGAAGGTATTTATCCATACACACCACGTATTATTACATTTGCAAGGTCGTGAAAATTTATTATTCTCAAAATAAAATACTAGCTATTGTAGTGGGATTGTTTGTGATAAATGTTAAATTTTGTATAAATAAAATTTACGAAGAGAACGTCAAAGTTACATTTAATTATTTGTAATAAAAAAAGTTTTCCGTTCTCCCTTCAAAATGTGAATATTTATTTCACCGTTCTTCATTATATAAAAGTCTTGGAATTAATGTATTGTATTCAAATAATTTTGAAAAAACAAAACTGCTTAAACCTCATTGTAAAGAGGGCCTCTGGCCCCATATCGACAAAAGACTCCGGCCCGTGATTTCGTTTTATTTTCGTTTGTGTGAATAGAGGGCAACGTGCAATATTTTACGGATGTTTTTTTACGTATTCATTCATTTTATTTAATATAACTTTTTTTCCCTATTCTAAAGCCACATTAAAAATACGTGTCGTTTTGCTTTCTTCCAACTTGTTCCCTTCGAGTAAGAACCTCTTTCTTGGTCTCTGCTTCTAAATCACAAGTTGTCCCCCTTCCTCAGCTTCATTTTACATTCTAATAATTTGATTTAGCTGGAAACAAAACCGACTCTCATCTTTTTGGTGGATGATTCAGTTGTATTCAAAGTGAATTTCGTTCTTGGCCCCCCAAGTTCAGAAGCATTAACCTCTTCGCCTCATCTCCCAGTTACATCTGCGACGCAAATAATTTGTATCATAAAGCCGCGGCTTTACCCCCAACTCCTAAGCTCGTTACGAAATTCCTTCTCGCCAACTTATCAGGTTGGATATAATCTGCTGAGTTTCCTTTGCCATATATTAGTAGAGATTACTTTTATTTTTTTCCCCCCGTTCTGGTAGAATTTGCTTCATCTTTGCCTGTTCACGCAAAATGCTGATATCAACATGTTTCGATGAAAAGCTCGTATTTAATTACGTTTCTGGTGGATTGAGGAGGGGTATTTTGAGCGTTATTCAGTCCTCACATGTAATAAGCTACAAGAAAAATAAAATTGGTTTTTATACACTCAATTATATTAGGTTATGTGGAACTGTTTCATCTCGCCCTTCCTTTCGGAAAGTTGACGAAAAGAAAATAAGTCGGCATGAGACCATAATTGTTTAGAGAATTAACTGCCTACAATATTTACTTTGACTTAAATTTCAAGTCTCTAAGGATCTGCTATTTTTCATATATTTTATGTTTGTATTTGTTAATTATTCCACATTCTTTTCTCCTGATAATTGTCTCACTTTGTATGTTCTTGTCATTTGTCCTTGTTTTTCTTATTTCTCACCTTTCGTATATCTATTTTCTCGTTCATTCCATATAATTTGTGACACAAGCATCTCCTTTCACACTGCACAAGATCTTCTACTGTTTTCTTTAATCGGCTTTGTTCTACGTGCTCTATCTTTCCCGTGGGTTTTTACTTTCAGTTCTCGTGTTTCTCTGATTCGCTTTTTATTTTCTCACGGACAAAGTTTTTGTAACACATTACGCTATTGTGCGGATATTTTTATCTGATTTCGTTTATTATCTATCATATTTTTTCCCCTTATTTGATTGTTGTTGGCGTTCGTTAGCCTTCCCACAAACTAGTACATGATTCAGGTGTTCCATTTTCAGTGGATTCTACATGGACGACTAATATCGACGCCAAGTCTCGTTTTTTTCTGGCATCCCCTAGCCTTTGCAGAGGTTCATGTTTCTTCCCAGTTGGCAAAGCGCAAACTAAGAGACGCATGGTAATGTAGCTCGTTTTTTTGTCCCTAATTACCCCGACTTGTGACACTAAAAAAAGGAGTGGGTGTTATTATTTCAATTTACTTGACATAGAGGGCGGTAGTTTGCTTTTTATGCGGTGGTTTCCCTCTTTTATTCGCCTTATTAGCATAGATTTTTTCCTGGCTTCCTCTCGCCAAAAAGTGAGAGCAATTTTTTTCTCCCTTTTCTATTCGCAATATTAATGTAGTAAACCATTGTTATTGCAGCCATTTCCAAGAATCACTTTCTTCTCCGTTGGGATCGCCTCCCTTTATTCCGACCATTGTGTATTCTTTTTTTAGATCGAGCTGCTTTTGGCTGTAGTTGCCAGTTACAATTCGTCATTTCATTACTTTATGCAACTGATAAAGTTTATCGTATTGATAATATTAATTATCTTTCAAAAATATGGCTTACCCTTATATAAATATCAGATTATGATTAACTCAATTTTCAACCTGTACATGGTGCATTTTCATCTAAACTACTTAAAGTAACCTATAGAAATGTTGTGTTAAATATTTGTTTCCTTTAATCCTGTCTGTATAAAAATTAAATTAAAAAAAATTTCAACATTTTGTCACCTTAGAAATTCGTGAAAATATTATATTTATTCGTTCTTTTACATTATTCGGAGAGAATTAATTTTTTTCGTATATATGTACAGTATCACAAAGTGATTTTTGCTTTATGAACTTCACTTTCGTGACACTGATTCATTTCTTTACGTTGTTTCAGAATTAATTGTGCAGTATCGCTCCAGCTCTTTTTGTATGCAATTAACTGTAACACGAGTTGACTTTGAGAGTAGATACGTCGGTGTCATGTCACCTTTTTGACCGGGTTGCCATCAGCTTTGTGACTTTGCCAGTCCAATCCCCGTCGTCACAACATAATTACTGGGCTGCTGGCTGGAAAGGTTATTTCGGGTTTATTGCGTAGTAATGAGGGTCGTTCGGCAATTAGGAAACACTGCAGTTCTTAGGTTCGCAATTAGCACGCCTAAGTCCGCAGATATCGACACTTCTGACGATGGGGCCTTAATTGAGGGAGAACCGTCGTGTCCTTTCCGCTTATAAAACTACTGCCTTCAACTGGAAATTTCAATTTATTATCTCAATTAATTTTAGAGCCTTAGGAAATCAGTTATCTGATAACCGTCAGGTAATTCGAGTGTTGCTGAGGATTGACTGTTTTTGCACCAGGGAAATAGGATTCACAACCAGATCTGAGCAGTATTTCAGATCGGTAGAAAACATGTAAATTATTATTTTTATTCTCTTGCAGTTCTGTTCCAATCTTTTGCGAATCGGTTTTCAAAGGATTTCTGATTTATTGTCCACTAGCAGCGCAACTACTTGCTGCAACGTTTGCAATATTCATGTTATTTTGCGCCTAGAAGTTTGTGAAAAATTTCTCTTGAAATATGCCTATGTAAGACATAAAATATAATTACTTACGACTTACATAGAACTTGTCATCATATACAATAAGCACAATTCTAAGCATCTTTCACCATGGCCGACATAATCACATCCAATTTCACTGACAAATTTATGTCACAAAGTTTCTACAAATAATAATATTTTTAACACCTGATGAAAGAAAGAAGCTTCGCTCTCCGTCAGCTGTTAAAATTAATGTTGTATATTTGCCTGTTTATTGAGTATTTAATTCCTTTGTTATTATTATTATTAATGATTAGATTTTTAGATTTATTGTCGTTTTCATTAGTCCTCGATTGATGAAATACGATTCGTCATACATTGCATCAAGTAACTAATAAGTAACACAATTAACTACAAATAATCTTAAAAGCAAATAACTGAAATAAACAGTATATAGTTAATATCGCTGGAAACACTACACGCACACTAGAGAGCACAAAAACATATGAGTTTTCACTTCTTGGAGCTGCACGAAGAGGAATCTCTCGTTTCGTAGATGTTCCAGGAAATACATGAAACAAACAAACAAAGGAGCAGAAAACTTTACAGAAAGTTTTAAATTTATGTAATTGGTAATTTTACAAAGCAACACTTTTGCAGGATTAACTAATTAGGGGAACGATCGAGAAATTCCTGTACTGAGTAGAACGCGCCATTTAATGGAATATTTTTTACAGTGATTCGCGAAATAGGTAATTATTTCTTGTAGTATGAGGATGAGGCACCTAGGCTAAGAGCGAAGAAAAGTGTGAATAAGAAGACGAAAGGGACTGGGATTTCACAAGGGAAGGTAACCTACAAGACCATGTACAGGGAGAAAAGTGTGCAAATAAAAGAATTGTTGTGGAAATGAAAGTTCTGATTTACTTTCAACGTTTAGAACTAGAAGAAAAAAAGTTTTGTTATAGGGGACAGGGGGAACTCAGGGCTACAGCATGGGCTGAACCGTAAATCTGGAATTACTATAGAAAGTACATTAATTTAATATTTTTTTAAAAAAAAGCACTGCCCGTTTTCAAATATTCTCTTGAATGTATACTATTTGATGTTTACATAAACATTTGTAAGTTATAGGGAATTATGGGAAGTTTAACTTCCTGAATATAAACAATATAGATGTTCGTCCTGTAGAACGATGTGTGAATGGACCAACTGTTTATTAATAAGAGTTATTCATTGGACGAAATTTTCTCGTTTCTACCACCGAGCATATATTATATTTCAACTAATAGGCCTGTATGAAGGGTAACGCGTAAACTTATACTCTCACAATCAATTTCACCGTTGAAAATTGCTGCGAATGCGATCCCACTCTGTTTCTGTACCGATAGAGTTTAGTTTCAGCCATTTTCAGGGAAAAGAATCTGTGAAACGCGAGTCTCGCCGCGGTCTGTGTAATTGTGTTACTCGAAATCAACGTTCCCTTTTTCTGTAGTGGTTTCCGATCGGATATGCAATACGCGGAATATATATATCACACCACACAGTTATCAACGACATAAAAGAACACACTACTACAAGTCCACTTCAAACATTTATGTTCTTATATTATTTTGTATAGTTGAGGAATAAAAGTTCGTCCTATCAAGTTTCTCTTTCAATATATAATCAGGTCTTAAGTGGAGATGTGGGGTGATTCTGTCAGTAATCGATGTGAACATTGGTTTACTTTTAGTAATTTACTTTTCTTATTTTCCAGGTTAGTGATACGGACCTGATGGGCTCCTTCGCTTGGTAAGAATCTTACTTGTTTCCATACTGATATGTATGTATGTACTCGCATAACTACCTATCATTCTTTTTTGTTGTGTTCGTTATTGTCAGGACAAGTTTTGTATAAAAGATATTTTTTTAAAAATTCTGAGGGAAAAGTAGTAAAATCTCAATATGAAAAAATTCTACGCAAAGGCTAGTTTACATCCGCGCGTTTGAATCTCCAAAGTGTATTTGGGTTGCCTATACTCTTGATCTGTTGTGCTCCGAAACGGCTCAACGGATTTCAATTAATATTTCAGGGATTGAAACAGGAATTTTAACTTAAAGTTTCGTGTATGTCTCATTTCGATATCTTGCAGAGTTCAGAAGATATTAATGTAAATATTTATAAATCCATTGAATTGCCGCGCGTAAAAATCAACTGCGAGTTAAAAGTCCTATTAGCCGTTCCTATAAACATTCAACCTACTTACTGTGTTATTATAAGCGTAATTTGGACAGCTTCTATTCTTGTAAACATGAGAAAGAGGGACCTGTTCAAAACCAACTGCGAGTTATAGGGTTTACCGTGAAGCTTAAAATATTTGCTAATATTGAAGGTAGTTGAGTTGATTTATTTTCAATTATTCTAAAACCGCGGTCTGCTTAAAAAAACACGTGAGAATATTATTATTTTGGTTTAAAATGGTATCTCGCAGTTTGTATGGAGAAAAAATTAGTAATTATATCGTTAAGAAATCCGCATTCCCCCTTATTATGATATTAAAGGGGAGTTGCCTGTTTCAGGATCACCCTCATGTAGCCTGTTAAATCCCCCAAAAATATGTAAAAGATATTGACACACATTTAGCTTAAAAAATTCATATTTCTATGTAATTAAACGCATATATATATGTAACACGCCTCCACATTAGGTAGGGATAAGTAAGTAGACAAAGCCGTTGATCAAATCTGCGAAAGGGATTTTGGAAGACATTAAATGTTATTAATATTTGCATCGTTAACGTCAATGGCTACCAATATGACGATAAGATAAAGCTATGTTGTTGGACCTAAAATTGACGACGTCCGCGTTTAAAGCCAGGAGGTACAATAGACTGTTTGGAGGATGTGTGACCTTATCCACTATGCTATTAATATTTACGACGACGCGAAACTATCTGCAATTTGCGCAGAGGAGAGGACGTGTCAATGTTCGACTCTCCCTTCACGCGTCGCTAATTTCAGCTCGCCGCGACGTCTCATTTATTTTTAGCCCACCGTGTGGATCATCAATCACTAGGTTATTGCCGCCTTACTCGCAATATTCAGCCACACACAACGGGCAAATCCGCTCGTTATTCAAATCAGCCTGGGATCTTAATACGGATGCCGTTTACACGTAAATTTCACGACCCGGAATCCGAAAATCGGCCCGGGACAATTTAATTGTGACAACGTCTCCCAAAAATATATATTGTCTTTTCCTTGTGAGGTTGTAAATATAGAGGATTAATTTCCCTGATCAGTGCCGGTCTATTCGTAAAATTAATGATCCAATGATTCCTTGGTTTTCGCAACAAATTCCGTCCCCTTAATGTAAAAAATATTAATAAATGCGGGTGGCATTAGTCTAGGCAAACTAAACAGACCGAAGGGAGTCCTTTATCTTCTAAAAATCCATTAGATACATTCCAGAATTGGAGTAACACAGTGAAACATCTACAATCACCAAAATAGTATCACAATACTGGTTGGGAGACGATCAGCTTTTCGGAAACGAATTTCAGATGTGCATTTCCTTACATTCCATTCCTCTATATACTTAAAGTATACCGAGATATCATTGAATATAAACGAATACAACAGCCTAGTTAGTCAGAAAATAAATGATAATCTAATAGCAAAAATTTAGTCGATATAAATAATATATAGTTCCTTTCCTTGCAACACTTCGGGTGCAATAATAAATTATAATTTATAAAGACACCAAGATGTTACAAATATGGCATACTACAATTATATGAAAAAAAGGAACGTTGCCCACAATTTTTAATATGCTCAACCCACAAACACTCCGTCCAAAATTACTTATAAAATACACTAATAAGTGTATTGTTGATATTAAAAATAAACAATGGAAAAATTGATACATTGGATGACAAAAAAATTTCCTTATAAAAAGGCATTATTTATTTTATTAAAAAAGTTATTGGTATTATTTTTCACATGAATGGCCAATTACATTCTTCACCTACAATTTTATCATTTTCCCAAATACTTTTGATTATTTTTATTAATATATTTGGACGCGCCTCATTAATTTTGGAACCTTGAATTTTTTTTATTTTTGTTTTCACTGACGCGAATTTTTAAAGAGCTTTTGTCTGGCCGATGTTTTACAATCCAAATAGCTATTTTTTAAAAAGCACTTACGTTTTTTTAATAATTTAATATTTTTTTTCCAAGTTGTAAATTACTAGAAGATTATAAATAACACGATAGCCGTAAGTATCAAACAAGTCAATAAGTTTATAGTGTTTTTTTTAATCGTGTTGAACTATAAAAGTAAATTTATTATTTGACGGGTAAATTTTTAACTTAACATTTATTTTAATCAATTTATATATATTTGAAAATAGATTAGAATTTAGCTGAAAGATATCAACAATTTTATTAATGTTAAATGATGAAATAGACTTATCTACTAGTTTATAAACCATATCCTTTTTATGGAAGAATGGATGGTTGGACATGTAATTGAGGACTCTCCTTACCAATTGGTAATTGTCTACAAACTATTATAAAATTTAATTTAGGACGCAATTCTTGAAAATATTGTGTAAATTATTTAGGTGAATTATGATAAATTGTAAAATAAAATAAATAGTAATATGTACAGCAATGCTATACGTTCAGGCGGACAGTTTTTTAAATAAACCGAAATGGAATACGACCATTTTAAAAGAAATGAGCTTTTTCATCTTCGTGTGTTCAGGTAAGGAGGTTTTTTAGTAAATGTGTATGAGCCGTTGGTTTCTGTAACAGTATTTCAAATAAACAAATAAGGCGACATTACTTACTCACCACGAGTTCCTGTTGCATTATTTATTTTTTTAATAAAGATATGGCACAAACACGAGAATGTTTCATTTTGCTGAGTTTTCTACTCGTGTTTAAAGAAAAATGTTTGTCTTGTGCCAATCCGCCACGTTGGAAGAAATATATTTTACATTCTCGACAAAACAGAACATTCTTTACAAGAAACGTTGTTTACATATTGTCTCCAATACTTCAAAATCGGAAGCGATCATTTTTCAAATACGGGAAACGGCATCATTTTAATTAGCTATTATGGGCATGGCTAAATATATGCAATGTGAAGTTTAAACTAATGAATGTAGAACTCGGCATACGATTAGCGAATAAGCTACTAGTAGCCCAAAGCTGCTAATAATTTTATACTGTTACAATTCTTCATTTCTTAAAAACTTTAATTAGTCAGCGGCTAACCACTCGATAAATCGGAAACGACGCTCTACTGACGTCAGCTGAATATACGGACCAAAAAACGAGGAAAAATCCAATATCTGACATTTCTTAGAATTACTGACGTAGATCTAGTTCGTCAACGGATAACATGAGCAACACATACAATGGTAAAATTAATAAAGTAATCTGACAATATTATAAAGTAAATACAAAGAATGGCAAAAAGTCTGAAATAAAAGAATTTATTTGTAATTGAAACGTCTCGTCCTATTCTTTTGGTAACTCCTCAGTTCATTAGTTAAAATATTCGATAGGAAAACCGAAGCTTGCTTACGTAACATTCCATCTTCTAGTAAAATTATTTTCCTTGCCGTTTCTTTCCCCGAAAGAGCAATGTACAGTTTCGGGGGATTTAGCTACTCGTGTTTCAACGCTATGTGCAGTGGACAACTCCCCCCATATTATGGGGGTAGACAGGAGCTCACTTTAACTCCAAGTTTTGTAAACGCAAATTCTCAGTGTAAAAGAAATTCTGGAAATATTGACGCTAGGAAATATTTTCCTGTCAGTTCCGTAAAATGTATTAGATGATGAGTATAGGGTGTGATCGTATGGTCACAATTAATGTTTTCCACAATGATGGAAGTGTTCCGGCAGTCCTCCTGATGAAGAAGTTCCTCCTCAAAACACAATACTCTCCTTCCCCATCTCCTTTTCGAACTGCGCATCCAAACATTCCATGTATAATCTAACGAAGTGTATATCAACTGTTTCCCGTGTTTCTCTTGAAGGATTACTGTACTTTTCAAGAACAATATTACACATCCTCGGGAGCCTTTTCCCCTCTCTCTATATCCGATAACTTTATCTTACGTGATCTATCCAATAAAGTTGTGTTTGGCCCAATTTTGGTTTCCCGTCGGGTCGGTTCATCCTTTTTCATTATAGCAAACCGTTATTTTAAATTATATATAATTATATTATACAACCAAAACACAGCACAAAATTAATTTTTTATTTAATTATAGTGGCGAGGATTTACTTTACATCTGCTTTTAAGGCCAAATTGGAATTTTTGTTGACATAATTTACCTTATATATATATATATATATATATATCATTCCCAGACTTTGTCATTTCACATTTTCCCTCTTAATTTTCTGTACACATTGATTATAATAATAGTAATGTCTCTTTATCAGGAAATTGAGCGTCCAAAATCGGTGTTAATATTTGTAAATCAAATAAAGGTTGGACATCAGTTACTTGGCTGAGGGTGTCTTTGATGGCATCACTTTTTTAGTGTCATTTTTTGGAAACTATCTCGGCCGAATGTCTAGATCGTTTCGTCCCAGGTAGAAACATTTTAATAGTTGATCAAAAACAAAGTTCGTCTCACTTAATTTTGTTTCTATCTTACTAGCTTTTAACTTCAATTTTGAAATTTACATAGCTATCACAATACAAGAAATAAATTTAATGGTCTATCACTCAGATAGGGTTAATTGTAATTAATAAAATGAATCAGAACGTTTCGTCTTTTTTTAAAATTCGAAGTCGCCTGGCGTGTTCGCGTGGAGGGAGACTGTTGCCAGGTGTTAAGGCTTATACCGATCAGTGAAAAGAGTACATTAGCACAGCGATTGTTACCAACACTTCTTGGCCTCCCTTTATTTCTACAATTGTGCTTGAACGTCACAACCATCGCGAGAGATAATCACTATCGGTCTTCGAATTTAAAACAGACTATAATTTCGGACATTCAAGTGGTGAACAATAAAGGAAGATGAGACCTTATTGATGAATTAATATTGTTCTATAATTTCTTTAAATAATATGATGCCAAAGTTAAAAAATCACATTTTAGAATGTGTTGGATAATTTATTACTTCTATCTGCTTCTTTAGCTCGTCCATCGCTTATAGTTTCGTAAATTGTTGGGTGCGTGTGCTGATTAAAATGTCGTCCCAACTGCTCCATAATCATACTGTCTGATAGGTTTTCAAAAGGTTTTCTTCTATTTGCTACTCTCGTCTCTCTGTATGTTTCCATTTATCCACAAAGTTTTGTAACAAAACGTTCGTTCCATCCTGCTGATATTCGGGATATTGCTAATTGTCCAGACCACTCTATTAATTATTTTCCTTATGAACTACACAAATTGAATTAATATATATTTCATACCAAACTGGTTTACGGAAAAAAAATTTCTACCTGCATCGATACGAACTGCACATCTTGTCTATATATTTGAAGTAATACCAGTAAATAATCCACGAAGAGTCACCTTTCAAGTATCGATTAATTGTTTTTCAATATTAACTCATTATTATAATCAATAAACGGGATCGAGTAATGAAAAAGTTATAAGTAATTTTAGAGCATTTTTTATTTCTTTTCAAATAGTGAATACAATGAATATTTTCCAGTTGAAAAACTACTCGACGCTAAAGCGAGAGATAATTAACAAATTAAATGGGGCGGGTTCCTGCTGTGTGAATTGAAATGTTAATTTATTCGTAGCTAGAGCGTTGTTGTTGTACCAAACAAAGCGATGTTGCATTTCCAGTTTCGAACGTACGGCAGCGGAATTTTTGTTACCGGAAGACCACTGTTCTCAGAAAAATAAAAAGCACTTGAAACCCTGGCAAACCTGTGGAGTGAACAATTTGCTTAACTATCCTGTTATCAGGCAGCCAGGATTGCTCCTTGTACTTCCGCCTCCAAACGCTTTCACCGTTTACTTATACTTTTCTTCATTTACGCTTCTCTGTTATGTAATAAAAATTAATAATTTTTGTAAAACGTAGTGATTTTAAATTAAAGGCTTTCCCGCTGTGGTTTCTCGTATTTATCACTTGATAAAGATGGCCAAGAGTCCGCCATTGAACAATTCTAATGCAATACTAAATTAAAGTAACATATTATAATTGATATTATAATAATGAAACTATTTAATTTTAGGCACTTAGTAACGATTGCTTTACTGTTAATGAAATTTCGTATAATCGGAGGGTCTCGCTTAATACCGTATTAAAAGAATAACACACACAACTCTTTTCTAAACTATTTTGTTACTAAACCCTTGTCTTCTCTAATCACAGTCACACTCAAACAGTTAATTTATCCTCATTTTTCCATTTCAAAAGTAAAATTTATTTTACTGTGTATTCCATGTATAAATTCTATCATAGGTCATCTTTTTTTACTATTTGAAAAACATCATCGGCATACTTCTCAAGTATCAAAGGTTGAAAGCCTCCTTTTTTAATCCTTTTATTCATCAGTATACCCGCTAAATTGACACTTAATCAGGTTCCCATAGGGGTCGCATTTGGTTGCTTCTTTAATTTACTTAGTATTTAAAGTAACCATTGTCCATACATAATTTAATGCCTTCTGGAAATATTTAGTCCTTTTTAACCGTGATCTGAATCCCAATTCTATTTAATTTCTTCTACATCAGAATTCACTGATTTACATTCTTCACTCAGTCTTATATTCTTAAACATTTCTATAAATCAAAACTATTCTTAGTGCCATAATTAATATTATTTTTTTAATTATCTTAAGGTCTATTTCAATATTTGCTAGTCCCCCTGTGTAATCGGTCTAAAGGAAATCCTTTCTTGTGTGTAATTCGCGTGGTTCAAGCGGTTTCCGACGAAAAATTTCTATTTAACTAGTTAATCTAAGTATGTTCAACCTATTTATGTACATCAGCTCCAGGAAACAATTTAATGCAACAATTGAAGCTTTTTATATTTGGGATTACTAAAATAATGCCTCTTACCTAATGGGCACTAAGTAAGGATTTTTTTTACTGACAATGAAATTTTGCATTACTCGTAGGGTTTTGCTTAATGCGGTATTAGTGGGACTCCGTGGGTTATCTAGTGGTTGGTGGAGCTCTCTGGTTTTTCTTCCTGTATTTAATGTCTTGGCTTTAGTCCAAGAGACGTATAGAGCTCGCCGGTTCACTCATCTTTTGGATCTTCTTCACCACGTTAATACTTTCATTATGTAGTAACAGTGCCACCAGAGCAAATAGCATACGTATATAAACCATTGGCAGATATTAATAAGATTCCGGTAATCCTAGATCACACAATTCACCTTTAATAAGAAAAGAAGAATCCTTTGAGTGACATTCAAAACAATTTCAGTCTGGCAAAGCAGTTGTTGCTGTTAGATAAAATTTCTTCTCGTTTCTTTTTTGTCCCTCTCAGCTTAATAGAAATTCCAGGATCGCTTTTATCTGTATCAAACGTTGTTTCTCTTTAAAAAGGATTTAAATTTAACTGCAAACAGTTTTCAACGGCTCACCTGAACCTGTTTACCGGAAAAGCAGTTAAATTTAAAATTGCATGAATTCGTTGCTACTTTCCCTCGTTAAGTTTCTTTTTGAAAACATCATCTCCTTATTCTTTTGTTTTCCATTTGTTGTAACCTGGATTACCCTCTTAAATTGCGAATTTCAACTAATTCATCTGGAATATCAATGATTATTGATTACTCAGAATCACGATAATTGGGTTTGAAATTTACGTTTTGTTTGATTCGTGGGGGTGCCATGTTCATGGAAATTTAAACTTAACCGCTTTTTCCGCTATACAGGTTGAGATGAGCCGATAAACGCTGTTTGCGGATTAAATTAAATCGTGTTTCATGCGTAGCGATGTTTGATGCAGACAAAAGCCTTGCTCGAATTTTTCTTGCGATGAAAAGAAGCGATGGGACATTTTATCTAAGTGAGCAAGAACTGCTTTACCAGAGAGAAATTGTTTTGAATGTCACTCAAAGGCCGACTCTGTTGCTAAAAGACGAATAGGTTAGAATGATCTACGATTCCCGGAAACTGATTAAGATCTGTTATTAATTTACATCCTAGTAATCAACCAGGAAATTTATATAAATATAATATAAAAAGTCCAAAGTGATGGAAACATCAAAGATTCCAGAGCCCTTGCATTTATTTTATGGAGAAATACATTTCCAATTTCACTGTACTAGAAATACGTTGAAATTGCAAAATGTCGGACCAGCACAAGTTCATTGGAAGTCTGTGGATGTTTGGTGACTACATGACGATGGATATAAGGACACGTACCGCGATTGACAAGAAACTCAAAAGCATATTGAATGTAGAATTGTTAAGGAATCTGGTTAAGTGCTCCAAGTAGAGAAAGACTTTGATAGGATTAGAAACATAGTCACTAACAAAGAGGAAGGATAATTACAACTATAAAGTCCGTGAAACATTTAAAAATATTAGGTATAGATATATGACTAAATATAACGTGAAAGATATTACAGCATGTGAAAGACAAGCTCTCAAAGTTTTTCTTGAACACGGGGTCGGCAAATTATTTTGGAAAGTAGCGGCAGGGGCGCCACCGACCGTAGTTGCTGAAAAGTAAAAATGCGGGCACCACGTTCATAAAAACATTGATAGTTTGTCTTTCACCATTTGTTACGTTATGGTTAGCCATTTTCCTATAAGTACTTGTTGAAATGCAACATGGAAGTTCTAACAAGACTAAATTTGATGAGGTCCGTCTTGACTACAGTTTTTAAGAGAAAGGCAAACTGGGTTGGACACGTCCTTAAGAAGGACACATGGATTGAAGCAGATGAGTACAACTGCTAGACTACTTGAAGGGAGAAAAAGGTGATGAATGAATGGCTAAAGATAGGGCAAGGCGGAGTAGGAAATTTAAAGATTCAGTTTAAAGACCTGCCAGTAAGCAGCTTACTAAATATTATTGATTCAAAAAAAATATTCATGTTATGTTTACATTAATTATTCAACTTAATATTTTCTCATAAACATTATCATTCCATTAAAAATGGTATTTTTTTTTCAACGAGACATTCTGTATTTCTGCTCAGAGTATTTCATAGTGCAAATTTGTGGATGAAATTAATTATTCAAACAATTGTTATTTATTTTAGGAAAATAAATTTGCCAATGTGCTAGTAATTTAATTATTTGTCTATGTGATTATTAGTGGGAACCTTGTTTGTTAATCTTCCGTGGTATATTAACGCGTACCGAACCACGAGAATATTGTTTAATTCCACGTTATAGTTAATTGCTTTATCAGATCAAATGTTTGGTTTCATCAAATATTAGCTGAGACCCTGTTGTATCATATAGATTATTTAGGTACGTTGCTCGTTCTCCTATCGTCTGCTGTCGGGGTTTTCTGTTCGATCACATACGAGAGTGGAGCAGCTTCTCATTCTGAAAAAGAAAAAAAGAAAAAGAGAGAGAGACTCACTGATCTGAATCTCCCGCTTGATCCGAACTGACTGGTGATCAATTTCACTCTGAATTACTTAATTTTCGATCATTTTGCAGTTTTTATAATGTATGGTTTTAAATAAAATTAATGGTACCTTATACTATTTATTTACAGAACAACGTTTCGCAAACTCTTCATTACAATCATAGAATAGTTTTTTAATCTCATTTCTCTTTACTGCCAAATTAAGAATAAAAGGGGTTATAGTAAAAGGAAAAAAAAAGTTTTGTAAGAATTGTAGAGACATGACAATTCGAGCTAAAACGTCACAGGAAATTTACAAACAGGATCGTTCGCAAAGGAAATCATCTAAATAAATAAATTTACTCGCTTATTGGCAAATTTATATTACTAACATAAATTATTTAGATAATCAATTTAGTCCATAAATTTCCTCTGTGAAATACACGAGAGAGAAATTCGTACGTATATAATGAAAAAATGAACGTAGAATATAAAAATCACAAATTAGAAAATAGAGGTGTTTTTTGTATTTATTTCTTCAAAAAAATTTGTTTAAGATTTAAAAACAAAATCACTACAGCCACTATTCGTTTCAGTGTCTCCTCTTATTCGATCTCTGAAGAAAAAAATTGTGAATTTTTATATGGTTTTTCGATAATTAGAAATGTTGAAATGGAATAAAACCAGCTGTGTGTGAGGTATTAACGAAATTATTAGTTTTATTTAAAAGGGCGTAATTGGGTCTTCAAATAAAAAAATGAATTTCGTTAATACCTCTCACAGAGCTTATATTATTTTATTTCAACATCGACCCGTCCTTATTAAAAACCCTTCACTAAACACATTTTGTTCCAAAAAAATTTGCACGTGTCTCCCAATTTTACGTAATGTTTAATATGTTTACTATGGAATATATGAAACGATACACAGGTCGGTGAAAGTAAGTGATATGAAGACATCTTTAGTGCAAATCCGTGCAATTGTAAATTGAGTTGTCAGCCTTTTCGAGACAGTCATTACAGTTTAAGTCCGTGGTTGTTCACTTACGTTAAGTTTCGGGAATGTTTTTTCGCTCTCTAAACACAATAATAATTATCTACCTTTCATATCTCCCCCCCTTTTTTTTAATTTCCCTTCCTATGCTTTTAAAAAGGAAGTTACCAGTTTCAGGACCATCGTCATGCAAGCTGCCACCCCCACCCCAAAAAAAACAGTCGTGCTTTCTTAGTTAAACAAAATAAATTTATTTTTCTGTTTCCCTATCTTTGTCTATTATTTATTTAACCTAATTATGGAGCTAACATTAGCATAAGAAATCAATCAATACTATATTCCAGTTCATTTACCGCCTCAGGTGTTTACTGTATCATAATAAATGTCTAGAATTATTCATACGATTGTCAAAGTTGATTCTTTTAACGACCTGTGTTTAATGGCAATTTTAAAGAGTGGATGGAAGAGAAGGCGTGCAGTGGACCCTGCAGCTTCCTGACGTTCTCTGTTCATTGCTTTCACGAATTGGCAATTTGTCAACGCTGCTTCCAGACGGGGGTGGGATTCACTCGTAAACCTTTCGATCAGTGGTGGTTCCTGCTGAGGGGAAAAACAGGAACGACTGACCAAGAAGAAGTGTTAAAGACAGAATGTGTCCGTGCATCTCGATGGTTTTTTCTTGTCCAGCCGGCGTCTCCCTCAAACAGCTTTTCACACGATGCGCTAGAAAAACTTTTTTAAGTTTTTATTTTTAAAAAAATATTGCTGCATTCCAAATTTGAAAATTTGAGGGTTTAAGGACAGGAAAATATTCGTGCACATTTCATTTCGATAATGATATTAATATAAGTATTAATATTGATTATACGCGAAGGTTTCTTGGCAAACGTTCGTTTGAATCTCCAAAAAGTGGATGCGATTTGCCTATACTCGGATCAATTTACGCTCCGAAACGATCAGAAGATTTTAATATAAATATTTATAAACTCATAGAATTGCCGCGCGAAAGGCGACATGAAAAACAAAAACTCCTATTAGGCGTTCCTATACCCACTTACTGTGTTATTATAAGCGTAATTTTGGCAGAATGAGAGAGGGGGAAAGAGAGAATTCTCACCCTATCTATTGTTGCAGCAGAATTCGCGCTGCAATTAACCTATTTTTGGCACGTTTTATATTTTGAATGAATTCAACTTTATCAAATTTCTTTACCTGTTGTTTCGCTTTTAGGGCCAAATAAGCTATTTCCGCGTTAACAGTCGTGGGCATTTCTTCTATTTTAACAATTATATATGCATAGTGGAATATAAATAATATACTAAATGAAGAATTCTATTCTCGTTCTACGTATTACTCTTTTTTTAACGTGCTACATGAGGGTGATTCTGAAGCAGGCAACTCCCCTTTAATAGCATAGTAAGGGAAATTGAAAAACATGGGTGTGTAAGGTAGCCAAAGATTGACTAGGGCCCCCGGGCGATAGCTTAAGGACCTTACTCGGCGTTCACCTAAGGATTTGCAGGGAAACCTTAGAAAGCCTGCATAAGGCAGGTCGGACATTGCGTATTACTCTCACGCCCTTCCGAATGACGGGAGACGAGTCTGCTGTTGGGTCGCAGCATTCCCTTCTCCGTGTCTTTATCAGTTTTAGGAGGCAGTTGGCCGACTGATCCAATAGGATCAGCGAACACCCACCTCCTAGAATAGGTGAAGGTGCCCGAAAAAACAAAAACAAAGAGAGTACGAAGCATTCCCAACGGAGTTAGCTGAGCCCCGCAGTCTATTTGGGGAAGAAGTTCCTGCGAGAGAAAACTTCCACATACTCATATAATAATTTTAAAATTAGTATTAAAGGATCATTGTAAATACATATAATTATAGTATTTACGGACCAATGGTCGACCATTTTATAAGAAAGTTGAATTTTTTCTAATTACACTAGACTTGATGTTTGAAATGCACGTGGCCTTACGTGTTGGACGAATGTCTATGAAGACGACGAAGGATTCACTCCGTTATAAACAAGCGACGCCATGTTAAGCCGACCTTTGTTGTTGTTGCACTGGGGATGCTCTTGTCTGTTGTTGGCTCATGCTTTCGCGTGAAGCAGTTGTGGAACGTGTCGTTGTTGTTCAGTATATTGCACAGTCTTGCGACTGGATTCAATTGCAGAGTTCTCCTAAAGAAACAATAACTCTGCAGCTAATTTTATTGTTTGTTTAAAATCGATAAGTATCACAGTATTTTAGTGTGAGGTGACAATAGCTTGGTATTTTATTATTGATTTGTACTTAATCAGTGACCACAGTGACAGTGCCTTATAAAGGTATATTATAAAATATTAAAAATACTTCGGTATTCAGGAACTACTTCTGTTTCTACAGATAATTGATTTGGAAAATAATATTTTGAAAAAATTATTCCAATTTTTCATTACTGCTTCTAATTAATAATTAGTGTATCAAGCTATAAGTCACAACAAATTTAATATAAACTTTCTGTAAAGTAGTACGTAAGCGATGTTTCGTTTAGGAACCTCATCTGGTGAAATGTAAGGAATCAAGAAATGCAGGAAGATGAAAATTTATACCTGTAAGTCCCACAAGCATAGAGGTAGAAATGTTTTCATAATTGTATTTTTTATGTGTGGTGAAAATAATGAAAGTACGTTAAATAATAAATGTCGGAAAATTTTTCACGGTTGACCTACCGGACCCAGGCTATGTGATGACGGCGGCAGAGAATGTCCGCGGAAACGTTAAAGTGAAGACTTTTTCTGAATTCTATGACACTTTCTTGATTGACCTGAATTTTTTGATTGTCCCATTGTAAACGTCGCCCGCTTGTTTCATAATGGGAGATCTTTTTCCTTCCTTTCTGTCCATGAGGAATCTTGTTTGTGGTTTATACCAAAATAATTTTTATTTCGTACATCAAGAGAACCACATTATCAAGAGCTTCCTAGAAAGTCCTGCCAGATCCGGAACTTATTCTCAGCGAGTTAAGCCAGGGTAACTCAATGTTTGATAAATGAGTTTTAGCCCTTAAAAGGAAATTTATTTGCCCGGAGAAACGCTTCTTAGAGCGAACGGGTTGTGAAATACTTGCTCCACGTAGAACCTGTCATGTAAGTATTTCGGTAGAAGATAAATATTTCTTTTTTGTGGAATGGCGTTCGGTTTCCTCGCCTTTAAAAGGGCAGATAAATCATTCGGTGCTGGTCCTACCTCCGCGTTGTAAGGAAGGGTCTTCTTTCCCTCGGCTGGCCCTCGGCCAGGAGGATACGTGCCTCGTCCTCGCCCTGCCCTAGCCTGGCCCTTACAGATAAAACTGCCAATACGTCACTGGAAACGGCTTCTGACGGTCGCTGGATTACGCCGGCTCGGCTAATTGTCTGCGTTGTGACCAAAGTTACTTGGTTACTGGAGTTGCCCTGACTGTGAGTTCAAAATAATTACCTGCCACGTGTCACTTGTTTGCCTCTAAATCCATTAACGCATGCGGTACGGCAGACTAACTACGATATTCCTCAGTATGTAACCTGTCTGAGAGTAATTCAAATTAGGGCGTATTGCTTGGGTCACGTAGGCTTTTGTTTCAGGATCGTTAAAAATTGGGGTTGGAACACATTATAGTCCGTTTTAAATTGTAACTCCCCGTGGAGGGAGACTTGGTTGCCACGTAGCAAAGGAATGTTATTATGAATTACGATTTATACAAATGTTTCGTTCGGCGGTATTCCATCTAACCTCATAATTTAATTTTATTTTCAGCGTTAATTTGTTCGATTTCGACGTCGTGGAAAGGTCGATGTTAATCTGGCGGTTTTATTACGTGTTGATAAAGAGATTACTGTTGGATTAAATACTGCAACGGGCTAGTATAAATGAATTTCCGGGCAAAGCCGGGTACATAGCTAGTATTATACATTCATATATTAAAGACAAAGGTTTGCAAATAAGATAAATAACTCCTTACGTAAATAATTGAAATTAAATTGAAATATGTCCAAAGCGACTTGTAAAGATTGCGATTGTGTTTTATCTTCCGGCTTCCGCTATAGAGGAGCCAGGAGCTGAACATAAAGAATTTTCCACGTTGGGAGAGTTGTATAATTCTTTCTCCTTTCAGTCTGACTATTTCCTTTATTATGTCAGTATTCGACATCCACTTTATTGTTACCGATCGTTTCAACACCATGGCTTCAAACCAAGCCAATGATCACGACCAACTGTAATTTCACAGTGATACGCCACTGATTAAATACTAGAGTTTTGAAAGCTCAATAGTATGCTCCCCTAATATCTCTGCTGGAACGTCTTTTAAATTGCTGATTGTAGCAGTAGGATTTAGTAAATCCAAAGTCCGTCTTGAAATGGCATCAACTGCCTGTAAGTGTTGACGAAATAATGAAGGATGGCTAAATGGGTTAAAATTTTCACCGTCGCTCTTCTTTGCGTAAAGTAGTTGATAAACGCCGCAAAGCGCTGCTCTTGAGACTTATCGATCTTGTACCGCTCCTTACCTTGGTTGTAACTCCAAGTTAGGCCTGTCATGTACAAGAAGCCTTGCTGCTGCTGCTGCCATATCTCAGCCCCGTAATTGCGATGCCAACGTGCCGCAATTTAACTAGATTACCCTCCCTGACTTGATTCGCCCTGCGATACTCGTACATGTTGCAGCTACGTTTCTCGTTAAAATTAAATTATGCCGCGTTAGGGTTCCATTATTTTCGGATAAGCCTCAACGCCAACAAGAGACAAATTTTAACTTCCAGACGAGAATAGCTTCCGTTTATGACGCATTCGAGCATTAAGGCTCCGACTCTGCCCAAAACGTTGAAATCAAAATTTAGTTATACCTTTCCGATGATGCAGATATAAATTAAATCTACTTCAGGAAGGAAACGTGAATCAAAGGTAGGAAACTAAGCCCTGAAACCGTCCGCCAATCACTGAGTCCTGATTCTCCATTACTTTCCCTTAAATACGAAAATTAAAAAGTCAAAAAAAAATTAAACGAAATGTCAAGTGAGCCCTTTAAGCTAAATTCTAGAATTAGGAAACAGAACGAAAAACCTATTTTAAGATTTCGAACTCGTCTGCAGTACGCACAGACAACTATGTAAAAAGAATTTCTTATCGGAAAATAAAAACAGCGAAGATAATAGAACTTTCAAATCAAAATTCGTCCCAAACTTAATTTTAAGCGTGACTCGGAAAATAAAGTTGTATGATGTTTCGCCTTCTTGAGTATTTATATTTGGTTTCAGATCTTAGGTTTAATTTCCAGCCCTTAAATTTTCACCGTTAGATAGAGACACTAATCTGCGTCGAAACTTCAAAATTTCGTTGTTACTGTATTTAAAACTCAAATAAGGTCGTACTTTGAATGTTCATTTTTATGTTATGAACTGAATAGTTTTTCGTTTAGCCTTTCAAAGTTCTGCATGTCGCATATCGATTGGACTCTCTGTAGAGATTCGGCAAAGCTTTCATAGTAGTCTTTGCACTGCCAAGTTGCCGTAATAAAACTTCGTGGTGACTGGAGCTCCAACGTACTCCCACTACATCAAGAAAGTCTAATGACAATAGGAGGTTGTTTAAAATTATATAAACAAATTATTAAGCTTTTAAAAAATAATAATTTTATTTAAATTAAAAATATCAATTCCTTTAGTGGGTTCTGTGCACTAATTAAAATATTTATTTGGTTAAGGAGATAATTATTTAAATTTCAAAGGGTTTCTCAGAGTTAATTATTGGGGTAACAACGTGCAGCAGAGATTTCACGATCGTGACGAACCTGTTTCATTTTTTCAGCAATACCGGAAGTTCTGCGTAGTAGTTTTCCTTCTTCCACTTACACAAGTCGGGTTGTGGATTACTCTCTGTTGACGGAAGAAGACTCTTGACCGGCGATTGAGGACCAACAGTTACTACACCTTCCTTTCAACTTACGAGCAAGTATGAAGTTCTGGCCTTCCTTGCTCGCTCTTCCTTCAAACTCAACAATGCTCACCCCTGCTCGTCACCCTTCCAACTCTTATTAATTGTTCGTTTTTATCCTCTCTCCTACTTCCTCGGCTTCCCGTTCCCTTCCGCTTTCGGGCAACACTCTGCCTCCCTGCTTCCTCGCCATTTGAACGTCTTGATCAATTCTCCTCATTTCTCGTATTCTCACCTCCCAGCTATCTCGTATTTTCCCTTTCTTCAAGGAAAGGCCACTCCACGTGACGTGTGTTCGTCAATTTATTCGTCTTCCTCAAGCGCGGGAATTTTTTTCGTTGACGAAGAAAATGCGTCCTTGGGAACTTTTGAAGGGTGAACGTTCCTTCGGCAAAACAAGCCAGACATGTTTTCAACTAGGCACACTGGTGCCGGGGAATATTCTTGCTGAATTTTGATCCTTTAAAATCAAAGACATGGGATTAAAATTAGGGTCCTACTGCACTACAGAAGTGAACGACTGGGTAATTGTCTCTAGTTTGCCTAGATTGATTTGTGCTACGTGGTTTAAAGGAAAGTTTTTCTCATCTTTCTACGTTCAGTATCTTGATGCTTAAACTGAATTCTCTTCTCAACTTCATCATCATCAGCGGCTCGACGAACAAATATCCTGAATATACTTTTCTCACTTACAGATACGGGTGATTGAATTCAGCGTTTCTGCTTTGTTCTTTCAAATTTACGATTTTAACCCAGTCGATTCAAGGAATTTATTTCCAGAAAAGACGCTCTGTCGTTTAGATGAGACTTGTCCGATTCCTCTGGCCTTTATCGTTTGGAAAATTTTCACGTTTGGGCAGAACTAATTTTAACACTACTGTATTTCTTTGTAACGACGCATGTCATTGATATTAGCTTCGTAGTGCATTTAATTTACAGTCACCCCGTGGAATAAAATTCGTAGATAATACCCACACGTGCGAAATATCCTCTGCGCATGTCCGGCTTTGTTCCGGGCGGATATAAAGGTAACTTGTCCAACTAATCTCAGGGAACAAAGAGCAATTCACTTTAACGTCCTCTCTCCTCTCCAGGCTAATTCCACATGATGCCCTTCCCTCTTTTTTTTTAATTCTTCCCGCTTATATCGACTCGCTATGTCTGGTTGCATGGGGCCAAGGGGAAGTTTCGCGATCAAACATAATTCAACGGCAGCAGTGATGATGCTTTCATCCCTAAGAGTGTCTCGTGATGAGTCAGGTAGATCCCTCGTGACAGTGATGCCCGAGCACGGAAAATTGGCGAGCAATAAAAATAATTACTAATACGAGCCGAGCAATGCGATAAAAAGGTTCCTACACTTCTTTGTTAAAGGCTCGAATTCATTTTTAGAAAAATTTTCATCATGCTTCATCAGCTAACTCAGAGCGGTCTTTTCCGTTCTAGCGTATTATGATTACCACATTCATAATTTCGACAAGTCATTTATTCTTGGTATATTTTAAATGGCAGAATTAAAGAGAGCCATTTCAGGTAGTTATTGTCCGGTGTTGGAAGACTAGCGCTGCACATAAAGAGAGAGAACGTGTAATGTCGACATTATAAGACAACTCACCTGTGACAAGCACTTTTATTTACTGAGAGAAAATGTCCCTAGGTTTCTTACAATCGAGATCTGGAAATTGGAATATTTCAAAGTCAAGATCAATACAGTTAAAAATTTTAACAAACGTTAGTTTCGTGTGTTTTAAAATCAAAAGTGAACACTAAAACACAGCTCTGTAACAGAGATCGATCTGCCTGCGGCACCGAATTTAATTGCGTACGATGGAAAATTAATTTTCATTAATTAGGCAAGCGTGTGTTCATATTGTACTCGTATTTTGATTCGCGTGGTTTTTAAAAATAGCCTGTCTGGGTGATTCATTATTACTAGTACATATTTCTGCCGAGAAGAACTATACTGTCGGATATAAAGCACTCGAAGTGTACAGATTTAATTAAAGTAATGAGGCCGACATGTTGTGTGAGTTGTCAACGCCACCGATGCAATGAGTAATTTACGTTCTTTGTAAGGTCTAGCTTAATTTCACTAACTTTTTTAGTTTAAATAAAACCATTCGCAAGTTGATTCCTGTCGAGCCAGTTATGCGAGTTCCTTGCCGCCAAGCTAGCAGACGCCGCGATACGGTAACGATTTCCAAATAATTAACGCTGTATACGGGGCAAAGCAGATTCTTTGGACATACATTAACAGCTACCATTCCCTGTATGTGGAGGCTCCTCAGGCGCTGAACGAAGATTTATAATTTTTTATTATTATTGCAATTGTGTCACGAATAAAAGAATAAAAATGTATTGTAATGGGATGAGGGAAAGTAAATTTTAAAAATTACATTATTTCAAATTTATTACTTTCATATTAAAACAAATATATTTAAATACAAATTTGGGGAATATTAATATGCCGCAATTAGCTCAACATGAGACTCAATCTAATAAGGGTAATGAGTATGGGGATTTACGCAGCAGGAAGATAGTCATACGCATTTTTTACATTGGCACGGATACACCTGAGATTATTGTGGGTCGTAAACAGCTCCGTCATTTGCCCACGTCGATATCCTAAGATCCGCCTTCCGTGAATTCTGGTCACATCTGGATCTCGTTCCTGGTCTCTAAAAAATTACCTTGATAAGATTCCACCTGCTGCTGCTTGGAGTTCGTCTCGTTGTAGGAACATCCTTCTATTATGCAAGATTCCTCGCTACCTTCTGTGTTTCTACGGCCAGACTATCCCACACTACCCGCTACAAGACCCGAGCCAGACCCCATCCTCTATCTCCTCTGCCTTTCTCCTTATTCAAAATGCTTATTCTAGACTTGCTAATTCTCGATACCTTGTCTTCTTTCCGCTTGTTCATTCTGACTGACTGATTCTGTATCATCTCCTCCCCATCTCCCTACTTCTTAACTGCCGAATTTTTCATCATGTCTATTGTCAGGTCAACTATCCACACACCCGCACCAGGAGGGTGGATGGCGGATCACATGACCCCCAGCCCCAATCAAATATCCAGCTTTGCCTACGCTTTTCTTCATATTTCGTGGGCCTTCAAAATTTCCTAAGTGGGCAGGTTAAGTCCCTTAATCTACGAAACTCAGGATTTCACACGCTTAGGGTCTCTCCTTGCCGCCAAATCGGCGCCTGCGGCATGGTATTTCCGTCTGACTTCATTGCCGCCAGATTGTCGTTAATGGGAAATTTTCCAACCAGAGTATCACCATTGATTAAATAAAATGGCAACTGCCACCTTAATTCATTACAGTATATTTAATAAAAGGCTTGTTATAAGGCTAACTACAAGTACTTGGTTTTCCGTCAGTCTGTTTCTCTGTAGTTCGTAATCCCTCTCAGACATTTTGAAATTATCAATATATTCAATTTTTTTACAATTAGGTTTAAGAAAAGACGTTATTGGGTTTACAGAGATTCGTTTTGTACTACATACTACACGGGTTTCATGAATTGATCACTCCAGTGCGTTCAACAAAATGTTGTGATTCATCCTTACTGATAGTGAAACTAATAAATGAATCCTTCACCAGATTTTGCTGAACACAAATACGCTAGTTTCAGAGAATTAACGATTGTTCCGCTTGTGTGGATGGTGATAATAAATTCCACTGGGTGAGATGGAAGTCTCCTATGTTCGGTGCGCCTGGTAAGGGCTCTTATCTAGTGAAATTTCCCGAAAGGCAAACAAGTCCTTTGTGCTGGGACACGCTCACTCGTTTGTTTGAACGGCGAAGGAGTTATGAAGCGTAATATTTCCCCCCCCCCCCCCCAGAAAACCAGTCGTGACGAATTTCTTCTGCCAAGGCGGACGTGGTGTTGGTCCAAAGTCTCTGCTCCATTAGTCAGGATTACCACGCATTCGCACACACGCCATGTTTTACCCTGTACGTCGGTCTGGATTTCCCTCCAGTGGACTCGAATCGATCCTGTCGGTTGCGCGCGACATTGTAACAAGTTACAGAAATTATATTTATGCGTTCTCGTTGCCGGGTTGTGGGAGTTCTAACGTAATCGACCTCGTTTAGTTTCCATGGTTCATCCCAAACAGCTTATACTCTTTACCTTTTTGATAATTTCTCATTGTATTGGTGATCCAATAATCGATAATACCTTCTCTCCAAACTATCCTGTGCAAATTTCAGTACCATTAGTTGTTCAATTCCACAGCAAAACTGACTCTTTCTAAAATCAAGTCCTGAGTTGCGTATTTTCCAGGAAACTCCTTAACACCCCCCTAAAAAATATTATTTTTTCTAACGCCTTGTGTTTCTGTCTTCGTCAACGAAGAGGAACTTTCTTCATGGGGCTACGTTCCTGTTTAGAGCATTGGCCTACCGGGTCGCCTGCCAGACTGTCGTCTTTAATGGCACTTTCCAGATTTTTTGGTTCGGCCGGTACGGGGTCAGCGTAGCGATTCTCCTTCAACTTTAACCCCAGTTTTCCTGACCATAACGAGCACTCGCATCCGAAGAGAGAACAAATCGATGGAATAACTACGAAGTGGTTGGATCCTATCAAAGGCTTCTTCCCGCTGATCAAATACGTCTTAAAATGTTCTTTCGTAATAAGCTGAGTAGAATACTGTTATAATTACTGTACTTCGATCAGAAATCCTTTTTTAGTGGAACCAAATAAATAGTTTTTTTGGGTAATAGGCTACACGAGGAAGGGAATTGGGTTTTGTTTTGTTTTTGGTTAACAGGCTACATGAGGGTGATCCTGAAACAGGCAACTCCCCTTTAATAGCATAGGAAGGGAATTGAAAAGGGGGGATGCGGAAGGTAGAGCAAGGTAGCCAAGGGTTAACTAGGGCCCCCGGGCTATGGTTTAAGGATCCTACCCGGTGTTTCACTTAAAGAGATGCAGGGAAAACCCTAGAAAACCTGCATCAGGTAGGTCGGGCATTGGGTACTATTCTCACGCCTTTCCGAATGACGGGAGACGAGTCTGCTGTGGGGGCGCAGCATTCCCTTCTCCGTGTCTCCACCAATTTCAGGAGGCAATTGGCCGACTGATCCAATGGGATCAGTGGACAACTCTTGCCATATGCCCAAGGTCTTTGACCCCAGTACATATACCTCCTAAAATAGGTGAAGGTGTCTCGGCATATGAGAACTTTGATAAAAAGTACCCAGAGAGAGTTCGAGGCATCCCCGACATGATCAGGTGAGCCCCGCAGTCACTCTGGGCTGAAGCGCCTGCGAGAAAACTCCCGCAGCGCTCAATCACTGAGGGAATTGGGCCACCCGGGTTATAGTTAAATGATCCTACCCGGTTATTCACCTGAAAGAGATGCAAGGAAAACCCTAGAAAACCTATATCAGGTACTTGTTTTTTACGCCCTTCCGAATGACGGCAGAGGAGTTATGGTCTCCTCCATGCATTTTATTTCTTTTCCATATTCATTTTTAACTTTCTTTATCGCCTGTTGTACATATAAGTTAAACAGCATGGGCGACAGACTACATCCTTGTCTTATTTCACCTTCAAACTGAAGTGAAATGAATTGCTAAAACTTTTAAACCCTTTAAAGTATATTTTGTTATCACAAACCAAACACTCTTGCTTTTTTTATAAGGGCGTAGCTTGCTTATGTGGAAGATAATGTACATTTCAGAACTCAATTCGACGCTAAAACAGCAAATTTGCATTTTACAAGTAATTTGAGTGTCCGGTTAAAACCACGCAACTATTCCGGGCCGAAAATATGGAGGTGTGCGGTCAGTGAAAGCTGTTGTTGCGGTCACGTGATTAAACCGAATTACCCGTTCCTCGAATAGGTCATGCGACAAATAAGGATGTATTTGCACAACGTTTAACCGATAATAAACTCAAATCTGCAATTCCTGAGCACGGCACAATCACGTCATACTACAGGTAATTGCATAATTAAAAAAAAATATATCCTTTTTAATCTTCCCGACATTTTTTTTAATTCCGTGGCCGGAAAAATCCACCAATGTCAAATTATAGTCAGACTAGTTTTTTCGTCTTATTAATTATCTCTGAGATAAAATTGCTTTTATATTCTAAATTATTCCTGTTGTAGCACCTCCAGTCTTGTGTTATAATAATAAGGCCATGCATACAAGGCGCCGTTCCTAGCTGTGCTGTGCTGTGTGTGTGCAAGGGAAGGGTGGGTGTCTATTTCCAGCAATCCTCACTTTCTTACGCTGTTGTATGATTTTCGCGACTGCGAGGCGCCTCTCCTGTTCTTGGGGCGATGTGAGAGGCGGAGTTGGCCAACTTCTCGTAATCTATGTGTTTGTTTGCCAGGAGCCTCAGGGTCAGGTACTAAAGTCTCGTGCTTAGAAGCCTGATTCCTTCCTTCCTGCCTCAGGTATACGCTTATCTTATTCCTGTAGTTTTTTTTCCTCGGAAAAAAATCAGTAGAAAGACATGAAATTCCCCTATACTATTTAGACTTTTAACCTCTAACTGTGAAGTCCTGAACTGAACTAAACAGAATATGCGTTATTGGGGTTGTGTGAATCCTGGGGATAAAGGTGATAAAGGTCACAGTTTGGTGTGCTATGGGTGCTGAGGGCCTTTTTTTAGGAGAAACCCCGTGCTGTTACCGTCAATATGTAAACATGAGAAAATTCCACAACGTATCACCGAAAAAACGTCACCAATTTCAATGATGAACACGTAAAGAAATTTATATTCCATCTATGAATAACCTCGTAATTTAGTATACTAATCCCTTTATCAGACATTCGTACTATATATAGATCGTTTACAGCATAAAGGTAACTTAGTGCCATTTCTTCTTCTTCCTTGGCCCCGCGGCCCACTCAGGGCCTTGGTCTACCAGGTCGACTGCGGACTGTCATCTTACATGACACATTTCGAATTTGGAGTGGTTCGTGGTAAACGTATCGATTTTCCAGCAGTCATAATCCCAGTCTCCGTGACCACGAAGACATAGACAACGAACCCGGGACCTCTGGCTTGCAAGGCAGCGACGCTAACCACTACACCACATGAGGTCGTCAATTAATGTCATTTACCGTCAGTAAAATTAATTTTAATGTGATGTAATTATTGTAACCAATTTTTCTGTCCGAAAACGCTGTTGTATTCGATTTCTCTTCCCGAATAAAAGTTTAATTTAGTAACACCCTGAGCTGGAATAAGTTCCTTCTGATCTGTCGGCGAACAAATCTGTCGTGATGGTGGAGAGATTGATCCTTGGAGATTAACGTGTAGCAGCAACCTTCCCTCTCTTTTCTGTCTTCGAAGATTGATGCATTCAAATCCACCCGAGTCAGTAACGAGCTGCATTTTAATCGCTACTTAGAAACGCTTCAGCTAGCCTTTTCTTCGAAACCTTCCTTAAGCATTCGGGAGAATCGGTTCTTTGTGTAAAAGGTCAGCACTGCTACAAAATTTTGATTGTCGGGCTTAATTTACCGTGACTTAAATCGGGTGTCTCGACGTTGGTTTTATTCTTTAAGTCCCTCTTTAACACTCACATTAATTAAGGTCCTCGTAACAGTCACTTTCTCATGAAATTAAAAATTACACTTTGCATTCTGTTTGTCGGTCCAAATTGCATCCGGGCACTTTAGTACCTCAGAACCTAAAATATTTTTTTAACTTCAATGGTTTTTTTGGCCCGCTTTCTCTAGTAATAAAATTTTTAAATTCTCACCATCCTTATGTCTTGACAGTATACAGTAGCCTATTTCTGTTTTCTTCCAGATTTATATTATTTAACTTCCCAAATACCACATAATGAAGACAGGAAAATCTACAAATCTTCATTTAAAGTCATATAGTTTTGAATTTGTTAAATTTAAATTATTTTTCTCTTGCATTAAAGTTTGATGGATTCTTCCGTCAGGAAAAAAATTATTATGTAGTCTATATAACTGAGCATTAGTGGTAATTAGTATAAAAAATTAAACAAGTGTGTAAATATGTTCCTATTTATTTCTTAGTAGCACAATAACTGGTTGGACTTATAAATAAATAATTATTCATTAATTACATCGTTCATTTGGATAATGATAAAAATGTCCGCCTAATAATTTACGTATATATGAATCTCTAAATTAAAATACCGGTTGACTTTTACATAAATACAGCCCCTTTGACAGTTTTTATGTTATTTAAATAATGAACTATACTACTGTACGTTTCGTCTCTGATTTGAGACTTCTTCAGGTATAAACATTTAGCTGTTGATGGACCTCTCACTACATGACTCCTTCGACCGAAGGAGTTTTATTACAAAGAAGTTTTTTAGACTGCTTAATAGCGTTACTGGTATTTATAACAACCCCATTCGGGCCTTTTTTTATACACGTACTATGTTTTATGTATAAATAATTTATGAGCCTATTCCAAGTTACAATTTTTTTATGAATAAAATAAAAGTTTCTTAATAAATTGTGACTGATTAAAACTATCTGGGATAAACATAATTAATTATTTTAAAGCGTATGTAAATTGCAATAAGGGAGCTTTAATAAGTGGCATTTTTAAAAGAAAATAAACATTCAAAATATGAGCATAATTATTCCTTGTTTTCAAAGAAATTAATATGTATGTATAAGCAGTAAATTTTTTAAATAATCAAGCAGTAACAATGTTGAAGGAAAAACGTACTACAAACATCATCTAGAAGAGAATTCGAATATACATTTTCTTTAAAAAGAGGAGAGGGGGGTTAATATGTCTGCCTCTCAATTATGGATCTTCCCGTTTGTTTTTTCAACTTGAGCTGCAGATGTCTGGAACTCGTTGCCCTTTACTTGACGTTGATATTGTCCAGGGGTGGAAAAAGTTGCTAATTCGATTTTTAAAAAAATGCAACGGAAATTCGTCTTCGGCAGTGGATAATATCATTACCCCGTCGGTCATCACGTTTGTTTCGCACGCCCAATTCCCAGGGAGTTGGAGAATAAACTTTTCGATCACTCTTTCGTTATCTCTCCATCGCGATTGTTTTGTGTGGATCGGCGAAACGAAATTTCCTACGGATAAATTTAATTTAACGGAACAAACAACCAAAGCACGATAATTTCTGAGATTGAAGCCTGTGAATTGCAATTTAAAATATTAGTGAAGATTGTAATTGAAAAACGTAACTTTTACCTGTTAGTTTAGCACCAAAAGTAATTACCTATTTAAAAAAGGTACATAGACGTACTGAAACGTTGTTTTCTTCGTTTTAAGGATATAGTCTGAAATTGCTCAAAAAATTTATTTAATTATTATCATTTTAAAATAAATTTCAGTACGTATCCTGACTAAAGGTCCATCAATCTCTGAACCATTTTTTTTTCTCACGTTGTCTCGTCGGGACGTCGAGAAAAATCAATTTAGAAATGACACGTCCATAGCCCCTAGCCGAAGTTCCTTATTCCATGAAAATGAGCAGATGCTTGCTTGTAGAAACGTCGGTCTATCATTCTTTCCTATCTTTTAATTTCTGTTGAGAATTCTTGCAAGGTAACTAGCAACTCAATCAGACATGAGTGTCCAGGGGAGTGTGTGTTCAGCTTCTGTAAATGAGGTTGTAAATCAGTTTCACCCCAGACGAAAAACCTTTTGTTACGTTTGCTCATATCTTCCTTCCGTTCCTCATTCTCCTCTGACTCAGCTGAGATAATCTCCAACACGAAATGCGTCGTTGGTGGGAGCATTTCCATAGGACGAATCTGTTTAATTTGCGTCGGAATGCCAGATGACTTGCAAAATTTAGCGAGGGGCTTGCAAGAAAAGTCCACCGCAGCCCTCGGCCACGGTTTTGTAAGAGAGGTTTTTATTGGGCCCGCTCTTTGCAGTGGGACAGCGCTAAGTGAATCACGGAGGCCCCTTACCCCCTTTATTATTCATTTCCGCCTCTTTTTTTATTGCGTTAGCTTCTCTTTCCTTCGCAATTTACCACGTCGTCGTTAGTAAAGGGCTTTTTGTGTCAGCGGGAAGTCCATAATATTGTGGCCGAATTCACCAGCCAGGTTTACTCGCTGAGCTCTTTTGTAACCACCAGTTTTCTTGTCTACTCACTCGAAAATTTACCTGAATGAAGAGAAAAAGTTCCACATCTTATGCAAATAGTAAACAAACTTCGAATAAATTGTTTCAACTTCATTCGTTCAAAAAAGATGACAGGTCCTTGATCGAGGTGAGAGTCGTAAGAGAAATTATACCCTTTTTACCCTGAACTGGTTCTACGTTTTCACCAATCATTTATCATGTAAACTTCTTGACATGAGACCAGAGGTGGCCAAACCGTGGCACTTTGGACGATTAAAAGTGGCCCATTGCATATTTCAGCCTGTTTGTATTTCGGACGAGAAGTCCCTTTACATTGTTAAAAATCATTGTACAGTTAGACATGTATTATATATAAATACCAAAAGTCGGATATAGAAGAATTTAATAACAGTTCTTCTGGTAAACGAAGAGAACAGACAATTCTAAATTCCAGCTGATCCCGTTGTCAGTGTCAACAACTGTATTCCAGAGTTGGCTTCACCAAACGAGCATCATGAAGCTATCAGCGTCTCATACAGGAAGATCATTCTTGGCTTTTGTAGATTAATGCTTCATTTAAAAGGGATAAATTAATTTAACTGCGTGAAAGTTATTCCTTTTCATCCCCTAAGCGTAGCAGATTCTATCCTCATATCTGTATACCAACCCATAACCATGAACAAGACAATATTTCGTAATAAGATTTTATAATAATTGATTTAATTTATGATAATGTTAAACCCAGCTTGAAACTAAAAAATTAACATCTCCGTGGCCAGTGAACCTCTTTTAAAATAAGTTGTGCCTAAATTACATTGGTTGCACATCTTCCACGTTGGTGAACTTCGGAATCTACGCATCAACTTACTTCTCCACAGAACCTGTCCACACATCAGCTCCTCTTCACAAATACTTTCCCCACAGATCGACCAAAGAAAAACCTCCAAAACTTCTCCCCAAATCTAACCTATCCCTCCACGCTTCATCTGATTTTTTCCTCAGAAGCTCTTTTTCTGGGCCATAAACTACTCTCTGGGTTTCTGTGCTGGTCTTTAAAAATTTTTGGCAATTTCATGCCATGCCTTATTTTTTTTACTTCTTCTTTTATTCTCCTCCGATCACCTTCGGCCCAAAATCAGCCATCCTCCTCCCAATGTATCCGACTAATGTTTGTCACCAAGTAAGCGTTGTTAGATCTCGTCGGTGACTGCTGTTTTTCAAATAGTAAACTGCGGGCCTGAATTTTTAATACCTCTCTGAACCGACGTACTGGCGCCAATTTATTACCTGGGAATCGCGCCATCAGACTATCGATAATCAGTTCCAATTTAAAGCTGGGACAGTCCTTTCAATAGCACAGAATCCTGAGTCCAAGAAATCGGAAAAGATTTTATTCCTTGGGGAACCCAATTGAAAAGTAGTGGAGTTTTTAATTTTTGTAACTTGTTTTGTTACATGTATTAAAGTTCCTTTAATGTGTAGGTACTTTAAATTTAAATAATGCGTTTCTGTTTGTTAAAAGAAATCAATAATAATTAAATATGTACCGAGAAAATGTTTTTTTTCAATAAAACATAATAATTGCATTTATTTAAAAAAAACAGCACTGAGTATCGATATTTTTATTTTGATACCGAATCCCTACTCATGTTGTATGAATCTTGAATGTCTCAATTAAGAATCTGCCAGAAAAAGTCACTTATTGTTCAATGTCAGTAACGAACATTCTGACGTGCTTTAGGAAACTCATTCCAGTCACTTACCGTACTTTAAAAATGAATTTTTGCCACCAGTATTTGTAGTCCTCGTGTGGAAAAAACGTTGAAGTCCACGAACCATTATCTGTATTTCTTTCAGTAAATTCCAGAGTTCACCAATATAAGCATATATATGTAAGGTGTGAAAAGAGAACAATTTGGGGGACTTTGACCAAGAGACATCAAAAAAAGGTGTGAAACATAAATCGTTTTAAAAATTTTTGGTGGGCGTTGTGTAATGTGAAACGCGACTTATCTAAATTATAAGAAAAAGACAACGCTAGAATGGTGTGTTTGATAGCTACTGTAAGCTTTTTTAAAAAATTATTTTATGTCGATTTATTTGTAGCGTTGTATCATTACGCTTGTTTTGTCATATGCCCATGTGGACTACAGGACTGAGTGATACAAATTAAAAAAAAAAAGTGGTACCGCTGCCTCCCAAAATTCGAGATCCATACATCGCGAGTCACCTGGTGGAGCGATTTTGCACTACATTCTTTATTACGGAACGCGCCAATTTTCGGATCGTCGCTAGAGAGAGTCATTCTGCTTATGATCGAACACACCTTTTAGTTTACTTGTTTACGTTTTTTTCCGATTTCGGTAAGTTAATTTTAAAAATTCGTATCGTACTGTAGCTGTAAGGAATGGCGAGCGGGGAAGAGGGAGCTTTATTAATTTCGTTTATGTAAATTCAATTTTTTTTTCGTGTGTCATTTGGACCGTAAATCGCCTTCAGAAGCCCTCGTCCGTAACTCATACTCGAGCCAAATAATATAACCTCGTGGCTTTGATCACCGTTGCTTAAAGTTTGCTCATGTTAAATACACGGAACTGCATTCGGCTACAATTTTTCGTTTGTGGTCGCAATGTTGTAAAAACAATAAGCAGACCGAGTGGAGAAAACAGCTTGATATATATATTAAAGTTTCACATAAAATTAAAGGCAAATAATTGTCAGGGTTCAGAGCTCTACATTTTAAAAATGAGAGTTTGAAGATGGAAGGCCTCCAACCTGTTCCGTTTGTCGGATTTAGTTATCTGCTACTAACCCAACCTTAACAAATTTTGATGATCTAATTGATTTCTTTTTAAATCGAGCGCCTAATAAGATTGTGTTATTCGTCTTGATCAGATGTCCTTCTTACAATGACGAATGATTGTGAAGATGTAGGTGTGTGTGTGTAACGGTACTGTGAAGTTAACCGCAAAGGATGGTCCATAACGTGTTGATAACTTATGTTGCAGGTGTTCGTGCAACATGGCGTTGACCGCGCTGGTTGTTGTTCTCTGCGCGCTTCTACACGGCGTCGCGGCGCAGGAAACTCCGACTCCGAACGACGTCAATCAGCCGCAGGTGACGCCGAGGCCCTCGTGGCAGAGCCCCGACTGGACAGGAGGACGTAATTCCTTTTCATCCTGGGAGTCCAACAGCGTCATCATCAATGAGGCGTGAGTGTCATGACCAGTATTGTGGAGAGAGAGGGTTGAATTTTTTCGTGATCCGCCAGAGAGGGAATGTTGGGTAATAATTATTTCTGATGAATAGATTACTGTTTAAATTAATGATAAAACAATGGGTGCTCATTCAGTTGAAGCTAATAAAACTGCTCCAAGACCGAAACATCTAGAACAGTAACTTTTTCTACTTGATCTCTGCTGAGTTGTAATGTCAGGTAGATTTGAAGAATGGGTCAATGTATCATCAACAGCTAAAGTCATTAGCGACTGACTACCATTTTTGGGGATCTTATCTTCATTGTAAGGGTTACTCAATTTGGGAGCACAAAGATGCACAAAACACCCAAGCCCTTGCCAGGAATCAAACTGAGGACTTCTGTGGTGATAGCCACCAGAATACAGAGACTGGCTAAAGCTTTCAATATGACTTTGGGATAAAACAAACAGGTAACCTAAAACTGACATAAATTTAAAATGAATGTAATATGACCTTTATATTGTGTAACTTTTTAACAGATGAATATGCTGAGAACTATCAGCGGAAGCTCCTGGAAGTGACATGTTCAGTATTTTGAATAAATACAAATTAGGACCTAACAAAGTAGTCTAAATTATTTAAACATTCAAGAACAGTATATAGGTCTTCAATTTGACCTAAACATAATAAAGGGGCTGGCGGAAGCTTTTCATACAAAATAATTATTATTATAAGAATTATGCAATTTACCATTAAGTGCATGTTCCATTTTTTTTTCTGTATACTGTTCAGAATAATCTGGGGCTTTTGCAAGAGCAGAAAATGTAGGACTATGTTGTTCTTGATTCATCCCAGGTAGTTGTGTAGTAAGTTGTCATATGATCATTAATTAAAGGATTATGTTCCCAATATTTTTTTAACATTTAAGTAAGATATATATTGCACAACTTTCGGAATGAATTCCAGTAATGTTTGATTTTAAACATCAAACAAATTTTTGTTTGAGAATACATAATCAGCTGTTAGTTTGTTGAGTTATTGATCAACACTAATTCACACTCTTCCTCATTCTAGCACTTACTTTGTGGTGGCAAGTAAAATGATTCGTCCCGGCCAGGTGTATCGAGTAGCTGTTGACATCTTGCAGGCTCACCTGCCTCTCACTGTTCGAGCGTCCATTCAGAGAGATGGAGTTGAAGTGTCTGCTGACAGCAAAGATGTTAAGGAAGGCATTCCTGAAACTCTCATGATGAGGGTGAGTGAAAATAACAAGCTATTATATCTTGATAGTGACAAATTGTTTATATCAAAGAAGTTCTTTTTATTTTTGTTTTGCTTTTATTGTGTTGTAGATACCACCGACAAGTTTGCCAGGGGCTTACAAACTGCGTGTTGAGGGAACTTATGACAGTTTAATGGGTGGAACAGCTTTTGTAAATGAAACATACCTCAGGTTTTCTCAGCGTTCCATGACCATATTTATCCAGACCGATAAACCTATTTACATGCAGGGACAGAATGGTTAGCATTTATGCTATTATAATGGTTAAATTTTGCATCTTTAATTATTTATTTATTTTAATTATGTTATGGGTACAAAACTAATTTTAAGTTAAACTGTTTCAGTGAGATTTAGAGCAATACCAATCAATACAGAGCTGAAGCCATTTGATGACACTATTGATGTGTACATGCTGGATCCCAATCGACACATAATGAGAAGATGGCTTTCTCGACAGGTAACATTTACAGTTCCAAAAAATTTGCTCTATATTTAATGGAGGAAATTTTTTATTATGTTAAGGAATATCATAATATAATTTTTTGTTTTCAGTCTAATTTAGGCAGTGTCAGTTTATCATATCAACTATCAGACCAACCAGTATTTGGCAAATGGACCATTCAAGTAGTTGCTCAAAATCAAGTTGAAGAAACTCAGTTCCTTGTTGAAGAATATTATCAAACCAGATTTGAGGTATATGTTCACTTAAGGAAATATAAAATTTATCTTTTTTTTCAATGCTGTACTTTTTGTTGTGACATAATTAATTAATTAGTTCATACCATTGTTTGTAATAATTATAGTCTGTTTTGGGTTTGATTTTACTGTTTGTTGTAATGAAAATTAATTCTAGTTTCGAGTCATCTGTATATACAGTGTTTCTTGAACTATAAATTGACAAATAAATAATGAAACATTAGGTGATTTATTTTCTGTTTATTGACTAATTTCATTATCTATTTTGTCCAATCTAATACAGGCATTTTTATCATTTTTAAATTTAGCTGTTTAAAACTTATCTTTATATTCATTGCACAGGTTAATGTTACAATGCCAGCATTTTTCTTCACTACTGACTCTTATATTTATGGTAAAATTATGGCAAATTATACAAGCGGGGCTCCTGTACATGGAAATCTCACATTAAGAGCAACAATCCGACCAATAAAACACCTTCAGTATTATGGATTAAATCAAAATGTTGAACCAGTTGAGAAATACTTTAGTTTTGTAAGTAATAATAAAACTATTTTAACATAAGTATTTGCTAAGTATTCTACTTTTAAATTTGTTGACATTGGTTTGGAATTAATTTTCTTCTTTCTAATAATCTACTACTCACTTTCTTTCCAATATGTTGTTCCCTTCAAATGCTATTTAGAGATTCAAAGAGTATTCAGCAACGATCTGATTGAAATTTATGAAAAATACTTTTATATATTCAAGCTTGTTTATAAGATTCCATGGTTCTTGATATGATTTCATGTGGTGTCAAATGTATCTTTGATTACTGTTTAATATTAATTGTGAAACACAACCTGCAATATTTATTATTTTCTTTGGCTATTTGTGTTAATTCAATTTTACTTTTTTAAGGATGAAGAATATCCATTTTGGTTCCCTGTTGTTAGAAGAGAGAATTATGAAGTGCCACATCTCAAGTTTGTAAGTTAAAACTACATTTATGATAATTGTACAATGTTTATTAATTATTAAACTTTGATGTCTGTACACTTCTAAGATAAGAGAAATATAGTTAATTCTTCATTAAATGTTATGAAAGTATTGGAGAGGTAATAATTGAATTTTGTTGTGAAATATATTTATTCTGTGGAAATAAATACAAATGTAAGAGAAGCTTACAATTTAGGTCAACTAAATGCATATAAAAATCCAATTTATATTTCGTAGTATTACTCTAAAGCAGAAGACTTTCACCTGTGTATTCAATAAGCAAATTAGTTATCCATACATCTACTTAATTTTTTTATAAATATTGATCTTTTAAATACTTTTTTTTTCCAGTTTAAAGGTGTATATGAGTTTTGGTACCCAATGTCAGAAATAGAAAAATATGTTCCAACATTAGATGGCATGGAAGTAATTGTGACTGCCACAGTAGGAGAACACTTTCTTAATGAGGTTATACAAGGCTACTCTTCAGCTCGCATATACAATTCATCCATAAAAGTATCTTTCTTGGGTGGATCTCCTCAAGTTTTCAAACCTTCAATGCCATTTACATGTTATGTAAGTATTATTAAATACTATGTAAATGTAGTCTAAGCTCATAGCTACTATGTTCTATGATTTAATGAATCAGAAGTAAATTTGGTTTTGAAGTGGTGTGATTGAGTAGTAGAAACTTTATTCTAAATGCTGATTTAAATAAAATGTGCTATAAGTGAAATCTGATTTAAATATTCACTGTTTATATGTTGCACTTGTTAGATTAATACTACTTGTTAATGTGTGAAAGTTGACAAATTACCCACATGCATGGAAAATAAATGTAACTATCATCACCTGTATTTCTTAAATGTGTATGTCTGTCATGTTTAGAAACAATAAGTAATTATTGTTTTTCAATTTATTTATACAGCTTGCTGTTTCATATCATGATGGTTCACCACTTTCATTTGATCGTTTGATATCTGGGTCTATGGTTGTCTCCACCAGTATAAGAAAGACTGGAAGTGGAGGTCCACAAATGGATATGAAAGAATTGAAAATGTTACCTGAGAAGGAAGGTGTTTGGGAAATGAAAGTGGATCTTAAGTCAGAACTTGGTGTGTATTACAAAAAACTAACAGAAACCCTCCTTACTGTCCAAATTTAAATAATGACTCAATATTTTATGTAATTTAAAATTGATTGTTATTCTGTTTGTTTTATTATTATTTAGGATATGATGATAATCCGAGATCAAAGCAACAATTAAATGAAATTCAGTCTATGCAAATAAATGCAGAATATCGAGATGTTGAAGGACAGGTTGTAAGATCCACTCTGCTGTTGTTATCTCACTATTCACCTTCAAATCATCAAGTAAAAGTAGTAACATCCACAAGTGAAGCAAAGGTACTTTAAATTTTCATGTAACTTGAATTTAAATTAATTTAGAGAAATGAGAAAAGAATAACATAAATTTGTAATATTTTCTGAAATATAATAAATTTAAAATTTTGAGTTTAAAATATAGAATTTATTTGAATAAGTATTTATTATAGCCTGTAAATTATAGACACTTGTAATATAAATTCTTCTCAATTATTTCTAATTAACTATCAAGTTCAATCCAACTCATTTTATTTTTACGTCTGGATTTTATTACTGTTCTGCGCAAATTAAAATTGTTTGTATCTATATAGTGTGCCTCTTAATTTTCTAATGAAACTCATTTTTCAGGTTGGAGAATATGCTGTATTCCATGTGCAAAGTAACTTTTTCTTGGATGTGTTCAATTACATTGTAATGTCAAAAGGAATTGTATTGCTGACAAGCCAAGAAAAAATGCAAGATAATATATGTACTTTTGCTATTAGTTTGAGCGCAGAAATGGCACCAGTAGCTACTATAGTAGTGTACCATATTGGACAGTATGGTGACATTGTAGTAGACAGTCTCACATTCCCAGTTAATGGTATTTCTCGAAATAATGTATGTAGTCGGCTTTTCCTGTACTTCATTGACTATATTCATTTAAACTTATTTTAATAGTAATAATCACTTTTTTCCTGCAGTTTACACTTTTCATCAACAACAGGAAGGCTAGGACAGGAGAAAAAGTTGAGGTTGCTATATATGGTGAGCCTGGTGCTTATGTAGGATTGTCAGGGATTGACAGAGCCTTCTATGCCATGCAAGCAGGAAATGAGCTGACATATGCGCAGGTCAGAAGTTAATTATTTCAAATTACTGTCAATTTTGACTATCCTGCCTTAAAATTATTTTTAATATTTCCAGTATTTATAGAGGAATAAAACTTTTTTACTTTAAATTTAACCAATAATTTTCATAGGCATTAATGAAAACAGATTATAAATAAGTGCAAGAGATTACTCCACTTGAGATTATGTCAAAAATTTTATCATTTGTGCTCATTTTATTATTAAATACATTTTCTCCGTAAATAGACTCTTTTGAACAATAAATTATAATACTTTCTGTTTTTAGGTTTTAACAAAAATGTCAAGATTTGATGAAGATACAAATGGTACTTTCATTCACACATGGACATCTCATGAAGGTGATCCTGATCAGTTGGTCTTCTTCCCATCCTCCACTTATGGTATAGATGCAAATAGAACATTTGAGTAAGTTTAAAACTAACTACTCTATAATAAAATATCTGCTATTTGTGTTATTGTTTAAAAAATGAATTTTTATTCTACCAACTATTTTTTGCAGGTATAGCGGTTTAGTTGTTTTCAGTGATATTCTAATTCCCCGTCGTCCTGATTATTGTAACATTACTGCCGGTTTAGCGGAGTGTCTTAATGGCAGGTGTTATCGTGTGGAGAAGAAATGTGATGGGCGGTTTGATTGTGAAGATGGCACTGATGAGAATTCTTGTAAGAATTATATGCATTTTTTTTATTGTGCTTATTACAAAATCTTTGAAAAGTGTTAATGCCTACAACAGATATTTTAAAAAGTTGCCACATTATTTACAAGTTTTATCATACTAAGAAGTTTATAACTCTGATAATAGTGTTTTGTGCATTTCAGTAAAATTATTCCTTCCTCTAGTTAATGGATAACACCTGTTGTATTTCAAATACAAAAACAAATTACATACTTTCCCCATTTAAGCACGTTTTTCTCATTTCCTTGTAAACAAATTCTTAATAATAAATTATTCAAATACTAAAACTAAACCTGCACATGTAACATGATCTTGTGTCCTGTTGATGTTTGTGCTTTATTACTACAATTTTGTTTCTTATTTTTAGGTGAAAATTTGGGTGATATTGAGTTAGCAATTTTCAGAAAAAACAGATTTAACCGAATTCAACGTCAGTATGAAAATGTTTGGTTGTGGAAGGACATAAATATTGGACCCCATGGCCGCTACATCTTTAATTTACCAGTTCCTGAAAGACCTGCTCATTGGATGGTATCTGCATTTAGTATGAGTTCAACCTTGGGATTTGGAATGCTCCAGAAACCTATTGAGGTATATTTCAGAATTATTACATTTATGATTATGAAGCTGTTATAATTTGTCTAATTATAATTTATTTACTTTTCATTTCTTAGTACATGGGAGTGTTGCCTTTCTTCATAAATGTGGAAATGCCTAATTCATGTCGTCAAGGTGAGCAAGTTGGAGTAAGAGTGTCTGTTTTTAACTACATGGTAACAGACATTGAAGCCACTGTAGTTTTGTCTGGATCACCTGATTATAAATTTGTCCATGTAGAAATGAATGGAATTGTAAGTTTATAAAAAAAAATTTTTACATTATTAATAGTCATGTATGCCCTATTATCTTTCATCAGTAAAATTAAGATTTATATCATTATTCTAAATTGTTTTTAAGCAAATTATTGGATGTAATGTGTATGCATACTTGTTGTCATGTTAATAACAATTTGAATTAAATGTATTTTATTGTGCCACTAAACAAGGAACTCTGACTCTATCAGTGATTAATATCATATACTTATTTAATTTGTTTATATGTCTAAGAACTAATGAGTTGATTACAACACATTTTCATGATTCACAAAATTGTGCAATAATGAGATTTGACTGTAAAGAAGATATTGTCTATATATATTAATATTACATAAATCAATACTTATGTCCAAAAAAGGCTTTTTTTAAGTTTTATGTTATAAACTTCTCTTAACTAATACTTAAAGAGGTATCATTTCGTCCATAACTGTCATGGGAGGTAGTCCATGACTCCAAATTCCTCTCGTGGAAATACTTTGATAAATTTAATAATTTTTTCAGGTGAGAGAGTCAAGGAGTGAAGGGCTAAATTTTATGCCTAATAAAGTCTTGAAAGGGCAATGAAACATCATATTTATGTTAATTAAATAGTAATAAAATGATATGCTGACTTATTGGGCTGTCTTTTCATTTATTGTAAACTTATCATCAGAAAACTGTTTGAATTTCAGATTATTTTCAATTCAGTTTTTGTCTTGTATTGACTCTGTTGTTAATTTTGAATTAATAGTTGTTGCCCAAGGAAGTTAATACAGGAAGACCTAATATCAGCATTATTTTTAATTTATAATGCCTGTTTAAAAAACTTGTCAGAATGTAACTTTAAAGTAAATACTCTGTGTGAATTTGGGAAAGGACATAAAATTATATTATCAGAAGAATGAAGTTAGTGACATTGTTAGAGTAACTCATTTTAATACCCTAGTCAGTACTTTGATTATGATAAATCTTTTTTCTACTTTGTACAGCATGTAATTTTAAACATTACAGGTAAGCTCATATAATCCCAGAACATCTTCAAGTGAACACCAGTTTTTCATATTTATAAAAGCACAAGATGCTGTTGTTGTGTATGTACCCATTGTACCAACAAAGTTAGGAGATATTGAAGTTACCATACAAGCCTCCACACTTATTGGGAAAGATGTTGTGACTCGAAAACTACATGTAGAGGTATGTTGTTTTACATTTTAATATGCTGTGTTCACTTTGCTGATCCTATTTTCTAGTTTCTAAAAGGGAGCTCATATGAATTTTCATTCATCCCCGTTCAAAGTGTTTTAAGAAAATATTTCTTGTAGTAAATAAGAGAATTATTTAATATACATTTAATCAAGTTATGTTGACTAAATACAATTGGTTTTATTTAATGAAAATCTTAAAATAAATATTTATTAAAATTTGTTTCGAACATTTACAGCCTGATGGATTGGTGCAGTATCGTCATACATCAGTATTGATGGATCTCAGCAACCGTGCTTTTATATTCCAATATATGCATGTTAATGTAACTGAAACACCTATAATTCCATATGATGAAAGCAGATATTATGTGTATGGTTCAAACAGAGCCACCATATCCGTTGTAGGTGATGTTGTGGGTCCTATTTTTCCAACAATGCCTGTGAATGCGTCATCTCTTCTAAAATTGCCTATGGTTAGTATTTATTTTATGATTTCAAAGTTTATTTGATTATTGGTGAATAATAACATAATATATTGGTGTGAATTTCAGGATAGTGCTGAACAGAACATGTTCAGCTTTGAAGCAAATATGCAAACTATTCTGTATATGAGGCAAATCAATCAAAGGAATAGAACTTTGGAAAAGCAAGCTTTTTATTATATGAATATTGGCTACCAAAGGCAGTTATCATACCTGAATCCTGACGGCTCCTTTAGTTTGTTCAGAAGTGACTGGTTAGTATCTATGCTTTACAATAATTAGATATATATTTTATAATGTCTTCTGTCTGAAATTAATTACTTGTAGGAATTGGATGCTACTGCTTGTTGCATAATAAATACTGCCCCCTTTGTCTGGTGATAAGGAATAGCATCCCAAGTGCAGTAGGAATTATGATTATATTTTTTTGTGTGGAATCAATAAAGTAAAATAATGCCTACAAATGCTAAGCCAGCTAATAAAGTCCTGGAGGTTTTTAAAAATATTGAAGAAATTTTTACCTTTGTTTTAAATAATACTGAAATGGACAACTAAATATGCTCAAGAGTATTGAAGTTTATCCAATGAAAGGATACATCACAAGTGGTTGATCAAACCTGAAATTTTTCATTAATTTTTTAGATTATTTTGGCATTTAAAGACATGTTTATGGAGTAAATTGAATAACTGGAAAATATTGTTTCAGTCTTCTAAACATTTGTAAACCTTCTTCTTTGGCTCTATAGCTCATTGAGGGCCTACCAGGTCAACTGCGGACTGTCTTCGTAACTATTTTGCAAAAGTTAGAATTATTAAAAAATAAAATATTAGATTAACATTCATTTTGTAATTAATGATGTGCACTATTATTTGCCAGATTTGGCTCCCTTTCACTTCCACCTCTTTCTGTAGCCAAAATTTTCTTCTAGACAGTGATTAATTGAAACATGAAGTAAATACAAAAGTGTTAACAGGTATTTTGTATGTCTAGAAAAAAATCTGTATATAGCTAAGATGGCATTAGATCATCATAGGAATAAACATATTAATTAGTTTTGATGGATGTTGTATTGTTAAAATTTTGTTACAAAGTTAATATTACCACTATCACGATGAAAATGTTTCATCAACCATCATAGTTTGTTTCACTTTTCTGCCTGTTTTTATTTCATTCAAAAGTTTTAACAATTATGAAAATAATTTTTCTATTATTTCAGGAATCAGTCATCTCCAAGTGTTTGGTTAACAGCATATTGCATTAGAGTGTTCCAGGAAGCAAGTTTTTATGAGTGGGAGACTTTTATTTACATTGATCCAGAGGTTCGTTTTGTTGTTTACAGTCTTGTAGTGTCTGTCTGTATCAAACTCATGTAAATTAGTATTTATCATTCTGCAGATTTTCTTGAAATAAATAATATAAATTTGTTTCTTCATGTATGGATTGATAAACATATTCTTGTGAGACAAGTTTCACACTCACAACTCTCATAATTATTTCCAGATAATTGCTAAAGCAGTATCATGGGTGATGAAGTACCAGTCTGTTGACGGAGCCTTCTATGAGGTCACCTGGTTGCCAGACAGAAAGATGAACGAATCATTACATTGGCCAAATGATCACGTCAGATTTCGCAACATTTCTTTGACTGCTCATGTCCTTATTGCACTTGAAACAGTCAAAGATTTAACTGGGGTATGAATAATTAATTTTTATGGACAGTATCAGAACAGTACTGACTATTTTTCAATGTAATTAGTTCTAAAAAATATCCTCTACAATATTAGACAGAGTGGTTCCTTGCCGACAGTTGTAATCCATTCCAAGATTGCCATAATTAAATATAACAAATTGACCTGTAAGATACATGTCTTCAGTTGTTAGATTCTGCCATTTTAAAAATGTTTCTCCACAGAATTTATTCATTACGTTTCTGGTAATAAATAGAACTTTTTGTAGCATTTTGTCAAACTTTTCTTTATTTCATCATTGTTACATGAGAATGTTGTTGCAGTAGTAATCAGTCCTAAGACTGGTCCGATGCAACCCTCCATGCTAACCTATCATGTGCAAGCCTTTTCATTTCTACATAGCTACAACATACTCTCTAATCTGCTTAATGTGTTCCACCCTTGGCCTCCACACAATTCCCTATAGTGCTAATTTTACAAGACCCTCACATCTTAAAATGTGGCCTATTCGTCTATCCCTTCTCTTGGTCAAAGTCCTCCATATTGTTCACTCTTCCCCTATTCTGCTTAAACTTCCTCGTTAGTGATTCTATCCACCTATATGATTTTCAGCATTCTCCTATACACTTCAAAAGCTTCTATTCTTTTCCTTTCTGCAACTCCTATTGTCCACGTTTTGCACCTATTAAACACCACACTCCACACAAACATTTTTAAGAATGATTTTCTAATATTTATACTTATATTAGCTGTAAGTAAATTCCTCTTTTTCACACAAGTCTTCCTTGCCTGTGCTATCCTACTCTTTATATCTACTATACTTCTAACATCCCTAGTTATTATGCTTCCCAAGTAGTATAATTCCTTAAATTCCTTCACATTATCTCAGTCTAACACCCTTTGTTATTCCACTATTCCCATACTACACTCCATTACTGGGATCACATTCATTCCATTTATTATGATTTCCAAGTCTTCTTGTAACTCCCCTAATACTACAATATCATCAGCAAACTTTAGGGTTTTTATTTCTTCTCCTTCGCGTCTTCATCACCTGTTCCATATATAAGTTAAACAGCATGGGCGACAGACTGCATCCTTGTCTTACTACTTTCTTGACTTCTGCTTTCTTTTCTAGCCCTTCAATTCTAATTACTGCTGACTGTCTTCTGCATGAGAATGCCTTGTCATTAATCAAGTGTCTGCTGTATATATGTCACACATTTATATTATGTCTTAAGTGTCTCAGTTGATACATGTTTTCGTTAAACAGGGTTTAGGGTCTAGAGTCGCCTATGCTCGAGGTAAAGCAATTCAGTGGTTAGAAAAGAACTTGAAACTATTGGATAAATATGGAGAACCATATGAAGTTGCTATAGTGGCATATGCACTTATGCTCAGCAAAGCCTCAATAGCTGAAACAGCTTTTGGAACTCTGGCCAAGCTTGCCAGAACTGAAGGTACTGTACACGTTTAGTCAAACATATTATTTTACTGATAATTTGAACATCACACTAAAAACAACTTATGTTCTAGGCGGATTAACTTATTGGTCAAAGGAAAAAGTACCTCAGCCACCCTTTAAAATGGAAAATCAAAAACAATTTTCTTTGCCACGTTTACCTTACAAATATGATTGCACAAATGTGGAGGCAACTGCATATGCTCTTCTCACATATGTAGCTCGACAGGAGCTTAATCTTGATTACATAGTAAAATGGCTTAATTCCCAGCGTTTGACTGATGGTGGATGGGCATCTACTCAGGTATAGCTACACTACACACATGAAAGATAAAAATGTAACTTTCAGTATATTGTAGATTTATTTATTGTAACTTTGTTTAAATTCGATTAATATACACCTTTCCATTGTTTTGAATCCATGCTGAACTTTTTGTAGGACACAGCTGTAGCTATTCGTGCTTTGAAGGAATTCACCACCAGGTCAAGACTTAGAGATGTCTCCTCACTTGTCCTCACAGTTGATGCAGTGTCACTTGGAAACAAGACAAAAACACTGTACATAACTGGAAACAACACAGCAAACCTACAGTCTATTGATGTAAATAATTAATTGCATGTTAATGTATTTCCTCATTCAAATTTTTACTTGAAGAAATAATGGAAAATATTTGTTTATAGATTCCAGAAGCTTGGGGTACTGTTAAAGTCCAGGCAAAGGGAGCTGGATATGCTATACTCCAGATGTCTGTCCAATACAACGTAGACACATACAAGTTTCAAACAAAGCCACCTATGAAGTCATTTTCTCTAAGGACAAGAACCTTGGGCCATGGTCGAAATCAGTCTCATATCACATACAAAAGTTGCCAAAGGTTCGTAATATTTGTGTTGTCTGATGTATGTGTATTATTTACAGAGTTTATCCTAATACCTTTTATTTTTCAGATGGACAAACTTGAATGAATCAGTTCGCTCTGGAATGGCTGTGTTAGATGTAGCTATTCCTACAGGTTACATCATTCAACAGCAAAACTTGGATGCCTATGTACTTTCTAGGCAAGTTAAAAACTTACAAAGAGCTCGATTTCAAGAGTCTAAGGTTCTGTTCTATTTTAACTATGTAAGTAATCTATACTTCAATATTTAAGAATAATACTTAACTATATAGTATATTATTTGGCATTATAAAGTTTTCTATCATTGCCATCACAAATTTAGGTCCACAATGTGTATTATTTTTATTCTTACATTAGTTTTCAAACAAATCTCATCACTGCATATTAAATATTACAGTTATATTACTTCTTGAACTGATTTAAACAAACTGTGATTTGATACACTTTAATCATAAAATAATTTTGGGGGAAAAAACTTTTAGTCAACAAATTGTTTCACAATATTTTGTGAATGGTTATTGTATCATAAGTCAACTAGATTATACAAATTGACAGCAGTGACATTACAAATGGTGATTTCCTTATTATTATGAAAGGGAACAACACAATATTTGTCCTTGGCCATATTGGGGAAAATGCAAATACATAGATGAATATAATAAAAGAAACCTACTTACCCGAGCATTTTTAACTTAAGATGTTCTTGTCAGGAATTTGTGTCTATATATATTAACAGTCGTTGGCTAGCCGATCACTGAAAATGTCTTCCTAACTTTCTGATGAAGGGGGCAGTGCCTCCGAAAATTCAAGTACTCTAAACCTCTCAAGGTGTCTACCATCTATGAACCTCAGGTAAGTCACCTTCTTTCTATCTCTCTATCCTTTCCCTATTAATTGTTTTAATTAACATGACAATGTCATTTCCTGACTCATATTTATTTATTTATCATGCACAAAGAAATACATTAAGCGCCGAAGGGAATGGAAGAAGGAAGAAAGACTGAAAATATTCAACGTTGCCAGGACTCGAACCTGGGTACACAAAATCAGCAGTGCTACCGCCACTAGGCCAGGGCGTGCATCATACCGACTCCGCCACCACATTGAGTACGACCAACCAAACATTTTCAGTCTATGAGGTTTTCAAGTTAGGATGGATTTATTTGAACAGACAAATTCCTGAGATATATTATTCTTTGGGAAAATAAATAAAATGGTGTTTTCTTATTTTAAATTAAATTGTTCTGTTAATCTATTCAGACAGTAATGTATTCTGGAACAGATTGAAAAACCCATGTGTAACTATTTTTATGTGCTTCTCTGCTCTTTCAGCTTGACGAAACAGAAACTTGTGTAAATTTTACCGTCGAAAGGTGGTACCCAGTTGCTAACATGTCAAGATACCTTGCAGTGAGAGTCTATGATTATTATGCTCCTGGTAAGATTCTGAAAGTGTAAGCAAGTTTGATAACTCAGAATGATATTATTAATTTTGTTCGTGTTTTTTCAGAACGATTCAATGAAACAATTCACGACTCCATACAGACGTACTTGTTGAATATATGTGAAGTGTGTGGCAGCAGTCAGTGCCCATACTGTCCCATTTACAACATGGCAATGAAGCTACCCATACCAACAGTTGTGCTCCTCTTCCTGCTTGGCACCGTTCTCATTTTACGGCACTTGCACCCTTCTGTATCTCCTCTGTAACATGTGTCGCGGTGGGGGCTTCCTCCCACACGTTTTTTATTATGTAAGGAAACAGAAGTGGAAAGGGTGGAATCTAAATATCAAACAAAGATTACTGAATTTATGTGCTGAATGGCTCATACTTTTACTGCTGGATAAAGATGTGAATGTACGAGTATATTTATTGTGATCTTTGTTATAACAAATATAAACCATAAATTTATTTACGTGCTGGAGATGGGGTCAAAATGAAACAATAGTTGTTTTTTTATTATTCTGCATAATATAGTGAAAGAAGATTGTATTTTAGGGGAAAATGATAATTTTTGTATTGATATAATAAAGAGATTGTAAGTATTATTTAAAAGGACTATCACTTCAAAGTGATATGCAATAATTATATTGACTGATGGTACCTATAGTGTCATGTTGAAAATAAATGTGGATCTCTTATAAGTTTTTGAATAGTGTGACACATCCCACAAATAAGTATATGTTCAGGAGAATAGAAGTGTGAAGTATTTGAAGATAAGAATTCTAGTTGCTCGTGTAAAAGTTATCTTTGTATGGAACTATCATTTGTGTGGAATGGAAAATAACTTTCTTGAAGGAAAGTAATAGAATTATATTTGATCTACAAAAACAATGTAAATTACAAGAAGAGCATTTTTACATATTTTGTATCAAACTTTTTTATATAGTTTTAATAACAATTGGGCATACTTATCTTCCATCATAATAATAATCTCAGTGATTTTGCTTTTCAGTGTCAGTTCAGATAAAACAATGTGAGTGTTAAGTATATGTTTTATGATTTGATTCAGATTCTGCTACAAAAAGTATTTCTGTGCCTCAACATGTTTAACTTCAGTTATCTTATATTATTATAGAATATCACACACTTAAATAATACATTCATTCATTTGTAAAAATTTGCTAATTTTTGAAAATTCATATTTACATTTGAGGTTGTATCTATTGTGCACATTTCTTCAAGATCACACAGGTTTACATTACAACATTTGAAAATTGTAAAGTATCTCTTAATTTATATTTAGAAAGTTTTTCATACCTGGATTTACTGGTTAATTTTTTCTGTTTACCCTGATTCAAATTAATAATCAGTGCTATATGTGAAACACAATAATTAATTTTTAATGATATTAAATTAATTTTTAAGAAATCCACAGCATTAAGTGTAGTATTAAAGCATTCTGAGGCTTGACAACTTTCAGCGTAAACACATTTACTCTTGTACTGGAAGCACAGAATCATCAATCCGCATATTTGTTAATCACTTGTCAATATTTTCCATCAAAATTCACAATAGAAAAACTTTGGTTTTGTACCAAGGAATTACATTGTTTATATTGTATTCCCATCTTTCCATAATTTTAATAAAATTAATAGCATTATTTTATTCAATAGCTGATCTGGACAAATTAATTGTTAAGCTTGTAGACTATAACAGTTTGGTACATGTTGCTCATTTAATATTGTATTGTTAAATTTTATTTCTCATTTAGCATTTTCTTGAATGTTGTAGTAGTGAACATCATAAAACATTGTTATAATTTTATGCTTTCTCTTATCTGTTAGGTTTTGTTTATCAGAAATCTGTTTGGTCTATAAAATGAGAAACTTTAAGCATTGTCTCATAATATTCCTCCAATTATGATGGAAATTATTCAACATTATTATTTAAATCAATAAATAATTTAAGTAAATTAAAATTTCATCATCATACTACTTTCTGATTTTTTAAATGTCTTACAGAAAACAAAAAATAATTTGTGACATAGCTTATAAGATATAATGGTTGTAGTATGTGTGCGTGTGTGTTTGTGTGTGCTACTGCCACTCATATTTTAATTTTGTAATATAGTATTAGTTATTTTTATTTGAAGTTATGCAGAATAATTGCAGAGTTTATACAAAAATCTTAAAAGGTTTATTATTGAAGAAGACAAGATCTGTGATGAATGTAAATGTATAGACACTGCCAAGATGCGGTGTTGCTAATTGCAATAAATAGCGGGGCCTGTTTTCTAAGAGCAACATGTGCAGCAGAGCCATTGTGGTTCTGTGCGCAGTTCTCCACTATGAGCATGGCAACTTAGTCTCACATATACCGTCCAATCCACAGTGACTGTGTCACTGTTTTTTAATTTTATTTTTACGTTTTGTTAAGTTAGTAGTTTATAGTGTTTATAACAACAGAACTAAAGTAACCACTGTATACATTGTAAAGAATGTTTGTCTAAATAATATTATTGCATAAATTATCTACTTTTGTAAAAAAAAAATAGAAATATCAAATAAAATGTTAAACACGTTGGTGTAAATAATGACCTTGGATATACATGTATTGTCTGCTGTTGTAAGATCATAAAGTTCATTTTCTATATTAAAAAAAACTGTGATCCCTACCTTCCTCCATTGCTCATTCTCAGTGTTGAACTCATATGATCAGGACTTTTTAATGACACAATTGCAGTATGCTCTAATTAAGAATCTCCTAGACACTGTATAGTAATAAAGATACTGATGTTAATACTTAAATAAATATTTTCTTTATTAGAGTTTGTTCTCCTTATTTGAATGAAATGTTCTTACCAAAAACAAAGCCAAATATTCCTGTCTCTCATTACAAGCAAGATGCCAGGATGCAGAGTTCCTCAATCATCTTAAATAATAATGTACAGGGGTTGGACAAAATAATATGAACACCATGCAATAGGGTACAGCTTGTTGCAGGGCAGCTGCAGTGCCTAGGTGATGTTCCACATTTTGAGGTTATCTTGCACTATCTAAAATGCTTTATTCTGCGATAGTTAACACTGGTGATTGATGAAATGTGTGACTTTTTAGACTTTGAAAGAGGACAGATTGTTGGTGCGCGATTAATGGGGGACTATCTGTGACAAAAACAGCTTAACTGTTTAACGTCTCATGAGTGACAGTATACACAGTAATGACAGCATTCACAAAACATGGTAAAACATCATCAGTGAAGAGGAATAGTGGGTGAAAGCCGAAGTTAACTGACTGAGATAGACTAGCATTAAAAAGAATTGTGACCAAACAATATGTAACTTCTGCAGCAAAAGTGTCAGCAGAACAAAACACTCACTTGAGCAATACTTTTTTGACAAAAACAGCATGCCAGGAGCTTCACGAAGCTAACATTCATGAAAGGACTGCAATTTCGAAACCCTTCATAACGGACGCCAACGCAAAGCTGCGAAAGAAGTGGTGCCACAATCGTAAAACCTGGACACTGGAAGAATGTGATATGGTCTGATGAATCATTGTTTACATTATTTCCTACAAACGGCAGGGTTTATGTATGGAGAACACGAAAAGAAACCTACGATCAAGCCTGCCTGTTTCCTACAGTCAAGCACGGGGAGGTTCCATTATGATTTGGGCAGCTATATCGTGGTATTTAGCTGGCCCGATCATTACCCTTGCTGGCAAATGAATATCTCAACATGCAGTGCTTACTGTGACAATCATATTGCTGCCATATTCTAAGATGATAATGCGCCCATACACACGGCCAAAAAGGTTCAGGTGTGGTTTGTAGAGCATCAGGATGTCATCAAACATCTTCCCTGGCCAGCACAATCGCCATTCTTCAACATCATTGAACTGTTATGGGGAATTTTAGAGCAGATTTCCAGCTCCAACATTGTTGCGGCAATTGGCGGATGTTTTGCAGCAAAAGTGGGAGGGCTTTCATTGGAAACTCTATGAATCTATTACGCAACAAATTGCAGCGGTTCTAAAATAAAAGGTGGTACAACTCCGTATTAATCAATAAATATTGTGTAAATGCAAGTGTTATTATAATTCTGTCTAACCCCTGTATATGTTGTTAAAACTGCAGCCAATTTAGTTTTTGAAAATCAAAAGCTAAATTTTTTCTGCAAATATAGCCAATGGGTACATAAATTGTTTGTCATTAATAATAATACTTAATTACGTCAAATAATTGATACAATTGGGAGGACAAAAAAAATGTTTTTAAATGTTGTGTAGGTATACTTTTATAAATGTCCATTGATATATAACAATAGTATTCAGAAATTTTATTTATTAATCAAATTTGCCTTACTAAAACGTAGGGGTACAGAAGTTACTTGTGTTTTTAAATTAACTGTATTAAATATTAATGTTTCAGGATTTTTCTAAATGTGAGAATTCTGAGAAAATAATTCACGAAGCACATTGTCTTCTCTTGATTAAGAGATTAAAACAGATGAAGGCAAGCAAATAAGCTTGGTTTAGAAGGGAGTTTTAAAAAGCATTTGTCTAAAATCTTGAAAACTGTGCCTGACCACATCAATCACCTTCCCAAAGTAATAAAGTTTGCTCAGCTGATACGGTTGTCTTCAATCATCAACAAAACTTTGGAAGACCTGATTGCTGCCGATCAAGGTTCAGCAGTCTAACATGCCCAAGGATGCCAATCGTTGGACATATTGGCCCGTAGTTAATACATTTTTGCTCTTTATCTAATTCTTTTCACCAGTGAAAAATGAATTAATTGAACAACTAGTTTGTTGAATTTTTCCCATCGTTATGTCAATACACTTATGTGTAATACAAATTTTCATCAACTTTGAAATTAAGGAAAAGAAATTTGTAAAATACAGTACTACCTTGTTAATGGGAAAAAGGAATTCAATAAAATGCTTCATTATGTGAAACTACAGAGACATAAATCTGTTTTGCTGGTGAAATAGTACAGACAATCTGATATGGAGCTGCACTACACATTGGAGTATGGTGGGTGGAATTGGCTGGAATAAGGTGGAGGTAACTCTTCCATGGAGTAAATCTTATAGGCAGTTTCATAGCTTGGAGGAAGGTCCAAATTGGCAGGAGAGACAAGTACCAGCCCTTGTTGTTGGTTAGTAGTATGCAAGTGTACTGAAGACACAGTTCCAGAATCTGCAAAAAACATAAAATGTTTGTTTTATTTTTTTAAGTTTTACTGATACTTGTCCTGTGAGATTCAGTTAGTTTCACCTACCTCCATTGGTACGAGATCTACACTGTCGAACTATCACTACACCAATAAAAATTAAAACCGCTAACCCAAACATCGCAAGACCGATCAGTCCATAAATGTTCAACCTGAGCAGAAAAAACATCACAATGAAAATATATCTCTTGCAAATGGTGAAAAGAAATATGGTCAGATTTATGTTAAAGGTAGGTGGGGGCCCTGATCCCCCAAAAGATGATTTTGAATTGAAGATTTATTTTTTTATCAATAGGCCTAAGACTTGGAAACCATAATAAATGGCACGAACATGGTTCTCGAGAAAGAGCTCAACATGAGGATTAATAGAGGCAAATCAAGGTAATGGAGTGTAGTATGGGAAACAGTGGAATAACAAAGGGCGTTAGATTGGGAAGGGATAATTTGAAGGAATTCTGTTACTTGGGCAGCATAATAATTAGGGATTGGGTAGATATATAGTAGACATAAAGAGTAGGATAGCACAGGCAAGGAAGGATTTCGAAAAAAAATAGGAATTTAGTTACGGGTAATAAAAGTGGGAATATTAGGAAATCATTGCTAAAAGTGTCCATATGGAATGTGGCGTTATGTGGGTGTGAAACGTGGACGAGAGGAGTTGCAGAAAGGAAAAGAATAGAATCCTTTGAAATGTGCTATAAGAGATTGCTGAAAATCAGATGAGTGGATAGAATTACTAACCAGGAAGTTCTAAGCAGAATAGCAGTTTTTTATTTTTTGGGTTAACAGGTTACATGAGGGTGATCCTGAAACAGGAAACTCCCCTTTAGGAAGGGAATTGAAAAGGGGGGATTATTTTCGTACATATTATTTTCTACGTCCTGAAACAACAGGAGACTGAGGGAGGCAATTGAAACTTTGTTAAATCTAATTTAAACAAAGATATATTAAATTTGAGCATTTCGGACAATTAGTATAATGAACGGCAACTGCTTTTTTGTATAATGTGATGCAACTAGAGAAGAATCAGCTTAGTATTTGCCCTTTCCAAAAATATTCCCGCCGACCATTTCAAAGTATCTAGTTTCACAGACTCATCTCACACTCCGATATGGGTTTTATAACTCCCTTCCACGTCTCTGTCATATAAAACAGGAATGAGGGTTGGGCGGCAGTCTGAATGGAAATAAAGCATTTTATAGCGTCGTGTAGATTCTAAATCTGAAGAAAAAAAGGGGGATTCAATTTCATAGTATTATTTTTGAAAATGAGATTGAGTGCCCTTTCTGCTATAAAGTCTTACAACGAAAAATTTCAATCAGTTCATACATAATCAGCAAAGCCAAACTGATGGCATGTAGAAACGACCGCCATTTTGTAGCGGTCATCTTGGCTGTGATATTGTATTTGTCTAAGCTCGAACTGCAAATACTGCTCAGAAATTTTTTCTAGGTGACAAGGTTTTCCGCAATTAAAGAATCGTTGGAACGTTTTCTATATAATGTAAGCTACTTTGTATAATAGCTGACAGAGGGCACGCGCATGCTTTTACGTGTAGTCTTTTGTCAGATTCGATGTTTCCACCCAGAAACGAGCGGACGTGTATACAAAAAGAAGCAAGCCGGGATAGTTGAAAGCACGTGTGGTACGTAACTTACACACTTATTGCTTAGCTATTACACAGAGAAACAAGGTTGGTATTAGTCTCAGGTTTACTCCAGAGAAAAGCCACCTGTCTTATTCACATGGCTCTGCCAGCGGTACTTCAATCTCGACGTGCCACGTGTTTTGTCTTTTTGTTCGTATTATCTTGTTTGTTTTTTCCTTCAAAGCGATTATAGTCGTATTAATTTCCCTAGCGCATTGCGTCAATTTAATTAGTAATTATTATTTACCCTTCAAATCAGAGAACAAGTTGGTACTAGTCTCGGGATTTATCCCAGAGTAATACCGTCTATCTGTACAGATAGCTCTGCCAACTATTATAATCTCAATTTGTATTCACGTAATACGTCTTTGTATTTGTCTGTCTGTTCTAACAATTTTGTGTTATGTATACCGGAATCTACATTAGCTCATAGTTAGTCACCAAGTTCTGCCTTGTCCGCCCTCTAGTCTAGCACGTAATAGCCGCGCCTTACATAACATAAACGTTGTGCCCTGATAATTAATTTCACTACGTTCAGATTCCTTAGAATAACAACGTGGAATGTCAAATTATGGAAGCGAAACTTCGGCAACAATTCATCCTAATACTCGCGATGGTGAACCCGACAATAGACAGTATCATAATAAAATGAGCCAAATTGAAAAAAGAAAACTCCAATCGGATAGCGTGGCAAATTGAAGTTCAGAAAAAATATTCGATTATATCTCATAATATTTATGACTCATTATTGGATGACAACCCCCGAGGAATATACAGATGCGGACAGCATAATACCATCCCGTCCCAAAACTAACAAACCTTTAATTAAAGAACAAACAAATGACAACAATCCAATCACTACTAAGAAAGAGATAATCCCTCCAATCTTTCTGATTGCAAAAAGAATCCAATTAAATTGCACCGAATTGGTAAAAAAAATTATACATGGCAGCAATCTCCTAAAAATTCACACAAAATCCCTGAAGAACCATAGGGCTGTAACTAACCTATTAAAAGGGCATCATACGTCACACACCCCACCAACGACAAAGTAATCCTCAAAGGGCTTCCGAGCGACTTCTCCGCGAAAGAAATTATAAACGAAATAGAGAGAGAGAAGGAGAGAGTACGACATCTCCTTAACTACAGTTTCTCAATTTAAAAAATAAAATAAGACGCCAGCGGTACAATCATTCTCTTCCAACTTGGAAAGAAACGTAGCCTGATTTATTAATTCGATACCAGGATGACAGCCAACAACGGATTGCATCAATATTTATAAAGAAAGGGAGACAATTTCCCAATTACATCCACAGACCCTTATTTTTCATTTATTAAATTATAACTTCTTTGCAACTTATCAATATACACCCTCCAAAATTGAAAACTTCAAGATTTATATTCTCTTTGCAAAATCGAGACCTCGTTTCGGAAACTTCTGGGTGCACGTTCCATGTCTCCGTTTTTTGGCAAATGTCTGCGATTATGTGAATACGATGTCATTAACTAATTTGGTTCTGATAGCTGCGTAGAGCTATTTTTGTTTACAGTTTCAGATATGCAATCTTTAGTGGATTGTTTATCTTTTATTTAAAGATGTCGGCACTTAAGGTGATCCTGTTCTTATGATATGAATATCAGACACTTGAACATTTGATTAATGCGCGTACGGATCCACTTAATATTTTCGCAGTTTTTAGACATAGTTTTCCGTGCACGGCGGGCGGCGCATAACCTTGCAAAGCATGGGAAGGGATAGATGTGGGAAAGAGTCTTGTCAGGAGGTACAACTTCAAGAATTTACACATTAAAACTGGGGAAAAAATTAAATTTTGAGAAACTCGACAGATTTAAATATTTGCATGTTATGACTTAAGACATACCCAACTTCTTCGTTTAGACAACATTTTCCAGTTCCCGTGTGTAGACAACAATGTTTCCCATGGCCACAGTAATGAACAGAATGTCCGTTCCAAAAGCATATCTCTGTGAGAAAAGAAACCAATGGTAATATGATACTGAATGATAAGTTATAATAATTTTAATAATCTACATGTTTCTGACTTAACTTTCTTTTTCAGGTTTGCGTAGCCTGTCCTATATTTAATAATTACTAGTTAGAGACAATTTACGAAAAATTTAGATTCAATATTGTCTGAAGTAATAGACTAATGATCAACTGCAAATTACTGAGTTGCCTAAAAGCGTTACATTTAATGAACAACACAGCGGTTTAGTCCGCCTTTTGGGAATTAAACGTGTTTTAAAAAAATTACAACTATTTGTCAATTTAAATTCTAATTTCAGTAATCACATCGAAGACAAACTTTATTAAATGTGCTGTAGCGAACAATTGAATTGTGCTGAACCTTTTTCTTCACCTGCAAATTCTGGGGCTGCACTGTGGTCGCAGAATTGAGCTTCAATGCAACTTTGTTACAAAAAAAAACAGCCATCGGCAGCCATGTTGCTTGGCGCGTGTTGAAGTGGTTTTACGATTAGTTATGTGGTTACATTGTATTAATGACACTTTATAATAAAATATTAAACACGAGTCTTACTTCTTTTGTTGATTTAGTTTTTTTTATGATGTATTACTATTTTCTTCTAAACTGTATTACAAATCGTCTGCACCCGACCGCCATATTGCTGGACGTATAAGCCGTGTAGACGACGGCTCCATTTTTTTAACACAGGACAAGCCTTCCATTGACATATATAAATCGCTGTCAAGCTACAAATTTCCTGGGTGTAGTTAGCGCAACACATTTCCGAAAATGTTGCCGTAGTTTATTTTCAATTTTAGAACTATTTTATTACAGGCCATATTTTCAAAAGATATTTCCGTCATTATGAAATGATGTTTGGTTGTTTACGAACCTTCATTTGCAACCGAAAACTTGGTTTATACTTGGAATGACATGAAAAAAAGAAGCAAGTAAATTGATTTGTAGGGCATAGTGTACTGAACACAACGCAGATTATTTAAAATTAATTGGACAGCCCAGTGATTAGTAATTAATGAAATTGTAGATACCTGCAATAAAAATGGTCACCAGCTTTCAACAGGACACAAATTAAAAAAAAGTTTTGAACATCAAATGCATAAGGGAATGCGCAGATAAAGTATTAAATTCTTCTGAGACGGTCAAGCAACTTTACCTTTACCATGACATAAAATTCATCGACATTTTAAAACTGAATCTTTCGACATATTCGTCTATGAAGAAATTAAATGCGTTAACCTCTATTCACGTTATCATGTAGATTATATACTCTATTTTGTTTTTATATTCTTGTAATATTTTATAAACTGAATCATTATTGTCCAAACTAATAATCTGTACGATAAAAGTTTATTATATAAATAAAAAAAATAACAAATGTTCATTGTTTACTGAATGTCACATAAATGTCTCTGGTCAAAGAGGGGCACTGAGTAGAGATATAGCTGAAATATTAAAAATAAAATTAATAAACTTGCATTCATTGTATATTTGTTATTTATATATTAGTGAATTACAACTATTATTATTGGTGGTTTCAAAAAAGTGGGTACATCCAGGTTTTCGCACTTAGGTTCATTAATGGGTCGGAGATAAAGAGAAAAAGTATGAGTGATATTTATTCGCGTACACACAATAATAGGCCAAATGCAAATTTAAATGTGTAAATAGTATATAAATTAATGAAAATATTTTGAGTGATAGATTTCAATGCGCACTGTCATTTCCAGAATTTGTAATACTTTCGATTGACGATTGATGCAAGTTTTGCAATAATGTTCACATTTAGAATTTTAAGAATGCGGTCGAATTTAGACCAACCTCTGGAATACCAGTGCAATTAAAAGGAGCTTTCGTCCATTTCGAACATGAAGTATTTTGTATTTAATTAATCTTTGTTGTTGTCTTGTAATAAATAAACATAAAAAAATTGGCTACAGATTTATTATTTAATTTGACAAAAATGAAGGGTAATAGTAATTTACCGATCAAAATATTGACGATATTTAATGTAGTGGAATTAATATAAATTAAATACTTTTATACCACGTTCTATTTTCATTTCTTGTAACTGCATCCAGCTGAATTTATTGTCCTTTCCAAGGGCAATTACAGATAGTCTTAAACGATTTGACAAATACTAATATCAGTGAAGGAGCGTGGTTTACCTGCGAAACAAGACGAGACGCCGTAAATCACGACCAACGCCAAGGACGAAGGGCTCATGATCTCTTCTTCAGTAATCAGCAACGAAAAATAAAAAGACGCATTTGGACCACGGTGAGATATCTCTAATCTACAACTATAAGTGAGCAGAACCTCTGACGTAAATACACAGTTACGTTTATCAGATCTATCAACCAACAGATCAAAGGTGGTCGTGATTTTTTGGTATCTCGTCACGTGCCATAGAAGTGAAGGAGAGAGTGGGTGAATGTTATAAACAGTACATTTATTTCGCAGAGCGGGGATGACGTCAATGAGACGAATCTCCAAGTAAGTACTCCAGTAACGCCATTTGTCTGGTAGATCAGCTTCTAAGATCACTTCACACCAGGATGAATAAGATATTAGAAGATAAAAGTTCAGATGGACAAGAACGCTGACTCTGCTATTAAGGATCTTGGAACATGTTAATCTGTAGCTTCTTTTGCTGTGACAGTGTCTGTAGCGGAGTAGTCAAAAAATTGGAGGTGGCTGGACAAGGAAGGGGAAACCAAAAGGATAGCTGTGCTAAAATATAGAGCCGTCGTCTGCACAGCTTATACGTCCAGAAAAATGACGGGTTATAACACAGTTTGGAAACTGAATTCAGCAAATGAATAAATATTCTTATAAACTGTCATACGTTATTAACACCCTATAACTAACCATAAATTCAAAGCCAAAGATGTAAAACCACTTCAATATATGTCCAGCAACATGGATGCCGATGGCTCGCTTTATAATATAGGTTTACCAAAGAGGATCATAAGACTGTTTATAAAAATTTATTCTGGTTTTGAAATTGTTCACAATGATACTGAAATATTTGGTAAATTAAGGGTAGGTTTACACGGGCTGTGATCACTGCTAGAAAAAGAGGTCAGTGCTGCACTGAAAATCCATCGCTGACACGACAGGACTGCCTCCGTTTTCTTGGAGCGTATGAACAGCGTGTCAGACTTGATTGGCGTACCTCCTCCGCCGTCCAAGACGCTGCCCACAGTTGGTGGCAACTACGATTGTCCAAAATCGACTGAGAACAGTGTGGAAGAGGTGACAATCGATTGCGCGATGGAAATGTTTGTGTTTTGCGTTTTCAATTCGAGTGCAGAGTTCACTGCCCGTTCTGAGTCTGGGCAGCATTTCATCACAGTTGTCAGTGAAGGAGTGGGCACGATGTAAACGTGGTCAGTGAATTTACAACGATGTAAACGACAGGCAGTGCACAGGCAACCGAACTTGGACGAACATCACTGTCCGTGTAAGCCTGCCTTGAGATGTTTACAATGGTTATCTTTAATATAATGTTGAGATACTCTTTAGTTCTTTGCTGTCAACTTTGAAATGTTTTGAAAATATTTGTCATGAGATAAGGAATTAATTAATACATTAAATTTCGCTCTTGGAAAACGTGAATGCTGTAATAACCAGAGGTATGTAAACGTTAATTAGGTAATGCAAATTTTAAAATGGTAAATTAAATAGTATCTGAAAAAGTTATTGTCATCACACAGTTACTGGAAAGTTATTGTTATTCATATATCATAAAATACAAATAAATACCTTTGCATTACTAATGATGATATTACCAGTGTTTTTCTTTATTCAATAGTAAACCAGTTATTATACAGCTATCTTGAAAGTGTTAGATTATGAAACTGAGAATATAGTCTTTGTAACACGGTTTGAGAACTCATCGTTTTTGTTAAATAATAGTGAAGATTTCAAGTTCAAGAGATAATTTCAAAATTGTACCAATATTTGTAATCCATGAAAAAAAAAATCTGATCTCATTCTCTATATTTATAATACTCCCAGTTTATTTACTTAAACAATAAAATCGCTTCATCTCCTTTCCAGATGCCAACCACTTGTTGAGCAAAAGATTCAGATTTATCATTTTGCTGGTGGGATAAACCTAGAATCTTCTCTCAAACTGTGAAGTTCTACTTCTCTATGGGATTAATGGAATATCATTTAATACTAAACCTGTTGCTTTCCCATGTTGCATTTATGTAATTGTATGAAAGTTTTTCCTATTTTTAATTCAGGTGAATTATGTGACAAATTATCATCCCATAGTATTTTATGCAAAAATCAATTCTAAGCTAATTTTTTTCCTGCCATTCTCAGTCTGAAGAATCTATTTATCTCCCTGAATTCATAGCTTGGACTTGTGTGGTAAATGTTTCTTTCTTATTTTGGCAGGACTTACACATGCTGTCACACTGTTCAGGAACAGAAGGAAGCCTTGGCAGGGACTCCAGAGGAAACAACCATCCGTCTGGGGTGAGTGGATCTTCACTCTCGGCAAAGTTAACTTGGCTTGCATCCATTAAAAAATTTGTACATTTATTGTTTCTTGAATGTCTAAAAACAGTCACAAACAAAGAATATGTTTAATTTGAATCTTCTGGCATTTATATGACGCTAACATGTTTAATTTTTTGAAATACATTATGATGCAAAAGCAACAATAAAATAGTAAAAAAAGTAATCAATTTTAAAAATTGTTTAAAAGTTACTCCCTTTGGCTGGAGTTAAAGGTTGTTATGATTGACATAACAGAAACAAGGGTTCCTAATTGGAGTGTTAAATAATGGTGGATTAATTACACAAACAAGTAGCCAAACTACAGAGAATAATAAGTGAAAAAAGAAATACCAGATGTCAAGTACCCATCATTTACAGATCTACTATTACACGAGGACATCTACAGCAAACATTATGTACTTTACAAAATCCTTCTTTTAATTGTATTTCCTACTCCAAGCAACAAGCAAAAAGGTCACTTTATAAACTTATCAAATAAAATATCTCTAGTATAAGACCCATTGGAAAACATATTTGATTACTTAAATCCAACAGCATTGAAATTAACATTCACATTGATAATGTGAAGCTCAATTATGGCTATGTTCCTGTACTATCAGGTTAATTTCTTTGTTTTTATACTTTTAAGCATTGCTTTTGAGTTGATCATCCTGGTTACTTCTCTTTTTATCACTTTTTATGTTATTTGGCTACTTCACTGTGTAAATAAGATACTTTAAATTTCATATTTTCAATCTTTGTATTTGTATTATGGTATTCAAGATACTCTAAATCATCAAATTACAGTATCTGTTATTTGTAAGCATTTGTCACAGATTGAATCATTTCAGTTAAATTTGCCTTATATAGTAGTTATTTTCTATGTGCAAACAATGACATCAATTTTTGTCTGCAAAGTATGAAATGAACTACAAATGTATAATTTCTATCTTATCCCTCATTAATGGCAGGAATATCCAAAAGCCAAGTTAACTTTTTGGAATAAAGATAAGTTTGGTTACAGCAGTGACATTGCCACCAAGGTCAAAGTTTTAAATTAAAAATTAGATAATATCCTCTTCTTTTTTTGTATTTATTAACTCAAATCATTCATAATGGAGCATTGAATTTGTCTCCAATTAAAATGGAATATAGAACTGAAGTAATATATATTTTAGTGTATCTCGCCTTCATAGACTATGTTGTCACTGCTGCTACTAAACTCTTATTGTGCCACTGTGTAGATTTTAAATTCTCGCTGGTATCTAGTCTTCAATTTTGTAAGAGTAGTCTCTTTCATGCCACAATTTTTTTTCGTCTTTTTGATCAATTACCAATAGATTTACCTGCCTTGCTGACATAATCTTCCTCTGTGTTGAACTCACTAGTTTGTATTTCCTTTCCTAACAGACAATATCTAAAATTAACTTTTGTTGTCTTCTCTAGACGATTTCTTTTATTGCATACCGTAGTTGTCACCTAGATTTTTGTACCGCTAGTTCCAAGTCCAGTATTATATTCACTATTCCTCTTTTTAATAACATTTTTGTGCGATTGTTGTCTTATAGGACAACACTTAGAATTTTCAAATTCCGCCTAACATGTGCTATGAATTGATATCCTTAAATGCTCAACTCCCTTCAAACTCTGAAGTTTTGTATCTTTCTGTTGTGCTACATGTGTCTTTTAATATGTTTGTTTGTTAGCTATTCATTCTCTTTTGTGAAATCACTGGTTGTAATAGCCCAAAAATAAACTGTCTCCAAATTAATAGGTATGAAGTAGTCCTGGTTTGTCCCCGAATCTCTCCTCCCATTGTAGCTCTTCGAAATAAACAGTGCCTTCAGCCCCTTCACACTTTGTTAATTTGCCTATCTTTTCATTATGCTAAAATTTCTCTTTAATAACATGTTTACTTGCCATGTGGGTTCATTGAACAATCTGCAGTCATGGTTGTCATCATGGTGGTTCCAGAAATAAACTATCTCCAAATATTCTAGTAGCATCATGGTTTCCCTTCTCCCACCACCGTGATTCTCAGAAATAAACTATCTCCAGCTTTTTTCACCTGTAAGGTTTTCCACAGGTTTGTGTACTTTCTTTCCATATTGTGGATTCTTTTCGATTTCCTTAATGTTTTATATAACTTATTTTTTGCAGACCCACCTTTGAGGAGCATGTAGACTAGGGGCCTCTAAAACCCTCGGCCCACTTGCTCCTCGAAATGTTGGACCGGGAAGCTGTGGAATCTGAAAAGTGTTGGCGTTGGACAGAAAAGCTTTTTTATCATGTTGGACTTAGGGTGATTTTTACAGTTCTCTCACCGCCTGGGTCACCGCACCCACCATCGCCTTGCTGCATCCACTTTTTTTTTTTAGAATGTAGGAAAGGATTTTAAAATTTGTAAATTGCAAAAGACAATAAATTTTAAGATATAGAATGTAGTCTTTATTCCCAATAACAAACCGTACTATATCATAAGGTTAGCAATAAATCAAACATTAAAATCTATTTTTAACAGATTATATTGAATGGAAACAAATTAAGCTTTTGTAATACAAAGTAAAGATACAATTATAAAGAAATTTGTTAAAGTCCAGAAAACTCAGCAGCAGTCTAATAAGCAGCATCACAGCAGTAGGGAATCCCTCCTGGAAAAAGAAAAAAATATTTGCATTAGTTTATAAGGCATCAATAAAAGCAGAGGCCATTGATCTCTAAGAACTAGCATATAACCAATTAGTATTTAAGTTAACAAATAAAGGATTACAATATAATGAATTTTTTTTAAAAAAAATCTAAGACTTCTAAACAAAATTCCATCAAATATTTAGAACAAATTTGGGGAAAGCAGTACTCAAAGGAATTAGTCACTTAAAGCTCATGAAACAATCACGTGAAAAAAAAACCTATTGAAAATTGTCAAGAATTGGAAAATTTCCATACAACAATCTAATCTGAAGTTTTTAAAGTTGTGTAATGCTGATTAAATCTGATTTCAATTACAAAAAAGTAGACTCTCTTCCAAGGGATTTTATTGGGTCATTCAACAGAAATCTTCCAAAATTATAGTCTACAAGTTTTATTCAAACCATTAGTCATGAGCAAGCTTCACCAAGATGAACACTTCCTTCACACCACCCAGATTCTGTCTTCTCAACTGAAAGGAAAAAAGACACTAATCACTTTGCAAAATTGTTATTATGAATATGCTTTACTAATTCACATCTCTGGAGAATACAGGTCAAAACTAAATGCCACATAAAATTGTTTAAAAATAAGGAAAGTTACATGAAGCAAACATAACAAGGCAGAATGACAAATTGGAAATAAGGGATGTTTTGACATTTATATCAATTGAAAATTCACTATCATAGGTAAAACATGTTCTAGTTTAAATGCAACTAAAGCAACCTTTACAAGCTCCAGCAAAATTTGGAAGAATTTTCAAATTTCTCATCTCAGTTATGTGAACAAAGGAAATAAAAATACTAATTTTCCTGTTAACATCACATGAGCAAAGACAATGAAACCTGATGGGGAGGACAATGCATTCAAGCTAAACACTAATATTTAAACTAAAGAATTAATAACAGATAAATATTGTTTTCTATCTTTCAAATCCAAATGTTTGAAATATTGAAAATTAGATAATTTTAAACAATACATTATTGGCAGTAGTGAATTTTAGGAGGTACAACTTGAAAACTGTACAGAATTTGATTTACACCAAAACTGTCAATTTATGAAAATCCTATATTCAAATACATATTTCTTTTTACATCAAAATTTGAACAAATAGTCTTTTGTGAACACTGGCAACAGTTTTGGCCCTAAAAGAAAAACATCTTTAATTACAAGTATCCACAATTATTTAGTTCTTTTGTGAACACCAAAACTAGAGAGAAAAGCAAGGTAATGGAGTGCAGTATTGGAAACAGTGAAAAAACAAAGGGTTACGTTGGAAAAGGATATTAAGACTGAAGATAAGGAATTCTGCTACTTGGGAAGTGTAATAACTGGAAATGGTAGAAGTATAGTAGACAGTAGGATAGCACAGGCAAGGAAGGCTTTCATGAAGAATTTACTTGCAGGCAATAGACTAGAAGTGAATATTAGGAAATCATTGCTAACAATGTTACTATGGAGTGTGGCATTATATGGGTGAATAAAGTGGATGGCAGGAGTTACAGAAAGAAAAAATAGAAACTTTTGAAAAGTGGTGCTATAGGAGAATGCTGAAAAAAATCAGATGAGTGGACAGAATCATTAACAAGGAAGTTCTGAACAGAAATGGGGAAGAATATGGAGGACTTAAAAAAGAAGGGATAGATTAATATGCCATGTTTCAAGACAAAGGGGTCTTGTAAAATTAGCATTAGAGGAAAAGTGTTATGTAAGAACATAAGAGGGAGATTAGGATGGAATATGCTAAGCAAATTAGAAATGATGTAATCTTATGGAAATGAAGAGGTCTGCGCAAGATATGTTAGCATGGAGGCTGGCATCGAATTCATCTTGGGAATGAATACCACAAAGTGTAAATTAAATACAAATGTATAAAAAATAAGTAAATCTGCTTCCAATGTGTGATTTGAAGTACATGCTTGCAACAGTGATACAACTAGTGGCAACACAAGTTCCCAACCTCTAATTACAAATGTTTCACATCTAATTTATTTTTTCTAGCATTCTGAATTGCTTAAGTTACCAACAAATTGTATAAAGTTACAAATATCATCTACTTACATCAACAAGGTATTAATTCTATTAAAGAAAAGCCAAAGTTGTTTTCCTAGGTAGAACTATAAGTAATCTGCTGTCCATCTTTCTCTCGACACCCTGTAACAAAATAATATATACATACAACAGTAGTTTGAGGAAGGACGTTTGTCTGTATGTACAGAAATTATACAATATTGAGGATAGTCTACAAGAGCTTTTGATTTTATAAATGATTAAATTGATTGGTTAAATATTTTAGCGCATTTTAATTGCCTGGAAACCTCAGAGCATTTTACCACTAAAAAAAGTAAGGTCAATAAATGTGACAAATTTATACATCTTTTTCTTCCAAATATAAAGTTTAAACATTTGATTTGATAAAGAACTGAATAGGTTAGCATGGAGGGTTGATTCAGACTAATCTGAGGACTTAATACAACAACAAAGAACTAAAACATTGCTGAAGATCAGATCATGTGACAGTTAAATTGATTCATCCTGCTTTGGTTGCCCAACTCCACTAGTCAAAAGTTCAGATCTTTATACAGCCATGTTCCATAAGGTTAAATATTGATTATGATCAAAGAATTTTTTATTACTTTCTTACAATGGCATTAATTCGAATCAGTTAATTATGAAGAGAAGTATATATATGAAATTTTTTCGCTTAACTAAATCCGGAACTACAGCCAACGAACATTATTCCAGCATTTCCCAATAATACCTCTTATGGTTCAAGAATCATTACACCAACAAATATTAGTTTTGATCAAGTTATTGAGCCAGGTCTGGCCAAGGTATTAATTTTAAAGAACTTATAGTTTATAATCGCCAAAATGAAAATTCACCTTGTTTCCTTCGCAAAAATTCCCTTCACGATTTTGACTCCCGCTTCGGCGAGTCCATTGCTCTGTGGGTAGTCAGGGCTTCTTGTAACTAATTTAAAGGTATATGCTTCGTAGACATGCCGGGCCACCAAACAGTTTGATTGGCTCTAGCTCTGCATTTCGTAATACCGAGGTGTCCCCCGTGGATCTTGTCTAACATTTCTGCTTGCAGTTTGTTTGGGATGATTCTCGACTCGTACATCAGCAGTTCACCCTGACAGGTAATGTCCCACGGTTTCAAATAGGTGGGTAGAGATTCTTGTCTTGGCCATCCGCTGCAGATGTAGACCCTAACAGCTGCTAGTTCTGAGTTCTGTTTCTCGACGATTTGCGTGCGCTTAGAAGTGGAGGCTGGAAGATCGTCCATATCACTTTATTTTCCACTTCCTCCTGGAATGCGTCATGTATTGTCCGCACAATTGGTTGTCGAGATAGGGCGTCGGCTGTTTCCAAGTCTTTACCGGGAACGTGGACCACACTGTAATCAAAACGCATAAGACGGATACGATACCTTTGAAGTCTAGGAGACAAGTTATCCAGAGCTTTGGTAGTAAGAATCGGGATGAGTGGTTTGTGGTCTATTTGCGCTATGATATGCATACCTGTTATGTAATCGGCAAATTTCTCACACGCATAGATAATAGATAGTGCTTCTTTCTCGATCTGGGCGTACCTTTTCTCTGCGTCTGAAAGTAGTCTTGACGTGTACGCTACAGGTTTGATATCTTCCCCTTCTTGCATCTGGAGTAACGCTCCTCCAATCCCGAAAGATGACGCGTCTGCCGTTACGATCGTTTCCGTCCTAGGATCGAAACGGGCTAATACCGGAGCCGAAGTCAAGATTTCCTTCACTCTGGCAAAAGCTGCTTCTTGACTTGGTCCCCATACAAATGCTGAATCCTCTTTCAGCAAGGCTTGAAGTGGAGCCAAGATGGTTGCTTTATCTGGCATGGCCTTCGCTAAGTAGTTAACCATACCCATCAGCCTTTTTAGTCCCTTGTCATTTGGAGCTTCCATATCGACGATGGCTTCTACCTTCTCCGGATGTATAAGAGTACCCGACTCGTCGATGTGTCCCAGGAATTCAATTGATCGGCTGCTGATAACCAACTTCTTTTCATTGAGCGTGATTTTAGATTCACGCAGTTTTGTTAAAACCATCTCTAGTCTACTGTTATGTTCCTCTTGAGTAGTTCCGTATACTAGAATGTCGTCCATCAAACATACGATGCCGTCACAGCCTACCAGTATTTCTTGCACTTTTTTATGAAAACGTTCAGGAGCACAAGTGATTCCAAATGGTAAACGATTAAAGCAGAATCTCCCAAAGGGTGTGATGAATGTGGTGAGTAGGCGTGATCCTTCGTCTAGGACTATTTGGTAAAATCCTGAAGCCGCATCTAGTTTGGAAAAATATCTGGCATCTTTTATTAAGTTAAGAGTATAGTGAACATCAGGTATAGGATGGTACTCTCGTTGAACGGCTTTATTCAGCTCTCAGGTCCACACAAATCCTCGGGCTGACGTCTTTCTTGAACGTGACAACCATAGGAGAACACCAGTCCGTATATATATTGACCGGCGAAATTATCCTTTCTTCTACCATCTTCTCTATTGTCTTTTTCACTTTGTCTAGCAGGGGTATCGCAATTCGCCTTTGAGATGTCACGGCAACCGGTATTGCATCCGGTTTGACAGCTATTTTACACTTTCCAGGAATTTTCCCAATTCCCTGGAATAATTCGGGACATTTCGACTTATCATCCAACGATAGCCTTTGAATTGAAAATAGCGTCGAGTCTTCACTAGGCCTAATTTCACCGCATCCGATTTCCCAATATAGGCTGCTGAAGGTTTCGGATATAATAAATTTCTTGACGAATATGTCTGTTCTTGTAGGATAGTGTAGCTTGCTCGACTCCGTAGACGTTCAGTGCCGTCGAGTCAGGACCTGTTAATCGTTTCACTGACCTTGAAACTTCTGTTGCTGCATATCTCTGTGAAAGAGCCGTAACGTCGCTCCCCGTATCGATTTTAAATCGAACGTCCTTCCCGTTGACTTGGATTGTTGCCGTCCAGTCTGTATTGTCGCCGCTTTTCCCCTCGACCGTGTCGATGTGAAGTAACCCGTCGGCGTCTAGCTTGCCCTCTTTAACTCTTAGATCTGCAACTTTTCGAAAAATGTCCTTTTTTATGACAGTTGTGACATATGGCAGAGTTAGCAGGGCATTGTTTGCGTTCGTGTTTATCGCACCCGCACCATTGACAGCTGTTCCACTGTTTAGACCGCGAATTTGATTGTTTATCCTGTTTATTCCGTAACGAGAATTTAGGGCCTTCGTCGTGTTTCTTAGATAACCCGACTCTATGCTCGATTGTTGCAATTGATCGACTTGTTTTCTGACCTCTTCAGACTGCGTAATAATCTTGACGGCTTTATCAAGCGTGAGCGTATCGTCTAACTGCATGCGCTCGCTCAGCTTTGTGCAGCAACACCTACGACAATCCTGTCTCGAATAAATTCGTCTTTCAGACTGCCATAGTTGCAATTAGTGGCGAGGTTATGCAACGCGGTGATAAAATCACTAGCTGATTCCCCAGGATTTTGAGCTCGGGTATGAAAACGTGCCCTTTCATAAATCATTAGTTTTAGGCGCAAAGTGATTGTCAAATTTAGTAATCACAATTTGATACGCCTTTTCTTCAGCTTCCGTTAACCCAAAAAAACTTAGTCAGCTTTTTCTCCCATTAGATATATTAATGTATTTACCTGTTCTTCTGACAAAACGTTTAACTTAGAAGCAAGTCGAACCTCCTTTTCCATTTAGGCCAGTCGCCCGGCGAATTGAAGTCAAACGGATTCGGCGCTGCGATGTTGTATGACGATGCCGCCGCATGATCTTGGTGTGCCATTATCCCTTAGTAACCATTCAATAGTCGGTAATTACACTACTTTACCGCTGCCACCATGTTGTGTTAATGAATACACTTATGTTTTACAAGTACAGATTGTCTGATATCAGCCCGTCGGGTACACTGCCTGTCTCGCTACTGTCTAGTCTCTGTGTACCCCGCCAGAGAGCTCCAACAGCTAACACTGCTCCTACAACACACCTCTTAAACCTTTTTGTATAAAAATGCAATACCGAGATAAATCATTTTATAAGTACAAAACAGTACTTTAAAGTATCTGAAAACATCGTTAAGCTTGTATTACACATTTCGATGAAGATTATGTTGAGACAAAGTGCTTGTAGGTTACACACAATAAAACACGAGCACAAGAAACATAAAAAGTATTACGATAAAGAACAGTTGTCACGTTTTCAAGTTTCTTTGGTTGAAAATGGAAGATTTCAAGTTGAGCGTTTAATACAAATAATGATAAATGATTTAGATGAAGTTACTTATTATGAAGATAACGTCTAACTTAAAAGAACAATCTTCAGCCGAAACGTACCTCAATTATGGAAACCGGCATGACTGAATCCATTCACAAAGTTCGTCGCTACTCTTCACCGAGTTAAATGGCACAGGGAAGCAGCTACACCCTCCTCCCCCCAACATCGTGTCATCGATATCGAAGCATCATATCGAGGAAGCTGTTTTTAACTTCGCTACTAGCCGCAACGGCGCTTCATCCGCTAGTTCTACGAACATAAGCTCAAATAATGTCCAAATACCGTCAAGGTGAACGTGGACAATGATGGAAGTTTTGATTATGCTGCTTCTTTTACCAAACTTGGCATTCACATCTTTCTAATTTGATTGACTTTATCGTGAGCATTTCTGGAACCCTTCCTCCTCATTCGTTATGCCTTTCCTAGCACAAACACAAAGTCTTTAGTTCCTGTTTGTGAAATACGGACAATATACCTACGCGAAAACACAAAGAGGAAAAATATTCAACTTGTTAGAAGTATAAACATGTACCAGAGTTCACTGCCGGTTCTGTAGTGAGGGCAGCATTTCAACACAGTTGACAGTGATGAAGTGGGCTGTTGTCTGCCCAGGATGTAAACGGCAGGCAGTGCATAGGAAACCTAATTTAAGCTAGGTTTACACGGGCAGTGAAGTTGGGTTGGCTGTGCACTGCCTACTGTTTACATCGTGGGCTGATAATTGTCCACTAACAACTCTGTGGAAGTATTGCCCTTACTACAAAAAGGACAGTGAACTCTGATGCATGTTTATACTGCTATTTCTTGGCAACTACGAAAGCTTGGAATGATGATGTTGCATAGTATCGATATAATGATTATATCAAGTTGAATATTTTTCCCGTTTGTGTTTTCGCGCACGCATAATGTCCGTGTTTGTGCTAGAAAAGGCGTAAAGCTAGATTTACACGGGCAGTGATGTTCGTCGAAGTTGGGTTGACTGTGCTCTGCCTACCGTTTACATATTGGGCAGATAAACTGCCCACTTCTTCGCTGACAATTCTGTGCAAGTGCTGCCTCACTACAAAACGGGCAGAGAACTCTGATGCATGTTTACAACTTCTCTGCTATTTTTGGCAACTACGATCGGTTGGAATGTTGTTGCATAGTATCGTATATTATTATAACTACTTGGCTAGTATATATTGTGAACTATATATTTTATCAGAAAAATATACAAAATTACGATAAAGTATGAAAAAGTTTATTTAACAGAAAGAAATACAATGAATACATAAGGGATTACATTATATATTGCAAAATAATATGATGCATTAAAAGAGAGAGAGTTGGTCAATGTATCATTAAGCTAAGCTAATGTAATGTCAAATTTATGTCTTCTTTACAATTCTTAAAGTCAGATGCAACAATTGACAATTATTTATTATGTGAAGTTGGGTTGACTGTGCTCTGCCTACCGTTTACATATTGGGCAGATAACTGCCCACTTCTTCGCTGACAATTCTGTGCTAGTGCTGCCCTCACTACAAAACGGGCAGAGAACTCTGATGCATGTTTACACTTCTCTGCTATTTTTGGCAACTACGATCGGTTGGAATGTTGTTGCATAGTATCGATATATTGTTTATATAAGTTGATTATTTCCCTCCTTTGTGGATACACTTATAAGCATGTCTGTGTTTTATAAACAGAAAGTTGCTGCATTGCTTGTACTTTTTATGATGGAAGACGATAATCAAAAAAGAATCAAACGAAAACGTGGAGTGTGGGTTGCTAAAAGGGGCACTCATGGGTTCTTGAATAATTTGATGGAAGAGTTGAGGCAAGCTGATGCCTCAACTTATAAAAATTTTCTTAGAATGTCAAAAGAAAACTTTAATAAATTATTGGAAAAGGTGGCACCACTAATTAAGAAAAGACACACTAATGAGGTCATCAATACCACCAGAAGATACTTTCTATCTCTCTTTCCTTTCCCTATTATATATATACACCATGTGATCAAAAGTATCCAGACACCTGGCTGAAAATGACTTAAAAGTTATTTAGAAGACATTCATTTGATGTATGATTAGTTTATTGAGTCTTTACTCAACAAACATTACTCAGACAAATTTTAATATGAAGACAGTAACAAAATTTTTAAAAATGTGGTTGGACATGTTTAACAAAGGTCGCAATCTAATAATACATAATATCCCAAGCGTTTTCTTGTCGTTGGACGCCGAGAAATCTGGCACTCCAAGGATGTAGATTTCTGAAACAAGTAGAATAAAAATTAACAATTGTATAATTGTTTTGCAATATGGTTAAGTATTAACATAAATAATATCTTATGTGGAAATAATTAAGAGAAATAAGGCATTTAAAAACATATCAACTCGAGTTTAGCATCTTACTCTGAAGGCCAGTATTAAAATTAACACTAGTTGAACTAAAAATCTCACTTTCTGTAAAATGAGAACAGATTGATATCTCTGTCTTTGTACAACTTAAATTAAATTAGGTTCACTCTCCAACCTGTCATCAGAGTTGTTCTCACATTCTCCAATAACTGGCTGATCTTTTACAGCACGTACCCCCATTCTTCAAAAGCATCAATATTCCTATCCCTACAAGATTTTAAAAACATATTTCACCAGGTTCCTGGCTGTTTTTCTTGCTCCCACATGGAGTTGCAATTGCCTTAGCGGATCAGCTCATACATTCTATTGAATTAGTATGGCCCCAGTCTCTGGGTCCTCAGAAGTGACTGTGATTTATCTGAAATAATGTGTAGTTTGAAAATAGTATCTAAAAGACATTTCTTTACAAAATCATTTATAACTACAGTATCTTACTTTTAGGTGCTCATCTTTGGGGCAATCCTAGGCATGCCAGCAGTAACATCGTAAACACACGTCTGAAACTTTCAAGAACTTCACTTAAAAATGATGTTGGAAGGTGACAGCATAGGCCTTATACACTAAAAGTACCGGAATTAATCATTTTCTGTTTGTGCTAGGAAAGGTGTAACAAATGAGGAGGAAGGCTTTGTGAAATTCTCTCAAAATAGTCAAACTCAGTATTATGCTACACTATAGATACAAAAAATGAAATCTATTGTTTAGTAATATTACTTCATATTATTACTAGATTAATTAAGCGCCTATACTTTGAAGCTGGTTTTCAGTGTTTAATTGACTAGGTGTTTATTACTTGTTGTTTTATTCCCCTTATATGTGTCAATTACTGAAGAAAACAAAATGAATTATTTTTCATTTCGTGTGATTTTAGTACGTTTATAGCTATATATCATTTTTTCGCGTAGTTTTTTTGCCAGTTAAGTTTGTGTCTGGAAGGTGGACAAAAATTATATTTGGAAAGTTAACCTAAAAATTTATAGGTGAGTAAATGCTACTTATCAACTCTATCCCGTATGTTTTCTGAACCAAAGTACTTTCCACTGTTCACAACAACGATCCACTTACTCCAATCACACATTAAACCAAACTCCACGCGTATTTAAATTTCAAAATACAAAGTGTTTATTGTTTACCATCGCGCAATCGATAGTCAGGCCTTCCCCACTGTTCACAATCGATAATTGACAACCGTAACTGCCACTGACTGGCCTCCCATGAGGGCAGCGTCTAGGTCGGTGGAGGGGGAACGTCAGTCATGACTGACATGCTGTTGACACGCTCCAAGAAAAGTGAGGCAGTGCTCTCGTGTCAGCGACGGACTGGCAGTTGTCAGCGCAGCACTGACGTATGTTGACACGGCACTGACATCACTGCCCTTCGTTTTCTGGCAGTCATCACTGCCCGTGTAAACCTAGCCTTAATTCTTTTTGGAAAGTTAACCTAAAAATTTATAGGCGATTAGGTGCAACAAACGAACTCTGTCCTAAATGCTTTCTAAACCAAAATTCTAGCCGCTGTTCACAACAAAGATTCACTTACTCCAATCGCACACTATACCAAACTGCACGCGTATTGAAAATGCAAAATACAAACTGTTTACCATCGCGCAATCGATAGTCAGCCTCACCGTCCGTTCACAATCGATAATTGACAACCGTAACTGCCACTAACTGGCCTCCCAT